>JAZHEH010000579.1:0-2833817 GCA_036589455.1 Ateles fusciceps | reverse complement strand
ATGTGTCTTTATAGTAGAATGATTTATAATCCTTTGGGTATATACCGAGTAATGGGATTGCTGGGTCAAATGGTATTTCTGGTTCTAGATCCTTGAGGAATCACCACAGTGTCTTCCACAATAGTTGAACTAATTTACACTCCCACCAACAGTGTAAAAGTGTTCCTATTTCTCCACATCCTCTCCAGCATCTTTGGTTTCCTGACTTTTAATGATCACCATTCTAACTGACATGAAATGGTATCTTATTGTGGTTTTGATTTGCATTTCTCTAATAACCAGTGATGATGAGCTTTTTTTCATATGTTTGTTGGCTGCATAAATGTCTTCTTTTGAGAAGTGTCTGTTCATATTGTTTGCCCACTTTTTGATGGGGTTGTTTTTTCTTGTAAATTTGTTTAAGGTCCTTGTAAATTTGTTTAAGGTCCTTGTAAATTCCGGATATTAGCCCTTTGTCAGATGGATAGGTTGCAAAATTTTTTTCCCATTCTGTAGACTGCCTGTTCACTCTGATGATAGTTTATTTTGCTGTGCAGAAGCTCTTTAGTTTAATTAGATCTCATCTGTCAATTTTGGCTTTTATTGCCATTGCTTTTGGTGTTTTAGTCATGAAGCCTTGCCCATGCCTATGTCCTGAATGGTATTGCCTAGGTTTTCTTCTAGAGTTTTTATGGTTTTAAGTTTTACATTTAAGAATTTAATCTAACTTGAGTTAATTTTTGCATCAGGTGTAAGGAAAGTGTCCAGTTTCAGTTTTCTGCCTATGGCTAGCCAGTTTTCCCATTTATTAAATAGGGAATCATTTTCCTATTGCTTGTTTTTGTCAGGTTTGTCAAAGATCAGATGGTCGTAGATGTGTGGCGTTATTTCTGAGGACTCTGTTCTGTTCCATTGGCCTATATCTCCATTTTGGTACCAGCACCGTGCTGTTTTTGGTTACTGTAGTCTTGTAGTATAGTTTGAAGTGAGGTAATGTGATGCCTCCAGCTTTGTTCTTTTTGCTTAGGATTTTCTTGGCCATATGGGCTGTTTTTTTGATTCCATATGAAGCTTAAAGTAGTTTTTTCCAATCCTGTGAAGAAAGTCAATGGTAGCTTGATGGGGGATAGCATTGAATCATAAATTACTTGGGGGTAGTTTGGGCATTTTCACAATACTGATTCTTCCTATCCATAAGCATGTAATGTTTTTCCATTTGTTTGTGTCCTGTCTTATTTCCTTGAGCAGTGGTTTGTAGTACTCCTTGAAGAGGTCCTTCACATCCCTTGTAAGTTGTATTCCTAGATATTTTATTCTCTTTGTAGCAGTTGTGAATGGGATTTCACTCATGATTTGCCTCTCTGTTTGTCTGTTATTGGTGTATAGAAATGCTTTTTTCTGCACATTGATTTTGCATATTGATTTTGTATCCTGAGACTTAGCTGAAGTTGCTTATCAGCCTAAGGAGATTGTGGGCTGAGATGATGAGGTTTTCTAAATATACAATCATGTCATCTGCAAACAGAGACAATTTGACTTCTTCTTATTCTATTTGAATACCTGTTATTCCTTTCTTTTGCCTGATTGCTCTGGCCAGAACTTCCAATACTATGTTGAATAGGAGTAGTGAGATAAGGCATCCTTGTCTTGTGCCTGTTTTCAAAGGGAATGCTTCCAGCTTTTGCACATTCAGTATGATATTGGCTGTGTGTTTGTCATAAATAGCTCTTATTATTTTGAGATATGTTCCATCACTACCTAGTTTATTGAGAGTTTTTAGCATGAAGGGGTGTTCAATTTTCTCGAAGGCCTTTTCTGCCTCTATTGAGATAATCATGTGGTTTTTGTGATTGGTTCTGTTTATGTGATGGATTACATTTATTGATTTGTGTATGTTGAACCAGCCTTGCATCCCAGGGATGAAGCTGACTTGATCGTGGTGGATAAGATTTTTGATGTGTTGCTGGATTCAGTGTGCCAATATTTTATTGAGGATTTTTGCTTCGGTGTTTATCAGGTATATTGGTCTGAAATTTTTGTTGTTATTGTTGTGTCTGTGCCAGGCTTTGTTATCAGGATGATGCTGGCCTCATAAAATGAGTTAGGGAGGAGTCTCTCTTTTCTGTTGCTTGGGATAGTTTCATAAGGAATGGTACCAGCCCCTCTGTACTTCTGGTATAATTCGGCTGTGATTCTATCTGGTCTTGGACTTGTTTTGGTTGTTAGGCTATTAATTAGTGTCTCAATTTCAGAATTTGTTATTGATCTATTCAGGGATTCAACTTCTTCCTGGTTTAGTCTTGGGAGGGTGTATGTGTTCAGGAATGTATCCATTTCTTCTAGATTTTCTAGTTTATTTGCATAGAGGTGTTTATAGTATTCTGTGATGGTAGTTTGTGTTTCTGTGGAATGAGTGATGATATCCCCTTTATCATTTTTCATTGTGTCTATTTGATTCTTCTCTCTTTTTTTCTTTATTAGTCTGGCTAGTGGTCTATATATTTTGTTAATCTTTTCAAAAAACCAGCTCCTGGATTCATGTGATTTTTTTGAAGGGTTTTTCCTATCTCTATCTCCTTCAGTTCTGCTCTGATCTTGTCTTCTGCTAGCTTTTGAATTTGTTTGCTCTTGCTTCTCTAGTTCTTTTAATTGTGATGTTAGGGTGTTGATTTTAGATTTTTCCTGCTTTCTGCTGTGGGCATTTGGTGCTATAAATTTCCCTCTAAACTCTGCTTTAGCTGTGTCCCAGAGATTCTGGTACATTGTGTCTTTGTTCTCATTGGTTTCAAATAACTTATTTATTTCTGCTTAATTTCATTATTTACCCAGTAGTCATTCAGGAGTGGGTTGTTCAGTTTCTATTTAGTTGTACAGTTTTGAGTGAGTTTCTTAATTGTGAGTTCTAATTTGATTGCACTGTAGTCTGAGACACTGTTTGTTATGATTTCTGTTATTTTGCATTTGCAGAGGAGTGTTTTGCTTCCAATTATGTGGTCAATTTTAGAATAAGTGTGATGTGGTGCTGAGAAGAATGTATATTCTCTCAATTTGGGATGGAGAATTCTGTAGGTGTCTATTAGGTCTGCTTGGTCCAGAGCTGAGTTGAAGTCCTGAATATCCTTGTTAATTTTCTGTCTCATTGATCTAATATTGAAAGCAGACACATAGACCAGTGGAACAGATTAGAGAACCCAGTAATAAATTCATGCATTTTGACAAAAGCACCAAAAACTTACAATGGGAAAAGTACAGTCTTTTCGATAAATAGTGCTGGGAAAATGGAATAACTATATGCAGAAGAATGAAACTAGACCCCCATCTCTCAGTATACAAAAAAATCAAAATGGATTAAAGAGTTGGATCTAACACCTGAAACTATGAAACTACTAGAAGAAAGCATTGGGAAAATACTTTGAGATGTTGGTCTGGGCAAAGATTTCTTGTGTAAGACCTCAGAAGCACAGGTAACCAAAGCAAAAATAGACAACTGGGATTACATCAAGCTAAAAAGCTTCTGTACAGCAGAGGAAGCAATCAACAAAATGAATAGACAATCCATAGAATGGGAGAAAATATTTGCAAACTATTCATCTGACAGGGGATCAATAATAAGAAGATATAAGGAGCTTAAGCAACTCAATAGTTAAATTTAGTAATGGGCAAAAAATTTGAACAGACATTTCTCAAAAGGAGACATACAAATTGCCAATAGCTATAAAAAAATATTCAGGGAATCAT
The DNA here is from genome assembly GCA_036589455.1 of Ateles fusciceps. Taxonomy (NCBI): domain Eukaryota; kingdom Metazoa; phylum Chordata; class Mammalia; order Primates; family Atelidae; genus Ateles; species Ateles fusciceps. Next base: position 2,830,100 of record JAZHEH010000579.1, on the reverse strand, counting down.
CAGAGACATGAAAATCAATATCATAATGTGATATAATCTCAGCCCACTTAAAATGTCTTGAATCAAAGAGAAAGGCACTCACAGACGCTGGAAAGGATGTGGAGAAAGGGGATCCTCATACACTATTGGTGGGAATGTGAATTAGTACAACCACTATGGAGAACAATATGGAAGTTTGTCAAAAAACTAAAAATAGAACTACCATGTGATTCAGCAATTCTACTTCTAGATACATATCCAAAAGAAAGGAAGTCAGTACATCAAAGAGATATCTGTACTGTCATGTTTATTGCAGCACTATTCACAATACCCCAAATATGGAAACCACCTAAGTGCCCATCAATAGATGAGTGAATAAAGATAATGTGCATATACACACATGATGGAATATTACTCAGCCCCCAAAAGGACAAACTTCTGTTATTTGCAGCAACATGGATGGAACTGGAGGCCATTATGTTAAGTGAATTAAACCAAGCACAGAAAGACACATAATTGCATGTTTTCATTCATATGTGGAAGCTAAAAAAAATGGATCTCATGAAGATAGAAAGCAGATCGGTGGTTACTAGAGGCTGGGAAATGGAGGAAATGGGGAGGATGAAGGGAAGAAAAGAATATGAATATATTTGTTATCACCAAACTGTACACTTAAAAATGGTAAAGATGGTAAATTATATATGTATATTTTACCTCAATAAAAAAGATTTTTAGGGCCAGTGCATGGCTCACACCTGTAATCCCAGCACATTGGGAGGCTGAGGCAGGCAGATCACCTGAGATCAGGAGCTTGAGACCAGCCTGGCTAACACAGTGAAACCACGTCTCTGCTAAAAATACAAAAATTAGCTGGGGATGGTGGTGATTGCCTGCAGTCCCAGCTACTTGGGAGGCCGAGGCAGGAAAATTGCCTGAACTCAGGAGTTGGAGGTTGCAGTGAGCTGAGATGGGCCACTACCCTCCAGCCTGGATGACAGAGTGAGACTGTCTAAAAAAAAAAAAGTTTTTAAAAAACTTACCTTTCTTTTTTGAGACAGGGTCTTGTTCTGTCACCCAAGCTGGGGTGCAGTATTGGCACCATCATAGCTCATTGCAGTCTCAAACTCCTGGACTCAAGTCATCCTCCTGCCTCAGCCTCTCTAGTAGCTAGGACTATAGGAGTACCAAATCTGGCTAATTTTTAATCTTCTTTCATAGAGATGGGGTCTCACTGTGTTTCCCAGGCTCCAAATTTGATGTCATACATGAATGTACACATATGGGAAACTCAACAAACTCCAAGTAGTATAAACTCAAAGAGATGCATAAGACACATTATAACAGCAGCTATCATTTAATGAGCAGTTACTACTACTACTATTAATGCTACTGTTATTATTACACACTAACTCAGTGAAGCGAGACAGGTGTTGTTATCCCACATCCTTCAGTCAGGTAAGGGCAGGGCTGACTCTGAGACATTGTGGTTAAATGGGAGGACAGCACAGTCCTTGGAGCAGGTCTGTACTCCTGCCCTGCCTTTCACTCGCTCTGTGACTGAGGCCAGTCACAGAACTTCTCCAAACTTCAATTTTCTAACTTACTTACTTACTACTTTTATTCTATCTATCTATCATCTATCTATCTATCTATCTATCTATCTATCTATCTATCTATCTATCAACAGAGTCCAGCTCTGTCGCCCAGGCTGGAGTGCAGTGGTGGAGATCTCGGCTCACTGCAACCTCTGCCTCCCGGGTTCAATTCTCCTCCCTCAGCCTCTCGTGTATCTGCGACTACAGGTGTGTATTACCACACCTGGCTAATTTTTGTATTTTTGTGGAGACAGAATTTCTCCATGTTGGACAGGCTGGTCTCAAACTCCTGACCTTAAGTGATCCACCCGCCTCGGCCTCCCAAAGTGCTGGAATTACAGGCATGAGCCACCATGATCAGCCAGAATTTTTTAACTTTTAAGAATGTGATAATAATCAGGCAACTTTCAGGACAGTGCATTTTTGTGAGGACTTCACACGTTGCACATCCGAGAGCACACAGCAGCGTCAGCACATAGAAGGTGTTTCTGAATGCATAGCTTTGTGAGGGAATAATGCGATGAGGATGCCCTGGGGCAGAGATCTTTGTTTTGCCTCAGAGCCCAGAACGATATCTGGTGTGGTGCTCAATAAATATTTGTTGATAAATTAGCCTGAAGCAACAAGGGATAGCTATTACCTAGATCAGAAAAGTGCTGTTTTTATTAATTACACTGCAATAAAATTCCATATATATATGTGTGTGTGTGTGTGTGTGTGTGTGTGTGCATACATACATATATATATATATATATATATATTTTTTTTTTTTTTCTCCAAGGAGAGAGGTTGGAAATGTTAACAAAAACAGGAACTACTGGGATACAAAAATTAGGATCTTTCTTATGGTACTTTTGTAGCAACAGTAATGAAGCATAAGGTAAATGCTTAGTAAATGATCATTTGCAGGCTTTTCCTCATCCCACAAAATTGCTCAGCCTTTTGGGGGGGGGGGGGCCACTTGTTGTTCTTGCATCAGAGCTGATGTGGAGTCAACCTAGGGGGAAGCATTTCAGAAGAGATTAGGAGCATACTACTTCCCTGATCCCCCCAAACTAGTAGATGAGTAATCTTAGGAAAATTAGTTGTTTAGTTTCTTCTGGTATTTTTGGATGCTCCAAAAGAATCATAGCCAACCCCGTCTCTTAGGTAGTTACCTAAGCAAGCATATATGACTAAGCAGATTGTGTATTTACATAGGACACATATTATATTTCAGTTACAAACACCAGGGAGTGATGGATATCATCAAGGTATCCTAAGTGGAGAGGGAAGAGTAAAATTGGAATTCTTAGAAGGTGTACAATTTTAGGAATCAGCAAAGAACTGGCATCCTGGAATTTAGCATCATTATTAAAAGAAAACTTTGTTGCTTATTACAAGCTTATTCCTGGAAATACCATGTTTCCTTCCGGTTGTGCATTGCATTATACATACCATAAATGGGTAGTTGAGTTCAGTCTCTCTCTCTCACTGCAAGACCCTGTTGCAGTGGTCCCTATACACAAATATATATGCATAGAGGCAGGTGTTGTTATCCCACATCCTTCAGCCAGTTAAGGGCAGGGCTGACTCTGAGGAATTGTGGGATAACAACACTGCCTATACACACAAACATATTTTGCCCATCTCTTTCTTTCTTTTCTTTTCTTTTTTTTTTTTTTTTTGAGATAGAATCTCACCTTGTTGCCCAGGCTGGAATGCAGTGGTGCGATCTCAGCTCACTGCAACGTCTGCTGCCTGGGTCCGAGTGATTCATTCTCCTGTCTCAGCCTCCTGAGTAGCTGGGATTACAGGTGCCTGCCACCATGCCCAGCTATTTTTTGTATTTTTGGTAGACACAGGGTTTTACCATCTTGGCCAGGCTGGTCTTGAACTCCTGACCTCGTGATCCACCCGCCTTGGCCTCCCAAAGTGCTGACATTATAGGCATGAGCCACTGTGCATGGCCTATTTTGCCCATTTCTTAATGGAAATTACTATTAGGGGGAAAATGACCAGTTTGCTCTTGAGGGAAATGAAAATTGAGATAATTTTGCCCTGAAGTCTGGTCTTGAAAACACACACACACCGTTTGATTGGTTCTTTAATACTCACACACAAATACATACAATTAGACAAAATTCCCTGTGTTTTAACTTAACTCATTGAAGACTTATATTTGAATTGAACACATTCATTATTCTTGTTTAAAGTATAATTTATTTGTTGTGACAAAAATGCCTTTCTAGCATCATTTTTTTTTTTTTCTGTATTGGCTGCTCATACATGCTTCATTCCTCTTCTCTTGCCCTTCGAAACCTACTGGTGTGGACAAATGGGAAGCTCACAACTATTTTTTCTTTCTCCTTTCCTTCTTGAGTCACATGAGTCACAGAAGTTCCTTGTAGCCTGAGTAGGTTTGGTCAGAAATCTGAGATCACCTTGAAAGCAAGGAAGGATCCTTCCCACAGAAACTCAGGGGGTGCAGGGGGAATCATTTGGCAATGAACAAAAGTTGAGATTGGCTGTGGAATTGGCTGCCAACCTGTTAAACTGATAGGGAGAACTCTAGGTGACTACATTCTGGCCAGATCTAAATATTTATAAAAAGTGTAATATGTATCCTGAAAGATCCAGATGAACATCTGTGTGACCCAAGCCTACCAATGAATGCCTCCAGGTCTTCATTTTGGTCTGAAGCAGAGGCAGTAGAGTTGCACATTTGAGAATGTAAAGCCTTCATTTACACACATATCCCAGCACCGGCTTGGAACTGAATGTAAGAGAATGTAGTGGAGGCAGAAACAGTTGTTTCCCTAGTTTTCCTTTAGAAGAGAAGTTTGCTGGTGAGAAAAGCAAGCAGGATATCAATGGCATCTGTGATGGGGCTGCTGAAGACTCGGTTGGCCAGGCTGTTGATTCCGATATTCTCAGGTATAATCACAGAGAAAGGCTTGAAGACTGAGCTCTGGAGAATCTTGGCGGGTAAGGGTACAATTGACACTGGAAAGATGATTGAGGATATGGTTGGCATTGGAAAATGGCATCAGGACCTCTGTTGGGTGGTGGGTGTGCCCTCGAGAAAGGAGGGTAATGTGATGGAATGCTAGAGCCAGATTCACGAGCAGAATTCAATCAACCCTCCTCCAGTGCCAACTGTTTTCAGAGGAGGGGAAAAGCTGGGGGGACACAGAGCATTAAGTAATAAAAATAAGGAAGAAACACTTTCTACCCTGAAGTCTGCAAAGTTCTACGAGATGAGGTGGAGACCTACTGAATTTATTCACCTGCTGCTCTTGTTGTTGGGGTGGGTAGTCTCCTCCTGAATGTATTCATGTCTTTAATAGATTAGGTCAATCAGTGCAAATATGATCCAGAATGGCACAATTTTATTTTCTTCTTGCTAATTTCAAGGGCTTGTAAAAACTAGATTCTATCCAGAATTGAGGATGGCCATCCCTGCTTTAAAGTTAGTGGAAAGGTGCCTGGTCCAAAGCCCCGACTCTCTTTCTGTGGTTTCAGAGGCACTGGTCAGTTTTATATGAAGGGACCAGATCACACATTGGTTCCCTGCAGTTAATTTGCAGAGAAGCAGAGGAAGCCAGGCTCATAGTACTGAGGGCTTGTCTGATCCTGAACAAACTGGAGGTTGGTGGGAATACATCCAAGACTCTGAGTGGATCCTAGAAGGGTCTATAAGGAAGGGGAAGAGACCGGGAGTCTATAATCCTAGCACTGTGGGAAGCTGAGGTGGGCAGATCACTTGAGGTCAGGAATTCGAGACCAGCCTTGCTGGTGAAACCCCACCTCTACTAAAAATACAAAAATTAGCCCAGTGTGGTGGCAGGCGCTGTAATCCCAGCTACTTGGGAGGCTGAGGCAGGAGAATCACTTGAACCCAGGAGGTGGAGGTTGCAGTGAGCCGTGATTGCGCTACTGCACACCAGTCTGGGTGACAGAGCGAGACTCTGTCTCAAAAAAAAAGAAGGAAGAGAATGATGAATGACTCTTCCTCCCACCTGGAGGGCGCCTTCCAGTATGATGGCATTGTCTAATCTTATTTAGCATTTTCCTAGGGCCTGGAGCTAATGAGTCCTGACTAGAAACAAACCTTTTTTTTTTTTCCCCTTTTTGGCATTTACGTCAGGGAAACAGGAGCCTAGGAGAGTCAGAGTGACACCATTGAAAAGTCAACTACATCTTGAAAGTAGCAACCACATTCCTTGCCAGTCACAGCCTGTGATCCTGAGATGTTTACAGTTGAGGAAACAGACCGAAGATATCAAGGACACACTCCTAGAACAGTGGGAAGTCCAGATGTCCCAATGCCCTTAACAATATAGCTTTCAAGATAATCATGCTTTGACAGTCTTACACACTAAAATGTCAGGGATAGTTTTCTTTACATCAATAAAATAATAAATTTTGTCATGCTGTCAGCCCACCCACACGTAGGCACAGCTTAGTTCAGTCTTTACATAGACAAGGCCCCATACAAGAAAAACTTAAAGACAGTGTTTCTTCCACCTGCTTTCTGAGAACATCCTTCTCTGTAATGGAGTAGCTTTCAGTAAACTATCTCTTCACTACACTCTGCCACTCACCTTGAATTCCTTCCTGTGTGAGATCCAAGAACCCTCTATTAGGGTCTGGGTCAAGACCCCCTTTCCCGGTAACATTTACACAAGAGTTCATCTTGACAATGGCCTTGAGGAAGAAACTACTATCTGTTTTCTTGCAGAGGGAGAGCCACCAAGGAAATAGCTAAGACATTCATATAATAGTTTCATTAGGCATAATCACTTTACCATTTGTTGTTGAATATAATTCTCCCCCTTCGAATGCATTTTGCAATGTGAAAACAGGCAGCATGCTAGGTGTCTTTCAGTGTCTGGGGCTCATGAGGACCACCCGTTGTTGGACAATGAGAAAGGCTAATGTTTCTTGTTCTCGGTCGAATCTTGTATTTCAAAAAGTCATTCAAAAACAAGATATTTTTATAGTTTTGATGTAAGTCTAAGAAAAGTGGGAAAAAATATGATATGGAATAGGAGCCTTCTTTGGCCATTTACTTTCTGTGTGGCCTTAGGCAAGTTACCTATGTTTTTGAATCTCCTTTCTGGAACGGTTTTGTAAATAAAAAAAAATATAATTAGACCGGGCATGGTGGCTTGCACATGTAATTCCAGCACTTTGGGAGGCTGAGGCAGGTGGATGGCTTGAGGTCAGGAGTTCGAGACCAGCCTGGCCAACATGGTGAAACCTTATCTCCACTAAAAACACAAAAATTAGCTGGGCCTGATGGTTTGTGCCTGTAATTCCAGCTACTTGGGAGGCTGAGGCAGGAGAATCACTTGAACCCAGGAGTTGAAGGGTACAGTGAGTTGAGATCACACTACTGCACTTCAGCCTGGGCAACAGAATGAGACTCCCTCTGAATTAAAAAAAATAGAGACAAAGTCTCACTGTGTTGTCCAGGCTGGTCTTGAGCTCCTGGGCTCAAGTGTTTCTTCCGCCTTGGCCTCCCAGAGTGTTGGGATTACAGGTGTGAGCCACTGCGCCCAGCCTTAAATTTGTTATATATAGCTCCTTAGAGGGAGGTAAGAGAAGAGAAAGGGAAGGGGGAAGACAGGCAAGGAACCTCAGGGAGGTGCAAGGCTGGGGGCGACAGCCTGTGAAAATTCCTGGTGGTAGTGGTGGTGGCCAAAGGCCACTTTAAGAACTAAAGACATTATTGCCATTTCTGTGATACCAATCCTTTGTGCAGCTCCCCCACCTTCCACCCCCCAATCCCTTTAAACCCCTTTGGTTAAAATCTACTGTATCCATGAAGGCTTTGTGTGAGTGGGAATTCTTTGTGGAAATTGAGAAAGATGTTTTCACATTGTGTCTATGTGGTATTGAACAGAAACAGCTCCTATGGAAGCGGCATTTAGAAACACAGATGACCCTGAGAATATAAGGACCCTGGGAATTTGTAGAAATCTTGGGGGAGGGCTTTTGTTTTCCAAAGGGCATGGGACAACAGGTTGGGCAAATCTTATATAGATTTCAAGGTGCAGGGAGACTCAACTGATAGCTGAGTGATGTGTGGTAAGAAGACCCTCTTTCTAGGGAACACACAAGATAATTTTCCCGGCTGACTGAGTTCACTGCCAGACATGTAAATGGGCTGCAGAGGAACTTACCTTTTCCTGTCAGTTTCAGAGTTGAAAGCATAGGCAGGGCTCTGGTCTCAGCAGTGACAGTGAAAGCTCTGTGGAGGGCAAATCAATGAGAGATGATGGTGAGGACCTCATGCGGAATTCACAAGTTCAGCTCACATTTCTGACTTCCCAACCTCTTAATTCCTTTTGTGCTTACTTTCTGTATGGCACAATGAGCAGATCATTAAGTACTGGTCTGCTTTTTATTGATAAGATCCTCTACCAACTTGGTCAACTTCCAGACAACCTCTCCCATTCCCACACGCCCACCAACGTCAGCACCCTGGACTGCCCACAGACCGGTACACATACCTCTGGTCTTTGTTCAAGTCAGTCCCTCTGCCTATAATACCTGTCCTCGTCACATCTGCTTGTAGACTCAATGATGACCTCTATGAAGTTGTTTCTCCCTATTGTCACTAAGCCAGGCATGACGCTCTGCTGCACTGACTTGCTAGGATCCTCTGTCCTCATGGGAGGACCAGCTTCATATGGCAGGTTCTGTTGTCAACAGTGCCTGATACATGATAGGTGCTTTATGTCGCTAAATGACTGGCACGACTTGGTCTGTTGTTATCCTAGCAATGAACCCATTATTATAGGAATCTCTTGTTCATACATGTGTTAGATAATTAATGAACGGACACCAAATGTCAGTCACTGTGCCTGGTGCTGAGGGGGCAGTGGTTGAGCAAGACAGGCCTGGTTTTCACCCTCAGGTACTTACAGTGTCTTCAGAGGGATAGATTTTAAACAGGTGATCAATTACCTAGGTAAAGAATTGAACAGAGCTGTGATGTTCGCTGTGATGAAGGGGGAAGAAATTCTGAGGATGTGTAACTGGGAGCTTATATTTGATTTGTAAGTTCAGGGAAACCAACCTTCCTTCCTTCCTTCATTTCTTCCTTCCTTCCTTCCTTCCTTCCTTCCTCCTCCCTCCCTCCCTCCCTCCTTCCTTCCTTCCTTCCTCCTTCCTTCCTTCCCTTTCTCTCTTTCTTTCTTGTTTCACTTTTGTTGCCTAGGGTGGAATGCAATTGTGTGATCTCGGGTCAAGGTACAACCTCCGCCTCCCAGGTTCAAGCGATTTTCCTGCCTCAGCCTCCCGAGTAGCTGGGACTACAGGCATGTGCCACCACACCTGGCTAATTTTGTATTTTCAGTAGAGACGGTTTCTCCATGTTGGTCAAGCTGATCTTGAACTCCCGACCTCAGGTGATCCACCCACCTTGGCCTCCCAAAGTGCTTGGATTACAGGCGTGAACCACTGCGCCCAGCACAGGGAATGCTTTCTTGAGTAAGTGATGTTTAACCTCAGTCATTTCTATATAGGCCTTGCTGACCTAACCTCGCCTCCCCAACCTCATTGTAACGTCCCATGAGTAGGGACCTCTTACAGTCCCTTTGTGCCCAGCCCACCACTGTGGAGTCCCCTGCTTTCTGCATCCCCCATAATATGTGGGGCTCTGCTCCCCCTTGCCTCAACCTTGATCAGCAGAGCCCCACATATTATATGGCCACGTGGTATAAACAAGCAGGGAGGCCAGCGTGTTATCACGGGTGTGCAAGTTTAGGAGGGGTCTGGAGACCACACCGTCAGTGGGATTGGGCCATTTGTCTTGCAGATGGTCACTGTTTGGTCTTTCATCTCTTGATGCATGGAATGTGGAGGCTTTAATGAGAGATGAAAAAGTTCTTGCCTAATTAGCCTTGGCTGGCTTCTAAGCAACTGCTGTCACTGGGAGGCTGAATAGTGGTAGCTCCCTTTGGTTTCTACTCTTGCAGTCACTCTGTAGGCACAACAGTCCCTCCTCCAAAGCCAATTAGGTCTGACCAGGCCCAGCTTGAGGAGAGAGAGGAAAGGGTGGTTTGACAGCACTGTCATCATTACCAGATTCCAGAGACGGGGCTGTTCCAGACACAGCCTGCGGGTCAGACTGGCCCTTTCAGTACAGAATCTGAAAGCTTCCCAACATGTGGTTCCTAAAGTAAACCTAATGACAGATCCCAGCTGGGAGGAAGGTTTGTTGTTAAAGTCTCATGCGATTCTAGGTGACCTTACCTCAGAATCCGAGTGTGTCCATTTTTTATGACACTAGAAGCCAGTTTTATTAGACAATCATCATACTTTCTGTTAGCGAGCCATTTCCAAAATGAATCCATGTGTTAAAAAATGGTTCTCCAGTTTGAATGTAGGGAATATGAAACAAAGAGGGTGCTCAGTTTTTTCTGAGGATGTTGGACATAAGTGGGGTGTGTGTGTGTGTGTGTTTGTAGAAAGGGGCTATGTGTGAGAATATGGTCTGGTGTGTGTGTGTGGTGTCTGTAAGATATGTGTGTAGTGTGTATATGTGGTATATGTGTGGTGTGTAGTGTGTGAGTGGCATGTGGTCTGTGTGTGTGGTGTGCGTTGTGTGTATGGTATCTGTATGGTGTGTGTGGTATATGTGTGAGGTGTGTGTGTGGTACCTCTATGATGTGTATGTGTTATGTATGTGTGTGTGATGTGAAAGTGTGTATGGTGTGTATGTGTGTGTGGTGTGTGTGTGTGGTGTATGTGTTGTGTTGTGTGGGTGGTATGTGTGTGTCGTGAATGTGTAGTGTGGTGTGTGTGGTATGTGTGTGGTATGTGTGGTGCATGGTGTGTGTGTGTGTGTGTGTGTTTGTGCATGTGTGTTGTGTGTGTGTTATTTATGTGGTATGTATGTGTGTGTGGTATGTGGTGTGTATATGTTGTGTGTATGTGGTGTGTGTGTGGTGTGTGTGGTGTGCATGTAGCATGCGTGGTGTGTGTGTGTGGTATGTGTGTTGTGTGTGGTATGTGTGTTTGTGGAGTGTGTGGTGTCTGTGGTGTGTGGTATGTATGTGTGTGTGGTGTGAGTGTATGGTGTATGTGGTGTGCATGTGGTGTGTGTGTGTGAGGTGTGTGGTATGTTTGTGTGGTGCATTTGGTATATATGTGTGTGGTGTGTATGAGGTGTAAGTTTGTGTGTGGTGTGTGTGTGTGGTGTGTGTGGTATGTATGCATGTGCTGTGGTGTGTGTGTGGTGCATGTGGTATGTATGTGTGTGTGTGGTGTGTGTGGTGTGTGTAGTGCATGTGGTATGTATGTGCATGTGGTGTATGTGGTATGTATGTATGTGGTGTGTGTGGTATGTATGTGTGTGTGGCATGTGCATATGGTGTGTGGTATGTATGTGTGTGTGGTATGTGTGTGGTGTGTGTGTGGTGCATGTGGCATGTATGTGTATGGTGTGAGTGTGGTTGTATGTGTGATATGTATGGGGTATGTATGTGTGTGTGGGGTATGTATGTGTGTAAGGTGTGTGGTGTGTGTGTGGTGCATGTGGTATGTATGTGTGTGTGGAGTGTGAGTGTATGCGTGGTGTGTGGTGTATGGTGTTGGTATGAATGTGTGTGTCTGCAAGCTCCTATAGATGGAAGGTATGTATGGTAGAGCACTGTGAGATGGTAATGAAGTGCAGCCGCTGAGTTCTTCACATCACATCTGGATTGTATCTTAAGTCCTCCTAGCTCAGAGTAAAACTGCATAAACCTAAACCCAACGAGAAAATTGTAGAGCCCAAAGCAAAAAAAGCTAGGTTCTTACTGTATCTCCACTTCAGTTATGTTCTCAGATTCAGGAGATTGCCACTGTGCCTCTAAGACTGTCATGTATTGATCTTTCATGTAATACGTGGAGTTGCTGCGGCAATTTTCATCTGCTCTTTGCCAGAGGCCCACTGAATCACCCTTCTTGTTCAAGGCTTTCATGACCACAGCGTAGACGCGGACATCCACAGGAACGAATACTGGGAGGATATGATGAAGAAACAATGAGCCATCTGCTCCCTGTGAGCCAAGCTCAAGGGATGAGGGGAGTGAAATCAAAACAAAGCGTGAAACGAGAAAGTTACAAAGAGTATGTACACATAGTATAGTCTCATTTTTGTAAAAGAAGTTGAAAGTCTGGAAAGAGATACATCAAGATATTAACAGTGGTGATTTCTTTGTAATGAGGTTACAGATTATTCTAATTTTCTTCCTAGTGCTTTTTGGTGTTTTCCAAATTCTCCACAGTAAAAGGCAGACAAAAGAAAATCTATACTCAGCTCTGGTTTTGCTACACATGAGGGGTGAGATTCTGGGAGTGAATCTCTTACATCTCTGAGCCGGGGCCCATTTCTCAGATGAGAGGACAAGCCTGCTTGGTCCTTTTCCCAGGGGCAGTGTAGGGACAGAAGAGATTGATGCACGTGGAAAGGTCAGGTGGTCCAAGTAAAAGCAAAACCCTTTTCGTGGTCCCAGAAATGCTGATTCTCTTGGTCTCTGTTGTTAGGGTGTGGGAAGGAGTGCCTTCGAGCCACAGAGGCCTAACTCCTTATAGGGTTACCCCAAGTAACTTGTTAATTTCAGCCTTCAGATATGTAATGGAGAGGGCATTTAGCAACAATCCTGCATGATCTGCACATGTACCCCAGAACCTAAAGTACAATAAAAAAAAAGAAGAAAGTATCTGTCTCTCCATTTCTTCCCTTAGGAGATCTCTTCTGAGTAAATTCCTCAATGCTAGGATATTGTTCTTTCCAGGGCCCTTTCAGCCACCCAGAATTTCTTTAAGGCTTCTTCTTAACAAAGCAAAGCAAATTGATCATGTAACACAAAAGGTTCAGACAGTCCTGGTTCTGAATTGTGACTCTAACACTTAGGAGCAAGTCATTTCACCTCTGAGCCTTGGTTTCCTTATTGCTCATCATTCACTCCACAAATATTTCTTGTGTGCCCACTTTGCACCTGGCCTGGTTCTAGGTCTGGGAATAGTGACATTATCCTTCATTATCTGAGATCATGATACCTATCTTAAAGGTTCTGGAGGATAAAGAGAAGAATGTGAAGATTTTAATACATGGTGAGTACTGGATAAATTGCAATTGTTATTATATGGCTATATGCACACTACAGTTCTATGTTCTGGTTGTTAGTTTTGCCAGTCAAGGTTGGCTGATTCAGATCCCACAGACCTTGACTTGCTCAATGAGCATCTGATATCTGTTCTAGATCTGTGGGTCAGGTACAGTAGAAGGTGAGCGGAGACAGTGTCATCCACATAGTCCTCAGTGTCAGCTCTGCACGGATGTGCCCTGTTCTGCTTTTCCCCTTCCACTCTGGTTTAAATCCTCTTTTTTCCCTCCTAGGCACCTACATTTTCTGGATTTCTGGCCTTAGGTTCTTCTCCCTTCAGGCAGCCTTGCAACATGTGGCAGGCAGGCCAGATTTCCTTATGCAACACGTCCATCAAACACACTCCTGCCCAAACCTTCAAAGGGTCCTTCCTCCTAGAGTGTGTCAACATTTCTGCTTTTATATTTCTGCCTCTGGTCTGTTGATTACAGTATCCAACACATGTTTTTTTAAGACTGTAAGAACTTAGCCTCAGCCTGCTGTTTGTATTTCCACTCTAAGGGCAGCCAGGTTTTACCTTTTTCTGCAAATGCACCTGCCCCCTGATCCTTGCTCACGTCTGGCTGCCTGTCTGAAAGCCTGCCTTCCCTCTCATCATACATCGAACCCCTACTTCCACTCCAGTGGTTTGTTTATGTCCCACCTCTGGACCAATTTATCCCTTTTTTCCTCTTATTCTCTCTTTCTTCAGCAGTTGAGTTCTTAATTATATAATACTTTGTGCTACGCACTGTGGTTTCATCTGTGTTGGTATCTGGACAGCCCAGTGTTGGGCCTCTGGAGGGTCCTAAGTAACTACTCATTGGTTGATTTTAAAAGTCATGCATCCCATGTTGTATAGTGCCCTTAAGTCTTAAAGTTCAGGAAGAAAAGCAGGCAAATCACATCCCTCTCACCCATAGAAGAAAAAAAAAGGCAGATGCTTGCTCAGCACAGTCTTAATGTAAATGTCACTGTATTAAGGGTTTCTTTCACTGATATCAAAACAGACCCAGAGAACCTGTTCTAAGATATTGCTTGAGCTGCAGTTGTCTCTTGGGACCTCCCAAGCCATTTATGCACAGTTTACCAATATTGACATAACCCTAAAGTTTAAAAGAATTTCAAAACCAAAATAAGGAAAAGTGATTGGCCTGGGTGGGCATTTACTCAGTCCCCAGAAGACCTGAGTTCTGGCAATAACATTTGCAAGGCAATCATGAAGCCTGCTGTACAACCACGGGTGTGAGATCTAGCAATTCACATCTCCATGGGTGAGGATTTTGACCCTCAATTTAAATCATTCATATTGTGAGTCAGTTTACCACAAAGCTTTCACAGCACATTTCTGTTTTAAAATGGAATCGGATAAAGGTTGGGGGCACATGGCATAAGTAGGCATCCAAGGAACCTTAGTTCTCCTCTTTCCCTGTTCCCTTTCCCTGTTCCACCTAATGCCTCTGTGACTGCCATGATCCACTTCACCCCAGTGGATCATCTTGACTTGTCTTTCTCCTGTCTTTCTACCTTCAGAAGGCTCCCATGTCTCCCCCTTGATAGCATCTTCACATGATAGATTTCTCTCTTTTTTTTTTTTTTTTTTTTTTTTTTTGAGATGGAGTCTTGCTCTCTCACTCAGGGTGGAGTGCAGTGACGTGGTCTCGGCTCATTGCAACCTCCACCTCTCAGGCTCAAGCCATTCTCCCACCTCAGCCTCCTGAGTAGCTGGGACCACAGGTGCACATCACCACATCTGATTAATTTTTGTGTTTTTTTGTAAAGACTAGTTTTTGCCATGTTGCCCAGGCTGGTCTCGAACTCTTGAGCTCAATCATTCCGCCTGCCTAGACTTTCCAAATTGCGGACATTACAGGTGTGAGCCACTGTGCTCAGCAATAGATTTCTCTTTCTTCCACTGCATTAGCAAAATCTTTCACCTGGGGAGGTATTATCTTAAATGCCAGAAGTTTATGATCTCTTTTGCAGTAGTGCCTCTGACCCCTCAGGCTCTCGCCCAGGTTGCATGTATGTCCACCTGTGCTCATTTTGAATTACAAGATTATCCTCTCTGCCCTGTCAGGACAATATCCACTGCCTGATGGAGTGGGTCATAGCTGGCCCCATCACAACTGAAGCACTTAGTGTCAGTCCTCATTTAAAGTAAGACAAAAGATAAGCCAGGATGAGTGCGTGAAGGCATGCCATGATTGTTCACCTGCTGAAGTCTGAGACCTATAGACCACAAGTGTGGAGATCACCCTGGTGGTCTTTGCAAAATTTGGTTAGACTTTAAGAAAGTCAGGATAACACAGTACATAAGAAGACAGGTTCCGAAGCTGGAGAGCCTGGCTGAACAAAAAGCTATATGAGTTTCGGCTGTGCTATTTAGATTCAAATCTTAGCTATGTTACTTACTAGTGCACATTGTTAACTTCTCCATGCCTCAGTTCTCGTCTGTAAAATGACAACAGCATTTATTCCTAAAACTTGCCCAGCACATTGTAAGAAGTGTTAGCTCTCATTACTAGAAGGAAGAGGTATATAGTGGTTAAAGGCAGGGTCTCTGAAGCTGGAATGCTGGTTCATATCTTAGCTTCACCATTTAAGTAGCTCCGGGACCTGAGTAAGAGTCACTTAGCATTTCTGTCTCTGTTTCTCATCTACAACATGGGAATGATAATGATATCTCTCTAATAGGTCACTAGTACATGTAAACACCATATGAAGTATTATTATTATGAAATGAATTAGAAAGCATATTCCTTGACTTGTAGATTTGGCTGATTCAAAAAGGGATGTATAAAAAATATCTATTACACCTCTAAGAAAAGCAAAAGACTAAGATTCAAGAGCTGGTTCTGCCACTTCCTAGCAGGGAGACTCTGGGCAGGTCATGTAATTTCCCTTGGCGTCAGGCTTCTCATACATAAAGTGGGTTAGTAATACTTTCCCCATGTAGTTCATTAGATATTTTTCACCCACAGACTAAATGCAGTATACAATCATCCCCGGTGGCATCATTTTGTCAAATGGATATGAAAAGATTACACACTGGAGGTTGGGCGCTGTGACTCACACCTGTAATTCCAGCACTTTGGGTGGCCAAGGTGGGTGGATCACTTGAAGCCAGGAGTTCGAGACCAGCCTGGCCCACATGGAGAAGCCCCATCTCTATTAAAAATACAAAAAATCAGCCAAGGCTGGTGGTGCACACCTGTAATCCCAGCTACTTGGGAGGCTGAGCTATGAGAATTGCTTGAACCCAGGAGGTGGAGGTTGCAGTGAGCCGAGATCGTACTATTACACTCCAGCCTGGATGATGAAGTGAGACTCTGTCTCCAGAAAAACAAAAACAAAAGAGAAAAGGTTATACACTGGGATGCAATGATTATCCCTTAAAATGATTAAAATGTCCATTTTACTTAAGTCAGAGAATTTGCTCCAAGTGTGCACTTGCCGGGGCTCGGTGAATCTGAGGGTTGGGGCTTTCTCGCTCCTGTGGCTTGAGTTCACAAGGGACATGCAGAAGTACTACACCCAGACCACTCTCTTAATTCTCTTTCTTTCTCTTCCTTCCCTTGCTTCCCATTTGGTTCAGAAGACACATGTTTTGTATAACTGAGAGTAGCGACAGAGGAGTATGTTCTGAAATTCTAGTTAATTTCCCCCGAAACAAAGGACAGCAGAGAGCATGGCTTCTACTCACCAGAATAGACTGTGTTGCTTTCGTAGATATATGAACTGGCCTTGATGCCTAGGGTGACGGTGTAGTACTCATTAAAGGTGAAGCAGTTGTTACTGAACCTTATGAAGATGGCAGAAGAAAGCTGGAGACCGAGGCACAGAAACAGCCCCAGTGGCCGCAGCAGTATGGCATGGAGGACTGCCATGGTCTCGATTTGTTTGGGAAGTGTTAGGCCTGGAATTGGGTAAAACTGACAACTCACCTCTTGTTTTATGCCAGGGCTCCTAGATGTAGTCATAGATGCAAATCTTCTCCCTGCCTCTTCTGAATATACATTGGCTTCTGGAATTTGGCCCAAGACATCACCAGGACTGAATCACCAGTCGCCATTATCTGTCACTGATGATTTTGCAAATTGCAGTTTTGTTCAAGAAGGGGAATGTCCTAAGTATGTTTTCCGTTTACTCAGGTCAGTATCTGCTATTTGAAGAAAGCCATGGAGAAGACGTAAATACCAGCAAGTGAAATTCAGAGTTGTGTAATCATCACATACCTGCTTCCTTCAGAAGCTCCACTCTCCTCACTGCAGGAAACTCAGGGACAAAAACCTTCTTTTCCTGGATTACATACCCTCTTCCACCCACGGCCAATATGGAGAAGCCACAAATCTACTAAAAATACAAAAAATCAGCCAGGCATGGTGGCGCAAACCTGTAATCCCAGCCACCTGGGAGGCTGAGGTACAAGAATTGCTTAACCCAGAAGGCGGAGATTGCAGTGAGCAGAGATCGTACCATTACACTCCAGCCTGGGTGATGAAGGCAGATTCTGTCTCCAGAAAAACAAAAACAAAAAGAGAAAAGATTACACATTGGAATGCAATGATTAATCAAACAAGTCTCTAATCCCCAATTCATTTAGTGACAAGCATAGAACAAGAAAGACTGTGCTTCTGGACTTATATCTGCTTATGTATTATTTATTTATTTGGAAAGAAACAGCTTAGGTCTGTCTTGTTCCTGACACATTCTTCCATAACACCATAGCACAAAAAAAAAAAAAAAAGAAAATATGCTTTTTCACATCTCCCTTCTCAATTTTGTGACTTATTGAAGAAGAGGAAAGAAATATGCTACTTTGTGAATAGAAAGAAAAAGAATGTAGAATAGAATCAAGATAATATTGACTATGTGTTCCTTCAAGAGAAACATGTGCAGAATGGTGGCATAAATACCTCTGAAAAATCAACTCCTTCATTAAAACAATGAGAACACTAGCAAAAAAAATGGTCAAAATACGTTTTTTAGAATTTTTGAAGTTAACCAAATGCTTGCAACAGTCTGGGAGCATTTATTTAAGAAAAATTGTTGAATATCATTAAGAACCATGAGCATTATGGCATTTTAAGTAGCCCTAGTCCCTGTGTAGTTCATTAAATATTTTTCACCCATAGACTAAATGCAGTATACAGTCATGCCTGGTGGCATTTTTTTTTTGTCAAATGGTATGAAAAGATTACACACTGGAGGTTGGGCGCTGTGACTCACACCTGTAATTCCAGCACTTTGAGTGGCTGAGGTGGGTGGATCACTTGAAGCCAGGAGTTTGAGACCAACCTGGCCCACATGAAGAAGCCCCATCTCTACTAAAAATACAAAATATCAGCCAAGGCTGGTGGTGCACACCTGTAATCCCAGATACTTGGGAGGCTGAGCTATGAGAATTGCTTGAACCCAGGAGGCAGGGGTTGCAGTGAGCCAAGATCATACTATTACACTCCAGCCTGAGTGACAAAGTGAGACTCTGTCTCCAGAAAAAAAAAAAAAAAAAGAGAAAAGATTACACACTGGAATGCAATTATTATCCCTTAAAATGATTAAAATGCCCATTTTACTTAAGTCAGAGAATTTGCTCCAAGTGTGCACTTGCCGGGGCTCAGTGAATCTGGGGGTTGGGGCTTTCTGGCTCCTGTGGCTTGAGTTCACAAGGGACATGCAGAAGTACTACCCCCAGCCCACTCTCTTAATTTGGTCCCTCTCACCTCACCCCACCTCCATGAGGGCCTTTGCAACTGTGCTAACTGTGAAGATCAGCAAATTTAAGGAAACAGAACAGTTTGGAGCTTCCCAAAATAATCAGTTAACCACTCTGGTTAATTTTATAGTTTTTGTAGAGTCAGGGTCTTGCTATGTTGCCTGGGCTGTTCTTGAACTCCTGGGCTCAAGCACTTCTCTTGCCTCAGCCTCCCCAAAGTGCTGGGATTACAGGCATAAGCCACTTTGCCTGACTTCATGTTTTTTAAATGTTCAGTTTTGAACAAAAATTATAAGATATACAAATAAACAAGAAAATATGGCTTATACGGAAGAAAAAACATCCCAGGTAAATGGAACCTGTCCCTGAGGAAGCTCACATGCTGAACTTGACTGGACATAGACATTAACTCAGCTTTATAAATATGTTCAAAGAACTAGAAGAAATCATGTTTAGAGAATTAAAGGAAAGTATGAGATTGATGTCTCACCAAATAAATAATAGTAATAAAGAGATAAAAATGATAAAAAGAACCAAATAGAAATCCTGCAATGGAAAAGTACAATAACTACAATTTTAAAAAGTCACTTAGGAACTCAACAGCACATTTGAACTGGTAGAAGAAAGTATTGGTGAACCTGAAGATTGGTCAGTTGAATACATTTAACAAAAAAAGTGCAAGACTTGTATACTGAAAACTATAAGGCACTCAGGCTAGTCAAAATGATCTTGAAAAACAAACAAAACACAACAAAGTTTGAGGACTCACATTTCCCAATTTTAAAACTTACTATATAGCTACAGTAATCAAGATAGTGTGGTACTGTCATAAGGATAGACATATAAATCAATGAAACAGAATTGAGATTTCAGAAACATACCCATACATTTATTATTAACTGGGGTTTGACAAGGGTAACAAGACAACTCAATGGTGATATAAATGGTGCTGGGAGACTGAATATCCACATGGAAAAGAATAAAGTTGGAGCCCCACTCACATCACATGCAAAATTAACTCAAGGTGACTCAAGGGTCTAAATGTAAAACTATAAAGCTCTTAGAAAAAACATAGGTGTAAATATTCATAACCTTGGTTTAGGCAATGGTTTATTAGACTTGATGCCTGAGGCAAAAATAAGTAAAGAAAAAATAGATAAATTGGACTTCAAAACTAAAAGCTTTTATTCTTTGAAGGCCACTATAAAGAAAATGAAAAGGGCTGGATGTGGTGGCTCATCCCTGAAATCCCAGCACTTTGGGAGGCTGAGGCAGGTGGATCACCTGAGGTCGGTAGTTCGAGATCAGCCTGGCCAACATGGTGAAACCTCAGCTCTACTAAAAATACAAAAATTAGCTGGGTGTGGTGGTGTGTGCCTATAATCCCAACTACTTGGGAGACTGAGGCAAGAGAATCACTTGAACCCAGGAGGCAGAGGTTGCGATGAGCTGAGATTGTGCCATTGCCCTCCACAGCCTAGGGGACAGAATGAGAACGTCTCACACAAAAAAAAAAAAAAAAAGGAAAGTGAAAAAATAATCTACATCATATATCTGATAAGGGCCTAGTTTCCAGAATATATAGAGAACACAACTCAACAACAAAAAGACAAATATCTCAATTTAAAAATGGGCAAAAATTTGAATACTTTCTCCAGAGAAATGTACAAATGGCCAATTGGCATGTGAAAAGATGCTCAACATTATTAGTTATTAGGAAAATGCAAATCAAAACTTGAATGAAAAACTTCTTTACAGCTAGAATTACTACTATCAAAATGACAGATAATAACAATAGTTGGCATGGAGATGGAGAAATTGAATCTTATGCATTTCTGGTGGAAATATAAAATGATGTAGCCACTTTGGAAAACAGTCTGGCATTTCTTCAGAAAGCCAAACACAGAGTTACTACTATATGATCCAGGAATTCCACTCCTAGGTATATATCCAGGAGAATTAAAAATGTATGGCCACACAAAAACTTGTACATGAATGTTTATAGGAGCATTCTTTATAATAGCTAAAAAGTGAAACAATCCAAGTGTCCATCAAATTATGAATGGATAAACAAAATGTGGTATGTTCATATAACAGACTATTGTTCAGCTATAAAAATAAATCAAGTACCGATACATGCGACAACATGGATGAACCTCGAAACGACTATGCTAAGTGAAAAAAGCCAGACACAAAAGACCACATATTGTATGCTTTCGTTTCTATGAAATATCCAGAAGAAGCAAATCCATAAAGACTGAAAGTGATTGCCAGGGACTCGGGATGGTGGGGGGAATGGGAAATGACTGCTCATTGATTTGGGTTTTTTGGGGGGATGATGGAAATGTTCTGGAGGTGGATAATGATGATGGTTTCACAACCCTGTGAATATACTAAAAGCTACCAAATTAACTTTTGTGGTATGCGAATTGTATCTCAATAAAATTTTTATTTACATAATATGCTATGTAGGCAAGTTGAGGTAGCAGAAAGAATGTGACAGAACTTTAGTACTGGATCCTGTTCAGAATTCTTGCTTTGGGAGAGTTTTTAAACTATCTGAGCTTTAGTCTCCACTTCTAAAATTAAGGCAATAATATCAATCTGACATACTTTTATGTATATTAAATGAAAAGTGTACATAAGCTGTTTTGAGCTGGGTGTGGTGGTATGCCCCTGTAGTCTCAGCTACTTGGGAGGGTGGAGTGGGAGAATTACTTGAGCTTAGGAGTTTGAGACTAGCCCAAGCAACATATTGAGACCCCCATCTCAAAAAACAAAACAAAACAAAAGCCAAAACCATTTTGGGGAACGGGGTGGGCCTGAAGTATAGTATAAATTTTTAACAAATGCTAATTAGTTTCCTACCTTCCTTTCTTCTTTCCTTTCCTAAATTTATACAGATTAGGATGGTAGAAAATAAAATATACGAGTTCTGCTATTGATATGAGGACAATGGTCTAACCTTATGAACTGGGGGGACATGGGATTTGGGAGATGGGAAACGACTCAGAATGGAACACTCCGATTCACCTAGAATTGTTCTATGCATTTTCTGCAAGGTGGAGCTCAGCCCAGGAGAGGGCCTGTATGAAGACACTGGCATGGCCTCTAGGGAGGGGGAGCATGTCTACTGGCCTATAGCCTTACTGGCTATAGGGACAGCTGTACATAAAACAAAACTGTTCTTTGACTCTAGCTGGAAAGGACTTGATTTTTCTTGAGGACAGAGGACCAAAAGAAAACAAGTTTTAAAATAAAATACACATTTTTGGGGCCTCCCTGTATTTCTCCATCCCCTTTTCTACAATTCTGGACTGTAGTTGCTGGAAATTCACACCTTCAAAAAGCCTCATCAATGATTCTTGGGTGGAGCTTTAGAACGTGCATGTGTGTTCAAGTCACCCGAAGCATCTTGCTAGCACATGGTGTCCAATTCAATGCGTCTGATGTGGCGCCTGAGATTCCTCATTTATAACAGGCTCTTGGGTGATGCCATGAAGTGGCTGATCCATGGACCACACCTTGAATAGCAAGGGGTTAGCAGCTGATTTGAGTAAACCAGGTTAGAGCTGAATGCCAGACTAATCATTAAAGTTGGAAAAGCTAGGTTCTATGACTGCCCTGTGAACCCCAAGCCTGCCCGTCTGCCTACAGCTTATATGCAGCTGCTCTTCATGTTATAGAAAGTCTGGTGAGCACTTCCATGCCTTGTTGGTCTCTCTGGGAAGGAGAGCTATCAGAGAGGAGAAAGCAGTTGGCCTTCCAAGGTCAAAGACTAATGGGAGATTCTCTGAAACTCACCAGACACGACCACGGATAGATACAGGGATCATCAGTCTGAGGAGCCCTGGGGTTTTCAATGTGTCTCCTGGGCATTTCAGAAATGTGATGGATGCAATGTGGTGAACGTGAGGAAAGGGCACAGATGTTAGAGTCCAAGAGGCTTCATTGGAATCCTGCTCCTCACACTGTGACCTTGGACTGTTCTTAACCTACCTGAGCCTTAGTTTTCTTCTCCGTATTATAGAGAGACTCTGACCAACCTTGCAGGGTTGTGTTAAGGTTTAAAGAGGGAATGCATGTAATATGCCTGCCACAGAGTCAATCCTCCAAAAGAGGAAGGTTTTACCGCCAATGGCAAGTATCTGTGCTAACTCGAGGGACAAGAGCAACCAGGGAGCTGGGGGCAGCTGGAGAAGTTTTACTCTCATTTGTTTACCCACATGTTAATTTATCAGCTAACCGGGTTGTGCCTCTGGCTCTTTGGTTCAGCATTGTGGGTGTCACGCTTTTGAATACCTCAAAGTGAGAGTCCCTGTGCTTTAGGGATAGCCTGAGGTCAGCTTTTGAGCCGATGCACCATTCTTCTCATTCCCAGAGGCCTCACAAATTCTCAGACAGGAAACACACTATTATGTATTACATTAAGAATTTTCAAGTAGGGCTGGCCCCAAGACATAATTTTAATCTAACTCCCTTATTTATGTCTGAGAAAACTGAGCACAGAAAAATTAAACAACTTGCCCCAGGCTTAAGAACTACTTAGTGGCAAAGTCAGGGCCAGATCCTGGCCTCCTTTCCACTGGCTGGGGATTTTCTCCACTGGGCAGCTTTAGTATCTAGTGAATACATGCATGCTTTGCTTAGCATTTCAGATTCAGACGTATTCCAGATGCAGCACATTTTAATTTTAATATGCCGTGTGTATATTTTGTGGTACGTGTGGGACACTTGCCTCATCTACTTACATTTGATAGCACTTGGAGAGAAGTTTATCACAAAAATAGTTAATTGTTCTATCTTTGCTCAAGACTTTTTGTTGATCATATTTGTGTCTTCGTTTAATCCAAAATTGCGTGTCAGGAGCACAGCTGGATCTTCACTGTGCTTTACTTGTGTTACCTTGTTGGCCGGCCGTGCTCACTAGACTGGGGTTGAGTGGTTGAGCTGCTCCAGGTCACATGGCCTTCTGGGATAATAAGGCCTGCTTTATGGCAACTGTTGCCAAACTCCAGGCTAGCAACTATCTTGATAAACTGTTTACCTGTTTTCATGGAATGACAGAGATGAGGGCAAAATTGTGACATTTTTAAGAAGAAAGAAACATTAGTTCAGTTTAAAGGCCTGCCTTTTATTTTTACATTATAGCTTTCTGATGTTTTGTTGTTCTTTCTTTCATGAAATTATGGTCATTGTAGATTATAGATGGTAGATTTTCTCCTCCTTCACCTATTTATTTTTTAAATGTCCTTATTTAACAAAATGAAAACTTAGCACCTATCTAGGTGCCTAAAATTCAAAGTCTTGAAACCGGATATATAAAAAGATTTACTTTGCATCATAACTTCTAGAAATGCCTTGTATCACTGTGGCAAAAAGCAGGAATTTCTGGCATTTAAGTAGGAATAGGTGTTCAAGAAAGGTGTTTACAGACCCCTTTCTTACTGAGTGGGAGGTCAGATCTTTTAAGCTCCTTTCCCAACATTAGAGTCAGTCATCCCTCCAAAACTGGAAATTTATTTCATTTATTTTAGGCAGAGATTAGTGTTGAGGGAACTTAGTGGTTGAGTGAGAGCAGGGGTTGGTGGGTGAGAAAGTGAAATCAGACAAGAGAAGCTGGGACTCAGAGCTTCCCAGTCCCCAAACAGAAGAGGAGCTGGGAAGGCATCTCCAGCTGTGGAAGAGGAAGGTTTGGACACCCTATTTACATGGCCAGTGTGGCTTCTTTCTTTGAGAAGCAAGAACTCTTCACAGGAACTCACACCACAGGAACCCTTAAGAGAACTAAGCACGCCCAGGTCAGTGACTGGAAACAAATGGCTCTTCCTCCGTCCTGCGTAGCTACACTTAGAAATTTCATGGAAAGACACGGCATAACAGTTGACTGCATTGCTCCTGCTGCTATATACATATATATATGGCATACATATGAGATATACTGCAATATATATATTGCAATATATGCTGTGTATATATGCATATATAATCTATATATACATGTGTGTATATATATACATATATATTTATATATACATATATATATAAATATATATTTATATATACATATATATTTTTATATGTATAAAAATATAAATATATATTTATATATGTGTATATATGTATATATAAATATATATGTATATATAAATATTATGTATAATATTTATAAATATATATGATATAAATATATGTATATATATAAATATGTATAATATTATGTATATACACACACACAGAGGATGGTTTAATGAGTGTGACATGAATTGGAACAGGCAGGATGAGCTGTGAGTTCCTGTGGTGGTCTGACAAAGATGTGATGAGGACACCTTTCCAGGAAAGTTCAAGGCCATGTGCTACTCACAGGAAATTCCCTCGGTTAAATTCTTGAAGAGTGGATTGATTTTCTAATATCTGCCTTATTCAGGTAGGATTTATATCAGCTTACAGAAAAACAAGATTTAAAATGTAAGAAATGAAGGGTATAGGGAAAAGAAAGGTAGAACAGGATGAGGAGAGAAAGGTGGGGTTCGTGATCGCAGGAATGCTTGCTGGTGGGAATGCTTGCTGGCATCTCTGTGTTGGTTCTGTTGCTGCAGGCTCTGGGAGAGGAGATGAAACCTGTTCCCTTAGAGGCTATGAGGTTTTGGTGTCATGTACACTTTCAAAGGGTGGCCTAATTATTTACTACTAGGCTCCTGAAAATCAGCCCTGAATCCAGCTTTCTACCTTCTGTTTTCAATATCACTCAATTAATTGAGTCACAGAAACAGCCTTTAATTCGTTTAATTCCTTTCCATGCTTCTAACTTCTGCCATATATCTCATGACCTGTGATTTTTCCTTTTGCGTTGATTTGATGCTATGTAGTAGCAACTAAATATCGTTACTTATACCATAGCAGCTTCTATTTCTCATCAACAAAAACAACAGTGTCTACACTCCTGAAAACAAATAGGCTCTCTTTCTAGACTTGTGAACAAATGCAATTTTGTCACTTACATAAATTGTTATTGATACATTAACTTCAGAATTATTTGTAGTACTGCTTCCTCAGACATATAAAATCATATTAATGATTTAAATAGCAATCAATATTAACATTTATTAAATACCCAGGTGCTTCAAACCCTTCAGTTGGTCAGCATTTATGTTCTTTATACCACCCCCCAAAGCATCATAAAAACAACTTCTTTTTTTTTTTTTTTTGTAAACAAAGTCTCACTCTTGTCACCCAGGCTGGAGTGCAATGGTGTGATCTCAATTCACTGCAACTTCTGCCTCCCGGGTTCAAGCAATTCTCCTGCCTCAGCCTCCTGAGTAGCTGGGATTACAGGTGCCCACCACCATGCCCGGCTAATTTTTGTATTTTTAGTAGAGATGGGTGTCACCATGTTGACCAGGCTGGTCTCGAACTCCTGAGCTCAGGCGATCTTCCCACCTCGGCCTCACAAAGTGCTGGGATTATAGGCGTGAGCCTGTAGGGTCCAGCCCTACAGGGTCCTTTGAGCCCCTCTCTGCTGGTGTGGAGATGAGAAACTGTAGAAATAAAAGACACAAGACACAGAGACAGAGAAAGAAACTCCAAAGTGTGGAGTCTGGCAGTGGCCCTGAGTGTCCGCACACTTTGACTTTTATTGAGTACAAAGCTGGAGGCAGGTAGGTAGGGTGTGGCATTGGCGGTCAGTGATAGGGTCAAGTACATCACGTGTCATACAGGTAGGGACCCAAGACGTTTTAGTAGCCGAGATGAGGTAAGGAGCATAATTCATCAGCACTTTTCCATACTTGTCAAGAAAGAACAATGACATTAAGATTTATATTACTTTTACTGATTATCTCATCTAAGAAAAAAGGAACCAGGTGCAGTGGAACATGAGAGTGGACATGGAAGGTGACCACTGAAGCACAGCATCGCATAGAGACAATTAAGCCCCCAGATGTCTGTGGGCTTACCTGACAGCCCTCAGGCCCACCACAAGAGCTTGGAGGAGGAGTGGAGTTTTCTCCTAACTCCTCCTGGGAAGGAGACATCTCTGACATCATCTCCTTCCCCAGCTTGCTAAACAGCACCAGTGCTGCCGCATAGCCAAGTGCTCTCCAGCAGCCCTTACATGGGCATGACAGAGGGCTTAAAGCATCTTGCCTTATGGTCATTCCATTCACAATGTCACCCCAGGTTCACACTTCACGACCTGAGAGGCATTAGTAAAAGAACTAAGATCACCTATGAATAACTACTATGGTTATATCTCTAGTTATTTTCTTCTTCATTATTTATATGAGAATAGGCTGAGGCTTCTGACTCCTGCCTCGATACTTATGGGTCTCCCCAACACATGAGCCAACGCGCCTGGCCCATAGAAACAACTTCTAACCTCAGGAAGCCTATACTCCAATGGAGTTCAGAAAATGTGAGCAGCCGTCAAAAGGGAAATGTCATGATCTATACAAGGAGGAGGATCCGTGCCACAGGGAAGAAGTCTGCGTGAGTGGAGGAGAGCAGGATCTCTGAAGCTGGTAAGAAAGATCCGTGTTTGTGTCCTGGTTTCTCCATTTGCTGCCCATGTGACCTCTGACCAATTTATGCGACTGCCCTATTTCCTTATCCACAAAATGAGGATAATGACAATGCCCACCCCATAAAGCTATTGGGAGCTTTTAACGACATAATACCTATGGAGCATGATGGCTGGAATACAGACAGCACTGAAACTGCTTGTTTTCCTTCTTATTATGATTGGAGAGATTCCTCAGAGGTGGTGTCTGGGAGCTGGCCACATCTGCCCCAGAGGGGATTTCCAGGTTACACAGGTTTCTCTCCCTCCTTGAGCAATGGTAGGTGAGTCAGGGTTGTATATGCTCCCCTCCGGCTCCAGGATGTACACTGTTCAGCTGGTTTCCAGCCTCCACTGCATCCAAGGAAAGGTGCAACTGGCTGAGGGTAGGTGGAAAAGAAGGTCAACAAATTCCAGTTTCTTGTGAAACTTTGTTAATCTGAGGCTCTTATCTCAGTCTCCAGAGCAGAAACAGGGTGGGGCCCATGTATCTGAATGTCTCCTCTTGTGCATAAAAATATGATTAGAGCTGAAGACCTAGAAGTCTTCTGTTCTGGTGCTCTTTCCCAGGCAGGAGATGAACTCTTCTGTTCCTAGAACCACTTCTGGAGGTGACAAGTTGGCTTCATCTCAGAGATTCAGTGAGGACAGAACAGAGGGCAGGGTGTTCTTGCCCTGAGTTCTCTGCTAATGAGCTAATTCTGGCTCTTCACCTTTGTTTGGCATGAAGTTTACCAGAAAAGGGCATCCTACCTTTATCCTTGGTTCTCTATACCCTCGCTACCTTTCCTGTGTTTTGTAAACACAGGATGGTGTATTTAGCTTTCTTTTGCTGGAATTATTTTCGCTCCGTGTCCTGTGTCTTCCTTGTCCAGAGGAAATCATCTTCTAGCCTAAGGAGCTCCAGAGAGGATGTGCAGGGGAGGGCCATGTTCTGATGCATGCATTTAGCTGTGTCGAACAGTCTTCCTGTTTTTCTATCATCTGAGAATATTCTCTTCATTCTGTGCGCTCCTGGGCCTGGGCTTTCCTTGGCTTGTCTCATGAATTTGCCCCTTGGTCCCTTTCATGTGGGACCTTTTGTGTTTAGGGTTTGTAGGGGAAGGCCACTGGAAGGTTTAGGCTGCCTTCTGTGTTTAAGGTTTGTAGGGGAAGGTCACTGAAAGGTGGGTGGGAGAAGACGCACCTCCCAGGAGAGGCTGAGGCTCACAGAAGCTCTTGTCCACACAGGTCCATACTGATTTATCTTCTAATACACTTTGTTTGTTTGTTTGTTTTGAGGGTCTCCTCTGTCACCCAGCCTAGAGTGCAGTGGTGCCATCATGGCTCACTGCAACCTCAACCTTCTGGGCGCAAGTGATCCGCCTGCCTCAGCCTCCTGAGTAGTCAGGACTACAGGTGCACATCACCATGCCTGGCTAATTTTTTTTTTTTTTCTTGGTAGAGACAGGGTTTTGTCATGTTGCCCAGGTTCGTCTCAAACTCCTGGTCTCCAGTGATCTGCCTGCCTCAGCCTCCCAAAATGCTAGGATCACAGGTGTGAACCACCATGCCTGGCCTTCTAATATAATTTGGATATTTCATGGATATTCCCTGTCTTGATCTACCTTAGGAACTTCCTGGAGGCTTGTGCTGAGCAAGCAGAGGCTGAGTAAATGCAGGACTTTGAATATGGTTGTGCAGCAGAGTTGTGGGTATTTGTGGGGACATTGGCCTCAGGTCCAGCATTTAGATTTAGCTAGCAGACATGCCTGGGCAGCTAAACTGCCAATGTCAGACCAAACTGCCTGGCCTGACATTGCCAGGTGGTTTAGCATATCAGGGCTCTGCTTAGAAGCTATGGTGCCAAGGCCTCACGACCATACTCTTCCACCCTCCAGAATCTTGTCCACCTCATATCCCTCCATTCCTCAAGCATCATTTCATTTGTAATGCCTGCCTTGTAGCCCCATTGTGAAAATTAATCAATATTTATTTTGAGGGCCCAATATGTGCCAGGCACTGTGCCAAGCTTTAGGGCAGGGGCATAAAGACCTGTTATGATTTCTCATTTTATAATTTTTATTTTTTTGTAGAAATGGAGCCTTGCTATGTTGCCCAGGCTGATCTTGAACTCTTGGCCTCAAGTAATCCTCCTATCTGGGCCTTTCAAAAGAATTACAGAACGAGCTACCATGCCTGGCTCATCTCTCCTTTTGAATAGCTTTTGGTTAGTGTTGAGAGGCACGTTCATAAACAGACATTTTAAAATAATGGGTAAATGCTAAGATAGAAGTAAGCCTTAGGAGTACAAAGGAAGGGAAAGAATGCTTTTTGGAGTAAATGGTAGATGAGCTGTTCTTTTTTATCTTTCTTTTTTTGGGGACAGAGTCTTGCTCTGTTACTCAGGCTGGAGTGCAATGGCGTGATCATAACTCACTGCTTAACTTATGTTAAACTTCTGGCCTCAAGCAATCCTCCTGCCTCAGCCTCCCACAGCACAGATATTACAGGTGTGAGTCACTGCACCCATCCTGGATGAGCTGTTTTGAAGGATAGGGGTAGTTTGGGGTGGGTGTTACTGGGAGAGAGAAGTGTGGGGTTACAAAATAGTGTGATGTGAGCAGGGAGCAATTAAAAGACAATGTTCAAGAAAAAGAGTGACAGATGCTGTCGCTGGCTAGTGAATAGGGGCCAAATCATGCCAAGCATTTTGAACTCTAGCTAGTGAATAGGGGCCAAATCATGCCAAGCATTTTGAACTCTAGTTAGTGAATAGGGGCCAAATCATGCCAAGCATTTTGAACTCTATCTGTAGGCAACAGAGTTTTATTTTTATTTTTATTTCACCAGTAGGTGAAACAATTTTATTTCACAGTTGCCTTTAAAACCACAAAGATACTATTTTTTCATATAAAAATATTAGTACTGGGGAGGGGCCAAAATGGCCAACTAGAAACATCTGTGGTCAGAGGCTCCCACTGGGAAGAACCAAAATGGCAAGTGAATCCTGCACCAGCAACCAAAGTATCCGATTCTCTTGCTGGGACTGACTAAGCAGTTGGTGTGACCCACGAAGAGTGAAGAAAAGCAAGGTGGTGTGACACCCTGCCTGGGAGCCACACAGGGAAAGGGGAGCTCCCCACCCAAAGCCACTGCTTAACGTAACTTAAGCAGTGGATAGTGATCATGCTACCCTGCTGGGAAACCGCACTTTTCCCACAGATCTGCGCAGCCCACGGATTAGGAGGCCCCACTTGTGAGCCACACCACCAGGCCTTGGGTCCCAAGCGCAGAGCTGTGCAGATTCTCAGCGGCCACTTGGCTGGAGACTGCCTAAGACTACTGAGTTTCTAGGGGAGTAGGGGCAGCCATTATCACTGCAGCTGGCTGCTGCCTAAGATGACTGAGCTCCCCAGCAGAGGGGCGGTGGCCATCACTGCAGCTCAAGTCTGCCATTTTCCCCTGCTGGTGCCAGGGTGACTAGATGGTTTTGACGCAGGAGAATTCCCCCACAGCACAGCACATGGGTTGTAGCAGCCGTGGCCAGATTGCCTCTTCAGGCTGAACGCTGACCTGCCAGCAGGGGTCGCCAGACACCTTATAAAGGAGCGTTCCCACCAGCATCAGGTCGGTGCCCTTCAGGGACAGAGATCCCAGAGAAAGGAGCAGGCAGCCATCTTTGCCGTTTTGCAGCCTCCTCGGGTGACACCGGGAGGGACCCAGGTGAATAGTGTCCGGAGTGGACCCCCCAGCAAACCACAGGAGCCCTACAGAAGAGGGGCATAACTGTTAAAAGGAAAACAAACAGAAAGCAACAACACCAGTATCGACCAAAAAGTCCCCACAAAAAATCCATTCAAAGATCAGCAGCCTCAAAGATCTAAGTTAGACAAACTCATGAAGATGAGAAAGAATCAGTGAAAAAATGCTGGAAACTCAAAAAGCTAGAGTGCCCTTTCTTCTCCAAATGATCACAACACCTCTCCAGCAAGGGCACAGAACTGGGCAGAGGCTGAGAAGAATGAATTGACAGAAGTCGGCTTCAGAAGGCGGGTTATAATGAACTTTGCTGAGCTAAAGGAGCATGTTCTAACCCAATGCAAAGAAGCTAAGAACCATAATAAAACATTACAAGAGCTCATAACCAGAATAACCAGTTTAGAGGGGAACATAAATGACCTGATGGAGCTAGAAAACACAGCATGAGAACTTCACAATGCAACCACAAGTATCAGTAACTGAATAGACCAAGCAGAGGGAAGAATTTCAGAGCTTGAAGACCATCTTGCTGAAATAAGACAGGCAGACAAGATTAGAGAAAAAAGAATGAAAAGGAATGAACAAACCCCCTCAGAACTATGGGATTATATAAAAAGACTGAACCTATGACTGATTGGAGTACCTGAAAGAGATTAGGAGAATGGAACCAAGTTGGAGAATGGAACACTCCATGAGAAGATCAAGCCAAAGACACAAAATCATCAGATACTCCAAGGTCAAAATGAAGGAAAAAATGTTAAGTGCTGCCAGAGGGAAAGGGCATGTCACCTACAAAGGGAAACCCATCAGACTAATACCGGCCTCTCAGTGGAAACCCTATAAGCCAGAAGACATTGAAGGCCAATATTCATCATTCTTTTCTTTTCTTTTCTTTTTCCAGTAATGGCTATAAGCAAATTATTCATCATTCTTAAAAATATAATTTCCAACCCCAGAATTTCATATCTACCAAATTAAGCTTCATAAGTGAAGAAGAAAAAAATTCTTTTCAGACAAGCAAATACTGATGGAACTTGTTACCACCAGGCCTACCTTGCAACAGCTCCTGAAGGAAGCACTAAATATGGAAAGGAAACACTCTTAACAGCTTCTGCAAAAACACATGAAAGTACAAAGACCAATGACACTGTGAAGCAATTACATCAACAAGTCTACAAAATAACCAGCTAGCATCATGATGAGAGCATCAGATTCGCATAGAACAACATTAACCTTAAATGTGTATGGGCTAAATGCCCCAATTAAAAGACACAGAATGGCAAACTGGATAAAAGAGTCAAGGCCCATTGGTGTGCTGTATTCAAGAGACACATCTCGCATGCAAAGACACACATAGGCTCAAAATAAAGGGGTGGAGGAAAATTTACTAAGCAAATGGAAAGCAGAAAAAAAGCAGGGGTTGCAATCCTAGTTTCTGACAAAACAGTCTTTAAACCAACAAAGATCAAAAAAGACAAAGAAGGGCATTACATAATGGCAAAGCGATTAATTCAACAAGGAGAGCTAACTATTCTAAATATATATGCACTCAATATAGGAGTATCCAG
Organism: Ateles fusciceps; assembly: GCA_036589455.1. Taxonomy (NCBI): domain Eukaryota; kingdom Metazoa; phylum Chordata; class Mammalia; order Primates; family Atelidae; genus Ateles; species Ateles fusciceps. Next base: position 2,797,815 of record JAZHEH010000579.1, on the reverse strand, counting down.
ATTCATAAAACAAGTTTTTAGAGACCTACAAAGAGCCTTAGACTCCCACACAATAATAGGAAGGCTAACTGGTTATTTTGAAACTTGTTGATATAATTGCTTCATAGTAGAGGATTTTAACACCCTACTGTCAATATTAGACAGGTCATTGAGACAGAAAATTAACAGAAAATATTCATTCAGGACTTGAACTTAGCTCTAAATCAAGTGGATTGATAAATATCTACAGAACTTTCCACCCAAAACAACAGAATGTATATTCTTCTCAGTGCCACATGGCACTTTAAAATGGATCACATAACTGGAAGTAAAACATTCCTCAGCAAATGCAAAAGAACTGAAATCATAACAAACAATCTCTCAGACCACAGCACAAATTGGAATTCAAGATTAAGAAACTCATTCAAAACCATGCATGGAAACTGAACAACCTGCTCTTGAATAACTCCTGGGTTATAACTCCCATGTGATCCAGGAAGAGAGGTTGTGTGAACAAGCAACAATGGTTTGAGGTTGACCAAACAAGCCATAAAAGGAGGCGGAAGGACCATTCCATGAAAGAACAGATAAAGAGGAATTAAGGTCAAGACACCTTCTCGTGTTGGTTTTTCCCTTCCCTAGCTAGATTTTAGGTTCTTGGAGGATAAATGTACCTTCTTTTGTCTCTCCTATGACACTTAGCATGTCTGGTATCTTAGAGCATACAGCAGGTGCTCAATAGTTGCTGGCACTTACTCATTTGAATGCCTGCAGAGCCTGTAACATGTTCTGCAGATGTTAGGTATTCAGTTTTTGTTAAATGAATGAAATTGATATTCTCTCCTTTTGATCCCATTTCTTCATTTTCCTCCTGTCTTCCAAGGATTTATATAGGTGCTTATTAAAATGAATCATGAAGTGGTTGATGACTTTAGAACAAAGTTTAACTTCATTAACAATCAAGAAATTTCATCTATAACATCAGCTAAGATTAATAAAAATGAGATCATTTCCAACATTAATGAGGTTGCAGGAAAATGGAACTTTCATAAATTGTTAAAGGGAGAATAATTATGTGAGTTTTTGGAGGGCAATTTGACACTATTTGCCAATAGCCTTAAGCAAGTGCATACCCTTTGATCACGAAGTTCAATATTTTTATCTTAAGGATGATTACTGCTGAGTGGAAAGAATTATATGGAAGGAAGATAATCACAGCATTGTCTGTGATAGCGAGAATTGAAAACATCTTTAATGCTAACCAGTAAGGGATTATGTGATTAACACCTTGAACCATAATATATTAGATATTATGTTACTTCTAACATAATAATATCTTAGAAAACTAACTGAAAAATGGGAACATGTTAAAAATAAGTAAAAAAGAAAGTCATAAGACAAGGTAGACAGTTCAGAAACTGGTACTGTAGGAATTCTAGTCTGTTCCTCGCAGGCTATGGGGTTTCAGGCAGTTTGCTCGACTTTTTGTTGCACAGAAGTTTTCTTTTCAGTAAATTGGAGACATTGGTGTCTCCCCTGCAGATTGCTATAAAGATTGGTGAGATGTTTGTATAGCACTTGGTTCTCTGTCTGACAGGTAGCAGATGTTCAGTTAGCAGTGAATATTATTATCCACTTTTTGTAAAAATCTTCATATTTATATTAGCACAGGAAAAGAAAGACCACTGGAAATTACAGCAAAGGTTAGCAATGTTGTCTCTAACTGGTGAAATTACAGTCATTTTTATTTCCTTCGTTGAGTTTTTCTCTTTACCAATGAACATAGATTAATATTACAACCAGAAATTAAACACGGTACTTAGAAAAGAAATGGTGTTAGGCTTGTATTAAAAATGAAAGAATTAAAGAAATGAATTACTGCTTCATTTCTTTTAGAATAATAACCTCATCTGGGTTATCAAAGATAATCTTATCTTAGGGATGATCTGTTTGACATCATTTTTCTGTTGGGGAAAAGGAGTGACTTGAGAAGGAAAGTGACATGTCTAAAGTAAAAAATCAATTAATAGCAGGTTTCACATTTCTTGAACCAGTACTTTTTCAATCTACTAGTCTCTCTTTGAGGGCACAGGGCTCAAGAGAGGGGCTGCTTTGGTCCCGGATAGGTCCCAAACCACTGGTGTCACCAGCAGAATGTTCATTCCTGACTCCCAGGAAGCAACTTTTGCTTCTTTTCCCCTCCCAGGCAGTACAATGGTAACCTAGGAGAAAAGGGTCATGGAGACCTGCACATGTGTTCCTGGTCCTCTCTGTGAGTGGCCCCCAACGAGTGCTCTCCAGCAGGCCAGCGGCATGTGCTGTTTGGACAGTTGCCCTGTGTCCATGATGGACATTATGCTTCATCCTCAATGTCTGCAGCATGTATGTCATGCTACTTCCTAAAACTAATTTTGTCTGGATTGACTCATGTTCACAGTGTTGGTGCAGCTGGCTACTAGGCTTAGCATTAGGTTCTTCCCGTGTTTTGTAATTTTGGATTTGCAGGCTCATGTGGAATGGGAGACTTTGGGATTTTTTTTCTTCTTTCTCTTCTGATTGTTCAACTGTACCTGTCTAGAGGTTCTGCAATTGCTTCCTCCTGTCCCTCTGAACCCCAGGTCTGGAGACAGGCCTCATGAAGATTGCTCGTGACAGGAGATACTGAAGACAGTGCAGTGGATGACTTGGCTCAGTTCCTGGAAGGGAGGCTTTGTCCTTCCCTTCCCGGGCCCATGGCTGCCCAGGAATTTATAACCCCAGGTAGCAATGGGCTGCTGTCCTGGAGCTTCAGTGCTGCTCACTGTTTTGGATTTACCTTCGTTTTCTGATTCAAGGAGATATTTATACAGACTTTTTTCAGCTCAACTATATATATAAATACAAATAAATCTAAAATATATTTATATTTTAGAGACAAGTTCTCATTCTGTCCCAAGGCTGGAGTGCATTGACATAATCATAGCTTACTGTAACCTTGAACTCTTGGGCTCAAATGATCCTCCCTCTTCAGCCTCCCAAATAGCTAGCACTACACCTTGCCACCACACCTGACTTTTTTTTTTTGACGGGATTTTGCTATGTTGCCCAGGCTGATCTCAAACTCCTGTCCCCAAGCAATCCTCCCACCTTGGCTTCCCAAAGCACTGGGATTCCATGTGTGAGCCACGGCACTGGGCAGGAACTGTGTATCTTTTGGTTTTCTCTTTTTGTATTTTATGTAACATTGCAATGTGTTTGGAATAGCGGGGGTGCAACCATGCCAGATTCATTGTGCTATCCCGACCTAACTGGTGGTCTTTTGGTTGAGGGTGGGCACTTGGCTCTCAGGGATTGGTTCTGAAACCTAGTGGTAAGGCGTCTTCCAGAGCAGCGGCGCGCCCTGGTGGCAGGCGGTAGGATGGCTGGCAAAGAAGCACACGGCGTGGTGGTGGGGGTGGGTGAGTCAGTGGGGGTCTCAAGGCCACCTTTCTCCTTCCTGCAGGATCTCAGAGATGGAAGGGGTCTTAAAGGCGGTGAGACCAACTGCCCACACAGTATGGGCGCCCATCTATGCCACCCCCAAAGATGGTCAGTGTCAGCTGGATCCACTCCACAATTGGTCAGCTGTGTTTCCAAGGAGCCCTTCTTGTGCTGAGTGGTTTCTCCTTGCAGCTCTCAGCCATGCGCCCTAGTTCCGCCATTTGAAGCCGCGCTTAGCAAATGTGGCCCTTCCTTCCCCGTGTCCTCTCAGCTGTTTGAGGGCAGCTTTAGACATTTCTTCTTCCGGCTCTCTCTTCAGCCGGCTGCTCCAGGCGATGGCTATTCCTGTTGCCTTCTTCCGCAGGAACGCTGGGTTATGCATGAACTTTGTAGAACACGGCCTTGTGTTCACCAAGGCGGAGGAGGGCCCATTCGGTTCCAGAGAGGATGCAGCCTCATCTCGTCTCTAAAAAAGAAGGAAGGGGAGAGTAGGTCCCTTCACCTTCTCTGGTCTCAGCTCAGAACCCTCCCTGGTGGAAGCGGGCCGTGAAATGTTTCACGAGGAAGCATCTCCCTCTAGTGGCCACCATTGTCTATTTCAAGATGCTTTCCTCCCTTCCCCTAGCCCTGGCTTCTCAAGATTTTTTTTTTTTTTTAATCTCAAGAAGATCCACTGAGATGTGACAGGGTGTAGATTGCAAAGTCCCCATCTGGCCTTCTGCTAAAATGAACTGATTCTGCAATGGTGACTGGTGAGACAGAACTCAGATCAATTTTTATGTTTCTCATGATTATCCTAAGCCAACATTTGCAAATGGTTATACACATGTTAATTAGTATTATTCCCAGAAACTCTAGAATAATAATTGTTCTTCTTTTAGGTGGTTTCCTTATTGATTGGCTTTTTTTTTTTTTTTTTTTTTTTTTTTTTTTTGGTGATTGTTTTTCTGTCCATCTCTACTTGCTAATGGTTGAATTGAGTTTTTTTTTGAGACAGGATCTCACTTTGCCACCCAGGCTGGAGTGCAGTGGCATGATCTGGGATCATTGCAGCCTTGACCTCCTGGGCTCCAGTGATTCTCCCACCTCAGCACTCCCAAATAGCTGGGACTACAGGCATGTACCACCACACCCGGCTAATTGTTTTGTATTTTTTTTTGTAGAGATGGGGTTTTGCCATATTGCCCAGGCTGGTCTCGAGCTCCTGAACTCAAGTGATCTGTCCGCCTTGGCCTCCCAAAATGCTGGGATTACAGGTGTGAGCCACCACGCCCAGCCGGGTTCTTTAAGTTGCAATAAGCAGATGCCTTCACACGCCAGTTCAAGGGAAGCTGGGGAGGTGGTTGGAAGGAGAAGGGAGCAACAAGGGAGTAGGAATGTCCACAGAGCCTGCATTTGGATCTGAGGTTACACTCCAGCAGGAGTCCTGGATCTTTGCTCTGGCTCTCCCCCAGTAAGGCAACCTAGCCTTACTAAAAAAAGTTAGCTGGGTGTGGTGGTGTGTGCCCATAGTCGCAGCTACTTGGGAGGCTGAGGCAGGAGAATCACTTAAACCTGGGAGGCGGTTTGCAGTGAGCAGAGATCACGCTGCTGCACTCCAACCTGGCGATAGAGCGAGACTCCATCTCAGAAAAGAAAGAAAGAAAGAGAAAGAAGAAAGAAAGAAGAAGAAAGAAAGAAAGAAAGAAAGAGAGGTACCATTTCCTTCAGACTCACCACTAACATCTAGAAAACTGCTGTAGTAACCAGAAAAACATATGGTGACATGATGTGAAAGGAGCCCTACAGAGTTGTGCAATGCCAAACTTGTACAGCTTTTAGTAGATGCCTTATCAGGATCAAGCTGCACACCATGTCCATCTCAGCCTGCCTTGCATCCCCCAGGTGTCCCGCAGAGATCTCGCCTGGCCACTCAATAGGAGTCCCTCACATGCCTCCCATTCAGAGGACACATATGCATAGGTTTGGGGATATAGAACACTTTAGGGGTAAAAGTGGGAAAAAATTAACATTTGTTGAGCATTTTGTATATACTAGGGGCTATGCTAACTATTTTACATACATTGTTCATATTTTTGCATGAAAGCTGTGTTGTAACTATTATTACTTTCATTTTGCAGCTAAGAAAACTGGGCTCAGAGGTTCAGCCGCAGCTGCTGCTTTGGGCTGCACAAATTGCAAATTTGCAATATTTCAGGAAATGCTATTCACCTGTAATTCCAGTGACCATGTTGGTTACAGGGGGAGCCAGTGTATCACTTGCCCAAGTCACACAGTGAAGGAGGAGGAGAGCTGGAATTCAAACCTAGTCTCAGTGACTCCAAAGTCACATCTCCCTCAGATTCAGGCTCCAGAGCATGAAAGTGCCAGCTATTTGTATGATGGGAGATGACGGACCCCTGGCTCTGTGCAGCCACTGGGCATGAGGTACAAGGTAGGTGAGTCAGGGGCTTTAGGCTACTCTGGGCCCCACACAGGTTCTCTGTGTCACACAAGTCTTTTGAAGACCCCATGGGAGTAAAAAGCAACCAACCTTAGTTTTCTATTTTCTTCCTTAGAGAAAAGTTCCATTCGTGTATTCTGAAATCAAATGCGGGAAACATGGAATTTTGTCCACAATGACAGCAACCTCTTAGAAGGAAGAGTGGGCATCTACTACATGTGATACCTGTGACTGTCCTAGGTGTTGGGCTATAAATAAGACAAAGTCCAGCAAAAGCTACATGGGCTGGATTATGATCAGAACAGCACCATTTGACAAAATTAATCTGGGAACTGAATTTAGTTTCCAAGTTAAAGGTTCTCTACCCCACAGAAATTTGGTTTTGGTTGGTCTGACGAGAGACTGAGCATCTCAATATTTGAAAGGTCCCTTGGTGATTCTAATGCACCGCTGAGGTTGAGAGCTGTGGATCTAGCCCAGCCCTTGATTGAGAAGGCAGGTGTCAAGGTCACTCAGCTGGTTAGTGTAGCTGTTGAGTGTGGGCTGGTCCCTCATTGGATTTGCTGTTGTGCCTTGAAGGGCACGGGAGGGGGGATGCAAACAGTGGGAAGAAAGAAGTGACTAAGCTGATGGAACAGAGAAAGGCCCCATGTCGCTACTGGGTGATGTGGGGAGAGGCCCTGAGGACTTTTTTTGTTTTTGTTTTTTTGAGAGAAAGGCTTACTCTGTCGCCCAGGCTGGAGTGCAATGGCATGATCTTGGCTCACTGCAACCTCTGCCCCCGGGTTCAAGCAATTCTCCTGCCTCAGCCTCCTGAGTAGCTGGGATTACAGGTGACTGCCACCGTGCCCAGCTAATTTTTGTATTTTTAGTACAGACAGAGTTTCACCATATTGGCCAGGCTGATCTTGAATTCCTGACCGACCTCGTGATACACCCACCTCGGCCTCCCAAAGTGCTGGGATTACAGGTGTGAGCCACCACGCCAGGGCGACACTTTATTATTCACGGGGAGTGCTCGGTAGTTGCTCGGAACCACCACCTCATATTAAGTTGATTCTTAGAGGGTGTTATCATTATTGTCATCCCTCAGTGTCCACAGGGGATTGATTCCAGGACTTACTTCCTGCCTGTAGATACCAAAATCCACAGCTGCTCAAATCCCTGATATGAAATGGTGTGGTATTTGCATATAACTGACAATTCTCTCATATACTTTCAGTCATCTCCAGACCACTTATAATGCCTGATGCAGTGCAAATGCTATGTAAATATCTTCTCTATTGGGTTTTGAATTTGTATTTTCTTATTGTTATATATATTTTTGTTTTTTGGGGGGCATATTTTCTATCTGCAGTTGGCTAAATCTTCATGGAAGATTTATGGAACCCCAGGATTGGAGGGCTGGCTGTCTTGTGTGCTGAAACCAGATGTGACTCCTGCCAGGAAACTGCCTGCTCTTGTTATTTGTTAGGGTGCAAGGCAAAGCTGTTGTCAGAAAAGCATCCAAGAATACAGTGGCTTAAAAAAGGTTGTGGATTATTTCTTTCCCTCATTTAGCAGCGTCTGGGCAGTAGGTGAGCTCATTGATTCCACAGGGTCACCCAGTATCATCCCCCAACTGTAGGCTAGGGTGAAGCCACATCTCCCTCAGATTCAGGCTCCAGAGTGCGAAGGTGCCAGCTATTTCTATGGTGGGAGATGACTGACCCCTGGGCCTGTGAAGCTGGTGGGCAGGAGGTATGAGGCAGGTGGATCAGGGGCTTTAGGCTGCTCTGGGCTCCACACAGGTGCCTTCTGCCACCTCTAATTCTCTATGAAACTCATGGGAAAAGTGTGGCACTGGAGAAGGATGAATCCCATAGTAAGGACTGAGGAGTGGGGGGTCAGGGCAGGTCTCCCTTAGGCACCAGAGCGGCAGTTGTGGTAAAAGACCCTGGTGGAGGGTGACTGTGCCTTGCAGATGGTGAGCTCATGGGTGTCATGGTGGCAGCCCGAGGTGGGGGCCACAGCAGAGGGACTTCCTCTTCGGGGCCTCTCAGAGAAGGCTGTGGGACCTGCTGCCACAGGTTGGTGAGAGCTTAGATGGTCACAGTTTGGGAATTGAATGTAAGCATGGTCTGATTTTGTGGTCTCCAGGGGTGAGATCTAGAACATTCTGGTAATGCTTTCATAATCCCCCCTGCCCCCGGGGAGGCCCCTCATACTCTCACTGATGGTGAAAACTCATTCTGTTTAAAAATTACTTTTAAAGCTGTCAACTTCCACCTCTCCTTTTGTGTTCGTGTCTCTTTGTCTCTCCCTCCCTCCTTGTTCTCAGTCTCTTGTATCTCCCCAGGACCTTCAGCGTTCAGACACTTGGTCATCTTGCATTTCCTAATTGTCTGTTCTCTTCTCGCCTCTCCAAGTTCAGCTGCAGAGCAGCTGCGTTTCTCCATAGGCAGTGGGGGAGACTCTGCCTTTCTCCTGAGCTGCATCCTCTCTCATCACTGGCTTCAGGTGGTCCCTTTGGGCTCCCACAGCAGTCAAGCTTCCTGCTCATGATTAAAGGGATGCTCGTGCTTCTGAAAGAAAACCAGGGGCAGAGGCTGATGGCTCCAGCCCAGTCCCCAGGTCTCCCAGAGCTGGCTTCCGAGACAGGCAATCACAGACTTCTTGGGGAGGAGCCATCTCCTTTGTTCTTACGTGTTGCTTCTTTCTTGTTACCCAGGCTCATGTTAATTGCTTTTCTAACATTTTTTCTGGCAAGTGATTTTTGCTGCTGCTTGTGGAGGTGACATGGCAAGCCCACAAGGGAGTGATAACAATGACCTGATGCAGAGCCGAGGAGGCTGGGGCCCCTATTCGGTGTAGAAGATAATGAAGTTGAGTCATGAACAGTTTGTTCTAAATGGTCAGTGATACAGGCTCAGAGCCTTCAGAAATGAGGGTAGCCTGTGGCCAAGGCTTTCCTAGAAAGTCGTTCCCTTGGCCTTTGTGGTTCTGGCACACCACCCTTCCTGGTGCAGGGACCTCAGGATGCAGGAACCTGTGCACAGGACTGGATGACTTCTAAGGTCTTCCAGGAGCTTATGAATGTTGGCAGCACAGAGACTAGAACTATGATGATCCTATCTTCCCAACTACCTGTCAGAACATGTGATCTGTTAGCCCAGATATTTATTCCACTTACTCTGTGCTAAGCTGGAGACATGACAGTGAATAGGTCACAGTGCCCGCCTCAGGTCAGCTGACAGCCTGGATGGGAGACAGACCCACACTTAGATAATTATCATGCAGCAGGGCGAATACCATGATCCAGTAATGCATGGGGGTTATTCTGAGCACAGAGGCGAGGTTTCAAGGGCCAGGGCAGGCTTCCTGGAGGCGGCACCAACACTACTGAGTCTTGAATAGGCGACAGCTAGCTGGGCCAGGCCAAGGGGAGTGTACAGGTCAGGAAGGAAGAGCTGAATTCTTTTCCTGCCTGAACCACCCTGTTTAAGAGCAACATGGGGAAACCAAGCCATATGAAGAGGGGAAATTGACAAGCACAAGTCTCTTGACTTTACAAAACAAATTCGAATCTCCCTTTTTTGTACGAAGGTCTCAAACTCAGTGTCCAGCCACCCAAGCTCTGGCCTGTGTGGCCCCTTCATAGTTCCTCCTGACATTTCCTGGGAACTGCAGATGAGTGTGGCCCGATAATCCTTGCTCCACCAGCGATTGTCTAAAATGTGGGTTCCCTTAGTACCCAGTGCCACGCGGAGTGTGGGGTGAGTGCTCATCATGTCTTTGATTGCAGCTGCATGTGTGTTCGTCTCTTACCTGTCAGGATGATCAACAGGAACTCGGCAGTTGTAATCAGCATGAGAGTTACATATGTCATTAGGTTTATAGGGTAACATGGGCCAGGCCAGAGATAGGTCTGCAGGAGGTCTCCCTGGTAACAGCTATGGCCAGAGGAATAAGGAAGGCAAGTTCTTCCCAGGTAGGCACCTCTTCTATTTTCTTTCTTTTTTTTTTTTTTTGAGAAAGAGTTTCACTCTTGTTGTCCAGGCTGGAGTACAATGGTAAGATCTTGGCTCACCGCAACCTCCGCCTCCTGGGTTCAAGTGATTCTCCTCCCTCAGTCTCCTGAGTAGCTGGGTTTACAGGCGTGCACCACCATATCCAGCTGAGTTTGTATTTTTAGTAGAGATGGGGTTTCTCCATGTTGGTCAGGCTGGTCTTGAAATCCTGACCTCAGGTGATCTGCTCGCCTTGGCCTCCCAAAGTGCTGGGATTACAGGCATGAGCCACCATGCCTGACCCCTCTTCTATTTTCTACTGGAGGTGGGGGCTGAGACCTCGAGTGGGGAAATGCCACCCTGGGCCAGTTTCTCTGAGAACTCTTCAGCACCATTTACCCCCAGGCTGCATTTCTTGATTTCGCCATTGTTATTAGCTTTTCTAGGGGGATAGTGGGATAATGGGAGGCAATGTGGTTAACATTAAAAAAAAAAATGTTGCCCAGATGTGGTGGCTCATGCCTATAATCCCAGCACTTTGGGAGGCTGAGGTGGGGGATCACTTGAGGTCAAGAGTTCAAGACCAGCCTGGCTAACATGGTGAAACCCCATCTCTACTAAAAATACAAAAATTAGCCAGGTGTAGTGGCGCATGCCTGCAGTCCCAGCTACTTGGGAGGCTGAGGCAGGAGAATCACTTGAACCTGGGAAGTGGAGGTTGCAGTGAGTTGAGATGGTACTACTGCACTCCAGCCTGGGTGACAGAGCAAGACTCCATCTCAAGAAAAAAAAGTTATTGTGTGTATCGAAGGTATCCAACGTGATGTTAATGTGATTTTATGAAAAGCAGCCTTTGCAGTCAAGTAGACCTGAACTTGAATCTTAGCTCTGCCACTTCGGCTGTGCAGTTTTAAACACTTAACTTCTTTGAATATGATTTGTTCATCTATTAAATGGGGTTAATCATGTCTGTTTTTTATCTGTTTCCAGAGGGTGTTGTGAAGATCCAAGGGCAAAGCACATTCTTCTTACTTTTTATCACCCTGAGCTGAGGGTAGTGGCTGTAGTCATTCACTGAACAATTATTTATTGTCTACTTATTACTAAGCATTGTTCTGGGTTCTGGGGAAACAGTAACAAACAAAAGTCTCTGTTCTCATCAAGTTCACATTCTGGTGGGGAAGCTTGAACATAAGTAAGTTAACAGAACAGGATAACTTCGGATAGTGATGAAAGCTATAAAGAAAAGGAAACAGGTCCATAGGGTGGAAGTGATTTGGTGGGAGGCCCGATGAGGCTTTAGGGAGCACGGTGTTCTTTAAACCAAGACCTGGAGGCCAAGAAGGAGCTGGGCCTGCAGAGACCTGAGGAAGAGCAGTCCAGGCAGAGAGAGAGCAAGGGCACAATGTGCTGAGGTGGGGAAAGTGTTTGGCAAGAAGAAGATGCTTGCAGAAGGAGCACTGTGAACCCTGGAGAGTGTGGGATGAGGAGAGGAGAAGGAGCAAGGTCCATGCTGTTCCCAAACTCTGTGCTGAGGTGTTCTTGGTGCTGTTGTGACTTCAGAGGGGCTCTGCAGGATATTTTAAAGGTAAAAGGCGACACTCAACTTCTGTTGGGCTTCATGAACTACTAACTAGTGGAGGATAGCTCGAAGATTCAACATTAGATTGCTCTACGTTTTTTTTTTTTTTCTTGAGATGGTGTCTCACTGTCTCACTTAGGCTGGAGTGCAGTGGGGTGATCTCTCTCACTGCAACCTCTGCCTCCCAGGTTCAAGAGATTCTCCTGCCTCAGCTTCCTGAGTAGCTGGGATTACAGGAAACTGCCACCAAGCCCGGCTTTTTGTATTTTTGGTAGAGATGGGTTTTCACCATGTTGGACAGGCTGGTCTTCAAATCCTGACCTCAGGTGATCCACCTGCCTTGGCCTCTCAAAGTGCTGGGATTACAGGTGTAAGCCACCACGCCTGGCCTGCCCTACATATTTTTTGATAAAGCCATATTTTTATGAAGCTGCGTTTTCAGTTTTTGTCACTTGCTATGACATAAAACAAGTACCATGGGAAAATCAATATAGAATAGGAAATGAGGGCAGCAGTGACTAATCTAATTCCAAGGTTTGAGAAGTTGTGCAGTTCCCAGCAAGCACACACATCCCATTAGTGAGAAGTTGTGGCTAAGAATAAGGTAATTTTTTTTCTAGCTTATATGTATTATTTTTTCTAGTGGCTACAAAGTTGTTTAGGACAGAAATACTTCTTGCTTTGGGTCTAGCTACTTAATACACAGAACAGTTAGGTATTTAGGCCTAGGGTTACTGTGAGAAAAATTATTGAGACATTAAGGGCGTGATAAACAGACAAGGTTGGAAACTCTGGGGCTAGGTCATGAGCTGTCATTAAATCTTTCTCATTTCAAGCTCACAAACTTATATTGTTGCCTTTTCATAGACCCAGGCTTGTGTGTTTCTGTGCATGTGTGGGTAACCTAAAAAGGTCATCTAGATTTTGTAACTGGGAGGCTCCCTAACCTGCCTGACCATTAGGAACACCTGGGGGAACTTTGCACAAATAGTTTCCTGTGTCTCTGCCCTGAGGATTCTAATTCAGTGGATCTGATATTTGAATCTGAGTTCAAAGATCTCTGCTCTAACGCGCATTCTTTCAGGCAGCCAGGATGGCGCAAGTGGAGCCGGCCTGCCCAGATTTGGGGGTCCTGGTTGTTATACGTTGTGTCTGGGGCCAGGCTGTGTGGCTTTTTCGGATCCCCAGGCGGGGAAGGGGCGTGGAGCACGTGTCAGTTGGAACCTTGGGGGAGGTCGGTGCTGGACGCGCTCATCTCCACCTCCAATCTGGGTGAGTGGCGTGAACGACCCGAAAGGAAGACGATTCCCTCCATGAGAAGCCCTGCCAGGAGAGTCACCACCTCCCAGACCCAGTGGACTTTGTCCCGACTGTCCTCCATCCAGTAGGGTTTCTGGGGCGTGGCGGCTGAGCGCGGCTCGGGGAGACGCGGCCGGGAGGGGGCAGCAGAGGCCCTCTGGCAGCAGCGGTGTCTCCCGGGCAGCGGGGGACGCGGGCGGATCCGGGCGGGCGTGGTCCCTCCTGCCGGCTCCTGGGCTGGCCAGGCGGACCCCGGAAAGGGGGAGCCGCGGGGGACGCAGCGACAGACTCGGGGTGCGGGCAGTGGCAGCCCACGCCTCCCAGGGGTTGCAGGCCTGGGCGCCGGTGTTGGGCCAGTCTGCCGGGCCTGGCACGCCCTGGTTTGGTCTGTACCCATGGTTTGTGGTGGGACAAGACGTTAAGCTGAGTAACACTGAGGTGAGCCACGGTCCTCGGCACCAGATGAGGAACCACTGTCTCAATAAGGTGTGATGTGGAAAATTTGTGTGTCTATATGTGACTTAAAAATATCTCCTTTGCTGACGTCTAAAATTTCACTATTAGAGATGCATTCTTTTGTCCTCTCTATTCAAGACCCTGGGAGGGAGGCTTGCGTTAGACCTTGAACTCTTTAGGGCGAGTGAATGATTTAATCTCCTCTTTGTCGGGAAGGGAAGGGTTAGCCCTTAGTACTCAAGACACAAAGAGGACTGAAGGCGCCTTAATTGGTACTTGCTAATCAAGCCCGAGACCAGAGCACTCCCTGGGAATTTTACTTTAGAGAGAAAGCTCATTGCCCCTGGAGCAGCCCCGTATCCACTTTGTGAATGTTTTAGAGAGGGTTAATGGGGTACTAGCACAGTATGATTAGTTCAGTTAATTGGATTATTATTTTGTAAAAGAGGCAGCATCTGTACTAGTACTCTAATAAATCATAAAATTACTCTTTCCATTTCCGTTCCTTGTACCTTCTTTCTTTGAATTAAGAAAATACTGTGGTAGGGTACAGTGAACTTTTGAGCCAGAAATTCCTGGATGGGAGAGCCATCTCTGCCTTCTGTTACTGGCTCTGTGATTCTGGAAAACAGCCTTTCTGAACCTCAGTTTTCTCTTCTGTAAAATGGGAAAAATGCCGCCTACTTGGATGGTGATGGTGAGCGTTAAATTAAATACAGGAAGGAAAGTATCTGGTATTTGTGTACTGATTTCAGGTCTCAATGCTGTGTGTGTAATGACGGTGACCGTGAGAGCTTCCCTGCAACTCCAATTTGTGTGTCTCGTTCTCAGTGACACCAGTGATGCTGTTAAACAAAATCGGCTTGTGGATTGTCACAATGCACACGGATGTCAAGGGGACCCTGCTGCCAGGTACAGAGGGCACCACAGTGACTAGGAACTGCTGTCCTTGCATGCCAGGTTTTAGGAGGCTTTACCAGAAGGAATGGAAAATGCTGGTGGGCACTAAGGTTGAAACAGCATTTGAGGACTGGTTCTCCACAAAACCTTAAATTCTTCAAGGCATTTGACATTTGCTTATTTTTTTTTTAACAAATTAAAACATGTTCTGTGTGTGGGTTAGAGATCTTCAAACTGTAAATATCTTGAGGCAGGAGTGAGGTTTTATCTTTTAAAGGACAGGCCCCTACTCTCCTATGTAATGAGTTTCTAAAAATGAATGTGAGCACCAATCAATATTTCTCTGGTTGTTAAAGTCAAGAATAAAATGATATTTTTAAGCTCGTAACTGTGTAGGATGAATTCCGTACACTTTTATTTCCCTATGTTCTCCTTTCATATTGGAAAGGTTATTAGTTTATGGATTTGGCATCTGGATTATTCATACATTATTTTTTGATGTTGTATGTCTCTTGGTTCTAGAGTATTTTTGACACATACTCTATCTTGTAACCATAGTTAAACAATTATTTTAGACCAACTCTCTGTGTGTAATTGGCTTCAACACTCACTGCTAGTCGTCTGACACTCTGTTTTTCCCATTCTTGAGTAATTTAAAGTCATCACTTGGGCAGTTGAAATATATTTTAAAGTGATTTAAAGAATATGTGAGTGGCAGACCCTCTGGGCTCTTTTGGTTGTCTGTGCTCAAAAACTAAAACTTATTTGTGAATAAAATTTTCATCTAAATGTTTTCCTATCAAAACTCTGTAAGCTACTGTTCCATTGTAATAGAGACAAAGGCCAGCACAATTTTTCTATCCCTTCCTCTCTCCTTCCTTCCCTTCCCTCTGTCCTTCCTCCCTCCCTCCCTCCTTCCCTTCCTCCCTCCCTCCCTCCTTCCCTTCCTCCCTCTCTCCCTCCCTCCCTCCTTCCTTCCTTCCTTTGTCTCAAACATAGAAAACACTTAAAAATTTGCTTATAATTTAAACACGTGTCAGAATATTTCTGGATTTGAGTGTCTCTTGGTTACTTTTACCTGGAACCTGGTGAACCCAGTCTATTCCTCTCAGTTTCCCCTCTTTCTGTCCCTTTTTGGAAAGTTTTCTTTAATTATATCTTCAATTATTGTTTCTCTTTCGATTGTTCAACATTCTTCTTCAGAAACATAGCTCTTAGGCTCAATCTCTATTCCTGGTCTTCCACAGCTTTCATCTTCTTTTTAAATTACTGTATTTTATTGAATCTAAGCTAGTATTGGTTGTAAGAAGCGCTATTATTATATGTTCAACTAAGGAAGAAAAAATGCTGCCAATTAAACTGTGACATAATGCCATGATTACAGTCCTGTGAAATTGGTAAGTTGCTCACACCATTCTCTCTCTTATTTTGATAGACTGCATCTATTTTGAGGGACTTGGCAGTTGCTCCTGCCTTCAGTTGCATTGTTTGGCATGTGACAGGCAATTCTTTTTGCATGCATCTCAGTTACAAAACATAACACAGCTTCTCCTTAAGGATACCTTCCTTTCTTGGGTCCTGTCAAGCACTTAGTTTTTCTAAAAAAAATAGAAAGAATTGCAATAATTGGTCCAATAATAGACATTTACTTCAGTAATATCAAATTACATCCTGCTGCTTGAATTCCACTCCTTTCTGCATACATAATAACTCCTTGTTTCAATGCCAAGCCATAGTGTAATCTTTTAAAAGACATTTTAAATGGCAATTAAACTCACATGTAATCGCAACAATGTATACAACTCAATTAAAGTGCTAACAACATGAACAGCTGAGACCAAGTTCACCCATGCCCGGGCCTTGATGACCTCACCATGGCAGCTCCCTGGCCCAGGGTGATTATGAGATGCCAGTGACTGCAAGACTCGGCTCGATTTCAAAAGTGATGATGTGGCAACACAGACATCTTAGAATTAAGGAAATAAGATAGTTTTAATTCTTGGTGCTCTTTCTCTGCATCCTGAAAGTGTTCCTCCAGTTTGCCATCTATAACACTTCCTTAATTTTCTGTCATGTCCGTTCCACTCATTTACTGCTTCCTATATATGGCTTTTAATTATTGTTTAATAATTTAATTTTCTTGGGAATATCTTTTTCTTATTACAAACAGCTTCCTTTATATTTTTTCTTGGAGACCATTGGCAAAATTCTCTTTCATAAGCCTGAAGACCCTAATAGTTACCCTATTAACACATTCTAGTTAATAGAATGTGTATGGAGGTGATGTGTGTGACATACAGGACTTCCCCATAAGAGCCTTTAATGAGTTATCCTCCGTTCTCTTTCCCCCCCATTCCAGCTGAGTGCCATGAGAGGACAGTGACAACCTTGGAGGCCTCACAGTGAAGGTGGCAGAACCTTTGTTAGCCTGGGTGCTCAGGATGGAGAGCTGCTCTTGCCAACTGGGAACATTTGCCTTGAGCTCTTTTGTGACAGGTAAGTTTTTATTATACTTCAGCCAAGATGCAAATGTTAGATATATTTGTATAGCAGCTAAAGGTACTCTAATAACACATATTATGAAATCACCACGTACCCTAAAATATTAACAAAATTCTTGCAATATTTGTATGAGAACTGCTGGATTTTGCTTTCTTAATTCATTTGTTGTTGCTACAGAAAAAAAAGAATAACTTGGACAATGAAATAATTTCAAATGAGGTAATAAAATCATTACTGAATTTTAACAGTCCCATCATTTCTGCAAAAAAAAAAAAAAAAGAAGCTTTAGAATACCATTCTTCCCCAGTGGATGTGTGCTAGTCTGATTTGCTCAGACATTTGCAGAGGGAAGAACACTTACAAGTAGTGAGAGGCTGAAGGCTGAGTGGATAATATCTGAATTTTGTTTAATATTGTTTTGGATGACATATTTTTTAAAACTCCACTTTTTTAGCTAACCACTTTCTCTTGATGTCTTAAAAGTCTTGCTTCACTGTTTATTTATTTTTTAAAAAAATTAAAAAAATATATTTCACTGTTTATTTTAAAAGAATCACAATTAGGTCTAACATGAACAAGGGAGCTGGCCCCCATCACATTTTTGTAAGAACCTAAAAATGTCATCTCACATGCCAGTCTTTGAAGCTTATCCTGTTATCAGTTTAACTCAGCTTGTTTTCTAGATCTATATGTATTTGTGTGTGTGTGGGTGTGTGTGTGTATGGTTTTCAGTTTCAATTTCATAGGGCCATATTATGTTTTTATATTATAAATGTCAACTTTACAACATTGTCTTCTGGTTTCTATAGTAAGTTATCTTCAGAGGTGTGTTCTTTTTCTTAGTCTTCTGGGTGATGCTCCGTTTCCCCTATTCTCTTAAGGTGAGTGTGGTGCTGTTTTTCCACAGGCCTCATAAGGGTTTCCTCCCCCTCTATCCCCATTTCCCATCTGGCATGTTATTTACCTTTAAGCAAGTGGAGTTCCGTGGAGCCTTGGTGCTTGCTTGCTAAAAGAGGAGGTGTAGATTGTGTGGGTTGTCTTTGGCTTTGCTCACTGCCCTATTCCTAGGTCTGTAGTTGAGGGGCAGTTGTGGTGCACAGCTCCTAACAGTCCCCAGAATTGAAAGACATTCATCTTGTGCAGCCCTGCTGAACTGTCACGGGTTCTTTCCCTACTTCTTCTGCTTATTCTCTAACATCCAGAACTAATGGGCGATGTGAAAATCATACTCTCCAGCACAAACTACCTTTGTGCTTCCTATAAGGCATGCTGTGTGGAAAATATGTCTTCCAAAACATGAAGTGCCATTGCTAGTCCTCTTCCCTTTCCTGCTCTGTGGTTTCCTAGTGATTGCATTCTATGAATGGATGTAGATAGATCAATGAAGAGGGAATAGTTCTCTGGCTCCTCCAAAGAGTAGCAGCCATAGTAGAGCCAGGTTTTCATTTGGCTTGGTCCTGGGTCTCTGAACCGAGTGTCAAAAGTAGGAGAGAAAGAAAATATCTATCATCTTTCAGGATGATGGGGCCGATCTGTTTTATAAGGTGAAGCATGGACTGTTTGTCTCAATGCAGCTCAGCTTTAGCAGCTTTATTTGGTTAGTAGGAATTCCTTCTAGATTCTTGTTAACAGTTTGTTAGTCTTCATTTTCATTATTGTTGTGAGTTTTGCCATTTTTCTGTATACTAAGTAATTTAGAGAGAAGTTTGGAGATACTTTGTCAGGAACTTCTAGCCAAATGCCATTTAAACTCTAAGTGGAAATGATTTTATTTTACTTAAAAAAAATAGGTCTGGGAATGAGTTTAGTTTACTTATTTGTCATGTTCTGTTTGTCTTAAACCACTTCATGAAGTGTCCATGGGCTCCAAGTTTGCCTTCCAGTGCTTTTCTAAATCTCATTGCTGTCTGCTCCTTTGGAGGAGGCAGGGTGAGGGAGACCTTTTCTTGTAGCATGTAGCCATGCCAAGCAGTCATCAGATGGTGGGTGATTTCTTTTACCTAGTGTCTCATTCAAGGTTCTTTGGGTGGTTAATAATAGAGACCAACTACAGCCAGTTGGGGGGATGGGAAAGAGTACATTGTGATACTGGCATATCTTACAGGATCCCAGGACAGTTGGGCCTCTTAAGAGGTGGGACCAGAAGTTCTGAAGCTTTTAGGAGCCCATAGTCCTTGTTCATTCTTTTCCTGTGCTTCCCTGTAAAAGAAACATTAATTGTAAACAAAGTCCTGTTCAGGGTGCACATATGACTTTGCTCATCATGTGCAGAGTGTAAAATGGATGCCTCACAGCTCCTGAGTTTTCCTCTTGTTTATCCAAGTACCCATATCAGATGGACTGGCTGCCTCTAAGTCCTAATTTCAGACTCCCAGGGAGAGAGAGAATTGGATGGGTTTGGGTCATGTGACCACCCTAGTCCAGTCAATATGGATGTGTGTCTGTGTATGAGAAGGTACAAGCATGACTACTGGCAGTTGTCAAAGAAAGGGGCTTATTGTGAGCTCGGCAAGTCCCTACCACTCATGGCTTTTGAAATCAAACCTCCTAGATCCAGTCCTAAGGGGAGCAGGAGTTCCTGGCTGTGTGTTCCTTGGGTGGAGTGGAGCACCCGTCTTCCCATTGTTCTGTGGGGTCTTTGAGGGGCTCTTGTGAAGAATTGTTGAGTAATTTATAGGACTGCACACCTGCATCTCCAGCTGACTCCCATTACATTTTCCTTGGCCTTGTTCCCACTCCCCTCTAATCAGAAAGACTCCTTAATGAGAGATCCACATTTTGCAAACTTTCTTTCTAGCAGTGACATTATTTGGAAACCAAAGTTGTCCTTCAGTTCTAAAGCAGGACCAATCAAAGTGGACATGGCCCTTCTGCCACCATTACTTTTTTCTATGCAGGTGGAAATGGAAATAGGTTTTTCATAGATGCATGCAATGGCATTCTGCTGAAGTTAGCAATGTATGGAGGGCGCTGGTGTAGGGGGCAGAGTCGGATTTTGTTCTTGACACTGCCTTTCATGTAAAATGTCAAGACTTTGGGCAATTTTACAAATCAACCCAAATCTCAGTTTTTAAATTAATAAAATGGGGACAATGTTTTCTTTATCATCTTATTGAGTGCTTTAAATATGATCAAATATCTATAAATAGAAGACATTCTTTATTACATGACTTTGGATGGACGATTCATCACTTTCTAACAAAATTCCAATGGTTAATAGAGACTTGAGGTTTGACAGCAGGAGGAGAGGTGGGAATGCAGACAAAGTGATTAAATAATTCATCTAATCATATAAAGTAAGTTAGAAGCAGAGCTGAGGTTAAGGCTTAAACACAGGTCTTCTCCAGGTCCCTGTTTTTTCCAGCAAACCCTCCTGTCTCAGTTTGCAGTTGACCTATTCTGATCTGACATGAAGGAAGAGACTCCACGTTGAGATCCAACCACAGCGCTAGGCTCTGCCCACATGATAAATGTCTGTGTGTATTCTGGACAAAACTCTTTGTTAAAAGTGCTGACTGCTTTGTAAATCTGTATGCCTGGGAGATCAGACCTGTTGGCGTTTTCTCCTCTTCCTGCAGTGTGTCACGTACCACAGTGTGTGGAGGGGGGAGGTGAGAAGAACTGCAGTAGGCAGGGAATCAGCAGAGAGAGGCAGATCCAGGGGGTGATTTTCTCCTCTGTGCCTTCTGGGAACTTTCTGGGGTGAAATAGGGTTAAATTAAATAACAAAGCCTGAAGAAATGAGGCTTCACTTCCTTTGATTTTGAAGCAGCAGAGGAAATGTGACATGGAAAGCAAAAAGAGTAGGTACTACTATTAGAGCATGTTATAGTTTACAAGGGCATTCATGGGTGCTGGACCGCCGATCTTCACAAGCAACCCTGGGGGCCAGATTTTGTAATTGTCACTGTAATCTGGACAAGGATCTGGATAACAAGTCCAGCCAAGGTTAAGAACTACTGTTCTTTGCTTTCCCCAAATTCATGGCTGGGGACCAGCTACCTTCTGACCCATTGCTTCTCAATCTTTAATGTGCATAAGAAACATGCGTGGCTGTTGTTAACCATCAGATTCTGAATCAGGAGGTCTGGGAGGGCCTGAGATGCTGCGTTTCTAATCAGCTCCCAGTGATGCTGCTGGTCCTGGAAACACCTTTGAATAGCAAGGTAATCTGACCAATATACCTCCCTGATACTGACCACCTGCAGGGCTGGGTATCACCTGACCCAGAGTCCCCAGCAGTGCTCAGGTGGACTCTCCCCTTTCCACATGGCTCCCTGTCTTTCTCCCTACCCACTTTGTATTAGGATTCTCCAAGGGACAGAACCAGTAGGAGACATATATGTCTATATATCTATATAGGAATTTATTATTTATTAGGGAGAATTGGTTCACACAGTTGCAAAGGCAAAGTTGCATGACAGGCCTTCTGCAAGATAGGGAACAAGAAAAGCTGATAACTTGACTTAGTCCAAATCTGAAATCTCAAAACCAGGAAGGAGCTGGCAGTTGAGCCCACAGGGCAGCCCCGAGTCTGAGGCTGAAGGCCTGAGAGCCCCTGGCAGGCTGATGGTGCAAGTCCCAGAGTCAAAAGGCCAAGGGACCTGGCATCTGATGTCCAAGAGCAGGAGGAGAGAAAGCAAAGCATCCTGCATGGGAAAGGAGAGAGAGATGGGATGGGGTGGCGGAGAGGAAACTCAGTAAGCTGAATGTACCCCCTCTTCTGCCTGCTTTGCTCTGGCCGTCCAGGCAGCTGACTGGATGGTGTCCTCCCCCATTGAGGATGAGCCTTCCTCTCCCCATCCACTAACTCCCAAGTTCACATCCTCTGAAAATACCCCCACAGACACACCTAGAAACAATGCTTCACCAGCCACCTTGGCCTCCCTCAGTCCAGTGAAGCAGACAGCTGACATTCACTCTCACATTCTCCAGCCACGTGGGTATGAGACTCCGCCCGTTTGTGTGGTTGCACCCTGAGCTGTGGCGCTCCTTCCCTCCCACCACTGGCTTTGCTCCTGGGGCTCCCAGACTGGGCTTCCTTCCAGCACTGCTTCTGGTTCCAGGGCTGCCGCCTTCCAGTGGCCCCATTTGTCGATGTCAGCCCAGTTCTAAAGTCTGCCAAGGCAGGAGGAAGGAAGGCTGTGCTGTGAAGACCAGAAAGCCTACTGTTTGGGATCAGAAGATTTGAGTCCTGCTCTGCTACTTCCTGGCTGCATGACCTTGAGCAAAAGTTACGCAGCCTCCCTGAGCCTTAGTCTCCTCACATGTAAGGGGATGAAGATTGATGTCTAATAGGTTTACCGTGAGACTAAATTAGATGATGTAGGTAAGGTGCCACATCAGAGACTGATATGCTCAATAAGCAATCATCCTATTATTAGGGAGGTTGGAACAAAGCATTTATTGAATATCCAGTATGTTCTGTACTTGGCACTAAGTGATTTATAGACAGCATTTCATATGAGCCACAGAACAACCCTGCATGGTACACTTGCTTTTCTCTATGGTACCAGTGAGGTAATTGAAATCAGGAAGGGTAATGACTCACCCAAGGATGCACAGCGAGCAGGCTGTAGGGCCAGAACTTGCATTCCTATTTGTTAGACTTTGAAGCCTTTACAGGGTTTTTTTTTTTTTTTTTTTTTTTTCTGAAATGGAGTCTCTCACTCTGAAGACTGGAGTGCTGTGGTGCAATCTTGGCCTCTGCCTCCCAAGTAGTTGGGATAATTTTTGTATTTTTAGTAGAGATGCCTCCCAAGCTCAAGTGATTCTTGAGCAACCTCTCAGGCAACCTCTGCCTCCCAAACTCAAGTGATTCTCCTGCCTCAGCCTCCCAGGTAGTTGGGATAATTTTTGTATTTTTAGTAGAGATGGGGTTTAACTATGTTGGCCAGGCTGGTCTTGAACTCCTGACCTCAAGTGATCTGCCCGCCTTGGCTTCACAAAGTGCCGGGATTACAGGTGTATGGCACCACACCTGGTCCCTTTTGCAGGTTTCTTTGACAGAGTTATTGCTGGTTTGACAGAGAAGAGGGGCTCAATAAACACGTTTCTTCTTAGATGTTTAGGGGAAGGAGAGCAGCACCTAGAGGGCTGAAAGGCAGCCTTGCTGCTCTCCATTTGCCCTTGGAGGACAGACTGGCAGACAGAAGCAGGCAGGTAAGAGATGAACAGCCCGGGTCAGAAAGTGACTTTGATGGGCAGATACTAACAAATGCTGCCTGTTCAGCCCCTGCCCTGTGAGCTAGGAGGGAATGTAGGGACTGCAGGAACTATAGGCTTTTGTGTCCCCTTCAAAAGCAAAAAGCAATTTGTGTGTATGTGCCCTAGTAGGTGGAGAAGGAGCTGGTGGCAGCAGGGTGAGTAGAGTGAGTGGGGGAATGAATGAGATTTCCCTATGGCTGAGGCATGGGGTGGAACAGGGGCATGCCAGCAGGCTCCTACCCAGTCTCCATGCAAAGGAGTCCTGTGGGGCCTAAGCTCACCCATCTCAACTTCTGCCAGACCCAGGGACTGCCCATTGTGAGTCTCTGCCTTTGCCACGTGTGGCACTAGGTTGTTGATGTGAAATGTAGATCGTGCCTCTGATAGAGCAGCCTGACAGCGGGGAGCATGGTGATGAGAACATGGAAACATACTGGGGAGGCTGCAGGGAGCCAGCAGCTCTGAGTCCCAAATCACGGGCTGTGGGGCTTGTCTGGTCCCTTGCAGAGCACTCTTGCCCATCCCAGGCCTTGCTAGGTGGGATGAGGAAACCATAGAGTGAGAGGGGGACTGAGGCTAGAGACCTTAGATACGGCTGTCCCAGAGACTGGTTACTTAGCCCACTGTCCCCTCCAACCGGGCAAGCCATGGCAGAGTGCCCGACATGCTCCTCAGAACGGTGGCAGCATTGCCATGCTGTGCAGTAGGAGGACGGTGACGCTGTTTGCACTGCCCTTTCACACCTCTTAGCGCAGACACTAAGATGAATCCATTTAATGGAGGAAGAGATGGAGCTAAGAAGAATTTAGCCAAAGTCTCCTGGCTTCCTGGTGTCGGCGTTGGCTCTATTTTACTGGGTGGGAAACAGCACTCCACCTTACTTCATACCAGCTCTTGTAGCTCTAAAGCTTGTAGCTGTCTATCTTGAAAAATTTGCAGATTTTACACAATTCCAGGGAAAAAAAGAACTGTGATGTATGCTTCTTTATTTATATAGCTTGATTCATACATTTTTGATAGTTCTATTATGTCTCACAGTTACCAAAATTCTTTTTCTCTGAGACTGGGGAGTAAGGGCTTTGCAGAAGAAGAGTCCTCTCTCCCCATCCTTATAACTGCTAAATTGAGATCCTCTAATTCACTTAAAGCTTTATTTATTTTTAACTTTCATTTTGAATTAATTTCAGTTTTAAGAAAAATGTTGCAAAAATAGTACAAAGATTTTTCATACACTCTTTACCCAGATTCCCCCAAATGTTACCATCTTATATAACTTAGAGTATAATGATCAAAATCAGGAAATTAACATTGATAAGATACTATTACACACATTACATAATCTGTAGCCCTCATTTGAATTTTGCCAGTTTTCCCAATACTGCCCTTTTCTTAGTCCAGGATCCAGCCCAGGGCCACACATTGCCTTGGCTGTCACATCCCTCATGCTCCTGTAATCTGGAATAGTTCTTTAGTTGTTCTTTGTCTTGCATTACCTTGACATTTTTGAAAGATACTGCCCAGTTATCATCTAGATTATCCTAATTTGGATTTCTGTGATGTTTCTTTGAGATTTAAAACCAGGTCATACATTTTTGGCAAGAATGCCATAGAAGTGATGTTGTGTCCTTCCCAGAGCATATCAGGAAGCATGTAATCAACTTGTTTTATTATTGGTGATAACTTTGACCTCTTATTTAAGATGGGACTGCCAGATTTCTCTACCGTAAAGTTCCTATTTTTACTTTTCTAATTAAAAAGTATTTTGTGGAGAGATACTTTCTAGATATCCTGTTTCTTATCATATTCTGCCCACTGATTTTAGGATTCATTAACAATTCAGCCTGAAATAATTATTTATTTCTATTTTTTATTTTTTTTGAGACAGGATCTTGCTTTGTCATCCAGGTTGGAGTGCAGTGGTACAGTCTTGGCTCACTGCAGCCTTGGCCTCCTGTGCTCAAGCGATCCTCCCACCTCAGTCCCTGAAGTAGCTGGGACAGCCAGGACCACATATCTGGCTATTTTTTTTTTTTTGGGGGGAGGTATTCTTTGTAGAGACAGGGTTTCATCATGTTGCCCAGGCTGGTTTTGAACTCCTGAGCTCAAGCGATCTATCCGCCTTGGCCTCCTAAAGTGCTAGGATTATGGGCATGAGCCACCGCACCCGGCCTGAAATAATTATTACTGTGGAATTTAATTCATATATAAATATAAAGACAAATATAATTATAAAGCAAAACTAACAGAACTTTGTAGGCATATTGGCAGGATTGTATCACTTAATCTGGAACACTATTTGCTTGGTTCTCTTCATATTTTGATCTCATTTAGTACAGTTTAGTCAGTTGTTAAGTACACAAAATGTTGAACGTCACATCTTCACCACTGTGTTTACTTTCAGGAGTGACAATATTTCAGCTGCTGCCTGATTGTTCCATCTGATTCATCCTTGTCTTTCAGAGCAAACAGCCCCACTGGAGCTCAGCACTGCCTTCTAAATTTGATCTGAACTTAAGCTCTGTCTCTTCTATTTAGGCTGAAGATATGTGGTATTGCTCTGTGTGCCCCAGCAATTCTAATTTCCACTCAGGACCAGCCTTTTCTTGGTGAATGACTCAGCATTTTACAATCTGACATTTTAAGAGAAGCACTTTGCTATTAAACTGAAGCCATCTATTAAAGTTAAACCCCGAAGCAAGCCTGGGTCCAACAAAGGTTAGACAAAGATAAGACAATTTGTCACACCTACCAGCCTGCAGTGCACAGCAGGAATGAAATGAGATTCCTAAACCAGAGCAGGCTGGGGCCTTTGACTTCTAATTCTAATGTGAAGAAACTCTCCTTTGAGGCAGCCGTCACTCGGGAATCCGGCAGACCCTCTCTTGGCTGCACTGATAGACTAGTACTAGAGGGGTTCTGTGCTCTAGATCTGAGTACCCGGTTAGGACAGAGTATTTTAAGTGGGCTTAAAAGTTGAGCCAGGTGTGGTGGCTCACGCCTATAATCCCAGCACTTTGGGAGGCTGAGGTGAGTGAATTACCAGAGGTCAGGAGTTTGAGACCAGCCTGGCTAACATGGCGAAACCCCATCTCTACTAAAAATACAAAAATTAGCCAGACATGGTGCTGCGTGCCCAGAATCCCAGCTACTCAGGAGGCTGAGGCAGGAGAATCGCTTGAACCTGGGGTGCGGGGGTTGCAGTGAGTCGAGATCACGCCACTACACTCCAGCCTGGGCAACAGAGTAAGACTCTGTCTCAAAAAAAAAAAAAAAAAAACTTGAACTTTGAAATTGGGAAAATTATAAATTACAAGTGAGTTGTTAATGATTTTTGTTTTGTACCAAAGAAGAATTGATGAAATAGAAAAGAAAATCTATAGAAAGCCTTCCTATATGAGCATCGAGAGGGCAGGTTGTCCTTCGAGTGATGGTTCTTTCCTCATCATGTATTTCAGGTGTACAGAATTGTTGATGCCTTCCCTGCTCACAGAAGTCCTGGCCAGGAGGGATGGCTATTTGAGCATATCCCTTTTTTGTCTGTGTTCTACCTGTAC
Organism: Ateles fusciceps; assembly: GCA_036589455.1. Classification (NCBI taxonomy): domain Eukaryota; kingdom Metazoa; phylum Chordata; class Mammalia; order Primates; family Atelidae; genus Ateles; species Ateles fusciceps. The sequence goes on along the minus strand of JAZHEH010000579.1, from coordinate 2,771,445 downwards.
AATAGTAGTGATCCAGGGCACTTCTCTTCATTGGCCTTGCTATGTCTTCCTCTTCCTGAGTGTCGGAGGAGAGGAAGAGGTAACTAGAAGGAGAAAAGGAGAGGACAGGGCCATGAATGCTAAACAGGGGGAGATAGTAAGGGAAATGCAGCTATTTCTGTCTCTGTCCCTTTCCAGTATCCTATCATCTAAATCCTGATACTTTAGGTCCGTTAAATCCTCCAGTGAGGCCCTAGCACCCCTGGAGATTCAGCCCCACCTCTCCTAGCCCACTGCAAACTTGTTTGTCCCTTAGCAAGCAGTCTTAAAGCCAACCCATAGCCCTCAGGCTTGCCAGAGCTCTCTTTTCTTACCTGGAATCTGCATCATTTACTCATTCATCCATCAATCATTTATTGATGCCTATTCTAAGCCAGGCTAGGGGTTGTGCTAAGTATTGGATATATTTTTTAAAAACCTAGACATGATTATTACCCTTAGGGAACTCCTGGTTTAGTGGGGGGGACAAGTTTTTAAGAGATAATCGTAATGCAGTAATAAGATAGCATTCACTAAGCATCACATATCCCTTCAAAATCGCTCTACTCATTTAATGCCCATGATCACCCTAGGAAGTAGGTTCTGCTGTTTTATATAGTTTACTGCAGATGAGTCACAGTAAAATAACATTATTTATTTATTGTATAAATAATTTACCTAAGGTTATACAGCTAAGAAGTGGCAGAGCCAAGATTTGAACCCAGACGAGCTGGCTCCAGAGGTCAGGCTAATGACTGGTGTGCTTTATTGCCTTGAAGTGGGTCAAGTATGGTAGTGGGTACCCTAAGTGTTACAGGCACATGGGGCAGGGCCTGGTGGAGGTGGTGGGGTGGTTGAGGGTGGTCTAGGTCTAGTGAGGTGTAGGAGGTAGCTCGGTGGGGGTCTGGGCAGCTGAAGGTTCCTTCCCTCCCTCCTTTGTTTTTCCTGCCTTCAATATTTCCTGAGCATGCGTTATGTGCTGAGCAGGCTACTTACTAGGTAATGGGGACCAAGGATGGGCTTAATGTAGCCTGAGAGACCCTTGTACACACCCTACTTGCGAGAGCCATGTGGTCAGTGTTCTACTAGCAGCATGGACATGAGTGGCTGCAGGAGCAGTGTGGAGGACTTCCTGGAGGAGGCAAGCAGTCCATCCTGTGGGAAGAAGGGGAAAGTTGTACTTGGTATGGCTGCTCCAAAACGCTTAAGAATAGATTTTTTTTTTTTTTTTTTTTTTGAGATAGAGTCTCGCTCTTTCACCCAGGCTGGAGTGCAGTGGTGCGATCTTGGCTCACTGCAACTTCTACCTCCTGGGTTAAGCGATTCTCCCTGCCTCAGCCTCCCAAGTACCTGGGATTACAGGCACCTGCCACCACGCCCAGCTAATTTTTTGTATTTTTAGTAGACAGGGCTTCGCCATGTTGGCCAGGCTGGTCTTGAACTCCTGACCTCAGGTTATCTGCCCACCTCGGCTTCCCAAAGTGCTGGGATTACAGGTGTGAGCCACCGCACCTGGCCAAGTATAGATATTTAATCAAGTCAATTGAGCTCTGAGTTCCTGTTAGCCAAGGTTGGTGAGAAGTCTAAAAACCAGTCATAACTTGGGGCAGCCCCCTGACAAGGTTTTCCAGGAACCCCACAACAGATGTGGGTCTCAGTCTGTGGTTTCCACTCTGCAGGTACCTGAGACTGCTCTTCCACCACCTGTATAGCTCTGTGGTGCCTCCTGAACCCGTCTTGCCCCACAGCTTCCTGTCCAGACCAGCCTGGTCTCTTGGACAGCTTTGGGGGTGACACCAGTCTCACCATGCCTCTCTGTAATTCCCAAGGCCCAGGGCTTGGTGCCTGCATTTCACCTGGCTCTGTGCAACCAGCAGCCTGCACAATCTCAGCCCTCACCAGCAGGCTGTCCTGGAACCCACCCTCCTTTCTACTCATTTCAAATGAAATATAGAACCGTGTTGACTGCCCCCTGGTGGCTGGGGAGAGTTGGCCTTGAGAACAGTGCTTAATTCTTTTTTTTTTTTTATTGTATTTGGGCTCTCGGGTACATGTGCACATCCTGCATCCTGCAGCATTGTTGCATAGGTACATACATGACATGGTGGTTTGCTGTCTCCATCGCTGCCCCTGCACCCCCTCCAACGGCCGTTGCCTACATCAGGCATTTCTCCCCGGTGTTATCCCTCCCCATCCTCCCCCACCCCGCTTCGCTGTCCCTCCTCTCCCCTCCCCCGCCACTCTCCCACCTAGCCCTGTGAGTGTTGTTCCCTTCCCTGTGCCCAAGTGTTCTCATTGTTCATCACCCGCCTATGAGTGAAAACATGCGGTGTTTGGTTTTCTGTTCTTGTGTCAGTTTGCTGAGAATGATGGTTTCTAGATTCATCCATGTCTCTACAAAGGACTTGAACTCATCGTTTTTTTATGGCTACATAGTATTCCATGGTGTATATGTGCCACATTTTCCTTGTCCAGTCTATCATCGATGGGCATTTGGGTTGGTTCCAGGTCTTTGCTATCATAACAAACAGTGCCACAATGAACATACGTGGGCATGTGTCTTTATAATAGAATGATTTATAATCCTTTGGGTATATACCTAGTAATGGGATTGCTGGGTCAAATGGAATTTCTATTTCTAGGTCCTTGAGGAATCTCCACACTGTCTTCCACAATGGATGAACTAATTTACACTCCCACCAACAGTGTAAAAGCGTTCCTATTTCTCCACATCCTCTCCAGCATCTGTTGTCTCCAGATTTTGTAATGATTGCCATTCTAACTGGCATGAGATGGTATCTCAATGTGGTTTTGATTTGCATTTCTCTAATGACCAGGGATGATGAGCATTTTTTCATGTTTGTTGGCCACATATTTGTCTTCTTTTGGAAAATGTCTGTTCATATCCTTTGCCCACTTTTGAATGGGTTTGTTTGTTTTTTTCTTGTAAATCTGTTTTAGTTCTTTGTAGATTCTGGATATTAGCCCTTTGTCTGATGAGTAGATCGCAAAAATTTTTTCCCATTCTGTTGGTTGTCAGTTTACTCTAATGATTGTTTCTTTTGCTGTGCAGAAACTATTAAGTTTAATTAGATCCCATTTGTCTATTTTGGCTTTTGTTGCCATTGCTTTTGGTGTTTTAGTCATGAAGTTCTTGCCTGTGCCTATGAATGGTGTTGCCCAGGTTTTCTTCTAGGGTTTTTATGGTGTTAGTTCTTATGTTTAAATCTTTAATCCATCTGAAGTTAGTTTTTGTATAAGATGTAAGGAAGGGGTCCAGTTTCAGCTTCCTGCCTATGGCTAGCTGGTTTTCCCAACACCATTTATTAAACAGGGAATCCTTTCCCTATTGCTTGTTTTTGTGAGGTTTGTCAAAGATCAGATGGTTGTAGTTGTATGGCGTTGTTTCTGAGGCCTCTGTTCTGTTCCATTGGTCTATATCTCTGTTTTGGTACCAGTACCATGCTGTTTTGATTACTGTAGCCTTGTAGTATAGTTTGAAGTCGGGTAGCGTGACACCTCAGCTTTGTTCTTTTTGCTTAGGATTGTCTTGGCTATGGGGGCTCCCTTTGGTTCCATATGAAGTTTAAAGTGGTTTTTTCCAATTCTGTGAAGAAGGCCAATGGTAGCTTGATGGAGATAGCATTGAATCTACAAATTACTTTGGGCAGTATGGCCATTTTCACAATATTGATTCTTCCTAACCATGAGCATGGAATGTTTTTCCATCTGTTTGTGTCCTCTCTTATTTCCTTGAGCAGTGGTTTGTAGTTCTCCTTGAAGAGATCTTTTACATCCTCTGTTAGTTGTATTCCTGGGTATTTTATCCTCTTCGTAGCAATTGTAAATGAGAGTTCACTCATGATTTGGCTCTCTGTTTGTGGTGTATAGGAATGCTTTTGATTTCTGCTCATTGATTTTGTATCCTGAAACTTTGCTGAAGTTGCTTATCAGCTTAAGGAGATTTTGGGCTGAGACGATGGGGTCTTCTAAATATACGATCATGTCATCTGCAAATAGGTACAATTTGACTTCTTCTTTTCCTAATTGAATGCCCTTTATTTCTTTTTCTTGCCTAATTGCTCTGGCTAGAACTTCCAATACTATATTGAATAGGAGTGGTGAGAGAGGGCATCTTTGTCTAGTGCCAGATTTCAAAGGGAATGCTTCTAGTTTTTGCCCATTCAGTATGATATTGGCTGTGGGTTTGTCATAAATAGCTTTTATTGTTTTGAGATACATTCCATCGATACCTAGTTTATTGAGAGTTTTTAGCATAAAGGGCTGTTGAATTTTATTGAAGGCCTTCTCTGCATCTATTGAGATAATCATGTGTTTTTTGTCTTTGGTTCTGTTTATGTGGTGAATTATGTTTATAGATTTGCATATGTTGAACCAGCCTTGCATCCCTGGGATGAAGCCTACTTGATCTCACATGCAAAGACTCACATAGACTCAAAATAAATGGATGGAAGAAGATTTACCAAGCAAATAGCAAAAAAAAGCAGGGGTAGCAATCCTAGTCTCTGATAAAATGGACTTTAAACCAACAAAGATCAAAAGAGACAAAGAAGGGCATTACATAATGGTAAAATGATCAATGCAACAAGAAGAGCTAACTATCCTAAATATATTTGCACCCAATGCAGGGGCACCCAGATACATAAAGCAAGTTCTTAATGACCCACAAAGAGACTTAGACTTCCGCACAATAATAATGGGAGACTTTAACATTCTCCTGACAATATTGGACAGATCAACGAGTCGGAAGGTCAACAAGGATATCCAGGACTTGAACGCAGATTTGGACCAAGTGGACCTAATAGACATTTACAGGATACTCCACCCCAAATCCAAATCCACAGAATACACATTCTTCTCAGCACCACATTGCACTTACTACAAAAGTGACCACATCATTGGAAGTAAATCACTCCTCAGCAAATGCAAAAGGACGGAAATCATAACAAACAGTCTCTCAGACCACAGCGCAATCAAATTAGAACTCAGGATTAAGAAAGGCACTCAAATCCCTACAATCACATGGCAGCTGAACAACTTGCTCCTGAATGACAAATGGATAAACAATGAAATGAAGGCAGAAATAAAAATGTTCTTCGAAACCAACGAGAATGAAGACACAACGTACTAGGTCCTATGGGACACATTTAAAGCAGTGTCTAGAGGGAAATTTATAGCAATAAATGTCCACATGAGAAACAAGGAAAGATGTAACATCGGCAGCCTATTGTCAAAATTGAAAGAGCTAGAGGAGCAAGATCAAAAAAACTCAAAAGCAAGCAGAAGACAAGAAATAACTAAGATCAGAGCAGAACTGAAGGAGACAGAGACACAAAAAAATCCTTCAAAAAATCAATAAATCCAGGAGCTGGTTTTTGAAAAGATCAACAAGTAGACAGACTGCTAGCTAGACTAATAAGAAAGAAAAGAGAGAAGAATCGAATAGACACAATAAAAGTGCTTAATTCTTACCAGCAGGAAACATTCCTTTCCAGGGACTATGGAGAAACAAGATAAGAAGTAACTGTAACAAGAGCATGCCAGGCAGAGCAGGCAGCATGTGCGTCCCTGTGCTGGGTCTGTTGGGTCTTTGAGCAGGGGTGTAGGATGTCACTGGGGGATCAGGGGACGAGGGAGTTTGGGGTGGCTTGTGGAGGCCCTGAAGGACCAGCTGGCAGGAAAAAACCCCAGCATTTACCTGAAGCAGGGCACTGATGTGGCCAGATCTGGAACTTAGAAAGATTGTGGGAACTCTGAATGCATGTGTGTGTGTGTGTGTGTGTGTGCGTGTGCGTGTGCATGCACATGCTCAGTGTGTGTGTGTGGTGTGTGTGTGTGTGTGTGTGCATGCTCATGCATGTGCACAGCCATGTAACAAAATTCAACTAGGAACCACCTAACCTACTGTATGATTTCCTCCAGGGTGGGTCCTGGTATTGGTGGTGTCCTAATTCCTTCTGAAATTATGTGCCGTGTGGGACTATACAGCCCGTGGACCTGCAGCAAGGTGCTTGTCCTGCTTCACCTGGGCTCTTTTTCCAGGTAAAGCCAAGAGCAGGGTGGGGGAGATGATAGCCCATGTCCCACAGGATAGGTGAGCAGTGAAGACCAGTCAGAGCAGTGACAACATTAATTTTGTATTTTCATCCTTGGGAAACCAAAAAGGATGGACCTTAGACAACTCGTCTGCCCCGGCTCCTTACCAGAAGTGAGGGAGAGATGAGACCAGAGGTTTTTCATTTCCCCACAATCTCAGCCAGATCCAGTTTCAAGGACTGGGAGCTTCCTCTCTGTGCTAAGAAGATGCCCAAATCCCCCTAGTCCTTGAATGACTGCAAAGGCAGGGGGACTGCAAGCAACTCCAGAGCTGAGTAATGAGATGAGAGGCAAAAGTGCCCAGCCGTGACATTAAGTGGGATTTATTTTCATCATATCAGGTTCCCTATTGTATGGCATACTCCTTCACCACCTGCACATACAGCCATATTTTAGGACACAACTGCGAGGGTTTCAGGGCTCTCTGAGAAATAATGGCTCTGTGCCGTCACTGCATAGATGTGCCCTTTCCAAATATACAAAACAGGAAGGTGACCTGCTGATTCAGTGGAAGGCAATAAACCACACATTCAATTAGAATGACATACATTTAATCACAATTGTCTAATGGTATTTGAGATGTCTTATTTAATCAGTAATGAGGCTACCCAGCAATTAATGTTCCTGGAATTGTGGTTGCCCTTACCAGCGCAGTGTTGATTTTAAACAAATCTTTCATTTTATATCCTCTTTCTATTCCTGGAGTTAATAAAGGTGCTCTAATGAGTTGTATTAAAACATCAATTTCTTCTTTTGTTGCACTCACAAGTTTATCATGGTTTTTAATCAAAACACTGAGGTACTCTGTAGGAAAGGGTTTTCCACATCAGATTTTGCCTGGATAGAGAAGCCGAGGTGGGAGATGGTGCATCTCATTTGTTTCTGACTCTCCCAGCTGTTCGGGCACCCTGGGAGAGGTTTGAGGACAGGGACAGCTTCATAGGTGACCTGTGAGGTTGACCAAGGCCCTGTGCTTAGAAGGGCCCTAAGCTTGGTTTGATGTTCTCCTATTGCTGTTTTGGAAGTCTTTTGAACAAGGGGCCCCTACATTTTCATTTTGCACTGGGACCTGCAAATTATGTGGCTGATCCTGTTTGAGGATCTGTGAGAATGGGTGTGGGTTGATGGTCAGAGGGCAGTGCACAGGAGGCTGCCTCCATGCCTCACCTTGAGTTGGTGCTACGGGATCCCCAGGCTGCACAGGGCAATGTGTGGTGGGCAGAAGACGCTGGTAGGGACAGGTGAGATGAGATCTGTCTCTGACTTCCCCCACATGGCCTTTTCTGTCCCCAAAACACCCTTCTTCTTGCAGTCCTAAAGCTTAGGTTGTAGAAATATAAAACAAAAGTAAATGTGAATGAAAGGGGCATTTATAAAAATTCTTTTTGGGAGGGGAATGTTTTTCTCTGAAATCTGTTTTTGAATAGTTAGAACAATGGGTGACATATATGGAGTACCTACCATGGCCCAGGCACTGTTCTAAGCACTTTACATATTTTGTCTCATTTAATACAGCAATCCCATGAGATGGGTACAATGATTAATCCTAACTAAGTTAAGGAAACTGAGTCAAGAGAGGTTAAGTATGTTACCCAAGGCCATGCAGCCAATAAATGACAGAACCAGGCTTACATCCGAACGTAGGTTCTGGCATGGTAGAGATGGGCTTTGGAGAGAGATCTGAGTTTGTTGCTGCTTCCGCCATTGGTTAGCTCTGTGACCCAGGGCAAGTCACTTAACCTCTCTGTGTTCCAGTTTCCTTATTTGTAAAGTAGAGGGAATAGGACCTATCACATAGGGCTAATTTGAAAATTAAGCAAAATAATACATGGATTGCATCTAGTCTGGTGTCTGACATGGTGACCAGCTAAATGCATGGTTGTTTCTCTGCTTCCTTATAAATGTATACCCCAGCTCTCTTCCTGCAGAAAACCTTTCTCGTCTGCCCTCATCTCACACTCCTCACTCATTTGCTATACTATTTCCTTGAGAATTGTATTCATACCAGTATACTGATATATGCTTATTTATATTGATTTGTTTAACAATAATTTGTGGAACACACAGAATAATATGAATTTAGCAGTAATTGTGCTCCGGCTGTGAACAAGGCACTGCAGTAGGTACTATATGATGTTTAAGGCACTGCCATGATTTTGAAGTGTCCTGGCCAATTGAAGAATGCAACTTATGCCCCCAGGGACTCAGAATTTACTTGGGAGGTACAAGCCATAACAAACATGTGAGATACGAAAATAACCAAGAAAATATTTTATAATTGTGTCAAAATGAGTGTACAGAGGAGAATAAGAGTGTGTGAATTCATTCATTCATTCATATATTTAGGTGTTTGTATTAGGTACTGTGGCAGATGCTGGGAATATAATAATGAGTAAAACCCATAGGATCCCTGTGTTCTTGGAGTTTATATTCTAATAGAGGTGACAGACATTGAATAAATGGAATGAATACACACGTAATTAGTTACAGTTGTAATAAGTGATAGGAAAGAAAAAGTGGGATTGGTGGTTAGTACTCAGAGGATGGGGCAGACTGCTACAGACCAGGGTAATTAGAGAGTAGTTTGTGGGAGAGGTCCAATTGAAGAATGGTTGATGTGAATAGCTGGAGAGACAAGATGGGGTCCAAAGGTCAGGGTATAGGAATAGTGTTCAGCTGTTAATAGCAACAGTTTATATTTGGATTCTACTTTCAGATTTCATGGTGATTTCCCATACATGCTGCTTTAGTCAGGATAGACGAAGTCATGCTGCAGTAAAAGAACAACCCTAATAGACACAGGGTTATATCTTGTTCATCTACTTGTGCGGGGGTCTGCTCTGCTCATCATAGTCACTCAGGGATAAGGTCCATCTTAACCTGTGCTTTTAGGATCACCATGGCAAGGGAAAGCGAATGGTGCAGTGGCTGTATCTTAGTTGTTTACCACTGCATAACACAGTACCATAAAACTTAGTAGCTTAAAACAATGTGCACTTATAACGTCACCATTTCTGTGGGTTAGGAATCCAGATGTGCTTTAGTTGAGTGGTCTGGCTCAGGGTCTCTCATAAGACAGCAGTCAAAGTGTCTGCTGAGGCACAGTCATCTCAAGACTGAGTAAGATCAGATCAACTTCCAAGTTCATTCACATGGTTGTTGGCAGGTGACCTTCTCCATTAGGGCAAGCATGTGAAAAGAGTGACAGAGAGAGAGACAGAGAGAGACAATGCCAGCAAGATGGAAGTCAAGGTCTTTTATTACCTAATCTTGGAGGTGACATTCCATTTGCCATATTCCATTCACCAGAAGCGATTGGCTGGGCCTTGCTCACTCTCCAGGGGAAGAGACCACACAAATGCACACATGGCAGGAAGCGAGTGTCACTGGGAGCTGTTTTGGAAAGTGCCTAGTACAGGATGCTTCAACCTCCATCCAGTCCGTGAAGGTGTGATACACAGCCACCCCTAACTTCAGGGGGTCAAGGAAGTGCTACAACCCTACCATGTGCATGGAGGTAGAACTGGTGTATTTGTGCAGCTTTGATGACAACATAAATGATCCCACAACACAGAGACTTGTTTGCTACTGAGAGGTCTGTGCAGGGTATTATCAGGGAAAAGTTAGAAAGTCAAATTGGGGTTTATGAGATTAATTGACTTGAAGGAAATAGGCAGTCAATGAATATTTTTGAACATGAGAGTAATTTTAACCATAATTTTAAAAATAATTATTAATTGGCTTTTTAAATGGAAAGAGAAATATATGTGCAAGGTAAAAATTCAGAGGGATATGTACTAAAAAGCAAGGTTCTTCTCCATCCCCAGCTCCTAACTCTCCTTTCCCAGAATGCAACATGTTTTTCTTTCTCTTGCATATCTTGGAAACATTTAGGGATAAACTACATATGTACATATTCCTCCTCTCCTTTAAAATCAATTAGACACGTCTGTTGTTTTGTATCTCACTTTTACACCTCACTGTCTATCTTGGAGGTAATTTCACAGCACCTATAGGTCTATCTCAGTGAAGCTTTTAGGCAGATTTAAACTGGTGGCTATGTGGAAGAGAGCAAAGAGAATGGAGGGAGCTAGACCAATTGAGAGGCTTTTTCAACAATTCTGATTATTTTCATTCATTCATTCATGAAACATTCATTTAGGTCCCTGCTGGGTGCTGTGATATCAAGTCACATAAGAAATGATCCTTGTTTTCAAAGAGCTCAAGGGAGCTCAGACGAGTAAACAAATAAATCATCATACAATGTGCTCAAGTATTGTAACTGGAGGGAAGTGACAGTTGTCTAGACTAGGATGTCTCCATGAGATAAAAAACATGAGTGTCTGAAATACCCTCTCTTTGGAAAAAAATGGCAAGGAGTATGGTTTGATAAAGGGTTGCTCTGGGCCCTCCTGAGGGGGGGGAATTGACATATCTTTCATTTATTTTATATTCTGCACCCTCTTTCCTCTTTCACTTGCACACAGTGACACAATGTCTGATGCAGGCCAGTGTGGCTGAGGAAAAGACTAGGGAGAGTCTCACGATAGAACTCATGGTTTCTGTGTTGTTTCTCAACCTTTGTGGATAGAATCTCCACCTCCTGCCTGGCTGTAGTACAAACAGTGAGCAAATTCTTGATTATGCAGGAAGATGAGCCTCTGATTCATTTTTGATGTTCAGTGTTATGAGGCAAGCTTCCCGGCCATCTGTTCAAAGGAGGAACGTGGTACATATTTTGATTATTTTATTTTTATCTTAATCAAGTGGCAACTTTCCATCTTGACGCATCTTAACCTGAGCAGTTGTGGCTGGGAGGCAATGGGCTTGAACAGACTGAGGAGGGAGGGGGGAAAGCTATGCCACCTGGCATAACACTGGTGTTAGACGCAGGAGCAAAGGCCCCTCAGCACAGCCCTTTCACCTGCCTAATTAGTGAAGAAATTGCAAGCCCTCCATTGGGCACTGAAATGCTCAGAGCACCAGCCTCCTGGGGCTCATTACACAAATGAGGGCAGAAGACAGGAATGGTCAGGATCTGCTGGTTACAGCCTGGGGGCCAAGGGGAGCCTGGGCTGGGGACAAGAGGCATCTAGAGCTGGAAAGGGGCAGCTTCCTGAAATAGTATAGGGAAGTAGCTGCAAAGCTTCCTCATTAGACGCAGCCCACGTCTCAGTCCTTTACCCACTTTAAGGAATTGAAGTTTTTCAGCCAATGGCGTTTGATGGAAATGTGCAATTATGTTCCAGGAGCTGGCTCTAGGACCTCACGGAATGAGTGAGATGGGGTAGATAGCTATAATCTAGCCATTTGTCTTAGTTTGAGTTTCCCTGAAAACTGAGCCTGAAATAAGGATTCAGAAGCAGTGAGTTTATTTGTGGGGTGATCCAGGGCCAGGGAGTGAGGGAGCAGAATGAGCCAGGCAGGGGAAGGAGGAAAAGTCAGTCTTGAGCTGGCTGCCATGGCAGGCAACTGGGCCCGGTCCTGGTGAGGATCTGTCAGCAGTGTCCTCTTGGACACTTCACTTTGGAGGGGAAGCGGGTACATTTGTTCATTGATTTCAGAACCCACTGGTTGAGGTTGCCTTCTGGGGTTGCCTTCAGACTGCCCTGCACTCTAAGACCCTGGAATTTCAGATAAAAATCTCTGTGGGAAACAAATAGACAGGCAGGGTGCTTGAGGTGGTCCCCTGCACCATTCATGGAGACTGGCTCTCACAGCTGTAGCTGAAATACTAGTGGGCTGAGGGGAAGTGGCATGGGGGCACAGAACACATCCCAGTCACCCCTGGAGCCAGGAAGTGGGGGAGGAGAGGGGTACTGCATGGTTATCAAGAGTTACCATGCATGAATTTGGTTGGGATAGGGGGCACCAATTCCAGTCCCCAAACTCAGATGGGTAAGAAATCTCCAATTATGTCCATGCCCTTAAGTAAAGCTAATTTTGGCTCCGTGTTCCCATTGTACTGTGCTAGTGGGGAATTTCATCTCATTTGAGACTCTCCTCTCTCTGTGCCAACTTTCTTACCAGCTCCATATTTGGTTCTGGTTTCTGTGAGCCACTGGAAGACTCTGAGAAGATATCTATAGAGAACAGACTGTTATGCTTACATTGTGCATGATTTTTTGTGTGTGTTTGTGGTGGTAATTCTTCTGGTTAACTAGTCAAGTCTAACAAACTGAGTATTTTCTTTTTCTCTTTTGCAGGTGGCTTTATTTTTGCATATGTTGGAGGTCTTCTGTCAATCACTGTGTGCAGAGAATGTTTCTTTGTAAGAAGATGGAATAGTTTTTGTGACTAGTTACTGTCCCATTGTCCTTCCACCAGTGGCTTGGTCCCCTGTGATCTGGGAGCTCATCCTTGCAGACATCTCCAAGTGATAGAGTGGTCTCAGTGTGTGACGACTGATATCTAGATACTGGCAGCGCTTGGAAGAAGTTGCTGTATGTTCCTTGTTAGTTCAAACATAAATAAGATTATGGGTCTATTTATTTTTTGACTTCTCAGAAAGACCTTTTAAAATTTAATTAAAATTATTCTGTAAACTTGAGTTTGTTTTGATATCTAGTTCTATAAGTTTTAACACATATATATGTTTGTGGAACCACAGAAACATAATCAGGATTCAGAGCTATTTCATGACTCTCAAAAACACTCCCTTATGCTCCCACCCCTCCTATATCCCCTGGAAACCACTAGTCTGTTCTCCATCACCATAATTTTGCCTTTTCAAGAATAAAATCTAAATCTTTGTATTTCAAATGTTGGCATAAAATCCAATACTTAAAGCAGTTCTAGACTTGTATTCACACACACACACACACACACAGACACACACACACACACACACACGTGCATTCTTATCTTCTGGTTTGTTGCAGCAAGGATCAGACAGCACTTGCACAGGTATGTGAGTTAAGGTGGCCCATGAGGACACCATTAGAAGGACATGTTTGGAGAAGGCTACCCATTTTGCCAATATTCATCAACCTTATTATATTCCAGAGCAAATAACTTCACCTTCTTTCTCTTACACTTATTCTTATTGGGAATATTGTAAGATGACGTCTTAGCACCACGATGTCTCAACAGCAAAAGGCGTCTTTTTTTTTGAACGTTATAATCAGACATTGGTACATCCATCTTCCAGTTGCTTGCCAGCAAAATCAATCCCTGTTGACTGGAAGGAATCCTGGCTTTCACTTTTTTTTTTTTTATTGTATCCATGGGTTTAATCTTGAGCATAATAGTCTTTCTTGTTAGGGCTTTCATGAAAATGTGCTTCTTGGCAATGGGTTTACTGGAGATAGTGGATCTGCAAGGAAGATTCAGTTCTGATGAAATTTACTCAAATTTATCTGAAGCTGAATTGAAGGTGGGTTATTGCAGGAAAAAGGAATAAGAGGTCTAGTATCACAACTGGTGTTCTTAACTAAAAGACTCAGAGGGAACAGTCATCACTGTAATTAGACCACCCTGACTTAGTTACCTGGATTGTTAGAGGAATCAGTTGAAGCTGTTCTGAACGAAACAAGAGACTCTAAGAGAGAAATGGAACAGAGGACACCTCCCCCAAAATGAGGCTTTTCTACAGAAAGAGGAGGAGGTACATGACCCCTCTCTGAAGTGCTCCATGGTAACTTTACTCCCAGACACACACACACATACACACACACACACACACCCCTGATAAAGCCCTTTGACTCTTTAAGGCAAAAGACATTAGAAAATTTTCTATCTCTATTAGTCACGTTTAAGCTTGACTATTAGTGACAAAAATCCAGCACTGCAGTGGCCTGAACTAAATTGAAGTTTATTTCTCCCATAAATATAGGTTGTCCTGAGCTGGTATGCAGTTCTACAGTCATCAGGAAGCCAAATTCCATGTCTCTTGTTGCTCTCCATCTTCCACATGAAGCTTTTGCTTTGTGGTCCAAAAGGGCTGCTCAGGCTCCAGCCATTATGCTCACATTCTAGCCAGTAGAAAAAGGGAGGGGAAGGAGTCGGGATCTCTCTCTTTAAGGGCTCTGTCCAGAAATCACATGTTCCAATTGCACTTACCATATCCTCTTACTTGCCTTTTGACTTAGTCAATTGACCTCACTTAGTAGCCAGGGAGGCTGGGACATATGGTCTTTATTCCACACAGCTATTTGCCCAGCCAAAGATCAAAGAATACACATAAACATAAGAGGAGAATGTAGCAGTCTCTGCCATACCCTGCAAAACTAACCACAAAAATTCCAGCAGAGAAGAATTATGAAAAGAAAATATCCAGCTGTGAGTGTGAACCCAAAGAGCTTGAATCCTTGAGGTTCACCTTCTGTTTGATGCATTGTCTCACTTCTTTGACCTTACCCACCTGAGAGCACACAACCTCACCTTTGAAATTTAGACCCAGGAGGTGCAACACTTCCTTTCCTTCTTTCTCTCTAGCATGAATTGGCTTTCCAGGCATTTTCAAAGAACTTTATTAAATACAGTGCTCAGGTATAAAAAGAAGAAAACAGAAAACGCCAGATGCTCAGAAACTTACAATTTATATGTTTGGATCTTAAGGTAACTGCTTTCTATTTCCAAAAGGCAGAGGCATAAATATGCAAAAATCATGATAGGCTTTGTTCCTTTCAGCTGCTCTCAGGTCTTAGGTCTCAGGTAGAGGGGGAACAGCTTTACTCTTTCCGGAACAAGGCACACGACCATTTTCAAACTCTTCCATCCCACTGTGCTCAACCATTTCGCTCTGTCTTCCTGCTAAGGGGCAGGCATGCTGAGCTTTCAGCTCTGGTGACTAACGACAAACACTTCCTTTCTGTGCAGAGGGTGATCTTGTCCCTTCACGTCCACAGGGCAGCCGAACTTTTGCTCCACACTAACTAGTGTATCTTGGAGATCTTTTCATCTCAGCCCCTGTAGATCAAATTCATCCTCTTTGATGGTTGCCTAGATATTCCATTGTGTGTGTAACTTCAGTTTATTTAATCAGACACTGATTGCTGAATGCTTTTACGTTCCCATAGTAGAATTACGTTTTTATTTACTGACTTTTGAACGGGGGAAGAGCCAGTGTTTAGAAGGGGGATGTAATGGAAAGAGCAGGTCTTCGGCAACTTCTCCCATGTCACAATATTTTGAAGGGTGGCTTCATCTGAGAAGCTTGAATAAAAATAATTCAGTAAATTATGGGTGAGAAATGAACTCTTCTAAATCTGCTGGAGGCTAGAAACAGATTCATTGGTGTCCTTGGGATAAGAGAAGAGTATAGGGTCAATAACTTGAAAACCGGGTTCATTGAAACAACAGGGGCTGGTTCACAGACTTTTAAATTTCATACCTCAAATCAAAACTTTGGCCTCTAACACTCAAGCCAGTTGATGTAAAAAACAGAGGCAGACCACAGCAAAAATTCACACTTCAGAAACCAATAATGCCAAGAGCAAATGGCCATTTAGTTTCTCCACCAAACTTCCCTAATCCAGTTTGATTGCTCTTGAACAGCATTGGCTTAACAGTTTGTAAACACCCTTCCAGGTTTTTGGGAACCCTTCCCTCTCAATTATATCTGACTCTGTTTTCCTCCCAACTGGTGGCCTTCTCTGCCCCATGGAGAATTCAGTTATTCTGTTCTTTTACTATCAAAATTTGCTCTCAAAAACGATGGAGAAACTCATTTGTATTACAATTTAAGTTGATGTCTAAGTGATATCAGGTAGGAAAGGAAACTGACATATACACGCATATACTATGTGTGCGTGTGTGTATGTATATACGTGTGTGTGTGTATATGTGTGTATGTATATGCGTGTGTATGTATATATGTGTGTGTATGTATATCTGTGTGTATCTGTGTGTATGTATATGTGTGTGTGTGTGTGTGTGTACACATATGTGTGTGTATATATGTGTGTGGATGTATGTGTGTGTGTATATATTGTGTGTGTGTATATGTGTGTGTATATATATGTGTGTGTGTATGTATATGTGTGTATGTATGTGTATGTGTATATATGTGTGTATGTATATATATGTGTGTGTATATATATGTGTGTGTATATATATGTGTATGTATATGTGTGTATATATGTGTGTATATGTGTGTATGTATATATGTGTGTGTAATGTTTATGTGTGTGTGCATATGTATATATGTGTGTGTATATATATGTGTGTATGTGTGTATGTATATGTGTGTATGTATATATATGTGTGTGTATGTATATATATGTGTGTATGTATATGTGTGTGTGTGTGTATGTATATATATGTGTGTGTGTGTATGTATGTGTGTGTGTGTGTGTGTGTCTATATATATTTTAATAGTGTCTCTCTCTCTCTGTCACCCAGGCTGGAGTACAGTGTTGCGATGATGGCTTACTGCAACTTCTGCCTCCTGGGTTTAAGCCATCCTCCCACTTCACCCTCCTGAGTAGCTTGGACTACAGGCATGCACCACCATGTCGGGGTCATTTTTAATTTTTTTTTTTTGTTTGTTTTTTGGTAGAGATGGGGTTTTGCCATGTTGCCCAGACTGGTCTTGAACTTCTGGACTCAAGTGATCCTCCTGCCTGGGCCTCCTAAAGTGCTGGGATTACAGGTGTGAGCCACCACGCCCAGCCTGTATATATATTTTAATTTAGATTTCTATTATAGGAATTTTAAATATACACAAAAGTAGAGAGAAAAGTATAATGAACTCACACAAACCCATTGGCTTCAGTATTTATCAACAGTCTATCATTTTTGCTACCATTCTTCATTTATCTCCCCCTATACTTTTTTTTTCTGGATTATTTTAGATGATTTTGCACAAATACAGGAAGGTATATTTAATGAGAATAAATGGGAAGCTTAGTAGGGATGTGGCTGGAAAGGGGTGAAAAGCTGCAGGAAAGATCCCAGATTGTGTAGCGACGCCTGCCACGAACGTAGAGGAGTTGGCAGGGGCAACGCCACGCACCGCCCATGGGCCACCTGCTTTCAGCCAAAGAAATTAAACTCTTCCTCTAATATTTTAGGCATTTACAGCTGGCAGGGGAGAATGTTTTGGAGGAAAGAGGACTTTTCATGCTCCGATCACCTCCGGTAGACAGTTGCCTCTTCCCCTACCATCCGATTTGTATCATTTTTCCAACTCCTTGATGTGGTTTGAACAGAGCGGCTGTGAGTGGCAGTGGCACACAGGCTTGCCGCGGTGAGTCTCTGTGGAAGGGAACAAAGCCAGGCAAGGCTCCAGGTGACAGCCTGCCTGCCATCACGTAAGAGGAGGGGAACAACAGAACTTGCCATTTGGAGGGACCGTGGGCTTCCAGCCTCCTGCAGGAGGATCAGCAGCTGCCAGTGGCATCCAAACTCCACTTTCTGCACAAAATGAAGATGTCACGAGGACAGAAGAAATGCCAGTCAATTGCCCTTTGATTTTCTAGTCTGCCCCAGCAGCAGTATCACTTTTGTTCCCCAAACCCTTCTCTGGCAAAGCCTATAGGGCCCAAGAACAGCTTTTATTCCGTGTGCATGTAGGGGGTGTGATGTGGGTGGGGAGGGGTGCAAGGGGAGGGCTGAGGGCTTGTGGGGCTGGGCACAGTGACATCTTTGAGAACTGCTGCCATACACTCCCCCACATGTTAGGCTGTGTGTTCTAGAAGTGTCTGCAGGATTAGTTGGCTATTTGAGGAACAGGTGTTCCTGGGATGGATTTGCCAGCACCAGTTAGATGGCAGGTTGGTTCTGACTCACTGTTGAACCTGACATGATGGCAGGAGCCCAGAGAGGCCTCAGGAGGGTTCCCAGGCTGTGCAGATAGGTTCATCGCGTCCTGGCGGCACACATGTACCGCCCACACAATGTGAAGGGCCTTTAGGAGAGAAACTGTTTGTTCACAGTGATGTCTGCTGTTGGCCACATGGGCCTTGCTTGAGCCTGGTGAGCTTTTCTTAGTGTTAGGGAACTCATGAAGACTATTATCTCTGGCTTTAGCTAAACAGAGGCCACAAGGCCCTCTACTTCAGCATTTTCCAAAGTGTATTCTGCTTAGTACCAAATCAGTGGAATTAGGGTGGGTAGGAGATGTTTGTGTGGGACAGCACTCCACCCATTCTGTGGATGGATAGTGGGTGGAAGAGTTCCATGATGAAGTCAATTGGGAAATTGTAGGTTGAACAGGCCTGTTTGTGGCAGGACTTT
This sequence comes from Ateles fusciceps, assembly GCA_036589455.1. NCBI lineage: Eukaryota > Metazoa > Chordata > Mammalia > Primates > Atelidae > Ateles > Ateles fusciceps. The sequence goes on along the minus strand of JAZHEH010000579.1, from coordinate 2,753,130 downwards.
TCAGGACCTTTATTATACCAATGTGCATTGTGACTTTCTAAAAGAGGGCTATCATAGGGTGTGCACCTACTGTTTGTTTAGTTATAGAGCCCTTGCTACAAGCGTTTCACCAAACATACTTTGGGAAATAGAGTCTTACTTGAATGAAGATCCATCCTGCTGATTTTCTAAGCCATCAACACCAAAAGACCCACAATCTATACATCTCTCAAGTAAAACAGAAATAGTTTGATATTTATATTGTTGTAAGTTCTTACCCAAAGAGTGTTGAAACTTTAATTGATCATGTATTTCCTTTCTAGTTTATTAAAACCTCCAATTTGTATCGGTGCAACTGAACTTGTGAGCGTGGAACCATATTTACTCTTCTGATGACCCTGAAAGGTAGGCATCTGCAATTTACAGATGGAGACACAAAAGCTCCAAGAGGTTTAGCCATTGGCTCAGGGTCTTGCAGCTGGTAACAGAGATGCAGACATGGTTTGTCTAGTCTTTCTCTCAGTAGGTGAAGGAAGGGAATGTTTTCCTTGCTTGGTGTCTGTCTTGCTCACAAGAATATGAACACTCTCCACAAGGGCAGGGACTTTATTTTGTTCACCTCTGTATCTCCAGGGCCCAGCACATGGTAGGTACTCTGAACATGTGTATTCAAGGAAGGAATTGCTATCCTCTCATCTATGCAATAAATATGTATTAAATGTCTCTTCTCCATCCCCCAAGAATGCAGGTCTGAGAAAGTGCAGATGAAAACACAAACTTGGTGAGGCCACGTCAAACAATAAAGCCAAGCTCTTTTGGGGCACAGAGAAAAAGGAGTTCAGTTTGTGAAAGTGTTTGAGTGGTGTCTCTGAATCCTGACTTCTTTTAAATTTAAAAGAAAGAAAAGAATATTAGGCCCATGCACCTGGGGAAAAATCATTAAAATAGTACAGAAAGGCATAAATAAAACGTAAGTCTTCCTCTTCACCTCCATTGCTAGCCCTGTTCTTCACTCGACTTTTCTTTTTGAGGGGGGAGGGAGCGTTGGTGGTGGTTTTGTCCATAACTCAAATGAGATGCTTACATTTGCATTTCTTGATTGGTCAGTATGAAGCAGTAGCTATTGACTCCTCTCTCTGATAGATGAGGCATGTATCTCCCCCAACTTCTGCCTGCCAATTTTTGTTATATTTTTATTCTTCTATATATTTCCTCTATAATTTAAAATAATGTGACTAAGTTATCATTCTTAGATTCATTAACTTAGTATCTCTTGATTCTGTATTGTGTAATGTAAGGAAATTAACTCCATGTTGCCTCCTTTCTCTTCCTCTCAAGACTGATCAGTGCTAACTTTACTTTTATATTGTCAAAGTGTAGAACATTTACATTTCATATTGTACCCACAATTAGTCTCTTTCATGCTTTGTTTATGTGTAAGTTGATGCTAAAAATTGAAAATCAATACATGGCTTTCACAATACTGTGATTTTGTAAATATTATTCACTGCAGAACCAGAAGTGTTGGCTTTATGGAGGAGGCATAATCCTGTGTCCAGATGTAATCTTTGCTGTTCAAAGGAGGTTGTTCCAAGCATCAAGGTAAACAGAATCTTGCTGTATGCTAACAAGTTTTCAATATAGTAACTCACTTTGATTTATTTCTTATCTGGAACTTGAGTCTCATTCTGGAATTTATAATTTCGTGTGTCTGTTTTCCGGCTGACATGCCTTCACCATGTTACTAAGAATTTCCAACTTCTTAATCATTCTATTTGGAAAGTGGCCAATTTGGAACAGACTTTCTAGTTGTGTCATCCTGAACTTTTCTGATGCACTCCTTAGTTCTACCATTTGCTAGATCCTATATCTTTCTTTCCTAGGTTTGAGGGACTGAATAAATAAATGGATAATCACAAAACCATATTAAAAAAGAAATCACTGACTCACAGTCTGCAGCAATCATCCCAGTAAACCAATCCATTATCTATAGTCACCAGCCCAAGAAGCCAGCTTATTGTCTGTAAGTCAAACGTGTAGTAAGTCAGACCACTGTCTCCAGCACACAGCCCAAGAAGCCTAACAGTAACCTCAGAAACAATGGGCCTCAAACAGCCAGGACTTGATTAATATCTGACAGCATCCCTAATTTTTGTCTCTGCTTCCAATTTGGTACCAACCGAAGAAAGCCAGATATGCACCTGTAATCAATCCTACGGGATGCTGAACTTCTAGTTAGTCCACCTACGATCTCCCCATGCCAACAGCCTCTGATCAGGGCACACCCAAAACCTTTCCTTTTTTCCACTACACAGCTTTCCCATGTCTCTGCTTGTTTTTGAGTCTCTGCCAAAATGCAATGAATGGCGGCTGACTCCCTTGCAAGAGCAAGCTCCTAGTAAATAGCCTTCGCTTGTTCTCATTTGGTTGGTGCTTGTTGATTTCCATAGCTTCCTTTTTGTTTGTTTGCTTTTCTGGAGCATATCCTTAGGCAATTTTTTTTTTTCAGGTAAAATTTCTGGGTCCAGGCAGGTCTGAAAATATCTTTATTTTTGTCCTCTTACTTGGCTGACTTCTGGGTTCAAAATAACTCAAAATTTTGTAGGAATTACTTCACTGTCTCCTAACATCCAGAATTGTTGTTGAGACGATTATCAATCCTTTGTAGGTAAACTGTTTCCTCCTGTGGTTTTAGAAACTTTTCCTTATCCATGTTCTGAAACTGCATGAGGATATTTATGTCTAAGTATGAATCTTTTGAGAATCTTCCTGCTTAGCACTTGGTGGGCCTTTTGGCATAGAGACTTGATATATTTATTTGATTCTTTTCTCCCTTCCTTTCTCTTGGTTCTTTCTTTCTGCCTTGACTTATGCGAGACAGATATACGTTCTAATCAATCTTCTATGCCTCTCATTTTTTCCCTCATATAATCTTTGTCTTTTTACTTTCCATGTTAGAACATTTTCTTGTATTTCTTCTTCAATAGTTTTATATATATATGGAGGCATATATATATAAATATATACTAATAAATATATATGAATATATACTTATATATATAAACACACACACACACACACACATATATGTAACCTCTGCCTTCCAGTTTCAAGTGATTCTCTTGCCTCAGCCTCCCAAGTATCTGGGACTACAGAAGTACGCAACCACGCTCTGTCTAATGTGTGTGTGTGTGTGTGTGTGTGTGTGTGTGTGTGTGTGTTTTGTAGAGATAGGGCTTCACCATGTTGGCCAGGCTGGTCTCAAACTCTTGACCTCAAGTGATCTGCCGGTCTCAGTCTCCCAAAGTGCTGGGATCACAGGCGCGAGCCATCGTGCCCGGCCTCTTCTTCAATAGTTACATTTTTATGGCACCTTATTCTTTATGGATGTCATTTTTTCTCAAATCTCTTTGGGGTTACTAAATTGCATTCTTTTAGAGTGCAGTGTACTTCCTCTATTAGTTCTGTTTCTTCAGTGACCTGTTTGTTCCTTCAAGCTGCTGATTCCCTTGGGTTCTGCTTAGGGTTTGCTGATTCCTGATTGTCTGTGCATATTTATGAGCGGAGGGGTGGGTTGATTAGCATAGGTGCCTTCTATGTAGATTTCCTTTGCTATTACCTTTCTCTGGCAGGAGGGGGGCTGAGTGCATGTAGGTGGGCCACGTGAACCCACAAGCTTCATTTTAGGGTGTGCAGGTAAGGAGCAGTAGGCAAAATTGGATAATCCTACTTTGGGATGCCAATTCCATAAAGTCCTACCCATTTCCAGGAAGGGCTCCCAATTTTTTTCAGAGTTTTAAGCTTCAGGTTGGGGGCAAAATGCCTCTTGAGGGATATTGACTTTTGGAGTCTTCTGAAGACCTCACCTCAGTCAGTGAACTCCATGGCAGCTCCTCCCCCAACTCTAGGTCTCTAGCTACTGATTTTGGGGTAAGAAATGGTAACAGGGTGCCTCTGCCTTGAAAAATGGCTCCTGTCTCACTGTAGCCCTCTGTCACTGTGGTTTGCCTAGAGGTGATTTAATTCACTTAGTGACTTCTTTTTCTTTTCCTACCCCCTCCTCCTGTTCTCAGCACTTCCATGAATTAATAACCTTTTGTACTTTTAAAATTGTAATTTTGAGGCTGGGTGCGGTGGCTGATACCTGTAATCACAGCACTTTGGGAGGCCACAGCAGGTGGATCTCATGAGGTCAAGAGTTCAAGACCAGACTGGGCAACATACTAATATTTTGTCTCCAATAAAAATACAAAAATTAGCCAGGTGTGGTGGTGTGTGCTTGTAATCCCAGCTACTTGGGAGGCTGAGGCAGGAGAATAACTTGAACCTGGGATGCGAAGGTTGCAGTGAACCAAGATCATGCCACTGCACTCTGGCCTGGGCGACAGAGTGAGACTCTGTCTCAAAAACAAAAATAAAAATAAAATTGTCATTTTGGTGTATTTTTGGGGCGGTCTGCTTTGTCTACTCACCATTCAATGGACTCAAGTGTATTTTTTGGTCAGACTCAGAGTGGAAATAGAACAAAGATTCTCTGATTGAAGACAAATCAATTCATTGTGTATTTTATTGCCATCACCCCAAAGTACCCTGCAAAGCACATATAGAGAACATGCGGCAAAGAGGCAATGACAAGCGGGGCTGGGGGTCCCTTTGTCCTTTACTGTGTCCGAGTGATTTGGGTAAATGGCAGATCCTGAGGGAATCCACCTGTGGCGGGGGGAGATTTGCAGGGCTCTGCCACTGTCTCACCACTTTGAGGATGCTCAAATAATATTGCACAGAAACAGTGGAATTTGTTTGAAAGGGCACTTGCAGTTTATTTCAGTCTCTCCTAGTTTCTTCCCCCAGGCAGAAGTCAGAGTTATGGTAACCTAACTTTGGAATAACAAGTTATATATGTTTCTCAGACAATTAAAAAAATATGTTCACAAACAACTTTGCAGAGAGGGAGAAAAAGAACTCCACAAAAAACTGGCTCAACCATTCTGTGAACTGATTAGAAAAGAAATAAGATTCTGGTGTTATTCCTTGTATATTGTGCATGGATTTCAAGGAGAGAGAGAAGTCATTGCCTGGCATCCAGTCTAGAGTTGCTGGGATATTCTTCAGATTCAACAATGGCAAAAGCTAAGGGACAGTGAGGCTAAGATGTCAGACAGTGTCTGCAGCTCATTCCAGCAGGAGCCAAAGGTCCTTATACTGTGACAGGGCATTGGTTCTGCATAGATAGCATATCTTTTCCTATAGTGAACTCAAGTACATGCCAGGTTCACACAGCCAGCAAGCGGCAGAGCTGGGATTCAAACCTAGGACTCTTTGATCTCAAAGTGTGTATCCTCTCTTCCACAGCATTGCCTTGAATCATTTCTGTAAAGAATTAAGCATCCAAAAGGCAAGAATAATGTGCAGATCAGCCATGAGCATGGGTGGGAATAAACTGCAAGGCGCCACTGTGGTTCAGGGAAAGGAATGCTCAGCGGGGCTGAACGGAGTGTGTCCCGTCCACATCGCACCCCAGCCTCAGGGAGGCACAGGCCTAGCCTAGTGCCAAGTGCTCAGTCAGCATGTGCTGTTGAATGAACAAGATGGGGCAGCCAGAAGAAGTTTTGTGGAAAAGGCAGGATTTGAGCTGGGCTTTGAAGGTGCGTGGGTCTGGGAGGATGGAGAGGGCAGAAAGAATATCCCAGGGCCAAAGAAACAGGATAGAGCAGATTGTGAAGGTGGGAGTAAAGAATGGGGTTGCAAACCCATGGCAGATCAACTTGAGACAGCAGCAAAGGCTGAGTGACAGCAAGCCCTAAATATCAGTAACAGAGACTGGAGAGAAAAAGATGAAGCATCGATTAGTGGGAAGGTTGTGCCGTCTTTAAATATGTAGCCATGAGGAAGATCCCTTGATTTCTGAAAATAAATAAAGTTAGCTAATCCAATTAATTAATAATAATAGTTCTTTTTACTGTGTCCTTGACATGACCACAGAATTTGCTAAGTCCTTTACATACATAACCTGAGCTAATCCTAACCTCAGTTTGTGAGGTAGATGACATTATCCCTGTATCAAAGAGGAGGAAATGGAGGTTTTGAGAAACTCAGAGAGGTGAAGAAACTTGCCCCCAAGTCACACAGCCAGCAAGAACAGGGCAAGAAGTTAAAGCCAGTTGTGTCTGCTTCTGAACTTCTCTTAATGGCCAGGTTTGACTGCTTCCCACAACAGGTACATTTGGCTCATACTACAAAAATGACAGTCCCTGGATGAATGGGAGGCATGTAATCTGAGAGGCAGATTGGGGCAGGTTTCTAGGAAGCATAGGCTTGCCTTGCCAAGGACCAGGTTGGCACAGTTTGACTGCTGTGCATTACCGCAGGGCACAGAGCTGATGCCCTCAAGGTCAATTCCAGCCACATTTCTCTGTGATTCTGTTATTGAAAGGCTTGGAAACAATCTTCATGGAGTAAATAAGTCAGGGAACAAAGTATTTGCTCTCCTCTATTAAGCCTTGGCTGGGAGTCTCTCTTCCACACTCTTCACATGCAAAATGCAGTTTTCGGGAGCAGAATAACATTTCAAACCACTTCATGTAATTAGACCGGAACACCTGGTTTTGCAATAACTCTCATTTTCAGCATGTGCTGAGAGGTTTTTGAAATTCCCATGCTCAGTGGATTACCCTAATGGCTGGTCACCAGCTGTTACATTGGCATGTTGCACGACAATTTATTGCAGCTCCCCCACAGGCATTTGGCAGAGGCCCCAGCAGAATCAGGTAGCAGGTTAACGCTGACGCCTTCACTTCCCCCTGTCACATGGGGCCCAGGATCCTCTTCAGCAATAAGTGGCTCAGGGCTGGGGGAGAGTTTCAGGAGCTGGAGACCGTGGAGGGCAGCAAGAAGAACCCTTCTTGCCTCAGCATCTGGGCTGATTAATCAAAGCCAAAGATGTGGGCAGGGGGCAACTTGAGGATGGGAGTTTGAGAGACGTATCATCTGTGAAGCTGTATACCGCTCTGTGAAGCCCGTAGCCGCACATCATTCATGGGCTTTATACCAACATTATTGATAGAGAGAGCAAGTTTTTGAGTCTTTTTTAACAACAACAATCACCCCCTTGCCCTGAAAAAAAAAAAAAACCAAACAAACAAAAACCTAGGATCTAGACAGAAAGCAGACATTTGTTTTCCTCAGGTGCCCTGACATCAAGCTGTCTTTCCTACTGCGTGTAATATTGCTGGGATGCAGGCCCTGCCTCTGTCCTCAGAAACCAACTTGGGGGGGGTTCTCTGTGTCCTGGCTCCTGATCTCAGGACACGAGCATGGGACTTGAGCCTGGCCAATCACACACTCCCACCCAGGACTTTGAATCGATGCCAGGACTTCAAAGATGCAAATAGAAAGGTGAAAGAAAGGATAATTATTATTCATCCATGGGAGCCACGGCAGCATCTGGAGGTGGCAGTGCCCTGACAAATGTCTTTACTAAAGTGTGGCCGTGTTACCTGCTCTCAGATGCTTGACTCATGGCTCCTTCCAGGAGTGGGGATCAGTTTCAGAAGACAGTTGTTGAGTCTAAGAGCTCCTTAGAGTCATCCATGGCCATTGTCAAATCAAAAACAAATCTGGACTTAGAATAGATTTTACTGGAAGGATTTTTTTCAAGGGGTAGGATAGGAAGGGACTATTGCAATAGGGAGAATGCTGTGACCATAATAGAGTCATTCCCACTTCTCCAACAGGGACATGTTCCAAAACTCCCAGTGGCGCATGAAACCATGGATAGTAGCAGACCCTATATATTTTATCTTTTTTTCCTATACGTACATATCTATGATAAATTTTAGCTTACAAATTAGGCACAGTAAGAGATTATCAATAGTAACTAATAAAAATAGAACAATTATATCAATATACTGTACTAAAAGTTATATGAATGTGGTCTTTCTCTCTTTCAAAATATCTTAGTGTATTATACTTGCCTATGTTTTGACCACAGTTGACTCTGGATAACTGACTCTCCAGAAAGCAAAACTGTGGAAAAGGAGGGGGACTGATGTACTTGCAGGTCTCTCAAAGGTTAGGCAAAAAGGGTTTTTCTTTTATAGGGAGGAGTAAACAAGGCTAGAAAGAACCATTGTGAAGAAGTGGGATGAGAGGATGAGGACAGCAATTCAGAGAATGTTATATCCTGAGACCTGCCTGCTCTCAGGATGAGCCATCTGCTGGCTTAGGGTGAGGGTGAGCCAAAGTTCAGGGACCTGGGGGAAGGGGAGAAACCTAGCTAATGTTTGGTTTACAAGCATTTTGTTTGGATTATTTCTATTGAATAGTTGGGGATGAAATGGTTCAGGTGATCATTTATAAGGCAAAAAATGAGAGTTTGAAGAGTCTGTGTCTGGCTTTGTCACAGATGGTCAAGCGAGGCATCCATGGGTCTTATGTAAGTAATAAGTGGGGGGTGGTTCTTTGCAGGACACCATTCCCTGAAACACAAAAGGTGGAGGACTTTTTTTTTTTTTTTTTTTTTTTGAAGTGGAGTCTCTTGTTGCCCAGGCTGGAGTGCAATGGCGTGATCTCAGATCACTGTAACCTCTGCCTCCTGGGTTCAAGTGATTCTCCTGCCTCAGCTTTCTGAGTAGCTGGGATTACAGGTGTGCACCACCATGCCTAACTAATTTTTTTGTATTTTTAGTAGAGACAGTGTTTCACCATGTTGGCCAGGCTGGTCTCAAACTCCTGACCTCAAGTGATCTGCCCACCTCGCCTTCCAAAGTGCTGGAATTACAGGCATGATCCACTGCACTGGGCCTGGTGTGGGACTTTTGAACCTTCCATGCTTCCCTGGAGCACAGAACTCAGGTGAAATTCAACATTATCACAACAAACCTGGCTGCTAAGAAGAAAACACATGTGGGAATCCTCTACTACTGCTGGGTCATCTTCCAATGTGATCTCAGTGATCAGCCATGGAGGTGGGTTACTATTATTACTACCACCTTATGGACAGGTGCAGAATGGAGCAGAGACTGAGGAGATTCTAAGGCACCACCACAGGTAGCAGCTGAGCTGAGACCTGAACACTGGTGTCTCAGATTCCAGCCCTGCTCACATCCCTTGGCACCAAACTGCTTTTTCATGTGGGCTCAGTCAGTGACTTATCAAATAAATCTGGTTTATTTTCAAGAAAGACACTAGCACAATTATCTAATATTGTAAATCATCCATAGGTATTTGAGGAGTTTTTCATGATGATTATATCAGTATCCAACAGAATATGAAAGTGGAGATCAGTTATAATTTCAATTTCCTAGAATAAAATTTTGCTCTATAATTTCTATGCAGTCATCAGCACTCATCCTGCTTAACAGGCTTGGTTTCTAAAGAAAAAGGACCATATTAGCACAACTATCAAGCCCCCAGCATTACAATCAATGCTGCTGCAAGCCTTCTTTACCAAAATAACAATTCTTCCTAAGGAATGAACGAGATGTAAATCCTACTATACATTTCTCTTTATATGTTTTCAGATTTCCTACCAAAGAACCCCCTCAACAAAAACCATGGTGATGAAGTATTTCATATAGCATCAGGATGGGAAAGCAAACGGAGGCTTTATTTTTCTTTTGAAAAAGCCATAGCCCTGAGAAGGTTCTGGTCGCACATGATTGTGACTGCGTAAGAGGAATCTTCTTGGAACATGGGCTAAAAATAGCATGCTGCAGAGAGGAAGCAAAGGGGCTGAGGGTTCTGTGCTTCAGACAGCACTGGTCCTTTGGATGCCTCAAGGCTAAGGGTTAGTGCCTGCACTGCTTCCTTCCTCCTGCTGCTTCTCCAGGCTGTCCAGGGCTGATTCTTGACCACCCTAATTCATACAGTCCTTCTCTTACAGCTTCCAGGGATGGGGTGGTGGTGGGGGCTGCCATCCTGCTCCTCCATGGTACACCCACATCTCAATGTCCTGAGTGTATTGAGATCTCAGAGCCAGCAATGAGTGCCCCTCAGGCACTTGCTGTGGTCATGGCTATGGGCTTGGGTTTTAGAGGTAAACACTTTCAAGTTCTATTCTGGTTCTTCCATTGGCTTGCTGTGCAGTTTGGATAAAGTTGATGCAGCACTCTGACCCTTAGTCTCCTCATTTGTTGAAGGTGGGGACGATAATATCCATTTCCCTGCCCTGGGTTGTTGTAAGGCTTAAATTAGATAATATAAGTCAAGAATGTAGTATACAAGAACTTAATAAGTGTTAGTTGATGATGATGATGATGATGATGATGGTAAAATCAGAAATATTAATCTCTGATAGTGGGAAAGGAGAACAAAATCTGCTGAATTTTTCTCCTCTTTCTTGCAGAAACAGATGGTCACCATCAAAGCTAATTTCTGGAACTTTGTTATCTGACCTATTGCTCTCAATTAACGTTTTTTTTTCTTTGCCCTCGTGGGCCATAGCACTCTGGGTGGGACACAGGGTCTCACAATGGTCAGTATGATCTTACTCTCTCTCATGCTCAGTTTCACCTTTAATGTGACACATTTACCCCTTTTGATCTTCCTGATCTGCTGCTGGCCAGGAAAGATTCCTTGTACAGTTTGGCCAAGCTTTCCTTAACATGGGTTCTTGCTGCCTTATCTCAGGAGGCAGTAAGGTATGTAGGAAAATCTTCAAATTCCACACAAAAAATAGGTGGATTCAAATCCCAGCTCTATCACCTCCTATCTAAATGGCTTTCTGCATACTTATCCTTTTAGGCAAAAGACTTAATTTCCCTGGGCCTCAGTTTTCCCTTCTGTAAAATAGAAATAATTAACGGTAATTTACTTAATAGAGTTATAATACCTGGCTTATAGTAGCAGCTATAGTCCATGTTAGGTTTTTCTTTTTTGGCTAAAGTGAAGAATTATACTTTTTGAAGAATACACTGCTATATTCTTTGAAGAATTATACAGCTAAGTCATTAGGTTTTTCTTGTCCCCCTATCTGTAAAAAGTAGTTAAGAACAATGGATGGGATGTAAGATGTGAAGTAAAGAAAACCATGGATGCTCCCAGTTGGCTTTGGAAGAGGAAGGCTGTAGGGAAGGTTTTGGAATTGGGTTGGAGGTCCCCAGTCTCATATGTGCTCCTAGGGCTGATCCTAGGGCTCTTCCCTGTCCTAGTTTAGGGACTTGGTTATGCCTTGCTTTGCAAGATCCTGCCATGCAGCCTTTAGCTCTGGTTTGCACCTGATCCCCTCTCAGACGGTTCCAGAGGGCTCAGAGTCATTCATGCAGCACCACGTCTTAATCCGAGGTTGGAAGTGAGCAGAAGGCCCTGGAGCTCATGATGCCTGCCATTTTCAGGGAGGAAGTTAGAAGCCTGCTGGGAGCAAGTTTGGACGCTGGCTTATTACCTTTCCTGATCTAACCACTCAGACAGTTAAATTAATTGAGTGTCTATCATGTGGAAAGTACTGCACCAGATGCTGTCAGGAGGGAATGCCTGTCTCCTTTGTTGAAAAGCTCATTGACCATAAGGAAGTTAGGACACACACCAGAAAAGGCAGAACATAGAATTGATGTTACGTTACTGAGTGTATTTTTATGGACAAGTTCTCTACAGGAAGGGGAAGCTGAGCTGGGGCTGAGGCTGGAGGTGCTGATTGGAGTTGGATGAGCCTCAGCAGGAAAGCTTTTCCAAGGAAAATTAGCTCAGGTAGGGTTTGGAGCCACCCAGGGACACAGAATGCTGAAGAGGAGGGGACCAGGGTGTGGCAGAAGAGGCAGAGGCATCTGGAAAGATGTAGAAGCAGGACCTATACAACAGATCATGAGCCCGTTGATGTAGCTGGAGCAGGTCATCTTTGAGGCAATAACAATGGTAAGTCTGTGAATTTGTCTTGGGGAAGAGTGGCAGGCAGGGGGTGGGGAGCTATGAGAGCAAGTTGAACCGAAGAACATTCACCTACATCTTCTGGCTGGGGAAGCTTTTACAGGGCCTTGAGATAAACTACCCTTTACTCTGCGTTGGTTTGTGTGTGTGTGTGTGTGTGTGTGTGTGCGCGCGTGTGTGTGTGTGCGTGTGTGTGAATACGTTTGGTTTGGTTGGGATGGGTGATGAATTACTTAGGACTCTTTGACTGCAAGCAGCAGAAACCAAATTGAGATAGCTTAAAGCAAAACTTCTAGGGTTAGAAGACTTTTGAAGTTGTTCTCATGGCAAACCCGTTTTTGCTCAGATTGTATGTTTATCTGGGGATGGATTAGGGACATAGGTGGAGATAATGGGTCAGATAGAGTCACCAGTCCTTCTGCTACACCAAAGCCGCCCTCTAGGCTTCTCTCTCCCACTCCTGCCTGCTTCCCTCCATGTGTCTGCATCACTTTGAAGCACCTTTCTTTGCACCTTAGAGCAGAGGGTGGGTGAATGGCAGTCCACCTTCAAGAGATGAATTTAGAGTGAATTAGAATATTCTTATCCCTAATTCCAAATATTGGGAGAAATAATCTGATTGTCCTGAATAGTCAAATGACCATCCTTCATCCAGTAACTTCTAACCAGGAAGGAAGACCACATGATGCAATATAACTGCTGGGTTTCACCCTTGTGGGGTGAGATGGGCGGACACCCCCAAGAAAGTGTCTTGGTAAGTGGTTATAAGGAAAAGTGAAAGGAGTTAGGATGCCACTGTGAAGTTTACCTGTGGTGGAGGTGAAAGGCGAGGGACAGAGCTGGGAAGCCTGGATGTAAGTCCTGACTCTAAACAGCTGTGTGACCTTGGCACATTTCCTCTTCTCTGAGCCTTTGTTAAGGTTGGATTAACTCCTAGTTTTGAAAGTCTATTTCTTCTGCCCATGTATGAGATGATGAGGGGCTGCTTTGGGGTGAGGGCAGTGGGAGTGGAGTGGATGTGAGAGAAACATCATAGGAATAATTGGTAGGTATTGATGAAGGACTGTATGGGGTGTTAAAATAACTGGAGAATTCAAAAGGCCTCAGGAGCTTGAGGATGGAGATATTCTTCAGGTTGATAATGAGTACAGGGAAGAAAGCTCATTTGCAGAGAGAAAGATGGTGAGTCCAGTTTTAGGTAGCGGAGCATCCAATTAGAGCATTGTAATGATACCAGAGATGGTTGCTTATCATGAAGGCATGGGGTCAGAGTCAGAAATGTGGATCTGAGAGTCATCTTCATGGCATGGCATTTGAAACCAAAGGAGATGCTGACGTTGAGGAAAGGAAAAGGATAAAACAAGTCAAAGAGGCCTGGGAAATAAAGAGTGAATCAGAGCCACAGGAGAGTTTTGCAGGTGCAGGGAGAAGGAGGCTTCAGCAGGTCGGGGGTCCAGCTGTGTGGAATGCAGTGGGGATTCTGAAATGCCTGAGAACAGAGGCACACAGGAGAGGGGCACTGGTGACTTCTCAGAAAGCAGTGGGCACGGAGGCAAGGGGTTCAGGAGTGAGTAGCAGCTGAACAGAAAAGGCAACAGGTGGGGCTTGTTAAAAAACTGTAATTGGCAGGGCATGGTGGCTCGGACCTGTAATCCCAGCACTCTGGAAGGCTGAGGCAGGTGGATAGTCCAAGGTCAGGAGTTCAAGACCAGCTTGGCCAACATGGTGAAACCATTTCTACTAAAGATACAAAAAATTATCTGGGCGTGGTGGCAGGCACCTGTAATCTCAGCTACTTGGGAGGCTGAGGCAGGAGACTTGCTTGAACCCGGGAGGTGGAGGTTGCGGTAAGCAGAGATAACACCGCTGCACTCCAGCCTGGGCAACAGAGTGAAACTCCATCTCAAAGAGAAAAAAAAAAAAAAAAACAAGGAAAACAGTAATTGGGGCCAGGCGTCGTGGCTCACACCTGTACTCCCAGCACTTTGGGAGACCAAGGTGGGAAAGTTACTTGAGCCCAGGAGTTCAACCAGCCAGGGCAATATAGGGACACCTAGTTTCTATGTGAAAAAAAATTCCAGGCATGGTGGTGGTGCATGCCTCTGGTCCCAGCTATGTGGGAGGCTGAGGCAGGAGGATTGCTTCAGCTTAAGGGAGTCGAGGCTGTAGTGAGCTATGTTTGTGCCACTGCACTCCAGCCTGGGCAACAGAGCCAAAACAAACAAACAAACAAACAACGATAATTGGGCAATGAAGGCAAGAGAAAAAAACCAGGGTAGTAGCTTGAGGACCAGTAGAGTCAGTAGATTCACAAGATGTCTTTTCCCTTTCTCCCCTCCTTTCCCTCTTTCCTTCTTTTTCTCTCTCCTCTTCCATCTCCTTCACTTTTCAGAATGGGAAAAATCTCAGTTGTGACAGTAAATGAGATCTTGGAAGCACAGGGTGTGCTGGTCCCCTCTGCCACTACCTGCTTGGTGATTTCAATACTTGCTATGCTTTATGCCCAGTGAGGTTCCACCCTTGTGAATGAGATTAGTGCCCAGAGAGCTCCTGAGGTCACAAGGAGAAAGCGTCTTCTAGGAAGTGGGCCCTCAGCAGACTCCAAATCTGCCATGCCTTGATTTTAGACTTCCCAGCCTCCAGAACTGTGAGAAATAAATGTTTGCTGTTTGTAATCTGCCCAGGTTATAGAATTTGGTTATAGCAACCTAAGATAATGATCCAATGGGGAACTTCAGTGAATGGTGGGCTGTTTAGGTGGTAGATTTTTCTATAGCTGTTGGCCTCAGATCACTAAGACAGTGATTGAACAACATCTAGGAGATTCAAAGGATGTCCCAGCTATCAGGGCTTTATTCTCTTATTTCTTAGGCATCAACACCAAAGGGTCTCAATGAAGACGATGCACACAGCCACCTGTGAGTGTTTGGGCAATAGTGACCGACAGGAGCACAGGGCAAGAGGAACCTGGGCCATGTCCCCAGTCTTTGGGGCAGGCAGTTCTGTGATCCTCACAGGCCCTCTGGGACCACATCACCAGCTGCCACCCCCTCTCAAGAGCAAAGAGCCACCTGGACCCCTGGACCTGCAGTATTTCAGAGTGTGTAAACCAAGGAATTAGGGAAGTCAGGTGTTGGGGGAATCAGAGTCTTTAAACTCATGTTCTTAGAGTGACTAAAAAAGCACAGGATACACCCATGGTCTGCCACATCATGACTCTTTCAGCTTCCCTTGTTGCCAAATTTGCCACTGGGTTCTGGGGAGCCTCACCGAGCCTGTAGAGTTTCCCAGAGAACTTGTTATTAACAGGCCATTTGTTCATCTTGCATCTTGTTTAACTCAATCTCGATGATCTGTCTCATGCAATGGTTGTAAAAATGTAGGACCTCCTCTCACCTGAAATTCCCTTGTTCTAAAATGTCTCTGCCTTCAGTCTGCAGCCTCTTGCCTCCCACCTAGTAGACAGAGCTGCCCCGGCTGCTGTTCATGATGTGCTGCTTTGCCAGGTGGAGATCCCAAGGCTCTCCTGTCCCAGAATGGACTTGGAGAGGCATTGAGAGATTTAAGCTGCCTAATTGAACCTGCCCCTTGGACCGATCTGTCCTTTATGTCTCCTTAAGAATGGGCTCCTGATGGAGGCTGGAATGCATTCTGCATGGGATGCTGGGAGAAACACAGCTGGCGGGCAGCAGCATCAGGCAGACATCTGCCCACGGCAAGGTGAACACTCCTGCCAGCCAAAGATGTTTGGACTTCTTTCTTGGCCTGTGTTCAAGCCAAGACTGGGCTTGTAGTTGGCAGGAGCCCTGTGGGTTTCCTTACTTAGAATGCACAAAGCCTTATCTTTATCCTCAGCTCTGCCATGCAAATGGTAAGGGGCTGGCTGCCTTTGAGGTGATCTGAGTTCCTGTGGGTGTGTGGACTCCCGCTAGAAGAGCCCGGGAACTCAGACGTGGAAGCAGGTCTTCTTGGAGACTGCAAACCTGAACCCAGCTTCCTGGGAACACCCACAACCAAGCAGGGGGAGGGCGGGGTTGGGAGAAGTGAGTGCCCTCTAGCACAGAGCACCTTCACATGTGGTCACAGACACAGGGACTTTTCAAAAACAACAGTGCACCTGCCAGTCCTCATGTTTATCCACTCACAGGATTGATTTTCTAATGAAGTCCTCCTACTGCATGATTTAGGTTCATTTATATAAATTATACAGTGATGTATTTAATGACCTACGTGGAACACTATAAATTCTACAGCATCTGTGCAATTTATTATTTAAACCCCATATAAATTTTGCAAGATGAGGAGACAGAATTGTATGTAAAGATCATGGGGCTTGGTTCAAATTATCTTATGGAAGCTCATAGTTGGCTTTGTTTGGAATGTGGAAAACAAACAGGTACATGAACACATCAGCAATTTTTTTTTTTTTTTGGTAGAGGGGACCAGAAACTTTTGTTTCTATGCTCAGACAGGGCTATCCCACATGGGATTCACAGTTGCTCAGCCCTCAGACTGCAGGATGAGCATGTACAGGCTGCCCTGCTGTTGGAAGGGACCCTTGGGCTCTGTGTGACCAGGGACTGTACAGTCAGTGCTCTGACATTTCAGAGCTTTGAGATGTGAACCATGCTTCATGCTGAAGTGACAGAATAGGCCCTCAGGCTCATGTTTAAGCCCCAGCGTCTTTGCTTAAAAAATATCCTCTCTGGGGGCCGGGCGCGGTGGCTCACGCCTGTAATCCCAGCACTTTGGGAGGCCGAGGCGGGCGGATCACGAGGTCAAGAGATCGAGACCGTCCTGGTCAACATGGTGAAACCCCGTCTCTACTAAAAATACAAAAAAATTAGCTGGGCGTGGTGGCGCGCGCCTGTAGTCCCAGCTACTCGGGAGGCTGAGGCAGGAGAATGCTTGAACCCGGGCAGCGGAGGTTGCAGTGAGCCAAGGTCGCGCCACTGCACTCCAGCCTGGCGCCTGGTGACTAGAGTGAGACTCTGTCTCAAAAAAAAAAAAAAAAAAAAAAAAAATATCCTCTCTATGTGAAGCCACCAGCCCCTTCATCTTCCCTAGTTGGTAAATTCCATCTCCCATATTTCCCCTCCAGGCAGTAGCAGGGAATGAAAACCTGTGGTAATTGGTAAGGAGGTCCTCCCCCAAATGTAGGAACAGCATGCTATGACCTAGAAGCACAACACACAGGATGACTGTGGATGTGGCAGGTACATCACTCATTTACTCACTCACACACCCATTCACTTATGCATTTCTGATTTCTGGTACTCTGTGTGTATATCAGAGGAAGCAGGAGCTGCTGTGTACAATGGTTAAGGCAAACTTGAAGTCAGCCAGAACTGGGATCAAACAGTCTTGGGATCAGACAGCGTCTGCAGCACATAGCTAGGTGGCTGTAGGAAAGTTTTTAAAAATGTCCTGCTGGTAAAATGAGGATAATAACAGTCCCTATCATCAGAGGTCATTATAGAGAAATAAATGAGATGATGCATATAAAGAATTGATAACAGGGCTTGGCATATAATAGATGCTCAGAAATTTAGTTATTATTTGATATGAATTCTGCCCTCACAAACTGTAAAATATAGATGAAGATGAAAAAAATAGTGACTAAACAATGATGGCATAAGGTAGAAAAGGTAACTACTATTGAAAAAGCCTATGCCTGTAATTTCAGCACTTTGGGAGGCCAAGACAGGAGGATTGCTTGAGCCCAAGGAGTTTGAGACAGCCTGGGCAACATAGGGAGAACCTGTCTCTAATAAAAAAAAAAAAAAATTACCTGGGTGTGGTGGCGTGTGCCTGTTATTCTAGCTACTCAGGAGGCTCAGGTGGAAGGATTGCTTGAGCCCAGGGAGGTGAGCCATGGTTATACCACTGCATTCCTCTCAAAAACAAAAAGATAAAAAAAAGAAGAAGAAAGAAAAGAGGAAAAAAAGGAACAGATAAGGTGTTGAGCTAAGTGTTTCATTTTTTTATTACTTGAATGTTTTGGAATAAGTAAAACATACACACAGTACAAATTCAAAAGGCACAGAAGAGTTACAGTAAAGAGTAAGTCTCTAGCTCACAGCTCTCCTCAGCCAGACAGATCCCCCTCCTTGGATCTGTTAATAGTCTCTATGTGTCCTTCCAGAGAGCTTTTGCATAATGAACATATGTGTATGTGAGTTCTTTCTTTTCACACAATCTCAGCACACCACCACTGTCCTGGGCACTTTTCTTTCAACACTTAGCAATGCATATTGGACAGCACTCCAGATATAGGCTCATATAGATCTGCCTCATGCCATTCTATTGCATGTAGGATATTGCTGAGTTAACCAGTTCCACATTGGCACGCTTTTAGGTTGCTTCTAGTATTTTGCCATCCCAAGACATACACAATTAATATTCTTTCTTGTTGAAGAGTTTCTCAAGCTTCCATAAGTAGATGTGGAATTCCTGGGTCAAGGAGTGTTTGTAAGTTTTCTAGCAGTTTCCAACGTGTCCTTCCAAGAGTTCACACCACCTTCACTCCCACCAGCAGTGGGATGAGAATGTCTACTGCTCACACCCTTGTCAACAAAATGTGCTACCAAACTTTTGACCTTCTTATTTTTAGAGGCCATTCATATTCTTTCTTATTTTTTGAGATGAAGTCTTGTTCTGTAGCCCAGGCTGGAGTGCAAGCCCAGATGTGATCTTGGCTCACCGCAACCTCCGCCTCCTGGGTTCAAGTGATTCTCCTGCCTCAGCCTCCAGAGTAGCTGGGATTATAGGCATGCACCACTGTACACAGCTAATTTTTTGGACTTTTAGTAGAGATGGGATTTCACCATGTTGGCCAGGCTGGTCTTGAACTTCTGAACTCAGGTGCTCCACCTGCCTTGGCCTCCCAAAGTGCTAGGATTACAGGAGTAAGCTACCGCACCTGGCCACCATTAGTATTCTTTTAAATGAAGTCTCTTCACTTTCTATAGAGCAGTCCCTATCACTTTCTCTCACTGATTGGAAGCAGTTCTTTATATATTGGGGAGACTAGTCCGTTGCCAATGGCATGTCATTTGCACTACATCTAGAGCTGCCTTTAGTCCCAGTCAAGAGGGGTCTTTGTCCTGGCACCACTCTGGCCTCCCATGGATGTACAGTTCTCTAGACGGTGTGGAACCAGCGCAAGTACTCCCCTCTTCTCAACCACTCTAAGGATACACAGGACCCTGGGATTTCCAGCTCAAACAGCTCCAAGTCCAGTATCAGGTTTCTTTCCCAGGTTCATCCTCTGGAGGATGGATTATGCTGCTGGTACACATTCCTGGAACTGTTGTGGTTGTATATGTGTGCATGTGTGTGTATGCGAGTACAGAGCATGGCCATGCATGCTGCATTGCTCACAAGCATGTGTGCAAGGCCCTTTGAGATGGAGATAATGAGATGGAGAGAGGAGTGGGAGAAAAGGGAAGAGGCTGGGGCAGGCTCTTCCAACTACAATGCTGTGGTGTGGCACCCTAAGAAGTCAAGAATTCTAAAGTCCATCCTGGCCTTGCAGGTCATTTTGAAGGCCAATTTTGTCAAAAACAAGAATAACAAACCGTATTTTATTTAATAATTTGTTAGCTTGATTTATAACTTCTAAATGTGACCTGTAACACGTGGGCCTCCATTTGTAATATTGTCTGGGGCCCTACAAATGTTAGGGCAGGCAGGCCTGACCACCTCTCCTAGAGTCAGCAGAAACTATAGGGCATCCTGGCATTTATTTATTTATTTACTGAGATGGAGTCTCACTCTGTTGCCCAGGCTGGAGTGCAGTGTGCAATCTCAGCTCATTGCAACCTCCACCTCCCAGGTTCAGGAGATTCTCCTGCTTTAGCCTCCCAAGTAGCTGAGATTACAGGTGTGCACCACCATGCCCAGCTAAGTTTTGTATTTTTACTAGAGATAGAGATTCACTATGTTGGCCAGGCTGGGCTCGAACTCCTGACCTCAAGTGATCCTCCAACCTTGGCCTCCAGTGCTGGGATTACAAGCATGAGCCATCCCGCCTGGCTAATCCTGACATTTATTTGCAGGTTACTTTGGTATGAAATCACAAGCTTTCAATGCATCATGTATTTCAGAGCTTGAAGGAAGTACAAGAAAGTCATCCTCACTTTGGTCAGTTGATATCTTATCCCTATTTTATAAACGGGAGTACCTAGGCCCAAGGAAGTATATTGACTTACCCAAAGTTCAGCCCGATTCTTCCCTTTTTCAGTTCTTATGATACATTTGCTAAGGGTTCCTGTGAAAACTGCTTAAATATCCAGCATTTTGTTTTACAGTCAAATCAGATTGTGATCAAGTCTCAAGCAAGAGAGAATAAATATGGCTTCAAATGTAGGATCAAACTGGATTTCACAGCAGACTGGAACTATCTTCAGATGCAGCCTCCGTATGACTACATTTCATAACAGAAGATCCTTCCTTTCAATTTTTCTCCTGTGTGATCATCTGGAAGCACATGCACCAGAGAGTTGGAACAGCGCCATTAAAAATATTTATGTTGGTGTGGAGTTGTTTGCGTCTTAGCCTGTGTGCTACACTAATAGCACAGTGGCAAACATGACATTTTCCCCAAGTAATTATAGAAACCAGCAGACATTTATAGGGAGTTGGCTGTTCATTGACATGGGAAGCACAGCGTCACAGAATGGGAGTTCTGGAATCATGGTAGCATGACTTTTTAACCCAATTTGTGCTTTTTCCTGGCAATGACCAGAGGCCCCGTAGAGAGCCAGGCACTGACTTCAGGCCTGGGAAGCAGCCGCAGGTGAAAGGTACTCACAGTCTCAGCAGGTGAATTGAGAACACTGTGCTTCTTCTGTCACTCTCTCCTCCCTCCTCCTTTCCTGTGCTAAATGGAGTCTCCAGACCTGTGTGTGGTCCACAAATATGACCTTCCTCTTCAGGGAGATTTATCACCTGTCATAGCCCTAGACCAGACCTGCTGCAGCCTCTGAAGGTCCCCCACTGCCCAGAGGCAAGGGGGCAATGTCCATGGGGATGCTGGAGGCAGGGTGGGGGTGGGAGGAGACAGGTTTAGGCCCAGGGACCCAGACATCTTGGTCCTTCCATGCCAGTCACTGTTTATGTTCTCCACTGTCATTTAGGATGGAAATAGTCTCTCCTAAGGTATTTTCCAGGAGGATGCTAAAGTTAGATTTCCCTCAGATGCACTTTTAGTCTTTCTTGTTCCTAAGAGGAGAAACTGGGTCACACTGGAATCCAGTTAATTTTCAGCATGGTGTGGCAGAAACATTCAGAATCCAGAGCCAGACACCTGGACTGAGCCTGGCTCTCCCCTCACCAGCCAATCAATTTCTCTGAGCCTCAGCGTCTTCCTCTGTTAACAGGCAATGATAATGTCTATCATTTAAAAGGAGGTGATACTGGATGTGCTGACTGCAGTTTGCATTGCTCAGTAGCTACTGTTTTTAGAACTCTACAGTGCTAAAATAATTTTAACTTTATAAAGCACCATCCGTTTACTTCTCATGAAGTCTCAGAGCTATGCTGGAAGGGAAGAAGGGTGGGTATGACCCTCCTGTGGCAGAGAAGCAGGGTAAGGCACAGAGAGGCCTTTACAATTTAATGTGGCAAATATCCTTGATCATCTGTTGTGTTCAGAGCACCAGATCTTCCACACGCAATTCCTGTCATTGAGAAGTTTATAAGCTAATGAGCAAGGGTGACACGTGCAGTCAAATACATGCTCACCGAGGGGAGGAATTTTGGGTTTGCTCACTGATGGATCTTGAGTGATCCATAAATATTTGTTGACTGAATGTATGACATAATTCTAATGGAAGACACAAGGAAGGGTCATAGCAGATTTACACACTCAGAAGAGGGAAGAGGAATTCCCTTTAGAAACAAGGGAATGCTTCCAGGAAGCAGTCACATTTGGTCTGGGCTTTGAAGTGCTGGTTGGATCTTGACAGGCTGAGATGGGAAGGAAGGATATTTCTAGAAGCAGAAACAACGAGGGCAAAGGCACTGACCTGCCAATGTAGGCTACATTAAAGAGGCATGAGAGATGTGGCTTGGTTGGAGTTTGGAGTGTGTGGTGCCCAAGGTAAGTACAGTGAGGCCAGTAGTTTGGGAGACCATATGTCCAGGTTTCCCGGAAAGAGTCCCACTTTGTGACTCTTGTGGATCAATGAACAGCTGTTAATGATTCCTGGTGACCCATTTTTACTTTCAAAATTGTTCCAGTTTGAAAGATACATCATGTGCTCACTCTCTACAGTGAGAGATGAGGTTATGAGGAAGACTTAGGAAGGGATTAAGGGAAGGAACCCAAAGAATCTGGACGTAAATGCTTGGGAGGGGTATCACACTCCAGTGTCTACAGCGGCCATGATGTGGGTTAACAGGTGAGGCTAGTGGGGGTAGGCAGCTGCTGTGATCCAACTCCTACGACCCAGCTCCAGCTGACGGCTCCAGGTAGACATATGGACCCTTGTCAGCTCTTCTGGTACTCAAGACAAGCCAGAAACCTGAATTTTAATATGCAATTCCTGATTTTAAAATTCTCGTTCAAAAATTTTACAAACACTGTGAAGGTTAAACAAAACCTCTCTGCACACTGCGTCTGGCCTGAGCCCACCAGTCTGTCCCCTCCGCTGGGCAGTGCAAATCTGGGGAAGATTTCTGAAGAGGGTGTGGCCTGGCAGGAGCTAAATGTCCCCCTCACCCAGGTGTCAAAGTGGCATCAGGAGGCATGAGGTTAGAGGGAGGAGGGCCAGTAGGCGTTCTTCGTCACAGTCCAGCTGGGTCAGAAGGCAGATCTGAACAAGGGTGGGGCAGTGAGGATGCAGATGGACGAAAGATGCCAGGCACCTGGCAGAGGCCTGTGGGGTGAGCAGCTGGCACCTGCCTGGGTCTGGAAGGTGTTGGGGAAAGGGTGCAGTGAAAATGAGGTGGGAGGCCTCCAGTAGGTTTCTGGCTTTCATGCTGTGAAAGTCAGTCTCCACAACAGGCCAGAGGGTCCTTGGTCCCCAGCCCCGTGAGGCTTTGCTCCCTCCTTGGGAGCTCCTGCCTGGAATTCAGCAGCATCTTTGGTGAGAGAGGAGAACCTGGGAGCTCTGGTGGTGCTAGCACTGGAGGCTGGCTCCTCTGGGCAGGGGAAACCAGCTCCTTCTGAGTGGAGCCGGTCACTGAGCCTACTCAAAGGGTGGAACAACGTGGTTTCAGTCCCAGGGAGGTGCACTGCCTTCCCAGGTGGCCTCTGGTGATGCGTGAGGAGTCCATTATAAGCTTGGTTAACTTATCTGGGGGACATATGCCATCTCTGAGCTCTCACCAGCAGCATTTATGGTTGAGAAGATGTATATTTTTTCTTTTTTAGAGAACAGGTATTTCAGATAGCCTCAAACACAGCCATCTCCCTCACTGGGCTGCTTCCCACCACCACAGCATAACTTGATGATTCTGAGTCAAGGAGTAACCCAGGCCATTGAAGTCAGAGGTGGACTTCTTATCCCGGGTAATGGACCAAGGGATGGGTCAGCAAAGCCAAAGCCAAGCCTGGAAGGGAGTAGTCACAGGGGACCCTTTCTCTACTCCCTGGCCCCATGTTCACGCTCTCATTGCACCTACAGCATTCCTCACTCTTGTCTATCAGCACATCTGCCTGACTCCCTCACCAGGCTATGAGCTCCCTCATGGGAAAGGAGTGTATCTGCCTCCATTCTTTATCTCAGCACCAGCACAGTGACTACATCAGGGAAGGAGTGCAACAAACGTGTGAATTAGCAGCAGCAGCAGGAAGCACTGATTTTTATCAAATGCTGGTTACCTGTCAAGCCCTTTACAGATCCTTTACCCAGTCTCGTTTTGCAACTCTTCTGAGATGTAGGTACTATGTTGTGTCCATGTGAGGCTTAGCAAGGGTGGGTATCTTGTCCATGGTGACACAGCTAACAAATGCTAAAGTTGGTCTTTGAGCCCCAAATCTGCTGATCCTAGAATTAATGATCTTCCTACCATATAATCATATGCCATTGATCTGATATTTATTATTGCTAATTCTCACAATGGCTTTGTGAGGCAGGTCTTATATTACCCCCTATTATAGATGAGGAAACTGAGGCTCCAAGGGGAGAAGAGAGACAGGGCAGCAAACTGGAGAAAACAGACCAAATCAAGTATCAAACTGAGACCTATTACGGTCAGGAAACACATGCCTGCTAGACAATGCTGACTGTGACTCTACGCAAGATACAGAGTCATGACTTCACTCAGTAAAATACTCTTCTGACAGAGAAGAAATAATTTTGTGCAGCTGCCATTCTCTTCCGTCTAACATTGTGTAAGTGCAATGTAGAGGTGAGGGCCAGACCCTTTGGGTTTAAATCCTAGCCCCACCATTTAACAGCACTATGATACTGAACAAACTCCTCAACCTCCCTGTACTTCAATTTCCCTATCTGTAAAATGGGGGATAAGAATGACTCCTATCTTACAAGGTTTTTGTGAGTCTTAAAATGAAGAAATACTGCTGGGCACAGTGGCTCATGCCTGTAATCCCAGCACTTTGGGAGGCTGAGACAGACAGATCACCTGAGGTCGGGAGTTCGAGACCAGCCTGGCCAACATGGTGAAACCCCATCTCTACTAAAAATACAAAGATTAGCTGGGCATGGTAGTGGGCACCTGTAATCCCAGCTACTCGGGAGGCTAAGGCAGGAGAATTGCTTGAACCTGGGAGGCGGAGGTTGCAGTGAGCCGAGATAGCACCATTGCACTCCAGCCTGGGTGACAGGGTGAGACCCTCAAAACAAAACAAAACAAAGAAATACCTATATAACAGGATGTGTAAAAAGTTTTTGCCATGGCACCAGGATACAATAGAGGCTGAAATGCAAAGGAGGAGTTATATCCTACCCAGACTAAACAGCGACTAGTTCACTACTTCTTGAACCCCATCATTATAGGCAGATACTAAAGAGTTAAGAGAGATTGAGAAGTCTTTTTCTGAGAGAGTTGTGGGTGAGCTGGGGGTCCTACCCCATCCTCCCCTATTCCCAGGGGGGAGTGGTAGAGAGGTGAGGACCACTTGAAGAGACTGAAGACCCCTCTACCACTGGGAACAAAGAGGCCTGGGCATGAGTCACGACTGAGGCAGCAGAGTGGAGGGGCGGCATCAGGAAGCAGCCACATTCCTCTCCCATAGCAGGTCAAAGGCACCTGTACCCTGGGTGAGGTATGAGACTTGTGTTAGAGGAGGCCTGAAAAGGGATCCTGCCAAAAGAGGACTCCCCAACACTAGCACTAAGGCACTGTGGGATGTCCTGTTGGGGGCAGTAGCTGAGTGTGATGGTTAATTTTGTGTGTCAAGCTGCCTGGACCACAGAGTGCCCAGACAGTTGGTTCAGCATCATTCTCGGTATGTCTGTGAGTGTGCTTCTGGATGAGATGGACATTTAAATTGGTAGACTGAGTAAAGCAGGTTGTCCTCCCTAATGTAGCCTTGTCCAGTCAACTGAAGAAATGAATAGAACAGAAACACTGAGAAAAGAGGGAATTCCTTTGTCCTGACTGCTTTGAGCTGGGACACTGGTCTTTTTCTGCCTTTGGAGCTGCACTGAACCATCAGCTCCCTTTGGTCTTTAGCCCACTGGCTTTTGTGTTAGAACTACACCATCAGCTCTCCCGGGTCTCCAGCTTGCCAACTGTGGATCTTGGGACTTCTTGGCCTCCATATTCCTGTAAACCAATTCCTTATTATCTATCTGTCTTCTCTCTCTCTCTCTCTCTCTCACTCTCTCTCTATCATCTATCTATCCATCCATTCATCCATCTACAGCCTACTGGTTCTGTTGCTCTAGAGAACCCTGACTAATACACTGAAGTTGAGGGGGAGGATAGGAAATGCTAGCAGAAAAGACCCCGCCCTTATTGAGGAATCCATGAAAGTGCCACATGAGAAACACAGTTGGTGTTAAAGCACTGCCATGTCCTGGGAGTGAGAGGCATCTTAAGTCAGGGCCAGTCCAGTTGTCAGAGGAGAGGCGAAGGAGCAGCAGTGAGATGGGAGGAACAGAGGGAGAAAGGAGAAGCTGACAACACCTGCTTCCTTCATGGCCACTGGCCCATTTGGCTGGTGGGAAGTGGAAACTGCCAGGCAGGAAAAAAGGTCACTTATCAATTCAGGCTCCTGAGAGGCAGAGATTTCTTAGGAAAAATACATATGAAGAATAAAGGTAAAAAAAGCAAGATTAGGCAGACAGGCTTTGGACCATGGATTAGGAGGGGGAAGAAAGGAGGACGGGGTAGGAGAGTCCAGATGCAGTGCAGGGCAGAGCAGATCTGGGTGAGGCTGGCTAGTCCCCTCTCTGGCCCTGGCCAAGGCTGCCCATCAGAAGAGTTCCTGGCAGGCAGGAATGGCCTGGTTCTAGTACCCTCGCTGCGCTCAGCGTTTAGATGGGGATATCCCTGGGAACTATGGCCTTGGTGCAAATGTGGGGCAGATCCCAAGTGTGGCCTCTGGGCTGTCAGTCAACTCTGCTCCTCTTGATGGGTTCTCCTGAAAGAGGTTTGAGTGGCTACCCCCAAGGCCACCACAGGCCCCACCCCCCAGGCCGCTTTGTTTGTTCCCCATGGTCATACGTGCTTCAAAAAGCCCCCACACTGCAGAGCTCAGCTGGACATGGGAAGAATATTTCACCTTTTAGTCAAGTCTCTAGTTTTGGTTGTTGCAAAGAATTGAGCCATTGTAATTGGTGACTTAAGGCTGTTTGTACTTTAAAGTGACTCCAGAAGTTTCATTAAGGGACCAAAAGAACCATGTGGACTAAGTTTTTATCCAAGAAAGATCACCCTTACTGAGGAGGCATGAATAAATTGTGAGACTCAGAGTAAAAAATACCTCTGTGACATCACTTCCTGAGTCCTTGTTCAATGCAGTGATTACAGCTGTAAAGTGCTTAGCATAGTGCCTGGCCTACAGTAGCCACTAAGTAGCAGAGGTTACCTTTGGGCAATCTAAAGGTCCTGGAACGAGGGGAGAGGAGAGACTAAGGACAGGAAAGGAAGGGGAAAAGCAGAAGGAGACAGAGGCGAATGCGTCAGTGTGGATATCCAGCCCTGTTTCTAGAAGCTGGGCTCTGGGGTGCCCTACTCAAGTACTGAGGCCTGTTCTGCTTCCAGCTCTGAAATGGGCCTGGGTCTGAGAGGGGATGGAAGAGCATCCATCTCTGGAATCAATTGGTTCATGAAGCCACTGAGTTTTGAGGAGGCAGAGCCCCACTGTCCAGCTGGCTGGAGCCAGCTCTCTGAGGAATGTGTGTATTTCCCTGGAGGAGTGGGTATGTGTTTTAAGTTTCAGAGAATGACTCCCACGCTGGCCCTGCAGCAACAAGAGCCATCTCCATGGAGCCCTGTCAGTGGCTATGAAAGGATCAGTATAAGTGAAAAGTCCGTTCCCTGTCTTCAGGTGCTGAAGTATAGTTAGGAAGAAAGATATGTGACTAGAAATTTGATAATAAAGACTTAAAATAAAAGCTCAAGTAAAAGCTCTCAGGTGACAATGAAGAGGAACATCAGGACGTTGCATTTACTGCCCTATGAGTGCTTCAGCCCGGGGTTGCTGCAGGAGTTCAGCATGGAGGGACTGCTGGGCCTGGAGTCGGACAGGTGGAGTTAGGATCACATTTGTAGCCTCACTTGCTGGGTGACTTTGAGCACAATGACTTAACCACTCTGAGCTTCAGTTTCCTAACCGGTAAAGGGGACACAGAATACAGGATGGGGCTTAAGCTGCATCTTACACTATGAGGAGAGTTTGGTAGATTATAGGGTGTGGGCCATCACAGTAGAGAGAAAGCTTGGAAGAGGCAATGTTCGAGGTGGTTTGGTTAACAGTACCTGTAAACGTTTGATTGGGATGGGGGTAAGAAACATAAAGTTGAATGGAAAGCTGATTTGGATGTTGACATTGTGGGGTCCTTGAATTCCAGGACCCTAGTAATAGCTATGATCACTTAGCTGGTAGTACGGGCTGAATCGTGACTCCCCACCCACCCTTAGCCAAATTGATGTTTGAAGCTATAGCCCCCAGTACCTGCGAATGTTACTATATTCTGAGATAGGGTCTTTAGACAGGTAATTAAGGTAAACTGAGGTCATTAGGGTGAGCCCTGATCCAGTATTACTTGCATCCCTTCAAAAAGAGATTAGGGACAGGCATGTACAGAGGGAAGACCACGTCTTCACGTGGAAAAAAGATGACCATTTACAAGCCAAGGAGAAAGGTCTGGAACAGATCTTTCCTTTATAGTCCTCAGAAGGAACCAACAGATTCACACATTGATTTTGGACTTCCCAGACTCCAGAACTGTGAGATACTTCTGTTTGCACCACCCAATCTGCAATCTGCAATATCTTGTTATGGCAGCCCAGCAAACTAACATAGTTAGTATAAGCACTATGTATGTATAATTTTATTAATAGCAGTGGGAGCATTCTTTTCTTTTTATTTTTTATTACACTTTAAGTACTGGGATACATGTGCAGAATGTGCATGTTTTTTACATAGGTATACATGTGCCATGGTGATTTGCTGCACCCATCAACCCGTCATCTACATTAGGTATTTCTCCTAATGCTATCCCCTCCCCTAGCCACCCACTCCTCAACAGGCCCTGATGTACGATGTTCCCCTCCCTGTGTCCATGTGTTCTTATTGTTCAACTCTCACTTATGAGTGAGAACATGCAGTGTTTGTTTTCTGTTTTCAGCTCCTGTGTTAGTTTGCTGAGAATGATGGTTTCCAGCTTCATCCATGTCCCTGCAAAGGACATGAACTCATCCTTTTTTTATGGCTGCATAGTATTCCATGGTGTATATGTGCCACATTTTCTTTATCCAGTCTATCATTGATGAGCATCTGGGTTGGTTCCAAGTCTTTACTGTTGTGAATAGTGCTGCAATAAACATACGTGGGCATGTGTCTTTATAGTAGAATGATTTATAATCCTTTGAGTATATACCCAGTAATGGGATTGCTGGGTCAAATGATATTTCTGGTTGTAGATCCTTGAGGAGTTGCCACACTGTCTTCCACAATGGTTGAACTAATTTACACTTCCACAAACTGTGTAAAAGTATTCCTATTTCTCTACATCCTCTCCAGCATCTGTTGTTTCCTGACTTTTTAGTGATTGCCATTCTAACTGGCGTGAGATGGTATCTCAATGTGGTTTTGATTTGCATTTCTCTAATGACCAGTGATGATGAGCTGTTTTTCATATGTTTGTTGGCTACATAAATGTTTTTTTTTTTTTGAGAAGTGTCTGTTCATATCCTTCACCCACTTTTTGATGGGGTTATTTGTTTTTTTCTTGTAAATTTGTTTAAGTTCCTTGTAGATTCTGGATATTAGCCCTTTGTCAGATGGATAGATTGCAAAATTTTTCTCCCATTCTGTAGGTTGCCTGTTCACGCTGATGATAGTTTCCTTTGCTGTCCAGAAGCTCTTTAGTTTAGTTAGATCCCATTTGTCAATTTTGGCTTTTGTTGCCATTGCTTTTGGTGTTTTAGTCATGAAGTCTTGCCCATGCCTATGTCCTAAATGGTATTGCCTAGGATTTTTTCTAAAGTTTTTATGGTTTTAAGTTTTGCATTTAAGTCTTTAATCCATCTTGAGTTAATTTTTGTATAAGATGTAAGGAAGGGGTCCAGTTTCAGTTTTCTGCATATGGCTAGCCAGTTTTCTCAACATCATTTATTAAATAGGGAATCCTTTCCCCATTGCTCATTTTGGTCAGCTTTATCAAAGATAAAAATATGGAACGCTTCACAAATTTGTGTGTCATCCTTGTGCAGGGGCCATGCTAATCTTCTCCGTATCATTCCAATTTTTGTATATGTGCTGCCAAAGTGAGCACGGGAGCATTATTTTCACTATAGAGTGGTTACAGTCTTGAGCTGGCTTCTTGGTTTTGTTCCTGGCTCTACCATGTATAGCTTGGACATCAAATGCAGATGATGACGGCAGTGGAGGTGGGGTTGGCGAATGATGTGTGAGTGAGTGGCAGGGAGATTTACTTAGGACTGAAGCAGGATTAAGCCATACACTGTCTAAAGTGCATGTCCTGGACTTGGTCTCTGGAGGACATCAGTGAGCCCTATCATCCCTGGAAAACTTCTTTACTGGTTTTACCTGGATCCTGACCCAGATCTCTCTATAATTTGCCACCGAAATGTTTTTGTTTCTCAGCAGCTCCTGCCTGTGATGGCTGTACACTGATAAGTCCTCAATGTAGCCTCTATGCTGTGCTCTGCCGCCCTCAGCCCCCATTCCCCTTCCCTAGTGGCCGTGAGCAACTTCCCTGTGCATAACAAGATGTTAGTCATCAACTGGGTGCTGGGGTGAGGGAGGAAGAGTCAAAGAGAATTTCACAGTGTTGAGTCGACTTGAGCAAAAGAGACACCACTAATGGAGGAAAAAGATATGTAAGATGATATTATCATATGACTTTTTAAAGCATAGGGGACTGGTAGTCAGTAAAGAACTGAATGAGGTCAGAATAAGAAGACTGAGCAACTTCATTGACTTTTTGTTTTTTTATATCACACTAGTCCTTTACATTGACTTTTAAAAATATATATTTTAAATATTTTTTTCATTTAAAAGTAACATTTTTTGTAAGAAATTTAGAAAATTTCTCTCAGAGAAGTGAAAAGAGAGAGAAAAAATTTACCCATATTCTGATCACAGAATAAGTGGAGCACTGAGCAAGTGGAAATCCCCAGAGTGTAAACAAACAAGTTTCGAACTGTTGTTCAAACTGCTATTCAAGCTGGCTGAAACCTGCTCTCTGCCTGCTACTGTTTTGCTCCTTTGGTAAATTTAGGGCAGACATCTTGACTCTTTTTTTCCCTGTCAAGTAAGGAAAGTTCCTTTGCAATTTTTAATCACAAAACAAACTCCACCAGTGATTTAATTTATTAATTCATTTGTTTATTGAGATGGAGTCTCACTCGCTCTGTCACCCAGGCTGGAGTGCAGTGGCGAGATCATGGCTGACTTCAACCTCCACCTCCCTGTTCAAGTGATTCTCCGCCTCAGCCTCCTGAGTAGTTGGGACTACAGGCTTGTGCCACCACACCTGGCTAATTTTTATATTTTTAGTAGAGATGGGGTTTCACCACGTTGGCCAGGCTGGTCTCGAACTCCTGACCTCAAATGATCTGCCCACCTCAGCCTCCCAAAGTGCTAGGTTTACAGGTGTGAGCCACCGCGCCCAGCCTTGTCAGTGATTTAAATGTCAAATGAGCTTACCCAAGGCCAGCTCCATCAACTCTCTCTTTATCCATGTAGCACTTGAGTCAGGCTGCAAAATAGGATTATTTTACTTTTCAGCTGGTGGAAGTACAGCCTGGCAGAACTGTTTTTGGGAAAGTAATTGGTAATGCAGGTGGCACATGGCAGGGAGAAGAGCACCAGCTCAACCACCCACTAACTCTGGGGCCCTGGGCAAGTCACAGAACATCTGTGGCTTGGTTATGGTCAGCCCGGCCTATGTCAGTGATTTGAATTTTGAAGCAAACTTCAAGATTTAAAACTTCTCTGTAACAAAGACTGACAACTGTCCACCCAAATCCATTTTTCCTTATAATAATAGTTCTAATCTCATGGCTGGTCAGCAGACTCCATTTCCCAGTCTCCCTTCCAGTTAGAAGTGGCCATGTGACTGAGGTCTAGCCATTGGAATGTGAACAGAGGGATAGGTTTCATTTCCAGGCCTGCCCCTGAAACACTTCCCATGTGTGCTTCTCCATACTATTGCCTCTTTCTAGTTGGCTGAGATGGAAGTGATCCCAGGGGTGTTGTGGGAGCTGTCTGTTAAAGATCATCAGCCTGGGACCCTAACTGTGTGGATGAAGCAAAGCCCCCTGCCTTCCCTACTATCCTAATCTGGCACTTTCCTGTACTGTTATATGAGCAAGAAACAAACTTGTACTGTGTTGCATCACTGCATGTTTGGGACTGTTTGTTACTGCAGCCTCTCAGACTCTAACTGACACATTCTCCAGCTCTGGTCTGTGTTAGGCTAAAAGGCTGCACTGGGAAAAGGAGGCACAATGAGCTGTCTACTATTCTGCTGGTAACTCCTTACCCCATCCTCAATCCTACTGATTTGCTAGCTGCAGTTTCTGAACACTGCAGGTTGGCTGGAGCACAGAGGAAGGGTGAGAGGCAGGAAAGAGCTTACTTGGCTGGGACTGTCATGATCTTGCTGTTTTGGTGCCCCCATTGTTTTGGCAGAAATTCAAAGTTGATGCTTTTCTTGTGGGTTGCTTTTGTGGGGTGTGCTAGACATCATTTTTGTCCCTGCAGAGCCAACCTCTCACCCTCCTTCACTCTGCTTTGTTTCCTCGGCTGGTGCGTGTAGAATGTATCAAAGGGCTCCCTTACCTTTCAGTGTCTGCTTAAGTTTGGTCCATGGGGATCCCTGGCAGGAGTCTGGAGACAGTCAGGGGAGAGAGGCTGGGGCAGTTATTCCCCTGGTTCCCTCCAGGTGGGGTTGACATTGTCTGGCTGCATCCCCTCCATTGAAAGTTGCAACTCCCAGATGGTTCTCTGCAGACACCCCTCCCTGTACCTGGGTTCCATAACCACTCCCACTTCTGCCCCACTAGGATGCTAAGGCTGTTATTAGCTTCAGAATACTGCACTATTCCCCCAAGGTCTTCTCTACCCCACTCACAGCTTCATACATAATTTTTTTATTAATCTCTCCTTGAATGACCTAATTTGAGTGTCACCTATTCTTCTATGCCCCAACGAATACAGTGGGTTTTTGAGATGCCCTCACCTGAAGCATTCAACAGTGTGCAGTTCTGGTGATGTGGGTGATGCATCCGCTATGCTGCTGCTTATAATTCGTCCCTGGGCACATGAGCATCCTGTGATTTGTCCCTTCCAAGTGCTTCAGAGAAATGGAGGCTCAGAGATGTTCTGTGACTTGCCCAGGGCCCCAGATTTAGTGGCTGGTTGAGCTGGTGCTCTTCTCCCTGGATGTGCCACCTGTGTTACCAATCACTTTCCCAGAAACACTTCTGCCAGACTGTACTCCCACCAGCTAAAAAGTGAAATAATCTGATTTTTCAGCCTAACTCGAGTGCTACATGGATAAAGAGTGAGTTGATGGAGCTGGCCTTGGGCAAGCTCATTCTTCCCGCATAAGGACAAATGCCTGACAAGATGATCATATCAGGAAGTTACAGAAAGGCGACCGGAACAAGCAATTTAGGCCTGGATTCTGCTGTGCTCTCGCCAAATGGGATAGCCAGGGACTCAGTTAGAGGAAGTGCCAGCAAGGGCCCCTCTGGGCAGGTAGGTGTGGCCAGCTGGCCTTGTTTGCAAACACTTCAGCTTGAGTGGAGGCTGAATCTCCCGCCACCACTCCTCCCCAGCCCTAAACTCACCTGGGCATCTCTTGGCATAGGCATCATGGACCCACAGCCCCTCAGCCTTAAATCCTAGAGGCAGTGTGGGATGTGGCCATTGCTCTCTTGCCTGACACTCCCTAGAGAGCAAAGTTCTTGCCAGCCTCTCAGTCCGGGCTTCCCCAAAAGCGATCCAAGTGGATCCAATTGAGGCAATTGCAGGCATCAGGAGTTGCTCCTTTGGGGTGCCTTCTTGACCCTACCCACAGGCTGGGTACTGTTATTAGGTGAGGCCCTGCTATTATAACCTCTATTATTTATTTTATTTATTTACTTATATTTTTGGGACAGGATTTTACTGTGTTGCCCAGGCTGGAGCGCACACTGAAGCCTCAATCTCCCAGGGCTCTGGTGATCCTCCTGCCACAGCCTCCTGAGTAGCTGGGATTACAGGCCTGCGCCAACATGCCCAGAGAATGTTTTTGTATTTTTTGTAGAGTTGGGGTTTTGCTATGTTGGCTAGGGTGGTCTCAAACTCCTGGGCTCAAGCGATCCAATCATCTTGGCCTCCCAAAGTGTTGGGATTACTGGTGTGAGCCACTGCGCCCGGCCATTCTTTATTATTTCAACAAATGTTTATTGAACACTGACTACACTTGACCTTTCATATCTGTGGATTCTGCATTTGCAGATTCAGTTAACTGTGGATTTAAAATATTTGGGAAAAAATACAAATAAAATACAGTATAACAACTATTTACATAGCATTTAGATTGTATTTGGTATTGTAAGTAAGCTAAAGATGATTTAAAGTGTAAGGGAGGATGTTCATAGGTTATATGCAAATATAGCACCATTTTATGTGAGGGACTTGTACATCTTCGGATTCTGGTATCTGTGGGGGATCCTGGAACCCATCCCCCTGGATACTGAAGGGTGACTGTGTGTGCCTTGGCTTATGCTAGAGCCTCATTCTAAAATTTAGACTGTATTGTAGCTAGACCTTGTTATTATTGTTTTGTAATTATTTCTTTATCCCAGAAGACACCAGGCAAATCACCGACTTTAAAAATTTTAATATTCTTATTTTTAGCTTGGCTAGAATGCTGCATGAATTTTGGGAGGCCATGTCTTATCGTTGTTTTAAAAATAGTTTATTAAAAAAAATCTTTGTAGCCTAGTGCCTTGTGCATTGTTTACAAACAGAAAATACTCCATCCATGTTTACTAAATTAATGAATGGGACGTGGCATTTGGTATTGACTACTGAATAAGCTGGGACTTGGGGATTCCTTGGCAGTTTTTTTTTTTTTTCTGTCAAGGAAGGAAAGCAACAACATATCTAAGGCCATGGACAGAGTCGAGATCGGAGCTCAGAATTCCTGGAGTGTCCACACTTCTCTCCTTCGTGCCTCTTGCAGCTCCTGTACCAGCTTACCCTGGGGCGGTCAGTACGAACGCATTAGGCACATGTGGGGACTCTGCTTCTGAGCTCAGATGCTGCAAGCCATCACCATTAGCTCTGAATGTTCCAGAGGAGAACACTGAGATCCAGAGCCACCGCCCCCTCAAAGCCTCTAGGCAGAGAGGTGGGGTGGAGGCTAAGTCCGTCACCCTTCAACCACCCAGCACTGCTATGCCAGTGGGTTTACCATTTCAGTGCCTCCTCACTGGTCTAAGTGACAGACGCTGACATTCACACATTCTCAGGCAGGGTGGGTGGCACCATGCCATGGACCGCACCAAGTTGGGTATTGGGGAAGTACTGCTGTGTCCCTTCCCCCCAGCCCTCCCAGCTCGTTGGCCCCAGTTATGCACGTAGCAGGGGCTCAGTTAATAGGTATGGGAATGAACGGAATAATCTGCCTTAGGAATCTTAGAACAACACAAAAGCAATCTTACCAACAGTACTTGGTCTAACACTTCATAGTCCCCTAAGTGCTTTCACTGTGTTATCTTATTTCATGTACCTGCTCTCATTTGAAATTGTTGCAGAGTGTAAGCATATAATTAAAATATCAATTAAGCCAGGTTCTGAAATACATCAGGTTGTGTGCAAGCATGAATTAGAAACAAGCCAAATGACAAGTCATCAGTCTAGGACTCATTCCCCCAGGTACAATCCACAACCCACTTCCTCTGCACCCCAGTTTTGCTCCAGGTATGTTATAGTCCTCACTGCACTGTGTCTTATCAATTTCCATCATGTTGCTCTCTCATGTCCTCCCTCAGGAATTCTTCCTCCCATTTCTGAATGTGAAAGAAAATCTTCCTTAATCTTCAAAATCCTGGTCCTGGATCTCAGATTTTGTTTGTATTTTCATAAAAACCTTTTTTTGTCCTCTCCCGTTCTTGCAGACTTTGCTTTTGCCCCAGGATGCTGCCACAGGCCTGCACTGTATCACTTCTTACATTGTATTGTAATACAATGTCACACAATGTTCCTCTCCTCTCCCTCTCCCCCCCTCCCCCTCCCCTCTCCTCTCCTTCACCCCTCCCTTCCTCTCCTCTCCCCCTCCCTCTCCTCTCCCCTCCCCCTCCCCCTCCTTTTTCTTTTTCTTTTTTTGAGGCACAGTCTCTCCCTCTCACCCAGGCTGGAGGGCGGTGGTGCAATCTCGGCTCACTACAACCTCTGCCTCCCAGGTTCCAGCGATTCTCCTGCCCTAGCCTCCAAAGTAGCTGGGATTACAGGCATCCGCCACCTCTTCTGTCTAATTTTTATATTTTTAGTAGACATGGGGTTTTGTCCTGTTGCCCAGGCTGGTCTCAAACTCCTGACCTCAAGTTATCCACCCATTTTGGCTTCTCAAAGTGTGGGGATTACAGGTGTGAGCCACCATGCTCTGTCTGTAATGATTAATTTTGTTCCATCACATCAGACTGAGCACCTTGAGGGTAGGGCTATTTTACTACCTTTAGTGCCTGGGACCCTATAGATATTGAATGCATATCTGTTAGATGAAAAAAGAGATGTCCCTGGGGCATTTGGTGGCCTAGTCAAGTCCTTGGCCAATTGGCATCTGTTAACTTTGCTGTTGCCCTCATGCCTCAGCCCAGTGTCAAACAGAGCAGGCCTCCTGGTGGTGAGGCCAGCATTGGGAACCAAAACACTTTTCAGTGTAGCCCTGTTTCTGCACAAAGCTGCTTGCCAGGTAAAGAATAAATCTCAAATGTTACAACCTGTGTGCTTTATTTTTTAACCATTAAAAAAAAACCCAAAAACTATAAAACAGAAACCCCCACAAACCCCACAAAAATCCATTCTCTTGGCAAACAGCAATATCCCCCGCAAGGATTATGGAAGATTTGGCTTCTCTGAATGCAACTGGCAGTGTATTCTATGCTGCCTTTTCCAAAACACAATTGCCTCTGCAGACAGTAGATAAGACATGTGGGGGTATGTGTTTGTGATAGTGAGTGTGTTTGTGTGTGCATGTGTAAGTACACACACACACTCACACTGAGGACATGGTGTGGTTGAAAGGGTATGGATTTCAAAGGCAGGCAGACTGAGGTTCAAGTCCAGCTGGACCGTCACCAACAGTATGACCTAGGGCATCTGTAAAATGGGACTAACAAGACATATATTGGGAGGTTGTGTGAGGATCCAAAGGGAGCCACAGTGCCACCGGAGTTCCTGACACTCAAATGCCCTCCCCAAAGGGCAGAGTGGAGGCTGAGGATGCCCTTCGGTTCCTGGAAAGTTTCTCTCCCCCAGAGCCTTATATACATGATCCTTGTACCATTTTTGTGGCATTTGACAGTACTGCCTGTTGTTCTTTATTTTTTTTCTCTTTTATTTCTTTTTTTTTTTTTTTTTGAGATGGAGGCTCACTCTGTTGCCCAGGCTGGAGTGCAGTGGTGTGATCTTGGCTCACTGCAACCTCTGCCTTTTGGGTTCAAGTGATTCTTGTGCCTAAGCCTCCCGGATAACTAAGACTATAGGTGCACACCACCATTCCCGGCCAATTTTGTATTTTTGATAGAGACTGGGTTTCACCATGTTGGCCAAGCTGGTCTCGAACCCTGCCCCCAAGTGATCCACCCGCCTTGGCCTCCCAAAGTGCTGAGCGTGAGGCACAGTGCCTGGCTGTTGTTCTTTATTGTTATTGTTTCCAACAAGACTGGAAGCACCTCAAGAGTGGGGTCATGTCCAGTACTTTTTCCTATCCTGCAGAGAAGTTTGCCAGGTGGATTGGCCAGATGGGTCCTGGCTCCACTGGAAGACCCCTGGGAGAATCTGAATCTTCTCGTGGGACTTCTCTGCTCTGCTTCTAGTTCTCTACTACCAGGCTGGGGAGAGGGACCTGACATCGAAAGTTTATTTCAGAATCTGCCTTATAGTCCTTCCTTCTGGTCAAAGGTGTGAGTATGGCTGGCATGATGGGATGGAAAGAACATGGGCTTCACAGTCCCCAGTCTAGCACTAGTAAGCTGTGGGAGTTGCAAACCCCTCAGACCTGTTTCCTATTCATAAAAATGGGAACAATAACACTACCCTCATAGGACTGCTTCTAGAGCTAAGTGACAGGGCAGTGGAACCATCTAGCACATTAAAGTGCTCAGTTTTTCTTGCTAATACCATAAGGAGATTTAAAATATAAATTTTTAATCTATAAATTCCCGGACTCCAGTGTTGCCCCCTTGAATAAGAACTACTGGAGTTTGGATTCTGAGAATGTGAATTTTCAAGGCACTCCCAGTGAGATTCTGAGAAGCAGCTATGTTTGGGAACGAGTGCTTTTCCCATTCTTCAATTCCAAATGCTATTCAAATGAGATGCACTATCCATAACAACTTCTCAGGAAAAAAATGTGTCAATTACCAATTAAATTTACACATTTCAGCCTCAGACACATTAAAAAATGCACCTCTGGATTGTGAATTGTCTCAGCGGTGGTCACAGGACTGAAGGAGAAGTCCATGTGGTGTGAGGCAATAACCACGACTGTGATTATGTGGCAGCCTCGATGATCACCTGGTACGTGCCATGCTGGGAGACCACTGAGACTGCTCTGCAGCCTTTCCCAGGCCTGGGATGCAGACTGTTGGGGACTCAGTCCAGTCTCTCTCTTGTATCTCTCAGCTGGATGCACGGGGGTCTCTTTGTGGTTCAGACCTTCAGGAGCCAAGCCAGAGTCAGAGCATGCTCCTCAGTGTCTGCCCCACCACTGAGAGGGGTCAGCCTTCAGCTGGCATCGGGCAGACCAGTCTGCACCGCGGGACTTTCTTATTGCTGTTGGAGCTTCTTTGCTCCTCACAGAGTTGGGAAGAGTGGGAGGGCCTCTGTCAGAGCTCTCTGCCCCTTTCCCTATGTTGGCTCAATACCTAAAACTGTGCTTGTGCCTTGATTTCCCCTCCTTGGTTCATTGTATTTGTCAGGATTCAGGCAGGAAAGCAGAAACCAGGCTTGGTGTATCAGACAGAGGAATTTAACACTGGCTATAGAATGTGTAGATGTTGGAAGGCTGGGATGGCAAGGGGGAGACTACAAGGTGGACCAGGGC
This sequence comes from Ateles fusciceps, assembly GCA_036589455.1. Classification (NCBI taxonomy): domain Eukaryota; kingdom Metazoa; phylum Chordata; class Mammalia; order Primates; family Atelidae; genus Ateles; species Ateles fusciceps. Next base: position 2,714,353 of record JAZHEH010000579.1, on the reverse strand, counting down.
TTATGACCTATAGGAAACCACTGCCCCGGCTAGCGCTGGGGGAACAAAAAGAAGGAGAATTTTCACTAGGATCTGGGATGCAGAGGAGGGGCACAGCCTCAGGAGCAGGGCTGTGGAGGTGGAACTGCTTCAGCTAGAGCTGAGATGATGGAAATAGCACAGCTGCTTGAGAGACATCACCCAGAGAAGAAGGAACGAGAGAAAGAGTGAGAGGAATAGAAGATCAACACTACTCTCCCAGCATCTATTATTGAGAAAGCTTGTGAAGAAGTCAGCTGGGAAAAGAGCCAAGCAGGACTGAGCAGTGTGCAGAGAGGGCTTGGGAGACAATAGGCAAACAATAAGTATATTCAGGCAGCCAGTACCCATTTACTAAGTACCTTTTTATTTATTTTTTGAAATGAAGTCTCACTCTGTTACCAGGCTGGAGTGCAGTGGTGCGATCTCAGCTCACTGCAACCTCCGCCTCCCAGGTTCAAGAGATTCTCCTGCTTCAGCCTCCCGAGTATCTGGGACTTTAGTCACACACCACCACACCTGGCTAATTTTTGTATTTTTAGTAGATATAAAATCTACTTTCACCATGTTGGCCAGGATGGTCTTGATCTCTCTCTCTCTCTCTCTTCTTTTCTTATTAACGTATTGCTTTTTCTTCCTGTATACCTTATTATTATTTTTTTAATTGTATTTAGGTTCTGGGGTACATGTGCAGAACATGCAGGATTGTTGCATAGGTACGTACATGGCAATGTCGTTTGCTGCCTCCATCCCTCTGTCACCTATTTCTGGCATTTCTTCCCATGTTATCCCTCCCCAACCTCCCTACCCCCTGCTGTCCCTCCCCATCTCCCCCTCAACAGACCCCAGTATGTGATACTCCCCCTCCCTGTGTCCATGTGTTCTCATTGTTCAATACCTGCCTATGAGTGAGAACATGCAGTGTTTGATTTTCTGTTCTTGTGTCAATTTGCTGAGAATGATGGTTTCTAGATTCATCCATGTCCCTACAAAGGACATGAACTCATTTTTTTATGGTTGCATAGTATTCCATGGTGTATATGTGCCACATTTTCCTTGTCCAGTCTATCATCTCGATGGGCATTTGGGTTGGTCCCAGGTCTTTGCTATTGTAAATAGTGCCACAATGAACATACGTGTGCATGTGTCTATAATAGAACAATTTATAAACCTTTGGATATATACCCAGTAATGGGATTGCTGGGTCAAGTGGAATTTCTATTTTTAGGTCCTTGAGGAATCGCCACACTGTCTTCCATAATGGTTGAACTAATTTACACTCTCACCAACAGTGTAAAAGTGTTCCTATTTCTCCACATCCTCTCCAGCATCTGTTGTTTCCAGATTTTTTAATGATCACCATTCTAACTGGCGTGAGATGATATCTTAATGTGGTTTTGATTTGCATTTCTCTAATGACCAGTGAAGATGAGCATTTTTTCATATGATTGTTGGCCTCATATATGTCTTCTTTTGAAAACTGTCTGCTCATGTCCTTTGCCCACTTTTGAATGGGTATGTTTGTTTTTTTTCTTGTAAATCTGTTTTAGTTCTTTGTAGATTCTGGATATTAGCCCTTTGTCAGATGGGTAGATTGCAAGGTCTCGATCTCTTGACATCATGATCTGCCTGCCTCAGCCTCCCAAAGTGTTAGGATTACAGGTGTGAGATACTGTGCCTTGCCTACTAAGTACCTTTTAAAATACCAGACACTGTTGTGATGCTGGGGAGTGAGGAGGAAACAAAATAGAAAATTCCCTGCCATCCAGGAGGCAGCATCTTAGCTGGGGAGATAGTCAGCAAACATATAAAAAAAGTAAAATATGTAGTCTCTTAAATGGTGGTAAGAGCTACAGAGAAACATGAAGGCAGGAAGGGGCAGGGAGTGGTGGGAGTGGGTGGGGTGGCAGGAAAGGTCTCACTAAGAACAGTTTAAACAAAGACCTGGAAGAAGCCAGGCAGTGAGCCCCGAGGCTCTTTTGGGAGAAGCATGGCAGACAGAGACACAGCAAGGGCAAAGGCCTTGAGGCCTGCCTTGGTCAAGGAACAACATGAAGGCCGGAGCAGAGTGTGTAAGGGGAGAAGCAGTAGGAGATCAGGCCAGGGGGGACACAGCTGCCAGGAGCAATTTGGGCTCCAGGAATAAAAAAGGGGGACCCCTTAGGATAAGCAGGCGACCTAAAAAAATCTTTATGCAGGTTTTTGTTAGCCTGACTGATGACCTGCGTTATTTGCACTGACATCCCCTTCCTCCTCTTGTAGGATAGTAGAGAGGTCAGAGGGTGGGGCTGGAGGGCAGACCCCACAGGGCCATCATAATGGTTTTGGCTTTGATGCTAATTATGATGGAAAGCCTTCTGCCCTGCTCAGTGCACACTCTCTCCTCTCCACATCCCAAGTCAGGAGTGGAGCTCTTGCCTCAACCCCCAGCTCCATTACTGGGATTCTCCCTCCCCTGATCCCAGCAGAAGCACATTCTCAATTAGGCCGCAGGCTTCCCCAAAACAAAACCCCTGCCTATTTTACATATCACTGCATGTCTAGCTGGGGCTTGGCACCCAGTAGGGGCTTAGTAAATACCCAGTGAACGAATGAGCAGTTAAGCCAATTCTCATATCTCACATTGGTCACCAGCTTTGTGAACTCAGCTGCTCAATCAAAATCAATGTCAATTGGGTGCACAAAATCAGTCCATTAGTTGGAATCAGCCAAATAATAAAGTAGTTGCTTGATTGAATTTCTAAACTGACCACATGAAACCTGTGTGGTTACAGTCTCCGTCTCCATGAAAACTTTGGGGCCACAGTGTAACTGCACAGAAGGTATGTCCACCCCACTGCTTTCTGGTAATGATGGAGATTTTTCCCCCCCATTTATTAGTGATGAAGGGTTTGTTGGAGATAATTGTGTTTTTAGCAGCACAGTTAATGAACTAGCTAAGCATCAATAGATGAAATCATAAAACCATTAAACACCAAGAGCAATAATGGGAAACTGCGTCTGGTGGTAACGAAATTAAGTGTCTTTATGAGGTCACTTTATTACTTTTCTCCTCAGCTCTCTTGCTCTCCTGAGTACATGGTGACTGCTGCTCCTAACTGCTGTTTCACTAAAATGCGCAATGCTTTCCATTTTGCGTTTTAAATTCAATGTATTTCTAGGGCCTTCAGGATCATTAAACCCTCCACCAAGAGAGTGCAATAGAAGTGACAGTTATGAAAGTTTCTGGAAGTGGCCCAGTGGTACAGAAGAATGAAAATAGCAGAAAGAGTTGAGAAGGAATTGAGAAAGACCTGCTGGACTTTACTGGGCCCACACTGATGAGTCACATGCTCAAGGCTGAGCCCATGTAACTTTGAAACAGCCTCCAAAGCCAGGGCAAAGTCACTCACAGAGGCCCTGGGTGGTCATGGTTATACCTATGCTTGAACCATACTTTTCAGCTTGGGAGCAAACTCATATGCATAATTTCCTTCGACCCTGTGACAATCCCATGTAATACATTTTTATTCTCACTTTAGATGAGGAAACTGAGGCTTATAGAATCACCCAGGTCCCACTGCTTTGTAGAGGGCAAAGCTGGTGTGCTTTCTCCATGCCAGAGGCCTTAAGGGTCTGGAGCCAACTCACTTGCTAGTGATTTTAAACTTGTGCAACCAAACTCATGGCACCATACTTAATTCAATAATTCAAGAAATATTCATTGAGTATCTACTGTAGGCTAGGGATACAATGAGCAAAACAGACTCCTTCTCTACCCTCAAGAACTTAGATGTAGCTGGGGAGAGTCCACAAGCAACAATGTGCGGTGAATTAGGTGAATCAGAGAGAAAGCACCATGTTACGGAAGCTGCTGGCAGGAGCCTCTGAACTCATCTACAGGACAGAGAAGACTTCCTGGGGGAAGTGAGGTTTGAGCTGAAACCTGAAGGGCAGAAGATAAATAGATGAAGGAAGGGGAAGAGCCCACAGGCCAGGAGGAAGCCTGCATAAAGGCATGGCTGAAACGTAAGAGAGATTGGGAGCTAAGGAACTGGATTGATTTAGGAGGCAGCATCAATTGATAAGGCTAAGGAACTGATTCATTTGTGGGGTTCATGGTGAGAGAGGAATTAGGAACCCTCCAACCACAGTTCCTAGAGTGGCCACCTGTGGGATCGCAGCACATTTACTGAGACAGGGAGTACTGTGGAGGAGCCTAAGGGTGGAAGAGAGGTTGGGAGGAGAAAATGAATGCTTATCTTATCTATAGTTATGAACATGAGCCCTCAAAGACAGTTCAGCTGACCCAGCTTTGTTATGATCTTAGGGCCAAGAACTGAATTGAAGCCCAATGTATGCATGGTGTTAATTATTGCATCGAGGCTGCCCATTAAACAGACTCAGTGCAAACACTGAGTCTGTTTCCACCCTACTGAGGAATTGAAAGGGCAGAGTGAAGCTTCAAAATGATCATCACCAGCTGGAACGATCAGGCTAAACATGATGAAATTTAACAGGGACAAATTTAAATTACCCCCTTAGGTTCACAAAATCAGTTGTTTCCGTCAAGGATGATGAAAAACCTGACTTCACAGAAGCTCATGTCAACAGAACCTAATAGAGTCAGTTGGCTATGAAATCCGCACAAGCCAACATGGTGATGTGGCTGCCCCTCTGTAAGGAACATGACTGCGCTGCAGCCAAGCAAGGATAGTCCGTGGTAAACATCCTGCATGACTCAGCCAGTTTGTAGTGCAGGAGCATAACTCCACTTGTTATATAATCCCAGCTGTGTAGCCATAAAATGGGAAGGTGCATCACTTGGCTTGGAGCCACTGTTGTCTGTAAAAGGTATAATTGCCCTGCTGACACTGTACAGGCAGGCTGGTGCCCAGAGAAAGAGAGAGAAAGCCAGAGCTGTCCATTTTGCAAATGGACAAGGGGGAGCCAGGACACAGCTTGGCTTGCTTGTGCTCAGAGGGCAAGAGTTAAGCTGCTAACCCTGAAGGAAGAGCCAGTTGTGCAGCTGTGTGTAGGAGCGGCGGGGGCAAGCAGCTGAGACAAAGACAGGCAGTGTAAGAGAACTGCTGAATAAAGCCACATTTCACCTACTTATTGTCCCCTGAGTGTTCTTTTATCTGTCTGCCATTCATCCACCCACTCCCTTCGGACCTCAGCATGGGCTGGAACCTGACCTTGAGCTTAACACCCTTCTTGTCACATCTAATGTCCCCTTGATGTATGAGATATTGCAGAGGAGCCCATGAAGCTTCCTCTGATCAGGATAGAGAAGAACCTGTAAGAAAAGGGCAGCAGCCAAAGATAGAGACCAGCTCAGAGAGATGTCTGGTAGGGAAGTCAGGGCTAGCTCGTAGGTTTGAGTTTTGGGGAGCTGCATGCAGTGTGATTGGAGGGTGTCTCTAACAAAATACCTTAAAAAAAAAAAAGACAGAGGCAAGGGGCATAATTCTTAGCTAATCAGGGGGCCTCAGAGAGAAGCATCTGTTAGGGCTAGGAGCAGAAGGAAGGGTGCACCAAGGAAATGATAAAGGATGAAGCATTACAGAAAAACGGATTGCTACATTAATTCATGTCAGTCATGTGTTTGAGCTCTGATTTTGTGTGTAGTCCTACGTTGTGGGAAATGCTATGAAACAACAGCCACAGAATTTACAGCACTGGTTGGTATGGCTCAGATGACCAGTGCTCTTCAGAGGATGGTGAGGGGTCTCCAAGGAAGAAGCCATGGAGGAGCTGAAGCTTGAGCAGGCCCTTGATGGAAGGGGCTGGAGAAGATGTCACTGCAGGGTGTGAGCTAGGGAAGATGAAGAAATCAGCTGACTGCAGTCTTCAGAAATGGGGTAGCATTGGTAAGAGAAAGCCCAGATCTGGGCATGCTTGGTGGGCTGGGGAGGAGCTGAGATGGGTGGAAGGTGTGGAGGTGAGCTCTTACCCAGGGAATACAGAGTTCATGGAAGGGTCTCCTGGCTCCTAGCTGGTGAAACTGAATTGAATGATGACCCTGAACCTCTAACTTTCCTCCTGATTGGTTTCTCTCATCATAGTGTATGCCCTATGTTGTTGACTACCCTTGTGTTGTGCTGATAATTCATCACAGAGGTGAGTGCCCAGAGAACAGTAAGGAGGGAATCCCAGAGGAAAGGCTTTGGGGGGGGGGGGAGAAACCCCATGCTTTCTTACAGGAAATCCAGGAAATCAAACGAATGATATAGGGGTGAGCAGGTGACATCTAAATTGTACAGAGTTCCCCTTCTTCCATCTTTTCTTCCTTTCTTTTTCCCCTGGTATGGTTTGAATTCATCCCTCAAATCCATGTGTCAGATGCTCCCCCAAGACAACAGTGGTGGTGTTGTAGGAAAGGCCGCTGACAGAACCCCTCAGACACGGGAGTGAGGAAGGAAGAGACTTTTATTCAGCTAGCTGTGGAGCATCGATTGATTAGTGTCCAAAAAGCTGAGCTCCCCAAAAAGCAATTTCTTTCCCTTTTTAAAGACATACAACCCAAGGGGGAGTAGAGGTAAAACTGTGTCTATGCCCATTGGCTGGACATTGGGCCTTACAGTCTTCAGCATTAATTGATTTGCTAATTTTCATGTGGTGTGCACAGGAGGGGAAGAGTCACAGAAGTTGAACAAAGGCAGTAAATCACTTACTGACAGAGGCATCTCTAAGTGGGGGGGGTCTGGTTAGTGCAGATGGGGAGTATATAACTCAGGGAAAGTCCTTGGGCAGTAAGAAAAACATTTGAGACATTTTCAAGGCTGGCAGATAACATAGGCACCAGTTACAGAGGGGGGGTCATTTTGTCATTTTCTCAGTCCTCGGGCCCTGCTTTGGTTGGGCCGGTGGGTCAGCATCTCACCCAACTACTGACTTTAACTTTGTGCTATTTTATCTCCCCCTCCCCCTTTTCTAACGGAAGACAGGCAAGGGAGAGAGATGGTCTCCTCTCTCATTGTGAGGTGAGACCTAATGGGAGGTGTTTAGGTCTTGGGGGCTATATCCTCACGAATGGATTAATGCTGTCATATAAAGGGCTTCTGGTAGTGGACTCTCTCTCTTGTCCTGCCTTCCATCATGTGAGGACACAAGGTGCCAGGCACCAGCTTGGACCAGAGAATGTCTTCACCAGACATCGAACCGGCTGATGCCTTGACCTCAGACTTCCCAGCCTTCAGAACTGTGAGCCAACAAATTTCTGTTTACAAATTACTCAGTCTGTGGTATTCTGTTATAGCAGCACAAAAGAAGCCACCCCCCATTCCTCATTCCCTTCAACCTTTATTGAGCAATAGCTGCATAACCTGTATTGTGCTAAGGGATGGAGATTCAAAGATGAGCAGAACACAGTCCCTGCTCCCTAGGAGTTCTCAGTCAAGACACAAGTGAGTAACACAGGTCTTTGATCTTAGGATGTACTCTGAATATAATAACAGATTTTCAGAAGAAAAAAAAATCAGAAACACTACCATACTCAGTGTCCACATTAGCAAAACACTCTGGTTTCAGAAACACTCAAGTGTGAAAAAAAAGTGTTTTAAAATTGAGCAGTATGAACAGAGAAATCATTTTCACAATAGGAGTGGGCACACTGACCTATCAGAACATGAAAATGTGGGGAAAATTGTGTCTTAGAATTGGTAGTTACAGTGGTGTGATCATTGTCACAACAGGTGGGGAATAAAACGCCATTGGAACCCACTGAAGGAAGCTCTTAATGCTGCGTGGGAACACCAGACGAGGCTTCTGGCAGGAGATGGTGTCAGAAGGCTGCCTTCTAGGCTAACAGTGGTGGACAAGGGGAGGGTAAAGAGTCCGGAGGAGGCGGGGTTCCAGGCAGAGGGAGCAGCTTCTGCAGAGGAAGGAGACAGAGGCGGATGTGATGCATTTTGAGAGCAGCTCTTTGCAGTCTTTGTGATTGTTATCAGCAGTGGAGCAGGGGGGGGGCTGCAGTTTGAGGGGGCCTGGACCAGTCTCATCACAAAGACAACAGGGAAGGAAACATGAGCACTGCAGAGCAATTGAATGAAACTTCTTCTTCACTGAACTTTTGTGAAAAGTTTTTATGTTTTATATTTACATGAGTCATAAACCAATTGCCTAATGCAAAAATGATGTACTCTCAAATAGTAAGAAAAGGCAGTAGATTTCAATCAATAAACTCAGAATTTTTCATTAAATCTGCTTGCTTATTTCCTTAAACTTTTTCTCCAGGGCAAGTGCGCCCTTTAGAAGTGATTGATTGTGTTGCTCTCATTGGTATCCACACTCCTTAGGCTCTTTCTCTCCATCTCTCTCTCTTGTTTTCCTCTCTCTCTCACTCTCTTGCTCTCTCTCTCTCTCTCTCTCATCTTCCCAGTTGTTGTCAAGCAGCTGCTCTCAGCTAAAACATCAGTCAGACATTAAGGAGTATATTTTTTGTTCAGATGCATGCACATGTAAAGCTGTTTCTGAATCACATCTTTGCAAAATAACCTTTGGATATCGGCATGGTGAGGATATCATTAGCAGGAAATTTATCTGCGTGGATCCCAGGAAGGAGAGAAAGCTACCATAGTGTGGAAAGAAAGCATAATTAACAAACAATCTGGAATGTCCTGCCCAGGAAGGCCTGTTGAAAGAGATGAACAGTACTGGACTAATTAATTCTCCTGGGTAGTGCCATTTTGTGTTTCCAGGGGGAATATATGTTCTCTTGGGGCCAGGAAGCACCCCCTCTGGTCTGGTCCTGTCTGAATTTATTCAATAAATATCTCAACTCACCATGTGTCCAGGGGAGAGAATCACCTGGCTGCTCCCTTTGCAGACTCTCTCTGAGCCCTGGGAGGGTGCCGAGTGGTCAGAGCACAGAGAATCAGGGGGGGGTCCAGGTTCTGATGAAAACGGCACTGGATGGGAGCCACCAGCCAGCCTCCTCCTCCTGCTTCTGCCATCAAAGCCCCTTCAGAGCATGTTTCCTCTTCTGTGAAATCAGTTCTTTTACTATGGTTGACCCTTGAACAACATGGGTTTGAACTGCACAGGTCCACTTTTACACAAATTTTGTTCAATAAACATAACAGGATTTTTTTGGGGGGGTAAATATACAACAATTTGAAAAAACTCACAGATAAGCCGCATGGCCTAGAAATGTCAAAAAATTAAAAAAAAAGATATGTCATGAATGCATAAAATATGTGTAGATACTAGTCTCTTTTATCATTTACTTCCATAAAATACCCCTGAGACAGCAAGACCTCCTTTTCCCCCTCCTCTTCAGCCTACTCAACATGAAGACTTGAGGGTGGAGACCTTTATGATGATCCGCTGCCACTTAATGAATATTAAATGTGTTTTCTTCTCCTTATGATTCTCTTAACATTTTTTTCTCTAGCTTACTTTATTGTAAGAATATAGTATATGATACATATGCCATACAAAATATGTGTTAATTGTCTGTGTTGTCAGTAAGGCTTCCACCCAATTGTAGGCTATCAGTTAAGTATTAAGGGAATTAAGTTTTGAGGGAGTCAAAAGTTATATGTGGATTTTCAACTGCATGGAGGCAGGGGCTTGGTACTCCTGGCTCTCGTGTTGGCCAAGGGTCAACTGTAGTTGATCTCTAAGGCTCTGTTTTAGTTCTACGGCAGTAAATCAAGTAAGAGTGAAGATACTCATTGCTGAATGTTTAGACCACGTGGCAGGCACTTTGCTAAGAGCTTTATATATATTATCTCATTTAAGCTTCATGGCAACTATGTGAGGTTCATGCTTTTATTATCCCATCTTACAGATGAGGAACTGAGGCTTAGAGATGCTATGAACTTAGCCCTGGAAAACACAACTGGGAAATGGCAGAACTGGATGTTTCTGTAGCCCACACCTTCAATGCATTATCTTAATATGCTTGGGCTGCTGTAATGAAATACCATAGGCTGGGTTGCTTAAACAACAGACATTTCTCACAGTTCTGGAGGCTGGGAGGTCCAAGATCAAGGTCCCAGCAGAATCTGATGAGGGCTCTCTTCCTGGTTTGTAGATGGGTGCCTTCTTGGTCCATTTTTCCATAGTGGGGAGTGAGGGTAAGGGAGCAGGTGGGGAGAGAGAAGGAGAGAGAGAGAGAGAGAGAGAGAGAGTCTTTTACTTTTCTCATAAGGACACTGATCTCATGATGGGAGCTCTGCCCTCAGGACTTCATCTGAACGTATTGTTTTCTAAAAGCTGCACCTCTTAATGCCAACACAAAAGGGGGTTAGGATTTCAACATAAGAATTTTGGGAGCATACAAACATTTAATTCATAATATGCATTATGCAATATTGCTTCCTTCCACGATTCGGAAACTGTGGGTGGGGAACGCTGAACCACCGTTAGAAGCACGGTAGGAGGCACATACCCTCCCCTCCCCTGAGAGGGAGTAGTCAAGGGCAAGCTGCTGTGTCTGTGAGCAGGACACAGGGAGCTGTGAACAGGGCTTCTGGGCATGGCTTATGAAGCCAGATGCACCTTGTGGGCAAGCTACTCCCCAGGCATATCTGGGATTATTTGTGAAGATCCATCTGTTCATTTCACAAATATTTTTCGAACACCTACATTGTATTAGGGGCTGGGAATTCAATGGCAAAACAAACAGATCTCATTAAATCCTTGGAAAGACTCAAGGGTGGGCTGTGAGGGTATTACTGGGGGGCCAGACCTGGGGCTGGCAGAGAATGTGGTCACTAAAGGTTTCCTTAAGGAAATGATTTCTGAGCTGAACTCTAAAAGATCTGAATGCTTTAACCAGACATGGAAGGGAAAGGGATGGGGAGGGACAGTGTGGCTGGAGGGGGAGGAGAGTATGGAGGGCCAGGTTCTCCAGGGCTTTGTTGGTAACTTAAATAGTTTGCACTTTATTCTAAGTGCAATAGAAAATCGTTGCAGGGTTTTAATCAGGAAAGCAATGTGAATGGATCTGCACTAAAACAAAGTCACTCTGGCTGCTGTTTGGAAGAGGTAATAGTGGGAGTGGGTGGGCTGATGCCTTAGACCAAACAAGAGCTGGCAGTAGCTGGCAGAGTTGGCAGAGGGGGATGGAAATAACAGGAAGGATCTGTGGGATATTTAGGAGGTAAAATCAGCAAGACATGGGGGGGGGTGGATTGAATTAGGGGTTGCAGGAAACATAATCTACATAAACTGGAATGGGCAAACACATTTGATACCCTGGTTTAGGAACCTGTGCTTTAGAGGTAATGCCCCTTCTTAATGCTTCCTAAGGTGTCTAGCCATATCAGTCAGGATGACTTCACCTGCATGGTAAGAAATCCCCCAACTGAATGGTTATAAATAATTAGAAATCATCTCACATAGCAGAAAGTCTAGAGGTGGCAGCACTTGTCCGGGTGGTAGAATGAGCTCTGTGACGTCACCAAGGGCCCAGGCTCCCTCCCTATCTCCACTCTGCTGACTCCCACTGGAGCCAGCTTCCCTGGTGGTTGCAGGGTGACCCTGGCATTTGTCTGTGTTGTCAGTAAGGCTTCAGACACCCAGTCACAGCCACATCCTTCTCAGGCTCACCTGGCTAGACAGAGTCAAGTTGTGTGATCTGCCAGGAAAATGGGATGACTGTGAGGGCATAGACTGCTAAGAATTTCACCATGAACTACAAATGGGGCCATCTTCTCTGAAAAGTGGACAAATGAACTAACCCAGGGTCCTGTTAGGGGAACTGGACATGCAGGGCTCATTGGGTTTGTCATGGTGTCCTGGACCAACACGTCTCAGATTTTGGATTCCTTAGATTAATAAACACTATACAAAGACAGGTGGGGGAACCTTCATTTTACCTAGTAAGTACGAAAAAAAATTACCATCTACTGTCTCTATCATTTCATTAGAAGAACATCTTAAAAGCAAGAAGAAAAAAACTATGTGTTTAGTAAGTATACCATTATAAACATTTACTCTTTTTCATTTCTCTTACCTGAAATTTAGGAACCACTCTCTTGGGAACACTGTGAGCTATATGAGGCAGCAGTTATTGAGTCTGTAGATGGCTACCTCCCTGCTGAGAGGTCTGTGGAAGAGGAGCCAGAAGCCCCATGAACTTGGGTAGAGAAAAATTATAGCTTTATTATCATTATTATTTTTCTACTATCTTCTAGGTGAAATGTAGCATTTCCTTCAATTACAAATGTGGCAACAAACTGATCATATTAGCTCTAACTGTGATTTTGTCATTAATAGAAATCACAAATGTTTTCATATCACATTACAGTTGTTGTAGATATCTGGAAATATCACTAGCACCCACCACTATTTTGAAATCACAGTCGCTATCAGACTGGCTGCGAGACAGCGTGTGAGCTCGGAATTCCCCTCAGACTCTCCTCCACATCTCCACATCTGGCCACTTCTGGCAACTTAGTACCTCAGCAGGGCAGCCATTGAGCAGCAGATCTGAATGTTTTACTGTAGGTGACCCAGACCTTCCAGCATCCCTTAACTGAATTGTTTGTGGATGAATTCGCAGAAGGAGTTGAATCCTTTTCATAGTTTGCTGAAGTTTTGCAATCTGAACTGTTCTAACTTGAATTTTTAACTCTCCGTAGGCAGTGCCACCTTGGGTGGCACAGCTGAGTTGGAATATGTCTGATTGCTGAGTGAACTGTCGGAGTGTGATATTTAAAGCAACTTCTTGTGATTACTGACAGATTGCACGGTGATGCAGGTCATGCACGGTGCGGTAAGCTCTGGGGAAGCAGAAGTCCTCTTTATTTTTTTTCTCGATGTACTGTGTATTTGCACAATGCCTGTGATATGAAGTGTAGTCTTACATGCACACTATGTTACTCATGTGTTGTCCTTGAGCTATTATTATGTGAAAATGCCACACATCTAAAAAATACCTTTGTGAGAAACACGATACCAGAAATGAGAATTATTATTTCTAAAGTCATGGGAAGTCACATGCAGCACTAGCTAAATTCCAGGGAGGACAGGACCCGTGATCAACTGTGGTAATCCCACATCTGTGCAAAGGTTAAAAGATACTCACAGTACTGAACTTTGACTAATCATAAAACCTGTCTTATTTTACTCGCTGGTCATAAAATTTAATGAATATTTTACACTGTACTTAATTAATATACAAATGATTCCCTCCTGTGTAGATCTAGCAACCAAATTACTTAGGAACCATAAACAAATTATGATGCTTCAAAGTATGTCAGTGACATAAAACATTTCATATTAGCTTTATTTATTATTTATTTTTTATAGACCGAATTTATCTTCAGCTGGAAAAAGAAAAGGAGGACCTGATGAAAATCTTGTATTTGGCTTTGTTTACATGAATGAAGTGATGAGACAGAAAAAGTCACAACGACTTTGTTCTTCTGTGAAAAAAAATTACTGGGAATGGAGTTTTCAAGTCAGGGGAACTGAACGAGTACCCCACCTATGTCCATCTGGAAAATGTATCCAAAAAACCCAGGAGTTTTGTATGCATATGAAGGAAGTTCGATTAGAAAAAGCTTGCAGCCCACCCGCACCCAGGCGCTCATTAAAACAGAATGTTACGCCAAAAAAAAAAAAAAAAGAAAAAGAAAAAGTAAAAGCTCTCTGCCTGTGATGGTGTGGCACCTGTGGTACCAGCTACTCAGGAGGCTGAGGTAGGAGGATCACTTGAGACTGGGAGGTCAAGGCCCCAGGGGGAAGTAATAGCATCACTGTTCTCTAGCCTGGGTGATAGAGTGAGACCCTGTCTCAAGAAAAAGAAAGAAAAAAGAAGTTCAGATACTTCAAAATATGGATTTGCCATAAAAACTTTTCTTGAAGCATTCTTGAAGTTTCTTACCAGATGCCAAACAGAAAAAGCCTCACATTACTGGAGAAACTTTATTGAAAACCACATACACTGGGAATGTGGAGTAGATTTGTGAATAGAAACAGAGGAAAAAACTGAAAGTGATTCTTTAGTTGGATGAGGTGTTTCCATGAAGAATAGGCATGTCTTGAAGCAAGTTATGGAGGAATTGGCCGCCCTGCCATTCCTCCCACAAGTCACCTGCCTGTTTTGTTCATGATGGGCCTGCTGCCTTCAACAAAGATTTTTGTTTTGTGAGTGCCTTTGGAAATTACAAAGACTGCTGATGTTTTGTGAATGGTATAAAGGTTTTTTGTTTTGTTTTGCTTGTGTCAAGCAAAACTGACTGGAAAGAAAGGTTCATTTCCTTGCACAGACAGTGCTATCCCAATGCATGAACATGCGTCTGACTTTGCTACGTGAGTCAAAGGGAGTACCTATGTTGTTCTCACTCACCGCATTTCACGCAGATGTATTCTGGGTCTTCAAAAAATCCCAAGAGAAGTTTTGTCAACGGCCCTAAAAATCATTAACTTTCATCTAGTCTCTGAATCACAGCATTTTTGCAGTTTTGTCAAGAAATGATGGCAGAAATGAAGTGCTTCTCTACCACAGAGAAGCTCACTGTATTTCAAAGGGAAAGATTCGCTGTTTTTCTAAAAGAAAAAGAAAATCCACCTTTCAAACATGTAGCAAGAAAAGAATGTTGTCTGCGCGTTGGCCAACCCAGCGGACATTTTTAACCATTTGAAAGAGATGAATCTTCCAGTTTGAGGCCCTGATACCACCATTATGAATGATCCTGAAAACCTTACCAGCCTTCTTGGCTTAGCTGCCAATATGAAAGGAAAGTTGAGGCTGACATCTTTGTCAACTTTTCAGATGCTGGAGGACGTGCTTTACCTCAATGAAGTTGACATACAAAATACTGTCAGTTTATTTGAAAAGAGAAATCTACAAACTCCTGGAAACACTGTAGAACTCCTTCAAAAATTATTTCTATCTTGATGATATCAAAGTTGGACCAGAGAATCACATTCTTTTTCTTGCTGATATAAACTGTCTTAAAGGTGTTCGCCCAGTCAAAGATGGAGAACATTGATCCTAGGACAGAAAACAGCTACAACTAGAGTTTAGCTAAAAATCTTGGAGAGTTTTGTTACTTTTTGACAGAAACCTCTGTCTACTTTGCAAAGGAATCATGGCAGCTTTAATTTCATTTTCAACAATACATCTTTGAGGATTGGATTTTTAATGTTGTTACTATAAAAAATCAAAATCAACTGGATGTCCAGCATGACAAGTGTATTATTTCATCAAAGACATCCTGCTGTCTCATGTTCTTATTCAAGCTAGGCAAAAACAGCTTTTATATGGGTATGTCTTTTAACAAATAAAATTTAACTTTAATTTGCCTGTATTTCAAATGCACTGTCTCATTTTTAAAAAATGTGGTTCAAAGAAGCAAATCTATTACTATGTAATATGTATTTTAAACATACTGTTTTGGTAATTGTACTTCAGTATACATGCTTGGTTTTCCTTGTAATCCTATGCCTTTATTTTATGCATCAAAAAACATTATTTTAAGAAAGGTCTGTAGGCCTCACCAGATTGCCGAGGGAATCCACTACGTAAAAACAGTAAAGAGTTGATGGCCCCACGTGGTTGCTCAGGCCTGTAATGTCAGCACTTTGGGAGGCCAAGGCGGTTGAATAACTTGAGGTCAGGAGTTGAAGACTAGCCTGGCCAACATGGTGAAACCCCATCTCTACTAAAAATACAAAAATTAGCTAGGCGTGGTGGCACGTGCCTGTAGTCTCATCTACTTGGGAGGCTAGACATGAAAGTTGAGTGGTCCCAGGAGGTGGAGGTTGCAGTGAGCCGAGATTGTGCCACTGTACTCCAGCATGAGTGACAAAGCAAGACTCTGTCTCAAAAAAAAAAAAAAAACCTCCTGATATAAGAGGACATGATCACCTGCCATGCTCTCAAATTGTTTAACATGCAAAAAGGCAGGTGTGTTGTGTATGATATGGTGCTTGAAGAAAGAGAAGCTCCCTTGACAAAAGGCCAGGCCAGGCTTTTGGCTCCTGTGCTGCCAGGAAAACCCAATGGAGGCGGTAGTCTTTAATGTTCAACCCCATCGGTCCCAGGACAATGGAGGAAGAGGGCAGAGAAGAACTCAACACAGAAAGGCACCTCTTTTCTTTTCTTCCTATAGTAGCTAATTCCAGAAAATTGGCCACTTTCAATCAAGCCCCAGTTGCTGAAGTGAAATATATTACTGAGTTCTCCCCTCTATTCAGGGAGTGATATAGGGCTACAGAGAAGAGGAATGCAAGGTCTCTTCCCTTGAGGATTAAACAATTTAGTGTTGGAGACAAAACTAGTACATAAAACAAGAGGAATTAAATGCAAGGATAGAGGGTGTTTTAAGAAAATCCTGCCTTTTGACTTTTTCAACACAGTATCCCCAGGGTCTAGAATATTGCTTGGCACACAGTATGTGCCAGAAAAACATCTTTGTTGAATGAATAAGTTGATGATGGAGATGTTAAAATAACATCCATTGTTATGAGAATAATATAGTTGTCCCTCAGTAACCATGGGGGAATTGATTCCAGGGCCTCCCTTGAGTACCAAAGTCCAAGGATGCGATGCTCAAGTCCCTAATATGAAATGGTATAGTATTTATTTGCATATAATGTAAGCACATCTTCTGATACACTCTATCTATCTATCTATCTGAGGTGGTCTTGCTCTGTTGCACAGGCTGGACTGCAGTGGCATGATCTTGGCTCACTGCAACCTCCGCCTCCCCAGTTCAAGTGATTCTCCTGCCTCAGCCTCCTAAGTAGCTAGGATTATAGGCGTGTGCCACCACATCCAGCTAATTTTGTATTTTTAGTAGACATGGGGTTTCACCGTGTTGCCCAGGCTGGTCTCAAACTCCTGACTTCAAGTGATCCTCCTAACTTGGCCTCTCAAACTGCTGGATTGCAGGCATGAGCCACTGCCCCTGGCCTTTCCACATGCTTTAAATCATCTCTAGAGTGCTTACAATACCTAATACATTGTAAATGTTATGTAAATGATTATAATTTATTTATTTTTGTTTTTTTCCAAATATTTTGATCCTTGATTGAATTCACAGATGCAGAACCTGCAGATATGAAGGGTCAGCTGTAAATGTTATTAGAAAAAACGTGAACATATAGAAGACTATAAAAAAGAAGTAAGAAAGAAAGGCTAACCAGCCAACATTTTGCTATATTTCTTCTTAGTTCGTTTTTCTGAATACATGCATAACGCAGACACACGCACACACACACACACACAAACACACACACTCATACTTTCTTTAAATAACAGAATTGAGACGAGTTTTATAGCTTGATTTTTTCTCTTAAAATTATATTGTGAACATTTTGCTGTGCCATTAAATATTCTCCAGAACATTATTTTTAATGGCTGTATCATATAGTATTCTATAAATAAATCATGGTGTATGTAGCCTAATTTATTAACCACTTTCCTATTGTTAAACATTACTGTTGGGAACATTTTATAATACCAAGAGCAGCTTTTATTTGTTGCTCTGCTCTGTTCCAAGTATTGTGCTTTTTCCTTGATACATAATCTCATTTAATTTTATTCTCATAGCAATACAATGAGGTAGAATTCATTACATCCATTTTACAGAGGAGAAACACTAAGGTTGAGGATTAATGTATCAAAGCCTGCAGTTCCAGAAAGCGGCAAATCTGGGATTCAAGTCCTGGTTCCATTTGCTGTTACAGTCCAGGCACTCAAACATGACCCTGGCCTGCCTCACCAGCCATGAAGAAGGTTCGTACTTTATCCGGCCATGAAGGAGATTGAGAAACACATATCAGAAATGCAGGAGGAGACACAGATAAGAGGTGTATGGTGGCAACAAAGGAGAGATCTTAAGAAGGAGGAAGTGCTTTTCTGTATTCAAAGCTGTGAAGATTGAAGGACAAGACAAAGGCAAAAACTGATGAATCTTTGTCAAGACAGGCATTTCAGAAGCATGAAGTGGGTGAAATGCATGTTCCGAGCTCAGTGCTCCTGACTTGGTGGTAGTGGAGTGACAAAACCACTCATTTATTTCTTCCAATACCACAAGTCATGGAACAGCCTTCATAACGTGGCATCCAAGCAGCCGTGTCCCTCCTGTTCCTAAGCATTTCCACATCCCTGCATCTGTGAGCAGTATCAGTAGCAGGAGCTAAGAGGCTTGTAATAGAAGGCAAGGACATTACCCCATAAAGACAGCAGAACTGCAGGGCAACCATAGCGGCTGGTTAGGGAACAGGCTTAGGTGACCAAATTTCCAGGTGTGCCTGGGACTGAGGGGTTTCCCTGGAGGCAGAACTTTCGGCGTTAAAAACAGGGAAGTCCCAGGCAAATTGGGATGATTGGTTACCTTAGGCTGGGGCCCAACTCAGAGAGAGAGTCTGGACTCCTCTTTGAGAAGCGAGGGATGGGGCGCTGTCTGCACATGCTCACCTCCCTCTTTCTGCCCTTGCAGGCTGCCTCTCCCTTGGCCCCCTCCCTGAAACTTCCTCCACAAGGGTGATCGATGAACCTTACATACCGCCAGATTCCACAGCGACTTTTGGTCCAAGTCACTGTCATCCCTCACCTGGGCTACTGCAATAGCCTCCTAATGGTTCCCTTCCATCCCTTGGCCTGCAATCTATTCCCAACCTGACAAAGTGACTTTTTCTTAAAATTTGAACATTTTTTCATTAAGAAATAATGTATACATAGTAAAATTCAAGTGTATTAACGCACAATTCTGCATGCTTTGGCAAACACATGCAGTGGTTTAACCTCCACTGTAGTCAAGATATAGAAAAGGTTTTTCACTCCAAATAATTCCTCTGCACCAACCTATTTCCTTACCCCCAGTCCCTAGTAACCACTGATCTTGGTTTCTAGATTTTTTGCCTTTTCAAAATGGCATGTAAATGAATCATATTGTAAGTAGCCTTTAAGTCTGGCTTTTTTCACTTAGCGTAATGCATTTGAGACTAATTTATGTTGTGTGTGTTAATAGCTCATTATTTTTAATACTGAAAAAGACTCCTTTATATGCATATTCCACAGTTTTTTATCCATATGCAACAGATAAAGGACGTGTGGTACTTTCCAATTTTTTGGCAGTTATAAAGTTGCTCTCTAAGCATTTGCATACTGGTTTTTCTGGAAGTTTAAGCTTCCATTTCATTTGGGTAAATGGCTGGGAGTGGGATTGCTGGGGTGTATGGTAAGAGTATGTTTCATTTTATAAGACTGCCAGGCTGCTTTGCAAGGTGTACCATTTTGCATTTCCACCAGCAATGTATTAGAGTTTCACTTGCTCTGTAGTCTCACCAGTCCCTGATATTATCAGCTAAAAAAATTATTTTAGACATTCTACCAGATGTGTAAGTAGTATCTCATTGTGTTTTTAATGTGTTTTTCATGGTGGCTAATAATGTTGAACATCTATTTGTGTGCTTATTGCCATGCAAAGTGTCTATTAAATTCTTTTGTCTATTTTAAAACTTGGACTGTTAGCTTTCTTACTATTAGGTTTTGAGAATACTTTATATATCCTGTGTCAAGTCTTTTATTCGATATGTGATTTGAACACCCAGTTGGTGGCTTTTCATCTCATAACAGTGTCTTATGAAGGACGGAGTTTTCTAATTTATTAATGTGGTGTAATATCTAAGAAATATTTGCCTAAGCCAAGTTCACAAAGATTATCTATGATTTTATCTAATAGTTTTAGATTTTGCATTTAGGCTTATGATTAATTTTGAATTAATTTGTGTATATGATGCAAAGGATGGATAGAGGTTCTTTTTTTCCACATATAGATGTTCAATTTGTTCCAGGACCATTTGTGTGGAAGACTATCTTTTTTTCCATTGAATTGCCTTCGTACCTTTAGCAAAAATAAGTTGCTAAGTTTATGTATGTGATTTTTTAAATTTTGTTCCCTAGATCTAAATGTAGAGGTGTGGTGGCAATTTGTTTCTTGCTTTTTTTGTTTTTTTTTGGGACAGGATCTCACTCTGTCACCCAGGCTGGAGTGCAGTGGTGCAATCTCAGCTCACTGCAGCCTTGACCTCTTGGGCTCAAGTGATCCTCCTGCCTCAGCCCCCCCACCCCCCCAAGTAGTTGGGACTGTAAGCATGTGCCACCATGCCTGGCTAATTATTTGCTTTTTTTTTTTTGAGACAGAGTCTCACTCTGTTGCCCAGGCTGGAGAGTAATGGCGGGATCTCGCCTTCCTGCAACCTCTGCTTTCCAGGTTCAAGTGATTCTCCTGCTTCAGCCTCCTGCATAGCTGGATTACAGGCATCCACCATCATGCCTGGCTAATTTCTTTCTTTTTTTTTTTTTTTTTTTTTTAATAGAGACGGGATTTTGCCATGTCAACCAGTCTGGTCTCCAACTCCTGACCTCAGGGGATCCGACTGCCTCGGCCTCCTGAAGTTCTGGGATTACAGGCGTGAGCTACCACGCCTGGCTGTTTTGTGTAATTTCTTGTATAGACGGGGTTTCCCATGTTGCCCAGGCTGGTCTCAAACTCCTGAGTTCAAGTGATCCGCCGACCTCAGCTAGGATTACAAGTGTGAGCCATCAGGGCACGGCCACTGGTAAATGTTTAAGAACTGACACTGGGGGTGGTGGGGAGGGAAGTCCTGATTTGTAGTGTTTGCTGAGTTCTGTTTTTAATATATTCTTACAGTGCATAATTTCAAGCAATCAATGTGTCAACAACCAACATGTAAAACTTCTGAAAACTTGACATTGGCTCTGATGAGCTGATATGAGCTGGCTGCAGCACACCACTATATCCATCCTTTTTTTCCAGTATCACACTTTCTTGATCACTGTGGCTTTATAATAAGTCTTGATGTCAGGCAGTGTGATTTCTCAAGCTTTGTTCTTTTTCAAAATTGTTTTGTCTGTTCTAGTTCCTTTATCTTTTCATATATGTTTTAGAATCAGTATATTAATTTTTACAAAATTACTGCAGAGACTTTCATTGAAATTGAATTGAATCTGTAGCTCACTTTAGGAAGCTCTCACATCTTACCAACATCAAGTCTTCAGATCCATGAACAATATATCTCTCCACTTATGAGGTCTTCTTGATTTCTTTCATTGGTGGTTTTATTTTTTTGGTTTTGGTGTACTGATATTAGACTTGTACATATATATGCTTATAAATTTTTAGTGCTATTACAAATGGCCCTTTTGTAAACTTCAATTTCTAATTGTTCACTGCTAGTAAATACAAATACAATGGCTTTGTGTATATTAACTTTGTATCCTGTGACTTTCCAAACTCACTTATTAGTGCTAGAACCCACGCCACTGGGGCCTAATTTTTCTGAAGACTCTTCATGATTTTCTACATAGGCAATCAGGTTGTCTAAAAATAGAGGCAGTTCTATTCTTTATTTCCAATCTTGCAGGTTTTTATTTATTTTTTCTTGCATTTTTGCAAGAACTTCCAATGTGATATTGAATAAACATAGTGAGAGCACGCATCCTTGCCTTGTTTTTCATCTTAGGGGAAAAGCATTTAGTTTTTTACCATTAAGTCTGTTAATACTAGAAACAGTGACGATCTGAGGTCCCCATAGAAAGAACCGTAATACGTGTGTGAATCCTTCACGGGCAACTAAGGTATCCAGGTTCTCTCATCAGAACCATCTAGGAGACAGGCATGATCCATGGAGAGGAAGGAAGAGCAGTGTGGTGCGGCGGACCACCTGACAGCCAGGTGGGGCAGGGGGAGCCCCACCTCCCAGCCAAGGGAGTCAGTGAGTAAGTGTGCTACCCAGGTGGGGAAACAGTGCTTTTTCAACCGAACTGTGCAACCCATGGATCGGAAGATCCCACTTGTGAACCCACACCACTGGGGCCTAATGTCCCAACCCTGGAGCCAGGCGGGTTCTCAACAGCCACTCAGCTGGCATCTGCTTAAGCCTACTGAGTTTCCAGCGGGTAAGGGTGACCAGCACCATAGTTGTGCTGTCTGCTGTCTAAGCTGTTTGAGCTCCTTGGGGGAGGGGTAGCAGACATCACTGCGGCTCACAGTTGCCTAACACACTAAGCTCCCTGGGTGGGGGAAGGGCGGCATTCATCTCTAGCTCCAGGCTGTGCTTTTCCGCTGCTGGAGCCAGGGAGGCTGGACAGTGTGGTCCCAAGACTTGTCTCTCGCAGCCCAACACACTGGCTGTGGCAGACTATGGCCAGAGTGCCTCTTCAGACCTCACCCTGACTCATCCTTCCTCACTGGGTAGGGATTCCCTGCAGGAACTCTAATAACTCCAGCCAGAGGCTCAGGGACAGAATCCTCATCTCCTGAGCCCCTAGGGGGAGGTTGGCTGCAGTCTCTGGGGACCAGCAGACTTAGCTTTTCCTCTTGCAAGTTCTGAGGAATCTGGGCAGCCCAGATGAGTGGGTTCCCCCCTAGTGAAGCACACCCGCTCCACCAAGGGACAAAGTGCTTCGTTAAATGGGTCTGTTCCCTGTACCACCCAACTGGGTGAGACCTTCCAACAGGGGTTGTCAGACACCCTATACAGGAGCAGTCCTACTGGTGTTAGGTTGGTGCCCCTTGAGGTCAGAGATCCCAGAAGAAGGAGCAGGCACCCATCTTAGCTGTTCTCCAGCCTCCTTGAGTGACATCTCCAAACATGGGAGCAAACCAGATTAATGGGGCCTGAAATGAACCCCCAGCAAACTGCAGCAGCCATACAGAAGAGCAACCTGACCATTGAAAGACAAACAAACAGAAAGCAACAACAACAGCATTATCATCAACAACAAAAAGCTCCCCACAAAAACCCCATCCAAGGGTCAGCAGCCTCAAAGATTGAAACGAGACAAACTCATGAAGATGAGAAAGAATCAATGAAAAAAATGCTGAAAACTCAAAAAGCCAGAGTGCCTCTTCTCCTTCAAGTGATCTAAACGTCTCTCCAGCAAGGGTGTAGAACTGGATGGAGGATGAGATGAACGAACTGACAGAAGTAGGCTTCAGAAGATGGGTAATAAAAAACTATGCTGAGCTAAAGGAGCATGTTCTAACCCAATGCAAAAAAGCTAAGAACCTTGATAAAAGGTTAGAAGAGCTGCTAACTAAAATAACTAGTTTGGAAAGAAAGGTAAATGACCCGAAGGAGCTGAAAAACACAACATGAGAACTTTGTGAAGCATACACAAGTATCAATAGACGAGTTGACCAAGTGGAAGAAAAGGTATCAGAGTCTGAAGACGCCTTGCTGAAATAAGGCAGGCAGACAAAACTGAGAAAAAGAATCAAAGGAATGAATAAAACCTCCAAGAAATATGGGACTTCGTAAAAATATCAAACCTATGATTGACTGGAATATCTGAAGGAGATGGGGGAGAATGGAAACAAACTGGAAAACACACTTTGGAATATCATCCAGGAGAACTTCCCCAACCTAGCAAGTCTGCTAATATCTGAAAGTTGTTTTGCAGTTGCTGCCTTTCAAGTTGAGAAAAAATGCTTCTATTTCTAGCCTAAGAGCTTTTATAATGAGTAAATACCGAATTTTTCAAATGCTTTTTTGTACTTGTAGAAATAATTATATGGTGTTTGTTGTTGATTGAATTAAGTACCTCCAAAAGATTTGTTGAAGGCTATCTTAGCTCATTTGTGGTGCTATAACAAAATACCACAGATTGGGTAATTGATAAACAATAGAAATGTATTCTTGCAGTTCTGGAAGCTGGAAAGTCCAAGGTCAAGGCACCAACAGGTTTGGTGTCTGTTGTAAACCTGTTCCTCAGAGATGGTACTATCTAGATGATCTTGCATGGCTAAAGGGAAAGAAAACAAAAAGGGAATAAACACTCTGTCCTCCCATGGCAGAGGGTGGAAGAGCTAAAACAGACTAATTAATTTCCTCCAGCTCTTTTATAAGATGCCAGTTCATTCACATAGACTTCACCTTTATGCCTTAATCACTTCCCCCAAAAGACCCCATGTCTTAATACCACCACAATGGGGATTAAGTTTCAGCATGAATTTTGGACAGGAGACCATCATTCAAATCATAGAAAAGTCCTAATCCCCAGTTCTGTAAATGTGTCCTTACTGAAAATAAGGTAATTGAAGGTGTAATCAATTTAAAATGAGGTCATATTGAATAGGGTGGACCCTAAATCTAATGACTGGGTGTCCTTAAAGGAGACAGAGACTTGAAGACAGAGAAGACACAGGGAAGAAGGCTATGTGAAGATGGGGGCAGAGACTCAAGTTATGAAGCCATAAACCTGCCATGGATTACAGGTAGCCACCAGAAGCTTGAAGAGACAAAGAAGAATTCTTCCCCAGAGCCTTCAGAGGGGAGCATGGCCCTGCTGACACCTTGATTTCAGACTTCTAGCTTCCAGAACCTGGAGAGAGTACATTTCTGTTGTTTTAAGCCACTCATTTTGTGGTAATTTGTTATGGCATCTCTGGGAAACTAATAAAGTATTTCTTCTTCAGTCTGTTGATACAGTGAATTTCATCCATTGATTTTTCTTTTTAATGTTAAGCATTCCTTGCATTCCTGGGATAAGTCACACTTGATCATGTATTATCCTTTTTAATTATTGCTGGATTTAATTTGCTAGTATTGCTTTTTCTTGAGGATTGTTGCTTTTGTATTTATGAAGACTATTGGTATACAGTTTTTTTGTTATATATTTGTCTCATTTTCATATCAGGATAAAACTAGCCCCATAAAATGAGTTGTGAAGTATTCATTTTTCTTTTATATTCTGAAATATTTTGTAGAGCATTGTTAGCATTTCTTCTTTAAATGTGTGATAGAATTATCCAGTGAAATCATCTGTGTCTAAAGTTTTTTTGTTGTTGTTGTTGGGGGCTTTAAAATGCAAATTTTACAGATTTAATGGAACTATTTAGGCTGTTTATTTCTTCTTAAGTGAGTTTTAGAAATTTGTGTTTTTCAAGGAATTTGTCCTTTTCTTCAGATTGTCAAGTTTATAAACATAGAATTGCTGGTGGTATTTATTTATTAATTTCTTACTGTCTGTTGTAATGATAGTAATCATGATGGTCCCTCTTTCATTCCTGAGGGTTGTATTTCATTTCTTCTCTTCTTTTTCTTAGTCAATCTAGATAGAGGTTTATCGATTTTATAGATTTTTCAAAGAACCAGTTTTTTATTTCATTAATTTTTTCTATTGTTTTCTGTTCTCAGTTTGATTGATTTTGCTCTTTCTTTCCTTTGATATGTTTTGGGTTTAATTTCTCTTTTTCGAGCTTCTTAATGTAAAAGTGTAATCAATTTAAGAACTTTCTTCTTTTGCAATATAAATATTTAAAGCAATAAATTTCCCTCTAAGCATTGCTTTAGTGCATTCTGCACATTTTGATATGTTGTGTTTCCATTTTTATTTTAATTCAAAACATTAAAAAATTTCCCTTGTGTCTTTGTCTTTGTCCATGGTTATTTAAAAGTATGTTGCTTAATTTCCAAATATTTTTCTTTTATTGATTTCTACCTGAATTTCATTATGGTCTGAGAATGTACTATTTATGACTTTAATTCTTTCAAAGTTTTTAGATTTGTTTTGTGGTTCAGAATATGTTATATATTGTCAGATGTTCCATGTGTACTTGAAAGAGTGTGTATTCTCCTGTTGCTGGGTGGAGAATTCTAAAAATTTCAATTAGGTCAAGTTGGTTGGTGGTGGTGGTCAAGTCTTTTCTATCCTTATTGATTTTCTGTTTAATTGTTCTATTACTTACTTAGGGAATATGTTGAAGCCTCTCATAATTGTGAATTTGTTTATTACTCCTTTTGGTTCTATTATTTTTTGCTTTATGCGTTCTGAAGCTCTTTTATTAGTTGTATATACATTGAGGATTTTTATGGCTTCTTGGTGAATTAAATCTTCTAATACTATTTAAAGTCACTATTGCTTGAAATATTCATTGTCTGACTTCTACTTTGTCTAATATTAATATAATGACCTTATTTGTTTTCTTTATGTTAGTTTTCTTTTCCATGGTATATCTTTTTTCATTCTTTTGCTCTTAATTATCTCCCTATGTTTAGAGAGCCCAAAATTGAGTTTTACTTTATATATCCAATCTGACATTCTTTTGTCTTTTAACTGATGTGTTTAGATTGTTTATATTTAATGTAATTATTATATTATATTATTAAAATCTAACCACTTGCCATGTTAGGTTCTGGTTTTCTATTCCATGTGCTATATGTTTTGTTTCTTTTTTCTGTTTTCTTTTGGATTGTTTTTTATGATTTCATTTTTTCCAATATAGGCTTATTATTTATCTCTCTTAATTTTTTAAAGGAATTACACCAGAGTTTATTATCTATCTATCTATCTATCTATCTATCTATCTCTATCTATTTACTGGGTTATAGACTACTTCAAATACTATTTGACTGTTTCTTAGGCAGCATACAGAATTTACACTATATACACTCCTATTCTTTGAGTTGTTGTTAACTGTTTTACTTTCACATTTTTTTTCTTTAGATGGCTAGTTATCTTTTAGAGTAATTAAAAATAGAAAAGATTTATCTCTATGCCATTTAAAATGCTTTTCATTTCTTTGTGTAGATTTAAATTTCTGCCTGGTATTATGTTACTTCTTGAGGAACTTTATCATTTCTTCTAGTGCAGGTCTGCTGGTAATGAAACTTCCTGGCTTTTTATTATCTCAAAAAGTCTATCTCTCCTCTATTTTTCTAAGATATTTTTAGTGGTTATAGAATTCTAGGTTCATTTATTTTTGTTTTTCTGCTTTTTGTTTTTTCCTCCAGCATTTTAAAGAAATCATTTCATTGTTGCATGGTTTCTGATATTGGCTGTAATTTTTATTTCCCTGTATGTAGTGTGTCTTTTTTCCCTTTGACTACTTTTATAATCTTTTCTTTATCTTATCTTTTGGTTTTCAGTAGTTTGAATATAACAAATGCAGGTTTTAAAAATTGTTTTTGTTTTGGTTTGATATTTTGTCTGCTTGATGTTCTATAAGGTTTTTGGACTTGTGATTTTGGGGTTTTCATTAATCTTGAAAATTCTTAGCCATTATTTAAAAAGTATTTCTCTTGTCCCCCTCTCTTTATTTCTCTTCCCTTTTTGGAATCTCAATAACAGGTATGTCAGACTGTTTGATATTTTCTCATAGGTCTTAGATGCTTCCTTTTCCTCCTCTTTCTTTTTTCACTCTGTTTTTCTATTTGTGTTTCAGTTTGGGTAAATTGATTCCTCAGCTTGTGTCTGTTCTATTGATGAGGCTATTGAAGACATTCCTTATCTCTGTTACTTGTTTTCAATTTTAGCAATTTCATTAAAATTTTTTAATAGTTTTCATCTATGTGATAAAATTACACATCTGTTTGTGCATGCTGGGTGCCCTTTCCACTAAAGGCTTGAATATATTAATTAATATTATTTTAACTTTTCTAGATGGTAGTTCCAACATCTTGGACACATCTAAGTCTTGTCCTATTGATTGCTTTGTCTCTTATTAGTGATTTTATTTTTGTGTGTGTCATGCCCTGTGTAAGACAGTGACAGAAAAGAAAGGGAAAAATCCTGGTCAGGCAGGTAGTTTGGGTACGTCTTTGGTTGAATCCCTTCAAACAAAAGAATAGCCTGTGGGCACAGATAAGGAAACTTGCATATGGGGGCTTGTCTAAGACACGCCCATAACCACACAGATAAGAATGGCCATCCAGGTGACTTGCCCAGACATACCTGTAATGCAAAATTCCATCCGTTGACACATGCACAGTAAGGGGAACAAAGCAATATAGAGTAACTCAAGCTAAGGGCCCACATGTGCATTAGGATGGGGTGGACCTACTAGAAATTCATACCTTATGCAAATGAGACACCCATCCCTCATTCGTTTCCTATGAAAGCCTTTGCATTCAATTGTAAAAATGGCAATCCCCTTCCAGGCTCCCTCTCTGTGGCAGAGAGCTTTCTTCTTTTGCTTATTAAACTTTTGCTCCAACCTTACCCTTTGTGTTCACATTCCTTAATTCTCTTGATTATGGGACAAAGAACTCCCCGGCGATACCTTACAACAAGAGACTGCTTGTGGTGCATTGGTCAGACTGTAACAACAGTAGTGACTGAGATAAACAATATTTATTCTTGCAAAGAATTGACCTTTTCTTTTGCTAGATCTTTAATTTTAGGGGTTAAGTCAATTTAGTTAAGAGTGGAGCTGGGCTTGGGTTTTGCTGTTTTTATGGTTATCCTCAAAGCACTTCAACATTTAAATTCTGGTGTCAGTTGGGTGCAGTGGCCCACATTTTGTAATCCCAGCACTTTGGGAGGCCGAGGCAGGCCAATCACGAGGTCAGGTGTTCAAGACCAGCCTGACCAACATGGTGAAACCCCATCTCTACTAAAAACATAAAAATTAGCTGGGCATGGTGATGTGCGCCTGTAGTCTCATCTACTCAGGAGGCTGAGGCAGGAGAATTGCTTGAACCTGGGAGGCAGAAGTTGCAGTGAGCTTAGAATGCGCCACTGCACTCCAGCCTGGGCGACAGAGCGAGACTCCATCTAAAAAAAAAAAAATTCTTCTGGTGTTACCCCATGCTTATGGTAGTGACTATTTTGCCAGAGGTTTGGTCTTCTCCATTTGCACCTACATCTTAGAGAGTATGTTTCTATGCTCTTGCTCCTCTCCCAATACTAGATTTACATTTATTCTTGCTTGATAGTCTTATGATGGGGGATGTAGGGGCATTCTTTGTTGTTCTTGTTTAGCCAAAATCTTACGTGTGGGGCTAACATTAAATCTTGGTGAGAGGACATCCTCAGTAATTGTATCCCTTCCTCAGAAGCAGAGAATCTCTAATGATTAGGGTCCAGGACATTTCCCTTGTCCCCTTCTAGGGTTAGAAGTGTTTTGGGGGGGACTTCCCTTCTGTTGAGGGCTGAATTGTAGTCCCTCTCCCAACTTCATATGTTGAAGTCCTAACTCCCAGTAACAGATTGTGGCTATATTTGGAAATAGGGCCTTTAAAGAGGTAATTAAGTTAAAATGAGGGTATTAGGGAGGGCCCTATTCTAATCTGACTTGTATCCTTATAAGAAGAGAAAATTTGGACACAAAAAGAGGCACAAGGGGAGCTCACACAGAGAGGAGAGACCGCTTGAGGACACAGCAAGAAGATGGTCATCTGCAAGCCTAGGAGAGAGGCCTCAGAAGAAACCAAATCTCTTGACTCCTTCACCCAAGGTGAGGAGATGTGGCAAAGCCTCCTGAGATGTGAGAAAATACATTTTTGTTGTTTAAGCCACCTGCCCTCTGGTATTTTGTTATGGCAGCACTGACAGACTCATACACAGTCCCCAAGCTGTAATAAATCCTCAGGTGTGGCCTGAGAGTGACAGGGAAGGCTTTGCTGCTCTTCTTTCACTGGCTGAAATGTCCATTCCTTTGAGGAGAGAGGGAAGAAGAATCCAGGTGGGGCTTTATGAATGCCTGTCTTTAGATTTCAGGTTAGTTGGTTGCCCAGAGACCTCAGCTTTCAAGAAGTTGTTAATTTGCAGATTATGTGGCTTCTCTGTTGTTACAATGGTGGAAGGGATGCCCTTTCCAGCTTTCTACAACCTGAGTAGAAGCCAGAAGCCAAAGTCATCCTTTTAAGACATAAGTCAAATCACGTCACTCCTTTGCCCAAAACCCTCTCATCTCTTTCCAATTCTTTCAGAGAAAAAGAAAGTCCTTTAAAAATCTGCAAGGCTCTAGACAAGTGATTCTGAATTCTGGCTGCACATTAGAATCACCTAGGGAGCTATTAAATTATCTGTGCCTGGGTCTCACTTCCCAGAGATTCTGATTTAATTGGTCTGGGGCATGGTTCTATTATTATTATTTTCCCCCCAAAGGCTTCTCAGATGCCTCTGATAAGCACTCTGGGTTGAAAGACATTGTCCTTTACCTTCATGCTCAAGACACAGCCATTAGCAGTCATGGCATAGTATAGGAGCTTGTTATAAAGGGGGAATCTTATACCTGCATTTTAACACATTGCTTGGATGATTCATGTGCACATTGCAGTTGGAGAAGCGCAGCACACAGAACCTTTCTCCATATACCCCATGTTTTCTTTCTCAACTCATCGCCTAGTATTCTGCCTCTTGACAGCCCTGCCCAGTTGGACTGGACTCCTTGGCTTTTCTTGAATCTTCCAGGCAGATTCCTGCCTCGGGGATTTTGCGCTATTTGTTCACTTTCTCTTTCTTCCAGACAGCTGCATAGCTAGTTCCCTCATCTCGTCAGTGAAGCCTTCTCTGACCAGCTCCCCACCTTCCACTTCTCTCTCCTTTCTATCTCTCTCTCCATAGCACTTGTCACCTTCTAACACACTGCATTAATTTCTCAGGACTGCCGTAACAAATTAGCACAAACTATGTGGCTTAAAGTAACAAAAATGTGTGTTCTTGGTCTTGGAGGCCAGAAGTCTGGAATCCAGGTGTGGGCAGGGCTGGTTCCTTCTGGAAGCTCCGGGAGAATCTGTCCCAGGCTTCTTTCCTAGTTTCTGGTAGCTGCTGAAAATCCTTGGCATTTCTTGCTTTGTGGAGACATTGCTTCCATCTCTGCCTCAATCTTCACATGGTTTTCACTTCTGTGTGTCTGTATGTCTCAAATTCCCCTTTTCTTTATCTTATAAGGAAACCAGTTATGGGATTTAGACTCACTCTAATTCCAGGATGATCTCATCTTGAGATCCTTAATTTAATGACATTTCCAAAGACTTTGTTTCAGAAATAAGGTCCCATTCACAGGTACCAGAGATTAAGACTTGGTTGTATCTTCTAGGGCCACTATTCAACCCACTACATACACCTAATAAATTTACCTATTTATTTGCTTGTAATCTGTATTTCTACATTAGAAGGAAGTCTCCATGAGGGTAGGGCGTCTTCCCTATTGTGTTCACTTGACTGTGCTCTACTCGGCACCTAGAATAGTAGCAGGCACATAGTAGTGCTTGATAAATCTTTGATGACTGACGGCATCTCACTTCTTCCCGCTGCAGCATCAGGTATGGCTATGCACCTCTTATTTCCAAACTTATCTTCCTTGGTTTCTGAGACTTCCTCGCTTTCCTTGTTTCTCTTTTGCCTTCTCTGGTTATTCCTTCCCAGTCTCTGTGGTTGGAAACTCTTCTTTTACTCAGTCCTTCCCTGGTATGTAACTGATCCTCTTTCTACTCACTGGATTTCCTTGTCCCAGGTAATTCACCTACCTCCACGGTCAGTCACTTCCAGGATGCAGATTACCCACATTTCCTGGTTTCTGTCCAACCTTTATTCTGAGCCCCATTTCCAGTTTCCCTTTTTATCTGAACACCTTATGATGAATGTACCCAACATTTGAACACACTGTTTTTTTCCTCCAAACCTGTCTTCCCTCCTTCCAGGGTCCAGTACTAACAGCCTTCCAGTCACAGAAGCCAGAAACCTAAGATGCTCTTGACTCTCCTGCGGCCCATCTCTCATCAGGTCCTGTCCATTTTTTCTCTTAAAGACCCCTTGGATCTGTCCACCTCTTTCCTTCCCCACACCGCAGTTCAGCCATTGCCAGTCTCTCCTTGTCTCCTTGCTTCTTTAAAAATAAAATGGCCCTGTTCCTTCTAAGAACATAGCCCTCCCCCGACCCAAGAGGCTCTGCATTGCTTCCAGGCAAGACTGATCCTTAACCTCCCTGGGCCTTAACCTCTCCAGGTCCCTTTCATGAGCCCCACTCCTTGCCTCCTGGGATCCAGCCACACTGACCTTGCAGTTCTCCACATTCACCAATGTCATGGGCTGGAATGGGGTTGGGGGGGCGGGGAAGAAGACCACCCCATCAGAGCACTTCCTCATGTTCCCATTTCCACCTGCCTGTCTGCTTCGTGGTCCCCTCAAACCTGGAAGACTGTACTGAAAGCTGTTTGGATTGATAACATTGAAAAAAAAAGAAAAGAAAAAAAAGTCTTAACATTTGGAGGAGGGAGAATCTGCTCCAAGAGAGACTTTGGGCTCCATTTTACTCTCAGGTCGTGGCAGTTTCTTGGAGAACTTCCATTCTGTCTCTGCTCTTTGGCGTTAATTGTTGGGATCGATGTCGCAGCAATTATATAATGTTTACTGCAGCCACCACAGAGCTGAGGCTTAAGTGTTGCTAAATGTCACTTTCATGCTCCCCAGTGTATGGTATGTAATTATAACTGGTTCACTAACTTCTATGTTTTTAGCCTGAAAAGAAGAATAGAAATGGATTTTCTCTAAACATACAAGAGCACTCATTTCCAGAGAGATCCTGGCCTGGAGGGACAGGAGCGTGACCTGGGCTTTTCATCGTGAATGGTGGGGCCCACTGGGAGCAGGCTCCTCTCCTAAAATGTGCAGGACTCAAAACTCCTCCTCTCTGCCAGGCTGGATGGGGCTTCTGGGAGCTTAAGATCAAATTTGGAGGCAAAGAGAATAACTAAAAATCAGAGTGACCACCAATGCAGCTATGAAACAGGTGGCAACAGGTATTAAAAGAAGCTTGATGCGGGAAAGAGAAGTGTCTGGAAGCCACACAGTTTGGGGCTTGAACTTAGTCATGTGCTTTGGATAAGTCACATTGACTCTGATTTCATTTTTGTCATCTGTCTAGTGGAAATAATAAATCCTGCCTGATTTACTTCAGTTAAATTCCATTCCTCATTTATTTAGTGAGTGCCTGCTATATTTTAGGCATGGGAGGATGCAGCAGCGCATGCATTAGACATGGCTCCTGCCTTCCAGGAGCTTATAGTCTAGAGAAGAAGCTGGCAAATGATGACCCACAAGTCAAATACGGCTCATGGCTTGTTTTTGTACAACCTGTCAGCTGAGAATGGATTTTACTTTTTAAAGAGTTGTAAAAAAAAAAAAAGAATATGCAAAACAACAGAGCACATGCGTGGCCTGTAAACCCAAGGTATTTATCTGATCCTTTACAGAAAAATTTGCTGATACCTGCTCTAGAGCTGTTCAATACAGAAGCCAATGTCACTATTAAGCACTTGAAACGTGGCTCATAAATTGAGATATGCTGTAAGTGTAAGACGGATATTGGATTTCAAAGACTGTAGGAAAAGAGAATGAAAAATATCCCAGTTTAAATTTTTTATATTGATTACATGCTAAAATGATATTATTCTGGATACAGTGAATTAAATAAAATATAGTATTTACATGAATTATACTTGTTTCTACTTTTTAAAAATGTGGTGTTAGAAAATTGAAAATCGTATTTGTGGCTCACCTAATATTTCTATTGGATAGCACTGATCTAGATGGGATTATGTTGCATATTAGTGTGTTATCTGGGCAAATGATTGAACTCAGCCTCAATTTTTCATTTCTAAAATGGAAGGCAGCCATAACAGCTAATTGATAGGGTTGTTTGAGGCTCAAACAATCTATGGAAAGCACTCTGTGAGGTGCAAATTGTTATACAGGTGTAACTGGTTATGCAGCTCAGTTTCTTAGCTACGTGCTTTGGGTAAGTCACATTGACTCTCTGATTTCATTTTTGTTATCTGTCAAGTGGGAATAATAAATCCTGCCTGGCCTACTTCAGTTAAATTATATTTCACAACAATTTAGTGAGTGCCCTGCTACTTTAAGGCTCTGAAGGATGCAGTGGTACACACATTACATATGGATTTTGCCTTCCATGAGCTTATAGTCTAGAGCAGAAGTTGGCAAACAATGACCACAGGCTACATCTGGCCCCAGGCTTATTTTTGTACAAGCTGTCAGCTAAGAATGGATTTTACATTTTTAAGAGTTTTAAAATAAAAGAAGGAAAAAGAATTTGCAACAGGATATGTATGTGGCCTGTATATCTAAGATATTTATCTGATATTTTCTGAGAATGTAGACAGCTATTTAGGGACCCTTTCACTGTTATGGAATCTCCGTGTACTTGCAGCAGGGCTGATGGCGTTTGTGCCATTCTCCACTCCTCTCTCCTAGTTCTCACCTGCTCCTCTGAGCCCTCTTCCCTGCTGCTTGACTCCCAAGTTCATTATAGCATTGGTTGCAACATTTAAAGTTGTTCTTTCCTCCTGGAGTACCTGCATTTGACCTTGGAGACACAAAACTTCAAAATCCTCATGAACACACTGTTGGAGAAAGATGTATTAGGAACCAGGAAATCTGGGTTAATGGCCATAAAAACCCAAACAGTAACCAGCATTAAGGTCTCGCCACGTGATTTATGTGTATGATTTTATCCAATAAAATAGCAATAGTAGGAGGACCTTATGTTTCCATTTTACAAGTGAGGAAATTGAAGCTCGGAGAGGTAAAGGGACTTTGTCAGGAGCTCTCAGATGGTAAGGTGGCTGGGCCTGGGCCTGAATCCACTTCTCTAGCTCCAAGTATAATGCTCTTCCCATGGCTTCAGAGGTCATTCAGGGTACTCTGCCTGACCCTGAGTGAGGAGTGAGGCAAGTGAGCAACACGGTGCTGTCAGGAGGAGTCAACACTGGGCAGTGGACGCAGTGCTGGCCCAGGAGTCTAGTCCCAGAGCTGTCACTTATTAACTGGGTCAAGTCCCTTCCATCTCAGGGCCTTGATGTCATCATCTGCAGGTAGGTGGCACTGTTATCTCTCGGGTGCTCTTAGTCCTCACATTTCAGGGTTATGAAGTGAGGCCAGCTGCAGGGCTTCTCCATGCCAGCCCAGGGACCAGCTGCCTCGAGATCACATGGGAAGTGGTCTTAAAATACAGGTTCCTGGGCCCCACTCTGAAATGCCTCCTTCAGTGAATGTGGCATAATGTTCTAGAATCTGTGTTTGTGAACGCTTTTGTTGAGTCTCCAGGTTTATCAATCACTGAGGTGGAGGTCGTGGCTCTTACTAGAGCCACAACTTTGAAATCAGCACGTTTGAAGTAATGGTCTCCAGCTGTCTTTATCTCATACCTCCCAGCTAGTTTAGACGCTAGCCTTATCAGCACAAATTCTGAAGTGTAACTGGGATCTGATCACATCTCACCACCTCTGTTGGCTGCCATCACTGTCCAAACCACCACGATCTCCTGCCCAGACT
Organism: Ateles fusciceps; assembly: GCA_036589455.1. Taxonomy (NCBI): domain Eukaryota; kingdom Metazoa; phylum Chordata; class Mammalia; order Primates; family Atelidae; genus Ateles; species Ateles fusciceps. The sequence goes on along the minus strand of JAZHEH010000579.1, from coordinate 2,679,336 downwards.
ACTACAGAGAGGTGGCGCAGCACTGCGGGGCAGAGGCAGACGACCTGGGTTCAAAACCTCCCTCTATCCCTTTCTTAACTTCTCTGTGCCTCAGCACCTCAGCTGTGAAGTAGAGATACTAAAAGGTGTCTTTTGTTGTTGCAAGCATTATTTGAGCTAATATATGGTAATCCATGACATACTAAGTCCTCAATAAATAATGTAGATAATTATAGAATGGCATCCTAGCTCATGTCTATTTCTAGCCTTTTGATTCATTTCCCACCCAACTACTACAGACATTTAAAAATGTAAATCAAATTATGTCACTGTCTAAATTGCCAACTGTTTCAAATCCTCCATCAGACCCAGGATGAAATCCAAAGACCTTTCTATGGTCTATGAGCCCTTACTTGCCAGAACCCACTCTTTCCCTTAAAGACTTTATTCTAGCCTGATTGGCTTTATTGCTGTTTTGCAAACACACCAAGAACATCCTAGGCCCTGGACCTGTTTATGGCCTGACATTATATTATATATTTGTTTATACTGTCTGTCTCCCCAACTAGATTGGAAATCCCATGAGGGCAGGGAATATACATCTCTTATTCACTTTACTATCCCTACTGTCTAGAACAGTGCCTGGAACATAGCAGGCACCTAGTAAGTATTTGCTGGGTGAAGGAATGAATGAGCCCACACCCTGTTCCTCCCACCTGCCCTTGGTTTCCACCTTGTGAGCTCTCACTTGCTTCCTTTTTGCTTTGACTTCTCCCAGCTTAGACTGCTCTGTGGTGGGTAGTCTGAGCCTTTCTCTTTAGTTTATCAAGGCTTAGGGGATTATTCTCCTGTAAATTATAACTTGAAATACACAAGTTGTTGTGTTACATCATGTGCACTAATAAATTATGTGGAGGAGTAAATATTTCTGGAGATGCAAGTTGTCCAGCCAGGCCTTCTATCTTCCCCATCAGGAGGGAGGGGGTCATTTAATTACGCCCTTACTTCTCTCATAACGTCACAGGCAGGAGGCTGCTGGAGGTACTACACAGCTTCTATCACACATCTGATTTTTCATTTGATCAATAAATCTCTCTCTTGAACCTCGCCATCTGTATTTGATGTATCCGGGGGAGTGGGCTAATTAAGCACTGAATTAGATGGCCTCTTCATAGACAGCTTCTGGTCTAGATTTTGCTTGTGACCCATGGAATTTCTCCCCATAGGAAGTAAATTTGAGCTCAGTTCCTTGAGCCGTAAGAGAGCAGATGCCAGTCATTCATTTTTCTGGTTTCCCCCTTTGCTTGTCCCAACTTCTTAGCCTTCCTCTCCTGTGTTACTTCTCTTAAGCTCTTGCTTAACCCCCTAAAGCTTGCATTGGTACAATCAAAATCATACTGTTCATCCATCTCATGGTTGGGATCAAGATTCAAGGTGCCACTCTGGTAAGTTTTTATCATACAGAGTGCATAGGGTGATATACAAAAGTATTTACTCATGAATGTGTCCAGTTGGTCAATCAGAACACTGCTGGCAGCAGGGTTAGGGCAGGTTGGTTAGCCCACAGTTGCTGGAGTCTGGGGAGGCCTGAGGGGGCCTAGAGGTGTGTGGGTGGTCAAGTGATAGAAGGCTTGGTTGGGCTCTAGGAGCTGGATGTGTATAGCTAGCATGATGTATTTCAATCTCGTAACAATGGGTGTGGCTCTACTGCAGAGTCCTGGCTAATGGTCAGTTGGCCCTGGTGTCTAGCTCCTTAGAGCCACCCACCTGCCCCTGGGACATGCATGTCAGACACCAAAGAATGAAGAGACTCCAGCACATGCACTCTCATTGGGATTTTGGCTCTCTTCACTTGTTTCTTGTTCCTGGTTTTGTCCTACATCTGATTTACCTGCTATCAACCGTCTGGCTTACTCTCCTACTTGGGTTAGATGTGACACTCAGCATCACTCCCTGGCCACAGGCCTGTCTTCTCTGGATAAGTGGGTCTGCTTCTCCCTCCAGGCTCTGGGGCTTCAGGCCACTTCATCCAGAAAGCCCTTTTGTTTGTCCTGGTCCTGGGGCCCTCCACCCACCAGCTCTAAATTTCCAGGCTCATCTGATCTCATAAACAAGAAGGAACTCTGCCTGTTCAGAAAGCCTCACTAGTTGTCCAAGTCAAAGTCCACCTTGAAACTTGCCTCTTCTGAAAAGTTTTCTCTGCCATCCCCAACTGTTTAAATGGAAAACAAAACAAAACAAAACAAAACAAAACAACCCAGCTACCACCCTCCCCACACCCCTGCAAATGCTATGCAGTCCAAGGCAGGACGTGACATGTGGTGGACATGAATGCTCCAGAAGTTCAGGAGAGGGGAGCAGATGTAGAGGTTGGGGTTTTAAAGAATTAGGCAGATCTGGAAGTGACTCTTGGTTCTGCTCCTTGTTGGTTGTGTCATTTTGGGGAAGCTGAACTTGGTGAGCTCTGTTGTTTCCTTCTCTGTGAAATGGAGGCTCCTTGTGAGGGTTAAATCAAACATTTGTTAAATGTGTAGCATAGGTGTTAAAAACAACAGCCTAGCTTCCTGTTGTCCCATGTACCATTCTGATTTCTTCCATAAAAGGCAGAGTGGCATGGTGGCAAGAGGATAGGCTTTGGAACCCCGACAGATCTGAGTTCATGGGCTTATTCCTTGATCAAAGAGCTGTGAGACTCTGAGTAAGTTACATGTCCTTATGAGTCCCATGTTGATAGGACAGGGCCACTCCCACTTTCCCTGTGGAGCTTGTGGGAGAGTGCTTAATGAGATGAATGGTGCCAAGTGCCCAGGATAGTGGAGGGTATACAGTAGGCGTCCCACAGTGCTGGTCCCCTCTCTTCCCCTCTTCTCATTGATGAGCAATTTGTGGTCTCAGTGATGGACAAAGAAACATGGATCCATTGATCTGATAAGGAGTAATTTTCTGTCCTCATTTTGTTTTTCAACCTGGCATTAAGGTACTAGTGGAAACAGAATTATTGGAGAACTGCCTTGTTTTCAGAAACATTAAATTAGCTTACATATTTTATTGTTTCTGAATATTGTGCAATAATTTATTTCCCTTCTTTGAAGACAGCGAGGGTGGCTGTTCCAACCCCTCAAAGCAAGGGTTTACGTTGTTCGTGCTTAATGTGATCTGCTCACCCTATTTACGCCTTGTTCAAATGAACTTGCTTTAATACAATTTTAATTGTTTTTAATGCTTTAAATTAATTATAGCCATTTCAGTGGCTCCTCTGTGTCTTTGCTATTTCTCTGTTTCATCTCCATGGCAACCTTTCGTACAAAAAGGAGGCGGTGTGTGTGTGTGCACATATGCCTCTTATGTTCTGAATGTTGACTTCAGTTTGCTTTTAAACTCTGTAATAATTCAAGGGAGAAGGATTCAGGGATAACAGCAAGTGGAAGTTGTTTATTGTTTTACACTTGGGAACAATATCTGGCTTCGAACATCAGCGGTGACCTCTGCTCTGCTCCCCAACTGCCAACCCATCTCTCCATCTTCTCAACTTGAGAACAGCTTAGAAGGATGGCGTGGGGTTAATGTGGAGACTATTTAGTGCAATGTCCAAAATTAATAAATTAATATTCATTGAACCCTTTTGTGTGCCAGACACGGCTCTTTACCAGTGTCAGTTGATTTGATCCTTGCCGCCACCTTGGGAGGCTGGAGTTATTATTCTCACTTTAGAGATGAAGAAAAAGCACACAGAGGTTAAATAGCTCAGCCAAAATCACTCAGCTGGTGAGTGCTATGTCCAGAGTTTGATCTTGAGTTTTTCTGATGTGAAATGACAGGTTCTTTTCACACTATCACAATGTTCTGTTCTTCCACGAAGACGAGCTCTTGGACTTGCTCTGTCCTTTGGAACCTGTCGGAAATGCCCTGTCCTCTTGAAGACCTCCTGATAAACCAACAAGCCCATCAGTCCCTCCTCTAATCTCTGGCCACTTTGTCTTTGGTTCTCTTGGCCCCTTCCCCGCATGGGTATCATTTGCATTCACTCCTAGGCCTTTCCTAGAAGCAACTTCAGGGCAGACTGGTGACTCTTGTCATCCCTTTATGAGATTTATGCTCAACACAAGGCTTCTCACCAGGTGGGTACTTAGTACATATTGAACGAATTTGGAGAAAACCACAGAAGAAAAAGCAGATGGCTATCCTCTATTGAAAAAATGATAGTGGTTATTCTCTCAACCCCTGTTTTGCTGGCCTGTGTAGATGCTGGTTTCTATATTCAGACATGCCTGGGAAAGCAGGGTAGAATTCAATCTGGCACATTGTAAAATTAGCTCATTTCCTGCCTGCAGGGGCTTTGGAGCTCTTGCCTTTGAGGCACCTGAGACAGTCACCTGCCGTTTCATTAGCCCTGGCAAGATTTGGGGCAGAAGCCATCTAACTCAGGAAATGGCAGGAGGGCCAGGTTTCTCAGGTTTGGGTATTCAGGAAGGAAAGAGAATGGAAGACTAATAGGAAAAGCTATCAGGCAGAAGTGGGAGGCCTGGATCCAGGTATATCCTTCCTTTCCTCTGGAACTCTATGAACTCCATAAATAGGCATCATCAAGATCCCAAAAGGGAAGCAGGAGGATTTTAAAGGCAAGTAGAGCCATATGAGGAGATGAGGCTGTAGCGTGGTAATTTGAACCATTATTCCAGCACATAATCCCAGTGGGCATGTCCCCAATCACTTCTCCTCCCCGCCTGAGGCCATGCACTTATTCTCTGGTGGCTGCCTTGCTCAGCACAGCAGTTAGAGCTTCTTTGTGGCAACAGCCTTCCGTACCCAGCTGGTTTCTGAACCGGGAAGCAGGCAGTCCCGTTGCCCTGGTGCTACACCTCATAAAGTGTCCCTGCACCCCCTCCGCACATGGTCACCAGGCGCCCTGCTTCCACGTCTCTGTGAACCTCTCTGCTGCTCAATGAACTCAGCCTGGACACATGCACACCACTGGAGCTCCCCAGTGTTTGCCACTGCTGGGCTTGGTGCATCCTTTGGGTCCTTATGATGAGGTGGAATTCATCAGCAATTTTCTCCCCTAGTCACTAGAGCCAAGTTCTGCACTTGGATTCATGGCCTCGGGTGGCTTTGCTCCTGGAGGGCTCCGTTTTGTCTTGTTTGCTCCTCTACATGGAATGTTGCACTTCTTGACTTGGAGAGACTACCCTTTGGGCTGGATCTTGTGGAAATGGGCTGGCAGGGCTTTGCGGGGCTGATATTTGCTGGCTGGTACTATCCTGTTACCACCCTGGCCTGGGCAGCTTCTCAGTCTTGCCTGTCAAGAGCAAGTCATGTTAATTAGCAGTTCAGTTTCCTTAAAGGGAGGGCTGATCAGTGACTCTGCCCTCATTACCTCATGTTTTCTACGTGATTAGTGTCCAACGAACCTGGCATCCTGGGGCATCTGGTTGGGTACTCAAGGTCAAACTCAGCATCTTTGCCCAGAAAAATATTTGGGAGAAATTTTTCTGCAGGTCAGGGCATGGCATGACATAGACTTCTTGAATTCTGTGATATATCAACACCTTTTCAAGTATCTACTCCACCCAATGCCGTGGGACAATTTCCTCATCAGCTAGTTGTGCCTAAATGTTGCTTGTGAAGCTGTCTGGGACATCTCAGCCTCAGGGCCCTTTGCACAATTATCTACTCAGCAGATGGCAGAAAGTATGGTTTTAGGAAGATTTCCACAGAGGCTGTGCTAGGGAAGGAACGAGGTTGTTCTGCTGGTGTTTCTGCTTCTCTCTGTCTCTGCAAATGCTTGAGGAAAGAGAAAATTCTGGTCCCATGAGGCTATATAAAGGCACACTGTGTCACTTTTGCACACATACAAGCAAGCATGTACTCACAGAGAGAAGTGGACACAAAAGCACCCCCTAGCACATATACCACGTCACATAGACAGGCACACACACTAGAACACAAGCATAAGCACACACAAACACACACAGGCACACACACCAGCACACACACATGAGAATACACACAAACACATATAGCTACATGCACCAGCACACACTGGTACATATACATAGGCAAACATGCACACAGGCATACATGCTAACACACAAACACACACATACACACAAACACACATTCATCAGCACACATATGTAAGCACACAAACATATACACAAGCACACACACACTGGCACACATACACAAGTATACACAGAAGCATGCATACATACCAGCACATATATACCAGCACATGCACAAGTGTATATACACACATCCCAGAACACATACACAACACATACACAACATACAGACACACCAGTACACATACACAAACACACACAGAAGCACACATACACTGGCACACATATACAAGCCCACGAGCACTCACACAAGCACACATGCAAGCACACACACAACCACACATACAAACACATACACAAATACAGACGTGCACACACACATACACAAGTCCACAAGCATGCACACACACACAAGCACACACTATACACCAGCACACATGGAAGCATATAAATGCACACTGGCACACATACACAAGCACATACACACACCAGCACACACAGAAGCATATACATCCACACCAGCACACATACACGAACACACACACAAGCACACATGCTCAGTGCCTCAGCACTCATCCTCTCTTAAGGATGACCTCTGGTCACTCAGGCTGCCAGTGGGTGAAGGGTGGCCTCTTTAGCCCCGTGAAGACCTAAACCTCCTTAGGCCCAGGGTGATCAGCAAACAAAGCTCAAAGGGAGGAGCTGCTGCCCCACCCCTGAATACAGGGGACAGGGCCAGACTGGGGCAAACCTGGAATGAGAGGGACTTGAACTTGGGATTTCCTCCCACCTTCCCTTTCAGAACCTTCCTCCCCCACAAAACTTCATTCATTTAGAGGTGGGCTCCATGGGGTCACAAAAGGGCACATACAAAGCAGAAACTTGTGCCCAGGTCATTTTGTCACCCCCAATTTCATGTGATAATGGCCTTTATAATTGCCAGGAAACATGAACATCTATGCTCGGCTCTCATCCCTTCTCTCAGGCCTCGTCCCTCCCTTGACCTGCGCTTCATCCTAGATGCCCACGTCATCCTTGCCGCTTGCCCTTGGGGTGAGTCTCAGGACAGGGTGAGGGATGGAGAGAGGGTCAGGGATGGGCTGAAAGCTTAGGAGTGGCCACACATCCAATTTGCTTGAGACAGTCACAGTTTACTCCTTATCTTGGCTTAATGGCTAATAGCATTCTCTTTCATTCTCAAAAGTGTCCTAATTTGGATAAGTTGTATGATCACCCAATTTAAAGCCCTGTTTACTTGCCATTGATTTGCGTAACTTGCTTTTATGCTGTCTCAGGATGTCCCTGTATAAAAAAGGCTGCTGTGGAATGCCTTATAACCAGGGGGCAGGGCTCAGCTAAGGTAGAAAAGATGGAGGCATGGGTACAATCAACCTCAGGACAGTCCTGCTGACCCTCCTGAGCTCTAGGAGCTCCCTGTCCTGGAAGCAATTTCATCTTCATAGGAAATTCTTGAAGAATCCTCTGCAACTCTCATCTAGGTGCCAGAGAACCTAGCCAGGCTGTCAGGTACTTTGGGCTCAGCCTCCTGACCCCATTGCCCTCCCCAGACAGCCAGCTATCCAAGGGCCCTAGGAGATTACATTTGCAGGCAGCCTGGGAGCTGGGGTCTTGACCTCTGTGTGGGGTGCCAGGTCCAGCTAGATCTGCTGTGGGTGGAGTTTGGGGTCTGCAGAGAAACAAGAAGGTAGTTTTTCTCCCATAATTCACAGCTTTGCCACAGCAGGGCTGTCTGCTCTACCATGTTAATAGGAAATAAACACATTGTTTTGTGTTAGGCTGTGTTAGGCTGGAGTGTTCAAGGGCTGTTTAAAATTTAATAAATTAGAATAAAATAAGAAGAAAAAAATATTCCTCTGGGGCATCCGGCTGCACCAGACTTGTTAATTCTGCTCTGCATCTCAGCAGTAGATAGTAGACTTGTTCTTTGACTATGGAACTAGACTCACCCTTGGGAATGCCAGCAGACTGTGGCTGAGGTGGGAGCCGATGCGGCTCAGAGAAAGAGGTTTTCTAGAACGTCCTGAATAATTTTGGTTCCTTGAAGGGCCCTGATATCCACCTATGATTTTGCAAATTTATTAAACAGACTTTTATGGAGCACCTACTGTATGCCAGGCAGTGCCAGGTGCTGGGACTAGAGATGAAAAAAGTGTGGGTCCATGCTCAAGGAGATCACAGACTAGCATCATGCAATTATAATGCAGTATGAGTGAGCGCCAGGTGTACAGGAGTAAATAATAGAGGTTCCCGTGGAGCACTCTGTGATGCACTGAGAAAGCCCCCTTGGGAACAAAGGACTTGTCCTCACCTGCCGGAAGTGCTGCAGGCAGACGCAGAGGGAGTGCCTTCAGCTCTCAGCACTCTGTAGAGATTTCCACCTTTAAAGATCATGCCCAAGATGATGCTCCCTTCTAGGGCAGCTTGTATCCAATTGGATATAAGACTCCAGTAGAGAGAGAAAGGGTTTTGACAACTTTGGAGGTCTTGACATCAAAATCAAGGTGCAGAAGCTGGTTAGAAAGGACTGACAGCCATCTAAGACCCCTAAAGTTCCGAGGTTTACAACAGAGCCTGCCCCGTGATCAGTGGGGGCTTTCTAGTCTGAAAGGCAATGTGACCTTGCATCACAAGTGCTCCTGAGATCGAGAGCCACCTTCACACTCCTTTCTGGAAGGCTGCTTTTCTGGGCCCCTCTTTGGAGATGCTCTTGCATTAGCAGCTGGCATTGGAGCAGCAGAACTGATGAAAGGTGGATTAGATGCCTGGTCTTGTGGGTTGGGTAGGGATGTTGGAGATACCTTGGTTTGCATGTGTAGCAGAATGCAGCAAAGTGGTCCCTACCCCATTTCCAATCACAGTAAAGAGAGAAAACTAGAAGCACTGCTCCATTGTCCTAGATAGCACAGACAGAGGTATTTAAGGGTCCTTTGTAATGGATTGGTCCAAGAAGGAGAAAAATGATTCTTTATCATAAAAAGGTCAAGATTATTGTGTCTTAAGGAATAGAGTAAAAGTCATATAACTAAGAAGAATATATGGTTTTCAAAAGAAAATGAATTTTTTTGGCAGTGAGGTACATTTGCACTTCAGAAAGCGAGGAGGAAGCTGATGTAGCTAGTTTTGGGGAGGAGAGACCTATGTGCCTTTGAAGCACCCACATCTCTCTCTCCCCCAGGAGACAACAGTGGTTTCCCAAATCCTCAGGACTGAGCAGAAGCCCAGATGAGGAATGGCTTCACTGAGATCCAGCTGAGACCTCTTATAAGAAAAGTTTCCATAAGAAAGGATTCAGGAATGGGACTCTCTTTACATGTGGAAGGGATGGGGGTTCCCAAGAGTGGTAAGTAGGGACACTGGACAGTAAGGGCTTAGAGAAAAGAGGATGGGGGGAATGAAAAGCAGCTAAGAAAACCTCCAAGGGTGAATCCTTGTTCTCACCTCCACCGTGTGAGACGATGGGCAAGTTAGGCAGCTAAAGTCTCCCCAGCTGCCCTCTGACTATACCAGGATACTTTCTGGCACCTTTTATTAAAGGAGAGCTGAACCCTTTATTGGCATAGAGGCTGTGTTCAGTTCCATGAAGATGGCCATGAGGCCCTGCAGGTGATGGGAACAACCCTGTCTGTTTCACCTGGCACAGATGATGCCTTTGCTGCAGGGATGAGGAGCAAGGGTAGATTACACACAGAAGGTGATGCTCAAATCCTGAGAGGTCATGAGGCCAGCTCCTAGGATACCCTGTCCCCCACAGAGTTCTTCATAGGCTCCAGACATACATGACAGAACAAAGAGAAGTGCATCCCCTGTGGCATTGCAAGGACACTTATGTCAGTGTCCAGATACATAGAGGAGGACATATCTAGCAAATTGTGCCTGTGCTGAAATGAGGCCAAGCTAGGCATTTGCAGCCCAGTGCCTCTGGAGTGGGGCGGAGCTGGGTTTGAGCTTGCCCACCTCCTTTGCTCCTTGACGTTGGCTGCACACACAGGCACATAAATCCTCTGCCCTCTGGGTCTGGACAGATTGGTGGTCTCACTACGTCTCCTAGAGGCTGCCCCAGAGCCCCAGTAGCATATTTCCTGCAAGGAGTCAACTCTTCCCGGCAGCCTTATAATTTAAAAACAAATTGATATGCTCTAATTGCAAGTGTCTGGATTGTTTGGCCCTGACAGGAATCATCTGAAGGCAAACAGCTGATTGGTCCAGCTGGGGGAGGTTGTTTCCTGACAAACATGTTCTGCTAATACAAGGATGCCTTTGCATCCTAAGTCATTCCCCATTTTATGGCAGGATATAAATTCTGCATAGGGTGTTTTCTTTTTCTTTATGATTCCCTTTCTTGATGCTTGAATTCCGAATTTCATTTCTCCCCAGAGAGGTACTAGAATTATCCAGCCATCCTCCTCGTCAAAGTTATGGGCAATTTGACCTGCCATTTAGCCATTTCCTGGAGCTGGTTGAGTGGTTCTTTGGGCTGTTTCTGCCTTGAAGTCAACACATGGCATGTTATTGCCTGTGCAGAGGAGGACGGCACTGGGACCTCTGGCTTGAGACTTGTTGCCCTTGCGAATGTTAATTTTTCCTCTACCGGACTGTTGAAAGTTTTGCTAAGTCCACAGACCCTACACAGGGGTACGGGCCCTCTCAAGTGACTGGTTTAGTTTCGAAGAGTTGGGGGTTGAATAGACAAATCAAGGAGTGAACAAACCACAAGGAATATCATGTTACAGAGAAATTTCCAGAAGCCTGGGTAGGTTACGTGGCTCTCTTCCAAGCCATATTGACAAGGAAAAATGTGAGCTGGCCCCACATGTAATATGCTCCCACTGCATTCATTTTCCAAACACTTACTAAGAACCTATGGCAGGGTAGGCACTGGAGATGGAGACCTGGATTTTCTGTGTAATGGTGCAACAGGCTGTCATAGGATCATTTCAATACAGTGTGGTCCATGCTCGAACATAGGCAAACCTCAACATTTTGTGGGAGGTTGAGTGGTAGTGGCAGTTTAATCATAGCAGCTGATGTTTGTTAAATTCCTACCATGTGATAGGGTTACACTAAATGCCTTACTTGATCAGTCACATCTAATGCAACAACTCAATGTAGTGAGTATCTTTTCTCCCACTTTACAGATAACAAAGCTGGAGCTTAGCAAGGCAAGGTTAAGAAACCAGCTAAGCCACCTAGATGGAAAGAGGCAGAGCTGGGATTGAATGCCAGGTCTGTTGAAAATGATGCATTTTCCACCTTCCTGGCCTGAGAAGGGTTAGAGGAGGCTTCAGGACCCTTAAGCCATATCCCAGTGTTGGCCAGAGTGGGGTCTTCTGAGGGATGTCTGTTCAAGAGGTATATAGGTTGAAATTTGACCTTTGCTCCCAGATCTGCCATCTTCCTTCCAGCCACTCTTGCAGATGAGATGGGCCAGAAGCCTCAACAGGAGACTGAAAATTGGTAGCAATTTAATTGAGGAGTTTTGCTGAAATTGGAACTAGCTGGAGAGAAGGGGAAGGCTAAGAGATGGTCTTCGGGCTGAATCTAAATATAGCAATGCGGAAGTGCTTAATGTGTTTTCTTTTTCCTCATCACTTTGTTGTTGATTTTAAAGGAGCTTGGCTCCCTGGAGGAAATGTTTTTGGCTGGAGAAATAGAGTTTTTACTTCAGCTTGTTACCTGTGTAAATAAGAAGAACATGAAGTGCAAATGTTTCACTGGTTCTTTTTTGTTTTTTGTTTTGTTGAGACGGAGTGTTACTCTGTTATCTAGGCTGGAGTGCAGTGGCGTGATCTCAGCTCACTGCAACCTCTGCCTCCTGGGTTCAAGTGATTCTCCTGCCTCAGCCTCCCGAGTAGCTGAGATTACAGGCACCCACCACCATGCCCGGCTAATTTTTGTACTTTTAGTAGTGATGGGGTTTCTACCTGTTGGCCAAGCTGATCTCGATCTCCTGACCTAAAGTAATCCACCTGCCTCTGCCTTCCAAAGTGCTGGGATTACAGTCGTGAGTCACTGCACTTAGTCTACTGGCTCTTGTTGAATAAAGTCCTAACATGTTAAATAGTTTTACAGTTGGCCAGCTTAGTCTTCTCACGGCTGCCATGCAGCTAATTGTTTGGAGGCCATGACTGATGTTAAGAAACTTCTGTCTTGGATCCTAGCTCCTCATAATTCTTCTGTTTCTTTCTCTCTGTATTGTTAACTTCTTCAAGTTCTCTTTGTAATCCAATCTCCCCATCTCTTTCTCTTCATCTATGTCACTCCTTTTAAAAAAAATCTCCGTGAATCTTTCCATCTCTCTCTATTTTTACTTGGGATATTGCAATACATGGAGCAGACACAGACCCTGTGCTCAAGGAATTTATAATTTGGCGACCTCTCTCTGGTCTTTCTATATTGTTCAGTCTCTTGTCAGTGGCTGGATGCAGCTGGTGACTGTCAGATCTGCCTTTGTCACTGTCATCCCATATATTTGAGAAGAAAAGGGAACAATGCATTTTATGACTGAAGCCCTCACAGACACATGTCCCACTTAGCTGTTTGTGAATCTTGGTTATTATTTCAAGCTCCTCAACTTGAGGTCTGTGCATGAGCTCTAGGGAGGTGAGGGAGCCTCTGAAACAGGAAGCAACTTTTTGAATAAATGTGTCATTGTGCATTTTGGGAGCAGGAGGAGGAAGTTGCATAGCTTTCATGGTATCCTCAGTGTTCACTGTGTGAGTCAAATAATGTCATAAACAACTACTCTACCAGTGAGGCACTAGTAGGTAGCTTAGTCACTTAAAACAGGTCAGAATTCAGCTCTGGATATGGGTTCTAAATGGTTCTCTCTCTCATTCAGGAACCTTCTTTATTTTTACATGGTGTCAGTGAAGAAAGAAATCAGTAGCCACATTTGACCTTTCAATCTATCTTAAAAAGTAATTTTATTTGCATTTGGTCTGTTCAGGGGTTAATTCCCAAGTACAGTACTGAAATATTGGATTTTATTATGTACTTGAAGAAATAGAATATTTCCATTCTAGGGGAAGGATGGTTACTGTTATTTTATTGTTTGTTATATTCTAAAATTGCAGAGGTGTTAACAGAGCTAAAAGATCATGTAGTTCACCTTGCAACCCCAACACCTGAAGACAGAAACTCCACACCCTTACATGTGACTCTCTTGAGTATGCCTGCACTTCCTTTTCTTGAGTGCGTAATTTTCCCAATAAATCTCCATACCTCCACTATTTTCTGACTGGTCCTTGAATTCGTTCTTGTGATGGTGTCAAGAGCCTGGACACTGGCTGGGGTTGAGGTTCCACCAGTATTTAGGGACCAGTTCACCAGTATCAAATAGAAGAGTGGTTACGATGGCAGCCCACTTCAGGTTTTGATAGTTTTGGGCCAGAAAGTTCTACCTGACATGTCTTCCTTTATCCTTCGTCTATAGCCTTTAACATTCCCACCTATGGTCTATACTCTCAGGCAGACAAAATCTTAATGGAATTTACTAAAACATGCACACACACCAGCCATGAGATTCTTCTTCCATTTCCTTATATTTGGGAAGCACTTTTAGACAACAAACAAAGTCTATTTGATAGGTTTTTGTTATGGGTTCTCTGTATCCTTGACATGCCCGCTACGTATTCCCAACCTTGTCTACTCAATGAACTCTTGATCATATTTTGAGTCCCAGATCAAGGGTTTTGTAAGTACAGTTTCACTTGTTTACCCTCACCCCTCATCAGACTATGCTCCAGAAGGGCAGAGACCATGACTAAATCTCTAGTGGTAGGGAGTGTGGGGGTGTGGGGCTAGTGCAGAACTTAGCACCCAGCAGGTGCTCAGTCAGTGCTTTGTGGTTGACGAATGCATAGATAAATGGCTTAGCTGCTAATCAGTGAGGAATCAGTGAGGAATATTATAAACAGATCTCAGTACGAAGTAGAGAGAGACAAACAGGAAGAGCTACAGCAGAAACTGTCAGTGTTGTGCCAGAAAATTGAGGTTCCTTCTAATGCCACAAATTTCATGGATGTTGTGATTACTTTCTTGGGTATATATTTCTCTCGTCCAAATTACAATGGTTCCCCTGGTTACATAATACTTGACTTACACAAATTAAATAACATAAAAACAGTTGCATAAGAACCATAATTTAAAAAAGAACCATAATTTTAGAGGTCTAGGAAAGTCTGTGTTACCAACCAGCAAAGCAGTCAAGTGTGATGCTGAATACTGCAAAGTCAGAATGCAAGACTGGTAATAACTAGCCTGAAGAGAAGGCCTTTGCTCTCTATTCTGTGTTTCTGTTATTCTGACTTCTTGATGCTTTGGCATATGTTGTCTTACTTTTATCTGATATGGTATAATATTATTGTGGTAGATAGCCTCCAAGAAAACCACAACGACCCCTGACTCCTGATACTGATGCTCTTGTGTAATGCCCTCTCGTTGAGTGACAACTGGACTTTGTGTCTCATGACTAGCATATAGAACATGGGAAAGTATGGCATAGTGATTATGAAATGAAGTTATAAAAAAAAAGACCCAAGGTTCAGTCTTGGGTCTCCCTCTTCACCCTCTCATTCACTTGCTCTGAGTGAAGTCAACTACCATGTTGTGAGCTGGTCTATGGAGAAGTCTACATGGCAGGGAATCAAAGGATGCCAGCAACTAGCAGCAATTAAAAAAGTAAGGCCTTTAATCCAACAGCCCATGAAGTGCTAAATTCTGCCTTCAATTACGTGAGAGAGCTTAGAAATGGATTTTCCCCTAGTCAAGCTTTCTGTTGAGACCATAGCCCCAGTTGGCCCCTTGACTGCAGCCTTGTGAGAGACCTTGAAGCTGAGGCACCTAACTAAGCCACATCTGGATTCCAGGCCCATAGGAATAGTGAAATAATAGTGTTTAATGTTTTAAGCTGCTAGGTTTGGGATAATTTTAAAATACAGCAATAGATACCAAATATAGGTTTTGGTACCATCAGTGGAGTGATGCCATTAAAAATAATACCAAAAAGTATGAAGTGCCTTTTTGACTGACCAGAAAATGAAGACTGGGGAAATTTTTTGATGTATATATTAGAGGAAACCTAAGTTAAACTGAACAGACTATCAGTAGAAATTCTGAACTTCTATAATGCTGAGGGACAGAAAGGAAGTGAGAAACATATTATAAAACCTGGAGGAAGACAGATCTTTATTAGGTGGTGGCAGAAACATAACATTGTTTTCAGTAATGTGGGAAGTGGGAAATGTACCTAATGAAATGGGTGATTTAGCTTAGGAGATTTCCAAGCAAAGCACTGAAGGCACTGTCTCGGGTAAAATGCTTTCCTTAAGTATTTGGGCACCTTGCTGCTTGGGGTAAAATGCAAGAGGACAGAGATGAATTGAAGGAAGTACTGATAAACAAACAGAAACCGGGACTTGATTAATTTTAAAATTCCCAGTCTGTCCAGATGGAAAATACTGCTATGTTTCAGAAATGCCTTCTCAGCAAAGATAAAATTTAGGATATTGCCAAGATCTTCCCCCAGTTGAGCCTTCAGATAAGACTGCAGCCCCAGCTGACATCTTGTTGAAGCCGTGTGAGAAAACTTTAGGCAAAAGCATACAGCTAAGTCCTGTCTAGATTTCCAACCCAGAGACTATGAGATAATATATTTAAGTTACTAAATTTGGAAGTAATTTTTAATGCAATAATAAATAACAAATTATATTGTTGTCATTATTATTTATCTATGCATCAGGAAGAATGCCCATCTCTCATTATGGCAAAGTGAAACAGAGATTCTCTCTATCAAGAATATAAGGCAGTTGAAGATGATATAATTGTACTGAACTAGGAAGATTGGGTAAAAGTTAATATACTAAATGTTGTAGCCCTAAGATTTTTTTCTGAGAAATCTGACCAGTTCAAGGGAAAGATTTAAAGAAACTACTATCAGGGGTTCCTTAAGGATAGAATAGCCAGATCTACTGTTGACCTATTGTAAAGACCAAGGTTGACAGGCCCCAGCCATCAATACAGAACTTCCAATCTATGCTTTAGCTTGCCACTTTTAAATATGAGTAGATGCCCAAATATTTGAGGAAAGCCTGTAAAATGAAAGACATAAACCAAAACAAATAATGTCAATGGGGAGGAATTGAAAACAGTATAAGAAGAAGAAAACTTCAAAGAAATCTACCAAAATGCCCAGAGAAATAAGAGAAGATAGGGCAGCCCCAAACCAGAATAGGCTGCTGTGAAGAAGGAATACTTAATGACCACAAACATCTCTTGGAAATTTAAAATTTGGTAGCAAGACCAAAATACTCAGTAATAGTGTCCAAAGACTGTATGATCAATTATGACAGGGTTTTTTGTTTTGTTTTGTTTTTACAGTGGCATTTCCAGCACCTTGAACATTGCCTGGTACATAGTAGGTACTCCAGAAACTTGTTAAATAAGTTAATTAGGGAATGATAATAAAGTTGGGCAAATGTCCTGAAGTAGAAAAGAAGAAGAGATGGAAAATATGAAAGAAAAATAGCAAAGCGAAAGGTCTCCAGGAAACCCAACATCCAAATAATTGGAGCTCCAGAATGAAGGAATAGATAAATCAGTTGGGAAAAAATAATCAGTAAAAACTTCTCAAAATGAATGACATGAATTTTTAGAATCAGCACAGTGGAGGAAAAGAAAGCTACACCAAGGCACATCATAGCAAAATTTCAGGACATAAGAGACAGCCACGCTGGAAGCTAAAGACAATGGAACAATGCTTTCTAAATCTGGGGGAGAAAATAATTTCCAACCAGGAATTCTATACCCAAACAGTCAATGAATGTGAAGGTAGGATAAAGATATTTTAAAACATTCAAGTCCTCAAAAAATTTGCTTCCTATGCATAACTTTTCCAATGACTACAAAAGAGTGCAATGTACCGAGATGAGGAAAGAAACCAAGAAAAAGAAAGACATGAGATCTAATAAAAGGACTCCAACACAAGACAGAGGTGGGGGAAATGCCCAGCATGTTGGTGAAAAGAGGTCCCCAAATGGCAGCTGTGCAGCAGATCTGGAGAGCAACCAATTCAGATTGGAGCAGGCCAGAGGCTCCAGAGAGATTTCTCCACAAATGTGAAATTGATAGAATGCTTAATGTGTTTGAATGCATTAAGAGGAGATTTGCACAACTGGGAAAGTGTTGGAATTAAATTAATGATAAGTACATAGAAAACCAACAAGACCATTATTAAGTACAGGAGAAACAAAATGTTGTGCAGGCATGAAAAACTAATCATGGTGTACAAGTGACCAGGCTGTGATGAATATTTATATGATAACAGTAATGTAGAAACTAAATATTGACCTAACCAAATTTACCATCTGGCTCCATGAGGAGAATGGGGTCAGAGAGATGGGAAAGTGTCCATTTATGCAGTGGGACCAGGAAGGGGCAGAAGGGGAGTTAAATCTTCCTCTTCCAGATGAGTCAACAGAGATTAACTATTTTTTTTTTTTTTAGCAGCAATACAAGCATGTTATTTAGAAACATAGAAGTACACTCAAAAGAAAATCAGTTTAGTAATTTGAATGTGGTTACCTCTAGGCAGTGGGAGATGAAATGGAGATTGTGGTAGTGGTAGTGGGGCATGCTGCTTTTTTAATAATAAGCCTTACAGAACTATTTACTTAAACTATGTGCATATAAATCTTTGATTAAAAATAAAACTGAATTAATAAAAAATTTAAAAAGGAAGGAAAGTAAACCAGGTGTTAACAAAAGAACAGGACCAATTTAGAAAAAACAGAACACTGATTTAGAATGGAAAATGAAAATAGTAAAAAGCTTTGAAGGTAACCAACAGCCTGTCTTTCATTCCACATGAAACAGATTTTTACTGCCTGAACAGAGAAAAATTATTTTGGATGATAGTGAGTTTATAAAAGAGCTTATGAAAGTAAAATACCTGTCATGTTAAAGAAGCAGCATTTTTGACTTAGGCAAATATGGACAACTCTTTAGAATAAAAGACAGCAGTAGGTCAGGGAGCATCTATCTCTTGGCAGAATGCTTTTAAGGAGGAATTTAAACTTCCTTTGCAAGGAAACAACCCTTCAAATGACCATTCTCATGACTTGAAACCAATTTAAGATGTTTATTTATTAAGCATCTAATGTATGCCAAGCCCTTGCTAAGAGCCTTAACATAGACCATGTTATCTATTTTCACATCAACTTTGAGAGAAGGATATCACATCCCTAACATAGACAGGTGAAGAATTTGAGGCTCAGAGAGTTTAACTCACTTACACCACTTCGTTAGATGAATAGGTGGTACTGACTGGGTTTAAGCCTGGGTCTGTCTGAGTCCAAGGCCAGGGCTGGGGAAAAGAGGCAGAAAGTCCTTCCTGTGATATCTGGGTATACACAACTGGTCCAAGTCGTGTGGATTTAATGAACTCCAGGGTAATGATCTCCTGCCTTCAACATCATGAGAGGCCATGAGTACAGAGAAAGAAGCAATGAAGCAAGAGGCAGGGTTTTAGAGCCTGGACTCTGCCCCTGAGTTGCTGGGTGACCTGGGACAAGTTACTTCATTTCTCTGTGTCTCTAATTTTTCATCTTCAAAGTGAGGAGGTAGACCAAGTGATCTCTTAGTTTCCTCTCTTTCTGAACACTAGGTGTTTCTAGAATTCATCTCTGATGTACAAGATAGTGACATGAGAGGTCAAGGGCAGTGGGCCCTGGTGTCAGCCCCTTCTTCAAAGTTGCTTGGGGCTTGAAGCTCTTGGCACTGCTTGGCAGAAGAAGGTAAGGATCGAGGGCAGAACAGCAGTGACTTTCTGCTTTGTTACTTTCTTCCCAGTCTCCTCGGGCTTCCCATTTGCTGGTTTGACTGTTGTCATCGTGTATGCTTGATTGTAGTGGTGAAAAGATCATGGGTTTTATATCAGAAGACTTTTGTTAGAGTCCTGGCTTTGCCAGTTTATTCATCCTTGCTTTTATTTATTCTGTAAATATTGATAAGGCATTTACTATGTGTTGGGCACTGCCAGGGAACATAGAAATGAATAAGATGTGATCCTGGCCCCTTGGAAACTCTTAGCATAGTAGGAAGAGAGATATATAAACAAATGACTATAATGAAATATTTAGTGTGTCTATGAAAGAAATCCATATAGGGCACAGTTATGACAGAAGGAGGTGGTCAGAAAAGGCCATCCAGAGAAGAGACATGAATTACTCTTGGCAGTTGAGTTAGCACTTGTCAGGAAGATAGGATTTGGAGATGAGGGTGACATAGGGTGGTGGGAAAGCATTGCAGGTAGAGAGAACAACATAAACAAAGGCAAGGGGATATGAAACAATGGGTCATGTTCAGAAAACTGTGCAAGGAGTGAAAAAAGTGGGCCTCTGCTTTTTAGCTATGAGGGGGTGAGGTGGGCATCATTCTGAGAGAGAGACATTAAAGTGACAGTAAGGCTCGGAGATAGAGGGAAGGTTTTAAGGAATGGTGGAGAATGTAGTTGCAGATATTTTCACAGTGGAATAAAGGCTCATAGTACTGGATTTGCAAGAGGGCCACAGTGGCAGGACAACAAGCATAGGAGAAGCACAGAGGTATGTGGGAATGAGGATGGATGAGCAGGGGCTGCATTTTGGTCAGAGCTGAAGGTGATAGGGAAAGAGCTTGGTAGATGATACTCAGTGGTGCTGGCTTTCCAGGTAGGCAGAAGCTGTCACCTAGGGTGAAGTTAAAGTCTACTGGAGCTGCCAATCTGTGGCCCTATTGCTAGGCCACCTTTCACTTAGGGTCTTAGCTAGCATAGGTGAGAAATACTTCTGAGAAGTACTGTGCCCATACGACTTCGAAGGCTCTGGCTGGCACAAGGGATGTCCTTCGCTAGTGGAAATTCTTTTGATCTCTCTAAATCTGTTTCTTCCACTATAAAGTGGAGATGATGATAGATAACAGTATCCAGTTCTTAGAGTTGTATCAAGGAGGACTAAAATGAGCTGGTGTGAGTGAGACAGTTGTGTGAGCTATAAAGAATGGTGCAGACTGGAGTTATCTTAAAGTTTCATAAACTCTAGTCCTCTGCTCCTTGTCCCCATCACCTCTTTGAAGGAGATGGTGTATTTGCTCTCACTTTGAAATTAAATTTGAGTTAACTTTGCACCTTCCCATTGCCAAATCTACTTTCAGAGATCTGTAATCTTTGTGTTGAATTGTGCAGCAGTACTGGGATGGATGAAACATATTCATTCTATTGTACATTTAAAATTTAGGTGCTTTATGTTTTCAACAGGATATTGCTTCGGATAATTGAAACATTTGATATTTGATAATTCAGTTTTTTGAACTCATATATATCCAAATAATTTGTGCTGTATGTGTGTTTGTGTGTGTGTGCACACTTTGTGCAGGTATTGACCCTTTATTCCTTAGGAGGTTGAAAGAACAAAAAGTATGATCCTAGGCTATTATTTGGGGCTAGACCTGATTACAATAACTTCACCTTCCTCCACTCTGTATCATTCCTCCCCCTCCAACATATATTAATAGATTTCTGCCCTCAAAAGCAGTACAGCTACAGCCTCCTGAGGGTGATATTTTAATGTCAGAGGAGAGATGATGTGCTCAGTGCCTTCAAGCCTGGACCCCCACTTCTGGACCCTGGTTTTGCGTCAATAAATATCTACTTACTCCAGTTACAATGATTAGCTCCTAGTGGAGATGTCTGAGAACCAATGTTTTGGGGTTTAGCCCTTTCTTCCAATCCAGAGATAGTCTGAGAAGCCTAGCATTGTTGTGGGCTCCCATAAACTGGCACTACTTAACATATGTTCAAGGATGGTACGCAGAAAATGTGGTTTTGTGTCGCACACCAGGTGATACTCGTTCTGATGAAGAGTTTGAATACCACTCACTCTCCTATGGATCCCCCCTCACACTCCTTCCTTTCTCTATTGCCCTGTCAGTTTCCCCTATACTTGTAGAGCATTTGCTAGAAAGAAACCCACTCCAGTTTTCTCAAGGAAAGAGGAGGCTGGTGCTGGAGGCTCACGCCTAAAATCCTGACAACTTGGAAGGCCAAGGAAGGAGGTTCGCTTGAGGCCAAGAGTTTGAGATCAGCCTGGGTAATATAGTGAGATCTTGTCTATACAAAACAATGAAAATAAACGAGCTGGGCTTGGGGGCACAAACCTGCCCTAGCTTCTCAAGGTGCTGAGGCAGGAGGGTTGCTTGAGCCAGGAGAGAGAGGCTGCATGCAGCGAGAGCTATGATCACGCCACTGCACTCCAGCCTGAGTGACAGAGAGAGACTGCTAAAAACAAAAACAAAACAAAACAAAACAAAACAAAAAAAAGTAAGGAGGATTTTATTCTAAGTCTACAAATTGGAATTGAACCTGGAGGTTTTTCTGGAATGAAGGCTTCTCAAGTGATTGATGCCAATTCCCAACTCTATCATAGGCTACTGTCTCTTGTTCTTTTTGCTACCCACTGACTTCTTTCTTCTTTCTGTCTCACTCCATCTTTTCTCAATCTTAAAGCTTTTGCTTACTTATAACTTTGATTTGCCAAGACCCTTAATGGCCCTGTATTACTTTATGGTACTTAATCACCTTCAGCTTCCACAGCTAACTGGCTTGTTCTGTCAATATTTTCTAGTTAAATCTTGAAAGATGGAATGTCATCAGCTCAGTTCATCACTTTATACCAGGAAAAGTGGTCATGTTCATCTCTAGTCCGATAATCTCTGGTTGTGAGGAGATGGGGCTCTGTATAACAAAACATCACCATCTACGTAACAGTAAACTGTGACAGACAGACCCTGTGATTGCCATCTTTAGTATAGACGACGTCTTTCCATACTAAATGTACAAGAAGAACTGCAGAGTGCCTTTCCAGCCAGAGGACTGTGATTAAACATCTTAATAAATTGAATCTAGACCCCCCTGATAGGACTTGAGTAATGGCTTTTGCATTTATTTTGCGTTAAAGCTTTCTTTATTGCTCCTAGATTATATTGCAGGTACTAATAGTCTCCCAAGAAGTTAGGCAGGAACAAAGCATCTCTAAAAATCAAGTCAGTGACCGCCCTCTGCAAATATATTTCTGGGTTCTCAATTGCTTTCCTGTTACAGGGTGACTGGCCCAACTCAGATCCCAAGTGTAGACTTGGAAGAGTTGCTCATGAGATGGAAATTTCTGCTAATAGAAGGAATCCATCAATCAAATACCCCAGATACGGAGGTAATTTCTAGCAAAGGTTTTTGTGGCATTAATTTGTTTTACTCTGACAACTTGATTAATCAGTTTTATTGTGACAACTTGTTTTGCTGCAATGCTGTCTAATCAGAGAGCTGTCACCAAAATATTTTATGGCTTCCCTATTTTACATCACAAATCAAAAACTCCAGCAACAGCTCACCAACATAAGAAGCGGCGATAATTAAAATGCATTCCGACAGAATTAGGAGGCATTCACTTGGGTGATGTTATTAGGAGAGATTGCACTTGCAGAGAAAGGAACAATCAGATGGTACTCTTTCTAAGTAATTATGCAGCTTCCCTGGTGAATCTCAAATGCCACACCTGCATAGAAGTTTAGGGTTTGATATGGGAATACTGCATGCACCTCTGCTGGATGCCTGTAGTTTTGACTGTTCGATCTTGGAAAAGCAGTGCCTCTACTCTTAGCTGACCCTCAGGAACACACCCATTAGGATCCGCCAAATAGTCAGCAGGAAATATAAGAAACTTGTCAGGAATAGACAGTGCTAGAAGAAGAACTCAGGAAACCCACCCCTACTCTCTTTTGGGAGCTGTGCAGGGAGTGAGGGGAGAGTGAGAATGGTGAGGAGCTGAGAAAATGTAGGGAAGGGTAGGAGGGTGTGCATCGTTCAGAGGGGGAATAGTAAGTGATCATTTTAAAGAATTCATAAAGTTTACATTTCTGCCTTTTTGCTTATATTATACCCACAGTAGAGGTGGTGAAGTGATGCATTGAAAACAGTCCCACAGTAATTGAACACTAGATTGCTAATATCTGTTAAAAAATATAACAACATGGGTACTATTACTCAAGTGTTTACAATGTGTTAGGTACTGAATAAGTAGCTATATACACATTTCATTATTAAATCATCACAACAACCCTATAAAGTAGGCATTATCAGTTCCATTTTTCCAGGGAGGGAAACTGAGGCTGACAGAGGTTAAGCAACTTGCTCAGAGTCTCACAGCTAATGAGTAAGTGACAGAGCTAAGATACGACGCAGGCCAGTCTCAAGTTACTCTGCTGGATTTCACCAGGGCTCCCCTTGTTATCTCCCCTGCCTGGGGCAACCCTGTTGGGAGCCCAGTTTCCTTCTTGCAAGGAATGGCACCGGCTGCAGCGGATGATCTGCCATCTGCTCAGAGGCAGATGGTGAGGCTTCCTGACTCATGGTCAGGTTGAGTGCATGCAGCAGGTCCAGCCATGTGTGAAGAAGTGTGGAGGGCAGGAGAGACCAGCTCCTGTTACATCAGGCAGCCTGTCTCCTTGCCATCCTGAGTTATGAATGGGCCATGTATGCTCTCCGGGGGAAGGGTCTGATTTGCAAGAACTATGAAGATGAGTATTATGATAAGCAAGACATTTATGGCCCCAGATGCCACAGGTCACAAAAGTCAATATGTTACATGCTCATTTAGCATGTTTGACTCTAATGGAACAGGTTGGAAATAATTGGCTTTTAAAGAAATGCTGCATTTCATTTCATTTCAGTCAGAAGCACGTACCCACTGGGTGATTGTAACTCCAGTCTTCACAAATTTACCTCATTCTGAGATTGGCAAATGGGGGGGTGGTGGGGGGGAAAGAACTGCATTGTATAGGGGACAAGATGGCAAAGAAGGTGTCCACATAAGGAATGTACAAAGCTAAATATTTTCAATAATTATATAGGGTTCCCAAAATATCAGGAGTTCCTTGGCAGTTGGACTTTTTCAATCTGGTGGTATTTCCTTAGACATGTGGTCATTATTTTCTCTACCAGCTGATCAAGGTCTAGCATCCCTTGCCTGCGATGGTTGGAAATAATTTCTCCTTTCCTCTTTCATTGATCCCCCAGTTGAACTTTATGAAATGGGAATGGTACAATGCTTGACAGTGGTAAGTTTTAGAATCAGCAAAAAGATGTACTTTTATGTCAATCAGAGTCTTGTTGGTAAAGTAGAAACTATACTAGTTATTTCTACAGGGAGAATTGGCTGTGGGGAATTGATTCAACAGGTGATAGAGAACTGAAAAAGCAACAAGGCAATACTGAGGTAAATGGAGACAGTAACTGCATGAAGCAGTTGCCATCCTAGGGCTGAGGGAACACAGGGGGAGAGACTGAGGTTATCAGAACCCAGGAGCTTTGAGGGGAATCCAGCATTGTTGGGACTCAGACCTTTGGAGTAGGGTGTTCAGGCTAGTTAGTGTGAATATCCCAGGAGCTCACAGGAGTATCCTCAGCCTCATGGATCTGAGGCTCAGACTTTTGAGGAAGGGGGTCTTCCTGTATGGTCCTAGCACCTCTGAGGGCTACAAAGAGGCTGATTCTGGGAGTGTGAAAAGAAGCAGGAAAAAGGAACTAACTTCTACTGGAACCAGCTGCAGCTGTATGTGTGAGGTACTGCTATGGGGGTGACACCGAAAAGAAATGGAAGTGGACAGGAAGGAGCATGCCTTCTTCCTTATCCTCCCAGAGTCTCCCTAGCTCCCCTCTATTGGCAGAGCCTAATAGGATGCTGGCTGGCAAAGCAGAGATGTGGTTTGCAGTGTACCATTCCCATTGGAAAGTAGAGTATAGAAAGGCAGATTTGAAACTGAGAGACAATAGCTTAATAATAGACACAAACAAGAATACGGCATCATATCTGGGAGCATGCAAGAAAATCACTTCTCAGATCTGACAAGACCATGCCTGTATGCTTCATTTCACTGCCCATTAAAGGATGCAGAGGGCAAAGACAATTGGGTTGAGATTTGCTGCATTTTCTCTGGCTCTGTGTGGCCACTTCTGATAAGATTCTCCATCTTTAGTTAAATATATTAATGCTTTAATCTGACCTTTGTGTGCGTGTGTATTTTCTTCCTGCTACTATAATCATCAAAAAGCTGAAGTTAGTGCAAGAAGTACAATTGTCACCAAATCCCCACCCACGGGGTTAATTTTGGAAGGAGTGTCAGGAAAGGAATGGAGGAAAATGGGGCCTTGAGAGTGTTTTAGTCAAGGCTATTGCATGAGAGCTGTAGGAACAGGCTTAAGATAGGGAGGCTGACTTCAAAGGGAAATGTGAAGATCTAGTGTTACGTTATTACTTTCACATGTGTGAATTAATCTTTGTTTGTAAGGAAAAGTCTTTTGAGAGCTATGACCTTAGCTTTCACTGTTTTGTTCAAGCCAAATGAGTTTTTAAAAATGTCTTTCAGAGGATAGAGTCCCAGAAATAATTTTATACAAGAAAAGTGACTTTTAAGAAGAATATTACAAATACCAAATTGAAAGAGTCTCAAAATAGTTCAACCCAAGTGTTAAGTAACTACATTTGGCTACAATTTGGTTTAGTAATTAAGACGAATGTGATGAAATGTAGCTGACAAAGAAAAACAGGAGGACATGGCTACAAGCTTGGAGCTTGGACGAATAGGATTGAAAAGTTTATCTCCAGGATTAGAGGTCTTAGGAAGGTCACACTCTCTTTCCCTTTATTAGGGTCACTTTAGAGTCTTGGTCTGAGGCCATGGCTTCTGCATGTTTGCACTTACTAAGGCTGACTGAGTTCTCTCTGGCACTTTCTGTCAGGCCTAGCACATTCACCCGATGCCTTAGCTGGGCCTCGCTGAACCGAAGTGACCAAGGATAGATGATGGAGGAATCAGATGGGGCATGGTGAGGAAGCCACATTTTTCTTAAAGAGAAGTGGAAAAAAGGACATTGGCGGCTTAGATGAAGGGCTGTTCAGATGTTGAGCCCCACAAAGGAGGCTGACTCAGTCTTCCCAGAGGTATCTGAAATTAGTTCAGGTCATCTAGCCTCCTCTCTGAGGTGCTGATGGCTCCTTGTGGAAGTGACCCTTGCTAATGTCTCCCTTCCTTAAATGTATAAAACAGCCAAGAAAATCTCTTTACCTAGATCTAACTTGGTTATGCAAAATGGGAAACTCTATTATTGTTAGCCTTTAAGCAGATGGTTTATCCTAAATAATTAAGTTTCTGGGGAGCACATGGGTAGAAATTTTCTTAAAAAATAAATAGTGGGACTGTAATCCTAGCACTTTGGGAGGCTGAGGTGGGCGGATCACTTAAGGTCAGGAGTTGGAGACCAGCCCAGCCAATATGATGGAACCCTGTCTCTACCAAAAAATACAAAAAATCTAGCTAAACGTGGTGACTGGTGTCTGTAATCCCAGCAACTCAGGAGGCTGAGGCAGAAAATTTCTTGAACCTAGGAAGCGGAGGTTGCAATGAGCTGAGATCATGCCACTGCACTCCAGCCTGGACAACAGAGTGAAACTTCATCTAAAAAAACAAAAGAGAAAAGTGGACTCGGTCTTACCCAAGTCTAAGCAGGTAATTTAGTACCTGATCAACTTATTTGAACTTGATGAAACAATATCGCACTTTGTGTGTCCTACCCATGGAGTTGCCATGAAGAAACTGACTACATTTATTTTCTTTGCAGTTGGACAGTCATGACAAAATGCAAACTATAGTTGCGGTAGTTTTTAGTTGTTGTAAGGAATCAGGTTTCTTGCTGTAAATACACGTGACTTAATCTTATTTGATTGTTACCGGAATTGACGTTGGGTGTTAAGAATATGTAATGTGACTATAATGCTGAAACTGAAATGTGTTCTCCCTTAAATATCTTTCATGGTTTGAGTTTGTTCTTGAGGAGCCCAGTCAATAGTGCATGTATTTTAAGAGACTTGCAGACTTTGTTCCACCTGAACCTTTGGAAAAAGACAGTCACTTAGAATTCTTAATTTTTTTTTTTGAATTCTTAATTTTATTTTTATTGGATTTTCTGAAATTCTTTTGGTATTGAGATATCATAATTATACATATTTGGGGAGTTCATGTGATTTTATTTTTATTTTTTTAATAATTAGAAATATTTCTGATATTGATCTCTTAAAAGAAACAAAAGAAGATGGCCAAATAGGAACAGCTCCAGGGTGCAGCTCCCCGGTGAGACCAATGCAGAAGGTGGGTGATTTCTGCATTTCCAATTGAGGTACCCAGTTTATCTCAGTGGGACTGGTTAGACAGTGGGTGCAGCCCACAGAGGGTAAGCAGGAGCGGGGGGGCATCACCTCACTCAGAAAGGGTAAGGGGCTGAGGGCCTCCCTCCCTTAGCCAAGGGAAGCCATGAAGGACTGTGCTATACAGCCCAGATACTATGCTTTTCCCATGGTTTTTGCAACCTGCAGCCAGGAAATTCCCTCGTGTGCCTACACTACCAGTGCCCTGGGTTTCAAGTACAAAACTGGGGGGCTGTTTGGGTTGATACGGAGCTAGCTGCAGGAGTTTTTTTTTTTTTTTTTCATACCCCAGTAGCACCTGGAACCCCAGCAAGACAGAACTGTTCACTTCCCTGGAAAGGGGGCTGAAACCAGGGAACCAAGTGATCTTTCTCAGTGGGTCCCACTTCCATGGAGCTCAGCAAGCTAAGAACCACTGGCTTGAAATTCTTGCTGCCAGCACAGCAGTCTGAAGTCAATCTGGGATGATAGAGCTTGGTGGGGGGGAGGGGGCATCCACCATTACTGAGGCTTGAGTAGGTGGTTTTCCCCCTCACAGTGTAAGGAAGGTAAATACACATGACTAAATCTTATTTTGATCGTTACTGGAACTGACATTGGGTGTTAAGAATATGTAATGTGAATATAATGCTGAAACTGAAATGTGTTCTCCCTTAAATGTCTTTCATGGTTTGAGGAAACTGAAATGTGTTTCCTCATTTCAGGTAAAGGCCCTCAGCCCCTTACCCTTTCTTATTGAGGTGATGCCCCACCTTGCTCCTCCTTACCCTCTGTGGGCTGCACCTACTGTCTAACCAGTTCCAGTGAGATAAATGTCTTTCATGGTGTAAAGGAAGACACCAGGAAGTTTGAACTGGGTGGAACTCACTGCAGCACAGCAAAGTGGCTGTGGCCAGACTGCCTCTCTAGATTTCTCCTCACTGGTCAGGGCATCTCTGAAAGAAAGGCAGCAGCCCCAGTCAGGGGCTTATAGATTAAACTCCCATCTCCCTGGGACAGAGTGCTTGCGGGAAGAGGTGGCTGTGGTCACAGCTTCAGCAGACTTAAACATTCATGCCTGCCAGTTCTGAAGAGAGCAGTGGATCTCCTAGCATAGTGCTCAAGCTCTGCTAAGGGACAGACTGCCTCCTCAAGTGGGTCCTTGACCCCTGTGCCTCCTGACAGGAAGACACCTCCCAGCAGGGGTCAACAGAAACTTTATGCAGGAGAGTTCTAGCTGGCATCGAGTGGGTGCCCCTCTGAAATGAAGGATATTCAAATAGAAAGAAAGGAAGTCAAATGGTCTATGTTTGCAGGTGACATAATTGTATATTTTGAAAACCCCATTGTCTCAGCCCCAAAACTCCTTAAGCTGATAAGCAACTTCAGCAAAGTTTCAGGATACAAAATCAATGTGCAAAAATCAAAAGCATTCCTATACACCAATAATAAGCAGCCAAATAATAAGTGAACTCCTATTGACAATTGCTACCAAGAGAATAAAATACCTAGGAATACAACTTACAAGGGGTATGAAGGACCAATTCAAGGAGAACTACAAACCACTGCTCAAGGAAATAAGAGAGGACACAAACAAATGGAAAAACATTCCATGTTCATGGATAGGAAGAAGCAATATTGTGAACATGGCCATACTGCCCAAAGTAATTTATAGATTCAATGCTATTCCCATCAAGTTACCATTGACTTTCTTCACAGAATTAGAGAAAACTACTTTAAATTTTATATGGAGCCAAAAAAGGTCCTGTTTAGCCAAGACAATCCTAAGCAAAAAGAACAAAGCTGGAGGCATCATGCTACCTGACCTCGAACTATACTACAATGCTATAGTAATCAACAGCATGGTACTTGTATCAAAACAGAAATGTAGACCAATGGAACAGAACAGAGGCCTCAGAAATAACACCACACATCTACAACCATCTGATCTTGACAAACCTGACAAAAACAAGCAATGGGGAAAGGATTCTCTATTTAATATATTGTGCTGGGAAAACTGACTAGCCATATGCAGAAAACTGAAACTGGATGCCTTCCTTACACTTTATACAAAAATTAACTCAAGTTGGATTAAAGATTTAAATGTAAAACCTAAAACCATAAAAACCCTAGAAGAAAACTTAGGCAATACCATTCAGGACATAGGTATGGGCAAAGACTTCATGACTAAAACACCAAAAGCAATGGCAACAAAAGCCAAAATTGACAAATGGGATCTAATTAAGCTAAAGAGCTTCTGCACAGCAAAAGAAATTATTATCAGAGTGAACAGGCAACCTACAGAATGGGAGAAAATTTTTTCAATCTATCCATCTGACAAAGGGCTAATATCCAGAATTTACAAGGAACTTAAACAGATTTACAAGAAAAAAAACCAGCAACCCCATCAAAAAGTGGGTGA
The DNA here is from genome assembly GCA_036589455.1 of Ateles fusciceps. NCBI lineage: Eukaryota > Metazoa > Chordata > Mammalia > Primates > Atelidae > Ateles > Ateles fusciceps. Next base: position 2,649,586 of record JAZHEH010000579.1, on the reverse strand, counting down.
AGGATATGAACAGACACTTCTCAAAAAAAGAAAGACATTTACGTGGCCAAGAAACTTTTGAAAAAAGCTCATCATAACTGGTTGTTAGAGAAATGCAAATCAAAACCACAATGAGATATCATCTCATGCCAGTTAGCATGGTGATCATTAAAAAGTCAGAAAACAACAGACGCTGGAGAGGATATGGAGAAATAGGAATGCTTTTACACTGTTGGTTGGAGTATAAACTTCCATTGTGGAAGACAGTGTGGCGACTCCTCAAGGATCTAGAACCAGAAATACCATTTGACCCAGCAATGCCATTACTAGGTATATACCCAAAGGATTATAAATCATTCTACTATAATGACATGCATACATACATTTATTGCAGCACTGTTCACAATAGCAAAGACTTGGAACCAACTCAAATGTCCATCAGTGATTGACTGGTTAAAGAAAATGTGGCACATATCCACCTTGGAATACTATGAAGCCATAAAAAAGAACGAGTTCATGTCCTTTGCAGGAACATGGATGAAGCTGGAAACCATCATTCTCAGTAAACTAACACAGGAACTGAAAACCAAATACTGCATGTTCTCACTCATAAGTGGGAGTGTTTTCTATTTCTGTGAAGAATGTCATTAGTATTTTGATAGGGAGTGCATTGAATCTGTAGATTGCTTTGGATAGTACAGACATTTTAACTATATTATTTCTTCCAATCCATAAGCATGTGATATTCTTCCATTTTTTGTGACCTCTTTAATTATAGTTTTATTTGTAGAGACCTTCCACTTTTTGGTTAAATTTATTCCTAGGCATTTTATTTAATTTTTGGTAGCTATTATAAATTGGATTGCTTTATTGACTTCAATTTTAGATCGATTGCTGTTAGTGTATAGAAACACTACTGATTTTGTATGTTGATTTGTGTACTACAACTTTAATGAATTTGTTTCTCAGTTCTAATAATTTTCCAGGGGAGTCTTAAGGTTTTTCTAAATATAATATAATGTAGTATGCAAACAAGACTAATTTGACTTCTCCCTTTCCAGTTTGGATGACCTTTATTTCTTTGTCTTGCCTAATTGCTTTGGCAAGGACTTCTGAAACCATGTTGGATAAAAGTGATGTAAGGGGGCATCCTTGTTTTGTTCCAGACATTAGTGGAAAGGCTTTTCATTTTTCTCCATTCAATATGATATTAGCTATGGGCTTGTTATACATGGTCTTTATCATGTTGAGGTACATTCCTTCTATACCCAGTTTGTTGAGGGTTTTAATCATAAAGTGTGTTAAATTTTATTGAATGCTTTTTCAGCATTTATTGAAATGATCACATGGTTTCTTGTCCTTGATTCTGTTATGTGATGCACTATGTTTATTTATGCATATGTTGAACAATCCTTGCATCCTTGTATTAATTCCACTTTATTATGGTGAATGCTCTTTTAAAAGTATTATTGAATTCTGTTTGCTAGTATTTTTAATACTATGTTCATCAAGGATATTGGTCTATAGATTTGTTTTGTGTGTGTGTCCCTGTCTGTTTTTGGTATTAGGGTAATGCTAGCATTGTAGAATGGGTTTATAAGTATCCCCTCCTCTTCAATTTTTTGAAATAGTTTAGGTAGAATTGTTATTAGTTCTTCTTTAAATATTTGATAGAATTAAGCAATGAATCTATCACATCCTGGGTTTTGCTTTAATGGGAGACTTTATTACTGCTTTGATCTTATTACCCATTATTGGTATGTTTAGGTTTTTTATTTCTTCATGGTTCAATGTAGGTTGTATGTGTCTAGGAATTTATCCATTTTTTTAGATTTTCTAATTTGTTAGCATATAATTGTTCATAATAATCTCTAGCAATCCTTTGTCTTTCTATGGTATCAGTTGTAATGTTTTCTTTTTTGTTTCTGATTTTACTTACTTGGGTCTTCTCTCTTTTTCTACTCTAGCCAAAGTTTTGTCATTTTTTTTTAAAACCTATTCAATAACCATTTTTTCATTTTGTCGATCTTTTATAATGTTTATTTAGTCTCAATTTTATTCATTTCTGCTCGATCTTTTCTATTTCTTTCCTTCTACTAATTTTAGGTTTGCTTTGTTCTCGCTTTTCTGGTTCCTTGAGGTGCATTGTTAGGTTGTTCATTTAAATCTTTTATATATTTATTTTTTGATGTAGGCATTAATTGCTGTAAAATTCACCCTTAATACTGTCCATGCTGTATTCCATAGGTTCTGGTATTTCCATTTTCATTTGTTTCAAAAAATTTTAAAAATTCTTTCTTAATTTCTTCATTGACCCATTCATTATTCAGGAGCAGGTTGTTTAATTTATGTGTGTTTGTGTAGTTTCCAAAATTCCTCCTGTTATGTTTAGTTTTATTTCATTGTAGTCAGAATAGATACTTGATATAATTTCTACTTTCTCGAATTAATTGTTTGTTTGTTTGTTTGTTTGTTTTGGTGTAACATATGCACTATCCTAGAAAATGTTCCATTACTGATGAGACAAACATTTTTCTGCAGCAGTTGAGTGAAATGTTCTACAAATGTCTGTTAGGTTCATTTGGCCTATATAGCTTAACTGCAATGTTACTTCGTTGATTTTCTGCCTGGAAGATAGATCCATTGCCAAAAGTGGGATGTTGAAATCCCCCTACGATTATTGTATTGCAGTCTATCTCTTCCCCCCCCCCGCCCGCCTTTTTTTTTTTTTTTTTGAGACTGAATCTCGCTCTGTCACCTGGACTGGGGTGCAGAGGTGCTATCTTGGCTCACTGCAATCTCTGCCTCCTGGGTTCAAGGAATTCTCTTACCTCAGCCTCCCAAGCAGCTACGACTACAGGTGGGTGTCAGCATGCCCAGTTAATTTTTGTATTTTTAGTAGAGATGGGGTTTCACCATACTGGCCAGGCTGGTCTCGAACTCATGACCTTGTGATCTACCAAGGCCTCCCAAAGTGCTGGGATTTACAGGCATGATGTGCTGCATCCGGCCTAATGTTTTTCTTTGAGCAGTCAGTTATTCCTTAAGGAGATTAGGAAATAAAAAGAAAAAGTTAGACTTACTGTATCTGGCATTCTTTGTTCCTTTGTGAAGATCAAATTTCCATCTGATGTCATTGTCCTGTCTGAAGATGTACCTCTAACATTTCTTGTAGTGAAGATCTCTCAGCTTTTTTGTTTGTCTGAAAAAATCTTTATTTGCCTTCATTTTTGATATTTTTGCTGGGTATAAACAGGTAGATTGATAGGTTTTTTCTTTTTATGTTTAAAGAATATTACTCACTTTTCCTATGGCTTGTGTGGCTTAAATGAGGAATCTATTTTTTTCCATTTTTCTTTTTCTGTATATAACATCTCCCCCTGCCTCTCTGGCCACTTTTAAGCTTTTCTCCTCATCCTTGGCTCTCAGATGTTTGATTATTCTGTTCATTGGTGTGGTTCTCGGCATATTCTTCTTGGGCTTTTAAAAACTTATTGAATGTGTAGATTTATTGTTCTCATCAATTGTATAAATATTTTGTCTATTATTTTCTCAAGTAGTTTTTTTTGGGGGGGTGTCTTTCCCTCTTCTTTCTTTCTCAGACTTAAATTACGCAAATTTTAGTCTGCTTGGTATTTTTTTCATTGGCTACTTGCTCTGTTCTTTTTCACTTTTGTATTCCATGCTTCATTTTGGCTTTTTTTTTCCCTATAGTATCTAATCTGCTGTTAATCTGATTCAGTGAGTTTTTTTATTTCAGCTACCGATTTTTTTTTAATCCCTAGAACTTCCATTCAGGGCTTCTTTTATGTCTTAGAAAGTGTTGGACTTCTTTTCTGTCATATAGTTAAGATACTTGAGGGTTCAATTATTTTGAAGCTTACTTTTAAGCTTTAGTCTAGAATTAGCCTCACTACAAAGTAATTGAATACTACCTTTGGATTCCCCTTGTATACTCTCTCTGATGCTCCATGTATTATGAGGCATCATGTATTTCTCCACTCTGACAGGTGAGAAACAAACTATATAAAATTCACTGCAAGCTCCAGAAATTTTTTGGCCTACTGCTTTACTCATAGAATTTCAGACCATGCATGTGCATATCCCTATTCAGCTACATGATTGAGAACTCCCATGTGTAGATCCCTGGTGTTCTCTCTCTTTGTGCAGTTGTCCTCTCTCTAGTGTTCTTTCATATATGTTCTAGCTACCTTCACCTGCCTGAACTCCAGTCTCACTCTCCTCAATTCAGAGAGAATGTGGGGCTCTGTTTAGGTTTCCTTCTCTTCTCTGTGTCCTGAAACTTCCTCAGAGCAATGATCTGAGATAAAGATAGGACTCATTTCATTTGTTTTTCTTCTCTCAAGGATCACTGCCCTTTGCTACATGTTGTCCAATGTCTGCAAACCATTGTTTCATGTACTTTGTCTGATTTTCTAGTTGTTTAAGGATGAATCTACACCCAGTTATTACATCACACATGGAAGTGGAAGTTCTCATATAAACTTTTAGAACAATATATTATTGCCATTTTGGGGGTAAAATATTGATATTTTCTTTTTTAAACTAAATTTTATCATCTTTTTTTAAAAAAATGTATCTTTATTAATTAGAGAGTTTTAAGGTTCACAGCAAATATGAGAGGAAGGTAGAGAGATTTCTCATATGCCCCCTACCCCTACAACACATGCATAGCCTCCCCCTATTATCGGCACCCCCACTACCTCCCACCAGATGGTACATTTGTTACAGTTTATGAACTTACATTGACACATCATTATCACCCAAAGTCAATAGTTTATATTAGGGATCTCTATTGGTGTTGTACATGCTATGGGTTTTGGCAAATGTATGATGACATGCATTCATCATTATAGTATTGTATGAAGTATTTCCTCTGTCTTAAAAATACTTGTTCTGTCTATTCATTTCTCCTTTCCCCCTAATCCTTGGCAATTACTGATCTTTTTATTGTCTCCATAGTTTTGCCTTTTCCAGAATGTGATATAGTTGGAATCATACAATATGTAGCCTTTTCAGATTGGTTTCTTTCATTTAGTAATATGCATTTAAGTTTCTTCCATGTGTTTTCATGGAAAAATAGATAAGGAACGGATAATTTATTTTTTGCTAGCACTGAATAATATTCCTTTCTTTGGATGTACCACAGTTTACTCATTTATCTACTGAAGGATATCTTGGTTGACTCCAAAATTTGACAATTATGAATAAAGCTGCTATAAACATCCATGTATAGGTTTTTGTATGGATATGTCTTCAACTTATATGAAACTGTCAAACTGTCTTCCAAAGTGGATGTACCATTTTGCATTCCTACCAACAATGAATGAGAATTCCTGTTGTTGCTCCACATTCTCACTGGCATTTGGTATTGTCAGTGCTCTCAATTTTGGCTATTCTAATAGGTGTATAGTGGTATTTTAGTGTTGTTTTCAAGTCTTAAACAATTTTTTTAGTAAATAAAACCTAGAAATATAGAAACCAATATTACAAATCTTTATATATACTATAATTGAGTATTGTTAATTTGTTTCAAATCTCTTTAAAAATAATAATGATATTAAATATAAAATAAATAGATTTTCTATGTATCAGGTATTATTCTAAATGTTTTACATGTATGGACTTACTTAATCTTCACAAACTTGTATGATTTCAGTATAAGGAACGATACTGTTGCACAAATGAGGCAAATGAATAATACAGTAGTTAAGTAGTATGCCCAAGACTTAAGGGATCTCTGGGGTGTCGGTTCTCTGGCAGGAAACCTCTGTGGCAGTGGCACGTTTGCCTAAGTTCTTTTCCTCTATCCAAGAAGAATGAGATATGCAGACAAGTGAAGGGTGAATAACATGAGGATGAGCTTTATTGAATGTTACAACAGCTCAGAGGAGGCCAGCAGTGGGTAGCTCATCTGTAGGCAGGTCATCCATTAAGTGTTCAATTCTGAGCAGAGAGGAAGCCCTGGAGAGGGTAGCTCCTCTTTGCTACTGGTCTTCCTGATGTCAGCTCTCAGTGCGAGAGGAGGCCCTGGAGAGGGTGACTCCTCTCTGATGGCAAGTCCGCAGCTCTCAGCAGAGAGGTAGCTCCTCTCTGCAGCTGGTTGTTCCATCATCTCCAGCTATCAGCAGAGAGGTTACACTCAGCAGAGAGGGTAATCCTCCCTGCAGCTGGTCATCAGGTGGTCTCTCTGCCCTTTCTATCCTCTGGTCATCATCTGCCCTGCTCTGGATGTCAGAGGAGAGGGAAGTGCCTCCGATTGGTCCATGGGCAGCCATGACGGGTCTGGAAAAGGCACCACAAGTCCCCATTCCAGTCAGAGGGACTGGCAGCTTGGCCCCCAGCCTTTAGGCTTTCCCTGGGCTGAAGCTGGGGCTTTCTGGGGTCCCATACCCTTCCGCCCCAGACTCTGTCTAGCAGAGAGCGGTCAGACAGTGGGAGCAGACATTCCTGAGCCTGCAGGGACAGGGCAGGGGGACTTCCACCCCGCCAAGGATGCAGGCTGCAGAGATTCCTGGGTCCTGCACCTGGGAAGGCAGCTGCAGCTGCACCCAGGGAGCTCCTTTCCCACCAACTTGGAAGGGATGGTGTTCCTGCTTATTCCCGGTTCCCATCTACTCCCTCACAGAGTGGGAAGCCCAGGTAGTAGGTCAGGCAGTTGCAGCTGCACCCAGGCAGACAGATCCTTCCTGCTTCTGGCCCGCTTCAAGAGCATGGAGAAGCCTGGATCCACAGCTGCAGTTTGGGTGGCTGTAGCCCCACCCAGGAGGGCAGGGCTCTCACTAGCTCCATGGAGTGTGCAGCCCAAGCCACCCCCTCCCCTGCTGCAGCCAGTGTAATGGCAGCAGCCACTGCCATCGCAAAGTCATACAACTAACTTGTAAATGAAGTAGGGATATGAATCCAGGGAGTCTGGCTGCAGAATTGGGTGACTAATCGCTACACTATACTGCTTCCCATAATTATTGAGTCAGATCAAGTAAGAATTCTCTGTTCTTGATCCCAGTTCTTTTTTCCTTATTCCTTACTCCTAAAAATTCCTTTATCCTTTTAGTTCATTTTAACATTTTAATCTTCAACATATTAATAAATAATGGGTAGAATTCTTGTGTTTTAAAACTTACATAAAATGTCTTACATCCTACATATAATTCTATGGCTGGCTTTTAAACTATACTTCATTTTTGAAGATATAATTTATGTTGAGACATGTATACTTGTATTTTTGTTTACTTAGTTGTCTATGTTACATATTGCTAATTCTAGCTAACACTCTAAAAGACTGCAAAATCCATTTCAGACAGTCAAGCACATGAGGGAATCTACTCCTGTTTGTTCCCCCTTTCTCAGGTCTATGCCTTCTGCTCCCTTTTGTACCAGTTGCTCTTCAGCTAATCCTTCCCTTTGACTCCCTCCTCTGTAGGATCCTCTGTTTCTTTGATCTTCTGGATTTCTTTTTTTGATTTGCTTCCTCTTGTTGATGGATACTTTCTCTGGTTACTTCCTAAGAAGGGTGCATGGAAAGTAAATTTTTTGAAGCTGCGCTTTCTGTAATTATCTTTATTCTACTCTTTATTCCACACTTGTTTGATAACGTTAGGTTCTAGACTGAAATAATTTTCTCTCTGACTTGTGAAGACATTGTTCTGATGCATTCTAGCTGACAGTGGAGTTGATTGTAAATAAGTTATCTGTGAGCTATTTTTGTTTTCCCTCCATGTAGGCTTTTGCCAGTTTTTCCTTAGCCGTAGTGTTCTAAAATTTCAAAATGAATGTGCATTGATATAGGTTTTGTTTATAATTTTTAACCTTGCTAGACACAGGTTGCAACATTTTATTCTGGAAACTCCTATCCTTCATTTTTCGACATTTAAAAATATTATTTATTTATTTTGAGACGGAGTCTCGCTCTGTTGCCAAGGCTGGAGTGCAGTGGCACGATCTCGGCTCACTAAAACCTCTGCCTCCCAGTTCAAGCAATTCCCTGCCTCAGCCTCCTGAGTAGCTGGGATTACAGGTGCCCACCACCATGCCTGGCTAATTTTTAAATTTTTAGTAGAGACTGGGTTTCGCTATCTTGGCCAGGCTGGTCTTGAACTCCTGACTTTGTGATCCATCCGCCTCGGACACCCACAGTGCTACGATTACAGGTGTGAGCCACTGCATCTGGCGAAATTTACAAATATTATTTAAAAAATCATCTTCTCCCCTCTGCCTTTCTGTTTTTTTCTGAATATTTCACTGTTGAACCTCCTAGACTGATCTTAGCTCTTCTCTACTATTTTTTATTTCTCTATCTTTTTGTTCAATCTTCTGTGACATGCCCTCAACTTTATCTTTCAACCTTTCTATTGATTTTCTCTTATTTCAGTTACTATATTTTTAAAAAATTTCAAGACCCTTAAATTATTCTCTGAATGTTCCTTTTTATAACCTATTTTTGTCTGTTCTGTCATGAATATAATCTTCTCTTATTTCTCTAGAAAATTACAGTTAAAAAAATTTTGTCCTCCTCTTTTGATTGTCTCTATTTTCTTTTTCTGGTTGGCTGGTTCTCCTTTTTTATTCTGGGGATTTTCTTCAAAGGTTTTGGTGTCCTTGGTTGACCTTTCCTATTTAAGAGCAAGGCACTTGGATCTCCAGTATGGGTGGTGCTTTACTGTGAGGTGGTTGAGCAGGGAACTTGCTGCTTTATTTAGAAACCCACAAAAATATCCGTATCTCCAGGTCTGTTCTCTGGGACATTCAGCTTCCCCAGAGAATAATCTACCAATTTGGAATCTACTCACATATGATTATAACTTGGCGCTAAGAAATGAAAGGAGGCTGGGAGTCTCACTTTCCTCAAATCTTGATTTTCATTAAACATCTGCCTGCCACTCTTTTATAGGCCTGGTCTCCCTGAAAATGGAGCCTTTTTGGTTAGCTTAACCACAAAATGAACAATCTATATCCTGCTGGATTGAGAAAGGGTTGTTGCTCAGCTTTGCAAGAGGTGGGAGAGTACTCCAGGATCTACTTTTTCACTTTTAGTCCATCTTTTCCATTCCCCAGCCCCAGCCCTGCCCTCTGTAGCTCATGGTGTTACAGAGGATGGAGATGTCCAGTGTCCTGCCCTGTGGTTTGGCATTGGCACACACTTGCTACTCAGCTTTCTCAGGTCTGTGAATGCTGTTTCTTCTCATCATCCATCATCTAGTGTTGTCTCTCACCTTCCATTCTGTTTGTCCATGTGGGTTTATAGCACTTGTAATTCTTTATTCTCATTTCAGTGGTGTACTGGGAGCGAGAAGAGATATATTTACATGTTAAAACAGCCGTGTTTAACTGATAGTTGGTGTGTCTGTTTCTATCCTTTTAGTTTTCAAACTTTTTTCCCCTCATTACCTACTTTACATGAAAAACGTAACTCATTTCAACCACAATCCAAGCTTCCACTCTTAGGTGAGGAACTCAGTCCTAGTTCTTGGCTTTATGCAGGAAGAGAGCTTCTAGTTCTTTGTTGCCTTTTAGGCATGTTTGGTTTCTATTCTTCTGTAGGATTAAAATCTCAGCAGACAGATTTATGGTCCTGTTGCTCTGTTGACCTCATGACTCTAGTCCACGGCAGTTCAACTCCATTTTCATAGAAAAATTTAATCATGTTTTTTTTTTGAAACACACGCGTTTCCCCTCTAGTTTAGAATTTATAAAGGAAGAGGTCTCTTAAGATACTTCTTCCACTATTTTGATCTTCAACCCTTCCTGTGACATTTTGGAAGCCCTGAACTTGTAATTTATTGTAATCTTCCATCCTTACCTCTTAATTGAAAGTACTTTTGCTATAGTTTCTTGATTTTCAAACCCGGGGGACTGTCTTTAGTTTTTTGCCTCATGAACTTCCCTATTGCATTTGATGCTTCATATTGTATCCTCCTTGAAACTATCAATTCTTTTAGCCTTTGCATGCTGTGTTTTCCCAGTGCCTCCTTTACATCACTACATCTCTGACCAATCCTTCTGTGACTCATTTGGGACTCCTTTTTCCATCTTCCACTGGAATATTGGTGTTCCCTAGGGTTTCAATCTGACATCTCTGCATTTCTTACTGTGCACACTTGTGGTTGACTTCATCCACAATCATCATTTTAGTTACTAACCAAATGCTGATGTGAATGAAATCTCCATCTCTAGCCCAGACCTCTTGCCCAGATTTCAAATCTAAAGCAAACTCTGCCTGCTGTCTCTAACTGAAAGGCCTACAGTCATCTCAAATTCAAGATGCCCAAGGATAAACATGTCATCTATGTTTCTAACCTTGGTGCTGCTCTTGGATTTCTGTTTCAATTGATGACACCTGTTGGATGAACAGCATTTGCCTGTTTCCAAGCTAGAAACCTGGGAGTCATCCATTATTGAATCTTCTTTCTTCTCACCCTCCATAATCTAGTTATATTTTTAGGTTGCCAAGGAACAGAAACATGGTCAATTTAGCCCAAGTAACAGGAGCCTGTTTGGGCAGAAAGGAAGACAGAAGTCTAATGGCAGTGAATCAAGCCTCATAAAAAGTACAAGTGGACCCAAGACAACCCTGGAAACCTCAGGACCTGCAATGTGTGGAACTTCCTGGCAGTTAATGTGACTCCAGCATCTCTGCCATATTCATCCCTGAAATGTAATTTTCTTATTCTTTTCCCACATTCTATATCTTTCTCTATATCATAGATTATCTTCATAAATTTGGCTTGGTATAGCCCTTCATGATTCCAACCCAATTTCCTCCTTCATATAGCCTCAACTTGATCTCATTTGGGCCTCTTCTCTTCTTGATGGCCTGTTTTCTCTACATTCAATGTTTTGGGGTCCCTGGGATCTGGGCCACATTGCAGGGTACTTGTCAGCTTCCCTTACATCAGATTCCCATCCCACTCCAAGCACCTCTACCAAGAGGAGAGGTTAATGAGAGATGAAATGTGACCACTCCAATTTGCCCCTGAATGATCTGGACTGGACATGTATTGCTCATAGGGGAAGCTGGCATAGCAAGCACTGTGATTGACAGGTTAGTGTATTCCTTACTCAATATATCATAAATTCCTATCAAACTTATCTTCTGAATAGTTTTCAAGCCTACATCCTTCTCTCCATTCTTAATCTCAATGTTTTAGTTCAAGTTCTCATCTTCTTTTTATCTGCCTGTGGTGCTATCCCTACATCTAGTCTTGTTCCTTCAAATATATAAATATATCTTCTGCTTAAGCCACAGAGTGATGGAACCAAAACACAGCTCATGTCATTTCTCTGCTAAAGCCTTTCAATACCTTACTCCCTTATTACTCCTAGGAATAATTCCAAATTTCTTTGATTTGACTTTCCCTCTTTGTGATCTTCTTTATCAATTTACTTCCCTTTTATCTGTTTCCTATCCCCTGTCTTATTCCTCCTCCACTTCCTGCTCCTCCTTCCTGAATTGATCACATTTTCAGTTTTAAGTACACTTAAAATATCTCTGTATTTATTGAATAAAATTTGTTACTTGTTCTTAACTAAAATATCTGATGAATTTAATTTCCATTTGTCCCTTAAAAGGAATCCAGAAAAGCTAATCACATTAAGTTGTTTTTCATTTCCACATGATTAATTTTTCTTCCCTGAGGGTCAGTGCTTCATCAACTGTTTTGGCTGATTGCAAAAGCCTCATAATCATCTGCAGGAATTCAGTCTCATCCCAATCAATCCATCTTCTACATTTATTTTTCAGAAACATATATCTGATCATGCATCTCTTCTGTGTAAACATGAAAGGCTCCTCAGGCCTACTGTCTGCAGCTTCCTCCCTCTCACCTCAAATGCCCTCCATGTACTTTCCCCTACAGTCGCCCTGTGAAGGGGCCTCTTCATATCCCCGCTCCCAACCAGGCAGTGGGCTTTAGTCTGCAGGATATTACTGCTCCATTTAATTTTTTTTTTTTTTTTTTTGAGATAGGGTCTCTCTCTTACCCAGGCTAGAGTGCAGTGGTGCAGTCATGGCTTACTGCAGCCTCAACCTCTAGGGCTTAAGTGATATCCCACCTCAGCCTCCAGAGTAGCTGGGACTATAATTTTTATTTTTTAAAATTTTTAGTAGAGATGAGATTTCCCTATGTTGCTCAGGCTAGTCTCAAACTCCTGGGCTCAAGCAATCCTTCTGCCTTGGCCTCCCAATGTGCTGGGATTATGGATGTGAGTCGCTACACTCAGCCTACTGTTCTGTTTATTCTTCTGGAGAACATCACATTAATTTAGGTTTTGGGGCCAATCTCTGTTTGTCCATTTGACACAATCTAACTACTTGAAAAGTGAAAAATTTAGTTCTTTAACGTGCTGTTTTCCTTACTGCCACGAAAATATTGATTAAGCTGTCGGAATGCTGAAACCAAGCTCCTAGCCACCATGGCACATGACCTCTAGGGGCAGAATTGTGCTATTACCACTTTTACTTAGTCTCCTTCCCCTTGGCCCCTCTACTCCAGCGAATCTAGCCATGTGCTCTCCCTGTAGGTGGTCAATAAATGCTATGGGTGCAACAGATTATTTTCTCCAAAGTCTTTGGTTACCAGCTACCTATGTCAAGGAGTTAAAAGAGAAAGCAAAAATCAGGCCAGGTGCAGCAGCTCATACCTATAATCCCAGTGCTACTCTCTGCAGCTTCCTCCCTCTCATATCAAATGCCCTCCACGTGCTTTCCCCTATAGTCTCCCTGTGAAGGGGCCTCTTCCTACCCCACCCCAAACCAGGCAGGGAGTTCTACACGGAGGCCTATATGGGTGGATTACTTGAACCCAGGAGTTCAAAAGCAGCCTGGGGAACATAACAAGACCCTGTCTCTACCAAAGAAAAATAAAAATTAACGTGATATGGTGGCACATACCTGTAGTGCCAGCTACTCTGGAGGCTGAAGCAGGAGGATAGCTTGTTGAGCCTAGGAAGTCAAGACTGCAGTGAACCATGATTGGTCCACTGTGTTCCAGCCTGGGCTCAGAGTGAGACCCTATCTCAAAAAACATATAAATAATTAGGGTAAATTTATTTATTTAAGTCTGTGTTTGTTTTAAATCTTTATCTAAATAGCTAATTTGAGGGTCACTTGAGGCCAGTCAGGGTGGAACTTAATTGGGATTGGCGCCACCTGGAGGGAGGTGGGGGCGGTGCATGAGGTGATGCATGGTGGGTGACTTCAATCCAACGGCTTCTGGTTAAGATCAGGCCAATGCCTCCCTGGCAGGCCATTTAGATTTTTAAAAATTGATGTATAATAAACTGCACATATTTAAGGTGTGTACAATTTGATAAGTTTTGACATATGTGTATACCTGTGAAACTGTCACCACCATCAAGATAATGAACTCACCTGTCACCTGCCAAAGTTTCACTGTTCCCCTTTGTAATCTCTCCCCCTCTGCCACTCCGTATTGCCACACTCTCTCCCCCAGACAACAAATGATCTGCTTTTTGTCACTACTGATTAAGTTTGCATTCTCTCAAATTTCATATAAATGGTATACTATAGTATATAGTTGTTGTGGGGGAGGAGCCTGGTTTCTTTCAGTCAGCATAATTATTTTGAGATTCATCCACACTGTTGCATGTTCATTCTTTCTTATTGCTGAGTTGCATCGAGTCCATTGTACGCCTCTGTCTCAATTCGTTTAATCATTCACCTGTGTTGGACATTTGGGTTGTTTGCAGTTTTGGACCACGACAAGTAAAGCTGCCACGAACACTCACGTACAACTTTTTGTGCTTTTGTTTTCATTTCTTTTGTGTAAATACCTGGGTGTGACATCGATGGGTCATATGGTAGCTGTATGTTTAACTTCCATATTCCCGTCAGCCGTGTGCACTGCTTCCAGTTGCTCTGCATCCCCACAACACTAGCTGTGGTCGGTTTTGTTGATTTTAGCCATTCTAATAGGTATGTAGCGGGCCATTTAGATTTTGAACTTAAAGAAAAATTCAGGTCCCATTCCAGGCCTACTGACTCATAACTTAGGGGGAGAGACTTGAGGTGTTGTATTTTTAGAAACGGAGATTCGCCATGGTCAGTCAGAAGCCCCAGCACTACATCACACTGGCTCCAGCTTCTCTGAAGGGGCTCAGGTGGGATCCTGACAGAAGTGGTGTGGGGCTCAGGTGGGATCCTACAGAAGTGGTGTGGGAAGGCAGGGAACAGAGTCAGAAGCAACTTTTTTTTTTTTTTTTTTTCCTGGATGAAATATGTCGAATTAGCTGAGCTTGTGTTGAATCAGCTATCATCTACCAGAACCAAATCTGTCAGCTTAAAAAAGTTCCTAATTAGGCCGGGTGCGGTGGCTCATGCCTGTAATCCCAGCACTTTGAAAGGCCAAGGCGGGCGGATCATGAGGTCAAGAGATGGAGACCATCCTGGCCAACGTGGTCAAATCCCGTCTCTACTAAAAATACAAAAAATTGGGTGGGCGTGGTGGTGCACGCCTGCAGTCCCAGCTACTCGGAAGGCTGAGGGAAAAGAATTGTTTGAACCCGGGGGGGCGGAGGTTGCAGGGAGCCGAGATGGCGCCACTGCACTGCAGCGTCGCTACAGAAGGAGACTCTATCTCGGAAAAAAAATAAATTAATTAAAAGAAAAAGTCCCTAATTAGAGGAGAAAAACCTTGATTCACCTTCTCTGGAAGATCTGCCCCTATGCCCTTGAAGGGAGTGATATGGTTCTGGGTGGGGCAGCGCGGCTCAGTGGCGCCAACATCAGAGTCTGAAGAAGAGTCAAAAGGGCACTGCAAATCCATTGCAGGAGGCTAGCCACAGCCAAACTTCTTTCCATTCCAGGGTGATAGACCCAAGTAGAAAAGAGACTGTAGAAGACATAGCCATGCTCAAAAACAAGGTACAACCTCTGTGGCTAGAAATGGTACAGAAACACACACAAACCAGTGACATGGCTGCTGCTGCAGGTCCACTGGGCTCCAGGCCTGTAAGTAGGTTTGGGCAGCCAGGAGTTCATATCTTGCCTGGTAGAGGGAGATACGGTGCTCCCATAAAAGAGTGGAATAGAATTTGGTTTGCTGCTTATAAGCAGGGGCTAGGGTAGGGTTTTCCTGTCTCAGAAAGGGGCAAAGGAGCTGTTGCCAAGCCCAGCTCATTGGAATTAGATCTAATACATATTGAACACTTGCTATGTATTGTGAACTATTCTAAGCTTCTTGTTTGGATTAATGTGTTTAGCTCTCACAACACTGTGAGGTTGATTCAATTATTATCATAATTTTAGAAATAAGACAAAGAAAGATTGCTATGTTTCTTGCCTTCAAGCAGACAGCGAGTAAGTACAGAGCAAGGGTTAACACTGAGGTGTACGGCTCCCCTGTCTGTGTGCCAGACCACCCCCCAGGGACTCACAGTGAGTTGCAAGCCAAGTGAAGTTGAAGGAAGCAGATACAGTCTTGCAACTAGACTGTGAACAAAGCCACATACTAGGTCAGTGACAGAATCTGTGATCCCAGTAGCACAGCAGGTGAAGAATAATCTGTAGATGATGGATTCTGTTCTAGGGGCCCTAGAGCCTGGCTGGAGGGCAACTGAAACATTTCAAGAGTGGGAGGAAGTTATAGAGCAAGAACAAGAGTGAGAAAGTGAGTATGAGGGAAAGAAAGAAAAAGCTTCCTCTGAAAATGAGACTGCAAACAAAAATTCTAAAACACATGAGGGACAGTGATATGGAGACATAGCCAACAACAAAAACACATGGTAAAGGAGATCCCTTTAGATAAAATGAGACTATTAGAGCAAGGTGAAAGTAATTTTAAAATAAGTCTATTTATGATCTTTAAAGAAATGAAGAATGATATACTAACCATTAAAAGTACAAGAATATTTGAAAAAGAGGCAGAAATGAAATGAAAACCACTATAAAAATAATTGAGTAGAAAGCCCATGAATAAAAAATACTTTGAGTAAGTCAAAGAGAGACGTAGTGAATCAAAAGATTATACTGAGGGATTCACCTAGAATGCAGAACAGTAAGCTAATGAGATAAAAATATAAAGGAGCAGATAATCATGTTAGCCAGCTATTTCTAAATTTGCCAGCCAGTGGACAAAATACTTTACACTGCCATTTCATTTAAACTTTATGACTAACCTTTGAAATGAATATCTTCATTTCCCCCCACCAATGTTATACACAAGTAATAACATGGAGAGAGTCACCCTTTTCTTAGTCCAGTTTAAAAAATTTTTTTTTGTTTTACCACAATCATACCCCCTACATATAAAATATCCCCTATATAAACATAATTACATAATTATTTTATATAAAAATAAAAGTTATACATATTCATAATAGAAAATGGAGCAAGTATACAAGCAGAAATCATCTGTAACTCTCTAACCCAGGGGCCGCCAATCCCCAGGCCATGGTGGCACAGCAGGAGATGAATGGCTGTCTAGTGAACATTACCACCTGAGCTCCACCTGTCAGATCAGTGGTGGCATTAGATTCTCATGGGAGCAAGAACCCTATTGTGAACTGCACATGTGAGGGATCTAGGTTGTGTGCTCCTTATGAGAATCTAACTAATGCCTGATGATTTGAGGTGGAACAGTTTCATCCTGAAACCACCCCCCATACCCTAGGTCTGTGGAAAAATTGTCTTCCACGTAACTGGTCCCTGGTGCCAAAAAGGTTGGGGTGGCTGCTGTAACCTATCAATACCTACTGGACCAGGATCTTATGGATTGTGTTTCCTTCTAGGCTCTATTCTGTGCCACACACATATGTACATATATTTGATGTTATTGATAATTATTATGGTTTTAAAATATATTATTCTTTAACCATTAAATATTTAATATTAATATTTCAATTAATATTATTTAATATTATATCATGAGTTTTTCCTCATGACTTTAAAATTCTTACAAAACTTTCTATCAGCTGCCTTATTGAAGCACTATAATATTTTTTGACCATATCTCTGCTGTCAAGTTTTAAGCTAGTTCAACTTTTCCACTGATATAAATAACACTTTATACATACATCTGTGTATCTCTGATTATTTACTTTTAATTTTCTCTCTTTGGGATATTTAATTTAGGAAGTGTTTAATGTTCCATGTTTTCCACCTAAAAATTTTTGTTATGAATTACTAGTTTTGTTATGCTGTCAGAGAATGTTGCTTATACAATGTGTACATTAGGAACTTATTGAAGCTTTCTTTGTAGCTCAGTATCAACTTTTGTAAATGTTTCATGGGCACATGAAAAGAAGGTGTATTTAGTGATTGTAGGGTACATTGTTTGATGTATTTTTATTAATTCAATTCCATTAATTTTATTCTTCAAATCCTCTATAGCTTTACTTTTTTCTCTTCTTAATCTATCAAGAAAGAGTGGGTGGTTTAGTGTTCCACAACAATTATGTATATCAATTTTCCCATGTATTTCCAACAATTTTTGCTTTTTATTTGCTAAATTATTTGACGTATAAAAATTTGTGAATATTATATTTTCATTGTGGATTATAACTTTTATAAATGTGAAGTGACATTTTATGTTTTGTTGAATGCATTTTGCTTGAATAAAACCTTTCTGGAATTTAACATTGCCATGCTGTGCTGTACTGTTTTGCATTTGCCTGAAAAATCTTTATTGATTCTTTTATTTCACACCATTTTTTTTGCTATTTTGCTTTATGTCTATTTCTCATAGGCAAGCTATTGTACGATTTGAGGTTGTTGCACAATTGGAGAATAGGTTTAATAGGGTAGTTAAACTCTTTATATTTATTTAGTGATTGATTTATTTTTTTATTTACCACTTATTTTATGCTTCTCATTTTTATGCTTCTTTGCTTTTTCTTTGTTTTCTATCTAAAGCTATATGGAATGTGTTTTATATCTTTTTATACTATTCAGTGATTTGGAAAACATATTCTATTTTAAATTATGTTACCAATTACCTTTAAGTATTAGAAACATTGAAATGTGTACTTTAAAAATTTTCGTTATGATATAAAACGTAAAAATGTGTTGTATACTTGAAAATTACTAAGAGAGTAGATTTTTAAATGTTTTCATCACAAAAATGAGACTATATATGTTAATTAGTCTGATTTACACATTCCAAAATGTATATATACATCAAAACATTGTGTTTACACCATAAATACAATTTTCATTTGTCAATTAAAAAAACAATTAAAAATGCATTAAATACATATATTCAGTTTATTGAATAATTATTAAGCAAATACCCATATAAATACCACCTTTTACTTTCACTTTCTGTATCCTTATGGTTTTGATGTGCTTCTTATAGGAATGATATGACATGGTTTTTATTTAATCCAGCATGACTATCTTTGTTTTTTATTTGAGCATTCAGTCCACTTAGATTTAAAGCAGTTATCCATATGTTTTAATTTTTAATTTACAACCTTATTTTGTGGTTTCTACTTGCCCAACCTTTTCTGTTTCTTTTACATTACTTTATTGCATTTATTTGGACTTAAGGAGTATTTTAAATATTCATTTCATTATTTTCGGCTAGTTTGGAAATATTTACTCTGTTTCTATTCACTTGGTGGTTACCTGGAAAATTACTATATGTGCACTTAACTTGTCAAAGTCCAAAGGAAACAGATTATTTTAGTTTCCTTCTGATAAATACAAGCACCTTAGAGTATTTTAAGTTTTTTTCCCTTTTTTCCTGGCTTACACATTGTTGTTGTCATATATTTTAGTTCTTTGCTTTTTATTCCTTGAAGCATTTAATGCAATTGTTTTATATAGACAATATTTAGATTTATCCAAATACTCACTATGTTCTTAGTTCTTTATTTCTTCTTTAATCTCAGACTTAATACAGTATTACTTTCTACCTGAAGTACATCCTTTAGAATTCCCATTGGCTAAGGCCTGCTGATAGTAAATTGTCAGATATTGTTGATCTGAGAATGTCTTTATTTTACCCTCATTTTTGAAAAATGTATATATAATTTTATTATATATTATATATAACATATTAATATATGATATATATAGAATTATATTTTATATTATTATATATAACTTACATATAATAAAATATTATAGATATATAATTTCCCCTATATCTATCTATAGGTAGATGTAGATATGGATATAAAGGCCAGGAATAGAATTTCTGACTGGCAGTCATTTCCTTTCAGTACATTGCAACATTGGAGATACTGTTTTGGCTCCTGGCTGTCATTGTTGCTGCTAAGAAGTTGGCTACCAGTGCAACTACTGCTCTGTTGAAGTAATCTATCTTTTTGAATTAAAATAATTTTTTTCTCTGTTGTTCTTCAATTTATATATATTAGGGCTGGGTGTACATTCTTTTTATTCATTCTTTTTGGGATTTGTTTGGCTTCTTGAATCTGTGTATTGATGTCTTTCATTAATTCTGGAAAATTCTCCCCAATGATCATTTCATATATTGTCATTCCCTTATTTTCTCTTCCTTCAAATTCTGGAAATCTGTTTTACACTGTGTTTTGAATAATTTCTTCTGCTCCATTTTGTTCACTAATTGTCCATGTAGCTATGTTCGTTGGCTGTTACATTCATCCATTGTTGTTTATTCCAAGGAGTAACAGAGAAGACATTCTAGTTATTTAAAGGAAGCATACTATAACTTTTTATAGCTTCTGTGCAGAGGTTTATTGCTGATATTTTAAAATGGTCTTTTATTGCAAGAAACAAAGTAAGGGTAGTTGAAGTTTAGCCTGATAATACTAATAGTTGAAGTTTTGGTGGCTATTGTTTCCATTGGTTCTCATTCCTTTTATCTGTTTTATTATTGTTGACTATATGAATGTCATTGCTCTCATAAATATTATTTTTGAGATCATTCGAGGCATAATATGAAGGTGCATTCTTCAGAGAGGATTTGTATTTACTTTGCTGCAACCCTGGGGGAACTACCAATCTAGAACCACATCAAATTTGTACCAAAGGATTTTATTCCCCACCCCCAACCAAGAGATGTGAATTTCATCTATGACTCTGCTCCAGGGATGCTTGTGTTTGCAACTTCTCAGGCAAATTTTTGTCTCCACCTTTTTCCTGTTTTTCTGATTAGTGCCAAGCAGCTTTCCTATTAGTATCCCGGGTGATGGTGAAAGATGGGGGTGGGGGATGAAGTCTTCCTTCTAGTTCACTCTTATCTTGAGGATGCAGTCTTTTGTGGTCCCAGATTCATGTAGGGAGCATATTCAGATAAGTGTTGAAGTAATACCTGCCCCTTCTGCCCAGTTCAGACACTAGAGTTTGATGTCAAAAGGGAAGGTCAAGTTTGCAGAGATAGACAGTTACACCTTCAGCACAAAGACTCTTTATTGCCTGTTTCCCCTGGTTGAATTTCCAATTCCACCTATACTTTGTCCCAATAATTCCCTGGTATGCTGTCAGGTCTTCTCTGATTTTATTTTATTTTATTCTTTACTTTTTAAAATATGGTTAAAAGATACATATTTAGAATTAGCCAGCTTGATTTGGTTTATATAGTTTCAATTTTTGTTGGCACATCCAAACCATTGCAGTTAGGAGTGCCAGTGGAACATATACCTTCTTCTCTCCATCAGGTCTGATCAGGGTGTTGACCTGGACGACACCAACATCATAGAGTTTCTTCAGGCCTGTTTGATCTGCTGCCTTTTGGCTTTAACATCCACAGTAAACACAAGTGTGGTGCTGTCCTCTACCTTCTTCACGGCCGACTCAGTGGTCAGGGGGGAATGTGCTGATGGGACAGTGGTGAAGCTTGCTTCTCCTGGGAGTGCTCTTCTGAACATATTTGGGCTGGCTTTGTAGCGGTGGTGTCTCAGGCCAGGAAGGTGGGTGATAGACAGATTAAAAAATTTTTTTGTGTGAGGCTGTGGATGCCTTTCAGCATTGCCTTCTTGGACTTCAAAGCCTTTACTTTGGCTTCAGCTTTGGGAGGAGGATATGGTTTGGCTGTGTCCCTACCGAAATCTCATCTCGAATTATAGCTTGCATAATTCCCATGTGTTGTGGGAGAGACCAGTGGGAGATATTTGAATCACGGGGGCAGTTTCCCCCATACAGTTCTCATGATAGTGAATAAGTCTCACGAGATATGATGGTTTTATAAGGGGAAATCCCTTTCACCTGCTTCTCTCTTTCTCTCTTGTCTGTACCATGTAAGAGGTGACTTTTGCCTTCCGTCATGATTGTGAGGCCTCCCCAGCCATGTGGAACTCAGTCCATTAAACCTCTTTTTCTTTAAATTACCAAGTCTTGGGTATGTCTTTATCAGCAGTGTGAAAACAGACTAATACAGAGGGACAAGAGCTTCCTTCCTCACTTTTAGTGCTATCTTCCTTCCCTGGTTTTTAAAAAGATTTAATAGACATCTTTCTGGAATTTTTAGTTGTTTTCAGCAAGTGCATTGGCCTGAGTTACTAGCCTACTATAATCTCACAAATAAAAGTCAATACAGTCTTCCATGGTTAGTTCCAGGATCCCTCACCGATACCACAATCCCCAGAAGCTCAAACCCCTTATATAAAATGGCATGGTATTTGCATATTATCCTCTATACTTTTAAATACTCTCCAGATTACTTATAATACCAAATACAGCATAAATGCTATGTAAATAGTTGTTTAGGGAATAATGACAAGAAAAAAATATCTGTACATGTTCAATACAGACAGAACCATCCATATTTTAAATTTTTTTACTGCAGTTGGTTGAGTCTGTGGAGGTGGAGCCTGCAGATATGGAAGACCAACTGTATACATACTTTGAGGACAAAAATAGCAAGTAAGATAATACTTTTGACTCTGAACATATAAGAAACTTGACATGCATTTTACTTTCTTCTGTCATCACCATTTACTTCTCCCCTTTCTCTCCACTTTTCCATCTAGTTTAATATAAACTGGAGGTGTATTAGTCCAGAATATTAATTTTATGATATTTTAATATTATGTGGCTTCTTTTTCACATTTTTTTTCCTGGCATTTGCACTTAGTTTGCAATCATATTTATAGCAATTATTTAGACTTATACTTAGTAGACCTCAGTAATCAGCAAATAACTCTTCCTCTTTTTAACTCAATTATCCACCTTTAAGTACTTTAAAACAACCTTTTGTTTTAGGAAAGGGAAATTAGGGAGTATATTTTCTGGATTTCTTTGTATTCCACATCTTCCTTGTTTCTTTTACATATCAAAGAAGATTTGGCTGGTTATAGAATTATATAGAATCTTTCCTTTTTTAAAGCCCTATTTTTGGCCAGCAATGGTGGCATGTACCTATAATCACAGTTACTCTAAGGAGGTGGGAGGATCACTTGAGTCCAGGAGTTTGAGTGAGCTGTGATGGTGCCACTGCACCCTAGCCTGGGTGACACAGCGAGAACCTTCCTCTAAAAATAAAATACAACATTAAAAAAACCCTATTTTATTTTTTACTTTTAAATTTTCTCTTTTTAAATTGACTACATATTCATGAGGTACATAGTAATGCTTTGATACATATAATGTATAGTGAACAGATCAGGGTATTAGCATAGCCATCATCTCAAACAAACATTTATCAATTCTTTCTGTTAAGAAAGTTCAATATCCTCTTTCTAGCTATTTGAAAGTATGTACTATATTATCGTTAACTATAGTCATCCTACATTGGTGTAGAATACTAGAACTGATTCCTACTATCTTGCTGTAATTTTGTATCCTTTAACAAATGTCTCCCTGTATCTTCCTTTCTTCTACCTTCCCAGTGTCCAGTGTCCTCTGTTCTATTATACTTTTTACTTCTATGAGAACAACTTTTTTAGCTCCCACATAGGAGTCAGAACATGTGGTGTTTAACTTTCTGTTCTTGGCTGATTTCACTTATAACCTCCTCCAGTCTCGTCCATGTTGCTGTGAATGGCAGGATTTCATTCTTTTTATGGCTCAATAGTATTCCTTTATGTATATATACCACATTTTCTTTATCCATGCATCTGTTGTTGGACATCTGGGTTGAGTCCATATCTTGGCTACTGTGAATAGTGCTACAGTAAACTTGGAGATGCAGAAGTATCTTTGACATATTGATTTCCTTTCCTTTTAAAACCCTCTTGTCTCCTACCAGTTCATGTTGGAATGAAGTCTGAAGTCAGCTTGGTTATTTCTATTGCTTTCCTGGCAGCCTTTTTGTTCTTTTACTATAAAATCATCTGATTAAAAAAATTCATTCTTAAGTAATCAGTATGTGCTAGGCTTTACTCATTACTCTTGGGGGAGTTTTGATATCTTATATTCACAAAAGTATCCCAAATTTTCAATGTACCATGCCCCAATATACTTACTGGTGGGAATCTCAGATTTTCTCAAGAGCCCTCCTGTGACAACTACTATATTCCTGGGAATTTCCAGGGACCTTTACATGTCCAGCCTCAGTGTTCCCCCAGGCCCCACCAGTTTCTGAGTCCAAAGGCAGGAACTCTATGGCTCCTGGATGTTGGTTTCACATTTAACCAGAGCCAGTTCCCACAGTTCTAATTGCCCCTCTGTCCCATTCGCTGTGGGTGTGCCTCCCAGTGCTGCAGACACCCTCAAGCTGCTTATGCCCATGCTGCCCATGGGTGCAGCATCACCATCCTCCTCTGGATTGTCAGCCTCCACAGCTTCTTGTCTCTCTGGCCAGTGTGCAATCACCTTCCTCTGTTTTTGTCCAACTCTGTCAGCTGGAGTTTCCAAAGCAGAACTATCTGACCCTTAATGCCTTTGTCTCTCCCACCGGACTCCTGAGCTCCATGAAAGTCAAGGGATATACCTAGGCACCTGTTTCCAATGTACTTGAACATTTGCAACAGCTTAGAAGCTCTGAGAACATACTGTGACCAGCAGTTAGGAGGCTGATCTGCTTGGAAGTGAGGAAATAAAGCAAACAGTAGAAGTATTCATGCTCTCACTTCCATTTTCAATCAAAAAAGAAGGGAGTGACAGGCGTGTGTATACCCCTTCTTATGTGAAGTTGGGGCCTGGGCTGTGGCCTGACCTGCGGCCTCTGGAAATCAGACTTTCAGCTCAGAAGTGAGACCCAAGAGGAGCCAATGTCTGGGTTTTGCACAAGATACCGAATGGTTGTTTGTCCACATTGTGGTAAATGAGTGGGCAGGGGGATCCAGGAACAGTTCAATGTATTGAATTCTCAGGAGTAGCAGAATGCAAGAAAGGGATTGAAGCAAATAGCAGCAGCTGAGAACTGGGAGGTGGAAACCAGAAACCTGAGAGAATCCTTGAGACAAGAGTGTGCAGAAAGAGCAGGCTTTGTAGGGAGCCTTCAGAGAAGCTGTGCACTGGAGGGGACCTCAGTGTGCCAAGCTGACTTGAAGTGGAATGAAAGCAAGATAAACCCTTGGAAAAATGTGAGGGTGAGAAGACAGTACCAGCATGAGGACACACAGGGGAAAATGTGCGTGATACTTTAAACTGCATTTGCACAGTGGCAGCATCTGCCTGAGGGCAGAGGGGGCTGTAATTGAAGTTCCAGAAGCATGCAGACATTTAGTGGAGGATTAACTCAGGAGAGCCTTGTGTTTGTAGATGGAGCAAGGCAACTGGCCTGGAGTGGGGACAGCGAGGGATGCTTTTGGCTTCTCCACCGCTCACTGGGAACCAGATGGCAGCTCTTTGATTTTCCCTTGTAGGGAGATGCTGGGCTTTGTAAGACAAACACATTCCTCACAGTTATACCAATGTCCTGACTCCTGGGTCAACAGAGAATGTGTCCAGTTGGGGGATGGATGTGTCCCACTCCTCTTGGAAGTCCTCGGTTGTGTCCTGGAGCAGGTTACCTGCTGTTTCCTCTAGTTAAGGGATAGTGAATAACTGCATGAACAGATGGATGAATGGGTGAGTGTGTATGGAGGCCACAGAGGTCACTGTGAGCCTTGGAGGACACTGTCATTGGGACCAACTCCCGGCCTGTTGCTCAAAGGGAAAGCATGTTTGGATCTCTGGGTCTGCAGGCTGTCTTGGGCAGTAATCCTTTTTGTCCTGATGTCTGCTTTCTCTGGAGCAGTGGGGTTAGCCTCTCTCCATTCTGGGATGTGTGGACAGGCAGTGAGTGCCTGGAAAAGCAAAAGGCTGAGTTTTGTCTCATTCACATACCAAGGAAAGCTGAGAGGAGTGGAGGTACAGGGGGAGCTATTGTTTGCGTCTTCACTATCATCTTTGCCTCATGCTTTGGGCTCCTTATGACAAACATTGACACATCACCAAGGTTAATTTCCTGATTGTATTCATATGTTTTCACACTGCTGATAAAGACATACCTGAGTCTGGGTAATTTACAAAGAAAAGGAGGTTTAATGGACTCACAGTTCCATGTGGCTGGGGGAGACCTCACAATCATGGCAGAAGGCAAAAGGCATATCTGACATCACAGCAAGCAAAGAGAGAATGAGAGCCAAGTAAAAGGGGTTCCCCCTTATAAAACCATCAGATCTCATGAGACTTATTCACTACCATGAGAACAGTATGGGAGGAAACCTCCATGGTTCGATTATCTCCCACCGGGTCCCTCCCACAACACATGGGAATTATGGGAACTACAATTCAAGATGAAATTTGAATGGGGACATAGCCAAACCATATCACTGATGCATAGGCTCACATAACCCCAGAAAATTCTGGTGAGGTGGGAGTTATGTGGTGCATGGCAGAATTGCTTTCTGTAACCTGGTCCTCTGGGAGCCTGGGTCTCCCTTCTGCTTCTCCCAGGAGTAGAGGCAGCTGGAACAGACCCCCCTGATATCATCCTGCTTGCCACCCCAGACCTACATAGAAGGCCCTGGAGCAGACTGGGCAGCAGCCTGCTGTTTCCTCTAGCTAAAGCATAGTCCCGGGCAGAGGTCTCCTGGGCTGGCGATGGGCAGGTGCCTCCTCTTCTCTCTTTTCCTGTCCTCCAGGAACTCATATTTCCTGGTGCAGAATGGGAAGTTAAGCAAACCACCTTCATAGATTTACTCTGATTGCACAGAAGTATCTCATCTGCATATATTAGAGTCATACAGGCAATAGCCAAGTACATTAAAAGCATGTTTTCTCGTGATAGAAATCTTATGGTTTCAGAGACAGGTTTGACATTGGTGTCTCTTGGCCCATAGATATCGGATAATCACAATGAGCAAATGGAACCTTTCTTGTCTGACCTCAGAGGGGCCCAGAGAGGTGCTACTGTTTTCTGTAGTCTCCATAGCCGCCTGCCACAAGGCTTGATGTTCCCACAATACCCATTCATTTAGGTTTAAGGAACTGAAGCTCCTTTTAAAAATGTAAATGTTGTCTGGGAAGGGTAACATTTTAAACCATAATCTGCATTAGCTTGAATTAATTTATCAGGTTAGCAGTGGTCTCCAATGAGTGCTTGGAAGAAGTGGAAATTGGTTTTGATTGGGGCTGGGGGAGAGGAACTGAGGGGCTCAGCAGGGATGGCAGGGCAGGTAGAGCCCTCACAGGGAGGGCGGCCTGAGCCCACACACCAGCTGTCTGGCTGGGGATGCAGAGCTATAAGCCAGGGCACTGGAGCCAACCTTGTATGCAGTTGCTTTTTTAGGGACCAGCCTATCAATCATACACATGCCACCAATGCTTTACTTGGTGGTGTCATGATTGCCACATCTGTTTCATCTCCTCTGCCAAACCCAGCCTTAACTTCCTTTGCACCAGTTCTGACTGTTCTCTGCACGTGCACAGTGATATCCTTAAGCCAAGGCCTAAGTCCTCTGATGAAACCGCAGAGCAGCTGGTTTGTTTTGTTGAATACTATTAAAATGAAGAGTGCAACCCAAATATCTCTGGCTTCTATCAGATAGGTGAACAAATGGGGCAATTTTTTTTCACTAGCTCATACTTCTACCTGCTAATGCAGAGCCTCTAGACTACTTCAAAATCTCAGCCAGTTCGAGGGGGGCTGAGACAGAATACATGGAGCTGCTCTTGTTTACTCAGGGGCAATTCCTCATGAGGAGTGGCTTCCTTCTGCCTGTGGACTGGGGGGTAACTCAGTCCTTGTGACATTTCCCTGTTCTCCGTGGTGGGCAGAGCTGGTTCCTGGAGAAGAGGTGAGTGCACAAAGGGCTGAGGAGCTTCTTGGGAAAAGAGACCTAGACCAACCCCTTCTCTTTTGAAGTTCAATGGTATTAGAACTTCTCTGACAGATGGCCTTGAACTGAGGTTCCTGGACATGAGAGAAAGAAGGTCCTGAGGGGGACTCACCATAAGGGCAGAAGAAGTGAGGAACTGTGCTCAAGCCTGAGACTCAGGCACATCCTTAATTCCCTTCGCCTCACCCTTCCCTTTATACGCGTTGCAAAAAGTCAATGCTGGTTAAGCCCAAGTCTGCTCCTTCACCCCTGCCCTTGAGTGGTGCAGAGTGGCTGGGAGAAAACCCAAAATAAGATCCAAATCCTACTGGGGCTCATGTGATGTGATGTGATTTGTATTCTGCCTGTGTCTCCGGCCTCATTTCATGATGTGTCCCTGGACTCACTTTGCTCCGGCCATCCTGGCCCTAAACCATGCTTACATGGTTCCCACCTCAGGGTCTTTGCACATACTCTTTCCAGGTGAGATGTTTTTTCCTCAGACTTTGCATATCTCATCTCTCACTCCATTCAAGTTTCTCCGCCTTCTTTTCTCAGAGAGTCTCCCCTGGCCTCTATGTAACCCTCATCCCCACCCCATCACGCTCTATTCCTTGCCCTTCATTGACATTTTTGTACTTCTGTTTATCTGTTAATTTTGTTACTCTCATTTCTATGTATATAAACTCCAAGTGCCTAAAAGAATGCCTAGTATGTTAGTAGATGCTCAACAAATACTGTTTGAATTAATAATAAACACAAGAAAGTGAAAAATTCCAAAATTCTGAATATACTGTAATCACAAAAGGACAGTGTAAAATGTTCTGAGATAAAGTGGATAGCGGGATGCCATTTTGTGACATTGACCACAGCTAAAAAAGAGAGATGACAGAAAGCCCAGTAGGTAACAAGGATTACAGAGGCACCACCGTAGGAATGAGAAGGAAAGGGAGCTGATTGAGCTAAGGAGCAGTGTCAGATACCGTAGATGTCTCTCCCTTAAACTGGAGTTCTGCAACAGCTCTTATCAATTCCCCTGCTATTCTTTCCCAGGTGGCTTCTCACACCCTCATGGAGAAGAGCTCTGGCAGGTTGCCACTCAGAGGCACCAGGCAATCCTAGACAAACTGAAGCCAGAAGTGGGCTCAGTATTGGCTCAAGCTAGAAGCTCCCACTGTGGAACAATGTAAGGACCCTGTAGGAAAAAGCCATTCGATCCTGTAGTGGCCATAGAAGAATATAAGGGGAAGGGGCCTTTAAAAGTTAGAGCAAGGGTATTCTGGCCTCTTAAGGACATCAGCATTTTTGTTTTCATTTTAAGTGAGTACATTTGGCCTTTTCCCTCTACAACCTTCAGAGTCCCAGGCTAAGCAGAGAACAGAAAGGCAACTCATAACCCAGGGACAGAATGCTGGAAATGTTGTGGAAAAAGCTCCTTGGTACAGTGACAAACAATAGGATTTTGCATGATGCTTCCTCCCAACTAATAGGTTCTGAGCAGGTCAGGCCCAGGGCGAGAGATTACCTGAGGGAACTACAGATACTTGAGGAAAGAACTGGGTAAAATGTGAATTCTTCTTGGTTTCAATAAACCTATGATAAAAATGATGATGACAATCATAGAACCAGAGTTCATAGCCCTGTTGAGACAGGCTTGTTGGTCTTTTTCAATATATATATATTTTACCATTATAACAAGCCGTAGTGCTCAATAAATACTTGTTGAATAGACAAATGAAAAAAATGTCTAATACTTGACAGAGATAGAGTAAGCGTGTAAGGAAAATGTGAGACATTCTTACTTTTTGCACAGAAGAAGCTGACCTTGGTAAAAAATCTGCTCCACTCTGGGACCTCTAGAATGCATTGGTGGGTGGTAGGAGAAGCAATCCTGGAGTGTTTTATACCTGTTGTCTCCTAGGATTGAGGTCTGAGGCAGAAGTAGGGAGATACAATTAAGTTCTTAGAGAAAAGACTCTTAAGCCTTTTCTGAATAATGAAACTCCCTTGAGGATCTGGAATATTAACATGCACACAGAGGAAGTGTGGGTGAGTAGTAAAAGAATGCCACCTGTGACCTATGTTAATCACTGATTCCCTTTGTTTTTCTCTTTCTCTTTCCCTTTCTCTACAACAAGGTTTCTCTACCCTGCTACTACATTTTGGGCCAATTCTTGGTAATGGTAGGGGAGATGCTTGCCCATGTACTGTAGGATTTTTCACATCATCCCTGACCTCTACCTACTGGGTGCCTGTAGCACCTCCCTAGGCATGAGACTCAAAAATGTCTTGAGACATTGTGGGCAGACTCACCTCAGTTGACTTTTTTTTTTTTTTTTTTTTTTTACGGAGTCTTGCTCTGTCGCCCAGGCTGGAGTGCAGTGGTGTGATCTCGGCTCACTGCAGCCTCCGCCTCCTGGGTTGTAAACCCTCCTGGGTTCAAGCAATTCTCCTGCCTCAGCCTCCCGAGTAGCTGGGACTACAGCTGCACACCACCACACCTGGCTAATTTTTGTATTTTTAGTAGAGACAGAGTTTCACCATGTTGGCCAGGATGGTCTCTATGTCCTGACCTTGTAATCTGCCCGCCTCAGCCTCCCAAAGTGCTGGGATTACAGGGGTGAGCCACTGCGCCCGGCCCTGCTCTACTTTTTCATGTGAGAATTTTTGGTTCTCATCTGACTTACCAGCTGGAAGAGAGGGGACCCTGTATTGCATGGGACCCTGGACCTAAAGGGTTACAGTGACCTCTGTGGGTGTCTCCAGCAACAGCCTCCTCTCCTCTGTGGTTCCGGCTCCCACTGATTCCAGTGGGCTCCGGCCGGCCCACTCTGATTCCAGCTTTTTGAATGTGCTTCTTCCTTTAAGAATCAAATGGTGTCATGCACATTCAACTTTATTGCTTCAGAGGATTGGATAGCACCCAGTTCACGGTGGGCAACTCAGGTCCCGTGGGCACTTGATATCTCATTAGGCGTTCAATCTCTGCCAAAGCCCTGCAGCAAGCCAGAGAGAGCTTCTCAGAAGGAGAAGAAATGTTAACAAAGAGGGCTGCTGGAGGTCTGCACTGTGATTCTTCTGCTGGGGCTCAGAGGTCCCATACAGCCTCCTGATTGACCACAGACACTTAGGACGAGGTTGGCTGGCTTTACTAAGTCAAAGTCCCAATGGCAGGGCTGTTTAGTCCTTGCTACTTCTTTTCTGGGCCCCATTCTCAGCTCACTGCCTTACAGTTCCTTGGTAAATGGATCAGAGCAGCATGCCCATTGTGATATGAGCTGCCTGCAAAACCCAGAGAGGCTCAGGGTTAGCCCATGTGGAGAATTAGAGCAACTGAGAAATACATCCTCAGCTGCTTCCTGCCTCACTGGGCCAGGGTACGCACCTATCTGGAGCTGCAACGATTTCCCCGAAGTTTCTTTTGGGAGCTGTGGAACACTAATCACTGCCTCAGAGGGAGAACTGGCTGGCAGCCCTCTGCTGGGTCTTTTCCTGATGCCTCGTTCTCCTGCATCAATCAATTATTCACATTTGTTTTCTCCAGCTTGTTAATTAAACACAGATACTGTGTCTGTATGTTTCAGTGCCTGAGTTGTCACAGCACCTAATTTGCAAGAAAACATAGTTAGGCCGGATTCCCTTTTCCCGGCTCTCTTTGTGGGGCGTGTGGCTCCGTAACTACTCACTGGGTTGTGTCTCTCCAAGCATCAGCAGTAACCAAATGTGTAGATGAGGACCCTGCAGTCAACTTTCCTGGCGATCCGGGAGTCCCTGAATACAGTGTTCCAGGAGACCCTGGAGGAGATGCAGAAAATCCAGTTTGTGGGGAAGAATGCGTTCCATTGTCTAGGAACTTCAGTTGCTAGAAAGCTACTTCTCAGATTGAACTTTGCCTACTCAGGCTTGCCAGTCAGCACTCAAGTGCCCTCCTATTCCCTCTTAGAATTAGGAGACCTTGTTTCTTGTCTTAAGGTCTCAAGCGTTTAGTTTCCCAAAGACATGTTTAGTTGAAAGGAAAAGATCTTTCTTTAAAACATTGAGCTCTGTATTAAAAATAAATGAAAAACACGAAATTAAAAAAAACAAAACAAAATATCAAATAAAACCCAACCACTGGATCCTTGAATAAAATGCATCTTTCAAGTCACCCTAAATTTTCAATGGTTTAAATCTTTTTGGATTATGGGCATAGCTTTGGGGGATTCCAGTCCTCTTTTTTTTTTTTCATTTATAGGTGAGAAACTTTTGGCCCAGGAAGGCTAAGTACTTACTTAGGTGTACACAGTAAGTACTGGGGCTAGGATTTGAATTCTGCTCTGCTCTGCTCTGAGACAGACCCCATGCATTTCTACCATTCCACACACAATGTGGCGCCTCTGACAGGTAGAAATTCAATATATGGCTGCTTTCTGAAAACCAAAGAGGCAGCCTTAGTTTGTTGAGCAATTTTTCTTCTCTACCCCTGAAACGGAATTATACAGGTTACCTGCTTTTGCCAGAATGAAGCAGCCCTCACTTCCAACTGGTACAGTAAGTTTTCTCTCCAATTGACTTTCTCTTTCTGATGACTATCTTTGTTAATTTTTGATAAAAACTTACTCTAAGCTTAATCATTTCCAAAGTTATTTATTTGAGTTTATTCACTAGAGTCCTTGTAAGAACCAGCGCCACAGGTTGGCGATAAAGCCTCCGTTTACTCTGGACACCACTCTTTTCTCAAAGGGCCAGGACTCCTTGCAGAAAGTCATGTGGATATCACATTCAGACAGGACCTAATAAGGGCATTGAGGGTCACTCACTAGTGAGCACTGGCCATGTATGTACCAAACATTGGATTAGCAGGTAGATTTCCCGTCCATACAGAGTTGCGGCAAATTGATTTTTGAATGTATGTGGAGGCATATATAATATATGGCAAGTAAATAAAAAACAAAAGATACTTGAAGTCGTTTTGCCAGTGGGTCAAATATCTCAGGCCACAGAACTGTCCATTAGTCCCAAAGGTTCCATCACTCCCTGGAGACAACACAGCCACTGTCTGGGAACATCAGCAGCCTGAAAGAGGTCTCCTCCTGACTTTTGGAGTTTTGTGAATGCTCATCCTCCTGCATGGTGACTTCGAGAGCTTGGTCAGGGACCTGTGCTCTTTTGTCAGTGTGCAGAAACTTGATACATCCTTGACAATCCACATGTATATGTAACTGCTTGTTGAATATCTCCTCAGTGCCAGGAACTTGTGATCAATTACATCTCATTCTCCTAAGCCCCTGTGAGCAATAATATCCCTCTTTTTCAGATGAAAAAACTGAGGCTGTACAGAGGTTAAGTAACTTGCTATGGTCATATGGTAAGTGTCAGAGCTGGATTCAACCCTGTGTTGGCTTAACTCTCTTTGTTCTTCTCTTTCTTCTTTCATGTCCCAGAATGGTCAACTTAAAGAACTCTAGGGTTGCCTGTTGTAGAAATCAACTCTTCAATCATCAGCAGCTGCATTTCTCCTGGGATGCTCTGGTGGAAATGACAGCATGGCACACTCTCTTCTGGTCCATTGGTCTACATGGGAGAGGTGGAGGTCAGGGCATTGCCTCCTATCGATAGAGATCCCCCAGGGCTGCCATTGGGGCAGTTCTACTGGGGTTGGATATGTGCTTCATGATGACTGCAGTGACAGCTACCAGATGTCTACAGCCACCCTAAGGCCAACAACTTCAGTTAAGTGCCTGGCCTGGCTGCTTTCCAGAGGGTCAGTGTTTGGGGGTGTAGAGTGGGATGGTTCATAGGAGTAGGAGTGGATAAGGTTATTTCCTGCAGAGTTCACTGCTCTCTCTTGCTTCCTACTGTCTCTGCTGAGTGACATTTGCACCAGGTGCTCCCAAAGGGAGTTGCTTTGGTGAAATGTCACCGGCTTCAGCAGGGATAGCCCTTCTCCATCCTTCATTTCTTCCTCTGCCCCTCCCTTCCACCCTTCAAGTGCCTTTTTTATTTCGAAAGGACACTGTCTGGAAATTCAAGTGCAGGAAAAAATAATTACATTTTCTCTTCAGGTGTGCCTCTCAAAAAGCCTTCAAATGATCTCTGGTTGAAACACTGGGATCATTCCAGAGGGAAACAGGTATTAGCGGCAGCTTTGGGGGCTTCCCTGTGTGGGTCTCACTGCTGCTTTTCTCCATGCTCAGGGCCACGATGACAGTGTGGTCGATTGCTTTGCCTCCCTCCCTTCTGCCACTCTCTCCCAGCAGAGGTCAAGGTCTCATTCAATGCCACACAAGTAGTAAGTGGTAGGGCTCACCTGGCTTTGCAGCTGGGTCTGTTCAACTCCACAGCTATGCTTTTAATAACTTTGCTATGCAATTGCAGTGACTATATTTGCAGAACCAAAAATTAGAAGGCATGATCTGACAAATATTTTCTTTTCCTGACATTGCTTTTTGTTTCAAATTTTTAATATGAAAAGCCACACAAAGGCACCAAAATGAAATCATGTTTTGTTACGCATACATCTAAATAACATAATCGTTATTGGAAAGAAGAAATTATATAAGATTGGAATTGTCCCAGGAAATCCAGCTCACAGAGTTGCTATTTGGTGAGAATTGCATTTGACCAGGAGCTAAGAGTCCTTGGTTCTGGTCCAGGTTTGGCTCTCAACTAGCTGTGTGATCTTGATTAACTTCACCTCTCTGGGCCTTATTTTCTTAGTTGGTGAAGTGAGAAACAGTTGGCTCAGATGAGGTCTCATGGCCTTTCTAGTGCTGATGTTCAATGGCCTTGTAATTCTAGGTATAGACTTCATTAGTTGGGCTGTCAGTGACATATACATGAGATTCTTCCTTTGGAAATGAGTTGTGTTCTTCCCCCTGCTTTAGATTAATCCTGGCAACATCTGAATCCAGCCCTTTGCTGTCTGGAACCCTCTCATGTTCCCTGGGAGTTCACTATTTTTTATAGACTGAATCCTTGGAACATAGTTTTTCTGATTTTTTCAGGAAAATAATCTCTGTTTGAACTCACCTCATTGCTTGCTCCTTTCCCTTTCTTCAACCTAGACTCCCACCTCCTTCTTCTGTCTACCCTTTTTCGCACATGCCAACCCCTCCCTTCCTGCTGCTTCGAAGCAATGCCTCCCCAGTATCTCCCGCTGTCTTTTTCATTTCAATCATTCTCTGCACATAAAATCGAGGCTCAGCATTCCCTGTATGGAAAGGGACAAGTAAACAAGGCCAGCCATGCTTGGCTCAACTGTCACTGCACAGCCATCTCTCTTCCTCTCCCATCTTTTCCTTTCCTCCCTGCTTCTCCCACTGCATTTAAGTTTTCTACCCTTTCCACACATCTGAGATTGTGCTTTTGAAGATAACCAGAGAGTCTATTCTTGAAGCTCAGTCACGGTTTCTCCCGGCTTTCCTTGACCTTTCTGCAGCATCTGGCACTGGCACCTCTACCCTTTGAAACACTCTTATTTGACTTCAATTGCCACTACACTATCCGACTCTGTCTCCCTCATTTTGTACTCATCTTTTATAAGTGGACATTTCTGGAGGTCCTGGCTCTGACTCATTTTCTACCCTTTCTCAGAGATTTCACCTATTCTTATTGCTTCCACTAAATCTCTTTGAGATTTGACATCAAGTTGCTATCAGCCCCATGGACATCTTCACTTGGGTGTTCCATTATCACCTTATTCAACATGTTTGCAATGAAACTTACCATCCTCAATCAAAACCCGCATCTCCTCCAGATTTCCCGTTGCTGTTGATTTTCTGTCAATTACGTGGGTTTGAAATCTAGTCAGCGTCCCTCAGTCCACTTTCTTCCTCACCCACTCCTCTGACCAGTCACTGCAACTGATCTATTTGTTATTCATATGTCTCTTACATGCATGCCCTCCTATTTCCAATGCTATCTTCCTGGTTCTGATTCACACAAAGAATCTCTTTACCAGTCTTTAATTTCTTGATTCTCCAACCCATCCTGTTTTCCTGTATGCCAATAACCTTCCTAGAATATAACTTTGCACATTTCTCTGTATCCTTCTGCTTCCTGTATTCTCAATCACAAAATAAACTTTCCGAAGTTCCCAGAATAACACCCCAAGCTCTCAGGCTGACATAGAAAGGCATCCAAAATGTGGCCCTAGTCTGTTCTATTCTTACTTCCCATTAGTTTCCACATAGATACAATTTCCTGTAGACAAAAGCATATACTTTGTCTGCCCTTTTGTTTATCCAGAGCTTGGTCCTCCACAGTCCCATGTGCTTGAGCAAGAAAATGGGCCTCCATGAGTCTGATTCTGCACCTATAAAATGGTCACGATCCCGTCTCTGATTTTCTTTGGGTGGTTGTGAAGACGAAATTCACTTATTCAAGAAGCATTTACTGCAGAGCTCCTGGGAATTGGCAAAGATAAATAAGTTACAGTCTCTCCCCTGCAGGTTGCTCAGGTAATTTGAGGAAATATACACTTAAAAAACCCACACTGTCAGTAGGACGGGTGAGCAAGAGTTCACTGGCACGCACACTGGGCCCCAGCTTGGCCCAGCCCCACCAACCTGAGACCTGCTCAGCTCCTTTCTAAGCCACCCTCCATCAAAGACTACCTGTCCTCCTCCCTTTCCTCAGGGCCCAGCTTTCCCTAATGTGAAAATGAGTAATAATGGATGCTAATGTGTTACTTCTTGCAGGTGACATATTTACATTTTAATAGCAGAAAATTCAAAGGAGGCTATTTTAAGCCCTGTGGCAGGTGGGTGGGGACATATTTTGAGTTAGGGAGGATTTGAGGGGCCTTAAGTGGATAGGCACCCACTGATTCTACCTTATGGGATTGGTTGCCCTCGGGGAGTCCAGAGATAAGGATTGCCTCCCTGGGCTTCGCCCCCTCCCTATCTGATGGGAGTACTTTAGAGTGTCGGACTCCCAGGGCAATGATGGATGAGACATCTGCTCCATGATGGGCTATTACCAACAATTCATTACTGCAAAATGGACTTACCCTCATTAACCCAGGAGCTCTGAGTTTAATGTGGCATTCTGCAATCTCACAGATTCTGCTGCACACATTGAGGGCGTGCATCACATTTTATAGAGCCAGGAAACCTGAACTTTAGAAAACAATGGAGATTTAGCATGCCTCTTGAATTAGCTGACGTATTTACTCTTTGTGAATAAGCCTGTTTGTAGAAAAACACTGTAGCTCACAGTCTCATTATTAGAAATTAATTCGCTCCACTGCTCTACCCAAGGGCACAATTCTCCTTGGGGAACAGTTTTGCCCTTATCACGCTGGTGCTTGCAGTAGGTGACTAGGTTTTTGAAGTTCTGGCCTGGGAATGTTTCTCCCGGGGCAGTTCTGGGAAATGGGCTGAGTCTGTAGGTCTCTGCAGGCCCTTCATCATGAGTCACCTGTGTGAAATTTGCACATTCTGTATGGGAGCATTTGGGAAGATTTCTTTTTCCCTTTGTGATGTGTCCCAGCAAAACCATTGTCATATATCCACATTTTGGGGGAGGAGTGAATTATCCAGAACCAGTATTCAGTTCAAATAATGTGTGACAGACACAGTGTCAATTTCCTAAACTTCTGATATTATAGGTACTGCTGTTGATGCACGAACTCCCTGCCTGGGTTTAGCTTATCCTTAGTAAATTATCCAGCAATTTGTCACATCCTCACAAATGACAGTTCTTCTGGGCTTCTTTTTCTTCAGTAGCTCAGGGATCTCTAAGGTCTCTTCTAGATAGAAGATTCTGTGTTGCCATCTCCCAAATCAGCAACTGGGGGATTTTTTTTAAAACCCAGGCCCCACATTGCAGATGTCCCACCTCATTGCTGGTGGTAATGGTGGATGACGGAGATAACATTTTTGGGGCCACAGTACAGTCAGTAATTTTCTTTTTTTTTTCCCTTAGGAGTTAAACTTGGTAATTCATTTCTCTCAGTCTGTTAGGTCTCATAGATACATGCAGTAACCTGTCTTCAGGCTTAAAAGTGCTTATTCATTTAGCCATTCATTCCTTTCACAAATATTTATTGAACGCTCATTAAGTGCAAGGCACTCTGTTAGGTGCTGGGGCCGTACTGGGCATGGGGTTCCCCTAAACAGCTAGAGACTGTTTAGCTCCAGCACAGACATAATCCAATTATATTTATCAAGTACTTGCTGCATACTTACAGTGGATCAGGCCCTGGGGAGAGGAAACCAAGACACTCCCTGAAAGGTACACATGCCAGGTACACACGCTGTTCTCTGAGGTCAGATTAAGATGCAAACTTTTGTGCATAGTATCTTTCTTCTCTCACACAGCCTGCTTCTTTCCTGCTCGATGAAGGGGACTCCCAGTCCACCTTTCCAGACCACATTTCCATTAGGATGCTTATCCTAGATTTTTGATGATTTCCCACCTGGGATTACATGGAAATATTGGGAGAATGTCCTTACCTTTCAGCAGAAATTTTTTACCGGTTGTCTCACCAGCTTAAGCATCCTGTCTCACCACCAACTTTCTGTTCATTTTTCTATTTCCATCTTTATCCTGATAGGAAAATCAGGGATCCTGTATCTCCACTTAGAACAGGCTGTGTGAATTGGAGCAAGTTTTTATCTGTGCTCTCCTCCCTTTCCTCAGAGAAAGGGAGGATCCTGTGTAATTTCCAAGGATTCTCCTGTATAATTTTCATAGCCATTTGGGTTGTTTCTACTCTTTGACTATTATGAATAAAGCTGCTATGAACAGTCATATAGAAATTTAGGTTTTCATTTCTCTTGGGAGGAGTAGAATTTCTGGGTCATAGGATGATTCTATGTTTACCATTTGGTGGAAATGCCAGTTGTTTTCTAAAGCAACTGCACCATTTCACATTTCTACCAGCAATCAGTCATCAATTCTCCATCAAGGCAGTGACCAGCCACTCTCTCTGAAGAGTATAAGGAAAAGAAGCTACAGTTCCCACTCCTGTTGCTGGTTTTAGGCCATAACAAATATTCATTGCCCATGCACCTGCATTACTAATTCTAGATTTCTCTCTCACCTCCAGCTAGGTTGCATGCCCCATGGGTTGCTGCGTATGCTTTTCAACTTTAAAGTGCATTGAATCACCTGTGAATTGTGTTAAAATGCAGAATCGGATTCAGTGGTCTGGGAGGGACCTGGGCTTCTGCATCTCTGGAAGTTGTCAGGTGGTGTTGATGCAGCTTGTCCATGGACACATTGGGTAGCAAAGAACTAGGCTACGTTTATCGTTGATTGCCATTCCCTTGCTAAACCATGGTTGCTGCAATTGCCCCTTTGTAGTTTTTGCCAGGTTTCAAGCACCTAGAAAAGCCCCACTGAAACCCCCCAGGTTCTAGAAGAATCTTTCCTCCTCCTATTGTGCAGCCACAACTCAAGCTCCTTCTGGTAATCAGGGTTATTAATCCCACCAGTACAATAACTCCTGTGTTGTTCACTAGCATAAGGTGTGCTAAATAACTAAGTGGTAGTCAGCTTCAAGCTCAGTGGAACCTTACTGGCAGAAGAGTTTCTTCCCTGACAACCAGACCTCTTATCCAGCAGGGCCCAGGCTATAGATTACACAAATTCTATGAGTGAGTGGGAAAGATGGTGAGAGAGACAAGTCCTATATCCACTCCTTGGTTCCTGGACTGTGTAACCCTGCTGTATGGGACACAGCACCATATACGATGTTAACACTGCTCAGTGCACATACAACATCACCAATGATTGTGTCCTGGCCCTTTGGTGTGTTGTTACAGGGTGGGTGCCTTTGCTTATTCTGCCCTTCCTTTAGGCTGCTGCTTCTGGATGATGGGGGCCATACTAAGACTAATGAATTCCATGGTCACACATGCATTGTGTGTCTCCTTTGCAAAGGTAAAGTGGCCCTAGGAACCAGCATAGTGACTGGGTGGCTGTTGGGTGAGGCTGATTACCATAGAACTGCTGCCTGGTCACAGCAGTGCAGAGCTGGTCACTGGTGACAATAGAGGTGGAACAGTGGTAAAGGGCCCAAGACAGATGAGGCTGAGAGGATCTGGGAAGATGCATAAGAAGTGTCTCATGTGGAAGGCTTGTGGTCTGGTTCAGAAAGCAAGATATAAACACAAGGCAGAAGAGACACTGACATCCATGGGAGTTTCAACATAGTCAGTGTAGAGGGGGTGAGCATGGTCTGGAGTAGACGAGGGGCTTTCAAGAATAGGTATGACAGAGCCTGGTGCTGCAGGCCATGCAGACATGAGACTGGTGGAAAGGAGAAAGTATTCCAGGTGGTCAAGGCCAGTGTCAAGAAGGACTCAGATGTGGGAGTGCATGAGTTTATTTAGGGACTTGAACACAGACAGTTTGGAGCTGGTTTCTGGGGAGGAATCATAAAATAATTTTGTAGTAATACGTAGCCTTTATTGAGCCCATATTGTATGCCTGGCACTATTCTGAACTCTTACGTGGATTACCTAATTTAAACCTCTAAATTACTCCTTAAGGAGGCAAGGACAGTATTTGGGGGTATTTTGAATAACTATACAAAGAGTTGGGTTTTACCATTGCCACACTGGCACCGGAGGAGTGTGGGCCCCATGAAGACAGGGCCAATTTCTTGCTAACTTTTATATTCTTCATTCTTTATATAGAGCCTGGCAAATGGGAAAGTTTCCATGATATCACTGAATGTTACTAACAGCTATCCCTAACAATGCCCTCCATGTATACCAGGCACTGTTGAAAGTGCTTGACCTGGAAGAAGTTATTTAATCCTCACATAATCCCGTAAGGTGGGCACTAGTATTATACCCATTTTATAGATGAGAAAGTTGAGGCACAGAGATGTTAAGTGATTTGTCCAAAGTAACAGAGAAAGAGAGGGCCAGTGCTGGGTTTCTGACCCACACAGTCTGGCTTTAGAATCCACATATTTAATTAATACACTCCTAAATGAATTTTGAGAGGCACATGGCTTCTCAAAAATCATTTAGGAGAAAGATTTGAAAATGCTATTGGAAATTAAGTGGTGGGGAAGGTTTTCAGCTTGGGTCAGTGGGAAGACAGGTGAGCAGATGTTTTAGGGGGTAAGAGGATGTACTTCAATGGGTCACCTATGGTCTCTCTGTTTCCTCCAGAGAGAAGGCATATCCTTCAGGCCTCGAGTATCAGCAGACATGCAGTTCTGAACCAGTACGAGGTTTGTGTGTGTATGTTTTCTCTTATTTCCCCTACAGTGTATTTACACTCAAGATTGAGATAAACATCCATTTGCTTTAACACATGTGAAAATACCTTAGCAAC
Source organism: Ateles fusciceps (assembly GCA_036589455.1). Classification (NCBI taxonomy): domain Eukaryota; kingdom Metazoa; phylum Chordata; class Mammalia; order Primates; family Atelidae; genus Ateles; species Ateles fusciceps. The sequence goes on along the minus strand of JAZHEH010000579.1, from coordinate 2,609,176 downwards.
TTCCTGCAGCTCTGGTCTGTTGCTAAGCAGTGACCCTACTGCTACCATGGCAACATCAGAGACTCCAGAGTGCTGCTGGTACCAGCTTCTTGTTACTGACAAGATTTTGGGAAACTGTTAGCAGGGCTTTAGGAGCACATTTGCTCTTGGGGAACAGCCTTGCTGTATTGCTCTTTGGCTTTGAGGGAAACTCTCTGGGAGAAGAGCCCATCAATGTTTGGCTGACAAGACCTTAGTCATGTCTGCTGTGGCTTCACCTTTGCTGCCGTCTCCATATCACCGTGGGACCCCTGCGGAGTGGTGTGGAGTTCACGATGGATTCTTAAGAAGTTATAGGGAGCTCTTTATCAATTCTGTTCCTGAGAAGGACCCACTTCAGGTACCTCCATTCAGCAGAGAGGAGCTATGGTACACTTTGGGGTGTGATCAGGCAAGATGACTATGTCTGTCAGGGTCCTGGGTAGACACAGAATCTTGCTTGGAGGTTTAGAAGACTTCACTGAAGGAACTACTTACAGCAAGTAGTGTGGGCAGAACTAGGGGAACAAGTGAAGGATAGCGATGCACCTGAAATAACAGCAGGAAGCCATTACCACCCCGAGCACTGAAGGGACAAGAGGAGGAAGTGGTTTTATAGAAATGATATTCCAGTTTTTTAAAGCTGGTACTGTGGAGCAGAAGCCACTCAGCAGAAGAGACAGAATGGGATACAATTATTGGAAGAGATACAGCTCTGAGGAGGAAGGAGGAGAGTGAATAGCTGAAACTCATCTGTCATCCTTTAATCTTTGCCAGTGTGTCCTATTAGCCAGATGTAACTGGAAACAGGCTACAAAGTAGTCCAGGCATTGTAGCCTGTGAGGGCATCAGCCTTTTGAGTACAGAGCAGAGATAAGGGATAAGGAATTTGGTGGGTGTGTATGAGTTATAAATGAGGGGGAAGGGAAACAGACAAACTAACATGGCTGGGTTAACTTGACTGGGAGCAGCCAGGATGGGAGGACCAGAAACTCTCAACAAGATCTACCTGAGGGGTAGGATGACACCCTAAGAGCAGAGCCAGCCACAGACACAGGAAGGAGGCATGTTTAATAAGGGGCATAGCTTCTGGGATAACAGGTAGTCAACACGATGGAAGCCCAACATACCACTGTCCTAAGTGACCCTATAACAGCACTCTCCCTGACCCACAGGCAAGGCTGAGGGAGTTTTATAGGAAGTGTCCAGTCTCTGGGTTGCACAGCTGAATCATATCCCTTTGGGTTCTCCTAAACCTTCCTGTTACTTCCTCCACTTGGCCTTCCATTGCTCTCAATCTGACTGTCATTTCTCAGCCGAGTTACCTTGGATGGACAAAGTTTAGACCAGAGCAGCATCAGCACTACCTGGGAACTCATTAGAAGTGCATATTTTCAAGGTCCCACCTCAGACCTGCTTAATCAGAGACATTTGGGTTAGGTGCCAACAACCTGTGTTTTAGCACTCCCTCCAGGTGATTCTGCTACACTCTGAAGTTGTGAAACAACTTCAACACCGAAACACTGAAGTTTGAGAACTAGTGATTTGGACTGTGTGATTAGTTTGCAACCCTCCATTTAACCTGGGTGCCGCTCCAACTATCTTCCCTGGCTCGTTGTTCTGCAGCCTCCAGGCTAGCTCCACACATTCTTGTGTTCTGTTCTAGCTTGGAGAGTTCCCACCAGGGATCAGAGCCTTGGGCACTCATTTGCCTGAGAAGAAGCCTTGGAGAGAAGTAATCTAGGGAATTATGGTTATGAGCAATTCAGGTGCATGGCCATAGGTAGTTAGCCATTAGGTCCCAGCTGCAGAATTGGGGTTGAGAGGCAGGACAGTAGCTCTGAGAGAATTAGCAAGGGCAAGGGCAGCCCCAGAGACCCTGATCCTAAGTTGATGAGCAAGTCAGGGGCTCCAGCACAGCGTGTGATGAGAGGCAGTCCTTCACAGATTTCTCCCATTTCCGCACATCCTGGAGACAAGGCACCAACTTCCTTTTGCTTTGAACTATATTTTTAAGGATGTTGGTATAGTGAACAGCCTTAAAAATAGCAATTGCATTTCTTTCTGGAGGAAACAGCAGTCATGGTTATTGACCCTTATAAAGATTTAAGTTTCCTAAATTCAGGGTTTCTATCTTATAATACAACCAGTCACTGTGTGCAAGTGCCATCTGGTCCTCTTTATGTTGCCTTGTAGATATTGGGCCCTAGAGAACTGGTACAAAAATAATGGTACACTGGCTACTGCAATTACTGTAAGTAGTAAACTGCCTCTTGTCTCTGACTCTAGGAGTCTCATATCATCTATGAGGAATCATGAAAATATGGCAGGCTAACTTGTTACCTTGCAAATGTTACACAATATCAGGCTCAATTGGACATGATGGCTCATGCCTGTAATCCCAGCACTTTGGGAGGCCAAGGTGGGTGGATCACCTGAGGTTGGGAGTTCAAGACCAGCCTGACCAACATGGAGAAACCTCATCTCTACTAAACAAAATACAAAATTAGCTGGGCATGGTGGCACATGCCTGTAATCCCAGCTACTTGAGAGGCTGAGGCAGGAGAATTGCTTGTATCCAGGAGGTGGAGGTTGCAGTGAGCCAAGATTGAACTCCAGCCTGGGCGACAAGAGTTAAATTCTGTCTCAAAAAAAAAAAAAATCAGTTTCTTCACAGTTCTTAACAGGCACGAGGTAGGCCTGAGCCTCAAGAAAGAAAGGGCTGGACCAGTAGCAAAGATGACTGAGAGACCTAACCCGAGTCAGGGCTAGGGCTAGAGATGGGGCAGAGCTGACGGTGATGTGTGGGGTCACAGGGCTCTACTTTGTGGAAAAGGAGAGAAGAAGAGACCAGGATTCAAGATACCCTTTTAGTCAACAGTTCCAATAAAGATAATAGACTTACTAGGCCGTGCCATTCCATTTGTGCTGCTATAATAGAATACCATGGTCTGGGTAATTTATAAAGAATAGCAATTTATTTTCTCTCAGTTCTGGAGGCTGGGAAGTCCAAGATCTTGCAAGGTGCCAGCAGTCTTGATCGTCTGGTGAGGGAGGGCTGTGTCCTCTGGTGGGGAGAAATGCTGTGCCCTAACACTTATCCCTTCTTGCATAAGGGCAGGAAGGGATAAGTCCCTCTCAAGCCCCTTGATAAGGGCATTTAATCTCATTCATGAGGGAGGAGTCTTCATGACCTCATTGCTTCTTAAAGGCCCCACCTCTTTATGCTATCACCTTGACAACACCTGAATATTGAAAAAGGACACATTTGAACCTACCTGCACATTTGAATCATCTGAAGAGCTTTAAAAACAACAACAACAACTGATGCCTGGATCCCACCTCCACAGATGCTCATCTCACTGGTAGCGAAATAGGGTTGGCTACCAGCTCATCAGGTTGTCCTGAAATTCAGCTGGATATGAGAACCACAGATCTATACCAACTGTCTCTTTTACCCTTGTAGGAACTGAGGCTCAGAGAGTTGAAGTGACTTGATAGCAGTTCTGTTTGCTTTGAATTTTACTAGGCTGAATTTCTAGATCCCCAGGCTTTGTGCCTGGCTCAAGCCCTCAGAGCCATGGATGTTGCTTTCTGTGGTTCAGGACCTAGACTTGACTCTGGCCAGAATCTCACCAAAAACTTGACCAGCAGAGGCATTCTCTCTCCAGTGCATCAATACTGCAACCCAGGGGGGAAGCCTTCTGCTTCATCTAGTCAAGTAGGAGTCTGGGTTGCTAAGCAACCAGACATTCTTAGGCAGTTGTGCTGCTCTGTGGTGGTGCTTTGCATGCTAAGGTTTCTGGGGTGGTTTCTGGAGGCCCACAAGAGTTCTAAGGGGCAGGAGATGGGAGCTCAGTGTGTGGGGTGTGAGTTCACCCCCATCTTTGCCTTACCTTCAGGAATGTTACAATGCACACCAAGATTCTGGTGCCTTACAAGATTAGACACAAGCCAGGGCTTTGATTTTTTTCTCACCTGTTGGCCAGAAGATTAACTTGGAGCAGGGTAAAGTTTGTTTAGACTGCAGGCCTCTTATAGTTTTTTATATTTGGAAATAATTTCAAACTCTCAGAAAAGTTATAAGAATAAGAACAGTACAAAGTATACCCTGATTTCTCTATATTTAACATTTAATCCATTTGCTTTATGATTCGTCATCTCTTTATCTCTTTCTCTGTCTCTCTTTGTATGTGTGATATATATATATAACATATATATATATTTTTTTTTTTTATATTTTTTTGAGATGAAGTCTCACTCTGTTGCCCAGGCTGGAGTACAGTAGCACAATCTCAGCTCACTGCAACCTCCACCTCCAGGGTTCAAATGATTCTTATGTCTCGGCCTCCCCAGTAGCTGGGATTACAGGTGCAAGCCACCAAGCCCGGCTAATTTTTGAGTATTTTTAGTAGAGACAGGCTTTTGCCATGTTGGCCAGGCTGGTCTTGAACTCCTGACCTCAAGTGATCCACCTGCCTCGGCCTCCCAAAGTGCTGGGATTACAGCTGTGAGCCACCGTGTCTGGCCAGCTCTAACTATATATTCTTTAACCACATGAAAATAAGTTGTATATATCATGGTCCTTTGCCCTGAAATATTTCAGTGTATATTTTCCCAAAAGAGGGGTATACTTTTGCTTGTTCTCTTACAGAACCACCTGTGTAACCACAGGTTAGTTATCAACTTCAGTAAGCTAGCATCAATATAATATCTTTATCTAATACATTTTCTGTATTCCAATTTTGTCAGTTAACCCTGTAATGACCTTTGGAACATTTTTCCTCCACTTGGGATAATGTATTAAATTTTATTGTCTTGTTTCTTTAGTCTCCTTTAATCTGAAATATTCCCATAGGCTTTCATGTTGGGTTTGCCCTTCACTTCATCATCATGGATTTGGGCTATGCATTCCAGGTCAGAATGCTACCTAAGTGATGCCGTGTCATTCTCAGGGTATTACATCTAGAGTCACACAATGCCAATCTGCCCCTTCTCAGTTTTGATCAACTTGTCAAGATGTTGGTCAACTTCCCCACTATATAGTTACTATTTTATCCTTTGCAACTAAAAAGCAATTTAAGACCATACAAGCATCAGAACTGCCCCCTGGACTTAGCATCCTATTGATAATTCTTCCCTGAACCAATCTTTACTCTGAAGGTTTCATAATTATTTCCCAACTCCAACATCCTGAGAACTCTTATTAATAAACTATGAAAGAGTCTTCCTGGCAAGAGTCATTTTTGACTTTGGGAGGCAATTCGAGGCTGCTGAAAAGCACCTGTTTCTTTGTCTCCAGGCAGGGGTTGCACGTAGTGTCTGCCCATGAAGTTCAGTCCCTCCAAGTATGCTGCACTTGCCTGATTTGGGTTTTAAATCTCTGCTTGGATATATGTTTTAATCTCTATGTTATACAGGGTTCTGAATAGTCAATTCATCTTAGAATCAGTGGCATTAGCAAAGCGTTTCTGAGTTTTGGGATAATGCATTCATTTGTTTATTCATTTAGGTGGTTAAGAAGGATTTGAGAGTCTGTAATTACCATGCAGGGTACTAGGTGCTGGGCAGAGTGATGAATAAGACAGGCATGGCACCTGTCATCAAGAGGCTTAAAGTCTAGTGGGGAAGACAGACACTGTGCAGGTAATTAATAGTACACTAAATTTGCCAACAGGGGCACGTAGATTACCTTCTGAGCATGTATCAGCAGAAGCTAACCTAATCTGAGTAAATGAAATGGTGAGTTGTAATGATCTTGGCAGAAGTGGGTGAGGTGGGAGCAGCAAGTGCAAACTCCCAAAAGGAACAGAGTATGGTGTGTGCTCCTATCTAGATGACTGAGTGTTGGGGCAAGGGCTGGGGTGGCTCATGAGGAGACTGAGAAATGGGTCAGATCTGAATTGTGGAAAGCCTTTTGAACCTTGGTATGCATTTTGGTTTTTATTCTAGGAGCCAAGAGAAGCCTCTGAAGGATTGCAAACAGAAGAATGATCCAATTGTATTCGTAAATTAAAAGATCACCCTGGCTGCTTTGTGGGAAACGGATCTGAATGGGTGGGAAGAGAATGAAGCCAGGTAGAAGTTGTGAAATCAGTTCAGAGGCTGAAAGAAGTCTAGGTGGAAGATGATGACCTGACTAGGATGGCAGCCGAATGAATGGGGGAAGGTTTTTAATTCCTCTGACTTCCCATCTCTCAGTAGGGATCCTGGATGCTGTATGAAGCTTAAATTCTTAAGAATCATAGACACTGTTCAGACACAAGACAGTGCCCCATGAGAAGAACAACGCTCTCAATCTACGTGGGAAACATATCGAGTCCTTAAGAAAGAAGCTTACTCATATTTATAAAGAATAGCCAAGCATGGACCATGGTCTTACTTGTAGTTAATGAATTAGGTTTGCTGGGTAATATCTCACTTGCTCCTTTCTATTTGTACAAAAGCAGATGATTCTATTACTAAGTATTCCACAGTTTAATTTGATTTGTATAACCATTTGCACCTCAGAAGTATTACGACACAGCCAATTTTGGCTCCCAGACAATGCAAAATTATCGTGGAATCTTCTCTCCCAACCCAGCATTCTTCGCTTTGTCTGCAGTTTTTATGGCATATGATACTTTCCCATTAACTTTTATTAGATCCATAATTTTTTTATTAGCATTGAGTAATAACTGTTTTCAGTGGCCTCACTCTTTCAAGGAGTCCTCGATTAGTAGTCCATGATAACAATTGCTAAATTGAAGTTTCTTCTGCCAGCATTTCACCCACAGTAAATCCAACTATTCTACCTCATCTTGCTTAAAAAGCCATGAAATTCCCAGACATTATTAGAAAAATGGCCACAGTCAAAGTGCTTTAAATGGAGATGGAAATTAAGCTCTGTCCTATCTGAATCAAGATGTTTCATAGTTATGGGCTGCGAGTGAGAACTTTCAACTCAAGTGAAAACTCTCCTCTCCTCTCTGCAGGATTTCTTTTACTAGAGAGATTGTTTGTTGACCCACAGTTTCAGATTGAGACTCCATCTGATGGACAAAAAGGGATTGTTTTAATATTAGTTGTTATTCTTCCCTCATATTAAGGATGAATGAGCATCAGGTGTGAACTTGCCCAGAGCAGAGTAGGATATGGGGCTAGCTGCTCTTGGAGATATGTTGTCCAGTTCAAAAATCTCTTACCTTGTGATTCCAGTGAAGTTTCTCTTACCTAAATTTAGTGTACCTAATATTTAGTATACCTAGTATCAGTTCAGTTTAATTCAATTTGATAGGTGATTTTTGATATTTCTTACATTGTGGCCAGCCAAGATACCTATATTCATTAGGATTGGCGAAACTGTAGGTGAAGAAACCCCTAAACTTCTCTCATGTAAAAGAAGTACAGAGATTGACAGTCCAGGATTTATTGGACAAGTTACAAAGTGGTCAGGGACCTAGGCTGATATCTTGCTGTTGTTACATCCTCAACATGTAGCTTTCAATTCATATTCAAGATGGCTGCACTTGTATTCTAACAGAAGAAAGGAAGAAGGGGGAAAGAAGGTCATGTCTCCTTCCTTTAAGGACACTTCCAGGGAGTTGCACGTAACCCTTCCACTTGAAACCTTTGGCCAGAATTGACTCATATGGGCATACCTATCTGTAAAGGAGGCTAGAAAATAAATATTATTATTTCAAGCACCTTGTGCTAATCCAAAATTTTGGGGATTCTATCACTAAGGCAGAATACGAAAATGCATATTGGAGGACATCTAATAGGCTCTAACAACAGATGTTCAAGCTATCTTCTCTAGATTTTTAAAGAGCTCTCCATTTGTTCTTGAGTATTCAGGAAACCAATTTTAAAACAGATGCTTCCTATCCTTGGAAAAATGAGGTTCAAATTTTAAAATCCAAAGACTAGAAACCGAGCAAAGAAATGCTTCTGATATATATGTAGCTAATGACTTTGAGAAATACTAGGATACGCAGCAGCTTCAAACAATTATCCATCATCCATCGATCCATCCATCAATCCTGTCAACACATTTATTGAGTACCTGCTACATGCTAGACCCTATGCTCATGGCTTAGGAAATGAATATGATGAATAAGTTGTTTCTCACACTCAAGGAACTCATGATTTGATGGAGGAAAATGGTAGGTAAAGTAATAACTTCAGGTGATAAATGCTATAATAAAGATAATCATTCATTTCTTTGCCCATTCAACAAATACTTTTTGTACACCTACCATGTAGGAGGTGCTCTTCTAGACACTGAGGATATAAAAATAGAAAGTCAAGTTTTCTACTAGAAAAATTAAAATACAGAGTGATAAAATGGTCTAGTGGAGGCATGGCTAGGACCAATGGGAGCTTATGGAGGGCAAGCTTACATCTGCCTGGGTGAGTCAGGAAATGCTTTCTAAAGGAGGTAACTGCTGAACTAAAACATGAAGGAGGAGTAGAACTTTGCCAATACAAACTTGGGCCTTTTCCTCTGCCCATGAAGCATTGATGGAATAACTTGCCTTTCCTTTCCTGCTGATATATAATTCAATATATCATAGGTGGGTGGTATTTGATTCCAATCTATACTAGAAACTTTGAATAATTCTCCTGCTACCAACTGGATACACAAAGGTATTTACTTGATAAGGTTTCTTGTGTAATGGGTAATAGGAGATATTTCCAGTTTTGCTTGGTTTTAAGCAGAGTTGTGATGGCAATATTTTAAATCCATCTTGGGTCTGGAGGGCCTGACAAATGCATTTCCACCATGGCAAGGAATGGAAATCAGAAATGATTGTGTCTCAAATGAAATGAAGAGTCTGACAAAATACATTCTATCAATGGAATGAAATTAGTTATCTGTCAAAATGCATTTGTCCCCTAAATAACCATCCATATGTTTTATGTTTTGGTATTAAATAGACATTCATCAGTTTATCACGAAAGCACTGTCAGAGACTCAGCATTTTGGAACAGAATTTTAAAGATCCTTCTAGAGCAATAACCTAGGAAGACTTTTGGAGGGGCTGTTTTTCTTATTTCTCATTTTTTTCCATTTCTTCTTTTGATTCCCTTGGCTCCCTTCAGAGCCTGTAGTTTATTACTAAAGAGAAGTGGATGGTCTATTTAAAGTCAATCCAATAATACTATGTTCCAAAGCATTAATTTCTGCCTGCAATCCGCTCCTTGTAGAGAGTGTTGTTTGCCTCCCCAGCTTTCCCTCTTCAGGTGTGGCCTGTGAAGGGGTTTGTGACCACTGGGTGCATGAGGTGTGGCCTTACTTTGGCTGTGTAGCTCCCTTATTGCTGAGAAGTGTGTTCTTGGGTCAGGCAGAAGAAGGGGAATGGGTAGGGAGTTTGCTGGGAGCTCTCCCTTCCTTGTCTGGGCCACTGTCCTTTCTAATTTGTCTGGGAAGTGGGTTATAGGCTGCAAAGATATAGTTTCAATGGGGCAAGCCAGAGGGCTAGTGAGTCTGCAAGCCTCAATGGTGGGCATTTCAATCTGTTTCTGGGCAGGGAATTGGCTGCTAAAACAATTACTATCTTGTCAAACATCCTGGCCAATGAAGAAAATTTATATAACTTTGCAGACAGATGCACATTTTGACCAAAGCCCGAAACTATTCATTTAAATAAATCCTAGAATGAATGCTGTGGTTATTAGTATTAGTATTTGCCAAGGACAGAAATCCATTACAAATAGATGGATTAGGAGTCAAGCCAACTGAAGCTCCCCTGGAGGAAGGAGAACAACGTGGAATGTAAATGACGTTTTCACAATGGACACATTGCATTTCCTGAAGCAGGGAGGAACACCAGCCTCCTCTTTTGGTCCCTTCTCCTCTCAGGAGTTATACTCCTTGAACCTCTGTTACTTGGTGCTCTGTAGTGGTGTTTTCAAACCCCAGTGGAGGCAGGGTGGGAGGACGGAAAGCAGGACATGAAAGTAGACAGTAGGAAAACCAGGTCTAGACTCTGGGAGCTCAGGTTCTAGATCTACATTCCTAGCAGAGAAGAATAGAGAAGGATGACCAGAGAGGAAACAGATGAATGGAAACATAACATTAATTGCCTACTTCAGACTCTCTGGATCCTGGCTTCAAACTCTTGATCTCATCTCCACTCTCCGTGTTTACCTGTCCCCATCCCAGCACACCTGGTCACATTGGTCGAAGCAAAGATCCCAGCAGGACAGACCTTAGTGCTTCAAACTGCACCAGCTTACTGTGAAAAATTTATTTCTATTCTAAGGGTCCCAAATGTATAAAATTCCTAATGATGTTTGCACCATATTATAATTAACCCTTACTCATTATAGTATCATTATTTGTTAGGGATTTGGATTTTCCATAAGACAATACTTTTTTTTTTTTTTAAGAAAAGTAGTTGGCATTTTCATCTTTATAACCCAATCTCATAGCATAGTGCCTGCTCTGATGCTTTGATCCTACTATTTTGACCCCATAGTTGTGGCACTTTGTTAAGTGTCAAACAATGCATTTTGACACAACCAATCAAAATGAGAGCTGTTGATACCACTATGTGGTCAGAGGTTTGTTCTTGACGTCTTCAGTGACTTGGAGAAGTAATTTACATTCTCACCTAAGATGGCTGGTATACTTCTTTCTAGTTTCAACCCAAGAGGATGTATCAGGGTTTCCCCCTGTCATGGTCTCTGGACTCCTATTTCTCTTTTCATTGTCCCTGCAAGACTCCCAGAGGCATCTCTTAGCCTATAAATCATCCACTCCGGAATTAACAAATATTCCAAGGGAAAAGCAGCTCTAAATATGAGGTTTACCTTCAGGGTTTCATCATCCCACAATTCTGGAGCATTAATTTTACCCTATTTTGTTAACTCTCTGATGCCTGCAAGCAATTTCTTTATTGCCTAACTTTTCAGTACCATGGTTAGTTCTATTGATCTCATTTCCCATTATCAGAATCAGAAATCTCTCATCTCCATAGCCGGAATTTAAATGCACATATCCTTCTTTTTCCTTCTGGTTTACCTGATATACCTACAGGTTGCTTTAATAACATAAGTGCACCAGGCCAAAACGTTAAATGGATGACCTTCATTTTCTGGGTCTCACTTCTTCCAGTTTTGTCTCTCAGCTCACTCAACACTCATCCTCTAATTCAGATGTCCCCACCTGTACCACACTCCTACCATCAAGCTGGGATGCTATCTTTTAGTCTCATCCCATTTCTTTTCTTCTCTCAAGGTAACCAAATTCTCCTTCTCTGTATAGGCTTCCCTGTCCACCCTAGCTCAATATGAACTTTTCTTCTGTTGAATATCTCCATCACTCTGTGAGTAATACGTGTTGAACTATTAACCAGGTAAATGCTAATTCATTATTTAACACTTCTAATGTGTAAATTGTAAATCCTTAAAGGCAGACACCTATTATCTTCTCTATAATCCTCTTAGCTCCTAGCCCTGTAAATAGTGAGTACTTGAAACTTGGAATCAATCGAGCATCACAGGTTTGTCCTCAAAAAATTGTGCTGTGCCCAGGTCTTCATATCACATGCCATCTCATCACACTACATTGTATTGCACTGCATTGCAATATTGAAAAGCTCATACTATAGACAGACTCATACTCTGGAGCCCCTGCTAAAGACACAGACCCAGTCATGAGCCCCATCCTCCCGTTACAGCTAATTTAACTGAGATGTATCCCTGATTCAGTCATTAATCAGTTCCTCTGTCAAGATTTTAAATAAAGAGATATGGAGCTTGAAATATGGAGTTTGAAATTAAAGTGCTTCCCTAATATATATATATATTTTAATTGCATTTTAGGTTTTGGGGTACATGTGAAGAACATGCAAGATTGTTGCATAGGTACACACATGGCAGTGTGATTTGCTGCCTTCCTCCCCATCACCTATATCTGGCATTTCTCCCCATGCTATCTCTCCCCAACTCCCGAACCCCACTGACCCTCCCCTATTCTCCCCCCAACAGACCCCAATGTGTGATGCTCCCTTCCCTGTGTCCATGTGTTCTCATTGTTCAACACTCGCCTATGAGTGAGAACATGCGGTGTTGATCTTCTGTTCTTGTGTCAGTTTGCTGAGAATGATGGTTTCCAGGTTCATCCATGTCCCTACAAAGAACATGAACTCATCGTTTTTGATGGCTCATAATATTCCATGGTGTATATGTGCCACATTTTCCCTGTCCAGTCTATCATCGATGGGCATTTGGATTGGTTCCAAGTCTTTGCTATTGTAAACTGTGCTGCAATGAACATTCGTGTGCACGTGTCCTTATAGTAGAATGATTTATAATCCTTTGGATATACACTCAGTAATGGGATTGCTGGGTCAAATGAAATTTCTATTTCTAGGTCCTTGAGGAATTGCCACACTGTCTTCCACAATGGTTGAAATAATTTACACTCCCACCAACAGTGTAAAAGTGTTTCTATTTCTCCACATCCTCTCCAGCATCTGTTGTCTCCAGATTTTTTAATGATTGCCATTCTAACTGGTGTGCAATGGTATCTCAATGTAGTTTTGATTTGCATTTCTCTAATGACCAGTGATGATGAGCATTTTTTCATATGTTTGTTGGCCTCGTGTATGTCTTCTTTTGAAAAGTGTCTGTTCATATCCTTTGCCCACTTTTGAATGGGCTTGTTTGTTTTTTTCTTATAAATCTGTTTTAGTTCTTTTTAGATTCTGGATATGAGCCCTTTGTCAGATGGGTAGACTGCAAAAATTTTTTCCCATTCTGTTGGTTGCTGATTCACTCTAATAATTGTTTCTTTTGCCTTGCAGAAGCTGTGGAGTTTGATTAGGTCCCATTTGTCTATTTTGGCTTTTGTTGCCAATGCTTTTGGTGTTTTGGTCATGAAGTCCTTGCCTACGCCTATGTCCTGAATGGTTTTGCCTAGATTTTCTTCTAGGGTTTTTATGGTGTTAGGTCTTATGTTTAAGTCTTTAATCCATCTGGAGTTAATTTTAGTGTAAGGTGTCAGGAAGGGGTCCAGTTTCTACTTTCTGCACATGGCTAGCCAGTTTTCCCAACACCATTTACTAAACAGGGAATCCTTTCCCCATTGCTTGTTTTAGTCTAGTTTGTCAAAGATCAGATGGTTGTAGATGTGTTGTGTTGCCTCCGAGGCCTCTGTTCTGTTCCATTGGTCTACATCTCTGTTTTGGTACCAGTACCAGTACCATGCTGTTTTGATTACTGTAGCCTTGTAGTATAGTTTGAAGTCAGATACTGTGATGCCTCCTGCTTTGTTCTTTTTGCTTAGAATTGACTTGGCTATGAGGGCTCTCTTTTGGTTCTATATGAAGTTTAAGGTGGTTTTTTCCAGTTCTGCAAATAAGGTCATTGGTAGCTTGATGGGGATAGCATTGAATCTGTAAATTATTTTGGGCAGTATGGCCATTTTCATGATATTGATTCTTCCTCTCCATGAACATGGAATGTTTCTCCATCTGTTTGTGTCCTCTCTTATTTCGTTGAGCAGTGGTTTGTAATTCTCCTTAAAGAGGTCCTTTAGGTTCCTTGTTAGTTGTATTCCTAGGTATTTTATTCTCTTTTGTAGCAATTGTGAATGGCAGTTCGTTCTTGATTTGGCTCTCTTTAAGTCTGTTATTGGTGTATACGAATGCTTGTGATTTTTGCACATTGATTTTGTATCCTGAGACTTTGCTGAAGTTGCTTATCAGTTTCAGGAGATTTTGGGCTGAGATGATGGGGTCTTCTAGATATACAATCATGTCGTCTGCAAATAGAGACAATTTGACTTCCTCCTTTCCTATTTGAATACCCTTTATTTCTTTTCCTTGCCTGATTGCTCTGGCTAGAACTTCCAGTACTATATTGAATAGGAGTGGTGAGAGAGGGCATCCTTGTCTAGTGCCAGATTTCAAGGGAATGCTTCCAGTTTTTGCCCATTCAGTAAGGCTGTTAGTTTGTCATAAATAGCTTTTATTATTTTGAGATATGTTCTGTCAATACCTAGTTTATTAAGGGTTTTTAGCATAAAGGGCTGTTGAATTTTGTCAAAGGCCTTCTCTGCATCAATTGAGATAATCATGTGGTTTTTGTCTTTGGTTCTGTTTATGTGGTGAATTATGTTTATAGACTTGCGTATGTTGAACAAGCCTTGCATCCCCGGGATGAATCCTACTTGATCATGGTGGATAAACTTTTTGATGTGCTGTTGCAATCAGTTTGCCAGTATTTTATTGAAGATTTTTGCATCTATGTTCATCATGGATATTGGCCTGAAGTTTTTTTTTCTTGCTGAGTCTCTGCCGGGTTTTGGTATCAGGATGATGTTGGTCTCATAAAATGATTTGGGAAGGATTCCCTCTTTTTGGATTGTTTGGAATAGTTTCAGAAGGAATCGTACCAGCTCCTCTTTGTATGTCTGGTAGAATTCGGCTGTGAACCCATCTGGACCTGGGCTTATTTTGGGTGGTAGGCTCTTAATTGCTGCCTCAACTTCAGACCTTGTTATTGGTCTATTTAGGGTTTTCGACTTCTTGCTGGTTTAGGCTTGGGAGGATTCAAGTGTCCAGGAATTTATCCATTTCTTCCACATTTACTAGTTTATGTGCATAGAGTTGTTTGTAATAATTTCTGATGATTGTTTGAATTTCAGTGGAATCTGTGGTGATACCCCCTTTATCAATTTTTATTGCATCTATTTCATTATTCTCTCTTTTCTTTTTTATTAATCTGGCTGGTGGTCTGTCTATTTTGTTGATCTTTTCGAAAAACCAGCTCCTGGATTTATTGATTTTTTGAAGGTTTTTTTGTGTCTCTATCTCCTTCAGTTCTGCTCTGATCTTAGTTATTTCTTGTCTTCTGCTAGCTTTTGAGTATTTTTGATCTTGCTCCTCTAGCTCTTTCAATTTTGACGATAGGTTGCCAATTTTAGATCTCTCCTTGCTTCTCATGTGGGCATTTATTGCTATATATTTTCTTCTAGAGACTGCTTTAAATGTGTCCCAGAGATTCTGGTATGTTGTGTCTTCGTTCTCATTGGTTTCAAAGAACATCTTTATTTCTGCCTTCATTTCATTGTTTATCCAGTCAACATTCAAGAGCCAGTTGTTCAGTTTCCATGAAGCTGTGCGGTTCTGAGTTAGTTTCTGAATTCTGAGTTCTAACTTGATTGCACTGTGGTCTGAGAGACTGTTTGTTATGATTTCCATTCTTTTGCATTTGCTGAGGAGTGATTTACTTCCAATTATGTGGTCAATTTTAAAGTAGGTGTGATTTGGTGCTGAGAAGAATGTATATTCTGTGGATTTGGGGTGGAGAGTTCTGTAAATGTCTATTACGTTTGCTTGGTCCAGGTCTGAGTTCAAGTCCTGGATATCCTTGTTAATTTTCTGTCTCGTTGATCTGTCTAATATTGACAATGGGGTGTTCAAGTCTCCCACTATTATTGTGTGGGAGTCTTAGTCTCTTTGTAAGTCATTGAGAACTTGCCTTATGTATCTGGGTGCTCCTGTATTGGGTGCGTATATATTTAGGATCATTAGCTCTTCTTGTTGCATTGATCCTTTTACCATTATGTATTGTCCTTCTTTGTCTCTTTTGATCTTTGTTGGTTTAAAGTCTATTTTATCAGAGATGAGAATTGCAACTCCTGTTTTTTTTTTGCTCTCCATTTGCTTGGGAAATCTTCCTCCATCCCTTTATTTTGAGCCTTTGTGTATCCTTGCATGTGCGATGGGTTTCCTGGATACAGCACACAGATGGGTTTTGGCTTTTTATCCAATTTGCCAGTCTGTGTCTTTTGATTGGGGCATTTAGCCCATTTACATTTAGAGTTAATATTATTATGTGTGAATTAGATCCTGCCATTTTGATGCTAGGTGGCTGTTTTGCCCGTTAGTTGATGCAGTTTCTTCATTGTGTTGATGGTCTTTACCATTTGGTATGTTTTTGGAGTGGCTGGTACTGGTTGCTCCTTTCTATGTTTAGTGCCTCTTTCAGGAGCTCTTGTAAAGCAGGCCTGGTGGTCATGAAATCTCTGAGTACTTGCTTGTTCACAAAGGATTTTATTTTTCCTTCACTTATGAAGCTTAGTTTGGCTGGGTATGAAATTCTGGGTTGAAAGTTCTTTTCTTTAAGGATGTTGAATATTGGCCCCCACTCTCTTCTGGCTTGTAGGGTTTCTGCTGAGAGATCTGCTGTGAGTCTGATGGGCTTCCCTTTGTGGGTAACCTGACCTTTCTCTCTGGCTGCCCTTAGCATTTTCTCCTTCATTTCAACCCTGGTGAATCTGACGATTATGTGCCTTGGGGTTGCTCTTCTTGAGGAATAACTTTGTGGTGTTCTCTGTATTTCCTGGACTTGAATATTGGCCTGCCTTGCTAGGTTGGGGAAGTTTTCCTGGATAATATCCTGAAGAGTATTTTCCAGCTTGGATTCATTCTCTCCGTCACATTCAGGTACACCTGTCAAAAGTAGATTAGGTCTTTTCACATAGTCCCATATTTCTTGGAGACTTTGTTCATTCCTTTTTACCCTTTTTTCTCTAATCATGCCTTCTCATTTTATTTCATTGAGTTTATCTTCAATCTCTGATATCCTTTCTTCTGCTTGGTCAATTCAGCTGTTGAAACTTGTGTATGCTTCATGAAGTTCTCGTGTTGTGTTTCTCAGCTCCATCAATTCACTTATATTCCTCTCTAAGTTGTTTATTCTCATTAGCATTTAGTCAAATCTTTTTTCAACGTTCTTAGTTTCTTTGCATTGAGTTAGAACATGTTCTTTTAGCTCCCAGAAGTTTCTTATTACCGACCTTCTGAAGCCTGATTCTGTCAATTTATCACACTCATTCTCCATCCAGCCTTGTTCCCTTGCTGATGAGGAGTTGTGATCCCTTGTAGGAGGAGAAGTGTTCTGGTTTTGGGTGTTTTCATCCTTTTTGCACTGGTTTCTTTCCATCTTTGTGGATTTATCCACCTGTCGTCTTTGTATTGTTGACTTTCAGACTGGGTCTCTGAGTGGATGTCCAGTTTGTTGATGATGAAGTTATTTCTTTCTGTTTCTTAGTTTTCCTTCTAACAGTCTGGCCCCTCTGCTGTAGGACTGCTGAGGTCCACTCCAGGCCCTGCTTGCCTGGGGATCACCTGCAGTGGCTGCAGAACAGTAAGGGTTGCTGCCAGTTTCTTCTGCTGCTATCTTTGTCCCAGAAGGATACCTGCCAAATGTCAGTCTGAGCTCTCCTTTATGAGGTGACTCTTTGGAAATATGGGGGTCAGGGAGCTGCTTGAGGAGACAGTCTGTCCTTTATAGGAGCTCAAGTGCTGAGCTGTGAGCTCCGTTGTTCATTCAGCTGCTGGGCAGGTATGTTTAAGTCTGCTGCAGCAGAACTCATAAACCCCCTTTTTTCTCCCCCAGGTGCTCTGTCCTGGGGGAGTTAGGGCTTTATTTATGAGTTTCTGTTGTGCTGCTGCCTTTTTTCAGGGCTTCCCTGCCCAGCAAGAGGCAGCCTAGTCACTGTCTGCCTGCAGAGGCTTTGCTGAGCTGCTGTGGGCTCTGCCCAGCTGCCACGTGAACTTTCCTGCAGTCCTGTTTATACGGGTGTAGTTAGAACTACCTCGGCAATGGTGGCCCACCTCTGTAATGGCGGTCTTTCTCTGTAATGGCAGGCTGCCTCAGCAATGGCAAACTACCTCTGTAGTCGTGGACTGCCTAGGTAATGGCAGACGCCCCTCCCCCCACACAGCTGGACTGTCCTGGGTTCAGCTGTGCTTGCTGTGAAACTCTCAATCCAGAGCATTTCCAATTGCTGTTTTTTTGTGGGGGGTGGGACCAGCCGAGCCTGATCACCTGGCTCACTGCCTCAGAACCTTTTTTTTAGTTGAACTGTCAGCTGTCCCCAGGTGTTCAAGTTGCCTGTTGAAAAGGTGCTGGGATCTGTGTGATTTCCCATGCAGCGACCGACTGTGCCAGCTGAAACAGTGGCGCTGAGATTTGTGGCACTTTTTTGTCCGGGAATCTCCTGGCCTGGCTCCCTGTTTCAGTCCCCTTTTTAATCAGATGAATGGGTGACTGTGCCTTCCCCGGAGCTCCAATCGCCAGCTAAAATGGCGCCCGGACCCGTGTATTTTGTACGGAGAACCGCCACGCCGGGGCACCAGCAAAACAGCCACGCCGGCCAAAACAGCTGTGCTGGTGACCCTTGGGGCTCCTCCGCCTGGGAATCTCCTGGTCTGTGGGCAATAAAAATCCTTCCAGAAATGCAGCGTCCACTCACCCTCCGAGCTTTCACTGGGAGCTGCAATCCTGAGCTGCTCCTAATCGGCCATCTTGGATCCCTCTGCTTCCCTAATATTAATGGCGTGTCTGGAGAAAAGTCATGTAGATTTCATCCAAGAGTTCATGAAGGAGAAGCACAAGTTATGGCCTAAGCAGCATAACCATCTAACTCTCCTGCCACAGCAACTAGCAGAGAACTTAAGCAACAAGTGCTTAACAAATGTCCCACAGTGAGGTTTGCAGAGATCTCTGAGAATCTGACTGTTGCTAATTAATGGACTCTCAAGGGCACTGCTTGGCAGCTGTGGCATCTGAGAGGCCTGGTCCAGGGTGAGGAAGGTAGCGTGGAGCCATCCCCACCAGGCCAGAGCCATCCCTATGCTTCCCAGTGTTCAGTGGCAGTTCCCAGTATGAAAGGAAGTGTGTACCCCTGCCATTCAGGTGTGTCCAGATATTTCTGAGAACAGGCCTCTGGAAGGCTATTTTCTTGAATAGCTAAGGAACTTTAGGAATTCTTGAATTCCTCAAGTAATAAGGACAGATATAACAAATTTGTCCATCAGTAGACCCTTGGCCATTTGATAGAAGAAAGGGGGAGTAAGCTTTGTGGGTGATAAATAACAGAGGCCCATTCAGTGTGCCCCAGGTGATGGTAATGTATTGCAGAACACATGGGCAAGTGAGGAAGCCAAGAAAAGGCTGCAGGCAGTTCTCCTGCAGACTGGAAAGCCATGGCCACTCCAGCCTCCCCATTCCTGTGGCTCTGCCACTGCTTCCTTTTTAACAGCTTCTCCATCCTTCCCTGCACAGGTTACCTCTAGCCACCTGCTTTCCTCCCACTTGTGGCTGCTGTTTACTCACGACTTCATACTCTGGGCTTCTGCTCCCCAGTTGCCCTCTGAGATCTCTCTGTCGCTGCCTTCTTTATAGCCTATTTCAGAGGGCTCCTGGGCAGCTTGAATTGTCACCCTGTGTGGACCCTTCCCAGGCCATTATCTTCCTGCCAGGTGTTGTCATGCCATGAATCAGATGTCTGCTTGAGTTTGCAGGTGGGGTTTTGGTACCAGAACCCTATCATTCATACGTTCTTGCAGCAGGGCTTCTCTGCTGAGGGAATATACCAGAAAGAAAATAGCCCAAGGGCAGAGGGAGTGGGGGAAAGATTGTTTTTATTAAGCATTACTCAACAATGGTTAAAACTGCCCTGGAAGATGTGGCTTAAGCCAGGAGACTTAAGTGAAACTTCTCTTTCCCCCTGAATCCATTCATCCAGTCCCAGGTGGAGAAGCTGGATTAGATAGAGAAGGCAGAGGAAGGAGGCCAGGCCTGACTCAGGACACCAGCCCTCCCAAACGGGAAAAGTCCAGCACCACGTGAGAGTTCAGGCCCATTTATTGAACCAACCAGTTGGAAGGAAGGAGGTAGATGAGAAGAAGACAAATGATCCTGCACATGAAGGCACAGTTACCCACCCACTGTTAATTGTGACCTGCTTAGAGTTTCATTGATGTAATGGCCAGGAGCCACATGTGGCTTTGAGCACTTGAAAATGTGGGTAGTCCCAAATGAGATGTCCTGTAAATATATAATGCAAACCCTATGGATCCCACTAGATTTCTGTTGAATGGCATTGTTTAGTCCAAATATGTTGGCTGTTGGAGAACAGCTAGGAAGGCTGTAGGGTCCAGGCACACATCTAAGGGAATGAGGTAGAGAAAGCAGGGCTGTAGTGGGGACAGCCAGGGGCTACCATCCCCAGCAATGTAGTTGCTGATTTAATCAGCTATAACCAGGTCCATGGGGTCACATGATCCAAAACATGGCAATCTGCATGGAAGGAACTGCTTGTGGTACCTTCTCTTAGATGTCAGTCCTGAGCCAGGCAGACACTCAGGCATCTTAGACTCTTCTCCATTATAATTAAATAAAAGTTATTTTAGAGTGTGCCTGCGCCTGCCCGGAGCCAGCGGTTCTCCAAGCATCCAGCATCCAGTGAGCTGTGCTGTGCACTGATGGAGGGGACATGGGCAGAGCAATGGTGGCCAGGCTTGGGCTGGGGCTACTGCTGCTGGCACTGCTCCTATTCATGCAGATTTATTCCAATCAAACTGCTGTTGTAACAGTTTCAAGTAACTCCTCCCAGAGAACTTTGGCTGCCCCAAATCCAGCTAATGCCACCACCAAGGCAGTTGGTGGTGCCCTGCAGTCAACAGCCAGTCTCTTCGTGGTCTCACTCTTTCTTCTACATCTCCACCGTTAAGAGACTCAGGCCAAGAAACATCTGTACTTCCCCATCTTCTAAACCCAATCCAAATGGCATCTGGAAGTCCAATGTGACAAGGAAAAAAGGCTTCATTGAATCTACTAATTCCACGTTTTATTGACACAGAAAATGTTGAGATCCCAAATTTGATTGGTTTGAAGAACATGTGAGAGATTTGACTAGATGATAGATGCCAATATTAAATCTGCTGAAGTTTCATGTGCAAGATGAAGGAGAGGCAACATCCAAAATAGTTAAGAAGTGATTTCCTTGAGTGTGGCTTAAGAAATATGGACACTTAATGCTACCTTGAAAATAAGAATAGAAATAAAGGATGTGATTGTGAAATGGAAAAAAAAAGGTTATTTTATTTGTTCATCTATTCAACAGATATTTAGTTAGTTCCTGCTATATGCTGGTACTCTTCTAGGCCCTGGGAGTACAGTCTTGGGGAAAAAAAACCCTAATCTTATGAAGTTTGATTCTAGTAAGGGAGTAAAGACAATAAACAAATAAGAAACCCAATCTCCCTATTTCATAAGAGGGTAGAGCTATGAAAGCAAACAAAGCAAGGTAAAGTTACAGAGAATGCATGGGAGGCAGTGGCTGCTGTTTTAAAGGTTGGTTAGGGAGGACATTTGAGTGGGACTTGAAGAAGGTAAGGGAGTGGACCCTGAAGCTACCTGGAGAAGAGAAAACCCTACATCAGGAGCAAGAGTAACGTGGCCTGTCTGAGGATTTCAGGAGGACAGCATGGTGGGAGCATGGTAAGAGAAGACAGGTGTAGAGGATGAGATCAGAGAGCCAGCAGGGGCGGGCTGTAGCCACTGAGGGCTGTTAGCCATTTCTTCAGATAATGTGGGTAAGCAAGTCTAGAAGTAGAGAAAGCAGTTAAAAAGTTATTGCAATAATCCTGGAGAGAGACACTGGGACCTTGGACTAGAACGGTAGCAGTGATGGATACATATTGGAGGGCGAGCTTGTTAAATTAAATTTGACCTGAGGCTGTTTCTGTACCTAACCTAACTTAATATGTAAACAAACTGAAACCTAACTTAGGAGTATCTTTTTTTTTTTTTTGGTAACAAGTACTTAGATCTCAGTTGATCACAAACAGCCAAGCTTCAGCCAACCACAGGCAAGCCGACTGATCAGAGCATGTTTAAATAAGACAAAGGCTTAGCTATGATCAATCAAGTGATTTCTGTAGCTGACTTCCCATGTTCTGTCTCTAAATACTCACTGCCCACCTCGCAAAGCAGAGGTCTCTGAACCTCTGGGTGCTCCCCAATTCATGAATTGTTTTTTACCCAAATAAAATGTTAAATATATTTTGTCTGAAGTCTTTCTTTTAACAAGCTGAAAGGATGGATTGGATGTGGGGTAGGAGAGAGCGCAGGAATCCAGGGTGACTTTGAAGGTCGTGGCCTGAGCAACTGTAAGGATGAAGTTGCCCTCAGTTGAGATAGGAAGACCAGGAGGAACAGGCTTAGTCAGGCTATACCAAGATTCAGTTTTGGAACTGTTAAATGTGAGATCTCTAGTAGACAGACCTCCAAGAGAAGACAGCAAATAGGCAGTTGGATAGATAAGTCTGGGGCTTGCAGGAGAAGTCTGAGCTTGAGAAATAAATTTCTCAAGGCTTAAAGAAAAATGAAAGTCATGACATAGAGATAACATCTAAATTCATGAGATCACCCAGGGAGTGAATATAGATGAAAAAGGCTGTAGCCTGGGGTCTCCCCCTCTGTTTAAGGGTGAGGAAGATGAGGAGGAGCAAGCAAAGAATACAAAAAAGGAATGGCTAGGGAGATGGGAGGGGAACCAGGAGAGACTGGTGCCCTGGGGTGCTGGCATTTGCATCCACACCTGACCCCAAACACCACACTTTTCCCACTCCACTGCCTAGCATCTCTCTTAACACTTACTGCAAAGATGTGTTTTCATGTCTGTCTCCCTCTATTAGACTGCGGGTTCCTTTGTATCCCCAGGTCTAATGCAGCTTCCAGCATATAGTAAACTCAACAAATGTTTAAATTCATAGAAATTTTAAAAAAGAAAAATGGTAGCCTGGCATTTTTGTTATTTAGTTTTCACATGCATTGAAAATGAAAGTGTTGATATGTGTGTGTTTTTTTTAATTCTAATATTCTCTCAGGAGAAGGGGGTGAAGGAGGTTGAGGCTGGCAATGGGAGATGGCAAAGGGGCACCACTGAATGAAAGGGCCTTGATCTGTGTTCCCTGGGCTCCAACTTCGACCTTGTACATTGACAGAAGGTAGGAAGACTGGGCCACCATTACAAGCTGGCAAACCACATGAAGGGCAAAGTCTCCACCAGGCAACTATGGGCATTTCTGTTGTCCCAGATACTTGTGCCCCCATCAGGGGAACTAGCCGTGGTGTCCCCAGACTCGGAGCTCAGTCCTGAATCTGCACAAAGCAGAGTGCCCTTGGGAATCATCCTCTACACGGGCATCTCTCTGAAAATCAAACTCCATTTTGTGCTTAGCTAGAGTGGCTGGATAGCTGTTTTATTATTGATCAAACAGGACTCTACAGACAGCCGCCCTGAGATAAAAATAAAATCTTAAAAGGCTCCCTTGGCTAAGTCAGGCAGCTATGATTCCAAGTCAGAGAAACAAGCCCTGTGCTTATTTCAGGACCAGAGGCCTGGCTGTGTCAAGACAGAAGCTGAAAGCCTTTGTATCTGACTGTGCTGAACTAGGAACTCCACATAGCTACACAAGCCCACACCATAATGTGTTCATTACTGTGATCAGAGCAAACCACACAGCTCTTCCCAGACCATGCTTCTTCTAACAGCAGACCCTCCCTGGCTATATCTGAATGAACATGGAATACATCAGTCATTGGGACAGTTGCAAATATCTAGGTGTTGGGCACTGTGTACCAGCATCCTCACTGAGACAGCTTAGGGGCATTGCTTCCTGCATATATTTCATAGCAATTGTCTCCCAACTTCACAGTATCTGTTCATAGGGAGATCACACATTTCCTGTTAAGATGGCCTCCTTAGAAAAAGAAATTGGACATTGTACTAGTCATTTTGTATATCTTACACACATAGGGATGATTTAGACCCATACCTATCTGTGTAAGGTATTTAGACCATTAATTATAAGTTAAATGCACATAGAACTTATGCAAGGTTTCAAGTTTTTAAGAAATAAAGGTTGAATTAGACCAGGAAAAATAGCAAAAATGAGACTCAAACCCACTACTTTATGCTGCTGAGGGGAAAGCACAAGGAGAAAGGGAGAGCCTGGAAACACAGCTGAAGGGATTGTCTATGAAATAACAGTAACTGAAAGGACAATCTCCTCCCTTCTCTAATTCTCTCTCTCTCCAGACTAGGGGAAAAGAATGGCACCTTGTTTAAGAACTTACTTAATCAAGCCCTTGTAAATGGTGATTTCACAGCATTAGCAGAGTCTTTATGTAGCTAAAGGAACAGCTATTAAGGAGTGGGAGGCTCAGTAATAGGCCCATTTTTAATTCTCAGTGGCCCAAAGGGGTACAATTTGAAAGGAGTTTGGGGACTAAGGAGAGAGGAATTAAACTCATACTGATTTGCACAGTGATGTCGAATATTAACTCCACTGTGGGCTGAGATGGCTTTGCAAATTAAGGGATAGTTAAGTAATATTTCTTTTCCTCCTTATGCTCTAAGAATTAATGTTCATCCTTGGGAGGGTACGTGTGTGTGTATGTGTGTGTGTGTGTGGTGTAATATCTGTGAGTCTCTTTGTGTCTGATTCAAAAATTGCTTTTAGGCTGTGCACAGTGGCTCACGCCTGTAATCTCAGCACTTTGGGAAGCCAAGGTGGGTGGATCACCTGATGTCAGGAGTTCCAGATCAGCTTAGGCAACATGGCGAAAACTTGTCTCTACTAAAAAAAAAATACAAAAATTAACTGGGTCTGATGGTGGACACCTGTAATCCCAGCTACTCAGGAGGCTGAGGCATGAGAGTCACTTGAAACTGGGAGGCGGAGGTTGTAGTGAGTCAAAATCGTGCCATTGTACTCCAGCCTGGGTGACAGAGCAAGACTCTGTCTCCAAAAAAAAAAAACCCCAAAATTTCTTCTATACCTGCACAATCTACCACAATAGCCATGAGCCTCATATAACTATTAAAAGTTAAATGTATTAAAATTAAATATAATTAAAAATTCAGTTTCTTGGTCATACTAGTGACTAGTTGCTACTTACTGGACAATATAGATATGGAACATTTCCATCATTACAGGAAGGTATATGGGACAGCATAACTCACCACCCTCAGAAGCACAGCCAGTAACTCACACTTGCAGCGTGACTCCAAATCTGGAGTGTCAAGTTACACCTGAATTGTCCTGAGGCATGATTCCAGACTCACTGATTGAATAAATGAATGAATACATGTGATAGTGGAGTACAAGGCCTGTAAGGGTAGGAAACTGAGGACAGAAGAGGGACATTAAGCTTTAAGAGTTTAGATGGGATGTGTGGTGCTTGGGTTGTAAAGGGCAGATGTGGTGTGGAGAGAAAGGACATGGGGAGAGAGGTGGTCAAGATGCTGTGAAACAAGTGTTTGGTGAGTTGCCACGGGTGACTTGTACCTCTTTCCTTCTTTCTGATGCTTGAAAGAAAAGATATGAAGGGAGGACCAAAGTAGCCATTCCTTTGCACTCGAGTGTCTTAAAAGGTGGTCTATACTTGCATCTACTGTCTTACTGAGCTCTTAGTGAGATTGCTTCCAGACCTTGAGGGAGTCATAAAACACCCTCTACCTGTGCAATATCTGTATCAGTTTCCTATGGCTGCTGTAACAATGTGTCACAAATTGAGTGACTTAAAACAATAGAAACTTACCTTTTCATGTTTCCAGAGGCTAGCAGTCCAGAATCAAGGTGTCAGCAGGCCACACTTCCTCTGGAATGCTTTGCCTCTTCTGGATTCTGCTGGTTGCTTGGCAACCCTTGACATTCCTTGGCTTATAGATGCATCACTCCAATCTCTCCCTCTGTTTTCACATGGCCTTTTCCCTGTGTATGTCTGTGTCTCTGTGTCTAAAACTTCCTCTTCTCATAAGGACACCAGTCATTGGATTTAGGGTTCTTTATCATCCAATATGTCATCAACTTGATTCCATGTCCCTATTTTCAAATAGGGTGACATTCACAGGTTCCAACTGGACATGAATTTGAGGGGGAACTATTCAACTGTAATTTAAAGACATCCTAGAAATAAGAATCTTATCTTTCCATTTATTTTCTAACTCATTTTAGAAAGTTTGCTGGCATCTGCCATGCCCCAAAAGGCTTTACTAGATAATGGGGACACAAGAATGGCTAGACGCAGCCCTTGCTTAAGCCCAGCCTTAAGCCCCTTGCAGTCTTGTGTGTGGCTAGGCGCCAATTTCAGTTTTTTTTCTGGGAAGCTAATAGTAAGTCAAGAACCATTTTGTTTTACAAAATTTGGGTGGTCATGTGACAGAGGATATCAGAGACAGCAAGGTGGGAAACCCAGGAAGCTTAGGGAGCAAGCTAGGAGTGGGGAGAATCATACCTGGAGCCAAGTTCTCAGTTTGAAGGGTGTCTTCTTACCCTTACGGCTTAAAGAAGCCGTAAAATCTTAGCCAGAGGAGATGTTAATAATATCACCTCCATATTATCCCTGTGCAAATATCATTTTGGGGTGGTTATATAAATCATGTTAATGGAACTCTCTTTGCAAAGGAAATCTATTTTGATACCATTATAACTTATGGCAGTGAACAATTTTCATAGACCCAGGAGTTATCTGGATGTTTTAATGAGCCCTCCACAAAATGGGATTTTAAAAAAATTGTCTCTTTATTAGAATTTGATGTTAACTCACCAAACAATAATGAATTTCCCTCAATCCAGCCAGGAAACAAAAAAAGGAGAAAGCTGGGGATTATTTTTTCAAATGAGATTGATGAAACTCAGACATTCAATTAAACACATTCCCCGCATTCTGTCTCTGCCTCCTGCCATTCTGCCTCTGCCTTCCACCTTCTCCAGAGCCTATCAGGGCCACCCTTGGCAATACTCCACATTCCTCAGGAGGTAAGTAGTCGCATATACTTTGTACAGGAGAAAATGCCTGAAAAGTGATTTAGGAGTCTTTATTGGGGTCTGTTTTGGTATGCAATGGAACTTTGCATGAATCACTCCCTGGCCCCAGTCAAATGTGTTTCTCATGGAGTGAGGTGCTTTAGGCTGGTCCAGTTCCCCTGGGGTGGAGGAACACTCTGACTGGCACTAGATAAATCTGATAAACAACTTCACCATTGCTCACATTGGTCTTTTAGAAAGATCTGTAATGGTTTTTGTACAAAGCTAATGTGAAAGTTGAATGTACCAGGGCTTTCTTTGAGTAACCTCCAATTACTGTGTCATTATTAATGGAAGCTCTTCTGTTTCCTCTCATTTGGCAGCTCACAGAGACTCCCTCTCAGCTTTTATGTCCTTTTTATTTGTTTACCACTGGTTCATGAATATTTTCAGATGCGGACTGATCTACTGGGTGCTAAGGAGTGTGTCCAGTCCTATGTCTTCTAGCTGAAGCATGTGTCGCACTGTTATTTTTCAAAACAAGAAAATTGTAATGGGGGACAGGAGAACATTGATTATAAGTGAAGTGCTCCTAGAAGCAATTAAAGGGCTCAGAAGGTGAATTTCATTAATGCTGTGTTATCTTGAGAGCTCTGCCCCTTGCTAAAATCCATCTGGCAAATCTCATTTTCTTTCTTCAGTGGTAAAGGTCTGTGGAGGTCTCAGAGAGCCTAATGAGGCCGTGGAGAAGCTGGGTCCTGAGGGGAGACCAGGAGTTGCATACAGTTCCTTTTCGGACTGAGGATAGGAATTTGAAACAAGACTTCTATTAACACCAAAGATGACCTCCCTTCTACCAAGACCCTGTACTTCAGGTGCACATTTGCAACTGTGATGAGATAAAATGAGAAAATGAAGCAATTAATTGAATTGGATGATGAGAACCTGCTGTGGAAAGAGAAAACATGGCATTTAGCCCCAAATTTTCCAGCTTTGTCTTTTAAAATACACATCTAAATTCCTTCAAATTTAAAGGAATTTAAAGTTGTTTAAATTCCTTCAAATTTAAACAACTCTTCAAATGGAAACTTTTATTTGGCATAGTCTCAACTGTCAAAATGTTTTATTACACAAGAAAACATGTGTATTACTAGGGTTTCCAAAACAGACGCACTCACCAGTCACAGCCATCACAGATCAGGTGCACAGATGAGTCTAAAGGGCTCCCACCTGTGTTGTCTTTGGAGAGTAGATCCAGCCATCGGTGGAGGTGTGAGAAATGTTTTCCAAAACACCTTGCTTGCTGAGATGGTCCAGTCAATGGGAAAAGAGATAAGACTCTAGGAAAAAGGTTTTTATGAAGGGTTTCTGTCTCTCAGCGATACTTTACATGATGGTGCAGATGTGTCTTGTCAGCTCCCGTGTCTCTGCCAGAGTCCCCTAGGATGGCACTTTGCATGCCTGCAGTATGATGTTTAGCAAGTAAATGTACAAAGCCTGTCACTGTAGCTTCAAAGCAACTTTCCTGATGAAATTTATTTTTCCAGCCATTAGTATAATAACCATAATCAATCTTCTCATTGCCAAGCACACAGAATCCCTGTACAGGCAATTCTCAGTGATGTGATGTAACTGATATGCCAATCAGATAAATATTGTGTAAAATTGCACTAAACTGCAGTGACAAATGGCATGTTATACACACATTAAAATCGTGTTTCTCCTTAAATCCATCTCAGAATTCAAGGGCATCAGATTAAAGTCCATCATCAAATCAGTGAGTGACAAAGATAGAGGCTGTCAGGTCTTTCAGGGTATTTTAGTATTTATCACAAAACAAACCACAGCAAAACTTAGTGGCTTAAAAAATAATGATGTTTCATTTTTCATGATTCTGCAACTGAGGCTGGGTTCAGCTGGGTGGTCCTGTGGTTCCCTCAGTGGCTACTGTGGCTGGGCCATTCAACATAGCCTCTTCACCCCATGGCTTCTGCCTCAGCAGGGGTGGCTGCAGTGGCTGGGAGCCAGCCAGGACTTCCTCTTTTTCTTTTCCTCTCTCCGTGCAGCCTCTCCAGTGGGTTGCTGGATCTCTTCTCACAATTGTTAAGGATCCCCATGAAAGCATTCCAAGAGGACAAGCTCCAGTATGCAAGTGCTAATCCAGCCTCTAAGTCGTGCTTACTAATGTCCCATTGACCAGAGCAAGTTACATGGCAATGCCCAGAGCCAATGTGGGAGGGGACTACACAAAGAGGGTGTGATTATAGGGAGATATGCTTCATTGGTGGCCACCAGAATGAAAGTATAACATACTAGGAGTGTTCTCAACTGAACCCAGGAAGTACATACACACATTTTTTCTCTCTAAAGTTTTGGATTAGAGTATATTTCTCCTGCCACCAGGAGCTATTCTCTCTGGCTCTAAAATTTATCATAGCCTCTTCCTCCTCTTCTTTCTCCTTCCATCATTTTCCTCCTTCTATCCTTTTCCTCCTTCTATCCTCTTCCTCCTACCATCTTCTTCCTCCTCCTCTTCCTCCTCATCTCCTCTCCTCCCTCCCTCCCTACCTCCCTTCCTTCTTTCCTTCCTTCCTGTCTTATTGATTAATTTGCATATTATAAGGTCCACCTGTTTAAAGTGTACAATTCAATGGCTTTTAGTTCACAAAGTTGTACAACCATAATTACCATAATCCAATTGTAGAATATTTTTATCATTCCCCAAAGAAAATTTGTACCTATTAGCACTTGTTCCCTATCTATTTTCACATTCCCTGCTTCCAGTCATACACAAACCACTAATCAACTTTTTTTTTTATACATTTGCCTGTTCTGGACAGCTCACATAAATGAAATAATACAATATGTAGTCTTTTGTGACTGGCTTCTCATACTCAGCATAAATGTTTTCAAGGTTTATTTGTGTCATAACATACATCGGCACTTCATTTTATTTATGAATCACATTCCGTTGTTTGGATAGATATATCCCATTTTAATTATTCATTAATCAGATGATAGATATTGGGTTGTTTCCATTTTTGTCTAAGTAATGCTACTGTGAACATTCAGGTATAAAGTTTTGTGTGAACATACATTTTCATTTTTTTTGGGTAGACATCTGGGAATGGGATTGATGGGTGAAAACTCTGTTTGAATACTTTGTGGAACTGCCAAACAGTTTTGGAAAGGGGCTGCATCATCGTACATTCCTGTGTCTGTTTTTATACTAGTAGAGGCCAGATACTCTGCTATTTAAGATGGCTTTGTAAGGA
This sequence comes from Ateles fusciceps, assembly GCA_036589455.1. NCBI lineage: Eukaryota > Metazoa > Chordata > Mammalia > Primates > Atelidae > Ateles > Ateles fusciceps. Next base: position 2,579,277 of record JAZHEH010000579.1, on the reverse strand, counting down.
GACCAAGGAAAGACAAGATACTATCTCAAAACCATTTTTGGCCTCAGAACTTTATGATTCAATGGTTGATTCCCAATGCTGAAACAAATAATGGAATTAATAGAAACATCTGAGTATTTTGGTGTCTTAGATTCTAGCCTCTAAGACACTGGAGGCAGTGGTGGTGTGGCGGTAGCCTCTAGGTTCTCGGCTTTCCAGGTGATGTGCCTTTGCATCATGGTCAGATCAGTCTATGCTTGGCCATTCTGCTGCCTGCATCGCCCAGGCGCCTCCTCCTCAAGGATGAAGGCATGAGGCCGTTAACACTGCCATGGGGAAATCTAAGGTAGACTTGAACCACTTTGTCAGAGTTAGTCAATCTCTGCCTAATTAAGTTCACTTTCCAGATATTTTTTGTTTTCCTGACTCCCAGCATTATATCCTGGCCAGCCAATAATCTTATGGCCCAAATTCCTGAGATAAACCTGAGGGACATCCAATTCAAAGCCCCAAGAATTCCTAGCGTAGAAGAATCCCAGCTACTATGTTCTGCTTCTTAGAGCCTAGTGGAGGTGCTTCTGTCATAAGAATCAGAGGCCCCAAGGGGCTGGGGAATTCAGGTGTGCAGACTGAGTAGATGTTATCTTTCTCCTTGACTTGGGTAGAGAGCCAGGGAGTCATTTTTCCTTACCTCTCCTCAGCCTCTCTTAGGAGGGCTAATCTCCTAAAGTAGCAGCTCAGGTTTCTTTTAGATACTCTTGTATTACCTCCTACTTGCTGGGTGTGGGGTGGCTGGATCTAGCAGGTAGGATCTGACCACTCACTTGGCATTCCTCATTCCAACCTGCAGGATCCCTTCTTCATGTGAAAACCAAGTCCCCCTCTAAATCACTACCTGATATCAACAGGCACCAGCTAGAGCCTTGATTGTTGAAAAATATCTGCATAAAAATATTGCTAAATTCATTTTAGTGGATTCCTGAAATGGCCCAAAAGGACAGGACCTTCTCTGGGCTCCTATTCTCTCTGTATTGTCCACATACTCCCCGTGTACCACAGGAAACTCTGGGCAGCTGAGGGCAAGGTTGGCCTTCTTGACAGTTGTTTTACCACTGCTTTGTTGCTGCATATCACAGAGTAGGCTCACAGTAAGTATCTGAAGAGGGAGTGAATGAATGGATGAATGAATGAGGACAGTGAGATGAAGGAGAAGATGTGTCTTCTTGTGTCTAATGGGCTCCCATTAGATGAGGAGCCAATCTAATCTATCTGTGTAGCTCCCAAGTGAAGACCATGGCCCAGGAAATGGATGTTGCGGGTAGACTTGCTCTTAGTTTAAGGAAAAACTTCTTCAGCTTTAGAACTGCTGCCTTAGGGAGTAGAGGAGCTCACTTTTCTTTGTGCCCAATTCTGAGGTGATCCAGCTGTCGCTGGGGTAGCTGTTTTTCCAAACCAACCATGAAATTGATACAACTCTTCCCCAGACATTTCCATCAGCAGGTATTTGGGAAATTAATTAGTTATTTTTTGAGGCAGAATCTCATTGCTCTGTCTCCCAGGCTAAAGTGCAGTAGCACGATCTTGCCTCACTGCAACCTCTGCCTTCTGAATTCAAGCAATTCTCCTGCCTCAGTCTCCTGAACAGCTGGGATTACAGGTGTGCGCCACCATGCCTGGCTAATTTTTTGTATTTTCAGTAGAGACAAGGTTTCACCATGCTGGCCAGGCTGGTCTTGAACGCCTGACCTCAAGTGATCTACCTACCTCTTGGTTTTCCAAAGTGCTGGGATTTCAGGGATAAGCCACCGTGCCCAGATGAAAATGTAGATTGCATTTAAGACCTTGTAGTGAAAACCGGGGGAAGGCAGCACAGCAGCTGTCCTGTCGCCCATCTCTCCCTGGGGTGTCTCTCCCAGTTTCCCTCATTGGACAACAGCCTCTGGCCTCTTCTTTGTTTCTCCAGCTCTGTGTCTCCCCATGTTCTCACACTGGGATCTTACCCCTTCCCTTAGGATGTCTCTACCCTCTTCCCTGAGTACGGCCATTGGACTTCTGGGATACTCTCATCTTGTACTCTCACGCATATCATCTCTGCTCCCATCCACACTCTTAGCCAATAAGGAAGCCTATGCCACCAGGAGCCATCCCTGTGCAAAGTGGTTTATGTGTTTAAGGATATGGAGTTTCCTTTAGAATCTTTGTTGACAAACATTTTCAAATTCAAAGGGGAGAGAGGGAGAGAAAGCAAGAAAACAAGTGAGCACATTTATCTTTCTCATTTAGAAGAGCCTAGAACCTTCTTTCCTTTCAGCTCCACAACCTCCTCTCCACCCAGGAGGAGGAAACAGGCACCATTTGATGTTGGTGAGGTCATGGAGGGCGGTGAATGTGAAATAGAAGTAGTCAATATCTTCAGGAAAGCCTTCCCTGGTTCCTAAGATTAGGAGAGCAGCCCCCTCCTTCCATGGCTCCATATGCCTCTCCTTATTATACCACAGTTGTGGTTTTATATTTATTTGTGTTTGTTTTTTTTATTATTTTCAGGATTTTCCATGATGTTTTAAGCTCCATCTCTGTTTCTCTCTCCATGTTCTCATACTGGGGGCTGTGTCTGTTTGGAATCATCATTGAATCCACACAGGGCCTAGCAAAATTCTAGGCTTGAAGTAAGTGCTCAATTAATATTTGTTAAACGAATGAATGAATGAATACATGGAAATAAAAAGAAATAATCTGATTTCTAAAAATAGGGACAGGCAGTCTTCGGCATGAAGTTAATCACAGTTGTGTTTGCTCAGGTACTTGAGGTGAAACCAGATAAGCCAGATGAGAGCACCCACCACCCCAGCCTCACTCCCTTTCACTTCCAGGAACTAGAACTCACCCTCCCATTTCTCAGTTAAGCTGGCAGATGCTGAGACCTGAGCTCAGCCCTCACTGTTAGGGAGCCTACCAAAGAGAAACAGAAAGCATTTGGTATGCCTGTGGGGCCAAAGGACTGAGCTGTCTTCATTTCATAGAAAAGGTGCTTAGCCCGTTGGAAAGGGGGAATGGTTAGGAAAAGTGGTGTCAAGTAAGGGCTTAAAGGGAGAAAACTGGGGGAAGAAAGAGAAGCAGGAGACATAGGGAGTGAAGGAGCTTCCATGAGGCCTGGGCGGGGAAGCTTGCTCTTTGTTTGGTGCAAGGGTTCAAGGTGGCCAGACCAGAGACTAGCACTGATAAGGATGAGTTCTCTGCTTGTTGAGTGGCAGAAGAGAAGGGAAAGGGAGGAGGAAAGAAGATCAAAGTCAGGTGCAGAAGGAAAATTGCAGATAGGCCAGGTTCCCTCATCAACTTATTTGCATCTCATATGAGCACTAGGATGACAGAAAATGATGCCTACAATTTCAGGGAAATTACATCCGACTATCACACTCTCTCCTTCCCTTTCCCCTTCCCGAGTGCTGCCTCCAGCCCCAACTGCATGGTTCCACTGTAGACCTTGAAGGATGGTGAGAAAGAAACAAAGGTGCCAGTGGATCCCTGGAGAGGGGATTGCAGGAGATCCGTGGGGAGGGGCTGCAGTAACTGAGAGTCTATGCCCATCTCCACCAGCTTGCCCACCCACTGCCAAACTGCCTATTGCCACGTTTTTGTTTCTTGTTTATTTGGCAGGATCACATGCATACATAGAGTTCCTCGTATACCCAATTAATTGGGTGGAGTACTTTGATTTGTGGCTTAACCCTGCTCTGTACTTAAAAGGTCTGGGTCCCAGGGCTCCATGGCTGTCTCACATGGTTCCCTAGCAACCAAATGAGACAGGGAAATGTGCAGTTTCATCACCACAAGATGTTAGGTCAATTAATATTCATTAGCAGTGTCTGTGTTTGGCTGCTAGGAGACATTGTGGAGAAAAAAAAATCTTTGTTGCTTGAGTGGGGGATGGAAGGAGTCAGAGACCAGTGAATATGTATATTATGTACTGAAGATGTGTTTTCTTAGACTAGTACACTGGCCTGTCTGCACATGTGCATGCAAGATTTAAAAAATAATAATCTTTGTATTTACAATTATCCTTCTAAGTTTATTATATGGAAATAGATTTCAGAAACAATAGGAAAGTTGTATCCCAAAATACTTATCATGGCTCATTCAGGACACGTAAAATTATACAATTCAGAGTGATTTTATTTATTCTATAATTTTTTTTTCTTATTCCATTGTATGCTACAGGTGGGAAACAGGGATGCTTGAATAATACATAAAAGAAGCATAGGAGGGAAAAAAATCTAGAAATTTCCTGTATACTCATCATGTAAAGATAATTGCTATTAACCTATTGTTGTATGCCCCGTTAGTGTTCTTTTCCCCTCCAGAGAACACACACACACAGTCACATACAGTTTTACAAAAATAATATCATTCTGTATATACTGTTTTATAGACTACATTTTACAAGTTGGCATTGTCATGAACATTTTCTTGTGTCTAACATCATTTTTATTAGTCACATAATATTTCAGTAATTGCATTTCCTATGGTTTATTTAACCAAACTCCTATTTTTATTCATGCATTTAGGATGTTTACTTTTTTTTGCTATAATTAATAATGTTGGAATGAGTATCCTTGTACATTCATCTTTCAGTCCTTGTCCAATTATTTCCTTAGAGCAAATTCCTAGAAGCAGAATTACCCATTTAAAGGTCTTTCACATGCTGTGTGTTGTTTTCTTTGAGAGAACAGAACAATTTCCATTTGTACCAATAGTGACTGAAGGTACTCCATGATCTTCTTATAAATAACACTGGAAAAGATAATGAAGTTCCCAATGTCCAATATCTGAGTTTTATCAGAGACTTTCCTTTATGAGGCTAAAATGAGAGCCCTGGGTCCCTTTGACGGGGATGGCACACATTCTCAAAGAGGGGAATCTAGGCTGCAGCAGACTTGTGATTTTGTCTTGACCTGGCTAAGTATTTTCAGGAAATTTGTCCTTCATAGCCCCAAAGTGCAGCATGAAACCAGCCAGCACCCAAGCACTCCCAGCAGTAAGGGCATACACCACGGGCCTCCAGCCTCTTGCCCATCCTGTGTTCCAGTTGTTTCCACTCCCACAGCTCTAGCTTTAGTCTCACGGCTCTGGTTGCCCCAAACCCCAGGTCCAGGAAGATGACAGAGGGATCAGGCAAGCCCTGAGGTGAGTACTGAGCTTTAAGGACTTGTCTCTGGGAAAGAGAGAGGACAGGTCTCAGTTCCCTTGGAAATCCTGATGAGGGAGACCATGTAGTATCAGCAAAGGCCAGGGGCACCTGTGACCTGAGAAACAGCTGAATAGGAAACCAAACCAAACTGCTCCAAATTAGAGCAGTTCTGCTCTAATCAGAAACAGTTTCCTTTTCACTCCTAGAAAACAGAGCACTCCACCCACCCTCAAGCTAGGTGGGGCAGGAGGTGGGGCAGAAGAGTGAAAACAGAACGCTTATTTGGCTCCCTTTCCTGGATTCTGTTTAAAAATAGGTTCTGGTCACGGATAATCAAGGACCATGAGCTGAATTTCCCAATCAATGGAACCAACACAAACGCTCATGCCCACTGGGCCAGGCTGGGCAAGAGTCCACTGCAGGACAAATTAGTGGGCCTTGATGAGAGAAATGGGACAGAATAGGGCAATGGTTATTTATTGAGGTGTGTGTGGACCAGCAGCAGCTGCATCATCTGGGAGCTTATCAGAAATACAAGTTTGTGGGTTGAATTGGAATCTCAAAGGATGAGACCGGGAATGTGCATTTCATCAAGTTCTTTATGAAGAACATAGGGACAGGAGTTCTGTGCAGAACATGGGGACAGGAGTTTTCAGTTTTGGCTTTATCTGCCATGCCATGAGATACCAAGCAAGACAATTTGTCTCTCTTGGCTTTATGTAAGGATAAGTACACTTGATACTTACTTTTCTCTGCAACCCTCTCCTTGTTAGTGTAATCACCTAAATAAGGTATGCATGTGTGTGTACATGTATCTATGTGTATGTGTGTATATGTATGCCTATGTGTGTGTGTATGTGCATACATGCATGTGTGTGCATGTTGTATGTCTATGTGTGTGTATGTGTGTGGGGGTGGTTAGTTTAGTCTGGGTCTTCTTTTTCCCTCCCCTTCCATTCCCATGAGATGATAAAGATAAAGCTTATTGGAAACAAAAACTCTGAGTCAAAACCAACCAATGATGTTTACTGTGAAATCATCTGAGGAACAGGATCTTAAGGTTCTCTAAGTTGCTGCTTGGTAGCTCCTAGCAGGATAATGGGTTCCCCCTGGAGAAGCAGGACACAGGTCCTTACAGAAAGGAACATAAATAAAATACCAGTTGGATTAGAGGTGATTTAAATTTATGGATTTCTATCAACTTTATCACTTTGGAAAATGCTCATTCCAGTTGAATTACGTTTTCTTTTCTCTTAAAATTAACTGGTTGAGCTTAAGTTTTAACGAAACATTGCTATCCAAGTTTTAAGGACAATTAAGGGTTTATCACATTAGTGAGGTCCATTTGTTTTAGGGTATACTCTGGAGCCAATGTGCCTGAGTTTGAGTCTAGGCTCTAGCAGTTATAAATGAGTAACCTTGGGCATTGGGAAAGTCACTTATTTTCTCTGTGTCTCAGTTTTTTTCATCCGCAAAATGGAAATAATAATAGTGACTAGCACAAAGTAGGATTACATGGATTAATATATGCCAAGGACTTTACAATAAAACAAAAAAAGCAAAGTACTGGTACCAAAACAGATACATAGACCAATGAAACAGAATAGAGAACTCAGAAATAAAGCTGTACACCTAGAAACATCTGCTCTTCAACAAAGTCAACAAAAATAAGCAATGGCAAAAGCACTCGTATTTGATAAATGGTGCTGGGACAACTGGCCATATACGAAAGAATGAAACTAGACCCCTACCTTTCATTATATACAAAAGTTAACTCAAGACGGTTTAAAGTTTTAAATGTAAGACCTCAGGACTGGGCACAGTGGCTCAGGACTGTAATCCTAGCACTTTGGGAGGCCGAGGCGGGTGGATCACCTAAGGTCAGGAGTTTGAGACCAGCCTGGCCAACATAGTAAAACCCTGTCTCTACTAAAAGCACAAAAATTAACTAGGCATGGTGGTATTCACCTGTAATCACAGCTACTCAGGAGGCTGAAGCAGGAGAATTACGTGAACCCGGGTGGAGGTTGCAGTGAGCCGAGATCATGCCATTGTATTCCAGCTTGGGAGACATAGCAAGACTCCGTCTCAAAAAATAAAAATAAAAAATAAAAAATTTAATGTAAGACCTCAAAATATAAAAATCCTAGAAGAAAACCTAGGGAATATCATTTTGGACATTGGCCTTGGCAAATAATTGATGACTAAGTCTTCAAAAGCAATTGCAACAAAAACAAATATTGAAAAGTAGAACCTAAGTTAGCTAAAAAGCCTCTGCACAGCAAAAGAAACTATCAACAGAGTAAACAGACAACCCACAGAATGGGAGAAAATATTTGCAAACTATGCATCAACAAAGGTCTAATATTAAGAATCTATAAGGAACTAAAACAACTCAAAAAGCCCCCCCCCCCCCCAACCCAAAAAAACCATTAAAAATTAAGCAAAGAATATGGACTGACACCTCTCAAAAGAAGACGTGCAAACAGCCAACAAACATGAAAAAATGCTCAACGTCACTAATCATCAGAGAAATGCAAATCAAAACCACAGTGAGATACCATCTCACACTAGTCAGAATGCTATTACTAAAAAGACAAAAAACAACAGATGCTGGTGAGGCTGTGGATAAAGGGAATGCTTATACACTGCTGGTGGGAACATAAATTAGTTCAGATCCTGTGAAAAGTTATTTGGAGATTACTCAAAGAACTTAAAAAAGAACTATCATTTGACCCAGAAATGTCATTAGTTGATATATATCCAAAGAAAAATAAATTATTCTACCAAAAGACACCTGCACTAGCATGTTTCTTACAGCGCTATTCATGATAGCAAAGACATGGAATCAACCCATCAGTGGTGGGTTGGATAAAGAAAATGCAGTGCATATACATGGAATACTATGCAACCATAACAAAGAATGAAATCACGTCCTTTGCAGCAACATGGTTGGAGCTGGTGGCCAAAACCTAAAGTGAATTAATGCAAGAACAGAAAAACAAATACCAGCTGTTCTCACTTATAAGTGGGAGCTAAACATTGGGTACATGTAGAAATAAAGATGAGAACAATAGACACTGGGGACTACTAGAGGGATGATAAGGTTTGGCTCTATGTCCCCACCCAAATCACATCTCGAATGGTAATCCCCACCTGTTGAAGGAGGGACCCGTAACCCAAACATTCGAAGGGAGGAAGGTTTTTTGGATTATGGGGGTGGTTTCCCCCATGCTGTTCTCATGAGTGAGTTTTCACAAGATCTGATGGTTTTAGAAGTGGTGGTTTCCCCCTGCTCTTCACTCTCCTGCCACCTTGTGAAGAAGGTGCCTGCTTCCTCTTCTGCCATGAATAGAAGTTTCATGAGGCCTCCCCAGCCATGCAGCTGTGAGTCAATTAAACCTCTTTCCTTTGTAAGTTACCCAGTCTCAGGGCAGTTCCTTATGGCAGTGTTAAAACGGACTAATACAAGAGGAAAAAGGAAGAGGGGGCCAAGGGTTGAAAAACTACCTATTGGGTACTATGAATACTACCTGGGTGATGGGGGATCACTTGTACCCCAAACCTCAGCATTATGCAATAAACCCATGTAACCATGTAACCTGCACATGTGGTCTTGAGTCTAAAATAAAAGTTGAAATTATATATATATATATATGCACCAAGCACTAAGAATTCAGTTTGTCATATGCAGATCAATTTGACTCAAGTCTCTTCTGCTCAAATTCAGAGTCGCATGGCTTCCATGAAGCTCAGCTTTACTGGGAACAGGGCTGGTATCAACTTTTTTCTGTCATTTCTACAGCAGGATCCAGCTGCATTTGGTGCTAACTGCCTCTCATTTGTTTATGAGGTAACTGCTTTCTCTCTTTTCATTTCGCTCTCCCCTTCCCTCCAATTTCCATTTCTTTTGTGAAATGGTTAAAGTGCTTGACATAATTAGCTGTTAATTGTTAGCAGCTGTACCCATTATCAGTTTAATGCCTAATTAATTGCAACAATTAATGCCGCCTGTCCTGTCTTAGGAACTGTTGATGAGGGAAGGCTGGTGTTGTTGAAGTTATATCTTAATTAATTTACCTCCAATTTTTAGCATTTAACTAAAAATCCCAAATTGGAAACTGTTTTCCTCATATGAGTAATTAATGAGCAGAAGGTCTCAGTGCAATGCACAGTGGCCTGGGTCTACCCTTTGCAAGTTGGGTGTCTCTCAAAGTCAGCATCTGCAGTCAGGAAGTGGAGTTTCCAGCAGCCACCTTACTAGATGGCAAGGCCCTGTGCACAAATGCACTCTCTTCTGCAAATTTTTTTGTGCTGCTTTGTTTTGAGAAAATGACAAGCCAAGAGCCAACAGCTTCTTCCACCAGACTTTGTTCAAAACTGCACTAGGGTACGTATCCCATTGTAGATGGGTTATGTGGGAATCAGACCTGGGTTGAGCATCTTCGGGGCAAGCCTGCCTGGGTCATGATTGCACCTCCAGCATTAGTAGGATGTTTAGTTCACTATTGGAGGGAAAACTGAATGGTTGAGTCCTAGTCTTAGCTTATCTGTCTTCTCCTGTGATCCGGGCTTGGTGCTACATGCTTCACACGCATAACATTTTTTCCTAATTTTCACAGTAATCCTGCAAGATGGACATTATTTTCCTTTCTATCTCCATTTTTTGCAGATAAGGAAACAAAGACTCATAGAGGTTAAGTAACTGGCAAGTGACGGCTTTATAGCTCAAACCTACATGATTCCAATTGCAATACAGTCTTGCCTTTCTTTGAATGAATGAATAGGTGAATCTTTTGTTACTGTGTTCTGAGGTTATCTGTTGACTTTTAGAGCCCTAGAACCCTACAATCCTTTGGGCAATCCCACTGTCTATCATCCTATGAAGAGGCCAATCCCGGTACAGGAGATGGAGATGGGCCAAGTGGGCTTTTGACTTGGCAGTGGGATATAAAGGCAGGTTGCAGAGACAAGTGCAAGAAACAGGTCCCTCTATTTGTGTCTTGGGGGAGTCAGAAAACTATACACACCTAGGCTATGAGAAGTGGCTCCAGGACTCTGTGGAGGACAGTAAACTTGTCCTTGCAGTATGACACAGGCCAGGACCTAGGTGGGGGACACTACGTCTGTAAGACACCAATATGGTCTTAGGGCTTAAGCTCTGAGAGGAGCTCTGTTGAACGTCCAGGTGTGGTAGGCTAAAATAATGGCTCCCCAGAGATATCCATGTCCTCGTCCCTGGAACCTGTGAATATTACTTTATATGGCAAAAAAGGACTTTGCATATGTGATTGAAGATTTTAAGAAAAAGAGATTATCCTGGATCATTAGTGGGCCCTAAAAACAATCATATATGCCCTCCTAAGAGGGAGGGGAGAGGAATATTTGACATTTAAGGAAAAAAAAAAAAGGAGAAGGCAATGTGACCGCAGAGGCAGAAATTTAAGTCATGCAACCACAAGTCAAAGAATTCCAGAAGCCACCAGGAATGGGAAAAGACAAGGAAGCCTTCTCCCCCAGAACGTCTGGAGGGAGCATGACCTTGTCAGCACCTTGATTTCAGCCCAGGGATACTGACTTCAGACTTCTGGCCTTCCAGAACTCCAGCACTAAGAGAATATATTTCTCTTATTTTAAGGCATCAGGTTTGTTGTAATTCATTAGGACAGCCACAGAAAACAAATACATCAAATTTATTTTCCTTGTTATAATATTTTTATGTTATATCTGAGTCTTCAGCAAAGTTTTGTGAAGCATTAAAAAAAAAGATAAGAAAAAAATAAAAGAAATTGTGATGAGAGCTGGAGTTTATCTTCAGAATTATCTGGTTGAGAAATTTCTTGGGGTAAATATACAACCCACTATGACTTCAGGGTGGCAAATTTAAGATTAGGTCTGAGTGCATATTTCAGAAAATACTCAAATATTGTATAGCTTAAACAAAGGAGAGGTTTGTTTTCTGCATAGAACAAGTCTAGAGTTAGGCAATCCCAAGCTGGTAGGGCAGCCAGCTGCACACAGTTGTCAGGGACCAGTTCCCTTCTAATTGTTCAAGTGTACAGTCCACATCCTCGTGGTCCAAGATGACTGCCAGTTTCAGACATCACATCTGAGTTCCAGAAGCAGGATGGAGAAGAAGGCAGAAAGAAGGGTCCACCCTCTGACTCTTAGGGAGGCTTCCAGGAAGTTTCTCACACATTTCTGCTTAGATCTCTTTGGCTAGAAATTAGTTTCATGATAACACAGCTGCAATAGATGATTGGAGTTGAACTGTTTTACCCAGGTGACAATATGCCCAGCTAAAAAATTAGATCCTGCAATAAAAAGATGGGGAAACGGACATTTGAAGGCAACTAGCCATTTCTATCTCACCAACTATTCAACTTCTAGACAGGGAGAGGAATATAAATTATAATTGACTAAGACGTAGGTTTCTTTAAGACCTCATCTGAAGTAGATTTTAGTTCTGATGCTGCAGTGTAGTCTAATGCTCGTTTATAAACTGGAAAGTATCCAGGCAAGGGTGGTAGAATGGCTGGGGGTCTGAAAACCATAAGGAACAGGAGAGGTAACAGGTTGTTTAGGTAAAAAAGAGATTTTTTTTTTTTGTAAGGACAGAACGATCTGTTTTCTGATAAATTCCTGTCCTGTGGATATGAAAATGAACTACATCTGTGATAAGATAGAAGAGGAATGGGGTAGAAGGGAGACCAATTTTAGCTGAATAGTGAAAAGAAATTTCTAACAACTGAAAAGCCGGCAATGGTACAGCTGCCTCTCAGGGACGTGACTCCCTTTCTGTACTGGGAGCTGCTGGGGTGCTGGGAGTGAGCCTAGAGCAGGGGCTGGACTGGATGACTTCCCTCTGATCACATGACTCAGCGGGGGAGGCCCTCCAGGAGCTTGTCAAAGATCACAGTGGAGGACACAGCACCGTGGGGGTCTGTGTCTAATTAAGAGACAAATGAATGAGGCTGTCAGGGAGAGAGAACTTTCCATGCCCCAGGGTAACAAAGCTATAGTTGTTGCTGGTCTAAGGCCTGGAGGTCTGTGCCAGCTTCCCAAAAAAAGAATGTAGGGAGTGTGGCTTAAGCTTGGTGCCGAGCCCTGAATCCGGACAGCCCAAGGTGGGAGGGGCCCAGGACAATGGGATAGCAGGGGGGCGTGGGGGCTCATTTTATTTGCCTCCTACTGTGCTAAATTTGGTAGAGGCAGTTAGCCAGTTCCCAGCATCTTTGGAGACAAGCCTGGCAATCTGAAGCTATCAGGGCCAAAGATGAGGGCCAGAGGGGAGAAAAAGGCCTGGATCTTTCTTTTGACTATATCTATATGAAATTACAGACTAAAGTCTTCTGTGAACTTCATGCTGAAATTTCTCCAAGAGGCTGTGACTCGATGCATGACTGCAGGCTGTTTTTTGGATGTTTGAATGATGTTGGCTCTGTTGTGGGGTAATCATAGGTGATGCACTAACAAGAGCTGCCTCTCTAGCCAGAAGAAGCACAGTGGCTCTCCTTCCATGAAGTGATGGCTCATCTCCACTGTTGCGAGCATACAGAGAACAGGAAACACGTATAAGGCTCTGTCTCAGGAACTCGTGGTGGTCTGGCCTATTTTGATTGCAAGTGGCAGAAGCCACCCCAAACTAGCTTGAGTAGAAAGGGCAATTTCTTGGCCCCTGTCACCAGAAGTAGATCTGGCACAGTGGGTTCAGGACCTCACACTCTAACATGAGAGCGCTCCTCTTGCTCTGCTTGGCTTGATTCTCTTTGCATATTGGCCCAGAATCTCTGACCTCAGCTGAGCAGTCGCCTGGAAGAGATGGTTTGGAGAGCTCCAAACTCACAGCTCACCTTCCAGCTACCCTGCGTCTTCATCTCCCCTCTGTTCCTTAGCCAGATGCCAGCTGTCTCCTAGACAATTGTCCTGACCAGAGGGTCTTTGGAAATAGGAAGACCCTTAGCAGGGAGCATGTAGAGAAGTCCCAGCATGGTTCTCAGGGCATTCTGTGCCTTCCTTCTTCAGCTCCCCAGGAGTTTGGGAAGGTTAATTTGTTTATATGTGACCAGGCACCTTGCCAGTATTTCTGTTAGCAGTGCCAGGGCCCTGGAAGGGCTTAACATGTAAAGGGCTGCTCCCAAGCCCTGGACAGGAGCTGCAGCCAAGGAACTCATGCCGTCCCTCTGAGTGGGCCTGAGCTCCTCAGTCTTTTCCATCACCATTCTTTGTGATGGCCTGACCTCAGAGCCCTCAAGCTCTGGACCCAGGCATGACCTTAGGTCCTTTGCTTGCTGTGTGTCAGCTGCTCAAGGAGGGCCTTTGGTCTCAGCCTGTAGCTGTGCCTCTGGAGCCTATTTTGGAATCATCCCAACAAAGACAGGCTTGACCTCTCCCCTGGAAGAAGCTGCTTTGGCAATTGCTGAGATGCTGTTTATCCCTTCTCAGGCTGGATTGCAGGGTTACACCTGCCTAAAACACCGTAAAGTCTGAGTTTTCCCCTGGGGTCAGGACCAGGGCCACAGGAATTTAAAGGGATTGGACATATCTATCAAGCAAGAGAGATCTCAGTAAGACTTGACTTCTAAGTTGCCACTATGTGTTCCCTGTGGTTTTTGCTTGCAGGAATTGAGGTTCTTCATGGTAAGCAGTCGAAGCTAATTCTGGCTGACACAGCAGGAAAGGTTTAGTAACAGGATGTTGGGTGTCTCACAGAATTAGTGGAGCCTGGTTTTCCAGGCTCCAGGCTACACGTGCAGAATAATGCTCCATTACACATGGCAAAACTGGCCTAATGAGAAAACTGCTGTGGCCGCCACTGCCGCCAACTGGATGCTCTAATTTGCATAACAATTTGTCAGGAACCTGACCATTGTCACCACTGCTGCCTTCACTGTCCATGCCACATCTGGCCCTGGAATGTCACCTTATCATCCCTGCAGCTCCTCAGCCACCTGCTTGTGTCTTAGCTACAAAGGAGGCTGGGGAAAGGGACTGTTCTTGTTTCCATTTTTAGGAGGCAGGACGCATCGGGTGGAAAATTCCTCAAATGTAAGAAGGGTGTTTAAAGGTGCTGGGCAGCCAGAAACTTGACAAATGGCCACCATACCAGCTGTGTAAGCTGTGTACTCTCACCTTTGAGGGATAGTAGTTTGTATGTAACTCAAGGGTGCTGCCCTGAGATGGTTGATGTAGTTACCACATCCTTAGAGGGGAGCGATGGAGGAGGAGAGCCCTTCAGGGTCAAGTTGTAAGTGAGAAACACAAGTTCCTGGTGCAGTGATAGGGGTGGGGTGGGGTGGGGGCTTGCAAGGGAGTTTGAGTGATGATGTCCAGGGTCTTTCCTTTCTGCATCTCCAGGAACAGATGAGATTTGCTGTGAGTCACTTTAGTTGGCCCTAGCTTCCAGCCCTGGGTTGCTAGACTAGACTAGCAGACTTTCCAGAGTGTGTCTTCCTTAGAGTTGAAGCAAAATGCTGGGCACCCACTAGGATTCATGTAGAAGGAATCAAAGGAGAAAGGCAACACATGGCTTGCAAAAGTAGGACCTAACCCAGCAATGTCATCTCTTTTAAAAACACCTTCTTCTTTTCATTCCCAGAAAGATGTGGCTCCTACAGAGTCTTGCTTGGGGACTGGGCTATCCAATACTTGAAACAGGTTTCCAAAAGTAAAGCTGACATTTATTGAGTGCCATGTGTCAGGCACTGTATGGAGGGCTTTACACAAATTATCTGAGTTAATCCTCATAGAAACACCATGAAGGATGATCTATTATTTCCCCTGTTTTATAGTTGAGGAAACTCAGGTTTAAAGAGTTTAATAACTCCATTAATGGTTAGCCAGTCGGTAGCAGAGCTGAGATTTGAACCTTAGCAGCCTGACCTCAAAGCCCATGTTGCTAAACTGTCTCTCTAGGATCTCAAGAAAGTAACATGACCTCCCCAACATGAGGCTTACATTCTCCTTTGCTCTTCTAGGGTTCAGTCTAAGTCAAAGTTAGAAAAAGCTATGCTGGATACACCTATCTGTCCCAGGTATTGCACACAAATATATAATCTAAACTTCCAGGGTGGCAGCCCCTTCCTTAGTCACATTGCCCATCATCCTCAGATGCTTCAATCTGGGGTCCAACAAAGTCATTAACTGTGAGCAAAGGATGACCAGGGTGTTGAGCTGAGACTTCAGGCAACACCTCCCTGTAGGGATGTGAGGCTCTCACTATCTAGAGCGGAAGCAGGAAACTGCCCACACGAGCAGGAGGCTCCAGATGTCTAGGGAAGAAGGAAAAGAGAGAATCACTGAAAAGGAGATAAATGGAGAGAAGAGGGTGACTGGGAAAGAATAAAATCAGGATCCCTCAGGGATGTCTCAGTGGGCTGGAGGAATGCCCTCAGGCTGGATTAGACTTCTCTCTGGACCTGCTCCCTCCACATGCTTTCTGATTGTGTCTTTGGGTGGTTACATCCTCTACCAGATGACTGCACATTGCTCAATAACAAGGGCGAGTTGTGGGATCCTCCCTTGGTAAGTGTTCAGTACATGTTTGTTTACTGAGATGAATAAATGCGTCCTATCCTAGGGACAGCAAGGATTTGGGGAAGTGGAGAGAGATCCAGCCTGAAGAAGGAAATCCTTAAAAAAAAAAAAAGTTCTCTTTGAGATTAGGTTCTGCATCCAGGCTGGGCAGAGGCAGTCCTGGAGAGGTGAACACCTGGTGGGTGGCTATGCTGCCTGCTGGAGGGTCCACTGCAGAGCCCTTCCCACTCCACGGAGGCTGCTCATGCTCTGTGAGCCCCTGGGTGACAGCCTGCCAGGAGCCAGGAGTTGAGGCTCTTTGCATTCTTGCTTCAGTGAAAGAAGTGGGTGAAACTCTCTGGAGTTTTCAGACTTCAGAGTCTGAAAACTGTCAGGAAGGGAGGCATAAGTGGCACCAGGGGGTGGGTAAGTATAGTCAGAAGTCAGCCTGGTATGTTAAAGGAAACTTCAGTGTCAGAGTCATTCATTCGGTAGACATTTATTGAGTGTTTAGGCTATATTAGACACTGTGCTAAACACAGAGGGGTGAATGGTGAGTGAGACAGGCAGCTCCTGCCTTCATAATGGTTATAATCAGGTGGAAAAGACAATGAATCCACACTTACAATGTAGTCTGAAAGAACTATGTTGGGATGGTACCAGGTGCTATGGGAGATGGAAGATAGCCGCAAAATCCAGATTTGGGATTGCTGGGTAGTGACATCTAAGCTAAAATTGTGAGTATGAATTGGTTAGGAAAAAGGAAGTGTTGTGGCCTGAATGTGTCTCTCCCAAATTCCTATGTTGTGATCCTCAATGTGATGGAATTAGGAGGTGGGGCTTTTGGGAGATAATCAAGTCAGGAGGGCAGAGCCCTCACAAGTGGGGGTAAGTGTCCTCATAAAAGAGGCCCCAGAGAACTGCCTTGCCTCCTTCTACCAGGTAAGAACACATGAGATACATGCCCTGTATGAACTGGGAAGGCAAATATGTTGGCACCTTGATCATAGACTTCCCACCCTCCAGCACTGGGAGAAATAATTTTCTGATATTTATAAGCCACCTGGTTTATGATCTTTTCTCATGGCAGCATGAACTAAGAAAGGCAGTGAGGGAATAGGAAGGTAGTTTCAGACGGAGTAAAAACCTGACCTATTAAAGGATCTGAAATAGCCCAGTCTGGCTGGATGTGAACTCTCAATGGAACAAAGGTGAAAGTTGTGTCTGCGAGAACTGGTCAGCCATAATGAGGAGCGTAGACTCTGTCTTTATATAACCTGAGAAAAGCTGTGGCTCCATGTTTCTTAGTTTCTGTATAGAGTTGCATTTGGAGAAGAGCAAGCCAATCAACAAATAATGATCTAATTTAAATCTTTATTGAATTCCCTTAAAGAATAGTAAGAGGAATCCATTTCACCCACATACTATTTCTCAGAAATCCCCCTTTTGCTCCCTAATTGTCTCCCTTCCCACAGCTCCCAAATCCCAAACCATTTCTCCAGCCCAACTCACTTGGTTTCCTTCCTCTCTCTTTTCCCCTTCCCCCCTCACCCCTAGACCATGCTATGTGAATCTAATGACTGAGTTGGCTTAAAACAACATTAACTCAAAGCTTAAAAGGTGAGTTTGATAAACCTTTCTCACCCTAACACCAATTCCTGATCTTATGTGTGTCCAACCAGCTTTGCAGTGGTTAAGTAGGAGGAGCATCTTTGCATTTGGATTTTCTTGAGGTCATCACACACCCTCCTGATGCTTGTACCATGATCCAGGCAGGGTAGAAGTAAAGGAAGATGATCTTAGAAGACCTAACTTGAAAGAAACAAAAATCAGAGCCCAAATCCCCTAGCTGAGCCGTTAAACCGAAGAGGCTGAGAAGAGACAGTAAATTCAGACATGAGGCCATTGGAGAGAAATGGGAAATGATATGAAAACAAAAAAACATTTCAAAATGAAAAAAGGTGGAGCCAGGAAAATATCCCTGAACTGAGGAGGGTAGCACCGGAATTTTTATAAGACTGCAACTGTAGCCTCACGACCTGTGATGGAGGGAAAGAAGCTGGTGATGGGAGCCAGACAGCCTGCTGAGTGGCCTGTGGTTGTACATTTCAATTTCTGCAGACAGAGAGAAAAGGAGAGAGAAAAGAAGGGGAAAGGAGGTGCAAGAAGGGAAGGGAGGAAAGGGAAGAGGGAAGCAGAAGCAGGAATAGAAACTAGGGAAGAGAGAGGCAGCATGTCGTTCTGGATTCTACCACATCCCATCACAAACTGAGTTTGGGGGACTCTCTCCAAGGGTCCTAACTCCTGACTTTTATCTCTAATAGGTTTTAGTAGGAACAGTTGTGGAATATATATTTTTTCCTTTTAAAAAATTCAAGCATATTTTATGCTTTTAATGAGCTTTCCTGTTCCTTAACTGCTGTGGAGAAACCATGATCCCAGAAGCCAATCCCAGTTCTTAGTAGACAGACAGGAAGCGTTCAGTGAGAGACGCTCCCCAAGCACATCCAAGTCCAGAGTTGTCCTGCAGAAATCCCAGGCTGGACAGCTTTAGGGATGTGTGGAGCAGACAACCTGAAGGCCAGACCAGTCATGAGAGGGTGTGAACCACACCCGACCGGCCATCCAGCTACTTCTAGAGGCCAGATCCCAAACCGTTGAAGGTAACATTGGTCCTGGACGTGAAAGGATGTTTACTAAGACATGTGCACCCCAACTTCTCAGGCCTTAGCCATCCTGAGTGGCTGTGTGTGTATGTGTGTGTGTGCACATGTGAGTGTGTACATACACACACCCTAATACACCATCACCTGGGGTTACCAGCTGGAACCCAGCCTGAAAATGCATCACACATGGGTGAATCTAGACACCAGTGTGGCCTAGGTTGTCTGAATAACTGGGGTCTAGGCTTTCCCATTAGCTCTATGGGCCCTGCTGACAGACCCTGAAAGAGCTGGGCCAGCCAGGCCATTTCCTGGACCCCAGTCTCTAAGAGAAAGGCAACATTGCCAAGTAGTAAAATGGAAGTAACTCTTTCAATAAGAGTATACTTAAAAAAAATTATTCCCATAGGTTTTTGGGGAACAGGTGATGTTTGGTTACATGAGTAAGTTCTTTAGCGGTGACTTGTGAGATTTCGGTGCACCCATCACCTGAGCAGTATACACTGCACCCAATTTGTAGTCTTTTAACCCTCACCCCCTTCCCACCCTTTCCCCCTGAGTCCCTGAAGGTCATTGTGTCATTCTTATGCTTTGCAACCTCATAGCTTACTCCCACTTATGAGTGAGAACATACAATGTTTGGTTTGGTGTTCCATTCCTGAGTTACTTCACTTAGAAAAATAGTATCCAATCCTATCCAGGTTGCTGCAAATGCCATTGATTCATTCCTTTTTATGGCTTAGTAGTATTCCATCATATATATACATACATACATATACATACATACATACATATTTATCAGTTTCTTTATTCACTCATTGATTGATGGGCATTGGGTTGGTTCCACATTTTTGCAACTATGAATTGTGCTGCTATGAACATGCATGTCCAAGTATCTTTTTCATATAATGACTTCTTTTCCTCTGGGTAGATACCTAGTAGTGGGATTGCTGAATCAAATATTAATTCTATTTTTAGTTCTTTAAGGAATCTCCACACTGTTTTTCATAGTGGTTGTACTAGTTTACTTTCCCACCAGCAGTGTAGAAGTGTTCCCTTTTTACCACATCCATGCCAACATCTATTATTTTTTTATTATGACCATTCTTGAAGGAGTAAGGTGGTATTGCATTGTGGTTTTGATTTGCATTTTCCTGATCATTAGTGATGTGTGATTCTCAGAAGGTATACAAATGGCCAATAGACATATCAAGAAGTATATTCTATGAGCTCAGCAGGAATGCTCTGATAAATAGCTTGGGGGTAAAGGGTGAAGTCCCCCAAGGGGCAAACTTGATCAACAATAAATAACTGCTAAATCGCCTTTTAGAGAAGGTGGCTCCAATGGAACCCAGGGCTCTTGTTTTAATGAGGGGGGCTTGAGTATTGAGGGTTAGAGCAAATTGCTCAGGGAAGCTGAGAACTGGCAGTTTTTTTCTTCCTCTGCCTCTCCCTGTCTGGAGTTTAGACACTCTCTTGTGGTCTTGGATTGCCTTGGCCACTTTCTCTGATGGCATTTATATGATCACATTGCATTTATTGAGAAGGCCAACTTTTGTTCTATCTCCCTTCAGGGGGCTTCCCCCTCTCCTGCCACTTCCATGAAGGGCTCATAAATGCAAGCCCCAACACCAGCCAGTTTCTTGGCCTTTACCCCAAGCCCTTGCTGTTGGTGGTCTCCTTGCCTGCTCTTGGCCTCACTGTCCCAGGCTGGGTCTTGGCTCCTGGCTCACTGAGAGCTAGACTTTGCCAACTCCTGCCCTTTTGATTTGGGTGACCCTACTGTTCTTGGGTTTTTAAGCTTTGGATTCTTGCAGTTTTATGCTCTGATGACTCTTTGGGTTTTGGGAGGCCTCTGTTGTTTCAGACGGGAGGACTCCACCATAGCTATGAATCATGGAACCTTCTAGAAGTAACCCCCCCTGGGCTCATTGGGCCTCATACTTACACTGGGTTGTGCAGATCTGACCACGGGAAAAACTGGGCTGTGGAAGCAAGGCATTTATTTTGGTGGGAAGATCCTTTAAACTTCCTGGCAAGGGATTGAAACAGCACCTCCACATTTGAGCTCAGAGACAACCCTATGAAGAACTCACAGTTACCATTGACTGAACACCTACAATAGTCGATTCTCGTTATTTGCAGGAGTTGCGTACTGTAATGTTTCTGCTAATGCCAAATTAGCCAATAATGAACCATTGCTTCTAGGGGAAGTACAGGTCTGTGAGCCTCAGGTCACAATGTGTCCCTCAGCTGATCCATACATTACCTTGTCTTGTGTGTGTTTTGTTTAAAGTCATCTTATTTGATATACATTATTAGTTCATTAACATTGAACTCATGGTCAATAACACTATAACTCACACCTGAGTGAAGTTTACCTAATGCACATATGTTCTCCCTAAGGCACCTCACAGCCTTCTTGCATATAGGAATTCTAGAAAGTTCTTTAGCATTACTCTTGGTAGCCATTTTACATAGTAGAATCACCAGACACACACAAAAAGCAAGAAAACCAAAACAAACAAACAAAAAATCCCAAAAATGTGGCACTTAAATAGACCATGAAAAGGGTACTTGTTAGGTGAGCATGGTGGGTCACATCTGTAATCCCAGCACTTTGGAAAGCTGAAGTGTGTGGATCGCTTGAGCCCAGGACCTCGGAACCAGCCTGGGCAACACAGTGAGACTTTGTTTCTACAAAAAAATTAAACAATTAGCTGGGTGTGGTGATGCATGCCTGTAGTCCTAGCTATTCAGGAAGCTGAGGTAGGAGAATGGCTTGAGCCCAGGAGGTTAAGGCTGCAGTGAGCCATGATTGTGCCACCACTGTACTCTAGCCTGGATGCCAGAACCAGATCCTATCTCAAAAATAAAAAATAGAAAAAGAGCATTTGTTGACAGTATGGGAGCTGAAATGAGAAGGCAGAACATCCCCTTGCTCCATCTCAGCTGAGAATGTGCTTCTCAAAATTGTCACTGCTCTGTGCATGCTTGCAAATGACCACAAACAGTGCTTTAAGCATTGATTTTAGGGTTATACGTGGAGGTGAATTTGCAAATATGGAATCGGTGAGTAATGAGGATTGATTTTATGTGCCAGGCGATGACAGGGAGGTGAGAACCAATGTAACCTGTGTTCTGCAGATGTTCTTAGAACTTCGGCGTCTGACCCTCCTTTAGGGCTTCCTAGGATCTGAGGCCAGAGGGGAGTTCTTGGCCCCCAGTCTGTGTTCCAAATGAACCATTTCCAGGGGTTCAGCTCCTCTGAGGGTGGAGGAGTCACCTTCAGCAGGGCTCACCTTCGTATTTAAGGTACAGAATACCAGCAGCAGCTCCGTTTCTACTGTACAAAGAACAGCCTCTTGTAATTTGGTTCTTTTTGAACAGTTGCTAATAATTTTGCACTCAATTTCCATTTAAATGGAAACATTAACCTCTGGAGCCTGGAAAGGAGCCTAGAAGGGGCTCATAAGTACCGCTCTTATCTTCACGGCTCAGAGTGTCCCAGGAGTTAATTCAAACATACTTCTAAATCACTCTCCTCAACAGATGAGGGGCTTACTCCTATTTTGAAAGACCTTTGTCCTCCCTCCCAGTACCAAGTTCACTTTCTTGTTTACTTACCTGATCCAGTGTCTGGAAGTTCTTTCTTAAGTCTAACCTGAAGTTTTTCTGCTGAAACACAAGCCTTCTTTTTCCTGGATCACGTGCAGAAGAGACATTGGAAACCCACCTCCTGAGCTGACAGTGAAGCTCCTAACAAGTTGAGCAAGTGACCCAGGTGGAGGCTGGAACAAATCCCAGGGATCATCAAAAATAGCATTTTGTCAACCAGCAACAGGAAGAATTCAAATGATCCCACATGAGTCACGAAACATTTTCACAGATATTATTCTGCTTTATTCTTACAATTCCTCTGTGAAAAAGTACTCCACTTACCTGATTCTACACATGAGGAAACTGGGGAATAGAGTTAACCCACATCAATTACGAACTGGCAGGGCTGGGACCCCAGACCCCCTAGCCTGCACTCAGCAATGATTAGGAAATGCTGGGAGCTGGTCAGCTTCTATGTCAAGAAATTAATAATGTTATTGATGGTGTAACCTAGAATTCAGTCACTGTGTATTCCTAAATCCTCCAACTTCCTACTCTAAGATATCAATCAAAATTGGTCTTCACTGCCCCCTCACATGTGGCAGAGAACCCATGCTCCTCTCAGTCTTTGTCCTGGGTGAGCTGTACCCTAAGACTTTGAATTCCTTTTTAAAAAAATGATTGGTTCTCGCCTTGCATTTTGTCTCCTGTGCTGAATCTCCCTTCTTTGCAGAACCTCCCTTCTTTGCAGATATCATCTTCACTTATGGAGAATAGAAGCAGAGGACAACAGACTTGAAGTGACACCTGCTTGCTGCATGTGGTTGGGTAAGCTGGGATGCTGTACAAATGCACTGTTGGGAGGGTAGAAATCCAGCCATGCACCATTTGCCAAATCAGGAACTATGCGGTGCTGCATCCAACCAGAAGATTCTCTTACTTATCTGCACAAAGGCATGTCTTCTATTTGCACAAAGACACCTTATAGTCTAGAGGTGGCCTTCAGGAATATATTCAATGTCACACATACATAAAGTCTGTAGCCAGAGTGGAAAGCCAGGTCAGCTTCCAGCATCTGGTCTCATGTGCCTTTCTTTCTCCCAGTGCTCAGCTCCTGGGATGGGGATGGAGACCTGGGGGTGGAGGGGGAGCGGGGAAGGGCTGCCTCCCTTTCTCAACTTCCCAATCACCCTCTTCAGCCTACTTATCTTCTGTTTCCAGTAATGAATCGATCTCTTTGGTCAGCACCCCCACCCCCCATTCTTTTCTACCACTTGCAGTATGGGTTCTAAAAATAGCAATAATTAGAGAAGTCTACCCATCGTTCCAGGTCTTTCTTGTCTTTGTTTGAATTCTGTTGGTTTTATCTCCTGTAATTTCTGACTGATCTGGAGGAGCCTGAGTGGTGTGCAGTGATAGATGTGCAGACTATGACTAAGTGTGGGTATGTGTGTGTGAGTATGCATGTGTTCATATATGTATATGTGCTCACATGTGTACATGTATGTGTGTATGCATATGCCTTGAGCACATGTGCAATGTGTTTGTAGTGTGCACATATATATGTGTGTTTATGTGTCCCTACTGTGTGGATGTATCTATATATGTGTGTGTAGCGTGCATGTGTGTGTGGTGCATTTACATGTGTGTAGGGGTTTTGCAATCAGGATAAGGCAGAAAGGAGTGTGGACCCGTTATCTGTTGTTACGCATTAGTTGTACCTCTCAGGATCCTTGACATACAGGGACCCTCTCCTGGATGTTGGCGACCCAGTCAGATATTTTCTGTTTGCTCCTCCAAATACCTTCTCCAAACTTCTCGGCTCTACTCTCTTTCCTGGGGCTGACTTGATGGATCACAGCAATGGTTTCTTGCACTTTAGATTTCTGTTGAGTTTGGCCAAGGAGGAGTGCAGTGGTCAACTGGAGGAAAAGGGGCATGTAGGGTCAGGGCATTTATTCCCCTGGCTTCTTTCCTGCAGACTTGCCTTGGGCTGGTGGCCTTTCTTGACCACTGCCCCCCTTCAAGGAAGCCCTCTCTGCCAGCTTATTCCTTTTGTGTCCTGATCACTGCCCCTTCCTGTATTCCTCTGGATTAATGCATTTTCCCTTTCCCCACATGCCCTGCCGATATTTTTGTAAACAGTCTTTTATTAAAGCTCCCTCAAATAGTCCTAATTGGAGTGTGCCATGTGTTTTCTGTTGGAATCCCAACTGATACAAAATTCTTTTCGTCACTGCCATTGTCTAGTTAGATTGTAAGCCATATGGTGGTCTCCATTTGTCTGTCCTTCAGTATCTCTGTCTGGAGGAAAAGGTTGGGCAATAAACTTTACTATTTCTTCAGCTAAGCTATTTGTACAGGCTGCTGTTTCTCTGCCCAGTGGAGCTACCATTCCACTAGGAAGGAGAGCATCCTCTCTCTTCTGCCTGTTGCAAGTATTTCCTCACCTGTTTTTTCTAAAGAGTACATCCACTGGACCAGTAAGATGGTTTAAGAAGATTTGTACTCAGGGATCAAGTATTATGACCCTGGTCAATTGTCTACCTCCCTCATTTCCACACTTAGAGCAAAGCCTTGGTGCCAAGCTCTCTGGGATCTTCCACACAGATGCTGCTGGGACTTGGGTGGATTTCTAACCTTGACCACAACATTACTCATTTCCTTCCTATTTTCTTTTAATCCTTTCTTCCTCCAGTGTACCGCTTCCACTTCTTTTTCTCCCTAGACATTAACGCTTTCTAAAGAAAAAGCAAAGCCCATGTTCATTTAGCACTTCCTTTTCTTTGGGTAGGTTTCAGTCTTGATATTGTAGGGGAGGAAAAACTTCTCTGTACCCTCATATGTCCTGTACCCGGGGATGTGCAAATTAAACTGACAAAAGACAGATTAGCAGGGGAAAAGAAAGAGCTTATTTATGCACACAACATGTGTACACATGGACACTCGGTGATGAGTTCTTAGTGATGTGTAACTCAAAGGGATGGTTAGAATTTGGAGCTTATATACCTAATTTAGGGGGAAAGGGAAGGGAGAGAAAAGGCTTCTATGGGAAGGACAAATAGGTTTCTTCAGGCAAGACAAATGGGTTTTTAGGATAACAAGTAGGAGGTCAAGTTTAAGATAATGTTTGTTTATGCAGGTGTGAGTGATCTTTCTGTCTTCTTTATGGCCACACAACTCCCCCAGAGGGGAGATTTATGGTAGATTTATTCTTGGTTTCTCTCCTGGGAATAGACTTGCCCCAAAGAGGGAATTTATGGCAGTTGTCATTTCTCAGAAGTTTCGCTGTTTAGTCAGATAAGGGAAGCTCTGAGAAGTCTCCTTTCTATATCTGTCCAATCTCAAATGTCTTCAGCTTAAAATAATCTTTATATCAAGCCTGGGATTCTGAGTGGATCCACACAGTGTCCATTGCAGGTTAGTAGCTGTTCCCTTTGGCCTACTTTCTACTGGCTCTGTATGGAAGGATGGACCCTGGCCTCAGTAGCCACTGGTTCCATAGGGGTAGATGGGGAAGGAAGGGTGAATTCTGGGTCCATGAATGGGAATAACGTGGTTGTGGTAGGGGTTGGGTTGGGAGAAGAAGGTCCATTTTAAGTAATGGCTTATATTTTCCTGCTAATGTCTTCTAAGTTAAACATGTCCCCCTGCAATAGGGATTAACTTCCTTCCAACAACTGTCACTTGGGAAATTACATTCTTTTTAGCAACTTAATTCCATCTTTATTTCTTATGAAAACTTTCCTCCTCCTGTTTTGCATTACATGGCGAAACTCCTTTATATTTCATGATAATTAAGGGTGTTGTTCCTGAATCCCTTCTTCCAAATTTTAGGGTGGACAAGTCCATTTTACTCCACTATAAGGGCCAGAAAGCAGAGGCCTCTAAAGTGAGAACACTTTTGTGATGGCCAATTTTTGGTGTCAACTTGACTAGGCTCAGTTGTGTCATCAAACACCAGTCTAGATATTGCTGTGGGGGAAGTTTTCTGATGTGAGTAACATTTAAATCAGTAGACTTTGAATAAAGCAGATTATCCTCCACAATGTGGGTGGGTGTGATCTCATCAGCTGAAGGCCTTAAGAGCAAAGACTGAGGCTTCTGGAAGAGGAAGCAATTGGATCTAAAGATTGCAGCACAGAAACCCTTCCTGAGGTTCCAGCCTGCTGCTGTCTGGAGGAATTCAGACTCAGGCTGCAACATCAACTTTCACCTATGTCTTTGGTCTGCTAACTAGCCCTATAACTTTGGACTTCACAGCCACCAGAGTTGTGTGAGTCAATTCCTTAGAATAAATCTCTCTCTCTCTCTCTCTCTCTCTAGTTATTATGTATATATATGTATGCATATCTTCTATTGATCTGTTTCTCTGGAGAACACTGACTAATACTCTCTTACTCTCCATTGCACCTTCCTCAAAAGAGTTCACAGGCTTTCTGCCAAGTCACCTGTCCTAGGAATAGAGAACTTTGGTTAAATCTCAGGACCCTGGGAGAAGAGAAGGGGATAAAGTAGGAAGGTATGTTTGAGTGAATTCATAACAAAACTCCACACTCCTCCTAAAGATGTAACAACAGTCACCCAAGTAACTTTGAATACCTGGAGGGCAGAGCCATACCCTGTGTACCCTGTCTTGACTTTCAGGAGCCCTCAAATCAGAGTCTGTGGTGGTAGGCGTGGAGAGAAAGTAGATGAAAGCAGCAAAGACTAGGGGAGCATCTGGAGCTGGCTGGAGGCACCGAGGGGATGCACAGCAGAACGCTTGGGGTGCAGCAGACAGGAGCCTTGCAACTGTTGCTCACCGCAATCGGAAGCGATGAGCAATCTGGGAAGAGCACTGGAGAGGGAGCCAGTAGTCTGGGTTCCTGACCCAGTCCTCACATAACACTTGGATCTTTCTCTGTCTCCCTCTCTGCAGGGGCTTGCACAGCTCTGTACACCCAGCAGGCACTGACAACTGCTACCCAGTTCCAGCTACTTAGAACATGGGAATAAAAACTCTTGATTTGTGCTTTCTTGCTTTATCACAGATCAAAGGAACTCAATGTAATATTTTTAAAAACCATCCAATTGGGAGGCCAAGGCAGGCAGATCACCAGGTCAAGAGATGGAGACCAGCCTGGCCAACATGATGAAACCCTGTCTCTACTAAAAATACAAAAATTAGCTGGGCATGGTGGTGCATGCCTGTAGTCCCAACTACTCAGGAGGCTGAGGCAGGAGAATCGCTTGAACCTGGGAGATGGAGGGTTGTGGTGAGCTGAGATTGCACCACTGTACTCCAGCCTGGCGACAGAGTAAGACTCTGTCTCAGAAAAAAATAAAAATCTGATTTTAGCAAATCCCAAGCAAGTCATCAGCCAGCCAACCTCAGTTGGGATAAGGCCTTACTAGGTTCTGTTCAGAGATAAAAATGAGACCCAGAGGAGAGAGAAGGTTCACAGTGTGGCAGTTTGCCCACATCTGCAGCCTGGAAGGAGTTATGAAAATTCAGCTGGCTGGGAAGACTTTGAGACTGTCAATTTTTACAGAGAGTGAGCCAAATGCTGTGCATACTTTATTATTAATGATTACTTTTTCACAAGCTCACGCCTCATTCTGGTGCATCCTCTTCTGCCCTGCTTTCTCTTTCACTCAGTGTGGAAGTCAATGGGAGTATGGTTCCAAAGCAAAGAAAGAAAGGATCAAATTAGCTTGAGACACAGCTCTTTGGTCAGCTGAGGCTAAGCCAGAACTACAAAAAGGATGCTTCCCTTGGTCTAATCCTAAGGAATCTATACTCACATTTTGTTACTGGTGGAGGATGTCCAGGTTCTTGGCATCTTGAACAAAAAATTGGGCAAAACACACAAAACAAGGAAAGAATGAAGCAACAAATCAGAGATTTATTGAAAATGAAAGTATACTCCACAGAGTGGAAGTGGGCTTGAGTATAGGGCTCAAGAGCCCCATTACAGATTTTTTGGGGCTTAAATACCCTTTAGAGGTTTCCATTGGTTACTTGGTGTACACCCTATGTAAACAAAGAGGATATTTCCTGTCATAGATCAAGTGTTTCCATTTGATTTAGTTCTAGGAAGTTCTAGGTTTCCTGCCTCCAGACCCCATTCTCCTGCTTCAATTTGATTTTGATTTGTTCCTCTTTAGGAGTTCACCCACGTATATCAAGCACCTAGAACAGTGTTAGGCACATGGAAAATGCTCAATAAACGTTTACTGAAGGAATGTCCAAGGTCTGGTGAGGAGTGCAGGAGTAGGTGCGAAAAGATGGCCAACTTGCTCCCTGTGTGTACCTTGGCCAGGTCTCTGAACTTTCTGAATCTTGTTTTCCTTTTGACGAGAATGACTAGCATCTAAATGCTAGTCATGAGAGATGAGAATGATAGCATCTAAACTACAGGAACTCAACCCATGGTAATTCTACTTTCTTTCCCTTTCTTGGGAAGAGGGTAGAACACTAATTAATATCATAATTGACTTCAAACAAGCTGTTCCCCTGTCTACACCATAAGATATAAGCATCAGTAAATGTTAAATGAAATGCATAAAAGGAAAAAAATGAATAGATGAGAAGGGACCCTATAAATCTTGTAATGCAGGAGTTTGAAAATATTTTTCTTTTAAAGCAGAAGTCCTTTATTAAACAAAGGCTCATATGGAAGCCTAAGATACAAAACTAACAAAACCACATCTGCTGTGATTGAAGTGAGTGGTGGGGGTATGGCCCTGGGGCATTTCCAGTTCTGTGGTCTCTTTTTAGGGCTTCCCCCACATACTCACTCCCACTCTGGGCTTGGGCTGTGGTTTGCTAGTAAATATTTAACAACTGGCTCTGGGGGTGGAAGCCCTGATTTGTAACATTTTCAGATTTCCGTGGTGTGAATACTTCCACTGCTTTAAGCTACTGGTGTGGCAAGACTGAAGGTGGAGTTGGGTCTACTGTTCAGAATTATATTCACCATTATACAGTTATTTCACCAAACCTACGATTGCGTAAACAACCTCAAGGGTATTAAGAATTTGATGTAGTAAATTAATTGAGTGTTAAATTCTGAATATTTATTACCTTTGTTTTTAACATAATTTATCTAATTATGTTTATATGCCTGTAATTTAATTTTTTATAATGGCTTCAGTTAAGAACAGGAGAGCCAAATTTTCAAAAATTGAGCAACTGACTTTCAGGAGCTAGTACCAACTGGCTCCAGCACACCACTGCCTCTGGGACATCTCTTTTGAAACCTTAGGTTACAAAGAACACAACTTGAATGATTGATGTATAATTTCTAATGTTAGAGGGTAGGAAAAATGAGAGGTTATGTCTTTATGAGGGTCATAGAACTAGTAGTTACTTTACCCTAGAGCTAGACATTATCCTTTTTCCTGTGGTACAGAACCTGCTCTCTTGCCTTCTGGGACATGCAATTGAACTATATCTCACAATTCCCCTTGCATCTAGGTGAACCAGTTGACTGAACTAGAATTTGACTATAAATGATGTGCATCACTTGTAGACTTGTCTAGTTATTAAAACATCTTATGTGATCCTCTGTGCTTTTCCTGGAGTCCCAGCCACGTGGAAGAAGCCAAGCAAAGGGCTATGGGGACCTAGAAGATGGGTTCGTCAAACAATGGAAGAATCCCAGACCTTCAAGTCACTGTTTGGACAAGAACCTACCATGACAGGTGCCTGAATAGGAACACTGAACTTTGTGTGAGTGAGAAACAAACTTTTTTGTGTTAAGCCACTGAGTTTTTGGGTTGGTTTTTATAGTAGCTGGTGTTTTTTATACTGACTAATATATCTTGGAAGTAAATGATGCAAAACAATTCTACTTATTTACAGGGGATGATATTTATAAGGGAAAATAATAATAGGGTGATGTCAATGTGGAGTCCTGATAAGTAAGCAACAACAAGGAAGGGGCCCCACGTAGGGAAGAACAATTGTTCTGAGAGACTGCTAATCACAAACAACCTGCTGGCACCACATCCTGTTCCCAAGTACTTTTCTCAGCATGTAGCCCCAGCAGCATGACTTTGTCTGCATGTAGACCCTCCAGCATGACCCTATAAAATTTCCCTCCAGCCACTGCCTCTTGGCAGACAGTCCCTTCTCTGCTGTGCTGCTCACTGCTTTCTTACAACGTAGCTTTCTACTTTCTCTAATAAATCTGCCTTTCTTTACCCACAAGTGTCTTGAAAAATTATTTTGCTGTTTATGATGCCAGCCCCAGCCAATTGCACCCAAAACAGTCAGTGGGTAGGGGGAGGAATTAAGCCATCCAAAGGATAAAAAACTCTGTGGAATGTAATAAAAGAGCACAGGAGAGCAATCTAGCAGACTGATGACTCTGGGGGGACCTAGCATGACATGACTGTGGGTGAGAATAATAACGATGACATGAACACAGATGATTGTAGTGGTCAGGACTCTTCAGATACAAGTAACAGACACCAGCTGGAGCCAGCTTAGGCTTGGAAAAGGAACCTTATTTTAAGTACACTTGAGCATCTCATGGAGGTCAATGGCAGGAACACAGCTTCTGAAGGGTCTGGAATCAGGACCTGGGAATCACAGGGACCCTGTCACTGTTTCCTGTCTCCATCTTCATGTCTGCTTTGTTGCAGACCACCTTATTAGTGACTACCTCTTGCCCCATAGTGAGTGAAAAGTGGCTATCTCCCAGGTTCTAGATTCACTGTTAAAAGCCTAGCGAGCCACAGACTAAACTACATCTCTCTTGGGCTAATTCCACACATACCAAATTAATTCTCTTTAGATCATAATTCCAGAGTCCATAAAGAGAGACTCTGGTTGGTCCAGCTTGGTCAGGTGTCCACCCTGGTCCACACTGGTCTAATGTACTATGACCATAAGGTCAAGTATACAGTATGAACATGGCTGCAAGGGGCCTTCCCTCTAGACAGAGGGAGACAATTCCCCCAAGAAAGTGAGGTCATTGTTGACTCAAGGTAGCTCCTGAATACTTCTATAGGCAGAAACAGCCCACTAGGAAGAGAGAGAAAGGGATGGGGCTGTACATGCACAATTCCTCTCCCAAACCCACCAGACAAGTAGCTGACTCCATCTTTTTGTGGAGGGGTCATGGATAGAGAAGGAGAGAAGGTCATAGTGTTACTCTGGAGAGCTTCCTCCATCCAGAGGGAACCATCATTTGTGGGATAGATGAGTTTCACTTGCTATCAATAAAGTTTAGAAAGTGTCAACCATAGTCCTGACACAAAGTGAAGAGTCAGTGTAGGTCAGATCCCTTTCTCTCTCTGCCCCACCCCCAACATTCTCTCTTCTTCTCATTTGGTTTCTTGCCACTGGCATTGATAGTGCCATATGGAGCCATATTGGAGCTTGAGGTGAAAGGGAAAATACATTACAGTAATCCGGTCCTGTCTTGATTTTGTTCTTCATGAAGTACTTGCATTGATTTTGACTCTTAAAATATTGCATTAACATATTCTTTATCTTGATTACTGAGTATTTGGCACCCTCTTACATTTTGTGCCTGAGTCAAGTGCCTTGCTTGCTTCATCCTGGTACCACCTACTTGTCAGAGGCAGTTGAAAAGTACCACAGGATACATTTCCTTCCTCAGCAACCAGCCCTTCCTGACTCCCTGACTTAAGGTTTAATTTAATATGGTTTTGAAAAATAAAAAATTTTTATTTTCACTTATGTTTGCACATGTGAAGCAGGATATTTCCCTGACCTCTTTGCAAGACTCGTGACAGGGGTGCCTTGTGTACTTAGCCTGCAGCACTCAACTCCTCATGGGAAGGAGTGCATGAGTGAACAAGGCAGGAACTGGAGTGCACAAGTACTGGAACCAGCCGGCCAGTTTGGGGCCAGCAGGGGTGAACTCCGCTCACTCAGACCCACTGAGACCCACTGTGTTCCACCCCTTGTGGGAGGGAGCATGCAGGTAAGCAGGTGCAGGAGCTTGGGTGAGTGTTTTTGGGTACTGGCAGGAGCAAATTCTGTGCAGGCCCCATGGCAGCATCTAGTGGGGTGTTCATGACTCCTGAATCCCCAGGGGGCATGTTACAGTGCTTTTATAGCTCTGCCGTCCATGGACAGCTTATGTGTTAACAGCTCAGTGGGCCCTTTTGTATTTGCACACTTGGCTCCCAAGCTTTTCTGGTGTCCAGGAAAAATGAGGTCATACAAGTGAATTGAAGGATGGTAAATGTGGGGGGATTTTATTGCTGATGAAAGTGGCTCATAGCAGGAAGGGGGAGCTGAAAAGGGGGTAGGGTGGGAAAGAAATCTCCTGAACTCCAGCCATCTCCAGCCGGATTCTTCTTCACAGTTACACCATCAAACTGTCGCTTTGCACTCAAGCCACTTCTCTCCAATGTCCAGTCATAGTCCCCAATGTCCAGCTGCTTATCCTCTTTGCCAGCTGAGTCTGGGGTTTTTATAGGCACAGAATGTGGAGTGGGCCAGGCCATGGGTGATTTAGGAAAAGGCAACATTCGAGCAGGAAAACAGGGATATAAGTTCTGACTTTGAGCTGTGGTTTCAGGCTTGAGGGTGGGGTTTTGTTGGAGACCTGCCCTTTTCTCTCTAGAATACCTCTGCCTCCTGTCCTTATCACATGCACAGTGTCATTGAAGTTATCCAAGAAACTAGTAACAGATGTTGCTTCTAGGAGGGAAAATGGCAATGAGAGGGAGGAAGGGATACATTTTGCCTTAGAAATGTATTTTTAATTTTTTAAGGAAAGCCTAATTAAGATGATTTCTTTTTCTTACTACAAAAGCAATACTTGTTCACTGTAACAAATTAGAAAGTACAGATAAAGCAGGAAACAGAAACTATAAACCTTAGGGGAGAAAGCATAATTTATTTTCTTTCTCTTTTGAAGTTCTTAGTTGAGATAGTCTCCTGAAAACAAAAGTCAGACTAACAAAGGAAAAACAAGCAAAAGTATATCAACATGTGCTGTACCCATCACACTGGAGAGGCTTCTGTTCAAAACTCTTTTTCTCTCTCAAGGCAGTAGCTTTAGGGTTCTTGCTTAAATAGTATTTTAACAAAGAGCCATAAATCCTATTCAGTGACAAGACAAAGAAGAGAGTATCTTCAGGCTTCCAAAAGGCAGGAAAATGTGGGAAGGTAGATTTACGGGAACAGTAAAGTCAGCTCCAGGATTCTCTGGTGACCGTGGTCTCTGAGCTCTGCTTCTGAGCTGATAAGCAAATGCAGGGGAAGGGGCCCCACCTGTGGGCAGGGAAGGCAGAGAGGAGGGGCAGAGCATGCCTTGCATTTCAACCTTTTTTAGCTCAATAGTTTTCAGCATTTTAGAGAGAAATACTTTGGTTTCCTGCAAAACATTAACAACTCACCATTCCACTAATACATACCTTCGTCTTTATCTTTTTTATTCATATATGTAGATTTTACAAAAATAGTATGGTTTGAGACAAGAAGCCAGTTGATTTTACCTCTTGGGGATTTCCTTCTCTGAGTAGAGGATATTTAAACATTCTAATTATTGTTGTGATTATCTTACCTTGGTGGTTAAGATGAGCAAAGTGAAGATGTTTCACTTTGTGCAGTCTATGCATGGAGATCTTTTCTGTAGATATTTTCTCCCCCTTGGGAAAAGACAGAAGTAAAGGGCTTTCTATTGTTCAAGGTTCAGATAATGACTCTACATGTATCATGAGCTCAAAGCAATGTTCTGTGGCTCATGTGACCCAACAGATGAACATTTTGGTCTACTGAGCATCCCCAGAAGTAAAATAATAGAGTTTGAGGAAGGGGGATAGAAAAAGCCCAGGCCCGGGTCACGTGCTTGGGTGACTAGACTCATCTGGTGTTGGGCTTGTCCAACCTTGTCAGAATGAGGACGTGGGATCCAGTGCTTCTCTGGTACTCATCAGCCTCTTAGGTCAGTGTGAGTCTTCTATTTATAGGGGCCCAGAATAGACAGTAGAGCCTGGGGGACTGGTGCCTTTTCCATCTTACTTTTTGGTCCATGCATACAATAAATGGACTTCTTTTAAATTGCTTCACATTTCAGAGTGTTCAACTCAGTTAAGCAATTTGAGTGGACCAAGAGACTGTAAATGATTGACGTGAGTCTACTGAAGTCATCCTCCACCCAGCACCCTCTAAGATGATCTCAGGAGGAGGATGTGGTCTTTCTGGCTCCCTGTTTCTGAAGCATATAAATGTTTCTCATTTAAAGAGATTTTTTAAACCGCTAGTTAACAGAAAGAAAGAAGCTGTGTCATAAAATCAGCAAACATGTGCTAGGTATGATGAGACAATTACCTGAAGCTCTCATGTGATCTACCTAGAAATGTGGATAGGGCTGGCCTGTTTTTCAGAACTCCTCCTTAGATTCCCTTCCTAGAGCACCAAGAGGTGGAAGCTCTATCTTCATTTATTACCAAGTCTTTGGGGGGTGGAGCTCCTTAGTTCCCCCCTCTCCTAGGCCAGGAGTCCCTATCCTTCCTCTCAGAGCCCTGGAGACCCATTTAGGCAGAGCATCAGATATACATTGTTCTCAAGGGAAGTATGAGAGACATAGGATGGGTGTCTTTTTCCTAGTACTTGGAAAGCATTAAGTGAGTGGATAGAATTTCTCTACTTTAAATTTCATTATCTTAAGCCTTTGACACCAGATACTCCACTTATGGAAGCTAGAATCTAGTTTTAGATGGTGTCTGATATTGTAAAAAAATTTATGTTGAGCTATTTTCAGTTTAATATGTCCATATTTCAAGATGTTCCATAAAGAGCACCATATATGAGAGTTGTTTGGCCATAAAGAACAAGTTTGAGTAACACTGAAACAGATCACATGTACCCTTCTTAACTCAAATGAGGCATTTACATCTTGGAAAGATGGTTCTCTCATCTCATATTTAATACTCAATTCATGTGAAGGTACATACACATCTTCCACTTGCCTCTAAGCAAAGCATAAGCAAAGCAGAGGGATGAGCCATTCAGCACCTTGACCTCTCTTCTTCTTGACCTTCTTATGTCCAGCCATGGACATAAGAATGTTTTCTTCTATTTTTTTTGTGGTCCTCCTCATTCCTATGACCATACTCTGCCTTGTAGGCAACAGAAACTACACCACTTTGTAAATCTCAATTTCAAACACATCATTTTCCAGCCTACCAATTGCTCTACCTTTCTTGCACCAATACCTTCTCTTTTTCAAATCTTTGCCTTCATGGAGACCCTTAATCTTTTGTACCCACTCATTTCTCATTTTTTATCAGTGCCTGCTTAACTTTACTTCTTTCCTAGTCCAGCCTAAATTCTATAGTTTTTCATTACAATTCCTTAACAAATACCTTTAGCTCCTGTGCTCTTCTCTCCTTTCATTAAACTTTTGTCCTGTAAAACTCCTGTTGGACTTCTAAGTGCAATTTTTCTTCTCCATGCCTCTTCCTGAGAGTCGAACACTCATGGAGAAAGCCACAAAACAAACTTTTTAAAAAGAAATTAATTCATGATGACACATTTCAAATGGGCACTTAACGCTGCCTGGCAACTTTACTGTGTTCGAATAGACTTATTCTTCATTTCCCAACATAATCATTTCACATCTTTTCCTCCCTCTTCAAATTCCACATTCCCTTATCAGCACTCATTCTCCAAGGATGACCTCAATCCTTTCTAAAGAAATAGAAGCCACTGGATGCTAATTCCCTATTGATCCTGCAAATCTACCTGCATCAGCAACAATTTCCTCCTTCTCTCTTATTATAATGCAGACAGGATTTCTTCCCTATTAAAAGTCAATTCTCACTCAGATGCTCTGGTTCTGTCTCCTTCTACATTCTTAAAGATTGTGTTTTTTGGTTATCCCCTGTCTCTATTATGTCACTAATTTCTTCCACTCTACTGAAGCATTTGCATCATACAAACATGTTCTAGCATCTCCTGACTTACAAAACATCAAGAATGTA
This sequence comes from Ateles fusciceps, assembly GCA_036589455.1. Classification (NCBI taxonomy): domain Eukaryota; kingdom Metazoa; phylum Chordata; class Mammalia; order Primates; family Atelidae; genus Ateles; species Ateles fusciceps. Next base: position 2,543,376 of record JAZHEH010000579.1, on the reverse strand, counting down.
GCAGCCTTCCTTCAACCCTATGCAATTCATCCAGTGTTTCCTTTTTTATTTTTTTTCGGTGGGTAGAGGAAGGAGTTGTTTGTTTTGGTCTCTCACCTCATATTTAATACTCAATGCATTCCCATCTGGCTGCTTCCACACTCTACTGAAACTGTTTTTCTAAAAGTCACTGATAACTTTCCAGTGGCCAAATCAGTCCTTATTTTGACCTCCCCAGCAGAATTTGACACTGTTGGTTATATTTCCTTCTTGAAACATGAAACTCTTTGCAGATGCTGTGACTTCTTGGCTCGTGTGTGTGTGTGTGTGTGTGTGTGTGTGTGTGTGTCTTTTCCTACCCTATGGTCCACTCCCAGTTTTCTTTGCTGGGTTCTCCTCCTCCAAACGTTGGACTTCCTTGAGGCTAGATCACGAAACCTCCCTTCCCTTCTCTACATTCTCTTTCTGGATATTCTCATTCTCATGACTTTAAAATGCCACATAGGTTCTGACAATTGTCAAATTTGTCTCTCCAGCCCAGCCCTATCATCTGAACTCCAGACTTCCGTATCCAAATATCTACTTCATATCTCCTCCAGAATGTCCCACTGACATCTTGAGTTAACATGTCCAAAAGAGAGCTCCTCCCTCCCACCTCTTCACTCAAAACCGCTCTTGCCTTGCCTGTTCTGTCTCAATAAATGTCACTGCCACTCATCCAATTACCTAAATTAGAACTCTAGAAATTGTTCTTGATTCTTTCCTTTCTCTAACTCCTACCTTTCTAATCCACAGCAAATTCTGTCAATTATACCTCCAAAATAGATTCTGCATTCATTTCCCTTTTTCTACTGCCTTCCCCAATCCACACAGCCATCACTTTCCAACAGAATGATTGAAATACCCTTCTAACTAGGCTTACTATTTCAACTTTACCCCTTGTGTTCCCCAAACAGCAATATGAATGACCTTCCTAAAATATCTGTTAGATCACGCCTCCTACCTGTATAACATCCTTCAATACAGTGTGACTAAACCCAGCTCCTTCCCCTGCCTACCACAATGCTATGCCACCTGTCCTTACCCTCACGCCTTTAGGAACTGTATTCCCAATTCTGTTTGTTTCAGTGAATCTGACTTCATTTAAACACACAGAGAATCCTCCTCTGGGTGTGGCCCACTGCTCCAGATGGTCCAGCCTGGAACGATCTTCCATGGTTTCTTTCCAATGAGAGCTTCTCTCAGAGGCCTTGTTTAACCATAGTATCTAAAGAACACACCCTCTTTCCTTCAATTAACTACCTTATTCCTTTATTTCTTTGTTTCATTAGTACAATGTAGAGCGGTTTTTTCGGTTGTTTGTTTTTTATAATCTTTACTAGAATTTAAATTTTATGAGGGCAGGAGTCATGTTTTCTGTGTTTTCACCACGTCCCTATTCCTGGATAGTGCCTAACTTTCAGGAACCTAATTGGTGAATGTATGCATAAATAAATAATGAATGTTATATAAAGATATGTATAATGCTCAGCCCACTCAATAGACTTAATGGATCTCAGTTTATCTTCTCCTCAGTTCATGTAAGCCTGATCCTTTCTGGGATGTAAGAGGGTAACCCATTATGAAACTAATCAGCTTAAACAAACTATTTCTGTGCAAGAAGAGTGACCAGTTAAGGTTCTTATTTTTTAGGATTGGTCTTCTTCAAATCCAACAGTCACTGTAGAGTAGGCAACAGGGTTTAATAAAGAAACAAGGGCTATGAAGAGAGGAGCCCAGGATTGAATCCCTGCAGTACTACTCTTGAGCTGTGCAAACTTGGGCAAGACATAGCCTTCTCTGATCCTCCTTTTTAAAATTCATTTGTAAATGCAGAGAGTAATATCTCTTTTGTCTACTTCAAAGAGTTATAGTGGCAACTAGGTGGGATAATGCAAGAAAAAGATCTTGTCAATTGTAAAGTGTTGAACTAACGATTTCCAAGAGTTTCGCCAAACTCTTCTTGTCAGGGACTCAACTATGACTTTCAGATCCCTCCAAGGAATGATTTAAAGAATGCCTTTCTATAGGACCTGACCTCTGCTAGGCTGGGGCTAGCGTATGTCCTGTGATCTCTTCCCACTCCACCTCCAGATCCTACTTGTTCCTTTCCCATAGAGAACATGTCAGCTGCTCTTTCTCCATAAGGCACAATTCTGTCTTGTGGGACAGATAGCATGTGGGGCTCACCAGCCATTGCTGAAGAACCAATGGATGATATTTCCTATTTGGGTCGGCCAAGGCTGATGGTCTGGAGCAGCCAGCCACACCTGCTGTTCAGCACAACACTGCCACCCACAGCCCCTGCTGGAGGGGAACTGGAGCTGTGAAAACATAGCTCCCACTTCCACCAGCCTTGCCCTTTGCGGTAGCTGAACAGACACTCCAGCTGGTTGACTACTACCAATCTTAGCTTCCATGAGAGGAAGTTTTTTGGCTCTTGCAGAGCCCACTGCTCAGGAGTGAGCTGGGTTATGATGCTGTACAAAGCAATTTTCCCAGCTCCCCAGCTTGGGAGTGTTTGGCCCCACGGGGCCTTCTGGTGATCTCACCTGTAGGTATCCAGACAGCTTCATGGTCATGATGTCTCCCAGCCTTCCCCAGGGCTCAAGGCTTGGCTGGGTCATCTTTCTGCTTTCAGTCCCATCCTGTCCTTCTCTCTCCTCTCTTGTCTTTCTCTGTCTTAACCTTCGGTCACTCAGAAAATGGGGATTGTTAATGGGTCCTTTTATGCATGGGTCTCCACATTCTGTCTCATAGACTACTGCAGTGGCCACTCAGTGCGGGTCTTGAGTACCAGGAAGGCTGTGTCTCCAGGTGGGGCAGGAGATCTCTGCTCCCCACACTGTGATGCAGCCCTGCCTCTATGTTCTCTCAGCTGAAGGCTTTTGTGCCTTGCCCAAGAGACCAATTTTATATTCCTTATCCCAGCACTAAGATCCTTCCTAATGTGGTTCTAAGTGTTCTCTCTAGGCTTTCTTCCTCCCATGCCCTAAGTCCCTGTTGGGGCTTCTCTGCTCTACTCTAGATAGATATCTGTTCACTAGATACACCTTCTTTCCCTGCCTCAGTCCTCCCACACTCAAAGGTTTACTCAAACGTTCCTTTATTAATTTGACCCATGCTGCTGTCTCTTCACTCTCAAGGCCAAGCCTCTCTCATCTGCACAGCACAGAGTAGCATCTTCTTTGCTGTTTGCTTCATTATCCTTGCGTTCCTTGTGTATTATGTTCTTTTCTTTCCTGTTATATTTGCTTAGTGGTCAAGAGCATATTTTGAGGCCAAGACAGATTTGAGTACAAATTACATCTCTTATCAGTTATGTCATCTTTGGGACACTGTTTCTGTATCTATAAAACAGAGATAATAATAGACCTTACCTTTTAAGGTAAAAAGGTGAGAAAGGAAGAGATAATGTATGTAATATATTTAGCACAATACCTGGCATATAATAAGTGTTCAATAAATGATAGTAATGATAATTATTTTTTTTAAATTCCTCTTTATCCCACAGCACCTATCCCAGGGCCAAGTGTATATAGCTGGTGCTTACTCAACAATTGTGGATTACCTAGCAGTCTATATAGATTAATTCATACCAAGAGTTAAAAAGGAAGGAACAGAACCATGAACAGACTTGCCCAGGGTGCCACTACAGTGTGGCTGGTGTCAGTGCCCATGTCTAAGACTGCTCATGAGCTGTGGAATACCTCACTTATCCCTGGTTTGGCCTGGAGGAAGGTCTGGCATCTGCTTCAAGCCTCTGCTGTCCTAGTTCCCGGTGCTAGGAGGACTATATGCAACTGTATCTCTGCATCCATTAATTGTAGCCATTTTACACCTACACAAGATGATCCCCTAAGATACCAAATTATGCCATCTCCTTGTCTTAAAACAACCACAGGGTCAGGCACTGTGGCTCATGCCTGTAATCCCAGCACTTTGGGAGGCCGAGGCAGGTGGATAACCTTAGGTCAGGAGTTTGAGACCAGCCTGGCCAACATGTAAAACCCCATCTCAACTAAAAATATAAAGAATTAGCCAGGAGCGGTGGCAGGTGACCGTAATCCCAGTTACTCAAGAGGCTGAGGCAGGAGAATCACTTGAACCTAGGAGGTGGAGGTTGTAGTGAGCCAAGATTGTGTCTTTGCACTCCAGCCTTGGGCAACAAGAGTGAAACTCCAACTCAACAACAACAACGACAAAACTGACCACAGCATGAGGCCTCAGGATGGTGGAGAGCTGACCCTTTTCTCAGTGTGCACCGTCTATCTCTGTGGGTGTTCTCAAAGCTCTCAGGTCTGTGCCCTGCTCGTAGCAGCTTCAGTCCCTCTGGGCCCAGCTGTAGAGGTGCCCTCAGGTCAAAGTACTACAGACAGAACTGCAGAAAACTTTGGAAAAGTAGTGGGGAAGAGGGGGCAGGCAGCTTCTGGGAGAGAGGGAGTCGGAGCTGACAAATGGAGATACCTTGTGTGAGATCAGCAAAAGAGAAGACACAGACACTTGACCTGGTTTGGAATTATTGCAAATCCATCAGGCTCTGTGCAAATTGAGACCATAATTCAGATTGTTCATATCATCACCAGCATCCCCCATTTCCATTAAGCCCTGCTGTTCGTCTCTCCTGGGCCTGGCTCTGTCCAGCAGCTAATTGAAGGGGTCAAGCTAGCACTAAATCAACAAAGTCAGTCCGGAGAGGTCAGCCCCCACCCCAGTCCTTCCAACTCAGAGGCTGCGGTTAACCTTGAACGGAATCTTGTCTCCTCCTCCTCAGCCTCAGGAGCAGCTTCAGTGGAAAGATGCTTGTGAACATGGCATGGTGGAAAGGGTACTGGACTGGGGGCCAGAAGAAGTGGGTTTGAAAGAGCTAGCTTTGCATCTTGCTAGCTCTGTGACCTTGGATAAGTTACAGAAGCTGCGGAAACCTTGGGTTTCTCATCTGTAAAATGAGAAAGATAAAAGGCATACCTGCCCTGTCTACCTCAAAAGGTGGTATTAGGCAAATGCTGAAACATAGGTGAAGGTGCTTTGAGGTTTATAAAACACTATGCAAATGTGGGTGCTTGTGGGTGCTTCCCTGCATGGCCTCCAGAGGCTGTGCCCAGTGAATACCCAGCATCTGTCCAGATTGTATTCAGGCTGGCCTTGTCTCAGGTTTGGGGCTCTGTCTCCCCCGTGGATCATGTCCCCCTCAAGTAGGAGGCTCAGAGAAAGAGCATCAGACACCAATAGGGCTGGCAGCAAACGCTGCAAGGCTGAGTTGTGGGCCGTCTTCCCCCAGCCATACTCAGATGGAAAGGGGAGTGGAAAAAGGCTTTTATTGAGCAGCTACTTGACAGGCCCCTCCCTCGCCATTCTTCCTGCACTCATACACTCTCCTTACAAAATGCTTTGAGGTAGCTATCATTGTCCTCAGCTTTCAGGGGAAGATAGTAAGTCATTAACTCACTTGTTCATGGTCACCTAGCTAGTGAGTGGGGGTCTGAGTTGCATTCATTCTGTCTGCCTCAAAGCCTACCTCTTCTGACCTCACCTTCTGATTCTCAACAGATCTTTCTGCACTTTGTCCTGGGGCAGAGTCAGGGCCAGGGACCAAGTGGTCACCTTCAGGGAGAACGACTGCTTGCTGCAGAGGTAGGGGAATGCTCCGCACAGGTGAGGATTTCTGCCTCCTTTGGAGACAGAGGGAGCAAGGCATCCTGGGGACTGCCCTGTACCTGAAAGCTCAGGTCTCCATCCTTGCCTGGGGTCAGCCCCCGTGCCCACCCTCTCCCACCTTAGCCCTCTATCTGTGGGTGCACCTGTCTTGCTTGCACCCCCACACACAGCTCTGATCCAACAAGCAGCTGGGTGCAGGGCACTGTGCTCCAGCCCTTGTCCTCTAGCCCCAGGCTGCAGGTTGTGTCCCCACCACTCACCCGGGAGCCAGTGCCAGCCTCATGGCCTCAGAGCAACACAGACCACCCACTGTGGCTGGGGCTCCTTTCCTAGGCCAGGATAATCATTTCAATTGAATAAAGAGGCCTTTTCTAAATTAAACTATTAATAAATGGGATAGTAGCCAAGACGGAGGAAAGGTCTCTGCTTAACATTGAAATAGCAATTAACCAGAAGGGGGAAAGTAATGTCCCGAGAGGTTATCAGGAGGTGATTTGAATCCTGCTCCTTTGTGGAGCCACCTGAAGTCTGGCTGGGTCTGTCTGCTATGAGGACCTCAGATCCAAGGGGAAAATGAAGTCAGCTGCCACAGAGGCCCCAACTCCCCAGCTATGAGAAAAACTCTGGAAGGTGGACTTCATTTTCCATGTTTTATTCAAGATTTTTTTTTTTTCAGATGTGCCTCATGTTCAGGCTCTGAGAGACCACAAAATCATCCAAACCCGGCCTGTGACATTCACCCCCATTCCCACCACTTCCCTTGCTGAGGAAGGTCCTTTGACTTCTCCTCCAGAGGGAAGGTATAAAAATCAGAACCCAAATGGCTATGGAAAGGGCCCTCTCTACTCCTTCAACTGGGACAGATCACGGCCTCATTCAGTGCCCACTGCAGGGGCTCTGGCTCCAGGACTGACTCAGGGCTGCTTCAGCTTTCATCTGGCCATCTGACTGGGGTGGCATTCCAGGGGAAGTGACGTAGCCTCCTGCTACTAGCCAGGAAGGGCCATGGGGTGAACAGCTGCCTTCGGTTGTCTGAGACACCTCATTAAGGTTAAGGTGGCATTGGCACAAGGCTGCAGAGGCATAATTTGTCTTGTAGCTTACTTTGATCTTGCCTCTGCCTATCCAGGCTGCTGGCTGTCTGCCTCCTCTGCTCCCGGGGAGCTGGCCCCAGCCCACCAGGACCTCCTCTCAGCTGAATGTTCTCCAGTTCCCTTCTATGTGCTGACTGAGTGTGGGCCTCACCCTTAGCATATAAAGTTTTGCTGACTGGCGGGCCAGACTCTCAGGGCCCCTCACCCTTCTGGCTGCTCAGGTGTGACCCCTGCTGGTGGGAGTTGAGCTGGCCTGGGGGGGGGAAACTTTCTGGGCCTGGTGGCTGTAGCTTTCAGACTCTGTTTCTGGCAGGAGCAGGCTCATGTTTGTGCCCATTTGTTCAATCAGTGGACACCCGGGATTCCCGAGAAAGCTCCAAAGGCAGTTGTAGCCACAGAAGAGAGATATCCATCCTGCCCTCTGCCAGGCTGGCCTCAGGGGAATCATGTCACACAGGCCCCTCCAGTCCACAATCAGGGCTTCTTTAAGAAAGGCAGACTCTGCACATCAAACCACACCAGCACCTTGTGCTCATCAAATCGTGTGATAGGTAGAGAGGAATGCCCAGTCCTAACCTTCCTGTGGGACATTCTTTCTGATTGACACCAAGGTGTGATGACTGGTAGAAATTCAGTGCATTCATTATCTCCATGGGTGGTTTTTTTTTTTTTTTAATGGAGAAGGGCCTGAAGCCAGCAATGACTTAACCCCAGAGCAAAGAGCTGGTCCCAGTGGCAAGCTTGTAGAGGAGTGATGATTCTAGGATAGGGATGGGCCAGAGCCTTTCTAAGAACACCGATGGTAGCAGACGGCACTACTTATAGAGTGCTTACTGCATGCCAGACATGCTTGTTTAAAATGATCTACTAGTAAGCATCTTGCCCTCCTGCATTTGAATTCTGATCTGTCATCTGGTAGCTGCGGTCTTTGGGCAAGCCTCTTACCCTCTCTGAACCTTAAGTCCTTTGGAGGTCAGAAGACACACTTCACAGAGGAATTGAGATGATTACATTTGTATGATCCTTTGCTAATCACAAAGGCACAAGACTCCTTGTCCAGTGATTAGCACATATTCAACATTCAATAAATGGTAGTAGAGCTTTCTTTTTTTCTTTTCTATTCTTTTCCTTTCTTTTCTTTGTTTTTCTTTTTTGAGACAGTCTTGTTCCGTTGCCAGGCTGGAGTGCAGTGGTGCAATCTCGGCTCAGCTCACTGCAACCTCCAACTCCCTGGTTCAAGTGATTCTCCTGCCTCAGCCTCCCCAGCATCTGAGATTATAGGCACACACCACCACATCCAGCTAATTTTTGTATTTTTAGTAGAGACAGGGTTTCACCATGTTGGCCAGGATGGTCTCGATCTCCTGACCTTGTGATCCGTCTGCCTTGGCCTCCCAAAGTGCTGGGATTACAGGTGTGAGCCACCATGCCCAGCCGGTAGTAGCTCTTTCATTGCATCCATTTCCTTTTTTTGGTAAAATGAGCATGATTTTGTGAGGCTAAGTGAAAAAATATAGGGTATTAGTGCTTTGCAAATTGGGAGAGGGACATGTAATATGTTTATTACTGATGTCATTTCTCACCCTAGGCAGTAACAAACAGACTTCTCCCCCTCACTGCAACCTCGGCCCCCAGCAGAGCAGCTCTCCCACCTTCTGAGTCTGGCCCCCATCTGGCAGATGACAGGAAGAAAACATCATGCACAGAAGCCAGACGGGCCGTGCCACCGTATGATCCAATGTTGTTCTCTTTCAGAATCATCCCTGGATTCACCTTTGACTCCTGTGATGGGGTCTCATTGGATAAACCAAACTGATTCACCACATCAGAAAGTTTTTTATTCCCAAAGGTCAGAGGGCACTCTCAACATTGCTCTCTGTGCCTTCCTTGTGAGAGGAAAGGAATTAGAGTGGCTCATCATGTCAAGGTGAAGGTAAGTCCCATTCACTCCCTGCTTCCCTGAGAGCCAGCCTGGACCTGCTCGGAGGAACTCTATCTTCTTATAATTGCATTCCTTTCTATCCTCTAAAAGCTTTTGTGCACCATCCCTTCACCCATTCGCAATATCACACTATTTTGTCGGCCTTCTTTTCTCATTTCCTTTGCTTTGTTTGGTGGCTTTTCTCATTTTTTTGCAGACCTTACCCAAATACATTTGATATAAAGGAAAAAAACAGGATTAAGCATCAGGAAACTCATTTCTGACACTTACTAGCAGAGCAATTTTGGGAAAATCACTTAACTCCTTTGTGCCTCTGTTTCCTTCATTTGGTGAAATGGGATTAATAGTCAAATTACATAATAGACCTAAAACTGCCTTGTAAATTATAAGTGCCAAATAAAACTAGCTACAAGTCTCACAGCCTCTGAGTCCTCTTCCTTCTTATCCTGGCTCTTTTTCATCCTAGCTACTCAATACAAGGAAGACAGAGAAAAGCTAGCATTTATTTGGAAACCGAGTAACCAAAAAAACAAAATCACTAAGTGCCAGGTGCATTTATATATAGTATTCATTTAATAAGTTTTGTCTTTGTTATGGAAATTTAAAGACTTGCCTCAGTTTAATGTTACTTGTTCAACATGACACAATGATTAATCAGAGGATTCGAATTCAAATCTGTCTGACTCGAGAAGTGAGGCTTTTCTGCTTGTGGTAGGAGGCTAAATAATGGCCCCTTGCAAATATGTCCATATCTTCATTTCCGGGACCTGTGAATGTTACCTCATGTGGCAAAAGGGACTTTGCAGATGTGATTAAGTTACAGATCTCGAGATGGGGACATTATTCTGGATTATTGTGTGGAACAGATGTAGCCACAAGGGTCCTTATAAAGAGAAGGTGCTATGAAGACAGCAGCAGAGAGAGATGGAGAAAGTGGCCATGAGCCAAGAAATGCAAGAAACATAGCTCTAGTAGCTTGAAAAGCAAAGAAATGGATTCTCATCTAGAGTCTCCAGAAGAAACCAGCCTTGCTGACACCTTGCCTTTAGGCCAGTGAAACTTATTTCCCACTTCTTGCTTCCAGAATTACAAGAGAATAAATCTGTGTTGTTTTAAGCACCCAAGTTTGTGGTAATTTGTTATTGCAGCTGCAGGAAACGAATAGACTGTTCTGTCATGTTGTGCCCGTCACCATTTCATATTCTCTCTGCCACCTAAAAGGTCCAAATTATAGCCTTTCCTAAGCTCTCCCATGTTCTAGAGTGACAGACTGTCCATCCCAGTCAAAGCAATTGGCTGGCAAATACTTAACAGATAGCTACCAGGAGACCAACCCTGTGCAAGGCTTTGTGAAAGATACCAGGAAAGGGTCTTCAAGGAGTATATTGTTATCTGTGGTGCAACTCTAAAATGCAGTGCTTCAAAACAGTAAATGTTTTATTACCTCCCACAGTTCTTGGTTGGGAAGGCAAGTGGTTCTGGTTCAGAGTCTCTCATGGGGCCTCAGTCAAGACGTTACTCGGGGCTCCAGTTATCTGGAGGCTTGGCTGCGGCTGGAGGATCTACTTTCAAGACAGAAAAAAGGGTTTAGAATTTAGCATTTAAAAATGTCTGGCATTTCTTTCATTCTATAGTAAGTGATTCATGCAGTTGGTGGCAGACCTCAAGGGCTATTCGTTGGCAGGAGGCTTCGGTTCCTTACCATATGGACCACTCCACTGAGCTGCCTGAGTGTCCTCATGACATGGTGGCTAGCTTCTCCCAGAGTAAAAGATCAGACAGAGAGAGAGAGAGGGGAAAAATAGAAAGCACCATGTTTTTATGACCTACTCTCAGAAGTCACATGCTGTCACTGCTGCCACATCAAATTTGTTAGAATCAAATCACTAAGTCCAACCCACATTCAAGAAGAAGAGAATTAGCCTCCCCTTTTTGAAGAGACAAGAATTTGTGAACATGTTTCAACCACAGGAGTTTATGGTAGAGATGAGGGACCTGAACATTCCCACACTAGCGGACATCACAGGTCAGTCTCTGATGACAAGCAGAGCTTAACTGTCTGTGCAGTAAGATACGGAAAGTAAAGGTGAGGACTCCAGTGGTCAGGGAAGTCCTCTGGGAGCCAGGTATGAACGAATGGGTAGGATGTTAAGACACAGACACCACCTCTAAAACACAATGAGAAGCAAATGGTGACAACGGGGAGGATGCCGTTGAAAAACAATGAACTTGGGCATCTGACAGACCTGGCTTGAACTTCATCTTTGCTGCTTACTTGAACTCATGCTGATATTCATGTTTAAAGGTAACTGCTCAGGAAACTGCCTGTAGTGCATTCCACTGTATTGCTTGCACCATTCCCAGCTAAATCTTCGTGTCGTTATGAAAGAACTATTTGGGAATTTGAGTTACAGAGGCTGGTATAATTTCCGTCAAATTCTCGTATCTGAAGTGAGTAGCTCTACACACAGTTTACCTGACAGCCTGGTAATGATGGTAACAGCTTTGATGAAGTTTAATTCCTGCCTCTGTATCTATAAATTACCCTTCCATCAAAGGGGCATCTCTCTGATTTTTCCATATCTAGTCAGCCCACCTTGAGTAACTTTATTTTTTTTTAAGAAGACAATTTTGCATGGTTTTGAACATAGGGTCTAGATAGTAATCTGTACATTTTATCTTAATAGGTAGATCTTGTTATAAAGCACCTTCTTTAATCCCTCTAATCCTTAATTACCTTCAAGGCTATATTTAACATTTAACTCTACTGCAATCTCTCCACTGTTTCTGCACCAAATTTCAGGAACACGGCTACATGATCATTTTCTTGACTTTGGACTGCAACACCATCTGAGTTTTCTGCTTTAGAGAAATGAATGAAAATTCAGACCCATAGATGGTTGGAGCCAGGACAATGAGTGAAGTCTAATGGTGTGTTCAGGGTGAGGTTTTCTTGGAAGCTCTTGCTGATGAGAATATGGGTTGCAGATTCACATTCACTCTCCCCCACAACTAACCCAGATCCTACGCAAGTTGGGGTCATGAGCCACTGGCAATGTTTCTATTTAGAGGAGCACAGTAAGCTTGGGTTGGATGACATTCTCTCTACCCGTGGATTTGGAATAAAGAAAGGTGGAAAGGCCTCCAGAATGTTTTCCTTTTTCATTCTCACCTCCAACTCCTGTAATCAACAGCACAGCAGGAACTTTTTTTTTTTTTTTTTTTTTTTTTTTGAGACAGAGTTTTACTTTTGTTGCCCAGGCTGGAGTGCAATGGTGAAATCTCGGCTCACCACAACCTCTGCCTCCCAAGTTCAACTGATTCTCTTGCCTCAGCCTCCCAAGTAGCTGAGATTACAGGCATGCACCGCCACGCCTGGCTAACTCATGCCTGCAATCTCAGCACTTTGAGAGGCCAAGGCGGGTGGATCACCTGAGGTTGGGAGTTCAAAACCAGCCTCATCAACACGGAGAAACCCCATCTATACTAAAAATATCAAATTAGCAGGAACTTTATTTGGAGATTTTAAGTCCTGGAAGTTCCATCATGCCACTTTAAAGGACTCTGGACATCTGTTGGTTAAATACTTGGAATATCTGGTTTGTATTGACTCTTATGGTCTCTCCACTCTCCTTAGCTCAGATGCATGGATGTAGTCATGTATTCTGCAATGCTGAGTGATGCATTCTGTGATGCATACCCAAGATACTTCCTGGGTTTTGTGGCAGATGCTGTCAAAGCCCCACCCATATCTTCTGGTACTTACCTGTGTTCCAGCCAGGCTTCCACGGTGAGCACCTTGGATACTTTGCTTGTCAGGTCTCTCGGGTTACAGAGCCCACTCTGTTCATTATAGCTGTTTGGAAGTGCCAGTGAGTGAGCAGACACAGACCCCAGTTTCCTTGACTCTCAGGGGGAGACAGGCCTGAGGCACACACTCTACACTGATCTCAGAGCTCCCCAGCAAGATTGAGCTCCAGTTGCTACAGTTGTAACTGTATGTCACTGTACCCTATACTGGTCTTCCTTCCACTTCTCCCCGTCTCACTTCCCCACTCCCCCTGCTAATGTTTCCTGGGATTGCCTCCCAAACTACCTGCTAGAGGAACGCAAACCAAGACAGACTCCCATGACTAAGTGCCAGCCAGCCACTATGTGAGGTACACGTGGCACCACCTGTGTCCTGGAGGGCCACACAGCATAGTGATAAAATCACAGCCTCTGGAGCCCTCTGCCCAGTGTTCAAAGGCTCAGGGTTGCTATTTGGTAGTTGTGTGACCATGGACAAGTTACTTAACACTTTTTGTGTCTTGTTTCCTCACTTGTAAAATAAAGTAATAGTCTCGATCTCATAGGGTTGTTGTGAATATTAATTGAAATATCCCATTAGCACTCACAATAATGTCTGGCATGTAGTAAACCATGCATATAACAAGAATTACCGTGATTATCTCCATCAGTGGCACCACCCTTCTCACAGCTCTTCAATTCAGCAATTTCAAGGTTGTTTTAAACACCCCTCTCTCTCTTGCAAGCTGCATAACCAAGTCTGGTCAAGCCTGTTTTGTCAATACTTCTCAGGTTCACCTGAAACTCTCTGATATAGTGTGGATACATGTCCTCACCTGAATCTCACGGTGAATTGTAATTCCAGTATTGGAGGTGGGAGGTGATTGGATCATGAGAGTGGATTTCTCATGAATGGCTTAGTACCATCTTCACGATAGTGAATGACTTCTCATGAGGCCTGGTTATTTAGAAGTGTGGTACCTCCGCCAGCCTGAGCTGCTCCTGCTATTGCCGTGTAGCGTGCTTGCTCCTGCTATTGCCGTGTAGCGTGCTTGCTCCTGCTATTGCCGTGTAGCGTGCTTGCTCCTGCTATTGCCGTGTAGCGTGCTTGCTCCTGCTATTGCCGTGTAGCGTGCTTGCTCCTGCTATTGCCGTGTAGCGTGCTTGCTCCCTTTGTGTCCTCCACTGTAATCAGAAGCCTTCGGAGGCCTCCCCCACAAGCAGATGCTGCTACGCTTCCTGTACAGCTTGCAGAAACGTGAGACAATTAAACCTCTTTTCCTATAAATGCCCAGTCTCAGGCATATCTTTTTATTTATTTATTTATTTTGAGATGGAGTCTCTCTCTGTCACCCAGGCTGGAGTGCAGTGGTGTGATCTCAGCTCACTGCAGCCTTGACCTCCCAGGTTCAAGTGATCCTCCCACCACAGCCTTCTGAGTAGTTGGGACGACAGGTGCATGCCATCATGCCTGGCTAATGTTTTGTATTTTTAGTAGAGACGGGGTTTCTCCATGTTGACCAGGCTGGTCTTGAACTCCTGACCTCAAGTGATCTGCCCACCTCGCCTCCCAAAGTGCTGGAATTACCGGGGGGAGTCACCACACCCCACCTCAGGTTTTCCTTATAGCAATGCAAGAATGGCCTCCATACTCTCCTTACCTTCTGCTGCTACCTAAGCTCTTTCCTGGGCTGCAGCGACAGACTCCTAGCTGGTCTCTTTACCTCAACAGTGTTCTCTGATCGGTCATTTTCCATGCTGCAGCCCGAGTGATCATTCTGAAAAGTTGATCTCCTCATGCCACTTTTCTTCCTAAACCTGTTCAAAGACTTCCCATTTCCTGGAGAAGTTCCAAGTGCCTCCCCTTGACACAAAGGACCTCACGAGACCCTCCTTGACCTGGCCCCTGCTGGTCCTTTCAGCCTCACCTCTACTTAGTCTACCTTGCACATAAATCTAGTCACATTCAACTGCTTCTAGCTTCTCACACACACCATGCCATTTCACATGCTTGTTTCTTTGCTCCTCTTGGTTGTGCTGCCAGTAATACATTTTCCATCTTTCTTCATTTGAACACTATTTATTTTCTGAACTCAGCTGAGATGCCTCCTCCTCCAGGAGGCCTTCCCTGGATGCCCAGGCTGGGTCTAGTTATTCCCCCCCTCTGCACCTGTAGCACTTTGTACACTCTGAAATTGCCACTTACTGCTCCATAAAAATATTAACTGTTTGTCTCTCCAGGTAGATGGTAAACTCATAAGACAGAATCTTGAGTCTAATTTGTCTTTGTATCTCCAGAATCCAGCACAGTATTTGGCATATAATTGTGTTAAATAGATATATTTTTGCAGTGAGCTGATATGCAGGGTGATATGGCTTAGATCTGTGTTGTTCCCGCTAAATCTCATGTTGAAATGTAATTCCCAGTGTTGCAGGTACGGCCTGGTGGGAGGTGTTTGGATCATGAGGGCAGATTCCCCATGAATGGCTTAGTGCCATCCTCTTGGTGTTGAATGGGTTCAAGCGAGATCTGGTGGATAAAAAGTGTATAGCGCCTCCCACTCTCTCACTTGCTCCTACTCTGGCCGTGTGATGTGCCTTTTCCTGTTTCTCTCTCTGCCATGAGTTAAAGCTCCCTGAGGCCTCCCCAGAAGCCAAGCAGGTGCCGATGCTATGCTTGTACAGCCGGCAGAATTGTGAGCCAATTAGACTTCTTTTCTTTACAAATTACCCAGTCTCAGGTATTTCTTTATAGCAGTGCAAGAACAGATTAACACACAAGCAGACAGAAAAGCTTGCAGACAGGGCAGTATACAGACAGGGCTTAAAAGTGGCTGCTAAAATGGGACTGGACCAGTGCTTGTGAGCTCAAACACAAGTTCACATTCTCTCCTCAAGCAGGCCTAGCATCCACCCACCTCCCTAGGGTTCCGGTTTGGTTCTAAGTAGTTTTTGGCTCACAGCATCTTTCGTTGTTCTCTGCGCTGCAGAGATATTTGCTATCACTTTGTTGTCAGACCCAGGAAACATTGTCTGGCTCCCAAAGGTCAGTGACTCAGGGGCTTATGATAGACAAACAGATTGTTTGTGAGCTGGGGCTTGCAGGAGAGTATCTGGATAAACAAGAGAAACCCAAATCAGGCTGTCATTCTGCCTGCTGAGTGCACTGTTTATTGTTCCAGCCTCAGTGTTTGGAAATGTAAGCCTCAGGCCGACTTTTCACTCCTCTGGCTTCACCACAGGGTTCAGAAATCCACTGTGGCCACAGAGGATGTTTTGGAAGAGCCTCCTCTCTTTAGCTGTCTCTTCAGTTTTGGGATGCTGGAATCCATTTGTTTTTCTGATTTCAGAACATTTTTCCTGGAGTGAGGGAGGGAAAGCACAGGGTCTGAATGGTGAGGCCGCAGGGACAGAACTGGGTCACCTGCATCTGGGATGTCTGCAACGTGTGGGCTGGCTGGTTAAACCACTAGAGAGGACAAGCCCCCCCTTTATCAGGTATAGTCCTGGCCTTTAGTCCTGGTCTGTCCCATAACTAGGCCCTTACCTGATTGTTGGCTCCAGCTCAGACCCTGGGAGTCTGATATGGTTTCTCATTTCCAGAAATGTTTATTTGGGGCCATTGGTATCAGATATGGGGAGATAAGGTATGGTTCCTTCCCTTAGGAATTCATAGTCTAGTTGGAAAGAGATAAGAAAATAATGAGAAGTGGTCAGTGCCCTAACGAGGCTAAGAGAAGATTCCTCGAGAACACAAAGGGGAGAGAGTAACTTAGCTTGCCTTGGGGAGGTGGGTGACCTGGACCAAATCCTGAAGCAGGAACAGGAATTCCCCAGGTAGGCAAACCCTCTATGGTGCTAACCATCCAGCTTACATTGGCACTCACTAAATGGCAGCTATCCACCTTCAGCAATAGCAATGCTTAAGAGGTAAGACTTTATTATTCCTTCACCTGCAACTCAAAGCATTCATAGTCCACCAAAATTATTTTCTTTTTCTTTACTATTGTAACTGCAGAGTCTGGATCAGAGTTCAAGTTGGCCCTCAGCTTTTACACACCAGATCCATCATTAGTAAGGACTAGAATTTTAGCCAGAAGCTGCCAGGCCCAATAGTCTCTGATACAAAAGCTGCATTTCCCTCCTCCTGACTCCTGTAGGCTGGAACATCAGCAGGGCTGGAGATAGATAATGGGAGCCTGACATTTTAAAAATCTTTGCAGCATGGTGGAGCTGCTCATTAAATACCAAAAGGCACATGCTGAAAGACTAGAAGCCATGGCTGCATACAGGCTGTGTCGGAGGGAGCTGGGGGGCTGCAATTAACAGGATCTGTAATTGTGGCATAAATAAGAGCCCAGGCACTGACAACTATTGTTATTGAAATGTCATGTTTTGAATGCAAAAATACAGTTAAAATGTAGGGAAGCTGGGTGATATTAATGTATGCAAATATGCTTTCATTAAAGCTCAGCAACCCCTGGCTTAAAGTAAAGAACTTGATTTAAACACTTAAGCAAATATTATAATGACTCCTATGACAGGTGACATAAGTGGTAAATGACACTGCAAACAGTACCAGGAAAGATTCACTCCCAGACCTCTCTATGTGTATGATGTTGGCTGAAGAAAAGTAGAAATTCCCAGAGCGGGAATTCTCCAAATGGATCTCTGGGATATCTGGGGTTTGTGGGAACTTAGTCCCTGGGTATTAAGGCCTCTTGAGGGCAGGTTTAGGAGGGTATGAATGGAGCAATGACCACACTTGACTGAAATGACCTGTTGACTAGCTGCCTCCTCTATCAGACCTTCAGCTATCTGAGGGTGGCAGTTATGTTAATTATCATCACTGATTCATAGTTCTTTTTCTGGCCCCTGGCTCTGTGCCCTGCACATGGTTAGTGCTGACTATATATTTGTCGAGATGAACTTTTCTATATTTTTACCCCTGGAACAATATTTACTGAGGAAATTTGACAACCACTGATGGATCTCAAGGTCCATGCCCTCTCTGGCACTTTGACAATGCTGCTTCTTAAATGTGCAGCCGGTCTCTACGTCTCTGTCTCTCCTCTGGCTGGAATCCCAGTAGTCTACCTTCTCGGCAAAGAGAACAAATCAGTGTTGCACCTTCTAGTGGAGGATGTGCCCTCATTAACAGGTGTCTTAATTAGAAATAAATTGGTAAGGGCAGGTCTTGAGAGGCCTGGGTTCTTGCTCTGACATTCCGTATTGTGAAATTCAGATATGCTTATGGGAAGTAGATCAGATTATTATTTTCTAGCAAGCAAGGACCATTTCAATGAAGGTAGAAGAAATTTGTTGAAACAAATAAATGTTTAGAGTTGCTGGAAGATGTGGAAATAAAGCCTCAGTCTATACAATTCACTAATTCATAATGCTACAGACATTATAAATATGCAGTGAGTGCTGTAAGATAAAAGATATATAGTAATTTTGTGTCATATTTAAAGTGGGATAAGAGAAATAATCCTTTGGAAAAGATACATCTTTTGTGATCACACCATTTCTTCGGTGTTTTTTTCAAAGACAAAATAATATAGAGCTACCTGAATGTTGGTCCTAACCTACTGTAGATGGATTTAGTAGCTGTTAGTGCGCATTGTTAAGGGTCATTAGTAGAGAGTTGATATAATTTATTGAGTATTTACCTAACTAGGCATTTAGTTGACACCACCTCATTTTATCCGCATAATAACTCAGCATGGTAGATGTTATTATTCCCTTGTAATTGATTAAAAAACAAACTGTGTATCAAAAGATTAACTTTTCAAGGTCTTACAGCAAGTACATTGTAAAGACAAGTTTAAAAAAAACAGCTCCTCCTGATAATCTCTGTCTTTCAATTGGTTTGTTTAGACACTTGTAGTTAATAATAATTATTGATACGATTGAGATTTGCCATTTTATTATTCATTTTTGTTTGTTCCTTCTATTTTCTATTCTCTTATTACCTCTTTAATTACTTCATTTGAATTATTTGAATGTTTTTAGTATTCCATTTTAACTTATCTACTGGCTTTTTGACTATTTCTCTTTGTATTATTTTTAATGATTGTTCTAAGGATTACAATATACATACCTAAACTTGCACAGTCTATGTAGAGTTAATATTTTACAACTTCAAGTAGAATAGAGAAACCTTAGAAACACATTGGTCTCTTTATCCTCTTATCCTCCCACTTTATGTTAAAGTTGTGTGTGTGTATATATACATATATATATACACATACATATATATATACATACATATATATATACATACATATATATATATATGTGCGTGTGTATGTGTGTGTGTAATCTCTACATACATTGAAAATCCCACCAAACCATGTTGTAATTTCCGTTTTCAACAGGCACACATATTTTAAAGGCATTAAGAGAAGACAAATAATGTTTTATATTTATCCAGATATTTACCCTTTCGGTTGCTCTTCTTCTTTCCTAAAGATACAAGTTTTTTTTCTGGTTTCTTTTTCCTCTAGAATTTCCTTTACAATTTCTTTTAGAGCGCATCTGATGGTTATGAATTTTCTCCCGTTTTCATTTATCTGACAATGTCTTTATTTCATCTTCATTTGTAATGAATATTTTTGCTCACTATAGAGTTCAAAGCTGAGAATTATTTTTCTTTTAATGCTTTCAAAGTATAGTCCCATTGCCTTCTGGCCTTTACAGTTTCTAATAAGAAATCCATGGTATTTCAGATCACTGTCTCCTTATATACAATGTATTGTTTTTCTCTAGCTACTTTCAGAATATTTTTATTCTTTGATTTTCAGTAGTTTGACTATCATATGTCTGGCATATTCTTCTTTAAATTTATCTTGTTTCAGACTTGCTGAGCTTTCAGAATCTGTAAATGTATGTTTTCCACCAAATTTGGGAAGATTTTCCTCTTAATTTCTTCAAGTACTTTTTCTCTTCTCCTCATGGGACACCAATTACCTCTTCATATTATTCCACAAATCCCTGAGGATCGTTTTGTTTGTTTTAGTTTTTGTCTCTGATTCTCAGAGACAATTTCTAATGCTACCTTCAAGTCCTATTGAGATTATCTAGTGAACATATTAAAATTTCAGATATTTTACTTTTTGGTTTTAAATTTTCCATTTGGTTCTTTTTATGGTTTTTATATCTCTGCTGAGATATAGACATAGATTTCTATATCCTACTGAAAACTTTTTTCTTTCCATTCTTTTCAAGTTTTCTTCAAACCTCATACAAGATGGTTATAATAGCTGCTTTAAAGTCTTTAAAGTCTTTGATAATCTCTAGGTTAGCATTTTATGATCATCTTTACCCCTTGAGATTTGGTCCTGCTCCTTTGTATGTAAGTAATTTTGGATTACATCCTTGATAGTATAAATGCTATGCTGTGCATACTCTGTATTCTGTTAAAATCCTCTAAAGAATCTTGATTTTTGTTGTTATTTATCTGAACCAGTTAGGGTCAGATTGTAAGTTTTGTCTTACCTTCTGTGGATAGTGATACACGTCTCGGTTCAGTTCTCAAAACTTTTGCTAGGCCACTTTCTCTCTCATGCCTGCACAGCTCAGGGGTGACCTTTGAGCATATGTGCATTGTAAATAGAATTAGAAGATTTTATTCTCCAAGATTTTCTTCTATGACATTTCCCTCACATTTTCCAGCCTCCAGGACCTCATTTTCCCAGTTTTTCTTGCCAGAGAAAATGGTGTTTCCATCAAAGTTTCAGCTGCAAGTGCCACCCATGGGGTACTGCTCCATGTGCGCAGCCATGCTCAGGTCAATTTGGTGAGAGAGAAAGTGGGTTAGAGAGCCCCAGGAAGTCACTCCATATGACACGCTGCTCTAGGTGTTAACATGCCTTCACAATCTGTTTGCTTTTGTTTATTTTCAGAGTCCTTAGTTGCTTTTTCTATTTTGTCTAGAGTTTTGAGTTGTATTCAATGAGAGAGATTTATTGGGCTTGCTCTACCTTGTAATGTTCTTACTGTAAATGTAGAGTTTGAATTCAAGACTGACCAGAAGACTTCTGTTTTTGTTGTTTTTTGTTTTGCCATGCATCACACAACTTTTGCTTCTTATGCTCTTAAGTAAGTGACCATCAAATTGGTCACAAAATTATCTATGAAGCCGAATCTGCCTTCCCAAAGCTGCACATGGTGTTTCTGATTAAGTGAAGGAGGTAAAGCCAACAGAAGTCAGCAGTTAGTTTATCTTTACAATAGACAAATACTTAATTAAAGGATGATCTGCTCACTTATTCAACAGTTGGTTTCTTTTCTGGAGAGCAACTCTTTTCCCCCAACTCACTCCAAACTAAATAAAATTGTCCCGAGATTCTTTGATTTGTTTGTGTGTCATGCCTATGGCCAGAGTCTGCAAGAACCTGAGGAAAAAGAAAGAAAAAAGGAAAGTAGAGAAATTGCAGAACAGAGGACAAATATATCCTTCCTTTCAGCTCTCATTCTGTGAAAGGAGCACCAAAAATGCAAACAAGTGAAGTAAATTACCCCAAGAGAAATGAATTTAATTATAGAACAATCCCTGCTGCACCCCCCCTCCAAATTCGGAAAAATAATTAATACCAGCACACTGAGCCTCAAATGCACACATGCAAAATACGAGACTGTGGAAGATACTGAGTGAGCACAAGAGAGGAGAGTTTTACATATTTATAGTCCAAATTTCAGGACAAGGCTCCGTTTTGTGTGTGAGTGTGTACTTGTGTGCATGTAGGATTTTTTCCTCTCACAATTTCATACAGAATAGTTCTGAACTGCACATATTTTACTGTTTCAATTAGCAAAGATTAGTATTTGTTTTTCTTTCTTTCTAAGCACCGAGGCAGTAATTATGCCCATGATGAGAGAGTTTTGTGGGGCACTTTCTCATTTGCAGGCACTCCCTAAACAAAATACAGTAATAAGCCATAATGAAATAACGTTGGTTCATTGGAGAAGACTGGCCTCTCCAAACAGACAGGCCATTAAAGGTAGATTGTGAAAGAGGATTAGCAAGCAACCGCCATAAATGTATCATCAGGCAAATTAGCAAAGCATTTACTACTCAATGGTGGGAGAAAGTCCTTTCCAATAACTTTCCCTAATGCCACCATAATCGGGGGAAATATCTGCCTGCACAGCTGTGCAGCTCATTATCTGATGGGACACTCAGCTCTGCTATCCAGAGCCAGGCACTTGCTGTAGAGAGGATTTCCATGGGCCCCTGATTAGGTGTGAGCATCCCAGATAGCTGCGCACTCCTTACCCCCATGGCTCTCATGGCACTGCCAAAGTTCGTGGTGGAAAGTGGAAAGGAGTGTGGTTAAGACTATCTCCTTTAGGGCTATGTTTACAGAGCTCTCAGAAGCCCGCTTATTTGTTTTTTGAGATCTGGAGAATATGGGGAAGATTTCTGTCACTATAGCTTATCCTTGAGGAGTAAGGTTTGGGGACACACTTTTTTGTTAATCTGCAAATAGTTAGATAATTATTACCTGCAGATAATAATTTACAGCCTTCTTTACAGTCTATAAAGTACTTCCACAGGTATCAGTTCATTTGATCTTTACAATATTGGGGGTAGATTATTATTATTCTCATTTTACAGCCTGATAAACTAAAGCTGCCACAGGAATAAGAAACTTGTTCGAGATCAAACAGTGAGTTAAATGGCAGAGTCATTTAACTGGATTTAACTCTTGCTTTTCCCATAACTGAAAACATACCTGTTAGCAGCATCCCATCCATTGCTCAGCTTGTCTGGCAGAGATGAAAATCTGTGCAGGTCATGTTGCCTCCACAGCCTGCAAGCTCCCACCAGTTGAGGATTGAACTGAACACTTTTTCCTTCCTGTACCATACCCAGCACCTACCCTGGTTCTTGTGTTTTCATGTAGATGGTGTACCATGAATATGGATTGATTGAAGGCTGGTATGTAGGTTGGAAATCAGTGCCATCAACATTGAGTACTATGTCAGTACATAGTAGGTTCTCTATATTTGAGGAATGAATGAATAAACAAACATATTAAAAAGCAGCCACAGGCCGGGCACAGTGCCTCACACCTGTAATCCCAGCACTTTAGGAGGCTGAGGCAGGTGGATCACCTGAGATCAGGAGTTCGAGACCAGCTTGGTCAACATGGTGAAACCCTGTTGCTACTAAAAATACAAAAAGTTAGCCTGGTGAGGTGGTGGTGCCTGTAATCCCAACTACTTGGGAGGAAAAGAATCACTTGAGCCCAAGAGGCAGAGGTTGCTTGAGCCGAAATCGTGCCATTGCACTCCAGTCTGAAACTCCGTCTCAAAAAAAAAAAAAAAAAAAGCGGTCACATGGGACAAAGTATGAAGTACTTGTATGAATTATGAAGCCTTCATTCAGTCCTAACTCCCATGAAGTAAGAAGTGTGGGATGAGATAGGAGAAAAAGTAAGAGTGAAGGTCAGCACAAGCCAGGGGGTCATATACCATGAACACAGCCTTTGGGAGGAAGTTTCAGTGTATGAAAAGAGTCCAAGTTTCAGTTTCAGGCTCTCTGCATAGTAGGACTGGGAAATTGAAGAATGATGAATTCTTTCAGTTAAGAAAAAGATGTTGGGAGCAGCCCCTCCATACCTGATGTGGCCACCTGTAACTCCTCGGGTTTTAGACCTAGATGTCTTAGAAGTGATCTCAGATCAGCTATCTCTTATGTCCACTTCTGGTCTCCTGTATCTTGATGTCCTGAGTGCTAATTTGTCTGCTGGTGTAGTGACAGATTTAAAAACAAAGACCCCAAGAAATAAGGGCCGTGGAAACTCCAGTAGAAGGTACTTGGATTCAGTTCATTCCTTCCTTGCTTATGAAGAAAGGAGTTAAAGGCAGTTCCCCCAGATAGTCTAGGCTTTTTATTTACCTGAATGAAACCTTAAATCTCTGAGGCACCCTGAATTTACTGGGAATAAGACCTTAAGAGGCCAAGAAATTTTCTATAGCTGCCATAGAGAGGTTTCATTAAAAAATGCAAGAACTTCTTGGCCACATAGTATAAAAATAATGAGCATTGCCTGCAAATTGCTAGCTTAACCAGGTTTCCTGAATTACCTGGGACCTCGGCCTAGGTGGATCCACGACCCAGGACAATCGACCCAATCATGACCCCTGCCCCTTGTTTCCACAGCTCTACAACCCTCTCAGCTATGGGCTTATGCCTTCTCAACCTCTGTGTACTGATCTCCCACTCACAATCTCTTTCAGTGCTTTCCGCTGTTCACACTGGAGCCTTCATTCAGTCCTAACTCCCTATATTTTTGGGCTCTTCTCTCTAACTTCTGGCCTTAACTAAAATATGGTTCCTCTCTGAAGACACTGCTGTCTTTCCACTGCATGGACCCTGTGGTGTTTTGAATGTTTGTATTTCTCCAAAATTAATGTTGAAAATTAATTCTCAATGCAATAGTATTAAAAGGTGGGGCCTTTAGGAGGTGATTAGGTCATGAGGTTTCCACTTTCATGAATGGGATTAGTGCCCTTATAAAAGGTTTTGAGAGTCTGTGTGACCCTTTCCTTCCACTGTGTGAGGACGGAGCAAGAGGCACCATCTATGAAGCAGAGGGCAAGTACTCACCGGACACTGAATCTGCGGGTGCCTTGATTTTGGACTTTCCAGCCTCCAGAACTGTAAGAAATAAATTTCTATTATTTATAATTTTGCAGTCTAAGGTATGTTGTTACAGCATCCCAAGACTAAGATCCCAGAGGAGCTGTTGACACTCTCTTGGCTTCATCATTGTCATTTTTAGACTCTTATCTCAGGCAATAGCCTCTGTCCTTTGTGGCTGGGGTCATGGGACTAATCACTTTTTATTCCTCCCAAGTGTTTTCACCTACAGATTTTTACCATCACACAGTGTATTGGCTATTTTCCTATTTTCTATATTCTAAATGCTCTGGCAATTTGAAGCATTGATCCTGGAGAGACTACCCTTCCAGGGCTAGCTAATTGCTAGGGAAAGCAAATGACTCCCCCTGGAACATACCTTTGATATAAAAACCAACCAATCTAGGGCCCACACTCCCAACCATCTGCTTTATCAAACTCTCACATACTAAGACAATATTCTCCCTGTCTTAAATCATCCCAGGGCCAGGTACTGAACAACTCAGTACCACCCCTATGGTTTAGAGACCCTCAGAATTATTCAAACCATCCAATCCTAAGCATACTCAGCGTGTTGATGCTGTCTCGCCCATTCCTTCCCATGGAAACCCCAGGAGAGGCTCTGGACATGCTCTTCCCTCTCCCTCTTCTCCTCACTGACTGTCCCTGTCCCTTCCCCATGTGACATTGCAAAGCGTGTTGTGTCTCCTGTTTCTAGGAATCTGCAGGTATAGATTTCCTTCTTCACGACAAACATTTCCATGTCTGCAGTCTTACACACCGCACTGAAACAAATCCCGGCGCATTTTTAACACATACACACTCACCCGTGCTTCAGGTCTTTCCTGGTCCTCCCTTTTACCTCAACTCCTGCCACCATCATGAGGAACTTTAAATCCTGAGAGAGCATGAATAGATGAATGAATGAATGTCTGACTTGGCTCTGACCTGCACCAGACAAGCC
This sequence comes from Ateles fusciceps, assembly GCA_036589455.1. Classification (NCBI taxonomy): domain Eukaryota; kingdom Metazoa; phylum Chordata; class Mammalia; order Primates; family Atelidae; genus Ateles; species Ateles fusciceps. The sequence continues at coordinate 2,518,258 of JAZHEH010000579.1, read as the reverse complement.
ACTTCACCTGTCCTGCCTGAGACTTGTCTTCTCATCTGTGGAACTGGGACAACAATGCCCACACTACAAAATGGAGACAAGGAAGAGGTTAACAAATAGACAAATCACCCAGAACCTGAGACTGGGTAGAGGCGGTGGTGAGTATTTGATCTCTTTCTTCCTTTCCCCTTCACTACTTAAGGACATTGGATGGAGGGTGAGTCACTGGCAAGAATCACAAGAATCTGAGAATTTTTTATTGGCCTCAGTTTCCAACTGTCAGTCGCTATTCCCCTCCACCCCTCTTTTTTGTCATCCTGGCTGGAGTGCAATGGCGTGACCCTGGCTCACTATAACCTCTGCCTCTCAGGTTCAAGTGATTCTCCTGCCTCAGCCTCTGGAGTAGCTGGGATTACAGGCACCTATCACTGTACTCACTTAATTTTATGTATTTTTAGTAGAGATGGGGTTTCACCATGTTGGCCAGGCTGGTCTTGAACTCCTGACCTTAGATGATCCACCCACCTTGGCCTCCCAAAGTGCTAGGCCAAAATCTTTTGTTGTTGTTTTTGAGACAAAGTCTCACTCTGTTGCCCAGGCTGAAGTGCAGTAGTGCGATCTCAGCTTACTGCAACCTTCGCCTCCTGGGTTCAAGTGATTCTGCTGCCTCAGCCTCGTGAGTAACTGGGACTACAGGTACCCACAACCACAACCGGCTAATTGTTTTGTATTTTTATTAGAGACAGGGTTTCACCATGTTGGCCAGGATGGTCTTGAACTCCTGACCTCAAGTGATCTGCCTGCCATCTGGGCTCACTGCAACCTCCACCTATCTGGTTCAAGTGATTCTCCTTCCTCAGCCTTCTGAATAGCTGGGATTATAGTTGTGTACCTGACTAAAGACCAGCCCAACTAATTTTTGTATTTTTAGTAGAAACGAGGTTTCACCATGTTGGCCAGGCTGGTCTTGAACTCCTGACCTCAGGTGATCCGCCTGCCTCAGCCTCCCAAAGTGCTGGGTTTACAGGCGTGAGCCATCATGACTGGCTATTTCTCCCCATATGGTAGGCTATTGGGAAGAAAAGAGGCAGTGAAAACAGATATTGGTGAAAAGAGATACTAATTTGAGGGGCTCAGAGGTCCAAGCCGGATCCTCAGAAATTGTTACAAGTTTCCGCAGCCTCCCTTGCCCTCATCTGAAGGGTGTGTGGGATGTAGCAAGGAAGGCCTGCACATATCCTTAGGCTGTGACTTTCCAGATGGACTCGGGGTCACCGGAGTCTAGGCCAGGAGGGCCCACCACTGGTGGGAAGCATTTCTCCATAGATCTCAGAATATTAGGAAGGATGAAAATAAAATCTCCCCAGCACTCCCTTTCTTTGGAGTGGGATGGTTTGTCAGCCAGAGTATAAAAGTTACAATGCAGGTCTCTCCTTTGATTGGGTGGGCCCACAACCCTCACAGGGACTTGGGGGAGAGGAGGGTTGCCCCCCTGTCCTTCTCCAGGTCCAGGCCCTTGATGGCTTAGGTATTTAATCTCTGCCCCATTTCTGGTTGAGGAGCCATCCCTGAGGACATGACTGGGTGTTATAGCTGTTGACTGGGTGTTATAGCTGTTGCTGAGAATGGCTTTGAATCCAACAGCTGCCCATCAATCAGCCAGTGGTACCATGTGCACAGTGCTCTTCAGGTTGTTGTAAGGAATAGAGAAGAAAAGGAAGCATGGATGTCACCCCTTCCTTCATCAGTTTCTAGTCTCATTGAGGAGATAGATTTAGTAGATAGAAGAGCAATATGTTGTACATGTAAAGGCCAAATTGTGGTATATGCTCCCCACACAGTCGTGTCTGGAATAGAGGAGGCATGTGAAGGAATTACAAAACAAAGATTCAGGCAGGAGCTGAAGAGGAGAGGGCCTTGAGGAGGAAGAGGACATTCTGGGGCTGAGCACAGCTTGGGGGAAGGGGCAACCATGCTCACTGGGAGTTTGCCATGAACCAGACATGGCACAAGCACGTTCACACTCTTCCATTAACCTCATAAAGGCCTTGGGAAGTGAGACTTCATTATTTTCATCCCTGCTTTCCAGTGAGGAAGTAATAGCACAGAGAAAACTACTTAAGGTTATGTGGCTAAGATGTGGCTGCAGGCAACTGGCTCCAGAGTCCCCCACTCACAACTCTTCCTATGATTGCAGCTCAGGGATCTCCATCTTGGCTGCACATTTAAATCACCAAAGGTGCTTTTTCAAAAAACCAAGGCCAGGCCCCAGTTCTAGAGATTGATTTAGTTGGCCTAAGGTGAAGATGAGGCATGGGTATTTTAACAAAGCACTCCGACTATTTCAGATCTGAAGGCAGGGTTGAGCATCACTGCTTGTGACATAATGTGAGCACTGGTTGTGAAGGCGAGCAGCTGGAGGCAAGTCAGGTGGGCTAGGTATGGGCAGGCAACAGAGACACGTGAATGTCAGCAGAAAGAAGAGGAAGAGAAAAGGGAACTTGTCCGCATTAGACATGTTTGCTGAGTGGCTGCTATAAGCCAGTAACCAGCCCTGGGTTATTTCATTTAATCACCCCAAGGTAAGTATTATTCTAATTTTACAAAGCAGGAGACTTAGTAGGAGATTATACAGCTTGCCCTTGTCTGATGGTAAGTAGCAAAACTAGGACTTAGATCCATGTCTGTTTAATAGAACCATGGATACTATGTAACCTACTTGTATATAACCTATTACATTGGGTATAGAACCATAACCTGTGTACTATATCATACATGATGGGTAATGAGAAACATGATAGGTTTTAGTGCATGTAGCAGGTATTAGTCAGGATAGTTTATGTTATTCTGCAGTAATTAGCAACTCCTAATTATCAGGGCCTTAAATTATGAAGGTTAATTTTATATTTTATATCCATTGCAGGTTAGCAGGGGTGTCTGCTCACCCTGGTCACTCAGGATCCAGTCTAATCTGAAATATTGGTGGTCACTGTGCCAGAGAGAAAGAGCTCTGGGGGACCTCACATCAGCAATGAAATGTTCAAGCCCAGAACTGATGTCTGTTGTGTCTTCTCACAGCTCACTGAACAGAACTAGTCATGACCTTGCCTATCATATGTCTCTAAAGGGAGAACCAGAAATATTCAGAAACAATCTTAGTGATGGTCACGGGGTAGTCCAAAGACAGTGGTGTTTTAGAAAGTTGGCCTGGAAGTTGTACACAACAGGGATAAGGTGGGGAGATTGGAGGCAGCAGATTGGCTTTGTTGATTGATCACTGACATTTCAGGGAGAAGAGATCTTGCACTTGGTATCAATAGTGATAGTGGAGAGAAAGGGATTTCTCTACCAGAGCTGACAGAGGATTTGCTGATGTTGGATTTAGGATGGTCTGAGAGTCAAACAGGACTCAGGCAGGACCAACTGGGGCAAAATAACCAAGAGGCCACATTTCAGGCCTTGCTGTTTCTAACCCTCTTGTTTTAGATCCTCCTCACCTGTAATGCCTTCCTCTCAAGCATAACTCTACAAAGTACCTGTGCCTCATAATGTCATGGCAGACTCTCTCATCCTCAACATTAATTAGCTGAGAACTATAATTGAAACTTAAAGATGCTCCCCTCCCTGAAATAGGGGAGGGACAGCGGAGGGTGGGGAGTTGTGGAGAGATAGCATGGGGAGAAATGCCAGATATAGGTGATAGGGAGGAAGGCAGCAAATCACACTGCCATGTGTGTACCTATGCAACAATCTTGCATGTTCTTCACATGTACCCCAAAACCTAAAATGCAATAAAAAAGAAAAAAAAAGACTTAAAGAGTGATTCTAGGGATGTTTGCATTTTAATAACGTTGAAATCTTTGAAAACTAAATTAACAAATCTCCAGTAACGGGCCTTGAGCCCAAAAGTGAAGAAACAGTTATTTAATGAGAACTAACTTTTCCCCATTTGATGGACTAGGGCTGCGGCAGTGAACAACCAACAAAGTCCTTGCCTTCAGAGCGAATATTCTCTAGTAGAGAGAGACAATAACAAACAAGTAAGTGACTGCAAAAATGTTAAGTGCCATAGAGAAAAATAAAGCAAGATAAGGGCATGAGAAGGTGCTGGTGCACATGTGTGTGAATGAGTGTGGGTGAGTGTAGGTGTGGGTCATCTTCCAATGATACTGCCATTGCCAACAACATGAAATTCCTTTTAGATAATTCTTTTCAAAGCTCAGTCTTTCATGGATGAAGATGTAGAAGTTTTCCTGTTTTGTCTCTGGTGTTTCTGGAAGCAAATCCCGTAAATTACTTGATTGATCCAGGCTGAGAATTCCAAACCAGCAGTGGAGCATCTTGGGCTACCTCAGGAGGTGCCTGCAGGGCACTTACACCCTCAGGCAACAGGGCAGCTTTCTGCTCAGCCCCATATCCTTTTCCTGTCTCCTCCTTGCCCTGACCCCTGCTTGTGAAGAGACAGCAGGCTACCCAATCTGATGGGACAACTGTCTAAACAGGTGCCTCACTCTGTCTCTCAGCAGCCTTGTCAGGCTGTCAGAGTGATTCACTCCCAGGGATAAAAAAATAACAGCGGAACCGCCAGCATTCCAAATGGCCCAACATTTGCAGATGCCCTGGCCTCAGGACCTGCCCACTGGTTGCCACTTCAACCCCAAATGAAAGCCAAATAAATAAGCCAAAGCACACAGTTATTGGTCTCCCAGAGAAAGCCGTCTCCCCATGGAGCAAATACTCTTAGCACAGGCATTCGAATCCCTATATTTTATTTGTAAAAAACAGCGTCGCCACCCCAACTAGGTCATGCATCTTCCCTTAGAGCTGAACAAAGCAGTGAGCGGCTTCCCTTCTCTGCCTGTGCTTATCGTTCTTATGGGCTGGTGGCAAGGTCCACTGCTCAAATGGTTAATATTTTTCGGACACAGCAGTGACTGTGTTTGGAATTTCAAATGGAAAGGATGTCGGGTTCTACATTTCAGAGGGAAACTTGGGAGATCAGCCAGGTCATTCATCTGCCAGATTCTGTGCTTGCAATAACGGAGTAGTGGGGAGGGAAGGAGGCAGAGGGAAAGAGAAACTTTCCGAGACAAAATCCAACAAGAAGAAAGCTAAATGCATTATGGCCTACTGGCAAGAACAATAAACAACACTTAGGTGACCTGCATTCTCCCCAGCTCTACTGCGAAGGAGTAAGTGACTTTAGGCAAGTCTGTGTTATTCCTGTTCCTCCATTTCCTTATCCATTTAAACATGGTTTTATGTATAGTTAGATTTGGGGGTCAAATGTTATAATAGATGTCAAATTTCTTCCACCAGATTGGGGGGAGAGTGCTTTTCTGGTGTAAGGCATTATTATCAATATTTTGCGGAATCTTACCATTCAAGAATTAGAGGCTCAATCTCCAAAGTTTAATTCCAAAGAAAATCTTTGGATTAGATGAGTAAATTCTTGGCAGAAAGAGAGTATGATTTACATAGAATCATAGAATAATAGGAATCAGGAGACCTTAGAGGTCATTCTGTTGCATCTGTCATCCAAAGGCAAAATCCCTTCTATAAAACCCTCTGTGCTCCACAGCAGCTTGTAACATGATGCACAAAATCATTCACTTTTTGTGAGTGCTTTATATCCACAGGCTATGTCTTTGCTTTTCCTTTTTAATACAAAGTTCCCTAGAACAAGAGGAGAGCACATAGTAGGTACTCAATAGATATCATGTTGAAGAAATGACGGTCTGAACATTCCTGGCAGATGCTGCTTCAGACACTGCATTAAAAGTCCCAGCAATGAGGTGCTCCCTGCTTGATAAAGCAGCTCATTTTATTCTTAGCAGCTATGGTTTTCAGAACATGCTTCCATACCAGAGCTGGAAGAGAACTCCCCAAATTCTATTCTCCTTTGGTGTTGCCTTCTGGGGTTCTGTGGAAGACTTCACCTCCTTAGCCCCACAACATTTCTAACTTCCTAAAGCTCTATTCATTTTGATCTTTTCTCTGAATGGACTATAATTTGTAAATGCCTGTCTTAACTCATGATGCCCAGAATAGTCCAAATACGATCTTGCTGGCACATGACTCAGAGGAACAATGAGTACTAGTTTATTATTACTATGTCATAGGCATCTTGAGGGGCACTTTGTGTCTGTTGGAGCTCAATCCATTTTAGACTCACAAAAACAACGCTGCGAGATGAGTATCATTATCCCTGTTTTATTTATGAGGAAACTGAGGCTGAGTGAATTAATTCAAGTTGCCTATGGACTCACTGACAGAAAGGGGCACAGCTGGGACTTGTTCTCAGTTCTGTTAGGCAATCTTCCTTCCCATTCATATTTAGTAAATATCTACTGTGTGCCAGGCTCTCTACTTGGCTCTGGGGAGGAAATGACCTCAGTGTTGGTTCCCTATAAAATACCAAGCTGCCCTCTGTGGCCCAAGAATATAATTCTTGTCTGGGGGACAGCTGTGTTAACATAGCACTTTGCAAACACCATCATTCTAGTAATATCACATTACAATTTTGTGTGCGTGTGTGCGTGTGTGTGTGTGTGTGTGTGTGCACCTGCGCTTGTGCGTGCGCCATTTCTCCCCCAGTATGCTGGGCTTTGGTATTTGTCTTGGTTCTCATACCACCCTAGCATTAGAAAAGGTGTTCAATATGGTGCCTGGCATATGATAGGAGCTAAATAAATATTTGTTGAATACATGATGTGCTTATTTGCTAAATCAAAAGTTATGTGTTCTGTGCCTAAAGGTAGAATTTCAGAAAGGAAAATCAGATGCAAATGAGAGAAGAAGAGGATTCCTTTCTAGCCAGCCAGAATATCATATCATCCCTGGCCATTACTTGGGTGACCAAAGTGCCTGAAACCACATTGTGTCCAGTGGGACTATGACTTTCTCTGACCTAGGACATAATTCCATGAATGCGTCCCTCTGAGGTTTTCTCAGCTCTCTGGGCAATCATAGCACTCTTCTGAATCATACTGAGCTTGTGACCCCTCTGAAATCCCCAGATGTTTTCTGCTTAAACTGTTGTCAAGGCAGAGGACTTTCATAACGTGCACTGCCTCTGGGCCTAAATTTGGGATTTCTGACTGTCTTTGTTAAATTTAATCTCCCATGTCTAGCCTGTTACTCTGAGTGTGGGTTCTGCACTTGATGCTTTAGTTGACTCTCCCGGTATTGTGTCACCCACAAACATGATTAGAGTGCTTTTTGATTCTTTTTTCATTCAAGTAATTGATAAAACTGTAGGACAGGGGGAGGGCCAAGGAGAGTCCTGAGGCACATTGCCAGAGCCGGGTCTTCAGGGTAACCTTCAATCAACATTTTCTAAATAGCACTCTAAATAACTAAGACTTGACCTAGCCCTATTATTATATCGCTGATATTTTTAGTTTGATGACAAGAGTATTGTAGGAGTCATTGCCAAATTTCTTACTGAAATCTACAAACTTCCCCAAAGAAAATACATTAATTTGGCTTGGAGATTTTGAATGAAATATAGCCATTAACAATGGGATCACCACTTTATAAGGAAACCATCTCCTTAATAATCAATCCAGTCTGGACTTCTATTGAAATTCAACATTGAGCTTTTGTTTCTGGAGTTTCTGTTTACCCTTTTTGTGGGAGTCCAGAATAACATTCCCCTGTTTTAGTCACTGGCCTATGTGACAACCCGATAAAACGATGCCCTTTCATACAAAATTATGCTTATACTTTCAAGAATCCCAGGCCAAAAACTCTTGGTTAAGTCCATCTAAGATAAGTATCTTCAAATTGGAGAGGATAGACTAAACATTTTCAATGAGAGCTTCAAAAGCATCTCGTTGCCTGAGAATTTAAAGGTCTAATCCAAATATTGCTATTGATACACTCCTAGAAACCCAGAGATTCAATCAAAATCCCAGTTCTGAGGACCAGCACTGCTTCTGCTTTGTCCTGCTTGCTCCAGGTGTAACCCAACACAGGCAAGCAACAACAAAAATTGCACGAATTCTGTGCAATCACCCCTTCTTTTTGGGAAAGCCTGAGCTCACTTGTAGGGTTCAGATGAAGACCTTGTTTATACGGAATCACAATTAGGACATGCCATAGATTGGATTATTGCACAGAAATATTCACTCTCCTCCAACACCCGAATGGTGAAAGTGTATTCCCCCTACTCCATAGACATCAGACTTGACTGTGTGCCCACCTTGGCCTCATAGCAGGTGGAATAGACATTCCTGACCTTTAATATCGGCTCCAATATGTGACTGTTTTGCCCAATGGATGATTAGTAGATAGCATAAAGCAGAGGCTCGCGTGATTTGGGCTTGGACTTTTCTCTTCTGACATGGTTATGAGAAAAACATTCTTGGAATAGCTGATGGGTCCGCAGAGGATGAGAAACACACAGAACATTGTATCCAGCTGACCCACAGACCTGCGGCCAATTTCAGCCTAGACCACCTGACCCCAGCTGAGCCCAGATATGTGAGAAAGAAATCTCACGTGCTGTGGGTGTTTTGTTATGCAGAATTATCGTAACAATACAAGGCACACCATTTGTATCCATTAGACTGTCTGCCATGGTGCTGAGTGCTTAGCAGGTGCTGAATAAAAATCTGTTGCACTGAACCAAATTGAAAATGTGCCTGTTGTCTCCATGGCAGCTTCAGAGCAAGGCTTTTGTTGAGGGCTCTGACTTGTAACATAATCTTTCGAGCACAGGTTCACAGCTCTGAATCTTGATTCTTCTGAGGTGGTTAAATATTTACATACACCCATGCCCACACACATCTATTAACTGTCCATCAGGACCTGGCTTACAGCTTCCTTTGCCTGGGAGAGCTGAGCTGTTTTGAAACCAAACTAATTAAGAGCAGCAAGACCCTTAGGCTGAAAGATGACCCAGCAACCACAGATCCTCAAAATGTACAGTTCTAGGACCAAACTGACACATGTGGGCAAGATATGGACTCCATTTGGACAAAGAAGCTCCTGTGTCTCATATGCAAATACACATCTGGCATGATTTTTCTGAGAGAAGGCATTTGAGTACTACTGGTGATGGTTGTGGCTGGAAGATGTGGCAGGAGGGCAACTGCCAGGAATATGGGAGCAGGGAGAGAGTACCTTTCTGTTCAGTAACACTTCTGCTAATATCTAATGATAATAACCAATGATACTTCAAAATACACTAATAATAATGCCTAACACCTATCAAGCACTTATGTGCCAAGCCTTTTATGTGTATCATCTCCTTGAAACCTTACAATAACTCTCTGAAATAGGAATGATTATTGCCATTATTTTACAATAATGGGGAAACAAGGACTCAGAGAAGTTAAGGAACTTGCCCAAGGTCACACAGCCAGTATGTGAAGAAGCTGGAGTTCAAAGCGAAGTCAGATCAAGTAGACAAAGGCAAATAATATACAATCCCTGCCCTCAGGGAACTCACATTGTAATTGGTAGATTAACACATAAATTATAACTAAAGGATATTTTTAAAACTGATAATGATTAGTCTGGGAGTGTGGCATAGGAAGAAATTGTGAAGTGGGGAAATAGGAAATCTTGGTAGCTGAAGCTTGTCTCCTGAGTTGTGATGGAAAAGTTTGCAAATTTCAGGGAGAAGGTAGGGTGGCTTTGGATCGTAACCTGAGTATAGGATCGGGAGGAAGAGGATGGGGACAGGAGCAGGAGGTGTTGCTGCATGGGCTAGGCCAGGAGGAGAGGACCTGGTTGTGCTCTTTGTGGGAGGAGACCTGGAGGAGGACACAAATGGGCCAGGTAAATTAGTGAGGTTGTGTGCTTCAGTGTGTGAGACATGCGAAAATCTCCATCTTCTTCCCTGTGAGGTTTTTCTGTAATGTCTACAAAAAAGTCGCAGCATCTGAGTGTAGCTAATTACTTACGATAAAGTGAAGCAGCTGAGGTCAAGCCCAAGGGTGTGACAAGAGAATCACACCCTTGAGTCAGAGTGGGACTGCTCCCACTCTGTGTGAACACACATCAGCATCGTTGGGCTCTGTAGGAAATGATGTGTCCCTGGCCTGATTCAATCAGCTCAGGGTGTGATCAGCTAAGGGCAGAACCTTTATGGGAAGAAAAAGGCTCCTTTCTTGCAGGTGGGTTTAGCCCCAGGGCAGGGAGCACAGTGCAGCAAGCAGCAGGAGGGCTGGACTCCTGGCCCTTCACCCCCTCTGCTGGCTGTCTTTGGACAGTTACAAACTGCAGTAAGATCTGCAGGGACCCAGACCTTTGCCTGACATGGAAGAAGGACAGCAGACACCTGAGTTACAAGGTTGTGATGATGCTGTGAGGTGTGTAATTGTGTAGAGGTGTGGCAAGGCGGCCTTCTGGCCTAGGAGGGGGAATTGCATTCTGCCTTGCCAGAAGGACACGCAGGTTGAAAAGATCTTCTGTTTAAGCTGAAGCCTGAGGAATGAGTAGAATCTCATCAGAGAGATGACAAAGACAAGGCCCCTTCTGCCCCTGGAAAGCAAACATAAGTATGAGTTTAGGACACTATGGGTGGGTGGCTGAATAGTATCATGAACTGCAAACATTAGCTTTCTACAAAAATTCTCCCTAAGAAAGGAAGACCTCCATGCTTGTCATGCATTGCAGCTTCAAAGCAAGTCCGCCTTTGGAAGCAGTTCTCCTTCCTAATGGTCTGAACTTCTCCTACACAGAAGATGCCAGTGGACTCCCTGGTTATCTGTAACTGGTGTGTGAGATGGGTAGGCAGGAGGAGAGGATGCCTGGAGATGAGGCTGGGAAGGAAGTTTGACCAGAGTGTAAAGGAGTTGTAAAGAGGTGCAGGGAAGGTTCCTATTACAAGGTTACTGGGGAGAGTTAGCTATCATTAGCTCTCACACACATTGGTACATCTGTTGAACTACCCTGTCTCCTAGCAATACACTCACAAAGCAGGACACAGGACAGGTGAACTATGATATAAAGCTTAGAGAGGAGAATCCTCTTTAAAAAGACAAGGCTGAGTGGGGTGGCAGAGAGGAGTCCAGAAACACAATGGGCAACTAGTAGTTGAGCTGAGATAGCAAAAGGGCAGAGGGAGGGAAGATAAGCTTCATTCACTCATTCTCATTTTCAAATACCATGTGGTAAACAGCTGCCATGTGCCAGGTATGATGCTAGGCCTTGCAGTTTACAAAGAGTACTTGTTTTTCTCCTCTATCTACTTCAATTTATTCTCTAGGTCTGGCCCTGACACATACCCATCACTTTGCCTATCTTGCCTGTACCAGAATTCATGATTCCATTTTCAGAATTCAGAACTGACATGCTAGCATCTCTCTTTCTCTCTGGAATATAGGGGGCCTAGAGTAGGAGAGTCCCCTAAGGAACCAGGGACAGTCAGTGAGCGAAGAGAAACAGGCTGGGCCAATGGGAGCTGTGTCCAGTCAACTGGGAAGAACAATGGAATGTGGTGATCGATAGCCTTGCATTAGCTCTGAATTCTTAAGGAAAATGCAGCCTACGGCAGAGGTATAATAACATATATCATCTCTTCCCTGGGAAGGAGAAGCAGTTGCACCTTCCTACCTATTAATCACATCTTCCATTAATCAGGATAACTCACCATAATTGTGATTACAGTTGGGAATCAATTAATGTTCACCTTAAAGTGTAGAGAGGAGAGCAATTAACGTAATAGAGTTAGAGCATCAAAATGACACAAATGTTATTGACAATTATGAATCACATCTTGCAGTTTTCGGGTCCTCTGCTCTTTCACGGAGGGGTTTACACTGGAGGAGGGGGAGGCAGTATCAAATCTTCCAGGTGAAAATGTGAGGTCTGGCTCTCCTCATTACTATATGCTAAAGCAACATGCCAGTGGCTTCCAAGCCATCTTCTGCCTCCCTTGGTGCCTCCAGTTCCAGCCAACAAGCCTTCAGGACCAAAAGGAACAGGCCCAAAGAAGAGCCAAAGATTCCCCTGTTGTTAGAGAGCATGATGTATCTCAGGCTTGGCCTAGCTCTCTTTTTTTTTTTTCCAAAAGCAAAATCTGTGGTCTTTCAGACATGGACTGTTTGGCTGTTTGTTTGATGGGTGTCATCTGGAAGAGATTTATAATATGAAATAGATTTAGCCTAACCTAAACAGAAAAATAATTCATATTGAACTTTTGAAGGAAGCACTTCTTGCATCTGTTTATGCTCTTCTCCCCCTTGTAAACAACCCCGAGAGGGAGGCAGGATGAAGTTATTATTTTATTTTTTTGTCTTTTTCAGATGTAGAAAGCAAAATCTAAGCGAGTGAAGGACTTGCTAAGTTCACACAGTGAGTTACAGACAGGCTGGAGGCCAGGCAGGCTGTCTTATCATTAGGTCTGCTGTACAGAAATTGTTTTAAAACATCCTACCTGATGGGTGCTCAGGTCATATTCAAGCTTAAACAATCTCCTTTTCTGGATGAAACGCTCCTTGAGAAACATTCCGGTGGATGGTAAAAGATCCTGAGTTCAGTCTACTCCAGACCTTTAACACATGTCTGCCAAAACGAGGGAAGCTTGCAAAGGAAAATTTAGACTTGAAGAATTCAAATTCAGCTGGAAGAGATCTCAGGGGTAATCAAACCCACTGGTTCATTTTCCAGATGAGGAAACTGAAGCCTGGAGTGGTAGGGAGAGTGAGGAGTGATTTGGGTCCATTTCCAGCTTTGGACAGAAACCTCATAGCCTCACTGGGCAAAGGAGATGGGATTGGGTTGTAATCTAAGAGAAATTGAAGCTGCAATAACTGAAAAAGAAATATTTCCAGGCTTTACCCAAACACTTTGGTCTGTGTCCTTATGTGGCCATTGATTCAAATATTTTGAGTCCTGCCAAATTTCCCATTTATCTTAAAGATGAATTTATACACATTTGCTGATTCTTTAAGTATCTAATCTTTCATTTTTTAAACTCCCTGAAAATTTCAGATTAGCATCTGAAAGTGAACGTCTACAGATATGTGTCTGTCCTGGGAACAGCCGTTGCAGGTAAACAGAAGCTCTGACAGAGGTGAAGTTCTGGGGTCTGGGGCTGACCCCTTTTTCTTCCCTGACCAGAAAAGGGCATTTCATACCCATTGCCTAGCATCCAAGCCCTGGGGGCTGCCTGGACAGGGTGGCACAGCCCTATATGAGAATTGCTGTAGGGGCTGAGATTTCTGTTTGCTAGCTGAGGGCTTCTTCCCTCTGCACCAGCCATGCCCAAGGTCCAGTCTGGCTACTGAAGTATCCTGCGTGGATCTCTCAGAATACAGCAGTGAGGCTGTTATCCACAGTCTTCACACTGAGCCTTTGTACGTCTCAGAATGTCAGTTTTGATTCAATTGCTAAATAAACTTCAGAACATTGATGACCCATAGGCACTGAGTTTTTTCTTTTTTCCCTTTTAATCTCTGTCAGAGAAGAGAAATTGCGTATGGGGATATTCCAGGGTGATTGATCTAAAATCCTACCTCCAGGCCACCCTAAGATCTGCTGCTCTAATTAAGCATGGCTTCTCTTAAGATCAATGCCCAGCATCCTGCCCATTAGTCATTAGAACTTCAAAGACCTCCAAATCCACTAGATGGCAGTAGTCAGTTAATCATGTAGACAGGGGGAGCGTAGAGAAGCGCCTTCCCCATGGAGCAGCCAAGCCCTAGGATTTATAATCAAGTCCAGAACATCTAAATATAAAGATACCCTCTCCCCTCCTCCATGCCCCAGGGATTACTCTTGCTCTTTTTAATTATTCTTTACAGTAACAGCTACTTAGTGCTAGGCTATTTATGATCCATGCACGACTATGGCAGAAAAGACAAAGGGGCCTCGCCCAAAAGCTACAGCTTGGGGAGTGGTGTTTGAACTGTCCCTTGCAGAGTCAGGATGAAGTGCATTCAGCTGCTAGCTCCTACTGCTAGGAAAAGATTTCTCCATTGTCCTTTCAAGCCACAATCTCCAGACTTTGAAGCCTTCAAAGCAGGGACCTCAGCCAGACCCTGAACCCCAAACCACATTTTACCACACAACTGTGCTGAGCTCTAACCAAGCCCTAATATTAATTTATGGAACCACAAAGCTATTATTACAAAGTTTGCATTCTGTTTTTTTTTTTCCTGGAAAAAATAAAAAAGAAAACACCTATTGAAAAACAAATCTGAACTGGAACCAAGCCTACGTATTTCCTAGAACGATTGAATTGGGACTTGAGAATGTTCTGTGAACCTGAGTTGAACTGAATGTATATTTCATAGGCCTGATGGCCTGGTTGAGACCCAGTTCTTTAACAGACCCTTTATTTTAGCTGGAGCTGCTTCCAACTCTGTTCTGGCCCCCATTTTGGAGAGCCTCAGAACTGGGTTGCCTGGTCTGTGCCTCCAAGGCAGCCTTTTGTGTGGAGATACCCCCAGCTCCTGCTGTCAGCTCCTTATTAGGCTGTTTTCTCCTTGGTCTTGATCATTTCTGTAGCAGCCAGAGAGTCTGGTGGTTGGATCTGAGATTTATGTAGGACACTTGGCTAAAATATTAACAGTGGTTTAGAGAAAGGGAATCTGCTTTGTGTCAACAGTAATGCCAGGCTGGGGGCCTCCAGCAAGCTGAATTGGATGTTTATCCACTGAATAAAATCACTACATCATCTGGTCCTGTCTGACCAGAGGGGCCCTGGCAGGAGAGCTGCAGGCTCCCTGCCAACCCTGTCATCTGTTTCTGAACCTGGGGGAGGCCTCTTGGGCTGCCTTTCTCTTCCTACCCCCACCTTACCTGGGAGGGCAAATGCAGAGAAGGGACCACTGAATGAGATTAACCATCAATTTCTGCTTTTAGGTAAGTTGATCACTTTTTTTGGGGACACTTCATTTAATCCATGTGACAACCCTCTGAGGACTTTAGGTGAATCCAGGCTTTCTGGGGTCTGAAGCTTGTACAGTTAGAGGGAGGTGGCTTAAAGAAAAAGAAAATAAAATTGCAAACATAAAAGTGAATCTTGATTCAGAATGACCCAAAATGAATCGAACACACTCAAAAGGACTGCAGCCCTAGAAAGTCAGGTCTCTTTTGAGATCTCTTCAAGCGATTTACCAGAAATGCTTATATAGAAACACTTCCACACACACACATGCACACGCACACACACACACATGCACATACTTCATCCCTGCCAGCCAGACTTCCCCTTCACCCTAAACACTCTTCCACACAGAAACTCCCAACACTCTCAGGACCATGAGGTGAAGGGGGTGTGAGGCTTAAGCTTTGCCAGGCAAATCTGCTCTGCAAGTAGTGCGATGACTGCCATTTTGCTCTGGTGTTGCTGACTGAGTCATATCATATAATGATATGACTTGTGCAGGACACAGCCCTGATAAGGTGTGAAGCTGAAATTTGAAATCAGAACTTCGCTTCTAAACCCTCATGTGCTTGCACAGCAGTCTGTGGTCTCCCTGTATCCTGCTACACTGCTATGAGACTCTGTTAGTCTAGCCTATAACCCACACTGAAGGGCCAGTTTTGGTCTGAGTGGCAAATCCTGCAATCCGCTTCTTCTCCTGAGGCCAGGGAGAAGCCCCAAGGAGGGGAGAGGTAGTGGTCCTTTCTCAGGGAGATGAACCATTCTGGCTGTTGCAACTCCCGTCCTTCAAATGCTCGCTCCATTCTTGGTCGTTGACTCTCGAACCTGAAAGGGCTTCACATCTTCTGCAAGGGACTGGCTCTCTGAGGGAGGGGGCTCTCAGGAGAAGCTGTCTGAGGAAGTGACTCTCTTTGAGAGGAGCTCTTTGCTGAAGGGACTCTCTGAGGGAGGGGCTCTCTTGGGAGGAACTGTCTGAGGAAGGGGCTATCTTGAGGGAGTCTCTCTTTAAGATGGACTGTCAGAGGAAGGGAGCTCTCTGAGGGAGGTGCTCCCTGAGAGGGGCTCTCTAAAAGAGAGGCTGTCTTTGGGAGGGGCTCTCTGAAGGATGTGCTCCCTGAGGGAGGCTGTCTTTGAGAGGAACTGTCTGAAGGAGGACCTCTCTTGGCCTGGCCTGGCCTGACAGACCCACAGGGCTACGTGTGTCTTTGTGATGACCTTGTATCCAGGCCTCCCCTTCTGGAGGCCTTTCTCTACCCTCACCTCTGATTGCCCTTCCTCTGAGCCCTGCCTTCTTACTCCCCTCCTCCCCTCTCCCAATAAAATCTTTCCCTCTAAGCAAAGATCTATTGTTAGTCATTTGTGTCTATGGTGAATTTAAGTCATTTGGTTTCTTCCTCCAGGATGAGTTGTAATTCTCCATTAAGGAACAAAAGCTCTAACCCTTCAAAGGAATGGGAGGCAGGGGAGTAGATGAGGGATGTGACCTGACTTGGGGGGTGGGGATGGAGGGGATTTCCCACAATTTTGAGATTATATCACAGAGGCAGCTGTCATACGTTTTTTTTTTCATTTGAAAGGAAAGAAAGACAAAAAATTAAAATGGATTGGCCATCTACCAAGGTCCTGTGCTAAGTACTTCAAAAATGTTACCTTATTTAATACTCACAGCAACCGTGAGGTAGGTATTACAATACGCTTTTAGTGGATGACTTGGCCGAGGTTAGACAGGTACAGGGTCACCCAAGGCAGAAGGAGCAATTTTTTGGTAAATGTGTCTGGTATTCTATTATGTCTTCTCCGAAGTGTCTCATTTACTCTTACAGCACAGTCAAGCGTGTAGCATTAGCTCTTGTTCTTAAATGGGAAAGTTGAGAATCAGAGAAGTGAAGTGGCTATTTCAAAGTCCCAGAAATGTGGGAAATTACCTTCATGCAATGTGGTCTCTACATACTCTACTAGATAAGTTCTGTCAGAAGTCTCAGAACAGGAGGATTCATGGGCCAAGTTAAAGTGCTTAAACTCAGTCTACTAAATCTGTTGAAAACCAAAAGCAAGAGCAAGTGAGATGGATAGGGTAGGTTAGCTCACTTAGGATGGGAGCTGACAGGTGGAAGGATCATACTCCTTGGATCCTGGAGTATATAAGCTTGTGTATCCTCCCTCTCTCTGCTGCATCAGCCTTCCCTGCTGATGGTGTGGTTACGAGGATCAGAATCGAGAATTTAACAAGAAGGCCCAATACACACACAAGGTCTCCTGGGTCAAAGCATAATTTTGTTCTCTGATAGGAGGAACACAGGGGCTAGAACAAGTATGCTTAGCTGTAGCTACAGCTTGCCAATTAGCCTCCTGAACATGAGAATGTTATTTGCATTTCTTTTCTTTTCTTTTTAAAATTTTTTTTGAGACAGTCTTGCTCTGTAGCCAGGCTGGAGTGCAGTGGCACAATCTCGGCTCACTGCAACCTCCACCTCCAGGGTTCAAGCAATTCTCCTGCCTCAGCCTCCCAAGTAGCTGGGATTACAGGCGCCCACCACCAGGCTCGGCTAATTTTTTATATTTTTAGTAGAGATGGGGTTTCGCCATTTTGACCAGGTTGGTCTTGAAGTCCTGACCTCAGGTGATCCATCCACCTCAGCCTCCCAATGTGCTGGGATTATAGGCATGAGCCATGGCACCTGACCTTATTTGGATTTCTTTTACAGAGCACCTGGGGCCAAAATGCGACCATGTGGGTGTCAATCAACAGGTAGCTGATTTAGGGTTCACAAAGCTTTTAGCCCAGAGGTAGCATGATTATGACTTGTTATCTCTATGATTTTCTATCTATAGATATAGATAACACTTTGATTTATTTTATTTTATGTCCCATTTACTGTATACATCTTTAGCATGTCTTACAGGTTACTAACTCCTTATCTATAATTAGCATATCTTATGAATTCTGCCTGTCTCACAAGCTGCTTACTCACTCATCATCTACACTTCGCACATCTTATGGGTTTTGCCTATATCTCATAAGCTGCTTGTTTACCTTCTATCTATACTAGCTTTAGTTATCCATTGCTATATAGTAAAATACTCCAACACTCAGCAGCTTAAAATAACAATTCACATTTTCCATCTATCCTAGCTTCTGTGGGTCAGGACTTTGGGAGCAGCTTGGCTGGGGGTCGTCTGGCTCAGAGTCTGTTATGAGGTTGCAGTCACAATGTCACCCAGGGCTGCTGTCATCTAAAAGCTTAACTGGGACTGGGGGATTTGTTTCTAAGATGTCATTGACGTGGCTGGCAAGTTGGTTCTGGTGATGGCAGGAGCACCACCTGAACTGCTCTGCAGGGCTACTTGAGTATCCTCATGGCATGGCAGCTGTCTTCCCCAAGGGCAAGTAGTCCGAGGGAGAGCGATGTCTTTATGACCTAGCCTCCAAAGTCACACATCATCATCTTTTTTACAGTATCCTGTAGGTTATGCAGGACATCCCTGCCCAGCCTGGGAGAGGAATATACCAGGGATTAAGGAGCTAGGACCAGTGGGGTCGTCTTGGGGGCTGGCTTCCACAGTGATTCCAAAATTACGTGATGCTTGTATGTCCTTCTTATAAATTTCATCCACCCAATTTGTTTTCTTGATTCTATAACGGAATTGGCTATCCCAAAATAATACAGCAAACCCACATTACAGTCCTGCAGCTAGTAGGTGGTAGAGAGGCCCATCTACTTCCAAACCTTTTCACTTCTCCAGGCTGCCTCCTTGGGATACTGGCTGTATCTCATGCCTTAATCTCTGAGCAGATTTCCAAATATTAAATTACAGCTATTAATAACAACAAAAGCAACTATAACGGCGATCATCATCATCACTGAAGCACACTGCTCCATAGACACATTATGTACAAGGCTCTCACACAGCCGCCCTAGCGGGGACTGAGAAGAGCTCTGGGCTAGTGGCTTAATAGGAGAAGGAGGTGGCTGTTTCCTGTAGAAGCTACTTCATCCCCTGGATATGGGACTCATAACTGAACAGCATCTAGAAGTCCTTTAAACTTAAGATGTGAGACACCATAGGGGCCTCTTACATCTGGATAAGCATCTCAGTCCAACTTGTATTTCAGTTTACCATCCTCATAAATCCTGACCACTGCTTTTGGCTATAATATTGTCCCATATGTTTATCTCTGTTTTGCCTCCATTTATGGCATGATATTTGCTTCTAATTAGTGGCATCTCCTTTCTGGGGCCATGCAGAAAGGTCATTATTAATTCATGCCTGATTTTCCCAGAGGTTCTGGTCTTGGCCTTTGCCAAGAACAGCAGTTGTTTTGTCCTTACTGATGCACGTGTTTTACGACCAGTCACATAGAAAGGTTGCACTCAAGTTGTGTCTGGCTTTGCTATGGCCTTCCAGGATTGCTTATAATGGGTTAAACTGTCCTAAAATTGTCCAGCTAGAAGCAATCTCATTCTCATGTTAGTACAGCAAGCTAGAGCCCTTCCTTTGGGTTGAGAAGCCCTTGCATATCATTAGGTTGGGATACGCATAAAATTAGATTTTCATTTGTTCGTAACTTCTTTTGACTCTTCCTCTCTCCCGAGGAGCGAGAGTGGAATGAGTCTTTTCACATGGGGTTCATGTGATGTCTTACTGTTGACATCCTTCAATTCTTGGTACAGTTAATTAAAAAGAACAGCGGTTTTACAGCCTCATTGTTTACTAGAGATGGCTAATTGATGTTGTTTTACTTTCTGTGCTGGTTAATGTTATGTGTCAACTTGACTGGGTCATGAGGTGCCCAGACATTTGGTCAAACATTATTCTGGGTTTTTCTGTGAGGGTGTTTTTGGATGAGATTGACATTTAAATCAGTAGACTGAGTAAAGCAGATTTCCCTTTCTAATGTGGATGAGCCTCATTCAATCGATTGAAACCTGAGTAGAAGGCCTTTGAACTAAGAAATTGGCTTTTTTTCTGCTTTTGGACTTGAGCTGAAACATTGACTTTCTTGGGTCTGAAGCCTACTAGCCCTCAGACACAAACTATACCATTAGCTTTCCAGGGTCTCAGACCTACTAGACTTTAGAGTGGAACTAAACCATCGGCTCTCTTGGGTCTCCAGCTTGCCCACTCACCTCACAGATCTCAGGACTTGCCAGCCTTCATAATCATGTGAGCCAATTCTTTATAACAAACACATCCTATTGGTCCTGTTTTTCTAGAAAACCCTGTATAATACACCTACCTTGTATTTGATCCCTGATATCATTGCCATGATTGGACAAATCGTAGCAAGTCCACTCCAGTGACATGCTGCCATTTATTTAACCAAGAGGGCCTTCACTATTTCTTCCCACCCCCACCACTAGCAATGGTATATCTTTACTTGGTAATCTCTCCAGTACATTTTCACTGTCCTGCCCTTTGTCACCCTACAGTGCAATGAAATCTTTTGTCTTTTGGTCTAACTCCTACTCTATTGCAGGAGTTATCCCGAGGCAGCATATTGATGTGTCTTTGTTCAGGGACCATTTAATGATCTTCATGAGTGCATCTCTCAAGGGGCAAATAAGGAGATGGCTTCTTGGAGGATGGCTTCTCTGGCAGTCTAAAGTCCAGGGTCCCAGCTCCACTGTCTGAGCCCTTGTCAGGTGTTGCGCATGATGCTTTTAGGACTCTAGGCAAAAGTGCCACTGCAGGTGTCCTTTTATACGTAGGAGATTCTGAACCTACTGATATTGTTTGATGGTACATTTTCATTTCTAATCTGAGCCTCTTACAAATACCCAATCCACCAGGTTTCACATATACCTTCTACCTTTGCATGGAGGTCCAAGCAACAGGAGGGCTTGAATTGGAGGAGAGGCTGGTGCAGTGAGATCTGTTTTGATATCCTATTACTCTGACTGCCCGTTACACTGCAGCACCTTCTATGGCACCCATGTAGACGCATATGCCTTCTGGACCTTCTGGTATTTTGTTTCTTCCAGGCTCCAGATATGATACCTGGACTTCCAAGCAAGCAAACTGCTACTATCAGTTTTTATTTAATAGTCTCCTATGGAAAATCAACTTTTAGCTGCTTATAGAGATCTGATTAAAGTCAAGCATCTATGTGATGACTATCTATCTACATAAGAAAAATATCAAAATCACATGTACCCTAAATTTTGTTTACTTGGGTTATGTCCTGTCTGGAATAAAACAATGTTGCCCATGCCATAGCTGGCTGTATTTAGGTGGGTGTGGTATATCTGGGCAGTAGCATCTCCCTGTAGGTACTTTTCACTTCTCTATGGTGGTGATGAACTGTCCCCTAACTAGGTGACCTCAGGGATGCTGGTTCTAAGTTCTCTTTACTTTATAGCTAGCCATGACTTTTAAGTGAGCTAGGAAGCCACCTGCCAGGGTTCACTGATGGCTCAGTGTGATACAAGTAACCAAATAGAGCATGGGGGCAACAATGCATTATCCAGCCCTGAGAGATTTCCATAAGTACATGAGATGGGTCCCTCTTTCTAGTAGGATGAGCTAGGGGCTCTACATATGGTAATTACCAAGGTTATCTACTTGTACATTTCCTCCATCTCCTGCTAAATGACTTTTGGATTATGGATAATGGCCTCATTCACTGGCCTTCTCAGTGGGGAGACATTTCTCATTAAAACCAAACTGCTTTGGCTGAGGCACCTGTGGAAAGAGTTTTAGCCTATTGGATAGGATCAGCATCTAAATCTATTATGATGCTAATCACCAGAAAGACTCTTCCTCTTGCTATGTGGATACCACGGCTCAAGTCGTCTTATTCTCAGTCCTGACCCTTGTGTCACTAGCACAGGTAGGCAGTGGCAGTAACTGCCAGGGATCCCCCTCTTCCTAGTTGCTCTATTATGCAAATACCTTTTCTTTTGCACCAGCTGTCAGCAATATGGGCTTTTTGAGAGTCCCTTTTGTATGATTATATCAGTTAGATGTTGTCTTGTAAACTATATGGGACTCCTTATTGTCTGGACAAAAAAAAAAGAAAATGTATACTGACTCTGGAGGACTGTTACTTTGGAGTTGAGATTCCTTTCTCTTTCATTTGTTTGTTAAGGAGGCAGCAGCCCCTCTGTTTTTAGAGATAGGGCATGTCACAGCATGCCCCTGTTGCTTCTGCCCAATACTGAGCATAAGAAATGGACATTCAGTGGAATTTCTATCTTGCCTACCACCCCCAGTTGGGGTGGGGCGGTCAGCATCATTGAAATATGGAGTGGTCTTTCAAGAACCAACCATGTCTCCTTCCCAACTCCATCTTTCTTTGTGTCCCATCTTGCCCACATTGTAAAAGTCCTGAGTGGCCACTCCCTTTGTGGCTTTGTTTCTTTAGCCACTGAGGGGTGCAGGGTCTAGGCTGAAGAGTAGAGAATTGGGCTCATGTTTTTCTAATCTGGTCTTTGTCCCACATTTGTATCTATAGCTATGACATTTTAATAGCCTCTTGGTAAGGAATCCTAAGCCTAGAAAAGCTAGAAATGCTACCATAATTTCCCTACATGATACATATATTAACCTTTTCTGCTTCTTCCTTTTAGTGATGAATATCCACTTCCTTTTAGTGGAATATCTCTCCACATTCCACTCTACTCATCCTTCTGTTTTTTGCATTTTGAATATAAGATTGTATATTTTTATTTTTCTATAATTTTTACCTTTTCTGCTGTGAATTTAGTGAAGGGGGAGATCTTATCATGCACTCAGTCTGTCATCATGAATGGACGGGAGGCCAGATTCCCCTTTCAAACTCAATTCCCCTTTCTTCATTGTGTAGATCAACTTATCTCCCTACCCCCTACTCAGCTCTGAGCTCCTGTTTATATATGCAAAGGCTCATTGATGTGCTCTACTAAACAGTAGATTATATATTCCAACTCTCCTCTTTGGCAGCCTGGGATAATTGGCAGAAGGTTTAAAATTTCCATCTTTCCCTTCATCCTCCCCCATTAATCTCAGCCAGAGGAAGGAAGCTACATAGATTTATATCCTCTCTAATATGAATTATGTCTTCCTAAAAAGGCATATGTAATTGTTTTAAGTAATAATTTTTTTCTCTATTATAATTATAAGTAACAATTGTGGAGTACTTACGGACCAAGAATTATATAAAGTAAATTTACAAACATTAGTTCAGTTAATTCTTACAACATCTTGAATGTCAGTATTTCATCTATGTATACAAGCAAGAAAACAGGGACTGAGAGAGGTGTTGACTATCATCTCACACCTACTGAAGGGCAGAACTGGAATTCAAATTCATGCTTTGTCTGATTTTAGAGTGAACTTTTAAAATAAAGACTCTGATAGTAAATATTTTAGGCTTTACAGGCCATGTAAGGAGTCTCTTGTGCATATTCTTCAATACATCTTTAAAAATGCAAAAACTATTCTTACCTGGTAGACTATCAGAAACAGGCCATACCAACAATCATATGAAAAAAAAGCTCAACATCACTGATTGTTAGAGAAATGCACATCAAAACCACAATGAGATACCATCTCACATCAGTCAGAAAGGCTGTTACTGAAAAGTCAAAAAATAGCAGATGCTGGTGAGGTTGTAAGAAAAAGGAACACTTATACACTGTAGGTAGGAGTGTAAATTAGTTCAACAATTGTGGAAAACAGTATGGTGATTCCTCAAAAACCTAAAGACAGAAATACCATTTGACCCAGTAATCCCATTACTGAGTGTATACCCAAATGAATAAAAATTATTCTATTATAAAGACATGTGCACAGGTATGTTCATTGCAGCACTATTCACAATAGCAAAGGCACGGAATCAATCTACAATGACAGACTGGATAAAGAAAATGTGGTACATATACACCATGGAATACTATGCGGCCATATAAAAGAATGAGATCATGTCCTTTGCAGGGAAATGGATGAAGCTGGAAGCTATTACCCTTAGCAAACCAACACAGGAACAGAAAACCAAATACCACATGTTCTCACTTATAAGTGGAAGCTAAATGATGAGAACACATGGACACATAGAGGGGAACAACACACAATGGGGCCTATTGGAGAGAAGGGAGAAGATCAGAAAAAATAACTAATGAGTACTAGGCTTAATATCTGGATGATGAAATTATCTGTACAACAAAGGCCCATGGCACAAGTTCATCTGTGTAACAAGCCTGCACATATACCCCTGAACTTAAAAGTTAAAAGAAGAAGAAAAGAAACAGGCCCTGGGCCACATTTGATCTGTGTTTTGCCATCCCCTGTTCTAGAGCATCCGCTTTAACCACCATAGCCAGGAGGGGGTGGCCAGACGGGGAATAATTCCACCTTGCTGTCCCCATGTCAGCACTGTTGCAGTAATGGTTTAGAGGCAGACAAAGGCTATGCTCTTCAAATAGCTAGAATGTCCCAGCTGCGTTTTGTCCCTGCTTTCTGGAATGGGAATTAGACAGGACAATAAGACTGATTTTTTTTTTTTTTTTTTTGCTTGTTTTATTCCCCTTGTCCCTATCTCCTGATATCTGTCACACTGAGCATTTGGGGCCCAGGTGAAGAAGCTGTGCATTCTGTGCCACTTTTCTCCTCCAAGGCTTCAGGCAACAACTGCTTTGCTGTTCCTTCTGGCTGAGAGACTTGTATCATAAGCCTGCTTAGGGAGAAGAGAAGAGGTCAAAAGGGTAAAACTAGAGTCAGGGTCTTCACTTCCTCATTGTTCTCAATCAATAGACAGATAATTATTTAACATTCATTACAGAACATAAGGGAGCCCATTTGGTAGGCAGGTAATAGGTTAGAGCTTAGAGATGATAAAGACCTAACGTAAGAGAGATTGACAATGGAATGATTTTAAGGAAATAACAGGGCTTTGTTGCAGGATATGAAGCCTGGGCAGAAACTTGGGCTGATTGTGAGAGGGCCAGCCTGGGTGACTGAGAGGATTATGATACCACTAAATGATAGAAAACAGCAGGAAAATGTGGACAGGGGAGATGTCAAAGTCTGTACTGGATGAGTTAAGTTTGAGGCTGTTTTCACATGCAATTTGAAATACAGGTTTGGAACTAATGAAAATGCCAGACTAAATTGTTTAGGATTTAGTCCCAGGACAACTTGGACCTATTGGAAATATTTGTGCTGAGGTGTCTCTTCACAGAAGCTCTGTTTAGAAAAATTATTCCGGAGAGCCTTGTCTATTGTGATGCAGTGTTTCCTGGCTATGATATGATGGGTCATGGCAGTAAGAAAAGAAAGCGACAGAGACATCCAAAAGATACTTTGCAGTGAGAATTGCATAAACTTGATATTAAAATTTAATACATATTTCTTTTAAACACACTATTTTCCCCATATTTTGTTTAAAAAATTCTAAATGGACCGTTGGAAAGAAATAGTACAATAAATACCCATATTCTCTTCACATAAACTCACCACTAATTAACATTTTTTGCCATATTTACTTGCTTTCTCTCTCTTTTAAGAAAAAAGATTTTTGTCTATATAACCACATTATAATGATCACATTCAGGACATTTAATAAAGATACTACAGTCTTATCTAATATATAACCCATGTTCAAATGTCCGTGATTTATTCTAACAATGGATTTTATGGGTTTTTTTTTTTTTTGGCATTCAATCAATGGTCAGATATTGCATTTAGTTTATCATGTCTTTTCAATCTTCTTTAATTTTGAACAGTTTCCCTGCTCTGTTGGTCTTTTATGACAGTGACCTTTTGAAGAGTCTAGACCAGTTCCTTTGAAGAATGCCTGGTGATTAGGATCTATCTGAATGCTTCTTTATGATGAAATTCAGGTTAGAATTTTCAGTGGGCATAACATATAGGTAGGGCTGCATCCTAATGAAAGCACCACAGGATGAAGCAGGTAACATCAGTCTGTCCCATTACTGGTGAACATAAGTTCCATCATTTGGTTAGATTGGTGTCTGCCAGAGTTTGACATTTCAAACGTACTTTTCCTCTTACCTGTAGGGTAACATTTTGAGACTATTTGAATGTCCTAATTTCTAAAATTTATTCCCATTCACTTAATGTTTTAGCATCCATTGATTATCCTTGCCTGAATCAATTATTACAGTGGTGGTTGAAAAACTGAGGTTTTTTAGCTATAATTCGTTTACATTTACTGGCTAGTATTCTTCTATGAAAAGAACTTTTCTTCCCCCAGCTTTCGTTTTTTCAGTGTCATTATGAACTCAAGGATTTTTGAAGTTCAATATTTTTTAATCCACTACTATCATTTTTCTTCTTTTAAAAACTGAGGTATAATTTACATACAGTGTAGTGCCCAGATCTTACATATACAGTCAGATGAGTTAGGACCAGCATGTACACCCATAGGATTCACACTCTTATCAAGATACAGAACGTTTCCAACACCACAAAAAATTTCCTCAAGTTCCTTCCTGGTTAATCTCTGTACTCATTCTAGGCAATCACTTTTTCATATTAATTTTAATGTCCAATTCATTCCAAATTCATTCCAAATTCGGTCAATAAGAGCCTGTTTATGCTGGCTTTGGGGCTTTTCTGTTATGCTTCCATCGGCTTCTGAACAGTCCTAGTTCTCCTGCACACCTGTCTTTTGACTTTACTTATGGTGTTTTTTTTGGTGCCATATTAACATTTATTTTAATGTAATTAAATAATCTGGTTTACTTTCATTGTAGCTAGATCTTTAACCCTAGTTAGAAAGCCTTTCCCCCACACCCAGTACCTATATGATTCCATCTTTTATGTTTTTAAATGTATTTGGAGTTTATTCTGCTGAATGATATGAAGGAAGGAGCCACTTTTATCATCTTCTCAGAGATACTCCATTGTCCTAATGCAATTTGGTAAAAAGTTTGTCTTTTCCTCAGCTATTTGGGATGCCAAGTTTTATAGTATACTAAACTTCTGTATGTACTTGGGCTATTTCTGCACTTTCCTTTCCACACCGATGGCCTGAATTTTCCTTTTTCTTATGTTAGAATCATAATCTTTCTTTCCTATTATTTTCATTTGCCTGATATAACTTGCCCATCCCCCGCCCTTTTTTTTAGCATTTTGAATCAATTCACTTTACATGTGACTTTTGTGTTCACCATACCTTTGGTTTTGGATCTTTGAGCCAAATTTCTTTAACAGACAAGACATTCATGTTAATTAGCATGACCAATGTTCTCGTCCAACTTTGTCATGTTCTTTTGTTATATTTACTATCAGTATTATGTTGTATTTGCTGTGCTTCTTTCTATTATTTGTTCTTTGCTCATTTTTCTTTTTAGTATTTCTTTTCTTTTTAATATTTCATTTAAGAATTTGTCTTGTTGTTCTAGTACATTCTACTTTGTATGGCACCTGCAGTCTCCTTTTCTCATATTTAGGCATCTACTATTTTGTTGTCAGGTTTAAATGTAGTCTTTGACTCATCTCTCCTGTCTATGTGACAGTCAATGAATTTATTCTTTTTTTCTTTATCTTTCATTTTCTCACGTTTAAAAGGAATCTTTGCCTTATAACTACTTTTGAAGAACTTGAAGCATTTGTGTTGTGTTCTCTCACCCTTGTCCCACCCTGGTTTTAGTATTAGAGCAATTAATGTATTTAGTTCTTGCTCTAAGTCCTTTCCTTGACATTTTCCAGACACCTCTTGGTTAGAAGAAGCTTAATTTCTAGCTGATTCTTCAGAGGGGGGGTTCTGAGTACAGATTTCCCTTCATTCTTGCACGTTAAAAAACTTTTCCTCTAGCCTTGATATTTGAAGGACTGCTTGATTGGATATAAGATCCTTTGCTTACACTTTTTAAAAAATTTCTTGGAAATACTGTTTCATCACTGGCAGAAATTAAAAAGTCTGACTTCAAACCTTTTCTTCCAATATCAAGGGTAGAGAAAAAGTTTTAAGTTTGATCAAGATATATGCTTAATGTCTCAGACTTAAGCATTCTGGTCAATATTCTCAGGCACATGATGGCTCTTTCAACATGCAGATTCAAGTCTTTTTTCATCTGGGGAAAATTTTCTTTGAATGATAACTTTAAATATTATTTCTGTTTTTTCTTCTTCAGAGATTTCAATTATATATGTTGAGTTATCTTTGCTATCTTCTATATTAATCATTTTCTGACATTTTTAAAGCACCTTCTTTACATCATTTTTGTTTTCTTGACTGTTTCATGGCTTTTATTAGTGTCTCATTATATTTTTAGTTAAATATATTCTCCCTTGGGCACCTTTTAATTTAGTTTTCATTCTAAGATGATTTTGTCTTTTTCCTAAATTTATTTCCTAATTTAATCGACTCTTCTTTTACATCTTTCTGGGAGTTTTTGTCCATTTCTGTTCTCAGTATTTGAATTTCTTATTTGAGTTTTTTCTATATGTGCAAATATGTGCTTAAGGATGTTTAATCCGGGTTGAAGTGTTGTGTTATAGTTTTCTTCTGCTTCAGGTTGGAAATGGCGGAGAATTTTTACCAACTGAAATATTTTATATCTCATTTTTCTTTTTCTTTTCATAGTAACTTCGTACAGATACTGTCTGTTCTTCCTCAGTTCATTTTGAAATATTTATTTTTCCAGACTTTTTTTTTTGAGACGGGGTCTCACTCTGTCACCCAGGCTAGAGTGCAGTGGAGCGATCTCAGCTCACCACAAACTCTGCCTCCCAGTTTCAAGTGATTCTTGTGCTCCAGCCTACAGAGTAGCTGGGATTACAGGCACATGCCACCACACCTGGCTAATTTTTATATTTTTTAGTCGAAACGAGGTTTCACCATGTTGGCCAGGCTGTTCTGGAACTCCTGACCTCAGGTGATCCACCTGCCTTGGCCTCCCAAAGTTCTGGAATTACAGGTGTGAGCCACTGTGTCCAGTCTATTTTCTCAGACTATTAGTGACAGTTGTGTGTAGACAGGGATGTGAGAGCCTTACCGTAATTTTTTTTGTTTGAGAATACTTTCTTACTGAGGTACGAAATGTGAGTTCTTTACTACATGGTGCCTTTCACAGGAGACGAGTCAGTTGTGAGTTGGTGATTCTCTTTTGTCTCTATAGGGTCATTAATTTTAATTTCCACTTTCTGTTCCTTCTTTCCCTTTGCCACTCAGCCTCCAGATGGTGCTTCTTTGAAGTCATCTTCTTCTCCCTCAGAAGCAGCCCCTTCTTAAGGACACCATCTTTGGCTCTCTGAGCCTCCAAGGCTTTTCCTGTAGATTCTTTAGTAGCCAGTGCTCTGATCACCAAGGCCCTGCATAGTCTCATCTTCTCCGCACTCTGGGTGGTATTTTTTTTTTCTAATTCCCTCCACGCATCGCCCCCACCCCCAGGTCCTCCCTTCCTTCTCCTCTCTGGTACCTTTTCCCAATGGCTCTGCTGGTTTGATTTACTTCCTAACTTGTGCATTTCAGAGTATTCTTGGCTTATAGTCTTGGGTTATAACTGGTTTTATTAAGTCTTGTGTTAATTTTTAGGCCTTTTTTTGGGAGGATATATGAATTGCTTTGGATTCAATTGGCTATTGTTATCCTACTGGAAGTTGGATCCCTCATAAGCTTTGAAATTTGAAATACATGTTAGAGATTACTTAGTTCCAACCTCTTTATTCACAAATGAGAAACTTAGTTCTAGTGATAGCAAACAATTTGCCCAGCGTTGTACAGGAGCCGACTCAAGACTACCACTCTATTCCCTCTCTGTCTCATAACAATAAAATACCCTTTCAAAATGTAGATAAATTGCACTATGGGGAGAAATCCCCAAAGTCAGAAGTCTCAAGGGTTTCTATACATTTATTTAGTTAGTATCCTGACAAGCTACAGAGAATAGAAATTGTTCTCCTGAGTTGCCTGGAATTGTAATAGAAGCCCAAGGAAATATCTCTGGTCCTGTTGAATTTTCAAGTCCTGGAGGAAATTGCCTTTGTATTCATATCTCTGACTGTGCAAGCTCTTAGGGGTAGAGGAAGAGTAGAAGCTCTTAGGGGTCTGATCTAAGTTGGAGTTTTGCTTGCATATGGGGAGGTAGGAGAGAAGAAGAAATAAGAACATAGAATTTTCTCCTTTCTTCTCCCCCAGAATCCTCAGAGACTATTTTATTACCATTTTTTAAATTTGATTCTTATCTTATCTGACAAAGAAACCATAAGGAAAGCCACGATGAGTCAAGGCCAAAACACTGGCTAAGACTAACGCAGTCAACAGCACTAATAGTGGACCTACAGTGTGCTAGACTGCTGAACTTTGGGAGAAACAGTGAGTTATAAATCAAAAGTTTTGCCACAAAGAGTCCACTGTCTCAGGGAATGAGTTTGCATGCATTATACAACCAATGTGGTAAGTGCTATATGATGTAAATACAACTAACAAAGGGAGCACAGAGGTGGAAACAATGATTCTGCCTTGGAGAGCAGAGTCTTTGCTAATGAGGTGGCATTTGAGTTGAATTTTAAAGAATGAATAAGGGTTTGCTAGGCAGAAAATGCAGAAAGGCGATTTCATATTTGATAAACTGGAAGCAGATGGGGAGTGGTTAGAAGGTTAGGCATGGCTCTGTACCAGAGACTAGACCGTAAATGTCCTAGTATATCTTGAACTTTACATGAAAAGCAGTAAGAAGTGGCCAGGGACTTAAGTGGGTCAGTGACATGATGCACTTTGTGTTTTAGAACGTTGCTTAGGTTGGGAGGGGCTTGCCTGGAAGCAGAGAGATGAATTAGGAAGCTGCAGTCATATAACTGAAGGAAGGCCTATACCTTGATGACCTCCTAATGAAGACCTGTACCTTGATGACTCCCTAATCTCTGTCTTCACTGTTATGTACACCCACTGCCTATTGGAAGTCTATCAGATACCTCAAACTCAACTTGTCCAAACCAAAACTCACAATTTCCTTCCTTGCTCCTTAACATGCATTTCTTATTTCACATTTTGAGCTCTGTTAACCCAGCCAGATGCCAAGGGTCAGCTTCTCCTTCACTCCATACATCCAACAGTCACCAACCCTTAAAATATTCAACTTCTGTAGATATGGGGTGGACAATGAGAACACATGGACACAGGGAAGGGAACATCACACACTGGGGTCTGTTGGGGGGGTGGGCGACTAGGGGAGGGATAGCAGGGGGTGGGGAGATTGGGGAGGGATAACATTAGGAGAAATACCTAATGTAGATGATGGGGGGGATGGGGCAGCAAACCACCATGGCATGTGTATACCTATGTAACAATCCCGAAAGATCTGCACATGTACCCCAGAACTTAAAGTATAATAAAAAAAAATTCAAATTCTTAAATATCCTCTCTCTTAATCCCAATTGCCACTGCCTTGGTGAGGATATGAGGAGCATAATACAGAGTAAAATACTATGTTAGGAGTCAGTAGATTAGAGGTCTTAATGAGGTTGTAGAGTTTCTGGAATGAGAGTCCTAGCATGTGAAAGGTAGGAGATTATGGCCAGCCAGTGTGATGCTTGGAGCTGAGATTTCAAAAGCCATACAGTTTTTGTTGATGCTAATGTCTTCCTGTGGCTATGTGAATGAGGGCTGAGGGCGGCGGGGTACATTATTGTCAGAGAGAAGGAGGTTAAAAAACTGAGAGGTCAGGGTATTGGAGGGATTATAAAGAAATGATTCCATTTGTTTATTTTCTATTTCAACCTTCAATCACGTGTGGTTTACTCCTATTCCCCTTTCCTTATCTTGGAAGGCTGAGAGTCGAGCCCTAGTACTCCAGAATGTGCATGTTTTGGCATGAGTTAGGAATATGTGCATGTTTGTGCGGGCCTGTAAGTGGGGGTGATGGTTGGTGGTGGGGTATGGGTTGAGTGGGCAGGAGACCAGGAGACATAGGAGAAGAACTTAGGGAGAGGTTAAAGTGGGAAGGGTATTAGGCAGCATTACAAGTTGCCTGGAGATGGGGAAATAGCACATGGAAAAAATATTAAAATGTTAACAAGGACAATCATCTAGTTCACAATGTGGTCTACTGTGGAAGTAATTATTGATACTGTGAATGTCAATGAAATTTTTGAATTAGAGAGTGCGGATAGAAATGAAAGGACTACGTGCTGAGGTCTAACTATGAGAAACTCCCACATTTAAGGGTGAGGAGCAGGAAGAGGAGAACTGGCCAAAGATGATGAAGGAGAACCAGGACCTTTTTTCTAAGGTCAGCAGAGGAGGAAAAAATAATCAAGAAGCACAGGTAGTGCTGATAGCAGTAAAGTGTGCCGAGGGACCTTGGGACTTGGTGCCTGGAAGCCTGGGGTGGCCTGAGCAGGAACCGCTGTAGCAGAATGGAGCTTGGCAATAGAGATTCAGGCAGTAGGTGGATGGAACAGACACAAGGACTGTAATTGTATCCAAAGGGTTGAGGAACACATCTGTGTAAAAAGGGAGAAATGAGGCGATGCTAGAGAAACAGTTATCAAATGAAGGAGGTTTTGTTGTTGTTGCTTTTTTTAGTTGTTTACATGGAATCTAAGAAAACCTGTATCTATTTGTGTTTCATTCTCTCTGGGTGAGGAGGGGGAGGAGCTCAGGAAAAGTGTGTTTTGCAGATGGGAGGGAAGCTCCAAGTGTTCCCCCCTCAGGTCCTCCATATCCTTGGTAAGGAAGGATGTGAAAACAGGGACCTTAGCCTGCTGTCACTGGCCTAGACTTTCAGGGGCTATTACTAGGAAAGAAACAAACTCCAGCTTTCTAAGATCAGCTTGTGAATTCTCATCTTTTTGGCACTGGGTAATTTTGAGTTTTGGCACCTTAAGGACAATGAAATTCAAGTTCCACCTTCTCTGCCAGCCCTGGAGAGTGATGCCACTGTCTCTCCCTCTCTCCTCCATGTGAGTCCTTAAATCGTCTATTCCAGCATTTCCAGATTATGATCAGCTTTTCATTGACAGACTACGCTGAGTGTTGGCTCATTTATGGGGTAGACGGTTGTTTCCTGTACTCAAGCCATGACAAATCGCTGACTGTTGGCATCACTGATGAAATTAGTAAGGCCTCTGCCACCCCAGCTTCTACTACTTTTTCATTTGAGTTACTTTAATAGAAAGACTTAAATGCTTCTTTCTATTGCTTTGCCTCAGCACTTCTGGGGTCATAATTTCTTCTCCCTCTTGTCTGCTCTTACCGGCATATCAATCCTTTCTAGTTCTGTAAGCACTGAAATGGAAAGAAAACAATGTTGTGGCTTTATGCATTTTTAATTTAACAAAATCCCAGCTTTGAAGTTGAGGGAAACAATGCTTGTGGCAGAGTGGTGTGGCCACCAGCAAAGCCTTTGGAGAGGCTGGATCAATGGAAACTTTACAGGCAGTTCGAGTCTCTGCTCTTAATCTTTGGGGAGCTCCCACCTGTCTTGGTGTGTGCTTCTTCTGAAGTCCAATCTTTCTTTACTCCTCTTCTTCCATCCCCCCCTTGAGAACATACAGAACCTGGCTGGGATGGGCTAGGATGGGCCAGTCTGCATTCTCAGCTTTGGAGCAGAATCCATGCATCATGTGGTTCATTTCCAGGGCTTCAGGATGAAGTGTTTATCTGGTTGGATGACAAGAAAGGGGAAAGAGTGTCTCTGTTCTTAAAAAATCTCTCTTTAAGGTAATTCCCCTTAGCACTTAGTTCCAGGGTCTCCAAAAGCTGATAGGAAGTCCTTTCTCACCTCCAACTCACATTCTACCCTCTGGAGAAAGAGCCTCCCTAGAGATGGAAAAAGTTCAAGTTGGCATAAGGCCTAAGACAGAATGAAATAAAATGTCCCCTAGGCATGGCCCAGAGGCATGATTAACACGACTGCTCATCAGCATAAAATATATTCAATTATGAGGGATTAAGAGGCCTGGGAAAGCAAAATGCTAAAGCAGATGAAATATGAGCATATTAGTAGAAAACAGTACCCCAGGACAGCACAGGATGAGGCTGCCTCCAGGTGGAAGTGCCTGTCAGAGATGCTGGGGGTACACAGCTCTGCATTCTATGAGCGAGGACTGCTTCCCGCTTTGGGCCCTAAAGGCCTTCTGTGTCCTGAGGAGGGCATGGGGCTGGAGAGGCACCCTCTACCTAACCTGGGCGCATTCACCCTGACAAAAGAAAGTGCTTTGCAAGATCTTTAGTTTTCCTTATAGCAGTGAACTAAACCGTACAAATGTGGGCTGACCATGGAGAGACCTGCAAAGGGAGACTACCCAGATAATTCTCTAAGATCCTCTCCTGTGGATTTACACAGTTTAGGCAGAGGTGGGAGTGGGTGAAGAACGCGGTACTTGCATGGAGCAGACTGGGGCAGGACCTTCCTTGGGTAGGTGAAAGCCCATTAGGCAAAAGACAGAGAATCAGAAGAATGGCAAGAGCACCCTTTGAGATAGAAAGCAGTGACACTGGAATCAGGTCCAGAAGGCTACCTGCCTGGAGTAGAAGATCAGCAACCAATCAATTACCTGAACAAGCGTTTGGGGGCACCTTCTATTTTCTTTACACTGTGATTCATCATGTAGTTAGCAACGCAGAGAAGTGCTGAGCTGAACCCAGAGCTATTGAGGGGAGTGTGGGAATTTAGAGAGGACTTGTACTAAAGAAGCAGCAATGGAGAGAGACTCACAGCAAGGAACAGTTCTTAGGTGATTACCACGGTAGAATTCCCAGAAGTAGAATGAGATACTCCAAGACCGGAACAAATTGTTGGAGAACAGTGTTGTGATTAAGAGTGACCTTTAGGGTTAGGAGGAGCTGAGTCTGAAAGCTGATTCTTACACTCACTCGCTGTGTGATTTGAATGAGCTACATAACCTTTCTCTACCTCCTTGTCTTCGTCCGTGAAATGGGAATTATAATGGCACCCATCTCCTGAAGTTGCTGTGTTTAATCAGGCGTGTGAACCTCCTAAGACAGTGGTTGGCACTAAGTAGGCACTCAGTACATTTTTATTAGCATCACCATCATCATCAGAGATGGAGCTGAGAAATATGAGTGGAAATAAGAAAAATGGAGAGTCAGTGAGGTGACAGGAGCAGATGGCAGGGTTCTGACAATCTTTCAGTCACATTTGTCTGACCTGGGGCTGTCTGCTTGAGACTGGGGGATATACTGCTGCCCATGCAGTATGGGTCTTCAGGGGCTGCATGGCCACTGATGGCCAGAGTAGGGGGAGCCAAACAAGAATGAAAATAGAGGAATTCAGAAATATCATCTGGTGCTTTGTCAGATGCATTTGGGATGGGTTGAGTTGTATTCATGGACAATGAGTATGTGATTAGGTGCAGAGGCAGTGACTTGAGTAACACTGAGCTACCTGTTACTTTTCCTCATAGTGGCATGGAAGAGGTGAGCTCATTGATGTCTAATTGGCCTTTCTGTTCCCTAGATAGAAGCACTCTATTTGGACTGGTTTACAGAGGAATGGTTTAAAGTAGCTTTGCAAACAAGGCTCAAATGTATCTACCTTCTTTTCTTACTTAGAAGGGGGTTTGAATACGAAGTAAGAGTTACTCTCATTCACGCCAGAAGAATAGAAGTGTAGCTTTTCTTGCAAAGCTGGTCAGTTTCTTTTAAACAAAAGCACTGTAAGAATATCACTTGTAAATCATTTTGTAATCCATTCATCCATTCATTTGTTTGACAACTATGTATTGAGTTCTCCTATGTGAAAAGCACTGTGCTGGAATTTGGGAATAAGCAAAGAAGCCCTCAAGGAACTCATAAGTGAACACGTCAGGTTAACACACATCTGCCATCAAAAGAGCAGAGAGCAACAATGGAAGTAGGGGATGAACTGAGCCTCTTCTATTTCTGGGATGTGTGGTCCAAGTTCAGAGTAGGGATGGTGAAAAAGTGTTGTAACATGGAACCAGGGACCGGATCTTCATTCTCTGTGAGATTTGGCATGATATGGCCACCTCATGACTAATAAATACCTTCTTCCAAAGCAGTAAAATAAAAGTTACAGAGAGAGAGGTCACTGGGGTAATGAACATACAGCATCTGTCTTAGTCCCCCAAGTCTCCAGATCATGCAAACCTCCAGCTCTGGCACCAGAATTTGGAATAGTTTCCTTCCATGTGTGTGTTACCTGGCCGGATATAGCACAGGAACCAGGGAAGAGGGGAGACATGTCCCCAGTTCCATCTACTTCCTAAGCCACATTCACCTGCTCTAAGTCCTTCAGTATCTGGCTCCCTGGAGGCAGGGCCTTCACTGGAAAACCAGGTGGCCCAATAAAACTGAAGGCAAACCTGAGAGTAGGGAGGTCTATCACAGGAGCTGAGAAAGGGCAACAGGGGTGGAAATCTTTTCTATCCAGCAGAAGAGGAAATTACTCATTTCCTTTAAGGCTAAGTTACCCAGTGTTAGGGTGGACTGCAGGGCAAACTAACATAGGCAACAATAAAGCCCAAGCTAGAAAGCTGGGATAGAAACTCTGTCCCCAACAGGGGTCTGTAAATAACTGTTGCACAGATGAATGAAATGCATATGTGTGCACCATATTTTTCCAGCCCAAGATTTTATTTGGTTTCCATGTCTAGAGGCCAGATGCCTACTGGGAGGTCTTCCAAGTCGCCAGTCTTGATTTTTCTTAACTGCTCCCAGGGGGATCCGGGGAGTGATTCTGGTATCTGGCACCAGCATCATGGCACTGTGCCCTGAGAGCATCAATGCACTGCTCATATTGGCTTAGGTCTGTGTACCCGCTGAGCAGAGCCTACCACCCAGATGGTATAGACTCAGATTCCAGTCCACTTGGAATGGCCATGTCTTGCCAACTCCATCTCCAAGGGGACAGTCTGTACAGAACTCACATGCCAAAATACCCGGGAGTTTGCCAACCAAAAGGTGGTGAATGGTCTTGTCCCATAAGCACCACTTAAAA
The DNA here is from genome assembly GCA_036589455.1 of Ateles fusciceps. Taxonomy (NCBI): domain Eukaryota; kingdom Metazoa; phylum Chordata; class Mammalia; order Primates; family Atelidae; genus Ateles; species Ateles fusciceps. The sequence continues at coordinate 2,481,559 of JAZHEH010000579.1, read as the reverse complement.
CAGGCAGCAGATGGGAAACTGGGGTAGGGGGTGGAGAACAGCTGGATGATATTTGCTGCATAATAGCTCTTAAGGGATTTGAAAATCATTGTTTAATTTCCCTTTCCACCTTCTCATGTAAACAAGTGTCCTATATCAGGAGTGTGGAATCAGAATTTTTGGTGGTTGATCTCATCTTTACAGGCTCTGCAGCCACCTTCTTCCTGCCTGCCAAGACACACACATGATGTGCATGGACACACACAGATACGAATGTGCACCAATGCACACATATGCATTCACCTCCATCAACAGACACGAATGTGCACCAACGCACACATATGCATTCACCTCCATCGACAGACACGAATGTGCACCAATGCACACATATGCATTCACCTCCATCGACAGACACGAATGTGCACCAATGCACACATATGCATTCACCTCCATCGACAGACACGAATGTGCACCAACACACACATATGCATTCACCTCCATCGACAGACACGAATGTGCACCAATGCACACATATGCATTCACCTCCATCGACAGACACGAATGTGCACCAATGCACACATATGCATTCACTTCCATCGACAGGGGCCTTATTTCATTTATTGAGTATCTAAAGCCTTGCCAGGAGCCTAGGCTTCCTCTCTGAAGTCTCTTTTAAAAATTAAATCTGGCTCTTTGGGGCTGCAGCAGGAAAATGGAATTTGAGATACAGTAATTCTAGATATTTATATCCTCCCGTCATTTGCTCAGTTGGTCTTCTGCAGCTGTGGTTTGTTAGGGATTATCCCACCAAAAGGAATAACAGAAATACACATATTTAATAAGATTTTGTTGTTGTTGTTGCTCCATTTCTTTTTCTGGTTCTAAATAGGCACTTGGAAGAAGGGAAGCTCTACCATAGGAGAGGCTCTTAGGGCAAGGAATAGTTGTCCAGCAGCATAGGGTGGGGGGGGGGGTGGGGGAAGGGGAGGAAGAGTGGGCAGTGCCTGCAAGGAGGGAGGAGGGAGGGAGACGGGAGCCTGGAAAAGCTGGAACTGGATCCTAGTCCCAATGTTCATACAGAGGAGAGGAGAGTCGTTCTGCAAATGCCCCTTTACAGAAGAATTTCAAGTCCAATTCTGATTTCTTTAGCCTCTGGTTTGAAGGCCAAGTGTTCTGCGGTCTGAGCAATGTATGACCTACCTTTCTTCATCGCTTCTGGGTAGGGTTTATTTGACTCCAAAGAGAAGTTCCTGACCTTGGAGGACTCTCCCCCCTCTCATTTTGACTTCCCTGGAGCCTTTCTTCCTGGGGTGGAAGGGCTGGCTGGTAGATACCTGGGGTATGGGTTACCATACCTCCAGGCCACAGGGGCCCATAAACACCCTTGGCCTCAATCTTAAATGACCTCTAGGTGCACACATGCTCTGGGGCTACATTTCCATTGGTCTTTTGACTCCTGTTAACAATGTCTGGGGGACTTTTGGTTGGAGGTGTTACATAAAAGTTTTTTGAGTCTCACTTGCAATAATCAATCCCTTAGTCTAGGCAATTCTTTCTTCTCTGAGAAAACAGAGAGAGAAAAAAAGACAAGACTTTCTTCTCTTTAAAAGCTGTGCCCTTTCTGTGGAGAGCCACTCAATCCGGCACTCTGCAATGTGGTGAAATCTCCCCCAGGCTAACTCCTCCTGTTATGGGAGCTCAGCATAAAAATTACAGCTGCTTCAGAGGCCACCTGACCCTGATACATCAAGCCCTGGAGTGAGGCCAAATCACCACTTAAAATGACAATTCTGTACAAAGTGGCACAATGACATGTTAAAAATATATAGATGAATATAGATGTAATATGAAAATATGTATTTTTCCTGCTCTCCCCATCAGAAGCAGGCATGTTAAAGGTATTAATCGGCATTCCTCTCCCAGAGGGATCCTCTAGTTATGTGCTTTGGAAGCCAGACAGGAAGCGTGAATCATGCAGCAATGCAAAATTAATCCAGACAAAATGAAAAATGAAATGATGCAGCCAAGGTATCCGGGATGGAGGAGCCAGGAGGGTGAGAAGTCCTGCCCTGTCTTCCCTGGCTCTTTGCAGGAGAGGAGAGGCTTTATTTGTAGGGGGTGGTTGCTGAGGGACCTGGGACCTCCCCCAAAGCAGGATGAGTTGATATATCCTCTCATTGCTGAGTAGTAGAATACCTGGGGAGGAAAGGTCTGTGCAATGGCCCAGGCTTCCAAAAGGCTGGCCCTCACTTTGAGGGCACCTGGAAACTGGTTGAAAGCTTGGCAGGTGCACGCAGAAGACACAGATGTGGTTCCTACCTTCCCCACCCCCCACAGTGCTGGCTCCAGACATGTACAGAGTTGGAGGTGACTCAGACCGCTCATGCACCTGTCCCCCAGCAGATACTACTCCTATTGCAGGGAGTGGAAATTTCCCAGACTAGATTCCTTCCTTAGAGGTGGGAAACACAGAAACAATCTTTTCCCTTGTATCCAGATTATTTTTTCTTTTTAAAAAAGACAAAAGTTCTCTCTGTTGTCCAAGCTAGAGTGCAGTGGTATGATCATAGTTCACTGTACCTTCGAACTCCTGGGCTCAAGCGGTCCTTCCATCTCAGTCTCCCAAATAGCTGGGACTACAGGTACATGCTACCATACCTAGATAATTAATTTTTTTTTTTTTTTTTGGTAGGGACGGGGTCTTGCTACGTTTTCCAGGCTGGTCTTGTACTCCTGGCCTTAAATGATTCTCCCACCTTGGCCTCCCAAAGCACTGGGATTATAAGTGGGAGCCACTGTGCCCAGACTATTTCCAGATTTTAATTTCCTAGAAGCCTCCTCACGGGTAAATCCTGAGTGTTTTTCTCAAATAACCCCTCAGTTCAGACAGGTGAGATAATCTTTTGTTCCTTCCTGTTGAAGGACAGAAAATGACTTTTCTACTCTTAAAGTATCTTTCCTTCACAAGCAACTTGCTCCGGCTCTTTGTAGTGAGATATGAAATCTCTGGTCCTGACGGACTCCATGGATCACGTTTCCGGAGTAAAAGAATAATTAGGTAGGATGCGTTAGTGTTTTTCAGCCCCTTCTGGGCTTACTGGCAAGCACACTGTAGTTTTCTCTTTCTCTGTCGGCTTTAGTTTGCTACTCTGTCTATATCCTTTTTATTTGTGTTTTAGTTTTTGGAGTTCTAATGTCTGTCGTTTTGAAAACTTTTAAATTCAGATATAACCTGCACAGGGCAAGGTGTACACTAATCTCACATGTACAGCCTCAATGAGTGCTGGGAAGACGCCTGATAATTCCTTACCTAGGACGCAGAAAGTCCTACCTAGGACACACAAAAAGGAGTGTACCTGAACAAGACTAGTACCGTTTATTCTGAGTCATCTGCTGCTTTCTGAGGCAAATGGGACACTCAGTCAGTCAGCTACCCTGTCAGAGGGAGGGTTGATGGACCTTCCCAAGCACAGTGGAGAGCTGCAGAGGTCAAGTTCAACCCAGGTCAACCCAGGTCAATTTGAACAACACATTCAGCCTCCTGGGAGGGCTCCCTCTTGTCCCTTTTTCAGTCCCTTTCTACTCCCCCTCTCCAGGCGTAAGCCCATCACTCACTTCTGTCACAGTAGTGAGATTTTTTTTCCTGGAGTTTCATATGAATGGAATCGTATAGTATACACTCTTGTGTCTGGCTTTTTTCATTCAACATTAGGTCTTTAAGGTTCATCCATGCTGTTGCACATGTCAGTACGTTTTTTATCTTTGATGTTGTGTAATACTCCATTACATGCACATACAGAATTTATTTATTCTGTCGAGGAACATTTAGTTTTTTTTCTAGTCTGGGCCAATAAGAATAAAGCTGCTTTGAACATTCTTTTACATTTTTAGTTGTTGTTTTCATGAACACATATTCTCGTTTCTCTCTGGGCACACCTAGAGTGGCATCGCTGAATCATAGGCTATGTGTATGTCTAGCTTCAGTAGATCCTTCCAAATGATGTTTCAAAGTGACTGCAACAGTTGACACTCCTACCAACAGTCTGTGAGTGTTCCACTAGCTCTATATCCTTTCCAACACTTGGCTTTGTCTCTCTCTCTCTCTACTTATGGTTGTTTACATAGGTAGTTGTGTGCTTGCTGGCTCGGGGTCCCTTACTCCTTAATCAAACCCTAAATTTCCCAAAGCATATTGTGCAGGGATTGTGGTAAACAAGTCCTTGGGCTATACCAGTGTTAAAACCAAAAGTTCCATGTCCTGGGACTCCTCTTAGTCCTAGGCAAACTGGGATGGTTGGTCACCCTAAGTGTGGTATAATGGAAAGGAAAGATGCCTGGGCAAGAAACTAATCTGGTTTGAGTACTAGTTTATCCACTAACTGGTACTCAGTTAAGGGAAAGATTGATGGATATATGGGTAGACAGATGACAGAGCAAATATAGTAGCGTGTTGATAGTAGAAACTAAATGATGGGTATATGATGTTAACTGCCAATCTTTCTCACTTTGCTGCATGTTTGGAAATACTAATCATAAAATGTTGGGGGAAAAACGAAATAGAAATAATGCTTCTTACTTGTAAGGGCATCAGATTTCAGAACTCAGAAGTGACTTCTTTCCTGTTTTGAAACAGCTAAAAAGGACAAATTCCTTCATCATCCTGGTCTTCCAGTTCAGCTGCCCCCACCTAGTTCCTCTATCTTTAAAAACCTTTCAGAGGAAGAGAGACAAAGGATCAAATATCAAATAAGAGCAACTGAAGAGAACTTGTCTTTAAATTCCAGCAGTCACATTACTTTGCTCATAGTCTTCTTGTGAACAGAGCGGGAAGCTTGGTGTCACACCTCCCTGTCCCCCCATGACCTGAGACTGGTCACAAGTAGAATAGACTGGGCTATTAACCATGACCTGATACCTTCTTGAGCCATATTCTCCAGCCTCTGGATTCTAACTTTGCTGTCATCGCTTGCAAAGCGGACTTACTTTTATCCTCTTTCAAAGACATCTCTTGTTCCCATGGCAACTTACTGGGGGTCTTCTATCACCATGGGAACATGGCTGCTGGGTTTAAATACACCTTATCACCACAGCATTAAAAAATATGGGGAAAGAGGGAGACTGGTTGTCAAGGAAACAGGCTTCAGGTCTTCTCCATGAGAGATAGGCTGGAGAAAAGGAAGTGCTGTGGGGTGTTTGGAATCAACACTATGATCAATACTGGTCCTGCTGGGACAGCCACGCAGCCATTAATTGTGCAGATTCCAGGGTGTGAGTGTGTGTGCAGGTATCTTTCTGCGTTGACAATCTGAAGAACCTCGTAGGAAAGCACCTTGGGGATTTCAAGGGTCTCACAGGAAGCTCTCATATCTCAGCCTGAGGAATAGGAGCAGCATGGTCTCTCTCTCTTGCACACTCATACACACACACATACACACACACACACACACTGGGCAGGTCACTTTGGGGCATCTTTCTTATTATTAAGAAGGCAGCAATTTTGTGATGGGCAGCCCAGGAAAACCACACCAAAAGAGCAAAGATAGAAAGAGCTTAAGAGGGGCTTAAATAATGGGAAGTATGAATTCTACCTAGGACACAGAAAAATGTGTGTACCTGAACAAGGCTAGCACTGTTTATTCTGAGTCATCTGCTCTTTTCTGAGGCAAATGAGACAGTCAGTCAGTCAGCTATCCTGTCAGAGGGAGGGTTGAAGGGGCTGGGGTCACCTACCTTCCCAAGCACAGTGGAGAGCTGCAGAGCAAAGGAAGGTGCTTGACCCCCCTCACTCCTCAGCGGAGGTAAAATTGCCATAGAAGAGGCTTGGTGAATTCCTAGATCATAGGGTTCCAACAACCTCCAGTACTGTGCACAGTGACTGGATGTCACTGCTCTGGGAGATTTGAAGAAACAAGGCAAATACCACCTAATTCAACTCTATATCATTCCTACCCAAGTGCCCAGGTCCTTATGCACCTCTGGGAATTGTATCTCTAGTGGGCTCTGTCCAAGGGAGGAATATGAACAAACATATCCCAGGCCTGGCTGACAGCTCTCTCCCTTTTCAGCAGTTTTGGAGACCCCCAAGTCCTCAGACTGTCATGTAATTGCTCAGAGCCTCGCATGGTGACATCCTGCCCAGCTTGGTCCTCTTCTCAGCCCATTCCCCAAACCCCTGACCTTTCACCACATCAAAGTTTATCTTTTTCCCCATATGCATGATGTAGGGGGATGAGAAAGAAGAAAGACAACACTCAGAAAATTCTGGGTTCGAATTGCAGCCTCACCACTTTTTAGATCCATGACCTTAGAGGAGTCTCTCACTTAAATTTCTATTTCTGCAATAAATTCATAAAATAATTTTAAGGATTAAATGAGATAATGAACATAAAAATGCACCACAAACTATGGGTGCTATGCACTCATGAGGATTGACTATTAAACCTCCGGGAGCACCTTTCCATTCTAATGGGGGGCCTTAGACTATAGGAGTGATTCTGAGGGGGGCCAGTCCAGGACTTGCTCAGAGCCAGGGAGGTGGACATTTCCAGTAGTGAGCCAATGTGCCCAGGGTCTGTATTCTGCCTCCCTGGATCCCCCCTCAGAGCCAAGTACTGTGCTAGGTTCATAAAAGGTTCCACCATGGCTGCTGATGGACACAGGCTTGGTGCTATTGACGAAGACTTTCGATGCCCTTCACATTGCTCCACACAGGTGGGTGCCAGTGTGTCCTCCATACTCATGGGGCAAGCAAGTCCTCTCCAGCAGTGAGAGCCAAAGAGTCCAGGCACAGACCCAGTGGAAGCAGCCACGTGGAGCAGCTGCAGGGGCAGGGCAGGAAGGCTAGGCATTACGATTTTCTTCCAAGACTACCATGATTCACAGTCTGGCTGCCCAGAGGGGACCTCTCTGCAGCTCTTGACTCCATTAACTTCAGCTCACTGCCCACCCCTGGCCACTGCCCCATTTTCTCCTCTTAACACTTGTCCACTTGGCAGGCCACCCTGGTAATATCTCCAGGAAAGACAGATTATCAATCCGTCTCCAGAAAGCACCAATTATTCATGGCCTCGCCTAGAGTTTTATGAAAAAAAAAAAAAAAAGGCAAGACGAGTACGATTTCCTGCTGCCACCTGGGACGTGAAGCCAGAGAGAAGAACCTAGGCCTGGGATGGGCTAGATGAGAGCCAGGCAGGGAGGAGATCAATGGAATGGCAATGAGGTGGAAGGTAGATGCAGAATCCAGGCAACAGGATGCAGGGGTGGGATGAGGAAAGAGCCCAGTGCTAGGCTCCCCCGGAACCAGCCTGAGCGCAACGCCAGGGGCATAAGGCACTGTGCTTGGAGCAATGCCATGAGGCACACATAAACTCTGCCCTCCAGCAGACACACCAAAGCATCATTTTTATAGTAAAATAAAGGAGGATATATTTTGATACAAAGCACAAATTTTCCATGAATTTTTAAGAAAACCACTGAGACTTCAGATGTTTTTCTTGCTACTTACACCCCCAACCCCCCAATCGTGTCCTTAGAGCCCTAGAGGTATTTGTTCTTTTCTGCCATTCATGTATTTCATTCGCTCATCCATATGTCCATTCATTCATTCAACAAATAATATTAAGTGACAACTATGTGCTAGGCACGAGAAACAAAGTAGGTAGCAAAATACCACACGAATCTTGACTTCATGGAGGTTATACCATTGGGAAAGCTTTGAAAGCCTAATAAGCCAAAATTTCTCTTTTTTGTGTTTGAAGAACGAGTGAGCCTCCTGTCACCAAAACTGCATAGGCAGAGGTTAGATAAGCAACAGTTGCTTGTTGAAAGAATGTGTGAATGACAAATGGCTTTCTGTATCAGATGAGAGGGCAGGCAGGTTTACTTCTCACATGCTTTCTAATCCATGACTCTGACTTCTCTCCCCTGGAATGGTTTCAGAAGCTCCTTTCTACTTGTGTCTTTTAGAGTCTCCTGCCTTGGTCCCTTCCCAGGTAAACTCAGCTTCCTCCTGAAATCTGGACAGCCCAGGGTCTCAGAGTCTTTCTATCATCTTTGTCTCCTTTGGCCAATCAGGCAGTGGAATCTATATGAGCATGGCATTTAAGAAAAATAAAATCAGTTGTCTATTGATAGAGGCCGGATTAAAAAGGGAGAAATGAAATATTTCTTTTCTCATCCTGTTTTGGCCACCAAATGCATTTGCTTCAAACGTGGTAGGAGGCCCAGCAAAGGCAGGGTGGTTCCTATTCCAAGAGGTATAGAACTCCAGCTCTGAAATACAGCCACCAAAATGGCCCAGTTCAGAAATAAGAAGGAGAGGCATGAGTGGTCTTACATACTCTTCCCCTCCAGCTGTGGTCACAGTTACCATCTACATGGGTGCAGCCAGTAGAAGGGACAAGAAGGAAGTCCCTGGGCAGACTAGAAATTGGGTTGAGCTTTGGGTGGAATGTTCTGAATGACCTAGGCTCCTATGGTATGACCATTCCCACTGACTCCCTTGGAGGAGTGTGTGTGTGTGTGTGTGTGTGTGTGTGTGTGTGTGTGTGTGTGCATATGCAAATGTGGTATGTCGCTTTCACAGAGCTCCTGTCAAGTGCAATTTTGGCATGTTTTCATACATCCCACATTTAGCCCTTACAACAACTCATTCAGGGTAGGTGACATCATTCTCATCTGTGAGGCATTAAAGCTGCATTTTGAGGTTGGGCACAGTGGCTCATGTGTGTAATCCCAGCACTTTGGGAGGCTGAGGTGGGTGGATCACTTGAGGTCAGGAGTTTGAGACCAGCCTGGCCAACATGGTGAAACCCTGTCTCCACTAAAAATACAAAAATTAGCCAGGTGTGGTGGTACACACCTGTAATCTCAGCTTCTTGTGAGGCTGATGTAGGAGAATCCCTTGAACCCAGGAGGTAGAGATTGCAGTGAGCTGAGATCAGGCTACTGCACTCCAGCCTGGGAGACAGAGCAAGACTCCATCTCAAAAAAAAAAAAAAAAAAAAAAAAAAAAAAGAAGAGGGAAAAAAAGAAGCAACATTTTGGAGGGTAAAGAAAGTCTCTGACTCCATGTCATGGGCTACATGATGTCTCTCCCTTTAGCTCCTACACAGTGTGGGCTTCAAAGACAAAGTTGCTTAAATGCCCAGCTCCTTCCTGTTGGGAGACATAACTTGCTCTAAAAAGAGGGCCTGTTTACCAGAGTGGCTCAGAATCAGACCCCACTAGAGCAGCTGCAGGCCCTTGAGTGCTCAAGAAACTGGTGCTTCTGGGAAAGGAGACTAAGCACGTCCTATACTCCTAAAAGAGCTGCTGCACCTCAGGCAGTGTGGACCCAGATTACTGTGCTACTTCAGTGCATACCTTGGGCTAGAGCCAGTTTCCCAGGCTGCTACGTGGATATCTCTGAGACGCTAAGTGACCGGGCAGCTGCCGAGCTGGTCCCAACTATGACTCAGCAGAGAAGCATCCTCTTCCCCCATGGTCCAGCACCATCGACATAGAAGCCCCACTCAGCACCGGGAAGAGAAGATTCCTCTCTCTTGTCTGTCTAGGTAATTTATCACCCAGAAACGGGGTTATAGAGAGATGTTTGACTCTGAAATGACTCTTGTGGGGAACAGGAAGAATAAACCTGTCCTTTAAGTGCCATGTCTCATTCTGACTGCAGGGGAGGGACAGGAGGAGAGTGAGGTAGAAAAGAAGGTGGAGCAGGAAGGGCAGGAGAGGGAAGCTGGGAGAAAATGGTGGTATGTGGTTACTAGTTGAGGCGCTAGAGCCCTAGGCTGGGGTGTCAGGCTTCCCTCTGACCAGGAAGCAGAACAGTCCTTAGACATTTCTGGTGGAATCCCTGCTGTTCAGTGATATGTGAGTTTCAGAAGCCCTGGCCCCACCCTGGGTGTGTCAGCACCTCAGAGACAGGGAACAAAGACCTCACAACACCCAGAACCATGGTACCTCTGTGGCTCTCAGGAGCTGAGGCTGGGGCAGAAATAGAGTGATGATTACTCTGGGCCCTGGATTAGCTCTGAGGCCAGGGTGGGGAGAGGGGAAGTGCAGCTCTCAGAACGAAATCAAACCAAAGCTTGTTCTCATGAGGAACAGGAAATTTAAGGGATTGAAGTGCTGTACTTAGGTTTCCAAGACCCAATGCTTGCCTCGGTTTCCCTCAAGTCCATTGCCACCCAATTCTATTGAAGAGGATGCTCTGTCATTCTGCTGCCTTTCACAGTGAGCAGAATCACTCTGTTCCTACTGTGTGAGTAACTACTTCCTTTTCCCATTTCCAATGATACAGACAGGACCTTGACTAGTTCAGACAAGTGAGGCACTTGCCTCTGGCAAAAAACAGAAGGGGCACCAAGTGCCTCGGTAAACAAGGTAAATGATATTTTAATACCACATTTAGAAAATAAAAATCAATACAAAATCCTTGATGTACAAATATTCAAAATTTCATTGAAGATGGGATTGATACTGATTTCTCCATTTGTCTCAAGCTCCATTATGGCTGGGCACTGCACAGCGCTGGATACAGATAACACTCTATGTGCCTTCAGGGTGGTGGGAGGAGTCCAGCAGAAATAAGGCAAATGTGCCCCCTTTACACGTTGGAAATGAAGCTTCCAATCTAGTGAATAAGGGAAACAGTGGAACAAATGGATCAGTCATCTAAAGTTGACAATTGTGATTGGCTTGACAAACAGGGTTTGGTGATGGGTGGTTTGGATAGGATAGTTAGAGGAGCTCACCTGGGAATGTAACGTTTCTGCCATAATTTGAGGGATAAAAAGGAGCCAGCTGTTACAGGTTGAATTGTATTCACACAAAATTCATATCTTGAAGCCTTGACTTCCATGACCTCAGAATGTGACCTTATTTGAAAATACAGTAATTGCAGCTGTAATTAGTTAAGACACAGTCATACTAGGGTAGAATGGGCCCCTAATTCAGTATAATTGGTGTCTTTATAAAACAGGGAAATTTGGACACGGCCACCCTTCTGCATGCAGGGAGAACACAGGCAAAGACGTCAAGATGAAGGGACAGATTGGGGTGATGTTTCCATATGCCAAGGAGCACACCAAAGATGGGCAGCAAAGCTCCAGCAGCTAGGGGAGAGGCCTGGAGCAGATTCTCCCTCAGCCCTCAGAAGGAACCAACCTTGTCGGCACCTTGATCTTGGACTTCCACTTCCCAAATCGAGACAATAAATTTCTTTTCTTTAAGCCCCCAGTTTTCGGTGATTCATTAAGGCAGCTCTAGCAAACTAATACACAGGCCATGCAAAGACAGACATCCATGGGGCATGAACAGTAAGAAGAGTCCCCTGAGGAGAGTAAGGGGTCAGCCTGTTTGGGGAACTGGAAGAGGGTAAATGTGTCCACAGCACAAAGAGTGAGGTCACATGGTAAGCAGGAGCCAGTCCATCTAGGAGGACATCCTGGAGTAATGCATTTTATTCCATGTACAAGGAGACCTTGCTAATTTTGTATGACCCCTTGACTTCACAGAAGTATCGCTGAACCCAAGACATTTATCACTAAATCCAAGGCATTTATCTACTGAACCCAAGACATTTCCAATTCCACTGAGCTTGCTGTGTTTGTGAGTGAGCCTAGGGGTGGAGTGGGGCATAAAAAGCAGAAAAGACTGTCAAGATTTAATGAACTCCACCTAAGTCCCCAGTGGATAATTCTGGATGTCCTGGGTTTTTGTTTTGTAAGGTCAGCCTCTGCCAATTTAGTAGCTTAATAATCACTATGAATGATCAGGATATTCAGCCACAAATATAGTCTAAGTGGGGTGGGGAACCAGGAAGCAGAGAAGACTGACATTGTGAACCCCTCTGATAGAAAGTGGGTTTGAGGACAAAAGATAGAACTCGGAGAGACTGGACCTCTTTCTCCTTGTAAATCAAGCTGAACAGGGAAAGAGGAGCTGGCAGTAGAGTTTGTCCTGCTGGTGTCAGCCCCCACAGAAGTCCCCTAGCTTCCTGGATGCCTCCATTTGTGCTGTTGCCTGCTTGGACCCCATCCTCAACAGTAACTCCTAGGGCTTGTGTGGAGGCCCTGGATGGAAGGTGCTTCCCAGCCTGAGCACCTGCAGAAGTGGCAGCTGTATTCTTTAGGTACATGAACAGCATAGCTTTCAAGCCTGTGTACAAAGGTGTCTTCTTCCTCTGGGCAAACCACTCCCAGGGGCAAGAGCCACAAGTGTCAACTCAGCAATCTTTGTCAGTGGCAAGGAGGTGACACCAATCTAAACCACAATCTTCTTAGCCAACTTAAGCTTCGTTTCTTACCTTGTCTTTTCTTAGAACTGCATCACTTCTTACACAGGTTCTTTTTTTATCATTTATAAAACCATGGAGGCCTGGAAATGAACCAAGAGTGACTATTCATGCCTGAGCTAATCTCTCCTCCCCCAGTGATACTGCTGGAAGTTGGACAGCGAGTGGTCAGAATTCAGAAGTTCCAGGTCAGAGGTTGGCCTCAGCCATCCCCCTGGGGTGATGGAACCATCGGAAGGATCCTCTGATTCAGTCCCCCAAAGTGGGCCCTGTGGAGCAGCATCACAGACGGTAGGAATTGGACCTGCAATAACTCCTCAGGGCTCAGGGGAGGGGTTTTAACAAGAACACTGCACATCTTCAGAGCAGGTGGTCTTGTCTGTCTCTATAATCAAACAAATTTTTTTTTCCCCATGGTTCAATAACAGACTGTTGCCTGGGATCCTAGAACTGTTGTGTTTTTGATCTCCCTTTTCACAGCATGGACAGTGGGTCCCCTCGATCTGCACACCCTGCTCTGCCTCTCTCTGCATGCTTAAGGTTCAGGGAGGTTACACCCTTGGGGAAACTGACAGCTGCTGGAGATGTGCACAGGGGGCATGGAGAGCGGTCATCTCTTCTGATCTCCATGCAGGGGAACTAGTGAGACTTGCTGTAGGATCTCTGATGAAATTACCTTGACTATTGACTAGTAAAGAGATGAGAAAGGAGAGGCATTATAGATTTCCTTTAAGAAATAAATATCGTCTCCTCTTCTCTCTTTCTCCAGTAAACAGTGCCCAAATTTGGAAGTATCACGTGTAATTTATTGTCCCACTTTAAATGTTTCTTGTAACTATGAATTATTATGCTTGGATCGGATTCCATTATAATAAACTCCCACTTGGGCTCCAAATTCTTTTACAACAGTGGAATTTTGCTTGAACTAATGCATTGTTATAAATCACATTTTCTGACCCCAGCCTGGAGTTTACGCTTGATTTTCAACTCCACAACTAACCAAAAATGGGATCTTAAGCAAGTCGTTTCAACTCTTTAACCCTCAGTTTCATTTACCGTAAATTAGGAACATTAGATATAGCTGTCCTAATTCCTCATAGGTTTGTTGGGAGTCAATAAGATTATTTTGCAAAAGTGTACTGGAAACCATAAAACCCCATCAAAACTTTAGCTTCTTGTTTGTTGACAGAACATCAATTACATTTGAGGAAGGTATTTTGAGCTCCTTGCTTATCTGGTGGTGATCTAAAAATCCCATCTGCTGTGGATAATTCATATTCCTCTTTGCTTTCCAGCTTTGGATATGCCTGCAACACTCCTGTAACCTTGCATTTCCTTACCTACCCAACAAGGAAACCAGTACTGGCCTGCCTGCCCTCGACTCTTGGATCATTTTGCCTTTACTTTACCCCAGGGCATGTAGGACTTAGATAATGTTGGTGGACATCTGATTTATTGATACTGGGCAAAGAGGGGGACTCAAGCAATCCATGCAGTGCCAAGTGAGATGCTGAGGGAAGGCTTTTTTAGAAAGCTTCCCTGTGCACAGCTGTGATCCAGGTACATTAGAAGATGCTGAGACCTCACAAGAAGGGAAGATGAGATTGCTAAGGCTGAACTGGAGGCAAAGAGTCTATCAGTAGACTGCTTTCTCTTTCTTTCATGATACTATCCTGCTGTGGTTGAATGTACGTGTCCCTCCAAAATTTGTATGTTGAAACCTAATCACCAAGGTGATGGTATTAGGAGGCAGGGGCTCTTGGAGGTGGTTCAGTCATTAGAGGTCTACCTTTGTGAGTGGAATTGGTGCCCTTATAAAAGGGCTATAGGAAACAGGTCTTTTTTTCCTTCTACATTCCACTATCTTGGAAGCAGAGAGCAGCCTTCACCAGACACTGAATCTTCCAGCGCCTTTATCTTGGACTTCCTAGACTCCCAAACTATAAGGAAATATCAAGTCTCAGATGTTTTGTTATAGAAGCAGAACGGGACTGAGACGTATCTCAACACTTATCGTGGAATATGTTGTTTAGTGGTGGGAAGGCTGAGAGGAACCTTAGAAATTAAATGGAATAGAAAATTTAACATATAGTATACGTAAAATACACTTTTGACATAGGTTGGAATCACTCAGAACCTACTCCTACAATACTAGTGCATCAGTCAGTGTCATGAATCTTTAACTTAAATGTTTTACCCTCATACACTGCTAGTGGGAGGGCAGACTTGTGGAGCCACTCTGGAGAGTAGGCATGCATGACTTCATTGAATTAAGTCTACAGATATCCTCTGACCCAGCCATTCCAGGGCTGGGGAGACACTGGAAAGGGGACATGTAAAAACATGCTCACAACAGAGCTTTTTGTGGTGATGAGGAGTTAAATGTAATTTGGGCATCTACTACTGAGAGAAGGCAGAAGTAAAATGTGGCAGGTGTATATCATAGCAGCACCTGTAGCAGTTGACAGCTATTGATTCCATGTAAGCCTAACCACATAGATGAACCTTAAAAACATGGCTAGTGGGAAAAAGTAAGAAATAGAGTGAGATCTATAACACAACATTTACATTAATTAAAAATGCATGCATAAAAAACAATATTTATTTACATCCATACATATAGATAAGCAGATGCACATTGAACAATTAGAATGATAGACTGTGTTTGGTGGGAAAGTGGGGGAGATGGATATGTGAATAAAAAAATGAATAAATACTTTAAAACAAGAGAGGGGCCTTGCATGGAAAAATATAAGAAATGTGATTTACTCAATCCTTTACATACGAAGTTGAAAGTAAATTAATTAAAAATATCAACTCTTGGCCCAGGCTTACACCCGTAATTTGGTGAGTTAGTCTGGGCTCCTTAGCTCTATAGTCTGAATATATTTCAATGACCCAATGAGTTCTATACTAATAGAAGGGAGTGTTTGGTTAAATTAAGTTTTAAAAAAAGAAAAGAACAACCTGTTCTGCACTGATTCCTCAACTGGGTCTTACATAAATCTCTGTTGGTTCCCACAGCTGCTCTGCAATTCCTATAATTTTCTCTTGGATGCTCCAGCCCGTGTCCCTCATGGCATCCTTCCTTGAACTCCACTCTTTTTGATTCTCTGATCTCAGTTCATCTTCTCTCTTACTCTCATCACGTGAGCTCACCAACAACTTACTGGGGGATCAACATCATCTGTCCCAGTTAGGATTATTGATTGCAAATGACAGAAAGTAGCCTTGTTGCCTTTAGCAAAATAGTTTTTACAGATGTGGAAGTCAATAGAATCCACAAGAGATGGAAGGAGCAAGCTTAAATAAGAATCTGAAGGGGGTCTGCAGGCTGGGCTGCAGGAGGAATCTGGCCTAATGCTTTTATAGCTGCTACCTCTGACTCTACAGCAGGACACTGGTGCTGGACAGCTAACTGGCAGTAAGTAAATGTGGCCTCCAAAGTGGCCTCTGAGTGTCTTCATCTTCCTGTCCTCTCATCCTGAGTACTCCCTGCCTGTATTAGATGGAGTTTTCCTATGTATCTAGTGGGACATCATGTGAGTCAAGACTAGGTTATAAAAGACACTGTGGTTTCTGCCTTTCACTTTCTCAGATCATTTGATCTCGGGAAAACCAGCTGCTATGTCATAAGATCACTCAAGAAACCCTGCAGAGAGGTATTTCTGGAGAGAAACTGAGGCTTTCTCCAACAGCCAGTGACAAACTGTGGCCTTTTATTCATGGTCATGATAGCGAACCAGCTTGGAGGTTCACTCTCAGCCCCAGTCAAGACTTCAGGTGAGTGCAGGCCCAGATGACATCTTGACTGCCACCCATGAGAGACTTGAGGTCAGAAGCACCCTGCCAAGCTGCCCCAAATTCCCAACCCAAAGAAACAAAAAATAAATATTTGTTGTTTTAAGTCACTAAGTTTTAGGGTGTTTTTTATGCAGCCTAAGTAATGAATACATGTCCCACTTGCTATTGGATTATATCCACCATGTTGAAATACCTGAAGGGAGCTACTGATGGACTAAACATAAGTCATGGGCCATGCCCTGCTTCCTGGGGGCTAGTGGAATGGAACCAGATGGAATGAGGATCCCTTTGCCTCTATAGGAGAAGTGGGCACTGCAACACACTAACTCTAGGCACACAGGTAACTTCCCCAACTAGAAAGTTAGAGTTTAGACAGTCAAAGTGAAGAATTTGTATCTGAGTTGTTGCAATGTCTCTATTCTTCTAATCAGAATGTGTCAGGACATCCTTCTTCCTCTTCCCTTCTTTCTTGTCTCCAGCAGAGACACATCCTTCCTTTCCCCAAAGCTAAACTTGAGTTCTACTTGGCCTGTTGATCTCATTCCCTTCATTGGTCTCGTCTTCTGCTCATTAGTTACCTTCGTTTTGGCTCACGCCTTTTAATGTTTTCTGTGTGTCAAACATGTCAGCTCTCTGGTTCTGGATTATCTCCCCTCATTTTTCTTCCCCCTGTAGGAACCGTCTCTGTTTGGCTCAGGGACTTTTTAAACATCCTTCCTTAGTGAACTGCTGGGAGTGCAGCCTACCTTAATAAGGAAGGTTTGGGGTGAGGAATGAGGCATGCTCAAATGACCACAAAGCCAATGTTCACATGCTCTGGGGGACGGAAACCATGTTCATGGTCTGACTGACTGCATATCTCCTGCAGGTGCCTGCCCGTTCGCATCATTCCAACTTTGAATGGTCAACTGTGTGAAGAAAGCCTTTGGAAGCACAGATGGGGCTACTATAGTCCTCCTATTCTTACAGACTAGAAAATCACTACATTGCAAATGTATCGAGAGGAAGCACAGTGATTTGTTGTCATTATGTCACAATGCCTAGCACAATGCCTCAAACATAGACCGTGGTCAAAAATATGTATGTTGAACGAAATAATTGAATGAAACGGGAATGGATAGAAGGTAGAGTTACTCCGTTACCCATGCATGCACGATGGAGATGTTTTTCTTTCCCAAACAGCCTCTTGGGAGTTGTGAAAATAAAATCTAACCCTGGGGGAAGGGAAATGTTGTGATCATCAGAAGCTGCCTTGACTGAGATCTGATTAGCGGGTAGTCCCAGAATTGGAGACCCACTGAGATCAAGGTTTTCTGATCTGGCCTCTAGGAGGATTTGTAACCTTTTCACTGTGGCCCAAGAATTGACATAGCCCTTCACTAGCGCCTCCCTGAATGGCTGAGGCAGGGCTGGGGCAACAGGAGAAACTCACCGCAAAGGCGATGAGATAATCTGCCTTCCAGATACAGCTGTGCCCCCTCAGCTTCTGGTTCACTACAGGATGTCTTCCTGGCTCCATGCAGTAGAGACCATCTCCAATCCATGCTCATACCAGGAACACAGGTTTGGGGACCTGACTCTGAAGACTCAAGCTCGGGTATGAGGTTGAGACAGAGACTGAGGTTTCTGAGCCCCATCCCCTGAGTGCTGGTTCCTGTCTAACTGTCTTTTCTCTGTGATTGATTCCAGGATCATCTTGTTCAGAGGAAACCATTTCACCCACAAAGAAGTGGTCTTTCAGGCACCAACACGTAAGAGGCAACACAGCAATTGTGGCATTCCTAGGAGGGAGCAACATTTTGGCGCTGGGAGTCCTTTTGTGATGAGGAAGGGCAGCAGGGCCTGAAAGGATTTGAGCCTAGAAGTAAGGGGTAGAACTGGGCGTGATCTGAACTTTCTTCCATCCTTCTCTTTATTTATTTTCCTTTTTCTATTCTTTCTCTATTTTCTCTTGCACATTTCACATGTACTAAAATTGTTATCATAGGAACTCCATCTACAGGGGTAGGAATGGTGGCAGGGGTGTTTGTGGAGGGTATCTGTTTGTAATTAACTACGTGGCAACGCTGTCAGTCTTTCTCCCTTCACTTTATTATACTTCTGCTTCCTCTTTATCCATTTCTTAATGCCTTATGTTTGTGCTTCCATCTTTCCCACTATATCAGGAACCTCATCAGAAATCTACCCAACACGCAGGATGCCTTCTCTAGTTCCCTGTTTCCCTCTCTCTCTGCAACATTAATATGAGTCATTCTCTCCCCCTGGCCTCCGTGACAACCCCAGCTCCTCTAGCAATTCTGATCATTGCTTTGGGGCTCTCTTCAACTGCTCCTTCTGTCTTTCTGTGCCTTAAATGCAGACATTCTCTGAAGTTCAGTTTTCAGTGATCTCATCCTTTCTTACTTCCTCTCCTCAAAGTCCATCCACACAAACTGTTTTATCACTCTATATAGCTGATTCCTAAATCTCTCTACCCTAGATTCTCTTCCAAATGTTAGGCCCACATTTCTGCAATCCAACGGCCATCGCCACATGGATCTGTTTGCAAAACACCAAGTCATACGGTGAACATGGTTGGGGAGGAGGAGACAGGGTAAGAGAATAAGCAGTACACAGCAAGAGGTTATAAAGGACCATGCATGCCTCCATCAGAGCTCAGTTGCCACAGAATTCACTGTGCAGCAAGAAAGGTTTAATACAGGGAGTTGCATACTGCAAAATTATTAGAAGGAATAACTGTCAACTCTCAGAAGCACTCAGCTACTGACACGATCAGGAAAGCTGCCCCCAACCCCAATGCAGAAAGCTGTCAAATCAGGAAATATCTCTTCAATTAGAAAGTTGCTGACTCCAGAAAACTCCACATCTACCTAAGCAGCACCCAAAAAAGAATCCTTTGTACCCTGCCTTGCTTCCCGTTGGACTCAGTTCTAAAACAGAGACTCACGTGAGCTTATATGATTTATAGAATCTAAGTCATATTCAGAGCTCCACCTGCAAGAGATCCTGAGAAATGTATTATTTGATTTTCAGCCTCTGCCTTCTAAAACGTGTTGGGATAAATGCTGAGCGAGGCAGTCTGTGGTCTCTGCCATGTTGTGTGCACTAGGCAGGGCTCTTTCTATTGCAAGTGGCAGGAATCCAACTTTATCTCACTTGGATTCAAAAAGAAACATCATTGGCTTGTAATGAATGTGAAGGAAGGGCAAGGGCCAGTCTGGCTCCAGGGACAAGTGACACTGAGAATCTCTCTTCTCACTCTCCACCTGCTGCTTCTGCTTTTCTTTCTGTGTTAGTTCCATTCTCCCCCACTGAAGAACTTTCTCCATGAGCCTGGAGATGTGGTCATAATGCTCCTAAGCACCCTTCTTTTACCATTTCTCCATTACATAGGAAGAGGCTTGCTTTTCTTGGTTCTAATTGTAAAAGTGTCCAGAAAGACCATTATTTGTGCAGCTTGAATTTAAAAGGCAGCCCCTTTTAAAACCTCATTTTAGAGATAGATGAAAATCAGGTTCCAAAAAGGAGGGACTGACAGCTTAGCAATAGCCACTACAGAAATAATATGAGGTCAGAAGAATGTCCCAATTCGTGTTTCCTACACTCTGATACAGCTTTTTTCCCCCTCAAATCTGAACATGATAGAAAACTAATGCATAACCTTAAGCCATAAAGTGGTACAATAGAATAAGAATATTTTTGTCCAATTGCTAAAGGGACTGAATGAGATAATGAATGTACCTGACAGCATGGTTCATAGTACCAGGAGGTGCTTGCCTTGATTTAGATTCCCCCAGAAGCTCCTTTTGTTTTTTTGAAATAAAGATTCAAGTACAAGTCATTTACTTGGGAAGTGCAGGGGATACCCGTAGTAGAATGGAGAAAGGGGAGCAGACAGTCAAGGCTGAGTTATTTAGCTACTGCCACCATAGTAGACTGAAGCTTAAGCCCATGAGGAAACTCTTGGAAGTGGTACAAAATGCATGCCTCAGAATTATCTCACCTGAGGGGCAAGGGAACTAGGATATGTATATATCACTTTTGGGAGTCATTGGCTGAGGGCTGCTTCTGTGGGGTTATTCCTCTGCACTGCTCTCCTGCTACAGACATGGGCAGAGTGGCCTTCTGTGGTTCTAGCCTGAGCACAAAAGTTCCAAGGAGCACAGGAGAGTCTGCAGTGCTTAATATGTGTGAGCTCCTCCCCAGGTTCCTCTCCCCTGGCCATTGGCTTAAAAGTCCCTTGAGTGTAGGAACCACATCTTTATTCTCAAATCTTCCACAGAAGGTAGTACAATCTCTTACACATAGTAATGGTCAAGAAATATGTATTCTTGCTTAATTAATGACATTGCAGGACAGCTTTATCCTGGTGATCTTTTGGTATTGCCTCTGTATATCTTGGATTTCTGGGACAGAATAAATTTCGTGTCATTATATTCTTTCCTTAAGTATATAATAAAACATGATCTGACTTTTATACTTTGTAATACTTCTCATGCAATTGTATTCATAAATAAATTTTAAAAGCCTACAAAGTTTATGTTACAGGTTGTATGTGTGTGTGTGTGCGTGCGCGCTTCATCTCAATAAGAAATAAATTGGAGGAATTTGGAGACTCCTGGCATGTGGATTCTTACGCGCTTCCCCTGTCTGACTCAGCATAGTCATCGGCCAGCAATAATAACCTCCTCTCTGTGCACTCAGCTTGTCAAGTTCTTGAGCCAACGAGAACCAAGATTTATGTTGTGTTGAGAACTCCTTTCCTCTAGGGGTGAAGAGAGGCAGGAAAGGTCTGATATAAATCTGTTGCCTTAATTCTCTTTTTCAGGTCAGAACACCTGGGTTAAATGAGGAATGATGAGAGCCCCGGGTGTAGATAAGCAGCCAGCTCTAGATTCTTCTTTCATATCACAATGCACAGGTACAGTTTCCTCCCATGCACCTTGTCTTGGATCCCAGCTCTGATCCCAGCTCAGTAACCTTGAACCCAAATCCTAGTCACCTAATTTTCTGGGACTCCTCTTTCCCTGGTTGCTGGCTTCTATTTTGTAGCCCAACATCTACCCTAACTCAGACAGAATCCATGTCACTTTTCATTGTCTCTCCTAGAATTGTCCCTGCCTAGAAGCTACTGGCACTGTGCTTATCTGTTGCTTCAAACTGGTCAAATTCCTTAAATATTGATGATGGAGTTTACTGTATCTCCTTACAATTGGGTGGTCACCGCCAGTGCTCATCGGTCCACGCAACCCTCAACTCTTGCCAACATTGGCAAAAATCCCATTCACCATCTCCTCCTTTCTTCTTGTATTGATCTTCCAGCATGCTTGGAGACAGGGTCACCAGTGGATGCATTTAGGACATTGTTAAAGTGGGTTATTTTAGTTGACATTGCCTAGATTTGGGATTCCACCTTGCCTTTCTTATCTCTAGACCACAGGATACTGATGCTGTCTTTCTGCATCCTTCCAGATGGGAAAATCCAAGAGATGGGATTTGATAATGAGCATCCAGCACTGGGTTGTTTAAAGTAACTGGCATGAATGCCTTGTTCATACCATGGGGTATCCAGACGAGTGTTCAGTTTCAGATACCTCCACTGTGCCCCTTATGGTTTCCTTAATGTATCAATTACTGAGTAATGCCATTTCCATTTGGGATTGGTGGCTAGGCAACAAAGAGAAGATAGAGCTATTTTTCTAACTTATTTTTCAGGAGAAAAATATTTTGATAAAATATTGACAAGTTTTCAACCTTGCTTTCTGTAGGACGCTCCTGTTGCTCAGTTTCTGTCCTTGCCTTTCTTCTTACCTCTTCACCTGAAACTTGCTTTTCCCCTTCCTCCCTCTTGCCTTTCCTTTCTCCTTTCTTCATTCTTTCTTTCCTTCTCTTTCTTCTTTCTTCTTTTAGGAGGCAAACCATAGCTTCACTGTTTGCTTTCTTGTGCCCTTGGTACCTATCATACATTCTCTTTAAGTTCCTTTACTCTAGTTATGAGCTACGATACAATTCTTAAGTGTTTTCAGAGCAGTTGGGCTACCTCGGTGCTTTCCTTTATTTCCTAAAGGCTGCATGTATTTCTTGAAAAGCTTCCCAAGCATCAAACGACATCTACAAAGGCCCAGAAATCAATGCTTCAAGTAGATTCCTTGCAAAGTCACTATCATAGTCTCCAGAGCCTTGGTCAATAAATAGCAAATCCTGGAGACGTAAATAATCATTTCTAAGATTGTATACTTGGTCTTGAAACTGTCCCAGTCAGTGTCTTACTCAGAGCCTGGAAAGGGAGAAGGGGAAGAGTTACAAAATTTCCATTTAAATTGAGACTCTTTCCCCTGGAAACCCAGAGGCCTCTCTGCTGGCCTCCTGCTGTTTGCTTCCTTTTATGCATCCTATTTGGAGGATGGCATGATTATTCCCTAAACATATTACTGCAGCTCTTCCGGCAGATTCTCTCTTCTAGGAATGTTACAAATGAATTACCATACGGTGTTGGCATGCGGCCTCAGCCAGCAGGAGCCAATTATTTAAAAAATTTCCAAGCAAATCAGATCAGTGTTTCGCAAGTTACTGGCCAAGAATCTTCAGAAAGTCATGTGGCGTCCCTTCACCACAATATGCGTTGCTGACCTAAATGTGTACAAATTTCATCATCTCTAGGTCCACACCCCAAGCCCTGTGAGTTTTGTTAGGGACACCAGCTCAGAATCATTTGCAGAAATCGAACGAGATAACTTCACATATCAAAACTGTAAATGGATGTTTGATGAGATCAGATCAGTACGTTTTCTTAATTAGGCAGCACAGACTCCCCCTTGCCAGATGGATTGAGCCGCACCTATTTGTGACACAACTTCATCACACTTTGCCTTGCTGTCAGGGCCGTGTTTCAGGGAGGAATATGTTCCCTTGGCTAGATTAAACATACGCCATCCAAATCTGGCATTTCCATCTATAAGAAAGAGACTGTGCTGAATTGGATCACGTAAGAATGTATGTCATGGTTAAAATACATTAGCAATCAGCAAATGGGGAGCTTCTGCCACGTCTGATTTGAATTCTTAAAAAAATCATTTATTTATGGAAAGAACGGACTCTGCTTTTATTAGTTAGCACATCAAATGGGTATTCAAAAATATTTAGCCTGAGGGATAAAAGAGTAAGCACAAAATCAATGTGTCACATGGCCAATTTTTGTTGTTTATGTTTCTTTGAACTGTCAGGCTGTCTGGAGATGGTTCTGTCTCTGACGACAGGTGGTTCAGGGCAGCGAGGAGTTTATGTCACTTAGACAACAACTTCAGGACTTTATGTCTCTTTCCATCAGGTGCTTCTCCTGCTAAATTCTTTCTGGTAAAGTTTTATTCTGTTTATTTTTATTCTGCTATCAAGAGAAGTAGGGCTCTCGATGGTCACCGATATCCATATACTGTAGAAATTTTACTAACTGGAAAGTATGGTTTCATTTAAACATTGAGTACCCAATAGAAAAACATGTTTTAAAAGTCATAATGAAAACATATGAGAAATATTAGTGTCTACTTTTGTCTAAATAGATCTGTTTTCTTTGATTTTTTAATTACGTTATAACAGGATCTAGAGTATGTTATCATTTTTCAGAATTATCACTGTAGGAGATCAATCTGAATCTGTGCTGATCTCTAGGCATACATCTGTGATTATGAACCACCATATTGAGAGGGGTTTTGTTGTTATCGTTGTTGTTTGTTTCTATTTCCCCCTTTTCTCCTACAGGAGAAAAATATACTCGTATTCACTGAGATACTAATTTAGGTTATTTTCAGTTATTTCCCAGCCTATGAGTAGAAATACATCATATTAACACTAAAACTTACATAGTCACCATATATTTGTATATAAAGTGCATGAATAGATTTGCAGTTTCCCGCCTCCAGGTGTTTCTGGAAATTCTGCTGAGGTTGCTTTAAACGCATCAGGACTTGGTCCAGCCTGGCAAGGACTCCAGAGCTGCTGGTAAGAGTGGTTCCTCGCCTGACTGTTCACACCATGGCTTCTTCTTGCAGAACCTGTGCCCTTAATGCTGCAGAGCTGCAAATCTGTCACTGCCACCTCTGAGTAGATCACTTTTAAGGGACCTTGGTCAAGACTGCTTTTATGAAGAAAAGAGGGTGATATGATTTGGCTCTGTGTCCCTAACCAAATCTCACCTTGAATTGTAATAATCCATACGTGTCATGAGAGAGATCCGGTAAGAGGTAATTGAATCATGGGGGCAGGTTTTTCCCATGCTGTTTTCATGATAGTGAATAAGTCTCATGAGATCTGATCATTTTATAAAGGGGGAGTTCCCCCTGCACAAGCTCTGTCCCTTGCCTGCCGCCATGTAAGATGTCCTTTTGTTCTTCCTTTGCTTTCTGCCATGATTGTGAGGCCTCCCCAGCCATGTGGAACTGAGTCCATTAAACCTCTTTCCTTTATAAATTACCCAGTCTCAGATATGTCTTTATTAGCAGTTTGGAACAGACTAATACAGAGGGGACTATCACTTCTCTCTCTGTTTTTCTCAAGCAAGGGCTTTGGTGGTGGGAGACAGGGTTATTGCTTGGACCCCTGTTGTTAGCTCATGGACACAGCTGTCTTCTTGTCCTTGAGCCTTTTCATTGTTGTGCAATGCAACCCATTAGGGCTCATCTCATTGAGCTGAGATGGATTCTCTTTGCTCCACCTTGAGATGGCCCTGCAGGAGATTCACAGAAGGCAGAGGATGCCCTGGGTGCTCATAGTGCCATGGCAGCTCCATAGTCTATAAGGAGGTGAACTGTTACACTCAATGGGGAGGGTGGTGCAATTCAGACCAACAGCGTGTCCCAGCTGGGTGGCTCAGCTCCCAAAGTGTTACCAAGTTCTGTGAATAAGTCCTTTCAGTTCACATACACTGCCCCCTTTCTCCTTCAGGGCACACATAGCACCATGGTGGCTGGGCTGGGCTGGCTTCCCACGACAGCTGCAAGTTGCATCTGCAGCCATGAGTCCCCTCCTTCCTTCAGTTCTGAAGCTGTATCTGATTTCACTGTGACAGCCCCTCTCTCATGGGTCCCATCATCCCTCCCTGCATCTCACTTGTATTGGGAATTCCCAAAGGTAAGCACTGGATATCTCTGATGATGTCCTACCTCCTTTGGGTAGGGCTCCAGTTGTTACTTCCAAGAGAGTCTTTAAACCTCATTTGAATCAAATGACAGGGGAAGAGAAAAAGCACTAATTAACTCCATATGCCTGACATATTGAGAATCATCTCTGCTCCTAGCAGGATCCTCACAGACCAAGGTTTTCTGTTGCCTTCTTTCACCTTATAGAGTCTTGTGTTTCAGAGCCTGCCTTTTCAAGTTTCTTTTAGTTTTTTTAAATAAGCGGCCACAGAGTGGTACAAATTATATGTATTTTTATACATTTTTACATTTTAATCTTTTAAGTAGTTTTACTTAGGTATAATGGATATATAATAGATTGCACATTTAAAGTGTACAATTTGATAAGTTTTGACATATGTATATAATCCATAAAACCAGAGCCACAAATCAAGATAATAAATATATTCATCATCCCTCCAAAATTACCTCTGTGCCCCTTTAACCCTTCCTCTTTATCTGGCTTCTTTCACTCATGTAATTATTTGAAATCTATCCATGTCATTGTATGTATTAAGAGTTCATTCTTTATTGTTACTAATATTCCAATGTGTAGATACACTGCAACTTGTTTATCCAGTTACATGTTGATGGATATTTGGATTGTTTGCAATTCTGGACCATTGCAAATAAAACTGCTATGAATCTTCATGTACAAGCCTTTGTATGGACATATGTTTTCATTTAAATTGGGTAAATTCTAGGTGTGAAATGGCTGAGTCATATTATGGTGCATATATTTAATATTTTTAAAAACTGCCAAACTTTTTTCCAAAGTACCATTTTACATTTCCACCAGCAGTGATTGAAAGCTTCAGTCCCTCCACATCCTTATAATCAGTCTTTTTAGTTTTAGTCATTCTAATATGTGTACAGTGCATGTTGTGGTTTTAATGTGCACTTTTCTAGTCTAATGATGTTGAGCATCTTTTTATGTACATATTTGATAATTATGTGTCTTCTTTAATGAAGTGTGCATTTGACCCTTTTGCCCATTAAAGAAATTGTTTAAAATTTCTTACTCAATTTTGGGAGATCTTTACATATTCTGGGAACAAGTCATTGGTTAGACACATGTTTTGCAGATATTTTCTCCCAAGGTATGGTGCAAGGTATGGATTGAAGTTTATCTTTTTGCAGGGGAACATATAAATAAATAATTACTTCAGCATCTTTTGTTGAAAAGACTGGAAGACTTTCATCTTTTGTTGAAAGTTGTTTCTCCACTGAATTGTCTTTGCACCTTTTTCAAGTCAAGTGTGTATTTGTTCTGAATTGTCTATTCATTTTCATTTTCTATTTGCCTATCTTGTTATCAATACTAAACTGTCTAGATTATTGTAGATTAGTGATAAGTTTTGAAGTAAGGTGGTATTAGTTATCTCACTCTTTGTCTCTTTATTAAAGTTCTTGTGGATATTGTAGGTCCCTGCATTTCCTTAAGAATTTTAGAACCAGCTCATTGGGATTTCATTAGAATTGAATTATCAATTTGCTGAAAACTAACATCATAAAAATATTAAGTTGTTTGACCCATAAACACAGCATTATCTCTGTATATTTAGGTCTTTAATTTCACTCAATATTGTATTATAGTTTTTAATGTATAGGTATTGATGTCACTAGTTACATTTACATCTAAATATTTAATATTCTTATCCTATTGCAAAGGATATTTTGTAAGACTTTTAATTCACTCTAGTTGCATATTTCTTTGTATTTTCTACTTAGAAAACCATATTATCTGCAAATAAAAACTGTATTACCTGTTCCTTTCCAATATGGGTGTTTTTGTTTCTTTTTCTTCTCATATACAATGGCTAGAACTTCCAGTACAAGGTTGAATAGAAGTGCCAAGAGCAAATAACCATGCCATGCTCCCAATTTTATGAATGTAAGCATCCATGTCATTATGGATTAACACAGTTCTCTTTTATTGCCAGTTAGCTAAGATTTTTTTTTCATGAATGGATGTTGAATTTTGTCAATTACATCTATTGAAATGATCACCTGGACTTTTTATTTATGAGTTGCTATTTTAAATTATATTGATTTAAAATGTTAAACCAACCTTGCATCCCTGGGACAAACCTCACTTGATCATGATGTATCATTTTTTATATGTTGTTGAATTCAGTTTGCTGAAATTTTATTTAGAATTTTTTTGTTGATGTTCATGAGGAACTTTGGGCTGTAGGTTTCTTTTTTTGTAATGTCTTTGTCTAGTTTTGGAATCAGGGTGCTGCTGGCCTCACAGAATGAGTCAGGAGATAGCATTCCCTCCTATTCCATTTTCTGAAAGTATTTGGTACGATTTATAGGTAAAGTCATCTGGGTTTGGAATTTTATTTATTGAAAGGAAATTTATTTAACTGCAAATTTATTTTCTTCAATACATATAGAGGTATTCAGGCTGGTTCTCATTCACTGATATTTAGTAGTTTGTGTCTTTCAAGGAAATTGTTGATTTCTTGTAAGTTGTTGAATTTATGGACATAACATTGCCCTCATCATTTTAATATCTGTAGGATCTATAAAGATACCATTTCTCTCATATCTGATATTGCTAGTTTGGTTCTTGTCTTTTTTTTCCTGATCAGCTTGGTTAGAAGTTTCATTAAATTTCTCTATTGATTTCTCATTCCTTGACTTCTACTCCGATATAGCTTGAATATTTTTCACACCCAGATCTCATGTTGAAATGTAATTCCCAGTGCTGGAGATGGTGAAATGGGGGCAGGTGGGAGGTGTTTGGATCATAGGGGCAGATCCCTCATGAATGGCTTGGGCCATCCCCTTGGGTGATAAGTGAGCTCTTGCTCTGAGTTCATATGAGATCTGGTTGTGCAAAAGTGTGTGACACCTCCCCCACCATCTCTTGCTCCTGCCCACCGTCTCTTGCTCCTGCCTTCACCATGTGATGTGCTAACTCCTCCTTTGCCTTCTGCCATGATTAGAAGCTTCCTGAGGTCTCATCAGAAGCCAAGCAGAAGCCCAGCACTGTAATTCCTACACATCCTGCAGAACCATGAGCCAATTAAACCTCTTTTCTTTATAAATTAACCAGTCTCAGGTATTTCCTTGCACCACACAAGAACAGCCTAATATGCATTCTGATATTTATTATTTCTTTTGTTCTGTTTAATATGAGTTAATTTGCTCTTCTTTTTCTAGTTTCTTGAGATAAAAACTGAGGCCCATTAATTTGAGCCTTTGTCTATTTTATAATATAGGCATTGAGTGCTATAAATTCACCCAAGTACTGCTTACTGTGTCCCCCAAATTTTGATTTGTATTTTTCTTTTCATTCAGTTCAAAATACCTTTTATTTCTTTTGGTTTCCTCTTTGACTCCATCTATCATTTAGTTTCCAAATATTTGGAAATTTTCCCAATATCTTTCTATTACTAATTTCAAATTTAATTCCACTGTGGTCAAAGAACCTTGAAATCTTTAAAATTTTAAACATATTGAGACTTGTTTAATGGCCCAGATTATGATCTATTTTAGTAAATGTTCTGTATTTTCCTGAAGAGGTTGTGTATTTTATTGTTGTTGAGTGGGATGTTCTATCAATGTCTGTTAGGTCAAGTTGGTTAACAGTGTTGTTCAAGTCTTCTATACTCTTGTTTTATTCATTATTGAGAGATGGGTATTAAAATCTCTGACTATAATTATGGACTCGTTTATTTAATTCCTCGTAATTCTATCACTTTTTGTTTCACTCATTTTGAAACCATATTGTTAAGTGCCTGAGCATTTGGTATTATTATGCCTTCCTGGTGAATTATGCTTTTTAAAATTACAAAATGACTTTCTTTACTGTTGGTAGTGTTTTTTGCCCTGATGTCTAATACTCATATAACCACAACAACTTTCTTTTGATTAGTGTAAGCATTGATGGTGTTAATTAGTATTGATTAGTAGTACATTTTTGTATCCTTTTACTTTTAACCTTTTTGTGTTTGAAGTGTGTTTCCTGTAGACAATATATAGTTGAGTTTTGCTTTTATATCTAATATAATAATCTTTGACTTTTAATTGGTGTGTTTAGATCAATAGTTGGCAAATTTTTTCTGTAGAGGGCCAGATAGTAAATATTTCAGTCTTTGTGGACCAAGTCTGTATGATCTTTGCCTTCTCCTGCTCCTCCCCCGATTCTTTCCTCCTTCTTTCTCCTCCTTTCTGTTTCTTCTCCTCCTTCTCAATGATTCATTAGAAATGGAAATACCATTCTTAGTCAATGACTGTAAAAAACCAGGCTACAGGCCAGATTTGGGCCATAGGGCTTAGTTTGCTGACCCCTGATTTATGCCACTTATATTTAATGTGATTGTATTGTTAGGTTTAAAAATATATCATCTTGTCATTTTTCTCCTTGTGCCATCTTGGTTTTTTGTTGTTGCTGTTCCCTTTCTCTACTTTTTATGTCTTCATTTGTATTAATTAAGTGTTTTTTTGTAATTCATTCTATCTCACCTCTGGCTTACTAGCTGTGTCATTGTTTGTTACTTAGACCTTGTTTTAAGGTTTATAATACATATTGTTAATCGCAATCTATCTTCAAATGATATCATACAATGTCACTTATAGTATTAGACTTACATACTTAAATTTTTCCACTCTCATTCTTTGTGCTAATGGTGTCATACATTTTATTTTTACACATGTTATAAATCCCATATTATTATGATTTTGTCTTAAACAATCAATTATTTGTTAAAGAAACTTAAATAATAAAAAAATCTTATATATTGACTTATGTGTTTACCATTTCCAATGGTCTTCTTTCTTTTGTATAGATCAAGATTTCCATCTAGTTTCATTTTCCTTTGCCTTGAAGGACTTCCTTTCTTTAACATTTCTTATAGTAAATATCTGCTGCTGATACATTCTTTCAGCTTTGTATGTCTGAAAAAAAGTGTTTATTTTGCTTTTTTTTTTGGAAATACATTCCCTGAGTATAGAATTTTAGGTGACAGTTTTTTCTTTCACAGCTTTAAAGATGCTGCTCCACTCTCTTCTCACTTGCATTAATTCTGATGAGAAAGCTGCTGTCATTCTTGTCTTTGTTTCTTTGTGCATAAAGTGTCTCCCTTAACCTCACCCTTGGATTGCTTTAAAGAGTTTCTGTTAGCACTGGTTTTGTGCAATTTGATTATAATGTTCCTTGATGTAAATTTCTTCATGTTAATTGTGCTAAGGTTTATTGAGCTTCTTATCTTTGTGGGTCTTTAGTTTTCATCAAACTCAGAAAAAATTTGGCCATTATTTCTTCAATTATTTTTTCTTCTTCCCTCCTCTTTCAGGACTCCATTTAAATAAATATTGGACTGCTTGAACTTCTCCCATAACTAATTTTATACAATTCATTTTTCTCTGTGTATTTCATTTTGTACAGTGTCTACTGCTAAATAGTTTGTTTACTAATGTTTCTCCTGCAAAGTTTGATACACTGTTAATCTCATCTAATGTAGTTTTTATTTTAGACATCATAATTGTCATCTCTAGAAGTTCATTTCAGTCTTTTTAATATTTAAATATTACATATTACATCTCTATTTAAACTTGTTGTACGTATGGAAATGATTTATAAGAACTGTTTAACATTCTTTTCTGCTAGTCTAACATCCATGTCTTTCCTGAGTTGGTTTTAATTAACTGAATTTTTTTTCATTATGAGACATATTTTTATGCTTCTTTGAATGTCTATTAGTTTTTTATTGGATGCCAGACATGAAGTAACTTGTTGGGTGCTGGCTAGATATGTATCTATAAATTCGTATAAATATTCTTGAGTTGTTTTCCAGAACAAAATTCAAATACTCGAAAATACTTCGATTCTTTTAAGTCTTGCTTTTAAGATTTATTAGGCAGCACTAGAGCAGCCTTTAGTTTAGGATTAATTTTGCTAATTCTGGTCTTTCATACTCCATCTTAGACAGAAGCAAAAATCTTTTTGACAAGTTTTTAATTTTAGAAAACCTATTAAAAGCCAAAAAGAAAATTGTACCACCTAAGGTGCCAGTATCAGGAGTCAACCCTGTCTGGGTTAGTATTTCATTCCTCTTGGTTTTCTGTATAATGTTACTGTCCTCTAATATTTTCTTTGTCTAATAAATAGATGTGTTCATAAATAATAACCTACATTTTTACTCTTTTATAGAATTTTGCCTTCTTCTTTCTTTAGTTCACATATGATATATATATTTTTTACATATAAGATACATGTATATTCATATCTTTATAATTTTATAATTTCTCTGATCTGCAATGTTTGGCAAAGGGTGGACTTAAGCAGTATTTTAAGTGATAAGATTTTGAGTGGACCTCTGTCCATATGTTCCAGTTTCTATTGCCTATAACAAATTACTTTGAATCTAAATGATTTTTTAAAAATACTTTATTACATTCATGGATCACACAAGTTGGAAATTCATAAGGAGTACAGTAGTGTTGGTTTAGCTCTCTTTCATGATGTCTGGCATCTGTGCTGGGATGTCTCACTGGCTGGGGGCTAGAATCACCTAGAGATGTCTTCACTTCCATATCCAGAAGTTTATGCTAGCTGTAATCTGCAACCTCATATGGGGCAGTCAACCTGAGCATGTACATATGGTCTCTCCCTAAGACCTGGACTTACTCACAGTAGTTTCAGGGCAATTGGCCTCTTAAACCATGGCCAGGGCTCTACCACAAGTGTCCCAGTATACAAAGTTGAAACTGTATCACTTTTTATCACCCAGCCTTGGAAGACGTATGTCATTGTTTCCCCTTTATTTGGTAAACGAGTGGCAAGCCCACCTGGGTCCAAGGGAAGGGATGAAGGCATCATGTGTTTTGTTTGTTTGTTTGTTTGTTTGTTTTCAGACAGAGTTTTGCTCTTTTTGCCCAGACTGGAGTGCAATGGTGCTATCTCAGCTCACTCCAACCTCTGCCTCCTGGGTTCAAGCTATTCTCCTGCTTCAGACTCCCCCAAGTAGCTGGGACTACAGGCGCAGAAAGCACCATCTCTTGATAGAATACTAGAAAGATTACGTTGTGGAAGTGCTTGGAAGATGTGAGATATTGTTGCAATCGTCTTTGAAAAATATAATCTGCTACAGTCTGCCTCTGATCACAAAAAAATTCATGTCCATTTTCACATGTAAAACTCAGTTATTCTCCCTATGCCCTTGAAAGTCTCATCTCATTGTGGCATCAGTTCAAAGTCCAAGATCTTGTCAACTAAATTTTGTCGGTTGACCTTAGGTCTTCTCTGGTGCAACTTGTCTAGTATAGCTCATGCTATAAGGATATATGGATTAAAGTGAAAAGTTATCTGCCTCCCATTCGTGCACACATCAAGGTGGGAGAGGCATATGATAATCACTATAGTATTTCTATTCTAAAAGAGGGTAATGAAAGGCACATAGCAGTCACTGATCCATAGCAATTCAAAAATTCAGTCAAGCACGTGTCAGTTCCTTAGTTAGGGTTCAGTACTACTCCCTGGAGTTGTCCTCCATGACTCTTGGCTTCTGTTTCCATAAAAAATTTTCCATATTTGCAACAAGGTAGCCTTCTAAGCCTGCTTTCTATCCATAAGAGCTTAGGGATTCAAAGACCTTTGTTTACTTTCTGTTTCCTCTGTTCCTTTCTGTCCAAACTGGTACAATTCCAATAAACATTTTTGGGATTCCTGTGTTATTATCTTTTCCCACAGTTTTTTAGTTAAACCCCACCCTCACAAATCTCTTAGAGATTAGCCCTTCTTTACCTTGAGATTTCTGTAAGACAAACCCCTTAAGGATCTTAGAAACCCTGTTGTCTAACAGAGGAGGTCTGCAAGAAATTCCTTTAAGATACTTAGAAAGGGCCAGATGCAGTGGCTCATGCCTGCAATCCCAGCACTTTGGAAGGCCAAGGTGGGCAGATCACCTGAGGTTGGGAGTTCTAGACCAGCCTTACCAACATGAAGAAATCCCATCTCTACTAAAAATGCAAAATTAGCCAGGCATGGTGGTACATACCTGTAATCCCAGCTACTCAGGAGGCCATGGCAGGAGAATCGCTTGAATCTGGGAGGCAGAGGTTGCAGTGAGCTGAGATGATGCCACTGCACTCCAGCCTGGAAAACAAGAGCAAAATTCCATCTCAAAAAAAAAAAAAAAAAAGATACTTAGAAGGCCTTTTGTCTATTTGAAAAAGTCTATGCAGCATAAGCTTAAGTAATTCTGAGGCCCTAATAAAGAGTATTAAAGCCATGCTCTTGGCTTTATGTTTACTCTGAGATGTTTTTGTATTTTAGCACCCTGGATATGATCTTCACCTTGATGCCATTTTGGTTTTTGAACATTTTTTGCTGTGAGAGGATGCCTTTATCTTTCATCTAAATTTTTCTTTAAAATGCAATAGTTTCTTTTTTTGGCTCATCTATATGTATCTTATCATACATACCTAAAATAACTCAGTGGGCACTTTGATATTTTGCTTGAAAATCCTCTTAGCCAAATCCACCAGCTCATTAGGTTTATTTTTATTTTCCATGTCATTGCAAAAAACACTTACATTGCAAGAAACATTGCAAAAAACAATGTTACCAAACTTTCAACCACTATACAGTAAGGGCTATCTTTTTCTCCAGTCTTGTCCTTTGAGCCTTCATCCATCACTATCTCCTCAAGGCTGTCTCATCACTATTGGTCAAAGTAATCAAAACTCTGCCAATATTCACATGGAAGTGAGTGGAAAATATTGTTAGGGGTGAAATAATGTCACACTGTAGAAGGGCAAGTAGTAGGACAGGAGATATTTCTGCAGCTACCATTGGCAAATACAATCTGGCACCTTACATATTAAAAACTCAGTGCTTGTGGGCAAGTGAGGTTTATCACAAGATGCAAAAAACCCACAAGAAGACACTATTATGGGATAAGACTAGAGAAAACTACTCCAGGTTGGGAGCAAAGATGCATGATTGGGCTTGTCCCTTTTGAATCTTCTAAGAATTTTCTTGCTGCTTGTTATAAGATAGAGTTGTGATGGTGAGGGCAAAGGAGGAATACGGAAAGGAAATAGCCAAGAATACAATGCATCCTGAGGTCCCAAAGTTACTAAGACAATGTAAGCTAACATGGCCTTTGCTTTTCTGTTTATTATGCTATACCTTAAGGAGTTCACACCTATTAAATAAGTGGTCCTGGATTAATAAAGTAGTGCAGTGGAGACTTTTAAAAAAAATTATCCCACTTTTGGCCACCTATTGCATTTCATATTCCAATGCTTTCTTTATTAATATTTAATGAGGATCAACATTGCGCCACTTACTGTAGCTATTAAAATATGGGCTTGACCTAAATTAGCTCAGAATGATGGGCAGAGATAACCGTGTTAACAAATATTTCAGATATATCTGGATAATTTCTAGAAAAAATATTTTTAAAAAACAGCTAAAGGAAGAATAAAAAAGTAAAGAAAGGTTTAATCGTAGGCTGAGTGGCTGGAGTATTGCTGACATAGAGTTAATTCATGAAAAGTAAAAATTAATTTCCAGGTAGAGAAGTAGTAGACCATGTAAATAGTATTTCTGGAAGAAGGATTAACAATTGCAGAAGCATAAAGTCACAAAAGGACATAGCATGTCTTAGAAAGAATGAGAAATTTAGCATGGTTGAGCCCTAGGGGTCCTAATGGAAAGTAAGAGGTGAGGCTGGAGAAGGTTGGAGGTAGATCGCAAATCCTTGTACATTATGTTATTTAGTGTTTATTTTATAGGCACTGAGAGACCAGTAAATGTCTTTAAATAGAAAG
Source organism: Ateles fusciceps (assembly GCA_036589455.1). NCBI lineage: Eukaryota > Metazoa > Chordata > Mammalia > Primates > Atelidae > Ateles > Ateles fusciceps. The sequence continues at coordinate 2,446,522 of JAZHEH010000579.1, read as the reverse complement.
TGATCAGGAAGATGACACTGATGGTAGTGTGAGAGAAAGAAAAAGAAAAAAACTGGTGGCAGAAAGGACACTTAGGGAGTTGTCACAATAGTTCAGGAGAGAGAATAGCAAGCCCTATGCTGAGACAGTGGCAGTGGGGGACTCTGGGAAAAGGTCAGGTGCAGAAGATTATGCTGAAGCTTACTCTGTAACATGTGGAGACTGATTGAGTGGATGGTGCAGAGTCATCAAGACTTCTAGCTTGGGAACTCAATAGATGGTGATACCATTAATTCAAACAGAAAATATAAAGAAACAGCTTTGCAGGAGTGTGGAGTAGAAACCCAGAGTTCAATTGTGTACCTGTTAGGTTTATGGCACTTCTGGAATATTAAAAAAGAGATGTCCAAGACACCATTGGAAATATGGGTCTGCAGTTTGGGAGAGAGGTTGAAACTGAAGGTGAAGTTGAAGTCATGGATGTTCTCCTGTTTTAAATGATGCAAGTTTGGGGACTTGGGATTTGTCATTGTGCTAAAATAGAGCACGTCAACTATTGACAAGACTTTGCTCAGTTTTAAACACAGGAGCTTTTCATCATTTCAAAAGATCTAACATCTCTTCCTAGAGAACACTAAGAGAGGCCTTGGGGGCTGGCTCAGAAGAGGGGTCAGTTGATGATTGGTGAATTGAATCAGGGTTAAAGCCCAGTACTGGGAGATGTGTCCCTGCCTCAGTAACTGATGTATTATTTATTAAAAGTACCCCACTCACTTCCCAAGAAAACAGAGGGCGTATAATAGAAGATACATACACATTAAGAAAGAGTAAGAAAATCCAGTTATAAAAGGAGAAGATAATTATTAGGGACCTTCCACTAAGAATAAGAAGTATCACTGAACACAAAATGTCACTGTGAGTTCACTGGTAGCCAGGGAAAGGAGGCATAAAGCAAAGAACACCCATATATCAGGAAGGACGATCCATTTCCCTAGCATTTAATTCAAGGAGAAACTCAGGAAATAATATGAAGACCATCTTCAAAAACAATCTTAGGAAATACCAAATATTATTCTTAATATTGTTCCTTATTTAGATGAACTTCATGATGTTAAATCCTATGTCCATGTAGACATTTCTATGGATAGCCAATGTGATGTTATGTACCCTTAGCAAGTCGTCTCTTCTTTCTGCTTCTCCCACAGAAAGGTCAATCAGAGATGAGGAAGTTTAGCTCCAGAGACAGTGTTCCTTGGAAACCAGGAGAAAGGAGAAAAAGCATTCTTAGATTGTGTTTAAATGAAATTTGAGAGAAAAACAATTTATGAGGCAACAACCCCTCCCCCAACTCAGGAAGAAGCAAGGTTCATGGCCCCAGAGATTATCTGTGGCTTGGGGCTTCTCGCAGTTCTGTAGGAAAAAGGGGAAAATCGTGAGAGGATTAATTGCTTGATATAGAGCCAAGGAAACGGCATTTCTAGCAAGACTTTGTCAGTCCAAAGCCTCTGTGGGCCTGAGAGTCTGACCAGCATGGGAAGCCTGGGCGTGGCAACACAGACATGTGCCAGCCACTCCTGGATTTCATCCAGTTTCTAGGTTTTTACCAGAGGTAGTGGAGGCCTGGCTGTGAAGAACAAATAGAATTTGGCTTTATCTCCTGAATTAACTCTAACTGATTGGTGGTTGCTGCCTCAAACACTGTGTTGAGAGGGTTTCTGAGGCCCCACCTAGGCCCAATAGAAAAGTGTAGCATTACTGAATAACAATGTTTGGCATAGACATGGAATCAAAGTAATTAATATACTGTAATTTGTTCCTATAATTAACATTAATATAATTAATCCGCATTCACATATTAATGGACACGAATACAATTAATCAATATAATTAATATTATTGGCCATCTCTGATGTTGAAGTGTTAATAACAGTTGCATGTGGACTTCTAGCTAGTGCTGAATGGAGTACCTGGGACAGTTAACATTACCAGAAAGGAGCAGCAGGAAAGTGAGAGCTGTGACTAACCCTGGAATCCCTCCCCTCCACCTACTGTAGCTTTTGAGCCAGAGGGAAGAGATTGGGTGGCCTGAGGCTGTGCTATTCATTTGCCTGCTGGCTGTAATCCTATTGAGTGACCCTAAAGGGCTCATCTGTTGCTTCAGTATATATGTTTCTGGGTAAGACTTAAGATATGGGTTAAATCTCGGAGAACACTGGCAGGGTTTTACAAACACTAATATTCTCAGTGGCCCCAGCAAGGTAAACAAATGAAACCCAACCAGGGTGCGGCAATGAGACTTGATGGGGAGTGAGGCAACTGGAAAAGTGAGAGTCTAGCCTAAAGCCATCTAAAGCTACATTTTTGAAAAACAGGCTGTGTGTGTGTGTATGTGTGTGTGTGTGTGTATGCACACACGATGGGGATAGAGACCCTGCACACACATCTGTAGCTGAAGTTAGCCAATTGGTAACCAAGTTGCTACATCTGAATGGAGGAATGAGTGGCTGGAGAATGTGTTGGCTCCACGTTTTGCCTACAAGATTCAGGTTCCTGGTGGGTGCAGCAAGCTCACATACTTACTGGGGTTGATGAAGAGGAACCCCATACGTCTCTTAGCTTCCAGACGAAGAGGAAGCAATGATGACAGCAGCCATAAGCATGAAGTGGGATGCACTGTCATCTCCCCGGTGGAGGTTAGCCATGCAAGGAGGCAGAAGGCTCCAGAATGATCAAAGACAGAGCGAAGATTTTTCCAAATAAACTATTTTGTATTTGTTCCTAAGTTTAATCAGATTTCCAATGAAAATCCCAAGCATTATAACCATCTAGTGCAAGGATGAGATGACATTGACTTGACAAATTTAGAGTGTTCTTGCTTTTACTTTAATATTCCTACTGAATATACTTAATTTTGGCCAGACCTGGTCTTCCAGGGCCCACAAGGATGAGCTGGCTATAAAAGGACTCTGCAGATAATGAAACGAATTGTCCTGCTGAATAGAGATATTCAAATCTTATCCATCTGGCTGCCGAATAGCCTCTGCCGAGTATGACTATTTGAATTTAGCACAATTGGTATTGAGCTGTTCTTTCTGAGAGTAATTGGCCACCTGGTTCATGGCCATCCTGCTAATGTCAGTAATACTGTGTCATCAGTGTATTAAAAGCTACTTGTCTTCCAGTCTGGCAGCCAGCATTCAGAGTATCTAAGTACGCTTAGTAGACATTGACTGCAAAACAAGAAAGCTGGGACCAAGCCCTCCTCTTGGTCACCTAAGATTAAATTTGCTCAGTTACCGCTTCCTTCCTACCTAGTCACTTAACTTAGCACTGTGGCCTTTGGAGAAGTGACACCCGTCTCATTTTCTTATGTGAACCAGGAAAGCAGAGTGTCAGCTGTGAGGGAAAATACCCATTAAATGTATAGAATCCGCCAGATGGAACCATGAAGCCAAATGTTTTTCTGAACTTGGCATTATTTTAAAGGGTGAAGTTCAGAATGGTATCAGATAAAAGTTTGTTTAATTCTCAATTAGGAATTGTTTTTATGCAGTGTCGGTGGCATTGGGACTTTTATGAGCTGTGCTATTGACTGAAATGATGCCCTCCCTCACTGGTGTTGATTGAGTGATCTTTTGATTCCCTCCCTATTAACATGCTAATGGTTAGGGGTACAGCGCCTCTCAAAGGCACCTGTTATTCCAAGGATGGATGTCTCTGACCTTGCACATTTCTCCCAAGACGCTGGGGGGGAGAAGGGGTTCTTCAAAGTCCTCATTAGCATAGTGTAGCTCAACTCCCAAGGGTGATAATTTTAAAGAACAGAAACACAATTAGGAAGATTTTTTAAAAGGTTACAAATGGTGGGTGCGTTCTGAGAATGTCTGGCTCTACATGTCAAGGGCATCTAAGTTAGTCCTGACAACAGCTGGAGCCCAAAGGCCAGCTCCTCTCTGTGCACCGAATTTACATAAGCTTTGAAGATATTTTTAGCTTTCTGCACTGCTCTTAATATTCTCCTGTTTCTCTGTCTCACAAAGAGGGAATGCTGCAAGCTTAGGATTCTGAGCTTTTGGTCTTCAGAAGTTCTGGTGTTGTTTTCTTTTTCAGATCTTCCGGGGGATAAGCAAAAGCAGAAATTGATGAGCTCCTATACATGGGCACCAGGGGAGGGTGGGGTCAACTCCTTTTAGGGGACATCTGCTTACGTGAGGTTGCTCATTTTAAAATGAGATTACCTGAGAAGACATACATTGAAGACACTGGCATAGTGCTATGCGTACAGGAGCTTAACAAATGTATTTTTTTTCTCTCCTTTACCCCCTCCCGTGTGAAATGGTCTATCTGGGACTCTGAATCAAGGTTATGGTGAAGACCATAGGAATTTTGGGAAGACAAACATCCACTAATATTCATTATTCATTTATTTATTCAGCAAACAATTATTGAGCAGCACAGCATGCTGGGCATTGAGTTAAGTGAAGTTCAAAATGATAAAAAGAGATAAGACCTGGTCACTGTCAATAGTCTAGAAGTCTAAACAGAGTGAGTGTGTGTGTGTGTGTGTGTGTGTGTGTGTGCATCTGTGTCTGCTGGGAGGCACAGGGTCCTTGTGTAGGCTGCTACCTCATTATGGTGTGAACCCAGAAAGTCTGAGACAGGTCTCAGTTAATTTAGAAAGTTTATATTGCCAAGGTTGAGGACATGCCTGTGACACAGCCTCAGGCAGTCCTGACAGCATGTGCCCAAGGTGGTCAGGGCACAGCTTGATTTTATACATTTTAGGGGGACATGCAACATCAATCAATATATGTAGGAAGTACATTGGCTCTGTCTGGAAAGGCAGGACAACTTGAAGCAAAGGCAGAAAGACTCAAGGTGGAAAGGGAGCTTCTAGGTCACAAATAGCTAAGATAGTTGCATTCTTTTGAGTTTCTGATCTGCATTTCCAAAGGATGCAATCCAATATGCATCTATCTCAGTGCCCAGAGAGATAACTTTGACTAGAATGGGAGGCAGGTTTGCCCTAAGGTGTCTCCAGCTTGAGTTTTCCTTAGTGATTTTGGGGGCCTAAGATATTTTCCCTCCACAATGGTAACAAGTAAGTTCATGGTGTTCATTCATATCACCTAAGACTTCTGGAGTAAGAGAGTACTGCTCTGCCATAGGAGCCTCGGGCTTGGTCCTGGTCCTGCCTCTGAGTAGGTGTGTGATCTTGGGCAAGTCACTGTGCCCCATGAGCCTTCAGGCCAGCAGCAGAATGCAGCAGCCTGGCAGCCGGAGGTAAGTAGGAGAGGCCATGCCCTGCATCAACATGCTCACATTGTTCATTTTGTGGTTGTAATCAAACGGGATGATAGGGAGAGTTTTTCTCCAGGGTCTGAGTTGCAGCCATTGGATGAGATGATCTCAAGCTTCTTACAGTTCCAGCATTCAAGAATTCAAGGACACAAACCACCTGTCCCTTGGCCCTATGCTCTTCCCAGTAGAGTTAATCTGCCATTGGCAATAATTACATGTGTAAAATAACATGACAACATTAACCTTTGAAAAAAGACAGATTTTGTTTCTATGACAGTGAGTCATAGGTTCTTTGAGAAAACATTTGGTGAAGTATCAAGTTACAAAGGAAGGATGAGCCACTGATAGAACCAGCCTGGACCTAATGCCAGAAGCTCCAGGGCATGCAGTAACCTGGTTTTCTCATCAGAGTTGGGTTATGGACACTCATCCCTGCCAACCTCTCCTCCAGAGTCCATTTGTTCACTGGATGTACTGTGTACAAACACTGTACTGGACATATGTCCTTTGATAAGGAAGACATTTGAAGGTTCTGGCTGCCAGGAGATGTTCCATTTCCTACCTACATCAAACTGCCTTCAAGGCTACCCCCAGGTCCTCTCCTGTCCTGATTCTGGGGAGTTAAGAATTCCGGGGTCCTTTGGGCAGGACTCTGACCCAGACAGGCCTCACCGCAGGTACTGCCATCTTGACTTCTAACAGTAGAATAAAGAGCAGGGCCGGGTCCTGGAGATGGAGACTTGCTGAGGGTGACATGGCTCCCAAGCCCTATTCAGACCTTTCTGGATCAGGAAACACAGTCCAGATATGACAACCTTTGAGGGTGCCCAGCAGAGATATCCAGTGGGGGCTGGATCTATTTGCAGTCAGTTTGCTTGGCTGTGCATTTTCATGAAGTCTGCCGGCAAGGAGTGCCTTTAAATGGTCTGTGCAAGGAAGCCTTAGAGGATATCTCCTCTCTTACCCCACAGTAAGGACCGAAATCAATTCTCAGCAGAGGCCATAACATCCTCCACTTCCAATCCCACATTCCATATCTTTCTTCAGGCCCAAATTGACAAGAGATAGGAAGGAACTGGAGGGGCCACCAAAGCAGGTGGATGATCAGGTGGCAAATAGCAATGCTCACCTCCTAGGCTTCTGCAGTGCTGCTGTGGGTCACTGACTCAAGAGAGGGCAACCCAAAGACAAACAGATACATGGAGGCACACACGCAGAGATACATGCACACACCAACAGACATGCAGGAGTACATCAACACACTCAAGACACACCCAAACACATGCCCTTATTGGTAGACACTAGGATGATCTACCCACATATACCACTAGTAACGGGGAACTACTTCCCCTGCTGCTGGTAGTACCAAGAGTCAGTCCTCAGCCAAAGAAAAGCAGACTGCCTTGCCCAGGTCACATCTCTTCTAGGGAAACTGGCATTCAATGACTGGTTAGGAAAGGAGGGAGGTAATGAGGGCCTGGCCTCCTTGCCCAGCTCAGGACATCAAGGGTCATCCCCGGCTCCAGAGTTCCCATGGAGTTGGCTGAGGCCTTCCTTGGGACCACATGTTAACTCAAGTTCTCCCTCCTTCCATTCTACTATTATCCTTTCTCTTCCACAGGCATTGACCCCAAAGGCATCCCCTAATAAGGTGCTAAACTCAATCTCAAAGATGCTTCTCAAAGGATCAAGAGTGCAATGCAGATACACACCCGTAAACAAAGACACACACAGACATACTCACACACATACAAAGATACACACACATTCCTCAAGGAAACAAAAGAATGGGAGGCGAGAGGAGAGTTTGCCCTGTGATTACAGCTGCGTGACACAATCCCTTTTACAATATGAATTTATCAGGCCTTTTCTTTCAATTTCTTTCAAATGCTCACTTTTAAAATCAAAAGTGAACATTCCATTATTATAATAAGAGAAAGAAAACATAAAACTATCAATAAAACCAGCTCTTCACAAATAACTCTGTGCACAAGCCCTCACCCTGTAAGAACTTGTGGTTTTGCTTCAGGCCTTCCACTGTCTTTGGCAAAATTGCCAGTGTCCTAGTTTATCACCACCAAAGATATCTGCATTATTCCCTGACCCCTGCCGAATTAGACCTTGGGCTTGACAGATCTGGTCTACTAGCTGCACTTGTTTTAAAATTGTTATTCATAAAAAACATGAGGAACAATCAAAATTCAGAAGAGCTCCATAGAAGTAATATTCTCATCCCAAGTGGATATTACTCCAGCCCCAAACAGATACGGTTTCTGAAAATAAGAAGGGCTTAGGAAACCTTGTTCCTGCTGTTGAAGATCTCTGGAAATCATCGATTCTATATTTTCATACCCCTGTTTCTGGGCAAGGTTTCACCCATCACACAGATGTGGATGGCCTCTCAAAGGACTAGCAAAGGTTTGTACTCTTCCCTGATGGGAAATCCTTCCGGTATGCAGCTGGAATTTCCACCATGAAACTTCAGTCTGTTTTATTGTTTTTGTGTTTTTGCTTTGACCTCAGTAGGGATCAGCAGTCTGCTGGCACTTCATCATTGTGTCATGGGCTAAGTGAGAGCACCAGGGCCGTGGAGCTCCACAGACTTGGCTCTGAGCCCTGCCCTGCTACTAACTAAGTAGACTAAATCCCACTCGGCCTCTGCTTCCTCTTCCTTAAGATGGGATAACAATTATAACAGTCCCGGCCGTTGGAGGAATCAGGGTAATTATAGGAGAGGGCATTCCATAAACTTTGGTCCTTAAGCCTTCATTTCTTGGCTTTGTGTTGCAAATTCCTTCATCCTTTTATTTTTCTCCAGCCCTTCTTCATTCTTATCCACTGGCCTTTTGACTTTGTTTCCCCCAGGGCCCAACACTGCAGCAGGCGCATGGTAAGTGCACAATAATTAGGTGTTGAATGACTGAATGGAGGAAGAGCACCAGGAGGGTGCTGTAGAGGGGGAGACCTGATCTGGATGGGAGAGTCGCCCCGAAGGTCCAGTGGTACAGGGAATTGATGGACACTTTTTCTAGAATAGAATAGGAGGAAGACATCTCCTTCACTGCTTTTCTATCACCAACTCGCCTCTCCTCCCCTTGCTTGCCCCTTGCTACTCCTTTGTTCTCCAAGTCCCTGGCCCTCAATTCACATGTCCACTGAGTCCCAGGTCCTGTCCTCTCCCACAGATCTCTCGACTCCATCCCAGTCTTTCTGTTGCTGCCTCCCTAGTTCAGCTCCTCCCTTGCAGACCCTGGGGAATCCGGGTACCCAGACTGCCCTCTCCCATCTGTCCTCCACAGTGTAGCAGAGCCTTCTCTCTAAAGAGCAGCGCTGTTTATCCCTCTCCTGCCCGAGCTCTCTCCTTCCATAACATGGCACACACAGCCCTTTAAGTCTTCCTGGCTTCCACTGCCCACCACCCCATCTGTACCTCGTGGGTCCCGTTCCCCATACACACTGTGATCTTCCGCATCTCTACCCTTTTCACTATGTTCCCTATGCCCCAAAGTCCCTCTCACAGCCTCCTTGCCCACCTAGTTGCTCTTGCTCTCCTTCAAGATTCTGACCAGCACCATTGCACCCAAGCCCAGACTCTGACTTAGGGGCTCCACTTCTGTGCTTCCCCAACACCCGCTGCTTCCTTCTGTCATGCCACTTGGCACTACATCATTGTGACTATTGGTTCTGTCATCCAGATTCTCTGTAGGGACAGTGTCTCATTTCTTAGTGTGTCTTAACACCTAGCACAGCCTCTGACATTTGATAGAATTTAAAAAAATGTGGAGCAAATTAATGACTAAATGAATGAAGATTATGTGACTCCTTCTCCATCACTGTCCTTTTTGAGGTGCCTTGGTGCAGGACAGATCTTCACCAGTCAGATAGGGGCCTGTGCCACACTGTGGGAGGGCAGCAGTTGGGTGTGGGAAAACCAATTTGCTACACTGGATTTCTTTTCAGCTATGAGAAACCAAGAATACACAAGAGGATCTCACTTCCCTTGCCTCCCTTCTTCCTCCAAAGAGTGGCTCCAGGCTCCACATCTACCACTGGTTTCTTTTCTTGGCCTGGAGTTGTGGGGTTGCAGGTGTTAAGCCACTGGAATTCCCACATCCTCCTCCCTTTCCCCTCCTGCCCACCTCCCCTCTCCTCTCTCTTTCTCTCTCTGGGCCAGTTGCAGAGTACTCAGCCTCCGGCTTGCATAACACAAATCCTGTCATCTGAGTCACTCCAATTTCTGCCTGATGACTGGAGATCATTTCAAACATTCTCTGAGCTCAATTTGCAGTGCCCAGCAGGGAGCATATCACTGAGTCACGATGTAACATATTCCTTTCCTGAGCTTTCTATGGAAAGCCAGAAGCTTTTGCTCCAGAAGCCACAGAACTCCTGAGATGCAGAGGAAGGACAGGCTCTGCCAGGACCAGGCAGATGTCCACACCCAGGGGGAGCCCAGATGACCCAGAAGAACCTTCTACTGGCCTCGGAGGGGTCAATAGAACCTCCAGAACTCATCTAGCCCATTGCCCTGACCTTCCTCAGCTTCACAGTCATAGTTTTGGTTGCCTTCACATTCTATTAATTGGAATTTTACTTGTGTCTAACCTAGATTTTTCATGCTGCAGTTGCTTTTATCTTCATATTTTCTTATAAAATCACTTAGGGCAAGCCTATCCTAGACAAAATAGTGTGCTAGGGATTTAGAGGCCTGATTCCCCCATTTCCCTTCTTTCTGGGCCCTGTCCCTGTTCTCCACACCAAGTGCCCTTATGTTACCCAGGACCATTTCTTTTTGGAAGAATTAATTCACTCCCATGTATTACTGATGTAATATCCATCAATCAACCCCAGGACCTATTTTCTCTGTAGAATGGAGCAGAGGGCTAATGAATTTGTGCACCTCAAAGGCTTATATTTCTAATGGTGAAAATTTAGACACTGGAGTACCCAGGATAATGTAGAACATAGTGGACCAGGAACACCAAGTCAAGGTCTTAGAATGCTGGGGCTGGGAGAGAAGGTTGGTATTATCTAGTCCCATGTCTTCTTTTCACAAATGAGAAAGCTGAAGCTCAAAGAGGCCTTCACCTGGTCACTGGCAGCATCAGCGTTAAACCTAGTCTTCTGTTTCCTACTCCTGCACTCTTTCCACTGTAATCATAGTTAACCTTTACTGAGAACTCACTATATGCAAAGTATGGTTTTAATCTTTTTACAAGAATGTATTCATTTTTTAAATCTTCACAACCCTGTGAGGTAGGTGTTATTATTATCCCCATTTTACAGAAGACGTAACTGAGGCCCAGAGAGATTACGTCAGTCTCTCACGTACACAAACTGGGAGGTGGCAGAGCCTCTGCTCATACCCATAACACTGCTCACACAGCCTCATCAACTGGATTTCATGAACTTTCTTGAAGCCTTGTTGCAGCAGCAATTTTCTACCATGTTCCATTTTTTGTTTTTTTTTTAGGTCAGGCATATGTGCCTTCTCACTACTAAACATGCATCTCACATTCCCCACCCTGGCCTTAAAGGCCACCAACACCTCATTGAAAACCCTTGCTCCTCACAGGAGGTGCTGCTGATCCCTGACAGACCCACCTGTTTGCAACCCTCTTCTGTGGTTGGTTGTCACCAGGGCTGTTATTAAAGCCAGAAATAGGATGCTGAGCTCTAGTCCTCCTCCAGACTTCTCACCCGGGAAGTTCCCACATGGCTGTGATATCATGGCATCCCCCTCCTCCTCCTTTGACGTAATTCCCACAGCCCAGCTCCCTCTCATCCCCCAGATTCCCACCTGCACCGAGTCACAGATCATTTCACATAACCAGGAACAGTTAAGCATGGGACCTGTGAGAAGTAGAATCTTTCTTTGGTTGGGGCCAGAAACTATTCTCTCCCATCTGCCTCCACCCCTCCCAAGAGGATAATTCATCCTGGCTACCACAGGTTAGCCCCTCATTTGCCTGGGAGTGAGGTTGGGGACTTCTCCCCTCTTCCCTCACCTCCTCTTCTTCACGGGACCAGGGCCAAGATCCTTCCACTCTGAAAACTCCTACACCCATGAGGCATCTCAAATCAGCTGTGTGTCTGTCTTGGGTGTGTGTCTTTGTGTGTGTGTGTATGTGTGTGGCTGAGCTGTGGACTTATGGAGGACATGGAATCAGTTCATCATTGGGAAGCTGGTTTAAAATAAACGAAATTCCCGGGCATGGGATGGATGCTGGCACCAGTTTTAGATGGGCCTGTTGCCCTTTCCTCACAGTCAGAGCAGTGAAGCTCTGGGTGTAGTCCTGGCATCAAGATTGGGGAAGGAATGACCATGGGCCAAGGGCTGTGTTCTCTACAAAGCATGTGTATTGACTTGATTACATGTTGCAGACATGGGGTGCAGAGAGCCAGTTAGGGCTTCTTGTTGTTCCCCCAACTTTTCTTTGTTAGCACGCAGGCTCACGGCACTTTTCAAGTGTGATTCTGTGCTAGACACTGTGCTGGGAGCTGAGCATACATATAAGGGAAGAAAGGTTACAAAATTTAATCATATTACAACTCAGATATGAGAGAAAATGAGCTCTGTTATCTAAAACGAATTTGGGATTCCTTCCCAGAAAAAGAGGTGAAGGGTGGGGAAAAGTAACTAAACGTCCAAACTAGTTTAGAGCTTGATCTCATCCAATAATGCCATAGCCCTTTTTGGAAATGCCAGTCTCCAAAACAAAAGCTGCTCAGTCTCCCCACACTGTTCCTCTGTTCTCCTAGTCCTCTTCCTCAGGTGGAAGAAGGAAGGAGAGGGCTTTATGTAACATCATGATAGAGGAAGAAGTTTCAGGGTTCTCCAGCCCCTTTGATCTCCAGAGCCACACCCCTGTCCTCATGGCAGGTCTTTTTGCTCTGTTGGCATTTTAGCCAAGTCCCTGCCTTGTATAATTTGTGATCTAGCCTCTTTCTTTGGATTTGGGTAGAGCCCATGTCTCAGGCTTTCCTGAAGGACTCGGCCTCACTTTGGCCCTGTTGATGCTATGCGCCCCGTAAAGTTGAGCCATGACTTTTATTGGGCCCAGCCTGCATGGTGGTAACAATGGTCTTGTCCCAGGTCTATGGCGGCCTGCTATTCGAAGACTCTACAGAAGGGCCTCTGATTACTTCTAAGTCCTGCCTTTGCCATGAAGCAGCCAAGGGTAGCTGGGTCAGCAAAGCCCAACCTTAGGAGTTCCTTCTGCCTGTTTATGCTACAGACTCCTCCAGCCTGCCAGGTTGCTTCTATGTCTGTCTTGTCCAATGTCAATAAACCCTTAACAGGATGGTGTATTAGTTATGTTTCTATGAGCAGAATTGATTTTAGTGCTTGGCACATAGTAAGAGCTTAATAAATGTTTGCTGGATAAATGAATGAATGAGTGAAACGTGTTTGGCTGGGACTCCACATTATGAAGAACACATAGCATCCTTTAGATAAAATTGCACTGGGAAATGACAGAGCTTCCAGAACAATTGGAAGATGAGTTGTCTATGAGAGTAGCTAGTTTTGAATGCCAAGGGCATTCAAAAGACATTTTCTTACCTGAAGTCTATAACAACACTTTGAAGTAAGGGGTGGGTGTACTATGATTATCATCATGTTACAGATGAGGAGATAGGCCCAGAAATGTTCCGTAACTTGCCCAAGGACACACAGCTGGAAGTTGGCGGTGTTCGGACTAAAATTCCATGGCCAAAGCACTGTGCAGCCTCCTTTCAGCCTGGAAGCGTCGTAGGAGTTTCTAATAGATGGGCCTCCTAGGACTCAAAGAACTGTTAGAACTGTGAGAAATCCCAAAGGGGATGAAATTCCGATCTAATGGAGCCAAAGAATCAGCAGGAGCCCAAGTCCTAGTTTGCTGGGACAAGGAAGAATTCCGTAAAAACTCAATGCCTTAAGCAAGGTCAGATAATTAATGTCTTCCAGCAGCTTCCATCCTCTGAGAAGGGCCCAACCTGCATGCCACCATGTCCCTTCAAGTGCAGGCATAATGGATCATTGAGCATGGCTAATACTTGATGGAAAAGAATCTTTCTCTTCTGGGGCTGCAATGTAATTTCATACTAAATTTACTGTGGTTTATGTAATTCTTTTCATTCACAGCAGAAGGAGTTTCTTTGCTGCTTCCCTTTTCAGAAACTTGGAGACCATATATCTTTGCAAAGTAGATTTTTAAAAATAAAACAAAGAAGAAGAGATTAAACCAGAGAAGCTCCCAAGTTTTCTGCCTTCTGCCTGGACCAGCTTCCTGTGCTTCTTCCTTTCCAAAATTGATGTGGTAAATGTTATTGCAGTAGCATTGGCTCAGAAAAGCCCAGGCCTTTCAAGAATGCAACCTTCATGGAGAAATTCTGTGACTCTTTCTCCTCTGGGGAGCTGGAGAGGTAAGATGTAGAAGGAGAGAGAGAGACAAAGAGACATGGAGAAATTTGCCTTATTAGTGGCTTTCAAGAGAACAAGGCCAGAAGATAGAGTCCTGGACCTTATCCACGTGAGTCCCTCTTCTTTTCCACTGTCTGTTTCCTGAGCCTTTACTTACTGCTTCAAAGACCTTTGCTTGTTAGTCTCCAAAGTGTCCAAGCCCCTCTGTGTCCTGAAAGAATATACCTCCTTTATCCCTCAAAGAAGGCAGGCCTGAGCCAGGAGACTGGGCAGAGGAGGGGGCAGGTCAGACTCACGGGTGGGTGCCAGAGTCCTGGTGACTGGAAGCCTATGGAGTTTGGACATCTCATTGATCCTTCAAAAAATCCTCACTGTCCCAGTCCCCAAACAGGAAATTCTGATCTCGAATGGAACTTAGAATAAAATCCTCCTTCAAACCCCATGAAGCCCTGTAGAATCTTCTTTCTGCCTTTTTTTCCAACCTCATCTCATGCCATTCCATCTCATCCCATTGCCTTTCACATCTGGCACTATAATTTTCTTTCTGCCTCTTTAACACACCAAGACCTTTCCTGCCTTTAAGGTAGCTACTCTCTTTCCTTGTAATGCTCAGCTCTGTGCTCCTCCTTTGGCAGGCTGCATCTTGAGCTTTGGGTAGACACCTAATTGCCTTATTGTCAGAGAGGTCTCCCCCAGCTGTCTGTTGTTTTTTTTTAACTTTAGGTTCTGAGGTGTATGTGCAGATCATGCAGGATTGTTGCATAGGTACATACATGGCAATGTGGTTTGCTGCCTCCATCCCCCCCATCACCTATATCTGGCATTTCTCCCCCATGTTATCCCCTCCCCAAACTCCCCACCCCCCGCTGTCCCTCCCCTAGCCCCCACAACAGATCCCAGTATGTGATGCTCCCCTCCCTGTGTCCATGTATTCTCATTGTTCAACACCCCCCTATGAGTGAGAACATGTGGTGTTTAATTTTCTGTTCTTGTGTCAGTTTACTGAGAATGATGGTTTCCAGATTCATCCATGTCCATACAAAGGACATGAACTCATCAATTTTTATGGCTGCATAGTATTCCATGGTGTATATGTGCCACATTTTCCTTGTCTAGTCTATCATCAGTGGACATTTGGGTTGGTTCCCAGTCTTTGCTATTGTAAACAGTGCCTCAAGGAACATACGTGTGCATGTGTCTTTTTAATAGAATGATTTATAATCCTTTGGATATATACCCAGTAATGGGATTGCTAGATCTTAAAACAGGTCCTCATCCCTCTCTGTACTCCCTTGCTTTTCAAATTTCCTTCACGGCACTTTGCACAACATACATGATCTTTATATGTGACATGCCTGCTATCTGACTCCCCAGTGTAAATTCCCCCAAGATAGAGATCATGCTTGGTTGTCCCTGCTAAAGCTGCAGTGCCTAGCCCAGAGGTCATATTCAATCGACATTTCCCAAACGAAAGCTGAATTCCAACTGTCTCTCATTTCCATGATGGTTAGCTCTCTGAAGGCAGGGACTACATTTCTTCTCTGCATCCTCAGTACATAGCACAGACCCAGGAGTAGAGAAGACCCTCTGCATGTGTTTGTGAATGAATGAAAATCTGCATCAGAGACTTTCTGCTCAAAACGTCTGCAGATGAATTTCTCTGATCAGTGAGATACCAGGAAGGCAGAGCAGGCCAGCCAGGCAGCAGGCCATGTGTGAGTGTCCAATTATCAGATGACATCATCTCCAGATGAGTTGAAAAGAACGTGATCATCGGAAGCAGTCCCAGTCCATTGAATCTTTCTTTGGCATTTGTATCATAGTTATGCATCTGCTCCTGGTCCCTCTCCCATGCGTGCTCCTGAAAGCTGAGGTTTGGTATTGAGCTTTGTGAGGGTGTTTTTCCCTGCTCATTGCTGCAAGGGACCTTGAAGGGTTTCTAGTATCTGGTCCAACTTTTAGCGAGCAGAAAAATCTCTGCTCATTCTCAAAATTCTTTTAGTGTCAAGGAATGCACTGCCTCAAGTCAGAGCCCCCAGGACTGCATGTCTGAGGTTTAGCAACGGCTTGCTCAGGGAGATTCCAAAATTTCCTTGTTTGAACTTTACCCTTCGGTCCCAGCTCCCCAACCTGGGATTACCTTCTACAGGACAGTCCAGTAGATACAGGAGCTGAATATCAAGGCTTTGTTTCACTCCCGCCAACTATTCTGCTCCAGAGACACTGCCCATTCCTGGGTTTCTTCCCCACTCTCACTGACATGCTCTTGCCCAAACTCAGTTAGTAGGAAATGGGAACCAAGTCTCTTAAACTCCCTCTGTGGTATTAGAGGTATCTCTCAGCCATGAGAGGAAATGAAGGGTTATTCTGCTTTCTTGACCAGGGGTGACAAGGAGACCAAAAGTGATGAGGCTGTGGATTTTTAATTTCTTCTAACACATCATCATCTTTGTCTGTGACTCCGCCTCCCCCTCATAAGACAGTAACTGGAAGCCTCGATGAACACCTACTTTCACTATCTTGAGGGTAGGATTTGTAATCCTCTCCTTTCTTCTACATCTTCTGTCTTAGGCTCCTCATCCCAGAAGACGTTGCCATTAGGCATGCCCCGAGTCTCAGGTGGGCAGTGCGCCTCTCCGAAAAGCTGTGTATAAGAGAGCAGCCAACCATTGATTTTCCACTCCAAGGAATGGCCCCACTGGGGAGATTTCCTCACAGCACTTCCCTCCTCTTAGGCGAGGTTAGCAGCTCTAGTCCGCAAATCATTCTCAAGTTCCACAATCTCAAGTCCCCCTCTTGCCTGATTATGTCCTTCTGGTCACTGTCCAGCCCATCAATGGCAGAATAATGGCTGGCTTGATGTTATGAGATGGCATTATGGTGGTGCAATATGCCAGCAAGACAAGAATACACAGAGCATGCCTTCAAACAATCTCTTATCTTCATAAGTTTCTGTAATCATTTGCGTGGGCTACTATAGCAAAATACTGTAAACTGAGTGGCTTAAACAACAGACACTTATTTCTCACCTGCTGGAGCCTGGGAAGTCCAAAATCAAGGTGCCAGGCTATTTGATTCCTGGTGAGGGCTCTTCTCCTGGCTTGCAGGCAGCTGTCTTTTTGCTGTGTCTTCACATTGTAGAGAAAGAGAGAGGTGAAGGCGGGGGGAGGGAGAGAAAGAAAGGAGAGGAGAGAGAGAGAGAGAGAGAGAGAGAGAACCATGCTCCAATCCAGTCTTTCTTGTAGGAAGGCACTAATCCCCTCTGAGGACCCCATCCTGATGACCTCATCTAAACCTAGTTACCTCCCAAAAACCCAAATACCCTATCTCTAAATACCAACACATTAGAGGTTAGGGATTCAACATATGGAATGTGGATTTGGGGGGAACACAGTTCAATATACGTAGATGAAGCAAAGAAGAGCAAACCCCAGTGCAGAGCTCAACTGAGGAAGACCAGTACAGCAGAAAACTCCTTTTGTCAGGCCCAGGCCAGAGTCAGTGTAGAGCCCAGAAGCAGGGCAGCTCCCAAAGTCTGCCTGGTTCCTTGACCTCTCAGTGGCCACACTTGAATCTCAGATACTTGCCTCCAAAGAGAGAAATGACAGATCTAATACCACCTACCAGCACTAGGGAAAAAGGACCGAGAGACAGAGCAAGGGAGACTGATGGTGCTTATGTGCAGAGTAGGACTGGTTCTGGCCTCCTGTCCCAGGTCTTCTTAGGCTGGGTCGGTGGCCCTGGAGCCTACATCAGTCATGTGGGAGAGAGGGGGAGGAAGAGAGAAAGTCAGAGAACGAGACAGCTGGGAATAGTTCTGGTCAAGAGAAATTTATTTTAAAAAAGGGCAAGATAACACCCATGTGCCTGGACATAGTAATTCTTTCAGAAGGTGTTACCTCTTGAAAACATGACTCAATTAAATGACCTTGAATTTGGCCAATCCAAACTCCAGGGTCGGGGTATAGTTGGGGCAAGGTCTGAGGGATCCAGTGTTATTCCTGAAAGCCCAAAATCTATAACCATTTAAAGGAGAGACACCCATAACTGCATCAGTCTTTATATTTGGTCATTTTTACCTCCCTTGACCTAAACTGGCACAATAAACATGTATTTATGCAACTTAAGACTGCGTTACAACTTTCAGTAGCTGCATCTCACTGTTGGGTTATTCCGAGTTTATATATGTTCACCCAAACCCCCAATTACTTTTCCCATGATGTGCTTTCAAGTCAGCTCCACCCCACCCTGAAATTGTATAAATGATCATTTGTACCTTCATTTGGGAGTCCACATTTGTTTCTGTGAAAGGTCGTCATGTTGATTTTGCCCCATCATTGAAACCCACTGAAATTATTTTGAATTGTAATTTTGCTGTGCAACATATGAACTCTTTCTGCCTTCTCCACTTTACTGAGATTTTCACTGCAGCGTCTCAAGAGTCGCTGCTTAAACTAAAAATGTCCTACTTAGCATTCATCCAGCTGCCTCCCTCACTGCTTCCAAAACAGAGCTCAAAGCTAAACTCTCCCAGGAAGGCTTCCAAGATTAAACAGGGGCAGAAATGAGGCTCCTTCCTTCTAGGACAAGAGGGAACTCCACAGAGCTGCTTCTCAGAGTGGCCTGGGGCTACTTGTGGATTTCAAAGAGGAAACTCTGTTCATAGAAATGGAGAGCACAGAATGTGAAACTGCAGAATGTCAAATGTGCTGCTTCTGGCGAGAGACAGCCTTGTGTCCTCAGATGCCAGGTGCCTCACTGGCTCCAAAGAGATTCTCATCCCTGCCTGCATGCCATACCTTCTGGGCTATTAAAATACTTACCTCTTCTGAGAGAGAAAGAGTTCTCCAAGAGCCTGCTCTGTAAGCTCTCAACCCTCCCAACCCCAGCCTGCAGTCAGAAGGGTTGGAGTATTCTGGCTTAGGAAAGGCAATATAGCTTGGAGGTCAAGTGCTCAGATCCTGGAACCAAATGGCTCTGGTTTCAAATACTTGCTGTGTCACTGATTAATGGTTTAACCCTGGGCAAACGCTTCTGCTTTCTAAGCCTCAATGTCTCCTTGTCTATAATACAAGACACTTTACAAGTCCGACCTCTAAAGGATAAAATGAAATGATGACGGTAAAGACCAGTGCAGAGGGCTCATCACATGGGAGGCAGGCACTCAACAAATGAGTGTGCACATCATCGTGTGGTCACACTTTCCTTAGCTCATCTCTGATTACAAATCTGTGACAAGTCTCAGTTATTGGCACCAACTTCCTACTTGCCACGTGCTGGCCACAGCATCTACTTAAAATGGATGTTTTATCAAAAGTACTAATGATCAATAAGCATTATGTTCTGAAACTGGGGGAATTAGTGATGTTAACTGAATTGTCTTTCAGTGCCTTTAAACTATTGCTATTTCAGTTATGTGCCTAAGGAACCATCCCCAGACTCAGCATTTTAAACAGCAAAGATCTAATACCTTTTCATGAGTCCATGGGCTGGCCAAGCTTAGCTGGGTGGTTCTTCTCCACATGGGATTGGGCAGAATCATGCGTGCAGCTGCCTTCAGCTGGGAGCTGGGCTGGATCACTCTCAATGGCTTTACATGTGCCTCATGCTTCAGCTGGGGTTGCTGTAACAGCTTGGTCTGTCTGAGCCATTCTCTCTCTACACAGCCTCTCCTCATTTAGTGGTGCCTGGTGACCACTGTTACATGTTGGCTGGATCCTAGGAGGGTGAAAACAGAAGCTGCAAGGCCCCTTAAGGCCTAGGACTGGAAATTTCACTGCATAGCTGCTGCTGCATTCTGTTGATCAAAGCAAGTCATGGGATTGGCCTCGATTTGAGAGAAGAGGAAATGGACTCTATTTCATTATGGGAGTGACGCATATGTCCAGAGATGGGAGGGGTTGTTGGTGGCCACTTTTGCAGAAAATCTACCACATCTCTCTGCTCTGATTTCTCTTCCAGTCTCTTTATGTGGACCATGCAAGCAGGTGCTACCCAGAGGAACCCAGCTCTCAGCTGTGGCCCTGGCTTCCTCCATTTCCCAATCGCACTTGCATGTGGCCTCTGTACTTCTACCAACATTTGCTTCTTCACACCTGGCTCCTCATGTGCGCCCTGGGGGAGAGAGAGAAATGGTGGTCGTTTCTTCTAAGCATATTGTCTCAAACTGGAACTTTTACAACATAATTCCTTTGGAAATATGTTGACCTGACATTTCTTAAGACCGCAATGGGATGACATTAGAGACAGCAATAAAAAATATGAACAGAGCACATAGAGAAGGTAACAGAGGTGGTACCTATTCTAGGTGTCCTGCATGGTCTGGTCTTGTGGAAAAATCTACATAAATCCCACAATAAAGTGCCAGGGCAAGGATGCCCCTGCTTCTTGAGACAACCTGTGTCCTGTCCCTGGGCGGAAAACAGCCTCAGCCAAGAGGAAAGACAAAGCGCCTCCTTGCAGCTTCAGGACCTACACTCGAGAGAGCCAGTGCACCAATTCCAGTGTGTAGAGAGGCTAAGCTTTATGCCTCCTCTGAAAAGGGCTACCTTTCATTTTTCCACAAGGAGGTAGGGAGTGCCTTTCTCCAAAGTTGGTTTCCTATTTGCTTCCTACTGAAAAGATTGCTCAGTAATCTCCTGGATCTGGGTGGGATGCTGTTGCTACTGCTGCTGCTGATAAACAAATAATAAAACAATAGTACTGACTGAGGACTTTCTATGTGCCAGGCACCATACTATGTGCTTTCGATGCACTGTTATTTAAAACTTACACATTCATAGTGATTTTTGAAGGTCACATAGCTCACAGCCAATAAGTGGCCAACCCTGGATTCAAACCCAAGGTCAGGCTAATGCTGAAGACAATACCTTTACCATCAGACCAAGCACAATGCTTCTGGAATCATTTTATCCAGAAACAGCTGCTTAGTGCCAAATGCCAACTCCTGTCTCAGATAGAACTGGACTGTCAGCTGCTGCTGAAGTTGGCATACCCCAAAGCCTGCTCAGGCCCAAAGGCAGCATGGGACGGGGAGCTCCAGACCCTGGTTCTAATTAAACAGAGTGCAATTACCCTGAAAGGTTTGAGAGGAGAACACAGAGAAGACAAAAAGGGAGCACAAACAGCAAGGCAGGCAAGATGCCTTGGAGATGGGAGCTTTCCTTCAACCTGTTTCACAGGCACAGGTGCCTCCTAGAGCCTCCGCTAGCTCCTGTTAGCAGCATCCTCCTCGGCTACGGAAGGAGGAGGCATCATTTTCCCAGTGTCTACATGAGGCTTCAGGCACCTCTCTCCTTTAGCCTTACTGGAGCTCCCAATGCCAGGCCCTTGAGAAGCTCCTGAGCTGGAGCTGTGGGATTGGGCTCTAAGGAGACTACCATTTTGATTGGCCCCTTCTCCTGCCACATCTTCCCAAACCACCAGAGAGTCTCTGCAACCCTGATTCTGGCTTCTCAGGCAGCTGTCATCCAAACAAATTTTTATGTTTGGCTCATTACCAGCCCTGCCACCCTCCAACAAAGCAGATCTAGCTAGTTTTACATCTAATTTGCATAACAACCTACACTTTTGCCTGGGAGGACCCTCCACTAAGTTTCCAGGTTATTTTCCTTTTGTTCTGTTGGGCACCACTCAGTCTAAAGAACACTAACCAATGGACCGATTTTGACCTAGAAGACAGTCTCCCTGGGATTCCTAGGGTCTGTGTCACCAACTCTATCTCTCTCTTTTGTTTCCTATTTATTATTGAATGTGATGTATATAACAGAAAGTGACTTAAAAATGTACAGCTCAGTGAATTGTCACAAAGCAAACATCCACAGAACCACCACGCAAATGAAAATTGAACAGCATCCCAGAAGACCTCTCAGGCCTGCTACAGGTCACCCTACTGTCCCCCCACTGAGACAACTGCTAGTCAGATTTTTGTGACTAGTATTTGCATTTCTGAATTTTACCACTTAATCAGGCATCTATACATACTATTACACATTTCTTCATTTTACTTGCTTTCCTTAATTTTAATTTGTAAACTGCGTCATTTAATCCGGCATCTCTACATACTATAGTTATTAGAATTACTAAAAAATAAAGTCATACAGTATGCTTTTTGTGTCATGCTTGTTTTGATCAATGTTATGTTTATGAGATTTATGTATATTATGGCTGGATTTCACTTATTTTCATTATTATATCAAATTCTTATTTTCCTTTGAGACGGAGTCTTGCTCTGTCACCCAGGTTGGAGTACAGTGGCACGATTTCAGCTCACTGCAACCTCTGCCCCCACCGCCACCCACTTTAAGCAATTCCCCTGCCTCAGCCTCCCAAGTAGACTCCTGAGTAGTAACTACAGCCACGAGCCACCACACCCAACTAATTTTTGTATTTTTGGTAGAGATGGGGTTTTGCCACGTTGGCCTCGAACTCCTGACCTCAAGTAATCTGCCTATCTCGGCCTCTCAAAGTGCTGGGATTATAGGTGTGAGCTACCACACCCAGCCTCAAATTCTTTTTTTATAAATACAGCACAAATTATTTAACCATTCCATTACTGATAGACATTTGGATTGTTTCCAGTTTGGGACTATTACAAACAAAGCTTCTATAACCATTATTGAGCATGTCTCTTGGTGTTCATGTGGAATTGCTGGGTAACAGACATGTATGCTGGGCTTTGAGAGATATGCCAAACTATTCTCCAAGGGGATTATACCAGTTTTCAACCCTACCAGTAGTGTATGAGAGTTCTTTTGCTCCATATCTTTGCCAAAGCTTATTATGGTCATTTCTTTTAATTGTAACCATTCTGGGTAGTGTTCTCTTTCAGTATACTTCAATTTGCTTTCAATTTTTGCATTTCACTGATTACTAGTGAGACTGACTTCCTTTTCATATATTTATTGGGCAATTGAATGTCCTCTTTTGTGAAGTGCCCTCTGGTGAGTCTTGCACATTTTTCTACAAGGTTGTATATATTTTACTTACTGATTTTAAGACATCTTTTTTATGTTGTGGCAATGAAGTCTTTGTTGGTTATGTGTGTTACAAAATCCTTTCCATATATGCTTGCTTGCCTTTTCACTCTCTTAATGGTGTCTTTTGATGAACAGAAGATCTTACTTTAATGTGGTCCAATTCATTGATCTTTTCTTTATGCTTAGTAACTTTTTTGGGTCTTGTTACAGTTAGATGTCTTTGCCTACCACAAGGTCATGAAAATATTATATATTTTCTTCAAGGAGCCTTATTGTTTTGCTGTTTCACAGCCTTGGCTGTTGTTGCCTTTGGGCTCGGGGGAATCTGAGGTGACTAGGGACTTGAGTGGTCCTCTGGCATGTGCAGCAGCTCCAGAGAGGTGACCAACAGGTTCTTCATGCAGGTCCCAGATTCTGTTTCTCTTTACTGGGCGGAATCTCCTGTCTAAGGTCTACAACTGCCCCCACTGGTGCTTTCCAGCCAGCAGTAGTTCCAGACCTCCCCTGGGATGAAGCTCCCAGAGGAAGGGGCGGGCTGCCATCTTTGCTCTTTGGCAGCCTTAGCCATTCTGGCCTCCAGGACTTAGAGAGTCCAAGGTGACTGTGGGCTCGAGCGGACCCCTAGCACAGCACAGCTGCTCTATGAAAAAGCCACCAGACTGCTTTTTAACACAGGTCCCCCAGTCTTGTTCTTCCTCACTGCGAGGGCCTCCTGACTGGGGTCCCCAGCCACCCTGCCCAGTGCATTCTAGCCAGCAACAGGTCCGAATCTCCCTGGGATGGAGGTCCCAGAGGGAGGAACAGGGTGCCATCTTAGCTGTTTCATAGCCTTCACTGTTGATACCTTCAGGTACTGGAAAATATGAGGTGAGTAGGGACTGGAGCAGACCCCCAGCATACTGCAGCAGCCCTAGAAAAAGTAGCCAGACTGTTCCTTCCTGTATCTCCTTACTGGGTGGGTCCTCCCAGCCAGGGTCTCCAGCCACACTCTGCTGGGGCTATTGAGCCAGAAGCAGTTCTGCAACTCCCTGGACAGAGCTCCCAGTGGGAAGGGCAGGTTGCCATCTTTTCCGTCTTGCAGCCCTGGCCCTTGCTGCCTCCAGGCTCTGGAGAGTCCATGGGGGCAAGGAGCTGGTGGACCCCAGCACAGAGCACTCACCTTATGGAAATTAGCCAGACTATTCTCCACCCAGGTGCTGGTCCTCACTTCTCTTCACTGGGCAGGGCTGCTAGACCTGGGACTCCAGCACTGCCACCCTGCCCACACCTGACCACTTCAATCAGAGGCAGCCCAGCATTTCTCCAAAGAGGAAATCCCAGAGTCAGCCTACAACTCTTCTGCTACTGCAGTGGCAGTGCTACTGCCCTAACAGTGCTCAGGGTGGGGGAAAGAATAAAGTGCCTAGTCACTACGCTGGCACCTCCAGCACAATGCAGCTACCATACAGAAAGGAGTCCAGTTCCTCTTCCCTGGGAACCCCATCCCCCACTCCACTAGGAAGGGCTCCCA
Source organism: Ateles fusciceps (assembly GCA_036589455.1). NCBI lineage: Eukaryota > Metazoa > Chordata > Mammalia > Primates > Atelidae > Ateles > Ateles fusciceps. Next base: position 2,422,350 of record JAZHEH010000579.1, on the reverse strand, counting down.
GCTCATGATAGCAAAACATTGCCTCATCCACAGCTAAGCATACACACTGGTAGTGGCCCTGAGTTTCCCTGGGAAGAGGCTCCCAGAGGCACCTGACAGCCTCTCTGCTACTGCCACAGAAGTGGTCCTGTCCTTGCTGCCCTCAGTCTGGGGGAAGAAACAAAGGGCCTGAGGGCTATACCTGAGCTTGCAGCATGCCACAGTCAACACACAGAGAGGAAACTAGTCTCTCCTTCTGATGAGCCCTTAACCCCCTGCCCCAAACAAGCAGAGCCCCAAGCTCATGCCAGCAGTGCATCCACCCTACCCAACTGGCCAAACACTCCCAGTAACAGCAGCTTCTCATTTCTTGGAGGTGGAGCCCCCTGGGAAAACCGAAAGCCCTTCTGCCATCGCCTCTACAGTGGTACTGCCCATACTACCCTTGGACTAATGAAGGAGCAAAGGCCCTAAGTACCTTAACCACACCTCCAACAAGCAGCAGTCAACCCAAGAAGAGGTGGCCAGTCCATCTCCCACAGGTCCCACCCACTCCCCCTGTTCATCACCAGGCAGGGAACCCCCAGCTTGCACCCACAGCACAGACCCCCGTCCTGGGCTGATCACATGGAGCAACTACTGATCTGCATCTCTCTGGGGTGGAGTCCCCCAGGATACAAGCAAAAAACCCTTGGCCACGACCACTGCTCAGGTCTCTTTTCCTGCTGCCTCCAAGTTGGGGGAGGAAACATCAACCCTGAGATCACCCCAGAGCTGCTGTGGGCAGCCTGGGAGTACCAAGCCATGATCTACAGTCAGCACTCAAGTGGGAGAGGGACCCACACTTTCAAAGCATTGAAAGGGAGCATGGCTGCAAATGTGAGGAAATGTAGGGGAGCCACACAGCTGAGTAAGAGCCTACCTACTGACCATTACGAGTAAATTAACAACTTAACATCACAACTAAAAGAAATAGAGAAGCAAGAACAAACCAACCCCAAAGCTAGCAGAAGACAAGAAATAACAAAAATCAGAGCTGAACTGAAAAAGACTGAGAAACAAAAAAATATTCAAAAGATGAATGAACCCAGGAATTTGTTTTTTGAAAAAATTAATGAGATAGTCCACCAACTAGACTAATAGAGTAGAAAAGAGAGAAGATTCAATTAAACACAATCAGAAATGACAAAGGGGATGTTACCACCAACCCCACAGAAATTTAAAAAATTATTGGAGACTGCGATAAACACCTCTATGCACACAAACTAGAAAAACTTGGATAGATGGATAAATTCCTGGATGCATACACTCTCCCAAGACTGAATCAAGATGAAATTAATTCCCTGAACAGGCCAATAATGAGCTCTTAAGTTGAATCAGTAAGAAATAACCTACCAACTAAAAAAAGCCCAGGACCAGAGATTCACAGCTGAATTCTACCAGATGTACAAAGAAGAGCTGGTACTAAAACTATTCCAAAAAATTGAAGAGGAGGGACTCCTCCCCAGCTCATTCTATGAGGCCAGCTTCATCCTGATACCAAAACCTGTCAGAGACACAACAGAAAAGGAAAACCTCAGGCCAATATTCTTGACAAACCCATCTATGAAAAGCCCATATCCAAGATCATATTGAATGGGCAAAAGCTGGAAGCATTCCCTTAACAACCAGCGCAAGACAAGGATGGCCTCTCTCACCACTGCTATTCAACATAATACTGGAAGTTCTGGCCAGAGCAATTAGACATGAAAAAGAAATAAAGAGCATCCAAATAGGAAGACAGGAAGTCAAACTATGCCTATTTGCAGACGACATGATTCTGTATCTAGAAAAACACATAGTTTCGGCCTCAAGGATCCTTCAGCTGATAAATAGCTTTGGCAAAGTTTCAGGATACATAATCAACATACAGAATCACTAGCATTCTTATACACCAACAACCAAGCCAAGAGCCAAATCAGGAATGCAGTTCCATTCACAATAGCCACAAAAAGAATAAAATACCGAGGAATACAGTTAACCAAGGAGGTGAAAGATCTCAACAATGAGAATTACATGACACTGTTCAAAAAAAAATCAGAAATGACACAAACAAATGGAAAAACATTCCATGCTCATGGATAGGAAGAATCAGATTGTTAAAATGATCATACTGCCTGAAGGAATTTACAGATTTAATGTCATTCCTATCAAACTACAAATGACATTCTTCACAGAACTTAAAAAAAAAAAAAAACTATTTTAAAATTTATATGGAACCAAAAACAGCCCGAATAGCCAAGGCAATCTTAGCAAAAAGAACAAAGCTGGAGGCATCACATTACCTGACTTCACACTATACTATAGGGCTACAGTAACCAAAACAGTATGGTACTGGTACAAAAATAGACACATAGACCAATGGAACTGAATAGAGAGCCCAGAAATAATACTGCACGTCTACAACCATCTAATCTTCAACAAAGCTGACAAAAACAAGTAAAGGGAAAAGAACTCCCTATTCAATAAATAGTGCTGGGATAACTGGCTACCCATATGCAGAAGATTGAAACTGGACCCCTACCTTATACCATACACAAAAATCAACTCAAGGTGGATTGAAGACTTAAATGTAAAACCCAACTATAAAAACCCTGGAAGAGAGTCTAGGCAATACCATTCTGGACATAGGAACAGGCAAATATTTCATGATGAAAATGCCAAAAGCAATCACAATAAAGACAAAAGTTGACACATGGGATCTCATGAAACTTAAAGCTTCTGCACAGCAAAAGAATCTATCAACAGAGTAAGCAGGCAACCTATGGAATGTCTGCTTCTGACAAAGGTCTAATATCCAGCACTTATAAGGAACTTAAACACATTTACAAGAAAATACACAACCCCAATAAAAAGTGGCAAAGGATGTGAACAGACATTTTTCAAAAACGGATACAATACCCGTGGCCAACAAGCATATGAAAAAAAAAGCTCAATATCATTGATCATTAGAGAAGTGCAAATCAAAACCACAATGAGATACCATCTCATACCAGTCAGAATGGCTACTGTTAAAAAGTCAAAAAAAAAAAAGATGCTGGTGAGGTTGTGGAGAAAAGGATATACTTATAAACTGTTGGTGGGAGTGTAAATTAGTTGAACCATTGTGAAAAGCAGTGTGGTAATTCCTCAGAGCTAAAAACAAAACTACAATTTGACCATCAATTCCATTATGAGCAGAGAATATATAAATTGTATATAAATCATTCTACCACAAAGACAGATGCATGTGTATGTTCACTGCAGCACTATTCACAATAGCAAAGACATAGAATCAACCTAAATGCCCATCAATGGCAGATTGAATAAAGAAAATGTGTTGCGTATACATCATGGAATACTACACAGCCGTTAAACAGAAAAAGATTATGTCCTTTGCAGGAACACAGATGGAGCTAGAGGCCATCATTCTTAGCAAACTGGCACAGGAACAAAAAACCAAATACTACATGTTCTCACTTATATGTGGGAACTAAATGATGAGAAGACATGGAAAGAAGGAGGGGAACGACAGACACTGGGGCCTACTAGAGGGTAGAGTCTAGAAGGAGGGAGATGATCAGAAAAAATAACTGTTAAGTGCTAGGCTTAGTACCTGGTTGACAAAATAAGCTGTACAACAAACACCCATGATACAAGTTTACCTATATAACAAACTGCACATGTATCTCTGAACCTAAAAGTTTTAAAAATTATAAAAATTTAAAATTTAAAAAACTAACACAAGAGGTCTTTCTCTCTCCCCCAACTTTCTAATTTCTGTACTGTTTTTTTCTTGCTTCCTTGCTCTGAATCAGACCTTTAGTTTAACATTGACTAGGAATAATGTCAACCAGCTAACTGTGTTATTCGTCTTTCATTTGTTATTTCAAAAGGAAAGCTTTCAACACTTCATCATTAAGTCTGATGTTTGTTATAGGTTTGTTGTAGATTTACTTTATCAGGCTAACAAGTTCTATTTCTACTTTGCTAGGTGATTTTTTTTTTGCCTGTTTGTTTTAATGATGAATGGATATTGAATTTTAATGCTTTTTCTTTAGTAAGATGATCATATGAATTTTTTTGTTGTGTTAATTGTGAATTAGATTGGTTGAATTTTGAATGTAAACTAAATTTGCTTTCTTGGAGTAAATCCTATTTGATCTCATGCATTAGCCTTTGTACATTGCTGATTCCATTTGCTAATATTTTATTTAGTTATTGGCTTCCATATTCCAAATGAGACAACTGTTAGTTTTTCTTTATCATCATGTTTTTATAAAGTTGCATACTAAGATTATTTTGGCCTCATAAAACAAGTCGGTTAGTGCTACTTTATTCTCTAGAATAATTTGTATAAGATTAGCATTATTTTCTTTCTTAAACGTTGGGCAGAATTCACCATTGAAGCTACGTGGTCCTGGAAACATTTTATGGGGAAGAGATTTTCATATTTAATTTATTTAATAATTTTATATTCATATGTTTAATATTTTTCTGATGTCAATTTAAGTTGTGTTTCTCCTAAGAATTTTTTTGTTTCATCAAATTTTCTAACTTATTAATATAAAGCTATAATGTCCTTTTAATGCCTCTTTAATGTGTGTATAAGGCACGATGCCATCTTCATTCCTGACATTGGTGCCTTCTTTTTCTCTTTTCTAATCAGTTTTACCAAGGATTTATCAACTTTATAACTCTTTTCAAAGAACCAACTTTTGGCTTTGTTTATATTCCCATTTTAGATTTATTTCTATTTAATTAATTTAGGCCTTTAAATTTATTATTTTCTTCCTTTTGCTTTCATAGGGTTTAATTTTCTGGGGGTTTTTTCCCTAAACTTTTAGGATGGTTGCTTATATCACTGATGCCTTTATTCATTTCTTATATTTTATTACATGTGATTAAACTATAAATTTCTCTCTAAACCTTGTTTCAGTTACATACTACCAGTTTTTGGTATTTAAAAATTTTATTATTTGTGATTAAAATATTATAAGATTTTGATCATAATTTTTGACTTATGGATTATTTGGAAGTATATTTTTAAAATATATATAGCAAGTTTTGTTTGTATCTTTTTACAATTTATTTTCAGTTTAATTTCTTTTTTTTGTCAGAACATATATTCACAATCTAGATTTTTGAAATTTGTTGAGAGTATTTTGTGGCCCAATATGTGATCAGTTTTGCAGATGTTCCACAAACACTGGAAAATTATTTGTATTCCTTAGTTTGGGGGTATGGTGTTTTATTTTTTCATTAAGTTAAATCTACACTTTGTATTGCTAAAATATCTCATATTTTTACCAGTTTCTTGGGCTACTTTTCCACTTACTGAAAGAAGCGACTTAAACTCTTCTATGATTTGGCTTATCTAGATATTTCACCTCTCAGTTGTTGCTTTAAATATTTTGAGGCCAGGTTCATATTAATTTAGAATTACTGTTTTCTATCTGGTGAATTGAAATTTTGACTACTTGAAGTGTTTCTCTTTTTCCTAGTAATCTTTTCAACCTTAAAATCCACATCATCTGATAATAATATAGCTCCACTAGCTTTTCTTTGGTTAACATTTGCATAGATTTTTTCCCCCGCTATTCTTTTACTTTCAACCTTTCTGTAGCTGAGGTTTTAGATGCGCCTCTTACAACTAGCAAATAGTTGGAATTTAAAAACTACAGTCTGACAAATCTTTATCTTTTAATTGCAACATCTGGCATATTTATATGTACTACAATGGTTACTATGTTTGGGTTATATCTACTGTCCTACCATATGTTTCCTATTTCCCTGCCTGTTCCACCTTTCTATTTTCTTTCTTTCTTTTGCCTACTTTTGGGCAAGTTTTTGAAGTATAACTAAGTAGAAAATACCATAATCTAAAATGTGCAGTTTCATGAATTTTGACAGCAGTATATACCCCTATAATCTCTATCTAAATCAAGAAAAATGTTTCTTTCACCAGAGAAAGTTTCCCCATGTCTCTTACCAGTCAATCTCTGCACTCCTACCTGATACTAGCTGCAAATATTTTTCTGTATTCTAACAACATAGTTCTGCTTGTTCTTCAATTTCACCTGAATGATACTGTTTTGTGTGTGGCTGCTTTCACTTGACAGGATGTTTTTGAGATTTATTCATGTTTGGCATATATTGATAATTCGTGTCTATTGCTATGCAATATTCCATTTTATGACTATATCAAAATGTGGTTATCCATTCTCACAGTAATAGACATTTGAGTTGTTTTTAGTTTGGGGCTATTATGAATAAAACTGCTATTAACTTTCTTCCCCAAGTGTTTTTGTAAACATACATTTTTTATTTCTACTGGGTAAATATTTAGAAGTGAAATTTCTGGGTCACAGGACTGTGCATATTGGACTTTATAAGAGACAGACACACAGATTTCTAAAGTGGTGACACCATTTTATATTCCCACCAGCAATATATGAAAGTTCCTGTTGCTTCACATTCTTACCAACATTTAATACTGTCAGTCTTTTTAATCTTAGCCATCTAGTTGGTATGCAATGATATCTTATTATGGTTTTAATTTGCATAACCTGACTACTACTGAGGTTGAATTGACAGTATTGCAGATTTCTGATCACTCGTGTACCTTCTTTTGTGATGTGTCTATTCAAGCCTTTTATTTTCTTTTTTTTTTTTTACATAGGTTATTGGAGTACAAGTGGTATTTGATTATATGAGTAAGTTCTTTTGTGGTGATTTGTAAGATTTTAGTGCACCCCATCACCCAAGCAGTATACACTGCATCCTATTTGTAGTCCTTTATCCCATTTCCCCCTCTCCTACCCTTCCTCACAAGTTCCCAAAGTCCATTGTATCATTCTTATGCCTTTGCATCCTCATAGCTTAGCTCTCACGTATCAGTGAGAACATATGTTTGGTTTCCCATTCCCGAGTTACTTCATTTAGAATAATAGTCTCCAATATCATCCAGGTTGCTGCAAATGCCATTAATTCATTCCTTTTTATGGCTGGATAGTATTCCATTGTATATATAAACCACAGTTTCTGTATCCACTCATTGATTGATGGGCATTTGGGTTGGTTCCATGATTTTGCATTTGCAATTTGTGCTTCTATAAACATGTGTATGCAAGTATCTTTTTCATATAATGACTTCTTTGCCTCTGGATAGACACCCAGTAGTGGGATTACTGGATCAAATGGTAGTTCTACTTTTCGTTCTTTAAGGAATCTCCACAATGTTTTTCATAATGACTGTTCTAGTTTACATTCTGATCAGCAGTGTAGAAGTGTTCCTTGATCACCACACCATCCATGCCTATATCTACTGTTTTTTTCATTATTTTATTATCGCCATTCTTACAGGAGTAAGGTGGTATTGCATTGTGCTTTTGATTTGCCTTTCCCTGATTATTAGCGATGTTGAGCATTTTTTTCATATGTTTGTTGGCCATGTGTATATCTTCTTTTGAGAATTGTCTCTTCATGTCTTTTGCCCACTTTTTGATTGGATTTTTTTTTTCTTTCTGATTTGTTTGAGTTCATTGAAGATTCTGGATATTAGTCCTTTGTCAGATGTACAGATTGTGAAGATTTTCTCCCACTCTGTGGGTTCTCCGTTTACTCTGCTGACTGTTCCTTTTGCAGTGCAAAAGCTCTTTAGTTTAATTAAGTCCCAGCTATTTATCTTTGTTTTTATTGCATTTGCTTTTCGGTTCTTGGCCATGAAATCCTTGCCTAAGCCAATGTCTATAAGGGTTTTTCCAATATTATCTTCTAGAATTTTTATAGTTTCAGGTCTCAGATTTAAGTCCTTAATCCATCTTAAGTTGATTTTTGTATAAGGTGAGAGATGAGGATCCAGTGTCATTCTCCTACATGTGGCTAGCCAATTCTCCTAGCATCATTTGTTGAAAAGGGCATTATTTCCCCACTTTATGTTTTTGTTTGCTTTGTTGAAGATCAGTTGGCTGTAAGTATTTGGGTTTATTTCTGTGTTCTCTATTCTGTTCTATTGCTCTATGTGCCTATTTTTGTACCAGTACCAAGCTGTTTTGGTGACTATGGCCTTATAGTATAGTTTGAAATCAGGTAATGCGATGCTTCCAGATTTGTTCTTTTTGCTTAGTCTTGCTTTGACTATGTGGGCTGTTTTTTGGTTCCATACGAATTTTAGAATTTTTTTTCTAATTCTGTGAAGAATGATGGTAGTATTTTGATGGGGGATTGTGTTGAATTTGTAGATTGCTTTTGGCAGTCTGGTCTTGTTCACGATATTGATTCTACCCCTCCATAAGCATGGATGTGTTTCCATTTGTTTGTGTCATCTACGATTTCTTTCAGCAGTGTTTTATAGTTTTCCTTGTAGAGGTCTTTTGCCTCCTTGGTTAGGTATATTCCTAAGTTCTTTATTTTATATTTTGCAGCTATTGTAAAAGGAGTTGAGTTCTTGATTTAGTTCTCTTCTTGGTCATTATTGGTGTATAGAAGAGCTACTGATTAGGGTACCTTTTAATCTTGTATCTGGAAACTTTGTTGAATTCTTTTGTCAGTTCTAGGAACTTTCTGGAGGAGTCTTTAGGGTTTTCAAGGTAAATGATCATATCATCAGCAAACAGTGACAGTTTGACTTCCTCTTTACCATTTTGGATGTCCTTTATTTCTTTCTCTTGTCTGATTGCTCTGTTTAAGACTTCTATTGCTATGTTGAAGAGGAGTGGTGAGAATGAGCACCTTTGTCTTATTCCACTTCTCAGAGGGAATGCTTTCAACTTTTCCCCATTCAGTATTACGTTGGCTGTGGGTTTGTCATAGATGGCTTTTATTATATTGAGGTACTTTCTTTGTATGCCAATTTTGCTGAGAGTTTTAATCATAAAGGAATGCCGGATTTTTGTTGAATGCTTTTTCTGCAGCTATTGAGATGATCATGTGATTTTTGTTTTTAATTCTGTTAATGTGGTGTTTCACATTTATTGACTTGTGCATGTTAAACCATTCCTGCCTCCCTGGTATGAAACCCACTTGATCATAGTGGACTATCTGTTTGATATGCTTTTGGATTTGGTTAGCTAGTGTTTTGTTAAGGATTTTAGCATCTATGTTCATCAGGGATATTGGTATGTAGTTTTCTTTTTTGGTATGTCATTTCCCAGTTTTGTTATTTGTGATGTGGCTTCATAGAATGAATTAAGGAGGGTTTCCTCTTTCTCTATCTTGTGGAATAGTGTCATTAGGATTGGTACCAAGTCTTCTTTGAATGTCTCGTAGAATTCTGCTGTAGAATTCTGCTGTGAATCTATCTGGTCCTGGGCTTTTTTTTTGTTGGCAATTTTTAAATTACCATCTCAATCTCATTGCTTGTTATTGGTCTGTTCAGAGTATCTAATTCTTCCTGATTTAAACAGGAGGGTTGTATTTTTGCAGGAATTTATCCATTTCTTTTAGGTTTTCTAGTTTATATGTGTAAAGGTCTTCATAGTGGCCTTGAATGATCTTTTGTGTTTCTGTGGTGTCAGTTGTAATATCTCCCGTTTCATTTCTTGTTGAGATTATTTGGATTTTCTCTCATTTTTTCTTGGTTAATCTTGCTAATGGCCTATCAATTTTATTTATCTTTTCAAAGAATCAGCTTTTTGTTTCATTTATCTTTTATATTTTTCTTTGTTTTAATTTCATTTAGTTTTGCTCTGATCTTCATTGTATCCTTTCTTCTGCTGGGTTTGGATTTGGTTTGTTCTTATTTCTCTAGTTCCTTGAGGTGTGACCTTAGAATATCAGTTTGTACTTTTTCAGTCTTTTTGATGTAGCCTTTTAGGGCTTTGGGCTTTTCTCTTAGCACTGCCTTTGCTGTATTCCAGAGATTTTGATAGGTTATGTCACTATTGTCATTCAGTTTGAAGAATTTTTAAATTTCCATCTTGATTTTATTTTTGACTCAAAGCTCATTCAGGAGCATGTTATTTAATTTCCATGTATTTGCATGGTTTTGAAGGTTCCTTTTGGAGTTGATTTCCAGCTTTATTCCATTGTGGTCTGTGAGAGTGTTTGATATACTTTTAATTTCCTAAATTTATTGAGGCTCGTTTTGTGGCCTATCATATAGTCTATCTTTGAGAAAGTTCCATGTGCTGTTGAATAGAATGTGTGTTCTGCGGTGGTTGGATGAAATCTTCTGTATATATCTGCTAAGTCCATCTGCTTCAAGGTATACTTTAAATTCCTTGTTTCTTTGCTGACTTTCTGTATTGATGACTTGTTTAGTGCTGTCCATGGAGTGTTGAAGTTCCCCACTATTATTGTGATGCTGTCTATCTCATTTCTTAGGTCTGTTAGTAATTGTTTTATAATTTTGGATGCTCCATTGTTCAGTGGATATGTGTTTAGGATTGTGATATTGGACAAGGTCTCTTACCATTATATAATGTCCCTCTTAGTCTTTTAAAATTGCTGTTGCTTTAAAGTTTGTTTTGTCTGACATAGGAATAGCTACCCCTGCTCATTTTTGATGTCCATTTGTATAAAATGCATTTTCCCGCCCCTTTACTTTAAGTTTATGTGAGGCCTTATGTGTTAGATGAGTCTCTTGAAGGCAGCAGATGGTTGGTGAATTCTTATCCATTCTGCAGTTCTGTATCTTTTAAGTGGAGCATTTAGGCCATTTACATTCAATGTTAGTAATGAGATGTGAGGTACCATTCCATTCATCATACTATTTGTTGCCTGTGTATCCTGGTTTTTTGTTTTTGCTTTTAAAATTGTAATTTTGCTTCATAAGTCCTGTGAGATTTATGCTTTAAAGAGGTTCTGCTTTGATGTGCTTCCAAGATTTGTTTCAAGATTTAGAGCTCCTTTTTGCAGTTCTTATAATGGTGGCTTGGTAGTGGTGAATTCTCTCAGCATTTGTTTATCTGAAAAAGACTGTATTTTTCCTTCATATATGATGCTTAGTTTCGTTGGATACAAAATTATTGGCTGATAATTGTTTTGTTTGAGGAGGCTGAAGATAGGGTGCTAATCCTTTCTAGCTTGTAGGGTTTCTGCTGAGAAATCTGCTGTTAATCCAATAGGTTTTCCTTTATACCTATAGGTTTACCAGTGATACCTAATGCTTTTGTATCACAGCTCTTAAGATTCTTTCCTTTGTCTTAACTTTAGATAACCTGATGACAATGTGCCTAGACGATGATGTTTTCGTGATAAATTTCCTGGGTGTTCTTTGTGTTTCTTGTATTTGGATGTCTAGGTCTCTAACAAAACTGGGGAAGTTTTCCTAGATTATTTCCCAAAATATGTTTTTCAAACTTTTAGATTTCTTCCTCAGGAACACTAATTATTCTTAGGTTTGGTCGTTTGACATAATCCCAGACTTTTTGGAGGCTTTGTTTATATTTTCTTATTCTCTTTTCTTTGTCTTTGTTAGATTGAGTTAATTGGAAGACCTTGTCTTTGAGCTCTGAATTTCTTTCTTCTACTTATTCAATTCTATTGCTGAGACTTTCCAGAGCATTTTGCATTTCTGTAAGTATGTCCAAAGTTTCCTGAAGTTTTTATTTTTTTTCTTTATGCTATCTATTTCCTTGAATATTTCTCCCTTCACTTCTTGTATTGTTTTTTTTTTTTTTTTGGATTTCCTTGCATTGGGCTTCACATTTCTCTGGTGCCTCCCTAATTAGCTTAATAACTAACCTCCTGAATTCTTTTTCAGGTAAATCAGGGATTTCTTCTTGGTTTGGATTCATTGCTTGTGAGCTAGTGCGATTTTTGGGGGGGGTGTTAAAGAGCCTTGTTTTGTCATATTACCAGCGTTGGTTTTCTGGTTCCTTCTCATTTGGGTAGATTCTGTTGGAGGGAAGGTCTAGGGCTGAAGGCTATTGTTCAGATCCTTTTGTCCCACAAGGTGTTCCCTTGATGTAGTACACTCTCTCTTTTCCTGTGGATGTGGCTTCCTGAGAGCTGAACTGTAGTGATAGTTATTTCTCTTCTGGGTATAGACACCCAACAAGTCTATCAGGCTCTAGGCTGATGCTGGGGGTTGTCTGCACAGAGTCCTGTGATATGAACCATCTATGTGTCTCTCAACCATGGATACCAGCACAGCATTTGGGGTGTTTCCCAGGTCCTGCAGGAGCAGTCTGCTTCATTCAGAGGGTCTGTGGGTCCTCTCAAGATTCCTGATTTATTCCTGTAGTTGTTCTGGAGCTAAAATTCACCATGTGAGCCTCCACACACTGCTCTGCCCATCCAAGTAGAAGCTGCAATCTAGTCCTGCCTCTTGTTTGCCATGATCTGTGATTCTGGTGGAAGAAATTCTTCTCTGGAGAACTGACATCACTAGGTGTTCTCCTGAGAGTTGTGCCAGTCTGGGGCTGGGTAGTCCAAGAGCATGGCTTCTGCTTTGCACTGGTGAGGGCCTCCTTGACAATCACAAGGTTCCATAATAGGTCATCTGCAAGCTGAGGAGCAAGGAAGCCAGTTTGAGTCCCAAAGCTGAAAAACTTGGATGTTTAAGGGCAGGAAGCATCCATCACAGGAGAAAGATATAGGCAGGAGAGCTAAGCCAGTCTACTATTATTCAAGCCTTTTGTTTGAATTTTAAGTTAGATTGTTTGTCATGTCATTTAATTTTTGAGTTATGAAAGTTCTTTTTAGATTCTATTTACAAATTCTTTGTCTTGCATATATATGCAATGCAAATGGTTTCTCCCATCTGTAGCTTGCCTCTATGTTTTCTTAAGGGTATCTTTGATTAACAAAATGAGGAAGTCCAATTTATCAATTTTTTTCTTTAGGGTCTTTCTCTTGTGTCTTGTCTAAGAAATCTACAATGAAGTTGCAAAAATATTGTCTTTTATGTTTACTTTTAGAAGCTTTATAGTTTCAGCTTCTGTGGCTCCTCTCAAATTAATTTGTTTCCATTACACAACTTAAATTTTGTATTATGGACAAACTTTATATATCTTTCTATATAGTCAGTTCCAGTATCATGTGTTGAAAAGACTATACTTGTCTGACCTTTGTCAAAGATTAATTAAGTGTAAATGTATAGATCTATTTCTGGACTCTTTATTTCATTCTATTGATTTTCTTGTGTATTCTAACATCAATACCAGACTATCCTGATTACTGTAGCTTTGTCTTGAAAATAGTTTACTGTGTAGATTACTGTGACTTGCATCCCAGAAACAGTTAGGTAAGTCCTCTCCCATTAAGAGATGGAGTCTATCCCTCTATCTCTTGAATCCATGTGGGCCCGTAATTGCTTTGATTAACATAATATGGTAGAAATGTTTCTGTGTAACTTCTTAAACTAGATCAGAAGAAGCCTTGCAGCTTCTGCCATGGTCTCTTTGAATGCTCACTCTAGAATAAGCTGGGCAACATGTAAGCAGTCTGCCTATCCTGACACCACCCTGCTGTGAGGAAGTGATGCATGACCAGCCACAGGTATTCCAGCCATTCCTGCCCAGACTCCAGACATGTGATCAAAGTAGTCTTCAGATGACTCTAGCCCAATATGACTTTAACTTTGTGAAAGACCCTGAAGAACAACCTAGCTGAGCCCATGCAACCCATAGAATTATGAAAGATAATGATTGTTTGCAAGCAACTAAGTCTTGGCATAATTTGGAATATAGAAGTAGATAACTAGAACAGTAGAGTATTAGAAAAGAACAAAATTTTGAGGGTTGAGGGACCTGAACTCAAATTTTGCATGTGACTTTGAGTAACCACTATCAGATTACCAGTCTGAGGGCTAAGGAATTTATATACAATTTATCTCATCATTTTCTCTGGTTCAAATGTACTCCCCAAAAAGTGTATGTTAGAAATTTAATTGCCATTGGTGAAACCTTTAATAGATGATTAAGCTATGAGGATTGTGCCCACAGGAATGGATTAATGATGTTATCACATGCATGGATTTGTTATTAAGGGAAGGAGGGTTTGTCCCTCTTGTACTTCCTCTTTCTCTTGTCCTACTTTTTGTAGTTCACCATGAGATGACATTGCAAGAAGTCCCTTCCCAGGTGCTGGCACCTTGATCCTGGACTTCCCAGCCTCCAGAACTGTGAGAAATTAATTTCTGTTTATTATAAATTACCATGTCTATGGTATTCTGTTATAGCAGCACAAAATGGACTAAGATATAGTTCAAAAAATTTTTAAGTACCTACTGAGGATAGGGAGTATGCTTAGGAAATACAAATATGAATATAACATAGCTCCTCCTGTCACAGAATTTACAGATCAGTGGAGGAAATAGACATGTTTCCCTACAGAGATAACTGATGACATTGTTTTTTGTTAGTAGCAATTGCTATAGCAAATTCTAAGAGAAATAGCTTTGCTAATCTGGATTCACACAAAACTAATGTGTGCAAAACATCAGATAATGAGTATGTCATAGTCTGTCTGACTTCCCTTTTGTACTGGTTACTAGGAAGGTCAGAACTGAAGGTGAGGTTCAACTCTAGTTGTTTTTAATGTCTCCTTTCTTTTTCTCCAACATGATTTTCCATTTTATAGTTCTAATGTTAAATTCAAACTGCAAAAGGTATTGTATTTGGAATAAGTTGGGGTAAAATCGTGAATAAAATGTGTGCTAGTTAGATCAATACAAATGGAAAGTATAGTTGTAGCTCAATTAGAATTGTCCCATTCTTGTTTTTGTGCTTGGGACAGCACCTGCTGAGAACATGTCTTTACTACAACGACTATTACAACTACAACTGTTTATGCTACTGCCAGTAATAACCACAGCTGAATGTCTGAGCATAGTATACCAGGCACTGTGCTAAGTGCTTAAATGAATCATTCTGTATCATTTTCACAACAACCCTGTTATGTAGGTGTCACTGTGATCCCACTTTTAGGGATAAGGAAGCTGAGACTTGGAGAGGTGAAGTCATTTACTCAAGGTAATGCTACGGCAATGAGTGTCAGAGGGAGCTCATTCCATAGTTCATGCTTCAGCATTAGGTGTTTGATGCATGTGGGTCCAGGGAAACTGTGCTTGGATGGACTTTAATGATGGTTCAACCTGGCATGACCTTCTTCTTTATTCGAAGACTTTTCCTGGCAAGACTCAGGGATTCTGGGTTCCTACAGGGGATGACTAATGAAGTTCCTCTCCCATCTCCCCCTATATATGGATCCCCATTTTTATAAACACTTGTATTCGTGGTCCCTGAATCCAAGGCAAATATTCATAAAATAGCCCATGTTTGCATTCATAGAGACGAGAGGAAACCAGACAATGGACAAAGAGAGGAGTTAAATTCTGGCAATTGTTTCAAAATGTTTGAAAAGTTGGCAATGATTTTCAAAGCATACATCCTTGGCATCATTAAAGCCCCCTTCCTTAAAAACTCAAAGGGATATCTCTCTAATAGAGAAAATACAGACAGTGTAGTGGGAAAGAGTGGGAGATACATTTGTTCAAAAGCAGAAAGGGCAGTAGCAGGTATTAAGCACCAGCATGTGCCAGTCTGTTTATATGCCTCTCTCATTTAATCCCTCCTCATCCAACCATGAGAAGTGAGACCAAAGACCCTGGAGTCCGATGGACTCCACTGCACAGTAGTGACCTTGGCAGGTTGTGTATCCTTTCTGGGTCTTGTTTCTTCATTTATAAAATGATAGTAGTACTTGCCTCATAGTGTTGCTGTGAGGATTAATTAAGATAAGACATGTACAGCATTTTGTAGGGGCATTATAAATGTTAACTACCATCATTATATCAGGTGCCAAGCTTCCATAGGGGGAACATGGTGTGCCCTTGTGCTTGGTTCAGGGGACAGGGCTGGAGAGGTGGGAGGGGAAGCAGTAGGCTTGGGGGTCCAGGGAAGACAGTACAGCTGGCAGTGTTTGGGTCCTGGCAGCTAGCATCACAAAAGGGATGAGTGTGCTGTCATATTCCAAATCGAAAGTGATTTTGATAACATTTAATAGTGGTTTTCTCTTTTTAAAAAGTCTGTGCTTGTCAAATAAATTATATGTGTGTCAATCCTGTAGCAGCTTCCTCCAGAAATTGTCATGATTTTGTCTCCGTGATTAGTTGAAATGTTATTAGGTTGGATATTGTGTACCAATTCCAATTTTAGAACTTTTACAGATTTGTTAAAATCTTTTTTTTGTTGTTCTTCTCAGCTGAACTAAGGGAACTGGTGTGGGCTGCCTAACTGGTCATCTAGTTCCCAGGGGAAGGGAAGTCACAAGTTCCAAGGCCACTTCTGGTCCTCATGTCCTTGGTTAATATCCCAAGAGAAAGCTGAGATGGGCTGCTCTCCCCACCAGCATGAAGAGATGGAATATGAGTCAGATGTAGTCTGAGTATAGATGTGTGTTCCATCCTGGTTGGCCCTTCCTGGCTTGCTGACTTTAGGCATATCCCTTCCCTCCTCTGCTAGTTTCTTTTTTTGTAAAACAAGAAGGTTAGAATCCTTAATTTAACACATTTCTCCAAACTCTACAACTTAGGGCTTTGGTGTTCATTTGCAGAAGAGCTTGCCCAGCCAAGCAAGCTGTCTGTTCTACCAGGCAGATTTTGAAGTGCTTCCCAAAAGAGATAGTATGGACCTTGAATGGTGGTGGAGAAGTGTCTTGGAGAATAAGCAGGGCTGGGCGTTACAATCGGATGGCACATTATCATCAGATGGCTGAGAGTGAGTGGGAAGAGGGTCTGGGAAGGAATTCAGTTAGAAAGAGTAAGTTGAGAAACGGTTGGGAAAAGAGGAGAGTGAAGTAGAGAAGTCACCACAGCAAAATGCTCCAGGTCCTGGGGAGGGATCCTGGGTTGTCCCACAGCAAAAGAAATTTACAGTTACCGATGGACATTGAGAAGGAGAGGCCAAAGGGGCCCGTAAATAAAAGGGCAGAAGAAAGGCAGTGGGTGGACACAGACAGGATCCCAGGAACAAGGGCTCTGTAAGTTCCTACTCAGCATGACCTCAAGCAAGAGACTTCTCTCCAGGCCTCCATTTCCTTGCCTGTACAATGAAGCAGATGATACTTTTCCCAACTTAGGAGCTATTGTGATGAGTAGACGAGATCACGCAGGTGGTGGAGAGTATATTATCTGGCAGTTGTGAACTTTTAACAAATGGTTGCTGTTTTTATGATTTAGCCAGAAGGAACTCGTAAGAATAGAGGGGTGATAATGGGGGCCAAGCCTGGAGCCTTAAGAAGAGATGTAGGGGGTCCTAGCATGGCAGGCTTCCTAGATTTAGTGGTGGAAATGTTCCCCAAGAGACAGAAGCAAAGACTGCAATAGGTGCTTAAGATTCAGAGATCCTGGATATCAGAAGATGGAGACAGCAGCAATGACAAAGACTGAATTTCCTGCCAGCCAGTGTTTTGGGGACAGGAATAGTGGTGAAGTTAGATTTATTTTAATTAAAGAGAATAAAGCAGCATGAATGTCTCACACACCTGAATTTGTGGAGTAAGATTCGTGCCCTTAAATCTGTTATTTCAATATATGGTGTTATTATATGTAAAGAGAGAAAAAAATAAATCCAGAAATGATGAACTTCAGGGGAGGAGGAATAGAATTTCACTTTGAGTTTCATACAAGAAAAGATGAGAAAGAGCAAATTGTTACACATAACTACACAGCCCACTTACCTCTCAATTTCATACATGATCCTTGGGGCCTCTGGTTTGGAAAGTCAGAACTTTGAAGGAGCAGAATTTTTTTTTTTCATTAGAGCAAGAGGCTGGGCTGGCTTCGAACTATTCCCTGCCTGCAGAATGGAGCTGATGCACCCCCAGTCTCCGGGCTCACCTGGGCAATCTCCCCCACCCACCCATACTATACTGCGTTCACCTCCCTTATCCCCAGTGCTACCTTAATTACCCTGAACCTTGAGGGACAAACACACCAACCACATAAGCTCTCCAGGTAGGGTCTGAGCGCATGAGTTCAAAGGGCAAGATATCATAGTGAAACCCAGAAGGCTGGCCCAGCTGAATGACAGACGACAGCTGGGGGACTGAGAAAGAAGCTTGAGTATAAAGGAAGCTGAAAATGGTGTAATTTCTGTAGGGAAGGAGGGAACCACAGTGTGGAGGGAGAGAAGAGCACATAATGACAAAAAAAAGGTTACTTCCCATGGGGATTGTGGGAGCGAGGTCTGTGGATAAAGAACAGACCTAACACGAGGCCTGAGAAGCCAGATAAACCAAAACATGGCCTTAGTAACAGGCACCCTTCATGAAGCATCCCCTAGGGACCAAGGGAACAGCAGAGCCTTTGTCCTAGGAAGTCACCTCTGCTCCATGGTTTCCATGCTGCGCTCCTCAGAGTCCTGGGGCTCTCGGTAGGTGTCCCAGGGGCCCTTGTGAAAGTAGGGGGAGAAAGGGGAGGGGAAGCTGCTAGGGATAGCCGGGGGAAGTGAGAAGGTAGAAGGAGCTCTCAGCCTTCTGATTTGCTTCAACAAAGCTGCTACAATCTTATCTTTTTAGTGTATTAGGATTTTTAATAAATTTTGTCTGGAAAAAAAAGTCCCCCTGCTTTTTTTCTTTTAAGAAAAGGCTTTAAAATTAGTCTGGTGATATGGACATATGATAAAACCCAGGAAAAGTGCTTTTTCTTCAGTTATTTCAAGGCAGCTGGCAAGATGACACTCCAAGGAAAATACCCGTCAGCTGAAGCTGGGAGCACCCCTGGCTGCTCTGTTCAGCTCAGAGAACACCACTGAGGAGCCAAGGTGAAGCTGTGCAGTTCCAAGGGACTCTGGGGGCCACTGGCTCCTCTCCAAAGCAGGCCTAGGCCTTTCTTGCTGGACAGAAAGAAAGAATGACACCAGAGAGGTGGACATGACTCCCCACAGCTGAGTGTTTGCTTCAACCCCGGGGGAATTCCCAAGGTGAGAACCTATTTGACATACTTCATTAAATGCCTTGTGTGAATTTCTCCAGCTTCATCCCCTACTTTCTTCCTTGCACTTGACACTCCAGTAACACCAAACTGCTGATAGTTCTCTCAGCCCCGCAATGACATTTAAAGGTTAATTATTTAATTAACTAACTTGTTTATTTCCTTATTTGGTGCTGGTCTCTACCTGGAATTCCTTTTTCTCTTCTCTGCCAGTTTATCCCAGTTCAGATTTCACCTCTTCCAAGCAGCTCTCCATTTTCCCTTGTATAATATTAATCATTTGCTCTTGGAGTCTCATTCTTTTGCTTAAACTAAATCCTGTTTTGAATTTATTACCAACTATAAAGAGGAATCTCTATATTCCTTAAAATGTTAAAATGTAGGTGAAGTTAATTTATCTTCACATTCCTCTATAGAAAATTAAAACTTTCCCTAAGATGTTTGCTAATTAGTGGGGGCTGGGGGAGAGAAGTAAATTGAGATATTTCAATTATTCTAGTTTCAAGCTTCGAAATCTCAATTTATGCCATTTATGTATATTCTAATTACCTTGTGCATGCAATTTTTAGTTTACGGATGTTGATCCAAGCTTGGAACTTACCCTTCCCTGATTTTCAAAAGATATAAGATATGAAATTCTAGAAAAGGCAAATCTAATCTACAATGGCAGAAAGCACATCAGTGATTTTGTAGGGCCAGGGATGGTAGGAATTTTCTGGGAAGAGTTACAAAGAAACTTTTTGGCATCATGGAAATGACATCTATCTCAACCATGGCAATGATTATACAGCCATATATATTTATCAAAACTTATCACCGAGTATACTTAAAGTGTATGCATTTTATTGCATGTGAATTATACCTAGATAAAGTTCATTTTAAAAAAGAATCTTCCAGGGGAGGCTTCCCTTACTTCCCCAACAGATTTAAGCACTATTTCCTTAGAACTTCCAGTGGTCCCTATGTTGTTATTGTAGTATGAATCATACTGCTATGATTGTCTGTTTAGCTGCTTGTTCTCACTCTATTCTAGAAGCCTCTGATAGTTAAGTACTATCTTGCATACAACCATTGTATCCACAAGAGCTGGTACAGTGCTCAATCCATAGTAGGCACTCTATATGAGTGAATGGAAGAAAGACTGAAACACACTCAAGACAATGTCCTGAGAGCTTCTGAAAGTTAAGAGGCTCCAAGCATCAGAATGAAGGAAAAAATGTGGTGCCTAATATTCTAAGAAGAAGGTGGGCTCACACTGCTGAAGACTGAGAAGCACAAAGGCGTCTTCAGCAGTCTGAGCCCAGCTTCTTTCTTAGGATACTAGGCATCACCTTCAACCTCCTCTTGCCTCTCCTAGGATATTTGAATTCAGAGAGCACATGTGTGCATGTGTGAGCCCATGAGTTTGTACGTGTGTATGTGTGTGTTCTTTTGCATATGTATGAATGTGATTGCATGTCTATATATATAATATAATTTTGAGAGTGTCCCTAATACGTCCCTACAATTATCCCAAATGTCAAGATAGGCTCCAAGGCATTCCTGGTGATGTTGGTTCTGTCGTCTCTGCTGTAACTGCCTTTACCAGTTAAGGAAGGGATACTGGACACAAGGAAAGATCACTGACTTCGTTCCCATGTTTGACTCTCCAAGAGACTTCCATGGGCTAGTATGAGGTTGGGGGAAAATGGGAATGGGGGAAACAGCTGGATAACCAGGAGGACATCTAGTATACCTTCATAACGAATCCATGCATGCATTTTTGGCTTCAGCTTGCTTGTCAAAGGCAATTCCTTATAATACAGCCTGAGACCAGATTTCAGCCACACTAAGCAATGAAATGAAGATGTAATCACTTGTTTGCTTTCGTTTATGCCCAAAGGTGTTAGGTGGACCGCAAGTGAATAGAGCAATCTTTCTGGGCCTGCTTTCTCACCACCCTTAGATATGACCACTGAACTTCCTCTGGTTTTTGCTGGTTTCTCTCATACTTCTACCAGCTTAGGGGACATCTGGTCCCCTAAGAATCACAGTTTACTGACACAACAAAAGTGAGGTGGGGTGAATCTCCCTATACATCCCAATCCAGTTGGCTTCCTTACTGTCCGTTCATCCATCCACTCAATTCAGTCATCCATTTATTCTTTCATTTATTTATTCACCTGATGGCCTGATAGTCTCTGAACTTACAGCCTGAGGACCCAAGGCCTTGAGTGACAGAATTGTGTGACAAAGCAGGAGATTTACATAATGAAATGTAAAAGTGAAACCTGAAGGATTTAAAAATATGTCTCTGGGACAAGTTGGGAAATACTGAATTGGGGAGTAGGTGGGGCCATGGGAGGGGACTGTATCCATTAGGGTCCAGACAAGAAAAGAGAAATCACTCTAAGTGTTTTAAATATAAGAGATTCAATGTAGGAATTGGTTGCAAATATTTAAAGGGTTAAAGAGCAAAAGAAGGGCACAAAGGCAATCCAGACATCACTACCCTCAGGAAGCAGCTACCACTCCTAGGCGTGTGTGTAGTAGGAAGAGGTGGGATGATCGTCAGAGATGAGAAATATGGAGGAGAGCTGCCCACCCCTGCTCCCGACCGTGACTGGTTCTTGAGCATCCAGGGTAGGAGTGCTTCATGGTTGGACCTTGACCTCTGAGAGGTGGAAGACAGCTGATGCTTAGACACCAAAGGAGCCTATCTGTGGCCGGCTGGACTGGTATCTGAGACGCTATAGCTAGAGGGACCCAAGAAGGCTGCCAACTGAGGCTACGGCCGTTCTCTTCTGCTGGAGAAAAGTTTACCAGAAGTGCAGACAAGAGGAAACACCTTCTCTCCTCTGCCACCTTCTGCTCACACCCTCATGCCCCCATTGGCAGGATGTAGCAGGAGGCCAGCTGGCAAGGGAAACTGGGAGTGGATTCTTCATCCCCCAGCATTGCAGAGCAGTACCTGGAAGGGTGAGCTCATAGCTGGGAGGAAGTAGGTAAATAATCAGCATTGGCATCTTCAGTTGAGGGGGCCACCTTGCTGGCCCCCAAAGGATAAAGTTGTAAAAATTGCAAGGAAGAGCCAGGGAAGTCACTGCTTTTCAGTTGCCAGAGAGAGCAATTTCAAGCACCTGGACAGTCTCACAGAACTCTTGCTCCTCAGGGCTCAATGCAAGCCCAGCCCCTGATCTGGGCTTCAGCTCTGCAAACTCAAACTCCAGTCTGTCAGTTCACCCTGAGTGATCAGGGCCACGCCAGCCACGTTGACTGGGGGATGACCCTGGGAAATGGTTAGTGCCGCACCATACAGTAGAGAGCTCCGGCAACAGGACCAGGTTTATTGCCAATTAGCTTGCAGCTTCAGATCACAGCAGCCGCAGGCTGGCATAGTCAGATTCTCTGACTCACCATTTTCTGGGCTCTACCACATCGACAGCTTTACATATTGCTGTTTATCTTCCTCTGATCACATTTCAATTTTGGGGACATTTGGAGGACACTGTGGTCTGTGCACATTTGTAAGCTTACCCCTTATGAGGTGCTACAGAGGACATCTTTTTTTTTTTTTTTTTTTTTGGTTTGAGGGCTTCCTTTTCTTCTCCTTATCCTTTATCCCTTTCCTGTTTTAGCAACTGACTCGCTCTCACCCTCTCTTTCCTCCTCCATAACCCCTTTTTTTCCAGGTAGTTCTGATGAGTCACACTACCTTGGCCTCCTCTGATCACCAGACTGGGTATAGTACCCATTACTCTCACCACAGGGCTTGAGTCAAGAGTAGGGGCATGAAACCCAAGCAGCGCCAATTGGTATCCTTCCTTAGAGTTGCAGACAGATAAGGGCTCTCTCCTTCTTCCAGGGTTCCCACACTGGCATGATGAAAGCCTGGAGCTATCTATAGACCTTGAGGGAAGAGGAAGAAACCATCATGTAAAGCAAAGCTGAACCCCAAGAGGGAAAGAATGCTGATGACATCGTTAGAGTCTCTGGGTTCACTCCACCCTGTTCTTCCAAGTTATGTGAACCAACCAAGTCCCTTTATTCCTTCACCTAACTTGACAAATTTCATTCAATTTATGGCAAAGGAGTGACATTTAATAACCCTGTTCTTAGATTCTGGAAATGATTCTTATTTAGTGCCAATACTCCTGTATGGGTGAACACATAACTATTTTTGAGAAATCAATACACATTTGTACGCCAAGGCCAAATTTTGAACTTTTCTTTTAACATCAGATATGGATTTTGGCCACACTAAGCAATGAAACTAAGATGTAATCACTTGTGTTTGCTTTCGTTTATACCCAAAATTGTTAGATGGATGACATGTGAATAGAGCAATCTTTCTGAGCCTGCTTTCTCACCACCCTTAGATATGACCACTGAACTCCCTGTGGTTTGTGCTGATTGCTCTCAGATTTCTACCAACAACTCGGGGGGATACCTACCTATCACAGTTCACTGGGCACAACAAAAGTGAGGTGGGGAGAATCTCCCTATACATGCCAATCCAGTTAGCTTCCTGACAGTCCCTTCATCCATCCACTCAATTCAATCATCCATTTATTCATCAGTTGTTTTTTGAGTGCAGCCCCAGAGACAGTACTCTGTTGGGAACACAAGTCAGACACATGGCTGTCCTAACTAAGCTTATGGCCCAATGCAGGAAGCAGACCAGGCAAATACAGTAGAGTGGAGTGTTGCTGGAATGGAGGAAGTATTGGGTGCTAAGAAAAGCATAGAGGAGGCACCTAATCCAGCTTTCCCAAGGAAGTGGGACACATGAATGGTGAGTGGGAGTTGACCAGACAGAGGTGGCAGAGTGGGGGAGGCCACGGATCCAGTGGTGGAGAAACAGATCACAGCCAGCGGATAACAGTTCTTGGCAGAGCAAATATCAGGTGTAAATACTTGGAGCTGAGACCTTTTTTTCTTTTGTTTTTGAGATGGAGTCTCACTGTGTTGCCCAGACTGGAGTGCAGTGGGGCAATCTTGGCTCACTGCAACCTCTGCCTCCCAGGTTCAAGCGATTTTTCTGCTTCAGCCTCTGGACTAGCTGGTACTACAGACATGTGCCACCATGCCCTGCTAAGTTTTCATATTTTTAGTAGAGATTGGATTTCACCGTGTTAGCCAGGATGGTCTCAGTCTCCTGACCTCATGACCCACCTGCCTCAGCCTCCTAGAGCTGAGACGTTTAAGGAAAAAGAGAATCTAGTCTGGCTGAAGTTTTCAGCATGAAGGGACAGAGATAAGGGTATCATGACTCATTTTTCCCTGTTGAAATGAGCAGCCATGGCAGCTCTTCCTGGTACCAAGCTTGGCAAGTCCACACCTTCTCCAGTTTTCATGTCAGCTATGGAGATGCAGGGAGTCCTGCTTACTAGTGGAATAAGAAAACTGATGCCATCAATTTAACTCTATGCAGCGTGTAGCATTAATCTTCTCTTCCTATGGAAAAGCTTACTGGCTCACCTTTTTGGAAGAAACCTAAGGACAGAGAAGGTAAAGGAATGTTAGCAAGAAAACTACAGGAAATTAGAGAAAGCCTAGGACCAGTTTCTGATAGATAAAAAAAAATATCCCACTTCCCCCTTGGGCAATAAAGAAAAAAATTAAATGAGAGTGTCAAAATGGTTTGCTGATGTGCAAACCATTTACTAGACGTTAGTCAAGGTCTAGTATTTTTTAAGAAAGCAGGGTTAGGAATTAGACCTTTTTTGGGTTCAGATCTCAGCCTTCCTCTGACTGGCTATGGAGCTGTGGGTAATTTGCTTAATCCCTTTGAACTTTGAGTTCATGGTGAAACAGGACTACATGGTGATTAAACAATCAAATGTAGTACCCAATACACAGTAGGTGTTCAATAAATGACAGATATTACTACTTTTCTGTGATATAGATACCAGATTTTTGGCAGGATTAAATACTTTCATCCATGTAAAGTGATTAATTGGCCCATGAGAAGCACATGTGTTAACTGTTACTACTATTGTTAGCTGTTATCAGAGACAGCTGTGTATGGACAATTCCTGAAACCTCTAATCTTACTGTGAAAACTAGAGACAGGAAACAGACTTTGACACACAGACCAAAAACAGAGGTGACAAGTTCATCTCATGTACCAACTGGCCATGAGTGCCTAGAATGTGCCTGAGGTACAATTCTGAGAGCTATCTGGCTCAGCAGGGAAGAATATGCTATGATCGATTAGTGATGTCTGTTCTGGGTGGCAAAGGGAGTCCTGTCAGCACACATGCTATAGATTTGCTTTCTTTAGACTGAAGTTTCACTCTAGACAGTCAGTTTGGGAACCAGTAACAAAGGGCTGGGGCTGGCCTTGTCCACTTGTGCTAGTCTCCACTTGCTCCATGTTTTACTCCTAGCACACAGTTGAGACATGGCCAGAGCCCAAACCCAGCTGCCTTTTCCTCAAGAAACTTTCGGTGGCGTAAATCAAGACCTGTAAATCCACCATGTGGATGACACAGGCTGTGTGCCCAGCCCAGGCTCTGCAAGCGACAGAAGAGGAGGGAGTTGCTTAGTGACATGACACAAAGGGTGTCTTTGATTCATCACCCAGCCCCAGTCCCAAGCCCCTGGCCAGCATCGAGGAACGGCTGCAAATGAGCAATAGAACTCCTTTACAAATGTCACTTTGCTGTAAAATGTAAATGTTTAACATTTAGAAACGAAGGCTGACTCCCAAAATGCCTAGTGCTGGGTGGCTTTTATTCATTCCCTTAGGGATTCTTTGTCCTCCCATGGTGAGAGATTTCACTGCATGATTTACACCCTGTGCTTGTTAAATTGCTGGCATGTGTTGCCCCAGATAGGGCAGCAAAGGAGCAGAGATTTGCAGGGGACTTTATACCTTGCCTGTTAATGCAGAGTATTAAATAGACAGTGCAATTGCATCCCCCAGCCCACTGCTCAGAGGTGCTATGAACTCTGAACAGAGATTTCATATTATTTCCAATTATCCTGGACTTCACAATATAAGATTGTGTCATTGAAGGTTGAGAAAGACCAAAAACAGCAAAGAAGACTATTCACTGGGAGTTCTTTCTTTAGACCTGCTCTTCAGCTAATTCTGTCTTAGCAGTCTGGGAGGAAGGGGCTTCAGGTACATCAAGAGTATGGGTGCTTGTTCTTGGGGCTGAATTCCTTTTCACCCAAGACAATTCTAATGAGGGTAAGCCCTGTAGCCACTCTGGGCCTCCTGATGATTGACCTTTGGATAAAGAGGGACCTAGCATAAAAAGGAAGTCAAAGACATATGGGAAGGTTCAAAGCCAGGCAAGGAAGACCATAGGGTCACAGGAATCACGGGGCATAGGGGGCAAGAGGATCTAGACTGCAGTTTCACTCAACTTCCGTATCCTCTAGAGCACATTATTTGTTGAATTTTTCTCTGCACCCAGCCCCCACACTTGGTGCCTCCCACAGTTTTGATCACAGTAGGCACTTAACGCCTATTTGTTTAATTAATTAAACAGTGAGTCACTGGCAAACCTAGTACTGGCCAAAGTACTAAGTTCATCTATGTCCAATGGATGAACTTTACAACTTCTGACAAGTCTCTTAACCTCTCTGTATGAGATTTTATGTTATTCCTATCATAGTCTTTGGAAGTAATTGGGGTGGAAAGAGATTATTATTAATTTACCAACAAGAAAAAGAGACTCAGGAATATGATATTCTCTTGATATCATATTGGGTCAGTAATAAGGTCAAAATGAAAATTCTGCTTTTTGATTTCTCATTAATTTCTTTTTTTTTTTGCAGTTTACCATATTGAATGTTCACACCTTGCACTATGAGCCAGGTGAGGCACCTATGATCATTAAGGCCAGGACTAGCGTGAGGCAAGTGAGGAGCTGAAGGCATTTGCAAAATTGTGAGAGTGGTTCCTCCTTCAGTGGTGTGCCCTAGATGCCTTGCTCACTTCACCTTTATCCCACCCCTGGGGATCTTACATGTGGAAGCATGGATGAAGGGGTAGTGCTCAAGAAAAGAAATCTGCAGGTGAGTTTCAAAGAATTTATTTTTTTCAGGGTTGGTACCTGGAAGTCATGGCTCTCAGAATAGAAAGCTGGAAAGGAATTGCTTTTTCAGGCATGTAAAAATAGCAAGGAAACATGCATGCATTTAAACACCAACCCAGGATGAGTCCGGGGGATCTCTTCTCATCCTTCTTCGACAGGGTGACTAATGACACTTGCTAGTAGCTTTTGATCAAGTCTGCCCCCATCAGAAGCTAGGAGGACGAGAGGACTGGGAAATTCCTGCATGACTGGTTGGTATGGTTTACCACCATGCAGGGGCTTTATATTAGGACACTTTTGATCACAGTGTGTTAGAAACACATCTCAAACAATCTTAGGCACAAATGGAAATGTATTGGATGCATACTGAAGAGACCTCAGAAATCACTGGAATTAGGGACTTAAGTGACTAAGCAGCTTTTAAAAAAATCTCTAGCCTCCATTTCTTTTCTCTCATTTGTGAGAAAGGGGTTTCCTTGGAATTGAGGAAAATAGAGTCACTAAAAGTTATCAAGCCTTATATCCTAGACCCTGACATCAGTGAAGAAGTAATCTTCCTTTACTTGCAGTTTTAAAAACTCCACAGAAAGACTCTGATTATCCTACTTGGTCAGGTGCTTAATTCCATATCTATTATTAGGCTCAAAATCATGGTCATATAGAACCTACACAGCCTCTGGGCCACCTCTCTCTACAAGCTCTCACCAAGGGTGGATTCTTGTGAGCTGGGGCAACCAACTCAACCTAGCAATTTTCTTAGCCATATTCATTATAAGCAATGGTGCAATACTGGACATTCTACTTGGAAATCTGGCCCAATGAGGCTTGCAGAGCCAAAGCAGGTGGAGGGAGTTACCTACAGGAAGTCCATGTTTTGTATAGTCTCTTCTGAGAGCTTCTATATAATTCCTCAGAATCTCTGTAAATCAATTGGTTACTTTAATGGGAACTGATTTACTTAGTCAAGCATACTCATCAAACAGCTGTAACCCTTTTCATGTATTCCAAGATCCTTTATTGGGTAAATAATATAAAGCTCTGAGCTATTTCTAGGAATGATGTAAAAATTCAGCAATTCTCATGGGAATTTCTTGGCTTTAAAACCTAGCACCTGCTGGGCTATCCCCCTAGAGATTTCCATCTCCCCCAACAAAGTGACAGTACTAGTTTTGGTGTCAATGAAATTCTTCCTTCCCTGAGCTGAAGTTCTTTTTGTTGTTTTCAAGGAAAGTCATAACCTGGCCCAACCCAAAACCTCCACAAGGAACTCTGTGAGGGTGATGCCTCCTTCAATGATTCAATCCTCAGAATACAACTGAGTTGTATTCCTCCTGTTCCTTGCTTAGATAAATTTTCATTAAAACCAGAATGTCGAAAAAATTAAGAACATGTTCTTTAAAATTTGGGTTCCTAGAGTTCAGTGGTGGAAAGGCATAAACCTCTCTTTGAGAAACTTCTTTAATGAATCCAAAGAAGGGATATTAGAGGTAGTATAATTTGTTGGAAATAACACAGATTTATTTTTTAAAGTTATTTATTTTAAAAGCAGGAATATTTATAAGCAAATTTGAGTAAAAGAGAAATTCACCTATAATTCCTCCAAAACAATATTGTTTTTGCGTTGACTCCTCCAGGGTTTCATGTAAGTGGTTGTACATGGCATACATGTAGTCCATACGATAGTGAGCATGAAATGATTGTACTATTATGCCAGTGAGCTCCTACTACTAATAAGTTATGGTATTATACAGAACGTATAATGGAAAGCCATTTTTAGGTTGAACCTTAATAAGGAAGTTATACTTCTTATCAAAGGAGTTTAGGTATTTCCTCTCTCTAGTAACACTTACTGAGACCAAGGGGAATACAGTTGCATAAACAGTGCCTGGGGCAGAGCGAAAAACCATTCTTAGGATTAGCAAATAAAACAAGCAACCCACATTTTATAGATGATTTTATTGAAAAAACAAGTGTTCCAGGTAAATCAGCTGGTTCTTAAAGTCTCAACTTTGAAAATGGCTTAAGCAATGACTAGAACTTTAGTAAGAAACAAAGAACCCTACAGAACCAGACATTGCTGCTGAGCAGTATGGGGTATGTTAAAAAGGACCTACAGAACATGAAGCAGAGGCATTTATATGAGGCCAGACAGACTCTGTTCTGTTACTCACATGAAGCTTTTTTTCAGCTTTTTTATTAGTTACAGGGGGATACATGTGCAAGATTGTTACATGGGTATATTGCACCCAGGTAGTAAGCATAGTATAAGTATCTAACAGATGGTTTTCTAGCCCACTCCCTGCTCCCTACCTCCCCTGTCTAGCAGTTCACAGTGTCCATTGTTTCTGTGTTTATGTCCATGTATGCTCGATGTTTAGCTCCCACTTATAAGTGAGAACATGCAGTATTTGGTTTTCTGTTCCTATATTAATTCACTTTGGATTTTGACCTCCAGCTCCATCCATGTTGCTGCAAAGGACATTATTTCATTCTTTTTTATGGCTGCATAGTATACCATGGTGTATATCTATCACTTTCTTTATCCAATCCACTGTTGATGGGTACCTGGGATGATTCCATGTCTTTGTTGTTGTGAACAGCACAGCAGTGAATATATAAGTGTGTGTGTCCTTTTGGTGTAATGATCTATTTTCCTTTGGGTATATACTCAGTAGTGGGAACACTGGGTTGAATAGTAGCTCTGTTTTAAATTCTCCAAACTGCTTTTCACAGTGGCTGAACTAATTTACATTCCTTCCAACAGTGTATAAGCATTTCCTTTTCTCTGAAGTCTCACCAGTGTCGGTTATTTTTTGACTTTTTAATAATAACCATTCTGACTAGTGTGAGATAGTATTTCATTGTGGCTTTGATTGGCATTTCCCTATGATTAGTGATGATGAGCATTTTTTTCATGTTTGTTGGCTGCTTGTACGCTTTCTTTTGAGAAGTGTCTATTCATGTCCTTTGTTCATTTTTTAATGGGGTTATTTGTCTTCTGCTTTTTGATTTGTTGAAGTTTCTTATGGATTGTAGATATTAGATCTTTGTCAGATGCATAGTTTGTAAATATCTTTTCTCATTCTGCAGATTATCAGTTTACTCTGTTGATGGTTTCTTTTAAACTAAAGATGGAAGCTCTTTAGTTAGGTTATTTTTTGTTTTTGTTGCAACTTTTTTTGGGGACATAGCCAAAAATTCTTTGTCAACGCTGATGTTGGGAAGGGTGTTTTCTAGGTTTTCTTCTAGGATTGTTATAGTTTGAGGTATTGCATTTAAAGGAACTAGAAAAAAGTACAAACCAATCCCCAAGTTAGCAGAGGAAAAGAAATAACTAAAATTAGAGGAGAATTTAATGAAATTGAGATGTAAAATTCCATACAAAAATCAATAAAACCAGAAGTTGATTTAAAAAAGAAACAAGATTGATAGACCATTAGCTAGATTAACAAAGAAAATAATGAGGATATGCAAATAAGTACAATCAGAAATGACAAAAATGGCATTAGAACTGATTCCACAGACATACAGAAGATCCTCAGAGAATGCTATGAACAACTCTATGCACACAAATTAGAAAATCTAGAGAAAAGAGATATACATTCTTGAAAACACATAATCTCCCAAGATTTAATTGGGAAGAGATTGAAACCCTAAACTTTCTATATCCCACATTATTTCAGGCCATGGCTGAGTTAAAGAATACGGAGCTTAAAATTAATGTTTCCCACACATCAGAGAACCCATTTAAAACTATGAAGAGAGCAAGAAGTTTGCTGGGTCAACGTCCAGAAACCAGTACAATTCCATACATTAGTAATGATCAATTTGAAAAAGGTAACAGGCAAAATGATCTCAACAGCAAAAACAACGATAAAGTTGCCTGGAAATACAACAAAAGATAAGATCTATGGAGAAAGATTCGTAATTTTTGTCGAAGGAAAAAAAGGTGTGAGGAAAAAGAAGATATTCCAATGATACGGGGTGAAACTGTGTCTCTCCAAAAGATGTGTGTAAGTCCTAACCCCAGTACCTTGGGATGTGGCTTTATTTGGAAATAGGATCATTGCAGATGTATTTAGTTAATATGACGCCACACTGGAGCAGAATGAGCCCTTAATCCAACATGACCGATGACCTTATCAGAAGAGAGACACACGGAGGAAGATGGCCTGTGAGGCCACAGACCCAGAGAGAGGAAGATGGCCATGTGAAGATGGAGGGAGAAATTGAGAGATTGGAGTCGTGCTTCCACAAGCCAAAGAATACCTGGGGTTATCAAAGGCTGACACAGGCAAAGAAAGATTCTCCTTTAGAGGCTTCAGAGAGGAGCACGGCTCTGCCAACACCTTGATTTCAAACTTTTAGCCTCCAGAACTGTGAAACAATAAATTACT
Organism: Ateles fusciceps; assembly: GCA_036589455.1. Lineage (NCBI taxonomy): Eukaryota > Metazoa > Chordata > Mammalia > Primates > Atelidae > Ateles > Ateles fusciceps. Next base: position 2,391,040 of record JAZHEH010000579.1, on the reverse strand, counting down.
GGTGTTTAAGCCACTCAGTTTGTGACACTTTGTTAGGGCAGCCCTAAGAAACCAATACAACCACTTATAATGAAGGGAAGACTTTGATATCACAAATATTCATTCTTTCATTCAACAAATATTTATTGAGCTCCTACAACACACCAAACACACAAATAATTCTTCAGTTAAAAAAAAAAAGACTAAAATCTTGTTACCAAGCTATCAATGGGCTCACTGCTCTATACATTTTGAGGTCAATACCACGGCACCCGCTTTTGAGAAAGAAACGCTTCATTGCAAGTAGACTGGCAAAGAAACAGGAGGAAATGCTCAAATCTCTCCTTGAGCTCAGGGCTGGGGTGGCTTTTATAAATGTAGGGTAATGAAGTATAATCTGACTGGATTCTGCAATGTGGCGATGCTGTGAGGCATGATTTGACTGGATCCTGCCATGGGGTGATGCCAGGGCTCAATCTCATTGGATCCTGGGTCCTGCCATACAACGTCAGCTTCTTAATTCAGTCCCAGGTCCTTAGTCCCAGCACGTAAGTTCACTGGTGGTTGCACACTTGGTTCACACTTGGTTCATCTGTGACCTTAAACCCGGGGTTCAACTTAAAAACAACTCACAACTTTATTACATAAAAGTTGAACCAGATTGGTCTGGTGCAGTTACAGTCTCTGACCTCTGGGAGCTTCTATGTTAATTTGAAAAATGGATTCTGAAATTTTTATGGAAAAGTAAAGTTCCAAGAATAGAACAAAAAGATACAGAACTGTGTGGTATTGACAAAAAAGAAGACAAATAAATAAATGGAATTCAACAGAAAGGCAAAAACAAACTCATGCATATATGGTGACAATACATGATAGGGATGTAATAGATTTGTAAGTAAGGAATACATGAACTACTTAATAAATGGGGTTGAGAACATTTATTATACCTGATAAAAGATATACACAAAACTTAAAATGTGCAATTTAAATCCGTTGATTCAAGAAAATATTATAAATTATTTTTAGGGCATTCTCTTACACACACACATTCAATTTTTTTAAAAGCACAGAAAAATATGACTACAAAATGGAAAGTTTCTCTATGCCAAAAGGCATTACAAAGTTAAAAGATATAAGCAAACTAGAAGAAAATATTTACAATACATATAATAGAGGAATGGCAACATATATAAACAATTTTTACTAATCAATAAAACAATAACCCAACTTAAAGAATAATTGAATGACTGGGATATATAATGTACAGAAGACAAAATATAAAACTTGAGGTTTAACTCAATAGTGATCAAGGAAATTCAAATTAAAAAGAAACCATTTCACCTATCAAATTAGGAAATGATTAGGAGTATGATGATATTAAATGTTGGGATAAGAATTGTGTATTAGTTTTCTGTTATTGCCACAAATTTGGTGGCCTAATTTTTTTATCTTATAGTTCTCAGAGTCAGAAGTCCAGCAAGGGACTCACTGGACTAAAATCAACGTGCTGCAGGCAGGTCTACATTCCTTCCTAGAGTGTTGAAGGGAGATGTTTTCCTTGTCTTTTCCAGCTTTTGAGGCCTCTCCCTGCTTCTTGCATATAGCACCCCCACGTCAGAAGTAGCAACAGTGCATCAAACTCTTCTCATGCTGCCATCTCTTTCTGACCACAGCTAGGAAAGGTTTTCTGCTTTTAAGAACTTAGTGATTTGCCTCACTTAGAAAATCCACGATAGTCCTCCCATCTTAAGGTTAGCTGATTAGCAACTTAGTTACATTTGCAAACATCCTATTTTGGTTTTATTGCAACATGTATGTGTGTGTGCAAGTGTGCATAGGCACAGTTAAACCAAAAGCAAAATATGGGCCAGGTGCGATGGCTCACGCCTGTAATCCCAGCACTCTGGGAGGCCAAGGTGGGCAGATCACTTGAGGCCAGGAGTTCAAGACCAGCCTGGCCAACATGGAGAAAACCCATTTCTCCTGAAATACAAAAATCAGGGCATGGTAGTGTGCACCTGTAATTCCAGCTACTTGGGAGGCTGAGGCAGGAGAATCACTTGAACCTGGGAGGTGGAGATTGCAGTGAGCTGAGATCATGCCACTGCACTCCAGCCTGGGTGACAGAATGAGACTCCATCTCAAAAAAAAAAAAACCCAAAACAAAACAACAACAAAAAACCACACACGAACATATCCATCAACCCCAAAAGCTTCCTTGTGTGATTTTGTAATGCCTTTCTCCCACCTTGCTCCTCGCTAGGCAACCACTGATTTCCTTTCAATCAGTAGACTCATTGCATTTTCTAGAATTTTATATAAATGGAATCATATAGTATGTGCTCCTTTTTGTCTGACATCTTTCACACAGCATAATGATTTTGTGACTCATCATGTTATGTGAATCGATTGTTCATTCCTTTTTATTGCTGAGTATTTTTTCATGGACTACAACAACTTGCATTCATGCATTAATGGACATTTGGGTTGTTTATTTTGCCATTAGAAATAATGCTTCTGTGATTATTCATGTACAAGTCTTGGTATGGACAAATGCTTTCATTTCTTTTGGATAAACAACTAGCAGCAAAATGGATCATACGGTAGACACGTGGTTAATGTTTTAAGGAATCCCAAACAGTCTTCTAAAGTGGTTGTATAATTGTACATTCCTAGCAACGGTGTATGAGAATTCCAGTTCCTCCATATCCTCCCAAATACTTGGTATATGTGGCATGACTAGACTTTTTAATTTCAATCACTTAAATAGATGTATAATTCATTATAGTTTTAATCTGCATTTCCCCAATGACTAATGATGTTGACTTGAATCCTTGCAAATGTATTGAAACTTGTCTTATGGTCCAGAATATAATTTGTCTTCGTGTATGTTCTATGTCCACTCAAAAATAATGTGTATTCTACTGTTTTTAGCTGGATGTTCTATAAATATCAGTTAGGTGAAGATGCATGCTAGTATTGTTGAAGTTTTCTATAACCTTACAGATTTTCTGTATACTTGGTCTATCAATATTGAGAGGAGGTATAAAACTGAATTTTGCATTCTAATTATAGGTTTATTTACAACTCTATCCATTTTTGATCGATGTATTTTAAAGTTCAGTTATTTGGTGCATGAATGTTTAAGGTTATATCCTCTATATGAATTAGCCATTTTAACTATAAAATGAACTTCTTTATTCCTGTCAATATCTCTTGCAGTGACATCTACTTTGATAAATGTATATAGACATTCCAGTGTCTTTTGATTCATGTTTATAGATCTTTTCTATCATTTTATTTTTAACCTACTTTTCTCATTATATTTTAAAATAATTTCTTATAGGCAGTATATTGTTCAGCCTTATTTTTTCATCCAATTTGACTATCTCTGCCTTTTAGTGGAATAAATAGACCTTGCTTAATGTGATTATTGATGTGGTGAAGTTTAAATTACCATCTTGTTCTTATTTTCTATTTGTCTCATTTGTTTTTTTCTCTTTTTCTTCTTTCGAAGCCTTCTATTGATTCAATTATTTTTATTATTCCATCTTACCTGTTTTATTGACTTTTATTTATAACTGTTTGTTTTGCTTAGTGGTTGATTTAGGTTTTATAGCACACATCTTTAATTTTTCTCAATCTACCTTCAATGACAGGATATATACATATTTTTTTTGGAGACAGAGTCTTGCTTTGTCGCCAGGCGCCAGGCTAGAGTGCAGTGGCGCAATCTCGGCTCACCGCAACCTCCCAAGTTCAAGCAATTCTCCTGCCTCAGCCTCCCGAGTAGGTGGGACTACAGGCGCCTGCCACCACACCCAGCTAATTTTTGTATTTTTAGTAGAGACGGGGTTTCACCATGTTGACCAGGATGGTCTCGATCTCTTGACTTTGTGATCCACCCGCCTTGGCCTCCCAAAGTGCTGGGATTACAGGCATGAGTCACCATGCCTGGCAACAGGATATATTTTGCATAAATTATAATAACCTTCCAATAGCATCCTTTCATTACTTTCCTTCTGAACTTTGTGCTAACTTTGTCATATATTTTACCTCTGTATATGTTATAATCTCCACATTATATTATTATTATTGTTTAACAGTCAATTATCTTTTAAAGAGATTTAAATAATAACAAAATCTTATATGTTTATCCATGAAATTATTAGTGCTGGTGCTCTTCATTCTTTTGTGTAGGTAAAGATTTTCATCTGGTATCATTTTCCTTCTTTCTGAAAGGTGGCTTTTAACATTTCTTCTAGTGCAAATCTGCTGCTGAATTCTCTCTCAGCTTTTGAATGTCTGAAAATTTTTCATTTTGCCTCTCTGTTGGAAAGATATAGTGCCTTAAATGTCTTTTCATTTGCATTTTCGACAAGAAATCTGATGTCATACTTATCTTTGTTACTCTGTACATAGGTGTCCTTTTTCTCTGGCTGTTTTTAAGATTTTTTAAATCACTAGTTTTGAACAATTTGATTATGATGTGCCTTGGTGTAGTTGCCTTCATGTTTTCTGTGCTTGGAGCTCATTGAGTTTCTTGAATCTGTGATTTTGAATTTTTATCAAGTTTGAAAAAATTTTGGTGATTATTTCTTCAAATATGTTTTCCGCTCACACCTCTTTTGGTGACTCCAATTATATGTGCATGAGGCTGCTTAGAGTTGTCCCACAGTTCCCTGATGCCCTTTTCATCTTACTTGAGTCTTTTTTCTCTTTGTGTTCCATTTTGGGTGGTTTTTATTGCTAGTCTTGAAGTACACTAATCTTTGTTTTGCAATGTCTAGTTTGTTGTTGGTCTCCAAATGTAAATTTTTAAATCAATGCCTTGTAGTGTTGATCTATACAGGATTGATTTTGTTCTTTTAAAAATTTGGGTCTTCTATGTTCCTGCTCGACATATTCAAGATTTTTATAGCTTTTTTTCTTATTCCATCTTTTTGAACATGTGGAACACAGTTCAAAATACTGTTTTAACATCCTTGTCTCATAATTCTAACAACTATGTTAGTCTTGGCTCAGTTTCAATTGATTGATTTACCTCCTCATTATGGCCTAGATTTTCTGCTTCTTTGCATGCCTGATAATTTTTGATTGAAAGCCAGACTTTATGAATTTTACCTTGTTGAGTGCTGGATATTTTTGTATCTCTATAAATATTCTTGATGTTTCTTTCTGGGATTCAGTTAAGCTACTTGAACATAGATTAATGCTTTCTGGTCTTGCTTTTAAGATTCATTGGATGGGACCAGAGCAGCATTTAATTTAACGATAGTTATTCCCCCACTAATGAAGCAAGACTCTTCTGAATATTTAAACCAATGCCCCACGAATTACGAGATTTTTTTTAGTCTGGCTGGTGGGAACAGGGTTCTATGCAAATGCTCCTTTAAAACAAGACCCTTGATCCATTTCTAACCAGATTTCCAGCTCCTAGGCAAATTCCTATCCTACCTAACAACTTCACTTCTCTTCTGGCATAACACCCTACTCATTTGTATGACTGGACTCTTGGTTCTGCATAGGAAAGTTCCCATGGAGGATAGAAATATAAAGTCATGAAACTCTGTTTTGCTTTGTTTTACAGTGTGTGTAGCAGATTAATAAAAGAGCCAGCACTTATTAAAGATGCTATTTATGTCAATGACAAAATATCAATTGTCTTTGCCCAATAGTAGCTTGTTTTTAAAATTTGAGGTGGGTCTGGGGGGGCTGATGGAGATGGGGATGAAGACCCCCAAGCTGTCCAGTAGCATTGCTACTGACAACAGGGAAATCAAGTGTTCTGAGAGCACAGAAGACAGGAGAGATAGCCACTAGACACATATATGAAGATGAGGTTTCAATAAGAAATAGGCAGGAGGGTTAAGAGATACTTGAGGCCCAGCAGTTGTCAACATCAGAACAGTTAATTCTTTCGTGCTTGGCTCACAGGGAGACAAACTTGAGGTAACACATTCGAGTCTGAGTGGGCAAGAAACGCCTCCCCAAAAGAAGAGGAACCCAGAGAAAACAAGGCTACGTTAACTTTATCACAGAGAAGTTGAGCTGTGGGAATCTCAACGGGTAAGCAGAGAGAGAGATCTTTCTCTCTAAAGATAAATATTCTTTTTATTCTTTGTTTTCTAGCCAGAGTGCAAAGTATTATGTTGAAGTTGATGGTGTTTAATTAGACAATTTGCGCATGAGGCTAAAGTGACAACTGAGCACTAACAATGAGCATCTTCTTTACGATACACAGAAACTACCAGCTAGTGAGAAGAATTGTATTTTTAAAAGCTACCTCACAATTTTAGGAATGGAGATCATTGAAACTACAATGAATTAATTAATTTCATTTATATTGATTGAGTGCCTACAACATGGCACTCAATCTCTCCTTTCTGTCTGGCCTTTGCCTAGAACTTCAGAATAGCTTTCTTGGAAAAATCACTTTAATATTAAGACAGAGTTGTGGTAGAATTACAAAATTTCACAAGACCCACTCTCCCTTCTAAAGTCAGACACCTAACTTGCCAAGCCACACTAAGTTGGGGCAAAAATAGGGTTACCAGGAGTTCTCTGCCTCTTCATCCTCCAGGTCTTTGAGAATTAGTGGAATTCCCTCTTTATACCTCCTAAATACTTCTAGGATTCCAGAGGACATCTCACATTTCTCACAGGGGTTCAATGAGCAGGGCCTCCAGATCCCAATCTTTCTGTGCAGTCAGCTGCTTTTCTCATAGGTTCATCCAGAGCTGCTGCTGGAGGCCACCCAAGTCTATTCAGACTGGAGGCCACCACCACAGCTGCTACTGGTCCTAGGTTGCAGCAGCCCCTCTCTCATGCCACAGAAACTTGCTACCAGTGTTGGCAACTCGCCTCAAGGACCAGTGCAGATATTAGTGAAGCTGTGTCTCATGCGTCATCATCATCATCATCATCGTTGCCATCATCATTTTGACTTTCTCTTTTATAACAGGCTTCATGCCCCAGAGCTCAGGCATGGATTCCTGAGGGCAGGTACAGGCCTACTCCAGAATCACTCCACCCTTCTGATTTCAAAAATGTCTTCTCCTCTTGACTCTCCTTTCTTTAGAGAAGTTTTTCCAAAGAGGCTCTTGGTTCCATATAAACTAATCCCTGGTAGTCCTGAGGGTCTTTCAAGATGCCCAGACATGCCCACATCCTAAGCATTATGTTCAATTGTTAAATTATTAAAATCCTTTAACAAGAAGGATACTCACTGGGGAGGTGGGCAGGAGGGTTTTTGAGATTGGGGAAAAGAATAATGGGTCAGAGTTGGCAGGAAATCATTGACACTGGAGGAAAGGACAGAGCTAGGATGGAAAGAAGAGAACCACTGGGTGAGGAAACCAGTGGGGCTGGTTCTAGAGGGCAAATTGTAGAGTACAGAAAATAAGATTTCAGTAACCTTGTTCCTCAGACTCCTCCCCTTCCTTTTCCTCACTGTGCCCATCCAATTGTACCTTCTTTCTCATCTGCCACTTCCTCCTCCAGACCTTCCTCCAATCCAAGCTCCTGCTGCTCCAGGCCTTCTAAGAGCTTGCCACCATGGGAGAAAACTAGTTCATTAATTCTCTCCATAGTGTTAATGACTAAAGAAGCCCTAAAATATTCACCCTGGAAGGTGAAGTGGGCAACTTTCAGTCCAGCAGCAGGCCAGAAGGGAGCCCATTTTGGCCAGTGGTGATTCTGGAAATGTTCCTGAGCAGATGCTTGGAAACTCAGCTCTGCCTGCCACAGGCCCCCTTTCTCCGGCAGAATCTTTCCTCAGGCTCTCCCACTGGTCCGCTCCCTGGGAACAGTTTCAGGGATTATGCAAAGCTAATTGCACTCTCCAGGAAAAGTTCATAAATGTTATTTATGTCCTTAAATAACACCCCTTATACATCCTAAGTGCTTTGGAGATATGCAGAAATAGCACAGCAGGTTCTAGAAACCCAAGAGATTCTTTGTCACCTTAAAACAATATTTTTGTCCCAACAGCTGTTTATGATAATCCCTTGAAAAGCCAAAAATGCAATCAGCTTCCCTGCTGGACTAGCTGCATCACTTGCTACATCGTGTGGAATGCTTTGTTCGGTGCCAGGCCTGTTTGGTTTTGTAGACTTGACCGGAGAGTTGGGCAGAGCGTAGGAGGCTGGGGAAAACTGAATGTTACAGTTCACCTCATTTTAGTTTTTATGTGTGTGTTTTTTTGTTTGTCTGCTTCTTTGAGATGGAGTCTCCCTCTGTCACCCAGGCTGGGGTACAGTGGCGTGATTTCAGCTCACTGCAGCCTCCGCCTCCTGGGTTCAAGCAATTCTGCCTCAGCCTCCCGAGTAACTGGGACTACAGGGATGTGCCACCATGCCCAGCTAATTTATATATTTTTAGTAGAAATGGGGTTTTACCATGTTGGCCAGGTTGATCTCGATGTCCTGACCTCGTGATCTGCCTGCCTCAGCCTCCCAAAGTGCTGGGATTACAGGCATGAGCCACCACGTCCAGCCTTACAATTCACCTCTTAATGGCCATGATGCCTTCACCCAAATAGAAGAATTAGTCTCCCTTTTCCTCCAGGGATCTTCTGTCAGGGTCTGCCTTGGATGAGTGGCTCATGACAGATGCCCTTTGCCATTCTTTTGGAGGTATCTAGTGGTGATTAGTTTTTAACTTTTCTGAAAGTGTGAGAAGCCAAGAAGGAAACGACTACCTCTAGAAGGCCTTTCTTGAACCTCTCAATGGAGCTACAATGTAGATGGTGTGGTCCAGTTGGTAGGGTAGGCTGGTAAGAATCGCAATGGATGTAAGCTGTCAAGCACAGGACTTGGCACATAGTGGGTGCTCAAAATGGTCATTTGCCTTTCCCTTTGCTGGGAAAACCCCCGTTCCACTGAATGAAAGTGTGACATCACCAGGCCTCTACTGACCTTGGAAAATAAGCCTCAATTTAATGACCACTGGGCTGGGTTTTGGACTTGCATATAGGGCCTGCGGCCCCTTTGTTTGGCCAGTTTCTCCCATTTGTAACCAGAACATTTACGCAATGCCTGTAACCCCATTGTATTTTGGAAGTAACTAACTTGCTTTCAACTTTACAGTCTCATAGTGGAAGGGACTTACATTGTCTAACATGAGACTTTGAACTTGGATTTTGGGGTTGATACTGGAATTAGCTAAGATGTTGGGGGGACTGTTGGGAAGGCATGCTTTGTTCTGAAATGTGAAAAGGACATGAGATTTGGGAGGGGCCAGGGCAGAACGATACAGTTTGGCTCCATGTCCCTACCCAAATCTCATCTTGAATTGTAATCCCTACATGCTGGATTACACGAAATGGTCCAGTGAAGTCAACTTGTCACCAAGTTGGTGGGAGGTGATTGAATCATGGGGACCTTTATGCTCAGCTTTCACTGAATATTCTCCCACCAGGGAGGCTGGGATCTCAGGATCTGGGTCCCTGAGGACTTTTGTAAAGTTCTCATGCAAAATAACTCACAGAATTGAGGTGCAGAGATGAATAAAAAATGATGACTCCTCTGGGTTGCCATGGGGCAAACATCCAAAAGAACATGTGTAGATGGTCAATGTGGAATGTTCTACCTACTGACCAGTCATTGGCAGGTGTTGTTGCCAATAGAATTCATGTGAAGCAATTGCCAATATGATGTTGTAGAGAAAATATTGTGAGTCCCAGGATGGTGTGGGCAGGGTTGGTAGGTAAGAATAAGTTAATGGAATAAGTGACAGGGAAAATTTGAAGGGGAAGAAAGAGGAGAAAGAAAAGGAGGAGAACTAATGTTGTTTTGTCTCCTCCATATGCAAGGCCCCTTGCTAAACCCTCCAAATATCTATCTCATTTAAACCTCATGAGGCCAGTACTTATAATCAGTACAGTACAGATAAGGAAACTGAGCATCAGTAACTTGCTCTAAGTCACACAGCTTGGAAGTGGGTCACACATCTTAGAATTCAAATTCGAGTCTGTCTAATCCCAGAGCCCCTGAGCTTACCCACTATAGGTATTTAAGGTCAAATGAGAAGGTATCAGAAACCCCTTTTAAGGTTGGACTCTGAAAGGTGGCTAGGACTTCAGCAGATGAAGGCAGAAGGGATATTTCAGCTGGTAGCAATGTCCACGTGAAGGCAGAGAGGTGGGGGAGCATGGGTGGAAAGACCTGCTTATCCAGGAGGCAGAGTGGCTCCTTATTTATAACACAACCTTTGACATTTTAGGTATATATGGAGTGGAAACAACACTGAAAAGGATATTCTGAGAATTAAATGAGATGGGGTGCCAGGCAGAGAATCTGGCATTCAATAAATGGTGGTTTATCCATCTGTCCAACAAATATTTATGAAATGTCTACTGTACATCAGGCAGGGGGAGAGGTCTGTCTAAGCAGAACTGACCTAGTCCTTGCCCTTACGAAGGTTATATTCTAGCAGGAAAGAGTGACATTTACTCATTTATAATATGGTTTAAAAACAATAGTGACAAGGTTTCTCAAAAGAGAAGTATGAAGTACCATAAACCTTTATGACAAGGAAGTTGAGCTAAGAAGGATAAGTAGGAATTACCTAGACAAAGTAAGTGTGTGTGCATTTGTGTGTGTGCAGGCCACATTAGGGGTCATTTTGAGCAATAAAAAGCTCTGAATGTCTTAGCAGGGGAGGGATGTGGTCATTATCTGACATGATCAGATATTGGAGAGAGAATAACTAGGCTCTGATAGGGAACCACTGAAAATGCTTGAGTAACAGAATGATACCATCAGCACAGCACAGCACAGCCATCTTAATAATCTTATTCTTAGAGCCATGTACACACATAATTGGCAGGGAGAGAGACTTAAGGCTGAGGGGTCAACTGGAAGCCCTTGTCAAGGAATGAGCTGATAAATGTCTGAACTAGACTGCAGGCAATAGGAACCTACAGGAAAAATGAATGCAGGGTACATTTTTCAAGGAAGGAATGACAAGGTTTTGAGACTTCTTAGAAGTGGGAGGTGGAGGAAGGGGAAGCGTAAGTGACGGCTAGGAAGTTTGAGATCTGAATGATTGTAAGAATGAGGATGGTCACAGCCAGAAATAGAAAAGTCAGAAGAAAGAGCTGCCTTAAAGAGGAAGATGGGTGACTTCCATTTTCAACACATTGAGTCAGAGGACGGCGTGCCCTGGGAAGAGCGGAGTGCCTGGCACACACATCGGAGAAATACACATTCTGCTGATAAGATTGTAAACAGGAGCTGCTGAGGGAGGGTGGCTAGGGGTGGCCTTTGGTCACCTTCTGATAATGGTATAGGTGAGAACAGAGGAGTGGACACTGTCAGTTAAGGGAAGAGAGAGAAAGGGGATGAGGCACAGAGCATTGAAGGCCACCCCACTTAGGAGATCAATGCAGAGTCAGCCAGGGAGCATGCAGAGATCAGAGAAGGGAGCAGGGGCTGGAAGTCAGGAGAGACTGGTGGCAGATGGAAAGTGGCCAGGTGCCCTCAGAGGCAGGGGACTGGGGTTGTGATGGAACCCTGAGTCGCCCCCCCCCCAGCTGCCCACATTTCACTGCAGCACTGTAGGTTCCTGCCCTTGTGGAGCCTGCTTCTTCTCAGCCACAAGTCCTGGAGGTGAGTACTGGTAAGAGGTACTGTTCTGGCTGGCTACCATAATTTGTGAGGCCCGATGCCGAATAAAAATGCAGGCTTCTTATTCAAAAGCAGGTAAAAAGTAGTTATACATTGTAAAATATAAAACTTTTGCCAGTCTCTCTCTCTCAACCTGTCGTGGTGTTTTCTCATCTGCTATTTAATGTTGCTTTTTCTCAGGCATGGGGACACTCCTGACAAGCACAGACCTTCCCAGGTGCTTAGCTCCCCCGCCGGCTGTGACTTGGTGTGTGGGCAAATGTTCTGTCCACTGGCTGCGGGGCTGCTGTGCAGGCATCTCCCCTACCCAACTCATGGTGGATGGGTGATCCCACAGGGGCTGCAACCTCTGTGCCAGGACTCACTGAGTGCTTGTACTGGAGGTGCCAGCCTGGGACTAGATATCTTCATGCATCACCCCAAGATGCTGCAGAGCCTAATTGCCCAACTGGAACTTTCCCTGAGCCTGCATCTGAAGCCCTGCTCCCAGTGGCAGGGGCTGGTGAATACCAGGTGGAGTAAGGGGAGGGAGAGTGGACAGGGGTTGGCGGGTGGATGGTGAAAAAATCTTCCACCCCCAGGGGGAAAAAGGCAGGTGGCAAGGGGTGAGATTTCCTAGGAACTGAAATTCCAAGCCCCAGTGCTCTCTTGGGCAAACATACCATCAGACTTCACTTACAAAACAGAAATTCTAGGATAAAATTGTCAAAAATTTCATTTTAAGATCGTGATAGCAGAGCATGAAGCTGCAGGCATAAGACCTGTGTGACTGCACTGGCCACCCACCTATGAGGCTGATCCCAAGTGAAAGGCGACCTCGGAGCTCACTGCCCAGAGGCACGGTTGCTGAGGAGGTGCTGGAGAGGTTTTCTCTTTCTCTCCCTGTCCGTTTTTTTTTTTTTTTTTAAGGAGTCTCCATCATATCTACATTTATTTTTTTTAATTTTTTAAATTTTTTTAAATTTATTTATTTTACTTTATGTGCATACTATATCTGGCATTTCTCCCCATGTTGTCCCTCCCCCACCCTCCCCTCCCTCCCCACCCCCAACTTTCTCTCCCCTACTCCCCCAACTGCCCCCAGTGTGGGATGTTCCTCTCCCTGAGTCCATGTGTTCTTGTTATTCAACACCCACCTATGAGTTCTCAGTAGTCTATGTGAGCACCTGGGCCCCAGCACAAAGCAGACACAAAGTGAACGGTGCCCTCTGGAGTTGTTCAGGAAGTGCATTTTTTTCTCTGTCCACCCCCTCAACCTCACCCCAGCCCTTTCATTCTCCTTCTAACACAGGGGCTCGAGAAGGTTCAGGGCACTGAGAGGTTGCATCACAGTCTTTATTGGGTTTCCTGTTTTCTGTCACAACAGCCAAGCCCCACAGGAACAAAAGGAAATCCATTCTTTATTGACCACTGTCCAGCTGTCAGCTCCAGAGCCAAGGGAGGCAGCCAGGAACACAGCTCTGACCTGTGTCCTCAGAACCCACCGGTGCCTATGGGGCAGAGCTCAGCCTGCCTGCAGCCCTGGGAGCTGCCCAGGGAATAGCAGCTTCATTCGATTTAACACAAGACCTTCTGTGGGGCAGGCCTGGCACAATGGGCATACAGCTGGGAAAGGTGTGAGGCACCTGGCACTGGTACTTCTGCCTCCCCCTTCCACCCCCCACCTCCTCTTTCTCATGATTCCCGCTCCCTGGGATTTCCCAGCTGTGGGGTTGATCAGGGTTGGGGGCAAGGGGTGGGGGATCCTCCCATGGTGCACTCTCTGCCTAGGGCTCTTCTTCCCTGCACATCCACTGGCTCCTAGAAGAAGCCCCAGTTAGGGTTCTTCAGAGTCAGGAAAGTGTTGAGGACCCACATTTCCATAAAGACCAATACTGAAGTGATCTGATTGACCTCGCTTCTTAAAGTGGTGAATTTAAATGCACTGGCAGAAAAGGAACACAAATAGGATCTCCTTTTCTCTAATCCTGGTAACTACTCCATGTCTCTTATCCCAATTAACACCCTTTCCCTTTCTTTCCCTCCCCTCCCTACCTTTCTCTCTTCCCTCCCTCCCTCTCCTTCCTCTCCCCTCCCTCTCCTTCCTCTTCCCTCCCTCTCCTTCCTCTTCCCTCCCTCTCCTTCCTTCTTCCCTACTCTTTTTCTTTCTTTCTTTCTTTTTTTCTTTTCTTTCCTTCTTTCTTTCTTTCCTTCCTTCCTTCCTTCTTTCTTTCTTCTGAGACAGGGTCTCATTCTGTCACCCAGGCTGGGGAGTAGTGGCACAATTATAGCTCACTGCAGTGTCAAACTCCTGGGCTTAAGCCATCCTCTGGCCTCAGCCTCCCAAGTAGCTGGGACTACAGATGGGAAGCACTGTGCTCAGCTAATTTTAACATTTTTTGTAGAGATAGGGGTCTTGCTTTGTCACCCAGGCTAATCTTGAACTCTTGGGCTCAAGTGATCCTCTGGCCTCTGCCTCCCAATCAAAGTGCTGGGATTATAGTTATGAACCACACCCCACCCCCACAACTGCCCAGCAAAGGTCTCCCTTTCTAAGTACCTATCAAATAAGCATTATATCTAAACCAGTCAAAGCTATAGGGCTGAATTAAGCCTCCAGTTCTACTTTTAAGCAGACAGCTATGGACTTTACTGAGAGGCTAGAGAAATGAACGATCAGGGAGTAACATGAGGAGAGGGATTTGGCCTTCAGAAGCTTGCCTGTGCACTGCAGCTCACGCCTATAATCTCAGCACTTTGGGAGGCCAAGGGGGGGCAGATCACAAGGGCAAGAGATCAAGACCACCCTGGTCATCATGGTGAAACCTCATCTCTACTAGAAATACAAAAATTAGTTGGGCGTGGTGGTGTGTGCCTGTAGTCTCAGCTACTTGGGAGGATGAAGCAGAAGAATTGCTTGAACCCAGGAGGCAGAGGTTGCAGTGAGCTGAGATCGCACCACTGCACTCCATTCTGGCAACAGAGCAAGACTCCGTCTCAAAAAAAAAAAAAAAAAAAAAAAAGAAGCCTGTGGGGTACTGGTGTAGGTGGCTACCAAGGTTTGCGACATTACCTCCAAAACAATTGTCCCCACTCCATACCCAGAATGGAGATCAGTTCTACTTGAGAGTCAGCTTTTAGAGAGATAATCCTTAAACAACAGAGCAAAGCTTGGGAGTGATGAAATGCAAAGGCTTTAGAAGATGATCCAAGCCCAGATGATCAGATGTGTGGTGATTGTACTGGGCTGGCCAGTGCCAAGTGCTTTAGAGAGCTCAGGAGGGCAGGGGCCTCCCTGTCCTCAGGGAGTGTGCAGGGGAGTTGGCGATCAGAGGTGGGAGTGGCTGCACACCACGGGACTGGTGTGCTGAGGCAAGGCTGTAATGCAGAGGAGAGAAGTGGGAAGAGGCGAATGGAAACACGGAGACAGAGTGGTGGCCAAGGGTGGGCAGCAGCGTGCATATGGGCATGGCACAGATCATACCCACATCACTGGTTTGTTGTGATGATAAAGCATGTAGAACTACATGTGCTGCATCATAGGCACTATATTTTATAAGACGATTTGTTGAATCTGGAACTAGTCTCAGATGCAATCATATTAGAAGGAGCACAGTCCAGGTAGCCAAAAATCCTAAAAAGTGAATTCCCAATGTATAACTTGTATCTCCCAAGAAACACTAAAGAGATGATAATTTGTAATTTCCAACAATTTTTATATTCCCAACCTTCTGACTCCATCCTGCTCTGTGTTCTCTCCTTCCGCAGCTCCTTCCACTAATGCACACCCAGCCTCTGCCCTCAGCTCAGTCTATCTCCTTCCTTCTGTGCCTCAGAGACTTCCTTTTTCTAATTGTACTTTGGTGATTGATTCAGGGCTTTAGCTGCTGAGCTTTGGAATCCATGGCTGCCTTTGCCCAGAACCCATGCTTCCCAGAGGCTGCTCCCACCAATGACTGAGTGCAGCTGGAGGCTGAAGTCGGAAGACAGGGTGCCCCTCTGTCCACTGGCTTTGGCTCAACGACTCTCAATGGCTTTGCTAAACCTTCCCCTTCTGCGTCCCAACCTGCCCAGCCTTGTGGTCTGACAGCTCTCCCTAGCTTGCCCAGCTCACTTCTTATTTCCTTTCCCACAGCCATTTTCTTAAAATCCATCCATATTTGATTTCTCCATGGCATCTGCTTCTCAGAGGACCTGGACTGATCTCCTCTCCCCCTCTTCATTCATTATATAGATCAACTCAGCCTCTCTGGATAAGTCCTTCCTCAGTCTCCCTCACATCAATTCAGCATCAGCAAGGTGCAGAACTACTCTGGTGCATAGAGAACACCTCAGAGGTCTTGAAAGGGGTGAGAATCTGGGCAGAGACGGCCCCTCTTACTCAGGTAATGGAGGCAGGGTTTACTTGGAATATCTGCTCATTGATGTATTTTTATCCCAGAACTAATAACACCAAAAAGCATTTTTAGTTCTTCCTGTGTGCCAGGCACTGGGATCAGAACTTTACCTGAATTATTTCACTTAATCTTCACCAGAGCGATGGGAGGTAGATATTATTATTTTGCATTTTACAGATGAAAGGGAGGTTAATTATTGACCAAGGTCCTATAACTAACGTATAAGTGGTGAAGCCAGCCTTGAACCCCCCAGTGCCCATGATCTTGGTGAGCAAAATGTTGCTCACAGCAGAGGCAGTGGTGGGTTCTGGGGCTCTGGGACTAAGAGGAACACAGAGTGGGAGGCAGCCTGGGGACAGCCCATTCCACCGTGTGGAATCAGCTTCCTCCCCAAAATGGGGAAGAGCTGCATTCAGGGCCTGGGTCTTGCTCCTCACAGGACAGCAACAGCTTTGAGAGAAGCAGGTAGAAAGAAGTGGGGAGCTGGTGAGAACGGGGCAGAGGCATCTGCTGGAGAACATTCAATGTCATCCTGAATTAGATCATAAAAAGTAAGTGCTTTTTAAAAGCAATTTTACTCAGCAGGGGATGTGCTGTCAAGTTGCCTGGTGATTCAGAGGCTCTCTGCCTCCCAACCCCTGCTTGGGAGGTGGGGGTGAGGATATGGCTATGGGGAACAATGGCTAAGCTTCTCTGTTGTCTGCTAGAGGTTGAAGTGACCCAGCTATGACTGAATATCAACCTGGCTGTCCTTAGCTCTTCCTGCACCCCATTAGAGTCAGACAGAGCTGGGCTCAAATCCCAGCATGACCACCCACCCAGAAGAGCTGTGTGACCTAAGAGGAGTTGCTAAACCTCTTATAGCCTTAGTTCTATCCTCTGAACACAGAAATAATGCCAGAACCTCGGCATGGGGTTCTTGTGAGCATTAAATGAAATAATATCTGCATAGTCTGGCAAATAGCCCTCAATTGGAATCTCTTTTTATTATTTATTCTTGTTTTTATTATTAACACCTGCCTGAGAGATTAAAAGTGGAGGGTTCAAAGTAAAAGGAAAGGAAGTCATGCCTCCTTCCAGAAAGTAACAGAGATTGCTACTGCTCAGTAATGTTGAGTTTCTCTTCTTGGATCTCCCTTGCTGTATAATGATGAATGGGATGTATGCCGGAGTAATGTCCACCCATGGAAACCTTCTACACATGGCCTTCCACCTTATCCTTCTGTCTTGTGATGATCTCATCAGAGATGGCAGTGCCAAAGATGGTTAGAGCCTGGGTGCCTGCATGACTGCATGGAGCAGAGCCCTCTCACTCCACCGCCGGTGCCCCCTAATGGAATGCTAGGTGAGTGCAACACAGCCTTGTGTAAAGTCACTAAGAATTTGAGGGTTTGTTGTTAACACTCAGCCAATCTTAACAGTCAGCCAAACAACCACAGGGACTTTGTAACTTTCTGTGACTTTAGATTGTTTGAAAGTTACATGAAATCAGAGAATGACAGGAGATGGTCTCTAAAGCCCTTCTCAGCTCAGACTTTCAAGCTGGCTCACTGCTTGCTAATATGTAGTTAAGAAATGCCCTGTACCCTCCTGGGAACCTATGAGCCAGTAGTCCTAGAGAAGCCTTCAGAGGGGCCTGGGAACACTACCTAGTCTCTCTCATTCCCTGGGCTTCCTGCCCTAGGCCAGCCCTGCAGCAGCTCTCCAGTCTCCCACCAGGTCAACATTTAGGGAACGGAGTGTGAGAGAGTTACTAAAGCCCCAGATCATGTGAGTGAGCCAGAGTAACTGAGTATGTCTGTGCCAGTGTGTGGGGGCCACAGCTAAGTTACTTTGCAAACACTTATTTGCAGACTTTCTTTTCTTAATCAGTTGTTGGAGGGGTGTAGTTATGGAGAGCCGAAGCTAATCTCCGTGTTTCTGGGTGTTGGCAGGAACGATGTCAGTCGGAAACCCTTGCAGCAATGGCTGGGTTCTCTGTCCCCTGCTCTCTCTCTCCCTGCAGGCCTCTTTCCTTTATCCTGGGGCATCTTCACAAGTGCTGACCCGGGGAATGGGGAATGTGCTTGCCATGAGCCATTGGATGCTGTCAGAGAGGGGAAGAGACCTACCCAGGGGGATCACCTTTCTGGAGATGCAGAAAAGGAGAAAGTGAGAAGGGAGAAAGTGGAGTGGGGGAGGGGGAGAAGAAAGGAGGGGAAAGGGAGGCAGGCAGGAGGCAGGGAGGAGAGGAGGGGCATTCATGTGGACTGGGTCCCTGCAGGGTGCCTTAGCAGATCCCATTCACTACAGCCAAACGGAACTGGGTTCAACTCCTACTTAAGCCAGCTACTGAGTGATGTCAGAAAAATTTCAAAGCTTTAGTTACACATCTTAAAATGGAGAATATCCAGGTGTAGTGGCTCCCATCTGGCTCACTCCTGTAATCCCAGTATTTTGGGAGGCTAAGGCGAGAGGATAGCTTCACAGGAGTTCAAGACCAGTTTGGGCAACAAAGTGAGACCTTCCCTCTACAAAAAATACTACTAATAAATGGGGATTATACTAGCTGCCTCTTAGTGATGTGAGGATTAAATGAGATAATGTACATAAAGCCTATGTTGGCCCATAGAGGTGCTAAAAAAAGAGCAGGTATAGTTGTCTTTTGGTATCCATGGGGATTGGTTCTGGGACCCCTCATGGACACCAAAATCTGCAGATGTTCAAGGCCTTTATATCAAATGGCATATTATTTGCATACAACCTATGCATATCCTCCTGTGTCTCTTAACAATGGGGATGTATTTTGAGAACTATGTTGTTAGGTGATTTTGTCATTGTGCAAACATTATAGAGCAAGGATCCTCAACCCCTGGGCCACAGACCAATACCAGTGTGTGTGGCATGTTAGGAACCAGGTCTCACAGCAGGAAGTGAGCAACAGATGAGCCAGGGAAGTTTCACCTGTACTTAAGGCCACTCTCCATCATTTGCATTACTGCCTGAGCTCTGCCACCTGTCAGATCAGCAGTGGTGTCAGATCCTCTTAGGAGCACGATCCCTATTGTGAACTGCACATGCCAAGGATCTAGGTTGCACCCTCCTTATGAGAATTTCATGCCTGATGATCTGTTACTGTCTCCCATCACCCCCAGATGGGACCTTCTAGTTGCGAATACAAGCTCAGGGCTCCCCAAGGATTCTACATTACGATGGTTTGTATGATTATTTCATTACATGTTAATATTACAATATAATAATAATAGAAATAAAGCGCACAATAAATGCAATGCACTTAATCATCCTGAAACCACCCCCCCCCAACCCCGTTCGTGGAAAAATCGCCTTCCACAAAACTGATCCCTGGTGCCAAAAAGGTTGGGGACCACTGTTATAGAGTGTACTTACAGAAACCTAGATGACACATGCTCTACTGTACACCAAGGCTGTATGGTATAGCCTATTGCTCCTAGGCTACAAACCTGCACAGCATGTTACTGTACTGAATACTGTAAGCAACTATAATACAATGGTATTTCTGTATCCAAACATGGAAAAGGTACAGAAAAAATATGGTAATATAATTTTGGCCAGGGACGGTGGCTCATACTCATAATCCCAGCACTTTGGGAGGCCAAGGTTGGCAGAACCCTTGTGTCCAGGAGTTCAAGACCAGCCTAGTCAGCATGACAAAATGCCATCTCTACAAAAAATACAAAAATTCATTGGGCATGGTATCATGTGTCTGTAGTCCCAGCTGAGATGGGAGGATCACCTGAAACTTGGAGGTCGAGGCTCCAGTCAGCCATGGTTGCGCCACTGCACTCCAGCCTGGGTGACAAAGTGAAACCTTGTCTCAAATAATAATAACAATTTTCATCATAATCGTAATAATCATCATCGTCATCATCTTACGGGACCAGTGTTATGGATGAAGTTAATAATTGAAACATCACTGCACAGCACGTGACTGTACTTTAAATCATCTCTGGATTACTTATGACAGCTAATACAATTTAAATAGCATGTAAATAGTTGCACTACTATATTTTTAAATTTTCCTATTATTTGTTATTTTGGTATTCTTTTTATTCGTTTAAAAAATATCTTTGATCTGTGATTGGCTGAATCTACAGATGTGGAACCTGCAGATACAGAAGGTGACCGTATTAACATTCATCTTGTTTCTACTCTATCTGAGTTGAAAAAGACTTCCAGACACCCCTCCCAGGCTGCCTCTCTTTCACATGCCCCTGGGCTACCTGAAGTGGCTCTTCGGCGGACAAGGCTGAGATGGAGATGCTGTGTTCACAGCTATCAACAGAAAGGGAACTGTGAGGAGAGTGGATTCTGCACCTCCATCGGGCGTAAACTGGAGTCTGAAGTGAGCAGAAAGCCCTGATTCCACTTCAGTTGCTGAGGCAATGTTGCAAAATGGTTAGAGCACAGACCTGGGGCCCGATTGCCTGGGTTGGAATCCTGTGGCTACCACTGACTTCATAAGTGCTCCTGAGCATTACTTAATCTCTCTGTGCCTGAGCTTCCTCATTGTAAATTAAGAATAATAACAAGTCATCATTGTTTAACAATCTAATAAGTTAATATGCAAAGCTTACTTAGTGGCAGATATATAGTATGCACTTTGTGAATGACAGACATTCTAATCTACAGCCTAGGACAAAGCCAGTCGCAAAGCTGCTGCTCTCGTTGATGCTGTGTATAGAGAAAAAGGCAGTATTTATACTATACCCATGTCCCCTTCTGTCCCACATTCAATGTACTTGAGACCTAGACCAAACAGCTGAACAACCCTTTCCAGATTCTTCCCAGGTCCACCCCTGGGTTCATCACTGGTCTGCAAGTCCCAAGACCTGAAGGCTGGCCAACGAGTGGCTGCTGAGGGGATGGGACAACCGTAGATGCAGCTTGAACTTATGACCAGGGAATCTGCCCCTCTGTGCATGCAACCACCAGTGGTGTAGTCTGGCATCAAGGTGTAAAGAGAAGGAAGCTGGACAGGAAGCCTCCATACCTTTGCATCAGGCTTTGTGAATTTTGGGGAAGAGATTACATAAAGATGTAGGGTGAGGCATCCATCTCTAGCTACCCATCCTCTCAGCATGTTTAGTGGATCATAGTCCTGATGCCAAGGCAGGACAATGGCATACACATGGGCCTCCCTAGTTAACTAGAATGGATGGGCAAGGGCTGGGCTTGCACACCTGCTGGCTTGTGTGGACTCATTGTTATTCTGATGGTGAGGACTCTGAGCTAGGCTCAGGAACAGAAGCTTTGGGCATTCAAGGCCAGCCCTTCCAGACTATAAGGCTGAGCTCAGCTGCCCTAGCTTTGCTAGACAGACACTCTAGAGATGTGTCAATGACCCTAGGCTCTGAAATTCAAGCTGCCAAATCCCCAGTGGCAACCTGTTTGTTTAGATGTTTGGACTGCAAGAAGCAGAGACCCAATCAGCATTCCTCAAGTAATGCAGGGTTTTTGGTAAGGATGCACTTCGGAGTAAGAAAATGAGAATGCTAATTGTGTAATACATAATGCTTGATAATTATAATAAACAACTATGTCACTGGAAAAAAAAAAAGAAAATGAGAATGCTAGCCACAAAGCATAGCTTCCAGGGCACTCTGGAGAAGCTGAACAAGCAGGTTCTGGGAGGAGTCAGCTCCAGGGTGAGCCAGGATCAGGGATGCTTAGAGCAGAACACATGGCAGTGGCATCAGGGCATTAGTGGCATTGGGGACACAGTCCTGATGCATCTGGGCTCCTCTCTATGCACTTTTTTCTCTCCATGTCTGCTCATTTCTCTTCCTTGTTCTCTGCTCTGACTTCTCTCTATCTCATGGTTTCTGCTTGCTTAGAACTTTGGCCCACCCGTGGCCCCTCATGCTCCCCTCCCCAGTCTCTCTATACTTCATGACCTTCAGCTCCTCTGTTCACTGCTGATATGCTTTGGCTGTGTCTCCACCCCAATCTCATCTTGAATTGTAGCTCCCACAATTCCCACACATCATGGGAGGGACCCTGTGGGAGATAATTGAATCATGGGGGTGGTTTTCCCATACTGTTCTTGTGGTAGCAAATAAGTCTCATGAGATCTGATGGTTTTATAAGGAAAAACCCCTTTTGTTTGGTTCTCATTATCTTTTGTCTGCCGCCATGTCAGACATACCTTTTGCCTTTTGCCATGATTGTGAGCCCTCCCCAGCCATATGGAACTGTGAGTCCATTAAACCTCTTATTCTTTATAAATTACCCAGTCTCGGGTATGTCTTTATCAGCAGTATGAAAACGGATGAATACAACTGCTAACTGCCCTATTCTTCCCATATTCTTCTAAGTCATTAACACTGGGGGGAAAATTATCATGCCAGGCCAACTTCTTGCCCACCTGCTAGTCTATAGATTAGATTCCTGGGTCAGATGCCTATCACTCAGCTGTAGTCAGTTGAGGGGAACTTACAAGATCTAGAGCATGGCTGCTGGGGGCTGTGGAGAGGACAGGTTTCCTGTGACATGAACAATCAGTGCCATAAACAATCTGTCTGGAACAACGAGGGAGGGAGCCTGGGCCAAGAGCCCTTCCCAGAGTTCACTCACTGGCTTCTCTGTTCTACTTTTGCTCCTGCAGACCCCCTCCAGTCTCTCCATGAGGGCAAGGAAGCAGGGGGATCAATGAGGACGCAGCTGAACAGAACTGTAGATCCACAAGAGGTCTGAATCTCTAACCCTGCCTCCTTTCTCTTCTTATTCTTTCCACTTACCTCTGAATAGACGTGACTGCGTTGACTTAACTACTTTTTTAAACAACAAAATCAACAGTGATCCAGCAAATATTTGATGAGTAGCTTCTATAGTGAAGTCTCACTCCTCAGCACCAGAATTTCATCTGAAGCCAGTGGAAAACTAGAGCATGTGAAATATTTATTACAAATTGTGTTTTACTATTTGCCCTCATATATATCATCTTATTTGATCTTATTAACACCATAGTAAAGTCACTAGGGAAGCTATTCCTATCATACTAATTTTGTGGATAAAGAAACTGAAGTTCAGAGAAGCCCAGTTGACTGCCTAGGGTCACACAGAGAGCAGGAAGGAGCTCGGCAGTAGAGCTTGGGTGGCAACACTCCCACGTGCTTTGTCCTATAGAATAAAAGTCACGTCATGGCTAGAAGCTTTCCTTGTGTTGCTTATATTGTCCCACATGTTTTTGTTGACATTCCCTTTTTTGATCCCAGATCCCCAAGAGGTATCATCTCCTCTTGGATAGGTACCGTGCCTGAGGTGTTTTTACTCAGTGCTAACTTCCCAGTCTGGGCCACCCACCCAGGGAATTATCTTCCTTCTGGTCCACATGCTTCTCAGGCCTGCCCTTCCCTGTCCATGGTCCTGGACTCAGGATCTGCCACTTTTCCTCTCTGGGGAATGGCCAGGGTTTCCTCTTCTCAGAAGGCACTCCTCATCCTGAGGTCTCTGCTTGCCAGGAGCCCCATTTCTAAACTCCAAGGCTACTGCGCTGACTTGGTCTCCAACTTCTAAGCAGCAGAGTTGCAGAATTCTGCCTGAATTTTACACCAGGGATTTAGGTGGGAGCCCCCTCCCTATAGCTGGTCAGTTGAATCATGGTATTTTTTTTCATCTTCTGAACTAGAAGGAGAAAC
Source organism: Ateles fusciceps (assembly GCA_036589455.1). Lineage (NCBI taxonomy): Eukaryota > Metazoa > Chordata > Mammalia > Primates > Atelidae > Ateles > Ateles fusciceps. Next base: position 2,367,397 of record JAZHEH010000579.1, on the reverse strand, counting down.
CTGTGGATCCAGAATAAGTCAAAAATCTGAGCCAAGTTCTAGGAGAGAAGACAGGAATGGTGGAATCTACAGGAAACTTTTATTTAATTGCTTTATAGGAACTGGAAGAGAATGTAAAGGAGGAAGCTGGCACTCAGCCTGCCTTGGAGTGAGGAAGGTGGGTGGAGAAGTTCTCCCTTAATCACAGCCTGGTAGGAAGCCAAGAAAACTGTGGCTTTAGCTGATTGCTGCTTTAATGGTGACTGGGACAGAGAGAACCATGCAGCAAAAATATGTGACTTGTGCATGTGTGTGGACATGTGTGTTTACAAGCAAGCGATTGCTGATGCCTTTCCTTTCCCGACCAATGGTTCACAGTCAAGGCCTCCAAGTTATATCAGATTTTCCTTTAACTCCTCAGGCATTTCCATGGCATTTGTGAGAGTAGGTAAGATAGAAGTGATGTCTTTCTTATATAACTGTTCAAGGTGAATGTGCCCAGTTGGCAGGACGATCTGCTTCATATGGTCATCCAGGGACCCAGATTCCTTCCGTTGTGTTTCTCTAGCATCTTCTAAAGCAGCAGTTCCCAAACTTGGCTACACAATGACTCCAATAGCAACCAAATTTGAGAACTACTGTCATGGTTGATGTCATGGGACTTTGCCTTCATCTATATGGTTGAAGTGGGATCGCAGGCACACAGGCCTGGAAATTGCACACATGGCTTTCACTGATATTCCACTGGTGAAAATTTGGTCATGGTATATAGGCCCTTAATTATTATGCTATGTGGTAAGTGCTAAGATCCTTACTAGACCCCAGAGAAGAGGCATCTAAGTCAGCTCTGGGAAGTCAGAGAAGACTTGTTTGAGGCCATGGCCCTTGGTAACTATGGATGGCTCTGGGTTGCTTGGTTTGTTTACCTGTTTAATATCTAGGCTTGGTGTCTTCATCGACAAAATGGAGCTAATAACGGAAGCTGCCTCTGAGAGTAGTTGTGAGGGGTATGCATAAATTCATAAAGCACTTAGCACAAAGCACTTAGCACAATGCCTATCTGTGGTTAGCACTGAATATATGTAAGCTGTTCATTACTGTTATCTTCCGGGCTACTTCAGAACTGTGGAGATTGGAAGCCTTTATGGGGCTGAGGAACAGCCAGGTCTAGGACTGGACTTTAGTTTCTTCCTTTTGGTTAGTAAATAGGATGAGGCAGCCTGGTACAGCTGCCTGGCAAAAGCTGCTGCTGCTGCTGCTCCTGCTGCTGCTGGTGATGGTGGTAGTGGTGGTGGTGTGTATTCACATGTATGTTTGTATGTGTGTGTATTTGTGTGTGTGGGGGGGGAGTGGGTGCAGGCAGGAGTAAGGATAGCAGAATCCAGCCTTTTAGGAAGGAAGGGGAGCACAGTGTTGCCCCCTTGCCCAGAATCTGACAGCAGAGATAGATTGCCTGGTTGAACTTGCCTGAGGCCTCCCTGCCTGCTTGGCTCTGGGGGGTAGCATGAACCCTCGAGGCAGGCAGGAGCAGGAGGGCATCTTGAGCCTGGGCTGCCCTCACGTCTGCAGTAGGCATAGCTGGAGTCAGCTGACATCTGTCAGCTCTGGCTTCATTTTCAATAAGACTCGGTACTTCAGTGCTGAACTTCCACTAAATCCTTGTTCTCTCTCTATCTCTGTCTGTCTCTCTCTCTCACACACACACACACGCGCGCACACACACACACACACACACACACACACACACACCGTTGATGCCCCAGACAAACATGCTTCTGTGTTTTCTGTGCTATGACCGCTGTTCTCTGGAACGTGTCTCTCTCCCCTGCAAGCAGCTGGGTTCATCAGTGCCCATCATCCCAGCACTTCGTCAGTTTTAGGATTTCTCTCCCTTTCTCTACTCTCTTCATCTATCAAGATTTCACATGAAGGGGGAAGGCTTGGGTAAATCGGGGGCTGAGTCCAGGGATCCGTATGTGTTCACTGAGCTTCAAGGGTAGAAATAGGAACTTCTAGGGCCCTTTAGCACCTGAGGCATGGGCACACAGGAGACCCATCCTGCTGAGTAACTAAAAATGTCTATTGGAGGCTCTACAGGTACCAGTTCCAGGGGGAGAAACTAAAAGAATGGGGTGTGCCTCAGGTTATATCTAAGCCACTTTACTGCTCCTCAGGTCCAGACAGACCTGGCTTAGTTTTTTGTTTGTTTGTTTGTTTTGTTTATTTGTTTGTTTGTCCTGAAAGATTTTCAGAGGCAATGAGAGACTCTAGCTTTCTCAGGCTCTGCTATTGCCTCTGACAGATAAGAAGATGGCTTCTCTCCTCTCTTCCCTCTTCCTCCTCCCCCAATCAAAGTGCCTCCATAACTGCAATTGTCATCACGCTGGTAACAGTCATGGATGCATTAGCAGCTCTTCTCTCAGTCAAAACACCTTATTTCCAGCTCTCTCCTTCTCCCAAACACCTGCCTGTCAGCCCCTTTCAGATAGTTGTCTTCAAGGATTCACAAACCCAAAGAAAAAAATGGGGGGCCTGGGTGAGGAGAGAGATAATTTATCTCTGTCTGTCACAGCACTCTCCAAACCAAATAAAGAAATATAAATCGTGTTTCCTCTCCATCTGTGGTCACAGCAGCCAGCTTTGCAAGGAGGGAGAGCAAAGGAGATGGGGGAGAAGGGAGCAGACTAGATCAGGCCAGGGGCCACCTGTGCACCTGCTGTGGGCTCCTCATTTATTTATTTATCATCAGAAAATCTTGCCCAGATTTCCCTGCCAAGGGATCACATCTTCCTTGTAAAATGACCCTTGTTAGGCATCTTAGTTTGTGGTGGGGGAAGGAGCTGTGTATAAAGAGGTGAGCAAGAAAGACACAGTACCTTCCCTTGTAGAGCTCAGAGTCTGATGTGGGAGACCAGCACCTAACAGTGAAGTGTGACTGTTGCACAGCATGATGGCATCAGGTGAGGGAGGCGCCTACACCAGAGAAGGCATCAGAGAAGTTTCCCCAAAGGAATGGCTACCAAGCTGAGCCTTGAAGCTGAAGTCAGGAGGAGACCACCAGGCAGAATTCCACATCTGAAACACTACACAAATGCATCAGAATGGGGTTGGCGGGCAGTTTGGAGGTGGTAGAACAATGAGGGATTGTGGCAGCAATCTAGGCAAGAGATGATGGCAGCCTGGACAAGGTGGATACCAATGGAACTGAAGAGACTGGGGAGAGGGTGCCAACCCTTGGGAAGTGGAATTAGTAGGACTTGGTGGGTAATTGGATGTAAAGGGCAAGAAAGGAATGCCCAGATTAATGGCTCAGAAAACTCTGAACATGAAAGTGTCATTTTCTGAGTCAGAGGATACAATGTAGGGGCAGAATTGCACATGGGGACAGTTGCGGGTCACAGCTGATGCCTTCAGCTTGGGCCACTGAGTTGCCTGTGCCAACCTAGTGCAGTTGATCAGTGAACAATTAGATGAATGAAAACCAAGACCACTTGGTTGTTTTAGGAGGCAAACCTGGAGTCAGTTCATGTGTCAGGGAGTTTATAATGCTTACCTAGATCTCTCCTTGACCTTGCTGTCCCTGACATCCCAAGTCAGGGCTAGGTACCTCTCTCAGTGTTCCTACAGATCCTTCCTCCCTTTCTATAGAACCACATGGCAGGTGGCTGGAAGGCTGGAAGTTTGGGTTTAATACTCTGTTTCCTTACTAGATTGTAAACTCCATAGAGGCAAAGACTATGTCTGTCTTGTTCCCTGTTGTAACCCCAGCACCTGTTATATGATAAAGTTCTTACTAACGATTTCCTAATGAACAAATGTGTGAATGAATGAATGAATGACGTTGTCAATGTGGTGTGTCTCTCAGAAGGTCAGAAATAATGCCAAAGCTACCGTCACCCCGGCTCTCACCTGCACTACACCAACAGTGTCCTCATAAGTGCCTGTGCCTCCACTCTTGCTCACAGTCAATCTGTTTTCCTCACACGCGGCAGAGATCTTTTAAAATATGAATGGGATCATGTGACTCCCCTACTCAAAACCCTCCACGGCTTTTCACAAGCCTAAGGAAAAAGGAAAAAGGACTTAACAAAGCCTATGAAGATCTGCAGGCCCCAGCCCCCCTCACCCCTCCAACCTCTGGAAATGTCACTCCTCCCACTCTCAGGTTGCTCCCACAACACTGATGTCTTTCTCATCTCTGAGCATTTGTGTGCAAATGTGTGCAATTGTTGTACTGTTTGTGAATGTATGTGCGTGTGTGTGTGTGTGTGTGCGCGCGCACGCACACGTGCCTGGAAAACATCTTCCATCTCCTTTGCCAGGTTCAGCTTTCAGTCTTGGCTGGCCCAACATTCTAAAGTAAACACCAGCACACCCTTTCTTACCTTTTTCCTAGTACTCTACCCTTTTCCTGCACAAGCCACCAGAGAGATGAACATAGCATGTGTCTGCTAACTTGTTCAAGGCCTGTCCTCTCCTGAATTATGAGCTCCATGTCTACTTGATGTCTATTACAGTACCTGGCACATACTCAGGGTTCACAGGTACTTGAAGAATGAGAGAATGAACATGTCAGTTCAGGCGCAGGGAGGGAAAGAGGCCATGTCAGTCCAGTTGTGTTAGGAGACAGAGGCCCTACCAGTTTGGGAATATTAAGAAGACAAAGACCTTTCAGTCATGCAGTCATCCCTTAATGCACATAGACATTTATCAAGCGCCTACCATGTGCTAGAGGCTGTGCTACGCTATGGCGACTCAGCCATGGACAAGACAGACATGGTTGCTGACTCTTCGAAATTTATATTCTAATATCAAGATGAGGGATACAGACAATACACAAACAGACAAATCAGATTGTTCACTGCTTGGGTTAACACATGGAAAGAAAATAACCAGGATACTGTGTAGAAGGACATCAGTGCACAAGTGTCAGGGGGTTGGGGGTCTGGCTGGCTGAGGTGTCTCCGGGCCTGTGCAAAAAGCACAGACACTTTGGGGACAGCTGAGTCCCTCTCGCTCTTGGCTGACAGGCCTCTCCTGTAGGCAGAAGGTGGACCAGCCACAGGATGCAAAGTCTGTGAGCTTCTTCTTTTCCTGAATTGACTGTGAGGAGCGGAGGCTGAGGCTGGGAGTAAACTGTAAGAGAAGGTGGCAAGCTCATACCTCAATTCCTTTACAGTTCCCCTCCTTTCACCCCATTCTTGATGTTTTAAGAATCAACACTTTTAAGTTCCCATGCAGGTGAAATGCTCTTCAAATCAGAGTCAGGCATTCTGTGAAGCTAGAGGAAAGGACCAGAAGTGACAGATGGATGGGTCTGCCGAGCATTGTGCCCTGCCTTTGTTCCCCCTTTCCTGTACACTTGGCTCTTCCCTATCCCCCACTCCCAGGACAGCTGCCCTGCAGAGACTTCTGTGCCACCTCCCTCAGTGTAGAGGAGAAGGCAGGAGACACGCCCAGGGCGGTAGGATGGCATGAGAAGTGAACAGCACACTGCAAGAACAGGAAGGCACCTCCATGGCTACCGCTGCCTGCTCTGGAGATGGAGGGAGGCCGCAAGGCATAGGGGATTTCTGGGTCAGACCTCAAGTGCTTACTCTTTCTGGACCTTGGTTTCCTTCTTGGAAAACAGGGCTGATGACACAAATAGCAAACGTTTGCTGATTCCTTCTAGATGCTGGGGACACTGTAAGGACCTTGCATGAGTGATCACAGTTTGTCCTCCCAGTATACCCAGGAGGTGGGGGACCAGGTCTCCCCAGATGGCAGGTGAGGGGATCCAGCTTCACAGAGTTTGACACATATGCCCAGGGTCCCGGGGTTGGTAGGTGGAGGAGCCAGAATTGGAATCCAGGCAATTTGACGCCAGAGCCTACACTCTTAACAAGGAACACCTCCCTTAGCTGGTGTTTGTGAGGGAGGATGGAAATGAGACATTGTGAGGAAAAGGCCTGCTCCACAAAGGTCACCTCCTTGTATCACCTCTGGTCAAAAGCATTTCCCCCTTTGCCCTCCAGTGCTGCTTATATTTTCTTCATTACAGGCTTATCCCTTGAGTTTGGCCTTTGCTGGTTTTAGAACAGGGACCCTCAAGAATTTTGGCTCATTTACTCCTATAAGAAATTAGAAAAACCATGTACTCCCTTTCATATTTTAAGTTGACATATAAATTTTGTTATGAGCTTAAATAATTTTATAAGGTGTTTTTCCCAGGTTATTATAAATGTTACCATTTTATAATAAAATTTCTACAGCACTCTTTAGATGTGTCAGAAGGAAATTCAAAATCATAGCACTTTGATACCTACCATCATCTACATAAAAGCAACAGCAACAAAAACCAAGCTCTTCTTTAACAGTTGGGAATTTTACTATTCTTTTTCCCTCCTTGAATTCCATTTGGCTTTCCTACAGAATTTTAGTGCACTGTTATATTCTTTTTTTTTTTTTTTTTTAATGAGACAGAGTCTCACTCTGTCACCCAGCCTGGAGTGTAGTAGTGCAATCTCAGCTCACTGCAACCTCTGCCTCCCAGGTTCAAGTGATTCTCCTGCCTCAGCCTCCCTAGTAGCTGGGACTACAGGCATGCACCCCCACACCCAGATAATTTTGTATTTTTAGTAGAGACGGGTTTCTCCATGTTGGCCAGGCCAGTCATGAACTCCTAACTTCAAGTGATCTGCCCACCTCCGCTTCCCAGCGTGCTGGGATTACAGGCATGAGCCACTGAACCTGGCCCCACCACTATATATTCTTATGCTTTAAAGTCTTTCATTGATTATCCTATCATCTATTAATATATAAGAAAACTAATTTTAAAAAACAATTCCTGTGATGATAGGCTCTAAATGGTAGTTTTCTTCTTAAAATATTATTATACTAATTAGTATTATGTAATTATATGTATGCTGATCAAAACAACATAATATATAAAAATTTTGGTGAAAATATTGAATATGTAAAGCAAAATATTCTGGAAGATGCCTCAATGAGAGACAGGCGGCTTCTTTTTACCATTAATTTGTGTGTCCATGAATGAATATTAATTATTGCTACCACAATCATAACAAAAGCTAAGAAGGCATATTGAATCACTAATAAAAGGGGGGCTTAACATAGAATACTTATGAATAATTGTTGTTAAGTGCATTGTTTACAATATAATCCACAAGATATTTTCATTAAATTAGGCTAAATCTCATAGGCTCATGGTAGGAATGAATAAATGAGCAGAGATGTGGCCCACAGTAGGAAGGAGTTTGCACGCAAGTGAAAAATGAACATGGATGCGACTCAAATATCTGTGTCCTAGGACCCCAGGGGTGTAATGTTGAGCAGCTGGAAGCAAATGTGGGACTTTTCACTTTTTCCTTCAAGGAGCACTCATGCAAAATATGCAACTGAGACAGGGGGAGCCATGGGTGAATAAGCGTCACCCACCAAGTTATTGCTCGTTATTGGAAAGGGTGAAAACGAAGAGCGTGTGCTTCATAGAAGACTGATGATTCCCAGCTAGCTTCTTACAAACTTCCAACATTCCAACTCTAACTGACATGGAGCCTTGTCATGAATTCACTACCTGGATGAAATACGCTTCCTTCAGCATTTCTTCCCGGTGCTCTTGATGCTCTCTGCTTGTGCGCAAGAGTTGAGAAAGGGAAAGGTGGGGTTTTAAATTAAAACTCACCATTCCCATCAACCTATGAACTTAGAATATGCTAACATGTCATTTCTTATCATTAACAGAAATGTGGTGAGACAAGGAAAGTTGGGAACATGTGCAGATTGACAGTGACTTGAAATAAGGGAGCTTCATGGACACTGACTGGGGCAGGTACTTGGAGTGGTTCTGCAATCTGGATTTCATGCTCCTATTTGGAGAGCATGGAAAGCTAATTATATGTTTGGTGCTCCCTTGCATGAAGCATTGAGGGTAGAATTAATCTCTGCTTCTTGACGCACCTGTGAGACAGAAATGTCCTTCTCAAGCCCTCTACTGGCTTCCCCTGGTCAGGAAGGTTGGAATTTTCCTGCAACATGTTCCAGTGTTTATCCTCCAGCTTTCTGTGTGACAAGGAACAGTCATGGCATTGGCAACTCTTTGAAATCACTCTCTAATTCCTGAACCACAGTTTTAGGGTCCAACCTCCAGTTTCCTGGTGTACAGGGGCTGCTCAGCAGTGATGATGGCTCTGTCCCAGACAAGCATGGCTCCAGGGGTGGCTCAGAGGAGCACCCTGTGAATGATGAGCTCTCTACTGCTCTAGAAATCATTCCCAGGGCCCCAGCTTAGAATCTGCACTTGCAGCCTTTCTAGTAATTTTGTGAGTACCTAGTTCCTTGTACAAATCTCTTTGTCCTTAAAATACCTTGAAATGTTCTGTTCTCTGCACTAAATCCTGGCCCGTTATTGATATTTTCCATCATCCCTTTTCTTGATGTTCACAAGGTTTTTTATCTTTGTGCATGTTATGTGTGATAGAAAGATTTAGAACAGATGAAGGGAATGCTTTTCTTTTTTAAAATGGGAGCAAGATGATTATGAATGGGGTAGTGGGAAGTTAGGAACAGCTCAATGGAAACCCGTCGCACAGCAGGTCAGTTCTAGGAAAAAGCGTGTCAGATGTGGAAACTGATTCCCTTAAATGCAGCCATGCCCTCTATCTCTTTGGAAAGTCTTCATGTACCTCTAGATGTACCCTACCTTGGAGATTTGATGCTCTCTTTTTTTTGAGATGGAGTTTTGCTCTTGTTACCCAGGCTGGAGTGCAATGACATGATCTTGGATCACCACAATCTCAGCCTCCTGGGTTCAAGAGATTCTCCTGCCTCAGCCTCCCAAGTAGCTGGGATTACAGGCTTGCACCACCACACCTGGCTAATTTTGTGTTTTTAGTATAGATGGGGTTTCTCCATGTAGGTCAGGCTGGTCTCAAACACACAACCTCAGGCGATCCACCCGTCTCAGCCTCCCAAAGTGCTGAGATCACAGGCGGTGAGCCACCGTGTCCGGCAAGACTTGATGCTCTTTTTAAAAATTTGCACAAACTCTTACAGGAAAATCAAGACACTCAGATGTCAGTCAATAACCCTTCAGTGTGTATTGGTGGATTCGTGCAGTTTCAGAGGAAAAAATGGCTTTAATTTTGACTTGGGGAGCTGGATGGGGACAGGAAGTGAGGGTAAAGTTTGATTTATGCGGGGGGAGTCTAGGGAAACCCCAGAACAACTAGTGGGAGGAAGAAAGCTTTCATTAGAACTATATTTGACTAATTAATCAATGTACCAAAATATTTAATGTCCATCTGGTGCCTGGGACATACTAGTGCTCAGTCGGTATTTGTTCAATGAATGCATGAACATTTCCAAAGATTGGGGGAGGCATAAAATAATGAGAGGCCAACACTACCCATTTCAAAACCACCTTTAGGAGACACTTAGTGAGCGACAGCCCACGGTAGTGGAAATGAAGGCTTTGGGGCCCTGAGGTCTAGCCCCAGCCTAGCTTACAGGCTATGCAGCACTGAAAAGTTGCTTAACCTCACAGAAGTTCTTTTCTTTCAACACAGAAAAAAGAGAATACTAAGGTATTCGAATTACGAAATTGTTGTGAAGAGTAAATGAAACAATGTAGGTGGAAGAAATACTTAGTACATTCAGAGGCACAATATATGTAGAGTAATATAATATTGTTCAAAAATGTGAATCTTAGTGTGTGCATTTTATGTTTAAAATGTACATGTTATTCAAAGAATATGTTGGTGTGTAACTGTTCAAATAGAGTTTTATTTTTATAGAAAAGCAAAATTGAGGTAGAACAAGCACATGGGGGCTAAAGCAAGAGCAAGGAGGATTGAGGTTAGACAGCAGACAAATTCTTGGCAGGGATATTATAGTACCTGGGGCAGGTGGCAGAGAGGCCTGCTGGCTTTACTCCTAGCCTCCAGGGGTCCCGCCATGGTGCAGGGAATTGAATTATCAGAGGGCTCCTTAGTGTTCATTTACCCTCAGCCTTCTTGCACAAGAGGTTTGACTATTTCTCTGCCAGGGGCTGGAGCCAGTCCCCTGGTTCCGAATTTTCTCTCCCATTGTGTCTGTCATTCTAACACGTTGCGCGCACTTGCTTCATAACAATCAATACCGTTAAACTATTTAACGTTTGATGCCCAATGGACACCCAAGCTCTTGACTCTCTGGAGCCATCTACAAATGCTTGATGGTTTTCCAAATTTATGTCATTTTGGGGTCACTGCCCCTGTTTCAGCCAGAAAGTCACCTAGGCTCTGTCTGGTCAGTGTTTGGACAGTGGAGGCTGGGTGGCTGCGCCTAAATTCTGCACATCCTTTGGCCTACCCAGTGAAAGAGAGACAGACGGACAGAGAGGCAGTCATGCAGGCACATAGATGTCTGTCATTTCTACTTATTTGCATCCTTAAAAAGCAACTGAGAGCAATGTTAAAATTAGCTTCTACTAAAGGCAGTTAGAGTTGAGGAAATTAGTTGAATGCTTCCTCGGTAATTGTCGGTGAGGATGTGAAGGGTGTGCTGTACCTGAGAAAAGCTGATAATAAACAACTCAGGAGGCCAGAAATAAACACCCAGCTCTATGTTTTCCTGTTTCTCTCAGAGGCTCCTTGGGAAGCCTGTGTTTGTCTTTTTTCTGCTTCATTTCATTTTTTCCTGAGGTCAGAAGCAAAGGTGATCACTGATATCCACTAACCCATGACAGAAGGGAGTTCTTGGCTGGGAACAGATACCATTATACTGACTGAGTGTCCAAGCCTCTGAGCTCAGCTTGAGGATCCAGATATGGGTCCTGACACTTTAGGTACACAGTAGGTATGGTAGACATGCACATAAATAACTGTAATTCAAAATATAAAGTGATCCAAGAGGCAGAACCAAAATGCAATGGGAATGCAGAGGAGAAAGCCATCAGGGAAACCTCATACTGGAGGTATCCTCCTTATGGGGCCTGGAACAGTGGGGAGGGTTTGGACATTACAGTTTTGAATATAATGCAGTGTGAGCTAATTGGCAATTCAGTTTAGATGGTTTCTCAAAGTACAAAATGGAAATAAGCCTAGAATGAAAGGGGAAACTGAGGCATGAGGCCTTGAATGTGGGGCTAAGTCATAATAAGGAATTTTACTGATGGGCAGAGGGGAGCTGTTGAAGGCTGCTGAATACCAGTGACAAGTTTAGAACTGGGTTTCAGGAAGGCATCTATGGCAGCAGGGTCTGGGATGATTTGGAGCAGAAGAGATAAGAGGCAGGGAGAATAGAGGTGATAACGTCGAAATGGGCAGTGGCAAGGGGCTGGGGACAGGGTGTTCCATCTAAGGGCTGGGCAGAGAGTCTTGACAGCTATCAGGATGTTAGGCCACCTACAGCAGCCAGAGGATCCTGATGGCACTGGAATAACATGACTACCACTTGGCCTATTCTCCAAGCATTGTATGATCAAATCCAGCTTCCCTTCCACTTCTTTCCTCTCTGTTCTGTTTCAGCGACGTGGTCATCTCAACGTGCACCACTCAAAATGGAGATCCCACATGCATTTTCTCACCTCCAGGTGCTGCACTGACTGCATCTCCAGCCTTCTGCCCTGCCCCAGCTTCTATCACCAATATAGATAATTTATAATTCCATCTTTAAACGTGATGACAGTTGAGTAGAAATAGTTGACAGCCCCAAAGGATGAGGCTTTCCATTCTGGTTCTGGAGTTCTCTGGGGAAAGGTATTCAGAATCTATGTAGGAGTGTGGCAGCGGAGTGGGGGTTAGAAAGCCAGGCTTGCCCCCATGAAGGCAGAACTTGAGGGTGGGGATTGTGTTTGCTGTAGCATCTCCCTTCCCCTCCACTCCTCCCTGAAGAGATTGTTCATGATGTTGTGCTGACAGAACCCAGCACTCACGGCTGTTGGGCTTCAGCAGACGATCAAGTGACAGGAAGATTGTACTACGTTCTCCAAAAAGGCCCTCTGGGGAGGCTGTTGAACGAGGGTGATTGATTCGGTTAGATTGTGATGTGTTATTTAGGCAGAAGACAGAGGAGCTAGGAGAATGGAGGAAACAGAAAGCGAAGCCAGAAAAAATAGTAGAGAGAGGAGCCCCTTTCACCATGTGGATGTGGGCTCTGGTTGCTCTAGATTGAGGTTCACTTGCCCATGACGGGAAGAGAGGGGCAGGGACCTTGGTCAATCAGCAGCCCCCAAGAGACCTGCCGGGAAGACAAGGGGGTGCGAGAGGTGGTATCATTCTAGGAGACTCTGATGCAAGAAACTCTGTTTGTGGACACTGCTGTCCTGAAAGGGTTAATGTGCTTAATTAAGCGGGTGGTGCTCAGATTCAAATGAGGAGAAATCTGCTGTGCTGAGCTGGAAGCTAGACTAGAGGGGCAAAGGCCTGGGCCAGGAAAGCAAGCCCCTGGTGCAGGCAACCTCTGCTGAGCAGAACAGAGCGGGAGGGAGGAGGGGAATCGAGCACTTCTGGCAGTGCTGGCTAAATGGTGAAAGGCACAATGGAGTTCTTCCTCTTACCCTCAGCAAGAACTTCAGGAACTGCTCCCGTTGGGATCAGGAGTGGGGGAGAGAAAGATAGAGAGGAAGGGAAGGAGGGAGATGGAACATAACTATGCCAATAAAAAAGGGAGACCTGAAAAAGTAAGGGGCAGGTGAGCATGGATGCTCACTTTGAGTAGCCCCACGACTGGGTTTGATTAGGGTCCTTCCTTTCCCTCCCCAGCCTACACTTTGGAGATATTGTTTGGAGAGAAGATGGCGGATATAGAAATCTTTTTCAGAGAAGAGCTGGGGACAGCGTGTGCCATGTACCTTTCCCATAGTGGGTCTGAACCAGAGACTGTGGCTTAAGCTCCCCCGGAAAGAGTCTTAGAAAGAAAAAGAAAGAAAAAGAAAATTGCTCCGCAGAGGTAAAGCAAGATTTTGAGAGAGATGTGTAGGAGCTCCTGGGAACACGTCCATAGAGCCCTTGCCGAATGCCCAGACATGCCTGGCTGCAGGGATGGCAGAGGACAGGACCAAATGGTCTCCTGTTGCAGTAGTGAAGTTGCTTCTTGTGTCTCCTCTAGATTCTTAAATTTTCTTCTTAACAGTGTCAGCTCCTGGAGTCTCTCTCAGTGAGACAAAGATAACTGTCACTTTATAAGGAGGACCCTTTGCTACTGCAGACCTACTCCAGAGGAATGGTGACAACAGAGGACAGACAGAGACCTGGAAGGATCTGAGGTTAAACTCATAGCCTGCGGAGAGCATGAACTCCCCTCCAAAGAAAAGATGGAGGTGTGTGGGTGTGGGAGGGGTATGTGTATGTGTGTGCTGGGCGGAGGGGGTGGGTTGAGAGAATGCATTGAGTGAGAGAAATGGAGGAAATGAATCAGCCTGGAGATTTTGGGGAAAAGAGTTGGAAAACAGGGATGAAAGAAGCTTCACATATTTCTGTCACTACCCACATACACCATTATGCAAATTGGAAGACGCCATTCCTTCTTCAAGACACTTGAGTAGCATCTGCCAGAAAATTCCTACAATAAATACGTATCTGTTATTGCTACAAATGTGAATGGCGTCCCTTGGGTTGTGCAGTGCACAACCTGTATAGCCGTATACTGTGCCTCTGCTGCTGGATGTGGTAGGAACTTGTGGAGACAGACTAGTAAACAGGGTTTTTAGAATGATTTTCTCTGTGTGATGTGATATATGTTTCCCTTTGCCGTCTCTTCAAGAAACTTTAGGGGAAAAATTACACTGCTTTTTCAAAGCTTTTGGAGTTAGATTTGTTTTTTCTTGCTAATGTGTCACTGTATGAAACCAAGCCTTAGGGCTGAAGCAGTATGGCTGAGATATATTTGGATGACACTCATTTGCTCACACAGAAAGAGGCCGCATAGGACGTGCCCTCGAAGACCAACGACCGCTTGGCCTCAGTATTACAGAAATCAGTCTAAAGCCTAGGGTTCCTCTTCTGTCGGGAGGCCACCAGGCAAGACAGCACTTCAGGGTCTGTCCTCCCGGATCTCTTGTCCACGGTTTCAATGTCAGAGCTAAAACACAGAGAACGGAAATCATGATGAGCTGAGCTTCTGAGACAAAATGGGGTAGCTGCTTTAAACCCCGGCTGTCAATACAGGGGTAGAGAATCTGAATTACACAGCCAAAATGAGTGCAGGAGAGTCTTGAATCCAGAAAAGCTGCAAAGCAGGAGTAGCCAGGCAGGTGGGCAGGGGGTGGCTTGCATTTTGGAGCTGTCGGCTGGTGCCTGCAACAATCTTCGGAGCAGTCCCAGCATGGGCGCGTGTGGGCTGTGCAGGGACAAACAGGCAGAGGAGAGTGGCAGGGCTGTGCATGGCCCCCTCACTCCTGCTGAGACCTGCTTTCTGCCAGGGAACTTCTTGGGCGGTTGCAGGGGGCAGGCTGGCTAGAAACACTTTGGGAGCAGATGTCTCGGGGAAAGGCAGCATTTCTCAAAGTCAAAGTCAGTTGGGTGTCTGCCAGCCTGCCTCCTGGCCCTTGTCACCGCCCTCCCAGGCTCTGTGACCTTCCACCCTCAGCCCTCAGTTCCCCTGCATGAGGCCAGGGAGAAGAGGGAGCCAGGGAAGTGGTCAGAGCTATGAATCTTGTCAGCTGGCTAGGAGGGATTATCACCGCATAATAAATCCAGGGCCAGGCGTGTTTATGAGGCTCTTCGGAAGCTGCAGAACAATATCATTTAGAAAACATTTATGCTCACGAGGCGAAGGCAATCCCACCCCCTTCCCTTATTTATGAGGCATGTTGGGTAATTAAGTGAGAGCTGGGAAGGGAGGTGGTTGGGGAGAAGATCACCCCTAAATAATCCTGCCTGGTGAAGCCACCATCTGGGCTGTTGTGCAGCAACGATGGCCCCCATATGGTTGGATAGTTTATGAGCAGTGCAGCGATCCAGGGGCTCAGGAAGAAATACTTAAGAAATACAAGTAGACTCACACAGATGTGGTCTGAGCTCCAGGAGGGCAGGGACCACATCTTATTCATTGTTATAACCCTGGAACCCATCACAGTGTCGGGCATATGGTACTTGCTTAATGTACATTGTTGAATAAATTCATTCATCCATTCATTGGAGAACAATTTGATGGGTGTCTATATGTGTCAGATTCTACATTTGATACACTGCTTTGTAATAATAAACAAGACAGACACAGCTTCTGCCTTCATGCAGCTTATAGTCTAGCAGTGGAATCAAACATCAAAGAAATAATAACTCAAACAAATATTTCACTGTGGTGGATTTGCCTTTCCCCCCGCCCACAGCAGTTAAGGAAAAAGGGGGAAAATGAATGAATTAAGGGAATTGGGCATAACGCCTTGCAAAGACAGCCTTAATATAAAGTTGCTTAATAACTAAGTCAAGGTCAGGATAAAGGCATTCTTTCAGCATAAAAAGTTTTAAAAGTTATGTTGGCAGGAGAGCTATCCCTCATGGGTAGACCTGACAAAAGCCTTTAGCTAGTTAACTTAGTCTCTGATGTGCTCACATGTTGGTTTGTTTTATGATATTTCTCCATGAGCAAGAAAAAGACTACCAGGGCTGGGTGCGGTGACTCATGCCTGTAATCCCAGCACTTTGAGAGGTCGATGTGGGAGGATCACGAGGTTGGGAGATCAAGATCTTCCTGATCAACATGGTGAAACCCCGTCTCCACTAAAATACAAAAAATTAGCTGGGTCTTGTAGTGCACACCTGTAGTCTCAGCTACTTGGGAGGCTGAGGCAGCGGAATTGCTTGAACCCGGGAGGCGGAGATTGCAGTGAGCAGAGATCACGCCACTGCACTCCAGCCTCGCGACAGAGTGAGACCCCCATTTCAAAAAGAAAAAAGAAAAGAAATTAAAGAAAAGGACAACCAGAAAAGGGAGGTGGAGGTGGAAGCAAGCTCCACCAGAGTCACCAACTGGCTGGACGTTCTCTCTGCAATACTCTACTTCAGGACTCAAAACTTCCTCTTCATTCTCATCCTGTCACTTGCAGCAGAAACTATTGACTTGGTACTTGCCAGAGATCTGAAGATTCCTGAATTCAAGGCAGGGCATTGCCATTGAGGAGCTGAAGCCATGTAATTGAGTAGGCTAGTCTTTCGGGTTTCAGAATGTGAGCCATAGAACCAGGATAATGCATTAGTCTTGGTCCATTGAGCTAATACAAAAGTACTCAAGTATATTTCAAAATAGATTTTTCCATATCTAAAGGTAATTTGAGCCTGTAGGCACCCTTTAAACCTATAAAATATGCCCCCACTGCCAATGCAATCGACCTATTGGAAAGATGTGTACTTGGGAGCACAGGCATGCATCTTTGCAAGTGTGCAGGTGTGTTGGTTAAGAGTGAGAACTGATGAGTGGGGCTCAGAGCCTGGGTCTACCTGAGTGACTGGGAAACTGTGGTAGTGTGCCTCCAAGGTAGCATGCATCAATGCTTCCCTCCCTGTGTGCACATCCAGAGATGAGGTTGACACCTCCTCTCCCCTTAGACATGGCTGGACTAACCAACACGCTTGCTAAGTCCAGAATGCTGCTGTGTGACTTTGGGGATTCAGAGGTTTGGTCACAGAAGTTGCGGCTTCCCCTTGTGCCTCTTCCTATGCTTGCTTTTGAACATTTCCTTATGGGCACCAGCCTTGAGGCTGTGCTATGAGAAGCTGAAGCCACTGGAGAGGTCCTGGAAAACATGCAGAGACAGAGAAAAGCAGAGGACCCAGGAGGTGCTGGACATGGGTGTGAGGAGCCATCTTACAAGTGGATCCTGCCCCCACATGGCACCGTGAGATTCAGAGAGATGAATTGCTCAGCCAATTTCTTTTCTTTTCTTTCCTTCCTTCCTTCCTCTCCCTCCCTCCCTCCCTCCTTCCCTCTTTCTTTCTCTTTCTTTCTTTTCTTTCTTTTCTTTCCTTCTTCTCTTTCTTTCTTTCTCTTTCTTTTTTTTTTTTTTTTGATGGAGTTTCACACTTGTTGCACAGGCAATGGCGCATCTCAGCTCACCACAACCTCTGCCTCCTGGGTTCAAGCGGTTCTCCTGCCTCAGCCTCCCAAGTAGCAGGTATTAACAGGCATACACCACCACATCCAGCTAGTTTTGTATTTTTAGTAGAGATGGGGTTTCTCCATGTTGGTCAGGCTGGGATTACAGGCGTGAGCCACTGCACCTGGCAGTGCAGCCGATTTCTTCCCAAATTCCTAGACCATACAATTGTGAGCTAAATAAAATTATTCTTTTAAGTCACTATGTTTTAGGATAATTTCTTCTGCAGCAAGAGATAACCGGAAAGCTCAAAGCCCGTTGTGCTAGACTCCTGACCCATCTGAACACTGAGCCGGTTCTTAGCAGACTCACTTGGCCTGAGGCTCCTCTATTTAGAAGCAGCTGTTTTAGCAGAGCCCTTCCCAATTCTGGAAGAACAGAGGCCAACTCCTCCCACTCACAACTCCCGTCCCTGGCTACTGTTGCCTCTCTGAGCTCACTGTAGGGACTTCATTCCCTGAGCTCAGTTACCAGCAACCTCGGATCCCCCAGGCCTGTCCTGGCCTGGAACCTGGGTGCCTCCAGCCTTTGCTGCTGGAGTGGTCCCTGCAGGAGGGTAAGAGATCCTGTAAGGACAGGATGCCGGGCTCAGTGCCAGCTGCAAGGACATGGCTGGGGGGTCAGAGAGAGTCAAGGGGATGATGGACTGACCTTCTCAGCAGGCAGGGGCCCGGGAAGGTAGGGGAATCAAAAAGCACTCGATAGGTACGACTCCAGACAAAAGTGTTTTATGCCATTAAGTAATACAAAATTGGGCTTTATAAGTGAAGTAGAGTCTATCTTTAAGACTTAAAAAAGACATTTACCACCTATTTCTGCTTAGTGCTTTACTTATGCTATTAAGCTTCCATTTCATGCACAAATGAATTATGCAGAGAACGCCATAGCTTAGTTTCAGCAGGCAAACAGTGGCCGAGCTAGTGCCTTCCCATTACTCTAGTGTCAGTGCACAAAAGGATGTTGGATGCAGTTCTGGCAGATTAGCAAATTAGCTCCGCTGCTATTACCTCAAGTGTTGCCAAACTGTCAGGGAGATTCTAAAACCCCAGGTTTCAGAGGTGGCAGGGAGGGAGAAGGCTGCTTTCTGAGCCATCCCGGCTTCATTGACTCCTAAGTTCCCAGGGATGTTTTGCTTTCTGGGGACATAAGAGGTCACTATTTGAGAGTCCGTGGTTCCTCCCTTGGCAGCAGCCCCCAGGCTGAGAACCCTCAATTTCACAGTATCCAGGTAGCAGCCGATCAACTCCTAGATGTGGGCAGGTCCCAGCAGAACCTCTGATTTCTTAGGGAAGTGCTTTATATTCCCAGAACCCAGGGGCATATGTTCACCCTTCCAAAAGGGACAGTTTTAGAAGCACAGACTTATGTCTTTGTCTCTACTCCTAAGTGACCAACTTGTCCTCAGCTTTCAGGTAACACTGAAGGATAAAAAAGCTGTAAGACCTTTCACCCGTCTTATTCAACAATCCCCCTAGATCCTGGCTTACATTACTGACTTGGGCTTTAGAGGAAGGCAGCATATGCAGAAGCTTTATGGCCCAATCTTAGTGGCTCCAAATAGCCCCTCCTCTAGGCTTGCCATACTATCTGAAATTCTCTCATGTGAGAAGTTGCCTTCTGGGTGAAGGTTTGCATCTTCAGGAATCCTCTGTTAAATTTCAGATAACCCCAACCATGATTCTATATGAACCCTTGATAGTTACTAGCATTTCAGGCTTTCTCAGCAGTTGGGCCTTTCACACACCCATGGCTCCATAAAAACATGAACGCCACTCAGGTGTTTCCCTGATTGACAGCAGCATCCACGCTTCTCACTCTCTCTGCCTCTCCAGCTTTGCCCACTGCTTCCCACACCGTATTGAGTATTTCTGCCTTCTGATCCCATGCTGCCACTTCCTATTGAAGGTTTTTCCTTACATCTCTGATTGATCCTTTGCATTCTTTCTCAATCACAGCCCAGAATGTTTAGCCAGTCACCCTGCTCTAGATTATCCTGGTTAAACACCTGGCTGGTTACCCGGGATTGTATACTTCAAAATGTTCCTCATCTTTGCCTGGCAGGGGAGCCAGTACCTCAGGGTTGATTAGCAGGGCTCTCAGGGAGGCATGGGGGAACCCTGGGAAAGGCCCTACTGAGCAACAAGCGTTACCAAAACTGAAGGTGGAGAACCCCAAAGGCAATCTAGTTCTCCCACCAAGATGATTATAATCCTGGCTCATAGACTTTGGCTGCTATATGTTAGTGAACCCTAGGATAGTCACTGAATTACAGAGGTTGACAGCTGGAAGGGAACTTTCTCTTGCAAGGCCAAGAGGTGAAGGGCTTTGAGCAAGATCCCAGCATCAGCAAGTGGGCAAGCTGGACTCTGCCATCAGTGACCCTGCTGCTGCCCCTCGTCTCTGTTACTCTCAGGCTGCTGGTCTTTCAGGACAGCATTATCCCCAGGGAGTAATTCATGTGGACAACAGCCCATGCTGGCTCTGAGATAAACAATGACTGTACAGAAAGAGAGTGACCTGGGCTTCCTGTACAGGACGACACTCAGATGACAGAGGGAGCTAGACTCTTACAACGTATATAAATCAGTTTACCTAAGGGTGGGGACAGGAAAGGCTTTTGATTAATTGATTCCCTTATTCTCCATGTGATTGTTACCTTGCTCAGAATAGCCCATGAAGCATTTTCTGTCAGGCCACCCCAGGAAACTGAGTTGAATCATAGGCATCTATTCACCTATCTAATGAACATTTTGGGGTACCAGCAATGTGCCTGGCTCAGTACTAGGTATTGAAGATTTAACAGCTAACAAGACAGATGAGACGTTTGTACTAAGAGGGCTTTCAGTCTAATGAAGGATACAGATAAATCATTTATTACACAGATCAGTGAGTGCTATGATATGGAGAAGTGCAGAGTATTATGAAAGGGTGAAACCAGGATACTTAGGAGAAATGAGAGGGAGTACTATTAATGATTACATCAGGACAACAGGTGCAAACCAGGACTGTCCTGGGCAGACTGAGACACCTGGTCACCCTAGTTATGGAAATAAAGAGAAGGGAAAAAAATAAAGAAGGGAGGGGAGTCAAGGAAGGCTTCTTAGAAGAGGGGATTTACAAGCTGATTTGCAATAAGTTTCTTACAGTAAGAATTCCCACAGTACATATTGATAAGAGAAATTACATATAAATGAGATTCAGAATTTAGTTTCATTCATTTTACCCATTGACCATGCAATTGATTTTAATTTATCCAATGTCACTTCCTTCCCCCAGGTAACTCACACCCACAATCAGATGATCTCTCAATAAGCTTTCCCCATCTTCATGTTTCAGAAAACAAAGCCATTTCTAGTAAGTACCAGGCACAATTCTACTAGTTCCAGAAGCAGCTCCTGACTCTCTAGGATAGTTAAAATTTCCTTCCTTTATCCAAGACTGGGAGTGTTCAGAACAAAACCTTTTTTCCAAGTATCAGAAAACGTCAGTTTTTCCACCTGCTCTATGAAGTTTATGCCCTTGGTTGAATCAATGCTTTCCTGTTTTCTAATGTGACTTCTCACCTCTTTTCCTCTCTTCTTTCTTGTCTGGCCTTTATGTCTCTTGTCCCCAGGACATGTCCCAGATGTTTTCCCACTGTTGTTCTATTCCCTGTCACTCATGTTCTGACCCGTTGCCATATTAGTATTCTCCAAGTCCACACTGTTATCATTCATCTATGAGATATACTCATCCATAGCAAAAAAGAAGAAAACCAAAATACAGGTACCAATGGAGAGAAAGGGCCCATTCACTGCAATGCTCTGCAGGGTTTTAAACAGAATTATTGATTAATTAAGTCCCTCAAGAGGTAACATTGGCAGTGGAGCTGCTGGTTACAGCTATGAAGTAATAAAGAATTAAAATGAGAGTCCGCTGCGATGCCATGCAAAATAGGGTCTAGTGGAGAAAGCCAGTGGCCAGTTGATATGATGAGAAGGTAATTACAACAGCCAAGATCTCTCATTGTCTTGTGTAAACTCAGCCTAGGCCATAATGCCTTGTCCTTCTAGACTGCTTTGGTCTGGGGAGGTCTAGGAGGCTTCTGAGATCACTAAAGTAAATGTTGGAAATAAGCAACTTTAACCATCACAACAGTCTCACTCAACCCAAGCCAATTTTTAATTTGCTATTTGTAATTAGTCTTGCCCTAATGACTGGCTTTATACATAAGTGAGGAAGGTTCCCATAGCGTTTCATGGTAACTGCCTTCATACAACTGAAATTAAGAACAAGCAAGCAATAAAGTATCAGTGAAGTAGAATTTGTTGTAAGGGATGGCTTTTCAACTCAGCCACTTCAGCAAGGGTGCATGTGATGGGGTAGATGGGAAGGAGAGAAGACAGA
The DNA here is from genome assembly GCA_036589455.1 of Ateles fusciceps. Taxonomy (NCBI): domain Eukaryota; kingdom Metazoa; phylum Chordata; class Mammalia; order Primates; family Atelidae; genus Ateles; species Ateles fusciceps. The sequence continues at coordinate 2,345,955 of JAZHEH010000579.1, read as the reverse complement.
GATGGTGGAATTGATTCAAAAGGAGATACAGAAAACAACTATAGAGGAAAGGGCTTTGAATAGAATGGGAAGTCTTCCATACACATTGTTAAACCCAGAAAGTAGGCAGTATCCTAACCAACACCTTGGGAGACCCCAAAAGCCCTCCCACCACGAACAAAGACATGACAAGCAAAAAAGATTTCATAGAGGCTTTCCCATTTGGGAGTTGTCCCATTTGAGGATTCTGTGGTGTGGGGGTGAAAATTGGGAGGCTCACGTTACACCGACCCCCACCCCAGTGCTGTCACGCCACTGCCAGTTTTTCCTCATCTTAATCCTACTTCCTGGTGGTCATTTTAAAAGCATCAGAGCTTTTGACACAGAACCAAAGGTAAGCTGCATTTGCCATAAATGTGGGAGGTATCTTTGTAAAGTGGGGCTCCTTCTCATGGGAGCAGTTTCTGTTGGACACCACCTAGCAAGTGGAATAAAACCCGGGTGTCTCTAGCTGGCATAGGGATGAGGCAGGAACAGTTTCACCCCTAACAATTAGGGGTGAAAATTGAAGATGAAAGAGGAAAGTGATATGATTGATGGACCCTGTTTGGTCAAAGCAAGTGTCTTATGTACAATCAATATTGAGCAGTTGCCGACAGACACTGAGAAATCCACAATCTGCTATCATTCCTGATGCCCAAAGGAGGCCTTTCTGGTGGGTGCCAGACTAGGGTACAACAGACTCAGCGTCAGAATTAGAGGAAGAGGAAGAGGTTCCAGGTCAGGTCAGATCACAGACCATCCCCAGCCTCTCCTCCTCCCTCTCCGCCATCCTTAGAAAGAGGGATTGGAGTTAGCACAGCCCTAGAGGGCCATAATAGCCGAATATTCTTTGTAATTGGCTGTATTGAAGCTTTGTGTCAGCGCACAGTTTATCCTCAAATGTGAATTCAGTTTTTCTCAACTAATCCTTTTGAGTGTCCTATTAAAATCCTATTTATAAATTATAAAGAGAAGGTGCCCCAGTGGAATACACCACATTTTTATTCCACATGCAAGGTAGTGTCCAACAGAAACTGCTCCTATGAGAAGGAGCCCCAAACACCTCCCCACATTTACGGCAAATGCAATTTACCTCTGGTTCTGTGTCAAAAGCTCTGATGCTTTTAAAACGACCACCATGAAGTAGGATTAAGATGAGGATCAACTGGCAGTGGCGTGACAGCACTGGGGTGGGGGTCGGCATAACGTGAGCCTCCGAGGCCGGGTGTCCCCAGCTGGCATAGGGACATGGCAGGAATAGGCTGCTGGTCCCTAAGCCAACATCTGTGTCAAAGTCTGGGGTCAAACAGGGTGATTGTGGCCTAAAATATGAAGGATATAAAGCCATGCATACCATGATTTGATTTCTGGTTTATTATCCAGGCTTGTATTTTCTGTGGAAGGGTTGATGGCTTTGGTTTATGAGAACCAATTAACTCATGACAGATTCCTGGAATGCTATTCTTATTCTCATTCTCATTCTCTTCTCTCTTCTCTTCCCTACCATCCATCTCTCTCTCTCTTTCTCTCTCTCTGTCTCTCACATGTGCATGTGCATGCCCATACACACACACACGCCACAAATTTTCCATCTCTTGCCCTAACAATTGGAACATTATGGACTAAGAAGATGGGCATTTGAAGCAGGAACATAGCAGGACGGAGAGAATGGGGTCACAGGTTACTTGAGCCATTCATCACATGTCACAGCCAAGATACAACTTGGAAACCATCTAGCTGGGTAGCCTTCTCACAACTGAGGAAATTGAGACCCAAAGATGAAAGTCAGTAACACAGGTAGTCTATGGCTTTCTTGTCAAACATACAAACAAACCCCAAACTGACTGTAAACCCCTGTAGTGCTCATTTAAAGCAGTGATCAGGACAACATCCTTTGCACCTGTGCTCTACATACCTGAAGAAGACTACCACATCCACTGTGGATTCATCCTCAGCCATGGTTTTCCTTAAAAGAAAAGGGGAAAGGATGAGGCCAGTCATTGATCCCAGAGTTAACTTTCCAAGGTACTTCACTAAAGGTCATCTGGCCCTTCATGTGACTGAGAAAGAAAATGGGAATCTGAAGCTGTGATAGGATCTCAAGAGAATCCCATAGTCATCTCTGGAAAGCCAGGCTGCAGCCAGGTCTCCTTGTTCTTGAGCCCTTTATCTTTCTAGTCCAGGCCTCCCTGCTCCACTGTCTGGGGGGAATCTCCAGCTCCAGTCCAAGCTCCATGTTAGACTCACGGTGATGAAACCAGAGCCTTTGCTTTAAGCAGAGTAACTCTTGAGAGGGAAGGAGAGGGTAACGGAGGAGTATATGACTAAAGGCCCAGGCACTAAGCCCTGACCTCAAATCTCTCTTCCTTCTGCTTAACACAAACCCAAGCCACAGAGGAAAGCAATGATGAGGTCACTACATTCCTGATGGATACAGAGCGTCTTGTCCCAGCCAGCCAGGCCTCTGGCTCCACTGACTCAGGCTGGCAGGATCAAGCTGAACATTCTCTCCCCCACTAGAAAATGAGCATTCTCAGAGTCTCTCAGGACACAGCCATGGAAGAGTACGAACACGCAGACTCACAGAGACATTGCACACGCACACACAAACACGCACCCCACAGCTGGGTGGGAGCAAACAATGAAGAATAAATATACCTGACACACAGCCCAACTTGATCTCCAGAAGGAAAAGTTTTCAAAATTGCTTGAATCCACAAAAAGCAATGTCTTGTGTTTGGTAATTTCTAATTTCCTCAGTTTTCTTCTCCATAAAATAGGAATGACAATACTTACCTGGAATGATTGCTGTGAGAACTAGAGAAAAATATAAAGCCCCTAATTTAGTATCTGGACCAATACATTAATGTTTACGTTATTATTATTATTATTTGTTGAAGCATCTTTCCAGCTCACAATCATTCCTCCTTTCTCTGATAATTTCCTTCCTATCCAGAAAGATGGATGCCCCCTCACTCCAGAACCCCACTGGCCAACTCTATGGGAAAAAGCATGTCATCAGGAGGTATAGGACCTGAAATGGGGCGAGTTGGAGGCTCTTCTCCACAAATTTGGAAATGGGACAAGAGAGAAAATAAGCTTGCCAGGTGTCTGGGACTGTGACAGGCAAACTCGAGGATTGTGGGCAGCCATATTGTGCGGTATGGACTGGGAAGCATAGGAAACAGGTCTCAGGAAGACAAACGGAGAGACACAGAGAGGGAAGACAGTGTGCTGGCAGCACCTACATCCATTCTTGGGGCCCAGCTGCATTTCTTTCTTTGGCTACTATAAAGCAATCCTGCAGCCTTGCGATGCATTTCCCTTGTTTTCCTTAAGCTAGCCTGAGTTGGTTTCTGTTACTTGCAACCAATTTGTCCCCACTAGAAACTGATGATGGTGGTGATGATGATTGATGATGATGATGATGATGAAGATGACACCACTGCAATGATGATTATAGGCCCATAGTCCCCACTTAGAAAATGATGATGATGATTGATGATGATGATGATGATGATGATGAAGATGACATCACTGCAATGATGCTTATGTGCCCATAAAGATATCTTCGACCTCTGTACCCCTAACGCTGCTTAAGCATGTGGCTTTGTGTCTCTCTTAAAAAGATAATGAGGCTGGGCATGGTGGCTCACCCCTGTAATCCCAATACTTTGGGAGGCTGAGACGGGCAGATCACCTGAGGTCAGGAGTTCAAGACCAGCCTGGCCAACATAGTGAAACCCTGTTTCTACAAAAATACAAAAAAATTTAGCTAGGCATGATGGCTGGCGCCTATAATCCCAGCTACTCAGGAGGCTGAGGCAGGAGAATCGCTTGAATCCAGGAGGTGGAGGTTACAGTGAGCCGAGATCACGCCATTGCACTCCAGCCTGGGTGACAGAGTGAGACTCCATCTCAAAAAAAAAAAAAAAAAAAAGAAAGAAAGAAAGAAAAAATGATACAGACAACCTGAGGGCAATCAGCAAACTTTTGCCTGGGCCATTCTCACTAAACATAAACATAAGGAAGGAGGAAGAGGTTGATTGGAGTGAGGGCAAAGACTGTCTGATTCTCATCTCTCTGCTTCAAGTCTACTTTGGAAGGTACCTGGCTTACTAAACACTGCAAGGCCCTTTGAAACTCTTTACCTTAGGAAAATAAACTTTCTGAGCTTCAGAAATGTTGAATAGTACTATCATTGTGATCAGTTGTATGAAAAACCCCATATGCACAGTTGAGTACTCCATGGGTGGTAGCTATGATTACTAAGCTTCTCTCACTTTGTGACCAGCACCCACAGAACCTCCTAGTACCCATTTCCAGGGTTCCTTTCATACTTACTGTTCTCAAATGTAAGGGGAAAAGCCCTTTTAAGCAGAGGGCAAGGGGAATTTTCTCTCCCTACGGCTGGTATGATGCAACCCTGGGATGAGAGTGTTGATAGAGAAGCTGCAGCCTTCAGAAGGCCCGATTTGGCTCCATCTAAACCATCCTTGGCCGGCACTCTCCTGCCTCTATCTTTGGGCATCCACATTTACTGGTAGTCGACATGTTACTAGGTACTCTGGGAAGATATAAAAACAAGTCAAAAATAGAACGCCTGGTCCCTCCTACTCTCAAGAAGCTTATAATGAGTGATATTTTTATAAAGCAACATAAGCACCAGTTAATGTGCCACAAATGAAGAGTCCGCCCACTATAGAGGTGCTGAGGAGAGAGCTAAGCAGATTAGCCACGTTCTGAACCTGGAATTGAAGGGATAAAAGAGCTCAGAATGATGAGGCAGAATTGGGAGGGAAGAAACAAGAGTTCAGAACGAGTAACATTCTTCACATGCCAGTCAGTTATTCAAGAGAGGATACACTTAGGCAAGGAGAAGCTTGGGACAGAGAGAGAGTGAGCGTGTGGGCCTGAAGATACAGATTCTCAGGTTATCTAAGGGTGATTGTGTCATGTGAACAAATAAGCACCCTAACACAGAAGGTTTCAGCCTTGGTTACACATTGGAACCACCTGGAGGGCTGTAAAAAATACACATAAATGCTGTGTCATATCCAGAGAGAATCTGATTTCATTGGTCTGGGGTGCTGCCCAGGAACAAGAATTTATCAAAGCTCCCCAGATAATTCTAATGAGCAGCCATGGCTGAGAACTGCTGCCCTCCCCAATGAAAGTGAGTGGGATAGGGGCAGGCAGCCTGGGTGCTTTTTCTCTGTCGATGTGAATGAGCTGCATGTGGGAAGTTGGGAGGTTTGGAGCCAAGGGTGAAGGAGATATTCCCATAGTGACCCATCCTCACTCTTCCTTAGAGTCTATGTTCACTCCTATGATGTACCTGAGCCGAGACATCCCTCCAGCACCTTCTCTGTTGCCACAGTGTTCGGACCCCCCAGGCTGACATCCACGCAGTCAGTGCCTGAAGGAAAACTTTCAGTGCCTGTGGCCTGTTAGACCATTCACTGTGAGAAAAGGGAGTTCAGCCCAGCTGAGTAGGCGGCACTAGCCTCCGCCGGCTATCAGGACAAAGAGACTGTTGGTAACTGCAGATTTGCAAAGTTCTGGCTGCAATTTGAGCTCATTGATGCTGCTCCCCCAGGACCAGTATTTTGGCACATGGCAGAGGTGGGGAGGCCAATACAAGGAGAAGCAGGAAAAGCACCGTTTCCTTGCTTCAAACAGAAAGGATTTCTGGAAACCTCTCAGACGCTAACTTATTCCAAACTTTAATGAGCAACCCCAGTGAGCTGCAATCCTGGTATTTTGAGTCTACATCTCAACTCTGGTTAATCTATAACCAGTACCTGCTATGTGAGGCACCCTGTGCTACACATGAACTAATATGGGGGAAGGATAGAGAGCCCTCTGCACTTGTAGAAGGCACAAGTTGTAGGGCCAATGGGTTCCTTTCTCTCAGTAACCACCCCTACACTCACACAGCACTTAACAACGAAGCCCCTGTGGGCATTTTGTACAACGTGGCCCTGCCTTGTCCCCTTAGACAGAGTTGACTGGATGAAGGATGAGGCCCTGAACCAAACTGGGCCAATCAGAGGATTTCCCTAGGAATTAGTGAGGAGACCTTTATTCTCTCCATGTGACAGGTAACTGAGGAGCTACAGAGACTGTATATCCTGCTGGGGGATGAAGCAGAGGAACTTGATTCTCATGATTCATCAAATTTTCCATCTGGCATCAGTACCCACCGAGGAGGCCCTGATACCTTCCTGCCCTTGGGTTCTATTAATACAAGACATTTGTATAACCTTTGTATGATAATCAATTATCTTTTAAAGACTTAAGGTGTCTTGAGTTTATTTCTGTTATTTGGAACTAGTCATAAGAAAAACTTACATTTGTATAGTGTTTCTTTATGTACTAGATACTATTCTTCATATTTCTCCGTATTGACTGATTAATTTTCACAACACTGATATGCATTAGGTTCTCTTATAATTTCTAATTTATGGGTAAGGAAACTGAGGCACAGGGAGATGAAGTGAGTTGCCTAAGATTGCACAGACTACATAGTATAAAATAATACAGCCTCTGTGGATTCATATTCAGTTGGTGTTAGTCCATTTGCATTGCCATAAAGGATAATTTACAAAGAAAAAGGTTTATGTGGCTCATGATTCTGCAGGTTGTATGAGGAGCATGCTGTCAGCATCTGCTTCTGGTGAGGCCTTGGGAAACTTCCATTCATGGCGGAAGGTGAAGGGGGAGCAGGCATGTCAGATGGCAAGAGAGGGAACAAGAGAGAGGTGGGGAAGGTGCCACCCTCTTTTAACAAGTAGCTCTCACAGGAACTCACTCATTGCCATGGGGAGGGCATGAAGCCGTTAAAGGTTCGTGAGGGATCTGCCCCCGTAATACAAACACCTCCCATCAGGCCTCACCTCCAACACTGGGGGTCACATTTCAACATGAGATTTAAAGGGAATGAAACAGCCAAATCACATCACAGGTTCTGTTTATGACCTTCTTATGCAGATTCTGTCAAAAGCCGGGGCGCCCAGTGCATAGTTAGTATTAACAAAAGATATGGGACCGTATGCCCAAAGACCCAGTTTAGAAGAGGGCATGAGCAGCCTGAGCAGGCCAGGAAAGCTTTCTGTGGAAGGTGGGGTAGAGCTGGTCCTGCTGGGGCAGACCAGAATGCAAAGCTTTCCACGAGGAGAGGACACCCAGCCAACCACGGTGGTGTGGAAGTGACCTGGCATGGGCCAGAGTGGAGAAGAGCCTGGCCTGATTGGAACAGAGGCTGTGAGGGCGTCAGGTCCCATGCAGACCTGGAGGCTTTGAGCTGGGAAGACACTTGACATCTGTGGCATTTGGGAACATCCTCTTGTGCTGGGAGAGTGGATGGAGGAAGAGAACCCAGTGAGAGGCTCTGGCAGCCTCCTAGGTAAGACCAGGAGGGTCAGGTGTGGGGGCAGCAGGAAACGGAGAAGGCTCTGACTCCTGTTTCAGTTCCATTTCCAGACAAGCTCCAGTTTGCCTCAGAGGCTGAAAAACTGTATTTTTGTTTCTCTCTCTTTCTACTTAAAGAACTTGCAGTTCAAAGTAGGAAAAAATCTAGTCCGTCTGTCAGTCATCAGTAGGTCACGTAGATGGGGCTCACAGTGAGCACAGAACTGGACTGCATTCCCTAGAGAGTTACAAAAGCAAGAAGGAGAGGCCTCTGCCCCTGGCAAATAAGCCAGTGGATTCTGAAATGCATCCTGGATTGCATGGCTGCATCCCCAGCCTGCTTTCAGAAATATAAATACTCATCTCTGAGAAATACAGACAGGGACAAACTCCATGATGCTTCAAAACCTTTTTCTGTGGTGTTTGCATAATGTGAACCTTCACGTGCTCAGGAGCCAGAAGATGGGGGGAGAAGGGGAAAGAGCCACGGCTGAGCCTCAAGCATGAAAGTAAAAAATGGATTTCAATAAAACATGATATAAAAACAAGAAATAACTGTAAATGGAATTGAAAGCAAATGACATAAAACTCCAGCACAAGGCTGCTCATTGCAATTCTGGAAACTTTACTTCTCGCAGCTGCACAGCCATCAGTATTCAGGGCCTTTTTTCTTTCCACTCCTGTGAATTTGTCACTTGTGGGGGATGTGTGGCAGATCTCTGGTTTCACATAGCTCCCACTTTCCCTCTAAACCTCAAGCCACTGAGGCTGGGTGAGTGTCTAAACCTCCCCCAGAAGCAGGCATGATCTGGGTAAGATCAGAGGGGAGGTCAGGGCCAAAGATGAGGAAGGGACCCACTTGCTCTCTTGTCTAACCTCCTGCCCCATCAATACAGAGTCAGAGCAGCTCCATGAGACTCTTCTCTAAGAGGAATCTTTCCCCCATCAGCAAAACAGAAGCCATGATCCCAACCCAGAGAAGGTTCCTGGGGAGAGGGCAGGAGAGAGAGTGTCCCAGGAGACATTGGTTCCATGATTATCCAGTTGTGAGGGAGTCAGAGTAAGGTTAGGACAGGTCAAGGGCCTGTACTTAAGTGACAGAAAGCCTGCAGCATCACTGCAAATGCAGCATGGATCCCCTCTAACTAGGGTTTTGCAGGGGAATGTAAAAGCTAGAAGCCTTGGGACCTGACCACAAGTTTTCCTAATACGATCCTCAAGTCCTGGTTGAACATCTTCATTTTCTGGAACATTCTGCACTTCCCTCTCCAGGAAGTCAGCTAAGCAATGCCAGGTCCACCAGCTGTCTTCTTTTTGACTGTCAGGTTGAAGGCTGCAGTGAGATGAGATGGCACCATTGCACTCCAGCCTGGGTGGCAAGAGCTAAATTCTGTCTCAAAAGAAAAAAAAAAGAAAAAAAAAGAAGAAAAGAAAAGAAAATGGGCTAACACACAGGGACATGGGCTTTTTAAGGCAATCCCCATGAGACTGGGAGCTTCTTCCGGTCCTCAAGGCTACAGGACCATCAATTCCCCCTCTTGAGCTTCCCTCTGCTCCTTGCACAAAGGAGAAAGGAATCCCTACTTGATTGCATTGGTTTAAGATTAAAGAAAACAACACGTGTGAGAAACTCCAAAGTGATACCCAACATTCCAAAGGTATTCAAGACATTTCTTAGCTGTTTTCTCTTCCTAGAACAACCTACCCCACCTTGCTCTCTGGGAAAACTTTGAGTTAAATGCTCCCGGTCTCCATTCTGGATTCTACACGCAGCCTTCCTGGCCTCTCACAGACACTTGGGCAGGACTTCATCCATGTTACCACCATGTCTGTTAGAGCATCTACACTACACTGGACAGATGTATACTAACTGAAATCATCTTTTGGCCAGACACCAAATGTTAAAATCATCGGACCAGAGCCAAATATCACCACTGTAAAAGGAACTATCGGGGTTGAAGAAGGTTGGGAGTTGATGACCTGTGAAGTCTCCTCCCACTCCCAGAGTCAATGACATTGCAACTTGGAATTGCTAATATGAAACGTTGCCTTCTGAAGGGACTAATAGTCAAGATTTCTATTTGTTGGGGGTCTGATATGTATTATCATCTTTAACTCCCATCTTAAACTTAAGAGGTAGGCATTATCAGCCCCTTTTACATCTGAAGAAACTGAGGCTCCAGGAAGTTAGGGAAATTATGTGGAGAGGAGGTATAGTAGTTATAAGCATGGATTAAGTTGGGAACCGGATTTTAAATCCCATCTTTGCTTCTTCAAGCAACAAAATCTTGAGCATGTGACTGACCCCTTTGTGAAGAATAATGAGGTGGTGTCTCCAGTAAAGCACCTGGCGCATGATAAACAATAAGTGGTAGGTGGCAGTGGTGGTTGTTATTCTCACAGTAAGTGACTTGCCCAAGATTTAGCAACCACCATAATGCTGAAGTAGGATTTAAACCCATCCTCTCCATCTTCAAAAGCTGTGTCCTTTCCATTAATTTACACCCTCTCCCTAGTGAGTGGTGCAATAAAATAATCATTTTCTGACCATCATCATTATGCTAAGTATTGGCCTGGGCACTTTTACACAAATGACTCCATTCAGCCTTCTCGGCAACTATGAGGTAGGTGCCATTATTCTCCCTACTTACAGTTGTGGAGACTGAGGTAAAGCCTCCATACTACCCAACTTCAGCTAGTCATTGGCAGAGCCAGAATCTTGTACATGAACTCTTAATTCTAAGGTCAAGCTATTAGCCTTTGCCCATATCATCTTCCAAGTATAATACTTTTTTGCCTCTGCATTCAACGCTCTATTAAATGCTGGTTATATTCAGAAGTTAAGTCATCAAAGCTCTCATAATGTATTGGCTATTCCTAAGTGGAGTGGAAGATGGTCTGAGAATAGAAACCCTAGTGGCTTTGTCAGATTCCCACAGCTCTTCTGGAACGTCAGCATCTTAGAAGCTGGTTTGCTCCTCGAGTTCCCCAGCTCATTCAGCCTCTCCAAACAGGGATGATGGAGAAGCCTTTGCCATTCAGAGCCTGGGCTCAAGGAGAGTTTTCCCATCCCCAGGGTGTGCTGGATCAATGGGTGGCTGATTTTCCTAGTCTCGAACCCCAACCCATGCTCATCTCAGCAGGAAGACAGGAGATCATGAGTCTTAATATGAGAGACTGCCTAGCTGGGAGCAGGGAGGCAAGTGCTGGACCAGTGTAGGGAAGGGGAGAGAAATGAGGACCCACCAGGCAGGGAAACACCTTGCCAGAATACTGTGATTCCCCCAAATCAAAGGCATTGAGCATCTCTATATGTGGTTCAATAATACACTACACATGAAAGTGCTCAGTTACTCCTTCAGGCAAGGGTACTCCAGACAGGGGGAATGGCTTCTCCCTGGGGAGAGGACAGAGTCACCTGTCATCAGCAACATTTTGCTAAGAATCAAACCCTGCCTTCTCTCCTGACTCACTGAAAATGGTGACCAACAGGTGCCTGGCCCAGGAGACCCATCTCCAAGGTGGCGCTGCACCCAGGAGGCCAAGAAGATTCTCTAGGATGGCTGAGGTGCAGTTCCTGCCAGAGCCGCCAAAGAGCCAGGTTTAGCACAGCCAGCCGTGCTTGGAAATGAGAAATGCAGCCCTGTGTCAAAAGAAGTGCTTTTGAAGTCTCTGCTTTCATCTCTCAGTGTTCCCCCAACCAGAAGTGACAGGAAGGGATAAAATGCAATTTATTCCCTAGCCCAGGAGGCTCATTTCCAAACATAATAGCTGTGACAGACAGAGGGTTTTCCCTAGAAGAGACGAAAGGGTGAAAAAAAGACCAAGAAAAAGAAAAGCATCTGAGAAGCAGGCCATTAGAGGGGGTGCCTTGCAGGATGACCGCTAGGCAGGTCCACAGAGCTTGGGACACAAAGGAAGCCAAAGGCTCTGTGTGATGCCTGAGACACATCTGCTCTGGGCCTAGCTGGGAAATGAAAATGGCAGCCTTGTGAGAATGGCTCTGGTGTGATGTGAGCAATAAGACTACGGGTTAGAAATAAGGTCTCGGGCAGTAAGGCTGGGACCTTAAGGAATCAGGCCTTAGGCAAAGTTGGGGCTCCCTCAGCTACTCCTCCAGCCTCAGGACAGTCTCTCTCCTTACTGTAATTGAGGTAGTAGGTGAGTCTGGGGTATAGGGTGATATGATTTGGCTCTGTGTCCCCACCCAAGTCTCATCCTGTTGCTTCCATAATTACCACGTGTTGTGGGAGAGACCCAGGGGGGAGATGACTGAATTTTGGGGATGGGTCTTGCCTATGCTGTTCTTGTGATAGTGAATGGGTCTCATGAGATCTGATGGTTTTAAAAACCAGAGTTTGCCTGTGCAAGCTTTCTCTTTGCCTGCTGCCATCCATGTAAGACGTGATTTACTCCTCCTTGCCTTCCACCATGATTGTGAGGCTTCCCCCAACCATGTGGAACTGTAAGTCCAATTGAACCTCTTTCTTTTGCAAATTGCCCAGTCTCAGGTATGTCTTTCTCAGCAGCATAAAAATGGGCTAATAGGCTGGGTGCAGAAGCTGACGCCTATAATCCCAGCACTTTGGTAGGCCAAGGCAGGTAGATCAACTGAGGTCAGGAGTTCCAGACCAGTCCAACCAACATGGTGAAAACCTGACTCTACTAAAAATACAAAACTTAGCCAGGCATGGTGGTGCATGCCTGAAATCCCAGCTACTTGGGAGGCTGAGGCAGGAGAATGGCTTGAACCTGGGAGACAGAGGTTGCAGTGAGCCAAGACTGCACCATTGCACTCCAACCTGGGTGACAAGAGCGAAACTCCATCTCAAAACAAAAAAGAAAAGAAAAAAAGAAAAGAAAATGGACTAATAAGCAGGGACATGGGCTTTTTTAGGCAATCTCCCTGAGGCTGGGAACTTCCTCTGGTCCTCAAGTCTGCAGGACTGTCAATTGCCCTCTTGAGCTTCCCACTGCTCCTCACACAAAGGAGAAAGGAATCCCTACTCATTTTATTGGTTTAGGATTAAAGAAAATAACACTTGTGAGAAACTCCAAAGTGATACCCAACATTCAAAAGATATTCAAGACATTTCTTAGCTGTTTTCTCTTTCTAGAACACCCTACCCCACCTTGCTTTCTGGACAAACTTTGAATTGATGCTCCTGGTCTCCATTCTGGATTCTATATGTAGCTTTCCTGGCCTCTCACAGACACTTGGGCAGGACTTCATCCATGTTACCACCATGTCTGTTAGAGCATCCACACTACACTGGACAGATGTATACTAACTGAAATCATCTTTTGGCCAAACACCAAATGTTAAAATTAATATTGGACCAGGGCCAAATATCACCACCGTAAAAGGAACTTCTGGAATTTATAAATAAATCAGTAACGCCACCAACAATAATTATTATTACAATTGTATAACTAAAAATTTTAGCTGTTAAATTTGAGCAGTTTGGCATTGTAGTTCAGGAGCAATCAACCACACAATCCTGCCCCTGTCCCTGAACTTCTGATGGACACTTATTTTCAACAGAGGTTTGAGGTAAAGCAGGCTATTCAAGTTGTGCCTCCTTTATTTCCAATACATACTCATATTTTTTAATGTCTCAACAGAAGAAGGTTTCTTATGGATATTGCTGGACATGACTTATGAGGGTTTTTTTTTTTCATATGAAATCCTGAGATTGACACATTACTTATTTAAACTCCAAAAATGTGAAGAATTTACAAATAGGAAAGATTCATAATCTAAATGAAATTTTAAAATGAAACACAAAATACAAATTTTAAAGGTCATTTTGTTGAACGTGATGAATACTAAAACCCCAAACAATTTTACAAAAGATAAGAATTGTGATATAATCTAATCTCTATATTTGGCTTGTATTATTATTTAAATTTTTACAAGCTTTTCTTTGCTCAGAAAAAGACATCAGGTTCTTCCTAAAGTTATCTAGCTAACACACTATTTCTTTTTTCATATTACTCTTTGAAGGTTCTGAATAATGTTTTTGCACATAAAATTAACAGTTTTCAAAATAGGCATGAAGTATTGCACCATTTTAATCTTATGAAAATAAATATTTATTCCTAACTGATTGATAAAATTTCAACATATAAAGCTTATAAGAGACTTCTTCCCTTCAATTTTCCTATATTTGATAACCTCCATACCCATATTTCAAGGGAACGTTTAAATAAGAACAACCCTGAATGGAATAACTTGTTTGGATTACTGATATTGCTGCACCAACTTTGTATGTTAGTAACTTACGTGACCACTGTAATTAAGCAAAAATCTGAGGATGTCAGAAGTGAGGCTGAAGTGAGCATTGAACTCCCAGCCTCCCAAACAGCTATACCTAAGGCAGACTCAAAGAGCAGATTTTGGCCAGAGTTTGACTTCAGTGCAGGGTGCTACCCAAAGGAACATGTAAGAGTCCTCCCGGCATTGTCTCTGTGGACATGGCTTCCAGGGCACAGCACTCTTCCAATTGTCTTCCCGTCCTCTATTCATTTATTTGTTTATTTGTTTATTTATTTATTTATTTATACTTTAAGTTCTGGGGTACATGTGCAGAACGTGCAGGTTTGTCACATAGGTATCCATGTGCCATGGTGGTTTGCTGCATCCCTCCCCCAGTCATCTATATTTGGTATTTCTCCTGATGTTATCCCCTCCCCAATCCCCCCCACCCCCTGACAGTCCTCAGTGTGTGATGTTCCCCTCCCTGTGTCCATGTGTTCTCATTGTTCAACACCTACTTATGAGTGAGAACATACGGTGTTTGGTTTTCTGTTCTTGTGTCCGTTTGCTAGAATGATGGTTTCCAGATTCATCCATGTCCCTGTAAAGGACATGAACTTATCCTTTTTTACGGCTGCATAGTATTCCAGGGTATATATGTGCCACATTTTCTTTATCCAGTCTATCATTGATGGGTATCTGGGTTGGTTCCAAGTCTTTGCTATTGTAAACAGTGCTGCAATAAACATACGTTTTCATGTGTCTTTACAATAGAATGTTTTATAATCCTTTGGGTGTATACCCAGTAATGGGGTTGCTTGGTCAAGTGGTATTTCTAGTTCTAGATCCTTATTTAACTATTTATTATTTTTATTTTTTTGAGACAACGTCTCACTCTGTTGCCCAGACTGGTCAGTGGCACGATCTCCACTCACCGTAACCTCTGCCTCCCAGGCTCAAACTATTCTCCTGCCTCAGCCTCCAGAGTAGCTAGGATAACAGACTAAAGACATGAACCTACCTGGGCCAGAGTTTCTTCCAGCTTGCTTCCGAGGCTGCATTGTTATTTATGATGACCTTCATAAAGTCAAGGTTATCTCTACTTCCAATTACCTGCTTATCTCTACTCTCTGTTTCCACCTATTTTTGGAAGTTACCTCGAGTGGGAAGAGCTCACATTTTCACACCTCAGTGTGATGCTCTTGTTTCTGTGCAGTGGGACTACCGCCATCATGGTGCCCCTTTGTTCAGCCATTAAGTATCACAATTATTTTCAGGGACACAAAGTAAAGGGCTGGAAGAATTTCAACACAGAGTACACAGAACATTAGCTGAGGGTGTTTTCATTATACCTATTGGCCAAGGCACAAAGAAAGTTCTTTTGAGAAGTTTCCATTGGCTGAGAGCCTATGAGAACTTTCAGAATATAAAAAAGTTGATTTCTAAGAGAGTGAGCTTTAAACCGACAATGCATGTGTAGTAATTGTCTGTTTGCATGTGTCTTTGTCTCCACCAGACTGGAAACCCTTTGAGTTAAAGGGCCAAGTCTTTATACCTTCCTAGGCCCTGCTCTTAAAGTAGAACCTGCTATGTCACAGGTGCTTAATAGACGTGAGCTGAATGACTGGATAAGCTGGTAAGGAAATTGTCTAAGGGAATCACAATTCTCCATCCCCAGATCATCTCTTCAGATAGAAACGCTGGTCCAGAACAGTCCCCAGGCACCTGCTCCAGTTCTGCCCTGGAACGCAGCTGCCTCTGCAGCTGCTGGGTCAGTGACGCAGGAGTTCTGCAGGCCAGGGTGGAAGGAAGGTGCATGGCTGGACACCAGTGGGGGCCAGCAGGGTAGGGGAAGAACAAGGTGCTGACTTCCCTCCTGCAACTCAGAGAGGAGGCAGTGCAACAACAGCTTGGCCCCAGACTGTTTGAAACAGCACAGCCTCAGTCTAGGGCCCCATTGAGCAAGAATCCCTACAGTCTCTCATTACTGGGAGTTCACACAGCACTAGCCAAGGCTGAGCAATGTGAGCACTATGGCCATGCAGGTATCAGACACTATGTTGGGCACCGTGGGGGTCAGAGAGCCCTGTGAGACTGACCTGCCTCTGTGAGCTCCCGTGAGTGGGCATGGATGTGCGAACAACTCTCTCTCTTTCTCCCTCCCCCGCCTCTCCAATCCACCCCCTCTTGCCTTCCATCTCCCACGGTTGGCCACTCTCCTGGACTATTCTATATTTAACTCTCTAAGGCTCATTAACTACAAAATTCCTAACTTTACCACCAGACCAATTCAGAGGAGTTCTTTTTTGGCTAAGATTATTTTTCCTTTTGAGTATTAATTTCCTTTAACACTTGCCCTATTAATCACTTTAACAATGAAATTAAGACAATTATTTTAACGAGGTAATGGGTGATAAAGAGCAGCCGATACACATTTATTACACAGCAGGCCAGAGCGTCTTGGTAAAAGTCAGCCTTGTCAATAATGTATTAGGTGGGAATGTGCTTCATGAGGGTCAGGCTGAGGACGGTTCTGTTTCACTGATTTAAGGATGCCTGTGTCTGTCAGGGCTGCTGCAAGCAGGCTCTCTGAAGTGGACTGCCAGTCACAAAGAGTGATGGGTTGTTATTTTTCTCTGAATCCAGCAGCAGCACCAGAAGCTGTGGGGATGCAAGCTCCACCCCCTTCCCTTTCCCACTGAAAATATTCTTCCTTCTTCACTGCCTTCTTTCTATTCTCTTTATCCTCTTCTATCTCCTCAGCTTACACCTTCTCTTACTTCCTCTGTCTGCTATCCTTCTATTCCTTCCCCATTCCCTTTATTCCTGCCCTTCCTTCTCTACCGACCTCTGCCCCATTCTGCCTCTCCTTATCCTCATCTCTCCCAGGGTGGAATGCTAATCAAAGTTTGTTTTCCATTTAAAATTCTACCTAGTTCCTTATCTATAGAAGATGCCTCTCTCAGGTCTCCGCAGTCTCTCACTTGTTCTTGTTTATTCTCTTCCTCACTAACAAGGGAGTTATTGTTCCCCACACCATGGTGGAGTCACTGGGTACAGACAGCAGGAGCAACATATGAGGTCATCACACTGGTACAGAACCCAGCAATCCCTGGCTTCTGCTCGGCTCTTGCTTCAATTACAAGTGACCAAAGTTGAGAGCCTCTCTCATTTCCTTACCTCATTCAACCCTCTAATATTCACCTCTCCCATTGGCTGCAATTCATGCAGAAATATTTTGCAAAAAGAAGAGGTCTATTCCTTTGGTTTAAAAGCAGAGAGCCGACAATTCTACTCCTAGGCGTATACCCAAAGGAATTGAAAGCAGGGGACTCCAACATATATTTGTCCACCCATGCCCTTAGCAGCATTATTCATAGAGCCAAAAGGTGGGAGTAACCTAAGTGTCCATCAACAGGAATAAACATAATGTGGTAGATTACGTAACAGTGGAACATTATTCAGCCATGAAAAGGAATGAAATTCTAAAACATGCTACAGCATGGATGAACCTGGAGAATATTATGCTAAGTGAAATAATACAGACACAAAAGAGCAAATATTGTAAAATTCCATTTATGGGAGGTGTGGAGAATAGAGAAAGGAAGTAGAATGGCGATTACCAGGGAGCAGGGGTGGAAGGAACAGAGAGTTATGGCTTGATGAGCACAGAGTTTCTATTCGGGATGATGAAAAAGTAGTTGAAATGAATGGGAGTAATGATTGTACAGCGTTATCAATGTGCTTAATGTCACTGAATTGTTAATGTAAAAACGGTTCAGATAGTAAAATGTTATGCATATTTTGCTACAAAGCGTAAGTGGGGAGGAAAGCAGAAGGGGAAAGAGTTTAAACTTTTTTTAAAAGTAGTTTCTAGATAGAAATGTTGTAAATAGTAAACTCTAGTAGACTTTAACCTTTTGTGGAATGTAACACATTCAGAGATGTATATGAAATGGATGTATGCATGCAGATGACTTATCACAGAACAAATTTTTGTTGTAACCATTTTAGATGAAGAAATAGAACACGACCAGCCTCCTTTCCTCCTTCCAAGAACTTCCCCTGTATCTCCCACCTTCCAGAGACAGCCACTACTGTGACTTTCGTGGTAATCACCTCCTTGTTTTGTTTCAGAGTTTTACTGTCTAAATATTGTAATTGTCTTGCCTATTTTTAAAATTTTATACAGATGAAATCATGTGTGCTTTTCTGTTGAAGTTTCATGACTCCAAGTCACAAAGAAAAAAGGGAAGAGCTTGGAAGACCTCAGCATAGTAAAAGCTAACGTTTATTGAGCATTTATTACACGCCAGGTTGTTTACCTGTATTATGCATTTAGGCCTCATGGGACAGGTGCCATGACTAAGCCTACTTTACAGACAAGTAAAGTGGGTATAGAAATGCTAAGCTACTTGACTAAAGTCACACTGCCTACCAGTGGAGGAGGTGGAATTCAAACCTGTACTGGTTTAGCATCTGTTGTCTAAACGAGCATGCCCCCTTGCTAACCAAGATCGGAAGTCAGGTCAGAGGAACTTAAAAGACTGCTTGGGGCCCAGAGCAGAAAGAGCCTAGTGAGACGAGTGTTTTGGAAAAAAGTGAATGCATACTGTGGAGTAAATTTCAAGTGACTGTACAGACAGCAGTTTCAACCCAAAGCCAAAGACACTGCTGCAAGATTCAGAAAATACCTCTCCCCCGTCACACATACATATGTGTAGGGCCCCAGGGAACTGAAAGAGAGAACTAAACCTCTGCTTGGGCAGGGGAAAAAAAGTGTAATAGGGAGGGAATGAAGGGTGTATGGGCAACATTGGGCAGGAACCCTGAAGGTTTGTCTAGAGGCACAGCGGACTAGAAAGAGGATGAATGATGCAAGTGATGGCTGAATACTTTTAGTGAGAGCCAGGTTAACTGAAAATGGTGAAACCTGCTCCTTGTAATCACGTAATCTGTGTTCACCTTGTACCGTACAACCTACTGAAATAGATGTGTCCCTAAATGAGGGCATGTGATTCACTGCTATAACAGTAGCAGAGAAGGACTCAGAGACCTTCATGGCTCCTTACTGAGCATCTTCATAGTTGTGAAAAGAAGACCTCCACATTGTCTGCATCAGGCCACTGAGGTAGGTGATGTGTGCAGCATGTGAGCACACAGCCAGCCTCACAAATCCATGGATCCATGCTCTAATACCCAGTTTGCTATTCACAAACATCTAGCATCTACTATATGCTCTGTTCGCTCTGGAAATACAATGTCAGTCATGCGTAAGATACAGCTTCTGCCTGCACAGAGCTTTAGTGGTGGGAGGATGAAGAGATGAGCACAATTGCTGGAGCATGGAGCATGGAGACAGCACCATGCCAGGGACACCTAGAAGGGCACCTAGCCCACGCTTGTGGTCGGGGGAAGACTTTCTGGAGGAGGTAATATGTAAGCTTTGATCGGAATAGGCTGGTGTTCAGAGTGAGGTGTGGGGGAGTGTTCTGGACAGAGAGAGAACACTCCCGGGGAGTGTCACACAGAGGTGGGAAGGTTCCTGATGCACTGGCAGCACTAAAAGCGATTGGCTGTGACTAAATCCTAGGGAGTGAAGTGGGAGGAGAGGAGAGATGAGGCTGGGAGCTGGGAGGAGCCAGACTGCTCAGGGCCTTACATGCCAGGTTCAAGAGACAGTGGTGGGAAGTAATGAAAATATCTGAAATGCTGTCAAGCAGGAGCTGGCTTGCTGAGATTTATGTTTAAGGCTGCTGTGTGCAGAGAAGAGGTGGGAGGAGTCAAGGGTGCAGGCATCAGAAGCTACTGCAGAATTCCAGGGAAAGACAATGGTTGGAGAGACGGAGTGATGATGGGAAGGAAAAAGGGGTCTGGAAGGGAAGGGGCAGTGAGGTGTCTCTTTCCTGTGCAGGAACTGCCTGCCCTGGCCCACCCTTACTGTCCTCTTCTCCCAACAGGGGCCTTGGAGCACCCACCTCAGCAGGACAGGAAGTGTGGGTGCAGCCTCAGGGAGAAGCCACTGTCCTCTGAAAGGAACACCTCTGCTTGGCAGCCAGTGTTCCCCTCCCTCCACTTCCTGTATAGCCCCTCTGCTTGGCCCAGACATAGAACTGCACTTCTGCGTCAGTTTCCCTACCAAAATGTCCCCTTCTCCACCCAGAGTGAAAATCTGCCCAAAACCTCTTAGACTTGGCTGAGTCCTGTTCCCCCTTCTGAACTCTCAGCCTCTTTTTCTCTCAGGTGCCTCCACTGTGCCCTACAGCCAGGGCAAGGAAGACTGATCTCTTGCCCAGAATGACACTGCAGACCCCAGCAGTCCCCAGGAATCCCTGCCAGGCCCACCACCACCCTCCAAGCTGGCAAATCGCTGAGCCAACACACTGCTGCCCTCTCAAGTAATCTCATCCTGCTGAGCCAGCCTCTTCTCTGCCCCAGCCTGACGGTGGAAGCCCCAGCATCATCTGGCACTGAATTTTCACACTTCAAGACAATGGCATTTCAGGTTTTTGTGAGAAGATATCAGGAACCATGCTAATCCCTTTACATGTTTTCACGTGGAGGGGGGGCGCTCAGAAGCAGTGTTGAGATGAAATATGCAATGCAGATGTTTATTAGGGAGAGGAGTAGGGAGGGCGTAGGATGGGTGGAGGAAGAACTGAACTGCAATGCAAGCTCCATAAAGCCTACCCATCAGTGTCACTCAGCAACCAGATAAATGCAGGCATCCCCCAGGAAGGGTGGGAATTCGAGGTGGCTCACTGCAGCTGAGGCAGCGCCGAAAGCTGGAAGCTCTCTGCTGACTGTACCCTGCCTCAGAGCTAGTTCTTCCTGGAAGGAGTCTGGGAGAACATCCCTGTCACCTCCCCGGGCCACTCAGATCCACTTCCCCATATACTTTCAGGGAGCAGCTCTTCTAGGATTCCCACAAGCTTCTCTTCCTGAGGGAAGATCAAGACAATAGAGGTTAGTGGCACTCACTCTGCATTTACCTTCTTTCTCCTCCGCTGTCCATTCTAGGTTCCTCTCACCTTCAGTTACCGTTCTGTGTCCCCACCCAAATCTCATCTCAAATTGTGATCCCCACCTGTCAAGGGAGATACCTGGTGAGAGGTGACTGGATCATGGCCACGGTTTCCCCCGTCTGTTCTCACGATAGTGAGTGAACTTTCACAAGATCTGATGCTTTTATAAGAGACTCTTCCCCTTTTACTCTCTCTTGCCTGCTGTCATGAAAGATATGCCTTGCTTCCCCTTCCACTATGATTGTAAGTGTCCTTACAATTATGGAGGCCTCCCCAGTCATGCAAAACTGTGAGTCAATTAAATCTCTTTCCTTTATAAATTACCCAGTCTCAGGCATTTTTTTAATAGCAGTGTGAAAACAGACTAACAACTCTGCTACCTTTGTTGGCTTATCTGTGTAACCCAGATCCTCATCAACAAGGTCATGAGCCCTTCGTCACCACGATCTTCTCATGCCTGGGGGGCTGTATCTGTCCATTACAGTAAAAATTGAGCAGGGAAATATCAAGAGGTACCCAAGTGGGTCGCCTGGGTTCTATACATATTCTCCCCTGCCTCCATTGTGCAACAATATCCTCCCTCTCTTTTAAAAACCAGGGTCAATTGCTGCTAAGATGGTGATACCTTTCTTGCCAATGTGCCTAGGTGGAGTCTGAAGCTTATAATTCAAGAGGATTCTTGCTGTGTCACCTGGTGAAAGTGTACCCCCCACTGGGGACCAGGACTTCTTACCCTGCAGAGGCAAGAGTTGAACAAAGTCTCCTAAAAGAACAGCAAGAGCATTGGTAAGTGGGGCCATTCCTACTTCCATGCTTTGGTTGCCAAATCAGTGCATTCTTCCTAATGGAGACACAGCACCACAGAAAGGTATTTCGTTCAATGCATATAGAGTAGACGGCATCCCATCTTTCCAGAATATTGCCTCCAAGCTGGTGCTGCAACTATGCCATCAGCAAGCCATTCCAATCCTCCATCAGGCTGGCATTTTTTGAATGCTACACACTGGGATATGACTAATGGATCCCATGTTCATGGCTCCACTCCTGTAATGCCTTTGCTATAAAATATATCTCCAGGTCTGTCATGATTTAATATGGGGCCCTGTGCCAATGGATCAAGCACTTTAAAAGTCTATCAGATAATGATGCTGGGTGTGTTCAGAAAAGACAAACCCATACTCAAGGTACATGCCTATTTCTATGAATATAAACCACTGACCTTGCAGGACAGAAGAAGTCTGGTAAAGTCAGCTCGTCATCAAATGGCTGGTTGGTCTCCTCAAGGTATGGCGCCATATTGGGGACTCAGTGTTGTCCCTGTTGCTGGCAGTTTGGATATTCAGCTGTGGCAGTAGCTAATCAGCCTCAAATGGTGTGGGCCCCTGCTTTAGGGCTGTGTATCACATTCATCCTCAGAACAATAATTCCTACACAATGGGATGGTCCCCCAGCAAACAGGTGAGGAAATTGAGGCTGTAGAAACTAAGTAAATTTCCCTGAGGTTACATAGCTAGTAAGCGGTCAAGTCAGGCAATTCAAGTGCTAAGCCCACTACATAAAGCATGCTGGGCAGTCTGGCTCTCGTAAGCACTGGCTAAATGATAGCTGTTTGTTTATCATTTGGGAAATAATTAGACTACACAGTACTGAAAGTGACTGGCTGTTTGGGCAAGGAGAACTGATTCGCTCTTAGACAAGGCACTGCAGAATAAAAACAGATCTCAGGTCATCAGAGGAGAGTGCTAGCTTAGGAGACTTGCTGATGTGAGCTTCCAGCAGGTAGGAACTTCCTTGGTTCCTCCCCAGGTTTAGGGGTCCATCCTCTGTGTCCTCCACTCAGGCTGTCATGGTCATCACCCATGCAGGCTTGCCATTTTCAGAGGTCTAAGCGAGGACGCTCCTAGCCTACATAAGTGGTGACCCAGACTTTCAACCCCAGGCCCTATGGGGGCACTTTGCCTGCCTCACACATGGCATTGCCAGGGCCCTTTCTTGAAGTAGGTCTTCTGTGGATGAGGGAGGGTCCCTGCTGAGCTCACACTCACACTGCCTTTACAAGTGCTGGGCAGGCATCCAGCACGCAGCAAACCTCCAGACGGGGTGCATTTGTCTCCAGCGGTGGGAGCCCAGCTGTCTCTCTGCTCCTCCCACACACTCACTCCTGCTTCCCCTGGCCCCATGCCCACTGTAGCCCACTCCTCCTCTGTCTCACACCCAGCAGGGATTCAGAGGCACAAGCATTTTTCTTTCATGAAGGAAACAGCACCCTCAGTCTGACGCCTCCCTGGGTCGATAAGATAGGAGATGCTCAGCCAGGCCTGGAGTCGGCTTGGGAGGTGGGCTGCGTCTCTTGAGAAGCTGTCATGATGACACTAGGCTCAGCCCTCCCAGACCGCCTCCCCATTAGCAGAGACGATAGGCAAGGAGACCGTCTGGCTCTGCTGTCTGGGCCCTGACTCCAGCATAAATGCTGCTTTCATTAGCAACAACAGCAACAGCTGCTTACGTTTACTGAGCCCTTACTGCCTGTCAGGTATTCTACCTGTATTTGGATACAAAGCATTGTATAAGCACTGCCTCACTTCATCTTCCTAACAACCTCTAAGGTGAGTGCTACCAAATCTCCATTTCATACATACAGCCAAATTAACATCAGATACCTAGCATGCTTTCTTAAGCTATTTACATAGACATATATATTTTAAATTTATATGCTTTTATATATATTAGTTCACTCAACTCTCATAACAGTCCTATGAGGAGCACTATTATAATTTCCCCTTTATGGATAGGACACTGGACACAGAGATAAATAATGTGCCCAAGGTCACATAGCAAGGGCGTATCAGGACATCTGGCCCCAGAGCCCACTTTCTTAAGTCACTGCTGTGCTCTGCTGCCGCTCAGAGTCACAGCAGCCACAATTCCTAGTGGCCTCTCCAAGGTCCTACTGACAAAGGGACAGTACTGGAACTGGGGCTAGCCTGACTCGACAGCCAGGCCTACTACCAACGGACATGCTACTGTCTCTCATTTGGATGAGAAATGTGTTCTCATGGCCTAGAAATCAAGCCAAAAGGCCCAAGAAGAAATACTCTTTTGGAGGATGGGCAGCCTGCCCCTGCAGGCCCTGCCCTTCTCAGCCCAGACCCCAGGCTGGGAACAGACCTGAGCACTCCTGCAAGTCAGCCCAGTTCACAAGCGCAGGGTTGAAAGGAAATCCAGCTACTGGCTAGACAAGATTGGAATTAACATCTGAAATCCTTGCCACGGCCCAGAAACCAGCAATCTGGATTACTGTGGGAAATAAGACTTAATTCTCTTCCAAGCCCTGACAGGCTTTGCAAGCGTGCCTCTGCTGTTCTTCCCAGCCTCCTCTCCTATCAGCACTGTTATCTGCATGCCCAGAAGACAGCACGGCTTTGAAGACATGTCTGGATCTGTTCATGGGCACCAAGATAAAGACGGTCAGTCTCCCCTGCCCAGAGAGGCTGGATGGCACTGTCAGAAACTCTTAAATATAACTCCTGTTACTAAAATAAATGATTAGGGAGCTTTGTCTCTCCTACTCTGAGCGCTCCATTAAGCAAATGAAATAGAAGCATTCAGATACACTCCCTTTCCCCTTCTCTCATGTGATTAACTGCATAATAAAAATGATATTAGGTGAGCATAAATTTCAAAGAAGCCCATCGAAGTGACAAACCACTCGAAGGACAACATAAACAAGGCCTATAGATTTTTAGGACACCTCTATGGTTGATCTGATCCACTCCGTCTTTCGGTTCGGGACCCACTCTGGGCTTTCTCAGCTACCTTGCCCTAGTCCCACTCAACAGGCTCAGTCTTCATTGGAGGCATCAGTGGCTCCTGTTTCAGGAAGAGTCAAGTTGCCTTCAGACCCTGAGCTCTTCCTGGTTCTCAAGTCAGCCCTGGCTGCCACTCTGCAGGAAATTTTAATGAGGCTCTGCCTAAGACAGCCTTTGTCTTAGAATCACCTTGTGCTCTGATGGCTTGCTGGGGTGCCTGGGTATCAGACATTCTCTTTTCTGCTGCTGATCTTCTACCTTCCCTGATCCTCTGATAACTGCCAAGTCCTCAGCTCTTGCCTGGAGCTCCAACCTCTTGCCAGTTCTATTCTCTGAGTTCAGCATATTCTTTCACTTCAGTCTTGCCTTCCTGCTTCTTGCTTGCCCTGACCTCCATCAGTCCCTTATTTCTACCTGGCTCTTGGGGTTCTCATCTCCAACTTGTGCCCATCCCCACCATGCACGAGGTGAACGTGACGTAAGATAGCAAGAGCATCTGGCTCCCCAGAATCCCTGGAGTCAATTATCTTCAATAACAACTCCCTCCTTCTGTATACATAAACTTCAGACCTATTACAGAGAACTCACCCCAGACTTTTTCCTTAATTACCAGGGAATAGAATGCATATAGAGATGCTTACATTCTTAGACTTACCCACAAAATCATTTCTACTTAGACAAATACACACATATTGACT
This sequence comes from Ateles fusciceps, assembly GCA_036589455.1. NCBI lineage: Eukaryota > Metazoa > Chordata > Mammalia > Primates > Atelidae > Ateles > Ateles fusciceps. Next base: position 2,320,730 of record JAZHEH010000579.1, on the reverse strand, counting down.
CATGCACACACAGAATACATGTGTATTTATACACATGAATACACATATGCACACACAGCCACTTACACACAAAAGTCATCAGCAAAAGTACACACACACATTTTTATACATGCATACACATTATAGTTGAAACCAAATTAAGATTTTCCTCAAATGTGGTTCATATCTGTAACTTCCATGTCTAGAATAATACCCCGGAATAAAACAGCTGTTCAACTAATCTGTTTTGAATAAATGAATAAATGATTCACAGATCTGACCTCCTACAGAAGCCACTTTGGTGACTAGGGAAACTTACCCAGTTCTCCAACACCTGAGTCAGAGTTCCTGGGGTGGGAAAATCAGGCTTCTGCCTTCTGGAGGGGATGAAACTCCATGTGATGTGCCATAAAGGTTTCTCAACTGACCTTTCCCTGTCCTGGGTGCAGTTCTGATCTAGGTGGCACCCAAGTGTCCCTCTGCACCCAGGTGGGTGGAGGAGTTTCTGTCCTGGAAGCCCTCTCCCTACTGCGGTCATCCCTGATACTGCACCCCTCTGCCAAGACCCATCTTACAATCCCCATACTACAAGAAATCTTATTTTGATATTTGCTCAAAGCATTTCCTGTTTTTCTTTATTTCTCAAACTCCATAACAGATTTTTTAGGAGCCATGTCGTGCTTGCCAGGCTGCCCCCACACCCCATTGTATGTCAAATGCAGGGAGGTGGAGGGCAGCTTCCTCTCCACCAAGGTGGGCTGCCTCCCAGCCCACTAGTCAGCACGCTGTGAGTCACCAGTGCAGGACGGGCCTCCATGGCTTCTCAGCTCTGCTAGCACTGGAAGACATGCTGCACAGTCCTCCTCAGTGTGGCTGCTCCACCTTGGCTACTTTAGGCAGGGTGGCTTGATCCCAGCTCTCATTTAACCTCACAGCCCTGTGTGATTCGAATTTTTGTTCCCCCCTTTAACGATGACAAAACACTCGGAAAGCCCAAGTTTGCATAGCTAGTAAGAGACAGCATTTGAACATACATCTGTCTGGGCTCCTAGGGGCGGCAAGGCATGTGATCCAGTGTGAGCAGAGCTGAGAAGCGGTGGAGGCTTTGAGCTGCTCCAGTGACTCACAGTGTGCCGACTAGCAGGGCTGGGAGGCAGCCCAACCTGTCTGGCTGAACCAAGGTTTATCCTACAGGGTGTTGAATAGAATCTGCCCAACCATGAGCCAGGAGATACGGTGCTAATTCCAGCTCTGTTCCAACTGGAGCCTCAGGTTCCTCATGGGTGAGGTTGGGGTCTACTGTTCCTGTCTGACCTCACAGGCTTGTTATAAGCAGGGCTGCCTTATTCAGTTGTGCGATGTGCAGCCTGCACAAAGGGGCCCAGTTGAACACCAAGGTGGGCTGAACTCCAGCCCAGGCTCCTCTGGCCAAACTCTGCATTGGCCCCAAGGGGGTGTCTCTTTCTAAAGCACACAAAGGCTCAGTATAGGCTGAGGCAGCCTGGGTTTTAAGAAACAAAGAGCATTTAAATGCCTGGAAAGCTGGGGGTGAACTAGGGGCAGGGCGGGACATCTTACTGTAATCAAAGCTGCTGGGCTTCCAAGCCTCCTGCCAGAGGCCAAGAGGTTACCTCTGGCTCCTGCTCCTATCCAGGTGCTCGGATCCAAATAAATCAGAGGGTGCAGAAGAAGTCATCAGGGGCTGCTCATGTGTGTGAGTTTTCACGCTGAATGTGGGGCATAGGAATCAGGTGCAAGGAAAGAAAGAAGAGGCTGGCTAGTACGTTATTTGGAGCATTATAAGAACATTTTTCATTTAATGATGCTGTCGCTAAAAATCTCACCTGCTAGGAAGAGGGTCGGAGGATTGCCATCCAAGTGTAATCATCCTTCTAAACAGCCCCGGGAGCAAAACTGAGACTGAGGGGGTGAAAGCGACAGGTAGACAGATGTCAGCTCAGTGTTGGGAAGGAGTCTCCAAAGGGCTTTTTGAGCTGACATGGATCTTCAGGGGAGGTAGTCATGCCCCTGTGTCTCTCTTCAGCTTCATTCTTATCTCCATCACCTTCATTCTGTATGATTTAGCCACATTGACCTTGTGAGTCCTCCATCTTCCTTCTCATCCTTTTCTGGCTAACTCACAGTTGTTCTTCAGCTTCTTTAACCCCTAAATTAAGGCAGATGCCCCATCCCATTATACAATGGGATGTGCTGAAACCTGACCCTTTTCATTGCGTGACCAGAGTCAAAATGTATTAACAGCTGACAGCACTCTGCTCACAGACGGGAAGTCCTTTGCTTAGGAAAATATCTTGATGATCAGCTTCAGGTAGAAGGTGAGGACCTCGGGAATTGGCAGGAGCCTATGAAACAGACGAAAAGAAAACTCTTCTGTATGAGAAGAAGAGAGAAAATTATATTTCTCCAAGAGAAGAATAATACGGGGAGGAGTCAGCCAGATGCTGTGAAGCTGGGGACAATTTTGACTGGATTTGTGGTAGGGTGGTGAATAACAATTCCTTATTGCTGGCATAGCCAGAGGACATTTTAAGAAAAGTGATGTGTAATGTACAATTTAAAGCTGTTCAGATTGCTCTGATATGAACTCCTATTCTGATAGCTCCTTCCCAAAGAAATCTGCTGGTAGGTCTAATAACACAGAAACCACCTTATATAAGCTGGATTTTTTTGGAGATTGAGGATGGGCTGAGTTTCACACCTGTGCCATATAGTGTGGAACCATAACAATATACAGAAAAGAGTTAGATGGTCCAGGAACTGAGGAAGCAGGAATTTGGCTTCCAAGCTGATCATGGAAGCCTCAGACAACACACCCCTCACTTCCTCCAGCCTCCCAGCATCCCAGAAAGAGGAGAAAGGGGTTTGTGGTGTGAGCTAAGTTTATCTAGTTTGTGAGGATACCCAGCTAACATGGGGTTTGCAATCACATGGGTGACAATAGTAATGAAATATCTGTACTGTCACTTGTTCAGGATTTGCCTGTTCCTGATAAGCTTGCAAAGATGAAAACTGTGTGTCCTGGTCTCACTTGTGTGTCTTTAGCACTGAATCATACTGTGGGCATATGCAGTAATCAACAACTATTCAATGGATGGATAGATGGATGGATGGAAGTCACATCATCGAGAGGTTTAAATATATATACTAGATGAGGCACTAGAGAAGTTGTAGAAATAGTTAAGAATCATTTGGGAGGATAAGGGAGAGAAAATGTAAGATTCCTTCTAACTCTGAGGATCTTTAATATACGCAGCAGAGTAGGAATCCAGCAGATATTCTTGTCAGACATGGCAAGAAGAATGGATTTGGTGCCCTCCAGGTGCAAGAAGGTGCTATCTTTCGATACCCTCTTCAAGAGAAGAGAGAAAGATCTCACTGTGTTATAGGTAGGAATTAGACCCAGTAAAATTCCTGGGCATTTAAAGTCTTCTTGTAAAATTCAGAGTTCTTTCAAAAACTAATTATTAGGTTGGTGCAAAAGTAATCACAGTTTTTGCCATTACTTTTGCATCAACCTAATAATATTAGCTACATTTTTTTTAGAAACAGGGTGTTCTTCTGTCACCCAGGCTGGAGTGCAGTGGCACAGTTGTGTCTTACTGCAGCCTCAATCTCCTGGGCTCCAGCAATCCTCTCATCTCAGCTTCCTGAGTAGCTGGAACTACAGGTACTTGCCACCGTGCCTAGCTAATTTCTTATAAGTTTTTTTTTTTTTCCTATTTGTTTGTTTTTGTAGAGACAGGGTCTCACTCTACTGCCAAGGCTGATCTCAAATTCCTGGCTCAAGTGATCCACCTGCCTCAGCCTCCCAAAGTGTTGAGATTATGTGAGTGAGCCACTGCACCTGGCCAGCTACATTTTTTGAGCTCTAATTTGTGGCAGGCATGATGCTAAGCATTTCATATAGACTAACTCACTTATCTATTCCACACAACAAAAACCCTAAAGGTAGATGATATTGCTCCATCTGGACCAACAAGGAAGCAGGGCTCGGCATGGTTAAGTAACTTGCCCAAGGGCAGCAGGTGCCAAGACTTGAACACAGCTCTGTCTGGCTTCCAGTGCTCTTCACCACATAAGGATTCCCAGGCCTTTTCACCAGTATACTTCACTTGCCCTTAAGCTCAATCAGACAGCGCATGCTACCTCTTACCTGTGTACAGGGGGGAGGGTGATAAGCTCCTGGGGCAGACACAGGGTCTGGGCAAACCTCTGAGTGTATCTTAAGCTTCATCAACGGCCAAAGCTCCTTGTGGGATCTTTGGAGCTAGAAAGATTGCCCTGAAACAATGGGGCTAATTCTCCTGGAGGTTTACCCTGCACCCCTCCTCCAGCTGGCAGAAGGCCGAAAATTGTGGGTCAATTCTTCAGCTCAGTCATTTCTGGAAAACTTTCTAGGTTTAAATTGCTGACAGATAAGCTAACCATGTCTCCCAGCCTTTCCTCACGACTGTGCTTCCATGAAACCGGTTAACTTCTTGAATGGCTTTGATCAAAGCACTCTGGAGTGCAGGAGAGGAAGGAGAGGAGAATGGCCTGGATTCCAGGGCTGAGACTCTTTGGAAGGTGGCCAGCTCTGCCTGCTGAGTGAGGAGGAAGGCAGCATGCACACCCGACCTCAGAGCGCTGGGGTGGGGATAGGAGGCAGCCACTGGAGTCCAGTGCTGACCCTGGTTGCTCTCTGCAGCTCTAGCATCCAGCCCTGCCTCCTGTTCTGCAGTGACTGCTCAGAAGGCTGGATCTTGAGACAGGGGGCTGGGGCCTGGTTGATGAACACCAGGCTGGAGGCAGTTTGCACAGTGATTAATCTGCTTAGCCCAACAGTACCTCAGGTGGGTCTTCCTGGAAGCCCTGATGGAGGGTGAGCATGTCCTCCTTCTAGGGCTGCCAGGAGGAGTAGTGCCACTCCATTCCAGCATGGGCATTATTGGAAACAAACCTAAGAGAGGACCCAAGGTACCACAAGACAGCTCGCCCCCAGAGTCCCTCAAGTCAGCACAGGCAACATGTAGCATCCTTGGGAAATGAGAACGGTAAGTTGGGATCTCCCCCAAAGATGGCCTGAGACAGGATGAATGCCCTCTCTGTATGCTCCTGGGGCACATCAGGCAAGAGAAAGGCTCACACTCGTTGATTTGGATGGTAACTCACCATCCAGAAGTCCTGCCACCCAGATGCTTGCTGTCTCTGGTGCAGGATAAAGTCCCTGGTTTAATCAGCCATGGCTTCTTCAGGGTTCCTCTTTGCCTCTTATACACAAGACCCAGAAACATCAGGTAGAAAGACTCTCCTAGACCTCCCCTGAGAAGCAGGCTGTAGGGGAAGCAGGCACTTCCTGGACTCCCCCCGACCAGCACTTCAGTGCGGACTAGGATTCGAGTCCTCTCTGGGAGGCGCTGTTTTCACCCCAGACCCTGACGTCTCACCATCTTCATGACACCATGTCACATCCTGCAGCACAGGACTGTTGATTGTATTTCTTTCCTGTCATTTACCTCTATCCAAACCTGGGATGACAGCCTCAGGGACCGAGGCCAATTGTGGTCTTAACCATACAAACTTACTATAATTTGTAAAGAGCATTATTTGAAGGAAAAACCTTCCTAATCCACCTAAAGGCATTTTCAAAGAAGTACAGCCCAGTGAGGCACTAAGCTGCCTCTTAATTGCTCCAATGGATGTTTTCCAGCTCCAGACCCATCAACACCTTCTGTAATCTTTGCTTTCAGCCCACGCTTGTGGATACAACCCAGAAAGTTCTCCGTTCGTTTTGGGAGCTCTGAGCCACACTGTACTGATATTTGTTCATTTCTTACACCAAATTAATGGCACCTTCCTGAAGCAGAGACATGACTCAACTCTAGGAAGGCAGCCAGAGACTTTCAGAGCCTCACGGACTCTATTTCACTTGTGTTCTTCTCTAGCCATGGCCTGGGGTCAGAGAGATAGGCAGTAAGGCTCTTTATTTATTTGTTTCTTGTTTGTTAAGAAAAGGCAGGTGAGCGGAAGACTGGGAGAAGTAGAGACTCACTCCTCCCCAGCAAACTTCCTTCATAGTTGTCAGCTGCGCAGAGACACCTAAGTGGACCTCCCAGCAACAACTTTCATCCCCACCCGCTCTGCCCCATGCCCCTAAAGACGTGTTTGCTCTGGGCACATAATTCCTAGAGAAATACAGGCTGGCATGAGAGAGAGAACGCTGGGAACACTGACTTCAGAGTCAAAGAGGCCAGCTCTGTCACAAGCTGGGTGGCCTGGGCCAACATCCCGCCTTCTCTGAGTCTCAGCTCCCTGTCTAGAGGAGGGGCAGATATCCTATTCCATTCACAGAACTGCCCTGCAGATGGGTTCCCACCCCACAGCTCACCCCTAGGGGGTTTAGTATTAGGTAGAGGCAGCCCTCCAGGAGCCCTCACCCCAGTTTTTCGTAAGCAATGCCTAATTCAATTTTTGTATAAAACAATGTGTTTGTCTTTAAATGAGAAAGGAAATCAGATGAATGAGAAGAGAGGGAAAAAAGGAAGAGCTGGGAAGAAAGGAAAAGCAGGGACAGGCTGGAGGTTGGAGCATTTGTGTTCTTGGATGGTTTGAGTGCATCTATTTGGCCCCAGAGTGCTGGAGCCTCTCCCCTCCCCAGTAGCTGCCCTGTGGTGGCTGGTGGAAGGGGAAGGGGACTAGCAGGACACAGGGTCTGGTATAGTTCACACAAGGCCTGGGAGGAGAAAGGCCATGCAGATCATTCTAGAAGCCTGGTTTGTCAACGTGGGTCCTGGCAAGGGTGGGTGGCCCCTGACTGGCTCCAGAAGCCATGCAGGATCCATGCAGGAGGGGAGGCCTGGCCTTCTCCGTGCCAGGGCCATTGATGAGCTATACTCTGAAAGCCTGGCCCCAGGGCCTGCCAAGTAGATTTAGTCTAAAAATAACTCCTTGTAGCTCCGGTTGAGAGTAATTTGTGGAATTAAGAGAGTGTCAGAGACCGTTTTATGAAAGTGAGTGTTGTCCCTGGTGATGGTGTTTCCTGAAAGATAAGCAGATACCTCACCACAAGGCATCCCGTTAGCCTGCATTACCCTCCCCCAAGCCAAACAAAATTGACCCTTGTTTTTCTCCGAAATGGGACTCATTTTTAGAGACAAAATAAGCCCTATGTTGGGGCCCAATGATCAGAACTGTGTGCTACTGGCATGAAGAATGATACTGCCATGGACTCAGACCTCCTTAAACTAAGCTGCTCTGCTCCGAAGAAGCACACCCCAGGCCAGGAGGCCTTTCCAAAGGAGCTGCTGCCAAGAATTTCCCTCTATCAGCGTCCACCCTCAGGGAGCCTCTGAATCAATAATGCCTTTCTCTGTAGTCCTCGGCTCAAGGAAGTTCTAACTAGCTTAAGAAAGAAGGAAACTCACTGGCTTGCTTAATTTAAAAGTCTGAGCTTAGCTCTGGTTTCAGGCACAGTTTGATATAGGGGCTCAAATGACGCCAAAGAACCCAGGAGCCTCATCAGCTTGGATTTATACCCTCAAATGTCGGTTTCATTCTCAGCAGATTTTCCTCTTACAACAGCACTGCTGCCACAGTTTCAGACTTTGTGCTATCACAGCTCCAAATTCACAGGTAAGGAAAATCCGTTTGTTTGGATTTTTTTCAGATTGTTCCGGCTTCATTTGTGGATGCATCTCTGCAGCAAACGGTGCTATGGTCTGAATGTTTGTGTCGCCCCTCAGATTCAAATGTTAAAACTTAACCTCCAAGGTGATGCTATGAAGAGGTGGATCTTTGGGAGGTAGTTAGGTCATGAGGGCTCTGCCTTCATCAGTGGGATTAGTGTCTTTACAAAAGAGGCCCGAGGGAGCTCCTCTGCTCCTTCCACTGTGTGAGGACAGGTAGAAGGTGCCATCTATGCAGCATGGGCCCTCACCAGATGCCGAATCTGCGGGTATGTGAATCTTGGACTTCCCATCCTCCAGAACTGTGAGCACTAAATTTCTGTTGTTTATGGATTACTCATCTAAGGTATTTTGTTATACTAGCAGGAATAGACTAAGACAGGTGGGGAACATGCGGTCATGATGAGCAGAGAGGTGGCCCTAGGTGTGATCCTAGACTCTGAAAACCACAATATTGAGAACAGGCATGATGGCGTTAGGGTCTCTTTCAGGATTGCATTCAGTGGCATGTATTAAAAGCCCCAACACAAGGAGTTTTTTGTATAATGGGATGTCCAGAGGCATTCAGGGGAGCACCCAAGAAGCTCTCTAGACTCCTGCTCCATCTGGTTTGTGGCTCTCATCCTCAGGGCTCCAAGAACAGCTGCTCTACAATCCAGGCACAAACAAGGGGAAGGCCAAAGGGGAAGGCTGCTGCCAGTGGAATCTATTTATTATCAGGAAAAACAACTTTCCGTGAGAGTCCTCTTTCTGTCTTTTCTGCCAAAACTGAATCATATAAGCACTCTTAGCTTCAGGACAGTCTGGGGAGGTGAGTGTTTTAAACCGGGAACATTGAAATCTCAAACAAAATTGAGATCGAATAATAAAGAAGAAGAGGATGAATTTTTGGCAGGTAAGGAGCAATGTCAGCTATAGTCACCTGCTATGCAGTCACAAACAAGAAATGTGCACTAACGCACTTATATCCTCCTTTCCCAAGAATATACTTCTTAGCTCCTGACTCCAAGAAGGAGAATCAGGTCCTAGCTGGTGGCGGGGGTCTCAGCATCACTGGGGTTCTCTCCCAGAGGTGCCACAAGCCACTTTACTCACCATCTATAACAGTACCACAGCCATTCCTGGGAGATGATTTGGTCCTTAAGTACAGAGAACTCAGAACTGATAACAGTTGTTAAACATATTTTTTTAGTATTTTAAATTATATGACATATTTTGAAAATTTTTTAGAATTACAATTTTGGAGATTGGTTTTGGGAAAATGCATGTGTACATACTTATGTAGATAGAGATGTATTCAGTATCTGTACAAATCCTTTGCATTTAGCCATATATATGGACTTCCTGCTACCCAGGGAAGCCTGAAGAAGTCAACTAGGTCTGCAGAACTGGGCAGCAATTATCTGGAGAGAAGGGGCCACGTGAGCTTCCTAGGAACAATCTTAGAATGTCATTTTCTTGGGCTTCTGGAGCAAGAGAAGTTTACCATACAGCCGCAGATAGAAATTACCACTTCCCTGCTAGGTGTTGTCTTAGGGAATAAAAGCAAAGCCAGGCAAGAGGGGGTGTTTCAGGTTGGAAAGGCCACAAACTATTACCATAAAGTCATGAATCGCTTAGTGGTATGAATATACTCTGAGGAATGCATCTGTCCGTAAGCGATTTCATGGTTGTGTGAACATTAGAGTCTACTTAACACAAACCCAGATGGTATAACCTACTACACACTTGGGCTATAAGGTATAACCTACAGTTCCTAGGCTACAAACCTATACAGCGTGTTACTGTACTGAATACTGTAGGCAATTTTAACACAATGGTAAGTATTGACATATCTAAACATAAAAAAGGTACAGTGAAAATAGGGCATAAAAGATAAACAAGGGTACAGCTGTCTAGGGCACTCACCGTGAATGGAGCTTGCAGGACTGGAGTTTGCTCTGGGTGAGTGAGTGAGTGAGCCGTGAATGTGAAGTCAGGACATTACCGTGCACGACCGTAGACTTCATAAACACACCTAAGCCACACTCAATTTATTTTAAACATTTTCTTCCATAATAAATTAACCTTAGCTTACTATACTTTTTACCTTATAAACTTTTCAATGTTTAAAGTTTTTTTGACTCTTTTGTAACAACACTTAGTTTAAAATACAGACACATTGTACAGCTGTACAAAAATATTTCCCTTGTATCTATATATCTTCATTCTACAAGCTTTTCTCTATATACATATTTCTTTACCTTTTAAATGTTTTTGTTAAAAACTAAAACACAAACACACACGTTAGCCTAGAACTACACAGGGTCAGGATCACCAGTATCACTGCCTTTCATGACTTGTCCCACTGGAAGGTCTTCAGGGGCAGTCATATGTATGGAACCGTCACCACCTATGATCACAGTGCCGCCTTCTGGAATCCCTCCAGAAGGACCTGCCTGAGGCTGTTTTACAGTTAACTTTTTAAAAACTAAGTAGAGGAAGTACAGTTTAAAATAATAAAAAGTATAAATAAAAAATATACAAACCAGTAGCATCATTGTTTATTACCATTATCAAGTTTTTATGTACTGTGCAGCTTATATGTGCTATACTTCTGTACAACTGGTGGTACAGTAGGTTTGTTTATACCAGCATCCCTGCAAACATGTGAGTAATGTCATGACAGTTATGACAGGAATTTTTCAGCTCCATCCATTATAATCTTATGGAACCACCATGGCATTTCGTTGTTGACAGAAATGTTGTTATGCAACACATGAACTATATTTTATTTTCTGTTTCATAGGAGGAGAAGGTCACAGAATGTTGATTTAGAAAGGAGCTTGGTGATCATCTGGTCAAATTCCTTCATTTTTTGCTAGGTCCTTGTGCAAATCTCCTCATTTAATCTCATCATGTAAGAAATCTCATCATGCAGAGAAATGTCGTGGGGATCTCCGCAACTCCCTGGGTATTTAGAGGTTTAAGTCACAGGTTTTAGGGCATGATTTGGATAGAGTGGCTCTTTTGGGAAGAAGGGAGGAGAAAGGAATCTGAGAGATATTGTTCCACTGGTGGTAGCTGGCAGTCTCTTTACTGATTGGAATTTTTTTAAGCTTTCTACTTAGTTATGATTTCAGACTTCCAGAAAAGATGCAAAAATACTACAATGAATTCCAGTCTACCCTTCACCCAGATCTTACACTTGGAATGTTACCACATTTGCTTTCAATAGATAAATCAATAGATTTATAAATGTGAGAAAGAGAGAGAGATGATAGATTAGATAGATAAATATAGAGATAGGCAGATAGAGAGATAGAAATAGAAAAATAAAGAGAATTTTTTCTGAACACTTGGAATGTAAGTTGCAGATATGCTGCTACTTTATCTCTCAGTACTTCCATGTGTCTTTCCTAGAAAAGGAATTATCTCACATTAATATAGCATAGTAGTCAAAATTAGGAAAATTAACATTTTAATAATATTATGAGCTGATTTACAGACTTTATTCAGATTCTCCTATTATTCGAAGAGTGCTCTGTATGGGTAAAGAAAATCCCACATCACAGGTAACATTCAGCTATCATGATGTCTCTTTATCTCCTTGAATCTGGAATAGTTTCTACATCTTTCCTTATCTTTTTTGGCCTTGACAGTTTCAATAAATACAGGCCAGTTACTTTGTAGAATTTCTGACTGCTTTTAAGATCATTAATATTCTGTGCATAGCCTGAAAGAGAGGAATGCTGTGACTTCCACTCTGTTATCAATGCTAATGAATCCAAGCACCACAGGAGTCCCATCCATTGCAAGAGCAAGTAGAACACATCCAAGTTGGTAAGCCTGGGCTCCAGTTTGGATAAAATAAGTCCAAGTCTACCAAGGGTGGAGTAGATCCCCAACCCTTTCATGAGATGAGGTCCATGGGAGAGAAGCCATCCTAGCTTTCCTCAATACCTAGGACACTTGCTCATTTGCAACAACCAAATACGGGCCTTTTAGTCACCATAGCTGGTTGTCGTGAATGAATGATTGTTTTGTTTGTTAGTCACTAAAGCCTAATTAAAACCAAGGTTATCAGGGCAGCTGCCAGCATCCGACATCTTCCTTCTCCGCTGTCCCGTCACATCACCAGTGGACATGATTCATTGGCTTTTAGTGCATTAGGCAAATTTGCTATAATTGCAAAGAGGGGAAGGAGCAAGGGGCCCATGGCATCACCCAGGCGCTACACTGCCCTTCCTGTAAGTCACACAGACTCCAAGAAAGGGTCTTAAATTACCTTTATTGATTTGTCAGCCTCTAATAGATCATTTTTCACTGAGCAAAAGACAGAACCCTTAGAGAAGTTCTTTCTCCTCCCACAATCCTCATCATGGGTCTTGTCTCAGTGGAAGAGTGTCTGTGGGGGTTAATGACATGTTGGAGAGAATTAAAATGCAGATATCAATTTTTCCAAATATACAGCTAGAGAGGCCCACTGGGGCCTGCTTCCACCTCTGACCAATTCCAAACTAGACTTCCTGACCCCAAAGTTATGCATAGAGAAATAACCTTCAGGATTCTAATTTCCTTTCATCTTCCTTTTCTAAAATGAGCTTGCTCTGACTCTACATTCAGTCCTCTGGAGCAACTCCTCCTCTTAGACACCTTGGAAAAGGAACAAAGCATAGTATGGCTGTGCTATGGAATCCCATGTGAGAGGGCAGCCACACAATAGTTCTCTAGCATCAATACTCAGCCAACATTCTACATTCAATAAGCATTTTAAAATTTCCTTAAAACTGACTGTGTGATAGGCACCTCGCTAGATCTTTTGCAAAATGGAAGTCTTCAAGCTCAAAACACTCAGAGAGACAGAGAGAAAAATAACGAACACACAACACAATGTAGTCAGTTCTACAGCAGAACTTGTACAATATATACAAAGGACTCTGAGGCACTAGGAGGGCTGGAATGGAGCAAAGGCAGACTTAGTCTTCCCCTGTACCTGAACTAGGCTCACATTACAGACACATCCCCTGCTGGAGCCAGGGAGGCTGGACAGTTTGGTGCCAAGAGGTATCCTTCACACCTCAACACACCCCTTCAGGCCTGACCATAACCCATTCCTCCTCACTGGGTGGGGCCTCCCTGCAGGAACTCCAACAACTCCAGCCAGGGGCTCAGGACAGAATTCTCATCTCCCCTGGGTCTGAGCCCCTAGTGGGAGGAGTGGCCATTCAAGACTACCAAGAATGAGGATGGCATTTGTAGTCCACATAGCCTAGTACTTAACTAGGTACTGCCTTCTATTCAGTTTAGCTGTGTGCACACTAGATGTACCTCCCTCATCTAGACTGCAAGCACCCTGAGGAGAGCAATCCTGTCTTATGTTTGGGAAATTCTTCACAGCACCCAGTCAGGTATGAATCCCACTGGAAGTCCTCAAAAGGATATTTGGTGGATGATTAAATCCAGCGGATCATACAACTGTGAGGAATACCTGTCCAGCTACCAAATCCAGGCATCTGTGAGGACTTGGAAGGAGTGTGATGAGGGTAGCGGGCAAAATTCTCAGGGTCAGAGGCAGTGACATAAGGGATATCCCCGATATCCCTTTAACACAACATTATTTCAAATATCCTTACAGTAAAAACACTTTTGTAGCCTCCAGGATATCCATATCCAAGATTCAGTCATTTTTTTTCTTGCCACTTTGTTACAAAAACTTCCAACAAAACAAAATTATTTAGACAGTTTCTTGGAAGTCACTGTTCATGTTAACAGAATTGAACCTAGAGTTGAAATTGACACAAACCTCATGGGTTACAGATGGGAATATTTTTCAGGGTCTGTGGTGTAGGCAATCTGTTTAGTGAGGAAATGCAGGCATTACAGGAGAAGGGGAAGAAGGAAGGAAAGATAAAAGGAGGAAGGGATAGGGAGGAAGGGGAAGGATATGAGGTAAGTGGGGAAAGGAGTGCCTATTTGAAAAGATTTCCAGTGTCTCTCTTCACTTTCTTTAGACCTGGTTTTGTTTGTTTGTTGTTGTTGGTTGTTTTGGTCAGGGAGACTTGGCTCAGCCTAAGGGGTTTGTTCCGCTATGTTTTTATTGTTTACATTGATGGCTCACAATTTTGGCTACCAGTCAGGGGGGACCTTGGAAAGGCAGAGCACCCAAGGGTGCAAGGCCAGAGGATTTCTGGGTACAAGAGTTCAGAGAATGGATCACTTTAGAAATTGTCAAGGCCAGGACTCTATTCCTTGACACCTGGCCATAGAAGGTTATGACTGGGTTTCCAAAGACTGGAAAGTCCTTGGCCTTGGGTCTCAAGGACCTACCCAGGGCATTGTTGGGTCATGACTACTACTCTAATTCAGAGATGGTGGCTGAACGAGCCTGTGAAAGATGAAAATGATGTTGAACTCAGGGCCGGCAGTGTGGAACAGCCGCATGCTGGTGGGTGTGGGCGTGTGGAGACAGCTGGGTGCGAATTCACAGCCAGAGAAAATTTTTGGGGATTTTCAACTGTCTTTTTTTTCCCTCCAACAATGAATAGGGAGAACCCCAGACAGTAGTAAAAATAGCTCACACTCTCCCTCAAACCTGTCTGGCTTGAGTTTTTGGAAGGCCTGGGGGAAAAGTCACATTTCAAAGTGGAATTTATTTTGGTGATGATGACAGGAAGTTCAGCACTGGGGACAGAAGGCAACTTTCCAGAATAAAAGCCCTCTTCATCTTACTATTTTTTTTTTAATTCCTTCCCACTGCCCCTCCAAAACAAACTGTTCCTTGATATTACATTAATGTAATAAAAGTACACCAGAACAAAAGCTTTTTTTCTTTCTTTTTTGAGACAGAGTCTCACTCTGTCACCCAGGTGGAGTGCAGTGGCGCAATCTTGGCTCACTGCAACATCCGCCTCCCGGGCTCAGGAATTCTGTTGCCTCAGCCTCCCAAGTAGCTGGGACTACAGGCACCTGCTTCCATGCTCGGCTAATTTTTGTATTTTTAGAAGAGGCAGGATATTGCCATGTTGGCCAGTCTGGTCTCAAGCTCTTGGTCTCAAGTGATCCCCCAACCTCGGCCTCCCAAATTGAGTGAGATTACAGGTATGAGTCACCATGGCCAGCAAGAACAAAAGCTTGTTAAAGGGGAGCAGGTTTCTGAGAAGTTTTAACGTGGTAGGGTGAGTGTGTGTCCCAGTCCCAGCCCGGCCACCTACTGGTGGTGGGAACCCAGTACAGGGTTGAACCACCTAACCTGACAGGCGGTTTCCTCATCTCTAATTTGGGATAGACCAGTCTGCCACGCCAACCTCAGCGGGTTGTTATGGAGATAAAATCAGAAGATGTCTCTCTGTAAACTGTGAAGTTCCATCCACATGTAAAGCGTTGGTATTAAGGAGCTGAATAAAGCCTCCATGGCAAAGAAAGCTGTCAGTGAGAAGTAGAAATACTCCCCCTCACAGCGACACCACAGGGGTGAGAGCGAAAGAACAGCTGCTCAGCGCCCGAGCTTGTCGCTTGTCGGGAGAAAACACGGTGTCATCAGACTAAACCGCATAAATAGAACCCTCTCGGAGTCGTGCATCACCTGTTCCCACAGATACAATCAGCCAGCCCTCGCCACCACCCACCTACTCATGGAGGGCTGAGAGGGTAGGAGAAAGGACCCTGTTTTACAAAAGAGGTAAACTGAGGCCCAGGGGGGAAAAAGTGCTTTCTTGTCGTCGCACTGTGACCATGGACTTGGAAAGTCCCAGACTCATCCATTCCAGCACCGAACCCTGCCCACCTCATGATCCTCCTGACCAGAGCAGACCTGCTTGCTGCCAGTGAACCTCCAGCCCCCAAAGAGATCATTGTCCTGAGTTCTGAAACAGGTCACCGCCCCAGCTGACCTGTTGTGAGCCACCCCTCCAAACCGACAGATGCACTCAGCCAGCAGCCTGCTGGCTCTGAGGACCTGACCTCTTGTCTTAGGAGGGAGATGGACTGAAGGGTAACACCTGCTTACCCCTCGGCAGAGCTGAGAGCCTTTCAGGCAAAATCAGTTTGGCCTATCTCTAACCCACTATTTGTTTGGAACCAGTGAACCCGGAATTGAAAACAGAGTTCTAAATCCCCTTCACTCTTGAGGGGTCTTGGAAAATGCCACTGCCAGGAGCTGGTATAAATCAGAGTGTTCTGAATGAATTAGGGATCCCATATTCTCCTTCACCCACAGCAGACCTCTTGGAGAGAGGCCCTGGGTGAGAGCATTAATAAATCACAACTCAGCATAGCAGGTCGCTAGGCCACTGGCACACGGTGGCTTTCCCCCAGAGATGCGAGTGGCTGTGCACAGCCTGTCAGAGCTGGGGCTCTGAAGCCATCCTGAGCTTCTCACCCTGCCCTTGGCTGTGTCACCACGCTGCTTCCCTCACTGGTGCCTCTTCTCCATGGTGGCCAGTGATGCATATTATTCATTCAGATGTGGCTCCTGCTTCGAATTTGCGGTCAGCTCAGACTGCCCAGCAAAGGCCACCTGAGTTTTGCTGGAACTCTGCTGCACTCTTTAGTTTACTCTTGATCGGGGCTGCTTTCATGCTTTGAGGGCAGAGTTGAATAGTTGAGACAGAGACCGCGTGGCCTGCAAAGCCTAAAATATTTACTGCCTGGCCCTTTACAGAAAAAGTGTGCCATTCTTGCATTATGTACTTATAATTCTAACAATTACACTGTGAACTGGGTATGAGGACTCCTCTTAGACGGGGAGAATCTGAAGATCAGCATTTTAGTAACTTACCCAATGATGCACAACTGGTAAGAGGCAGAGCCCATGCTCAAACCTAGGTGTTTCCACTTCAAAGTCCAGATATTCAATTCCGTCCCTCTGGGACACGTCTAGTCAACAGGCAGGACATAGGTCAGCACTACAGTGAAAGGTCTCATCTTTCTTGAATGGGAGAACAGCTTTGAAAACCATTGTTTTGAACAAGGACTGGTTTAGGCCTATGTCACCCCTAGCCCTTCCCTCAGGTCCCAGATGGCAAGAAGCTGCTCTGAAGAAGCTGTGCAGGAGTCACAGCTTGTAAATAAACCTAAAACCCAGAAGAGCCAGTTAGGCTGGAGCAGCCCTGGTCAGGCCAGACAGAGTTACCATGACAACGGAGTCATTTCCATCACAAACCCTGCAACAGGCTTCCAGAAGGTGATTAATGGTTGACCTCTGGGGGCTGGGGAACTCTCCCGGGCAGTATTCTTTCTAGTCTGGTTGGACCATCTACTTCTCTGCTTCCCAGACTGAGTGGTGGAGGTGAATATTGTAGTTGAGGATACAGAGATAAAGTACTCCATCCCCCGACCTCCTAAGTCCTGAAGTCAGCCCAGGAAGCACCCTGTAAAAACCATGCTCCAGCCTTGAGCAGAGGCAGCCTAATCCAAGAAACTCAAGGGCAGACAAAAGAAAAGAAGGGAAGCCAAGGGAATGAATGAAAGACTATACAAGCTGGTTCATTCTTGCTGGATAAATGGCACCAACTAACCAAAGGGAAAAGGTACAAAAAAGAATTCAGTGAGGCAAGAAGCAGGTAGTAAAAAAGGCAGGGGGAATCCTACCTCCTTTGAGTCCAGAGAAAAGCCTTTTCTACAAACTCAAGAAGAGGGGGCGGAGAAGGACGGGCTGCCTGCCAAAGCAGTGACCCATGTTGATTGTGAATTTCAACGGTAGTGACTTGAGGCGGCTCAGATGTCCCACATCCCCCCTCGCCCATCGCCAATGGGTGGTCACCGACTGCTTGCCAAGTGGGGTGACCCGGGTTCTGCGCCCCAACCTTGGGATGTCTGTTGTAGAGCCATTTGGGGCTCATTCATTTACAGTTTTTCTCTCTGCTGACATCTGGGTGGCTCTGCCTGCCTAGTCATTGTTTTGTTTGCCCATTTTCGCTGTGGATGAGTCACTCCCCTTGGAGCCCTGCGGGGGGCGGTCAGGCGCTCGCTGTGTTGGTACAAGAATCCCAGCAGCTGGTTGTATCAGTTTCATTCTTTTCACTGAGATAGTGTAACTCCGGGGTTGAAATGGCCAGCTTGTGTGTGAGAGAGGAAAAAGAAGGCATCTCCCCCACTTGGAGTCTGAGCACATTGTTTGGAAACACAGCTCAGGAGGGGGCTCCCCAGTCCTCACTCTGTCTTCTTCTCCTTTTGGAAAGTTAGAAACAGGAAATCGTATTGCCAAAGGCACCCCCTAACACCATCAGAACCTCCCCACGCTGCACCAAGACCCAAAATACTCCATGAAAAATGTCATTGTGTATGAGGACCTCAGTTCACAGACCCATTTATATGAAAAAATTTAGCTACATTTTCTATAACTCAAATGATTTTCGATTTTCAAGCTCCCATTCTGTGGCAGGAAATTAATCTTGGTTAATTTCAGGTCTCCCATTTTTCACTTTATAGGAGGTTGCATCTAATTTAGGGAAGAGCTACCTGGTGCCCTTGCATGCAGTGGGGGACAGGGGTGCAATCCCATCCTTGGTGTCATCTCACTGGCATCCATCCACATGTCCTTGTCCTATCTGGGCTGTCCTCTGGTTACCTGGTCACTGCTGTATCCTCTTCCCATCGCAGAGGCTTTCCAGGTTTCTGGGCTTTTCTGGGCCACATGCCCACAGCTCTCAGCTGCACATGATATATTCTGCTTTGTGGAGACCTTGTGAGGCTACTGCCCATACTCCTGCATACTCCTTTTTGGGAACACTCACCAGACACTACCTATCCGGCTTCCCTGACTCTCCTTCCTTGCTAACTGTGTCTAGATGAGTCTGGATTCCATGCATCTAGATATGTCTTGTTCCAAATCTGCTGGTGTTCTCCTGGGTTCTGTCTGAACTGCTTTGAGTGCTGGGCTTTTGAAATTCAAATGACAAGAACTGGCTTCTGGATTTATCATCACTCCCTGCCTGCCGCCTCCGACCAGGAAATGGGGGGGATCCCACCACCTCCTAACCCTGTGGAAGTTCAACGTCACCCTGATTTCAGGTTCTCAGGTGCCTTTTGTCCTCATGATCACACCTGGTTCAAAGCAGGGTTTTCTCTGCATTCATCCAAACTATGGCTGCTTGCTGCCCGCTCCTACTGTTCCCCCTCTTATAACACATCAACCCAGGTGCCGAACTCAGCCCCTTTGTAGGATTTACAAATGCACTCTCCACACTACGCTTCTGGGTGTGTGTTAGATTTTACTGAAAGCAGGGTAGTAATGAAGAGAATGTTATTGAGCAGCAAACTCCAACAAATATTCAAATATTCAACAAATATTCAAAAACAGTGTCAGGTCCCTGTGAAAGCCCCCGTCGGCCTGGGCCTGCCTCTAGAGGCCTGAGGCCTCTGCTCTTGCCTCTGCAGCCCCAGGCCCTATAACTGCAACTGCTGGCTCCTCCTCCCCCATCCCACGCCCCTTGGCCTTCTGGATTGTCTCCAGGAACTCAAACTCCTCTCACTTTCACAGGCATTCCCCTCCAGATCCTTTCTACCTCCCCACCCAAGCTTCAGAAGAGCAAGACAAACTTCTTGTGTGCAGTACCTACTTTTTTCAGAAGGGAATTAGGCTTGTAAAGAACAATTGCTTCTCTTTTTTTGCAAAATGAACAAACGTAAAATTCCTGCTTGGTCTTGCTATCAGAAACAGGGAGGGAGGAAGAAACATCTGTTACAGCCCCCCCACCCATTGGAGATTGGTAAGAAAAAAAAAATGCCTAAGGCTGTCATGGCTTCATTATGTAAGTGTGAATTCTCCTCTTTAAGGATGGCCTGCAACACAATTTCAATCTCAGTCTGACTTTTCCTGCCATTTAGTGTATGCCTGGTATGTCTTCAGGGAATATAAATTAATATCAATATTAGATTGAGTAGCAAATGGTTACAAAGGAAAATAACGTATGACCAAACTAAATTTGAGGGACAGGCGTGGTGGCTCATGACCGTAATCCTAGCACTTTAGGAAGCTGAGGCGGATGGGTTGCCTGAGCTCAGGAGTTCGAGACCACCCTGGGCAACATGGTGAAACCCTGTCTCTACTAAAAATACAAAAATTAGCTGGGTGTGGTGGTGGGCACCTGGAGTCCCAGCTACTCAGGGGGCTGAGGCAGAATTGCTTGAACCTGGGAGGCAGAGGTTGCAGTGAGCAAAGATTGTATCATTGCACTCCAGCCTGGGCAACAGAGTGAGACTCCATCTCCAAAAAAGAAAAAACAAAACAAAACCTGAATGTAATGATTTTCAAATAATCCACAGGAAAAGAAATCCTTTCCATTTATATAGAGAAGGGACTATCTTTTTCCAAAGATACCCGTTTCTGAAAATGAGGCAGCATTGAGCATCAGACACACCAGGGGCTCCCCTGCCTCTCTCCCCGTCCTATACTGCAGCCTCCCCCTCCCAGGGTCCTCATCTTGCCCAGAGCTCCCTGCACAGCCTTTCCCATCCCCTGCCCTGTGTGGAACCTTACCTGTTCAGCATTCCCCTCTCTCTCCCCCAGGGCCCTGTTCTCAGCTGCGAAGCTGATAAACCACACTAAAGTGATAATGGATGTAATAAGTTAATGTGCTACCCTTCTCTGGTAACATTTGCATTTTGACAGGGTCTTTCTGAAGAGAAATTGTTCTTAACAACACAATGGCTGGAACTGGGAGCACTTCAGCACCTGCGCCTGGTGGGCCTATGAAAATATATTTGTGACAAGAGGGGTTTTGATTCCCTGATTCCCACTGTTCAGAGAACAATAAGAAGAGCCTCCTGAGGGGGCTACTGAGCCAAGGCCCTGAGATACAGTCCTAGGATGAGTAAGTTACCCTCACCTTAGAGAGAAGGAAAAGACAAAGGGCCCAAATAGAAAGGGGTCTGGGGTGGAGGAAACCCCTGTGGAAGAGAATTGACATTTCTGGACCACAAAAATGTAAGCGCCTGCAAACAGGAGGCTGACAAAGGCTTTGTAGCAGAGACTGCATTGGGGTAACGTCACATTAAACAGGCATTTCCACAGGGCTCACTGCCAGCCTTGGCGGGAGGGGGAGGGGCTCAGGGAAGGAGTGGATGGAGTGCAGAGACATGCTCCAGAATGACAGAGTTGTTGGGGATCTGGAGAACCTATGAAAAAACTGGCCCACCTCTGAGCTGCAGTGGCCTCCTTATGGCCACAGGTGGTGTTCCTCAGGGCGGGCAGTGGGGCCTGGCCATGTTTCGGGATCATTACCATCAGCTGTTCTAACCCACCTTCAAGCGGGCCACACTGCCTTCTGCTTCAGGGTTAGGCTGGCTAGAAATGGGGCCTTCGTGTAAGGATGCTACATCTTCTCCCGGACTCTGCCAACCTCCTCCTACCTCCTGGGACCTACCATCTCACTCCTCAGTAAGAGTCCCAGTTACAGAGAAGCTCTCTTCCTGCTTTTCTTCATGGCTCTGGCTCTCACTCCCAGTGAGAACTCAGGCTCCTACAGCTCATACTCAACACTACTTCACTCCAGGTCTTCAATCCCACGAAATCCCATTTCTAAGGAATTAAAAATGAGCAGCTCCCCACAGCAAAGTGGACCCTGCTGCCCAGCACTTGGCTGGTGTACATGGAGCACAGGCCTGCTTTCATCTCAAAATAAATTCCACTTCTATAAAATAATCCTGAGAGCCGGTGGCTGGTGGTTGGCAGGTACTGCAGCAAGCTGGCCTGCAGCAGAGGAGGCAGGACCAGCCAGGCTGCTGCTGCAGGACTACCATGCACCCATGGCTCCTGGAGGCCTGAGCCTCACAGGCAGGAGGTACATAACCATGCGATTCTGATGCCTTCCTCAGAGCACAGGTCATCCGGGTTCACTGTATCCCCACACCAACCTTGGGGGATTCTGTATAAGTAGATCAACCCATCTCCTCTCTACATTTTCAGGGAAACTTGGCTCAGCGTCCAAGGCTGAACCTTGTAATGAGGAAACCTCGCTGGAAGCTGACCTTTACTGTGGGGGCCCTGATTCAATATCCTATGTACATAAAAAATGCACATACAGGGCAGCAAGGTTCTACCTTTCCCCTCTGCCGTCTTGGTCTATGAGGGTCTCCTTGGAAAGCTTTATGTGTCTACTGCAGTGTCAAGCAAGGGAGGAATCAGAATTGGTCCAGGTGACAGCATCCTTTTATGATATGATATAAAGTCAACAAATTAGGTATAGAAGGAATGTACCTCCGCACAATAAAGGATATATATGACAAGTTCACAGGTGACATCACACTCAACATTGAAAAGTTGAAAGCTTTTTCTTGAAGATTAGGAACAAGACAAGGATGCCCACCCTTGCCGCTCTGTTCAACGTGTACTGGAAGTCCTAGAGAGCAATTAGGCAAGGTAAAGAAATAAAAAGCATCTAAATTAGAAAGGAAGAAAAGAAATAAAAAGCATCCAAATTGTCTTCATGTAGATGATATAATCATATATAGAAAACCCTAAAGACTCCACCAAAAAACTATTAGAACTAATGACAGATTCAATGAAGTTGCAGAATCTGCAAAGTCAACATACAAAAATGAGTAGCACTTCTATAAACTAACAATAAACTATCTGAAAAAGAGATGGAAAACAATCCTATTTACAATAGCTCCAGAAAAATAGAATACATAGAAACAAATTTAAACAAGAAGATACAAGATCTATCTACACTCTAAAACATTGATAAAATACATTAAAGAAGACACAAATGAATGGAAAGATTTCCTGTGTTTATAAATTGGAAGAATTACTATTATTAAAATGTCCATACTACCAAAAGATATTGACAGATTCAATGCCACCTTTGTCAAAATTCCAATGACATTTTTCACAGAAATAGAAAAAAAACTCCAAAATTCATAGGAAACCAGAAAAGACCCTGAATGATCAAATGGGCAAAGCTATCTGAAGCAAAAAGAACAAAGCAGAAAGTGTTACACTACTTGACTTCAAAATCTACTACAAAACTATATTAATTTAAACAGCATAGTGCTAGTGTAAAAACAGACACATGTGCCAATAGAACAGAAGAGAGAGCCTGGAAATAAATCCATGAGTTTGTAATCAATTTATTTTTGACTCAGTTGCCAAGAACACACAATGAGAAAAGTATAGTTCTCTTCAACAAATGGTACTAAGAAAACTGGATATTCACATGCAGAAGGATGAAATTAGACCCTTATCTCACAGCATATACAAAAATCAACTCCAGATGGATTAAAGGCTTAGATGTAAGATCTGAATCCATAAAGCAACTAGAAGAAAATAGAGAAAAAGCTTCATGACATTTGTCTGTGCAATGATTGTCTAGATTTGACCACAAAAGCATAGACAACAAAAGCAAAAATAGACAAATGAAATTACATCAAACTAAAGTTTCTGCACAACAAAGAAAATAATCAACAGATTGAGGAAACAACCCAGAATATGGGAGAACATCTTTGCAAACCATATATTTGATGAGAGGTTAATATCCAAAATATGTGAGAAACTCAAATGACTCAATAATAAGAAAACAAATAATCCAATTTAAGAATGGATAAAGGGCCTCAATAAACATTTTTTTAAAGAAGACATACAAATGTCCACCAGACATATGAAAAAATGCTCGACATCACTAATAATCAAATACATGTAAATTAAAACATCAATCTCACACCTGTTAGAATGGCCAGTCAGAAAGATGAAAGATAACAGTGTTGGTGAGGTTGTGGAGAGAATGGAACCCTTGACACAGTTGGTGGGAATGTATATCAGTACAGCCATTATGGAAAACAGTATGGAGGTTCCTGAAGAAATAAAAAATAGAACTACAATATGAATCAGCAATCCCACTGCTAGGTATATTTCCAAAGGATATAAAATCAGTACGTTGAAGAGATTATCTACACTTCCACATTCATTGCAGCATTATTCACAATAGCCAAGATATGGAATCAACCACTAAGGGATGAATGGATAAAGAAAATGTGATATATATACACAATGGAATATTATTCAGCTTTTAAAAAGAAGGAAATCCTGTGACCTACAACGACGTGGATGAACCCAGAGGACATTATGTTAAGTGAATAAAGAAAGCTCAGAAAGACAAATGCTGCATGATCTCACTTATATGTGGAGTCTTAAAAAGTTGAACTCAGAAGCAGAGAGTAGAATGTTGGTTACCAGATATTGGGCATGGGCAGGAGGTGGGGGAGATGGAGAGATGTTGATCAAAGGATGTGAAATTTCAGTTAGATAGGAGTAAATTCAAAATTCACCATTGTACAACATGGTGACTGCAGTTAACAATATATTGTACACTTGAAAATGGCTAAGAGTGTAGATTTTAAGTATTTTTAACACACAAAAAAAGTCTGTACATATTGCATATATAAGTTAGCTTGATTTACCAATTCCACAATATATACATATATTGTTTCATACCATAAATATAGATTATTTTTATTTCTCAATTTAAAAAATCAAATCAAATCAATTAAAAATTTTAAATAACCAGTCCAGATGCTCCTGGAGGGGGGGGGGAATTGACACACAGGTGAAAGTTACAGGTAAGTGGTTTCTGTGCAATCAAAAGAACTTTCAAACAGGCAGCACTATCTATAAATAATGTGCTATATTGGGAGCTAATGAGATCACTGTCCCTAGAGGTGTTCAAGCAGGGGCTCAAAAACCACCTACAAGAAAGCACATAGCTGGCAATCAAGCACTAGAAGGCTGGTTGAGTTGACTTCTAATGGTTGTTTAAAGACACAGTGTATGTGAAAGGCTTCTGATTGGATGGAAGGATATTGATTATTGTTACCCCACTTAGATCACCACATCGGGTTGGGAGGGACGGAAAGGTAAATTAACATTTATTGAAAATCCATTATGTACTGGACACATCTTTAATCATCACAAGTGTATGAGAAAGGGTTTATTATTTCTGTTTTATAGGGAGAAAAACTGATTTCAGAGATGCTAAGAACCTTGTCGTAAGTCACCTTATACGAGCAGAAAGCACAGTCAGGACCTGGGGGTCTGGGGCTATTGACAGTTACACTGCACTGTGTACCCCGTTCTGAAGAAACTCATGTTGTCTCCTTCCTTCACCATCCTCCTAGAACCCCACCCTCCTGTTTGCCTCATGGACAGTGGATGTGCATAGGGGCCTGACCAGCTAGCTCAAAATCTGTCACTAAAGCACTCATTAGGCTTTAGTGAACCTGTCACTCATCAGGCAGGACTCATGGGTTGTTGTGCCAGGCAGCCACTGGCCAGGGAAGCTCCTGCCAGGTTATTAAGGGGGTGTTTTAGTCCAGGCAAGTGAGGCCTGTGATGGGGTTAAGAGCCTGTGTACTTTTCACTAGTGCTGATGCAGGGAGAGGCATGATGTTGGTGTTAGGTAAGCTGCCCCTTTGGTAGTTTACAGGCAAATTGCAGGATTGTTTACAGTAGCCCTTGCATCCCCAGGGGCATCTAAGATCCAGCCACATGGCAGTTTTCCTAGCAGGTAAGCAGCAAGTTGAGCAGGGATGTGGGATCACAACTGGTTCTGGGACCAGAGGACCTGCACAGGCAATCAAGCAGGGGGACTGGGGAGAAGGGAAGCAAGCAGTCAGCAGGTGCTGCAGCAAGCGGGATACCTCACTGCTGTAGGTCAAGACTGGTGGAAACCTCTCTTTGTGCAGGCAACAGCAATCCTGCCTAGAGTAATCTAAACTCTGTCTTTAGTGTGGTCTTGTTTTCCTTCCACCCACGTTAGCCTCATGGGGAAACTGAGGGAAGCCAAAGCTGAAAAAGACTCAAGAATTAGCTCTGAGCCAGACTATTTGGGCATAAGTCTGGTGGAAGCTGGTACTAAAGGATCTCTTTGCTCCTTGTTTCATTGAAAGGAAAGCAGAGATGGCAAAGAGAGAGGCCAACAATTCCCAGAAGACCCAGAGAAATAGCCAGGGTTGGCCAACCAGGAGCAGGGTGGAGATGAGGGAATTCTGCAGCTCTCAGCCTAAGTTCTGGCTTCTCCAGCCCTGCCTATTTTTCCTTTCATACCTTGGCCCCCTAAGACCTTCACTTTGGGGGAAGCTACCCATAGACTGGAGTTCTTTCTCTACCTCCATCTCCTTTCTAGCCCTTTTCTCTTCAGGGCCTGTAGAAATTTCTACCTGAAGGTTCATCCCAAGGGGTCTGCATCCCTCTCCCTCAAGCCCATTTGACAGCCTCTCTGTGATCACTCTTCCTGGAAGGCGAAGCAGTGAGTG
This sequence comes from Ateles fusciceps, assembly GCA_036589455.1. NCBI lineage: Eukaryota > Metazoa > Chordata > Mammalia > Primates > Atelidae > Ateles > Ateles fusciceps. Next base: position 2,294,838 of record JAZHEH010000579.1, on the reverse strand, counting down.
ACCCTAAAGAAGTGAGGACAGAGCCTGAACAAGGGATTCATTCCAGCAGATGCTCAGAAATCAACGTCTTTGCCACATGCTGCTTATGAGATGGTTAAATCCAGCAACTCACAAGTCAGTAGAAGTGTGCTTTACAAAGGCTCAGAGCGATGGCCTGGCAGGGAAAGGGTTAGGCAGCTGGGGAGAGTTGCTGATAGCAAGTAGCATTTCATCTGCATAACAGCTGTTCCCTCTTCTCCCTTCAAGGGTCCTGACATGGGCGGTGGACCTGATGCACTGACTGAGGAGGCCAGGGACAATTTCCAAGTGAAATTCTATCCTGTAGACAGGAAATGTGTTCATTCATTTGCTCAAGTTGTCAGCCTGTAACTGAGCTTCCTATATGCATTTCCACCCAGCAGGGACAACGCAGGAGGGGGTGAGCAGGCAGGTTAGAAGTAGGGACACGAATTCGTAATCAGGATTTGCTAGATCCTCTTAGGGGGAGTCAGCATTTGTGGGGCAATGAGATTATTTACAGAGCTATGAGCAATAGCAATAGCTAGTGAAAAACAGAGACTTGAAAAGCAAGAGAAGAGAGCAAGGGTGGGAGATGACCCCCAGAAACCTTGTTCTTAAAGCCTGTGGAAAAATGATTTTCAGACTACAGCAGACCTCTGAATATGTCTTTCAGGAGCTATTAGCATCATATATTGGTCCCGAATCTTAAGGCTTGAATTGAGGAGATAATGGTTTACAGATTAAAAGGAGTAGGATTTGTTTTTTGTATGCAGCTGAGGATATTTTTTCTTCCTTCCCCCATGTAAAGATCAGGTGATGCTCAGAAATTTCAAGCCCTTTGAAAAAGCAGGAAAAAAGCAGACTGCAGTCCTTAACCCTGAAGATGACTGTAGCCTGGAAGACCAGGGGAAGTGGAAATCAGAGGGTCACTCAAGGCAGCTGAGCCTGAGGAGGGTGGAGCCCCCGATCCCAGAATGGTTCTCATCAGGCCCAGATGGGGGCCTCAAAGAGCTGGTCACCTGGACACCCTCTGACTCCTCCCTCCACTTGTCCATGTGCTTCCCTGGCCCTGGGATCAAATCTACATTCAGGGCAAACCTTCCACGGGCTCCAAACTGGGGGAGAGAGTGGGTGGGAGGGAGGTGCAAGAAGAGAGTGCACTTTGCCGTTTACAGCTAAGCCCTGGTGTCTGAAAGCCTCAAACTGAAGACATCAATAATTCATACATTCATATGCTGTAGAGTATTTTCCCTTTGTCACATTTCTGGCCAATTGATTTCCCCTGGCCACAAACCTGCTGCTTTTAGAACATCATTAATAACAAGTCAACTGGTAAAATCTTCCCTGGGAGAGGGGGTGCTTTGGCTGGGGAGAGGTTCCTGACCTTTTTTCCCCCTGAGAAAAGGGGCTCCGAGCAGTTACAGCAGCAGAATGTATGCATGTGGGCTGGGAGCCTTCCTCCTCTTGCTTTAGTGGAAGAAGGAACTGAGGGGCAGAGAGATGAGATGCCCACCCTGTGGCCTTCCCAGGCTACTGCTGGAACTGTCTGATAGGGTTACTGGAGAGAAGGAAAGAGAGAGAGAAAAAATTTGGGAGTCTCAGGATAATAATACAGGGTTGGGAACCCTCTCTAGCAGCCTCTTCCTCCTCCCCTCCTTACCCCAAGTTCTGTCTCTGGAGGTTTCCATGTCTGATCCTCAAGTACTACGGGATGAAACCAATCAGGGGCTCTGGAATTAACCAAAGTGCTGGGAGCTCATGGTGAAATCTGGAGCTCTACCAAAGCCTCCCTGTACCTCATCAGGGAAACCAGGAGGCCACCCAGCTGAGGCCCTCTCGGAGTGGCGAAATGGGCCAAGGGGTATCTTTCCTGTGGCTCTATTACCTGAGCCCCTTCCATGGCCTCACCTCCTGAGTCGGCAGCATCTGGAGCCTAGCTTGTGTCTCTCTTCCCTCTGCTTCTGTGAGTCCCTGGACAGCACCTGGCTCGTAGGGAATGATCCTTTGTGGATACTCACAATAGACTTGTTGAATGAGCAAATGAGAGTGGAAAGAAACTGACGACATATTCACAGTGAGTAAAGTGCTTCCACTGCCTCAGGGCTCTGGGTTTACAGAGGCTCGTAGGAATGAGTCTCCTCTGGTAGGATGGCAATTTGGGAGAATAGATAAATAGAGTTTTTTGTCTCAAGGGCTGTCCCTGAAATCAGATGGCTAGAGCCTACATCACCTATGTGACACTAGTCCTGATGAAAACTCCCCTTTTCTCATTGTGCTAGGTAGGAGAAGTCCCTCTGGAAGGGTGTTATTCAAGACTGGTAGAAAACGCTGCTCTGAGCAGTGCCCGCTGTGAGAGGAGGGGGAATAGGCCTTCCCCCCCTCCTCAGCAGGGGCATCTCCCAAAGTGTGTGTGCCAGGAAGCCCACACCACCATTCATACCCACTCACCCCTGGCCAGTGAGACTCCTCATGAGAACCCCTATTACAGGGAGGCTGTGATCCAGACAGGAGGGAAGAGTCTAACCGTTCTGCTTTTATCGCCAGTGTGATGAGCTCTTACATTGTCAAAACAGGAGCCTCCCAGAGAGCTCTGCTCTGCTGATCCCACAGCAGAGTCCTCCCTGCTCCTCCCAGCCCCATGGTTTACATCCCTAGAAATCTGCTGGCTGGCCTCATATTGATTTGGCTTTGAAAAGGAGTCAGTAAGAAATACACACACCAAGGGTCTGAAATAGAATCTGTCCTTTGCAATTGCAGCAAATACTCCCCAAAAGCTGGGTTAGTTTTCAACACGACTACCCTAGATGGGGTCCAGGGCCCCAGGACTGCCTGCTGTAGTCAACCTTCGCCTTACAAGACCATGGGGGCCCAGCTCCAGTGGGCAGCTTCTACAGACACGGTGTTCTACAGACAGGATAAATATTTGTGTTATATTCACACACACAGCTTGGAGCCTGAGCCAGCTTTATGGCCAGGCCTGGGGGAGACTGGAGGCTGAGCTGCACCAGCTAAGGCAAATGCGCTTTCCTGGTGGCATTACAAGAAAGCAATTTGGGCCTGGGGATGAAGAGAGAGTTACTGGGCCTGGATGTGTGGGCCCTGAAGCCATAGATCCCTCCAGTCCAGCTTTCCCTCCCTAATGGATTGACCCCCGCCATGCCTAAGACAGCATATGCTGAACCACCCCCTGCCGCCATAGATTGTCTCATCCCCCAAGTAGATGTTGGAGCCTCAGAGGGCCCAAAGGTCATCTCATCCAGATGTACTTACTGGGGCTGGAGAGGTGGAGTATTTGCCTACCATCACCCAGCCAGTCATGTCTGCTTCCCTGGGTCCCTCCCCATTTTATTTTTTATTTGGATACAGTGTCTTCCTCTGTCTCCCAGGCTGGAATGCAGTAGTGCAATCCCACTCGCTTCAGCCTCCGCCTCCTGGGCTCAGCCTCCCCAGAAGCTGGAACTACAGGTGCACATGCCACCACACCTGGCTAATTTATGTATTTTGTGTAGAGACAGGGTTTCATCATATTGCCTAGGCTGGTCTGAAACAATCCTGGGCCCAAATAACTTACCCAACTTGGCCTCCCAAAGTGCTGGGATTACAGGCACAAGCCACCATACCTGGTCCCCATTTTAAATTTCCAAAGCAAGTCCTCTTTTCTAAACTTCAGGAGGTTTTCTAAACCTCAGTCTTTTTTCCCCCCCCAACATCTCTGGGAGGCATCAGACCTCTAGACCCAGAAAGATGTCCTGCCTGGGACAGAAGGGTAAAGCTGGCTACATTTTTTTACTTGCATCCCTCATTCCTTGTTCTGTACTTCCTACGTATACATTTATATTTCCCACTCATTCCCCTAGAAAGAAATGAACTTTTACTAAGGACCTAAGATAAGCCAAGTTGTTTTCAATTGACAGCAACTCTATGAGACGAGAGTTACTTTTCCCAATGCAACTGTAATCAATGTGTTGAATAAACAAGACCCATGAGACATATTCAAAAAATTTTTTTCTTTTGTTTGCCATTGCCCTTTAAATATATTCAGAGCGTGTTCAGTCCCTTGACACTGAGTAAAATCTCCAATTTTTCTGCTCACTCTTAGAGAATATAAGTCATTTTAAGTCACCAGTATATCTTAAATCAATAATTAAAAGTATCTAGTTCAATATAATAGTCAACACATTGATCTTTATACAAAGATATACTAATCAGGATGTTACAGGTCTATGCTGTGCTAACAAAGAAGCCTAAAAGCTCTGTAATTAATGCATACATTTTATTATACTTCTCATTCATCCAGAGCACACTATAGGTCAGGAGACTCTTCCAGGCAGCTGTCCTCCATGTGGTGACTCATGGATTCAGGCCAGTTTGATCTTGTGGTTCCATTACCAACACATGCCTTCATGCTCTGGGCAACAGAGACAGAAAGCCCAGAGGCTTACAGGGTCCTTGCTGTGCCTTAGTCTGGATACGACACACAGCACTCCCAATCATTTTCTTCCACAGAGCTAATCATATTGTCCCACCCAACTTCAGCAAGGCTGGAAAGTCTGAAGGAAAAAACATGAGGAGAAATTGGTGAACACAGAACATTGTCTCCATCACTAAAGACAACTCTTATCCCCCACTGCCTCAGCTGCAGTTAGCACAGACAGACCCCTACTACAGAGTAAAGAGGATGCCATCAGCTTTCTCTTCCTTTCTCAGATACCTCTCCTCTGTTCAACTGTTTCCGACCCCTCTGGAGTTGGAGCCTTGGGAGGGAGAGGAGGTTAAAAGAATAGGAAAGTTTTCTCTTGCTAGCTATTGTATTAAAACGGTTTTAGGAGCTCTGGGCCTGGCAGAGCTAAAGGCCTAGAGTTGTCTTGCCTCTCATGACACTCTCATGGCTTGTCAGAGGCCCTGCTGGGAAACTGATATCATTTCTGCCATGACTCTGGCTCGGTATTTCCTTCCTATTGGTCACCCCCCTTTCAAGGCCCTTGTTTTCTGACAGTCTACTCCACATGGATTCTCCCTATTGGATTTCCACTGCGATCCTTTGGATTAGGTCAGTTCTCTCTCCCACTGGTGCCTATATGGTCCATCAGAAGCATTCCTGCCTCTTTTGTTCTGACAAATCACAGGAGTAAAGGCCAGTGTCAATTCAGCAGCAGCTCTCCTTAGCTTCTCAACTGAAGCAGCTGGCTTGCCAAGCCCTCCTGTCTTTGAAGTTTCATGGGCAGGAGTCAGGCACCAGCCTTCTGGGGTCCTCCTAACTACAGGGAATAACATCAAGCTGCCTAAGTGGTGGATCTCTTGCCATGAGGTGAAGGGAAGGTACTTCCACTCTCTGTCTTATGGGGCAGGAAGCTCCAGGCACGGCTCAGTTCAGAGGCACACTTTCTGTTAAATCCTTTCTTCATTTCCAACAAATTGGCAACATATGATTTCCACATTGTAGATGAGGGATGTTGAGAATTATGATCACGAGTTTTCAGATAATATTTTTGTAAATTTTGCATGTGGGCTAGTGTACTTCATTCAATTTAATACTGTGTAATACAAGTGACAGACACCCAATTCAACTCAAGTTGGTTTAAGCAAAATGGAGGATTTGTTATAAAGGACATTGGAATGTCTTGTGGATCCTGAGAGTATGAATTCCACAGGGGTTTAGGAATTGCTATAACCAGGTTCCCATGTTCACTCAGGACTTCTTCCTACCCTCTGTTGCATTCTTTCTTGCTGAGAATGAACTCCCGTCCCTCACCTCTCTGGTCTCATCATTGGCAACATGGCTGCCGGCAGCTCCCAAAACACATATCTTCTAGTCTAGCCACAAAAGACGTTCCACTCTCAGGTTCAAGACCAAAAATCTTCCAGAAGTGGGCACTGTGTAGTGTACCTGTCATCCCAACTACTTAGGATGCTGGAACAGGAGGATTGCTTGAGCCCAAGAGTTTGAATACAGTCTGGCAGCAGAGCAAGACCCTGTCTCTTAATAAATAAATAAATAATTTGAGGAAAGGAACACATGGGTTCCACTTGATTTTAAAGCTCTTAGCTAGCCTAATCAGCTTGGTTTGGGGACAAGAACTTCTCGTGACATGGCAGCTCCCCTGCAATCTGTATGGTGTGGGAGCAGGGAAGTATGTTGACCCTAGCACTTTTCCAGCTGTTCAGTCATTTGGGCTTGTATTAGTGTGTCTGGTTGTTCATTCTAACTTTAGTAGCATTAGAAGATGGAGACAGGGTTCTGGTTTGCACAAAAGCCCACAGAACCCAGGCCAGCCAGCTAGAGAAGACCTCTCTTCTTGCCTCTTCTACCAATAAGGATTTCCTTTCTACGTCATAAAGCATTTAGATCATACTGTCTTGAATTATGAGATGCCTGCCCAAGAGTCTTCCCTTTCAAACAATGTTGGAATGTTGCAAATATCTAAGTTCTGGAGCTATGCTTTTGTCAATTTTACATACCCTAAATCATCCCAAGCACTGCCTTACATATAACATCAATTCATTATATTTATTGAATATATGAACAAATAAATGAATGATTCCAAAGGACATTTTCCCTCCCTGTGAACCTACTGAAAACTCAGTTGAGAATGACTAAAGGAAAAAGCATTCATGAATCTTAGACAGAATTTCTTGCTGCCCTCCCAGAAAATCTGAGTTTCATACATGAAATAAGGTAAAAGTTTAAAATAACATCTAGCATGTTTTGTACATAAAATATGCTCAACAAATATTTGCTGGTTGGCTCAGAGACACCAAGGACCCGGCTCCATATCATTCCTGCTCCATCTCCATGTCTTGGGCCAGCAGCTTTCACTACCCCATCTGCCCAGCTGACCTATACCTGCTGCAGTCAGTCAGGCACTGGAATTTTCCCAGAAGGGCATCAGCAGAGCTATTTGCTCAATGGATTCCACTCCTCCATTTTGTTTTCAAAGGAGTTAGAATTCAGAAATAACTTTCTCAAAGCAAGGAAAATGGGATGCTGGAACAAGAGATAGAGAGTAACTAAAATCACCTTGACCCTAGGCTTGTTTATTCCAACCATCTTCAGAGGAAAGGCAGACAGAGGTTGAGTACCAGACACATCATTAGAAAGACGAAGCCAAGAGAAGTCTAGGGAGAAGGTCACAGGGAGGAATCTGATGAGTCAGAACCTTGATCCTAATCAGACATTCGAAGGAAGCCAAAACCTGGGAAACCATATCATTATTTAAAAATCCCATTAAGGCTCTATATGGGGGAGAGAGGGGGATGCTTGCTAATTTCAGGAAGTAACTGAGTAGTTTTAAGTACCCAAAATTAATTGATGGTTTTAAGGAAGAAATAGAGGGTAGGTAATGCTGAGTCATAAACCCATCATTGGGGAAGACAGAGACTATTAATTGTCATGATTCCTCACACCACAGGACAGAAAAGTAATAGTTCAAGTTGTGTATGATGAAATCTAATGCTGTGGCATAATTTTTTCTCATCGATTGGTTCCCAGCCCATGTCCGGTGATTTATAGGAATAACGGGGAGGGAGTGCTCACTGCAGGATGGCCGGGGCTGGGGAGGTTTATGTGCAATACTGGTTTCCAGAGTTAATAGAGTTTCAATTATGGCCTACAGAATAGTGTTATGTTCCTGGAGGCAGCAGGCCTGAAACTTAGCCACTACTAGCTCAGCAGACCCCACCCACCACTCCAATCCAGGCATCTGAGTGGGATGGGGAGAAGTTCCTACCCTGGTCAGTATACTGGGACATGTCTGCCTGGAGAGTGTCTAAGTTCCCTCCTTCATCAACAGAAACCCATTGGCATTGAAATACTTATTCCCACATCCCTGCAGCTGAAAAACTGAAAAAGACATGGTTCATAGAACCAGGATTACTCCCCCAGTTTACCCAATGCAATGTGGTAGCCCAGCAGAGATTTTATCTAAGAAGCAGAGTCTAGAGTTGGAGACAAGCAGTCTTATAGGAGCTAAGAGTCTAAATGGAAGGTGGTGACCAAAAAAACCTCAGGGTCCGAAGCCAGGAGAAGAAGATGTCAAAGACTGACAAAAAAACCTCCCTAGAGCAGAAACCACAACACCTTCTTAGTCATTGCTGTGTCCTGCACACCTGGCACATCGTTTGACACAAAGGGGGAACCCAAGTATTTACTGAATCAATGAGCCAAACAGGCCTGTGGAGTCTGTCACCAGGATCACAAAGACACTTACTATTCACCAAATTTTCTATGCTCCTCCACCTCCCTAAACCCCTTTGAGTAAATGTGGCCATTGACTGGTACAGGCCGATGGCCTGTGAGTACAGCAGTGCAGGATGTTTAAGAATTAGTGCAGGACCCTCCAGCATCTCTTCCCCCTGCAATAGTGACTGCGGAAGTCTCATGTTTCAGACAATACAGTACAAGATGTAAGGACTTTTATCAACTTAGGTTCTAGTAATGGGTAATGGGAGTGAGAAATAAACCTGTATTGTGTTAAGCCTTTGGGATTTCCTTAGCCAAACCTGAATAAATTTAACAATCTACATTTACCAATTGCCTTACCTCAGGTTGCTATAAAAATTACCATAGACTAGGATTACAGGTGTGAGCCATCTAGGAGGCTGAGGTGGGCAGATCACGAGGTCAAGGATGGAGACCATCCTGGCCAACATGGTGAAACCCTGTCTCTGTTAAAGATACAAAAATTAGCTTGGCCTGGTGGTGCACGCCTGTAGTCCCAGCTACTCAGGAGGCTGAGGCAAGACAATTGCTTGAACCCAGGAGGCGGAGGTTGCAGTGAGCTGAGATCACACCACTGCACTCCAGCCTGGCAACAGAGTGAGACTCTATCTCAAAAACAAACAAACAAGCAAAAAATTCCCATAGACTAGGTGACTTACACATTTATTTCTGACAATTCTGGAGGCTGAGAATTCCAAGAACAAGTTACCAGCAGATTTGGTGTCTAGTGAAGGCCCTCTTCCTGGACTGCAAATGGCTACCTTCTCCCTGTGTGCTCACGTGAGCTTTCCTTGGTACTGAGCTTGGAGAAGGAAGAAGATCTGGTCTCTCTTCCTCTTCTCATGAGGACATTAATCCTATCACAGGGTCTCACCCTCATGACCTTATTTGAACTGAATTACTTTTCAAAGGTTGCACCGCCTAATATCATCACAAAGGGGCTTAAGGCTTCAACATAAGAATATGGAGCGGGGGGACACAAACATTCTATAACACCAGTTTAATCCAGTGACTTACTTCCAACCCTCCTTTCATACGTTCTTGCAAAAAGGTCTATTTTTTGGAAGTTATGCAAGCTGGTTCACCATTCTTTAACTCTTTCACTCATCTTTCTCACCATTACCCTCCACCTTATTTTTCATTCCTCTCACTCATTCTGGATTTTATTAGCTGGCTCCTCAGCTTCTACCATCACATTTCACATCTCTGGAAACTATTTTGAGCCCTAGTATCATCAGTATTTCTTGACATCCACGACTTGAGCATCAATATTCCTTGACAACATGTTGGAGTTGAGCATCAACTCCAACAACATGTATCCACGTTAGCAACAATCAATCCTCCTATGGCCACATTCTGGGCCACATTATCATATAACTCTTCCAGCTTTGGAAATGCAAATTCCAATATACCAATTTTCTTTCCTTTCACTCCCACCATGCTGCTGTTTGACTTCACTTAGAGCTCCAATCCTTCAAGTTCAACCGATGAATCTCCCTCCCCTAGTAGACCCTCATACTATTCTCTACATTTTCCGTCCTTATCATAGTGCACGACCCAGGGAGTTATGCAGAAGTTATTCATGAAAAATGAGTGAGCAAGGTGGCTGTATACCTGCACACCTGGTAGATTTTTCCCCATGACCTCTTAAGTGTTACTTGGTAAACTGCATTACAGATTCCTCTCAAGAGCATCTGGACAGAACTCAAAAGTTAGAATTCTAACACTGGGTCCATCACCAGTTAACTACGTGCTCTTGGACAAGTCCCCTGACTTTTCCCCAAACTTCAGCTTTTGTGTGTCTTTTTTTGCTAAATTATTAATAAGGATCAAATGAAGTCATGAATGTGAAAATGTAAAAAACTCTATAGGAACATAAAAATCACTCTAATAATGCTCATGGGTTTCCTATTGTTCAGCATATATGAACTTGTCAGATTCACATTCTTCCTTATGAAGGAAAAGCCAGGCAGATGTGGAACAACCAAATGCCTAAAAAGCCAAAAATGAAACGTCAGGTTCCCAAATCAGCACATCCAGCTTCATTGCCTTGCTCATTCCTTCACTTACCAAACATTCATTGATTTCTTATTGTTTTCAAGTACTTAGTAAGACACAGGCCTTGCCCTGATAGAGTTCAACCTTTTGGTGGGAAAAGAAAAGGAAACAATAAATTGCAATCAGAGTGATAAGAGCAAAATGGAAGTATGTGCAGGATTCTGGGGATGGAGAAACCCCAATCCTCTCTAGGGAGAGAGGGACACAGAACAGTTTCACATGTCAGGGTCTACGTTCTCACCAGCTACACAGGATCAGCCCTTCTGGGGACACAGCCATTAGGCCAGGATCTGGAGGAAACTGACACATGGGGAAAAAATGGAACACAACCAGGAATTGAGCTTCTATCTGTAAGTCTTCCTTCAGTTCCTTGCCTCGGCACTACCCAGACACAGCCCCAAAGGATTCAGGTATGGGTGCAATTGTTCCTCTCAATAAGCCTATGAGGTACAAGGCTATCACTTGCCTCTGTGAGTGAATTCCAGACAGATCTTCTGAGACCAAATCCTGCATTCTTCTCACTATGTCACGCTCCTATCACACCTGGGAATGATGCAGGATGGGAGCCTGAGGAGGGGATAAAGTCCTCCCCACACATCTATGATTGGCTTCAGAGTTTCGGGAGAGGTTTATTGTCCTGGTGAACAGATTGCCTCCAGCCAGAATCTTTCTTCTACCACTAACTCCCTGCAGCACAGGCCAACAGATTTATACCTTACTATGCCAGATTCCTCAGCTCAGTGCAACGGAAATTAAATTCTATCTGCACAGGAGCCCAGCACGGGCATTGTATTCTGGCTGGCTAGGCAGGACTTGGGATGATGGGGAGAGTGGAAATTACTTCCCAGTGATGAGAGCCTGACAAAGCAAGTGTGCCCTGAGAATTAGCTGTGCTGCAGACAGACAGGCTGGCCTCCTAATCTCAAGAAGCTTGGGTCTTCATCCCTGGATCCTGGCAGCCTCTGAGCCACTCAACCATGGTTCACCCTGGTGAATCTAGGGGGCACATTCTCCCCACTTCTTCCTGGTCAATAGATTTTAAGGAGGATACAGACCTAGCCATTTTGCTGCCACACGGATCCAGAGCATATTCTGAACAATGGTTTTATTACTAAAAACAGCATTTTTAGTAAACTGTGGATACTGAAGAGGAGATTGGTGTCTCAAAGCTGATTCCTTTGTCTTTACTCTTACCCTAGTCCCCTAGGTGGGTCTCTCTCTCTCTCTCTCTCTCTCTCTCTCTCTGTCTTTCTCTCATCCTTATTTTTTTCTTTCTCTCCCCCCTCCCCATCTTCCTTACTCTGTAAGTCTGTTGGGGGGGAGTTGGGGGAAGGCAGCAGGGGAGCACATATCCACATGTAATTTTCGATATCGAAGTCAGCATTTTCAATTACTTTTCACTCATTTCTCCCCCTACCCTTTTCTACTTGTAACTATGGAAACACAAAATAAATGCCTATTTAGATGTGTAAGGGAAACAATTTTCAAAATGAAAGATAATATATTTTCATGAGCCCCACTTTCTCCTACTTCTTGTACCTCATCCCTAGCCACTGGCGTGCTGGCATACATGGGTGACATTCATGGCTTAGCAGAGAGGCCACATCATCGAAACCCATTGTGAACCTGCCATCTCGGGGCCCCTCTGTGTATATGATCCTGTCTGTATGGGCTGAAGAGGAATGCCCCTGACTGGACTTGGAGCACCGGATGCAATGCCTCTGGAAAACTCAAGGAAACAACTTTCCAGAATTCAGAAAGGTTTGAGACTCAGCAGGACACAGACTCCTTTCTCACGCCAGGGAGAGTATAACCCTGAAAGAAAGCAATCATGCTGCAGTAGTGACCTCCACAAAACTTGGAATTGGGGGGTCTGTGCATCTGAATATTTTTGTTAATGGGCTATGCTTCTCAAAATAACATACCCTAGATGGTAGGACATGGAGTTCCTAAAGCTATGACATGAATATGGTGCGTTTTCCTCTGCGATCAATTTTACTAATTGACAACTGATTCAAAACAGCATATTTATATAAAAACCTTATGTAGGAGAATGCAAAATTCTTAATAATTTTTACAGTGGCCCATGAGGTTAAAAGGAATTTGTGCTTATAGCTGGCAGCTTCAGACTGTACCCCAGGACTCTCGAGATACCCTTTCATTCTCCACTAGGAATATTTTACTAAGAAGTGTAAGAGGTCCTGCCCAGCAGTCCACACCTCCTCTGGGTCTCATGCTGGGTATAATAGTTCATTTTTCGAAGAATCCTGTGGGGAAAGAAACTAATTTTTTCATCAACCCTCATAAGTTCTTAAACGGAACAGACCCCCTGTAACATAAGACAGATAAATGGGAGAAAACCAAACAGGCATTTATTAACATACATATATTTCATACATGCATGGGAGACACCCAGAGAATGAGTAGGCATCCTTGAAGTTCAAGAGGTGTCTTTGAAGTCCAGCTTATGTAGCACCTTCAACAAAGAACAGTAAATTTTTAGGAAAAAGGACCCTGAGTCTCTAGGGGCGGCAACTTCTGGAGAGGCAAATAAATGGCAGATAAAGGTTAGTTAGAAAAGCTTGTTAATGCAGATTCCTCTGGTGCTGTCTCCAGGTAGAATAAGGATCTAAAGTTGTCTTCAGAGGTTCTCCTTGCTAGAAGTAGGGGACAGGATACCTTTTGTCTTTGTAAATCTGTGTCCTGCTTTTAGGCAAATGGAGGGAGGGCAGAGAGCTTTCCTGCAGCTGCTTATTCTTAATTGCCTTCAGCTCAACAATCTTTATGCAAAAGAGGCATATTTTGGGGTGGCATATTCTTGTCTCCCCACAGTTCATTGGAACCATTCTTTAGCTTCTGCAAACTTAATTTTTGAGCCAGTTGTAAGGTGACTCAGGTTCAAAGCCTGCCCCTCTAGGATGCCGAAAACCAGTCTGACACCATCTGAGACCTGAAGCTGGCCTTTTCTAACCTGTAGTGATCCCCAGATCCTCTCAGACTCACTTCAATCAGGCCCTGCTTCAAGGGCTGAGTTCTGAGAAGGTGCAATTGCCCCTAAATGTCTGAATGTCACCCACTACATTGGGAAAATCCAATCATATTCATTTGAAGGGGCCGAGCATGGAGCCAAGAACAGGATCAATATTCATTTTCTTTCTACTGAAAAGAGATGACAAAGGAAGTTGTCCAACAGGGCAGCCTTTCAACTTGAGCAACACTAATTGATCAGTTATTTGGCAGATAGACCTGAATTCCCAGACCTGACTTCCTCCCTCATGACCTCCCTTGTCCTTCTTACTTCTCACACCTCTGGCAAAGGAAACTGTGATCTGTTCCTGCAGATATTCCAATAGTACCTGGGCCTTCACTGAGGTTGAGTTGAGGATTCTGACTTTTAGGAGAAATGAGGTCCCCAGCACCAAGCTCTTTGAATCAGGGTCAAATATTGCTGAGGTAAAAAGGTCTCATGCCTGTTCCTTGCCCTGTATATAGGACAGGGGAGAAAGAACAGCCAGTAGAACCATCCTGCCTCCCGTAAAAAAACCCAGGTAGGAAACTGATAGGTCAAAGTCTAACATGGCAGTAGCCACCCTTACTATTGAAGCAAGTCCTATTCAAAAGCAAGGCCCCTTCCCACTTATTTTTCAAAAAGCCAGGGGCTCTCCTTTTTGTCCCTAGGCAAAGCACAGGAGGGGTTTCAGAACATGCCACCCCAAAATATGCCTCTTTGGCATATAAGTTATTTTGAGCTGAAGGCACGTGAGGAGTAGCAGATGCAGGAAGGGCTCTCTGACCTTCCCTTTCTACCTAAAAGCAGATCATAAGATTTTCTATGAGAAAGATGCCCTCCTTGTACCAATGTTGAGGCTCCGAAAACAAAATTGCAAAATGAAGACCTTAGAAGCAAAAGTGTTTCGCCAAACTTCTCTTGCCCTCCTCCCTCTCAGTCCCATTCTTCCCCTGAAGCCAGCCATAAAAACTAGAATCCCTCTTCCCTGAGGGTGTCTCAGAAACCAGAACTCCTCTTCCCCAAAGCCAGCAATAAACCTTAAAAATATTAATCTAATTTTCCTCTACCTTTCTATGTAAAAACTGGCCATGAAGAAATTATCCAATCTACTTTGTTTAACTGTAGGTCATAACATTCTTACTCCAGAGAGAGCCCTGTCCTACACCCAGAAGGAGGGAATGCATGCTCAGAGATGCCAAGAAGAATATAGAGAGACAGGCCTTGCTGGATTTCCATATTCAATGTGTTAGCATTAGATCAGACCCTTTCTTGTCCAATCATATTTCTACATAGGTGTCCATACTTTGTTGAACTTAAACATAAAAGTAGACAATTTGGCCACGTGTGGTGGGTCACACCTGTAATCCCAGCACTTTGGGAGCATGAGGTGGGTGGATCACGAGGTCAGAAGTTCAAAACCAGCTTGGCCAAGATGGTGAAACCTCACCTCTACTAAAAATACAAAAGATTACCTGGGGGTGGTGATGGCAGGCTCCTGTAATCCCAGATACTCAAGAGGCTGATGCAGAGAATTGCTTGAACCCATGAGGTGGAGGTTGCAGTGAGCAGAGATCACTGCACTTCAGCCTGGGCAACAGAGTAAGATTCCATCTCAAAAAAAAAAAAAAAAAAAGGACAATTCCCCTGCATTTTGGATCTTCATTCTACAGGCCCCCATGTGTACATGTTTAGAAGATTTGTATTTTTTCCCCCAATTAATTTGCCTTTTGTGAGTTGATTTTTCAGTAATCCTTCAGAGGGCCACACCCTCGGCTCCTACATCAGATAGAGAATATTCTTACCATCAGAGACTAGAAGTCAATGCTGAAATGAATCTGTACAAACAGACCTACTGAAATAATCCTTCTCTTCCATTAGTTTCCCCCAACATATTTCTTCATCAGATGAGGGCTCTCAATGTTCAGAGACTTCAGGTCACCCAATGACAATCAAAACAGCTAGTTAGTGGCAGAGCAAGGCTTGGATCCAGGTCTTGGGAGCAGGATATACAGTGGAAAGGATGCAGGCTTTGAAGTCAGGCAGACTTGAGGTGAATCTCAGCTTCCCAGCTACCTGGCCTTCTGAATTTCCCCACAATTTACCACTCTTAGAAGTTTAACACCCTTTTCTTTTATCTCATCATTTCTTCACAAATTCATCAATCTTTGTTTAAAAAGGTACATAAGCTCTTAGTCCTAACCACTTCTTCAGATCTTCATTTTTCCTATGAAGGCTCTCATGTGCACATAAAAATATTAAATAAAATCTGTATGCTTTTATATTGTTAATCTGTGTCAACTTAATTGTCAGGCCCAGCCACAGAACTTAAGAGGATAGAGGATAAGTTTTTTCTTCCCCTGCATACACTTGGACCCTTCTAAAACCAAACATGACCATCCTGGCTTCCTCTGTTCCTTTTGCACCTGGAGGGTGAGATAGGCCTACAGCCCACACTCTGTGGTTGGTCAGACATGTGCACAGGGATGCCAGGCATCTCTCTCTTTCCTCTCTCCCTGTGGGCCAGGTCAAGTGTGATTTGTGTCCCAGGATTGTTTTAGGAATTGGCCTAAGCCACAGTCTCCTATTTGGCTTTTGCCAGAGCTTGGCACCACTGTGCTCTTTAGTAAAGTGGTACGTCTTTTCCCATTTGGTTGCTGTTCTTTGTGGACATACCCCATCTGTCAGCTCCCCTAGAGGGGGAGGAAGGTGAGGGACACCCTGGACCCTAATGATGATTGTCTCTAATGTGAGGATCTGGATAGAAATGGAAACAGTACACAAGGCTTCCACATCCACACACTTGATATTTGCTGCACAGCAGCTATGGCGTGGTTCATTTCGCTATTATTCCTGCTCATCGAATGAAGAATCTCTCAATGTTCAGAGACTTCGGGTCACCTAATGATAATCAAAAGAGCTAGTTAGTGGCAGAGCAAGGCTTGGATCCAGGTCTTGGGAGCAGGATATACAGTGGAACGGATGCAGGCTTTGGAGTCAGGCAGACCTGGATTGAGTCTCAGCTTCCTTCCCAGCCACCTGGCCTTCTGATTCCCTCTGGGTGTGGGACCTGGGGGCAGGCTGAGATGTGGGGGCAGGTGTCTCCCTGACCTTGTCTCTTGGCTCCTGAATGGATTTTAATTCCCCTTTGCCGCTGCTACCCACAGTTTCCCACCTCATCCTTTCCACAATGCTAGCCTCATTTCTACCCAAGAACCTTTGTTTCTAGATCAGAGAATGAATTCAGGACCAGCCCAAGGGAGAGGAGCTTTAAAACAAGAATACCCATCTGGTCCCCTTGACAAGATAAGAGCAGCATGGAAGAGATGATCTGGGATCATCCCCATCAGCCCCCCTGCAAGAGGGACCCCTCCCCCACATCCAGGGTCTCCATTGTTAGGCAAACAAAGTCCTTGGTGCTAGGGTAGGTTGGATGCACATTGAATTAAGTCTCCATCTGTTAGTTTATTCATTCCAGAGTTGGGGTTTTTTTCTTTATTCTTTTTTTTTTTTTTTTTTTTGACTCCCTATGTTTCATACTTGCTAATCAGCCAATCAAACAGCATTAGGAACTGTGAGCAGGAGGTGGCTCTGCTCAGCCCTGAGCCCCCCTTGCACTCTCTGCCACCTCTGAGAGAAACCCCTCCCCATCCCATCCTCTCTTTAAATTCCTGCTGCCTCAGCCCTCCTAGAAAAAGTGCCCAAGCTGTTGATTCAAAATAGATATTCATTTGCATGGAATTAGCATGTTGCTCATTTAATGTTCAATTCCACCCCCGTTCCACCATCCAAAGTCCTCAGTCCAGGATATGGTCAGGAGGTCTGGCTAAGTGCCCAGAAATAAAGCTTGTGCTTTAGGTAGATGTCTTTAGAGTGCAAATTCTCAGCAGCTGCCTCCAAGCTCTGCTCTCTGCCGCACGGAGGTCAACCCTGTGATAGCAGAAGGAGGCAGGTGGTTACCTTTGAAGCAGGATCCTCTGTCTTCCACCCAGGTTCTATCACAGTGCTAGAAATGTCTGGCATCAGAGTTGCTCAGGAAAGTTTGGTTGAAGGGATGAGAGAGGAGACAGTTATGACTCTGGATCACCTGTGAAAATAATAGCAACAATAATAATAATGGAAATAACAAAGGCCACCCTTTATTGACCTTCTACCATATTCTAGACATTGTTCATATTTAAATTCTTGCCCTTATTGCAACACTGAAAGATAAAAGATAACTAATATTACATTAGTCAGTGCAAGTATCCAAAAACATAATTCCAACTGGCTAACAGAAAAGAGAGTGGAGTATCGATTCATGTAACTAAAAGCATCCAAATCCAGGGGACTTTTCGTGTCAAGTCCTTCTGGATTGAACTGGACAAATGATGTCATCAGGACATTGTCTCTTTCTCTCAGTTCTGCTTTCCCTTGTTAGGAATCACTGACAGCCTTCCTCAACTGGGTCACTCTCAGCAACTCCGGGCCTAAGTCTTTCTGAATGATTTGAATCCAGGTCTCAGGCATGATTTCCATTGGCCTAGATTGGGTCACATGGTCACTCATGAACTCATTGCTGTACTGGGAGACACAGTGGCCTAATAGGGCCATGCCTGAGCCACATGTCCATCTCCAGAGAGAAAGATAGGCATTAATGCTTCCTCCCTTACAAAGCACCAGGCCTCCAGGCCAGGGTAGGGATTCTCAGCAGAAAATGGGGTTCCTGTTACAGAAGAAAGAGGAATAGATGCTGGGTAGCAAAAACATTAAATGTCCACTCCAGATATCATGCCTCTTTATAGACAGGGAAAAACATGCTCAGAAGGGTAAATTGTTTATCTGGGGTCATATAGCTAGTAAATGCAAACTGATATTTAAATTTAGGATTTACCATCTCCAAAGCCACATATTGATACAGACAGGAGGCAGGGAAATACTGGGTAGAAGAGGGTGGTTCCCTGGCAAAGGCCCCACCCTCAAGCCTAGAAACCCAAGGCCCTAAATGGGAATAGACATTCCTGCTTTCGTGCCAAAAATGTTGCCTTTGAACGCACCATGCCACCCATCCTGTACCCATATAAGCCCCAAACCACAGGCTCCACAAGCAAATGAACAGAAGAAGGGCAGAGCGGCAGAGCAGCGGAAAGGCACAGCAGAGAAAGAGAGAAGAAACAGAGTGTCTGAACATCGAGAGGAGTTCAGCTGGGGACAGTTAGAGAGGAAATTAGCCATGGGACAGCCAAATTCCAGGGGAAGATCATCTTCCCACTCTATCCTCTTTCTAGCTCCCCACCCATCTGCTGAGAGCCACCTCCATCCAGCAATAAAATCTTCCCCATTTACCATCCTTCAATTTGTCCATGTGACTTGATTCATCCTGAACACCAGATAAGAACCTGGGTACCAAGAGGGCACTGAGCTGGTTAACACTTAAGCCATCTGTGGATGGCAACTGCTCAAAGAGCACTGTCACACACCCACTGGGGCTTTAGAAGTTGCAGGTACCCACCCCAGACGCTACCCATAGGGCTGGAGCCCAAAAGTGCTCGTCCCAGCTCCCGCACCTGCTCATCTGCATGCTCCTCTCCCCCATAAAGGGTTTGAGCATGCACAGTGGCCAAACAGATGAGCTATACCCCTGTTGCATGTCCTGTGAGGGGGGCCAGGGAACTCTCCCATTTCAATATTATACCTCCTCCTTCCTCTTATATTTACTATCAAGAGGGAAAGGAGATAGATAAGCAGGGAAGGGTGTTAAAAGCAGAAAAATATGTACAAAAGAAAAAAAATTGCTGACTTAGTGCAGATTTAGCTTCCAAAATGCTCTGATGTGGTGCAAATATGTCATGGGTGAAGGAGAAACCCATTAATCCAATGGAACTCACTACCCTACTATGGAAATAAATTAATTAATTAAATTAAATGATTTTATATGCTAGAACAAGAAGGAATCTTAGGAGATTTGAAATCATCTGGGCTGACATAAGCCATCTGGCCCAGTTCCTTTACCCCTCCCTTACCTGCCCCCTCAACAGGTACAGAAGGCCAGGTGTAATCTGAATAGCAGCATCCAGTCTCTTCTGCCTTGAAGAGGTGTGTGTGTGTGTGTGCACGTGTGTGTGTGCACGCGCACACCTGTATGTATGTTTGTGTGTATGTCAGTCTATGAGAAAAAACATCAGGGAATTGACATTTTTATAATTCCCTGTGACTCAGTTATTATTTTGGCCACTGATGTCCCATCAGTATCCCCCAGTGCTGCTTCATCTGAGTAATTCACAATGGGGCTAGTGCTCCCTCAGCTCTGTCCCTACCATATTACTGCTATGTATCTCTCAGGGTTTATTTGATAGCAAGCAACAGAAACATACTCTGGCTAACTTAAGTTGAAGGGTATGGGGCAATAAGAGAATTGAAAGAAAATCTGAACAACCAGGCTTCCAAAAGGAAAGGAAAGGATATAGGGGTTTCAGAGTCGTCAGGGCACCTGGATGACTAGGTAAATTAGGGTGGATTTAGTTTTCTCTCTGCTTACCAAGCCCTGCCTCTCTATAGGGGGTTTTGTCTGCCTGGAGAAAGTGTGACTTTTTCTTTGCCTGAAAGATGCTTCAATTCCCTGAGCTCCATGTCTTTTCTAAGCATCACAAAGGACTAGGAGTGCCCCTGGAAGTAATAAACTGTCTTCTCAGGGAGCTGCTGTAAAATGCATCAGCTCTAACAATTTCTGGCCTTGTGTAATTCTACTCACAGTTCATATTTTAAGGAGAGATTGGCTAGCTTGAATTCCCACTGGAGAGTCCCAGGAAGACTTCATGGAATTGGGGGTGGAGTGGGGAGAGGGAGAGTTCCCAGGGGGAAAAACAGCATTCTTAGCTAAAAGAATGAGAAACATTCCTAGGCAGACCAGACCAGCAGGTGTTCACCATACCCCAGCAGCTAAACAGGAAGCAAACTTTTTCTCTTACTCGGGCCTGCCATATTGCCAAATTCCAGAAAGAGTCCTCCACATTGAATCCCATGTGTATGGTACCTGGAGTTGTGCAATGTAGAAGCCTTGCCTTTTCCTTATACACTTCCTGTCTCACTAGTTTTTCCAGATATAACATTTACTGGGCTATGATTAATATATTCTGAGTCCTTTTGCTGAGGGTGAGGTAGATCTCTCAGCCCAGCATGATGTAGGAAGATCCTGGCTGTTAACTCTTCCTATCTTGCTTGTTCCATTTTAATCACCCAAGGAAAGCAGGCCTCGGTCTTCAGAAGAAATCTATCCCACTTGGATGAACCCTTTCATCCCTCCTTTTAAGTCCCCCAATATGTATTCCATACACATCTTTCTAAAACTACCCTTGCTGCACCTAAGGAAAATGTCTTCTCCTCCTTTGCTTTGCAAACTCAGAGCCTTAAATTTAGTAGGATGCTAGTCTTACTAAAGGTTTTTTCTTTTTTTTGAATCTAGTTTTAAGAGGAATGGAAATGGTGAGTGTTCTAATTTCAGCCCATGGATCTAGTTTCTTTACTAGTTATCTTAGAAACAAAAACACTAACACTGATGTAAGGACCATTTTTCCCTCTATCTGTCCTCACCTAAGGAAAACAGAGCCTTTCCTTCAATGTGTCTTTGACCTTGCTCCTTGCAGAAAAATTACCCTTGAATTACTGTCCTAAACAACTTTTGACCCCTTCCTGAGCCTGGCTTACACTACATGACCCATCACATTAGCTGTGAGCAGCTGTGCCTGAACCATCCGGGGATGGTAGATACCAGCTCCTAGTAGAGTATTTCCGGTCCTCAAATCTCTTTCCTGATAGAAGAAAGCAGGAGCTGGTCTCAGTTCATCACCACACATTGTCCACTTAATTCTGGTTCACCCTGCTTTTGATTCTCCTAACTACTAATCCTGCTATTAATTTCTCTTTTTTTTGCCCTTAGCTCGGCCTTTAGACTTAATTCACAGCACTGCTTTTGTGCCTATTTCCTTGCTACCTCTCAAAAACTATTCCTCTTTTCCCACTTGGTCCACTGCTGCTGGACCTAGACATCATTCTAAGGAATTTGTCATATTAGGGAGCTGTCTGGAAAGCAGGATGAAATGATGTCAGAGAAAGAAACAAAGGATTTTTTTTAATGAAATGCAATTTCATCAAAATGTAAGGGTCTTGTTCAGAGAACCATAAGTGGGGAGGTCCCTAATCACCCTTGGTCAGATGGATAGTATTAGGTGGAATGGAGAGAAAAGGGTTAGAAGCAAGAAAAAAATCATTCTAGTCAATTTCAAGCATAAAGCAGGCTGTGCCTAATCCTCTTTTACTGTCAGGATTCCCTACGCACTATCAACACATCTAGGATTCAACCCCCACTGCAATATCAACCCAATATGAAGAGAATTGGAGAGTGAGAAAGAGCTGGAATCCTGGGGAATAGTGGTGACAGAGAAGACAGTAATCAGTTCATCCACATCACTGTTAGATCTAAAAATTATTGGTCGGGTGCAGTGGCTCATGCCTGTAATCCCAGCACTTTGGGAGGTGGAGGTGGGTGAATCACCTGAGGTCAGGAGTTTGAGACCAGCCTGACCAATATGGTAAAACCCTGTCTCTACGAAAAATACAAAAATTAGCCAGGTGTAGTCGCAAGCACCTGTAATCCCAGCTACTCGGGAGGCTGAGACAGGAGAATTGCTTGAACCTGGGAGTTGGAGGTTACAGTGAGCCAAGATCATGCCACTGCACTGTAGCCTGGGTGACAGAGCGAGACTCCGCCTCAAAAAAAAAAAAAAAAAAAATTATTTGCCAATTGCCGTGTCAGGAAATATGGAGAAGGAGTTCTACAGTTAAACTGCTGCCAGTGGACCTTCCGGTGTAATCCCAGGGGGCTACACTTGTGGAGTAGAAGAACTGTAAACATCTGGCTGCTATGGTTTGAATGTTTTTGTTCCTTCCAATATTCTTGTTGAAACTTAATCCTCAATGCAGCAGTACTAGGAGGTGAAGCCTTTGGAGGTGATTAAGTCATGAAGGCTCTGTCCTCATGAATGGGATAAGGTGCCCATATGAAGGGCCTGATGGAGCGAGTCTGCCTCTTTTCAACCCTTTGGGCCCTTCTGCCATGTGAGGACACAGCACTCCTTCCCTCTGGAGGATGCAGCAACGGGTGCCATCTTGGAAGCAGAGGCTGGGCCCTTGCCTGCTGGTACTTTGATCTTGGACTTCCCAGCCCACAGAACTATGAGAAAATACATTTTTGTTCTTTACATATTACCAGTTTCAGATATTTTATTATAGCAGCACAAACAGGCTAAGACAGTGGCCTCATGGAGGATCAGAGAGATAAGCTAGGGTATAGCATTCAGGGGCTTGATTATACCCTGCAGACAGAGTTGGGCAAGAGTGTTGAGACACTGAGGCTGGGCGTGCACTGCACACCAACTCTTCACCAACAACCACCTCGGGTGATCCCATACATCCTAAGTGTCTCAGTTGTTATCAAACTCAGGCTGCTCCAAGTGGCTGTTGTAGGCCATATACCTCATATCCAACTGTGTATGACATATTTCCACCTAGGTATTCCATAGTAATGCCACACTCAACATGCTCCAAACATCAAACCACACCCTGTATCCAGAGCTTATGTGTTAATAACATGTCATTACCTTACCGATATCAAATTTCCCAAGGCAGAAACTTGAGTGCTCCTCCTGCTCCTCCCTCTCCCTCAAACCTCTTGTGTTTGGGCAACCACTGAGGGCTGCCAATTCTACCTCCCAAATATGTATCAAATGTGTCCCCTATCTCCATCCCTACCACTATCGCTCACATTCAGGCCACCACCATTCTTGCCCAAGCTACTGCAGCAGCCTCTAACCACCACTGACCCATCAACTACCGATCTCACTTTTGTCAGTCTCATCTTCCATGCCATTCCTGTGCTTAAAAATCTGATGGGAGCCCTGCTTTGCTCAGAATAAAGTCCAAGCTTCCTTCCCTTGTCTATCAGACCCTCTGTGACCTATTTTCACCTCTCCCTGGCTTCATTCCTCACTACTATCTGCCCCACATTTCATGCTCTACAAACAGAAACATACTTGCAGTCCTCCCTTCACACACCTTGCTGTATCTCACCTCCAAGTCATTGCTCCAAGTGACCCTTCAATCAGCAGCACCCTACCCCCCCACAACCGCTACTTTCATCTAACACAGACTCTTCCTTGAGCTTAGCTCATGCAGCGCCTCCTCCAAGAAGCCTTCACCATCCACTGCAGTTCGCTTCCTCACTGATTAAAAAGGTTTAAAAAGTATTTCCAAAAAGATCTAGGAGATTAAAAGGTACTTTCATGTTTTTCGTACCCTCACATACATTTAGGTCTCCCTAAATGCACAGTGCTTATCACAATGCGCAGTGCTTATCTTTACCATAGACCATACTACCTTTTATTATAGTTGTCTGTTTCTATTATCTCATCACTTAATAACAGCCTCCATGGGTGCAAAAATAACATATTACATTCCCAAACCCAGCCTGCAGTAGATGTTAAATAAACCATAAATAAATATCTTTATTAATAAATGATGAACAAATCCTTTGTTGATTTACTTCTTCTCCCCCCACTTTTGAAGAGGTAAGACTGATCAGCATGATCCTTCCTGTCCTCCCTTCCAAGGGAGTTCGGTGTCATGGGCTCTGGATTCAGGCACAGCTGAAGCATCTTAGCTCCTTCATTTATTAACTGGGGGAACTTGGGCAAGTTACTTAACCCCTCTGAGTTTCACTCTCCCCTCATAGGCAAAATAAGGATGATAGAATCCACCTCATGTGATTATTGTGAGGCTAAAACAAGGTTGTGTATGGCTCTGTGCTTGGTACATAGTAAATGTTCCCCTAAAATTCTAGTTATGATCATTCCTCCACCCTACTCCTTTCTTCAATTCCAGCCTGTTGTCCAAAGTCTGGGGAGAAGGCATGATTAAGATTGGGAATGCGAGACAAATAAAATATTTTAGTGTGTATTTAACCTGTAAGTCTCTGCATTTATTCTTAGAAATGTTAAAAGAAAAGGTACTTTGTTGTAATTCTAGCTGTCTTTATTTTTCTTCCAAGACAAAAGCATCACAAAAACACACAGCAACAGCTAGCACACTGAGCAACCACCAGCAAGCTTGGACCAAAGCAATGGTGCTGCTGCTCACGGCAGCGGGACTGAGCCACAGAGACAGAACTCATTAATGCTAATGGCCTTTGTGCAGCTAATTAGCAGCATATCACACTCAATATTTACCCTTGTGTGCCGACAGAGTTCCACTTTCTCCTTGGGAAGCAAGCTGTTTTGCTACCTGACTCACAACAAGGAAAACCTCTGATGCCAGACAACAGCTCCATGTCTGCCCGGATGGATTGGCTAGAGAGAAGTTGAGGGTCTGCCATCCCAGGAGGGAGGGAGCCTGTGGTTCTCATTCCAACCCTGGGTGGAGTGTTGGACAGCTGAAGTCTTCACCCAGTGAGGGTGCCATTTTCATGATTCAACCACGCAGCTGTCAGCTCCAAGCGCCCTTCCACAACCACCATGTGCTCAGCCTCCTCTTCTTGCCTTAGAGGAGGTGTTTCTCTGGGAGAAACAGGGCCTAGGAGAAGGAGGTGAATCACCAAGAAAGGGACTTTGGGGGCCTGTCTAGGCAGAAAGCTCCTAGAGACCTGTCCACAATCCACTCAACAACTTTTAACAAAGCTCCCAAACTGAGCCATGCCATATGCCAAGGGCTGGGGACAAAAAGATGGGCAAGTCCCTTTTCTTGGGAGCTGTCAATCAACCTGAAGGCTGACCTGCAGCAATTATCATACAAAGTGATAAGGAAGGTGCAGACCTGAATATGAGGAAAGGACTACTCAGGTCAGACCAGGGGGATCAACAGGGCTGCGTGGAGGAGAAATCACTAAGCTGTTGAAGCACCTTGAGCCCACTTCTATCAGAGAGTGCTGTCACATTCCCTGTCCTCTGAAGCAACAGACTTGGAATCTGAGGATGTGTCACAGCTCTGGTCCGGCATGAAGTGATTCAGACATGGATGCTGCTTTAGGTAATAGGATGTGCTTTGGAGACCAGCAGGCTAATAATTGCTCCATTAGCAGGAACCTGAGCTTGATTCTCTCTGAGGTCTCCCCCTTTCAGCTCACTGCAGCATTCTTCAAAGGTTCTTCCCAGTTCCCACCCACCATCTTGCTCCATAAGCAAATGTTCATCACATGGATGACCATAGGGCTGGTGATCTCTCATCATGCCCCAAGGGATGTGGGCTCGAAGCCAGTCCCTCAACCCTATAAATTGCTTGGTTGGCCAATGGCCAGCTGCTAAATGCATTGGAGTTCCTGCCCTGCCACCAACCATATCCAAGTTGAAACTGTCTTGGGGCTATGCAAAGCACCAAGAAAGAGAGCCTACGATACCCCCACGGAAATGTGGAGGGTTGGGCAGTCTCTGCTTTAAGGTAGGAGCTGAGACTAGATGATGGTCTCTTGCTGCAAAGGTAACCACAGAACCAGTGGCTTCTCATCAAACACCAGTGCCTGACTACCACTCATCATACTCATAGACACACACATACCATAGCCTCTTGTCAGCTTCTGTTTTTAGAGCATCACTGAAGACTGTGTAGGTGAAGTTGTCCAACAAGGCTTCATAGATGGGCTCCCTGCCAGCCATTCTCTTTGAGGTGAAAGGATTCCAGATCAAGCTGTACTGTCAGAGAAGATCTCAGTGTCAGTCACCACATTACGTGCTGCTATACAGCTGAGCCTACACAAGGAAGTTGCAGGATCAATGTGGGAGCTGGCTTTTCCCCCAGTGGATCATTCCCATGGAGCTCTCCACAGGGCTGAACTGGCCCAAGGAATTGAATTAGACCACAAAAGGATACCTTGCCCCACCTAGCCCTGCCCAGCCTGCTACCTGGAGCTGCCTTCTAAATAGAAAAGGAGACTGTACAGTTGGCACAAGCTGGTGCCTACTTCTAGATCTCTGTTGTCCTGAAACTGTTTCTGTGTTATCCCAACAGCTTTCCTGGTCTCTATGCCTTTCATTCTCTCCTTAGGTGAGCCTAAGGGCATTGTTTCAGGACAAAACTAGACACACAGCTGAGAGTCCGGCCCTGGTAAGTCCCAACCCTTCTCTACTGGCCGGGCCTGGGATACACCCATACTTACGGCAGCCACACACAGATGCCCAGCTTGACTTAGGCTGGGGCTACTTCCTTCACATATAACTGTCCTCTCCCCTACAATATACACATGCACACAGAGCCTCCCAGAAAACTGCCTTGGCTTGCTCAGAAAGGGGAATGCACATAATTATCAAATGTCAGAGCTGAGAAGAAATCTAGAAGTCATCCAGCTTAACATCCTCTTGACAGATGGCTGGAACCAAAGCCTAGAAATGAGGATCAACTTGCCTACTGTCACCTGGCATGTTCCTAGCACACTCTTGTCTCCTGACTCCCAGAGCAGTGCTCTTCTCAGACCATCAAGTTGCCTCCTGGTCTGTACCTTCAGCAACCATAGCATCAGCTTCTGCTCGGGTTCTTCCCTCTAATGCAGAGTTGGTCAGAAGCTGGCAATTATGACTGATAAGGGGTTTTGAGATTTAGCCTCCATCTGAAGAAGCCAGGCTATGTGGTATGCTGGTTAGCAAAGGGAATCAGAATATGCCATCCAAAATATGCCATTGAAGGCAATTAAGATGCAACAAATGCAGAAGGAGCTCTCTACCCTCTCTCAATCTGCCTAGAAGCAGTGCATAATTTTCCCTTTGTGAAGATGTTCCCCTTCCCTGTTCTGTACAGTGAACAACTCTTAGAGACAAAATGTCAGCACCAAAATGAGTCTACATAAGTAAACCTTACTAAAATAACCCTTATCTTCCCTCAAATATTGGTTTTCCTCATATATTTACCTGCCCACAGCAAACTGTGAGCCCAACCACCCCTTAACCTGTTTCCCTTGTTCTCCACATTTTATTACCCTTTGTTAAGATGGTATATAAGCCCAAAATTCTAATACCCCTTTGAGTTACTCATCACTGAGCTCTTCCACATGAATGCCTGTTACACATGTAAATAAACTCTCATCAAAGTATTTTTCCTCCTGCTAATCTACCTTTTTTCAGTTTAATTCAAAATCTCCAGGCACTAAACATCAGATGGTAGAAGACAAATATTTTCTTCTCTTACTTTAGGAACCCAGCTATAGCAGCACACAGGTCTGAATTCCAGTTCAATCACTAAGCAGTCGTATAACCTTGACAGGTTACTTTACCTCTCTGGATCTCAGTTTCACCATCTGCTAAATGGAATGATAATGTAATCTACCTCACAAATTGTTGTACACATTAAATGAGCTAATATTAAAGAACATGTCACAGAGTAAGCACTATATGAACCTAGGCTATTATTATTATTAGAGTGCTTATTATAAATGCATATTCAAGTTCTCACCCTTAGAGAATCTGATTCAACGCATCTGTATTGGGAATCCATTATCTGCATTTTAGCAAACATCACTGGTGACTTTAATGGGAGTGTGGGGGGGTGGGTGGCTCCAAGGACAAAATCAGGAGAAATCTTGCTTTCAAGGTTGGGGAAGTGTATATTGATCCCATTCTAGTATGTAAAAGGCTTTCAATGACCCTATTAGCTTCTTGTCTAAATCTCTACACCCACATTTCTCAAAGTTGTCTCCTGCCCAGGAAGGCTTATTAAAAAAGACTGATTCTCAGGCCTTGTCCCAAACTTCTTGATCCAACTCTTGAGCTAGGCTTTGGGAAACAGCCTTTTAAATACTACCCTCCTCCCAAGGTGATTCAGAGGTGCACTGAAGTTTGGGATTCACTGACAAAGAGTGGGTTTCCATGGCCCAACCCAGCCCAGCATGTTGGAATGCTGACCACTGAAGATCCCTGTGGATCGGCACTGCTGACAAGAGAGCCCTGGGTTGTCCTTTGCTCCCCCTCACCTCACCCACTCAGGCTGCCACTCCATAGATCTTGTTCCCAGCCTGGGTGGCATTTCCATGACAGCCCCTCATTTCCTGCCAAGAACAGAGCCGGCCTCTCTGATCCACTGGGCTCTCTGCCCAGCCAAGCAGTAGGTGGCATCCTTGAAGACCACTTTGCCCTCTTCTCCCTCCAGACTTCAAGGCTGCACTGCAGAGGGAGGAGATCAGGGGCATCATTTAAGAGGCTGCTCAGACCAAGCATAGGGAGCGGCCAGGAAGACAATCCTCAGCCCAGACAGCCCCTCCCACCCTGCCCAGACCTCTGTGTACTCATGCAAGATAATTCAGTTACCGGGAATGCAGACTGGAGAGATAACCTGATTTAGAAGCTGAAATCATCTGAACTAGGGAGGGAGGCTGGGGTGCAGGAAACAGCTTTCACCAACCCAGGAAGGCTGAAACAGTAAACAGGGAAAGGGGGATTGGGTAGAGAAACAGTAGGTGGCTGCCCAGAAAGGATTATTGCTGGGGCTTGAATGTTGTGAGAGGGAACTGCCACCCTCAGCCAATCCAAGAGTTCACTCATCCCTGTGAAAGCCTCTGTGAATTCACTTTTTCAAGAGTGTTCAGGTAACCATCATCTGGCGTATACAGCCATCCCAGGAGGAGATAAGTAAAGAAACCTATAAAGTGTCAGGAAGAAAAAAAACTTTTCTGAGATTTAATTTGAGTCATTGATCACCAACTACCCTAGGAACAAATTATTTCAGTGTGAGCCGTCATCTGTGAAAGCCGGTGGCTTGGCTGCTGCAGGATCCTCAGGGGAGGAGGCTTCTGTGACGCTCAGATCAAGGTCAGAGGCCTGGGGACCCTTCCTCCCCCATCTTCTTCCTTCATACCAGAGAACCAGCACTGGGCAAAGTCCAGAGCAGCATCCCTCCTTCTTCAGCCCAGCCAAGGGGCCTCTTCTATAGTCTCACATCCTTTGCTGCCTGGAAGTTCTTCCTGCAGTCTCATTTCCATATACCTGCATCTTTGGAGGGAGATGCTCCAGTGGAAACAGGCTAACTGGCCTCTGTAAAGAAAAGGAAGTGACTACGAATCTTGGAGAGCAGTTCATTTCATTTATCTCTGTCTACTTTTTCTCCTGGCATAGAGAGATCTTTCTCTGCAAATGATATGTCTTTTTGATAACCCGCCTATTCCATATCAGATGAGTGCAAGACAGTGAAGGCCAGTCCTCAGACATTTTACACTAGATTTGTAGATTGAAACAACAGAACAGGAGCCCACCCACTCTGCAGGTGCCAGCTAGTGAGACCAGACACGTAACCACCAGATTCACTGTGGAGAGTGGAGGTAGAAGTTGGGGCAGGAGGTGGCTGCACCCTGCCCTGGGGAACAGCTGCCTCTGAGCAGCACTGGAAGCTCCTATATTAATTAGGCAAAGGACAATCCAGCAATGAAGGAGTTAAGCAACAGCCAAGCATCCCCCCACCCACTCCCACTGGACTCAGATGGATAACCGGTCAGTAAAATGACCCCAATGGAAGGAGTCCAGAATCTTCCACTCTGATCCCAGGAGGTATCTGCACTCCTCACAGCACAAATCAGATCACTCAGAGTGACGGTGGGGTTGGAGGGTGGAGGGGAGAACAGAGAGAAGACATTGCCTGGGCAGGGACTGGCCCAGGGCAGAACCTTCAGCTCCTGGGGCCTGAACCTGGAATTTTTATTAGAAGGGAGAGCTCTCTGATGGACCTGACCCCTCTGAGTCTGCACATCTGCACTTTTTTCTTGAGAATTTGTTAGTGCTCCAGAAGAGGCATTCCCTGTGGACTTGTCTTTCCCTGGTGTGGTAAGGCAACGGAGAGCCTTCTCCTGGCAGCTAATCCCTCACCGAAGCTGTCAGGGTAAGATGAATTAGTAGGATGAAAATAAATCAGATTTGCGAGAGCATCAGAAAGGCCGAGCTCCCGAGTCTGACAGAAACCAGAGACCCCACTCCTCCACTCTGGTGGAAGCACCCACTCACCCACTCTGCTGGCCTTGACTGTCCCAGCTGTTCCCACAGCTCCCCCCTCTCCTGGCCCCAGCTCCTGCCCAGTGAGAGGAGAGAGCTGCCCTTTGGCCTCCCCTAACACCCCACAGGGTCCTCTGCTTGGGGCACGGTCCTTGGGAAAGGCCTGCAGATTTATAGGCCTCAGCTGTGGACATTCCACCCTGCCATTCCTACCCCTCACAGCCTCTGAGCATCCTCCTGAGTCCCTCTCTCTCTTTCAGCAGTGCCCATGGTGTCTGATGGGCGTGGGGCAGGAAGGGGAGGCTGACCTCTGGATCCAGAGACTCCCAGCTTGAAGGGGTCACTCTTTCCTCAGGCTGGAGTGCCACTCTCCTGGGACCTGCCCTGCTGTGACCTGATAGTAGCTCAGAAGGGCCTGTTTACGGAAAAAAAAAAAAAAAAAAGGCAGGACTATTCATTTCATCACAGGCCCAGCTGTGGAGCAGGGGCCCTTTCCTCTCTAGAATATTCTACCCTGTAATAAACTTCAGGCTAGGCCTGCAGCGACAGTGCTCAGGAAACCCCACCTCCTCAAAGCAAATTACATGTCCCCAGTTTGAGAACAATGTGAGCTAAGTCTAATAAAGTCATAAAAATGTCAATGAGTTGTTTGTGTAGGAAAAGACAATGGCTGGAGGTGGAAATGTGGTGTCATGAAGAAGACTGCAGACTTGGACACAGGAATCGTGGATCCGGGCCTCTTGGCTCATTATCTCAGCAAGACCCCGACCTTGTTCATCCTGACCTGGAGGAAGCCTGGGTTCCATCACTGGCTGCTGAGGTCTCTCTGATGATGAGTTAGGGAACTTCCTTAGAAGCTAAAGTCATTGTTAAAATAATTGTTAAAGAATAATGGGCGTAGAAAGCTAATTGAGAACACAGAGGCAGAATGAGGAATGAGAGATCTGGGACACAATCTGAGAGCTGGGGGCTGGCATCCAGCCCAGGAAGCAGTGCTGTGTTCCTAGGGCCAAGAGGCCCAAAAGTTCAGCCAGCCATCCTTACCCAGAGCCAGGTCCTGGAGAAGCTCTTGGTAGGTGATGCTCCAAGGAAGGCCAGGGGTCCAGGAGCCCCCAGTAGATGCCTCAGGCTCCTCCTCAGGAAAGCGGTGTCCTGGATTGGCTCCGTGTCTGGTGGGGCCCGGCCACCTGACTGGGGCACCTGGCTGTCATCATGCCTGAACCATCCAACCTGCGTGTGATTTAGCTCAAACCTCCACTGGGTGGCACAGCAGTCAGGCATGATAGAAGAGCACCAGGGTCCTGGTGGTTAGCTGGGCACTCTTGAGCAGGCTGGTGACCCCCTGGTGAGCCCCGACAGGCCATGTGTAAAACATTGCTAACACATCTGTACTTTGCAGGGTTGTTCTAAGGATCAGATGCAACGAATGAAGAGCACTGCAGTCTTTAGCAGAAATGGGTAGTTATCTTGTGTTAGTTATTAGATAATATTACTTATTTTATGCAGTCTCACAAACAATATGAATAATATAAGGAGGAGAACAATGTCCACCCCCTCAGGGCAACCATTCTTCAGACACAGATGAGACCATGAGTGATGGTAGCTCCCTCTCCTGTCCAACTTTGTCCACTCTCTGCACACCTTCCTCTCCCAGGCAGGACCTAGGAAGCCAGAACCTGCAGGTGAGCCCAGTGGTGGATCCAGCAATGAAAATGTGGAGAAAGCAGAGCTAGAGAGAAAATCAAAGTGTCTTAGAACCATTCATGTAAACTGTTTAGACTCCGAGGGCAAAAAGATTAATGTGAAAATCCCATTCCGAGAAGCTAGTGGCCATACGTCAGCAAGTACCTTCAAGATTGGATACGCATCTGAGGTTTGAGGGAAAGTAAGTAATGTGCCGATGCAGGAATCACAGCTCTGAGAGACAGGAGACAAAAATCTCTCTCTCCTCATCATGCAGTCAAGCCCAATTTATGGCTTGTATTTCTGGCAAAAGTGTCTGAGAGAAGCAGAGCCCAGCAGGCACCGAGAGTGGTCTGACCCAGGAATGGGCCTCTCTGGAAGGAAGAAGGAGGAAGCAGACCTGTGCGTGCATGGCTACAAGAAGGGGCCACTGTGAGGGCAGCCAGTGGGCACTGGCAGAGGGACACCTTTGGCTGGGCAGCCAGAGAAGCTCAAAGCCCTGCAGCTGAAAGAAAAATGTCCTTATCCACCTAACTATTCTTCGAGACCAGGCAGAGAAATTGACAATGTTGATTCATTTAGCTCAGCAGTATTCAGGTCAAAATCAATCTTGTCAAAAATCCATCACCCACACTCAATAAGTAAGAAAAGGGATACAGGCTCCAGGGGGGAATCAATCACACCCCAACAGGGGAGCAGCCGAAAACAGATCTATCATGGCCCCTCGATGGAGGCTTCCATTACTCAACATGCTATTTCTTGAATGCACCCTGGGGGACCCCACCCAAGGTCATGGGCACCAGCCCCAGCCCCTAACAGTAGCCAGAACTAAGATGGCCCAAGAACAGGTGGTCACTCTACTGATTATCTCTCTGCTTCCCGAGAGTCAACATTCAGCAGGGTGGCACCGCCCGGCAGAAGTCATTTCATACATTCCTTGACTTCAAGAATCATTGTCACGTAACTCTCCCGCTGTCCCCAAATCACTATGGCTGCCTCATATCTGTAGGAAAGGGAAATAATAGCAGCTTAACAGCTTCTCCAATGGACCAAGCTAAGGCTGCTTCAGTCCCCTGCTAGGAAAAGCTGAGTGGCCCCTGCAGAGCTTCCCAGTCTTAAGGAATTACATGATACAGAAGCCAAGAATTGTCTCTTGTCCCTGGGCCAGAATCCAGCATCCCCTGAGGGTGGTGTTATGGCACCCCTGACTCCTCCAGACTCAAAGGAAGTGTGTGAGTGGGGCCACAGAAAGTTCCTTGGGAGCCCAATGATGGAGAGGCCTCGGTCCCATCCCCCACCATTCACTAGCTATGTGAGTTTGAGACAATTATTAAACTTCCATATGCCCTACTTTCTCAGACATAAAATAGAAATCATAACAATGCATACCTCTAAGGATTGTTGAAGATTCAGTGGGACTTCACATGTGGAGGACTGACATATAGATAGTGCTGAGTCGGTGAAAACTCTCATTAGACAGTGGTTCCGTCTGGTACTGGGTCTTTGCTTTTCTTTTCATCTTTCTACCTCAAACAACTTCTAGAAAGTGTTGACATCATTCATTCATTAATTTATACATTCAGCAAGTATATATTGAACATCGATTATTCTAGATCTGTTCTAAACGCTGGAAGGATAGTGTACACAGGAGGTGGCAGGGACAGATCACCTATAATCAAATAAAATAATTGCAGATAATAATAAACAGAAAAATTAACTAGAGAGTGGGATGTCATGGGCGAATATTTAAAATTGATACACCAAAGTCCTCTCTGAGCTGGAGATGTTTGAGTTAAAGCCCAAATGCTAGGAAGAAGTCAGCCACATGGAGATCTGGAAGGAGGATATTCCAGGCAATGAGCATATAGGGAGCTGCTGGGGGAGCTGGGGAGAGCTGAAGGAGGGAATGGCATGGAGAGTAGATGGGAGAGATCAGGCAGGCCTGAGGAGGTCATGCCAGGACACTGTGTCTTTAGTCTAGATGCAATGTGAAGCCACTGGAAGTGGTGTCTGATAATGTATTTTCAAAAGCACATGAAAGGTGCTATTTGGAAAATGGATTGAAGCAGGACATGAGCATAAGCAAGATGAATTAAGAGGCTTTTGCAGAGCTCAGGGGAGGAAGGTGATAGTTTTGTGTAGGGAAGTAGTGTAAATAGGTGCTAGGGTATAGGAAATATTTAGGAGGTAGAGACAATAGCACTTGCTGATGAATTAGATGTGGAAGATGAGAGATGACAGGAATCAGGATTTCTCCAGTTTCTGTCTTGAACCACTAGATAGATGGGATACTAATTATTGTTAAGGGGAAGACCCAAGGAATGGGTTGGGATGGGGGAAGTGCAATTAAGAACTCTGTGAGAGTTAAAGTACATATTAAATATCCAAGTGGAGATGTCATGTATGAGTGGTTAGACTTGGGAGTCATTGGTTAATGGATGTTATTTAAAGTCACAGGACTGGGTGAAATCAGCAAGGCAGAGAGTGTAGCTAGAGAAGGAGGAGGGGGAAGCCTGAGCCCCCAGAATTCTATCCGAAACCTCCAGCTCTTTGGAGGTATATGGTTGCCAGAACAGAGTCACATGAGTAAGGGGTGGGGATGGGGATTTGAGGCAAAGGGTTCTTGGGAGAACAACACCTGGAAGAGAGGGATGATGGTCACCTTCTGAACACACACGTAGGGGCGCAAGCTATGCTGGTCCAGCTCCTTCCTAGAGAAAGGTGGGATCTTATTGTATGCAGACTTTGCTTGCTGAGTGAATATTCCTGAAAGGTAGGTGGCATCAGGCCCCTTATGCCACCAACATATGAATTTGGGGAAAGGGAAAAGGAGGAACTACCTTACACCCCACCCCCATGCTATGCTGGGGTCCACCTGAAATCAACAAGATCCGGCTTTTTCCTTTTCTATGTGCTGCTGTCACCAGGGGTGGGGGCTGCCCACTGACCAAGCAGTTCATCACACTCAGCCACATCCTGAGTCCCCTTCAGGGTCTGCCAGATGACTGAATAACTCGAGAAACCACAACGTGTTTACCCTTGTGTCCCCACAATAAAAATAAAAAATAAAAATAAAAATATAAAAATAAAAATAAAAAAGATTTCTATTTTATGTCTGCCCGACACCCAGCCCCTGGTTAGTTAATAGCTGACTGAGTGAACAAATGGACAAACAGCTAGTAGTGTGTGCAAGAAGAAGGGACCTTTGGAGGCGGTGTAAGGAGTGTGTGGAAGTCCTTGCCTAGACAGGCATAGGAAAGTGAGAGAGGACTGCAGGAGAGCGCTCTGCAGGAAACAGAGGGGTCGCAGGCAGAGGTAGGGCTGAGGGGCTGTCCCCCCATCCCCCCCCCCCCCCCCACCTCCACATATACCTGTTTCAGGAACGATGAAAGAACTGGTAAAGGGAGCAGTGAAGAAGTAGGTAATGAACTCAATTTCACAGCTGGGTGGGTTGGGATCATGCTGAGGGAGTTAGTTTCTGGGACAGCAAAGAAGCTTCGACTTTTCTCTGTCTTCCTATCTGGTTCATCCAGTCAGGTGCCAAGATAAGTCCAGCGGGGGAATCCAGGCTCCAGTGCCCCCCTGTGGACCCCGTCACTGCATGCAACCTCTGCCTTCTCAGACGTGCTCTGGTTCCGGATCCATGCCTCTGCTCGCCAGTATGGCCTCTTTTAAAGATACATGCAATGTTAATAATGATAGCCACCATTTATTAAGTTCTTCCTGAGTGCTATACACAGGTCCCTCGTGCAGTCTTAATGCAAACCTTGAAAGGTGAGCACTATTTTTCCCACTTCACAGATGTGGAAACTGGGTTCAGAAAGGTTAATTTGCCCAAGATTTTATAGCTAGTAAGCAATAGAGCCAGGATTCTAGCCAGCTATATCCAATTCCAAATTTCCTACTCCAAACTATTTTGTTACATTGATCCTCAGAATAAACAAATCACCATGCATCACATAAAGTAGCTGGGGAAGGGGAAGGGACACTTGACCCACAAGGCATTAGGCATGGTATAATCTGCATGCATGAACTCATGTGCCTTGGGTTCTACCTTGAAACATCTGGTCATAAAAGCACTGTCAGATACTGCCTACTGTTTCCTTAGGAGTGGAACCAATTCTCCTTCTCTCAAGGCAGAATATCCTGTCCAGCTGGGCATAGGAAAGCAGATGGACATTCTTCTCCCAGAGCTGAGATATCGGATTTTATCAAATAGAGCTTCTCCTATTCTTCCCCCAAAGATAGGCAAAATGATTGTTGTGTAGAATGGAACTGAAAGTCTAGGTGCATCCCCAAGGGTTGAAAAGATTACCAAGTTCCAAGACCAGATCCGCCAACACCTCCAAAAAAAGAACCCGAATGTGACCAGTCTGGCCTCTTCATCCCAGGGGTCTGAGGCCCCCCAGAGCCCCTCCTCTGAACCCTGGCTCCTTTCTCAATCCCTGTGATACAAGTGCATTCGATCAGTCCCCCACAGACCTCCTGGACCGATTCCTGCTGCCCTTTGCATAGCCCACTTTGTTCAGCAAAAGTGGTTGTGGTTCTTAACCCTGTACCCTGCCTGGGATCCTGCCCAGTACTTTCCACTGAGGCCTGCCGGTTTTCTTTCAGTTGTAGTCACTTTCTGTTCCTTGGGACACCTTTGCTGTATCTCCAGGAAAGCTCTGTGGATTATAATGATCTCTCTGATTTATCCATCCTGGAGTGTAGACCCCACTTGGAGAGGTTAGGATGGGCCCTTGCCTTGTGGAATCTGGAATCAAATGAATAAGCTTAGAATCCTAAGAAAACCTGAGCCTGGGGTATGCTACCTGTCAGTGTGCTTTAGACTGCATGTTTCAGAAAAATCTGACTAGCCATGACTTAAGCCAGTGCTTTTCAAACTGTAACATGTATTGGAATCACCTGGAGGATCTTTTTGAAATGCAGTTTCTGATTCAGTACATCTGGAGTGAAGCCTGAGATTGCATTTCTGGCAAGCTCCCAGGTGATGCTGATGCCTTAAAAAACAAGGCGTTAACATTTTAAACATCAAGGATATATATATATATATATATATATATATATATATATATAGCTTATTTATAAGAAACCTAGAGATAGGTGACCCCAGGATTGCCTCAGCACTCACCGATGTCTCTATCAAGCTTTGTTCATTTTCTGCTCTGTTATCATCATCCTCACAAGATGGCTACCAAAGCTCCAAGCATCATGTCCTCACGTAGCAGTGTCTCAACCAAGAAGGAAAAGTGCAGGGGCAAAAAAAAAATGACTTTCCCCTTTATCTCTCTTATAATCAGATAGTAAAATCTTTCTCACAATCCCTCCAGACTTTCACTTACATCTAGGCCAGAACGGGGTCCCACTGCCCATCCCTGGACCAGTCACTATCAACAGGGGGTCAGATTGCCACGACTGGCTTAAACCAGTTAGGTTTCACTCCTCCTTGGGGCTGGGAACATCTTCACCTGAACAAAAGTCAGAATCATCTTAGCAAGAAGAAGAATGGCTAACATGTAGGCAGTCAACAGTGGCTTCCCAGATGTGAAGAAGCCATCTTCAACCACACAGCCAAGCCTCTAAACCACTTTGCCCTTCCCTCCAGAGAAGCCTTCAGGCAAAAGGAGGAAGAGGAGGGCAGGCCAGCAAAAATTCAAGATGAGAAAAATGTAAGGTTTTAGGGAGCAGAGTGGGCCACATGGGATCATGCACATAACAACATTTCACAGACAGTAAAATGCCCCAGGAATGCAAACAGTTGTGGTGGTAGCAATTAGTATCACTCCTAGTCCCGTGGAATGTGGGGGAACAATGGAAGCAGAAAGAATGTCCTCCCCCACAGCCTGTCCCCCCCCCAGCCAGATGACCTCGGTGACTCTGGTGGGAATTTTCTCTGCTTCTGATTCTCTCCCTCTTTGTTGATTGTAACTGCCCAGGGATCAGCTGATACTGCTGGCAGGGCTGGATGGGCTGGCATGAGGCTTCTGCCAGAGGAGAAAGAAGTATTTGTTGTGGAGGAAGGATTCTTGTTCCCTGGTGGTGAGAAGTCAAAGAGCCAGAGGCCGAGGGTACACTGAGGGCACCATGTCCTCTGCCAAAGGGCAGGGCCCTTTAGGCACAGCTCCTGCTGCCCAGGACTTCACACATGCTGTTCCTTTCTTCAGAGACCCTCTTCCCACTATGCTCCTAATGTCTGGCGTCTGGCTCCTTCCCAGCTTCAATAGACATTGAGCATCCCTAATCCAAAAATCCAAAATCCAAAGTGTTCCAAAGTCGGAAACTTTTTGAGCACCGACATGTTACCTAAAGGAAATACACATTTGGAGCATTTCAGATTTCAGACTTTTGGATTTGGAATATTCAACTGGGAATTAGATAATACAAATATTCTAAAATCTGAAATCTGAAGCACTTCTGCTCCCAAGCATTTCAGATAAGGGATACTGAACCTGTATCCCCTCTGTAGAGAGGTTTTCCTTGGCCTCGAAATCAAAAGCAGCCCCTCCCTTTTCCTCCTTCCTCACCCCTACTCTCTGACTGTGGCTAATTTTTCTTCCTCAGCTTATTCACTACAATTCATAATTATTTGCTGGTTTATTGTCAATTAATCTGAAAATAAAAAGCAGCGACCACTTTCATCATGATACCACCTCCTCAGCCCAGGGTATGGCACATAGTATTCACACAGAAAACATTTGTTCAATGAATGAATGATTGCATTCAAAGCTGTTCTCCGTCTCCAGAGTGGGAGAGCCAGAGAAAACATTTAAATGAGGCAAAAGAAATTTAGTATAGCTTCAAGGGACGAACTTTCCAACCATGGTGGTAGGCAACCTCTAGAAGGGAAGAGCAAAGCACTGTGACCACACATATATCTGTCATTCTGGATGGGGTGAGGAGGAGGCTGTAATGGTTGATTTCAGGTGTCAACTTGACTGGATGGAGGGATACCCAGGTAGCTGGAAAAGCATGATTTCTGGGTGTGTCTGTGCAGGTGTTTCTGGGAAAGACTGGCATTTGAATCAGTGGACTGAGTAAGGAAGATCTGTCCTCATCTTATGTGGGTAGGCACCATCAAATCCACAGAGGCCTGGGTAGAAAAAGAGCAGAGAGGCAAACTCTCTCCCACTTCTGGAGCTGACACCCTTCTCCTGCCCTTGGATATGAAAACTCCAGCTTTTCTGGCTTTGGAACTCCAGGACTTATGTTAACAACTCCTTGGGTTCTCAGGCTGAGAGTTATACTATCAGTTTCTCTAGCTTGCCGTCTATGTGGGACTTCTCGGCCTCCATAATCACATAAGCCATTTCCCCTAGTAAGTCCCCTTTCATGTCCTCTATGTATCTTTGTATCCGTCAGTGTATCTTTCCACACATTCATCTAGCTAGCTAGCTAGCTAACTAGCTAATCTCTCTCTCTCTCCATCCATCCACATCTATGTATCTATCTAATCAGTCTCTCTCTCCATCCATATCTATGTATCTGTCTATCTAACCTAATCTCTCTCTCTCTCTCTATCTAATCTACATCTCTCCATCCATCCATATCAATCTATTATCTATCTATCTATCTATCTATCTAGCCATCTATCTAGCCATCCATCCCTCCTATTGATTCTGTCTCTCTGCAGAGCCCTGACTAGTATAGAGGCCCACTCCACTTCATGGTTAGACAGCTTCCAGAAGGTACCACTGACCTAAGGAAGACATATAATGCAGGTGTCACCCCCACCAGCACCCCCATCTTCAACAGCAATAATAAATTACCTCATTGTTAGCTCCTCTGATCCCTGATGTTCCAGCTTCTGATTCCAGAAACCCCATCAGTTTTGGATGAATGGGAGGGTTGAGTGGGATCAGGGCTAGGATCCTGGCTCTAGATCCTGGTCCACTGGGCCATGTGATGAGTGGGAAATTGGCTGGAATGCCAAAACCATGAACCAGAACAGTGAAGTCATTCCCCAGCAAAATTGAAGCTTGACGACAGGGCGGAGCAGAGAGAAACACCAATCACTCACACCTGGCTTAAAGTTTTCACTTATCTGTACTGGTGGTAGCTTGAAAGAGCTCCTGGTACATCCTGCCTGGTCCAGAGCAACAGTAATAACTACCCAGGCCAGTGAGCCCACAGGAGCTAAATCAAGCAGCAAGTCTTAGAGGAACACAATCAGTTCACCCCAACCCCTTTCCTGCTCATCTTCACTGGTGTGCAGAGAAATTCATCCAGAAGCTTCATGTGATTCCACCATTGCATTATGATATTAGCCCATGCCAATAAGCACGGCAGAAAATAAGAGCTGAAGGAAGCTCAAAGTAAAAGCACAGTGTGTGTGTGTGTGTGTGTGTGTGTGTGTGTGTGTGTGTGTTGGGGTATAGGTGGGCAGCCTACACAGAGGCAAGTTGAAGGTGCAGACAGAAAGGAGGACTTGTGTCAGGCAGTTGGGTATACAATGGTGGGCTACTTTTGGAGAACACTGTATTCACTCACTCACCCATTCATTTATTCTTCATTCATTCCATGTGTTCTAAGCACACACTTTTCCCCAGGCGCTGTGCTAGTCATTGGGTTTGAACAATGAACACATTCCTGCCCTTGTGGAGCTTGTAGTCTGTAGGGAGACTCAGAAATTAATCAAAGATTCCCAGATTGAAACTGTGGTAAGTGCCATGATGAGATGAGAGTGTTTAACAGATGTTGGTCAGAGCAAGCTCTCTCAAAGATGTGAGGACAGAACTGACTCTGCAGGAAGAGGAGGAGTACAGCAAAAAGTATTCTGTG
Organism: Ateles fusciceps; assembly: GCA_036589455.1. Classification (NCBI taxonomy): domain Eukaryota; kingdom Metazoa; phylum Chordata; class Mammalia; order Primates; family Atelidae; genus Ateles; species Ateles fusciceps. The sequence continues at coordinate 2,254,106 of JAZHEH010000579.1, read as the reverse complement.
CAGCAGGAACAATATGTGTGAATATTCTGAGGTAGGAAAGAGCAGAATGAAGGCAAATGATGACTCTGGATCTCTTTCGTGACCCAGGAGGATCCAGGGAAGGCAGGCATAAGCGGAGCCCTCCCAGTGCCCATCCCCCTACTCCACCCCAAGATGAGGGCTGGCTGGGCCCAGCCAACAGCTGACCAGGAACATGGAAAACCCTGTAGCCTTGGGTCTCCCTGGAGAGGGAGCTTTGAAGGGTCCCCTAGAAATGTGCTGTACTGGTCTTGCTTTTCCCATACTGTCCTTTTGGGCATCACAAAAAGATATAGGAAGCCACACTGCTGGCTGGCTGGTAATGTAGAGGGCAAGTTACCTCTGTCAGCATACCCCTTCATCCCCCACCTTTCTAGGAAGGAAGGCACTGTGTGTCTTCTCCAGGACGTTCTGGCTCAAGAACCAGGGAACCAAAATGGCTTTTCTTGAACAAGCATTCCAAGATCACCAGGTGTTTGTTCAAGGCCAGACTTCACACTTCACAGGATCTCATAGGCCATGCTCCAGATTTTCCTTTCCTTTATTCTTTTCTCCTCCTCATTCCCCCCTGCTATTGTTTAAATAAACTTTTTAAAAATTGAAGTGTGGCTTACAGGAAAGGACACAAATCCTAAGCATTCAGTTATTTTTCACAAAGTTAGCACACTCTAACATGTGAATAATGAAAGACTCCCGGAGGGCCGGGGGTGGTGGCTCACGCCTGTAATCCCAGCACTTTGGGAGGCCGAGGCGGGCGGATCACGAGGTCAAGAGATCGAGACCATCCTGGTCAACATGGTGAAACCCCGTCTCTACTAAAAATACAAACAAATTAGCTGGGCGTGCTAGCGCGCGCCTGTAGTCCCAGCTACTCGGGAGGCTGAGGCAAGAGAACTGCTTGAACCCGGGCGGCGGAGGTTGCAGTGAGCCGAGGTCGCGCCACTGCATTCCAGCCTGGCGCCTGGTGACGGAGTGAGACTCTGTCTCACAAAAAAAAAAAAAAAAAAAGACTCCTGGAATGTTCCTAGCAACATCATTTGTAACAGCCCTCAAACTGGAGACAAACCTCTGATCAGCAATAGAATGAATAAATAAAACACGGTACATTCATACAATGGAATACTATTCAGCAATAACAAATGAAAAAAACACAGCTCCATGCAACAAAATGGATGAAACTGGAAAACATCATGCTGAGTGAAATAAGCCAGACTCAAAAGGACAAATATTGTATGATTCCACGTACATGAAGTATCTAAAATAGATAAATTCATAGAGACAGAAAGTAGTTCCTATCTTTGGCAGAGAATAGGTTAGAGAGGCTGGGCAGAAAAGGAAGGGGAATTATTGTTTAATGGGTATACAGCTCCTGTTTGGAGGGATAGAATATTTTGGAAATAGATAGTTGCAACATTCTTATAGTCATTTGTTGTACATGTGGACTATTTTATTTTATTTTATGATTAGACATCAAGAACTGGAATTGCTGAATCATGATACTCATACATATAACTACAGACAATTATGCCACAAAGTTTCCTAAATTGGTTGTACCAATTTATACTCATATGAATATATGAGATTATTCCTTATTTATGCCAAGCCAACACTTGATGTCCATTTTTTTTTTTTACAAATTTAGTTAATCTTGTATGTATAGTGACATTTTACCATGGTTTTGATTTATGTATCCCTGATGACCAATTGGTTGAGCACATTTTCCTGTGTTTATTGGCCATCTGGATATTCTCTTTCGTGAAATGCATTTTCAAGCTTTTACATTGGAGAAGAATGGTGTCTGTCTCTTTCTTCCTTCCTTTCTTTCGCTTGTCCTTCATCTCTCTCTTCCTTTTTTTCCTCCTTCCATTCATTCTTTCATTCTTTCCTTTTTGGATGTTTTAAAAATATTCTGGAAAAGGATTCTTGTCTTATGTAAGTGTATGCATATAGAGAATTACTTAGCATGAATAATATGCTATTTATTTTAACATTTTTCTTTATGGTTTATTTTAGCATTTTTCTTTATGGTTAGTTTCTTTTGTGTGTCTCAAGAAATCATCTATATTGGGGTCATGAAGACAATCTTCTATGTTACTCTCTAAATGCTTTATTGTTTTACATTTCACGTATTATCCCTCTTGGGTAGGTTTTTGCCTTTAGTGAGAGATGTAAGTCAAGACTCACTTACCATATACATATTCAATTGATCTAATAACCTTTATTGAAAAGAATATCTTTTACCCTCTGCACAACAGTGTATTTTTGCCATAGATCTCAGAACAATATATGTTTAGATCTGTTTCTAGACTACATTCAACTTGGTTATCATACCACTAATAACATCTTCCTTTAATTGCTTTTATAATAAATCTTGATATCTAATAATTTTCTTCTTCTTCAAGATTGTGTGATATTCTTCAAGATTGTCTTAGCTATTCTTGAATCTTTGCATTTTCATGTAAATTTAAGAATCAGCCTGTCGATCTTCACATAAGAAATATGCTGGCATTTTGGTTGGAAGCACACTAAGCTTCTAGGGCAATTCAAGGAAAATTGACAAACTTATGCAATTGAGTCTTCCAGTAAGAGAACATCATGACATATGCCTACATTACTTAGTTTTTCTTTTTTTTTTTTTCAGTAATGTTTAACAGTTTTCTTTATATTTGTCTCACTTATTTCAAGTTGTTTGATAAGCTTTAATACCATTGTAATGGCATCTTTACTGAATTTCATTTCCTAACTGCTTTCTCCTGTTAAATAGAAATGCCAAGACCTTGCTAAAATTACTTATCAGTTCTGATAACTTATTTGCATATACTTTTGGATATTATGCCTAGCAATCATGTCATTTGTAAATAATAACTCTTTTCTTTCTTTTCAATCCATATCCTTTGTATTTTTTCATGGTATTATTGCACCTGCTAGTATATCTCACACAATGCTGAAGAGAAACTGATAGCAGACATTCTTGTCTTGTTACTAATCTCAGGAGGAAGCTTTCAATATTTCACCATTAAGTTGAATTTTGGAAGAGAGACTTTACCAGAAAAGAAAGTTCCCTTCCATTCCTAGATTCCTAAGAGCTTAATTTTTTAAATCATGAGCAGTTGTGAAATTTGTCAAATGCTTTTTAAACATAAATTGAGATGATTATATAATATATCCCCTTTATTATATGAACATAATAGTTATGTTGTTCAATTTTCTAATACTAAAACATTCTTGAATTTCCAGTATAAACCCTGCATGACCATGATTTATTATTCTTTATATAAATATATTTCTGAATTGAGTTTTTTCATCTTTTCTTTATTAGAGCTGCATCTATTTACATGAGAGATATTAGTCTGTAATTTTCTTTTCTTGTAATATCCTTGTCAAATCTGACATCAAAGTTATGCTGGACTCATTAAAATGGTTATGTCTCTTTTTTATTTTTTGAAAGAGTTTATTTAAGATTGGCAGGGTTTGTTTTTCTAAAATTTTGAAATAATTTACCAGTGAAGTCATTTGGGCCCAGAGTTTTGTTTGCAGAAAGTTTTTAAAAATTAATTTTTTAACAGTATGTAGCAATTCACATGTTTTATTTTTTAATGTCAGTTTTGGTTAATTATACTTTTTTCTTGTAATTTGCTCATTTCATCTAGATTTTTAAATTTTTTAGTTAAAGTCATTCATAACCTCATCTTACTGTTTGTGTAATATCTATAAGGTTTGTAGTGATTACACCTTTTTTATTTCTGATATAAGTGATTTGTTTCTCTTACTTTCCTGATCAGTCCAGGTAGAGCTTTATAAATTTAATTAGGCTTTTCAAAGACCCAATGTTTGGCTTTATTTATTTTTTATTGTACATTTGTTTTTTATCTATTGTTTTCTGCTTTTTATTTTCTTCCTTTAACTTTTTTAAAGATTAATTATTGTTCTTTTTTGAAGTTTCTAAAAGGGACACTTAGGTAACAGACATTCAGCTTTCCTTTTCTACTGCATGCATTTAACACTATAAATTTATCTCTTCAGTTTTCTAACCATTAATGTCCTGGCTGCCTCGAATGGTCTCTTAAACTTCCACATAGGCATTTTATAATTTTATCCAGGTTTATACTTCTTACCGGGAGTGTTAGCCTAATACATAATAATCTATCAGAACCAAAAGCACCAGGATATTATGGATTTTTTAAGATGTGATTATAATGGGAGGGAACTGAAATGTTTTAGGTAGTGGATGTTGTATACTGTTTTTAACTTAGTAGGCTTTACTCTACAAAGTATGACCACTGGAGACTTTTAGTAAAATGATCACATCTGCATTTAAGAATGCTAATTATTAGTATAATGAACAACAATGAACATTTACTGAGTAACTACTATGTTAAGAGGCAGGGTAGCAGAGTAATTAGGTATGACTAGGTAGAGTGGAATCAAACTGCCTGGGGTTTAACACTAGCTCTGATACTTACTAGCTATGTAACCTTGGACAAATCATTTGATTTTTTTGAGCTTTCTAATTTGTCAAATAAGAATAATAATAATAGTTACCTCATAAGGTTATTGTGGGAGAGTGAATGAGACAGCGTCTACCACATCTTGGACAATGCTTAGAACATAATAATAATAGCTAGCACTTACTGATTTCTTAATTATCATTCACTGTATTCAAGAGAGAAAATGGGATTCAAAGAAGTAAAGTAACTTGTCCAGTGCCACACAGCTTATACATGATAGTGCTAGGATTTGAGTACAGGTCTAGATGTCTCTAAATCCAATGGCTTAGTGTGAATGAATGTAAGATGAGTTGGTGGAAGAGAAAATCTAGCAGGGGTGGCTTCTGCAATACTCCAAGAATAAAGCCACAGGGACCTTAGTTTGAGTAGTGACAGTGCAAAAAGGAAAGGAAGAAAAATATCTGAGAGAAATGACAAAGGATGCACGGGACCCGATGACTAATTTTGGGATAGGAGGATGGAGAAGGAGAGTGAGGAGTCAGAGCTGAATCATAGTGTTAAGCCTGAGTGACTAGAAGGTTGATGAAACAATAGACAGAAATAGGAGAACCAAGAGGGGGGAGTGAGCTTTGGAGGGGAGGTGTTATGCTCAGTTTTAGCCATTTAGAGATGAAGCCATCAGTTACAGATGCAAAATTGGAGCTCTCGATAAGAGGGCAGGGCTGCAGAGATCATCCCTGGAGAGGAGGCAGTTAAGGCTTTAATAGTAGATGTGATCCCCAAATGAGAGAATGAAGGGACAGGAACGAGCCCCAAGGATTTAACTTTGGGACTGAGCCAATGTTTATTTATAGATGTTCTAGAAGGGAATAAATAGACATGTAGATAAAGGAACTGGTGGATGCGATCTACTCAGACTTTCAATAAGCCTTTTGGCAAGACGCCATTTCAAACACTACAAGAAATCAGGGGCATGATGAGTACAGGAGGAAGGTGGTTTTGTCAGGAGCAAGGAATGGGCTCAGAAAAAGAAAATGAAGGATAAGGATAAGTGGATGGCCACTTTTCCAGGGACATAAGCATAAAGGATCAGTGCTAGGTCTTTACCCAGGATCTTTTGATAAGGGCATTTCCAATAAAATCTCCATGTTTGCAGTTGACATTAAATTATTTCCAGAAGTAAAGTACCAAGCTGAAGAGATTAGACTACAGGGAAACCTTAGAAATCTGTGTGGGGTGGGCAAAACGCAACAGTTCTGCTGGGTTCTCGACTCTTTCAGTCTCCCTCTCCCCATAACCAAGGCCTGAACAGTCATCTCAGTCCTGCTTTTAGGACCAATTCCATATGTAATCTGAGGAGCTTTGAGGAGCTCCTGGGCATCAGTATCAAGGCAGCCCTCTTTGTGAGATCTAATGGCTGCCCTGGGCTCCACATCTGGTACCTAGGTTAGCAGTTGCTTATTAAGTACCCTGGTGTATGTTGGGTGGCATATAAGTGCTAGCATAGTCTCAGTTTTCAAGGAGTTCACAGTTGAGAGTCTTTGCCTTTACTGGCTTCTGGAACAAAAATCCCCGTAGGGCAGGGAAACTGCCTTGCTCTTTCCAGTTGTTGTAGAGATAGTTAGTGCTAACATATATATACATGTACACATACATATACGGATGCTCCCTTACGTTTGCCAGGCTCTCTCTTGATGAGTTGGAGCCCTGCAATTAACTTTCACAAATACACTGTGAGCTGAAGGAAAGGTTTTCACTTCTAAATCAAGATCATTAATAGTGTGCGCCATCTTCTAATTCCTTTGCAAGCTTTGAAAGGGCCGGCCCACTCTCACTGGACTGCCTGATAGAGAAATAAACCTTCATTGCGCTTAAGCTACTGAGTCTGGGGATCTTCTGTCTATCCCACAAGCAAGCCCAGTCTTTCTACCAGCTAACACACTATTCTGCCCTAGAAGCTGCAGTCCTGTCCCTAAAGTCCAGCTGACCGACTGGGCCACTGCCACCTGCAGTTGTCTTCAGATATCACCTTTTCTGAGGGCTACTATCTTGCTCTCTTCTATTCAGGAAACCCTCTCAAGGTCTTCTTGATTTATTGGCTGTGCAGGCTTCCCTGAACTGGATACTGCATCCAGTCAGGCAACCTCGTCCATTAGAAATTTCTGCAACGATGGAAATAATCTATATCTGCACTATCTAATATACTAGCCACTAGCCACATGTGGTTATTGAGGGCTTAAAAAGTGGCTATGGAAATGAAAATTGGAATGTTTAACTTGATTTTAATTAGCTTAAATTTAAGTAGCCACTTGTGGCTACCATGGACCTATCTGTGGGTGGCACAGCAAAAGTATCCCCAGAGAAGTGCCCACCCCAGGGCTCCACTGTGCTTTCCCTTAATGTGCTCTGACACATTCTTGCTGATGCCTAATCCTTCCAAGTGCAACCAACTCATGAGAAGGTAGTTTAAAAAAAAAGGTGATGGGTCTGTTTTAAGATGGGTAATGTTTCGGGATAAAAATTCTAGAACATTTAAATAAATGGAAGGATTTGGAGCCAATTCCAGCGAAGAAACTTAGATTCATTAAAGATTATTTCTGAGCTCAATGTCTGCTTGCTATTGCCCAAAGGATTAACAAAATAGTGGATACCTGAAACCATACAGAGAATTAATATTCCTTTAAAGTTAGCTTCCCTCAAACTTAAAAATTATGTGCTTATTCAGATTTTTTTTTCTTTTTAGGGAGAAAACACAAGGAAGGGAGAAGCTCTACTAAAAAGAAACCTGGAGGAAGGAGGAAAAAACTGCCACTTGAGGAAAAATTTAAACATTTCAAAATTCCTGTCGGTAGGTATGAAAAAGATACAACTAAAATCCATATAGTTGGTTAAAAATGAGGTTGCCAGAACGTTCCTTTACCAGATTCTGAAATAACACACTGAAAGGAGAGAATAAAACTCTAGTGTGTGGTTTTCAGAGGTGGAATGCAACCTTGAAGACTAGGGATCCTTTAATTGCTGGGGACATGGACCCACTCAAGCTAGTTTTTAAAAGGGGATTTAATATACAGACATAATCCATTTTATTGACCTACAAAGATAGGGGAACAGGCTTTGCAAGAAATCAAGGGACCAAAACTGAAATCTCAGGTGTTGAAATTTTTTTCTCCCACAGGGCAGAATGTTCTCTTTCCCATCTGTTCCCCTGTCCTGCTCTCTGCTTTCAGACTTATTTTCTCTGTATACTCCATGGTTTTCTCACAACATAGACACGTTTTCTGACCTTGGCTTTGACTTCCAACTCAGATCTATGCCTTTCAAGTTCCCGTCAGCATCTGAGTCAGTGTCTCAGTATCCAAGTTGCACACTTCTGGGAAAAGACTGGCTCAACTGGAGTGAAGTGTCCCTCTCTGTTCCCATCAGTTTCTGTCAGTGTGAGCAGAATATCAAGGCACAGAGAGCTGTTCCAAAGAGTCATGGATTGGCTGCTTCTCTAAAAAGAGTGTTGAGTGAGAAGGCAATGGTGATCACATCTACCATCCCCTTACTTTACACACGAAGAAAAAAATGATAAGGGAGTTCAGTAGTTTACCTAAGATCTGAATTCCTGTTACTTTTTCCACAAGACATTCTTTGATAGTCCTGTAATAATAACAAGAGTTATCAGCTATTGAGTACTTACAATGTGCCAGCACTGTTTTTAGTGGTGCTTACAAATATTATCACATAGGATACTCATATATATTTTAGGAGTATATATTTTAGGACTTAGGTGTCCTTGTTCTCATATACATTTTAGGAGTTAGGTATCCTTATTGTCTCTCTTTTGCTTATTAGATAACTGAGGTTCAATGAAGTAAAGTAATTAGACCAAAGTCAAATAGCTAGTGTGTATGAGAGCCAGGTTTCAACTATAATATTTCTAAATCTTAACTACTATGTGAGATTCCTTCCTACTTTACATAATGGGTAATTATGGAATTTATCATCTCAGAAGATGATAGAAGCAGAAAATACAAATGTATTTGGATAACTGTTCAGTTACAGAACAGCTAATAGACTAGGACTACCAAGGGGACCCTTATAAGGGGAAAGACCCTGTCTATAATTTTCATTATTGATTTTCAATGTTCAGTAAAGCATATATAAGCATATAATACATAATTAATAACGGGGAAAGGAAAGAAAGATGGGTACCAGGGAGGATAGCTATGCCTTCTAACAATATGTCCCTTAAGGTATCTGTTACCAGCAGATAGATTTCTGGGCTGGGAAAAACCTATCTGGAAATCCTGTTTCCTTCTTGGGGTAAACCTGACGTGGAGTTGGGGAAACAGAAAAATAAGGAACAACCATCAAACACTGTGGAAGTGCAATACTGAAGATTTGCTCCAGGTATTCAGAAAGCCCTGAGGACATTTACTGCCGTGGGGTTCATCCAGCCAATGGCATGGTGGGATAAGACCTCAAGCTCCAGATAGGAGGATCAGTGTGAGCAAAGGCAGACACACAGGCGGTGGCAGAGGGTATGTGGAAAGTGGAACAGGGGGTGGCCACTAGCAGTTCTATGTCACTGAGAATGAAGTTTAGAGGAGGCCAGGGTGGGAGGTGAGTGTCAAGCGGTTGCCAGGGGCAGACCATGCAGGGTCCTTTACAACACATTAAGCAGCTTGGATTTTATCCAACTGATTAAAGCAGGAGAATAACAGGGTTAGGTTTGTGTTTTAAAAATAGATCTTCCTGCTCTGAGGAGGATTGATTTGAGGAGGAAAGGCCTAGGGGCAGAGAGAACCTATTGGGAATCCAGGCAAGAAATGATGAAGGTCCAAACTGGGGCAGAAGTTCCAGTGAGGAATGGAAGGAAGAATTTTGAGAAACTGATAACAAACAGAGGCAAGGGAAAGGAGCTGACAGTTAGGATGCAGAAGTTTCTGACTCGGAGCCTGCGTGGATGGGAGAGCCAGTCACTGAGAGAGGAAAGCGAGGAGGGGCACGTTTGGGAGAGAAAATGTGACATCCTTATTTGAAGTGTTGGGGAGCCTAGGAGGCTGGCAGGTGAAGATGTCTAGAAGGAAGTTCAGGGGCAAGGCTGGGCTTGAGGACGCTGATTTGGGAGTTACCTGTTAGAGTCTGAGCAGGTGAGATCACCATTCAAGAGCATATAAAGTGAGGGCCCAGGACCAAACTTTAGAGAGGAGATTGAAAAAAGGATCAAAAGGAGACAGATGCAGAACAACTAGAGAATAACAGGCTAACAAGCAAGAGGGGTGAAGAACAGAGTTTCACTAAGGCTGGAGGGACCAACTGGTCAAGTGTAGTAGAAAGAAAGACCCAGTGAAGTAAGAACTAAGTTCATTCATTAAACTTGGCTATTAGCAAATCATTGGTAATCATATCAACTCTAGTATCCATGAATTAATGAATCATGGGAAGACTTCCTTGGATTAAGAAGATAGTGGAGGTCTTTAGAGTCAAAGGAAGGGAAGACTACCCTCACCCAGATTAACATTACGGCAATGACATCCAGATGTCCAAGAGAAGCCAAGCAGAAAGTGGTTAGTTAGAAAGGATAAACATAGGCCGTTGCCCAGCACTTCGGGAGACCGAGGTGGGAGGATCACAAGGTCAGAAGATCAAGACCATCCTGGCTAACATGGTAAACCCTCATTTCTCCTAAAAAATACAAAAAATTAGCCAGGTGTGGTGGCATGCACCTGTAGTCCCAGCTACTCAAGAGGCTGAGGCAGGGGAATTGCTTGAACCTAGGAGGCGGAGGTTGCAGTGAGCAGCCTGGGCAACAGAGCAAGACTCAGTCTCAAAAAAAAAAAGAAAGAAAAGAAATGATAAATGTAAAAGAACCAGTGGTTCTGCAGAGAGAGTACTTCCTCTAGAGCAGTGCAACAGAAATCAGATAACAAGTAGGAAAAGTTTGCTGGTGGTGAGGACATAGAGGCTTAGTAAGTTGACTGGTAATTTAAGATAGAAAAGTATGATAAAGAAAGATAAAGGGAAAATAGGGTCAAGGCAGAGGTCTTTTGTTTGCTTCCTTGAGTTTTTGTTTGGCTTAACCTTCCAGTAGGCATAACCTGAACATCTTGGCAGATATATAGGAAGGAAAAATTGGAGGCAGAAGATATTGTGAGGAGGGTGTCTGATGAAACCATCTCAGAGGCAACAAGAGGAGAAATGGAGTGCACAGCTAAGGATATTTAGCCATGAGAGTTATAAGAGCTATTCTTTTTAGACAAGATAAAAGCATGAAAATAGAGATGGGAATGTTTAGAAAGGGGAAAGAAGATCCTAGACATAGTGGCCTTGGCCTTCTTAGTAAAGAAGGAGGTGAAGTCACCTCTATTTTAGGGCAGGTATGGGAGCTTGGAGACTTGAGGTTGGCTATGATGTCAAGAGGATGCATGAGGGAGCCCTCACGAGGTGAGTAAAAGCATCTGCTAAGCCAGAGGGGGAGACTCACTTGAAATTAGACCACTGTTAGTAATAGCATCAAAGGCTATAGAAAAGTCAACTGAAAGAAGCAAATAAGACTTAGTGATCAAGAAAGACTGACCAAAATTGCTACGCAAGATGGCAGGTACAGACAAATGGAGAAAATGTAAAAGGCCCATTTACAGATAACGTGAAGAGCTTAACACTTTCACAGACATTTGATCCTCCTCCTTGCCCGCCCCTCCACTAAAAAGCTCTATGGTGGTGATTGTAGGTCATTTTAGACAGGGGGTAGTGGGGGTGAAGGGAGTCAAGGTTTCTGCCTTTTGTCTGAAGGGCAACCTGTGTTGTCGACACAGGTCAACCCTGGTAATCATTCTCTGCCCCAAAGCTGAAAATGGCTGGGTTGGCAGCTTTAGCTTGCCTGCCCTAAAATTGCCAATTCAATTCATTAAACATTACTGGGCACCTTCAAGGTGACAGCACTAAGCTCGTTAGGGATGGTGGGGAGAACACAACAAATGAGACGCTCTCCTTTGTTTTACGATTTGGTGCAAGGACTTATAATCCAGTGTTCAGCCTACTCCCAGAAGGGTCCCCCAGGGCCCATTTCTAGTTACATCTACAGCTAGCCAATAAACACTAAACCTTCCCCAGACAGCATCAGGGACCTGGGAGGGGCTTTTCTTCCTTTAGAACTGCCTCATAGGACCAGCCCACATAATAATAGTCTTTCATTTCACTGACTGCTTAAAATATCAGAAGGCATATCTATGAAGTGGATGAATCTGCTAATAATAAAGAAATACCCATGGCAGGCAGAAAGTCTGCCAAAAATAAATCAGTGAGTGCAAGCCACAGAGCTAGTTATGGTGAAGACTCTGAACCTCATAGCCAGCCCTCTCTGGAAGCCTCTATGTGCCTCGTGTACAGGCAAAGAAGTTTCCAAGTGTTCCCACCACACAAACCATCTATGTCATTAATTTTTCTTGCTACCCCAAAGTTTCCACAATTATCTCACACAAGAGTGAATCAGATAGAGAAGCACATGCAAAAATAAATGCATATTTGTCAGGATTGATATTTAATTTCCATGATAGCTTATGTTCGAAATGCCTACTGAAGAGTGAGTATTTCCATGCTAACTCTGGAGGATTGGCTACGTCCTGGCCCCAGCTTTGTCTTCTCTAGGACATCCAAATAACCGCTACAAGCCATTCGTTCCTCCTTCTCAGTCTAAATCCTGCCCTTCCTCCAGAGCCCACCCTTATCATGAAGTCCCCAGTTACTTGAGTCTAGCTCACATCAACTCTGTCTGCCAACCTGGTGTAACATGTATACAATTAGTATCTAATTGTGTGATGTTTTCTTTATTTCATTTACCTGAATTTTTGATCTCTAAACCAATTCAGCTTCTGAAAGGAAAAAATTATTTCTTTTTTCCCCCATGGGTTATGACTTAATGCTTCTCTTATGTCACTTATTCACTTGAGCACCAATTATTCTGCGTATTGGGAGTACAATAGTGAACCAAAACATCCTGCCCTCATGGAGTTTAATGTGAGTGAAAGGCAAGGAAATAGATCATTCTTAATGAAATGCATTAGGTACCAAGATAAGAAAGTGCTGGGTGCTCTGGAAGCATTGAGGACTGGCACCCAATCCAGTCTTTGTGTGGTCAGCAGGTGGTAGTGATGGTGGGTCTTCACGTAGGATGTGGTGTCTGGGAGGGGAATAGGAATCATCCAATATCTGTGACTGTGAGCAAGGGCAGGGGAGTCCCATGGGAAGAAGACTTTTTAGTGTTCAAAAATCTTCAAGTTGGTCTATTCTGGGAGCCAGATGTGATTTTGTTCAGGAGAAAAGGGGAGTGATAGAAAAGACTTTGAGGAGCTGACAGTCTGATCCAAGAGTTGAGACTGACCAGAATATAAGAGGCACATAAACTAATTTGAGGACAGAGGGTTAGGGAAGGTTTCTCCAGGAGATAACATCTCAGCTGAAACATCAAGGATGGGTAGTCTTTTTTTTTTTTTTTAGACAGAGTCTCCCTCTGTCACCAGGCTGGAGTGCAGTGATGTGATCTCTGCTCACTGTAGCCTCTGCCTCCCAGGTTCAAGTGATTCTCCTGCTTCAGGCTCCCGAGTAGCTGGGACTACAGGCACATGGCTCCATGCCCAGCTAATTTTTGTATTGTAGAGACGGGGTTTTACCATGTTGGCCAGGATGGTCTCGATCTCTTGACCTCATGATCCGCCTGCCTCAGCCTCCCAAAGTGCTAGGATTACAGGCGTGAGCCACTGCACCTGGCCTAAGGATGGGTAGTATTTAACCAGGAAAGAAGACAAGGAAGGGCATTCCAGACAGAGGGGGCTGCATGGTCAAGATCTTGGAGAGTCTGTGAGCTGCAAGGGATACAGCATTATCAGGACTTTTCTTTCTTTTACTCCCTCCTGATACATTTAAATCTTTGGCCTTTCTCTGGCTTTGTTAACCTCAGCTCCACAGCTAAACCACTTCAATATCTTCCTACTGGAGAGAGGAAGAGACATCAGGAGAAAGGCAAATAAAGCAAGAATCTCCCTGGAAGGAGTGTTGGACCCTGGGAGTTGGGAGGAATTCTAGTGAGGGAAAGGCAGGCATCAGTTACTGAATTTTGCTCTCAGAGCAAAAGCCCCTGTGTTAGTAAGAGCAAGAGCCTTTCTTGCTTGGTGAATCCTACCCTGGGTATTAGCAGCACTTAACTCCTTTAAACCCTCACCTTTATACTATAAGCTTCTTGAGGAAAGGGGCCATGTTTTTTTATTTTTTATGTTCAGTGCCTAACATAACAGATATTATGTTATATAGGCAGCTAATAAGTCTTAAATGACTGATTGACTGAGTTCCTGGTATCTATATTCTGTTTCTTGCTGAATATTAGCCAGGATGCCTCTTATCCAAACAACAACAACAAAGAAAAAACCCTAAGAGATCTATTCACCAAATAACGCTTGCTTCTTTCAGTCTAACCACGCCTCTTGGTAAGTCACAGGTGGGTACCAAATGATCAATCTTCTTCTAATATAATTTACCAACTCAGACTACCTGGGACAGGTAGAACACAGAGAATGATGATTTATATGGCTTCATATTTTTTTACTTTCACCACTATCTATTAATATCCCTTTTTTCCCTTCTGGTAACTTGGAAGTGATATACTTTTAATTTTTAGTGATTACTAACTCTTTTTTAACAGGCATGTTTAGTTACACATTTTAAAACATACCTAAGTTATTTAATATTTCTACTCTTTCTAAACATGTCTAGGACAGTAAAATGTTTAACAACTTACTAAACACACCCCGCCTTCCATCTTGTTATTGTCATCTAGAGCAGGGCTGGGCAAAGTACAATCCTCTAGCCAAATCTGGCTGACAATCTGTTTTTGTAAATAAAGTTCTATTGAAACATAGCCATGTCCACTCATTTATATACTGTCAACAGTTGCTTTCACTCTACAATGGCAGAGTTAAGTAGTTGTGACAGAAACTATATGACCAATAACCTAACATATTTACTGTCTGGCTCTCTACAGAAAAAGGTCGCAGACTTTTGGTCTATAGTTTTGATTTTGCCCCTTTTTCAGTACAAAATAGAATATTTTGTTTTAAAATAGTTAATGGTTAATTAAAATAATTGCCACATTATTCATTTCTGTGATTACCTTTTTTTTTTTTAGTATTCTAGATCTTCTCTCTGGATTCTTCTCCTTTTTTCTTTAATAATTTCTGTACTGTTATAGAAATAATGGTTGATACATTCTTTTAGCTTTTGCTTAAAGAATTACAGTTTAGCTGGATATAAAATTTTAAGTTGATGGTCAATTTGCCTTAGTGCTTTGAAGAAATTATTCCATTGTTTTTCTTTCTCTATTATTAGTAATAGGATAACTGCTGTTAGTTTAATTTTGTTCCTTGTTGAATAGAATCCTATTTTCCAATAGCCTTATTATTTTTCTTCATCTTTCATGTTCTATATTTAACTATAATTTAATTTAATTTTGTCTAAGTGTGTATTTATCTTTATTCTACTCAGTCCTCAAAATGCATTTTCAACTGGAGGATTCATGTCTTTCTTTAATTATGGGGGTAAAAATCACAGCTATTTTGTTCTTCAAGTATTCCTTTTCTACCATTATCTCCATTCTTCATTTATAAGATTCTTAACAAGTTCTTTTTTATAGTCTTCCCTTCTTTTTCTACCTCTGTCTATTTTATTTTATAACATTTGCTCATTTTTAATAAATGTTACTGCTTTTATCTCTGTGAAGATCCTAAGCATATTTCTTTTTAAAGCTTTGTTGGAAAGATCCATGTAATTAGTTTAATTTGGAGTTATTTTGTTGGTTATTTTTCTTATTATTAGAATCCTTTACATATTTAAAAATTTTTTTTTTCCAGGGATCATTTTTTAGTGGGAAGTTTCTGTTTTGTTTTGTATTTTACTTTGCTTTTTTCCTGTCTAGTAATTTACTGTTTTCCCCAACTTTATCTCTGGGGACCCAGTACAGAACCAGGGTTGCATAATAATATTGCTAACTCTGTAGTGATACTGAGGATATTGCAGATCCAGACATGAAGTCAGTGGGTGGCACAATGCTGTACCTGCTTACAAAGCTATGTCCATTTTCTTCCAGCTCATGAGTCCACAGCTTCCTATTAAATAGTGCTTCTTAAAATGTGCTCCTAGAGCAGTAGCATCAGCTCCCTGGAAACTAGTTGGAAATGCAAATCTTTATTCTGGACCTACTGAATCACATACTCTGGAGATAGGGCCCAGCAATTTGTATCTTAACAGAATCACCTCCTGGTGATGCACACTCAGGTTTGATAGCCACTGCAACCATCGCCCAAGTAACTGCTAACCAATGATTGCTTTTTCAGCCTCTTTGCATCAAAGGAGAGATTCACCCAAGTTAGCCCCATTATTAAAACATCTGATCCCCCCAACTCATTAGTGTCAGTTTCCAGCCCCAGAATCAGCACCTCCTTGTGTTTTCTTCAAAATGTTTACCTTATTTTTGGGCTTCCTGTTTTCATATGTTTGTAATTTCTGTAGTTAAGGTAAAAGGCGTCTGCTGAAACTTGAAGTGACAGAGACATCCTTAAAGAAATCCACAAGCATAATTCACACTCACCTCTTGGGTTCTTTAGCCACAACATTATCATATTTGTTATATGCCATCTGATTGAATAAACAAAATATTAACCACCTTCATATACCACAAACATTTCACTATGCTTTGTGACCCAGGGTAAGCAGCTTGAACTTTCTGAACCTAAGCTAATTCATTTGTAAAGGGACAACAATGATAACTACATGAGAGTTTTAATGTCAGCATTAAATCCAGTAATATATGTGAAATAACCTAGCATGATGTCTGGCTCATATATTGGTTCTCAAGGGTTGTTAATCTCCTCCTTTTCTGAATCTAGAACTTGTGTTAAGTTCAATTTAACATTGCTAAGATTTAGACAACCCAGTTTCCAGCTCACTTACCAATTTGCTTCTTATCCAGACTCCTTTCATCACAATTCCAATTCACCAGAACGTAATGATATTCTAAAATAGAAATGTTAAGAGGCTCCTCCCCAGCTATAAATAGTGGGGTCCCCTCTCCCCCTCCCCCCTCCCTCAAGGATCAGGGTGGTTAGAATACCACTTTACACAGCCTCAGAACTGATGAATGCTAACAGCCAGGATCTCAAAATAGAATCTGCTTCATGTGAATCCCCTAGATTAGGCAAAGAATAGCAATAACAATAACAACAGGAATAACATGGATAATAACAATAAAGTTAATGTGTGCCTGGCACTGTTCTAAGCACTTTTGTTATTTCATTTTTTACAAGAGCCTGTACAGTACCTACTATTATTATCCCCATTTTATAGATAAGGAAATCTGTTAGAGAAAAGTTAAGTCACTCACCCAGGGTCTCCCAGCTGATGAGTTACAGAGCTGAATTTGAACCAGGCAGTGTGATAAGGCTGTTAACCTACAAGGAATCCAAAGAATGAGAACTAATATCCGCCTCGGTCACTGATCTGGGTCTAACCCCCTTCATTTTGAAGCTCTGATTATTCACAGCCATCAGCTCACATTTTCATTCAGTGTCAGCAATTAGATGTTACTCTGGCTCTGTTTCAGCATGGGGAGAAATGCCAGATATAGGTGATGGGGGAGGAAGGCAGCAAATCACACTGCCATGTGTGTACCTATGCAACAATCTTGCGTGTTCTTCACATGTACCCCAAAACCTAAAATGCAATAAAAAATATATATAAAAAAATAAAAACAAAAAAAAAATAAAAAAATAAAATAAAAAACAATTGCAGCAGTTCTCCAGGCAACAGGGAAGAACAGTCACCTCAGGCAAAATCAGTGGCTCCTCAGGACTCTCCCCCTGATGGAAATGTGTGACTGTCTTGATGAATGTCTCTCGAAGCCACTGGCTGGCTGTCCGTGAGTATTTTAGTCCTCTTTGTTCCTTTCTGTCTGTTGTGGGTCTGTCTCTGCCTAGCCTTCTCTTGGACTGTTTCTGGTAGTCTCCTCTTTACTTTAGCAAAATTGCTTTCACAATGCAGCGACAACTTCCCACCTGCAGCAGAAGCACATATTTTGAAAGGAAAGTGAGTTTACAGATAAATAATCCTTTACTTTCACCAGTTCTTGATTTCTTCCCCCTCAGGCACTTTTGTTACAGACGAATTTTTTGTCCACATTGCTGACAAGGGTGGCTGAGCCTGGCTTATGGGGTCAGGATTGGGTGGCAGGGGTACAGACAGAGCGGCACTGGGTGTCGGGGTCACTAGCAACTCTGGGTTCCACACCAGACATCAATGTTTCCAGCTGGGATAATTTCATCTTGCATTGACTCAAAAATTGCTGTGATTTTGGTCTATAAACAGCTTGGAGAATGGGTTAGGGAAGAAAAAGCAGGGGCCTTTGATTCTAGCATTTAGAGAATTTTCAGGCTTCCACACCTGGGAAGAGGCAGAAAAATGAAAGGAAGATCGCTCTGCACTCGGGCATAAATGAAAGCAGCTGATACCCACTCACTAGCTGTAACATCATCCCCTCCTTTTCCAAAGTGTTAATTCATTAAAACTAATGAGGTCCCTGTACTGCCTAAGCTGAATGCTGATCAGACTCCCAGCATGCACCTGCCACCACGCTGGCTCTTAGTCCTCCCATGCACAGAGTGGGAAGTGACAGAGGCTCTGGGGTCCCTAGGGCAACACAGAGAACCGGTGTGGACTCGACAGAACGGGCACTTGATTTGCATACAATGACACGCCGCCTTGTTCATGTTGAAACGCATAGACGGACTTCCTCACCCTCATTCTGCAACAGACCTACTTCCCCGCCAGGCCCCATTGTCCTGTTTGTTGAGGAATTATCTGAGAACACCTTTCCTACACATGGCACACATGCATTTCCAAAAGTCACCTAACTTCCTGCCTGATCACAGGTGGAAGGGAGGGGCGCTGCTAGGGAGGAGAGGACTAGCAAGGTGGCAATTCATGTTTCATCATTCTTAGAAGAGTGGAATTCCCATTGTGGCCATTTAGAAAGAGGGCATGAAGACAGGTGCAAGGTGAGAAAAAGGTAGAGGCGAGATATACCTGATGCTGCCTCATGTGGCAGCATACCGCCTTCATCCCATGTTTACTGAGCACCTACAATGGGCCAGAAATGCTCTAGGCACTGCAGAAATGTGTCAAGGGAGACAGCAGTTTCCCTTGTTCTCTCAGAGCTTATTCTCCTGAATGAGATAGACAATTTAAGTAGTAAATTAATATGAAATTAAATAAGTTAGGGACATATATTGAGAGTGATGTGGGGTGAGCAGTGCATGAAGAACATCAGTCTGAGTGATCAGGGAAAGCTTATCTGAGATTATATTAGAGCCACGACTGGCAGAACGAGAAGGTTAGGTTTGCAGGAAGTGAATACAGAGTGGGGGTAAGCCCTCAGGACTGAATGCATCCCTCTTTTTGAGCAAGGGGGAGGGTGGGCAGTAGGCAGGGGTCAGAACAGGTAGGTTTCCCGGGCCATGGTAAGGAGCTTTTTATTATTCATTTGCCGTATCTGCAAGGATGAAATCTTACAGCACAAAGGATATGCATTCTAAATCCTCTTAGGACATCTCCTAGGGTCTCGCCCTAATATATTCTACTGTGGATAAAGTCAGGCCTCCCTGGTCTGTCTGCTTTTACCCTCCTCAGAGTCAGCACAGCTTCGATCCAGACATAGACCCTACAATGCCAGGAGAGTATCGTCCCCTCAAATCCTGGGTCAATTAATAACAACATCCGCCACCACTGGCCTCTAGTACGGAAGAAAGGAAGTCTCTGCTTGGCAGCCAGTTCCTCTGATGTTCTCTATTTTGAGGCCTGGACCTCCAGCTCCCTTCACCAGAATTTTGAAACAGATCTTGCAGACAGAGGACCAGGGTTTCACTCGCCAAAAGTTAAAAGGGGACCTAGGAGTCTCCAAAGATGCCAGGCATGTCCCTGAATTTGCCTCCTGTCGAGTCAGGAGACAACAAGCAAGAAAATCATGGGGTTCGGTCCCTTTGGCTCTGGTCATAGCCTGTCCCCCTCACCCCTCTTCCTTCCACTTCTCCTAAGAAGTGGCTTCCTCTGTATCTGCTCCACCTCCTTCAGTCAGCTCCCAAAGGTTTTTTATTCTGTATCCATAACAATGTTGGGTCCATCCTGTTCTTTTCATTTCAGTTACAACTATCCAAATTCAGGCTCTAGTTGATTGTCTCCTATTTTTTTTTTTTTTTTTACACTTACAATTGTTCTCTGCCTCCAGCCATAAACCCTTCACACCTGTGCTCCTCAGTGCTGCCAGGGCGATCTTCTTCAAACATAGACCTAATCATCTTACCCACCCACTTAGGAAACCATGGAAGAGTCCTCAATGTCTATGTTAAAGGATAAAAATCGATATTCCTTGGCGTTCGTTTTTACATTTTATTTTTTATTTTTTTTTTAGGGATGGGGTCTCATTTCTGTCACCCAGGCTGGAGTGCAGCTTCATGATCACAGCTCAATGCAGCCTCGAACTCCTGAGCTCACATATTCCTCCTGCCTCAGCCTCCTCAGTAGCTGAGACTATAGGAGCAACCCACCATGCTTGGCTAATTTTTAAGGTTTTTGTTGTGTTTTGTACAGACAGGGACTCGCTATGTTGCCCAGGCTGGTCTTGAATCCTTGGGCTCATGCAATCCTCCCCATCTCAGCCTCCCAAAGTGCTGGGATTACAGGGGTGAGCCACCACACTCAGCCCTGGTTTTTAAATCTGATCCACCTCTTGTTTCTAGTTTTACCTATCCCCACCCTCACACCCAATCCTTGCTACAGCCATCTATAATAGTCCTACCCATTCCTTAAGTTCTAGCTAGAGTGTGAGGTCCTCCATGTTTTGGATGATCTGGAAGTGGAATTGGTCTCAGTGATGTGCATGTCCCTAGCACATAATGTGGTGACTGGGAACCGCAGCTGTGGATTAGACCCAGCTCTCCCATGAATTTGCTGTGTGACCATGAACAAATAATTAAGCCTCTATGACTCACTTTTTCCTTTTCTGTAAAATGAAACAATAATTTTCTCCTCATAGAATGATAGTTAAGCATTAAATAAAATAATCCATATAAAGAAGACTACCTTGCATATAATATGTGTTTAGTAGAAATCTGTCAGTCAACACATATTTACTCAGTGCCTACAATTTTCTAGCACAGAGTTGTACAAGACAGGCAGCATCCCTCATGGAACTTACAATAAATGCGTGAACAAACAAATCAATTAGATAAGTTTAGGTACTGACGAGAAAGGCTGAAATAAGGATCTGTGGTACATAGTGCCTTTAGCTATGGGATTTGAGAAAGGCTACACTGTGGAATAACATTTTAGCTAGTCTTATTACTTCTATCATAGTTCGTAATATAGTCAGCCTATGTTGATTCTGTTTAATTGGCCACAAATTGATTTCCCAAAAGACAATGGCTTGATGTGGACAAATTGACTGCCTCCCCCTTGTATTAGAGGTTGTGACAGAGAGTGCCAGTCACTCACCTCATATCTGTTCTTCTACCCTCAACTATATTAACAGAGCCCAGGTTTTATTTGGGGTGTAAGAGGGGCACATTTCCCAGCTTGCCTTGTAGATAGGAAAGTCTGTGTAATACTATTTTTGCCAATGATACGTAAGAGGAAGTTCTAGTGTGAGACCTCCAGGAGAGCTCCTTAAAAGAGGAGGGGGTGGACACAGCTGCCGTGCACTTTTGCCCTTTGCTATTCCGTGCTTCCAGCCTTGGACACACATGCAACGCTGGACGCACAGCAGCCATCTTGTGTCCACAAAGCAACAAGATTATCATATCCCGAATGAAAACACAGAAGGATTCCGGGTTCCTGAAGACATTCTGGAGCCACAATACTAGCCCTGGACTCACCTATTATTTCAGAAGAAAAACTAAACCCCTTATTTGTCATTGAAAGCAATTCCAAATACAAAGGTATTTTTGCCACAATCAATTCCTCCCACTTACCTAGGCTTGCCCAAGGAGCAGGTCATACTATGGTTTGGTTATTTTTGTAGGCCTCAGTTTGCTTTGCATGATACTTTCCCCATAGCATATGTTTAAGAAATGTTTGTTTGTTTATTTATTGAGACAGAGTCTTACTCTGTCAGGCTGGAGTGCAGTGGCATGATCTCGGCTCACTGCAAACTTTGCCTCCCAGGTTCAAGTGAGTCTCCTGCCTCAGCCTCCTGAACAGCTGAAACTACAGGTGTTTGCCACCACATCTGGCTAATTTTTGTATTTTTGGTGGAGACGGGGTTTCACCATGTTGGCCAGGCTAATCTTGAACTCCTGACCTCAAATGATCCGCCTGCATCAGCCTCCCAAAGTGCTGGGATTACAGGTGTGAGCCACTGTGCCTGACCTGCTTGTTTAATTTTTAATGACAAGTCTTATGCTCACATTTTTCATAAAATTCTCGAAAAGTCTGGGCCTTTTTCATTATCTTTCACTCCCAGGATTGTGGGATAACCTTTCTGGCTGCAAACCCCAGTCCCAAGTAGATGCCCTTCTCTCCACAGTCACTGGAACCCGAATTTTATTGTTTACACTCCTGTAGCCTGATCAGAATGTTTGGACCGCCTTCCTCCTGGGGCTCCAGAGGAAGGCGAGCCCTGTGCCAGCTTCCCTCCTCAATCCCAATTTCTTTACCACCTGTATTCCTCATTCAGTATTATACACACATATGCATTCGGTAACATACGTGAGCTCCCTAGGGGTACAGAGGGTCATTTGCTGCTCCTGGCAGGATGACCTGGATTCTGCTACTGGCTCTGCATATTACATATTTTGTGACCTCGGGAAAGTTTACTTTTCCCTCTCCTTGCCTGAATATTCCCATCTCTCAACAAAGATAATGATTCCTTCTCACACCACACCAGCTTGATGTGTGGGTTAAATAAACTTATCTCATTTTCAAAAGCCTCAGGTGTAAAATACTCAATAGTAAAAGCAAACAAAATACTCAATAGTCATGATATGCAGTGAGTGGATGCTAAGAGTTCCCACCACAAAAATAATAACTATGTGACATAATGCATTTGTTAATTAGCTAGACTGAACCATGCCATAATGTTGCTTTACATCAAAACATGTTATACATGATAATGACATGCAACCTTATATCTGTCAACTTAAAAATAAATAAATAAATAAATGTAGCTTTGATTAATGTAGGAAAAAAGTGATGCTTAACAGTTCACGTCATTTCCGTTGCCCTTAATTCTGAAACCTGATTTTCTTTCCCCAAAAGTCTTAGCTCCTTTTCTTTAGCATCCTTGCTGCTGAAACTGCCTGGCACATTTTGTTTCTTTATTATTGTCTTCATCATCATCTTACCTGTCTAAGGCTTGTTTCTTGTAGTGGCAATTTTGTATTTGATTGCAAATAACAAAAGTCCCGATTACTGTACAACATTAAAAAAAAAATAGGTGTTTGTGTGAGTCACTTGATAAGGAGCGTAGAGGTGGGCAGTCCAGGGCTTACATAGCCTTTCAAAAGTGCCCAAGCAACCCAGAGTGTCTCTGCTCTGCCACCACACGTGCCAATGGAACACTGTGTGGTGGAGGTTTTGTACCTCCAGGGCCCATGTCCAAACTACAGGCAGAAAGACATGGGAACAACAACTGGGAAAAGGACTTTGTGCTAATGAAGATTTCTGTTTTTATTCAAAAGGGTGAGCTCTTTCTAGAGGTTCCTCCCACCAGCACCTCGTTGACCAGAACTGTGCCATGAACGTCTTGCTTCAAGAGAATGAGGAGAAATGAGTATTTTTAGCTGGACGCATTGTCCCCCCTGAATGAGAAAAGGTATTCTGTCCATAAAGAAGAAGGTAGAAATTAGGTAGGCAATTAGCAGTGTCCACCACAATTCTTTACTCAGTTTCAAAATGACAAAGCAAGTCTACTGAGGTTTGAACTAGTCAAATGACTTAATTAGAAACACATAATCTGGGCAGGGTTATTTAAAAATAAACTTTAGTTTTTAGAACAGTTTTAAAACCCCAGAAGGATTGTGAAGATAACACAGAGTTTCCTCATCACTTAGTACCCCAATTCCCCAATTGCTAACATTTTACATTAGTAGGGTACATTTGTTATAATGAATGAACAAATACTAACACATTGTTATTAATTAAAATTTATAGTTTATTCAGATTTCCTCATATACTTTTTCTGTTTCAGGATCCCATCCAAGATACCACATTGCATTTAGTTGTAATGTCTCTTTAGTTTCCTGTGGGCTGTGAGATTTCTCAGACTTCACTTGCTCTTGATGATCTTGGCAGTTTTGAGGAACACCGATTCGATATTTTGTAGAATGTGCCCCAGTTGGGGTTTGTCTGATGTCTTACAATTAGACTGGGGTAATGGGTTTTTGGGAAGAAGATCACAGAAGTGCCATTTTCATCATATGATATCAAGAGTATGTGTTATAAACATAAACTATCACTGTTTATCTTAACCTTGATCACCTGTCTCAGACAGTGTTCAGGCTTCTTCACTGTAAAGTTACTCTTTCTCCATCCTTTCCATACCGCACTCTTTGGAAGGAAATTTCTACATGTGGCCCACAATCAAAGAGTAAAGAGATTCCCCCCCCCTTCTTGAAGGCAGAGTTCACATAAATGATTTGGAATTTTGAAAAATTCCTCCCCTTTGTATGTATGCATGTATGCATTCAATCATTTATTTATATTAATATTGACTTAGGAACTTGAATTCCATGCCTTGCATTATCATCTAATACTTTCTTGTTTATTTTCTTGCTCAAATTCTTCCAGCTGTGGCCGGGACACACACACACACACACACACAGAGAAAATGATGGGGGTAAGTCAAAGGGACAAGGAGACAACTGAAAGAGCTTAGGAGCTCAGGAGCTCTTTCAGTTGGCTCCTGTGTCCCTTTGACTTACCCCCATCATTGTGTGTGTGTGTGTGTGTGTGTGTGTGTGTGTGTGTCTGTGTGTGTGTGTTAGGCGCGCCCCTTACTTTCTAACACTACAAGACACTTTGGACTCCTTGTATATTCCCTACCCCAATCCTAGAATCAGCCATTTCTCCAAGGAACCCTGGTTCCTTTTATTGGAGAATATTAAAAACCAAGATCTGAGCAATAGATGTGCTCACTGTGGCCAGTACCCTTTAATTACAGACTTAAGACTTCCTTCCCTATCTCTCAGGTAGGTAATTATTTTGCTTCTCTGCCCACCTCTGGGTTTTTTTTTTTTAATAATTTATTTATTTTGCTTTAGGTGCATACTATATCTGGCATTTCTCCCCATGTTATCCCTCCCCACCCTCTCCAACCCCCATTGTCTCTCCCTTACCCCCCACAACTCTCCCCTGTGTGTGATGCTCCTCTCCCTGAGTCCACGTGTTCTCGTTCAACACCCACCTGGAGATCAATAGGAATGCTGGGCTCTCAAAAGTTAGGGTAGAATGAATATGAAAAATAAGAGGCATGTCTCCATAAAGAAGGATTTGCTTGGAAAGACTTGCAAGAAATAATTTGCTTGGAAAAATGCTGGACTGAGAGATTCCTGAATGTAAGAGAAATTTGGTAGCTCAGACTTTCACATTTCTCAGCTCTTAAGAAATAAAGTGATTGATCCAGGGTCGGGCAACAAGTTAGTGGCAGGACCATAGTTAGACTCTGAGTCTCCAGATTTTTCTCTATTGCTCTCTTCCCTAAAACACTTTGCTGTTGGATTTCAATGACTCTTCCACCCACCACCCTTCAGGTTAGTGTAGGACTGGCCACTGCCTTGATGTGACTCTTACTGGGCAGAAATCTCAGTTTGCTGAGGACAGAGCTGGATGTTGACGCTCTGCACTACATTTTCAGGGCTGTGTGATAAGAAACCACAGAGATGTTAGACACCAAGCTAACCATGTAGAGAGCAACTCTGTACCCACACAGGCAGAGGGGCGGCATCTGTCATGCTGATAATGAGGTGCCAACACAGGTGTCTTACCTCAGGGGTCCCCAGGATCCCCCGCTACCTCTGCCACTCCTATTGGAAGAAGAACACCGAGTTGGGATGTGAGGCTGTTTGCATGATGTTGTTTTTCTGATGCAACCTCTGTTGGCTTCCTATCTCCCTTTTCTCTGCCTCCTGCCCTCCCTCTTGGGAGCAATTTGTGTGTCTCTGGCTCCTTTTAGACAGGGGAAAGAGTGCTAATTAGCTGTCTGATTCATCCCAGGCCACCTGTCTCAGGGCACTTGGCAGCAAGACCAGACTGGGTGTGGTCCCAAACTCCAGGGCAGGGAGGGTCCCAGGGGTCCAGACAATCCCCCATCTGACGTTTGTCGTGGATTAGGTCACATGAGAGGTGGGAAGGAATATTCTGCTCCCAGAAGGATTGTCCCCAACACACCATTTCCTGTACTCCAGTCACACAGCCAATTGGAGAGAAAGCAACTACTGTAGCCTTTGGGGGCTTTTAATTCATTTCTCCCCCTCAAGTGAAATTCACTTCCATAGGATGCTTTGCCAGCTGATGGTTCTGGGGGAGTGGGCCAGTGCATTTGTCTACAGAACTCCCGCCCATTCTGCCCTCGGGGTGAAATCTCAGGAAAACATCTGGAAAGAGTTGTCTGTGCTGATGGTAGAACTATCTCACCTCCCTTCTCTTCACATCCCACCAAATCAGGCATCCGAGCCTGCTCCCCACAGTAAAAGCGCCCCAGTCAAGGTCGTCAAGGTCTGAACAACCTCATAACGCCAGGCTCAATATCCCCTCCTGGCCTTCCCTTCACTCTCTCTGCAGCATTCAATGCCATTGGCATCTCCTTCTTGCATCATTGTTTCTTCCTGGCCTTTGGCACAACTGGCTCTCCTTCCACCTTGCTGTCCATTCCTTCTCTGTCTCCTTTACTGGTGCCCACTCCACTGTCAAGCCACTTCTCAACTCCATCTCTCTCATGAAATGAGATTTATCCAGCCCCATGACTTAATACTGTCGATATGCTAGGGACTCCTTAATCTTTTCCCTTTGTCCAAATTCAAATGCCCAGCAACTTAGTATCTCTGCTTGGACAGCAAGCCACAGGCCTGGAGTCCCCTAATAAAATTCTGACTATTGCAGTAATCATTGTTAAGCTAATGTAAACATCATAACCGGGTCCTAAGTAGATTTCCATTCTTTAAATAACTTTGGATTATTGCTGATTCCTTGGGTTTTCTGTCTTATTATATATTGATTAATGATAATAATAATAATAACAGCAACAACTAAGTTATTAGTTTCTTATTATGTGCCAGGCATTGTGCCCAACACCTCATATGCACCAATCCATGTGACCCACATGCAACCCATGAGGGAGATATTTTTATCCCCATTTTGCGCTCAGAACACTCAGGCTCAGAGAGATTCAAGTGCTTGTTTAAGTCACAGGACTAGAAGTAAACCAAGGCAGAATTAAAATCCTGTTTGCTTGACTCCAGGGCCCAAACTCACTCTCCTTACTAACTGCCTCTTCTTATTAACCTGTTCCTCAGCCACAACCAATTTTGGGCCAAAACCTGCTTTTTGAGGCCACTGGTGTGCCTCTCCAGGTTTGCTATGTCTTTTCACCCCTGAGTCTCAGCTTGGGAGTTCCTGTATGCATCTTTTACATTATAGATGCCAGACAGTCTAATAAAATAATTTTTGCTCCCCTGACTAACTGAGCACACTTTGTACTGAAGAGAAGGAGTAGAAGGCAATTATAAGAAGGATTTAAGAGAATGCATAGGTCCAGAGAGCACCAAACTCTAGTCCACCAGCAGTGAATTGCCCCAGGAACAGTCTGTCCAGGTCTGCGGCATCAGAGCCATCAAATATAGTCAGATGTCAAAGACATCTGTTAAGCCGAGTGAGGTGACAGCCCAGAGAGGTCAGAGGGCTTGCACTGAGATGGATATCTCACTCGCAGATGTCTCTGGAGAAAGTGTTTCTATCATTTCCCTTTCTTGGGAACAAATAGACGAAATTTTATTCAGGTCCCTCAGAACTCCCAATTCACAAAGTATCATCACGATGCATCTCAAAGAAAATGAGAGGACTTGATTCTTGTGGTTTTCAATCTGGGTTCCATGGGGTCCTGGGGTTCCAGTAGAGCTTGGAGACTTAGAAAGTACTCGGCCTTCAAGAACATCCCTTGTGTTATATTTGGTATGTCCATTTTCACAGAAGATTTCACAGAAAATTAATTAAAAGGAATTTTTTTTGAAGAAGAAGAATGAGTATAAAGACAATAAGTTTTAACATCAGACAGGCCTAAGTTGGCCTCTTGATTCTGTGGCTTGCTAAACTCTTTAAGCCTCTGTTTTCTCATTAGTAAAATAGGGATGATAGCCTGTACATCTCCAAAGCAAATGAAACAGTGTGTGAATGTGCCTGGCAGAACGCTTGCCATGGAATACACATCCAGTCAACTACACCCTTCTTCCTGTCTTTTCATCCATGACATCCACCACCCAGGCACCACAGAAATGACTGAGGGTTTTAATGGGTGCTGACTGTCCCTAAACAGAAAATGATGTTTTCATGGTCTCTCTCACCAGAAACATCCAATTTAATAAGGCAAAAATCCCCTGACCATGCAAAGCAGCTATCACAAAACCCTGCCTCTGTTAAACCTAGCAGCAGACCCCTTCAGGATGTCATTGAGGGCCTCACTGATCCATCTTGAACATATCAGCTCCGGAAGTGGGTCTTACAGCTCCCAGCACTGACAGCAGCACATGCAGAAGCAGCCCAGAAGAAAGGCAGCAAGGCTATATTAGAGACAGACACCCTGACAGCAAGGGCAGCGGAAGCTGATCTGACATAAAGAGAGGAGTTGGAGCAACTACCAAGCAGGTGTAGATAGATCACAGCTCCACAAAATGATGATCAGTAGCCTCTGTTTAAGGAGGAAAGAGAGTGTGTAATGTGTTTTTGAAAAATGTCTACTAAAAATGATTCATTTTTTTTAAAGAAACGACTTTGGCTCCAGAAAGGATAGATTTCAGTAATTGAGTTAGTTTGTGTAAATTCTAACAATGCACAGATAAATGAGGCGTCACTCCACTTAAACTCAGTCCCCAGACTAGTGGGGTCCATTCTAGGCAATGAAGTGAACTGGAACAAGACTATTATCGGTTGATCTCAGGCAGAGGGGGAAGATTCCTGGCTTCTTAAAGAAGCTCCCCCCAGCAAAACCTAGCAATGGGGACCACCCTCTGGAACCGAGGGAGAGAAGGTGGGTGGGGAGACAACCAAGCTTGAAATGGCAGATGGTTTAGTCCAGAGTAAAGTGTGATTCATTAGGTTTTATGTGTCTTCAGTGAACACAGATGGGAAGAAAGGTGCAAGTGTCAAATCACTCATTTAATTATTTTGTAAAACTCTCTTCTGAGGGTACTGCGTGGTTGCAACACAGACGATCATGCATCCACAGGTGTGAAATTCTTTTGGAGCAGGAGGTTCAGACTAACAGTCGGACCATGAGATCTGCTGAGGGCCAAAGTGCGTCCTCTGACCTCCCAAGGGGTGGAGCCCAGACAGCTGAACATAGTTTGCAAAGGAGCCTTGCAGCTGCTGATACCCCTCAAGGTGGGGAGACCCAGTGGCTTTCTCCTAGATTTGGCGGAGAGCAGTCTTGGCTTCCACCACTCTAGAAGAGCTGCCACATCGCATTAGACAAACATTTGTCCCTTGCTGGGAACAGTGTGGGACAATAGTTCTTCTTTGTTTGGGTCCCACCCCAGTGAGAAACTAATCAGGGCTGGGGCAGTGGGACAAGATGGGGTCTGGATCCAAATGTGTGAATGCCCAAAATTTGCATTTAATTTCAGGGAAGCCCCAATCTTCTTGAAGCCCTGGTCAAAAGACCTTTCCAAGCCCAACATCAAGGACTTTCCAAGTCCTCTTGGCTTCCACTCTGACTAGCTTTCTTATTCCCTGTCCTGCCCTTGTCAAAGGCTCCTCCAGCTCCTGTCTCTTGCCTGGCGTCTGTGGTCTCCATACCACTCAGCTAAAACTTAACCGCTCATTAAGAATCTTCCACAGATTCTGACATCTGGAGGGAGAGAGCAACTGTCTCCCTTTTCCTTACCCTTCTCCTTGGTTGAACTTCGGCAGACCTTTGGTTCTCTTCTTACAAGGAATGAGTCATTCTTGGGGAACTGGCCTAAGCCCCACACTCCTGTAGGGTCTCCAGACTCTCTGGTGGATCCCAAACTCACAGTGTGGCTCTCACATAGTCTCTTGCATAGAGGTTTAGAGGGATTTACAAAAGTCATGGGCATCCCTCCCTCCAGCCCCAGCTCCCCAGGCATCTTAATAAAGCCAGGCACCTGCAGCCATGTCAAACTCTAAGGGCCCTAGAGGGTTACCTGTGAGCCTCAGTGAGCTACCTGCCCAGACACAGTGAGGCTGAGATCAATACGCCAGGCATTCAACCACACACCAGCAGTTCTCAGGCTCATTCATAAGGGATTGTCACAAGTAATTTGTTACCTAAAGTGAGTACCAACATTTATTTGCAAGTTGCTTGCTTTGTCATACATTTGGTTTGGGAAGCAGAATAGCAAAGTTGTTTTAAGCAGACACTTTGGAGTCCAGCAACGTCAAAATTCTGGCCCCATCACTAGCTGTTTGGTACCCTGGGCAAGTTACTTTACCTCTTTAACCCTCAGTCTACCTGTTAGTAAAAATGGGATAAAAGTTCCTGCCTCTTAAGGGTTATTGTGAGGATTAAGTGAGACAAAATGTCAAGTGTTCAGCACAACATCTAGCATAGATGCCACCAATAAATGCTGGCTAAAGTTAGTGTTTGAGTTCATACTTGTATTCATATATAGATATAAATTCAGCAGTCTCCCTGTAAAAAATGTGCCTTCTTTCCCCTTGACAGGCTTTCCTACAGCAAGAAGAGAAAAAAGGTGAAATTGCAGGCTATACATAAAGAATTGAACCTAATAACAGCCTTTCTTATTTTTTGTCACATCTACAAGTGAGTTATCATCCCTGATGCACTAATAGTATTTGTGGTGGTTATAGCTTATTATAATCCCTTATTTTCCCACAAAACAAATATAAATATGTGAGTGTATGTTTGTGTGTGTGTGTGTGTGTGTGTGTGTGTTTCCTCCCTCATTGTGGCTACACTCAGAGAGCGTGTCGCAGGCACAAGCCTCATCTGCCAAGGATGTCAGGCAGACAAAGGCTGACAACAGCAACACACCTGTGGTCTCTGCAGGTCCCTCTGGAAGGCCTGAGCCGTGATGTCCTGCAGGTGGGGGCAGGAGGCTCAGGATGTGGAGCAGGCCGCTGTCCCCCACAGCCAGCCTCAGGCCCTGCAGGCCCCAGCAGAGCCAGGGCATCCCTCAGCTGCCATCTCCCCCTCTGATGAATATGGAGGAGCCTTCACCAGGCTCTGATTGCTGTTGGGCTTTGTTTCTCCTCACCGCTCCCCTGCTCTCTGATCGGATGTCACTCTTTTTATTATTATTACTCCCTCTGTGTTGACAAGTGATTTAAACACTTCACAGGGAGGAAGAAAGGGTGGGGGTTGGTGGGGAATCTTTTCTTTGAATCCAGGGTGTTTTGCAGATTAGCAAATAAATGACTACGGGTGTATAATTAAAAATAATAGGTTAATTAGAGAACATTTAGATCTTTCTGGAAAAAAAATAATGAAAGCCAATGACTGTCTCCTTCTGAGACAAACTGGGAGTGTAATAGGTAGGGCTGCCTAGGGAGACGGCACACTTACAATCTACTCTGTCCCTTCCTTCAGGACCACAGGATCATTGGGAGTGGCTGGGTAACCAAGACCAGGCATTCCCCCACAGACCCGAGGAAGAGGACCCTGGGAAGCACAGCCAGGTCTTCCTCCAGGGAGGCTGGCAGCTGCTGTGGGAGCCAAGCTGTCTCTCCCTGTCTCTCTGAGCTCCAGCTCTCATTCTGTTCTCTCTCCTCTCTCTCTGCTCTTTTTTGCTCAGCTGTGGTTGTCACTCAGCCTGAGCCAATCTCAATGTCCTCTAAACAATGGAATTTGAGAGAGTGTCTCTGCTGTGTCTGTGCTGCGACAACTTTTCCTGGCAGTGGAGTAAGCGGACGTGAGGCAGGGAGCAGTGCAGGGCGGAAAAGCCCTGCAGATGAATTATGTCCATTTCAGCAGGCTGACCCTCTTGGGCAGGAGGGCTCTGGCCTAGGGAAGTGATGCTTGATCAGAACTCTTAAGAGTGCCCTATGGATCACTTGAGGTCAGGAGTTCAAGACCAGCCTGGCCAACATGGTGAAAACCCATCTCTACTAAAATACAAAAATTAGCAGGGCATGGTGGCAGTTGCCTGTAATCCCAGCTACTCAGGAGGCTGAGGCAGAAGAATCACTTGAACCCAGGAGGCAGAGGTTGCAGTGAGCCGAAATCACACCACTGCACTCCAGCCTGGGCAACAGAGCAAGACTCCATCTCAAAATAAGAAAAAACAAAAAAACAAATACTCTGCATTCTACTCACCAAGCCCAGGATGTATGAGATGAAATGAGATAGAGATATGTGTGCAGTGTTTCATCCTCCCTGGCTGTGGCAGGGCCCTGAACCAGGCAATGCAGAGGGAAACCTGGCCACCATGGTCAGGGGCTTCTTGGAACAACATATCTGGAAGTGAAGCTTGAGAAATGCCCTGGAATCCTGCTGGCTTCAAGGTCTGTTGTGATGGGCAGTGGAAGGGCCCTGATATGGGTTGAATCGTGTCCCTTCAAAGAGGATATGTTGAAGTCCTAACCCCCCAATACTTCAGAATGTGACCTTCTTTGTAAATAGAGTCATTGCAGATGTAACTAGTTAAGCTAAACTGAGGTCACACTGGAGGAAGGTGGGCCCCAATCCAACATGACTGGTGTCCTCAGAAGAAGAAGAAACAGATACAAAGAAAATGACCATGTTGTTAGAAGCAGAGATCGAAGCGATGTTGCCGCAAGCTAAGAAATGCCTAGAGCCACCAGAGGCTGGAGGAAACAAGAAAGAATCCTCTTCTACAGACTTCCAAGAAAGCACGGTTCCTTTGGCACCTTCATTTTGGGCTTGTAGCCTCCACAATTGTGAGAGAATACAATTTCTATTGTAAGCCACCTGCTCTGTGGAAATGTATTATGGCAGTACTAGGAAACATACAAGCCTTCAGCAGTCACCTGAAGTAGTGACTAGTAAAATCTCAGATTCAGTCTGGAAGTGAAGTCTCAAATCAAATAGAAGAAAATCACTGGATCTCAGAGTGATCACTCAAGCTATTATATCATGGAAGGTTCAAGAAGCCAGACCCCAACCCCATTCTTGGAATATCTCACTGTCTGTTTAGACACTCAGCAGATTTCAGATTTCAGATTCAGACACTCAGATTTCCTGATCTTCTGAGACGGACAGTCTAAACCCTGAATGAGAGGGACTATCTCAGGAGTTCAAAGAAAAGGAGACAGATAAAATATTTTTCTTTTACTGTCCCATTTTTAATAATAACAATCGTGATGCCTATGAATTATGGAGTGTTTACCAAGTGCCATGTGATGTCAAACACTTTGTAAGGATTTTCTCATGTATGGCTGCCCTTAAGTGATCCCTGAAGATCCTGGGGATCCACAAAAGAAGATGCCTGCCCATATCATGGGCATGCACCAACCCATGTTACCACTGAGGATGGTGAGTGCAGGGCCATGGAATTCAAGTCTTTTCAAAGTCTTACACAGGGCCCTAAAATTCAAGTTTATGCTGCTGCTATTCCCCTTCACATATATTCATGTACTTGTCCTCGTTCTCATTTTCCACAAAGTATTTTTTTTAAGCAGGTGTTACTGTCACAAAATTAAAACAAACAGAAAACCTACCTGGCATGATAGAAGGTCCAAAAAAGATTACAGAAGTACCAGGAACCCAAGGCACAGTCACACCATCTTAGCTGTTCAAATCCCATTAAAAATAAATGATCTAAGAAGTACTCTCTTGGGGGAGTCCTACTCAAACAGAGGGGGGAAAGAGAGCAGGGAGCACAGGAATGTCCCTGTGAATAAATCACAGATAAACAGCCTCACTTTCCTATGCTTCTGCAGGAGTGCTGAGCAAAAAAGAAGAGAGAGATGGGAACTGGAAACCTTCTTTCTAATCATCACCCTCACCTAGCATGTACTGTGGTTGTCACCCCCTCAAGGCCTGTCCAGTGCAGAAACTACTCAGGAAACAGACAAATCCCACTCTGGGAGTAAGCAAACTAACATTTTCTGGAAACTGGATTGGGTGTTGATTTTCTAGTTCGCAGAGTTAACCTTAGTAGACTGGTCTCCCCTCATCCTCCAAATACCTTCCCCCACCAGCCACCGTGGTAGCAACAATGCTTCTTCATCTAAGGGGTCTGCAAGCTCCCTCCGCCTTAGGGCTGTGGTCTCAGCTAAGTCACTTAACCTCCCAGCCAACGTTTTCCTTATCTGCAAAATGTAAATGTGAAGCACAAAAAAAAAAAAGTAAATTATGTCAGGGTTCTCAGAACAAATGAAAAATGCCTATTAATGTAAGATTAAAATTGTATACAGAATCGTTATAAATGTGAGAACTGTTGGCGGCTTCAATATGCAAATAGTAATAATAATTATTATCATCATAGACTCCCAAATATCGCTGCAGCTGCTGGAATAGTAAAGAACATTTCTAGGCTGCTAAGGGCGGGAGAGCCACATTCTAACTGCTAGTCCTTCCTAATTTGACAGCCTAGCCTGCAACCTACATTTTCAACTTGTAGAAAAAGAAAAATACAGGTCTAACCCCAGGAGAGAAACCAAAGTAAAAGAGAAGGGGATTGAATTCAGGTGGTTTGCTTTTCTGCCTTGAGTTAAAAGCGTCAACTCCAGAGAGCAGGTATATCAATGGTGGTTTTGTTTGCCCAACAGAAAGATTGTGTTAGAACCCCACTGACCCGTAGCTAATCCCCTTCCCAGGCAGGTCTAGCGAAGGACTGTTGGTCCAGGGCTCTGAGCATTTTCTGCACCTTGGGGTTGCAGCAGACAAGTACCAGACCAGAACGACAGCCACCACCCTGCTCTCCCCGCCAGAAAGCTGGCAGGAAATGCCTAAAGGGAAGGGGTTCATTAGCCTGGAGAGCCAATCACAGGAGCCTGTTCGGACAGACAGCCAATCACATCGCTGGACAGGACAGGGCCCAATCGCCTTGCTCTCCAGTTCAGGCCATTTCGTCTGGAACCTCCCCCCCACGGTGGGCTTGTTTCCCGGCACTGCCAGTCACCCGCGAAAGCCGCAGGGGAGGGGGACGCTGCGAGCCCTGACCCCAGCCAGGCCAGCCTGGGTAGCTGACTCTGGCAGAAGGGCGGGGCAG
This sequence comes from Ateles fusciceps, assembly GCA_036589455.1. Classification (NCBI taxonomy): domain Eukaryota; kingdom Metazoa; phylum Chordata; class Mammalia; order Primates; family Atelidae; genus Ateles; species Ateles fusciceps. The sequence goes on along the minus strand of JAZHEH010000579.1, from coordinate 2,219,197 downwards.
CGAGACTGATGGGAAACACTCAGGGCAGAGCCCAACTCCAATTTATCAATTCCACAAATACGTGTTTACTGGGCACCGTTTCTGTGCCAGGCACTGGGAAGAAGAAGGGCACAATCCCTACCCTCAAAGAATTCAGAGTCGATTCAGGGAAAAGGAAGTAAGGAAATGCAGCAATTCCATGAGAGTGTGATGAGAGCCAAGCAAGAGAAATCAGATGTTTGTGAGCAGGAGACAGGGTGACAGGGCGACAGGGTGCTCCCCAATGGGTCAGCGTGTCAGGAGACCCTCCCAGAGGAGGTACAGTGACCCGCAGGGGCAAATCACAGCCCAAAGGCCCTGCCCGGGGACTCGAGACCCTCACTAGGGGTGTCCTAACCAAGGACCACAGACTGGCTTAAACAAGGAAAATATATCTTCTCAGTCTTCTGGAGGCTGCAAGTTGAAGATGAAGGTGGCCAGCAGGGTTGATTTCATCCAAGCCCTCTCTCCTTGGCTTGCCTTCCCAATGTGCCCTCACATAGCCTTTCCCTCTGTAAGCACGTCTTTGTCCAAATTTCCTCTTCTTATAAGGACACCAGTCACACTGGGTTAGGGCCATTTTACCTCTTTAAAACACAGTCTGTCTCTAAATGCAGTCACATGCTGAGGTACTGGGGTTCGAAGTTCAACACATAAATTTTAGGTGGAATACATTCGAGCCCATAACACCATTATTTTCCACAACTATTGTGAAGCTCCTATTTAGCCACTTCCTTTCCCAAAGGCCACAGTAACCAGAGGCTTTTCATCTTCTAAATCTCCTGTACCAAGTGGCTGTTGACTCAGACTTAGAACAGTTCCTGTCAGACAAGAGGTATGATGAAACCCTGCATCTGACTCTTGAGACAAATGGCTTATTGCTCATCTTTTCCTCCCAAAGCTGTATGTCTATTAAAGTCTTATAGCAACTGCTTTGCACTGCCCGGCAGCCCTGCTCACTGGCCTCATGCCCAAGGTATTTAGTATGGCATTTCGTTCGTGATAAGGGCTGGTCTTTCCTAGAGGCCTGACAGGGAAAGAGCAAGTGAAGCAGCCGTTTATCAACCAGGGCCTACATAGACAAGCCAGAATCCCCCTGGAGGCGATGCCAGGGGTCCTGAGTCTGCTGCCACAGGACATAAGGGCACACTGTATGATCTCTGAGATCATAGGTCAACACAGCAGTACTCTGGACGGTCTACATGAAAGTGGAGGAGGCACCTGTCTGCGACCCACAGTTGAGTACAATGAAGATTTGTTTGCTGAACATCTACTGGGTGCCAGGCAGGAGCAATGTGCCAGGAGCCAAAGATGGAGATTCAGGGGTTACCATCCAATCCTCAAGGTCTCCTGGGGAAGGCTCTACACACAATTTAACGTAGGGCTGTCATCGAATTCCAGCCCTGGTGCAGAGGGAACAGAGTCAGGACAGTTGGCCCTGCTTGGGGGTTAGAGAGGCCTCTGGGAGAAGCTGATATCTCAACAGAATCTGGAGAGATCCATGGAGTTAGGCAGCTGATGGGGCAAGTGAAGAGAACAGGATGGTCCAAGCAGGAGAGTCGTGTGGGCAAGAAGATAGAGGCGTGAGGCATCAGATGCATGGGAAGAACCATTTGCAGCTCAGAATCACTGGAGCCTAAAATGTGAGAGAGAGTGGCAGGAAGTGGGACAGGAGAGACGGCCCATGACCAGTTTGCAGAGGGAGATGTAAACCCTGCTAAGTGGCTCCAACATTCCCTGGGAGTTTTCAAACTATATTTGTGGGAGCACCGGGGCTCTTTAATGGTGCCTTGGATAAAGTGCAAGATTGACCAAACGGGATGCTCATCAGTGTCTAAACTCCTACCTGTTTTACATTTAGTGTTCTGTTTGGGAAAAAATAATGTTCTAAAGCTTAAAAAATCCATAACTACTATTGTCTTAGCTATGAAGAATCTGTGTAGTGTTTTAAGCAGATGATATGGTGGTAGTATGGGGTCTGAAATTGAGGGATGCAGGCCAGGAGGCAGGAGCATCAGTGGGGATGACCATTTTTGGAATACTCAAAGTAAGGAAAATAAAAGGAGTTGAGAGATTGAAGGAAGGATTGCATGGGGAAACTATGGGACTTGCTGATGATTATTAAACATAGAGAGTCAGGGGGGTGCCCAAAATGAATACTGGCTCCATGGCTCAGATCACTGGGTGTGTGCTGTTGCCGATAACCGGGAAAGGGACTAGAGGGGGAGGAATATATTTAGGAAACAGGCGAGAAGCAGGATGTCGGCCATGTGAAGTCCACTGTGCCAGTGGAACATCCAGGTGAAGATACACAGGCGACCATTTGAGAATCTGATACTTTGCAGTACATCCCAGTCTCCTAAATTTAGAGCCTTGCATATTCCAGAGAAATGCCAGTAAATGTATTTTTTTTTCCTTTTAAAATTTACAGTTAATGTCTTCCAGGTTCTCTACACTCTCTTCTGGATCTACTGTTCACTTTTTTTCTGGTACTTCTCAAAAGTATGTGAAATCAAAATTGGCTGACATGCCCTGTCCACAGATCTGCTGTGTTACTGGCCCTTAAACGTGTATCTCTTTGGAGCCTGGAATAGAGAGAGGATGGAGAGACATAACCAGTATTTCCCACATGGGATGCATATGGAATGCAAGATGAGATACGATCTATGACACCCTGACCCTCTGTTTCTGTGCATGCCCCGCTCCCACTCCTTCTGTTCATCTGATGTGACTCACCCTCTCAAATCCAGTGGTAGTTCCACTTTCTTCATGAATTGTTCTCTGCTCTACTCTTCTGAAGAAGATAGTTCTTTGGAGAAACTGAGTTCTGTAGGGAAAATTCATTATTTAGAGCATGCCCTCGTCCAGGGTCCCTTTGCTTGGAGCCCCATCGACTGGGCATCCTGAGCCTGCGGCATCCTGAGTGTGACCCTGCTGGGTCAGCACTCCCCCTTCTGTAGGGACAAGTGCAGCAAGTTGCACTTGTCCCTACAGAGGGGGAGTGCTGACCCAGCAGGGTCACTCTGTCACTGTACTAGGTATTCCCAGAGCGTTGGGGCCCCTTCTTTCAGTCTACTCATGAAAAGGGCTTGGACTATCTGTCTAGCCTCTGTCTGTGTAGCCAAGTCAGGGTCTGTTTGTAGCCTGTTTGGTGTCTCTCTGCCACATATCAGTATTACTTGGTTTCCATTGCACACATGTGCTAAGCGTGCTTTCCCCTGCCTTATTTTTAGTCTGCTTCTTCTCTCAAATGAATTCCAATTTTCCAACCTTGGTCAAATGCTTAGTAACAAAGCCCAGGAGCCCAGGGCCTCTTTCCAACTCTCCAAGCAGCAACCCTTTCTACAAAGATCTACGTCTTCAGTTTCAGTGAGTAGCAATGTTGCTTGTTCTACCAGTAGCAAATATGGAGGGTTACCCTTAGTTCTACAACTGTAGTGGGTGGCTCTTCCCCACTTCCCTTCCCTCTTTCTAGTTCTCCACTTTTCAGGATGTCCAGAGGAAACCCTGAGATGATTCCAGCTTATTTTTTCCATGCACTATTTTGCATCAAATCAATAGAGATTCCATCTACCCTTCCCCCAATAAAGAAAGATTTACATAGTCCACATAGTATACTTGTAAAATACACATGAGGCCTGATAAATTACACACTGTTTATTGTGCTACTAAAATGATACCCTTTGCTTAATTAAAGTAGCCATATGCTGTAGTGCAAATCATTCTCATTCATTAAAATCCCCAAATATGTTTAAACAAAAAAAAGAGAACAGTCAGCAGCAGATAGGAAGAATACAATCAGATCTCACAGGTTTCAGGACATAAATGCACTAAAAACAGGCTTGATGTTTTACCAGACATGTTCATCTATTCATTCATTCATTCATTCACTTAACCAACAATTGTCGAACACCTATGCTGTGTCAGACACCTTATAGGTGCCAGGGACAATACCTAGCCCTTGTCCTCAAGGAACAAACAGGTTAAGGGAGAGACAGACAAGTAAACAAACAGGCAGTGTACTTGTAATGACAGTGGCAAGCCCGGTGCCCTGGGAGCACATTAGAGACTTGTCTATCCTAAACTTGTTGGGTCAGGAAGACTTCCCAGAGGAGGTGCCATCTGGGTTATATCTCAAAGGATAATTAGTTCTGGGAAGTGTCCCAAGTTACTCTTTTTTCCATTACCTTGTTTATTTTCTTCTTAGTGATTCATAGATCACAAATCTGGGATGATCTCCTCACTCATTGTATTTACATGAGTATTATCTGCCTCCTCCTTACCCCTACAACTTGAAGGTAGGCTTCAAGGGAGTACACACCTTGTCAGGTGTTCTTATGCCAGCATATATAGTAGTGATTAGCACATAAAAGGGGCTCAAAAACATTTACTGAACAAATAAATGAATAGTGACAAAACAATAGCATGTGCAAAGGCCCAGTGCTGAGAGAGCACAGGATATGTTCTGAGAAAGTTAAAGGCTGAGTGCCACATCCCCTGGCGCTTCATCTGGTCCCCCACCGTTCCCTCCCCTTATCACATCTCTCCCCTCTGTCCACCCATCCTTTCCCACAGGAACTGGCATTTCCCCCACTGGCTAGAGTAAATAAGCACCTTTGCTTCTGGAATGACAGCAGCTATGTTTCTGCATGACCTCAGGGTTAATGGCCAGTGACTCCCGGGTACCATCTGCAGTGACCCATGAAGAAGCACACTTGGCCGTGACCACCCGACAGCCTCCCTGTCTCCCAGAGCCACCCCTGAAGCCCCTCGCCCACACTTGCTCTTGGGAAGCTCTGTCCAACGTGGAAACAGCTCCAAGGTCATTGAACTAAACCTAGATTTAAGTCTAACCTTCCTAGTGTTAGGCAATGAACTTAATCTCTCTGAGCCCTTTCTCCATGTTTAAAATGGAGATAAAAATACCCACTTCATAAAACTTTCAGGGATTAAAGCAGTCAATGTATGTGAGGTGCCTGACATACAGGAAATGCTCAATATATGTAATTATTATGATTAGATGATACCTAACCCTCTTCCAGTTCTAAGTCTTTTTCCCTCACCACAACCACCCACACACAAGCAGTTTTCTCTCCATTAGTTCGCTGAATCCTCACAGCTACCCTGTGAGCCAGATGCAGTTACCATTATCTGCACTTTACTGATGAGGCCCCTGAGCCTTGGCGAAGTTGAGAAATGTTTCTAAAGCCACAGCATTGCCAGGGCTGGGATTCCAACACAAGTCCATCTGACTCTAGGAGCCCCTCTCCAGCCCCACGTTGTGTACTAACTTCCCAGGGAACCTGCGGTGGTTGCTGCCTGCCCTCAGCTTCTGCAGATTCCCCCTGGACGCACAACGCAGAAGGAAAAGAAGTGCATGGCCAGGGGAGCTTGCTCCAGGGACCAAAATGGAATGCCAAGGAGATGAGGATTGGCATGCATGGGAATACAGGCAGGCCCACTGCATGCTCCGTCATCCTCTCCTGCCCAGGCCACATTGTTCTCTAGCAGTTTTCATAAGTGGGAAGGAGGATGTCGAAGCCTGGTTCACCTTGGCCTAGATGGCCAGCTACATTAGAACCTTTCTGTCCAGCTAGATTATCCCTAGGTCCTTGCTGTGATGGAGGGGAGGAAAAGGAGAGCCGTTTTGCCTATTTATCCTAAATATAATTTACATATGTATTAATATATGAAGACCTTGACATGTATATGAAATCCATGAAATGGACTGTGAAAAATTGTATTTCCCAAAAATGGTCGTAACAATATTATCCATCCTGCATACTCTCCTAGAACCTTGTCACTGCCCACCCCGATCCCCAACAAAAAGCGGATTCCTTGTCTCCTCCCCTTGAACCTGGAAGGACGCTTGATTTTAACCAAGTAGAATATTTCCAGAGCCGATGTTTTTAACCACTATTAAAGGAAATATTTGTAGGTCTTTTTGACAAAGCAGAGTGCCTCTGCTGGAAAGGAGGAAAAATAAGTCTGGAAGAGTAGGTTTGAGGGAGGCTTTGAATGCCGCTCTTCAGTCATTCCCTTACCACTTAGTGGCTCTTCCCACTTCCAAGTACCACCTGTATTATTATTTACATAGTAATTTTCTTTAAATCAAATTTAAAGCTACTCACTTTTTAACAACTGGGCCTCATTCTAAGAAATAACCATAAAATTACAAGTTTTATATACTATTAATATGCATCTAATAATATAAAGTAAGTACACAACTATCTTTTTAAAAATTTTGTTTACCAACCCTCTAACGTAATCTCTTATATGCACCTGGGCATCTGTGCTCTGTTTCAGAATCAGCCTACCTGCTCAGAATCAGGCAATGGAGGCTACCACATTGACCAAAGAAAAGATCAAAGTGATCTCTCAGGAATACTGACCTGTGACATTTGTAAATATCAGCGAACACATCTGTAGACCTGCAGGTAAAAGGCATCATGGGAGGTGCATGCAGGTAGATGGGCCACTGTTTGCATTCCTGGGATTCCTCTGAGCCCTGGAGCCTGGGGTTTTGTAATAGCATGAAAGGCAAAGAAAAAATCGGGTGCACCTTCTTAGAGTAGAAATTTGACTCACTGGTAAGCAGCATAAAATATTATGATTATATTGTGGATATATTAACTTTAGCAGGAAAAGTCACAGGAACATTTAATTAAAAACAAGCAAAGTCTAAGAAATTCCCTGCCTGGTGTGGGCAGCTTTGACCCATGCCCAGAGCAGAGGGGTTCATGGTCTTCTACTCGTAGCCCATGGTTCTCAACACTGGCTGCATTTCAGGGTCATCTGAGCAACTTTTAAAAATCACCCTGGCTCAGACTCTACCCTAAACCATTTACCCAGATTCCAGCCTCTGAGGATGCTGCCCAGGAATCCGTATTTTTAAAGCATCCCCAGGTGATTTTAATGGGCAATCAGTATTGAGAACTACCTTTTTAGGGATACTTAGGGTGGGAAAGTGCAAGGAACTCTAAAAGAGAACACCAAGGGGTTGGAGATAGGAAGTCTGGTTGGGACGAGATCCTCATAGTCTAAGAAAGAGTCCACACATTTTCCTTCATATATGTTGGAATCTCTGTAAACATATGGCTAGCACACCTACAACAGAGGCACACACAAACAACGGCAAATACACGTTAACTGTTAAGTGCATATACACATAAGACATTTAAGCCAGGCTTTATTTGTCAAGCAAATAGGGCTTGCCTACGAAATCTAGTCAATTCACTATAATGACTCCATAGGGCAAAGCCATAAGACCAAGAACTGGGACTTTAATTAGATTTAGGCTTCTATAAAGTTGGGCCAATTTCTGACAGATTTGGAGTTCTAATTCTACTTATCCATAATCAAGAAGTCACAGAGAAACATTGTTTATATATATATTCATTTGTTCACAGGGTCACACATATTCATATTTACAGACAGATGCACACATTCATACATGGCTCATATTTATACACACATGCATTAGGTTAGGCCGAACAAGTCTCAAACTGCCCCGAGGAATCTGTGAGGCTTTTGTTACTACTACCTCCAGTCTCACTACCCGAGAGAGACTGAAGGCCAAGGCCCCTTCCAACTCCCAGCTGGGAGCAGGCCCTCTGTCCTAGATCGGAGGGGCATTTGGCAGGGGACAAAAGAAATTTCATCCCAGCTTTGGGGGCAGAACTTTTCTTGCTTCACAGTTAGTTCTTGCTCTCCAGGCCCCCAAACAAGAGGCCACTCAGAAATCACAGTTTTGGAACAAGGCGGCATTGTCCCCTGGGCCTGGGCTTTCCTGAGGCTTGAGTAAGAGAAAGTGAGATGAGAAGGCTCCCGGGGCTACTGAGGTCTGGAGAGAAGCTGGCACCTGGGAAGAACAATTTCCCAAGCAGCTGGCCAAGCTGGAGTCTTCCAAGTGGATGCAGAGACCTGCCCTGCTGCCCTCCCCATCCTCTGAGAGTGCCTTCTTGGGGCCCTTGCTTCAAAGAGCCATCTCTTTCTACATGGCACTCATCTTCCTTATCCTTTGTTTCATGACACCTTGAGCATGTTAGAGGCTAATTCTGAAGAAGCAGAGAAGGGGCACTGGGGTAGCAGCTGCAGTGGCCCCACCCTGAGGTGCCAGCTTTATCTCTCCTAAAGAGCCACTGCCCAGAAGGGAAGACCTGGGGGCCTCCCTGGTGCCAAGGGCCAAGAGTGGGCATCCAATGAACTAGGTCCTTCACACACCATGTTGGGGCCCCTTACCCTCAGATCAGCCTCTCACTCTCAGAATTGGTAGCATCTGGTAGTGAGGAATTTTTGAGGATCAGTAATTATGAGGAGGCTTCGATTGCCCAAATTTTCCACTGAACAATCACAAAAATCTGAGGCTCTCCCCCGCCAACTTGAGCCTGGGCCAGTGGCCTTGCTGGCCCTGTAGATGTCCACCATGCAACGTGCTCATCATCCTCATTTTAGAGGACACTTTCTTGGTTGCTCAGCTTTCTGTTTTCTGGAACAGTGCGCTTTCCATTCCCACTTACCGCATACCGGTTACGGTGCTTTTGGCTGCAAGTTACAAAACAACCAACTGAAATTGGCTTAAAGAACAAGGAAAGTGATGGGCTCAAAGGCCCAAAAAGGGCCAGCTTCAGGGTTGGATCAGCACAGAGCTCCTGCTCCATTTTTCTGCCACATCCATAGTTGCACCCTCCTCTATGGGTTGGCTAAGCTCCCTCGTGGTTGCAAAATGGCTCCAGCAACTTCATACCTCGCAATCATATGGCTAATACCCAGAAGACAGAGAGTTTCATTGAGTGACACTTCATAGAGAGCAAACATACTTTTCTCCCAGCAAGCCTCCTCTGGGAACTTGTGGAGACTGGCATCTTCTTACGGGATTCTACCTCTATTGTTCGCGATGGACTGAGAAGTGGATACCAAACCCAAAATTAACTAATCATAGAACGTAATCCCATTGGCCACATCACTGATCTGTGGATGGGCATATAACCCAAGCCAGGCTGATTATACTATTTTCTTAGGAATTTTCTAACTGAAGCTGTGGTGAAGAGCCACCTCTCTCTGGTTGTGATGCTGTCTGGATCTTAACCTGGGCTACTGACAGCCACCAGCACCTCCTCACTGGAGAAGCCATTTGCAAGAACAATGCCTATAATCACAGCGACCTAGTCAAGAGATAGAGACACAGACCCTGATGGAGTGTGAATTCCAGGTTCTAGTGGTGCCTCAGGACAGTTCACCTCTTCTCTTCCAGTATTTTGCTTTTGTCAGAGAGTAACTCCCTGCTGGAGACTTCCCCTTTCATCTCACATCCCCATTACTAAGTCCATAGCGGCAAAGGGAGGTAATAACGAGGACTGGCTCAGGCTAACAAGATCAGCCCCTAGAGTGGGAGAGGGGTCACCTTCCCTTAAGCCACATAGGGTGGGAATGGGTTTCAGAACACATTTAGGATTCTATTACAGAAGAAGAAGCAGGCAGGGATTGGATATTGAGTGAGTAACACAGTGTCCACTGTAGCCATCAGATGACTCCCGGGATCAGTACGTTATCCAAATGTATTTGGATATTTCCCTCTAAGCAATGAAACAAAGGCTTCTGAGCCAGCCCGCTCTAGGTGCTCCTGTGGCATGTCATCCGCCAGTTTCCAAAGACAGCCAAGTCGGTCACATTCTTGCAAAGCACAAGCTCAGGGGCATCATTTACTACCAAGACACCCTTTGGGGTTCAGCCCATTGGAATCAGTAATATCCCAGCAAGCATGGGTAGAAGAACACATCACTACAATACAGGAAACTCAGGTGGCAGCCACACCACCCAGAAGACACCTCACTTCACTGCTGGAATAGGCCAGGGTTGAGTCCACAACTTGAAACCTTCTCTCGATCACAAATGGAAGAGGGCAAAGGGTACCCTTCAGCAGAAGGTCCTCAAAGAAGGCTGGATTTACAGCAGCTCCTTATTTTCTCTTGTTTTGCTTTTATTCATTTAGTCAACAACCATTTTAGGAACACCAGTAGGTACCTCTAAGAATATTTCACTTTTGTATCTTTCTGTATCATCCTTTCCCCCTCCCTGTTTATTTGCTACTTTCTCCCTAGCTGGTTAATCTGTGGCTCTTTCCTGCAGCATCTTTTCCTCTCTCGGTTTCTTCCTTCTCCCCTGGATGAATTTCTCTATGTACTCTATGTTGTAGCTTCCAAATTTATTTTATAAAACACCTCAAATCGAGAGCCCTAAAACTCACTGGGCATGGAAGGAAACAACTGTGACAAAAAAGAGGAAGAAAGAGGGCATTTTCCTTAGAAGCAAGCTCCCTGTGAGCTGGAAAATTTTGTAATCAGACCTCTGGAGAGAAGGCTGTCTCTGAAGTGACAAGACCAGCCGCTGAAGTCCCAAACTCACCAGCTGGGAAAACAGTCTTCCAGAGAAGGTCTTTTCCCAGGAACCAGCCATTACCATGCAAGGATGCTGTAGACAGTGAAGTGTTGGGGGCAGATATTAACTGTACTGAACTACCAAGCAAAAGAGCAGATTGAACCACACTAATATGTGAAAGCTTGGACCAAATTGGACCTATGTCAGTGGGCCTTGTTTTACTTTTTTTTAAAACTAAATCAAAGGGTTTTGTTTATGGGTTTTGGGTTGTTGTTTGTTGTTTGTTTTTCCTCTTGCAAAGAAAATGCCCATTAACCAGACTGAACAAGGAAGTAAGTAACCGTATGTCTTCTAAAACCTGATTGAATTGCGCTAAGTTCAACAGTGGTCTCTTAATTGCCAAATCCAAGAGCTTCTTTTGTTCTTTTGAGTCCTCATCTGCTTGCCTCTATGAAACATTTCCTTTCCCTCCCTTCCCCTCCCTCCCCCCCTCCCCTCCCCTCCCCTCCCCCATCCCCTCCCCTCCCCCCATCCCCTCCCCCTCCCCTCCCCCTCCCCCCATCCCCTCCCCCTCCCCCCCCCCCCCCCATCCCCTCCCCCTCCCCTCCCCTTCCCTCCCCCTTCCTTTTTATTTTTGTAAAGCATTTCTTTCTTCAATCCCACTGTCTTGGAAACTTTCTCTACCATGGTTTCTGAAAAATACTTTTCTGGCTCTCCTATCTCTTTGGTTTCCTTTTCTTCTTGGTACTCTTCCTGGCTTCTTTTTAATAGCCTTCGTCCCTTAAATATTACTGTCCTTGTGCTTCCCCCCTTTACCTAACTTTCTTCTCACACAAGCTTTCCCATGTTCTCATCTACCCACTTGATTTTTTTTTTTTTTTGGAGGTGGGGACAGACTCACTCTGTCACCCAGGCTTGAGTGCAGTAGCACGATCATGGCTTACTGCAGCCTCAACCTCCCTGGGCTCATGCGATCCTCCCACCTCAGCCTCCCAAGTAGCTAAGACCACAGGTGCATGCCACCACACCCAGCTAATTTTTTGTATTTTTTGTACGGATGAGGTTTCGCCATGTTGCCCATGCTTGTCTCAAATTCCTGAGCTCAAGCGATCAGCCCACTTCAGCCTCCCAAAGTGATGAGATTACAGGTGTGAGCCACCATACCTAGCCACCCCCTTGATTTTTATTACTACCTGTGAAGATAATTCCTTATATAATATCACAAAATCCAGCCTTTTTCCTAAACTCAAGACCTATATTTCTGACTGCCCCCTAAATAACCTCACAGACATTTCAAATGTAAGTTGCTCAAAACATAACTGATTGCCCTCTTTCCCTAAATTTCCTCCTGCTGCAGTCTTCTCTAACCCAGTGAAAGACTTCTATTCCAGCTGGCCTTTGGAGCCTGAAAACTTGGAGTCATTCTGGAGCCTTTTTATTTACTTTCTCCTTCACCTACTACAGTGAATTAGGCATAACCCCTAAATTCCAAATGTGTTCACACTTAATGCTCTCTTCTTCAATCCAGTATCATTGCCTTTATCCAAATCCAAGCCAGCACTCTCCTCCATTAATTACAGCAATAGTTTCCTAACTGCTTTTCCTTCTTCAAGTCATGTCTCCACCCAGACCATCCTTAAGCAGGACAGGGTTATCTTTCTAAAATGCAGATCTGATTATGTCACTACTAAGAACCTTCAATAGTTCCCCTCCCACTCAGAAGAAAGTTCAACTCCTTTATCATTGAATCCTCACACTGCTATATCCCATCTCCTCCCTTTCCACTCCCCCTCATGCATTTATACTGTAGCAGTTTCCTGGATGCAATACCTTCTATTACCTATCTATGTCTCTGACCATAATTGTCCCTCTTCCTGGCATTTCTTTATCCACCAAACATAATTTTCATGTCTCATCCATAGACTCGCTGCAGTCCTTATCTACCTGACACATGGAAATTGTGATATTTTTGAACGAATGAACGCTTAAAAGAATTCATACTCTTCCTTTACATTTGGCTTTATCATCATTATCTCTAGAAAGACCTCCCTTTCTTACCCTAACAGACTTATCATCCCTATTCCTTGAATCCATAGTAACTTCTAAGCTGCTTCTTGCAGCTTTGCTTTAAACTCACTTTAATTTCACTTATTAAATTTCTTTTTCTACCATAAACTGTTAGCACCTTGAGGACAGAAACAATAATTTTGTTTCTGTGCAATCCCAAAGGCAGGTGAAGAATAGTTTCTAAACAAATGTTTGTTGAAATAAAATGAGATAAACCAAACCAGTGCATCAAAATATTCTACAAATGGAACCTCCCCCAGAATATTTTGTTCAACTCACATGCATAGTCTTGGAACCAAGGTATATGTGAGGGAGGGAGAGCATCTGACTTCACTTGGGGAGGGCTGAGTTGGCTGTTCCCTCTGAGAGAGCAAAGAACAAAAGGGCTCCCACTTTGTCATTCTTAATAAGGTGTAGGCAGCAATCAGGGTTTAACAGCAGTAGTTAGAGCATGTCCTCTTATGTTCTGTGTGCAAACTGGGGAAAATAAGCAAACACAACAGTAGAAACCAATGCAGTTCCCCTGTTTCCTATTTTAACAGCACCTGCAAGAAGCCCATTGATGTTAATTGCATGGCGGGTAGGGGGCCTTCCTGGTACCCAGAGAAAGGTGAAATAATGCTACACAAAAACCTGGAACTACAAGCTTACATATCAGTATTTATACCTTTTTAAGGACAGGCAACAGACTCATGAAGTGATAACAGAAGCAGTTTTGTGCCAACCAAGGAGATGTCACCCAGGGTAAGCCAAGAAAAGTAGGCTTCTATCAGGACAATCCTGTGCTTTACTGCTGCTCAAAAATACTGGCTTGCAAATACTTATTTCATTCATAAGGGGACTGAATTCTTACAGGGCAATCTGGTGATGGGAGACCTAACTCCCACTCACGAAAGTTAGGTAAAAAGAAGAATGAGGAAGAGGAAGAGGAGGAGAAAAGCAAGTGTTAGCTTTCTTATTTGTTGGCTTTTTGACCTTATTTGGTTAAAGCTACCAAGAAGGTACATACTAGCTTTTCTCAGAAAAATTCTACTTGCAACCAAGTACAGTAACTTTTGCTTCTATCTCTATCTCACAGCAAGGAATATCAATACCAAATAGATGAGTCTGGTCCTGGAACCAGTGGCATCCAGGGAGTGAGTGATGATGTGGAAGGGATGGAAGGAGGAGATCGGTGCTGAGAATTTTTAGGGAACCAGGCAGTCATTCAAGAACATGGTAGCTGTAAAGGGTTAAATTCTGAATGTGGCACAGGGGACGTTCTCATCTGTTTTCTAGCATTGTTTTGGAGTCATGCACTGGAGATATTTTCATCTAGCGGTGAGAGTCTTTTGAAGCCAGAGGATTTAAAACCCTAAGCAACAGTTCTTTTCTTCTTTTCATTTGTTACATACACTTCCTTTGGACCACTATTCATGGAGTGGGTAATGTAGTGATTATGTACCGGGGCAATTATTAGCTTGTTTTCCTCTATAAAGCTTGGTCATAATGTTCTTACTGTTTTCCTTAGAGTGGGCCCATACAACAAGCAGATGAGCCATATGAGGACTGAGAGCTCGCAAGATTGGTTGGAGTTGAAAAAAGTGGGGATTTGTGTAGGGAGGGCCAGGAGTGAGTTCAACAGTACTATGGCAAAGGCTGCTGCTACAATCGGAATGTCAGCATTTCTACCAGTAGGCCAGCTCTCTTAATGAAATAAACCCCAATCAGCCCAGATGTCCACAAACCAGAGATCCCAAATACCATGTTAACATACAGTTTACTTAAAAAGATATAAAACAGGAAGTTAGAAAGCTAATATCAGGGATTATTCAGAAAAGCACATTCCAGTATATAATCATCTACTATTATTCATCTTTACTTTCTTGTAGAGTCTCAGAACATCTAAATATTTATAATCAAAGACGGTAAATACCATATACAGCTTGTTAGTGTTTTATTATATTTGAATTGTTTGAACACTTGTTGTCTATATAGCCAAATGGCACCTGCAAACTAGTCCAATTAAATCAGAATATATCAAATAGAGAAGCACTTTGTTATCTATGTGTTCCCTGCCCCAGTGCTACTGCCTCTACCTCCCTCTCCTACTCCTGGCCTGTCCCGTTGGATCTTTCTACGAAGTGGTCCTTCCTTCATACAGAGATTGCCATGGAAACTGCCCAGGTAGGGCAGTAGTATCCACACCACGGAGGCAGTTGCTTGATCAGACTGTGGCAGGCACTCAGACCCAAACTCATCCTGCCATAGCCCTTCTTGGGTTGTTTTATAAACAGTTTCAATGAAATATAATTGATATACAAAAAGCTGCACATATTTAATGCATACGATTTGATGGGTTTGAACATACACATACACTCATGATATCTCCCCCATGCTCATCATGGTAATGAATATGTCTATCACCTCCAAAAATTTCCTGATGCCTCTTTGTTGCTTTTTGTTTGGATTTGGTTTTAATTTTGTTGTGTGTGTATATGGTAAGAGCAAAATATGAGATCTAGCCTCAATATTTTCTTAAGTAAACACTATTGTTAGGTCTACATACTACGTGTGTTGTACAACAGATTTCTAGAAGGTATTCATCTTGCATAACTGAAATTATATATCCATTAATCAGCAGCTCTTCACTTACTGCTCCTATACTGGCAACCACCATTCTACTTTCTGTTTCTATGAGCTTGGGTATTTTACATACCTCATAAAAGTGGATCAAAGACAAGTCAGTATATGTCTTTCTGTGCCTGGTTTGTTTTACTAATGTCCTCCTGGTTTATTTCAGTAATGTTATCCAGGACATTATTTCAACAATGTCCTCCAGGTTCATTCATGTTGTTACATGCAGGATTTCTTTCATTTCTAAGGCTGAATAATATTGTACTCTATGTATATACCACATTTTCTTTATCGATTCACTCAATGATGCACATTTAAGTTGTTTTCATACCTTGGCTATTGTGTATAATATAAGGGGTTCATATATAAAATATATAAGGAAATCCTATAACTCAATAGTAAAATAAAACACAAATAACCCAACTAAAAAATGTGTAAAATACTTGAATAGACAATTCTCCAAAGAAGACATACAAACAGTCAATGGATATATTAAAAGGTGTTCAACATCACTAATCATCAGGGAACTGCAAATCAAAGCCATAGTGAGATATCACCTCATACCTGTTAAGGTGGCTTTTACCAAAAAAAAAGAGAGAGAGATCAAGTGTTGATGAGGATGTAAAGAATTTGGAACCATTGTGCATTGTTGCTGAGAATGTAAAATGGTGCACTACCATGGAAAACAGTGTGAGAATTTTTCAAAAGAAAGTAAGACTACTATGTGATTCAGCATTTCTGCTTCTGGGTATCCAAATAAATTGAGACCAGTATCTCAAAGAGATACTGGCACTTTCACATTCACTGTTGCATTATTTACAGTAGTATTTCTTGGGTTTCTATGACTGAAAACTGAGGAAGAAAAGATAATCTTTCTTCTAGTACAAAGTCAAAAAAAGTAAGTTTAGTGATGTAGGCATCACTCCCAATGGGGGCAGAGTTTGAAAATACAAGATTGTGTCCCAAGATACAGGGAAAATATATCTTGACCTAAGAAAAGCCAGTTTTATCTCTGGTTGGAGGAATGAGACTCATGAAATATTCCAATGACTTGTGACCCTGAGCACGTCCCAGCACCAGCACTGTATTAAATGTTTACTAACACAATATCAGCATGCATGGCAATTTCACTGGACATGGAAGTCTGCCAACTACTCTGTTCCAAAGAATCTGTCTGTCAACCAGGGGCAGATCTATCAATATCAGTGATCAATATGATGATTATGGTCAGTAAACAAGCCAGCATTGTTTAATGGGCATTCGTCCTTATGACCCTTGGTTTGGCTGACTTCCACCCCATGCAAGTGGGAAGACTGGACAACGTACAACTTTCAAAGGAGGCTGAGTAAAATCTTACGGGTCTGACATCTGGCTCTTTTTCATAGGAGTGGGAATGCACATTCCTGACTTGGCCTAGGAAACACCAGAGACAGGAGTCTTGACAAAGTGTACTAGGGAAATAGGTTTTCCGGTACATTCAAGGTTGTTATTTTTTGGTAGATTGACTGAAAAAATGGCCTCACTTATTCTTCTCCCAGAGTTTGTGACCTTAGCAATGTGACTTTGTAGCTCTTCCTATGAAAAAGTGGACTCTATTTCTCCACCCTTGAATCTGGGTCAACTGACTTGCTTTGGACCATTGATTATGGCACAGTGATGGTATGTCAGTTCTGAGCCTAGGCTTCAAGAGGAACTTTATGCTTTTACTTGCTGTCTTGGAACTTTGACACCATGTGAACAAAGCCAGGCTAACCTGCTGGAGGATGAGAGGCCATGTGGAGGAAAGCCTACTCATCCCAGTCAAAGCCATCTCAGATCAACCAATGGCCAACAACCACCACCTCCCCAAAATGTGAGAGAGACCAGTCAAGACCCACAGAGCTGTCCACCTGACCCACAGATGACTCCTAGTGAATAAGTAAGCCCAGCTGAGACCAGAAGATCTACCCAGCTGACCCATACTCAGAAGCCATAATACTTACTAGTTCAAGCAATTCATCTTTAGGGTAGCTGTTATACAGCAATAGGTAACTGAGACACTATTTTTTTTAATGTTGAAGTCAGATAAGTTGCTCTATGAACAGACTTGCTGAACCTTCCTTAAATTACAGTATATCATACCTTAAAAGGGGAAGCAGTGTCAGCTTCTATACCACATAGATCAAGTTAGACACCACAGTTGCCCTCATGGGAAAGAAATAAAGCCATGTCCCCCTGGCTGCAGGCTACTTCCCATGTTGCTTCCCATCGTGCCTCTCACCCTGCTCTCTTTTCCTAAGTCTTGCTCACTTCATACTTTGATTCCTGCTTTCCATCTAGACCTTTAAGTATAGAGATCTAAATAATATTCTACCTTCTCGTTATAGAAAAACAAAGAAATTTGCACTATATTCTAGAATAATTTTCATTGAAATTGGCTAACATAGTAAAAGTTTTACTACTTAAAAGAGTAAGTTCCAATCATTGGACCAATGAGGCGACATTGGACATCTCTATATAGCAAGTAGTACATGGTATTCTTCTAATTCACAGTACATAACAGCAATCTGGAATCGAGCAACTGAGCACTGACCTACCTCCTGTGTGCTTGGTGTTGTACCAGGTGCTGTGGGGAAGATACCAGAAGTAATGCAAACAGGCAAGTCGGCATGAAGCTGGGACCCAAAGTGAGATCTCTGCCACATTCACTATTAGTTGGGCTCAAGTAATCATGTGAACCCATTTCTATCCCAAACACAGTCTGTTAACTTCAAAATCCCTTTCAACAATGTTATGGAATATTTAGATGCCCTCTCATCACAGTTTCTGATTTCATAAGCCCACATCTTCATGAAATAGGGATGCTGTTTCTAGCTCCCTTAGGTTTCCAGAAGGCAAAATTAAAATTCACTGATTTAAGAAATGGACTCTGTTTTATGCAAAAACACAAAGCCTGTCCCTGCACAGTCATGGTGTAGTGTCCCCAAGGGAATATTCTTTGTGTGTTTATTCAATTTTATTTGCATATCTGTGGTTGAATTTTCATGAAGTTTTATTTATTTTTTTGGCAAAGTCCAAATTCTCTCTGAGATACACCTTAATGAAAAGTAGCAAACCACTTATAAGGTTTATAAGATGCTCTAGTAATGGGAATTAGATGTCATTATCTTTTGTGAAGGCAGCAAATGGTTGTCTGAATTGAGTTGATTTTGGTGATACATATTATAATGGAACAAATTACTAATGAAGTGCTAAATTACTGGAAACATTCTTGTTACTTATTAAACACTTTGGTTAATTAGTATGGGAAAAATAAAGGGTTGAAGCACATTTTAATACCTCTTTTGAGGCCAGGTCAGAAGTGAACAGATGTGTAAACCCACAGCCCAGCCCAACATAGGCTTCCAACTACCTGTGAGAGATGCTCTAGGGAGGAGCCACTGACCTTCCGAGTCCTGAACAGACCTTGAATGCATCAACAGACGCCCTTCTCTATTTAAAATCATGGCATTGGCCAATCATCCGCTACGTATGTTTGTTTTTAATGAGCACAGAAAAATACAGCTGAAAATAAAGGAAAATGGAGCTAAGGAGGAGACAACATGGAGACAGAATAATAAGGGGACGTTTAATATTGTCTGTTTTGAAATCTCCTACTTTTCAGAACACAACATCGCTGAGAAGCAAGGATGTTATGGAAGCTGTCCCTATTCACAAGCTCTCTCCCATTTTCTCCATTTCGCAGCCTTGTTCTGGTAACTGGATTCCAGTCGTGTCACCGGCACCCAAGTTCTCCTCTACTGGGTATACTTCTGGCTTACGAGTTTACAAACCAAACTCACTCTGCCCCACCCCATAAGACAGTTGAATTTCAGGCCCCAGCCATTATGTAGTAAATGAGACACAGAAACAAAGTCAGAAGATCCCAGCTGTAGCCCAGAAACTGCCACTGACTAGCGGTGTTGTTAGAGAAATTCACTTCACCTCTCTGAATCTTCATGGTCTACTAGGTATTAGTAATTTAAGAGAGAGAAAAAAAAACAGCAAGCTCCTTGCCCACAACACAACAAGCATTGTAGCTGGGGAAACAGACTTGTAAATAATTATTAATTTATGGGATACATGTTGATAAAGCCTTAGTCAAAATGTTACGAAAATACTGAGAACAGAGGAATTAACTGTGCCTGGGAGAGACCAAGAAGGAAATATAGAGGAGAAGATGTTTAAGCAATACTCAAGGGTGAGTGGCTACTAACCAGGTAGTCAAGAACCTCCAAGGCAGATAAAATAAATCATGCCAAGGTGCAGGATAAGGAGGACTGCATGAGAGATGCCAGGAACTGAGCATAACCTGGAACAACTACCCAAGTTACAGGAGGTCAGCAGACAGGTTCAAAAGTAGACAACATCTAAATAAGGATGGGGCTCTTCTGTCAGGCTAAGGAGGTTGCATTTATCCTATAGACAACAAAGACTCATCAAGGGTTTTTCAACAATAGGGTTGCTAGATGAGACCAGTGCATACAGGAGCACTCTGACCTACCTATGGCACATGGGTTGGAGCGGTAGGCTGTGGAAGCAGGAAGGCAATAGGGCAGGTAAGAGACAGCAGGCAGTGGTGGTGCAGGAGGCAGAGCTCAGAGAGTCATAGAACAAAGAAGTGGGAGGACTTGGTGCTTAATTAGATACAGGGTGTGTGGGAGAAGCAGATGTCAGATTACCTACAAAGGTTCTGGTTTGGATTTATTGATAGAGATGCAAGGACTTTTCATAAAAGACTGAATGGGGGAAGATGACAAGTGATTTCTATTTGGGACCATTTGTGTTTGAAGGGTGTAAGAGGCAGACAGGTGAAGATGCCTGTGGGCTGTGAGATACCCCACTGTAGAGCTGAGGATTCTAAGTTAGTGGCACACATGAGGGGCGTCCATGGAGGTGATGGCTGATGTCATAAGAACTGATGAGATGAGCCAAACAGAACGCAGAGTGAAAAAAGAACCAGGTCAAGGACAGGCTCATATGGAAGGGGCAGCATTTAAAGACTTGGTGAAAGAAGAACCAGCAAGACACTGAGGATGGGCTGTCAAGGAAGTGAGAGTTCCAGAGGAATGGGGTCACTGAAGCCTGAAGGGGAAAGTTTCCTAAGGAAGCAATGCGCAGCATCCCAGTGGCAAAAAATTCAAGCACTAACTGGGAAAGCGTTCATTGGTTTTGGCAACTGGAGAGTTATTGATAACTTTGCAATGAGTATTTTCTAGGAATGATAGCTAAAAGATGGATTGCAGAAAGACAAGGCAGGGTTACAGGCAGGCCGTGCGGTATTTGAATCAGTGGGTATTGGCTATGTTTCAGTGTATTTGGATTGAAGAAAAGAAGACGATAAAGAGGTGGCTGGAGAACAACAGGAAGTACAGGAGATTTTTTATTTAAAGTAGAAGAGATTTTAAGCATACTTACAATGAGAAGTCTGGACACAATGATGGCCAAGATTCCTTTCAACTTTCTTGTCCTTTGCTTCTAAGAGCAGAGGGGAGCCATCTCCTATTACTGGAGGAATTCCAATAAAAGAAGAAATATGAGCTGGAAAATGCCAAGTTACTCGACATGGTTGCTAGTGTTTCTACCTGCCTGACCCTCACTCCCTCCCCAAACCAGGCCATTCTCCTGAGCTCTGCGCACAGTCAGTACTTTAGGAAAGCTCACCAGGGTCCAAAGGCATTTAAGTTCCTCAAAATTTACACCATAGATTCCCATCACATCTGCCTTCACATCTAGTATTGGCAGACTGAGGCTTCTCTGACCTCAAAGAGTCACCCAGAGTCCTGCCTGGTACTCATCAAGGTCCTGAAAGCAAGTGAAACTATGACCGGAGTCAAACGGAAAGCAAGAAGGAAGGGAATATGGGTGGAAGAAGGCAAAAGAGAAGAAAGCTCATGCAGAATTTATTTCCCCTCCCTCTTAGGGGTTTCTAGCAGATCTTACATTAGTTATCTCTGTAGCTTTTCCCCCTCCTGTTTGGTTTAATATTCCCAAGGGAATACCGAGTTGAACATGAACAACAGAAGACTTAAGCACTCAATCTATTTTAATCCTTTAGCAACATAGCTCTGAAATAATTTTTAGAAGGCGTTTAGACTTTCAGGAGGAAGAATCTTATCTTCAGTGAATTACTATTTATTGAGGCTTTAATAAATGTTTGTTTTTTTGCTGGCAGGCTGCTTTCCGTAGCTCATTAAAGTGAAAATTATCTCTGGAGGAAGAAAAGCACAAGTCTGGGTTTCAGCCTGGGTAACGGAGTGCTAGAAACACAAGTAAAAACTTCCACATGATCAGTTTTAATCTCACCTGCTGAGGTGGTTTTTGCTACTTAATGATATATTTCAGAAATGGATGTGACATCAAAGGTCAACCATAAATAGAGCTCAGAGTGAAGGGAATGAAAATCACAAATTAGATTCACTTGTTGTGCTAGATAGGGACGTTTCCAACCTTCATTCAATTTGTGACATAGAGAATCAAGCAATGGTTCTGGATCCTGCCTTCCGGGGAGAAGGCTTGGGGGAGGCTCAGCCATTTTTGTGTTTGCTTGTTTTCTCTGTCCAGTCATGTGAAAAAAGTTGGCTGGGAGGTTTTTTCTTTATTATTGTTGTCTATGACACAATCGCTACATTATACTGGCGCCTTTTGAAAAGCCGGTGCACAGCTCAATTGCCTCATTACCATTGTGCTTGAATGGAACACGGTGTAGCCTTAGGGAAGCCTAGGATTCTCTGCAGTGGCATGGGACAGGGGCTGCTGTCTTCAGAATTTTCAGAGAATATGCCAAAACCTGTACAGGCAACACAGAATTCTCAGGGGCCTCTGTCCTGTTTTTTTATGCAAAGAATTAACCTCAGCTCTTGAAAACGCTGCTTTTGAAATCACATAAATGATTATAGGCGCCCCAACTTACAATGGTCCAATTTACAATTTTTCAACTTTACCATGGTGCAAAAGTGCTATGCTTCCAGTACAAACCATACTTTGAGTATCTGTACACCATTTTGTTTTTCACTTTTAGTAGAGTATTTAATAACATGAGATATTCAGCCAGGCACGGTGGCTCATGCTCGTAATCCAAGCGTTTTAGGAGGCAGAGGCGGGCAGATCACCTGAGGTCAGGAGTTCAAGACCAGCCTGGCCAACATGGTGAAACCTGTCTCTACTAAAAATACAAAAATTAGCTAGGCATGGTGGTGGGTGCCTGTAATCCCAGCTACTCGGGAGGCTGAGGCCAGAGAATTTCTTCAACCCAGGAGGCGGAGGTTGCAGAGAGCCAAGATAGCACAATGGTACTCCAGCCTGGGAAACAAGAGTGGAACTCTGTCTCAAAAAATAAAAAATAACACAAGATATTCAATACTTTATTATAAAAGAGGCTTTGGGTGAGATGATTTTGCCCAACTGTAGGCTACTGTAAGTGTTCTGAGCACGTTTAAGGTAGGTTTGGCTAAGCTATGATGTTTGACAGGTTAGGTGTATCAAACGCATTTTTGATGCAATAATATTTTCAACTTATTGATGGGTTTACCAAGGCATAACTCTATCATCAGTCAAGGAAATAGTGACCCAAGAAGTTTGTCCTCTGATATGTTTCTAGATCTGAAATAACAAAAGTGAGGATGTTAGACCCCAAATGGAGCTCCTCTCTGCCCAAATCTTGATAATCTTGATGTCATGGACAGAACACAGGCTTCCAAGCCAAAAAGTTCTGGCTTAACTTGCCCATGACATTGGCTAGCTGTATTGCAGAACTTTCCTGGCTCTGCTTACTCATCTGTAAGATGGGGGATAGCAGGGCATAGCTTACAAGTCTTGAAAAGAATGGTACAAAACAATTCAAATGAATTTTCATTAACAAATCTTTGTTGAGTGCCTAGCATGCATCAGGCCCAAGGCACTGTTCTAGATACACAGAATATAGCAGCAGCAAGCAAAACTGATTGTGGCCAGGTGCAGTGGTTCATGCCTGTAATTCCAGAACTTTGGGAGACTGAAGCAAGAGGATTGCTTTACCCCAGGGATTTGAGGCCAGCTTGGGCAACATAGCAAGACCTCACTGCTACAGAAAATCAAAAAACAAAAATTAGCTGGGTGTGGTGGTGTGTGTCTGTAGTCCCAGCTACTCAGGAGGCTGAGGTAGGAGGATCACTTGAGCCTGGGAGATGTAGGTTGCCGTGAACTGATATCGTGCCACTGCAATCCAGCCTAGGCAACAGAAAAGAAAAAAAGAAAGGAAAAAAAAAGAAGGAAAGAAAGCTAATGTATGCAAACTGCCTAGCACAGTGCCTAATCACTAAAATGACCAACAGACAGGTCTGAGCCCTCATGTCAGACTAACGCTTTGCTTCTAGAAAGTCATGTCTAAATCCATGATCTATCTCTGAAATCCTTAAACTCAACCATCACAACTTCTTGAAAGCAATATAACTACAGAACGAAACCAAGATTTCAGTACCTTACTGGAGTCTCTAACCTTTTCTGCTCCTTTGGGATGAATAGTAGCTAGAAACTATATCCCATCTTGCTGAAAGATGGGTTGCATTATTGGAGTGTGTGGGTTGCAGGCAATGCCACCCCTAGGCATGATGACTCAAGGTGTTTGACACTCTACCAGTAAAGGGAGCTAAGCATTGCTGAGTAATAATAGTGGAGGTCATCGTCTGAGAGGGAAAGTGGTAACCTCAACATCTGCTCATAGGCGTATAGAGGCGTATGTGACTATTTCTTCCTCAGTACCATTGAGCCAGTCACAAGAGGTGGGTTGTTCCAACACACACACACACAGCACACTTTGTATTTATGTGACAACAATTGTTCTAGATCCCAGGGATACAGCAATCACATAAACTCACTTCCACACCCTTGATACACTTATGGGCTAGAGCCAGTTCTGCAAACTTTTTCTGTAAAGGGCCAGGTGATAAACACTTTAGGATTTGTGAGCCACCCCATTGTTGTTGGGCTTTCCTAGCTCCACCTTTGTGTGGGGACAAACACCAGCCCTACATACTATGTAAGTGATTGTGCATGGCTGTCATTCAATAAAACTTTCTTTAAGAGAATAGGTGGCAGGCCAGATTTGGCCATCAAGCTTTAGTTTACTGACCCTTGGTCAAGAGAAGAAGACAAATATGTTACTAGATAATGTCAACAAAATGTGAAAAATGCTATGATAGGGATAAGCAGGGAATGGGTACTGCAATGGTCTGAATGTTTATGCTGACCCTCCAAATTTATATGTTTAACTTGATTACCAGTGCAGTAGTATTAAGAAGTGGGGCCTTTGTGGGGTGATTAAGTCTTGAGGGCTCAGTCCTCATCAATGAGATTAGTGACCTTATAGAACAGGCTTGAGGGAGACTGTTTGGCCCTTCCAACCATCTACCACATGAAGACACAGAATTTTCCCCTTCTATCATATGAATACTTAGCAAGAGGCAACATCTAGGAAGCAAAGAAGAGGCCTTCACCAAATACTGAATCTGTGGATATGTTGATCTTGGACTTCTCAGCCCCCAGAACTGTGAGCAATAAATTTGTTGTTTCCCAATTTCCCAGTCTAAGGTATTTTGCTTTAGCAGCACAAATGGACTAAGAAAGGTACCTAACCTACGTGGGGGTTTCAGGTAAGGCTTTTTGTTGAGGAGCTTTTCTTTGCAACTGAGTGTGGGTGTTTCTCATTTCTTTGCCGTTTCTGAAAGAGCAGACCCTTTGAGGATCACCACTTTCTAGTTCTAAAGGCTATTGCAAAAGTTAGGGGGAGAATATGAAGACCTGAAATGGAGCGATAATTTTTTGGAATGGAGCAGAGAGGAAGATTTCAGGACTACTTTGCAGGTAAAATGAACAAGTCATGGTGGTAGAATATGGGGAAAAAGGAAACTGAAGTGTGTCAAGGACAGTTGCCATGTTTCTGACTAGAGTGGTTAGGCAATTTTCCTCAAGGCAGGGAATTCAGAAGCATGATTTCTGAGGTAAGAGGATGAGGTTTTATTTCCTTGTGGAAAACTGAAATGGAAGAATTCAACAGGTGGCTAGATATACCTGAGTCCTGCTGCTCTCCCCCTCAACTATTAATAGAAACCCCTAACTAGCCTCCCTGTCACCTATCTTGCCCTCCTTATGTCAATCCATCCTCACTCAGTTTCCATGATGTTCAATCTAAAACACCAATCTGACTGTGTTATTCCCGTTAAATGTTCTTCAATGATTACTCATCCTCTATAGGATAAAAATTTGATGTGTTATCTTGCCATGGAGTGTTCTTTAAAGCTGACCCCCACCAGCCTCTTCAGCCTCATCCATCACTGCCTGCTTCCCCAGAGCTCCTCCATAAGAAGTCAGGGCCCAGCCCTGGCCAGGGATGTGGTGACTCAGTGCAAATGGCAACTAAGTCTGTGTCTTTGGGGACTGGACCTTTTCAACATGGACAGAATTAGAAATGCTTATTCTCAGTCACAGAAACAGGATCTCAGTTTTAGCCCAGGAATCCTCAGCAAGGCTGTAAACCTCAGCCTGGCAATTCTCCAAACAGGTTATCTCAGTCAAGCCCTGTCACCAACAGGCCCTGCATCTTTCACTTTTCCAAAATTTGCTGAGGAAAGGAGAATACCATCAGGAGTGAGGCCTCCTCTCCCATCCTTTTTCTCCCATTAGCTATGCCTGGTGAACTCAAGGCACCAAGGACATAAAAACGAGCCCCTCCTCCCATAAACTCCTGGGACCCCATTAAATACAAACTGCCTACCATTCACTTCACTGCTCCTGAAAAAGGAAGGGGATCGATTTTTCTCAGCTGGGGAGCAAAGGCTCACGGTCTGGAGCTGAGGTTTAGACTCATCAGATATCTCTTCAGAAGAGGATTCGCTGTCTGTGAGGTTCCTGGCATTCACAGCTGACGTCTAGATTGTCAAATCAGAGCTGAGGGGAGCAGCATCCTCCTCAAAGATTATAGGTCAAAGGAACAAAAAGAAAAGTTTTTAGAGAAGCATTTATAGAAAGGATGATCCCTGACAAGAGGCTTGTTGTAGCTTAGCAGAGACACACATTTGAGGAAAAAGAAATCTTCCAGCCACCTGTGGAATGTTTGCACCTTTATTTTGCATGCAGGGAGGATTTGCCTGCTTACCTGGTGGTTGAGTTACCAGCACTATGAGAGAAAAGGTGATTTTAGGTCGTCTTCCATGGTTCAATAAACTGCTAATCTTTCTCTCCTGGTGTAATGATTCCAAAGAACTTTTACCATTCCCATTTGTTCGACATTAAATGACTTTTAGCAATGAGAGTGGTGCCCTGGGATGAGAACTCTCAGCTTGGCCACAGCTCTGGCATATACGCTAGCCCTTCCCCTCCAAGGTGTCCCTTTTTCATAGTGTCTTTGACCCAGCCTTGACTCAAGACACCACATGCCCACAAGTACAGCCTCAGGAGAAATTGGTCTCAATAAAAACATCTGCTTCACCTTCACTTTCAGGTTCAGTTTTTTCCCTTTATGGACCGACGTGACCTATTGCCCCCAGACACTTCTGTCCTCAGCAGTGTGGGACATTCAGTAAGACTTGTTTCTTTGCGTAAGGAAGGATTTTAGAATTCATTTCCCCAGATTTTTTTTCTTACAAAAGCTAATAAACATTTTTAAATGTCTATAAATTGCCAGAACAAATATGTATCAGGAGTTTGAAGATAGCCTCTACTGCACTGTGGATAGCTAGCAATTTTAAGATCAGTAGAAGGAAACAGTGGGACTGGATGTTTGCCTTCACACCTAATCTAAGTCCTGTTCAGCTCCCTGATGCTATTCCTTCATTGTTATTTTTTCCACTGCCTTTCCCTATTCCCTGGTGAATGTGTAGAAAATTCCAGGCAGCAGGAGGATTTTTGCTGCAGCGCACTGCGAATGCCATTTCCTGGATCATTAATTATCGCTGCTAGTGAAAACGTGGAATTGGACAATTGGTAAAAAGTAATTATTTACCATCTGTTATAGGTTCTCACATGTAATTACTTAACAATGAAAGTGATCGTAAAGGTAATGATAGCAGGTAAGTGAATGGTGGACAATGCCAGAAAGGAGATTTCATCCTTCTAACAATGGACACTGCTTTTCCTTCCTTCCTTCCTTCCTTCCTTCCTTCCTTCCTCCTTCCTCCTTCCCTCCCTCCCTTTCTTTTCTTCCTTCCTTCCTTCTTTTCTTAATTCCTTAGTTATCTCTCTCCCTTCCTTCTCTTCTTTCTTCTCCTTCTCCTCTTCCTCCTCCTTCTCTCATATAGCTGAAGTACACTAACCATCCATTTGTTTGCTCAAACCCCCTCTTGAGTGGACCTTTCTAGAAGTCCCTGGATTCCCTCTCTAGGCTATCCTAGCAATATGTGAGCGTGTTTGTCTCTATTTCGGCATGTGTTGTGTTATATCATAATATTTTGTTTTCATGTCACAGCCAGGTCGTTTGTGCATCCCACTTACCTGTCTGCTTACTCACTGAATCGTGAATTCCCGAAGCAAAGAGATGTTTGTCTTTCCAGTGCCCACATTGTAACTGCCATGTAACATACATTTGCTAATATTTTAAAGAATATATACATGAATTTCCCTCTCTTAGTCAAACTATTTAAATCCCAAATTATTCATCAACATCAAATATTGAAGTTGATCGTCAGTGTTGATGGGAAATTTAATAAGTATTTCTAGAGGGAAAGACCTCTGTCCTTGTCTTACCTACTAGAGCCCCTGGGTACAATTCCCACAGGTATTTAGGCTCCTTCACTATAAACAAAAGGACAAAATTTAAGGATCCAGGCATCAGACTAGTTCTGAGGCTGTTGTAAGTGGGCTCCCTGACATACCTCATTTCCCCTTTATTTGTGTTGTAAGAGGATGGATAAGCAGAGAAAGGAGCTCCTCCCCCAAAATATTATCATTCACTCATCCATTCATTCAGTGCTTATTTCTTGAGTGCCTATTAGGTGCCAGGTACTGCAAGAGGTGATGATGAACACACACTTTGAAGTCTTTCTTCTCAATGCCTAAGTTTAATAGGGAAAACATCTTATTAAAATATTTGTAAATGATGGCATAGCAGCCTAACTTTGATACCTAATAAGGTATAAGGTACTAGGAGAGCACAAAGAAGGAGAAAGATCTTGATTAACTATAAACTAAGCAAGCAGAGCTGCGAAATGGATTTTGGGGTGGCCAGGCTGAACTTGGGAGGCTGAGGCTGGAATCTATGCATTATCTGTTTATAAAATGAACAGGCCAAATTTATTAGGAAGTACCATGCAGGAGGCCAGACTGCAGAAGGAGACACAATTTCAGGGAAAGTTCCCTGGCCTCCCAGGAAAAGATAGCACAGCTAAGTTGGGCATACTGCCTGGGAAATGTCCCTGTACCCCTTTCATTCAGAATATCCAATAATGTGTAGAATGGTCACTAAGGACTACTGAGGGAAGGCTGCCAGGAGGGTATGTTTTGCAGAACATCTTGAGCCTCTGGAGTTACTTTGGCCTGCCTCCCACTTCCCCTTTACCTTCCTTTCCTTAGAAAGGTGCTGGTGATATGCACTGGGGTCCAGGAACATAATTTAACCCAAGTACTCTATCCTCCCAGCTTTCTGAAGGATCCAAGTCAAGAAAAGCTTCACAATTTACAACCCCTACCTTGTGGTCCTGCCAAACCTTTCTTTAGAAGGCTGTTTTATATTCCCTCTTGAGTTTAGGATGCCATGTTTTCCTTTGCCTATTAAAGGATGAAAATCAAGGTGATGGACATGTTCCCTTAGTACCAGAGTCAGCTGCCAAGTTTCTCTGGCTGTCTTTATCTCCTCCTACAACACTTCATTGCCAGTATGGTCTTCACAGAGAGAACCTAGAAGCGTACATATGTTTCTCTCACTGTCATCGTCTAGTAGAGTTACCTAGGGAAGTGATCAGAAAAAAAGAAAGTGAAATTCATACACAAGTGGGTCCAAAGTACTGTTGATTTTGTAAGATTTTAACACTGTGCTGAACTAAGAGAACAAATTGTGTTTTATATTTAACTGCAGCAAGAGACTTTATGCTTAATAGGTTTTTTAATATAGTTTGACCTAGTACTGTCAAGAGAAAAACCACATTTTGTTCCCGCCTTACATTCAGGACACGATTTCTGCAGATAAATAATTTGCAATGCAGTTTCTGTTACTAAGACAGTGTTTCACACATCTGCTTTATGTTTCATTAATGGTACAATGAATGAAACCATCAACTATCCTGCTTCTCTACATTAATTCAACGTATAAGAAAAATGTGTGATGACTGTAAACAGTAAGGCCGATTACCATGTCAGGGAAATCTACTAGTTTACTTATGGATCTGCGAAGGCTGCCAAAGCACAAATCACTACCCCAGCAAATGGCGATCCAATTTCCTGTTTAAATCAATAAGGAGCACCATGGTCTAATCCACAGCAGAGCAGTTTAGAAACCATTAAGTACTAATTTAACTTAATATCCACTACCAAACTGATGGTGAATAAGTCAACTGGAATGGGAAGTGCCGGCGGGAGACAGGCATCTTGAGGAAGGTGGTGGATGGGATCTCCCAACCTTCTTCAAAAGGAGGCAGTCTTGAGCATGGCCAAGAGACTGTGTTATTTTCTGTAGTAATGAGTATAAGAGGAGCACATTATACACATCTGTCATGTTACACAAGTATTGCAAAAGACCTAGAAGGATGGGAGCTTGGTTGGTTTGGGTTGCAAAGAAAGTCAAGGATTGACCAAGGCCTCAACTCTGAATTTAGTATGGGCTTGACCCACACTTCTTCATAGACAGCCATGATACCTCTGAGGTGCTCTGTAGATCATTTCCTTTGTGTCTATGTTCCAACAATAATAATACTTTTGTACTAGGAAAGTCACATCCCTTCATTCAGCTTTTCTTCTAACAAGAATTTACACATATTGGGGGAGTTGGCTTAGATTATGGAATTGGAGTGATCTGGCTTGGACTTGAGGGACATAGTTCTGCAGAGAATATCTCAAGCCCACCCACCTCACTGGCTCCTTTTCCTTCAGTTCCCTTGAATAGAGCCTTTCATGATGCCTACTGCTGAGTTCTAACATCCTGAATGGCTCTATGTGTGGTGTTTGCCACCCACTGACATCCTGCATACTCTTTTATCTCAGAATATTTTATAAGGTCCTTTTGTGATTGGGTGCAGAAAAAAAGTCAGAGCCACAGTTTTTACCTCCTTTGCATTTGATTGCAACATGACCATGATGCATAACATGTTAATGAGGGGTGTTGAGAGGGAAATGTGGGGATTTGAGTGGTAACGCTGGAGGAAAAATATCAGGGGAACCCACATCTAGATGGGGCTTAAGAGTTGACCTGCCAGAGCAGGGTGTTATAATATACAAAGGAGCACAGAAGAGAGACATCTAATCTAACCTGTCCTGAAGGGTCGTGATTA
The DNA here is from genome assembly GCA_036589455.1 of Ateles fusciceps. Lineage (NCBI taxonomy): Eukaryota > Metazoa > Chordata > Mammalia > Primates > Atelidae > Ateles > Ateles fusciceps. Next base: position 2,188,649 of record JAZHEH010000579.1, on the reverse strand, counting down.
GGAAATATTCCCAAGAAAAATATGATAGTTGGCCAAATAAGAAGTATGAAGGTTGGGAGGGTATTAGAAGCAAATATGATGGTATCAGAGAAGCATAAAGTGAGAAACAGCATGACGGGACTGAGGCCCTCAAGTGTAAAGTTCAGGTAGGAAATAGCAAACTTGGAGCTCAGAGGGGGAGAGGCGAATTTATGCAAGGCCTTGTATGGTGTGGTAAGGAGGCTGTGCCTTCTTTAACAAGTAACAGGAAGTACTGAGTGGGTTCCACAGGGTGTGAAGGAACAAAAGTGGTTTCAGGATATGCTGTATGAATCTGGAGGAACCAGTCAGGAGGCAGGGAGAGTGACCAGGAAGGCATATCCAGTTGTCTGGATAGGGGATAAGAAAGGTCAAAACTATGGCTGTGAGGTTGAGATGGAACAAAGAATCATGAATCATTTAAGAGGATTGGGGTCCCCAATAGGTTAGGAGGAGAGGAAAGGAACCTGGGACAGGCAGGGACCATGGGCATTCCCTTTGTAGCAGGTCACTGAGGGATCATACCTGGGATTCCAGGGAGTATATTAGCCAAGGCACAGGCAACACAGAGAATCTGGAGCCCAGACGGGAGACCTTCCTCCACCTCAGCCAGCACTCTTTGCCCACTACTGCCATGAGCTGGAGTTGGTCTGGAACTAAGAGGAGCTGGTGGTATGGGAAGTGGTAAGGTCAGCAAGTCTGGGAGTAGAAAGCGAGGGAGGCCAGAGGCAGGACAAAGGCTGGAGCTGAAAATCCAGGAACACAGCTGCAGATGATCTGTCACTTCTACCTCCTGCTGCTCTGGGAGTGAACCCTGTAGACAGGTCCCAGTACATGGTACCTGCTCAATGCCCTGCTCTGACTGCAGCACACAGGTTAGGCCTTATACACCCTGCATCCTCAACAAGGATGTCCTGGGCAAAAAAGAGCATGTGGTGATTTCAGTAGCTAGCCCAGACCTCACTTTTTGGAGACAATAGGGACTTGACCACTGCTACCCCAAATCTACAGGGATCATTCACTTGTGTTGTCATTCTCTTAACATTTACTGTGGCTTACAATGTGTCCAACACTATGCCTTCAAGCATTACAGGGTATGGGGCATCACAAAGAAGAGTTGGATGCGGAACTTACCCTTAAGAGAGACTGTAGATATTACAGTCCAGTAGGGGAGACAAGGTAGGCACAGGAATGACTATAAAACAATGTTCAGATCCACCAGAGGGACTGAAAGATAAGTTACAGACATTCCAAGGAGGAAACAGGGAATTTGCTGCTGTGGACATCTCAGAGGTCCAGGGGAGAAAGGGGAATTGAAATGGCCCTTGATGAATAGGGAGAACTAACCGTCCTGGTGGAAGAAAATGCCTAGAAAAGCATTAGAAATAGGAAGGCTCAGGGAAGGAACATTGAGTAGATAGGCTTATTTACTATGAAGGGCACAAAAGAAAGTTGAGGGGAACAGGCTGAACGGTGGGCCCAAAGGACCTGAAATGTCAGACTGCATGTCTGGGACTTGATTCTGCCAGCTGCAAAAAAGCTAGTGGGTCATTGTGAGCAAGGTATGATATTTTCAGAAGATATCTGAAGAACACTGGGTTTTTGCTCACGACTTAGCCCTAAACCATGAGAAATGTCCCACTCCTTAATTTTCTCTTGCTCTGGCTGTAAATACCAATACATTTGCCTGGCTATAAATGCCAGTACTCCTTTTAAGCTTGCAAAAACCCAGTTCTGCTTTGAGTGTGGTGAGCTATTGACTGATTTAAGTTTCTCCTCTTTTCTTTCACAGAAATGCCTTTTGTGCCTCACTGGTAAGTCTAAAAGGACATATGCTCAGCAGGCGCCAAGACCAAGCCATATTTGGGGATGTAGAGCATTTGTGGAAATTAGAGCTCAATAATATATATGAAGAACTGTTGTGTAACAAGCACAATGAAATATTCATCTCATTCATAAGGTTCAGAAACATACAATAAGAGTCCCCCAGGGACAACCTGCAATATTGGAGAAATGTTAATGGTGCCTTCTGATCTCAGAACGCACACATCAGTCTTAAAATAGAACACCCTGAAGGTGACAGTGATCTTATAGGAAGGGGCAAAGGAAAAGAGCATGGGGCAGAGATTCCTAATACATGACAACAAAGCTCCACCTGTCACTAGGGTAAGGGGCAACCACCAGGGTCAGGCCATGGATCTCAGAAACGGAAGCGAGGAAGATGAGGACAGCTATTCCTCTGAGATCAGGTGAGAAAAATGATTGAATTTTTCTCCTTAAAGTTCTCTTTTTATTTACTGGATAAGAATTACCTTCATCTAGCATTTATCTCCTTGTCTCTGATGAGATCATTTAAACGTTTATCTGTTCAAAACTTCTTCTATTTATTCTCTCTGATCTCTGTAGTTACACTCCATGTTTGTAAACTGGATGCCCCAGGCCTCACTGGACTGCAGGCAGAAAAGATGTCTTATAAATCCTAACAGTATAAGACTCCCTGCTCACATGGGCTTCCAGCCCTCCTTAGAGGTGCTCCAAGCATGTTTTAGAGTCACCATGAGCATGTGCTCAAAAACATCCCTGTCAGCCTTCATCACCTACCACCAGATACTCACACCAGTGTTCTCTGCATGTGAAGTAGCTTGAAGTCATACCCTTGCAAGTGCTGATTTCACTTTTCCCAAGGGAAAAAGAAAGTTGAGGCCAAGGGCGCTGCTGTTAAATGATCTCCAAATCTCCACGCCTCAAAGCCCCAGGTAGATGCTAGGTAGCTGATATGGTTTGGTTCTGTGTCCCTACCCAAATCTCATCTCAAATTGTCATCTCCACATGTCGAGTGAAGGACCTGTAATCCCCACATGTCGAGGGAGGGGGGTGATTGGGTCATAGGGGTGGTTTCTCCCATGCTGTTCTCATGATAGTGAGTGAGTTTTCACAAGATCTGATGGTTTTATAAATACTTGACATTTCCTCTTGGCTGCTGCCATGTAAGACATGCCTGCTTTCCCTTCTGCCATATTGGAAGTTTCCTGGGTCCTCCCCAGCCGTGTGGAACTGTAAGTCATTTAAACCTCTTTTATAATGACCCAGTCTCAGGTAGTGTTCTTTATAGCAATGTGAGAATGGACTAACACAGCAGCACATCAACGTGCGAAATGGCCTTTCATGGCTCCATATCACTTTTTCACACTCTGCCTGTAATAACATTGTTTGTGCCCAAATTAGACAATTTTCCTTCAGTTTCTCTCTTATCCCTTATTCCAAAGGAGTAGGGCGGGGGGACAGATATCATCCTATCCCATCTTTTGCATTGTCTTCATGTCTGTCATCTCCCTATCTTGTATCCTAGGTTAAAAACATTAAACATCAATTTCATGAAAAGTTTTTTAAAAAGACATATACACTCATACACACATGCCATCTTCTTCCTTCCCCCATGTCTTAGTTTGCTTCTATATCAGAATACCTGAGACTGAGTAATTTATAATTCTGAAGTTCTAGAAGCTGGGAAGTCTAAGACTGAGGTGCCAGCATCTTGGGAGGGACCTCTTGCTGCATTATCAAGTGAAAAAGCAAGAGAGGGAGAGGGAGAGGGTGAGCAAGAGAGGGCGACCTTATTCCTATGATAACAGCATTATTCTATTTGTAAGTGTGACTCCCCCATCCCAAACACCTTTTATTAGGCCACAACTCTCAACACACTGGGGATCAAGTTTCCAATACATAAACTTTGGGAGGACACATTCAAATGATAGCACTCAATCTTCTACAAAACAATGTGTATCAAGTAATGTCGATAATTGAGAAACAAAAGCCTCCCAGCTCCACAGTCAACTCTAAATTCCATGCAGGGCTCATCTAGGCTTCCCTGCTACACGATCCCCCCACCTTGTCATAAGGCTGGTTTTCTATAATCATTTATAGTCTAAAACCAGTTTTCACAATTGGCACTCCTCTGGTATCAACTGTTGAAATCTGTTTGCCAAAACACTGCCTCATGCAAGGCTCCAATTTGTTGCTGAATTGCTGCTCTTTGTTATGAAAGGGCAGTTTACCATTTTGGGCAAAGAACTGGGTTTATAAGTGTTTATATAGCAATTTGTAAAATAGCATTTTAAGATGACTTCAGCAGTTAGCTGTCAGAACAATATTTGCCTTCTGCAGAGCGATGAATTGGAACAAGCATGAGCTTTGGTATCGGATAGACATAGGTTTGAATCTCAGCTCCACCAGTTACTGTCTGTGACAATTTAACCTTCTGAGACTCAGATGTTAACTGCAGCCAATAAAATATTGTCATGAGGATTAAATTAGGTGACATATGTAAGGCTCTTAGAGTAAAGGGATTCTATAAATGGTGGCTACCATTATTTACATTATTACTAAATCACATTGCCTAAGGCTACAGAAGAAAGGCATTTCTAACACTTAGGGCAAACCAAGAATGGTACATGGATGGCACTCACACATCTGTCTCTACTTCCACACTCACAGCAAACATTATTAATTAACAACCATATTCTTTCCTGCTGAGTTGAAATGTGGCCTCGGAATCCTCAACACAGTGTCACAAGCAGCCACTACTTCTATTTATTTCATAAATAAAAATACAGAAGGCCCAGTTACAGTTGAACGTTAGATAAACAGTGAGTAATTTAGTATAAGTCTGTCCCGTGTAATATTTGGGATATACTTACACTAAAAATACACCAAAAATTGTTATACTAAAAGTATTCATCATTCATCTGAAATTCAAATATAACTGGGAAACCTGTATCCTATTTGGCAACCCTTCTTATAGTATAGCCTGTTCCTGAGATGAAAGTGACTTGCCATCCCTGACGTCTACATTAATCAATACTTCAGGCTGTCAAATGATTAAAACTCCATTCTAATTAGTTTGAGGGGTAACTATTAGATTATGTAGCTTAAAATTACATCAAGCACCAATGGATTTAAGAGCTTAAACAGTAGGTGAGGTCTCTATCCCCCTCTCCAGCCCTCAGTCCCACTTCCTTGTTGGCTTCTCCTGCAGTCTAGCTCTTTCCACCTGACAAAGAGGAAGGCTCCCCCCATGGCAGATTCCTTTATTCCCAACTTAACAACGAGGATATTTCCCTCTCTCAACTTCTCTCTAGCAATCCAGGGCAACTCTGATTGGCCTAGTGTGGCTTCTGCACCCATCTCTAAACCTGTAACTGTTGCCATCAGGACAGGCCTAGACTGGACCACGGGTCTGTGCCTATGGTGGGAGTTGGATTAAGATACTTGCTGAGTAGTCCCACCAGGATAATTTGGCATGGGATGGGTACCATTCCCAAAAGAAGCAGGGTGCCAGCCAGGAAAAAACCAACAGGTGTCCACTTCCACCCTGTATTGTCTAATCCAATTAGAGAAATACTTCAATATATAGAAGGTCAAAATCTGCAACTGAGAAACAAATATGTAATAAACTCTACTATATCCAAGGTACTAGGACATTTATGAAGGCAAAACAATAGTAACCTGTCCAACCAAATATCTTATTGCAAGAAAGAAATAGCAGAGAGAGAGAGAGAGAGAGAGAGAGAGAGAGAACTGTTGGTAAATGCCCCTTAAGGAAACATTTCTGACCCAATATTGGTTTTCAAGTAGTTTCAAAGCCTGAAAAAAAAATTATATCGTTTCCTCACACCATTGAAGCACCTGTTTGTCAGAATCGAAAGAGTTGACTACCAAAGGTACTTAAAGAATTATTCCCCTTGCAATGTTTATAGCTGCATAAGTAGAGAGTACATGCAAGGGCAAGTAAGGAGACTGTCAGGGTTTGAATCCCAGCTCCACCACTTGCCTGCTGATGAACTTGGACACACTGCCTAATACATCAGCATTTTTGCACTAAGATGAGCTGCTGCTTGGACAATGGCCCATCCTGGAAATAGGCAGGGATGTCTTGGGCAACAAGGTCTACAGGTGAAGAAAGTCTCCACAGAAGGGGCTCTGGTCAGGGGAGGAAATAAAACCCAAACAGACCACCTATTTAAGAAAGTAAGCTTACCCTATCTCCATCCCCATCCCCATCCCCCATTCTTGTGTGGAACCCCAGGATCCTGTAGAACACTTTCTGTCCACATCATCTATAACAAAAGATAAGTGCTCCAAGAGGGACATATTTAAAATGCTATAGGAAAACAGAGAAGAGATGAAGGTGGGGGAGTGGGAAAGCAAGGCCAGAGGAGCTTGAAGATGTGTTCACCAAAAAAAGATGAGATCCAAGTGTGAATTTGAAGGATGAATATGAGTCCTTCATACAAAACAAAAGAAACAAAAGAAAAGCAACAGCCCAAGCAAACAAAGAGGCATGAATATGCATGGCAACATCTTCCGACATTTTTGACTCTTAAATCTCACATGTTCACCTGCTACACACTCAAAGGTTCTCCTGTTCTGTTTTGAAAGAGAAGAATAGGTAAATAATTTTGCATATTGATTTGCTTAGAAATTAGGAATCAAAACAGAAACCATCACCTCTTCCAATGACATAAATCTCCTGGAGCATCATTGTGAATCCTGGAATGTCTGGACACCATGGCAGGGAAAAACTATAGGAGAAAGAGGTCAGGGCTACACAGTCTCATGTGTTATGCAAGGCATGTAGACTTGATATGATAAACAAAGGGGAATCAAGGAAGGTTTTCAAGTAGAGGCTTGACAAAATGTGGTACTGTAAAATGGGAAGTTACTTTTTCACAATATGAATAACTATAACTGTGGTAGGCAGCTTCTGAGATGGACCCCCAATGAAACCCACTCCCTTGTGGCCCACCTTTGTATCATCCTTTTCCCCTTGGATGTGGTCTACACCTAGTGACTTTCTTCTGATAAACAGAGTATAACAAAAGGAATGGAATACCACTTCTGAGATTGTTACAAAAAGACCATGTCCCCTGTCTTGCTGGCCCTCTCTTGCCTTCTTGCTTCCTCACACTGATAGAACCCAGTTGCCTTGTTTGAGCTGCATGATACAGAGGCTCACATTTCAAGGAATTAAGGAAGACCTCCATTCAACAGCTAGGGGAAACTGAGTCCCTTAGTCCAGCAGCCCACAGGGAACTGAATCATTCCAACAATCACGAGAGTGAACTTGGAAGATGATCCCACCTCAGCCAAACCTTCAGATGAGATTGCAGCCCCACCAACACCCTGATTATTAGCCTTGTCAGAGACCCTGAAGTAGATGCATATAACTTAGTCGTACCCAGATCCTGTGCCATAGACAGTATGAAATAATAAATGTTTGTTGTTTTAAGCCACTGAGATTTGGGAAAATTTTTCCCACAGTAATATATAACCAATACAATAGGTAACATTATTTAGTTCATACTCCCCCATCAGGCACTTTGTTAAACACTGTGTGTGTATTAACAGTCTCATCCAATCTTTAGAAGAAACTGTATGAGGTAGGATAATGATCCCATTTTATAGATAAGCATTCTGAGGCTTAAGCCTAGTAAAGGAACTCTTCCAAGCTCACATAGGTGGCTAAGGTAGGATTCTAATTTTAATCTTTCTTATCTCAGAATGCTAGTTCTGAACCACTATACCGTATGTTGTCTTGAATGCAGCAGTGTTGTGGGAGTGGGGAGTCATGTTAGAGATGGGGGGGCAAGGGAAGCATTGACTTATAAAATGTCCCTCACTGAGTCTAAAGAAATTTGGAGGAGAGTAGCTAAGAGCTGATAATTTCATTTCACCTTTAAAGGCTATTAAATACAACATATTGTAGTGGAACTAGTGACCTTATTAAAACATTTACTCACACATTACTACTTGATAAAATTATGAGTTAATAAATCTTTTTACACTTGCAAAGGTACAACAAACCATTCATCTGAAGGAAAATCATCTGGTTACACTGACTTGTTCATTTCAGGATATGCTAAAATCTCCAAAAAGCCAATGAGAGACTTTGGAAAGAAAGAGATCTCTATAAGCCTCTCGGTACCCTCTAATCCAGAAGCACACAGCAAGACATCCTTCAAGCCAGCCCACCTATCCACCCATTCCTCTCACTCATCCTTCATCTGTTCCTCTGACAGAGTGTTGGGAATGCCCTCTTTATCCAAAAGTATCTTCACAGTCACCTGGGAAAAACAGCTGATTGTTAGGGGTACAGAAATGGAGAGATGGAAGCAAAGGAAAATTGTCTGCCCTCTGGTTTTGCTGGTACAATGCAAAACCTTCTTTCAGAGAAGACCTGAAGGTTCAGCATGAGAGGGAGATATCCAAGCCCCTGGCAATAGGTACAGGTATCCAGGCAGTGGGAGGAGGTGATGGGCATGTCCAAGATGCCTTCAAGATTATTACAAAAAAGACTATGTCCCCTGTCTTGCTGACTCTCTCCAGCTCACACATAGGCATCCCCCTTCTCAGTGAAAGAATACACTAGCCTTTATCAACCTCCTGCTTGAACCCCTTCATAATCTCCTTTCTCTCACTACCCATCCATTCCTCCTTATCCTCCAACTTAGGAGCTCTTTGTTTTTCCCTAACAATCTCTGACAAAATGGCTGTTAGACAGCTTCCCAGAGACACCCTAGAATCAGCCATGTATTGCAAATGAAAGGTACAAGGAACTTTCAACTGACTATAATAATTAGAGAGAAGGAGGTGTTGGTTAAAGAAAACTAGCCAAAGCGTGGTACAAAATGTATAGGGATGTCAATATTTTAGTTAAAATTATATCCAGCATTTAAGAACACATTTGTCATCCTACAGAAGTAGTCTAAATGTGTAAATATAATGCAATACTTTAAAAACACAGACATGGTATAAATTGCTTAATAAAAGAAGTGCCAAAAGTTTAACATTTGTTAACATAATTAGTTGTTATTACCTCTTTCTTAGCTGAATTCTCCTTTATGTGTTCCTAATATTAAAGCTAGACCCAGGTTGGGCAGAGGTCTAGCTTTACTTCTCTTCATCTCCTCTCATGGAAAACCAACAGTCTCACTGCTCTAACCCATCACGAAGAAATCAATAACTTACTGCAGAGCTAGAATTGGCTGCACACCTGCTACATGTCAGTGGCGTAATAAGACCATGACACACATTTCTTTTTCGTTTAGTCTTCATAATGACTCTATGAAGATTTCCACATTTCAAAGAGGAATAAACTGAGTCTTGGTGAGATTTAGTAGTTCACCCAGCTAGAAGTAACGGAGCAGAAAGTGAATGCAGGCAATCTGACCTGCACCTAGTGCAGCTCCCATCCTAAGATGTGCCTACCTTTCATATGCAGGGTAGACCTCTGTTCTCTCTCAGAGGAACTATTGGCAGAGGGATGGAGCCACACACTTTGGGCTACAATCTCAGAAAGGGATCATTTGCCATCGTCTGCCCAAAGGCTGGCTCTGCACCTGGCTCTAGCTAAACACCAACAAATATTAGTTGCATTAAATTTCAAACAATTGAGTTTATCTTAGTTGTTCACAAATACTCTGCCAAATTTCTGTTTTATAAATTGTATTCTGTAAACATGCTAATCCTCCCTTGAACAGCACGAAGGTGAATGGCCAGGTGGAGGTTTACCGGTCTTTGGCACTGTTGTAATCTGGGTCCCCTCCAGAAAGCAGAGAGACTATTCTGACAAGTGATCCCAGGGAACAGGAATGGGGAACTGGGGGAGAGAGGGCGTCAGAGAAGGAAAACCTGATTCAAACGTGAGTTCTGGAGTTGGTCAACTTGTGGGCTATGCTACAGGGGCATGATCCCACAAAGACTCTAGAGACCCAGGTAGAACTTGCCTCCAAATTGCCCTTGTGAAAAAGAGGAGAGATTTACTCATGGGCTCCAGTCTCCCTGGGGTATTAAAGCACCTTCACTTCAAGGCTACACAGCATGAATGCAGAGAGGATTCTATAGGTATCAGAAGCCCTGGCAGAAAGTGAGAGGTATGTATGCAACTAAGGTGATGGGCTCGCAGCTTGCACTAGTGGGAAGCAGGTTGCTATAGTACTCACTAGAAAAAGCGGAGAGCTAAGAGGATGTGAGGCTGGCCACCAGAAGTGTTCTTTACAGATCCACCTAAGCCCTCTTGGTGCTGGGGGCTGGAGAAAGAGGGAAGGGACTAGTGAAAATATTGAGGTGGGGGGGTACCTGAGGTCTAGCCTAGCTCTATTCCAGAGACCATTTGAAAAGTGCATTTCCTCACTCTCCAATCAACAAATTAGAAACCTATTCAGATTAAAAACTCTCCTTTTAAACGCAAATAAGAGAGAGGCCAAGGTTAATTCAACTGGTCATTCAAATCTACTGTGAAAGCTTTAATGGGATTGCCTCTGTAAAACCCTAGGAGGCATACTAGGAAGCAGGGGTTTGCATGGAAGATGATGGGAGAGGGATAAAGAAAGGTAATGAATGACTGCTCTTATCTGGTAAACGTGAAGCAGCGTGCTTTGTGCCCAAAACGCAGGTCACACCATGTAGGGAATGTGTAATGTATCAGTGAAACCTGAAGCCAGTGCTGAACCGGCAACTCCATGTTAGCATCAAGCCTGTTTTGTTTTGTTTTTGTTTTTTGTTTTTAACCTCTCTTGTGAGATGTGTAAAAATACACTCACAAAAGATGACGTATTTTTACAACTTTAGAGAAGTTTTAGAATTCTCAATCGTGCTTATAATGAGGACTTTCTATTTCCCTGGGAATCACTGGGCTATGCAGGCAATTTGAAGTTTATCAAAAACATTACCTCTTGTTTTAGCAACTCGGTTGTTCAATGTGTCATGAAGTGTGGGAGGAGGGGGCAACGGGACTCCTGGCTGAGGCTCATCTGAGAGGATTCTGCTAAAGAGCTGTAATCACTGCATATATTAGTGGGGAAGCAACTGGCTCTTCCTACTAATAGTAATTGTTATAATAACAATTGTAGCAAACTCTAATAGCACAAGGAATCAGTGCCAGGTACTGTTCTAAGCACTTACATATATAAACTACAGTGACCCCAGTCATCCACAGGGGAGACAGTCCAAGCCCCTCAGTAGATGCCTGAAACCATGGATAATACGAAACCCTATATGTTCTGTTTTTTTTTTTTTTCCATTCATACATACTTATACCTAAGGTTAATTTCTAAATTAGGCACAGTAAGAGTTTAACAATAACTAGTAATAAAATAGAACAATTTTGACAATATGCTAACCTCACTACTCTTGAGCTTTGGGGATATTAAGTAAAATACAGTGATTTGAACATAAGTAGTGTGATACTGTGATGATCTGATAACTCAAACAGCTGCTAACAGACAAACAGGCAGGAAGTGTAGACAGTGTGGTTATGCTGGACCAAAGGAGGATTCACATCCTGTGTGGGATAGAGGAGTGGGGCATGAGACTTCGTCACACTACTCAGAATGGCAGGCAATTTAAAAACTCTGAATTATTTCTTTCTGGAATTCTCCATTTCCTACTTTCTGACCTAAGGAAACTGAAACTGTCCCAAGCAAGCTCACAGATAGGAGGAAACTGCTGTAATTATGAATTAAGTATTATCATTATATTTTATAGGTGAGGAAACTGAGGCACAGAGACATCAAGGAACTTGTCCAAAGTCACATAGTAAGTAATGATAGAGTTGTAATTCAAACCCAGGTCACCAGGCTCCAGAGTCCAGTACTTAGGCATTCTGACTATAGGAACCAAGAGAGACCTACGTGAAGCCTTCATGGCTGAGAAAAGTCAGGGACTAGAAGGTAAACCCCTGTGAGCCCATTTAGCCACAGGGCACCTGGGACAGGGGCTGGGGCTGGGGCAAAGCCCACATGGCATTCATCCATGGCATTCATGTCAAAGAATGCCTATCAGAGAAGAATGGTGGTTCTACTCACTGTGGAAAAGTAAGAACTGGATGACATGTAAAAATCTGACTCCTCCTATCTGCCTAGTGCAGAAGCACAGGGGTGTGTCTGTAGATGTGCCCAGATGCTCACCTCCACGCATGTGGCTACCTTGGTCCAGGTTACTGCCAGCACCTCATCAATGGTGTCTCTGGTTTTATTCCTGCACCCTCCTGTTCATACTTTGTGTCACAAACAACATGATCTGTTAAAAATGTCCGGTAAGTCACGTCACTCCTTTGCTTAAAATATTTTAGCAGCCTCCCATTGCACTTTTTTTTTCCTTTTCAAGAGTCTTGCTCTGCTGCCTAGGCTGGAGTGCAGTGGTGCGATCTTTCCTCACTGCAACCTTCACCTCCCAAGTTCAAGCAATTCTCCTGCCTCAGCCTCCCAAGTAGCTAGGATTGCAGGTGCTGACCACCATGCCGGCTAACTTTTTGTATTTTTAGTAGAGATGGGTTTTGCCACGTCTCTAGGCTGGTCTCGAACTCCTAACTTCAGGTGATCCACCTGCCTCAGCCTCCCAAAGTGTTGGGATTACAGGCATAAGCAACAGCAACCGGCTCCCATTGCACTTAGAATAACATCTGAATGTCTTTGCCACGGCCTATGAAGGTCTTGCATAATCGAGCTCCTACCTGTCTTTCCAACTTCATGTCTTATGCTTTGCTGTTGAAGGGACAATCACACTGGCTGTCCTTCGGTCAGGCCCATGGCCTACTGTGAGGCCTCCAGAGGTTGCATTCCTCCAAGCGCTCTTGACCTGGCCAGCTCCTCCCCTCCCCTTCAGTTTTGTTTTCATCTCAGGGGCAGATCTGAGTCCATCATACTCTTAAGTTCATAGCACATCATCAGGACTGGATTTTCAAGGTTCTTGCTTGGTTCCTTTCATTAAAAGTTGTTTTTCTCTTTTCCCTAATCCTGTTCTCATGCCCTTCTCCCCCACAGAGGGCATCGAGACTGGCTCTAACTCATCCTTGTTTTGTGTGTTATGATGTTTCTAGTGTGTACTTTCAGTGCACATAAAGGCATTGCTCCTTGAGCCTTATTCTGTGTCCTGCCTGTTTTCACTCCACGTTATGATTTTTGGAGCTGCTATCCACGTTCCTGCGCCTCCTGTGCCTATTTCTTCGTGTTCTGTGCCACAGCAATCATTCACCCTCGTGAAAGGCCCCTCTGCCTCCCTCCTGTCACAACATTGTCCTAAGAAACATTCCAGAACACATTTTCTTATAGAACTAAGCAAGACCATCTCTGCACATATATCGACGAATGATGCTGTGGGATTCCAGACACACACATATTCAATTTTGATAAATACTACAAGTTTGCTTTCCAGAATGGCAACGCCATTTTATAGTCCTTCCCTGAGACTCAGAGAATCTTTTCCCAGATCAAACATAATTCTGCCTTCCCTTATTCCATATTTCAGTTCCTTCCTTACTTCATAAAATGTGTCGCACTTTGTATCTGTTCCATTTGCCTGTTTGCTTGTATTTTGATGGTCTCTTCCTCTAAAATGTAAGCTTCTTGAGGTCAGGGACTTTGCTTGTTTTATTCTCCACCATAATCTCAGAATCTAGAACAGTATCTGGCCCATAATACGAACTCAATAAAAATATATCGAATGAATGAATCAACAAAAAGTTTGGTATGGTGGGTAAATAATGGTGAAAATGTGCATGGAAAGTCCCATTATCACGAGTACCATGGTACTAGATTATTCTGCTGAGTTCCTTAAACTCATGAAACTTTTCAAATCAGATGGAATAGTATCTGGGAAAGATAAGAACCTTCAGCAATCAACACCTATCCACTGGATCTGGAGTAAAACATATTTGCAAGATATGCCAAGGCCTATCTTTGCATGGGGAGTATATTCCAGGCTTGTCTGTAGGATTGAGAAAGCTCTCTAGCTATGTTATTGCTCACATTCCTTTCTATGAGGCTATCTTTTCCTGTTTCCAGTAACAACCACAATCCCCTCTGCTATGTGTTAACCTCATTTCCCCTTCCCCTTTCCTAGCCTTGGACATTCTCCCCATCATTTACAATTTTTCAGCTCACCTAAGGTGGACAATTTACCCTTGGGCTGTTGTTCACCCAATGCAGGGCCAGTTTCTCTATGGAGGTAGCTCAGATCTGGTAGAGGTTTAGCAGTAATTGTGCAAGAGAAGAGAATCTAATTGGGATATTTATGTCATTATTCTTAAAGGTCACCTTCCTTGTCCAAGTCATTGGAGCTTCCAGGGCTATTTCTAAAGCCTTGTTTTAATGGCCTGACACTACTGGAGTCATTTCCCTCTGTGTTGTACCCTGGAAAGAAGTCAGCACCGTCTCCTCCCCCTGCTTCCAATCCTTTATTAGTTAGTTCAAAGTCTTCATCTCAGCTCCAAAGTGCCATCTGGGAGCCTCTGCTGCTGCAGCTGCCCTGTGCAGTCACCACCTGGGCCTGGGATGCCGTGTCCACACCCTCCACTTGATTTCTTCAGCAGAACAACTAAGCCGACATGAAACAAGGAGGCTTTTTCTGATTTCTGGGACAGCTGCCTCACTTTGATTGAATTATATTTAAATAACTTAGGTTTTAGGAGGATCAAATGAAGAATGTTTTCTGAATGGGTTCAAAATCAACTTACTTGAATTCCTGCTCTCAAAACTGTTTGGTTGAAGATTTACTGGGTGGCTCATCAGTCAACCAAGAAGTTCTGGCCTAGATTTTGGTTTCCTTTTGAAAATATTTTGCAAACCCACAGCCCCTCACTAGATGATGCAAGAAAGGCCCATTTGCTCTTCACCACATAAGTGTAGCCTGAGTATTTTCTGTTCCTAGTCATTGTTTTATTCCCCAGGGGGAAGCCTAAACTTTATCAAACCTTAAGGTGTCAATTAGGTTGCCATTTAAAAAAAGGTGCTGCCTGGAAATGATTTCACTTCTGATCTGTTTCACATGTGTTTAAAAAGGTGCCTGGGTCTGGGACTTTGATTCCTGAAAACCTAACACCTGATGCAAGGACCTACCTCAGCAAACTCACCACAGCTGTGCTCAGATATCGCCGTCTTGAAGATAAGAAGAAGTCGCTGCTTGCTTCCATTTCCAGAATGTAAGTGAATGAAAATAAAGATAATGATGATTAAAGAGCTAAAGTGAACTTACTATGTGCCAGGTTCTGTACTGAGTTTGTCTTATTTCATTTCACAGTCTAAACATCCCCCGGGGTGACTCAGCTGAAGCTCAGAGACCTTACATAATGCACCCAAGCTCCCAGAGCTGGTAAGTACTGGAGACTGACTGTGGAATGAAGCCTGATTCCAAAGCCAGTTCTCTTAAGCACTACACAGCTATCTTCCCTGTAGTACCTCTGGAAGGCCCTCAGCATCCTTGATAAGCTGTTGATAATTAAGAGAAGTTTTCTTCCTATCAGCCATTGTCCTTAAGCTTCTAAGAAACAGCTCATTGTTGTTCTTGGGAATTGGGAATGCTGGGCACAGCTTATGAAAAAAAAATTTTAAAAAACAGCACATAAATGAATAACCAGATGACCATTGTTCTTTGCTTTAAGGGCACTTTAAAAATCTTTAAGCTCCTAGAGGACACTGCAATGGTCATAATAAAACATGTAAAGAGCTGGAATATTGAATCATGCAAAAGTTACAATTTTTATATGGTATGGCATCCAGGGATGAATTTAGTAGGAAAAATAGCCTCCCATTTGTAAAGCAGATTTTTAAAAAATTGTTTACCAATTGGTAATCAAAGGGAAATTGTAAAAATGTCTATTTCCATAGCTACTATGTTCTAAGAACATGGCTAATTTGTCCTCAGCTTCACTATGTGAGAAAGACAGAAGCATAGACAGCCAGAAAATTGGGGGATTTGGGGTCATCAAACTTCACTCCACCAGAGTTGAGCCATTTTCTTTCATTTGTTGAAAATATTGATTGACCATCTACTGTGTACCGAATATTAGCTGGCAAACAACACAGAAATTGCTGCAGCTTTAAAAAGCTTAGGATTACAACTGCTTTAATTTCACTGTCATAAAATGGAAGGGTGTAGATCTGAAACTTTATTTTTTTATAACTTAATTGATTACAGATCTTATATCTTTTGGTGGCAGAAAACAATCTTGCCTATTCAAGGTAAAACTCAGTTTCTTCTGGATTAAAATACAGTCCGTTTGGGGCAAAATAATAATAATAATAATCAGCCTATATTTTCTCTTTCCTTTTTCACCTTTCCATGAAGGTAATTTAAGTTTTGGGCATTCTAGGGAAAAATAGAGCCCCGTTTCAACCAGTCTGTTGTCCCCACTGGCCTTCATTGGGTTGAATCTCACCTTATTTTGCCCTTATCCTTAGGTCTTGGGCTTTCCTCCAGGCTTTCACAGTGGCCTTTGGACTCCAGGCATAACCACTCTGAGTCATCCTTGTCCCAAATCCAGACCACTTTGAGTCAGCCCGTATTCTCTCAGCATTCTTCTACCCGTCGTGGGTCTGAGAACCTGTGTTTGCTTTCTCCATTCTCCCTGAGAGTATAAGTATTCCCAAGGCCTTCCCAAGCTGATCACCCTGTATCCCTCATCCACCATTGCTACCCTCTGTGAGGCTCTTCTATAAGCCTGTCTGTGTCTCTGGGTTTTTCCTGGGGAAACCAGGCATAAGTCTTCTCTGCTCTGGGATCTGCACACGTCAACCAACGTACTGGTCACTTGTCCCAAGGCAAGGGGCAGGACTTCATTTTCCTTGATTTTCCTCTCCCAATTTCCAAACTCCTTTTCTTCAGCCCAGAAAGAGGCTGAGTAGTAAAGACAACTGGCTCTTAAATCATCATGAATTATTTCAAAGGTATTGTTTGTGGAATAAACTGTATTGTTAGTTTCTTTAGGACTCAACTTTTTGATTTTCAAAACTCTTTTTGTAAATTGTTAAACTGAACTTTGTTGAAACCAAAAGTCTCTTCTTCTCAAAAGACACTATTAAGAAAATGAAAACAAATCACAGAGTGGGGGAAGATAATCATAGTACATATATCTACCTATGGACTTATCTCCAGAAGGTATTTAAAACGTCTATAACTCAACACTGTAAAGACAATCTAATTTTTAAAATAGCCCGAAAGACTTGAATAGCACTTCATAAAAGAAGTTATATGAATGGCCAAAGAGCACATGAAAAGATACTGAACGTCACCACTCAACATGGAAATGTAAATCGAAGTCATCATTAGTTACCACTTATCCATTAGAATGGCTAACATGTAAAAGACTGATGACTAAGTCAAGCAAAGATGTGGAGTACTAAAACTCTCATGTACTGCTGGTGAGACTATGGAATGATACAACTACTTTGGAAAAGTTTGCCCTTTTATTACAAAATTAAACATATACCCATCCTATGACATTATCCTAAGAGAAATGAAAACATATGTCCACAGAAATCTTTGCAAGAATGTTCATGGCCGCATTAGCCACAATAACACACCCCTGAAAATTTCTAGTATCCATTCACAGAAAAATGGATAAACTGTGGTGTATCCACATAGTGGAATACTTCTTAGCAATAAAAAAGAACAAACTACTTAAACATGCAACAACATGGGCAAAGCTCAAAGACAATGTGTTAAATGAAATTAGCCAGGCACAAAAATACAATTCTATGTATATCAAGTCCTAGAACAGATAAACCAGACTATTATGATAGAATGAAATGAGAATAGTGATTGCCTCTGGTTGTAGGGGCTAAAATGAGACTTGACCATAAGGACACAAGGGTATTAAACAGGGTGAAGAAATGTTCTCTATCTTCAATGTTCTGGGGGTTATTCAGGTGTATATGTTTTCGGGAACTTAAAATTTGTACATCTTGCTCCATGTAAATCCTGCCCAACTTAAAAAGAATAGGGAAAATACTTTTTCTCTCAAAATCTCAACTCTTACAAATCGAAATTTTGGCTTTCGAAGCAGTTGTTCCTTGCTTTGATTTTTAAAATAAAACATTCAGAAAATCTGTTGATCTTTGTTGTTGTTCAAGACTGTATGTGGCTTCTCCTGAAGGTGGTTGGTTCCATTAGCTCTTGCTGGAGGGGGGAAAAGGAATACCAATTGTTCCACATTCTCACTAAAACTTCATACGCCAGCTCCTTGTAATTTTAGACATTCTAACAAGTAAGCAGTGATATCTTATTGTGGTTTTATGACGTCAGTCATCTTTTTATATGTTTGTTATCTGTATCTATTATTTGGCAAAGTATCTGTTAAAATCTTTGTTATGGAGTTGTCTTGTTACTGAGTTATGAGAGTTCTTTATACATTCTGGATCCAAGATGTTTATCAGATATGTGAATTGCGAATTTTTTAAAGTTTGCTTTTATTCTCTTAACACTATTTTGGAAGAACAAATGTTCTTAATTTGAAGAAGTTCAATTTGTTCTTTCATGGGTCATGCTTTTGGTGTCTAAGAAATCTGCATAACACTAGGTCACATAGACTTACTTCTAGGTTTTCTTCTTGAAATTTTATAGATTTAAATTTTATCTTTAGGTTTATAATCTATTTTGAGTTAATTTTTTAGAATGTGTCACCTTTTTTATTGCTTATGAGTAATTATTCCAGTAGCATTTTTAAAAAGATGAATCTTTCTCTACCAAATTGCCTTTGCATTAAAAAATAAGTAGATCTCATATGTGTAGGTCTATTTCTGAACTCTCTATTCTGTTTCCTTGATCTGTTTGTCTAGCTTAGCACCATTTCTGCACTATCTTAGTTACTATAGCTTCATATCAAGACTTAAAATCAGGTAGCATAAATCCCCCATTATTTTACTTTTAACCTATTTGTGTTTTTATATTTAAAGTGTGTTTCTTGTTGGCCAAGTACAGTTCTTGCTTTTGTATGTAATCTGCTAATCTCTGCCTTCCATTTGGAACACTTAGGCCATTTACACTTAATGTGTTTTTTAAAATGTGTTTGAGTTTAAACTACCATCTTGATATGTGATGTCTCTTTGTCTTATCTGTTTTTTCTCACTTTTTTCTCTTTTCCTTCCTTTTAAGAAATTCAGCATTTTTATGATTATATTTTATCTCCTTTGTTAGTTTATTGGCTATAATTCTTTGTTATATTACTGTAATGGTTGCTTTAGAGTTTATAGTATACATGTTTAACTTATCAATATCTACCCACAAGTGATATTACACCACTTCATGTATAGAATGAGATCTTTGTCTGATACTTGTCATTCTGTCTTCCTTTTTTGTGTGCTGTTTTTGTCATACATTTCATGTTATGTGTTATAATCTGCATGATGTATTTTTATTCTTTTTGTTTTAAATGGCCAATTATTTTTAAAGAGATTTAAGCAACAAGAACAAGTATTTTTTTGTTTGTCCAAGTTGTCATTTCTGGCCATCAACATTCATTTGCATAGATTTAGGTTTCCTTTAGTCTCACTTCTTCCTGAAGGACATCCTTTAACATTTTTTTTATAATATAGATCTACTGGTGATAAATTCTTTTAAAATAAATGTTTTACTTTGTCTTCCTTCTTGAAAAACATTCTTACTGGATACAGAATTTGGGGTTGATTTTTTCTTTCAGAACTTTTAAAGCTATTGTTTTACTGTATTTTGCCTTGCATTGTTATGACTGGAAGTTTGCTTTTATTCTTATCTTGACCCTCTCTAGGTAATGTGTCTTTTATTCTCTACGTACTTTTAACATACAGTAGTCATCCTTTATCTGTAGTGATATTTTCCATGACACCCAGTGGATGTCTGAAACTGTGGATAGTACCGAACCTATATATATTATGTTTATTTCTATATATATATATATATCTATGATAAAGTTTAACTTATAAATTAGGCACAATAAGAAGTTAACAGCAATAATGAATAATAAAATGGAAAAATTATAGAATAATAAAATAGAATAGCATAACAATATACTATAATAAAAGTTATTTGAATGTGCTGTCTCTTCTCTTTTTTCTCCTCTCTCTCTCAAATATCTTAGTGCACTGTACTCACCTATTTTCAAACCATGTTTGATCACAAGTAACTGAAACCATGGAAAGGGAAACCACAGATAAGTGGTGATTACTCTATTCTCTTTATCACTGATTTTAAGCAATTTGATTATGCTGTGCTTTGGTGATGCTTTCTTCATGCTTTTGTGATTGGAGTTCATCAAAAGTCTTTGATCTGTAGGTTTTTAGTTTCATCAACTTTGAAAAATATTATATTTGACCATTATTTTGTCAAATATTTTTCTGCTCCTCTCATTTTGACGACTCTAATTATATGTGTATTAGGCCATTTGAAGATGTCCCACAGTTCACTACTGCTAATTATTTTTAGTCTTTTTCTGTTTGTTTAATTTTGGGTAGCTTTTAATTACTTTAGGAATCTTTCTTCTACAATATCTAATCTGCTGTTAATCTGCCCCACACCAGTCTATTTTGCTTACTCTCAAAAATTATAGTTTTACCTTTAGAAATTAAATTTGGATTTTTAAATATTTTCTGTTTTACTATTCAATGTTTCCTGTAGCTTCTTGAATATATGGAACATGGTATAATACATTTTAGTGTCCTTTTTTATGAATTCTATCATATGTGTTATTTCTGAGCCAGTTTAATAATTGCCTTTTTTCCTTCTTTTGAGTTCATATTGTCTTGCTTTTTCTTGCTGGCTTATTAATTTTTGATTGATAATAGGCATTATGAATTTTACTTTGTTGGGTGCTAGATATTTTTGTATCCCATACCTATTCTTAAGTTTTGTTCTGAGACACAGTAGAGTTACTTGGAAACAGCCTGAACCTTTTATTTCTTGATTTTAAGTTTTCTTAGGTGAGGCCAGAATAGCAGTTTGTCTCAGACAGATTTTGCTCCACTTCTGAGGCATAATGTTTTTGAGTATACTATTCAATGCCCCATTGATTATGAGGTTTTTTCAATCTGGCTGTTGGGAAAGGTAACTATTCCTGATCCTGTATGATCTCCAGTGATTGCTCCCTATGAATATTCTGCAGTGCTTTTACCAGTCTCAGGCAATTTCTTCACATGTATAATCATATCAGTTCTTGGTCGAAGACTTAATGAGACCCTTTGTAGATCACCAGAGCTGCCTGGAGTACAGTTTACTCTTCTCCCATAATTTGTCCTAAGAACTCTAGCTGTGTTGGTATCTCTAAATTCCCGGCTCCGTCTCCTCAACTCAGAGGACTCCTTGTGCTATGACATAGAAAGTGAGTTTCACTGGTCAGCAGGTTTTTTTTTTTTAATCAGTAAAATATAGCCAGTATAGGTAAAGCCTAATCCATATTGTTATTATGAAAATAAAGTTAGATAATATATATGGTATACAAAGAAGATCAGCTCCACTCTTTTCCTCGTGGTATAAAGGTGATAAATAATTTAAAGAATATTCATTTCATATCCCCAGGTATAAACACTTAATACATGTTTGTTGCTGGAAATTCAATCCCCTTGTAAGATGGCAAAATAATCTAGCCAACAATGATATTAAGATGTCAAGTTAAATAAAAGTGTTTAAAAAGCAATAGCAGCATGGCCCAGGTACAGTGGCTCACTCCTGTAATCCCAGCAATTTGGGAGGCCAAGGCAGGTGGATCACCTGAGATTAGGAGTTTGAGACCAGCCTCACCAATGTGGCAAAACCCTGTCTCTACTAAAAATACAAAAATTGGTCAGGCATGGTGGTGTTTGCCTATAATCCCAGCTACTCAGGAGGCTGAGGCATGAGAATCACTTGAACCCGGGAGGAGAAGGTTGCAGTGAGCTAAGATTGCCCCATTGCACTACAGTCTGAGCGATAGAGCAAGACTCTTGTCTCAAAACAAAACCAAAAACAAAACACAATAGTAGCATATATATACCTATTACCTTGGTTGGTTCTTACAGGAGAGTCCCACCATGGATGGAAGAGCCCCAGTTAAGTGTGAAGGGACTTAAGACAAAACTGACAGAGATCTTTTACAAACAGTTTTCTTGTAGGCTTGCAAGTTATCTGTGGGACAATAATGCCACCTTGGAACCACCTGTGATGAACATGTTAGCGAAATAAGGCAGGCTTATTATTTCAGAGTACACAATGTCTCTAAAAGAAAACTTCCTCAAGAGGAACACATTTAAAGACACAGCTGTTTATTGTCAAAACAGAGGGAAAAGATAGAAATTGTCTGAATTTTAAAATTAGAGTCTTAATATTTATAG
Organism: Ateles fusciceps; assembly: GCA_036589455.1. Lineage (NCBI taxonomy): Eukaryota > Metazoa > Chordata > Mammalia > Primates > Atelidae > Ateles > Ateles fusciceps. The sequence goes on along the minus strand of JAZHEH010000579.1, from coordinate 2,166,519 downwards.
TTCCTGATCATATGAGCACATATGAAACCTCTTCTTTATTGCACATGATAATTGATTCTCACTCCCCTGTCCCTCCTAAACAAATGTCTAAAACAAAACCATCTTCATGTTCAGCTACACTGAAGAAAATTCTTGCTTTGTTCTTAGGCTGTTTCATTTCCAACAGGCACTGTCTTGAGCCAACTCTAAGATAAGCAGTTATTATTTTAACAGTTTATCAAATAATTTCCAGGAGGCTTCCCTTTGCTGTTTGTGTTGGAAAGTTGTTTCTGCCTAAGATTGTATTGACTCTAAGCAGAGTATGTGGTGAGAGTCCATGCTCATCCAATGTAGCTTACTCCAATCTTTCACATATATGGGAGCTCATTTTGGGTACATTTATATTTTTTAAACAAAAATAGCTGATTAGCAAATCCCACAGTGAGGTAAGTCCCCAGCTCAGCCCTCCAAATGTTTACTAGCTACTTTTTGGCTGCTGGAATATTTACCATAATAAGCAAAACTTTAATCAAATCAGCAAAGGTTTTTCAATTGCAGTGTTCAAGTTCCCTCATTCTGAATTCATGCTGTCTCCATTAGCTGATAACCGGATGCAAAGGACAAGGCATGGGATAAAACCCTTTTTTCACTAAGAAGGGAAGTTACAAATAATGATAAGTTTTCCTAGTTTTTGAATTTAACAGCTTAGCTAACAAAAATGAGCATATTGTTGTCTCTCTAACCAAAGTGATCTAATTCCCTGAAAATAGTTGATCATATCTGCTGAACTGGTGCTACTGCCTGCCATATTTTCTATTTTGATCCTCATTTTGTTCATGAAACAGTAACGATGATTTAGAGTGACATGTTGTTGCTATGGAATCTTATTTCTCTCTGCTTTTTGTCTATTGAGGACTTGTGAGCTCTTAAATGTCTTTGCATGAGTTATTGCTCAAACGCACTGATGCACTGATGGGCTGGGCAGCTGTTCAAACCCAAACTCAAACCAGGGATGCTTACAGAGTCAAAGGTTGGGTTTTGAGCTGTGTAGCACATAAAATAAAAACAAGTCAAATGTTTAAGTCATGGCCTGTAACTTTATCTTGAAGGATTTTGATGATTCGAGCATTACTGCTGTGGTTTGGGACAGTTTTAGCCTCAACATTTACAGTTATTCTTATTTATTCCATGTATGGCACTCTGAGTTACTTCTCTTGCCTGATTTTCATAAGGCAAAGTGGTGCAGATTGACAAAGGATCATCCTCTCATGGCCTGGCAGCAGATATCTTTACATCTAAAGGAGAAATTCAGTTCAGTTGCTCTCATATCAAACACTGAATGTTTGTTACCCTGCTGCGGGGTTCCACAGGAAATTCACTGGAGTGTCATCTCCACAAGGATTTGGACATTGTTTTATTAACTGCCATCTAGCTAGCTGTTTGAACTGGAACTTAATCCAGAATAGGCAATCAATCAGTATTTGTTTAAATATTTGAATGTAATCAAGAAAGCTTATTATTGAAAGGGAGCTGAGCCCTGCTGATTCTACTTCCCAGTCACTTTGAGGATCTCTTCTACAGAATGATGACTGCCGGTCTTATATCTTCTGGAACCCCTACAGCCACAAGACCCCTCATTACCTAGAAAGTAATCCATTCCATCTGTGGAGGTCTTCCATTGTTGTGAAGCTTCATCTTACATGAGATCACAATCTATCTCCATCTATATTTCTTTTTAATCCTTATTTTTCCCTCTAGAAGTCCACCTTCTTTCTCCTAACACTGCTTCAGATAGCAAAGGATAGGTCCCATAATCCCTGTAGAGCCCAAATGGCATAGAATATAAATTCCTAAATGGTGTAACCCATAGAACCAGGAAGGCACTCTCTTCTCTTACAGAACAGCTGATTTTTAGGACACTTTTCAGACCTACCAATTTTAAAGATTGCATGATATTAATAGGGCAATCAGGATTCATTAGTGTAAGAAGTTACTGGACCTTAGGTGGGGAAATCTCCATTTTAATTTGGCCTGACACAAAGCTTTAGGGAACTGAGATTATCAAGGAATTATATGTTAATTTTTGATCAGGTAAAGACCTTGGAATTGAAATCTTAATTAATTAATCATCCAACTCTTTCTTAATTGAGCATCTACTCTGTGCCATCACTTTATTTTCATATATTGAATTAAGGATGTATTACTAAGACTTAAGATTTATTGAGTGCTATTGCTCTGCAAATGTTATCGTACTGAATTCTCATAAAAACTTCTGATGATGATTCTATTATTATCCTTATCCTCATAAAAGGAAACTTAGGTTCAGCAAGGATGAGGAACTAATCCAAGGTCAATAACAGGAATGGCAATGGGTGAGGCTTCAAACTCAGATACATCTTGGCACCAAAGTGCTCTTAATCTCTAGATATTTCTTAAGGAGAAATAAATTATTGCAGGGAAAAAAATCTGGGTTCAACTAATTTTTAAAAAATTTCTCATAGTGACTTTCACATAGTCAATGCTCAATAAATATATGTTGAATAGATGAATACATTTGATGAACGTGGACCTTGAGTCAAAGCATGAGCCACAACTTAACACTTTATGCCTCAAATTTCATCTCCATGAAGTGAGAGAATTGGGCTGAATCATCTGTAAGTTTTCCTCTAGTCTTAAGCATGCTTGCTGCTAGTCTGAGAATGAGGATGAAATGGAATTTAACAGCCACAAACAATAGGGAAGAGCATTTCTAGAGGAGCAATATGACCTAATAGAACATTCCTTTGAACAGAATGTCCCTCTGCCCAAAATACCCTTTCTCCACTTGTTCAATTGGCAAATGTCCAATGACCAGCTCAGCTGGCCTTCCCTCTGAAGCTGTCCTTGACCTCTCCCTCAATACTCATCTCCCTCTACCACACACACACAATTATCTCCCCCTTCAGGGGCCCCCCAAGTACACTGTGCACTATTAGTGGTTATTTCACGTGCCTGTCTCTGTACCCTCACACCCTAGACCGTGAGTTCCTTAAAGACAAAAACTGCATCATATTTCTCTCCAGGCCCATCACAGAGCTTGGCACATAAAGCAAGGCTTCAATAAGTTTTTTTTGAGTGGCCAAATGAATCAGCAGGGCATATGTATGGGAACTGGAGGGAAACAATTTGACCTTAATAGAGGATTCATGCCAGGAAACGGAGAAATCAACTTAGTAGGATAGGGTGAGGCTTGAAGTCCAGAAAGGGGAACTTGTGCTTGGTGCCCCAGGCATTACAAAGCCGCTATACCATTCTTAGCGGAGAAGTGATGATAAAAGGAAAATCCTATTGGGAAGCCTAGTGTAAACATGATTTCTCATTTTTAAAAAATGAGTAAAGGTTATGAACCCGCTTTCTTCCTTCACATACCCAATAAATCCACATCTCATTTGCTGTATCTAACACTTGCATGCATAAAAAACACAGACTAGTCTGGTTTGAATTTGTTTTTCTTATTTTAAGTAAATAGAATTTTAAAAAATTGCTAACACAGTAAACAAACATCTTAACTAGGATGAACCAAATTTGAATAAGTCTAAACAGTTATTATCACATATATAGCACCTAGCTCAGTGCGTTACACATATTAAGTGTCCAATGAGTATTTGTGGGATGTCAAGTTGATATTGCATTGTGATTATCTTTACTCTGGTTACTCACATAAATAGAGAAAAACAGCAGTCCCCAGATCTAAAACACAGTGATTATTTTAGAAGATTAAAAGATTAAAAAATAAATTAGGCTGGTTGCAGTGGCTCATGCCTGTAATCCAAGCACTTTGGGAGGCTGAGGTGGGCAGATCTCTTGAGCTCAGGAGTTCAAGACCAGCCCGGGTAATGTGGTGAAACCCCATCTCTACAAAAAATACAAAAATTAGCCAGGCATGGTGGCATGTGTCTATAGTCCCAGCTACTTAGGAGGCTAAGGTGGGAGAATCGTTTGAGTCCAAGAGGTTGAAGCTGCAGTGAGCCATGAATACACCACTGCACTCCAACCTGGGTGACAGAGCAAGACCCTGTCTCAATAAATAAACAAATTAACTAATTAACTAATTAAAGATGGAAATACTTTCGCACTTGTGTTTAGAATACAGTTTATTCATATCAATGCTTGCCTTTTAATTCTCTAAAATGTAAAATAATATTAAAATATGTGCATTGTCAGGGCACATGTCAAATGACTACAGGAGAGCCTAGCTCAAAAAAGCATTCCATCACAGCAAGACACCCATCCCAGTGCAAGCAACCAAGTGGATTGAATGTCTCTAAAAGCCAAACAGGCCCCTTTATCCTCTGGCGTCTTGAAGAAGCTGGCCCTGGAAAAGAGTCCTCTCAGTTCAAGCACATTGACAGAGGTGTTTTAGCCATCTTCCCCAGGTGATAGACCATATTACCATGTAGTTGCGTCATTTTGCAATCTTGGGATTTAAACTCACAAGCAGTTTCAGAATGTACAATTTTCTTCCTAACTTGAAGAGCAGAAAGGGGTGTGTGTGTGTGTGTGTGTGTGTGTGTGTGTGTGTGTGTGTTTCAAAGTAGGGAGGGCCTAAGAGGGCTCCTCTGTGATATTTGATGTCTGCTTTTGAGTAATTACGATTCTCAGTGACTAAGCACAGTGCTATTAGATGAACAATATGTGACGTTGCATGATATAGTGCCTAATGATCTCATTTGGACCACCTATGAATCAACATTTATGCCTAGAAAAGGGTGAGGCTTTATCTTGATTCCTATATTCCGACAAGGATTTCCATAATTTTGCAGCTCTACGGATGGCTTATCTCTATCTGTGTGTGGAGCTATGCAGCTCTTCCAAACTTGGCTCTCTTATGCATATTTATCACTTTTAAATTTATAGCTAATTACTAGGATATTATGTCAGAAATAAATGGAAATCAACCTCAGTCTCCAGTAGTTTCATTTATAGTGAAAGTGCAAAGGAAAGAGCTGAGGAAAGGTGGCAGGCTCTTTCTTTATACTCAGAAACCTTGTCATAATATAAATTTTAGTCAGAAATTGGCTATTGTATAACAGGTCCTTGAACCAAGACCTGGTTATTAAAATCCTAAAAGATCTTGTGATAGCAAGTCTCACTTCTTGTGTGTATTCTTATAGGTGCTTGTAAATTTGGAGGGTAAATCTGAATCGTGTCAAAAAGATCCCATTCCTCACTGATGTTCATGCATATTTCAGAGATAACTTATCTTCATACCTGATTTTGATCTTTCTTTGGTAGTGGCTCCTAACTCTCTAGATTTATGTATCTCTGCCCCTGGCCCCTTTGAAAGTAGTTAATTTTCCCCAATGGTTGTGAATATAATTTACTGGAAAAGAAGGTAGGCTTTGAAGCCCGCAGTAGTTATTAGGCTGTTCATTAAATATTTCTGATTCTCCCTCTGGGCACAATAGATTTTTACCTCCCTGCCCCCTTAAAGGCAGAAATATTCATATGGCTTGTTTTGGTCAAGAAACTGGAAGTGTAAGGGATGTGGCCACTTCCATGTGGAAAGGTTAAGGGCCTACATGTGATTTGACTCACCACTCTTCTTTTTACTTCTGCTTCCTAATCATGGAATCATGGAAATGAAGCCTTCCTCAGATTGCATTCCTGAGTGAGGACAACATGGAACAGTACCTTCAACAAATAACCTTTGTTGTTTTTAAGTCACTGAGAGTTAGGTTTGTTGTTAACCCCTTCAGAGCCCAGCTTCCACAGTGCCAAAGACAGTCCTAGGCTCAGATCCTTGAACAAAGTATAGAATTTTTTTGACCACCTCAGGGAGTCATATGAAGAGTAAATAAATGTATGTAAGTAAAATGGCTTACCCCCAAAAATGTATGTACCAATGTTGATTTCCTCTGCCCTCCCTCTTCCTCTTTAGGAGAGAAAGGGTGTCTTGTTTATCACTTGATTGTGCCTAGAATAAGCCCTGAAATATAGAGTGCTTAAATAAATAATTGAAAACATAGAACTATTTAGGCCGGGCGTGGTGGCTCACACCTATAATCCCAGCACTTTGGGAGGTCAAGGTGGGCAGATCACAAGGTCGAGATCAAGACCACCCTGACCAACATGGGGAAATCCCGTCTCTACTAAAAACACAAAAATTATCTGGGTGTGGTGGCGCGTGCCTGTAGTCCCAGCTACTCAGGAGGCTGAGGCAGGAGAATTGCTTGATCCTGGGAGGCAGAGGTTGCAGTGAGCTGAGATCTTGGCACTACACTCCAGCCTACCAACAGAGCAAGACTCTGTCTCAAAAAAACAACAACAAAAAAAACCAAAAAGCAAACAAACAAACAAAAAACCACAAGGAAAAACCCATGGAACTATTTGAATGAACTTAGAGAGTAGCTTATTTTCAAGATCCTTTAGCAATCATTTTGCAATATATTCTTCTTTCTATCAATTTTCTTACATCAGGTTTCCAAGGCACACTTGGACAATGACACAGGTTGGATAGGAAGAGAGGTCACTGTCTGTATTGGGATTTTAACTCCTGATTAACTAGTTGCAAGTCACAGTGACTCTGGACTGAATGGGACAATTTGTAGCATTCTGAGCTGATGTGGCCATGGCTCCACTGGCCTCCACATTGACTGGACCTCTTTTGGAGAAATACGCACTGCTCTGAGCATCACATTGAGAATGATCTTAACAAACTGGAAAACACACAAGTAGCAGGTGAGGGGGCAGATATTGTAAGCAAAGCAAGATGTTGAGAAGTTGGAAAGGTATTGTTTATTGCTCCAAACTCCCTCATGCTGTTAGGAGGTTAATTCAACATAGAAACTATTTGTATTCTCACAACTTTAGCAGACAAAGTGAGTAACAATGTTGCCAGTGGATAAATTAGTCTGTACTGTGACCCAGGGACACAGAGTTTTTAAGAAGAGAAATAATGTCCCCATCTACCTGTTTTGAAATCATAAAGGAAAAAAACAAACCTGAAATTATCCAGCAAACAGAGAGATGGAAAATCATTAACACAGGGTTTGCTGCCCTATTTCATCATGAACCACATTTGCAAAGGCAAAAAGGGACCAAGCGTTAGACAGGAGGAAAAGAGGACAATGAGAGGAAGAGAGGAGGGAATACGAGCTGTGAACCATCAGCCAGGACAGATCTCTTCTGCAGAGATCTGGGGGCTGCTAATTCAGGGCTTGAAGGAGGCACCAAGATACCAGAGGAAACTACTGTCAAGACGGGCATGGTGCCAGGTTACCTGAGCTTCATCAGAGGGAAAAATGACATTGGTGAGAAAATAGAATCTTCTTGATTAATCTGAGATAGGAAAATCAGAACCATAAAAGATTGGTTTCAGAGACTGGCCTGAGACTCCCTAAGATTCTCTAAGTCATCTTAAGATGAAATTCGACTTTACTTGCTAGACCTATAATTGTTGTGACCACTGTATGCATTCTTCCCTTAGCAACTCCTATATAGTCTTATTAGTTCATTCTCATGCTGCTAATAAAGATATACTCTAGGCCAGGGTAACTCATTAAGAAAATAGGTTTAATTGACTCACAGTACTGCATTGCTAGGGAGGCCTCAGGAAATGTACAATCATGGCAGAAGGCATCTTTTCACAGGGCAGCAGAAAAGAGAATGAGTGCTGAGCAAAAAGGGAAGCCCCTTATAAAACCATCAGTTCTCATAAGAAATCACTCACTATCATGAGGACAGCATGTGGAAAACTACCCCTGTGATTCAATTATCTCCACCTGCTCCTGCCATTGACACGTGGGGATTATACAATTCAAGGTGAGATTTGGGTGGGGACACAAAGCCAAACCATATCATTCCACCCCGGCCCCTCTCAAATCTCACATTTCAAAACACACTCATGCCCTTCCAGCAGTCCCCCGAAGTCTTAACTCACTTCAGCATTAACTCAAAAGTCCACAGTCCACAGTTTCATCTGAGACAAGGCAAGTCCCTTCTGCCTATGAGCCTCTAAAATCAAAAGCAGGTTAATTACTTCCTAGATACAGTGGTGTACAGGCATTGGGTAAATACACTCATTCCAGATGGGAGAAATTGGCCAAAAACTACATTGACTACAGGTTCCATGCAAGTCTGAAATCTAATAGGGCAGTCATTAAACCTTAAAGTTCCTAAATGATCTCCTTTGACTCCATGTCTCACATCCAGGTCATACTGATGCCAGAGGTGGGTTCCCAAAGTCTTGGGCAGCTCCATCCCTGTGGCTTTTCATCCCCCTCCTCACTGCTTTCGTGGCTGGTGTTGAGTGCCTGCAGCTTTCTAAGGGCATGGTGCAAGCTGTGGGTGAATCTATTATTCTGGGGTCTGGAGGATAGTGTCCCTCTTCTCACAGCTCCACTAGTCAGTGCCCCAGTGGGGACTCTGTGTGGGGGGCTCTGACCTCACATTTTCCTTCTGCACTGCCCTAACAGAGGTTCTCCATGAGAGCTCTGCCCCTGCAGCAAACTTCTGCCTGGATATCCAGGTATTTCCATAAATCCTCTGAAATCTAAGTGGAGGTTCCCAAACCTCAATTCTGTCTTCTGGTCCCACAGGACCACCACCATGTGGAAGCTACCAAGGCTAGGAGCTTGCACCCTTCTGAAGCAATGACCTGAGCTGTACTTTGGCTCCTTTTAGCCATAGCTAGAGAGGCTGGGATTCAGAGCTTGAATTTTCCCCCCAGAAAATGGGCTTTTCTTTTTTATTGCAGCATCAGACTGCAACTTTTCCAAAGTTTATGCTCTGTCACCTCTTGAATGCCTAGCTGCTTAGAAACGTCTTCCACCAGATACCCTAAATCATCTCTCTCAAGTTCAAAGTTCCACAGATCTCTAGGAAAGGGGTAAAAACCACCAGTTTCTTTGCTAAGCATAACAAGAGAGACTTTTACTCCATTTCTCAAAAAGTTCCTCATAGCATCTAAGACCATCTTAGTCTGGACTTCATTATCCATATCACTATCAGCATTTTGGTCAAAGCCACTCAATAAGTCTCTAGGAAGTTGCAAACTTTCCACATCATCCTGTCTTCTAAGTCCTCTAAGTTTCTAAGAAGTTCCAAACGTTTCCACATTTCCCTGTCTTCTTCTGAGCCCCCTAAACTGTTTCAACCTCTGCCTGTTACCCAGTTCCAAAGGTGCTTTCATATTTTTGGGTATCCTTACAGTAGCACTCCACTCCTTTGGTACCAATTTACTGTATTAGTTTGTTCTCACACTGCTAATAAGGACATACTCAGGGACTGGGTAATTTATATAAGAAAGACGTTTAATTGACTCATAGTTCTGTATTGCTGAGGAGGCCTCAGGAACATTACAATTGTGGCAGAAGGTACCTCTTCACAAGGTGGCAGGAGAGAGAATGAGTGACGAGCAAAGGGGGAAGTCCCTTATAAAACCAACAGATCTCAAGAGAACTCACTCACTATCATGAGAACAGCATGGAGGAAATCACCCTCATGAGTTCAGTTATCTCCACCTGGTCCTGCCCTTGACATGTGGGGATTATTGCAATTCAAAGTGAGATTTGGGTGGGGACAGAGAGCCACCTATATCAATAGTGTAAAGGTAGTTTTTAACACATCCAAGGCAAGTGGTCTAGAAAGAATTTATTGATGACACTATTTATTCATTCCATCATAAGCATTGAACACCTACTATGTGCCAGCCAACATGCTAGGTACTAGTGATACATAAATTAAAATTAAAGGCTTTGTCCTATAGAATTTCATTGGCTAGTGGAGGAGAGAGAGCCAGAAAGAGGCAATTAGATTGCAATGTGTGATCTGGGTGCCGCAATAGGGGTGAGTACAAGAGATTCTGGAAGCTTCTGGGAAGAGCACCCAACCCAAGGGAAGCGGATAAGGAGCAAGAGGTGGAAGGGAAGAGTAAGGGAAGAGATGACTCCATAGAGGCTTGGAGAATGAGCTGGAGTCTGCCCATGCAGGATGGTACTGGTGCTTGCCATCACTGAGGTCCACCATGTGACATATGAAAAAGTGAGAGACGAGACTGAGAGGTCAGGGGCCCAGTCCCTCAGAAGGCCTTCATGGGGCTTGAACTTCATTCGAGGGGGAAATGGGGAGCCATGACAGGGTTTTAGGTAGGGACATGACACGTTCAGCTCCTCATAATTATTCTTTGAAAGAGATGGCTCTGGGAGTGGGGGAGATGGATTTGAAGAGGGGAGAATGGAGGTGGGGAGCTTAGTCAGGAGGCTTGGCAGCAGTGTATGTGAGATATGACGAGGGCCTGAACAGCAGCTATGGGAGCTGGGGAAGGAATCCTGTGCCGAAGCCCCAGAGCAAAGGAACCTTGAGCTATTTGTGGATTTGCTTCTTGATCCCATTCTTTCAACAAACATTGGGACTGATATTTATGATGGAACACTGGTGAGGCAGTGATGGGCAATGGGAGCCCGAGGTCTGATGTTTGTCACAGTTCTCTCCTGCCAGACTCACTGAATAGAATCTTTCTTCTTGATTTCTTCTTTGCTTGTGCAATGATAGATGGTGGTTGGCGTGGGAGCCTCCCATGCTGGAACACGCCTGGCTCACTCCACACTCCACAGTCCTTGCTGATGCATCAAGGAATTTCTTTGTCAGATCACGTGGCTGGAATGAACATCGTGTCTCCTTGGAGCTCCTGGAAGCTGTCAGGCTCTATGGAAATCTTGGCACCCAAGGAGCAAAGGAGCAAGGATAAAAATGTCTGCCAGACTTTGGAAAGCATAGGTGGGGGTTCATTTATATCCATGTTGACTTCCAGTTCTGAGCTCTTTAGGATTCTGTAACTATTGCAGAGCCAACAACATCATCTAGGTACTCTGTTTCTTCAAGATGGTGCCAAAGGATTGAGATCTTGTGCCATGGCTGTGTCAAGGTTGGGCAAACAGTTCAGTTCTTTTAGCAAAGAAGAGGCAGGAAGATGAGATGAATGACTTGGTCATCCATAATGAATGGCTGCCATCTTGCTTCCTCCTCTTCTTATCTCTTTCTCCCTCTCTAGGGTGCTTGTGCTTAGAAGAAAAGGTCTCATGGGCTCCCTGGATGGGCATCTCTCTGGCTGCAAAGATACAGATAAACCTAGAGGGACATACATTTAGCATTGGCTCTGCCTATGAAGCCCCCCTCCTTGGTGCTGGGGCTGATGCCAAATGGTATTCTGATGTGTGACAAAGGGAAGCAGTACAACTACAGAAAGCACAGAAGAACAGTGTTAAAGATGACGGGCAGGATTAAATTGGAGAAATAAAGATAGCAGGGAGAGAAACAAAAATATTTTTCCTTTTCTTCCAAGTACTGATGTAATCAAATCTTCTAAAACATCAGTTGCCCACAACTGCTATGACAATTATTCATAAAAGGCAATGGAGTCCCAGCCTACTCCTTAAAATAAAACCAGTTTCTACTTGTGAATAGCTAAAGGCCCGGTGCTGCACTCCTGTCCCCTGATGAGGCCCCACATGTCTTGCTATCCTCACACAAGCTCAAAGAAAGAATGAGCAGGGACCTTATTACTATTATTGTTATAATAACATCTATTAGGCACTCACTTTGATCCCAGAGAGTGCGAATTTGTTCTTGTGAAGATTCCTAATGACTCTCATGTTCCCACATCCAGTGGATTTTCTTCTCTGTCCTCCTTTTTCTTGGCCTCTTAGCAGCATTCACCAGAGTGACACCTCCCTACTTTATAAAACTCTCACTTCTCTTGGTGCTGAGACACTACTCTCTGGTTGGCCTCCTACCTCAATAGTGTCTCATCTGAGTCTTTTTGCTTGTTGTTCTTTCTCTGTCTGAACTGATGATATGGGTGTTTCTCAGAGTCAGGGCCTGGGCCTTCTGCTCTTTCCATATTTTTGCCTAGGTGGTCTCATTTTTTCTCATGGGTTTAGATACTGTGAATGCTGATGACTCTGCAATTCATATCTCCTGCTAAGACTTTTCCTCTGACTTTGAGACTCTCATATCTGACCATCAACTTTATATCTCCATTTGGATGTCTCAAAGGTAGACCTAACTTGTCTCAAACTCTTGCTTTCCCCCTCCCTTCCAAGCCAATGTCCCTGCATCTTCTACATGGTGACTTCTACTCACTGTTCTTCTCATCCATCTGCAAGTTTGGTCACTTCTATCTCCTCTTGTCTGTGTCCCTTCCATTGCCTCCCCAGCCTCCATCATGTCTTCCCTGGATTTCTGCAGTGGTTTCTGATGGGCCTCTCCACACCCACTCCTGCCTCTCTACAAAATGTTCTCTACTCAGCAGTTGGAGTGCATAATAAAACATGTAAAATAATTCATGTCTCCCTCTGAAACCCTATTTAAGAACTTTTGGAAGCTTAGCAATTTTTATTTATTAAACTAAAAGCCTTTACACACACACACACACACACACACACACACACACACACACAGATGTCACTCTGCTGCTGAAAATCCTCTAGAGGCTTTCTTTGAACTTTAAATAAAATAAACTCCTTACTTTAGCCTTCAAGGTAGCTCATGTGCTCAGCTGCTGCCTTATTTTGTGTCCCTCCTCCTCTTGCTTTTCTATCCTGGCCACCCTGGCATTCGATTAGTTTCTGGAACCATCCGGGCTTTTCTGCCCTCAGAATCTTTGCACATTCCTGGAATGCACCTCCACTTGCTATTTCTATGGCTGGGTATTTCTCATTCTGTAGGTTGCAACTTACATGTCATCTCCTCCAGGAAGACATTCCTGGTCTAAAGTAGATCTCTACTGTCATACTTTATGAAGGAATCTTGTACATTACTCTCACGACTCTAATTATAACTTATAATTTTTTAGTCTGTTTGTTTAGTTATTTATCTTCTTGACAAGTCTGTAAACATGTGTATTTTCTTCACTTTTTGTATTCCCGACTACTAACAGTGATTTGCATGTGAGAGGTGTTCACTATATATTTGTTGAATGGAAGAGTGTCAGGCTTGCACTAAGTCCCCTGCATACTTTATTCTAATTAATGTTCACAAGGAGTCTGAGAGTTAGATGTCATACTAATCCCATTTTACAGACAAGAAAAATGAGGTTTATAGGCATCAAGGTAATCCACAGAACCTACAGGTGAAGAAGCTAGGATTTAAACTTAAATTGTCAACTCCAGGAGCTGAGCACTCATCCATATCACTTCATTGCTATTGGGGTGTGGGAGGAAGCCAGGAAGTTATTTTGTCTCTAACATAAGTTCAGTCATGCTTTCTGATTTTTCAGATCTTGACATGGAGACCTCAGCTCCTTTCTCGTCTGTTAAGTGATGGGTTTCAGAGGGTTTTGTTTGTTTGTTTCTTCTTCAGGGACAAAAAGGGAGTTAGGCATCCTGGAGTTTGAATTCAGCTCAGAGCCTAGGAACCATTTATAACTGTCTCTCCTTTGCTAGTTCACTTTAACTTCCCAAAGCTGTGCACACTCCATGGCCTTATTCTTGTGATTTCATCTTGCCCTCATCCCTCCACATTCACATTGAAGTGAATAGGTTGCCCAAATGGTAATCCGTGACAGCTCTCTGTGACTCACTGTCCCATAACTCTGGAGTGACATGTCTAAATATACTCATCTCTGAGATGTCAGCATGGTTCTAACACTAGTCCAAATAACAACTCTGACAGATTAGAAAACAGGACCCCTCACTTTCTATCTCAATGATAGTTTATCTAAAAATAGAAAAGTCCAACATTCATACAGAGGCTTAAGAGACCCTGAATAGCCAAAACAATCTTGAAAAAGAATGAAGTTGTAAGGCTCACACTTCCTGATTTCAAAGCTTACTACAAAGACGCAGTAGCCAAAACAGTGTGGTACTGGTATAAAGACAGATATACAGACCAATGGAATAAAATAGAGAGTTTGGGAATAAACTCTTCCATATAGGGTCAAATAATTTTTGACATGGGTGCCAAAACTATTAAATGAGAAAAGGATAGCCTTTCTACAAATGGTGTTGGGAAAACTGGATATCCACATGCATGTAGATAAATAAATAAATTTGGATCCTTACCTTACACCACACACAAACATTAACTCAAAATAGATCAAAATGTAAGAACTAAAACTATAAAACCCTTGGAGGAAAACATAGGGGAATAGCTGCAAGACATAGGTTTTGCAATGATTTCCTGGATATACCAACAAAAGCATAGGCAACAAAAGAAAACACAGATAAGTTAGACTTTCTCAAAATTTAAATGTTTCTATTGGGGAAAAAACACTATAAACAGAGTGAAAAGGCAGCCCATCAAATGGGAATCGTAAATCTGATGAGAGATTGGTATATATCATATATAAATAATTCTTACACTTAACAACAGAACAAACAACCCAATTAAAAAAATGGGCAATAGACTTGAAAAGATATTTCTTCAAAGAAGATATAGCACATGGAAAGATATTTAATATCATTAGGCATTAGGAAAATGCAAGTCAAAACTATAATAAATTACCACTTTACACTACGATGACTACTATCAGAAAAAAAAAAAAAGGAAGAAAAGCAGACAAAGAAAATACAAGTGTTAGCAAGAATACAATGCAAGTGGAAATGAAAGATGATGTGCAGTCCCTGTGGAAAATTGCATGGAAATTCCTCAAAAAATTAAATGTAGTTACCATATGATCCAGAAATTCTACTTTTGGATATATACCAAAAAGAAGTGAAAGCAGAGACTCATACAGATATTTGTATATCCATGCTCATAGCCACATTATTCACAATAACCAAAAGGTGGGTGCAACCCAAGTCACCATCAATAGAAGAATGGATAAAGAAAACGTGGTACATACATACAATGAAATATTATTTAGCTTCAAAAAGGAAATAAATTATTACATATGTTACAACATGGATGAACCATGAAAACATTATGTTAAGTGAAAGTAGCCACTCACGGAAGGATAAATACTGTATGATTCTCCTTATACCAGGTACCTAGAGTAGTCAAGTTGATAGAGACAGAAAGGGGAATGGTGGCTGCTAGGGGCTGAGCAGGAGGAGGGAATTGAGAATTAGTGTTTCATGTGCACGGAGTTTCAGTTGGGGAAGATGAAAAAGCTCTGAAGATGAATGGTAGTGATGGTTGTACAACAATGTAAATATTGATGCCACAGAACTGTACATGTTAAAATGGTGAATTTTATGTCATGTGTGTTTTATATTTTCCCACAATAAAAAAAGAAAAGAAAAAAAGCTAATGATACGATTGTCTGCTTAGAAAACCCTAAAGACTCCCCTGATAAAAGAATTCAGCAAAGTTTCCAGATACAAAATTAATGCAAACAAATCAGTAGCTCTCCTATACACCACCAGCAACCAAGCCGAGAATCAAATCAAGATCTCAACTCCTTTTACAATAGCTCTAAAAAAAAATATTTAGGAATATATCTAACTAAGGAAGTGAAAGACCTCTACAAAGAAAACTACCAAATGCTGTTGAAAATCACAGATGACACAAACAAATGGAAACACATCCCATACTCATGAATGGGTAGAATCAATATTGTAAAAATGACCATATTTGCCAAAAGCAATCTACAAATTCAATGCAATTCCCATCAAAATACCACCATTATTCTTCACAGAACTAGAAAAAAACAATGCTAAAAGTCATACGGACCAAAAAGGAGCCCACATAGCCAAAGCGAGACTAAACCAAATTTGCTCTGTTGAAGTATAGCTAAAATCATGTAGTGGGTACTATGCTAAGCTATTCAAAGTTCCCTTTGAGGACTGGAGGGCTTACTCCACATGCCGAGATGCCCTCCTTCAGCTGAAAAAAGCCACCTCTCTCAAGGCCAGGTTGCATTCTTGGGGTGGCCTGAATTGGGTGATCAGTCAGTGTGAGGATATTACAACTACTTTCAGAGTTCTCAAGGGGCTGAGGCTTTGTGGTGCCTGCACTGAGGCCCAATTTCCTCCTTTTTATTAGTAACCTGTTTATCTCCCTTCCCACACAGATGTTGATCCTGAAAGTCATTCCTAATAAACTTTCTGCACAATAAAAAAAGAAAAATGAAAACAGCACCTCTTCCTTGATGCTTTACTTCCATTGATGCCAGAAGAAATCATCATAACAACTGTATAAATATACGATTAGTGGGATTTGAAAAATACCCCTTGAAGCTGTGCAGTGTACAACCGGCACAAAGGAGCAGTGGTTCCGTGTCAACCTCTGTTTCATCTCCCCCGTGTTTGGGAGTCCCCAGCACCATTGAGCTGGATTGACTAATGAGTGCCCACTAGTCCTTAACCAGTACCTGAGCTAGCCTTGAACAGGGAGGAAGCACATCAATTGCCCCAGACCTGCCATGCATTGGAGTTTATAAGTAATTTCTGGTGTCAACCAGATTTGGAAGATGAGAAGCTAAGAGTGAGCTGGGAGAGCTCCCAAGAGACTCTCACTTTTTAGCTCTGTGAGCTCAAGTTTACCCCCTGGTCCTTATACTTTCCTGGCTCATGCTCAGCTCTTTGGATAAACCAAGAGAAAAAACAGATAAGTTGGACTTTCTCAAAATTAAAAACGTTGCCATATGGAGAAAAAAACCACTATAAACAGAGTGAAAAGCAATCCGTGGAATACAAAAATGTTTCAAATCATATATCTGATGAGAGATTGGTATCTACCACATAAGAATTCCTACAACTTAACAATAACAGAACATACAACCCAGTAAAAAAAATGGGCAAAAGATTTTCAACCTCTCTTAGCCTCAGGTCATTGTCCCTTGTGTTGGTCTTAAGATGCTGTGCTTCCCAGACTTCATTTTGCCTGTATCAATAGTGAAATAAAGTTCTTAGGGTATCTTTAAGTCTTAGTATCACATCTGGGATCCCCATTGTCATAACAACAGCAAAGAATTCCTAAATGAGGGCACTTTCTCCCAAGTTCATTTTTCAAGTTGTCTAAGTCAAGTTAGTGCATAAGGTCTTGGTGGTGCTGAGCAAGAGTTAACAAGAGTTAATTTACTTTATAATCTGATAATGAAGTCCTCATATTAAAAGAGCAGAAAAGAAAACCCTCTTTTAAGCCTCCTTCTCGCAAAAGCTTGCCTGCCTGTCATTATCCCACTACTCTTTCAACATCACACTGCTGGAGAAAGTGGTCCACACCCCCTGGCTTCTCTTTCCTCCCCCTCCCTTTCATTCCTGGGACCATGATGTCTCCCTTCTCTACAATTCCATGAATATTGTTCCCCCCAAGAGCCACTAAGGGCTTTCCAATGGTCAAATCCAGGAAATTCTTTTAAATCTTCTTTTTTGACGACCTCAAAGCTTTCTTCTTTAGGTTTTGTGACATTGTCATGTTTCAATTTTCTTTCTAGCTGACTGTTTTTCAGTATTTCATTGGTAAGTCCTTCTGCCTGTACCTTAAACATTGATGTTCTCTGGGCCCTCTCTCTGTCTGTCTTCTACACATTTCCACTTGGATGTCCCTGAAACATCTCAGACTTATTATGCGTAGAGCTGACATTGCTCCTTTGCTTATCATCTGGTCTGAATGTGCCCCTTTTCTTCTGCTCCCAGTTAATGTTACCAGCAACTGTTCAATTGCCCACACTGGGTGCTTAGCAGTTGTCACTTTCTCTGAGATCTCTGTCAAATACACCCATATAGCTCCCCTATACAAAATGATAATCCCTCTCCACTTCAGAACTCCCCTGTCCCCTATCTCTCTTTATTGCTTTCCTTAACACTTATCACCATCTGTACACTACTAGATGTTTAATGATTTATTCTCCATCTTCTCCAATAAGAAGGGTGTGGGCAAAGACTCTACTTTGTCCACAGCTACGTCCCCCAGTATCTAGACCAATGCCAGGGACTTAGTTGAGACTCATAAATATTTGCCGAATGAATGAAAGGAACTTGGATTTCTTCCTCTGCCTCATACTTCCATCTTAACAAAGTTCCAATTCCAGCTGTTCTTATCTTGGAATGGCGTTGCAAATCTGGGCTTCTTTTGCTTCCTTTCCCACTGCCGCTCTCTTAATTAGGCCCTGCCACCCGATCCAGAGCTATCATGGTCTCCTACTTGGTCTCCTTTCCGTGGCTGTCTTCTTAGACGATTCTCTGCTTCCTAACAGAGCTTTCTCTCTAAAGCAGAGTCTGGAGTCTCCTTCCTCTGCTTCAATCCCATGGATGTTCACTTGGTAGATGCTCATTGATGTGTGCCTGACAGCCCCGGGCCTCTCTCTGGGGGAGAGAGGTCTAGTGAGGGCCACAGTTTTGTCCCATTTTAAAATGAGGATCAGGGAGGGATTGAAATGCAACACAGAACTCACAGATGTAGGCACTGGCAAGTGTAGATCCAAAGAACTGGAGACAAGTGACACATCCTGTTAAAAGAACTTGGGAGAGATACCCAGAGTGTGGACTGGAATGACTGGGGCAGAATTCTAGAATGAGTCATTACAACAGAGATCAACCACCACATGGGGTAGGGAGGGGCTGGAGAGAGAGAGGGAAAAAAAAGAAATTCAGTCATGCTGAAGTGAGATTGGATTTCCACACTTGTCTACATTGAAAAGCTAAAAGTAGGGACATTTGGGGAGAAAAATAGCAAGGAATCATTTAATTCTACTGACATGGATTATAAGGACAGTAGTTTACAGGGAAGGATGTGTCTCTCACTCTTAGTGGCAAAATTGAAAAAAAATTTTTATTTTGGGTGCCCCAAACTTCACTCTCCCCCCTCTACCCCCTGCCTGTTCTCTTTATCTTTCTTCACTATCAAAACCTCTTTTTTTAAGGAAAGAGTCTGATATATTCATCCACATAAATCTGTAATATTTTATGTGGTGATTTTAGATGTTAGCAGAAGCAGAAGTCTGAAGTCAAAAACAATAAAATACAGCAGCCACTAAAAAAATAAGATGTATATAGTTCACTGCATCCAGCACAGGGCTAAACCCAGCAGTTGCTCCACAAATATTTGTTGAAAGATGTTCAAAAAAGCATTATTTATATTATCAAACTCCACAAACAATCTAAATATCCAACAATGGGGAAACCACTGCAAAATCATCCAGATGAAGAAATATTACATAGCTATAAAAATATCCAGAAAGGCTTTTTAATGATCCAGAGGAATAAATACTTATACTGATGTTAGGCAAAAATCAGCAAGATTTAAATTGCTACTATAATATGTCAATTATAAAAATCATATGCACATACAGAAGACAAAATCTATGGATATCTCTGGAATCTGTGGGATTTGGGGTTTTTATTTCTTTCTACTTTTCTGTATTTTTGAATTGTTTATACTTGGTATAAGAGAAATATCCCAAAGTAAATGTTGTAAAAGATTTACTTGGGGGAAAGAAATACTTTTCAGGGGTCCCCGCAAATTACACTGTACTGGTATGGCCCACTTGGTCTGTTACAGACGAGAAAAGTGGGGAGGAGATGGGGGTCTATCCATCAAGGGAGGATGGCTGGTCTGCCAATAGAGAGAGGATGGGCTTTTAAATTGCTACAGCGGCCGGGCACGGTGGCTCGCGCCTGTAACCCCAGTACTTTGGGAAGCTGAGGTGGGATGATCACAAGGTCACAAGTTCGAGACCAGTCTGGCCAACATGGTGAAACCCCGTCTCTACTAAAAATACAAAAATTAGCTGGGCGTGGTGTTGCGCGCCTGTAATCCCAGCTACACAGGAGGTTGAGGCAGGAGAATCACTTGAACCCGGGAGGCGGAGTTTGCAGTGAGCCAGGTTGCAGTGAGCCGAGATCCTGCCACTGCACCCCAGCCTGGGCAACTGAGCGAGACTTCGTCTCGAAAAAGAAAAAAAAGTGCCACAGCAGTGGGGAGGCCGACCTTTGGGAGTACCTGGTAACATTAGTGCCTTAGTGCCTTTGAACTTAAGCAACTTTCCTCCAGGTTAGAGGGTTTCAGTGTTCTTGGCTAATAGGCTAATCTGACATCTAGAACACCTTCCTCAGATTAGTTCCTTACACACCCAAGCCTTCAAGTGCTGAGACATGAATGAATCTCTCCCCCTCGTTACTTTTGAAAACACACCTGGAAGATTAATTAAAGCCTGTTGTGTTGGTACCTCAGTAATATTGTACATTAATATCTTTAAGAATTAAGGTCACGTCCCCATGTAAGAAAATATTATTTAATGTCACTTCTATATCATAATGCCTATATAAAAGCCTTGGCGATTTTAATAAAGAGAACACAGATTTCAGCATTTATACACAGTAAAACATTTTCTTCGGGTTATTTCTGGAAATCCCTTCCAAACATCTGCGTTTTCTTCTAACTTAAGTCTCTTCCCACCTCCTTCCCAGGGGATCTGCTGAAGGGTGTTGTAGGTTGTTTCTCTGTGGAAGAGCAAACTTCACAGTCAGGATAAAACAAACAAACAATACCAAAACAACGCCCAGAAACTGGCAACCCCCAACCCTCTCCAAAGTTCGAATTTCCTGCACTTAAAATTAAGTCCTGGGCTATCCTTGTGTTGCAAGGATCTTAGAATCGAAATGGAATTTGACAACTTTAAATACCTAACCACATCTAAAATTTTGCTTTTATTGTTTACTAGTTATCAAAATATGCAAACTCCTGATTAAGGAAGGCTGGGTGGCAGGAGCGCCTGCGAAGGCGTAGGGGAGAAGTGTGAAAAGAAGATCCCAGCTCTCCCTGGGAGACTGCGTGTGAAAGAGCCCGGCTCCCCGGAAACTCCAGGCCGCGTTTTGCAAGCGGCCGCATCTGCCTCCCCCTGTCTCTCTTACCTCCTTGATGTTCGGCACTATTTGTGGCCGGCGTGGTGGAAGGACACAGTGAGGTTCTCACCCCGCCCCTCGCTCCCCGCTCCCATCCCCAGTTCCATCAAAGCGAACCCGGGCCAGCGCAAGGATCTCCGAGTTGCGAGTGTGCTGAGGCTGGGACTGTCACTCATTCTCCGATCAGCGCGTGAACGCAGCTCGGCTGCCGCTGGCAGGAAACAATTTTGCAAAAATAATCATACTCAGCCTGGCAATTGTCTGCCCCTAGGTCTGTCGCTCTGCCGCCGTCCACACTCGCTGCAAGGGGGGGGGGGGACACAGAATTTACCGCGGCAAGAACATCCCCTCCCAGCCAGCAGATTACAATGCTGCAAACTAAGGATCTCATCTGGACTTTGTTTTTCCTGGGAACTGCAGGTATATATATATATTTTTAATTCTCAATCTGGTTTGCTAATTACCCCATCTTCCTACTCCTCCCCAGAGGAACGCTATTATTTTGGGTGGTTTTACGTGGACTGCTAAGGCTGGTCATTTTCGTTGAGCTGTGAAAGGAGCGCGTCGCCCTTGCTGCCCAGACGAACCCCGCGCCCTCCCGGGCTGCGCTGCACTCCCCGCGCCGCCAGCGTCCGGCGCCCCTCCAGCGCGTCCGCCCTTCCCACTTTGTGCGCCCGCGGCAGTGGGAGCAGAGCCGGCCGGCTCCTGGGGGACAAGACGGCCGCGCTGGTGATGGGCAGGGCTCCTTCCCCGAAGGCGGGCGGCGGGGCGGGGGACATCGCGGCTCGGGTGGTGCCGCCGCACGGGCTTGGATTCCGAGGGGGAAGGGGCTTGTCAGCCCCGGCTTCGGGAAGAGTGAACAATAAGGCTGGGCAGCCACCCCAGATCGTTATTTCCCCGGGTCTAATAAAGTCGGGTTCGCTGCTTTGCCTCCCCCACTCCGACCGAATAACGGTTTGCAAAATGTGGCGAAATGGGCAGAATCGCAGGGCTGCGTGGCCGTTGTGGCACCCCAGTCGATATGACGTTAGTTTTCATTTGCCAAATTGCTGGTTAGTTGCAAAGCCTACCCTCGGCCGCGAGCACTGAAGGATGGGAGGGTCGAGCGTGGCGTTTTGACAGGAGGAAGTGCGGAGGGGGCGGAGGGCGAGGAGGGCGTGATCCGAGCTGCCTGGTGTGTGTGCGCGTGTGTGCGCGTGTGCCTTTACACGCGCCGCGTGCCCAGTGTTGCACGGGCGGGAGAAGAATGGCAGGTAGCCGCCCGAAACACCTCGCCCTGTCTCCTTTCTTTGGGCGAGGTTCCCGATCCTGGCAAAGTGTGAACAATAGGGAGCTCGGAGGAAGAACAGTAGTGATGCTGCCCGCGGGTGGCGGGGGCTGCGCCGCCGCCCAGACAACCTCGGCAGCGAGGAGGGAGGTGCATTTCATTTTGGCTATTTCCATCCCAGCCTCCCTGGAAAATTTTTCTGTGCGTGCCCACCCTCCCCTCCAGCTGTCATCCCCCTACCTCCACCCAAGGATTTGCGCTTTGGCGCTGATGGACGGGAGGGGGAGGAAGAAAAGCAGGAGCTGCAGAGAGCTGGGTGGGTTGGGTGGACATTCTGGGCGAGGGGCGTGTGCTGGGAAGCGCCCGAGGAAAGCCGGGCGGAGGGGCTGTGTGTCGCGGTCGCCGCTGCCAGGTGCTGTGGTACCTTCCCTAGACGGCTGAGCCCGGGTTGGGGAGCGCGCGGGGCGGGCCGGGGAGCACCCAGTGCGCCCCCTCCGAGGGCCGCACAGGAGCAGCGCTAGGCCGCCACCTCCAGCCAACTCGGGCCCTCCCATGGCGACCAATCAGTGCGAGGCTGGCTGGGCGGGAAGCCGCGAGAGGCTTTTTATTGCGGCGCGGGTGGCGGCCCGGAGCTGGCAAGAGTGTCTCCTGGTGCTCCAGCCTAACGGTCTCGCTCACCCACCCCCGGGAGAAACCCCGCCCTGCGGCCGGTACCCCGCCAGCCCAGCAGTTTCCAAGGAAATAAAATGGAGACTAGGAGGTCACCAGGAGTGCTCCTGGTCCGGTCGCCCGTGCTCGCTCACTCTCGCCTCTTTCACGCCGACTTGAGCATCCCACCGCCCCCGCCAGCGCTCACTCTCGCGCCGCGGAGTTCGGGCCTGAGCGCGTTGTCGCCGGGGAGGGCACCCTGGCAGGCACACCGACGCGCGTGCGCTGACCGGCAGGCCGCGGGCCGGGGGCGCTACTGGCGGCGGGGCGGGGCGGCGGCGGGGGCGGGGCCGTGGCGGGACCGGGAGGGGGTGGGGACCAAGCCTAGTCCGCCTGGCGCTGGGTCTCAACCGCCACCTGGGCGGGGGCCATCCCCGGCATGCCCCCTTCCCGCGGTGCCCGTGGGTCCCGCGGCGCGACTTGTCAGCATGGGGCGGGGGGTATGGGGGTGTTTTGAGATCTCCTCGCCCCCAGGTGGGAGCGTGACAGTGGAGCCCGGATCTTTGGTGGGCCTTTTGGGGGATCGCTAGGAGGTCCTTTCCATCATCGTGATGGGTATAGTCATCAGGGTTTGGATCCCTTGGAGTTGCAGGCCCAGGATTTCCCATTGGGATGTTCGTGGATGCCCAGGCAGGGGGAGGCATTCCGACCAGTGTTCCCTGGAATGAAAGCGACCTCCTTCCTGGCCTGGTATCTTGAGGATGGGAAGAAAGCAGAAACGTGAAGCACATATAAGGTTGCTTAACAAAAGAAAGAAGTTGAATGGTTTTCCAGAGAGAGAAATAATTTCCCATTAAAATGTCGTTTCTACCATAGTTTTTTAAAAGTCAAAGAATTCAAGTCGAAGGGTCAGAATTAAAATGAAAATATAGCACAAAGTTTATATATATATGTGGGTTTTTGTTTGTTTGTTTGTTTGAACTCAAATGTTGTAGCATGCCCAGGGCAATGGCAACTGAGTTTGTGTGCTCCGCTCCGTGCATATGAAAATTTACATAAAAGGCAAGCTAACCTTAATATATCAAATGAGTCCGATCCACTGCCCCTCTCCCCTTTTGATGTCCTCTGCTCTTTAGGAATACAATGAAACGTTGTGCAATTGCATAGTAAATTTGAGTCTATTCTAGCAGAAATTTTGGATTTTTTAAAGAAATGTTTGCCTGAACGATCTGGAATGGTTAAGTCACGTGTTTGCTTGATAATTTTATAGTCTTCAGCCAATTAAACTTGCAAGAGTCAAGGAATGGATAGGACTGTGTTTCTAACAAGATAGCAATGGTTAAGAACAAAAAGGTACTTTACAAAAGCTAACATTGAAATCAAGTATATGTAATGTCTCTCACTAAACAAATTAAGGTGTGCTTCGGCAAAGTTTAATGTGAGCACAATTATAGTGAGCCATATATTTTCGTCGATTTTCATTTTAAGATTGAGAATGTGTCTCTTTGAACAAAATTTCACTGAATGTAATAAAGGCTATATAAGAATGTGGAAAACCTTTCATAACTCTAGTCAAACCCCAGAAAGATTATCTTCTTTCAATAAATATTAGCATATTTTAAAATATTAATAACTTATAATCTGTTTAAAATCCAACAGAGTTATTAAAAACAGGGAATATAATCCAGACATTGTGGGCATGTGGGCTGTGATTTATATAAGTTTCTGGTTACTCTTCCCTCTACAAAGGTTTTAAAGATCTACTAACCTGGCTAAGTTTTCATAAGTCTTGCATTATTTTCTTAAGTTAATTCTTTATGAAGCTCCATCCTTCTTCCCCTAAATTATTGAACCTGATAATTTCTTTCCAGATACCTTAATGGAAGATTTTTTAAAATATTGGAATAGCAGAAAGTAGCAGGATATATTCTTGTTTAGTAAAGGAGGTTTCTCTAAGTCTTCCTATGCTAATTGGTTAAAGTAAGAATTGGTTGATTTAACTGGTGACTGGTTTCTTGAGCTTGATAGTTCAAGAATTAAGATAGCAATTGCAAAGAAAAAAATCCCATGTGAAAACTAGAAGAAAAAAATGATGTGGGTGTGTTATTTGTAAGGGATGTGGCTATTTACTGGAGGCAGCAATAAGAAGGAAAAATTAATCTGTAGCACCCCCCAAATTCCAAGTTTTGAGCAGTGCTTCTGTTTGGAATCCATTTATCATTAATTGAATTCCTCAGATAGGTAATATGTAATTTAATGGAAGTAACCTATATCTGTATTTTTTCTGTCACAAGAAACAATGTCTTAATCGCCTTTCAAAATAAACAGCACCATTTCGTCACTCAAAAGCTAATCTTTAGACATGTTTTCGTTCACTACAGAACCCAGTTTCTCAAATTATAGAGAGCATTTTGTAAACTTTACACTGCTTAAAATACGGACTCTGGAATTTCTGATGCAACCACTTAATTTTTCAAGGCGATGAAGCTTCTATTAAGTATGAGTTTGATAAATTCCCCATATTTTTGTCTTTAGTGTTAAAGAACTGTGGCTGCTCTCCAGACTGAAAGTGGCTTCAATACTACTGGCAGACTTCCAAAGACATTTTACAGACAGTCCTTTCTGACTTAGTGTAAAATAAGTGATTGACTACCTGTTGCTAAAGAACGAGTTGTACTCTCCCTTAGGATCTTGAGCTTGTGATGGAGAGCAGAACCAATTGGCAGGCAGGGGAGAGAAGGGACCCCACACCTGCCCCCATCCGTCTGCAGGAAGAGTCATAGACTGGGAGGAGACAAAGACATTTTATAAAGGCTCTCCTGTACCGGTTCAACATTTCGTTTTTGAGCACACAGACGTTTTATGATGTCAAGATAAATATTTTAATATAAATTTCATAATTGATCATTCTTCAGTTTAGCAGTTGTAACATATAGACTAAGGAGTGTCTGGAATTTTAAAAGAAGTGGCAGCACATTACAGGGAGCATTTTGCTAATCTTAAAACTGGGTTACAAATTACACAAAATTGAAAACATTAATCACGTCGCTGTATAAAATGAGGTCGTTTGAGCTTTGAGTAAAAATCACTAAGGTGAAGTTTCCTTTGGTTAAAAGAAAGAATTCTAAGTAAAGTTCCAAAGAAGAGAATTTTATACGTTTCATAATATACTCAATGATTCTCTGAGCAATACTGTAAGACACGGCCTCTTAGGAAGGAGGAAATGCCCAAGGACCTCTCTGAATCCCAATGATTAGGTTTCTATGAGCTCCAGAGGTCTTAATATTCAAAAACATTGTAGTGAAACTATTTTTAACAATACGAGTAGATAGGCTTACTACTTACTGTAGGGGTAATAGAATACAGAAATCAATCTGAAGGTCATAGTCCTGTTACCTCTAGCCTCTTTTGTTACTGACTCTTGGTGCCAAACCTTAAAACCATTTGCTGATGTAAAGGGATGTAAATTATTTGGCGTTGGCAGTGGTGCCATTATGCCCTTTCATTTCATGTTGTTGAAATACTGTCTCTCAGCTGCAGATGCTCATTAGGAGCATTGCCTTTTTGATGTTGGTCTGGGTGCCAAATGGCGGCCTTTCAGGCAGTTTCAATACATTACATTTAAAATGCTCTCAGGCCATGTCCACATGCAGCCACTGAGTGAACGGATTTTCAGTTGGGTGGCACACTTTTCCTTTACTGCAGTATTAATTTAGCTTCTAAGCAACTGGAGACTCCAAGAGGACTGCACTGAAAGGATAAGCCATTTGGTTTATCTTGTGTACGTGTGCTTTTGAAAAACAGATTGTAATAAACCCATTGTGCATTCTTTTTTCTTCCAAATATATGTAACACTTTCTTGAATTCAAAGATTGCATGGCTGATATGATTGAAAAGGCTTCTGTGTAACCTATATTCCACTTTGTACTCTGAGGACTTTTTGATTTGTAACTGCAAACACTGGTAACAGCTGATCTTCCGTTTTCTATTTGGCGTCATTCCTGAGATAAGGTGTAAAATGCCTTTTGCTGTATGTTAATCTCCTCCTTTGGTATCTGATTACCTCATCTTTAAGAATATTCATAGTAATGTCACACTGTTTGAGATTGTGTTACGTTAGGTATTCTCTTAAATAGTTGATTAAATACATTTATTGAATGCCAACATTTTATCATCTGCTCTGTGGGGGAATTATAAGGAGTGAGATGACATAATTCCTGCTGTCAGGAAACTCTGGGAGTAGGAGAGACTAGAGAGTAAGAGAGGTGGATAACCCTGGGTTGAAACCCCAGACATATCCCTTACTAGCTGTCTGATCTTGGACAAATGATTTAACTCGTCCAAGTTTCGGTTTCCTCTTCCATGAGACTGGAGAATTAGTAATACCTACTTGTTAGAGTTATAAATATTTTAGAGATCTTAGGACTTTTAGTGCATGTAAGCAGTGTTTATTAATGAGGAAGAAGGATATATACGGATCTAGGAAAAATAATTATTTACACATAGTGCCCTTTTTTAAGAAGGATTTTAAGAAAGGTATTATGATAACATGACTCCTTCAGAGATTAGAACGAGGCTTAAAAAATTGGTTACTAAATATGCCTGCAATTCCATGTTGGATGTGAATGCTTTACAGAGAAAAATGGTTGAAAACCATCAGCACAAGGATGGATCTAGGTTTTGTGGGGCCTATACAATTTTGAGGTCCTTTAAGGAAAATACAAAACTCTCTTGCTTTTGCAAAATTTAGTTGAAGACATAACTGTGAGAACACATTGCCAAGTCCCAGTCCCCCAGAGGCTTGGAAGGAATCCATGCAATTGAGGAACCCTAAAACTTCTGGCCCTGCTTTAGCAACTATCCTTTGGTCCACTTGGACCCACTTGCTTGGGAATATAAGCTCATTGTTCCAGTTTATTAAACGTGGACCTCATAGAGATTGTTTGTGTAGTGCTTTGAAGATTAGAATCATGCATTGAAGTCAGTCATTTTTAGAAATAAGTATTTCACTTTTATTTGACAGGAAATCTTAAGTAAGATCTGAGCTGATTTGATGTTTCTCACTGCCGATATTCTTGTAAATTACTAACTAGAAGAAAATAAAGCAATTGCTATTATTATTCAAATGAGTGAGACATAAGTGCCCGATTGGCAGGGCAAGAAGTAGTTTTGCCAACTAAAGGCATATGATATTGGAGAGGAGATTGAAGATTTTGTTTTAGCTTACTAAAAGGAGATAAGCTGGATATATAATACCAATAATTATATCTTAATCATCACGTTATGGTTTACAAAACACTTTGATATGCATTTAATCTTCACACTAATTTAGTAAATATTTATTGAGTACATACTCTGTGCTGGATGCTGGGAATACAGTGGTGAACTAAACATACATCATCCCTGTTTTCATGGAGTTTCCAGTCTAGTAGTACAGAGAAATATAGACATTAAAAAGTAATACACACATTTATAATTATATATTCAGATAAAAATATAAGAAAAACCCAGGATGAGAGATTATCAAGGGGGATTGGGTGGTTGGGGAGGTGAGGATGTAACATTTAAACAACTGTGAAATAGGAAGAACAGATGGTATTCTCATTTTAGGGCATGATTGATTGACTGCTTAATTCAACAAATGTTGAATTACAACAAACATTCTTGAATTCCTTAATTCAACAAACCTTCGTGAAGTCTGGAGAAGGTCAGATAGCTTCAGGAATTGTGTGGGGTTTCACGTTATGAAGTCCAGGAAAATATGCATCTGCCTTTAGAGCTTACCACCTGGAAGGAGGGGGAGAGAGACATACTATTCTTATAAATAGAGTGTTTACGCTGTTGGACCACAAGAAAGGAAGCAATTAATTCTCCCTGGGACTCCCTTGAGCTGGGCTTGGGGAAGAGTTGTTTTCATTGGATACAGCAGGAAGAAAGGGGTGATTTGGGCAGAGCAGACACCCTGAGCAGTGGTTGAGACATGAATCTGGTTGTACATGGGGAATAGTGTAAGAGTAGTGGGGAGGAGTGGCCAGAGATATGGAGGAAAAAAAATTCTGCAAGTCCAGATTGTAAGTCTTTAAATGGAAACTGAGACGGAGAAAGGTTAAGTGACTTAAGCAGGTGGAGCTAGGACCATAACTTGCATTCGTTGGCTGCATTTATCCTTTTCTAAAGCAAGGATAATTTGAATATATATAGCATCTGAACGTGTGCCAACAAACAGGAGTCTCCTGTGGCTTCTGGGCTGAATCTGACCAGAATGAGAGGGAAGCAATGTGGTAGAGGGGCAGTATTCAGAGCTGTGGTCTGAAGGAACTCTTCTGCCATTCTGCAAGTTGCTATCGTTCTGAGCCTGTTTCTCCATCTGTAAAACGGGCTTAATGACACCTCCCTTATGGGTCTTGGTGAGCTGAAATAAAACCACATATGTAGAGCAGATATAAAGTATGTACTCATTATGTGCTTTAAAAAAGTTTCCCGTGGGCAGAGGTTTTATTTGAAATGTTTGTTTACAAAGGGGTTTATAGTACTTTGAATATGATGTGCAAAGTTCTGTGCTAGAGGCTGAGAGGAAAAACAAAATAAATTTAAGGTTACTATACCGACCCTACAGAAACTTTCAGGTGGTTGGGGAGGAAGAATTTTACTTAGTTCAAACTGCAAAGAAACCATGAAAGATGTTATATGAATAAGTGCCCTAATGAGACAGACAGGTAATAGCTGGGAAAACTGAGAGGCGAAAATCATGTTGATTGGTTTTAATGTGTGAGAAAAAGAAAAAGGCATAGAAAAGCTAGAATTTGGCTTTGGGCAATGGCTCACGCCTCTAATCCCAGCACTTTCGGAGTCCGAGGCGGGTGGATCACCTGAGGTCGGGAGTTTGAGACCAGCCTGACCAACATGGAGAAACCCTGTCTCTACTAAAAATACAAAAAATCAGCCAGGCATGGTGGTGCATACCTGTAATCCCAACTACTTGGGAGGCTGAGGCAGGAGAATTGCTTGAACCTGGAAGGCGGAGGCTGTGTTGAGCCAAGATGGTGCCAATTGCACTCCAGCCTGGGCAACAAGAGCTAAACTCTGCCTCAAAACAAACAAACAGAAAAAGCTAGAACTTGATCTGGACCTCTGCAGATATGAAAATAAATAGGGAAAGAGGGCCTGTTTCCTATAGGATGAGATGGATCTGGCCAAAGAATTGCTACTGAAGAGCAGTTCAAGGCTGGATCCTGGGGCAAGCCATATTTGAATCTTAAATGTCAGACAAAGGAGAGGGGTGCTGCTGGAGCAGTTAGAGAAATTAAAAATATGTATAATGTTTAAGAGGATAGTCAGCAATAGCAGCTGAACATGTGCTGTGCCAGGCTCTGTGTTTGGGACTAGCTGGGAATTAGCAGAAAGTTAAGTAGGAAGAAATTGATAGAGTTCATTGCAGCACTCAAAGCGAATTCTGGTTTTGTATAGCATCCAGTATGGTGGTCGGACAAAATGAAGGGCCAATGAAAGGATTTTTACTGCTGTGTGAAATATCAACTGGATGATGCTAGGAGAAAGGAAGCCAGTTAAAGCTGACTTGGACCCATCGATGATAGACTGGACAGGGAAAATGTGGCACATATACACCATGGAATACTATGCAGCCATAAAAAACGATGAGTTGGTGTCCTTTGTAGGGACATGGATGAACCTGGAAACCATCATTCTCAGCAAACTGACACAAGAACAGAAAATCAAACACTACATGTTCTCACTCATAGGCGGGTGTTGAACAATGAGAACACATGGACACAGGGAGGGGGAGCATCACATACTGGGGTCTGTTGGGGGGGGAGACTAGGGGGAGGAACAGCATGGGGTGGGGGAGCTGGGGAGGGATAACATGGGGAGAAATGCCAGATATAGGTGATGGGGGAGGAAGGCGGCAAACCACATTGCCATGTATGTACCTATGCAACAATCTTGCATGTTCTTCACGTGTACCCCAAAACCTGAAACTCAATAAAGTGTATATATATAAAATAAAAATAAATAAATAAATAAATAAATAATTAAAAAATAAGATATAAAATTGAAATAATAAAAAAAAAGCTGACTTAGAGGCCAGTGAAGTCCAATGAAGGTATCTTGCTTAAGTAGCAGGCGCACTTGTATGTGGGGGAAAGGATAGCATTAGGCTTAGAGTCAAAATATCTGGGTTCAAGAAGTTGATCTGCTACTAACTAGCCAAGTAAATTTATATCAGTTACGTAACCTCTTTGACCTGTAACTTCCTCATTTGAGTATAAGAAAAAAATAAGATAATATGTGAGAAATGCATTGCAAATAAAATATTTCACAGCTATGCATTTTATTAGTTGACACGTTGCTGAAAAATTAAATAAAAATCAAATTTTATGTACTGCTAGAGGTGCTTTTTTGATTAAGGAAACCCAAATGTGATATATTTTCTAAAGCAGATGATTTTGGAAAGATATACTTGTAATGATTTTGGGTAAGGATAAAGGGGCGTAGCTGAGATGTTAGAAATAGTAAAGCAACCAAGGGTAGGTGATAGCTCCCAAATGTAGATGACTGAGAGGGATAAAGATCTTTAAAGTTATAGACTCGAGGAAATGAAATAATCATAATACTGCCAATATACTGGAGAAATTAAGAGTCAGGTTAGGTTTTAGAAAAAGTTTGGGCCTCCTAATACCTTGACTTGTAGGTCAGTAGTTTTCAAACTATGGATGATGAAATTTATTTAATGGGCTTCTATATACGTTGAAAAAGAAAGAAGGAAGGGAGGAAGGAGGGAAGAAGGAGGAAAAGAGAAGTGGAAGGGAAAAGAGTGTGTTTTATATAAGGATAAGCATGCTTTGAGTACTTCAATTTCTCTCTCTCTCTCTCTCTCTCTGTGTGTGTGTGTGTGTGTGTGTGTGTGTGTGTGTGTGTAATATGTAACTTGGTTGTGATGGAAGACACATTCTTTGGCCCAGTTCAAAACAGTTTGGAAGCTACTGTTGTTGAAGGAAGAATGTAGCATCAAAGAGATGGTGAAACAGCCTAGTGGAGGGAGTACATCAGAAGGTATAGAATAGAAATGGAATGGGTTGTGAGGGATAGGAGGAAGAAATGACAGCAAAATTATGTATTGGGCATCTAAGCAGTCAGTTAACTACAGGGTGTGAAAAAACAAAACAAATCAAACTCTGAATATTATGCCTTTTTTTGAAATGGTATCTCACTGTGTTGCCCAGACTGGTCTCAAACTCCTGGGCTCCTGCCTCAGCCTCCTGAGTAGCTGGAACTGAAGATACATACCACTGTGCCCTAAATATGGTACCTTGACCTTACAGAGCCTTCTGCCTGATTGGGAATGAAAAGGTAACTGGGAATACCAGGTAGCTTCGACAGCCAAAATATGAGGCATTTAACATTTCAGAGTCAGGATAAATATTGCCTGGGAACCAGGGGATGGTTAAGCTGTACATTTTATTAGTAGACAGCGTCTGAAAAATTATATAAAAATCAAATTGTATGTATTGCCAGAGGTGCTTGTTAGATTAAAGAAACCCAACTGTGATATATTTTCTAAAGCAGATAATTTTGGAAAGATACACTTGTAATGACTTTGGATAAGGATAAAACGGGCGTAGCTGAGACGTTAGAAATAGTAAAGCAACCAGCAAGGGTGGATGACAGATCTCAAATGGCAGATGATGGGGAGAGAGAAAGCTCTTTAAATTTATAAGCTTCAGGGAATGAAATGAACATGCAGACACTGGAGAACTCGTACAATGTTAGGTGAGAGTTGAAGGAGACTTTGAAGGAAGAATTTAGCTCCACCGAGAGGAAGGGTGGATGAGGTAAGTATGAGTGTTCCATGTTTGGGAGGTGACTGGGGACGCCCCGTTAAAGAGACCAAGACTCAAAGATGGTAGTAGTCTATATTTTTATATTATTTCAGTGGGGAGAAAAACACCTTGAGTTATGTTCAGTACTTTGCGGGGTTTTTATCACACCCACAAATATTTATGTGGCAGTATTTATGTAGCACATAGAATGATATCTTGCCTATAATTCAGAAGGTGATAGTGAACAAATGAAGAGAACCAGAGCTTAGTGGTAGCAAAGCCTAGGTTAGGAAAGCATAATAAAGTGAAGTGGAAAAAAGTTGGAAACAAACAGTATGTATATAGGTATAATCCCAATCTTGTTAAAAAAACACCTATTTCACTCATTCCATAATGAAGACTGGAAGAAGATAAATCACTATGTATGTTGTCTAAGTGTTTGATAATGAGCTCATACTGCTTTGCAAAACAAATAGTGCAGTAAAAACAAGGGCAGCAGTACCTAGGGTGGTTAAGATTATACAGAAGGTGAGAATTAAGTAGAAACTTGGGATTTGTGTCAGAGGAGAGTGGTGATGTCAAAGGGATTTCAGTTGAATGGTGAAATTCAAGTTATTTACTTAGAATCAAAGACTGAGGAAGAGCTGATGTCCAGGACACTTGACAAAGAAAGAAGGAAAGGAGGGCTGCTAGGTTAGGTGATGGCTTCATCATGAAGGTGCCTGGGCATCACCATGGAAAAGAGACAGAGGGAGGGGAGAGTTGATGAGCAACCTTTGCAAAGGACAACAGGACAATTTCACGCCAGCGGAAATGAATAAAGTTAGGGGTTTTCCCCAGTGACTTCATTTATCATATGAGTTGATTATTTTTAGATACATCATTGCCCATGCTATTCATACATTTATTTCTAGACCTTTAAAAAATGCGTCTATAGCAAAATCTTTTGAAGCTTGTTCCGCGTGTCGCAAATTGGATGTGTTGTTTTTATCAGATCAGCAAATGAGTGATTGATTACTTTTCAATGTTCTTTTATTCATTTTCAATTTGAGCATCCATTCTGTTCACGTGAGATGCTTCCAGTCACCAGTTAAGCTGCAATTGCTATATGAGAATCGGACTTAGAGTACACCATAAAGGTGTACTTTCAGCAGCCTTAAAGGTCTCTTATCATGGGCATAAGAAGATGGAGATCCAATGTGAGCTCTTTGATTTGGGTTGATAATTACAAATTATCTTTCTTTCTGAATTTAGTGTCTACTTTTGGTGTTGGAGGCAGTGCATACTGCATGGGGTGCTCCATGGACCTTTGGTATCAAACCTACATTTCAAACTGTGACTCCCCTGCTTTTCATGACCTTGAGCCAGTTATTTAATCTCCAACGGTCAGTTTATTTAGGTGTGAATCAGGGATAATACCCAACTAATAGGGTTATTGTGAGGACGAAATGAGGTAGTTTATACAACTGTCTGGCACATAGTGAGCACAGTAATTTTTTCCTGTTTGCTTTTTTTCTGCTGAAGTTCACAGTGAAGGGATATACAATTCATGTTGGATTTAAGTATTGATTCTAATGAGAATCACATTTCCCATTTATTTTTCATTTTCTGAGAGTTCAGGATCACTGTGAGTTACAACTGAGTTGGCAATGCCATGCTTAATTGTGGAGCTGTTTTACCTCCTGTGAAAGCAAAGCCTAGTAGATCTTGATTTTGAGAAAAGTAATATTTAAAAAATTAAAGCTGGTTTCTCTAGACTCTCCATTGCATAAGGTTAATATCAAACCTGTCAATTCACTATAATGGTGGAGCCATAAAATTTAGTATATTTAAATCATAGTGGCTGCTAAAGATCATATTAGTGACACTTCATTAATCTGGAAGTCACTTATCTGGCAACCTTGATTCTTTGGAACATGAAGAGTGAAGGGAAAGAAGCCTCTGAAGAGCTAGCATAGCATCTTTTTCTTTCTTGATGCAATATCTTTCATATTGCTAAGGAGTTTAAAACATTTCTCTTGCTTCTGTTTCTTTTTGTCTGAATTCCTCTTTATTAAGTTTGCTGTAGTGTCTCCTTTTGTGTTTCATGTTGTTTCACTTAACACCTCAAATTCTAATGATCCCTGGCTGTCTATTAGTAAAGAGTGAGACCCTGAAAGCTGTGGGGCTGAGTGTGGGGTGTCACACTGAACGACTGTGCAGAAACCCAGAAAGCCAGTGGAGGACATCCATGTATATTCATTAGTACTTACCTTTTCTTTTGGACTGGTTGATTTAAGAGAATCCAAAATTTTGCAGCAGGTGGGGTATAAATCCGACTACTGTTTTTCTCTAAGCTGAATAGGAAGAAATGAATGGGCGGTATTTTTTCTTTGGTAGTCAAGATTTCATTTAATTCTCCTGTTTTCAGTAAGGTGCTTCTGCCCTCAACAAAGTCTGGTATACCCAAGGAAAAAGTGCATCTGGTTCAACCTCTCTATTAATAAAAATCGAGTCTTCTTCTAGGGTGAGGGGGAGTATGGGAGAAGAGATATATGTCTGCCACTCTCCTACAGTGTGTGTGTGTGTGTGTGTGTGTGTGTGTGTGTGTGTGTTTGTTTGAAGTTAGTGGTATGAGAGGTCCATTGGCTTTAATTTTGTAGCTGACTCAGACCCACTGATGACCTATCTCTTTCAGGGTTTCTAATTGCTAAAATCCAAAGCAAACTTTTGAAATCTTTTATCTTGCACGTTTTAGAATAGAATCGTTGGGACTGAAAGAAGCTTGTATTTCTTAAAGGAAAAGGAAAATGCTCTAGGAGTGCATCAAAGGCAAAGACCCAAACAGAGGAATGTTCAGAAAAACTTCAAGGGATTCATAATTTAAAGAGTTTTGAGGAAACTTTTCTGAACTGAAGCATTCTCAAGAGATTCCAAGGTGGCCTGAGATTCCACATTTCTTGGATAGAAAGATGTGGACTTGGCAGTGATTTCGCAAATCAGAACAAGAACAATTTCACGAATACATTGGCAAGTGGCTATGTCCCAGAGTTGTTGGGTAGTTAAATGTTCACTAGAAACATTGACTTAAGCCAGTATTTATGGAATAACTCTTGTGTTCTATGTAGTTGGTCAAGGAGTTGGAGGTAAAAGATGAATACCATTCAGTAGCTTTGTGAAAAATTCTAGACCATGTTGAAAAGTTTTTTGTTTATACTTGTAATATTTATTTCTGTGGCATGACACAAGACTATCTTGAAATGTCAGAAAATGATAACTAAGAGTTATTTATTCTTTTCTCAGAGTTTTTGTTTTCCTTTTGTGAATGTAACTTAAAAGTGACTCATCACGTGTTTAAAATTTAAAATTTTCATCAAAGAAAACCATCTGTCATAGTGCAGTAAAAAAAGGAACATTATGTGATTTTCTTTGAAGATAAGGGCTTGAAAGTGAGTCAGTTAACTGCACTAGATTACCATTTGAGGTCATTTTGAACTAAATTGGCTTTGGAATCAGAATTTAAATTCCCAGTCAGACTCAATTAAGATAACTGGTCATGAAGGCAGTTCATTCACCTGCCTTCCTTCTCATAAAAGGAATATTTTTATTATTTGTATTCCTTTATGGCCACGTTAGACATAGGCATTATTTTTGAGAACATAAACATTTTACACAGTAATTGATTTAGGTGTTTAAGGGTAATTTTGTATCTAAATAAGAAACCAGAAAAATCATTCAGTATTTGGTGTTCTAGAGATATTCACAGTAGGCCATTTTGAAGTCGCTGGGAGGTAAATCAATACATTACTGAGTTATATTTCTGCTGCCCTGTGCAATATTAAGAGAAGAGCTTTCACAAACAAACCCCAGTTAAAATTATTTAGTTATAATAATAAATGTATAATTGGACATATTTTAAGAAAACATAAATTATAAATATGTGCATTTATTTTAACAATTTATGTATGCATTTATAAATACTAAACTTTTTGTTTGTGATAAGTGAGTATAAAATTATATATAAAATTATATGCTCTTTTAACTTACTCAACATGAGATTTAAAATGATGAGGTTCGCTCTGAATTTAATCTTCATTTTTATCTTTTTATTTTATTTATAGACTAGAACAAATAAATCAATATTTTTTCAATTATAAAGTTTCAGTAATTGAAAATTATTAAATATACAAAGGGGGAGAGCTTTTAGAGTTTAGAACTACAAAGAAAGAAAACAACTGAAACCTACAGATGAATTTGATGGGGTTGATTGTATGTCTGCGGCTGTCTAGAGAATCCAGGTGCTAAAGTGCCTTGTACTAGCTGGACACTGGAACTTCACAGGGAAACAAAAATGTCTTGAATGACTTGCTGATGTTCTTGAAATGATGCTAATATCTATTCTATAAGACCTGAAAGTATGTCGATGTCGTTGTCTGTTTAGAATCACGTTTCTTGGGATTTGGGACTGTTGGCAAGAAGATCGGTTTGATTTAGACCATGATAGGTATTGATCTACATATATTTTTGAAATATTTTGGCTGAAATGCAATTTGGTGTGGTAAGTCTTATCCATTTGTAACATTTTATCTTAAAACTATATCTATAGAAGTTTTTTAAAAAAAACATAAAAAATCAAAGTCGCATTTTGATGTTTAATGCATTGATTTAAAAAAATTATATACAGAGCAAAATGTTTGAGTTTTTGATGATATTTTGCTTAAAATATTAGGTGCAAATGTCAGGTAATTCTACAATTAGAATTGCATCATGATACTTTGTGGATGGAGACAGTCCAAAACCAAAAATGATGAGATAAGTGAAATCTTTATTAAGGAAGGTCTAATAGCCATATCAGATAGGTTTACTTTTTCTTGGAAAATTTGGTAAAAAAAAAAAAAAAATCATCCAGGAAATAATGTGATTAGAAATGCTCCTTCAATGTGCATATGTGTTTAATCTGTTCTACAAAGATACTATTTTCTTTGTAGCATTGTTTTATTGAACACATTTTATTAAATTTTCTATCAAAACAGCCTTATATTGAATTTAATAATACCTTGGAAAAGTCACAATCTTTATAAGTGTACAAGTAAGTTAGATGGATTACTATTAAAATACAATTTCTAGTGTTACAGCTCTTTTAGAATTTGTCTAGCAGATTTTCTGGTTTTTACCATGAAGGAAATGTCAATTTAGTCTTCATTTGGAATTTATAAAAAATGTTAAAAATCACCAAGTTTTCCAAAAGTTTATGCCAGACAAATCATTTGCTATTTAAAAATAAAGTGCAATTTCTTAATGAAAAGTATAGCCTGAGTCTTGTTCCATATAAATGACTTTCTTGGATTTGGAAAAAAAAAAAATTAATACATTGAAATCAATAGTTGACCATAGATTTAAATATGATACAAAAGGTTTAAAAATCTAAATTGTCATTGTTTACAAAATATTGGCAAATTAGAGCTACAGCCTTTGGTGTTATTGTGTAATCTTCTGTTTAAAAATAAACAGTGGAAATAATTGTAGAAACCTCTGGGCTTAGAAAGGCTTGTTGGTGGTTCTTCACATCCTACTAAAAAAGCAGGCTGTCTTTGCATATTAATCACTCTGTGAAAGGAAGCTTGCCTTATTTGCATTGTGCATGCACTAAGAAGTCCAATAGTGCGCCTGAGAAAAAAAAATGAGGGGATTGTAATTGTTGTTCTCAAAAGGGTTTTTATTCCATTCAAGTGGAAAAACTGAATACTGGAGAATTAGTGCAGTGTTTTGTGGAAGAAGAGTCCCTTTTGGCCACTGCATTGCTAGTGGTGCAATCCCAGTGTGTAAGGATCCTGAATGTTGGGGTGAAGAGGAAAGTGACTCATCTTTCCATGATGCAATAGTTTATGTTCTTTTACATCTCTATAATTTTGTAAGCATTTTCTCCTTGTTACGTATCCAAAAAAAGAATGAAATTCTGGGAATATATGTCGTATTGGAAATCTCAGGAGAATTAAACATGAACCAAAAAATCTGAATCTAAGTAGCTTGGGTTTTGGGAGTGGGATGAGATGGGGACACACAACACAAAATTAAGCAAATTGTATATAAGTGTTATTGTTTTTAGAAAATGTGTGATTCAGTTAATGCGTGGAAGATATTTGTCCCCCAAATTGATTTTAAATGATATTTTTGAAATTATCTTAGTAATAATGGCATGCCTTTTTCTTCATTGTATTTTAAGACTCAGTGGTTGAATGTAAATATGGAGAATAAACAGAAGAAATGTTCTTAATGTTAGTGAGGCTTTCTTTTAATAAGACTGCATAAAATGAGCTATTTACAATGTTTCTCCTCTATGATAAAACATCCTTCATGAAAGCTTTTTCTTATCTCCTAGTTCTAGCTGGCAGCAGCCACATTAGCCAGTACAGTTTCCAGAACCTCAAAATGTACAATTAATTATTTTGGAGGTCTGTTACTTTGGACTGTTTTAATATACTTTACATATTTTTAGCATCTTTGGAAAAATTCTGCACAGAATATGGCATTTACAATTTGAATTTAACAAAGGGGAAAATATGCCATTGTCTATGTACACATATTTTGACAAAATGATTGTGTGTAATCATGGAGAAAAAGCTTATTGTTTTAAATGATTTTGTTAAATACTGGAAAGTAGTTAACTGAGTTAAAAGGTTTCATGCAGGTTTTCCTAAAGCCACTTGGCTTAGCTATATTTAACTATCTGTGAAAGTACTTGTTTTTATTCTCTTTAGTGTTGTATGGATTTGGTTATTTAAGTTGAACACAGATCCTCTGATGATACCATTTCTATTTTATTTGAATTGCTTTCTGTAATATTCAACTACATGGAAATTGTGTTAAATTTGGGCTTATATAGAGTGGTCCATAGACTTTGAGTTGAGTGTGTGTTTCGGTTGCTGTTCTTAAGAACAGAAGTAGCCAAGAAGTAGTGTGAAAAGTAGGACCATAAAAAATTAGACAGGTAGAATTAAAAAAAAAAAACTATAATTTTTAGCATTCAAAAGTCCTTATATAGGTTTCACAATAAATTTTTTTCTAAAATAAGTATGGCACTGATATACTTCTCCAAATGTTTGTTATAGACAAGTCAAAAGACAAAATTACAGCAAATTTAGTTATAAATCTAATTGTATTTTATTTGTAATTCATGAATTGTGGCAGCTTCCATTCAACAAAATAGAAGGAGAGCTCCCACTGAGCAATGACAGAACAGTGGGTTTGGAAAGTGGAAACAAGGAAGCAACTATAGAAAAAAGCTGGTTAACATCAGTTTACTTCCGGTGACTTTTTGCAAGTTAAAGCAGAGGAGACTTCTTTATTGCACTGACTCAGGTTGACTGGAATCTCCCGTTTTCAGGAAAAACTGGTCTGTTTTGGGATCTATCTGCTTCTTTAAAGTTTCAGTTTGATTATATGGCGTTTAGCCTGAGTGACTCCGTTTTGGTTTGGTCTGGTCTTTCGGGGCTGGGTGCAGAAGCTCAGTCTAAAACAATGGCCTCCTATAATTTTTGTTTAACTGATCTAATTTTTAGGGTTTATACTTCATTTAAATTTGAATCTTTTTATAAAAATCTGAAATGCATTACACATTTTTAGGATTGTGTAGACTTCATAAGTATGCAAAACAAAAATAGCTGGTACCAAACACCACATGATCATCTCCAAATTCAGAAAACACATTTGACAAAATGCGATACCCCTTCAGGATGAAAACACTCATTAAACAAGGAATAGAAAGTACTTTCTTGACCTGATAAAGGGCATCTATGAAAAATCCATAGCTAACATATACAAATGGCCCATAAGCACAAATGGCCAAAAGTCGCTCAACATCATTAGCCATCGGGGAAATGTAAATCAAGGCCACAGTAAGATACCACTTCACACCTGCTAGGATGGCTAGACTCAAAAAGACAGATAACAACAAGTGTTAATAATGATGTGGAAAAATTGGAACCCTCAAACACTGCTGATGGGAATGAAAATGCTGCAGCCTGTTTGGAAAACAAGTCTGTCAGTTCTTAAACAGAGTTACCATGTGAACCATCAGTTCTGCTTTTCCAAGAGAAGTGAAAACATATGTCTGTATAAAAACATGTATGCTAATGTTCATGGAACATTATTAGTAATAGTCAAAAAATGGAAAAAACCTAAATGTCCATCAGTTGATGAATGGATCAAAAAATGTGGTATATTTATACAATAAAACATTATTGGGAAATAAAACGGAATGCAGTACTGACACATAACTACAACATGGCTGAGCCTTGATTCAGCATTTTAGTAATGTGCGATCCTTAATTGTGTTAGCTGTTTGTTTGTTTGTAACCATGAAGATTTATTTATTTTCAATGGTTTTGGGGGCACAGGTGGCTTCTGGTTACAAGGACAAGTTCTTTAGTGGTGATTTCTGAGATTTTGGTGCACCTGTCGCTGTAGGAGTGTACACTGTACCCACTGTGTAGTCTTTTATCCCTATGAAGTTTTATTTTAATCCTAGTACTTGTTAATATTTATCCTTAATTCTTACTTTTAGGTTGTGGGTACTACATCTTCATGAGAATAACTAAAATAATCTTATTTGGATATTCCTGAAAGAACTATTGAATATGAGCATGCTAAGATTACCCCTGGCAAAAAGGAAAATGCCTAGCACCTGGAAACATCTGTTTCTGTCTGCCTTCTAGGAGAGAGGAAACATTTATGTCTTCCATTTATGTGTTTTGACTGGGGAAAATTTTCCCTTCTATTTTGCGGAGCTGTTACTCAGGTTAAGAGAATGTAGAGGAGAATCACCCCTTTCACATACCTATTAGCTTTACCATATTATTACAGTACTATCTTAGGTTGTATGCATTGATTGTCAATCTGTTCCCCTCATCTCCACCATTTTGATAGCTTAAGGCTTATCATTCATTCTCTGTGCATAGAGAAAAATGAAATGATGTTTCCCAGTATTCTGTAATCTTTCCTTCATGAATTGCAGAAGAAAAGTGTTTGGTTTTGGTCCCATTAATCATAAAGTGGGACACAATACATATGGTTGCATTTTAAAGCAAGGCTAAGATGAATTTAAGATGTATTTCTTGTTGTGTGAAACGTCCTCCTGAGTGGTCTTAAATAAAATATTTATTAGATAATTCTGCAGTGATTAATATGCAAATGGTTACATAATTCTTAGATGGCATGTATTGTGTTGGACTAACACCACATTGCTTTTCTAGAACACTGGTAAAGAATATCTTATGGGACCACTCTTTCACTAAAAGCAGAAATCTTTACTAGTGGTTTTGAACTAACTGGAACTGCTATAGATTGCTTGCGAATTTTCCACTAGGATGCTTTGATGTTTGATGCAACTATTCCCACAGTCACTTAGAGGAGCCATGCAAAAGGAGTTAACCCATAGGAAATTAAGAAATTCAAAGAATCTTTGAAAGTTCATCTTATTTAACTTTTTTTTTTTTTTTGAGACGGAGTCTTGCTCTGTCGCCCAAGGCTGAAGTGCAGTGGCACAATTGGCTCATTCCAACCTCTGCCTTCTGGGTTCAAGCAACTCTTGTCTCAGCCTCTGGAGTAGCTGGGACTACATGCCTGTCACCATGCCTGGCTAATTTTTGTATTTTTAATAGTGATAGAGTTTTTTTACCGTATTGGTCAGGCTGGTCTTGAACTCCTGACCTCAGGTGATCCACTCATCTTGTTCTCCCGGAATGCTGGGATTACAGACATGAGCCACCATGTCCAGCCTATTTAACTTCTTTAAAGCAAAATTTGCGGACATCTCAGATAAGAATCTGTCTTTAAAAACAAGACATCTTAGACATACAGATGGAGGTTAAAGATCAAAGGTTTTTTGCATTTGAATAAAATTCATTGTTGACTTTCATGAGCTGGCTCTCATTTTTTTAGAGTTCAATATTGGTTTTGATGTGCCTGTTCAGACAGACATCTTATTTTATGATAAAGGTGACACCAAACCTATAATGTGATTCCCCCTGCCCCTGCCTGCCACCCAAGAAGTTTGTAACTTACTTTGGCAATTGGGATGCATTTCCCTATAAGATGTTATATGTGGTGATTTTGTCTAGATTAACCAAAATGCAAATCTTCGTATCCTCTACAGTGCCTAGCAAAGGGTCTTACACATAGGTACAAATTGTCAGAGTTGGCTCAGTTTCACTCTGAGCTCCCTGTAGGTAGTTATGGCTTTGACTGAGAGCTAAGATTTAAAAGAAGAATAGATATAACTGAATTCAACTGTAAAAAGAGTGCTAGCTGGGAATGTATGCAAAGGTTTGGTGGCGGTGAGTAAACAAGAACTGGGGATGGCCTTGCTCATCAGATGGGGTAGTTGGGAGGTCATTGGAAGCAGTAGATTGTCATCCCATCAATGACTTGA
Organism: Ateles fusciceps; assembly: GCA_036589455.1. Classification (NCBI taxonomy): domain Eukaryota; kingdom Metazoa; phylum Chordata; class Mammalia; order Primates; family Atelidae; genus Ateles; species Ateles fusciceps. The sequence goes on along the minus strand of JAZHEH010000579.1, from coordinate 2,123,610 downwards.
TGGGAGCATGTTTTGGAAAGTTGGATTTGTTGCTCTTCTTTTGGAAGTTGGGGGAGATTACAATTTAGAAAACCAGTAATGGGGAGAGAGGTGGTAGGAGGAACTACTGTAGATGCTGTGTGAGGTGATGGGAGGCAGAATTGGAGTTCTGATTGTGAGATGTAAAGGAAGGCATTATGCAAGAAATACTACAAAGGGAAGACTGATGAACTTAGTGACTGATTTGGATTTGCAAGAAGAAAGAATGGTGATGATTTAGATTTCAGGTGAGATGCATGGTAAGAGTAAATGTCATTAGCAACAGAAATGGGGAAATGGAAATGAGGACTTTTAATTTTTTTAGAAAGGTAATAGTTTGGCTTGGGCAAAGTGACCCTGAGATTAAAATGGACTATCTAGGAAGAAAGCCAGGTATACTTCTGGAAATAGAAGTCTACAGTTTTTAGGAGAGATCATGTTACAGACATAAAACTGTAATCATTTAAGTAGTAAATGACTCTCGAAGGATAAGTTCTTTTAGAGAGAGAAGCAAAGAGGAACAGGGACGGAAACTAGCCAAGCACTTACATTTTGAAGATGGACGGTTTTTATATGTAATAGTTATTAAAAAGGTGCACCAAGTCATTTAAGCAAGTTACTGTTTTGTATATTTTCAAAAAGAATTAAAACCACAGAGCTGCCTTTTTAATATCGTGGTGCTGCTTTGAATTCTTATTCTCTTTTTAATTCACTCTGGCTCTTGTTTTAATGAAGAAGTTTGTTTGCAGTCCATACCAATTTCTTGTTGGGGTTTTTTTTCTTTAATCTTTTAGTGCATTTGGTAATAACGTAGCTGATAGATGAAAGATTATATAGTTCTCATTGATTTTAAATCTTTAGGCATTAGTGAAATTGTTTTCCAGGATACCAGGAGAATTTGTAAATAAATCCATGGACAGCTACAGAAAATGATTTTGAGAAATGAAAAGGCACAAAAATCCTGATTTTGTTTCAAATGGAAAGAGGGTGAATTCTTCCCTGAGGAAGATGGGGGAACTTAATGCCCATCCTAGACAAGTTTTAAGAATCAACAGTTAAGCAGATGACATGGTATCCCAGAGAAGAAAGTCAGGATCTATGTGGGTTCACTAAGGACGGGTTGTATCAGAACTCACTTCTGTCTTTGTCAGGATTTCCAGACTGAAAATGGATTTTATATTGGTTTATCATGATAGCCAATGGAGAAATACAAGTGTGGTGCCAGTAATCGGTCAAATGACCATCCTCCTCATCAACTTGGAATGTGTTGGCTCTACATTTTGCAGGATTTCCTTATTTATTTACTTATTTAATATTTAAGGTGTAAACTCTAATGCTTTGATATACATGTACATAACAAGTGATTACTACAGTCAAGCAAATTAACATATTCATTGTCTCACATAGTCACCTTTATGTATATATGTATTTATATATTTATTGTGAAGAGAGTTCTTAAAATCTGTCTTAGGGAATTTCCATTATATAATACAATATTATTACCTGGTCATTATGTGGTGCTTTAGGTCTGTGGACTTATTCATCTTCCATAATTGCAACTTTGTACCCTTTGACCTACATCTTCCCATTAGCTCCTCTCCTGACCCCTGCGCTGATAATCACCATTCTACTTTGTTTCTATGTATTTAGTTTTGTTTGTTTTAGAATCCACATATAAATGAGACTATGCCATATTTTTCTCCTGTGTCTGGCTTATTTCACTTAGTATAATGTCCTCTTGGTTTGTCTATATTGCTTTCATGGCAGGATGTACCTCTTTTTAAAGGCTGAATAATATTCCATTACACCACCACCCACACACACACACACACACACACAGCCCACAGTTTTAAAATTCTTCAAATGTCAATAGATACTTAAGTTTTTTCTGTAACTTGGCTATTGTGAATAATGCTTCAGTGAACATAGGAGTGCAGATATTTTCATGAGGTGGTGATCATTTCCTTTGGGTATATATCCACAAGAGGGATTGCTGGGTCATATAGTAGTTCTATTTTTAATTTCTCTAGGAACCTCCATACTACTTTCCACTGTGGCTGCAGAGTCTTACATGCCCACCAACAGTGTACAATGGTTACCATTTCTCTACATGGTTACCAACATTTGTTATCTCTTGTCTTTTTGACAAAAGCCATCTTAGCAGGTGTGAGATGCTTTCTCATTGTGGTTTTGATTTGTATTTGTCTAATGATTAGTGTTGTTGAGCACCTTTTTGTATATAGTATCTGTTGGTCATTTTTATGTCTTTTTAGGAAAAAATGTCTGTTCAGATCCTTTGCCCATTCTTAAACTGGTTTATTCATTTTTTTTTGGCTGTTCAGTTTATGTGTCCCTTATATATTTTGAATATGAATGCCTTATCTGATAAATGGTTTGAAAATATTTTCTCCCAACCCATAGACTTCCTTTTCTATTTTTGATTGTTTCCTTTGATGTACTCCCACTTGTTTATTTTTGCTTTTGTTACCTGCACTTTTGGTGTCCTGTTTTTTAAAAAAAATCATTGCCAAGACCAGTGTCAAGGAGCTTTCCCCCTGTATTTTCTTCTAAGAGTTTTATAGCTTCAGGTCTTTAATTCATTTTGAGTTGATTTTTGTGTATGGTGTAAGATAAGTATCCAATTTCATTCTTTTCTATGTGGATATTTACTGAAGAGACTGTCTTTTCCCCATTATGTCTTCTTGGTGCCCTTGTTGAAAATTAGGGCATACGATGCCACATAATGCATATGATGCTGCATATCCTTGGGTTTATTTCTGGGTTTTCTGTACTATTCCATTGGTCTATGTATTTTGTCATCTTTTTTTTTCTTTTAATTTTACCAGTACCATACTGTTTTGATTATTATCACTTTGTAGTAAATTTTGAAATCAGATAGGGTGATGCCTTCAACCCTGTTATTATTGCTTAGGATTACATTGGCTATTCAGGGTCTTCTGTGCTCCATATGAATTTTAAGATTTTTATCCTATTCTGTGGAAACTGTTATTGTAGTTTTGATACTGATTGCATTGAATCTGTAGCTCACTTTTGGTAGTATGGACGTTTTAACAATATTAATTATTCCAGTCCATGAACATGGGATTCCTTTCCATTTATTTGTGTTTTCTTCAATTTCTTTCTTCAATATTGTATAGTTTTCTGTTTACAGATTTTTTACCTTTTTAGTTAAGTTTATTCCTAAGTATTTTATATTTTTGATGTGATTCTAAATGAGATTGTTTTTAGATTTCTTTTTCAGATAGTCCGTTGTTAGTGTATAGAAATATTACTGATTTTTGTATGTTGATTTTATATACTGCAATTTCACTGACTACGGTTATTAGTTCTAACAGCCTTTTGGTGGAATCGTCAGTGTTTTTTTTTTTTTAAATATAAAAGATTATGTTATCTGCAAATAGTAACAATTTAACTTCTTCCTTTCAGATTTGGATAACTTTTATTTTATTTTTTCTTGTTTAAATGCTCTGGTTAGGACTTTCAGTGCTATTTTAAACAGAAGTGGTAAGAATAGGCGTCTATATCTTGTTCCTGATCTTAGAGGAAAAAGTTTTCACCTTTTCATGGTTAAGTGTAGTGTTACCTGTGGGCAAACATATATGGCCTTTATTGGGTTAAGATACTGTTCTTCTATCCCTAATTTGTTGAGAGTTTTTATTCACAAAAGAATGTTGAATTTTGTCAAATGCTTTTTCTGCACTTATTGAGATGAACTTATGATTTTTGTCTTTCAGTCTTTTAATGTAGGGTATCACATTTATTGATTTGCATCTGTTGAACCATGCTTTTTTTTCCAGGAATACATCCCTTTGATTATAGTGAGTTATCCTTTTAATGTGCTGTTGAGTTAGGTTTGCTAGTATTTTGCTGAGGACTTTTGTATCTATATTCATTAGGAATATTGACCTGTTAATTTTCTTTTCTTGTAGTGTCCTTGTCTGGCTTTGATATCAGGGTAATGCTAACTTAGTAAAATGAATTTGGAAGTATTCCCTCGTCTTTAATTTTTTGGGAGAGTTTGAGAAGGATTTGTTTTAATGCTTATTTTTAAATGTTTGATAGAATTCCCCCCAAGCCATTAGGTACTGGGCTTTTCTTTGATGGGAGATCTTTACTTACCGATTTAATATGTTTATTTGTTACTTGTCTATTCACATTTTCTATTTCTTTGTAATTTATTATTAATAGGTTATATGTTTCTAGGAATTTACTTCTAGGTCATCCAATTTGTTGGCATATAATCTTCATTGTAGTCTCTTAGGATCCTTTGTACTTTCATTGTATCAGGTATAATGTCTCCTCTTTTATTTCTGACTTTATTTATTTCATTCTCTCTTTTTAAAGTTAGCCTAGCAAAACTTTTGTCAATTTTTATCTTTCAAAAAAACTAACTTAGTTTGTTGGTTTTTAATGTTTTTCTAGTTTACATTTTATTTTATTTATTTCTGCTCTCATCTTTGTTATAGCTTTTTTTTGGACTCACTTTGTACTTAATTTTTTTCTGAAATCTTTTAGTTCCTTGAGGCATAACATTAGGTTGTTTACTTGAAACCATTCTTCTTTTCCAATGTAGGCATTTATTGTTCTAAATTTTCCATTTAGAACTATTTTTGCTGCATCCTATAAATTTTGGTAAGTTGTGTTTTCATTTTTGTCTCAAGATATTTTTCAATTTCCCTTTTGATTCTCCTTTGACCCACTGGTTGTTCAAAAGCTTGTTGGTTAATTTCCATATTTTTGTGAATTTTTCAAAATTCCTCCTGTTTTTGATTTCTGGTTTTAGGTCATCATGGTTAGAAAAGATACATAATATGATTTCAGTCTCCATAAATTTGTTAAAACTTGCTTCATGGCCTAACATATGAACTGTGTTGGAGAATGTTCCATGTGTGCTTGAGAACATTGTATATTCTCTTGCTGTTGAATGGAATGTTCTATGTATGTGTGTGAGATCCATTTGGTCTGCTGTGTAGTTCAACTCCACTTTTTCCTTAATGATTTTCTCTCTGAACAATCTAGCCATTGTTGAATGTGGGATATTGAAGTCTCTTATCATTACTGTATTGCTTTCTATATTTCCCTTGAGATCTGTTAACATTTGCTTTATATATTTAGGTGTTCTGATGGTGGGTGCATGTATATTTAGAGTTGTTATATTTTTGAATGAATTGACTCTTATCATTATGTAATGACCTTTTTTTGTCTCTTTTTACAGTTTTTGACTTAAAACCTATTTTGTCTGATGTTAATATAGCTACTCCTTCTTTTCTTGGTTTTCATTTGCATGAGACTTTTGTCTACCCCTTCACTTTTACTCTGTGTCCTTAAAGCTTCTGAAATGAGTCTCTTGTAGGTAGCATATAGGTGAGTCATCTATTTTAAATGTATTCAACCGCTTTATATCTTTTGATTGGAAAATCTAATGTATTTGCATTCAAGGTAATTATTAATAGGCAAGGAATTACTACTGCCATTTTATTTGTTTTGTGAAGGCTTTGTTCCTTTTTACTTATCTTGCTCTCTTCCTTTGTGATTTGATATTTTTTCTGGTGGTATATGTCTTGATTTTTTTCTCCTAATCTTTTGCGTGTTTACTATAGGTTTTTGCTTTGTAGTTACCATGAGACTTACATAGAACATGTTGTAATTATTATAGTTAATTTTAAGCTGTTAAAACAAACTTAACTTTGATTGCACACTAAGCCTCTACACTTTTTATGCCCCACCTCCCAGCCTTAGTTTATGTTTTTATGTTACTATTTACATCTCTTTATATTTTGTATCCTTTAAAAAATTATTATAGCTATGGTTATTTTTGGTAGTTTTGCCATTTAATCATTATATCATAGATATTAGTGATTTACACACCACCATTACAATATTAGAATATTCTGATTTTGACTAGTTACCATTACCATTGAGTTTTTACTTTTATATATATTTATTTTGTTAATTTGCTGTTTTTGTTTCAACTTAACACCTTTTAGCATTTTTTGTAGGGTGAGTCTGGTGGTTTTGAGCTGTATCAGTTTTTATTTGTCTGGGAATGTCTTTATTTGTCATTCATTTCTGTAATACAGCTTTGTTGAGGATAGTATTCTTGGTTGGCAGTTTAGTTTTGTTTTAAATCCAGCACTTTGAGTATATTAACCCATTCCCTTTTGGTTTTAATGTCTCTGTTGAGTAGTCCACTGATACCTTTATGGCAGTTTTCTTGTATGCGATGAGTTTCTTACCTTTTGCTGCTTTCAAGATTTTCTTTGTCTTTGACTTTCAACAGTTTTTTTTTTTTTTTTTTTTTTTTGAGATGGATTCTTACTCTGTCGCCTAGGCTGAAGTGCAGTGGCACAATCTCAGCTCACTGCAACCTCTGCCTCCTGTGTTCAAGTGATTCTCATGCCTCAGCCACCTGAATAGCTGGGATTACAGGTGTGCACTACCACACCTGGCTAATTTTTACATTTTTATTAGAGATGGGATTTCCCCATGTTAGCCAGGCTAGTCTCGAACTTCTGGCCTCAAGTGATTGCCCACCTTGGCTTCCCAGAGTATTGGGATTACAGGTGTGAACCACCACACCTGGCTGGCATTTGACAATTTGATTATAATGTGCCTCTTCTTTGTGTAGTTCTGCTTTGGACTGATCTTGCTTGAGATCCTTTGACCTTCATTAATCTAGATGTCTGTATCTCTTATGAGATTTGTGGAGTTTTCAGATGATTTTTCTTTAAATAAGTTTTCTTGTCCCTTCTTGCCCTGTTTGCCCTCTGGAATTCCCATAACTTGTATATCTGTTTATGAGATTTGTGGAGTTTTCAAATGATATTTATTTAAATAGGCTTTCTGGTTCCTTCCCTCTGTTTGCCTTTTGGAATTTTCATAACTTGTATATTTGTATGCTTAATGGTGTCCCTTAGGCCCCTTATGCTTTCTCCGCTCTTTTTCACTATTTTTTTCCCCCTCTCATTGGCTAATTTCAGATAACCTATCTCTATCTGAGTTTACACATTCTTTCTTCTTCATTATTGTGTCTGTTGCTCAAGCACTCCTGAATTTTTCAGGTCTGTTGTCATATTCTTCAACTCCAGAATATCTGCTTGATTCTTTTTTATGTTATGGTTTCTATTTATTTATCACGTTATCTTATTTTGTTCATGCATTGTCTTCCTAATCTCATTTAGTTGTTTAATTGTATTATTTTGGATCTCACTGAGCTTCATTAATATGATTATTTTGAATTATCTTTCAAGCAGTTATGAGATCTCCATTTCTTTGGAGTTGACTGTTGGAGCTTTATTAGTTTCTTTTGGTGGTGTCATAATTGCCTGATTCTTTGTTATCCCTATAGTCTTGTGTTGGTGTCTGCATTTGAAGGAGTAAGCATATCTTCCAGTCTTCTTTTTTATTTTTTTAAGTTTTTAAAATTATATGTTACATATTATACAAAATTATTTTAAGCCAGTAAATTTTTATTCCAAGAATTTCAGATGTGATTCCTTCTACTGTTCATCAAGGTTACCTCAATTCCTCTAAAGCTGGAGTCAAAATTTGCCTTCAAGGTAACCCTTTTAAAAAGAACTGAGGCTTAATCCACAATTGTCCTGTCAGCCCTGTCACAATTATTTTATTTTGCCTTTTTTTCTTCTAACTTTAATGGGGTTGGAGCTGGGTCATGTGGCTGCTGCTTCTTCTGCAGTGGGGCCTGTGGGTGGCCAGCTTGTTACCAGGTGGTTTAGTGGGCATGGATCCTGCTGTTTGGTCTCTGGGTGGATGGGACTGTCTCCAGGACTTTGGTTTACAAGGCTAGTTCTGGGATTAACGTCTGCTTTAGAGTATGTAGACAGCAGGTTTGATTACTAGGTTCATAGACAGTTGTATTTTTCTCTGTGTTCCTAGGACATCTTCCTACTGGGTCACTGGTTGGGTCCCTGGGCAAGCATTACTGTACTGGTCTATGGTTGAAGAAGGCTGAAACTGAGTTACAGTGTTGCTTCAGGGCCCACAGCTGGGACTGAGGTCATTAGTGCTACCCAGAAGACTCAGGAAAGCATGTCTCCATTTTGTCTCAGTGCTGCTGGCATGACTTATCTCTGCCCACCATTGAGAGGGACTGTAGCCAGTCTCAGAGCTATTTCCGAGTTTTTTGTGGGACTGAGGTTAGCAACCCTGCTCCAGGGACTTAGACAGATATATGTCTCTCTGGGACCCTAGTAGATCAGCTGGACTGATCTCTGACCACTGCTGAGAGGTACTGAAACCAAGTCTCATGGCCATTTCTGATCCACAGGTAGTACTGAGGTCAGTAGGTTTATCATCCATGGCACAAGTGGGTGTGATTTCTTCTGGGTCCCAGGGTGAATGGTTCTAATAGAAGACAATGATCAGACAAAGCTGTAGCTGAGTCCACATGAGTTTGAAAGCCATTTTTGGGTCTGGAGCTAGGGCCATGGTAGGAGAGTCTGTCACCTGGGTACAGTGCTATCCTCTCAAAATCTCCTAGGCCTTGTGCTCCTCTGGAGTTTCACAGTCTCTTACTTGATTCCTCAAGCTTCCATAAAGGCACTTTTGTCTGTAGAGGACTCTGAAATTATTGTTGCTTTGGGGAGATATATACAGGGACCTCCTGTTCCACCATCTTGCTGGTGTTCTCTTGTGTTTTCTTTTTCAACTTTTACATTAGTATTTTAGGTAGAATGCCATTATAGGTGGCATGGATCGGAACTGAGAATTAATATGATGGGTAATAATATCAGGATTCAGTATCTCAGTAAGTCGGATTAATGAGCTAAACATGATGAATTTTAATAGGAATAAAAGCAAAATTCACACTTAGATCCTCAGTCTGCTACTCCAGGACACATCAAATAATCGATTGAATAAACAAACTAGGACTTAGTGGCAGCACTTTGAAAAAGCCTCAGTAACCTCACTCAAATCCAACAATGTGATATGGTTGATAGACTCTTATAGTTCATCAGACTTTCACAAGAAGTGGATGTTAATGGCTATGAACTGGTTACATTCACTAAGTGACTTTTTGCTGTTACATTTTCACTAGTACATGGCCTGAAAAGTAAACAAACGAACAAACAAACAAAAAACCCAAACACATTGGAGCTGGCAGGTATCTTAGAGATTACTGAGTTTACCCAATTCATCTACAAATAGTGAAATAAATTGAAGAAGAAAGAGAGCAGAGCTTACCAGACCAGGTTCCCACAAATAGTTACTCATTTTTCTGGAATAGCCTCTGGGACGCCTGAATTTCTAATTTTACTCTCAACATTAGTTGATTTTGTATTTTTTATTTATAGAAGAAAATGTTTTTGGTAATAGTTTTAGACATATTTTGTACGATCATTATTTACTAATTGTGCATAATAAAACATTTTATGATTGGCAATATGGTCTGTAAAAGTTGATACAGTAATTTAAGTTTCCATTTATTTTAATAATGAGTAATGTAACAGTTTACATCTGTTTTCTGCCTCTTTTATAAAAGTTTTAGAGGAGAAACGTTCATTTTTATTAACTTCATGACGTCTTTAAGGCATTAAATATATTTTTATATTATTTTTAGTGTTGAAGCATCTTTTTATTGGAAATTGTATTGTAATTATGAATATCTCTTGGGGAGGAACAGGGAAGAGGAAGCCATGGAGAAAATGGGAGAGAGGAGACTGTAGAGGATGATTCATTATTTTTATTCTTGTGGGACAACTGCTTCCTCCCAAGGCATCTTTTCTTAAAGAAGGCTTTTACTCAATATGAGATTTTTCTTTATTTTTATGCATTTATTTTTTTCAATGAAAATTCATTATCATAAATTGTCAAAAATGCAAGTGAGTTTATAATGAAAAATGCCAGTTCACTGATTACTATTTCCCGTCTGAAGAAGAAAAACCACTTTTATATCTTGTAGTTGTTTCTTTGGGTGGTTGCTTGCATATTGCTAAATAATATATTTTTATGTTTCAAATTTAATATATCTCATTGTTTTAAAAAGTGACTTATTTACATGGTTCAAAAATGAAAAGCATAAAAATATATATAGTGAAACATCTCCTCCAAACAGAAAAATCACTGAACTCTTATTTTATCTTTTCTAGAAAATGTTTCATATTAATATATAAGCAAATATAAAACTATTTTCTCCACTCCATTTTATGTAAATTTATACTATTACATGATTTATCAATTTACTCACTATTTGTTGACTTCATGCTATGATAAAAGTAGTGTATATCTCTATGTCACCCTACCCCACTAAACTTTAATTTCCCAAAACAGGTCTGTCAATATTTATAATTCCTCTGTTGGTTAAATTCATGGCAGAAGGCAAAAAGGGAGCAGGTATGTCACATGGGGAAAGTAGGAGCAAGTGGCAGAACGTTGGGGGGTGCGGAGGTGTCATACACTTAAATGACCAGATCTTGTGAGAACTCACTATCATGAAGATGGCACCAAGCCATGAGGGATCTGCCCCCATGATCCAAGCACCTCCCACCAGACCCCACCTCCAGCATTGGGGAATACACTTAAACATAAGATTTGGGCAGGGACAAATATCCAAACTATATCAGTTGTCAACTATAGATGATGTCTCTTGATTCCTTATTTTGTGAGATGAAGATTAATAGCATCCCTGTACTCCCTTCAGCTCTCCTTTTTGTCATTCTTCTTCCAATTGTTAACATTTGTTTAAAAAATTTTTATATTATCAATGTCAATAACATCTGCATTTTGTTCTTTACCCATAATTAAGCCATCAGTGATTTCTTTATAGCTTAAATTTTAAAAGCTGAAAATTGTAGTTTTTACATTATGATGAACAAGTAAATACTGTTCACTGAGGAGCCAAGTGGTATATCATTATTTTATTTCCTTTCCTATGAAGAACTATTAAAGTTTCTGCTAGTCTTTTTCCCCCCTTTCATTGTCTGCCTGTGTGACCTTCTTAAGTTTTTCCAGTGTCTGTGCTCTCTGATACCCAAGGAGAATATCAAATCTGTGAAATCCCTTTTTGAAGAGGAATTCATGATTCTTCTGCCTGTCTGCTACTCTCTTCTAAGTTGATTGACCCTCAGTAATCTGCACAGCGTCACCCTGGCATAATCTTCGTTGATCTTCTTGCCTGAATCCAGTTTTGATAATGTAATGCCTTTTTCTTCCTGCTTTGCCATCTAGCTTTGAGCAAAAATTCAAGTTATTTCCAAAGGAGAAGTGAATGAAAGGTAAACTTTAGGCATTATTAGTCGATACGTTTCTAATAATGTCTATTCTTCCCATAGATATCTGATAATATCTTTATTCTGTCCTGCTGATTACAGGGTTGACGAGGTGTGACTTCTAGACTGAGAAGAATTTCCACGTTGTAACTGGAAGGCATTTCTTATGATCTTTTAGCCTCTATGACTCTGATGAGAAGTCTGATGCCAGTCTGATTTTTCATTTTTTGTAGACAACTTTATTCTCTCTCTGGAAGCTTATGGGATCTTCTCATTATCCTTGGTGTTGTAAACATTTTAATGCAATCTAAGTGTGGAACTTTGAAAATTCGTTTTCTTGTTTATGTGGTGGCTCTTTTCAATGAGAAGACTTATGCCCTTCATTTGGATATGTCTTCTTGTATTAGTCTGAGATCCAGAAACCTGGTAATTTAGCCCTCAGTGATGGGACAATGGGGAAGAGGTGGCAGCAACCTGGTCTGTAACTTTTCTCAGTCCTCACTAATTCGTACCCATTGTTGTCAGCCCCTACATCATCCTTAGAGTACCCGACAGTTCTGCACCTGGAGTCTATCTTGGTGTCTGCAGGGAAGATCAGCTCCTCCCTGAACTGTAGGTCCCTCAAAGATGTATTTTCTACAGATTTTCTTTACCTTGCTTCTTTAGGCACTATTTTACACCTGCTTTTGTAGAAATCTTTTAATCCTGGTTTGTTGATGGCTCTCCTTCCATTCTCTGCTCATGTGCTGGTATGCCATCTTTATCCTTTTAGTATGAAGGTATTGGAGAATTGGTAAGAAAAGAAATAAACTCATGTGTTCTGTCATCCCAAAATTTGGGGGCCTCAGTTGATCACAAGCTCAATAGGGCTGTCCTGTAGCCTTGTCTCAGTAACTGGAGTTAGGGACCTTGTCTTATTTATCTTTTCACATATCCTGGAGCTTGGCACATAGTTAACACTGAATAAATGCTTTCATACCTACTCCTGAATTACAGTAGTTATGAAAGTTGAATTGCTGTATTTAGGAATGAATACTAAACCACACCCCCCACCACTGGAATACATAAGCATTAGAAAGACATACAAAATAATGAGATTTATGGTGGATTTGATACCCATCCACATTACTTTGTGTTAACAGAATTGCCAGCTTTAGTAATTTGCTTTTTCATATCATAGCTGTCTGAGAAGTGGTTCTTCTAAATATATTTCTTTTAATTACCTAGTTATTTTTTGCAATTAGAAAGCTGCTAGGACTTGACAGTCCATTTTAATGTAAGCTAAGCTGATTTTTAACTAACATAAGAATCTTATGGTGTCATAAACTAATGTTTACAACAGCATTTTATACACTGTAAAGTCCTATGCACATTTGAGTAAGAATCTTGTGGTGTCATAAACTAATGTTTACAACAGTATTTTATACACTGTAAAGTGCTATGCACATTTGAGTTTTTGTTGATATTATGTAGGAACCGCTAGAACTGTTTTGTAAGCTGTACTATTTTGAGCAGGGATTAAGGCACTAATTAGCATGCTATTGTTATCTATTTTTGTACTTTAAATGGAGGAGTGATTTTGTAATGTGTAGTTGTGAACCGTAGCTAGCAATAGCAGAGATAGAGCAGCTCTGCCTAGTTTTTGATTATTTTCTGATATATTCGGCTAGTGTAGACACAGCTTTAGGGAAATACAGAGGACTAAGCCTGCTGTGAAGATCTTTGGCTGTATCTCATATATAAATGTAACATAGCCCCAGTGGTAAAAATGTACTGACCCATGTCTGGTTCTGTTTGGCTAGTTCTATTGAAGTAATCAATCAACTCTGCCTGACTGGGTGGGAGTGTGATGGAGCCTGACCACTGGCGGGGCTGAGACATTGAGTTATCACTGAGCATAAGAATCATGCTCTTTGTGCAAGTCAAAACTCCGGGTAGCATTTGTATCTGAGGACCTGTCCTCTTCCTCTTGTCCACTATTTTGATTTTTTTAAAGCCATTAAACACTGAATCAATTTAGCAGAAAAAAGGGAATATAATTCATTTAAATCTCTTTAAAACTTTACGTTTGCTTCCAATTTTTATCTGTGTGTTTGTACACTTTGCATAGTTGTAAACAGTGTGTAATATGATGTTCAACTTTTCCTACTTAGCATTATTTTATATATGATTTACGAAACTATGTGCTTACATAGATATTGTCTTCTATTTTGTGGTAAGGACATTTAACATGAGCTCTACCCTCAACAACTTTTTCCAGTATACAATCACAGTATTATTAAGTATGGGTATGACTTTGTACAGCAGATCTCTGGATCTTAATCATCTTGCGAAACAAACTTCATGTGTACTGTCTTTTAACAATGGTAAGGCATTCAGTGATATGCCATAATGTACTTAACCTTTCACTGTTATAAACTGGCTTGTTTCTAATTGTTTATTATCATAAACATCATGATATAGGCATCTTAATACAAATGATTATTTTGCTTTGGGATTGTTTTCTTGGAATTAAACCCAAAGTGACACAGGTCTAATGTTGTATACCTGTTGTTCATGCAGTCCTTTTGGCCTCTAGAATGACAGGGTAGTGCAGTTATTTTATTCTGCATTTCTTCATTAAGGAGGCTAGGCATTTTCTCCTGTGATGATTCATCATTTGTCTTTACTTATGGAATGGAAGAGCCCATAGTTTGGTACTTTTAGCTGAATCTGATAATTGCATGGAAAAAGTTGGAATGGGGGAGATCAATGTCATTTAAGGAACCCTATCCCTTTTCTGGCCTTTTCATCGTACAGTGATTTTCTAGGGAGGAGATTTCTCCAACTAAAATGCAGACATTACTGGTAAGGGTAACAGAAGCCAAGTTTTTAGTGGCAAGCCCTGTGGTAAGGATTACTTTATCAGCTCAATTTCCAGTGCTAACAGCTGGCTAAGAGTAGTGGCTCCTAAGAACAGGACACAGGACTGGTAGGGCAGTGGGCATGAGAAGCTTGGGGATGATATTAGAATGCGGGGGATGGGCACGAGGATGTACTAAGCAGGGTTCACTCCCTTTCCTGGGCTTACTTCTGTTTATGAAAAAGTTAATCAGAAAAAAAGGATAATTGCTGTAGTGGGGGAGTGAGTGTTACAGAAGACTGGGTCAGAGAAATGATTATTTTGAGAAAATACTCAGAATTAAAAGGCTACTTTATTTCCACCAAAGTCAAACATAGAAACTAGTGGTAATTAAAATGAAGGAACATAAATTAATTGCATAATATATTAATTCGCGACAAGAATAGATTTGTAGGTGTTGTTATATCCTTTGTATTTAGTGGGTGAATTTTCAAAAAGAGGTTAATGAGACCACATAAAATGGTCATATGAAAAATGTTTTTGCCTTCTTTGGTAAAATTGCTATTAGGACAAAGCCCATTATTTTCAATTTTCCTTTTAGAAAGATCCAAATGATACGGCCATCAGAGTTCAGGGCTAGGAAAAAGTTGATTTTTTTTCCCTGAAAAGTATGATTTAATTTATCAGATAATAAGATACACATTACCATAAGTACCCCCTTTCTCTCATTCTTGCTTTCTCTCTGTGTGGCTGGAAGATAAATGAATAAATCAAAGGTAATTAAGACGTAAAAGAATTATTTAGGGCTACTGCTTCCTGGAATTTCTCTTATAAGAACTGTAATTAAATAAAGTAATAAGTTATCCCATCAAAGATTATTTTCAAGTCCAAAGCAGTACATTTTGGTGGCAGCTAATTGATGATTCTGTTTCAAAGAAAATAGTTTTGTGAATATTTTGTTCTCTTCTTATGACAACCTAAAAAATGATTCTTTTCCCATGAAGACACTTTTGCTTCAGTCCTTTCCAATGGTTTGCCAAGAGGTGGGTTGGCCTGCCTACCCTTAGCCTGCATGTCCCAGAGAAGGAAGTGCCAGTTCAGGGGCTCAGCGGAGGGCAGAGCTGGGGTTAGAGTTCATCCTCATGTCCTGGAGTCACTAAATATTAGGGTTGAAAAGGAGTCAGTGAGGAGCTTGAGGCCCAGAGAGGGAAAGTGCTCGTACATATGCATATAATTTTCAGTGGCCAACAAGAACTTTTGCCATTTGATTCTACTTTCAAACGCTTTTATGGTGTCACGTAATATTTTTGTCATAAAAGAGGTTGAAATTGCAGAGTGATTTCTACTGAACTGTGACCAATTCACCAAGGCACATGCCTGCAAGACTGGAGACCCACATGAGGTAGTGTCTGATTGAGAGTCGTGTGCAGGCAGTTAGATTTCTTTGAGGATGGGTGGGAGAGAGATGGGGATTCCTGCTTAATCTGAGTTTTATATTCTCTTATTATTGATTTAATAGAATAAATATTTAAACTTTATGTTCTACTAATAAATTATAATGTATGCTAGTTAGGAAAAAGGAAAAATAATTCTAGGTGCAATCTAGATCTCTAATTCTTGATCTCTAATTGTCCAAGTAATTGCCCCACCATTCCCTAACCCCAGCTTCTGGTCCCATCTGTCCTGCTTGTGTTCCCTGCCATTTAAAATGCAAGCATTTATTACTTTCCAAACATCTCTCTAAACTAAGATCATTTTCTTTTCTCCCAGCTTCAGTTACCACTTTTTAGCCAAAACCTCAAAACGATGATCTACCCCTATTCTTATCATCAATTCCAAATGCCTTCCATACACACACAATTTAATCATGTGTGCTCAGGTGTCTTTTTTACTTTCTTATCCAGAACTTTACTTTCAAGAGAATTTCTCCATCAGTTAAAATGTTTTTTGAACTTTTGGATTCTGCCAAATAAATAAAGTAACGTGTTTTAAAAACAAAGCTATGAGTTTCCTCTATACTTCAAAGACACATGACCATCATAGCTTCTTCTTGATGGACTGAGCTAAAAATAAAAACAAAAACAAGTCCCCTCCCCCTCTTTATTTCAGATCCTAATTGAACTACAAATTACGTCCCACACATCTACCTCCTTCAGAGGACATATTTACAGTAAACCATCATGTTGGTATGAAATACCATTCCATTCAAAATGGGGGCAGGATCTTAAAACAGTGTGATTAATTTTATAGGCCTCCTTATGATATTGTATGGAATACTGATTATGTTGTGGTAGTAATTTTATCAGAAAGGCTCTATCAAAAGGCTTTCACTCCTCTAAGTGGAAAATATACTGCTAAAAATAAAACTTAAGACCTCTTCATTTTGTAGCTGTGTCAGTGTCTCATCTTGGTAATTTTTATTCCATATTGTTCAAAGGGAACAAAAGTGCCACTGAAATATATCAGTAACATTAAAAGATGGTTCGTGTTTTCTGGGATATTTATAATATCCACACATTATGAATTTCTAGAGAATCTTGAAACAACTATTTAAAATATTTTATTTCCTTGTTTTGTTTTTCAGCTCTCTGGGTCCTCATTTTTAAATTATGGAGCCTTTGAGTCTGTCTGCATTTCACGTTTTGCAGAGATTTTTTTTAAAATAAAAAATTAGAGGCAAGTGGATGATGCCAGTAACCCTAATTAAGAGGAAACCAGGTCCCACATGGATATTGTCTGATGCGTTATAAATTACAGCTTTAGAATTTAGAAAATTGTGTCACAAATCATGATGTCATTTCCAGGTAATCACGTTCGAGCCATGTTTCCCCTGAGAGAGTGTGCCTGTTACAACAGCTGTGTCATCCCTAGGGCTGCAGGAGAGATGTGGGCAGTTCATAATTGTAGAATGAAGTGTATGTTGACTGTATACTTCTTATTTTTATTATTGCTCACTGTAAGAAGTCAAGTTTACTTACATTAAAACATCAGCTTATGAATAAACAAAGCTTGTTTAAATTAAAACACCGTTAGTCACTATGGCAGTTGGCTGTCCTGGTACACTTTCCATTATAAAATAAATTGAAGTTAGTGAAGACTCAGATAAATAAGAGGCATTGTTACACAGAGGAAAGAATGAGGACCCTGGAGGTAGATCTGGCCTGACATTCTGCCACTGATTAGCTATGACCTCATATATTTTACTTGACTTTTTAAACTTAATATCTCTAGCTGAATGTTAATTTACTTATTCATTCAGCAAGTATTCTTAGCGATGCTCTTATAACCAACCATTAGCTAGATGCTGGGGATAACATGATGAGTAAAAAGGAAGTAGTCCTTGATCTCATAGAACTTATGGTTTAGCGAGAGAGCCAGGTGTTGTGGAACAGAGAATCACACAAATGATACAATGACAGTTGTGATAAGTGCTGTGAATAGAAAGAATACAGAGCTATCTAGTAAAATTGGGATAAGATTGCCTCTTTTTCAAGGTTATGACACATAAAAAGCACAGTGAATGGTAGTAGTGATTGTTGGAAGTATTATTAGTATTATCATTATGTCATCCTAAACTAAAACATGATCAGGTGAGGACAGACAGTGCGGATAACTAGGTGCAGGCTGTATCATTAGATAATGAAATATGGTGAATTCAGGTTGAAGAGGTATAATATATGACTATGTGAATTAAAATACAGCCTCCTAAGGTACAGATGGCATCTTCTAGGGGTCAGAGTGGCTGTTACAGTGATGGATATTTGGGTGTTCTGTGGTTAATGCCCTGTTCCTGGAAGGTTGATGGGTCAGGGTTGCTACAGGAAGGTTGCATTCTAGTGGTTACTTTTTAAAAAATGCTTTTAAGCTCTTTCGTGTTTGGAAGCAACCCTATAGAATTCCATATACGTACATACACATATGTTTTTTATATATACAAATATATATACATACATATATATATATATAAATGTGTATATGTATATGTGTGTGGTCATGTCTTCCTCTACAGGTTATAGGCACTTTGGTTGTAATTATAGAAAAGAAGGAATGTTTCCATGGCTTCAACCTGAAGTTGAAAAGCATGCTACCCTAAATCCCAAAATAGAAATTCTCTGAAGAGTTCACCTAGAGGTGAGAGAATCTGTGACCCCTCTATTCAATTTTCAGAACAGTCATTCTCTATGTGTGACCTGCACTTTTTGGTGTAGCAGGGTGATGAGAGGAACCAGTGTCCCAGGTGTTCTCCTGGGTCTGGAGTGATAACCAGACTGTGAAAGCATATACCCCCACAGATACTGCCAACAGCAAGCATGTAGACTCTGGGCTGATGAACAGCCATGTTTCCTGGAGCATACAAATTATCATCAAAATGCTTGCCCTAGTTCAAGGAATTACTGGATGTCAGAGAACTGAGTTCTCTACTTAAATGACATGGAATGGTGGGTGCAGAATTCAATCGTTTCCCCCTACTAATAATGGTCATGGTTTATTGGGCATTTAGCTAAGTGATTTCCATCTAGAATCTCATGTAATTCTTAAGACAAGGCTGTGAGGTAGGTACGACAATGCTCATTTTCTAAATGGAGACAATCGGAAGTTATACATCCAGTAAATAGCACAGCAAGCTCTGGAGCATGGGTGTGTCTGATTGTGAAGCCGGCTCTTTAAACTGGACACTCTGTTGTACCTGTTTGTTTGCTTACTGTGGAAGCTGCATTGTTACCTACTGACCTATCTCATTTGCCATTGTAGACCAAAGGCTAGTGTGGTGGCTGGCCTTGGGTTAGGTGTATTAGTGCCCTGAGGTTGCAGGTGACAGAAATAGAACTCAGACTGGTGTAAGCATAACTCAGACTTTATTGGCTCATATAGACAAAAAAAACTCCAGTGGTGAGGTGCAGTACTTTAGACATGGCGGGGGTACAGGTGGACAGATGTTGTCATCAGGATGGCCTTTCTTTCCATCTTTTGGCTGTGCTTCCCCTCTACGTTGGCTTCATTCCCAGGCAGCTTCTCTCCGTGGGGAGGCAATTAGAGCAACCCGCAATTCTAGACTACTCAGCCTAGAAATAAGAGGTTGTCTCCTTCTAACTGTTCTAACAAAAGCCCTAGGGGTAACTCTTGGTTAGCTTGGTTTGGGCCAGATTCCCATTTCTGAAACAATTAGTAAGCTGGGAAGATGATGTCCCTAACCCTGGAGCTGGAGGGTGGAAGAGTCGACTTCACCTGAATCCCATGGACTGAAAATGGGGCAGCAGTCGTTTCCTCAGAGATATGGGCAAAGCAGAAACCTATGTTCATTGTAAGAGCTGTTTCATAAATATTTGTCAAATAAAGGAATGAAGGAAGCAATGCATTTCTGCTCTGTTCTAGGGAAACTACAGAGAGTACGGAGTACACAAATCTAAAACTATTTCTGCTCTGTTCTAGGGAAACTTCAGAGAGTACAGAAATCTAAAACTATTCCCTGATGGCCTTAGTGAAACAGAAACATGCTGTTTAATTGAATCTTATCAATTTTAGAAAGTTGGGTTGAATAAGCCAATACCATAAATGTCTGACATATTACGGATTAGGTCATATATTAAGCTTGCAGTACCTTTATACAAAACGAATATAGGAACAAATGAACAATTTTGAGAGGGGAAGATAGAATCTGTGTTCTACAGAAGAAGAAAATCAAATAAATGCTCCTTCTCAGAGTAATGCATATCTGAAGGGGCTTCCATCAAGTCCTTTCTGTCTACGTTCCTCTGCACCCCCTCAGATACTGGGATCAGTATTGGGATAATGGAGGGGAAAGGAAGGCCAGCAATGAGAGAATTATATTTTTCAAGTGGGCCCTCCAGCTAAGTCCCCTGTGGCAGAGAGGAATTGTAGACACCTTGAGAACTCCTGCAAAGGGAAAGTTAAGTGAAATTTCCTGGAAATCTTGGGTTTTATCTTAAAGGTTTATGCAAATTTTGGATTCTACTTGATGATATTTACATACTCCTTTTAATAAGTTAACATTTAAAGTTAATTACCATTGAGAGAAAAGCAAAAATAGTCCCCACTGGTCAGTGAAACAGAAAGATGCTGTTTAATAGAATCTTACCAATTTCAGAAAATTGGATTGAATTGAGGAGAGCCAATACCATAAATCAGTTTCATAGTTCAGGCATTTCCTTCAGTCTTAGTTTCTCAATATTTCAGATACCCAGACCCACATGAAAAAAACAAAAAAACTTTTCATCCAACTCTCAAACTTCATTTTTATTGTGGTTGTCTTGTCTTATGTGGCAAAAACACTCAGTTTGGTTGCTCTTTTTTACCTTTCAGATGTTGCTTGAGTTTAAGTTGTTAAAGTAGCGCCGACTTTGTGAACCACTGTATCATTAAAATGAAGAGTGGATTTCTTCAGCTTGTTCAGAATTTTTTTTTTAATAATTATTGGTTTTCTCCCCATGTGCAAAATAAGCATTAAACCCTGCATTCAAATATTTGGATTAGTGCCTTCTGCTAAGCCAACGTAAAAGTCACTTACTTGTGCATTACAGATTTGCTATAGAAGAGAAGTGTTTCATTTACAACACACATGTATTAAAAGTAATTGTACCCCGTCTCTACTAAAATACAAAAAATAGCTGGGCATGGTGGCGCGTGCCTGTATTCCCAGCTACTCAGGAGGCTGAGGCAGGAGAATTGTTTGAAGTCGGGAGGCGGAGGTTGCAGTGAGCCGAGATCACGCCATTGCACTCCAGCCTGGAGAAGAGCAAAGAGCAAGACTCTGTCTCAAAAAAAAAAAAAAAGAAAGAAAAAAAAAAGTAGTTGTGGCTGTCTCTTTAACATGCTGAGCCAATTGGGCATCAGACTCTTTGAGACCTTTGCAGTGATCGGGGAATGGGCAGTGGCTTTGGCATGGTCTTTCACTCCTGCAGTTTCTCTTTTCATAAATTTGTCCACCTTTACTCATGTATGTATGTGTCAGTATCAGCCTTGCTATAAATTCATCATTGTATTTAAGATTTCTTCACCAGGTGGTTTTACTTAAGAATTTTAAGGACGGTTGACTTCAGAGCACATCTTCATTGTCAATACATCAGGGAGATAAGAAGATGACAAATCATCATTGTGCATGCTTTCTTCCAACCATGGAAAAAAAATTAGATGCATTTTAATATATAACAGCTATTTGAAAATTGTTTTTCTCTTTCTAAAATATTTTTGTGTATGTTCTTATTTTTCTTCTGCTGTATGTACTTACACATACATATGTACACTTAAAATGTTTTTTTTTTTTGCTAAAATGAGGATCATACAATAATTTTCACTTACTATTTTGAAGGTGTCATTTCCTTGTTCTCAGGCTTCCAGTATTGATGTCCAAAAGTCCTGTGGCATTCTGATTCTTGCTCTCTCGTGTGTACCCTATTTTCCACACAGGGTGACATTTTAATATCTTTTTTCTATCCTTAGTATTCTGAAATTTCACCTCTGTGCCTTGCCCTGGCCTCTTTGCCACTCACTGGGATTTTTGCAGTTTGAAACCCCAAACCCTCAATTCTGTGAAATTTTCTTGTACTTATTCTTGGATTTTTTTTCTTTTTTCTGTCTCTTTTTGTCTCTGTCTCTTCTCTGATTTTTAAAAATTTATTCAGTCCTTCAGATTTGGGGCCTTCTGGATTGAGCTTCTGATCTTATTTAATATCTTTTGGCCATTCTGTTCTTAATTTGAAGAGATTTCTTTCAACTCCAGTATTGGATTACTTTAATTTTTGCTGTCATATTTTTGAAATTTCTGAGAGTTCTTTCTTGATGTTCCCTCCTCCCCGAAGCTCTTGTTTTATGGATGTAGTATATTCCTTTTTTTCTAGTAGTTCTAGTTGTTGTTTCTTGTTTATTTTTTTCTTCTCCCTGCATAGTCCCCATTATCTGATACCCTTTCTTCTCTTAGCAGAAGAAAACTGCTGATTAGTTAGCCTAATTAGTAGTTTGGCTTCTCTTTCATTTGAGAGGCTTTCCTCAAATTTCTGGCGATTATTGGCTATCCATTCATAATCATACAAGGTACCAAAAAGCTGCAGAGACCCTGTGTGGAAGGCTGAGACTTACTGAATGATAAGCTTCATTATAGGGTTATGGGTGACCAGCTAGACTTTTCACATCCATAGGTCTTTTTGGGGCAGGTGGTTTAGTTCCTGCTGGAAAATATCTTACAGTATTCTGCCTGGTGAATGGAAGCTTTGCTCTAGTGTTCTGACACTGAGTACAAGGAAGAAGATTAGTGGGGAGAGGTCTCATCATTCAGCTTGCAGACATTCACTTCATCTCCCTGTATGCATCTCCATTCCTGCTAATACCTTTTTCTGGCCCATTCAGTTTCTGTTGACACTAACTGTATAGCTTCTGTTGAGGAGGAATAGTTTAACTGCAGTATTGAGTTGGGGACCTGGCAACCTATCTCCTCATTTTATAAACTTTCAGACAATGCTTCTATTTTCAGCTTCCGTCTTCAGCCTGATTTTCTAGTTTTTGAGCCTTTTAAGTGTTTTTACTCTGCATTTTGAAAATAGAAGTTAATACACTGGGGTCTGTTGGGGGGGCACCAAGGGAAGGCAGTGGGAGGGGGGGTGGGAAGGTCAGGGAGGGATAACATGGGGAGAAATGACACATGTAGGTGGTTGGGGGATGGAGGCAGCAAACCACATTGCCATGTGTGTACCTATGCAACAATCCTGCATGATCTGCACAGGTACCCCGGAACCTAAAGTACAATAAAAAAATTTAAAAATTAAAAAAAAAAGAAAATAGGAGTTAATTATGTCTGCCAAGCACATTAAAACATATCCTTTAAGACTGTCATTCAACAATGTGCCTATTTTCAATTTGGTTATTCTGGTTTTTTTTTTTCCCTTTAAATTGTTTCCACCATGTCTCCAGTTTAGAACTTCAACCAATTTTCTCTAAACATGTGAATTTTCGTCTAAAGAGATTCTGTAAGCAGTCTCAAAGGCAGCTTTGAGCATTCCTCTTATTTGCTTGGTGGAGTTTTGTATCATGTTGCTTCTTGGCCAATACATGTCCTTTTTTGGTTTCAGAAAATTCTGGCAGTTTTTCTTTTGATTTTGCATGATTGGTGTTATAAAATGTTGTTCTAAAGTGAATGGCTGTGTGTACTTCTTGGACATATTTTCACACACTGGAGTCATACACCTGATCCTCACGGGCATATGCCCGTAATTAAACTCATATTTTAAAGACAGCCTTTGCCTTTTTGATTGACTATTGCTATTCACTAGGGATTCATTTATTGTTGTAAGGGGGAATCTAACACTATCAACTCATTCTGGAGGCTCTCAGGGACAATGAATTCCATGTCTGTCTTAGTCCTCAATACTTTCAGGTTGTTTTTAATTTTAATCACTCTCTAGCACATTTGCATGGTTCAGAAACCTCTATTTCTCATTTCCTGCTTCAAACCCACAATTGGTATTCACAGTTGTAAATATAATTTTTAAACTGTTGCACTTTAAACAAGTAAATAAATAATTATCGTGCAAGTCCAGGCACCATGATTTTTGCTACTTTTATGTCACGGTGAATTGGATTTGAAAGTAGTTGTATGTTGGTAAAGATAACTTTTGATCAATGGCAATTATGGCAGAAAGTTGAACCAGGGGGGATTTTGTGTAATCAAAAGTGAAGCAAACAAAATCAGACAAAATGCTTCCTAGGGTGATAAGAGAAACATAATTTCAAAATAATGCCCTAGAAGGATTCTGGGAGTTCTGAGCTGTCACAGATTCCAGCTGTGGGACAGGTGGTAGAACAGCACTGGCTGTGGCAATTTCTTGTGTAATATAATCTTATTAAAGTAGTGCACCATTTCCACTTTAAGACCATAGCTGTGCTATTTAAAGGATGATACATTTTTCAGTCTCTTCTGGTTTTCATGAGGAAACAAAAAGACCCAAAACAAATTAGCCACTATGAAGGAAGGCATTCTGCTAATCTCGGTGAGCATGACAAACATTTTTAAGAGTACGGATATTCAAAACCTGCTCCCCTTCCTTCTCCCTTCAGGCACAGAGTAGGAAGTGTTGCATTAACCAGGGCAACTTTCCAAATAATTACACTTCAGGTTAGGACCTATTGTGTAGTTCCACGTGAAGGGGGCAGGGGAATTTAAGGCCTGCCTGTATCCTCCCTTTCTTTTTTATTTTTTGTTTGAGACAGGGTTTCACTCTATCACTCAGGCCGGAGTGCAGTGGGTGTGTGATCATGGCTCACTGTAGCCTCAACCTTCTGGGCTCAAGAGATCTTCCTGCCTCAGCCTCTCAAAGTGCTGGGATTACAGGTGTAAGCTACCATGTCTAGTCTGTCTATATTCTCAAATTGTTATCAAATAGTCTAAAAGCATTGTGTGGCAATTAGGAATAGACCTGCCCAAACAAAACAATGTAAATAAAACCACAGAATTAAAGCCCTAAGAACCCTTTCTGCTTATCAATTAGCAGATGAAATCCAAGCTAAGGGACCTGCACAAGGTCACATAACTGCCGTATTTTACTGCTTCTAAGATGCCTGTATTTCCATTTGAACAATTTTGAAAATGAGATGGCATCTTACAGTTACTCCCAGCCTTATAGTTGTTGTGATATAGTTGTGATTGCCTGTGCATGCCTGAATATCCCAAGTACCAGCAGCGCAATTTGCAAAACGAAGGAAATTCCAGAGACAATAGTGAAACACTCTTACCAAATGCTGCATCACCAGTGTTTTTTAAGGCACAGAGAGGTATGACATGGAAGAGCATGGGCTTGAAAGGTTTGGAGTCAAAACATAATTCAAAGATGGATTGTGAATGTGAAGAAAGGTTAGAGATACTGCACGAAATTCATTGTTCTGATATTTTCTTTTGTACTTACGTGTAAAATTGATATATGGTAAAAGTCTGTGCCTCTGTATAAAATAACTTCCTTAATAGGTGGAAAATAAAACATTTGAAGTGATAAAGCACTGTGTCAATTTAATTGACGGCTTTTATTTCTTTCTTAGTACATAAAATAATGGTGCATCTTACAATACATGGAGACTTAGAGTTCATGAATTATGGTAATTAAGAGTTGTTGAAAGTCCCTCTTCTTCATACTCTTATTCCAATATGGCCTCATCATCATGGTTTATGGATGTAAGTAATGACACTTTTTGATAGAGGATCAGAGAATTTAGCCTCAAACTTAGATGGTTCACATTATGATACTCTGATCCTGGCTTTCAGAATAATCCCAGATAGGTGGCAGGTGTTGCATGGCCATTTCGACGGCTTTCCTCCTTGCAAGCTGAGGAGATTTCTCCAAAGCACACCTCAAGAAAAGCAAAGAGAAGTGGGACTACATGGCTATAATGAATGTAGCCAAGACAGTTTCAGAGCAGGATTAACAATGACTCATTTCAGCCATGGAAACATTTTATTGGTCCACGTGTCTAATTTTATTTCCTGCAAAACCCTCCCCATATATTAGTTGCAAATTATCCCCCTAAATGAATTGTTGGTTTTAAACCAGTTGATATTGGAGAACTGCTTCTCAAAATTATGGTTTTGGTTTCAAAGTATTCAAACTGAAGCCATTCTTCTTGATACTAAATAGTGCCATCGAGACACCAATTGTCTGCCAAACTAGTGAAACTAAAATCATATATATCTGGAGGTTACTTTCTTTCAATGTCTGTAGTGATTTTAAATCAGTAAGTTAAAAGTCAGAAAGAAAGGGAACCAAACATCTCTTTGTTTTGTACGCCAAAATGTTTTCTGATGCACTGGGAGATCGTTCTTACTGCTCTTCCTTAAACTCTGGCATTTGGCTATAGTCCTTACATCAGCAGTTATCTGGGCTCCGCAGGGCCCACTGAGCCTGAATAGAGCTGAGTTCTACACAAAGAACTGAAGACCAAGGAAAGGTTAACACAAGCTGCAAACTGTCCTGTGTTGTTCTGACCGTTCTCCCATGGGGGTCTTGGGGTGTCACAGCGGGAGAGTGCAATAACCTGGTTTAAGTCTTTCGCTATTCATGGAAAATGTTAGCCTGAGAAACTGAGCCTTGAACTCAGTTTCTGATGGAAACTTGTAGACATTATGTTTGGCACACCTGTCATCTCAATTAGTTTTTTTTTCTTTTCAGATAGGACAGACTCATGTAGGACCACATCGGTAGAATTATCAAAACATCGGCAATTTACCTGCTTAGTCAGACTAGACCTTGAAATCTGTGGTGGCAGGAAGTCTCCATTGGGCTTACTTAATTGGAAGGGTTTTTTTGTTTTGTTTTCTTTTGCTTTTTTGAGATGGGGCCTCACTCTGTCACCTAGGCTGGAGTGTGATGGTGTGATCATGACTCACGGCAGCCTTAACCTCCTGGCCTCAGGTGATCCTCCCACCTTAGCTACCCGAGTAGCTGGGACTGCAGGTGCCCACCACTATGCCTGAGGAATTTTTTTGTATTTTTTGTAGAGCTGAGGTCTCGCCATGTTGCCCAGGCTGCTAATTGGAAGGTTTTAAACTGTCTCTGTATGTGAGAGTGAGCACAAGTAGCCATCCAGTGAGGATAGGAGTCTCCATGCAACTGAATGTGATTTAATGTTGTTCCTCTCTAGGACTGATCTCTAAACACTCACAGATCCAAAAACTTTTCTAAGACCATGTATCCGTGTTTTTTTTTTTTTTTTTTTTTTTTTGAGTCTTCTCATTGTTCAACACCCACCTATGAGTGAGAACATGTGGTGTTTGATTTTCTCTTCTTGTGTCAGTTTGCTGAGAATGATGGTTTCCAGGTTCATCCATGTCCCTACAAAGGACATGAACTCATCATTTTTGATGGCTGCATAATATTCCATGGTGTATATGTGCCACATTTTCCTTATCCAGTCTATCATCGATGGGCATTTGGGTTGGTTCCAGGTTTTTGCTATTGTAAACTGTGCTGCAATGAACATTCGTGTGCATGTGTCCTTATAGTAGAACGATTTATAATTCTTTGGATATATATCCAGTAATGGGATTGCTGGGTCAAATGGAATTTCTATTTCTAGGTCCTTGAGGAATCGCCACACTGTCTTCTACAATGGTTGAACTAATTTACACTCCCACCAATAGTGTAAAAGTGTTCCTATTTCTCCACATCCTCTCTGGTATCTGTTGTTTCCAGATTTTTTAATGATCGCCATTCTAACTGGCGTGAGATGGTATCTCAATGTAGTTTTGATTTGCATTTCTCTAATGACCAGTGATGGTGAGCATTTTTTCATATTTTCGTTGGCCTCATGTATGTCTTCTTTTGTAAAGTGTTTTGAGTTTGAAAAAATGAGATCTGGGTCCTAGAGATGTTTTGAGATTGTGGAAGATACAATGAGTAATATGGGTTTGGAAGATCCAGTTATTTGTGAGAAGGTAGAAGGGACTAGATCAATGCTTACTTTTGTGTGTCTGTGAAAAGGGGGCCTACTAAGAAGGAAATAAAGTCAAAAGATGCATAAGAGACCAAGATCTTCAGGCACAGGGAAGCTCGTATTTATGCACAGTCTGGCGTTCTCAGTGTAAGCACAGATCAGTGTATAGGCTAAGAAGATACTGAAACTTTCTTTGACTTAGGACATTGAGCTGCATTAAAAAAAAAAATTGAACTGTTAATTCAGTTTAAAAAGGAAAAGCAAAACCACCTAATGAACCAATTTCATATTTTCTGAAAGTAGGAAACTGGAATAAAACTAGGATGTCAAGGCGTTCTCAAAGTCGATTCTGAACTAAATTAACTTTCTAGTTGATTCATGTCTTTGGCTGTGATATGCTAATTGCAAACCCTTTTTATATATTTATTAAGGTAAGATCTCATCTTGAGCAATTCATTATGATTTGGTTTTAAAAAATAACTGTATACTTGAAAGAATTAAAATGTATTTCCTCAGAAATATTCTATAAATCAGACATCTCTATTTTAGTCAGATGGGCTTTTAATAATGTGAACATGAATTAGTGAGGCTTGATTTTAATAGCTTCATTTTCCTTAGTCTGATGAATAACAGGATTCTATAGCTTTTCAATACAATAGTAGATAATAAAACCACCTCACTTGTTATTTATGAGTTCTATTCTATTCTCTGGAGTACCTTCAGCTAATGAGCAAACATCAGCTGTATCCCTGAAAGAATAATTGTTCTTATGGAAATAATTACTGATTGATAATTACTGACTTTTTTGAGATGGAAAGACCTGCTCTCTATTTTTCTTTTATGTTATACTCAACAGGAAAAGTCAGTTGGCGAGAGTACCAAGTATTTAATTACTCAAAATATTAATTTAATTAAATTCAAGTAATACATATTGAGTGCATAGTACTGCCTGTCAAGGGGACTCCATATGACCCATACACATGAAAAGTTAAATGACAATAAAGTCAGGTTGTCATTGAGTGTCAAATGAACACTTGAGGCAGTAGCTATTGTAGAATTCACGAAGTGGAGGAGTCATAAGATCAGGAGTCAAGTCAAAGGATTCATCATGGGAGCGGGCCTTTTTGGGGGCCTTTAGTTGGGGTAGGATTTTTAAGGGGGTGAGGAGAAGGGGAGAAAAATAGAGAGGTTGGTAGCAGTGGTACCTTGGGTAGCATAAGCAACCATAAAAGGAGATGACTGTGTTTGGAGGAGATGGTTAAGCAGTCTGCTTTGCTCTGCCAAACAAGTGGCTTGTACTCGTCAACACTGTCAATGTCTTGAAGGACAAGGAAAGGCTGAAGAATGGATTCAGATGGAAGGAGACTAAGGAGACATGAGAGTGCAATTCTGGATTGGAGGCTGGTTTGGGGAAAATTTTTTCTTTTCTTTTTGAGACAGTCTCCTTCTGTCTCCCAGGCTGGAGTGCAGTGGTGTGATCTCAACTCACTGCAATGTCCACCCCCTGGGTTCAAGCGACTCTTGTGCTTCAATCTCCTGAGTAGCTGGGACTACAGGTGCGCACCATCATGCCTGGCTAATTTTTGTATTTTTAGTAGAATTGGGATTTTGCCATGTTGGCCAGGCTGGTCTCGAACTCCTGGCTTCAAGTCATCCTCCTGTCTCAGCCTCCCAAAGTGTTGGGATTATAGGCTTGAGCCACTGTGCCTGGCTGGGAAAAAAATTTTCTGTATAAGATATTATTGGGAAAAATTTATGAAATTTGAATATAGGTTGTACATTACATGCCAGTATCATATCAGTATTAAATTTCCTGAACTTCATAAAGGTATTTTGATTATGTATTAGCTCCCTAGGTGTTCTGTAGCAATGCAACACAAACCAGGAACCTTCAAACAACAGAAATACATTCTCTCATAGTACTGGGGGCCAGACATCTGAAATGAAGGTGTTGGTGGGGCCATGCTCGCTCTGACAGCTCTAGGGAAGTCTTTGCTCACTTTTTCCCTGCTTCCAGTAGTGGCTGGCAATCCTTGGCTTTCCTTGGCTGGCAGCTGCCTCACTCTAGTCTCTGCTTCTGTTGTTACCTGGTGTTCTCCCTGTGTGCTTGTGTCTTCACATGGCCTTATAAGGATGCCAGTCATCAGGTTTAGTCCCCACCCAAATGTGACAGTGTCTTACCTAATTACATCTGCAATGATCCTATTTCCAAATAAGGTAACATTCTGAGGTTCCAGGTCAACATGAATTTTGAGGAGAACATTATTCAACCCAGTCCAAATTATATGTGAGACTGTCCTAGTTTTTAGGAGATAGATGCTAAAGTATTTAGGGACAAAGGATGATGATGTCTACAACATACTTTCAAATGATTCCTCAATAATAATACAATTGTGTACATACTTATGGAGAGGGAGACAAAATACAATATGGAATAATATTAACAATTGATGAATTTCAGTGAAGTGTATGTGGGCTGTATAATTTTTGTAACTTATCTAGAGGTTTGAAATTTTTCATAATAGGAATTTTTTTAAGAAGTAAAAGAAACTGGGGTGCAGTGGCTCACACCTGTAATCCCAGCACTTTGGGAGGCCGAGGTCAGGAGTTCCAGACCAGCCTGGCCAACATGGTGAAACCCCATCTCTACGAAAATATAGAAACTGTCTGGGCATGATGGCGCATGCCTGTAATTCCAGCTACTCGGGAGGCTGAGCTGAGAGAATTGCTTGAACCCAGGAGGCAGAGGGTTGCAGTGAGTAGAGATTTTGCCATTGCACTCCTGCCTGGGTGACACAGCAAGACTCCATCTCAAAAAAAAAAAAAAAAAAAAAAAGTTAAAGGAAAATCCACAAAAATGGTGATCATATAACATTTTTCCTTCTGAACATTGTTAATGTCTGAAATGGTGCCAAAACTGCTAACTCTATATTGCTTCAAGTCTAAGGAGGTAGCATTGTTAACTAGACTTGATATTTGTACAGTCTCTATTCTTCCTCTATGGCAGATTTTCTTTAATGGCTTAAACAGATTTGACTCAAGATTTAAATTTCTTGCAGCTGAAAACATCTTACCTCCTGCAATAGACTATTGCAAGACCGTGTGTTATATTAGCCAGGTTAGAGTCAATATTAGCTGAGTTAATGTCAATATATTTCATTTATTTGAAACAAATAAAAAATCCACTTTGATACTTTCATGCTTTATCTATATTTATAAAACTAGGTTAACTTTTTAAAATCAGAACTCCAAGGCAATTTTTTTAAGTGAAATGTTTGGCATTTTGCCCAAGATTTTGATACATGATATATGTCCTAATTATCCCTTTGAATGTCCCAGATAAAACTACATTTCTTGGAGACAAGTTAAAAAGTCTAGATTTTTTTCCTCGTGACTTTTTGTTGCTTGTAAGAAATAGCTCTCAGCAAGAATATGGGGTTTTAGTGGGGAAGGTACTTCTAATTTTTGTAACTTTATAATACTACTGCAGATAAATGGTATACTACACAGGCTTGGGGAACATGTTTAAAATGCGTTTTGCTTTTTAGTTGAGAATACTTTTAAAATATAAAGTGCAATATATTTTGCATTTCCTGAGATAAATAAAACAGAGCTGTGCAAAATACATGGTGCAGCCCTTTGAAAAAAAAGATATCCTAACTCAGGGCAAGCCGTTTGATGGAAATAGCATGTTCTCCAAGCAGATGGGGCTGGCTCCGCCTAGTCCTGCAGAGGGCCAGGGGGACTTGTTTGTGTGCAGAGCCTTGGTCTCATGCCAGGAGAGCCAGCTTGTAAAGTTATTCCCATAGGGCTCATTCCCGTCTGCCCAGCATCACCCCTGACACGAACAAAACAGCCATGGGCCTCCTTCATTTCTTTAAGATGAATGAATGCTGCCATAAAGAAGGACTTTTACTGAGCAGCGTGACGTGATGCAGAAAGAATGCTGTAATGAAACACAAAACTATATGTTATAAATGTCAACATAATAGAAGTAGTTTGGGGTGCATTTTCTTATGTCTACCTTACTACAAGATGTTTTGAGGGATTCGTTATAGTAGTAAAAGGCTGTCTCCATAGTATTGGAAATACCTGCTGGATTTCTCTGAGGCTCTCTTTGTTGTAAGGACAGAAATACATTCAGGCTAGCACACAGCCGAGGTGTTAAGCGAAACATAAGCTCACGGAAATCTGAGAGTGGCAACCAGGGAACAGGGCCTAGCAGTGTTGGGAGCTTGAGGGGTTATTCTGGATCCAGAGCTGCTGATCTGGGGCCCAGAGAAGCAGGTGCTTCTGGATCTTGCACTTAAAGGCTGCGAGTGGATGCGGCCCAGCCACCGTCTGCCTGGGTGTGCCGCCGCCAGCTGGCTTCCAGCCTTCTGCTCTATTTCATCACCTTGCAGTCTCCACTCCCTCACCATTTCTTATTTCTCTTAATGCTTTCCATGCAACTCTGGCTCATTGCAGTCCTTCTAAGCCATTTACTCCCTCTCATCCTTACAGCTTCTCTTCTCGCACCTCACCTTCTCATTCCTTCAGCATTTTCTAGTTCAGCCCCCTAAGGAGACAGACAGGCTTATGGCCCATATTGTCTTTGTGCTCTGGGCCATGTCACTGTCCCTGATCCTTCCTGGTCCAGGTGGCAGCAGCTGGCAAGCCATAGAGGTTCAGTGGGACGAAGAGTAGTCAGCCAAAGCAGCTTCCTTCAGCAAGAGCTTTGGGCATAGCAAAAGCTATGATTGACACATCTGGTTCAACCAAATATTACAAAACAGTTTGGGTGTAACCCTCTGATGTCACAGACACTGTAAGATAGATGGCTTAGGTCAGATGCGGTGACTTACACCTGTAATCCCAGCACTTTGGGAGGCCTAGATAGTTGTATCACCTGAGATCAAGAGTGCAAGACCAGCCTGGCCAACATGGTGAAACCCTGTCTCTAATAAAATTACAAAAATTAGCCAGGTCTAATGGTGGGTACCTGTAATTTCAGCTATTTGGGAGGCTGAGGCAGGTAAATCACTTGAAGCTGGGAAGCGGAGGTTGCAGTGAGCAGAGATTGTGCTACTGCACTCTAGCCTGGGAGACAGAGACTCCGTCTCAAAAAAAGAAAAAAAAAGAAAGGGTCACTCCTAATTAAGATCTAAGATCTAGATGTATAACCAGGAGTAAGCATTACACTTAAACTCTTCATGTTGGAGTCAGTGCCTCTGTCTTAGGGTGTTCGTCATAAAAGGAGGGCATAGAGAAGAACATTTTCCTTTGAGATAGAGGTGGGGTGGTGGGAGAACTCAGCTTCAGCAGCTTGATGTTAGCAGGTGTCGAGTGGGCTTTGTAGGATAAGAGCCAGATCAGAGTGATGGTACACCGAGTATTAAATATTTGACTTAAATTGATTGGAATACAATAACAACTTTAATTGGAAGAACCCAAGGACATGCCCATAAATGACTCAATTTATGAAGCCCATTCATGGATCTATTTAGGAGGCTGAGTTCATGCAAACAATAACAGTAATTCTTGGGTCTCTACTATAATAAGTCAGGCACTGAGCCAAGAACTTTCACTGGCCATCCCATTTCATCCTCACCACAGCCTTTTAGAACATTTATGCTTGTTGTCTCTATTTGACAGCTGCAGAAATTAAGTTTTAGGGAGGCTAAGCAACTTTCTCAGGGTTGCAAGGTGGTGACCTGGCTGAGATTCTGAATCTGGGTCTCTTCCTAATAGACAGACATAAAAATAGGACACTGGGTCCCATTTTTCTGGTGCTGCTCCTATGCCACATCCTTCTAGCCAAGCAACTTTTGCTTAGCAGTGGCAATCCACCATCCAGCCTTTAGGGTTCTGTGTGGTGGCTCAAGACAGGAATACTTGTCATGCAGTGCAGAACTTCCTGGGAAGAGCATCCAAGATGGGAAGAGACACTTGGGGGGCAGACACAGAGCTTTGTAGTTGCCGTTGTATGACACTCTTCTAAGAAGCTTTACTGGTGCAAGCTGGTGGCCCTACAGACTACCAAGTGACACACAGTGCTCAGCTAGAAGGAGGGAGATGGTGAGGAGGTCATTTTGTTTCTTTCAGCCATTCTGGAGGGTGTGTGGAGGTGTGCCTTCACAGTCAGGGCAGGTGAACTCTCAAATTTTATGAAGAGCTTAGGTGAGACAGGGGACATATGTGAAAGTAGTCATGTCTAAATTAGAAATTATTTCTGCATGTACCAGCAAACCACTGGTACCCAGAAGAGTCTTTGCTTTTTGTTGCTGCTTCTTCACTGATGAGTGTTTGTGGAGAGAGGGTGCTTCCAACCAATGTTTGAATTAAAGGAACTTGTTAGGTCTAAGAACATAGAAAATACAACATTTTCATGGTTTGGATCATTCAGCCTTTTTTAACTCAGAATTTTGTCAACGTGTTGCAATGCTTTATGAATTGGAGGATGACAGTTTGAATACGTGAAGCTTCAACAGTTTGCATAAGATAGAAGAAACTGCTCCACCTTATCTCAGAGGACCTGAGAGACCCTCTTCTTTTACTACAGCTAGAGGGGTTTTGTCATTAGGTCCCTTGGAGCTGGAAGAGGTGAATGAGACAGACTGGGGGAAAAAAAATTATTATACAATACACTTGAATGGAAATTTAATTGCGTTTGACATGAACACACTTTTTTTTTTAAAAGCAGACATAAAGTTATTATTTTTTTCAAATCTTTATTATATATTTTTGAACATTCTCCTTCTCTTCAACCTTTAAATAACAACCAGTAGAAATAGCGTGACTCTTGGAGAAAACAATGGTTTGTATTCCCCTAGTGTCACAGCCAACTTATTTAGTAAGTGAGTAATTCCCAGGGCTGTGGTGACTTCATCAATGAATCTGATGCACAAACAAAAACTGTGTTCAAAACATAAAATGATTATTGTACTTTTGTGTTGATAATAAAATCCGCCATCGGTACTGTGTGTGTCTGTGTGTGTGTGTGTGTGTGTGTGTGTGTGTGTGTGGGTATCCACTGAACTTGAGGATTCCTTGATACGTTATTAAATCCTAACCAGAAGCTTTAGACTTAAAGGAAGGAATCCTGTACACAAAAAGTGAATAAGGTTTTTTTTTAAGACGGAGTTTCACTCTTGTTGCCCAGGCTGGAGTGCAATGGCATGATCTCGGCTTATCGCAACCTCTGCCTCCTGGGTTCAAGCGATTCTCCTGCCTCAACCTCCCAAGTAGCTGGGATTACAGGCATGCACCCCCACGCCCAGATAATTTTGTATTTTTTAGTAGAGATGGGGTTTCTCCATGTTGGTCAGGCTGGTCTCAAACTCCTGACCTCAGGTGATCTGCCCTCCGTGGCCTCCCAAAGTGCTGGGATTAGAGGCGTGAGCCACCAAACCTGGCAGAGGCTTTTTCTTTTGATTGGTAGCAATGATATGCTACATATGTTTTATCATATCAGATCTTTTGCCTTATCATGTCATGCCAGCAATAATTCCCCCTTTGAAAAATTTTCAATATTACAGTACTTGAATAGAAAGTGAACTCAGCCTATCTAATGCAAGTGATAAGGTAGAATTTAAGGTAAACAGGATTCTTTGATCCCTTCCAATAAACAATGGTAAAATACAGAATTCAAAAAGGAGAAATCAAACAACCCAAAAGTCTATTGCCCATGTGCTACTATTTGTACCAACTATATTTGAAATAAGTTTCCCCTGGGCAAAAGATAGAAATTGAAATACTTCTGAGGTGTAGATCTTACTTCTTTTATGCTGTCCTGTTGGATATGACTTAGCCAGGCTTATGGAATGCCATGGCATATTCTCTATCTTTAATTAAAACAAGTTTTAATTGTGGTTAAAAAACCCACGTAACACAAAATTTACCATCTTAATCATTTTCAAGTGTACAGTTTAGTACCGTTAGGTATGTTTGCCTCATTGTGTAACAGCCATGTCATTTCTCTTGCTTTTACATTTTTTTAAATCTTTTTTTTTTTTTTTTTTTTTTTGCCAGAAAGAAGTGGGGGAATGAAAAGGGATTTTTCTAAAAGATGCCTGTGTCTCCAAGGGAACTTACTTCTCAGCAGTATAACCTGCTGGGCCACGTAGATGAGTCTGTTCAGGCAGCCCTTCCCTTGAGATAATATGTTCATGTGTGTGCTGCCCATAGAGAAATATCAATTCTCTTTTTTGTTGTTGTTGTTGTTGTTGAGATGGAGTCTTGCTCTGTCGCCCAGGCTGGAGTGCAGTAGTGTGATCTCGGCTCACTGCAACCTCTGCCTCCCTGGTTCAAGCAATTCTTCTGCCTCAGCCTCCCAAGTAGCTGGGACTACAGGCACCTGCCACCATGCCCAGGTAATTTTTTGTATTTTTGGTAGAGACGGGGTTTCACCATGTAAGCCAGGATGGTCTCAATCTCCTGACCTTGTGATCTGCCCGCCCTGGCCTCCCAAAGTGCTGGAATGACAGGTGTGAGCCACTGTGCCTGGCTCAATTCTGCTTTTGATGATTCTTACCTTGGAGTTGTGGATGAGGCTACACAAACAAAATTATCTTATAGTTCACCTCATCTTAGCCATGAAGACCTAGGCCCTGTCCACTCAATATGCCCAAGTCAGTCACTGAGTAATTAACTTGAAATATTTCACTCTATTATTGATTGATCATATAGATAATGGCCCCAGATTCAATAAGCCATCCAAAATACTGCTGTGGTTGTGCTCAGTTTTTTACTTTTTAAAGTCATTTAAACCAGTCGTAGTCTTAAATGCCTTCTCTTGAAAATCTGATTTAATAGAGTCATTATAAAATTGCTAGGTGGTTTAGCTTTATTGGACTTTTATATTTGGTGGAGAATTTTCATTTCAAAAATTACCTATTTTTTTCCAATGTTGGGCTTTTAATGAGGAATAGAGTAAAGTGCTCATACAGATTTCTATAATGAAAAATGGCGAGAGAGTTAACTTGCTAATTATCTGGAACAGTAGAAGGTGGTTTACCCCTGTCTTTGCTCTGATCATAGATGAGAGGGTCCCTTCCATGTGAAATGCCTCAAATGAAGTGTGATTGTGATACTCGGTCATGGTTAGGGAGAGGTGATGCTTCCTGTGTCATTATGCTGACGACTGTGTGTCAGCAAACCTCTGCGCCATTCCATTCGGTAGGTTGTAATCCCTCTTGCCAGCCCACCAGGAGCAAACACTAATCCATTTGTGTTGTTAATCACACAGGTATTTAGGGACTTCGCTTTACTTTGAATAGTGTTCCAAGGAATTCTTAGTTCTAACATTTGCGTGATTTCAGTAGCTGATGATAAACTCTGTGCAGATATTTAGGGACTTTGCTTTACCTTCAATAGCCTTCCAAGGAGTTCTTGGTTCTAACGTTTGCCTGATTTCAGTAGCCGATGAGAAACTCTGTGCAGATGCTGTCTCTTTTCTGAAGACCTGTCAGTTTCCACATTTCCCTTTGTGTCCTGCAGATACTGTCTCCTGAATAATTCGTATTTTTCTTAGTTTCCTTTCCTGGCTCCTTTCCTCTATCCATCCTTAAATGCTACTGCATCTTGGCTATCTTTTGTTTCACACTGTTCTTGGGCCATCTCTGCCAATTCTCTGATGTCAGCTACCACTAATAACGTGTGTGTATGTGTGTGTGTGTGTGTGTTGTGTGTGTATTTGGAACAGATAACATCACCTCAGTTGTAGTCCCCCACGTATTCCATTGCCTCTAAGACATATAACAATTTCTAGTCACCATAGACATGTAAGATTTCCTATGTCCAATACAGAACTCATTAACTTTCCTTTCACTTCCCTCCCCTGAACCAAATATAGCACCGGAGTTCTCTTGTCTTTGTTCCTGACCTCTGTGAAAGCAGAAGTCTAGAAGCCACCTTTGGCTCTTTCATTGTCGTTATTCCACATCTACGTGGCAGTCCTTGTTAATGATGTTCCTGTTATTTCTGAAATTGTATAATAACACAGTATGACATCTGTTGCTTCATATTTCACTTCTCATTCTGTGGTTATAAACAGGTCATTTTTGCAAGGATGTTCAAGGCCGTCATCAGCTTCTCAAGGGCCCTCCAAGTCCTTTGGGACACAGCCACACAGTCCCCATCTTAGTCCACTTTAACCCCTTCCTTGTTCGCTGGTCCCTCCCTTGTCAATAATATTTTCATAATTCAAGCAGTTTTTCAGCACTCCTTACAGCGCCTTTATGAAATATTATATCTTTGTATGATTTGTGAATATCTTCATTGCATTTTCTTTCTATTCTTGAATACCTACCTCATCTAACCATCAGGAAGAGGCTGGGTGAGGTGCTGGATTGATGGGTGGAAGAGGCCCTCACCTAAGGCAGGGCTGTTTCAATTGGAAGTCATCGTCCCAGTACTCAGCTCACCCACGAGTGTTGCACTCGGAAGGCACCATTCGCTTTCCCACCCACTCTCTTAACCGTAGGTCTTGGCTATTCCTGCATATTACCTTTGAACTGTCCCTTATGTATTTTGTTATATTTTTACTTTAGAGGCTATAAAGATTTTCAATAGAAAAGGACATGAAGACCTAGGGAGAGTGTGACCAACTTAGTTTGCTCCCAGAAGGAGATATAGGGACATAGCTCTGCTGATGAAACCATTCTTAGAATTTGAAAAGCAATTTATACTTGCCATTTCACTGGATTTGTTACTTCATTTTAGGCAGTTGGCAATGTATTGCTGATTATTATTATTATTATTATTATTTTGGAGATGGAGTCTCCCTCTGTCACCCAGGCTGGAGTACAGTGGTGTGATCTCGGTTCACTGCCACCTCCATCTCCTGGGTTCAAGTGATTCTCCTGCCTTAGCCTCTTGAATAGCTGGGATTACAGGCATGTGCCACCATGCCCCACTAATTTTTGTATTTTTAGTAGAGACGGGATTTCGCCATGTTAGCCAGGCTGGTCTCAAACTCCTGACCTCAGATGATCCGCCCACCTCGGCCTCCCAAAGTGCTGGGATTACAGGCAGGAGCCACTGTGCCTGGCCTTATTATTTTCTTCATTGGTGGCTCCTACTAGTCAGCAACTGGCAACTTGTAGGATAAGAAATTGACAGTAGTAATAGGAATAACGGGTAAGACAATTGAGTGCTTACCACATGCCAGGCACTACACTAAGTACTTTCCTCATATTTGAGTGTATGAATTGACTGAGTGAATCAGATTATCACTGGAAAGGATCATGAGTTAGCATGCTGTAGCCCATTTTCTATCCGTCTAAGTTCTCAGACCACTTGGGGGGCACACAGTGAATGGAATCAGTTGTTAGGATTACAAGAGTCCAGGAAGTTAACCATAAATAGAGACGACATCATATAAATGTGTCTAGAGACATGTTTGGAAGCCTTATTCTAATAGGAAACAGAATTAAATTATTGTAACATGCTTTGGCTACTCTTGGGTTTAAGTCATACAGTAGTTGGTACAGGAAAATGGTCTTAAGAGACAAATTGGAGTATGTTTATTTTCATCCTTCCTAAATCTCAGAGACAATCAGCTTTGGTAATTCCTATGAATTTTTTCCATGCTTAAGAATGTGAAGAAAATATTTCCTATGTGTATATTACATCAATTAAAACCCTCAAAATATCTCTGTTATGAAAAATGCAACTAATAATGCCACAGCGATTTTCCCATTGTCATGTCACTAAATAAATTGGCTTATGAAGGCTTACATGAATTGTCATTTTGCATTATTATAGTATTACAAGAAATTTTTGTGGCTTTTAGAAACCTGCTGTAGACCATTTGGTTTTGCTTGGCTAGCCCTCAGGATAATAATGCCATTTCCTAGACTTTACTAAATCCCTGAAATAGCAAAGGTAGATAATTAAACTAAGCCTCAGCTACTGCAATGGTTGTTTCTGTGCAATCAGGAGAAGATGGGAAGCCTGGTAATGTTTTGAGCAGAACCAGCTCATCATTGAAATGCTAAGAATGAGCTGCAAAAATATTTTGTAATAGGGATTATATAGTCAAGCCAATGAAACTAACAAAAACTCTTAACAGTTGGTCTGGTGTTAGTCCACCCACGCTAAATTTGAGGTTAAAAGATGCTTTGGGACTAAGCATGTGTTGGAAGGAGTTGGTTTAAGCCAACAGACCTCTGACATACTTTGCTTGAGATAATGCACTCAATACAAACACCTTGGCTTGGGGCAGTCAGTATAATTCTCTGGTTCATGGTTTAGAGAGCCATACTTTTGTAGTACTCAGAGATAAATATTTTGTTGGTTTATGACTCTAGGTAAGAGGGTAATACCTTTCTGAACAGCACCATCAGAGCTGATGAGGTTTCTACACTTTTGCTGTTTCTATTCTGGACAGGGTGAATTCTTCTGAAATTGCATAGATGATGGATCATCCTAAGATAATCATCCTAAGATAATGCTGTGCTTGCCTCTTAGATTTGTGGGATGAAGGAATATAGCCAGTGGCTTCATATGAACCTGCCCAATGGCATTATGGATCCTACTTTTCAGAACTGAATACAGATGGGTTTGAGAATAGAATCTAGTAGAGAGATGGCCAAGGAAGCACAAGTAGAATGCTGGTATTCGTTAGGACAGAGTTTGGCCACATGTGAGCAAAAGCTTAAAATAATGATGGCTTCAACAAGATAGTTTATTTATTTATATTTCATAAAAGAAATCCAAAGGTAGGTAGATAGGTAGTCCAGGATTGTTATGGTGGTTTCACCATGTAATCAGGGAACCAGGATCCTAGTTTTCTGCTCTCAGTCTTTATTACTAGGATCTTACCTTGTGTTTCAACATGGCTGCTAGAGTGCCAGTCGTTACATCAGACCTGCATGCTAGCAAACTATAAGGAGGAAGTGACAAAAAGGATAATCTTTTCTTCCCTATGAGGAAGCTTCTAGGAAGTTACATGTCTTTGGCAGAAACTTGGTCACCTTACCACACCCACTGCAGGAGGGGCCAGAGAACGTAGGCTTTTAGCTGAGTAGCAGTATACCTCACTTAAAGTCCAGTTATTATTATTATGTAATAAGAAACAAGTGAATATTGAGCGAAGAGTTGCAGACTCTGGCACAAATGCTAGATACTATGCTGTTTATGCAAATATCAGAGCGGCACGAACTTTAGAAGATGGCACCGTAAGTGGGGGTTATCTATCTCACCATGGAGAAAAACAATATATTTGTTGAAGAGCTCTTATTAGACTATAAATATTGGGAAGTTGATTGAAATTGAGCATTAAAACATTGATTCCCCTCTTAGTAGTCTGACAATTCTTATACAAGCAAAAAGGAAAGATGTGGCCCAGGAACAGAGAAACGGAAATGATTAAATGCCAGCTCCGTGACTTTTATAGCAGTTCATTCAGCTGCCTACCCACAAAGCACTTCCCAAGGAAGTTACAGCCAAGAATTCACTTGGCTGGGCTTGTCCATTTTTCATTCATTTCAATGACCATCTCCAGGAATAAAAAACATTCTGAAAGAAGAAAACCCATTGAAGGAGTTGGGGAGTATGAACAGTTTTCCTTTAAAAGAAAATTTTAAAAAGAAATAGCTTTAAACCACCTATGTTTGATTATGAATTTTAGGACCCCATTTTCCTCTGTGTGTGTGTGTCTGTGTTTGTGTATCTAAGTCACTATGAATATATACATATGTATTCAAGATCAAGCTAAGAATTTCATAGAATTAGGAACTTTGTCTATTTTCTTGTTTTAATGATGTTGAATGAAAACAGAAAATAGGAGGACATTATTTTAAAATAGACTTGCCAAAAACCTGAAAAGGGCTCTAGCATTCAATGAACTGTACATTTCTCCCCCATTGTGGGGGTCAATGAATGTTGAATGCATGGGGCAAGATTTTGGTCTTATCTGCAAAAAAGGGAAAAGAAATTTGGTAAATCACAGACACAGGTTTTCAACAACTTCTTAGATAGATCTTACGGCTCTCCAGTTACTTTCAGGGATTTAAAAAGTTGGATCCAGTTTCCTTTGCTGCAGGTACCTTGATCACTTCAGAGGGTTCCCTTCAGGTATCTCTTACTCAGCTTGAGGTAGGTAAGTGGGAAAGGTCAGAGTACTGCTTATGTTTGTGCATTGCTTATGCCTCAGAGAATCTCCTAACAACAACCTCTAGTCTCTTACAGAGGTATGGCTGGTCCAAGGAGCAGTTTTGGTATCTCAGGAAGGACTGCAGTGATGTGTCTTAGAGTTATTTGTCATCCACTGCCCTCGGTTTTGAACTGTAGCTAAAATTTGGAGTGAACAGGCAAACTTCCATTTCATACCCAGTCACACATGGAGTAAGTCTTATATTTTAGGTATTTTTTTACTCTGTCATTTAATATTTACCTCTTTTTGTAGTCTCCTTTCAATTCATTGTTTGCTCCATTCTGTGTTTGTTGGAGTGGTTTATCTCTACTGTTTTAGAAGTTGAGTGTAATTTAGAAAAGGAGGTTAGTGCCAGCTAATGTGTTGCAAGCTTTTAGAGTATAGTCTTATAAAAGGTTTTCTAGATTTTAACTTATGCTGACATGTTGTTTGCAAAAGTAACATAAGAATATATGTATTTTTTCCATTATTATGAAGTTTATATTTTTAGCAGTAAAGTGGAGATTATGAAACTTGAGACTTACGGTATATGAAAGAAAGGAGAAAACTGAAGCCAGGGGTAATTTGCCGCTTGTGTTGTGTTTCATGCCTATTAAAAAGAATCTGAAATTAACCCCTTCTATGTTTTGTCTAAAAATGCACTACATTAGGAAGATAGTCTAGGATATCTTCACTCATTGCTTAAAAAAAATAAGTAAGTGAACTGCTGCAAAGTGGTAGGTGGTTTCAAAAACCTTAAGTAATTGCTTCAAATTCTGTAGTCTTCTGAACCATCTGTTCATTTGCCAGGTATGAACAATTAGGGAAAGCTGTTTGAACCAATGTTGAAATAATTTAAAATCTCATTGGAAATAAATGGCTAACAGCTTCCAAATGGTCTCATCATTGATTTCAGGAAGTGCTGTAGTCAGTTGAAAATGGCTTTGTTGTTAAAATATTTGACCATTTAGTATGCAAATCACTGGAATTAAATAATTTGCTTAACTAACAATAATTTAGATATTCTCAAGTCATTTTTTTTTTAAATCAGGATTTGCTAAACACTTAAAGTATACATAGAATTGTACCGGACATTTTATGAAATAGTAAATGGAAACAAGGTCTTGCTCATGTGTTGGGTTGTAGTGTATTTAAGTTAGTTAAAAGACATAACTGTAGAACAACTACAGAAACAGCCATATTCATTCATTCCTTTCTTCCTTTATTCACATATTATTTGCCAAGCACCTACTTATGCATCATGAATGTTGGGTTACAGTAGTAACCTATAAATTAAGATGCTGTTCTCATAGATCTGTTACTTTGATTGGAGGAGACCCATCGTGTAAAGGTAATAGAGTGAATGAATGAGTGAATGAATGAATTAATAAGATGTTTCAGATAGTAAGAAGTCCTGTGAAGACAATAAAATGCTGTACGCTCCAGAGAGTAAGTGAGCAGAGATGGGGGTGGGTGAATAAAGAAAGTGTCCTCTGATTGAGCCCAGGAGGCAGAGGTTGCAGCGAGCCAAGATTGCACTGCTGCACTCCAGCCTGGGTGACAAAGTGAGACCGCATCTCAAATAAACAAAAAAACCCCAACTCTTTCTGATTTTGAAAATGAGACTGGAATGACACAAGAAGCCAACAGAGTCGGCGGGGGTGGGGGGGGGGGGCAGGGAGTAAGAGAAAAGAAAAATCAGCATGGATTGGCTGCTTTATGGAAACTTTTTTTGAGTTATTTCGTGGTTGTGCCCACCACACTATACATCTTGATGTAGTTTGCATATATTTTTAAAGTGGGTTAGCATCATCAGCTAATGCTTATTGAACTGTCAGCAAATATTTATGGAGAGCCTGCTGTGCTCAAGAACACTTATTAAGTGCAGAGCCCTGAATTGTGTTACAGGGGTTTTCAAAAGATAGAATTCTATGGTTTAAGGGAAATATTTCAAAGGAATTACAAATTAATTTGAAAAAACTCCAGGGCCTTCTTAGAGAAGCACTATACATTCCAGATATAGCATCTAAAGCCAAAAGATTAAACCAGATGGGCAATCATTTTCTTTCTCATTACCCAACTAATAGGGACTGTGAAGATGGGCAAGGACTCATGTCTAGGGCCCACATGAAGTCACAGTGGACCTAGAAAGAAGTTAACATCGTCATTAAGATTTTTACTGGCTACTTTGCTTCCCCAGCATTTTATATTTTTTGAGGAAACGGAATGTCTCTGTCATATACAGAGAGGTGCTGGACTTCCTTGCATGCCGTGTAGACACAGGAGGAGTGGTCACAGAGGGACATGTGCCATCCGGCTTCTTTTTGAGCTAGTTGTACCCTTGAGGATGTAGGCGGAGAATATCAACATATTATATTGGAAAAATCAGAAACAAACATTGTGTAAAGTTTAAACAGTGGCAACGTAAGGTGCTGGACACTTTAAAATATCCTTGCGTGGATAAATATTTTGTATGGGAGAGAGCACAGGCTCTGAAAGCAGCCAGACACATGATTAGATGGATAACTTATCATCTTGGAGTCTTCTTCTACTCATCTTTAAAATCGTAGTAGTAATGATGATAGCTGTCATTTATTAAGCACCTGCTAGGCATTTAACGTACATTATAGCCATGCTGAGCTGGATGTTTTAGTCTCTATTTTATAGCTGGAAAAACAGGCTCAGAG
This sequence comes from Ateles fusciceps, assembly GCA_036589455.1. NCBI lineage: Eukaryota > Metazoa > Chordata > Mammalia > Primates > Atelidae > Ateles > Ateles fusciceps. The sequence continues at coordinate 2,079,270 of JAZHEH010000579.1, read as the reverse complement.
TGAATAGGCAACTTATCCCATGCCACATATTCAGTATGTGGCAGAGCTGGACTCAGACCCAGTTCCCTCTCTTCTGAGGTCTTCCCGCCCACACTGCAGTGTCCCTTGCAGGCTTGTTAGGAAGATTAGCAACCATGAATGCAAAGTACTTCTAAGCAGGCTCACAGAGAAGTACAAAGGTGAGGTATGGTCTCTGACCGCTTTTTCCTCCTACATCCCAGGACCTGGGATCACCTTGAGATTCTCTGTGAACGAGGAAACAAATTGATATGACTCAATATAATTTTCTGTACATTAAATTTTAAAATTGACAGCCTCTTTGACTATTGCCTCACCAAAAAATAAATCAATAAAGCAAAAACCTAGGATTATGTTTATGTGTTTTCCAGATAAAGAAAAGACATCTGGGATCCTAAAGCAAATATAAAACATGTTGACATAGCATGTAAGTTGAAATGGCTAAAAGCTAACATAACAGAACCAATGTTGTAGGAATTTAAAATGTTAGTGGCTTGTCTAATGACATAGGTAACACACAACAATGGTGCTTTGCAAGTGAAGTCCCATCATAGTATGACAAGTTTCAGTATTGGTATGGAAGCTGCTACTCAATATTAGGTTAATTTTGGTCTTCATCAAGACCTTTAAAAATGATTTCCTGGATTTTAGTTTTTATAATCATGGTTCTGCCTTTAGCAAGGACTTGGTAATGATAAATTGTTGGTGTAGATAGTTGTTGGCATGAAAGTTGATTTCAAACAGCTTCTTTTGGCATTTAATAATTACTGCAGTTAATTTTCACCTGAATATGTAGGAACTGTCTCACCCTGAACAGTCAAGTCTAGGAAATTACTAGATGAGACACCTCCAAATAATGAAAGACCTGATTCATATGACTCCCGTGAGCTGACTTTTCCAAGAATGAATGGAGTTTCTTTAATAAGATTTTATTTCAATTTAAGGTAATTTAAATCAAATTTTTACATTCCTGGTCTTGATGCTAATGTAACTTACCAGAAATTGACTACGTGTCAGGGTTTTGATTCATATAGAATAGAAAGAAAGGACATAATGTTAAGTGAAACTAGCCAGTCACAGAAAGACAACTACTTCATGATTTCACTCCTATGTAGAATCCAAAAAAGGTGATCTCATCGAAATAGAGAGTAGAATAGTGGTTACCAGAGGCTGGAGAGGGGAAAGGGGAAGGCAAGCTGGGAAAAGGTTGGTCAGATTAGATAGGAAGAGTAGTAGTTCTGGGGTGTTCTATTATACAGTAGGGTGACTATAGCTGATATCAATATATTATTTATTTCAAGATATCTAATAAAGAAGATCTTGAAAGTTATGACCATAAAAATATAAAGATTTGAGATGATGAACATGCTAATCACCCTGATTTGATCATTATACAATGTATATATGTATTGAAACATCACACTGTACCCCATAAACATGAACAATTATTATGTGTCAATTATAAACAAATTTTTAAAACTTGTCAAAAAAAAGAATAATGGGAAGCCCCTTTTGATATTATTGGTATCAGAGGACATGAATCACACCCCTGTAAAATACATTCTCTTATGATACAGAGATGCACTGTTTATTCCTAAATTACCAGGAGGTGTGGACTTGACTCATACTAAACCAAATCCATGAATTAATGTTTCCTAGAAAGTTAGCTCTAGGTGGAAAAACGGTGTCTATATAATACCTTGGTTTCTTTGTCAAGTCATGCCTGCCTTTCTCAGTTGCTTTGCACTATAGCATTATACGGTCATCTAAGGAATCAAATAAGTGTATATGCACATTTTAAGCAATTCAATATCGATACTTTTGTGCAATATGAGGGCGATATTTTTCTTTCTAAGTTATCTGAGTAATTACACCAACTGGCCATTTGGTTTTTACTTTGTAAATACCGGCTTAAGTAAAATAGCATAACAATTGCTCAGAGAGTATTTACTTTACATCCACTTTTATTTTTCCTTTTATTCTCAGCAACATGTCTAGTTTTTTTTTTTTTTACCAAAGTCTAAAAATATCACTATAGTTCAGAAAATAATACCTCTTAAATAGAACTAGCAAAAATATTTCTTCAGTGTTACGAGGTCATCTCTTAATGCTAGAAGGTTATGATGTGAGCAGAACTGAGCATTACCCAGCTGATACTGCTCCTTTAGCATAGAACAAAAGCATCTTTTCTGTGACTAATGTAAATCCCAAAAGTTAGTGTTTTTCAGATATGTAGAGTAAAACTTGGGTACTAATGATTGAATTGATGATATCGTCAGGCAGTGGTCACATCCTAGGTGACCGTAATCACAGGATTGGTTGGCAATCAATAACTATGTGTTTCTTGGAAGCTGTTTGGGGATGTGCTTCAGCAAAATAAGGGAGAAAAGAAAGAAGGTGAGGAATTCAGGAAAAATGTATCTCCAGAGAGTGGAGAAATATTCCATTAAATAAATACATGCAATGGGGTTTAAAAAAAATCAAATAGTTTAACAGAAGACCCTATGTTAAAAAACAGTGGTGCCCTGTCCCACTCCTTCTCAGTTGCTTTGCACTGTAGTATTATAAAGTTATCTAATGAATCAAACAAGTGTATATGCACATTTTAAGCAATTCAGTATTGATACTTTTGTGCAATGTGAAGTTGATTTTAGAACGCAGCAGGGATAACGGGGGAACCAACAGCAACAGGGTTAAAGGGAGAGCCAGTTCAGATGACAGCAAGAGGAGTCAGGGCTTCTGGAGAGCGGACTTTGGGAAACTCAAGAAATATTCATTTAAATAAAGTATATATAGAGAGAGATGGGGGGTGTCACCTTAGAAGAAAGTATTTTAAAGTTTTAAAACGTGCTTCATTTAAACATAAGGCCTTCTACTGAACTATTTGACTTTTTAACCACATTGCACATATTAATTTAATGGAATATTTCATTAAAAATAATGCTGCGATTAAAAAAAAGTTAAACTAAGCTGGTGAGGCTGGTGGAAGAAAAACTTTGCCATTCTTACTAAGGATGCCTGACTTTGGCCTGGGCCTTGGTATATTCTAGGGATGGCTCAGGTAGGGGTGGAAAAAGTGTAGGTTCGGGATCCAGAGAGACTGATTGTCAGTTCTCTCCCTGCTCTACTAGCTGTGTGGCTGTGGATGATGGCAATGTTGCCATTTCCTACACACCTACTATGTACCTAAGGGGTTGGTGTTATCTTTATTTGGTAATAAAGCGCCAGAAGCTCTGTGACCTCAGGCAAGTTATTTAAAACTTTCTGCATCTTGGTTTCTGACACAGATATGAGTAGGGCTTGTCTAATAGCATTGCTGTGATGATCAGAGATGTACTCTATGGGCAGCTGCTAGCCCAATGGCTGGATTATAAACACGAAACAAGTGCTTGTCATTGTTACTAAAGTATGTGGTTTCAGCCATGCTTCTGGCCAGGTGTTTGACTTAGTTCCTCTCTTCTCTAAAAGATGAAAACAGTAATTCCAGACTTGTTGACTGTATGGTATTGGGGTGTACTTTAGGAGTATATATTGGAAATTCTTTCAATTCTGTGATAAGAGGATCTAGCAGTCTAAGAAAAAAGATGAGACCATCTCAAACATGGTTCCTTCCAGAATTAAGATGTTATCTCTAACTGATGGTTAAGATGGAACAATTGATCTGTAAATATGATGCATTTTATTCACCTGTTTAGTTTTTTTGGTGAAATTGTCAGTCTTACTGGGAAACAAGAACGGTCTGCAGATGTCTGTAAGGGAAGCATGAACATCAGTTGTACATTAGACATATCACTTGCTTTCCAGGTCTTGTTAAGGTGTCAGGAAATCCCTTTATCCTTTGTTATACAAAGTAGTACTCGAATTCTTGCAATATATTTTGTACTTCCTGTTGCAAAAGAGAAGATTTAACTATTTTTTGTTCTACAAGGGATTTGTAGTAGGATATGAGAATAAATAAAGTAGTTTCATTGGCTCACTGGTGCAGCTGAAGTTTGTGAAAAACCCAACCTACATATTTAAAGGAAGCAATCACTAATATTTTTTATCCCCTTATATATAAAACACTTTAACATACATTATCTCCTGCAATCCTCACAACAACTCTTAAGGATACGATTACGGTCAGTGCTTGCTATTTTTGGTAGTTACATGCTACAAAGGCACCACAATCGCTGAATAAGGGAACACTGAATTGTTCTAGTGAAATGCAGGATTAGGTTCCTGGGAGCCTCTGACCCCATTTTTGTCAATGGATCAACATGTTAACTTGTTTTATATGTGTTTCTGTTTAAAGACACCATACTTAATATTTGATTAGTTAAAATTGAACTCAGGGCCATCAGCATGACTATTCATAATCTGTGACTGGATGAAGCTTATCTAACACTTAAATTTTCATTGTAAGGCACATCAAAGATTTCTTGTACTTAGGAACACTAGATAGCACTTCAGCACTACCTTGGGAGGCATTTTAACAGCGACACCACTGCCAAAAGCATAAAAATGTGAAATACATAGCACTAAATAGATGTGGCTCACACCTGTAATCTCAGCAGTTTGGGAGACTGAGGCGGGCAGATTGCCTGAAGTCAGGAGTTTGAGACCATCCTGACCAACATGGCAAAACCCCGGCTCTACTAAAAATATAAAAATTAGCTGGGTGTGGTGGCAGGTGCCTGTAATCCCAGCTACTCTGGAGGCTGACAGGTGAATCGCTTGAACCCAGGAGGCAGAGGTTGCAGTGAACCGAGATCGAGCCACTGCACTCCATCCTGGGTGACAGAGTGAGACTCTGTCTCAAAAAACAAAAACAAAAACAAAACAAAACAAAAACAAAAAACTTGTGGAAAGGACACTTGTTTATAGTATGAGAGCTGAGGCAGGATGGCAGAGCATCGCCTTGTTCAACTTCAGCTGGGAAGGACAACGTTCTGCACGTAACCATACTGCAAGTACTGATTTTGGGGTTACAAACAAATTTCAGAGAGTAGGTGAATTGGTAAATACAGAATCTTGCAAATAATGAGGACTGACTATATTACTGTATTAGCATCTTTTTTGTTTGTTTATTTTTGAGACAGGGTCTCACTCTGTTGCCCAGGCTGGAGTGCAGCAGTGTGATCACAGCTCTCTGCAGCCTGACCACCTGGGCTCAAGTGACCCTCCCGCTTCACCCCCCCCAGGTGGCTGCAACCACTGACATGCTACCACATCGAGCTAATTTTTAATTTTTTTTAGAGATGGTCTTTCTGTGTTGCCCAGGCTGGTCTTGAACTCCTGGGCTGAAGTAATCCTCCTGGAATTTTCAATTTCAAATAAAAACCTGAAGCTTAATTTGGGTGACTTGCCTAACTTCCACGCAGGTAACAGATAGGGGGACTGATGACTGTACTTTTGCACTTACTTTGTTCAGGATATGCCATCTACTGAAACACGCTCTTCCACCCCGATCTCAGGGGCTTACCACAGGTCAGCAGGGAACTGGGACTGCAGCAAGCCCTGCTCCATACGGTCATTCAGGCATTCAGGCACCTCCATTCCTCAGCCCTTCCCAGAATCCCCTGCATCCTGTCAGCTGACTCACAGGAAAGAGGGAGTGCTGTAAAGGATGCCTTGTGGGAGGTTCCAGGGGCAAGACCTGGATGTAGTTTGAGGACATTGCTGTACTTCCATTCACACTGCATTGCCCCCACCTACCTGAAGGGAGCCTGGGGAATATTCTTTTCCTATGTGCCCAGGCAGAAAAAGGAGTAGGGTCTGGTGAACATCATGACATTTTCTTCCTTCTAGGAGCACATAATGATGTTTTAATTCCATTCTTATACTCCTTACACTATTTTTATGTGTCCGTTTGAGAAGTGTTAGAGACTTACAGCTTCTACCTGTTGGGATTCAATTGAAGAAAAGAGTGGAAATGGAGGTTTTGTTTTCTGTGCAGGAAATTTCCTGAATGCCAGGGGAAATGAGCTGATTATTTTCTTATACTTAGCTGGGTATTTCAACAGAGTCTTTTCCAAAATTAAAAGAGTTTTCTAAATGAAATGACTTGATTTCAAATTAAAATAGATGCAGAGATGTATTTTTCCCCCTCAGTAAATTTTCTGAGTCACGTTCTTGCCTCCCATAATTGAAGGCAACCATAATAACGAATTTGATTGCATGGCTTTTACTATTACTTTTGAGGTAATTGCCAGATTGGCATGCACAGTAATTTGTATGTGAGAGGTGATCAGATGTGAACATTTCCATTCAGTCATCTCCCTGGAATTCAGACACATCACTGCTTCTGGTTTTAGAATTAGGACCAGTAATTGCAGCTCCGAGGTGGGCTGTGCATCTGAAATAGGCTGTGCTTCATGTGTGATAGTGATATTATCAGACTTGCTTAGGGAAGCAGAGGTGAGCAGATTTCTATCCTCCTCCATATCCTAAAGTAGTAGTGGTAATAATAGCAGTAGTGGCAGCGGCAGCAGCAGCAGCATTGCTGCTGTTGTTTGGAAAATATAGCAGGAAATGTGCAGATGGGGGTGGAGTTGGGAGTGCCCAGCTTCAGAGGTATTAAAACACATGTGGAGACAGAATGAAGGCTGAGGAAAGATTAGGATGAAAATGTAGAAGTTTCTTACTTTTACTTTTAATCTCAAATTAGATACTGGGTTAATTTTTTCTTCAGTAGAAGTGGAAACATTTTTCCTCTACTATGCAAAGAGAATAGTGGCTATTCTTTGGAGGATCAAAAGAAAATCATATGAATTAAAGGTAAACAAGCCATATGGCTGTGGATCTATTCCTTTTTCTGGAGCTGTCTTTTAAAGGGCTGTATTTTCCAGCTTCCTTACTCTTATAAAAAGCACTTTCATTCTCCTGCTTGTTTTTAATTAGTTCATATACACTTGTTGAACTTCTACTGTGTTGACAGCATTGCAATAAGCACTCCCGGTGGACACCGAAGACATGACTAAGAAATTTAGATCAATCCTACATATCTTGTAGGGATTTATAAAGTTGGTTGGTCAGTAACATCTTCATACTGCAATCCTGTTACCATTGTTTTAGATATATTGTGTTTGATATCCATAAGAGAGAGAAAAGTGCTGAGAGTTATCATCTACTTTTGTTCAAGTTCTGACTTGCAATTTATTCTGATTTCTTTTAGATTTGGCCTAGTTTCTTTGAGGCTTGGCCCTGAGAATTTATATGCTAATTTATATGATTGATGAGCTGTCTTTCATTTTGTGCTGTTGACAGAAAAGGAAAATTAACCTTAAATCTAGTGGTGATAATTAGGCTTCAGCTTAACTCACCCACATGTCCTGGGGGTCAGTTTGCTGCCTGTTGTCCAGTCATGTGCAGGCAGGTGGCACATGAGTACCTGGGCAAATAAACTCTTCCCATGGGGATTTGTCCTTGAGACAATAGACTTTTTTATTTTCACCTTCACTTACCCTTTAGGGGCTGTGAATTTGGGACAGAGATTTAAAAGAAAACCCTAAAGGCTTTGCTGTAGAGTATTCAAGATATAAACACACTAATATTTGCCTGGAGCCTTGGTGTTATTTACCACGACTCTTTTCCTTTATTAAGAAAGAAAGCCATTTTTAAATTGTAGAACTAAATATCCAGCCATATTCCAGAAGCAAGAGAATTCATTTGTACATATGAATTGCTTATGAGGTTTTGTGGTTATTTCCTTTCTTCTTTTTCTTCTTCTTGCGCTGCTTCTCTTGAATGGCCCTGGTTTCTGTAGATCTGGACGATGTGTGATTGGGTGACAGGTCCAATCTGTTAACAACTCAGTGCAGGATGGGGCAGGAGATGAAGATGAAATATTGTTTTAATATCCCCTTTCCTTAGTTGTCAGCAGCTTTAGGGATTCACAAATAGCTTGTGGTTTATAAATATTAAATCAAGGATTCATTATGGGGAGGCGTCAGCGTGACTAGCCAAACCCCAAACCCAAGGGATCTAGCTATCATGATGCCGTTTGTGATGAGAAATTCAGGGCTAAAAAATAGTTTCTATTCTCCTTAGACATTTAAAAACACATGGGAAACATTCTGTTATTATAATAAAGTATTCTGGAGTCTACGTTACAAAGACCCCGTGAATAACCTTGAATCAACACTCTCTAGCATTTTATGGTGGAGAAGGCGATATAATAATACTACATTTACCTGGGGCAGTTAGACTTTTAACACCTTATTCTTTGAATTTGTAGAGAGAAGAAAATGAAACACAGTAAAAATAACAAATCACTGAAAACAGTTGTCACAAAACCCATACACTACTGCTTTGTAGGAGTCTTACAGAAATACCCGTAGACCTTATAACTATAACCCATTTTGTTATAATTCTATGAAAAGAGCAATGCTAGTTTGATAAGTTTGATTATATATTTTTCCCTTGAAACTCTTAATTCAAGTTTATATGGACAACATTTTATAAGACACATCTCACCTTGAGATGAGACTATTGAGCAGGAGACAGCAGAATCACTACCAGTAGTGACTTCAAGGTCTAGGACCCCTTATTGGATGGGTCAGTAACTGCACATCTCACCACCCCTGAAGGCATTCTTGTATTATGTTGTCCAGCATAGTGACAGATTTTTATAATGATGACCCCAAGACACCAAGGAGATATTAAATTATGCTCAGCCTACTGGGGAAATTATTGTTCTTTTTTAAGAGCATGCCACCAAAATATTTTTTAAAGGCCTTTGTGTTCTAGGAAGAAAGCTTCATTATTGGGTGAGTCACGTGTGCGAAGCCCATATCTTCTAACAAAGCTGGATGTGAGAAGCACTGGAATATTTTCTAGATGAAATGTAACACTGCCCTTACTTTCCATATTTGCATTTATTAAGTATGTTTGGTCCAAATAATTTTGTCACTGTTATTTTATGATTACTGTGGTCTCCTCTTCACTTTAATTTTCCTCGTAACATCTGTCTTTCCAAGACAGAGGCATGTCAGGAAGGAATGCAGACCACCTCCACTCCTCTTGGAATATGCTCTTGCCTGGGAGGGTCTGAATAAAACATTTAGCATTTACCAGCCGGTTTAAAGATGTGACTCCAGTCCATGAGAAGTCCAGGTCTGTTTCAGAGTCTGCCTTGTTAGCCCCATGTCAACATGGCCCAGTCACTTCTCTGCTCCTGTCCTGTGTGCCTGTGCGAAGCCTCCAATCTCAGGGAGTCCTTGTAGCCTTGTGTGCCTGACTTCCTATCTCAGTCCCCACCCAGGCTCTTCCAAGCCATTTCCACAATCCCCAAGCCCCCAGCCCAAGCCTGATCCTGCTACTCTTAGTAAACCTCATCTCTGGTTTGGAAGTTCTAATCTACCTGACATGAGCTGCTTCCTGCTTTTTACTCTTCCACTTCAACTTTTTGGAGTCCTTATTACCCTCTCCTCCCAGCTCAACAGAAGAGCCACCCTTTTCCTTTTCCAGGCTGGACGCAGCAGCTCTCTCCGGCACTCCGCCACGCTGAGCCATCAGCTTTCCCTTCTCTCTGGCCTCCCTGACTCGCTCCTCTGCTTTCCCCTCTGTTGCCTCTCCCAGATTCCATAGCCTGAACCACCTGCCAAGCCACTGCTTCCCCCTACCTTGCCCCTGCACTCACCTCCCACTCTCCCCTTTCTGTGTTGCCATCACCTCTGCCCCCCTCTACTTTATAAATGCCTTCCCTCCAGGTGATTATCAACTCCCAGACTCCCCCCGACCACCTCCACAACAGCAGATCCCTTCTGCTGCTCTGGAGTTCATCTTTCTTGTGGAGTTCATCTGCTGACCTTAATTGGTACTTCTGACCAACTTTTCCTTCCAGAACCCTCTTTCTTGGAGCCCTTTGCTATTATCATGATCCTCACTCTTCTTGTAAACCATTCTACCCTTCAAGGTAAGTTCCTGCTCTGTCCCGCCTCAAATCTTTCAACAAAATTGATGCTCTACAGAGAGCCTGAGATTTCAGTACCATTTTGCACACCTCTGTAGGCCCTGGGGGGCACTGACATCTGAATTAAAAAGCTATGGGCTTAAATAATTTACTTAAAGCCAAACACTGAATAAGGAGTGCAGATGAGCTGGTGCCTGGGCTTCTTGATTCCTGGCCCAGTGGTTTTTTCGAATGCTCACATTGCTTGCCAGGAATAGGTGGGCATTCATCTCAGCTTTATTCACTGTGCTTTTTCCATTCACCCTTCCTTCTGTACCCATGACTTTAACTACCATTCTTATTAATATGACTTCCAAACTTATCTCTAGCTAGATCCTCCTCCAGTCTTTATATGTGAGTTTTTATCAGGTACCTGATGCCACACCAATGCCTTAGAATTAACGCCAACATCAAATCACATTCATAAAGTATTTGGAGATTCACAAAGTGCTCCCACATTCCTCGGCTTATTTAATCCTCCTTATAATTTAGAGAGGACGTTATTATCAGCCACCTTTTTAAGATGAAGCAATTGAAGCTTAGAAAAGTTACAGAATTGCTCAAAATAACACATGGAGAAAAATAACAGGGCTGGGTTTGCGAGTTGGAATCCCCTGGCTCTTTTCCTGCCCTGGCCTCCCGGGGTCTGTTCCCAGGCTAGTTCAAGGCTGAAATTGCCATTATCCTCCTCTTCTCTCTTTGATAACAGTAATAAAATAACAGAAACAAGATGCAAGCCCGCAGCAGCCTCAGACTGGTGCTGGTATGGGAATGTCTTGGCTTCAGAGACACTGTCTCCATCATCTCTCGGCCCCTGAGCACAGGGTCTGTTACACAGGAGTTGATTTAAAAAGCATCTGCCGATTCGGATTGAACCGTTCAGTGTTCTGTTCTTCTCTAATGTACCCAGATTCAGAGCCTCACAATTGCGTTTGAGTTCTTCCTTACTGTTCCTTATTAAATACGTTATTATTAAATAACTACCAATATCTATACTTATCTGTATCTATAAAATATATGCTTATCTATATTTACAAAAAATGTCTATACTTATTAAATAAGTCCAATAGATTTTTCCTTTTTCAGCACTGTGGACATTTCTATATTCCTCCCACTTTCTACTTCAGACACATACTCTGGTCCTCATGTTGACATGAGGTACTGTGCCTGTAGCCTCCTCCCTAGTCCTCAGGGTTCCAGCCTCTGGCTCCACGAGTGCCAGGTAAATCTCCCAAAACACAGCTCTCTTCCCGGATTCAGACTTTTGCTTCGAGTGTATGGGAATTTTAGAGATTGTCTGGCCCAGCCTCCAAGGAAAGAAAAATGTCAAAACACAGTCCCAGAGGGCCAGGCTCACTCACCCCTGCCGGTCAGGAGCACCACCCCCCAACCCGGTGCGTCCCAACACTCAGGCCTGGGCTCTTGCCTCTGTCTTTGTGCATCTTGTCAGTCCCTCCATCTGAAGGCTGCACCGATTCTCCCCAGCCTGCCAAAAATGAAATCCAGGTTTCTTTGTCCGACACTGAGGCCCTCTTTATGACCCAGTTCTAACATGCTGTTCCAATTACCACTCATTAATCCCTAAATTGATGTCCCAGCCAAAGTGCCCCACTCACCATTCTCCAGCGAGCCCACTGGCCTCCTTGCCTTTTGTAGGTAATTCTCTCTGCTCAGAATCCCTTCATCATCTTCGTCTTGTGCCATCCTTTCCAAGGAAAGTTTGCTGATCTTGTAGTGGAAAAGAAAGGGACTTTCCCATCACTGAGAGTCCTACAGCACTTTGCTTCTTTAGTCCGGACTTACCTTGGTATGACTTGCATTGTATTTATTTTTATGCTCATCTCATCTCCCTACTAATTCTAAGCATCTTTAGAGCAAGGAAGAATTTTCATTTGTTCACCACTGGCATCCCTTAGCATCCAGCATAGTAGGTCCGCTTGGCTTGGAGCTGGTACCAATTTGGTGATGGGTAGTTGAAGACATGACAGAGAGACAGTGCTGTGGAGGGCTTGGGTCTGCGTATTGGGAGCCTTGGATTTAGTTCATCTCCAAAAGAACTCTAGGGTTTGACCTCCACTGAGTTAAAATTAGGTTAAAGTTTTAAAAACATCATAGAGATATTGAGGGGGAGAAATGCTTTGCTTCCGCCATTTCTTGCTCCCCCACAGTGGTTGCTCAGAGGTGAGAATCCATTGGCTTTTATCCCAGTCACACCTTTTGTAGCTGGTTCTGTGCTTTTTTGGGAGAAATGGGTGTTGGTGTTCCAGGAAGGGGTATTACAGTTTACAAATACTGCAGATACGATGAGGTGAATAGACATCGGCCAACTTCTCATCATGTATGTAAATGTCATCAATTTGTCTACTTACATGACATAAATTTACAAGGAAAAAAAATGCCTAACCGAAAAGAAAACTCACTGATTTAAAAAATGTATATGTACTCTAAATGTGTTGACCTTTGGGTAGTAAATGAGGTAAATGTTAAGCAGAATATGTGCAAATCTGCAATGATTATTAATGCATTTTTTATGATAGGTTGTATTGTCCAGATTTGTTTTTTGCGATTGGCAAATAGAGGCTTACTTGAACTTGGCTTTTCCTGGCGAGGTTTTTCTGCTCTTCTCTTCCACTCCTTTACTTATTAATGTGTTGCAGGGAACTTGCTGGGGATGAGTTTTCATTGTTCTTATCTCTGTAATGAGGGAAGATGAAAGGATGTAATTGGTCTTCACCAAAATTTATTGCTCCCAGGCAGTTTGATACCAGCAACTTACACTGTGTCTGTATGTAGCCAATAGTTGAACATTTTCACTCATTTTCTTCAGTCATCTCAAAGACCAAATTAACCAGACAAGTTGTACAATTTAGTTACGATGCAAACCGAAAAGCAGACCAATTACCGATCATTTGCTGTCTAAGTTCTGGGAATATAGCATAGACACAGGATATAAGTTGAATTATGTTATTTCAGCATCAGATCCTGGAGAAATTTAATTTTCAGAGCATTATTTGTCTGGGGCCTAGACTCTAGGCTACTACTCTCCAGGAGAAATAAAATTAGAGCTTCATATGTATTTAAAAATTTTCTAGTAGCTGTGTTAAAAATAGAAATAGCTGAAACTAATTTTAATAATATATTCTGTTCAACTCAATATATCAAAAGTATTATCATTTCAACATGCATGCACTATTTTAAAAATAATTGGCCTCGTGCAGTGACTCATGCCTGTAATCTCAGCATTTTGAAAGGCTGAGGCGGGTGAATCATCTGAGGTCAGGAGTTTGAGACCAGACTGGCCAACATGGCAAAAACCCATCTCTATTAAAAAAACAAAAATTAACCTGGCATGGTGGTAGGTGCCTATAATCCCAGCTACTCGGGAGGTTGAGGCAGGGAGAATTGCTTGAACCCGGGAGGTGAAGGTTGCAGTGAGCTGGGATCACGCCACTGTACTCTAGCCTGGGCGACAGAATGAGACTCTGTCTCTAAAAAATAATAATAATTTTAAAACAAATAAATAAATAAAAATAATTGGTGTGATATCTTACCTTTTTGCTGTTGTTTTACTGACTCTTTGGAATCTGGTGTGCATTTTACACCCCTCAATTTGGACTAGCTATAAGACAGTCCAGATATACCCTGGCTGCAAATGCATGGTGGCTGCCATATTGGACAGCACAGGTCTAGGCTGGTTGGGATGTGATTGTTTGAGAAGGAAAAAGGTAAAGGAACAATTGTATCATTACCCTTAAAAAGGGGACAGCAAACATTTTCAATAATGGGCCACATAGTAAGTATTTAGGTTTTGTGGGCTGTGTGGTCTCTGTTGCTCTGCTGCTATAGCACAAAAGTAGCCACAGACAACACATAAACAAATGGATATGGCTGGGTTCCAATAAAACGTTATGTACAAAAACAGATGGTGGTGAATTTGACTTGCATGCTGCAGTTTGCCTACCTCTGTTCCTAACTTTAAAATATATTTCTCTCTCATATAAATCAAAATAATTTCTGTTTGGAATGGTTGTTTGCCTGTTGAATAATTCTATATTTAGAAACCATAAATAGGGCAAATAATAGCCTCTATCATTTATTTCCTCTCGTATAAATGGATGGGCAATTCTCACTTTGTTATAGATATTGTTTGTTGGTTGGTTTAGAAAACAAAAGTGTTTTTATATCACTATTGATTACCACTTTTCTCTTTTTTCCCCCTTCTACTCTTGATCTCTTCTGGCTGGAATAACATTTCTGGATGGCTTGGCTATTGTATTCCTACTCATATTATTCTGTTACAATAGGTAAGACTCTTCTTTCCTTTCAAATTATTATTCTGCCTAGCGTTATACTATTAATATGCATGGTTTTGCTTTTAATTTAAGTGTTCAAGGAAACAGCATGGCATAGTTTCCATAAATTTATTCTAAATTAAATTATTTTCAGCTACAAGGAAATGACATTGGTACAGAATATATGATGAGATAGATTCCAATCACTGTGGAACATCTTCTTAAAATATTTTATAGAACATAGTTTACGCTCAATACATAATTAAAAAATAGATATATGCTGGATTTTACTGTCTTATTTCTTTCATACTCAAATTGGATATAAGAATCATAAACCCATATACGCCTTTATGTATGTTAATGTGGTTATGTTTAAAAAAGTTTTAAAGCCTTTTGTCACATTAGGAGTACTGGAAAGAGATGTTTCTTTGTGTTATATCCTTGGGTAGCATGCTGGTATAGTCTGTGAAGCCAGGAGAGTAACTATATAATGAATTGACCACTTGGTTATGTAATGGGGATGGCTATCTTCAGATTTATTTTGGCAACTTCATGTGAACCAATGGTAGACCTGCTCATGAGGGTGTCATAGGAACATTTAATGAAAGAAGATATAATAACGAACATCTTTAGGTCTCTTCTTGCCATGTCATTTTTTTGTGTCTGAAAAAAATTGTTTTAAGATTTGTTCTCCCCCAGTTAAAACAACAACAGCAACATTACTCTGAACCCTTCTGGGGTGAGGTCTGACTGGTTCAGCTGCTCCTCCCATGGGTGACCCAGTGACCACTGGTAGAGTCCTCCTCACCCACCCAGAACCACTTTACCCCTTTACCTGGCCCTCTGTCCCTCAGTGGCTTTTATACATTACGAGGAAGAAACAGTGCTCTGAAGGAGTTCCCTCAGCTTTTCTCCTCTCTCTCTAAAATACCTTTTTCTCTTAATTCACTTTCTCCTTCTTTCTAATTTCAGGGGGAAAAAAACAATCTTGTCTTTCAGAAGCTGAACTTTGCCCTTGTCACTCGCGCCTCCCTCCTCTGACTTTCTCTGTTACCTATTTCATCAGTTAAGTCTTGCCCCTGTGGCATTTGACGTCTTTTCTTCTCCAGCAGATCTTTGAGCCGAGTCCAGCCTGCAGACATCACAGGGCTTCCTTGCGCCTGCGAGGGACAGAGCACGCCCTTGCTCTCTCTTGCTTGCTCCTTTCTTCTTCCTTTCCTCACCATTTGTCTGAAGGACATTATCACCTCCTTTTCCTTCCATTCCTGACTCCCTGCCTCAGCCTTTCCGCTAGCCATATCCTCCAGACACCGGAATTCAACGGTGCCTTCTCAGCCTCAGCCTCAGCCCTCCGTAGCATCTTCCTCCCTCTGTCCTTTGGCCTCGCTCCCTGTTCTCCTCTGGTTTGCCTTCTCCCTTTCTGACTTCACGTACTTTTGTTTTTCTCAGCCTCCTTCACTCATTCCCAGTCCCCGAATGCAGGTGTCTTTGAAAGCCATGCTTAGGATCTTTCCTGCTGTCCTCATTGACTCCTGAGCTGTCCCTGGCTCTTTTCTCACGCCTGCACGGCAGCCCACACTTCCAGTTCCTTCCCTGGAGTGCTTTGCATGGAATACACCCCAAACACATCACCTTCCTTCCTCCTGTTAGGGCCATGGTCATTCTCTTGGTCTCTTCCTCACCTGTCCCAGCCGTCATTTGTGAAGACCTCAGGTATGCCTCAGCCCTGACTTTTCCATTCCCTTCTCCATAACCAGTGTGGCCTTTGCCGGGGTCACTGCCAGAATCTCTGGCTCTCCCCTTCACCCGTTGCTGTTAGATTCATCTTCATAAAGCATAACGTTCATCCCATCCCTCTCCTGCTCCATAAAGTGTCCTTGACATTTCATCATTACTTAGATTAGTGCCTGACATATAGTAAGTGCTCAGTCAATACCAGTAAATTTCCTCCTTCTCTTCTTCCTCATCATTTGTGTTCTCAAATTCTAATTTTGCCATTTAAAGCCTTCTGTGATCTAGACCAACCTTCTTTTTTTACTTTATTTCCCACCAGTGGAAAGACAGTGGGAAAGTGGGAACTGTAGGTGGTTCCTTCCAGGGCGGGAAATGGGGGGCCAGTAGGAGATGAGGTTGGCAAGGGAGGACTGGGGGACAGATCTGGGAGGGGGGGCTCTATCAGGGCTTTGGAACTTCATCCTGTGGGTGCCATGAAGGATTTCAAATAGAGGCATGATATGCCTGTGTGGCGATCAATACAGACTGCTCACCCTTCTGACTCACACTGTCCATCCCCTCTCCTTCCTGCGCTCCTGTTGAAATCCTACTTTTTTCCCCTTTCTCCCTCCCTCCTTCCTTCCTTCCTTCTCTTTCTTTCTTTCTTTTTCTTTTCTTTCCTTTCTTTTTTTGATACAGAGTTTTGCCCTTGTCCCCCAAGCTGTAGTGCAATGTCGCGATCTCGGCTCACTGCAACCTCCGCCTCCCATATTCAAGATATTCTCCTGCCCCAGCCTCCCGAGTAGCTGGGATTATAAGGACGCACTACCATGCCCAGCTAATTTTTGTATTTTTAGTAGAGACAGGGTTTCACTATCTTGGCCAGGCTGATCTCGAACTCCTGACCTCAGGTGATCCACCCATCTTGGGCTCCCAAAGTGCTGAGATTATGGGTGTGAGCCACCATGCCCAGCCTGAAATCCTACTTTTAATCAAAGGTGGATTTGGAATGCCATCACTTTTAAGAAGTCTTTTGTTGCCTCTCCAGGAACAAACATTCCCTCTTCAGAGTCTCCTCGTTGCTGTGAGCACGTCCAGCTTTCCAGCTTGTAGCACATCTCCTTATGCCCCAGTCTCAGCTCCCTTCCCAGCCTGCAGGGCCCCTGCCTGACACAGCCTCCAGGGCCCTGCTCCACCTAGCATTGCACCATGTGCCCTGCAGGTGCTCTGCAAGCATTTGTTGGAATCTAAATGTGCCTAGATATTTTTGAGTAGTTTCCTTTTTCTTTTTTTGATTTCACAGCAGATTTATTCAAGATCACTATTTTTAGTGATATTGTCATTATAATATTTAGCCTCGGCAATATTTAACCAAGGTCAATAACATCTGTTTAACTAAAGGAAAGAAAACTGCTGGGTCAATGAGACATCTACCAAGTTTGAATCGTTTTTCCCCCAGGCAAGGAGGGCACTTGCCTGACTCCTTCCTGTCTACCTGTTCTTCTTTTTCATGCCCTTCTATATCAGACTATTGTCTGAACAACTTTGGACCCATAACTTCTTCAGAACATGGCAGCATTCCAGGATGGATCTAGTAATCTTTATTTGACTTTTGAGGGAGGAAAATAAAGTGATTTTTTTAAGTTATTTTTTTCATTGTGCTGCACTTTGCTAATTCTTTCTGGGTGTGACACACATACACACATACACACACACACACAAGTTGTAAAACATGATTTGTAGGCTGAGTGCAGTGGCTCACACCTGTAATCCCAGCACTTTGGGAGGCCAAGGTGGGTGGATCACTTGAGGTCAGGAGTTGGAGACCAGCCTGACCAACATGGCAAAACTCCATCTCTACTAAAAATACAAAAATTAGCCAGGCTTGGTGGTGCAGGCCTGTAGTCCCAAGTACTTGGGAGGCTGAGGTAGGCGAATCACTTGAATCTGGGAGGTGGAGGTTGCAGTGAGCCAAGATCCCACCTCTGCCCTCCAGACTAGGTGACAGAGTGGGACCTCTGTCTCAAAAAACACAAACAAAACCATGATTTCTAGAACCTAGCAATGAAATGCCAGCTTGTGAGCTTTTTCAAACTTTTATATCTAAGACATGGAAGGATGGCAGATATTTGAGCGAAAATATCCCCAGTTTTAGTGTATTCTTTGAACACATGAAATAAAGATACAAGTGTTTACAAGAGAGGAAGATGACAATGGTTTATGCTGTAAGCATTTTCCCAGGACAAACTTGCTGGGAAGGAAGCCCATTTCCCCTGCAAGTGAGAAAGCCAGCATTGGGTGGACTCCCTCCATCATCATGGCCTTCCTGGGCAGATAGAGGGGATAGCCGTTTTCAGGAGATGGGTGAGTCACTGCTGGGCGTTGAGAACTTCTCAGTGGGTCACAGTCAGGCTTCGGCAGCTCGGCAGGTGAGGGAGCACCCACTAAGAAAATAATTGTGGTAACAGAAGGAAGTGCACTCAGACACCTCAGTGCCCTGGGAGAGGCAATTTCCTTCCCACTTTCCTCCTTAAAATGGCCCCCTGGGAACCACATTCGCTGAGCTTGCTGTGGGATCACGTGCGCTGTGACTACAAAATGTAAAGCAATAGAGCACACAGAAAACACTGGAGCATTAATCTGAGGTTCTGAAATGCCATCATGCATTATTTATACTTCCTGATACAAAAATATATTGCAAATGAATTTAAATGAGAGATACAATATTTCTTCTTTTCCCCTGATGATAGATTCACGATGGATAAATTCCTTTATTTTATTTCAACCTGTCTGCTAAGATAGGCCAGCATGTTATAGAAATACGCTTTTTTCTTTGAGGTGAGTGAAGTGGCTCAACTCAAGGAAATTTTTCTTTGGATAAAGAGGTTTTAAAAAATTTTTTTGATTGGCTTTCTAACTGTGTTACATTACCTGCTGATCAGCTTTAGGAATGTTAGAAGTTTTGTCATTTAAAACTCTGAGGTGAGATGAATAGAGCCACAAAGCTATAGGTGAATGATGAGAAAAAGATGAATTGTGGTATGTTTCTAAAGACTTACTGTTCCTTTTAACAGCATTTAGGGAAAATAACATGAGAAAGACAGCACAGTTTTATAATTATTTGTCAGAGGAGTGCTCATTAGCCTATACTAATTTGTTGCTGTGAAAAAAAAAAACAGATTAAAATACTCTGTAGAAGGCAGAGTCATAATATTATTGAGTATCCAGTAGCTGTCTTACTTAACTCCCTGAATGCAGTCTCCAGAGTTGGCATCAATAGCACCTTGCTTCACAGTGGAACAAACGGAGGAGGAGGAAGGTCAGGCAACTGGCTTAAAAGCACAGAACTGGTAAGAGAGGAGGGTGGCCTTTGAACACAGGCAGTCTAATGTCAGATCTTAAACACTTAACTATTATTCTATACCGAACGCTTCCCCATCCCAAAACAGCACTGGCCTAAGGCACACAGAATTTATAACTTCCCCTTAATGTTTACAGACAATTTTCAGTTACCTTAGTTTGAAACGTTGCTTTTACAGCCATAGATGAATAGGAGTTGACTTTTTTCAACAGGAGGGCCAAAGGTACCTGGCTTGGAAGATATCTGTCCACAACCGTAAATGTTTTGATGTTAGCAACATTACAGATGATAGATAGATGAATGAATGGATGGATAAACACAAAGATAGCTAGATTGACAGCTAGATGGATGAACAAACACAAAGATAGACGAACACGAAGGAAGAAAGAAAGATAAATGGATCAAAGATGATAGAATGAAAGAAAAAGTAAAAAAGGAGGAAAAGAAAGAAGAAAGAAAAAAAAATGGATGGACAGACAAAAAGAAAAGAAGGAAGGGAAAGGAATAAAGGAAGAAAAATGATAGGTAGATATATGGTTAGATGGACAGATAAATAGCTAAATAAGTGGCAGTTCATAGATGTGGAAAGACACTGGCAGTTAAAATTCAGGGTTTAAGCTTTGTATGTGTTAGGCTTTCATGTAAACAGTGTTTGCTGATGGGAACAGCAACCTAGGCACTCAGGAGATTTGTGGCTTGATACTGCTGGTACTTTTACAGGAATGCATGTGTTCCTGTGCTGGTAATACAGGAGCTAACTTTTATTGTGCCACATTTTTTTCTGAATAATAACAAATGAGCAAAGTAAATCCTATTTTCCCATTAGATTCCAATATTTATTTAACTAAATATTTATTGACTTGAGGAAATTCTCATCCTCCATATAATAAAATCATGAAATGTAAAATCACACTTAGAATAAAAATAAAATAAAATCACACTTAAAATATTTTAAAATAACTTGATTATAAAGCAATACTGTAAAAATATTATCTTAGGCTCAACCCAATAAGCAACAGAATAATAAAGTCTCTACTTCCCAGGCCATACAAGGTTGGAGGCAAAAATTAAGTTATACATATAGTCTCAGAACGATTTCTCTGTCCTTCCTGCTCTGGGGTGATCAGAGTTCTTCTGCAGTGTTCCTGGCATCCCTGAAAGTCAACATCATGGCTTCTTAATCCTAATCCTCTGTATTAGTCTATTCTCACACTGCTATAAGGACATACCCAAGACTGGGTAATTTATAAAGGAAAGAGGTTTAATTGACTCACAGTTCCCCAGGGCTGGGAGGCCTCAGGAAGTTTACAATCATGGCAGAGCAAACATGTCCTTCTTCACATGGCAGCAGTAAGGAGAAGTGCAGGGGAACTCCCCTTTAAAAAAAACCGTTAGATCTTGTGAGTTGTATTCACTATCATGAGAACAGCACCGGAAAGACCCACCCATGATTAAATTACCTCCCACAACACTTGGAAATTATGGGAGCTAAAATTCAAGATGAGATTTGGGTGGGAACACAGCCAAATCATACCATCCTCACATATTCTGGTCCTGGTGGCTGCTGTCTTCCAAGGCTCCAGCTTGCTGCAGTGACACCTCTGCTTGCAATGAATCTCTCTGGGCTTCAGGTTCTGTGTCTGGAAATGGGCATCAGAACAGTGATGATGGCTGTTGCTGAGACTTAAATAATCAGACACTCTGACATTACTGTCCTCTATTTTCCTGAGAAAAAGAGACAAACTTAGAGCTTTAAGATATTGAAGAAGGAAATAGACCATTTGTTTGAATTGGCATTGCCATCTGTTCCAAGAATGTTTTTGACAGAAACATTGAAAACTTTTTAAACAATGGGTATTTAGGCGATTAGGAAGTTATTTTTAACCCTTAACAATATTCCGGAAATGGTTTTGTGTATCACTTGCTATATTAGGTTTGCCTTCTAGTAATACCTCTGGTCCACCATATAATCCATGCATACTTGCAGAGATCTCCAGAAGATAAACTTCTGCCTACGGTTGAATTACTGAAGAGCAAGGACTTCCCTTTTGGACTCGGACGTCAACTCACATTTTGTTGGCAGATTTACTATCCATCCTGACGCTGAAGTCTCGCGAGGCTCACAGTTTCTCTGATTCCCTTGGTTCTCCCTGCTTTTGCAAAATGAGTGAAGGACTGTACGCTGGACTTTAATTTTTCTCATCTGTAAGGCATCCATGGTCTAGTGTTAAGAAATATGGCCGTTGGGTTATCCTGACTGGCTCCAGCCCTGGCTTTGACACGTACCAGCTCAGTGACCTCAGACGAGGAGTTTCTCTAAGCTTCAGGTGTCCCCATGGGGAATTAAATGAGATAGTGTAAAGCTTCTATAATTTAGGTGTGTTAGAGGGAAAGGGTTAGTAAATTCACTAGCTTAGTACCAATTCCAGCTGCTTGGTACTCTGCGTGGTTCACAATCCTTCAGAATTCCTTGAAGGAGTGTTTGTTGAGGTAATTTTGTGAGCTTAGTATTGTTCTAAGGGCTAAAGGTGCAGTGATGAACCAGACCCTTACAGTTCCTGCCCTGGGATTAGACTCAACTTAGAACTTTTGTGAACAGATCTCACTGTCAGACCTACTTTTGAGCTTAAGATTCTGTGATCTGGGAGTGACAGCTTCATGGAGACAGGGTTTTCTTTTGGAGTGATGCAAATGTCTTAGAACTTGATAGAGGTAGTGATGGCACTACTAAATGGCACTGAATGTACTAAATGGCACTGAACTGTACACTTTACATGGTTTGTTTTATGTTATATGAATTTCACTTCAATTAAAAAAAAAAGATTTTATGATCAACTCCCTGGAGCTTCACCTCAAGCTGTGATTCATCCTGGGCCTGATTCATACTGATCTTAGGTAATTTCTTCTCTGAAATTTTTTTCCCTTTATTTAGAAATGTCTTTGAAACTCATGGGTTGGGCCAGAAAGTAGCCTATGTAATGTGTCGTCAGCTGTCTTGCAGAGTGTTTTGCACATGTGATGAGTTAATAATAATTCACTATATCTCCCAGGAATGCCTACTTTCTACTTCTGCTTCCATTCTTTGATCCAGGGTGATGATTCTTTTTCCAGACACTCTTTGGAGGGCTCCCAGGGAAGGGAACAGAAGGGCTGAAGGTGCTGAAGGTGAACTTAGCTTCAGCTTGCGTTTCCTAGGGCTGTCTTGCCACAGAGAGTGTGCATCTTTGTGTTAAAACTCTGCTAAAGGCAGAACAGAAAAGTAGCAGGGGCTCCAACAGAAAGTCCTCTGCCTTGTGCCAATGTCCTTTCTCTATACTCCCCTGAGCTAGAACAGTTACGATCACTTCCCATAAAACTAAACAGCTATGTGTTTGCCTCATTGACAAGGCACGTTTGAGGGCCATTTAGGTGGCATGGCTGAAGCAGATGTGAGAGAAAGCTTGATTGAGTTAGTTGTCTTAAAGGGACACAAGTCCACCTTTCTAATGGGAAATCCATTTGATTCAGGCATTTGGCATGAGTCTGAATGCCTGAAAAGAATGTCTTGGAGAAAGTCTGAAGCAGACATTTGTCTCCCCATGGCTGGTATGGATGTCTCAGATTCAGTCAGTTCTGTGGGGTTTTTCTATTCCATCTTTCGGTCTCTGGTGGGAATGTGTGGTGCGGGCAGGGACAGAAACAGAGGGTACGGGGAATGAGTGGCAGAGAGAAAGAGAATAAATAAGTGAGAAAGAAAACAGTTTATATCGGCTGGATATGATTTATGCTCATAGAATCAAAACAGTACGTAGGAGAACGTCGTTCATACTTAATGGTAGTAAATCAGTTGGTTAGAAATAAGGCATTTAAGTGCTTATGCAATGTAGACAGGAAAGACTGAAAAACTACTGGTTCAGGCTCTGCCTCAAATATTTAGCTTCTATTTTTTTTTTTATCTCAATAGCACCAGATAATTTATTATAGGAGGCTTGAGAAATTCTACTCTTTCCCCTTATTTTCTTCAAAAAGTATAATTAACTTTGTCGAATATCAGTTAGTTGTAGATATATGGCTTTGTATCTGGGTTTTCTATTTTGTTCCATTTATCTGTGTCTCTATTTTTATACCAATACCATGCCGTTTTGGTTACTATAGCCTTGTAGTATAGTTTGGAGTTAGGTAGTATGATGCCTCCAGAAAAATAAACAAATAAACAAATACACAAAATTCAAAACCCGGTACAAAATTTAATGTAAAAAAAGTGTAGTTAGATATTCGCTTAAATCACCCAGATGCTGTTTACCCTCCTACTGTAGGATTTTTAAAACTTGGGTTAATGAGCTAATAGGGCAGTCACTTTCATATTCTTTATCCCCAATCCATGGTGATAAATATATTTTATATCACAACGTAGAATACACAAGCAAATCATACAGTTAAATAAATATTCCTTTGATATATCTAGATATTAAAAATAATTACTGAGACAAAAATTTCACAAAATACTACCCATCTTATATCCATGCTGTATTTTATATTGTTCTATCTGGTTCTCTTTATTCTATCATTTTCTATACTGTCCTCCAATTTCATGTCACAAGGTACAGCATACAACACACTGCTGTAGGGAACCCATGGACCAGCTTTGGGGTCCCTTTGAACCCCTGAACCAATGTGCTAGATTTCTATTAGGTCGTGTGCATTTTTCTGGGAAGAGCATTTGTGGTACTTGACAAATATTTCAAAGGTAGTTTCAATGAAACTACCCAGAAAAGCTGAAGAACTACTACTACAGAAGGTCTTTTGATAAGTTGTAGGGTTATTTTGATAAGTTTGTAACTCACTTAAGTTCCAATTTAATTTAAGACAATATTAATGCAAATAGTGACTTAAATTCTTTCCCCTTTTGGTGGGAGAGTTTCTTTTTCCCCCAATGTAACTTTTTAAGCAACAGCTTCACTCTATGTGAAATGAGGTGTTGGGTTAGATTATTCTTAAGTCTCTTGTAATTCTGACTTTACCCAAATACTTTGTTATTATCAAAACAGTAACACATATGTATTGTACAAAATTTATAAACACAGATAAAGTAGGAAAATTAAAACTGCCCATTAAACTACCACATAAAAAAATAAGATTTACATTTTGATGTCTATCCTCAGGTCTTTTGTTTACGTACAAATGTATATACTTTATAAACCACCTTTTTTCATACTGTAGTATAATCTATTTTGTAACATTTTGCTCACTATAGCATCATTTCTCTGTCATCATATATTTTCTATTGTATTATTTTTAAAGCCTGAAGATACCTGTAAAATATTTAATTGTATAATTTAACCGATAGCTAACACTGAGCATTAGTTTACCTCAATTTTTCTCCCATAAGCAATATTACAATGACCATTCCTTCAGCTTTTTACATTAATTTGATTTTTAGTCTAAATTAATTCATATACATGGAATAGCTGGGTCTAAAGGTGTAAACGTTTTTGAGACTTTTGATACCTGTTACAATTTGCCCACCTAAAAGGTGTACTTAATTCTAGGTACTGTCCTGGTCTTCCAGATGCAATGTTCCTGTGGCCCCATGAACCCTGAGTACTGTGTAGCATCCAGGTGCATCTTTAGGCAAGAGAGTCTTTTAAGTTTCCCTTCACAGAGAAGTGTTCAATAACATGAGGATTTCATTTGGGACTGAATCTGTGTGGGTAGTAAGTTGTTTACCTGATAGTAATTGAATCCAATCCTTAGCTGAATTGGATGTGCTGGTGATACCTACCTAAGGGAATTGCTGCAAGTCAAGTCAATAAAGCAATTTCAAATGGAAGAAAACCAGAACTTCCTTTTTAAAGAACAAATAGACAAAGGACTTTTCTTTTGAAACATTGTTAATTAAAATGGAGTTTGAAGAACCCTTGAGCAGTGAGAAGCAGATTTGGTATTTCTCAGAAATCATCTTTTATGAAATGTGACTTGAATTTCTGTTTTCTGCCTAATCTGAACAGAGGCCTAGCAGCAGTCCCTTCCCTACTGTGCACCTCCACCCCACTAGTGTAGTGGGTTTCACATGGGATTCAGGGTAAATAGGGAAGCCATGAGTACATAAGCTGGGAAATGCCACAGCATGTCACTAAAAGGAAATTTAGTTTGCATGATTTAGCTTGGCTTGGTGATGGAAGTAGTTTCTCACCTCACAATAACTGAAGCAATATTTTGCCTTTCTCCAAGTGTGAAGAGAATTTTGTGAAGTTTAGATTTTTTTAATTATTTTTTATTTTAATTTCTGAGGTACATGTGCAGGATGTGCAGGTTTTTTACACAGGTAAATGTGTGCCATGGTGGTTTGCTGCACCTATCAACCCATCACCTAGGTATTAAGCCTAGCATGCACTAGCTGTTTATCCTGATGCTCTCCCTCCCCCGACCCCATCGCTGACAGGCCCCGGTGTGTTGTTCCTCTCCCTGTGTCCATGTGTTCTCATTTTTCAGCTCCCACTTATGAGTGAGAACATGTGGTATTTGGTTTTCTGTTCCTGCATTAGTTTGCTGAGGATAATGGCTTCCAGCTCCATCCATGTCCCTGAAAAGGACATTATCTCATTTCTTTTTTATGTCTGCATAGTATTCCACGGTATATATGTATCACATTTTATTTATCCGGTCTCACTGATGGGCATTTGGGTTGATTCCATGTCTTTGCTATTGTGAATAGTGCTGTAATGAACATACATGTGCATGTGTCTTTGTAATAGAATGATTTATATCCCTTTGGGTATATAGCCAGTTTTGGGATTGCTGGGTCAAATGGTATTTTGGCTTCTAGATCTTCGAAGAATCACCACACTGTCTTCCACAATAGTTGAAGTAATACACATTTCCACTGACAGTGTAAAAGTGTTCTTATTTCTCTCCAACCCTGCTAGCATCTGTTGTTTCTTGACTTTTTAGTAATATCCATTCTGACGGATATGAGATGGTAAAGAAAATTATGTGAAGTTTGGATTTATAGAAGTAAATGTTTCCATCTTTTCCCAGTGTGAATAATAATGCTAATGATCCAGATGCCACTGGCCTGTCCTGCTTATAACTGCAGTGAGAGTCACACTGAGAGTAATGATATTACTGACTCTTGCCCACATGCATACCATGTGATCTTAGCCACAGAAAAATTTCCCTCAGTTCCTGGAAGTCCCTGGGGGCTTGCGAATGCCAGTATGTCACCCAGAGCTCCTTATCAAAAAGGGCTTCTTTGATTTTCCCATGTCAGCCTTCTCTTCTCAGGGCCCAGGACTAAGCCATGTGTCTAGGCAGGGGTTAACTTGCGCAATCTCTGTTGGTTCACAATCACTGTTTGCCTCCAAATCTGGGTCAGGTTGGTGGCCCAGCTGTCTGTCACCTTACAATAAAATCAGTTGCTGGAAGGACCCCACGTCTCTCATGTACAAAGATATTTGACAGATCCTCCACCCCGACCCCAAGTCCACTAAATGTGCTCGAAGATATTGGAATCCAGATTCAGGCTATCGGTCAAGTGAATTAACCTAGGAAACAGGCACGTTTCCGATGAGAGACTGAGGCCCCGAGAAGTGAAATGACCCACCCAACTAGTAAGTGAAGATTGCTCTCAACCTAAAATTCTTGTTCCATGCTCTTTTTAAAATTCTTGATACTTAATTGGAGTCCAGTGTCAGCCAGTATAGTGCCAGGGCTGGTGGGTTTACCAACTTAATATAAAAGTCCTGGCCAGGCGAGGAGGCTCATGCCTATAATCTCAGCACTTTGGGAGGCCGAGGCAGGCTTATCACAAGATCAGGAGCTCAAGACCAGCCTGGTCAACATGGTGAAACCCTATCTCTACTAAAAATACAGAAATTAGCTGGGCATGGTGGTATGTGCTTGTAATCCCAGCTACTCAGGAGGCTGAGGCAGGAGAATTGCTTGAACCGGGAGGCAGAGGTTGCAATGAGCCGAGATCGTGCCACTACACTCCAGCCTGGGCTACAGCGTGAGACTCCATCTCAAAAAAAAAAAAAAAAGTCCTACCCTCAGGATTTTAAACCCTTACCTGAGGCATTAGCCACCCCCTTTAGAACCTGGTCCTCTCCTTGAGGAAGGATATTTTTCCAACTGAATCCTCTGGGGTGCAACTGAACTTCATTCGGTAGTCCCTGAAATTCTAATTGCAGATAATAGCTATACCTCAGAATAGGTGTAGGCTTAAAAGTTTACTGAAGAATTCTCTCCATATTCCCCAATCCAGAACTAAAGAGAGGCCTGAGAGAGGCCGTCTTGACTGTGGAGACTTTAACCTCCTCGGCTTTTTGGGGCCGAAAATTGGTCCAGTCTCCACGTCTTTTTAGACGATTGCTAATAGCTGTATTTTTTTGATGGAAAGTCAGAAGTCATTTTTTTCTTTTTCCCTCATCCATAGTGTTGCTTGAAAGACATTTGGGGACTTTTCCATGACTACTGTGATTAATTCAGAGTCTGAGGGAGCAAGAAAGCCACCCCCAAAGGGGAAGCATAACATTTATAGAAAGGATTGAAGCCCTTTAAAGGCAGGATATAGGAAGGCTTTGAGACAGAGTTATACCTTAAAGTGACCACTGTGGCATTGGCTATTTTGGGTGACCTGGCTGGAGAATGGCAGGCCCCTCACAACTTTGTCACGGGCTGCCGTTTGCTGAAGATGTGGCCCAGCCCACAGGAACATGTTTAAAGATTGCTGGCACATGAAGCACATTCTTTACGTTTTGAAATGTTTTACTGTGCTTCCTTGACTTGCCTTATTTTCATAAATTTTTCTTTCTCTGAGGAAAATTTGAACACCTCTCACTTTTCAAATTTCAGTTTTTATGAGGTTGACATTTTCCTTAGTGTATTGTTGGCTATAAATTATTAAGATATATTAAATAAGGATTTGCCTCCTAGGCCCCAAACATCCTATAAAATGGATGGAAAATAAATGATTTAAGAAGATTCTAGCTGATCTACAGAACCCGTTACAAAAATAATGAAGCTCAGAGGAATGCAAAAGTAGAAAATGGTCAACGTTTTAAACTTAGTATTTGCACCCAAACACTGAGTTACGTTTTACAAAAATTTTTAATTGTAGAATTCTGTAGTAACCTAAAAGTCAAATCCACGAAGATAAAAAGACTAAGACTGGCCGGGCACTGTGGCTTATGCCTGTAATCCCAGCTTTGCGAGGCTGAGGCAGGTGGATCATGAGGTCAGGAGATCAAGACCATCCTGACCAACATGGTGAAACCCCATCTCTACTAAAAAATACAAAAATTAGGTGTGGTGACACATGCTTGTAATCCTAGCTACTTGGGAGGCTGAGGCAGGAGAATCGCTTGAACCTGAGAGTCGGAGGTTGCAGTGAGTTGAGATCATGCCACAGCACTCCAGCCCAGTGACAGTGTGAGACTCCGTCTCAAAAAAAAAAAAAAAAAAAAAATTAAGATTGCACAGTAATGTTTGCACATAAACATATTCCTTTTTCCCTTAACAGATCCCTGCTGTTCTCAATCCACTCCTTGCTGTTTTAGCTACATAGCCTTTCTGGTGTAGACCTACTCCAGGATGGTCCCTGTGATCCCCACCTCCCGGTCTTCATGCCCTTGTCTGATCTTCTCTTGAAGTGGGACCTGTGATTTGTTTCTAATCAATCATAGCAAAGGTGATGAGCTATCACTTCTGTGATTATATTATAGAAGATTGTAATGTTTAATATGGAGGTTCCTCAAAAAAACTAAGAATAGAACTACCATGTGACCCAGCAATCCCATTCTGGGTATATACACAAAAGAAAGGAGATCTGTATATAAAAGAGATACTTGCACTCCCATGCTTAATACAACCCTATTCACAATAGTCAAAATATGGAATGAACCTAATGTCCATCAGTGGATGAAGGAATAAAACAAATATATTATATATATACACACACAATGAAATACTATTCAGCCAGAAAAAAAGAAGGAAATCCTGTCATTTGCAACAACATGGATGGAACTGGAAGTCATTGTGATAAATGAAATAAGCCAGGCACAGAAGGGCAAATATTGCATGTTTTCACTAAAAAAGTGGATCTCATAGAGGTAGAGAATAGAATGGTGGTTACCAGAGGCTGGGAAGGGAGAAGGGGAAATGAAGAGAAGTTGATTAATGGTTACAAAACTATAGTTAGATAGTAAGAATGAATTCTAGTATTCAATAATACAGTAGGAAAATTATGGTTAACACTATATATTTCAAAATAGCTACAAGAGACAAATTGTAGTGTTCTCAACACAAAGAAAAGATAAATGTTAGAGGTGATGAATCCACTAATTACCTTGATTTGATCATTACACATTGTATGCAGATATCACATATACCCTCAACATAGGTACAACTATTATATATCAATTTTTAAAGACTGTCATGTTTATCTTGCCAAGAAACTCTCTTTCTTTCTGGTCATGCTGGGAAAGCCCATGTGGCAAGGAACTGAGGGTGGCATCCAACTCACGGCCCTCAGTCCAGCAGCCCACAAGGAAATGAATGCTGCCAACAAGCACATGAGTTTGAAAGCAGGCCCTTCCCTAGATGAGCATCAGATGAGACCACAGCCCTGCCCAACATCTTAATGGCAGTTTGTAAGACCCTGAAGCTGAAGACAAGCTAAGCTGTGTTTGGATTCCTGACCCACGATAACTGTAAGATAATACATTTGTTTTGTTTAAGCCACCAAGTTGATTGTAAAATTGTTGCACAGCAATCGATAACTAATATATTTTGGTACAGATGTATCCCCTGAGACTTACATTCATATAATCATTTAATCATCCAATTATTAAAAGTGCCTTGAGCATCCACTACAATGCCAGGCTTGGTGTTAGGTGCTAGAGAAACAAAGAGTAAGTGTGTCATAGCCTTTTGAAAACTACATTAGTAATGAATGTTGCATAAGGTGCTGGAGATGTGGTGGCAGGAGTAGTCCAAGTCTCTTACAGGAGCAAAGCAGCAGGGGACCTAACCCTTCAGGTGGTGAAAGATGAAGAGTGATGTCAGGAATGACTTCCTAGCATCAGATACTTGAGCTATGCCAATAGTGACGAGGAGATCACCAGGTGAGATGCGAGAGAGGATGCAGAAATGAGGAGCGCCCAGATAGAGAGGGGACAACATTGGCAAAGGCACTGAGGTTCTGGAAACTGCCAGCCATGAAGTGAGACAGTGAGGGCTGAAGTACTGTACATAAGAGATGGATAAGGGCGAGATAATGAAGGCTCTGTATACACTGTTAAGGAACTTGGGCTTATTCTATAGGCAAAGGGGACCATTGAAGAGTTTAAAGAAAAAGATGAGGACACATTTGTACTTTAGAGGGACAACGATGACTTCTTGGGAGTCTGAATTTGGAATCTAGCTAGTTCTGCTATTTTGCCATAGCCCACTAACAAGCTAACTGATGTCTAAATTAGGACTGTGCTAGAATGGAGGAGAAGGACAAGTTTTAAAAATACGTATAAGAGGAAATCCAGTAATTTGTCAGTGATTATGGTATTTAGAGTGAGAGGCAGAAAGCAGTCAAAGATAACCCCTAGGTTCCTAGCATGAGTAACTGGGCAGACCTTACCAATTAAATAGAAAATACAGAACAACAAGTTTACCATGGAGGAAGCTGAATCAATTCAGTTATGAACATGTTGGGTTTCAGTGCCTGTGTCATATCCAAGGTGAAAATTGCTGTTCAGTAAGCTGCAAGACTTCTTATCTCTTGCTCCACTTTATGGCCTGGCAGTACAGAGGCTGTGGGAGAATGTGTACATTTCCTTAATTGGAGCTATGGGGGAAGAGTTGTCCTCAGAGAAGAGCTTGGTTGTCATTAGACGTGGATGTGGAGAGTGTCCTATAAAATGTAAAGGAGAAGGGTGGTATGTTTCCAATGAAAAGGAATGTCAGGGAGCCCGATAGAAAAGGTTATGAGAGGAAGATTGATAGTGGAAGGCACGCGTAAGCATTAGGAAATGCAAGGGTTTTGATTGAGATGAATGTTCTTCCTTTGTATAGAAGCTATGCCACAAAGCACTGGCCTCTCCCCCTCCATGCCTGTATTTATAGACTGTTTATATTAAGGCATACAGGCCCAGCTTATTGAGTAGGATAATTTGAAATTTGCACTTTCTTTCATTTAGAGTTTTAGTTTTCTTTCATTCTGTTTTTGTTTTGAGCAGATGGTGCAGAACTGCTTCTTCTTGACCTTTAAAGGAACTATTAGGAATAGATTTTAGTCACTTGTCCATTTCTGCTTCTTCACGCCTCTCATCCTGATCCCACCAGCTTAACTCTCAACTGCTTTCATCCCAACTCAGCCTGGGGATGTACCACAGCCTTTTTCCTGAAGCCACTGAGAGCAAATTGCACTCTCCTGACTCACTTTCATCTGGGGGAAGTCATTATTCATTCCTACAGGGTCACCTAAATTAGAAACATAACTATGATTAACTGAAATCTTTTATATCTGTTATTGGCTATTTTTTCTAGTCTGGAAGCATTGGTTCTCCATGTATTTCATTAATACATTCTTACTGTGGACAAACAGCTTGAAAAAGTAAGTAGGAGAATGGCTGCATGGCACTAAAGAAGTGAGAGAACAGAGTTCTAGGCTTCTCCCCCCTTGCCTAAGACAAGGTGACTGATACATTCTGCTGCCTTGGGCAAGCGATTTAATCTTCATGGGCCTCAGTTGCTCTCTTAGTAAAATAGTATAAATTATACATTACCAAGCTTAAGATAGTGAGCTCAACCAAAATCCCTTTAAATCTTTTTTGGATCTAAGACCCTTCCAAAGCCAAGTCCATGGGACAGTGTTACTGTTGTCTACTGCTATGTAACAAACAACTCTGAGGTTTAGTGGCTTAAAACAGCCTTCTTCTTTTCCTCTGTTGCTGTGTATCAGGAGTCAGGAAGGATTTAACTGGACATTTTGTTCCTGATCCTCTTGGCATTCTGTTGGTGACTGGGGCTGGAGGATCCACTTCCAAGATGGTTTCTTCAGTTGCACACCTGATACCTCCATGCTCTTTGGCCTCTCCATCCATGTGCCGGCTCATCCTCCCAGGCCTCTCCATGTAGCTCAAGCTTCTCACAGCCTGGGACTCTCAGGTGGACACTTCTAACATGGCAGCTGGTTTCTAAGAGGCAGTAAACAGAAGCCACAGGTCTCTTAAGGGCTTCACATGTAACGGGCACTGTATCACTTCAGCCATGTTCTATCAGTCAAGGCAGTCACAGGGCCCACCTCTTGATTGCAACACCGCATTGCACAAGAGTGTGTGAGATGGGGATATTGTGGCCCCCTTTGGAAAGTAGGACTTGCCATAGCCAGTGATTTCTTCCCATTAAATGGAGAAAAGCTTGGTTTTAGGAGTCATGTATGTGAAGCACTTGACACAACAGCAAGTGTTTAACACATAATACCTCCTACTAGTCCAGTGAAAACAACAGACAAACAGTAATGAGAGCCAGGACCTCTCTCCCCTCATACAGGGAGGAGGGTGTTTTGCTTAGGAGACAGAATAGATGAATAAGAACATAATACAGAAGACTGAATACTGGATGTGAGATTCTCAAAGTAGACTGACTGAAATAAAAGAGTTGAATGTTTTTAAAATTAAATTATTTCTGACTTCATAATATATGTCTCTAGGTTTTATAGATCTTGGTTGGTTCACTTAAAAAGACAATTCAGAAATGTTTTCAGAGAAGATTTTTAATATACTTGTGATGCATGTCCTTTCTGCTTTTGCTACATCGTGGTTAATGATAGCCTAGTGGCTGATTCTAGGGCATAATTGAGATTGCTGCCTATTTTTTGGCAGCGATTTTTTTGTCCATTTTATGAACTAAGTTTGGGTATTTACATTCATTTGTATACCATTTGTATACAGTGTAGCCATCTTCACTTAAAAGTCCTAATTCAGGTTCGTTAGAAGGTATGTCTACATTTCTTTTAAATATTTTATGTCTTTGGTGATGTGTGAGGTTCAGCTTATGAAGAATTCTAGCTTTGAAGTTGATTTAGAAAGATTGCCCCTTCTATGAATGCATAAAAATAGTTACAATTATTTATAGTTCTAGAAAGGCTGTGTTATTTTATGTGGGGGCACAAATTATGGGAGATTCAGAAGGTTTCCCATTGCTTCCTGTCCAAAAACTGAATCTCGACTTTTTGGTTGCAGATTTTATTTTTAAAATTTTTATATTTAAAATTTATTTTTGGAAAGAGAATGCATTTATATATTTTGCATTTCATTTCATTGGTGTGCCCTAATCTTTTCCCTGGATATGCAGTTTTTGTTCTTGTCACTAGTCACTCTGCATTTTTTCTAGAACTGTGGACACGTTTACAAGATAGTGATTAGGATGTTAAAAGTAAATGGAAGAATACATAAAGAATGGTGGTTAAGAATAATTGATGTAAGATCTGCCCTCTTAGCAGAGTTTAGGTATATAATACAGTTTTGTTAGCTAGAGGCCCTATGCTGTATAACAGATCTCCAGAACCTATGTATCTGTCATAACTTGGACCCTTCAGTCAACACCTCCCCATTTCCTTCTCCCTACAACCCCTAGCCATTATCATTCTACTCTCCGCTTCTATGAGTTTGCCTGTTTTATTAATGTATTCCACATTTAAATGTTCTAGGCCCTCATGAATCTCATGTCACAGAGATCATATACAGAATTGTCTTTCTGTGTCTGGCTTATTTCTCTTAGCATACTATCCTCCATTTTGTTTCAATGGGAAGGTTTCCTCATTTTTTAAGGCTGAGTGATATTCCATTGTATGTTAACAAAAAATGGTTAAGTTGCTGATCAGCCTCCTTGGTAGGAACATGTGTACTTAACTGGGGATGTCTTATAACTTTAGAGTCTAAATAATATTTTAATTGAACAATTTATTTCAATACCTGCCTCCCAGACCTGTGTTTTATGTGTAATCTCAAAAGTAGGTGAATTATCAAAGTGGTATACCAAATAAAAACGAAGCTCTTCGATAAGAGGAACTTCTTTGTGGTTTGTTGCCACTTGCAATGGGACTGACATTCACAGAAGAGGGAAAGGAATACTTGAACAGAAGCCATCTCCTTCTGCTTTGAAATTTCCCATGTCCCGTTCCCCATTGGGCCAGCTTGGTTGGCTTGCACATGGGACAAATATGTGGAACTCACATCCTCTCCCCTGTATGTTGAAAACAAATGAAATGCAACAAAGATCATTTATTCACTTTCTGCTTCTAAATAATCGTGCAAGGCCGGGCGCGGTGGCTCACGCCTATAATCCCAGCACTTTGGGAGGCCGAGGCGGGTGAATCACGAGGTCAAGAGATAGAGACCATCCTGGTCAACATGGTGAAACCCCGTCTCTACTAAAAATACAAAAATTAGCTGGGCATGGTGGCGCATGCCTGTAGTCCCAGCTACTCGGGAGGCTAAGGCAGGAGAATTGCTTGAACCCAGGAGGCGGAGTTTGGGGTGAGCCGAGATCGCGCCATTGCACTCCAGCCTGGGTAACAAGAGCGAAACTCCGTCTCAAAAAAAAAAAAAATAAATAATCGTGCAGCTTTTTCGGAGCTTGAATTGGTCATGACAATTAGTATTGATCATGGCAATCACAGAAAAGAAATGATTGGTGTGCCGTAGTCTGAGTTGATCATAATGTTAGGAGACTGGAACCTGGGGTTTTATGTATGACTGTGTGTATTTACAACCCCCTGGTTTTCCTTGGATTAATTAACTTGATAAAAGTAGATAGTCCATCTCAATGGTTCAGTTTTTGAGGACCTGGTCTGTTGCTGTCACATCCAGAAAATGTGTAACCTGGCATGAGTCTTAGGAGAAGTACGTACCATGTAGCTGTCATCTGCCTGGAAGATGGGGGACCATGTGAGCACAATGCATGCTCATGGAAACTGATTGGTTTTCTATTGTGGTAAAATACACATAACTTAAAATTTACCATGAGTGACATTTAGTAAATTGACAACCTCATGCAACCATCACCTCTATGTAGTTCCAGAACATTTTTATCACTGCAAGGAAACCCTGTACCCATTAAATGGTCTCTCCCCATTCTTCTTTTGCCCCAATCTCTGGCACCACTGAGTTGTGTTCTGTCTTCATGGATTTGCCTGTTCTGGACATTTCATACAAATGGAATCAGGCAATCTATGACCTTTTGTGTCTGGCTTCTTTCAGTGAGCATAATGTTTTCAGCACAACTAATTTTTACTGAATGCCTGTGATGTGCTGGGCACTGGATCTGCAGAGACAAACAAAGCCAACATGTTCTCTGCCCTTGTGAATCTCATGTCATAGTGGTAGACTCAAGCCAAAAACAAAGTAAAGGAACTGATAAGATGACTTTAAATCATGCTAACTGACAACAGACAATAAAGAGTGTGCCAGGCAGTAGAATATGAAGGGTGAGGAAGGGGTTTGCTACTTCAGAGAGGAGTCAGGGAAGACCTCTCCAAGGAGATGACATCTAAGTAAAAAATTTCAAGTTTAGGCCAGGTGCGGTAACTCACACCTGTAATCCCAGCACTTTGGGAGGCCGAGGCAGGAGGATTGCTTGAGCCTGAGAGTTCGAGACCAGCCTGGGCAATATATTGAGACTTTATCCCTACAAAAAAAATTAAAATTAGCTGGATGTGGTGGTGTGTGCCTTTAGTCCTAGTTACTTGGAAGGCTAATGTGGGAGGACCACTTGAGCCCAGGAGTTTGAGGCTGCAGTAAACCATGATCATACCACTGCACTCCAGCCTGGGCAACAGAGTGAGATTCTGTCTCAAAATAATAATAATAAAGTTTAGAGGAGATTAGGTCTGTGAAGAATGGAAGGAAGGAAATTTCAGAGAGAAGGAATAACATTTGCAAAGACCCCAAGGTCATAGAGAATCTCGCAGCCTTTGAAAGAAGGCCAGAGTGGCTGAAGCAGCTGGAAGGACTGGAACAGCAGGGAGGGCTCTGTGTTTTACTCTGAAGGTAATGGAATGTCAGTGAAAGATTTTAAGCAGAGGAAGATTATGAGTAAACTTACCTGGTGCTGTGTGAAACACTCAGTGGCTCTTCCAGTGGTTTGCAGTGGGCAGACAGCTCTATCTTGAGATTCCTAGCCATATGGGATATACAGCTGGGTGCAGCCTGTTGTTAATGCTGAGATAGCCTTCCTACCTCTCTGATTTAGACTCTGCTCTCTGCCTGTGACTAGCCTGGCCTTGTAGTCATTGACAAGCCTTATGCTCAGAAGTCTCCATGACCAGATGTCTCCATTGATATTCCTCCCACTAGCACACGCTATCTCCGAGCCTCCTCTGCAGACCACTCAGCATCCAGTGTTACTCATCTAGAGGGGTTCTGCTGAGTTCTTCGGATGAACTGCATCATTGCAAGATGCTCAGTTCACATGGTGCTGAGGAGGCATACAGTGGGCCCACGTAATTGATATGACTTGGTTGGGATTCAGACATTCTGCTCAGTTCCAGACCACTCGTTTCTGATGGACCATAAGCCCACATTGCTAGACCTTCCAATACATTCATACCTTGTCTATGCTAAGAAAACATGATACTTTGGTCCATTGTAACCCTGATAGGCCATAGCCCTTGAAGAAACAATACAAAATTTGACTTAGTTTAAGTGAATGTTTAAGTAATCTTTTAGAGCACCAGAATATGCATGAAGGACTCATCAGCATTAGCTTGAAATCAGTCTACAGAAAGCAGAATCTGTATTCTGTGTGACTAGCATCTCATTTGGCCCTTTGTAAAGAGATAATGGAGTTTCTTTGCCAAATGTAGTCATATTTCTTCCTTTAAAAGATGGAAGACATCTCTGATTATGTTATTCCAGATCTATATGGACAGGTTTTACAAGTATTGAGACAGTTCTAATCAACAGTAGGAATTGAAATTATTTTCTATGGGAAGTCTGACTTCCTTCCATTCAGTGGCCTGCCTGATATTGAATGATTGACATTCTGATGGCACTGGGGAGATGTGGAAATTGCAGTCCCACGTCTCATTGCTGTCTTTTCTTCCTGACTGTGACAACTGTTTTTAACCCATTAATATGCCTTGAAATGGGTCATGAGAGTCTGTATTAGGGGAAGCAATTTCCCAGTGCCTCCAGGCAGGAGTAACATGACTAGTAAAATCATGACTGCTTAATCTTTCAAGAGGACATATTTGGAGTAAAAGAATACATCTAAACCAATGTTCAGTTTTAAGTTAGATGGCAAAAATAAATACTACAGTCAAACATAAAGGAGTTCTAGACTTAAAATTATACCAGTGTATCTTTTCATCTTGAAATTATTTTCCCTTAAACTATGTATTTATTTTATTTATTATCTATTAAGTGTTTATTGCGTGTTAGATTCGGTTTTAAAAATTTAAATACATCATCTCATTTAGTTCTCCAGTAGTCCTTTGCAGTTCGTATCATTATTGTCCCCATTTTTTAGGTCAGGAGACTGAGGCTTACACACTATTGCCAGATATATTTGAACCCACTCTTGAACTCTGAATTTCAAGTCAGCAAATTCCCATGGATCACCCACTGCTAGGTGCCATGGGAAATTTAAGATGCAAATAACATAATTTTCTTCTGAGGCACTTTTAAAAACTTAAAGGGGTTAATTTTTTTTTCTGGAGAATCAAAAAAATATAATGTTTAATATAGATTAAGATGATTGCATATAGAATATTTATAGGTATGTGTATATACACAGGTTAGTATACATACATATATTTCTTTGCAGCTGAGAGGGCTTAAAAGAAATGATGTCCCAGTAGCAACAAGCACACCTAGCACCCATATCTTGATTTTTAGTACCGTTCTCCAAAAAAAGAACAAGAGATTTTTGGAAAAATGTCTGCTGCTAGAACTGGTAGAGGTGGGAAGTATACAAGATGAGCCTGGAGCATCTTGTAGTGCCTGAAATAAGGAAGTGCTCAAAAAGAAAAACAAAAAACCCACAATGGTTGGAGTATGTCAAAGGGACACAGAAGCCAAATGAAACAACTCCCAATGTCCAAAGCTGAAACAATTTGAGCACCAAAACAAATAAAAGTATTGGATTATAACCTAAAGTGAAAAATAAATATTCATGAATCCATATAAATACAAACAAATGACTGAATAAATTAATATATGCAGGAGAAGAGACAAATTTCACATGCAAAATAATTTTAAATAAATCATGTGGATACTCCATTCTAGAGGGGGGAGAACATAGCCCCCTCCTTAAGTGGGGCTTTTCAGAGTGGCTTCCTTCCTGCAGCATAGCAAGGGGAGAAAAAATAATAACTTCACATTGCAGAAACCTGGTAAATACTATGCAAGCCAGGTAACCAAGGGCAATATCAGTAGTTTCAAGCCATTGATAGAATGTAGACTTGAGATGATGCAATGAAAATGGCACTTTACCTGTGTGATCTACCTACCCAAATGCCATCATCCCAGTCTCATTGTGAGAATAACACCAAACACAGCCAACAGCAGGACATTCTGTAATATACTTTACTGGTACTCCTCAAATCTATCAGGGTTATCAGAAACAAGCGAAGTCTGAGAAATTGACACAAAAATTGACACATGAGGAACCTAAGTAGATGTAACAACTAATTAAAATATGATGCCCTGGATAGGATCCTGGAAAAGAAGGACATTAGTGGAAAAAAGGAAATTTGAATAATCTGCATCAATAGTGGTTCATTAATTATAACAAATCCACCATGCTAATATAAGATGTTAATAATGGGTAAAC
This sequence comes from Ateles fusciceps, assembly GCA_036589455.1. NCBI lineage: Eukaryota > Metazoa > Chordata > Mammalia > Primates > Atelidae > Ateles > Ateles fusciceps. The sequence goes on along the minus strand of JAZHEH010000579.1, from coordinate 2,040,143 downwards.
TTTGTGAGTTGATGGGGGAATATGTAAACACAATTTTTCCCTACAGTTTTTAAAACAGTCTAAAACTGTTTTGAAAAATAAAGTTTATTAATAAAAGAAGTGTGCATGTGAACATTTTACTGTGATTCATGAGACAGGGTCACTGGCTTGGTTCTTGCCCATTTATTTTCGTAATTCATCTGTCTAATTTATCCTGTGCGTGTAGGATGAACATATGAATTTATTAAAGTGGAGATTGTTAGATAAGCAATTTTTGTAAAAGAAAGTCATATAAAGATCCCTTGAACACATCCAACTTTAGAATATGAACAGTTCGGTGAGAAAAAAAATCTGTAGGCAAGAAATGAATCTGTAATGTAATTTTATCTTGTAAATGTCCATATAAAGGTATTAAGATTATTTGTGTATGGAAATACATTTATTTTTTGTAATAGTTGTTTTAATGGATTTTAAATTAGCTTTTGGTCTTTTCTATTTTGCTTCACTAATTACATGAGGCTTTGCCTATTACATTAGATTAATTTATCTCCATTGCGTCCGTTAGGATGGGGTAAAGAGGTAAAAACACAAACTGTTTTCCTAGGATCACTCAGGATCAAAACCAGACTGCAGGCATCTCAATTTCTGGTTTTTGCACTTTGCCTACCATGAATATGTTGGTTGACTTTCAAATCGCATATACTCTTTTAATCAGCTTTTCTCTTATAACTCTAATTTTCATTTTCTCTTGGGTTTTAAAAAGGCAGATTTTATTATGAATGTTCTTTGAAGTAAGAAATGTGAAACCCTTTTCCAGTCTCTTTCCCTCTAAAAAGTATTAGATTGCAAGAACACAGGGGCATCTTCACATTTTCTGTGATAGCCTTAACATAGTCTGTTGTTACATCTCTGATTGCTGGTTTCTTTCCACCACACTGCGGGAGAGGCTGTGTTTCTTCCTTAGCGTAAGAGTTGGCATATAATAGGTGGTCAATAAATGGAATTTCAATAAATAGCAAAGAGCGATTCAGTGGAATTGGCAAGAAATGTAGGTTATTTGTAACAAAAACACTTGTTCTCTTCAGCCTTTTATTGTCAGGTTGCCCAGACTCATGTGCTTTATTGGAAGCCCAAGGTTTCATTGGGGGAATGTGAGTGTCCTAGAAAGGAAGGAAGTGTGGCAAGACTGGAAAACCACATTAGCAGACACGGATATGACCTCAAAATTAGAAAACCATGGCACCTGTATACCTCTGCCTCTTTGACAAATTGTCTTTTTGAATTGGCTTTGTGATTCGTGGGCTCAAATTTGGAACATTGGTGTTTAATTCCATTAATGGAAAATACTTTTCATTTGACTCACGAATATTGTCACTATCGTTATGTCACCTGGCATTTGAGACTGTGACACAAATACCCTCACCAGTTCTATCACCTGTAACGAATACTGCAATTAGCTGCTTTCTCTTTCCTGGCCTCAGTGAGTTCATAATCCCTTTAGTTATCATCTAAAGCCAAATTGCATTTTGCAGAACATGTGCTCCCTGATAATTTACAAATGGTTCTATTACAAAGGCTCCTGTAGTCAAATAAGTTTGAGAAATGTCGTGTTAACAAAGTTAAAGGACTATCTTTATTGGGAGACTTCTGAGAGTCCTGACCCTGTTATGCTCAGAACCCTCCAAATATGGCATTCATCTACCAAGTTTCTAAGACTTGCCTGAACATGGGTTTGTTGATAAGTACAGCAAGAGTGGTTAAGAACTCTAGCTTTAGAGTCAAACTCATCTGGATAATAGAGTCTTAAGAAAGCCCTATGATTAAGCATCAGTTTCCTCTGCTTTTAGGTGGATATACTAGTAACAGATGACCAGGTTCTTATGAAAATTAAATGAAATAATTGTGTGTGAAACACTTGGCACAGTGTATGGCACCTGGGATGTCCTTAGTAAATGGTAGTTAATGGTGATATTAATGTTTTGGAGAATATTAGAGTTCTGCAAAATACACTGTTGGAAACACTGATCTGTAATCATATAGGTTGTTCATTTGATCCAGTTTTACAGAGGAGGTCAATGCAAATTCCTGTGATTAATTCCATGGTCTAATCCTTGCTCTATTTCTAGTGCAAATGCCAGATCTTCAGTCTTACAGAACGTATTGTGATGTAAGTATTCTACCAAAAGGGTCTCATTTCAATACCAGGCCCTGCTTTAGGAACCCTACCACTGGCATATGTAGGGTTTTGATGATTTGGTCCTAGAGATGAGGTTTTTAGTCTATTCAGTTGTATTGTTATGGCCACCAAATATTACCTAGTACCCATTAAATGAGCACAATGGTGTGTAGTCATATGGCATCAAGGTGTAATATGTGGCTCACCAATGTAGAGATGGGGTATCTGGCTAAACTTGATGCTTGTGCTTAATTTAGACATGAGTAATGTTTGTGTTATATTAACAGATGTCCGAGCACATGGCACTTTGTTTGTATTCATTAATTCATTTATTGATTCACAGATATTTAATGATTGCCTCCTATGTGCTGAGTATGGGGACTGCAAAGATGAGGAAGAAGTGGGCCCTGTCTCCAAGGCTGTAGAGTCGCCTGGTGAAGCTGTTCCTGAGTGTGAATGATCAAAGTACAGTGGAGGGAAATGTTCCAAGGAAGGACAGAGAGATGTCTAGAGAAAAGGAGGCACTCAAACCCAGGCAGACAAGTCTCCAAGGTGGAGTAGAAATAGCCATGCAGCTAATGAAAGAAAAGAGCTTTGGGGCCTTTCAATTGGTCTGGTGTAATGCCAGCAGCAGTGGGCAGCAGGGAAGGGGTTAGGAGTGCCGGGATATGGATGTGAATGGAGGCAAGAGCATACCATGATGAAGCCTTGATGACAGTGCAAGGAGTTTTGTAGGAGTTTGAACTCTGACATACTGATTAGGTTGCTTTTAAGGCAGATACCTGGAAGCAGTATGGAGAAGGACCCTGAAGGAACCAAAGTGGATGCAGGGATAGCAGTTCAAGGAGAAGAACCATTCAGGTCTAGGCTGGTGCAGGACAAGGTGCATTTGTGTTTAGGAAAAAGAGACAGGTGCAAGTTTTTAAAAACTCAAGCAACATTGTTCTAAGCACATGAAGAGGGACTTATGAGGCAATGGCTATGGAGATGGAGAGGGAGGAGAGGTTTAAGAGACTTTTAATACTCAGGATTGACAGAATATAGACAGTTTCTTGCTGGTACTATTTTGGTAGAAGGGAGGGAGAAAGGATATTGAGGATGTCTCGGGTTTCTGGCTTTGATGATTGGAGGTACAGTGAGACCATTGACTGAGACCTGGAATGCAGTGGCCAGAGAGAAGGAAGCAGTGTGTTCCCAGAGGATGGGATCCAGTGAGTCAGAAGGGCCTATGAGGTATTCAGGAGGATTCCAGTAAAAAATGCACTGGCACTCTTACAAGCTCTGGGTTGGAGATGTGGACACAGGATTCATCAGCCTATTTGAAGAGAGGGGAAGTCATGGGGGGGGGGGAGTGGTTCAGGCTGAATTGGAGTGACCCAATGAGATGGTCATAGCTAGGATAAGCCAAGTGCCGTTGCAGGTTGATTCCTTCTCAGCCTTAAGAGCATCCTGGCTTGGGTGCTGAATGACATAATTATGCTTGATGGAACCCTAGGACACATCATTTACAGGGAGAAAGGGAGATGGAGACTAATCGCTGGGGAGGTAAAAGGAAATAGCAAGAAGAGTGGTGTGATAGCAAGTGGGGGGAGTGTAGACAAAAGCCAGATGGCAGTGCCTTTGGGATTAAAGGAAAGATGCAGAAACATCATTCCTCCCAGAAGTTTGCCTAGAAGGAAAAAAATGCACAGGTAACTGGAGAGGGGTATGGGGTTGAAAGAGAGCTGCTATTTATTTTAAGGAAGACTCTACAGAACATTTTAGTGGACTGCAGGGTAGTGGAAAGGGAAAGATGAGAGACAGAGGAGAGAGAAATGATGGATAGGATCGCAGAAGAAGACAGAAGGAGATGAAGGGTTCAAGTGGGAGAGGTATGCCTTAAAGAGAAAGTATGGCTTTTTCTTTTTATAATTAGAGGAATCATAGAAAGGATTGATAGGAATACAAATAAATTTGGAAGTAGTTGGAAAGCAGGCCTGGAAGCTGAGAAAATCAATTCTTCACTGGCTCTATTCTCACTATAAAGAAAGAGATGAGGTCATTTGCTGATAGGGAAGAAAAGCGAAGAGCTAGGTGCTTGAGAGGGTGGTAAAAATTTGGATAAAGGGAAAGGGAGCTGACTGAATGCCTCCCTCACAGAAATATTTTTGGGGTGTTCTGAAACTGGAAATCACAAATTTATCACTAGCCCAGTCTGCATCATTTATTTTTCTTCTGCAGCATGTGGCAAGCCCTGTGCTGGTGAGACATCCATAGATGGTTGGGTTGATCCTATTCTGGGAATAGGCTGTGTGTGGTAGAGAGATGACGGCTGAAGAATTGAGGTTGAAGGTGAGTGAGCCCTATGGTGGAAAGTGAAGTCAATGAGGCCAATTAGAAGAAAAAGGACAGTAAAAGGAATCCCAATAGATGGCATGTATTGGTATGGCTGGACTAGATGAATGAAAAAGAGCAGAAATGTTAATGAATTGCCATTGGGTATAGTAGTATCCAAATTTACAAATGCAGAGATGGAACAATTTCCATTGACAACAAAGTCCAGTAGGTAGCCATAGGAAATTGTTGCTTAAGTGAAGTATAGAAAATGTTTGTCAAGTGAGTAGCATGATATTCTTTGAAGTTTTTCACTTGAGCAACCTTTCCAATTATTACTTTGAAATTTACCACTGTTGGTTGGAATTGTACTGGGCATCTGGATCTTTCAATGACTGGCCTAGATAGAAGGCTTTGTTGGCAGTAGGCAAACTGCAGGACTGTTTTCATTTGTAACTCTTGAGAGGTTAAAAAGGATTTGAAGTCAGCAACATTTTAGTGATAATTGGTAATTATTATTAAAAGTTATAGTAGGATGCGGTGGCTCACGCCTGTAATCCCAGCACTTTAGGAGGCCAAGATGGGAGGACCACTTGAGGTCAGGAGTTAGAGACAAGTCTGGACAATATGGCAAACCCCGTCTCTACTAAAAAATACAAATATTAGCCAGGTGTGATGGCATGTACCTGTAATCCCAGCTATTCAGGAGGCTAAGGCAGGAGAATCACTTCAACCTGGGAGGTGGAGGTTGCAGTGAGCCAAGATTGCACCACTGCACTCCAGCCTGGGTGACAGAGTGAGACTACATCTCAAAAAGAAAAAAAATATATTGACAATTGGTCATTAATAACTCGTTTCTACAGTTGTGTTAGCTTTGTTGGATTTTGATTTGGCCAATAGTTACACTAATTTTTAATACGCTTATTAATAAAGTAAAAAATTGAAGAATGAATTTGGGCTAATCATTTGGAGGAAGCCAAAGGGCATTGTCATATTTCATATAAACAATATAATCAGTGAAATGGTAGTCTCAGATAAATATGTTATAATGAATGCAACAAATGTTTCTTTTCAGTTGCCTAGGGATTCATGTCAGCATCCTGGACAGTGAGGACAGAGCATTTTAAAGGAGACTTTGTAGTGGTGCTCAGGATAACTAGAGCAAAAAAAAAAAAAAAAAAATGCCACATAAATCTGGACCCATTTTGTTGAATTATGTTGTTTCATTAGTCATGTAGATTGCTCATACATTACCTAACCATAAAGGGTTAACGTTTTGGGACCAACCTCATCTGGTGCACATTTATTGTGTTACTTTAAATATAATCTAGGACTTGATTTACACATTTGTTGACTCAGTATGCATACTTGAGACACTTCCCAAGCTGGTTGCTATGTTGCTAGAGTCAACTTTCTTTTACTTTGCTATAGTAAACTTTCTTACATGGATTTTAGGCTGCTAATCATGATTTCTAAGTATTTTACATTGTTTCTTGCCTTTTTTTCTCTATTTTTCTATTATGGTAAACTATACTTAACAAAATTTACCAACTTAACCATTTTAAGTGTATTGTTAAGTAGTTTTAAATACATCCATGCTGTTGTACAGCCCCCATCACCACCCTCTATCTCCAGAATTCTTTTCATTTTGTAAATACAAGACTGTATACCTGTTAAATAATGTCCCCCTCCTCCCATACCCTGGCAACCACCGTTCTACTTTCTGTCTCTAGGAATTCGATTACTCTAAGTATCTCATATAAGTGGAATCACACAATACTTGTCCTTCTGTGACTGATTTATTTGACTTAGCATCATGTCCTCAGGGGTCATCTATATGAACTTCTTTACTTTTTAAAGACTGAATAATATTCCATTATATGTATAGGCCACATTTTTTTCTTGCCTTGTTTTTATACTATTCTTTTTTTCTCCAGCTGAATATAACTGCATCTCTATGGGAAAAAAGGCCCTCTTTTTCAAAAACACAGCTTTCTTCTACTGAGTCCAAGACGTGTTAACCAAACTAAAGTGGGTAAGAAAGAGAGAGCTGTGTGTAGGAAAGTTATCTTTGAAATTTAGCTTAGGAAACATTTCCATATCTCACAAGCCACAGGAGTGTCTCTATGGAAATGTGTCTGCCTTCATACCTCTCTGGCAGCTGCCCCACCTTCTGGCATTCCCAAGAGTATTTTTAGCATGGCATTCGACTTGCTGGATGATGTTTCTCAATTTTTTAATTATAAGGTTATTTTATGTTAATTTTGTCATTTTAAAGAGTTTTGCTAACTTTCTTAATGTCCTGAGGCCATATGGAAGCATCTTGCTCCAATTTAAGCTAATGAGAAAAGAACCTTTTACGAAACCTTTAAATCCGCATTGCGCATTTTAGAAACCCAAGTCAGATGGTGGTGTGGAGGTGGTGGTGGGGATGTAGCTGTGTCAGAAATGAGGAACACACCTGCTGCTCTTATTTCTTCTGATCAATTCATTTGCAACCTCCATGCAAAGAAAGTTACAGAAGGAAATCTGATGCACTCACCTGTAATTCCAGTCTTGAAAATGTTCTCGTAAAGCATCCACATCTGATATTTATGCCTCTGTAAGTGGCAGTGCCTAGCTGTTTTCTGAGTGGGAGTTGATTTCTGCTGTTGAGTAAATAGTAGGTGTCAGAGAAGTGTTTGTAATGAAATTTAGAAGGAGAGACATGCCAATGCGGAAGTAATAATAGTATTTACAGAGGAGCACCTTGAAAATAAGGGAAGTTATTTTAAAATGACTTTTTTTTTGCTGCTGCTGTGTCCTTCTCTCCAGATTCCCTTTGAGCTTGGCAGCATAAAGTCTCTTTAGCTCCTGAATATGAGGGCATGACATGGAGCAATTGAAGAAAAAATAATGAATTTGGAATGGTCAAGGTTGCTGTAGGGAGCTATGATTCGGGACAAGACAGGATCACATGCATTGTGATGTGAATGGTCTCCCTGGATTTGTATAGCCTAGTGGCACTGGCTGCGGCAGAAGGGCGCACCTGCGGAAACAATCATTCATTCAGTTTACCCTCCCCAGAGGTGTGTTTTGAGCTTACTTGAAGTAACTTGAGTTCTTTCTGAGTGATGCCTAAAATTAAAATCTTGGGTATCATGGTAAAAAAGAAAACGAGTCTAAGACAACCCTGTTCAAATAGAACTTTCTTCGATGAGGGAAATATTCTATATGTATGCTGTCCAATATGGTAACCCTTGTCACCTGTGGCTTTTGAACACTTGAGATGTGCTAGTGTTACTGAGGAGCTGAATTTTTAGTTTTATTCAATTTTATTTTTTTGAGATGGAGTCTCACTCTGTCACCCAGGCTGGAGTGCAGTGGCACTATCTCCGCTCACTGCAACCTCCGCCTCCCGGGTTCAAGCCAGTCTTTTGCCTCAGCCTCCCAAGTAGTTGGGATTACAGGCCTGCACCACCACACCCGGCTAATTTTTGTATTTTTAGTAGAGAGGAAGTTTCATCATGTTGGCCAGGCTGGTTTCAAACTCCTGACCTCAGGTGATCTGCCTGCCTTGGCCTCCCAAAGTGCTGGGATTACAGGTGTCAGCAGCTGTGCCTGGCCAACTTTATTCAATTTTAATTAGTACAAATTGAAATGAAAACAGCCTCGTGTGGCTAATGACTACAGTATTGGATAGCACCTGTCTAAAAGAGAGCCACTTCCTCAGTTTCTGCCTCCCTCTGTGTTGTTGTTGTTGTTTGTGTTTGTTTGTTTTTTGAGACAGGATCTCACTCTGTCACCCAGGCTGGAGTGCAGTGGCACAATCATGGATCACTGAATGCTGGACATCCCCGGCTCAATTGATCCTCCTGCCTCCCAAGTAGCTGGGAGTACAGGTGCACACCACCACACTCGGCAAATTTTTTACAAATTTTTGTAGAGATGTGGGTCTCACTGTGTTGCTCAGGCTAGTCTCGAGTCCCTGGACTCAAGAGATCCTCCTGCCTTGGCCTCCTAAAGTGCTGAGATTACAGGCATGAGCCACTGCACCTGGCCCTGATTATAAACCCTTCTGCTTCCCACATGTATTAGAGGGGATAACCTTTAGCATGAGGAAAACTGCATATGAGATCCTGGAAATGGTGTTTCTGTATGGGACGCCTGGTCGCTGGCCACGCTTTCATTCTCACATTCCTTAGCTGTCTTTGGAACTCAGCTATTGATTTCCTTGGTCAAGGGGTAAGAGGAGGTTGAGATGTGTAGTTCTTGAATCACTAGCTGGGGTCTTTAGAGGAAGGCTCTCAGCTTTCCTCGGCTACCTCTACAAATAAGAGTTTGAATAGGGCTATATTGGAAGAATTTTTGAGGCCATACATAGTCCAAGGAAGCCAGGGTTAAAGGAAACATGATGGAGTATTGAAAAGAAACCTTACCAGCATCAAGTACCCTTACTAGCCAGATGACCTTGAGTCAGTCACATTCCCTCTCAGAAACTCAGTTTCTCCCCACATAAAGAGGAGGAATAATAGCTGTTCTGCCTACGTGTGTGGCTATTAGAAATCACTAATGAAACAATGTCAACTGCAAAGTGCTGTTTAAATGCTTGTCATCATTCTTGGCCAAGGGCCTGTGCTTACAGCTGTTTTTTGTATTCATTCCCTCTGACTCCTTTCCTTGTTAAGTAGAAAGAAAGCTAAAGTGGAAAAAAAAAAAAGAATTTCATATACTAAAAGAAATGCCTAAAACAATCATATTTTCACCATTGGTTCAAAGAAAAAGGCCTGATGTCTGTTAGACATAAGGTTCCCAGTCCTCTTTTGAACTGGCAAATGTCTGGTAAGGCTGGGGTTCTGGTATGGCTAGGAGTGGGGGCAGTGTCACCAAACTCAGTGTCCCTGATCAGAAGGCCATACACAGAAGAGAGTGAGTCTTGGCCTTGAGGGGAAAGTTCTTGCTTCAGGAGAAAGAGGGACCCTTTTCTGCGACCCAGGAAGCAGCAGCAGTTTACAGATTAGTTCTGCTCCTTGCCAAACACACTCACATTTGTCCATCCCTTTCTGGGTTCCAGTTTTTATTCTGCGGGTTGTGAAAACTGCTTGCTCATTTTCCCACCCAAATGCGTAGCCATGGTCCCCCTGTAGGCCAGTGGCAACACATCATTAGCTGCCTTCAGAGGGGAAAATAATATATGAAGAAGTAGAGGAAATGATTTTCTCATTTCTGCAAAGATAATGAGCATTCCCTAGACCTAGACATTAAAATCATGGTTAGAATCTGCCCCAACTAAATAGTTGAGTGACTTTTTTCTTGTATTCTTTTTCTCAGCATCAAACCATTTCATCTAATGCTAGCATGCTTAGACAGCAGTCTGATGCAAAGTATTCCCCTCCCTCTAAATGCAAAATCAAGTAAGATATTTGTGTGTACCTCTTCCTTCTGGAAAAAAGTGTAACAGATTCATTTCTAGGGTTTCAAAGGATTATGCTCAGCTGAATTGAAATCGATAAATTATTACCTTTTGCTGCATCATGTTCAGCCCACTTTATTATATATTTGCATCTAATACTCTTGATTATATACCTAGGGAGAATGTAACATTGCCATTGAATTACAATTGAGCAGAAAGAGGAGAAAAAAAATTCTATTTTGATGCAGTAATATGATTCAGTTTGATTGTGAATATGACTACTCTTAACTATCTGACCTAAAAATATTTTAACACCTGATTATTATACACATGTCAACAAGGGATCTTGACTCATGAATAAATAATCCCAAATCACTCATTCAAAAAATACATTGAGCATCTCTTGTGCTAGGTACTAGGGAAGCTACGATGTATCAGTCATAGCCTCTTCTTTCTAGGAGCCTGTAATTAGGTGGAAGAGGCAGAATTGTCAGCAAACAATGATGAAACTGCATGATTAGTGCTATTATAAAGATATGAAGAGACTGATGGGGATATATAGAGGAAGAAATTACTAGTTTTCCAAGAGAGTTGGTTAGCAGAGGTTTGATGGAGGACGTTGTAGTTGATCTTGATATAAAGACATATGCTAGGTAAAGAAGGAAAGAAGAGCAAGCCAAGACTTTCTTTCCATAGGGCTTGGGTGAGTGCTTGGCTTATCCTAGGCACACTGCAAGTGTTTAACTTAACTGTGTATGCTTGTTCTCTGAATGTGATCTGCCTGTCCCGAGGGATCCAGCTACAGAGTATCAGCCTGCCTTGTCATGTACATCTTTTATTTAAGCCAGTTTATTCTTGTGTACTGACCATACTCTAACATGAGATTGGATGCCAGCCCAGCCCATATGCCAAAATATGTTTGTTGAATTCACTTTTTCCTTATCTCATCCAGCATGTTCCTCATGTCCTGCGTAGCTCAGAGCTTGGCATGTAGTAGGTGCTAAGGAAGTACTTTTTTTTTTTTTTGAGATGGAGTCTTTTTCTGTCACCCAGGCTAAGTGCAATGGCGCCATCTTGGCTCTCTGTAACCTACACCTCCTGGGTTCAAGTGATTGTACTGTCTCAGCCTCCCGAATAGCTATTACAGGCGCAGGCCACCACACGTGACTTATTTTTGTATTTTTAGTAGAGGCAGGGTTTCGCCATGTTAGCCAGGCTGGTCTCGAACTCCTGACCTCAGGTGATCCACCTGCCTCTGCCTCCCAAAGTGCTGGGATTACAGGCGTGAGCCACCGTGCCCAGCCTAGAAGTACTTCTTGAAATGGGTAAACATAGTTGCTTACTTCAGAGTCTACTTTTGTTTCCTAGAACTGTCATAACAATCATACAATCTTGGTGGCTTAAAACAACAGAAATTTATTCTCTCCCAGTTTTGGAAGCCAGAAGTCTAAAAGCAAGTGTTGGCAGGGTTGTGGTCCCTCTGAGGGCTCTAGGGGAGAATCCTTTCATCTTTCTTCCAGCATCTGGTGGCTCGAGAGTTCCTTGGTTTACGGCTGCATAACTCCAGTCTCTGCCTCTGTCTTCACATGGCCTCTCTGTCTCAAATCTCCCTTCCTCTTTTCTTTAAGGACACAAGTCATTGGATTTAGGGCTTTTCCAAAATTCAGGATGATCTCATCTCTAGTTCCTTAGTTATGTCTGCAAAGACCCCCCCGCCCCCCGTTTTTTTCACACAGGATCTTATTCACAGGTTCTGGGGGTTAGAACACACACATATCCTTTAGGAAGGGTGTCACCATTCTACCAGTTACAGGATGCTGTCCAAGGCCTAAGGCTGAGTGGGGTATAGCAACTATAGAAAGCCTTGGTCAAATAGCTGTTTTGATAGCCATGTTTGGATGGGAGTGGAGGGTAGTGATGAGAGAAGGTTTTTAAAGATGTCTCATTATATTTCCCCTCTTTCTTCTCTGCCTCATTTTGAGGAAGGGTCTTCTGGAAGAGCATTTCAGTGAGTCATCTAGGCCATTCCATGTGGCCGGTCTGTAGCTCCTTTGACCCTAAAGGCCATGCTATAGTCCACAGTAGCTCACTCCTAATCACAGCTGACTTGAGCCGGGTCAGAGACCTGTCCCAAGGGCATCCAATCTTCTAGACTCTCCAGTGGCTTGTAGCTGATGGTCTTATTAGCAAATTGAGGTAATCCACTTATATTTTCTTATTGCAACTTGAGTTTTGGAACTCAAGAGATGGAGTTAGTTGGTAATATACTCTGCAACTGAAAGGTCCCAGGGAGTTCCTCCCAGCTGGGCTGGCTACTGGGCCGAGGGTCAACAGCAGTTTCAAGGAAGTTGGTCAGTAGAGAGAGCTGACTCAGCCACTTGGAGAGAGCATGGTCAGTAGAGAGAGCATGACTCAGCCATGATGGAGGGGCACCTGTGGACTCTGAGAAAGACCAGCCTTGGACCTCAGCCACCTTAGAGTTTACATGAGGCTGTGATTTTGTGTTTCCTATTCTTGAACTTCCACAAAATACAAAAATACACTTACATGGTGTTGGTGTGTTAAGCACACACTAATATATTAAGCATTTTATGTGCGTTATCTGATTTGTCCCTCACTGAATAGATGCTGAGATGGAGACAACAGAGAGTAAGAGACTTGTCTAAAGTCAGTCTACTGGTAAGTTGTAGAGCAAGCCTCAGACTGGGGATCCAGCTCCAGAGCTGTGCCCCGCAGCGGCCCCAGCACCTCCTCTGGTACCCGTGTTTCTGTCCCAGCTTTCATAAGCCTCCCTGGTTTCCTCCTGAAAGAACTGGGTAGGTCCCGATTCTTATATCCCAGAGACAGATGCTGAATTGATTAGCCAAATTAGCAACAAACTAAAACTTCGTGGAGATTTTTGGTGTACTCTCCAATGGGTTAATGTGAATATGAAGGTAATCTACAATAAGCCATGAAGCTGTAGAGATTTTGTGATATACATTTTTTGAAATATATTTACATTCTTCATAATAAATCCATTATAGTTTTTTAAAAATTAAAGCAACCTTGTGTTTGATTAATGTCATGCCATGATATCCTAGCACCTTCAACTCAATCAGCCAACCAATCAGTCTGTTTCACAGTGGCTGAAAACACTGGCCTGACTGTTTTCTCGGCCATTTTCCTGCATTGGGCAGACGTGGCCCCCTGTAATATAATAAAACTATTTCAAGATTAAAGTATTAGAGAAATGTGAGCTTGCCTCAGCTTACTTTTTCTTCAAAAGGAATGGTCCTCATTCTTTGGGAAGCCTTGTGCACAAAGGTATCTTTAAGGGTTTAAAGTCCTAAAGATATTGCAGTATATTGTAATTTAGCTACAAAGTCTTCCAGGATAATACCAGAGATTCAGATTCTGAAATTCTACAGAGAACAGTCTGAGATACCTGATTGTGTTTCTAGAAAAGGGAATAGATTTGGGGTTGAATAAAGCACGTGAAATTACAGGTTATCAGTTTTTGTCTATCATCCATTTATATAATAATAAAAAGAGAGGCTGGCAGAAGATAATACACCCTATTGAGTAGTAATATAGGGTGTGATTTTCAAGTGCCCACTACAGAAACGTGCTTTACTTGATAATTTGAAACAGGTCCTCAGGTAAGCCTATGTCTTTCTCCAAAGTCTGAAATGTCCCTAAAAGAAACACTGTTTCCTGATGAAAATTTAGGTTGCAAAGTGAAAATCTAAAAGTATTCCGTCTAAATTACATACTGGTTGTCAAATCAAACACATAAATACCTGAAAATTAAATGCTCTGAGAAGAGGTATTTTTTTCCTTTTATTTTTTTAAAAAAGAGGCCTGCCTGTCAGTCAAGTTTGAGGCAGGTGGTATTCACATGCAGCCTTGCTTTTGTGTATAAGAGCAAGCATCTGCCCAATCGAGCATCTAATTGGTAATCATGGAGTATTAAGTTAATTATTTGAATGGAGGTTATAACCGATATAATTTCTAAAGCTCTGGATTATAGAATAGTATTTTTATAGTGACAAGAAGAAAAGGGACATGGCTGTGACTACATTACCAAAACATTGGATTGTATAGACGGAGCCACACATAGAGTCACATTAGTGCTGGTTTTGTTTTCCTAGGTGCTTGAAAGGCTCCTGAGGGCCAAGTTATTGTATTTGTAGTTACCACGGTAAATGTAAGTAATTAGGGGAACAGAGCACCTTGGGTTCCGCTGTGCTATTTCTCACTTTGTTTTGCATATTGCTAGGATCCAGAGTGATATGATTGGCATTTGGGGGAAGATAAGCACCATACTTGTGTTGCTTTTTTTTCTTTTTAAATAAGTTGCCGTCTGACAATTATACTTTCTGATATTTATTTAGCCTTTCCATTTTATAAATTACTTTCACATATGCTGTTTCATTTAGTTCTCCCAACATCAAAAGGTAGTGTGATTTCTCTTCCAGAAGCTAAGTTGGGGGAGAGATAATCCCTGATAAACATTGGGGATGGCGGTAAGAGGGGGGAGGCTGGCACGCTGTTCCCTACTGGATGACTGCCTAGCCTCCGTGCTTACCCTGGTGCTTCCAGAGCAGGAGGAGGGAGACTTGCAGGAAGATGGCAGGATGGGGGGGCCTGTGAGGTAAAGGAGTCTAAGATAGCCTTCTATTCTCCATTCAGCCTGGTCTCAGTTTCTGAGAAGTATGGTGGATGGCTCCCTAGTACTTGCGGGTCCTGGAGTTAGGCATGAACGGTAGAGGAGGTCAGGGGCTAGTCTTGCTGGATCCTCTACAGCATGGTGGGCAGGAAGGCACTCGCCAAAGGATGCTATGTGCAAGGCCACAGCCAGGGGCCTGCCCACAGATCTGCCACAGGCCACAAGGGACCAGAGACTGTTTGTTTTTTTTTTTTTTTTTTTTTTGAGATGGTGTTTTGCTCTTGTCACCCAGGCTGGAGTGCAGTGGTGCAATCTTGGCTGACTGCAACCTCTGCCTCCCGGGTACAAACAATTCTCTACCTCAGCGTCCTGAGTAGCTGGGATTACAGGCACTCACCACCATGCCTGGCTAATTTTTGTATTTTTAGTAGAGACAGGGTTTCGCCAGGTTGTCTTAGGCTTGTCTCGAACCCCTAACCCTAAGTGATCCACCCACCTCGGCCTCCCAAAGTGTGGGGATTACAGGTGTGAGCCACTGCACCCAGCCTTTTTTTTTCTTTTAAAGAAAATTTCATCTAGATTATTTTTGTTAAGGAACTAAATCCAGTAACGCCTTTACTATTTGCGTATTTGCAGTTATACTCAATTTGCACAAAATTTATATGCCATATACAAATAGATACACATTCTCTTTACACTATATGCACATAAATTGAAATCTGCTGTTTTTAATGTGTATGTTTAATGTCCTGTTTCGATTATAAGCATATCAAAAGCTGTGATCGTCTCTTCTTCTATTATCACTCTTCTTGGTCCAATCTTGATCATATAAGCTTGGTACATTTTATTGAAAGATCAGTTGGTACTTCAGCTCAACAATGGTCAGTTATAATTGATAACTGAGAAAAAGTTGTTGGAAGAGAAAACAGAACAAAAGCCATTCAGATTGTTCCCACATACTCTTAAGGCTACTAGTTGGTATTTAAATTGGAAAAGCTGTGATTATACATTTTTTTATATGCCCATAGACTTGTATGTGTATCTCCTGAGATGCAGATTAAATTTTGAGAAAATGTTTTGAGCAATAATTTAATATAACGCTGTGGTAGTCTTACTGTAAAACCACAGGGCTTAGTGGAAATTTTTGTTGTATCACCATAGATACCAAAATCTAATTTGATTACTCTTGTGAATAGTTGCTAACTATAATCTGATATTGACTGTTACTTTTCATCAGCTGGAAGTAGTCTGCTAATTGAGCTGGAGGCAAGCCAGGGAAATCTTTCAAAGGAGTAGTTTTATATACAGCAGTTTTAATAAGCCATTCAATGAAACCTTTTATAAAAGCAACAAAGGCAAGAAGGGTCTGGACGCTGTGAGTGTGCTTGATACATCTACCACTGAACGTAGGACAATGCCGGATCTTGTCGGTCACTCAGACCCAACTCGGCAAGGTTAAATAAGAAGAGCTTAATTTATTCAGCAGCCATGAGTATCCTTATTTGCTTAACAACTCTGTCAAAAGCAACCCTCCATGTCCCTGGAGTTGAATAAATGAGCAAGGTGCCTCTTGCATCATTGGATTATGCAGGTCTGTACTTCTAGGAGGAGGGCACTGTTTGCTGCCTGATTTTTTAATCACAATTAAAGTAGTATCAGATACCTTCACTGGGAAGAGAGTTTTTTCAAAGAGGCAGCCATATCTTTGCCTTTATCACCTAGGAGCTCCCAAAACACTGTGAATTTTTTTTTTCTTTTTCTTGAGGAAATTGATGCGTGGGGCAAATTGTTACACCAGTGATTTGTGCTTGTTTATTTTAACAAGTAATCTGCTCCTGGCCATGTGGTAGAGTGTGCTATATTTGTTGAGCTTTTCCTGCATGCCGTACATGACTAAGCACTTTAAGTCCCTTATATAATTTCATCCTTATAACATACACTGTCATCTCCTATTGTTGTGATGAAGAGACTCAATTTCAAAAATTTAATAACTGGCCCACAGAAACATAGTATCAGGCTGTACATCCCAGTCTTTAGTCTTTTTAACTGTTCTGCCTCCCACCAGGGCTTGATCATTAGATGGGAGGTGAGTATGACACTATGTGCAGGAAAAGGTGTAAAAACGTTGTCTCATTGGGCTGAAGTGATTGGTGTACCACTTCTGTTGGGGGCCATTGAACTGAAATAAATTAGCATTTATTTCTCTATATGGTTGCATGTAATGGAGATGCCCAGTGGAAAGCACTTGACAGGTATTAGGTGCTAATAAGTAGTCGTTACTGTCACTGGAGTTGCTTTTCGGAATGTTTGGCATGATTTTGCCCAGTCTTGTGCTTCTCAAAGTTATTGTGCTTTTTGGTCCCCCAAGAATCTTGTTAAAATTCTGATTCTGCAAGTCCAGAGCAGAGCCTGAGAGTCAGGAGTTCCAAACTATTCTGAGCCAATGTAATGCTGGTGGCCCAAGGACCACTTTCTGAGTATCAAGGGCTTCATCCTTGAGCGCAGCAATGGATTTCCCATGAGATGGTGTGTAGTTTTTAACTGAGATACAGCAAAATCACCAGCCCAGAGCAGACATTTGTCCTCGGTCTCAGCAAGAGTGAAGAGCTAGCTGAACTAACTAGGAATTTGGCATTTTGATAGAAATGAGAAGAAGTTGGGGGAGGGAATAGAAACGAAAGAAATGCTGCAAGTGAAGGAAATACATCTTGCTAGGAAACGTGAAAGTAGTTGGAAAAAGTTGCTCTGAAGTGTGAACAGGTTATCGTGAAAAGATCTTGGTAGGAAAACCCCAAAGACAAACTGTCCCAATTCCACATTGCATTCATTATCAAGGCCTCTACTAATGAGGCAATTAAGGTTGCTAGGATACAGACTAAGGAGGCGCCCACTCTCAGGGCCCATCCTCTGTTTGCACAACCCTGAGAGTGAGTGCCTCATTAAATTTTGAGCCCTAGTCACTTCATTCTCCTCACCCCCTGTTCTATCTAACGTTGTCAGACTGGAAGGGATCTTAGTAATCACCATATCCAGCCCCCTATTTTATAGATATAGAAACTGGGCTCCAGGTTAAATGACTTGTTCAATATAATTAAGAGTGAAATCATATTTAATGGATTCCAAGATGCACATTTCTCCCTGACAGCTGAACTGAGGTCAGGATTGTCTTATCATTGATGGCTTTTGACTTCAGTGTCATAGTTTGATTGGCAGTCTTTCACCTTTCTTCGTGGTATAAAAATAATAATGGTGCATCTTACAGGGGATCGGTTCTTATGTACCATGAAACACAGTATTAGAGAGCAAGGCCCTCTGCCTCCTGATTCGGTGCTCCTCTGCTGCACACCTGGTGACAAGATTGTCCTGATGTCTGTGTGATTACTCTGATGCTCTTGGAGACAGCTTAGCATTGTGGCTGAGAGGATGGGCTGTAGAGCCAGACTGCCCTCCTACATACCAGCCATCTAACTTCTGCCCATGCAGCTTACTCCTCTGTAAGTGAAGATAGAAAAAGTGTTAACTACCCAGTAGTGTCCTTGTGAGAGTAAAATGAATTAATCCATACAAATCAGTTGGAACAGTTGCTGACACATAGTAAGCACTCAATAAACATACTGCTGTTATTGATTGATGACAGTCTCACTGACCAAGTCACCCTGGACCCCCGATGGTGTCTGTACAGTAACTTGGACCAAATAGGTGTTCCTCTGTGCATGCCATATGAATATAACTGTATTGAGAATCCTGTTAAACCCTGGACAGGATTTCTGAGTATCAGCATAATTCACTTTTTATGATTACTACAAAGAGAAACTATAGCATTTCCACCCATAAAGGGTGTTAAAAATATAAATTGACAAAGATTTGTCTTGACTGTACAGATGTTGGTCTGTCTGCAAACAGAGCTGTACCAGGTGAAATCCACGACAGTTCTGCAATCTTCTGTTGAGAGCCATTATTGTTTTAGTGCTAATCCCACAATGGTCAGGGAGTTCTGACTAGATAGCATTTGTTATGAGCCTTGATCAGATGAGACATGGTTGACCACTGTGCCTTCCTTTACCCTGCCTCCAGCTCTGCAATTATTATTTGTATTAGCTCCGTTTTGTGATTGCCTAATACAGTCATCTTGAAAGTGATGGATGTAGACAACATGTTTGTTCTTCACACTTATTCTTTTTTGTTTTTTATTGTACTTTGGGCTCTGGGGTACATGTGCACATCCTGCATCCTGCAGGATTGTTGCATAGGTACCTACATGCCATGGTGGTTCACTGTCTCCATCCCTGCCCCAACTCCCGTTGCCTACATCAGGCATTTCTCCCAGTGTTACCCCTCCCCAGCCTCCCCGCTGTTCCTCCCCTCCCCTCCCCCACCACTCCCCGACCTAGCCCAGTGAGTGTTGTTCCTTTCCCTGTGCCCGCGTCTTCTCGTTGTTCATCGCCCACCTATGAGTAAAAACATGCGGTGTGTGGTTTTCTGTTCCTGTGTTAGTTTGCTGAGAATGATGGTTTCTAGATTCATCCATATCTCTACAAAAGACACGAACTCGTTGTTTTTATGGCTGCATATTATTCCATCGTGTATATGTGCCACATTTTCTTTGTCCAGTCTATCATTGATGGGCATTTGTCTTCACACTTATTCTTAAATTTTCTCCTTCTTTTTTCTTTTATGATTGCTGTGTTTAACTAGGTGATTGGAGAATTTGGGTTAAGCCTCTCCTAAACCTCTTCCCTTCCATCTGGCAGGATACAGTTTCTCCTCCTGAACTCCCAGGGTACTCTGCAACTGTCTTCTGACATTGATCATAGGCTTATGTGTTGGCTTATATGTTTACTTGTTTTGTCTGCTGCTCTGCTGCTTGGTTATGAGGACCCTCAAGGAAGGGATCTTGGCTCACTCTTTATCACCCTACAGCAGCTGGCATAGTGCTTTACGGTTCTTAGTAGACATTCAATGAATGGATACCTTTTGGGTTCTGAGTAGATCTGGGATACATTTATTTCACTCAGTTCACATATATTCTATAAATAGATAATAGCTCATCTGAGGTTATGCTAACCTCCCTAATTATCTGCTATATAAAGGCAGGGCAAGTTATTCTCCCACAACATAGCAAACTTTATCCAGCCTCTATAAGCTGCATTACACATCAATAATAGCTGTAATAGGATAACTTGATTGATAATAGATGACTTCAGACCAATTTGCTTCTAACACCCAGATTCTATACAATGAACCTCATGTAGCACTGATGCTCAGCTGTCAGTGAGAAAATCTATTCCATTGGTGGTGAGAGTTTCAAGAGGCTGAGCCTTGGAAGGCAAATTAAGAGAGGCTCTTGCTTTCTGTGACGTAGCTGTGAACACGAAGGTGCAGGCTGTGCAGGGCTCCTGGCCACAGGCAGTCTAACAGATCCCATAAATGGAATTTTGGTCTTCCAGAACTGACAAAATAGGGAACGCTTTTGATGAACTTTTTTTTTTTTTTTTTTTTTTTGCGAATGCTCTAAAAGACACCTCAGACTTCCTGCCAATCTTCGGGTAACATTTACTAAGTTTACAACTGATTTGTCTTCTTAAATACATTTTTTCCTTGATCAGTGGATGTATGTTGGGAAGGGCAGAGCAATCTGATACTGAAGATTAAACAGCTATTTCTATTTGAAAGGAACTCTACAGTTCAGATGCTCAGGGATGTGTCTTGCTTCGAAGTTCTTGTAAACGTTCTTAAGGAAGAGGGTAGGTGTTAAAAGTTCATTCATTCCTGAGGCGTTTCACGGTCTCTTATTTATCTCTTTCACATCCAAAAGTGTTATCCACACGTTTCGGTTCACTGTGTTACTTTGCATCAATTTAAGGTGAAAAAGGCTATTCCTAACTCAGTAAGTTGGGAAGAGGCGTGAACAGAGGAGCAGATTAGGACAGTTAGACAAATTTCCAGCTTCTGGCAGAGTCTTTATTTGGTGACTTAAAAAAAAAATACTTGCAGTGTTAAAAATTCTCAAAATATAAACCATAATCTCAATTCAAGATAAGAAAAATAACAGGAGGTTTTATTTTTCATTATCTGAATAACTTCTCTTCAGTTTTCATGAGTACCAATAAGTTGATTGTACTTAAATCCCCTTTCTAACAATGCAAGGTGAGTAAATAATTACAGCATGCAACCTTGCAGATTACTTCAAGCCTACAGACATATTTTTTGACTGAGACTTTAGATTCAGTTTTTCTAAGACTTAGACAAATGCAAATTTCAACCAGAGAGAAAGCACATAGTTGTATTCTAGTCATTCTTTCTTGAAGTGGTTTTTATTTGCAAACAGATCAACTAAATGTGTGGTTCGTAATGCATACAAGAATGAGAGAATCACTTTTCATGGGCTGGAGAACTTTTCTTTGTATTTCTTTGCAATAACAGCTGGGGGCAGGTCATGAATGTATCTCCTGTTTCCCCCATCCCACCTCACTGTGCTTACAGCATTCATGTTATGGACTAACAACGGAAGGACTAAAAGGCAAAATAGCCTAAAGTGCAATCCACAGCTGACCTCAGCTAACTTTGATTTTTGTTTGTTTTGCTTTTTTGTTCAAAGTGAACTTTTACGTTCATAATTCTCTAGCTTTTCAGTTCCTAGTTGCTACAGATCTTCAGCAGTTTGCCATTCAGTCCCATTTTGTCTGTTCCTTTCTGAAGTTGTGTGTAGCTTAGTGACCCCAGCAAAGCCCTTCCTGATGGCATGCAGCTAACTGAAAGGTGTCAAACTTCCAATTGATAGGAGCTGTTGAACTTGACAGCCTCGGATAGAGGGTGAGTATGAGGCATGAATGACTCAATTTGTTCTTCTCGGTTACTTAGGGGGACTTCATAGCATAGTTCTCTCTATTATTATCAGAAAATAAATTTGCATGAAAATGTCTGTGCATTGCTCTTTTGGCCTTTTCGCAGAAAGCAGATTTACTCCTGCTTTAGGGAGCTCAGTCTCTACTTTCATTTGGCTTGTGGCATTATAGAGGTCAGAGGACATGGCCTATCATTAGCTGCTAAAATCACAAGGCATTCTGCATGACTGTAGCTGGCAAGGTAGCATTTCAGTCCAGTGCAGTGTGCTTTTCAGGTGTCATAGTGATTGCCTTCCAAAGCTTTTGGAAAGGAAAGTTAACATTAACCACCTTAACAAATGGTAGCTTCATTCTAGTGTTGAGATCCATTATTTTAACAAAATGAATGGTTTTGGGGGGATATCATATGCTGAAGAATCAAAGTTTAATGTTAGTCTTGAGTTTATTTGATTTTGAACTTGCTTCATCAGAACTGAATAAATATACGAGAGAAATACCACAAGCTTTAAACATAAACACTAAGTAGATTGAAATCTTGTCTTTAACTTCAAATCATAGTAAAATTAGCAATTCACAAAGGAATTATATATATTCCTCAGCCAATGGTAAGTGGATTACAAGATGAAAATTCCAGCTAATGAGAGCTAATCAATAGACTTTTACTATCCTTGGAAGACACTCCAGTGGCCATTCTGTTGCAGTGATTATGAGAAACAATCACTACCCAGTACACTTTATTCTGAGTGGAATCTGAAACCACATGGTAGGATTAGCTTGATCAGTCCAAACTGACTGACCATGCTTCCCCCCAGCCCAACCATTTGATATGACTTAGAGAGCTCCCTGGTCACTGGATAAAGGATTAGTACCTAGCTACCAAATTCACGTGCAGTTTGCAAAGCTAAACTTTATGGGCCCATCTTCTGATGTTCTTATTTGGGCAGTGCCATGATCTGAGTAACAAAAGATGGACTTTTATAGGCTACATACATTTCAACGTTGAGATTCATTATTTTAACAAAATGAATGTTTCTGGAGGGATACCATATGCTGAAGAATCAAAGTTTAATGTTACTCTTGAATTTATTTCATTTTGAAGTTGCTTCATCAGAAATGAATAAATAGATGAGATAAATACCACAAGCTTTAAACATAAACGCTAAGTAGATTGAAATCTTGTGAATTTCTTGTGAAATCTTGTGAATCTACTTGAATAGAATAGATATATGTAGGAAGTGTGTCATATTATTATATTTCTCGCTCTCCTTTTTTTCTAGGTTGCTTTCAAATGTATCATTGGCATCTCTATATATTAATGAGTTACTTTTCGAAATTCAGCTCTTAATAACACCATTTTTCATAAGTGGATTATATCTTTATTGACTTGTTTTGCTGGAGTTTAATGGAGCTGTTGAAGGATATTATTTATTTTTTGATTTGGGCTAAGATAGCTATAATTGTGAACAGTGTGCACTAAACATGTAAAATTAGCAAAGCAGTTGAGAAATCTAAATGTACCAGATCTATGTATTTCATTAAACTCTACATCTGGCTTAAAAATTATAAAGCAGCCGGGTGGCTCACAACTATAAGCCTAGTACTTTGGGAGGTTGAAGTGGGCAGATCAGGAGGTCAGGAGTTCAAGACCAGCCTGGCCAACATGGTGAACCCCCAGCTCTACTAAAAATACAAAAATTAGCCGGGTATGGTGGTCCATGCCTGTAGTTCTAGCTATTCAGGAGGTTGAGACAGGAGAATCATATGAACCCGGGAGGCGGAGGTTGCAGTGAGCCAAGATCGCACCACTGTACTGCAGCCTGGGTGACAGAGTGAGACTCCATCTAAATAAGATTAAATAAATAAAATAGCTTTGGATCTTTCCCTTGAAACTTTAAAAAAATAGAGTGGATTTAGATTTTTTAAATTAAAACCAGAGCACAAAAGCTATTAATTAGGTTTGCATTTACTAAATTGAACAACTGTGGTTCAAGACAGTGTTACGCTTCGAATTTTCTTTTCTATACTGGGGTCTTGTTATATTGCCCAACCTGGACGCAAACTCCTGAGCTCAAGGGATCCACCCACATCCGCCTCCCAAGTAGCTAAAACTACAGGCACATAGCACTGTGCCTGACTATGCTTAGAATTTTCTCTTTTCCTGACTTTAGGGTGGTAGAAAATTCAGCAGGATGCAGAGTAAATGTGTTGCAAAAGTTTGGAAAAGTTAAGATAGCTGTGTATTGGAGAAAAAGAACAGAATGTTTTACAAAAAAAGCAACTGGGGAGGCAATTTGGAAAGGGGAAAGATGAAGATACATAATAATGCTAATCGTAACATGGAGAAAGTATATTTTTCCAAAGAAAGATTATAATGCTTGTTGTTTTGATGAAGTGAACCAAAAAATTCCAACCAAGGATTCAGATTCACTTTTCCTCCCAAAAGTAACTAGAAAGGTTCTTGTCTAAAAGATTTTGTTATATTACGGGGAGAATGAAATTTTTCAGTACACTCAATATTATGCAGAGTGAAATATATAGATTGATGAAAAGAGTACCTTCAAAATTTGTAGGATGTTGTGTGCATTCAGTAATTGGAGCTTTCCCAGCTATTCACAGATTGTGGTATTTCCAATTCTTTTTGTTTCATAATCGCAACTAGTAATTATGAGAAAATAATTTAAAACTGTCCTCTCTGACCTAATTAATATTACATTGTGCTAGGGACTACTAGCTGATAAGTTCGAGGGCTTTGACGCGAAAAACCCGTTGTTGGTTGTATGTTTCAGTTAACGTTCATGATGACTTTGTCTTGCATGAATTATTACTTAGAGTATTACTGACCCATATTAATGGGATCAAGACCAATACATCTTCCGTAAGGGAGAAGTTTTGCATCACTGAACAATAAAGCAGGACAGCATAGTTTGTGGAAAAGAAGATTTAGAACTACATAGCCTGTTATTTCACTTTCTGTGACATAATTGTAGTGAACTCTTGAACTTGTAGGGAATATATGCAACATTGAGACCAAAGAAGTAATGATATTTTCCTCCTTAGATGATGTAATGCCTAGTGTCATGGTGCCATCACATCACCACACTGGCTGAAAAAGCATTTGGGAAAAGTCAAGTCTGCATGTCTGACTTGTGAATTACATTGACTAAGCCTAAACTTAATAGCCCAAGGATGCTAGAGGGAAAAGAAGAAAGGGAGAGTTAAAATTGCTTTGAATTGAAATTGGAAAAAGATGAGAACCTTTGTAGAAACTTAAATCATCCCAAAACATGACTACCAAAAGCAGCATTTCTAGGTGTAGTTTGATTTGTTTTTCATGATGACTGTCATTGGTTCATTCAGCAAATGCTCACTAGCACCTACTGTGAGTCAGCTATTGTATTAGGCACTTGGGATACGGCAGTAAAAGGGAATGGGAAAGATTCATTCTCTTGAGCTCACATTCTAGTAGAATGTTTGAACAATAGACAGTAAACATAATACATGAGCAAATGCTATAGTATGTTAGAAAGTAGTAATAGCCAGAGAAAAGAAAGCATAGAACAGAGTAATGGTGACTTGGAGTATGTGTGGGATGAGCTCGTGTGTGGGCAGCTGTCACAAGTTTGATTTCCTAGAAGATCCAATCCATATTATGGCATCTCTCCCCCTGCCACACACACTTTGTAGAATAAATCTATTTTAAGATACAAGCCAACTGCTTCTCAAAAAGGTTAAGTAACTTGCCTTAGATCAAGCATCTGTTAAGAGAGAAATCTGTTTACCCTAAAATATTTTTATCATACCCTGCTGCCTCCCAGCTCAGTGGCTCCCCTGCTCCCCTGTTTCTGTTGCCTTCTGCCAGGGATATCTTTGGCTCAAGTGGTTATCTCAGGATGGTATGCTGCAGATGTTTTATTGGACGCTTGCTTTTTCCAGGCCACTCAGGGTTCCAGTGCCAGATATAGTTCATTGCTATAGTTATATTCTTGGGAATAGCAGCTTATAATAACTGGAAATTAGACATGCATGAGAGGGTAAGAAGGCTAGGATCGAAATGTTAAGATGTAGAAAGTAGGTTAGAGGCCAGAGCTGTATAATAGGTGAAGGGAGATAATTACTTAACAAGAAAATTGTGCCCAGGGTTGGTGCTGAGGACAGTAAATAAGGCATGACTCATAAAGGAAGCAAAATCACTTGAAGAGTTAGTGCTGCTGGTTCTTAAAACTCACATACAGTATCTCATTCAGTGCCTGGGGCCTGGAAAGTGGGGTTTATGGCCTCATTTCATGGATAGCTGAACTGAGATTGGAAAAAATTAGGTAACTTGCCTAAGGGTCACAAAGGTGGGATGATTCAAATGTCGGTTCTCTGGTTGCAAAGCCTCTTTCTTTCTACTACACCAGAGAGTAAGATTAAAAGAGAAAGAAACAGAGGTCAAAAGAACAAATACAGCAACATTTGCCCTTTGGTGTCCTCCACCAATTCTTCCTTGAGGAAAGATTGAGTTCTACTCGAGTTCTGATTTAAGAAATCTTGATAGAGAGGTAGCAAGATTTATTCCCACCCCTGCCTACCAATTTTCAGGGACTGCCTTCCTCTCAGTGGAAACTAACTCACAATTCTCATATTGTCTTTATAGCAACTTCTAGAGCTACAGCTTTTAGTTAACTGTGGACAAGAATAGCTAGCTTTTATTAAGCACTTACTCTCTGTTAGACAGTGTTCTAAATTTAATTCATTTAAACTTCATAATGTGCCTATAAAGTATGATCTGGTATTTTCTATATTTTACATACAAGCAAATTGAGGCATAGAGAAAGGATATTTCCTGAGATTTCACAAGTAAATGAAGGACCTGTATTTTAAATCCAGTAAGTCTTTAACCACAATGCCATGCTGCCTCTCACCTGAAAGATGAGCAGCTACCATAAACTAATAGTTCCGGTGCTTTGCCAGTAATTGAATCATTGCAACAACTCTGGCGGCAGGTTTTTAAAATTATGATAATTTTATTTTACAGGCGAGGAAGCTGAGTTGCAAGGAGGTTAAACTATCTGCCCTTAGTTACACAGCTACCAAGCAGTAGAATCTGGATTCAAATCCCAGCAGAATTGAGCCACTTCTTGATAAAATTGCAATTATATGAAAGTGTTATTGGTCTTTAAATTCTTAAGACGTTAATGAACTTGGAAGGTGAATGGAATCTGATCATCTTTTTTCCATCCTGCTTGCTTGTTAGTTGAGGGCTTCAGAATCAAGATTGTATGGCTAGGTGGAAAAACTGCTTTTTATCTTAGGCAAATAAGTAATTATGCTTACTTGTGGAAGAAAGGAGTGAGATTATATAGCATTTCTTATAACTGTCACTAAACAATGCCCTCTATGTTCAGCATCAGGAACTAGTACTGTCCCACAATTGCTCCTTCACATCAGTGGTTCTCAAAGTAGGCACCCACAAAATACTAGCGTTATATGCTGAATGTGAAAATACTAAATGCTAAAAGCAAATAATGGTAGGCCTAACTTGCAGAAAACAATTATGCAGATAGAATTTTCTTAATTGAATATTTCTTTTTCATGAATTCTTCTTGAAGGTTTGGAGCCTGGCTTGTTAGTGAGTGACAGTATAAATGAGGAACAAACAGAAAGTGTTAGAAATTACCTGGTCTGTTTCAGCTATATTTTGGGAGTATCCAAGAATGCAGTTTCCTAGTGCATTCATAACATGGGGATCATCACTTTTTGGGGTTTCTCTAGGAGCACCCTAGCTCTCAGTTGGAGGTCGTAAGGTCAAGCAGCCAGCATGGAGCAGGACATTTGGTGGAAAATAGGTCACACATTCTACATGGCTTTTCTTTCTGGCATCTGGTTTAGTAGAGAGAAGGTCCACTGAAGGAAAGCTTGTTTCAGAGAAAAACACTCAAGTAGGAGTTCAGAGAGGCTTCGCTGTTGCATTGCACCAATCGGAATGGGAGACTTCTTTTTCATTTTATTCTCAAACGTAGTTCATATCCTGGTCTTCCTCCTTCCCACCCCCGCCATGACTCTCATTCAGCTGCGTTGTGAAGGTTCCACAACCCCTTTAAGGTTTATGGTCTTATGAAGCACAGCTGGATAGAGGTTCTTTATTCTTAAGCCTTTGGAAGGCTTCCCTTTGAAAGTTTACAAACGCCCCATCTCTTTTCTCTAGGTAGGTACATTAGGAGCAGACTTTAGTGGAAGTGAGGCATACTCAGTATCTACCAAACACAATCAGGTACACAGAAATCATTCCATTTCTGACTACAGGGATTGTTTCCCATTCTTTTACTTAAAAGCAAGTAAGCAGATGGATTGGAGCAAATAACAATAGTCAAGGCCCTCTGCAGACTGGTGGAAGCACTCAGGAATGGCCTCCCACCCCTGTGGGCCATGAAGTCATTACATTCTCCTGATGCTCTGCCTTCACTCTGTGGTCTTCCAGACCAGTTGGAAGCTTCAGTGTGCTGTGCTTCTCGGCAGGAGCTCCCCCTTCAACCCCCCACCCCCCACACAAACACACCTGCAAGCTGCTTTAGTGGCTTTTCCATCTGTGGCTTTAAGAATAGATAAAACAATCAATAGCAGATAAGTGGTATCATGCTGCTTCAAACACAGCGGGAAACAGTGGGTCCCCTTTAGACAGTTAAAACGGCAGCTACAAAAATGAAGAGCAATGACTTGGGGGAGGGACCAATCCGACATCTGTTGACCATTTGGCCAGTAGCTAGTGGTGCACCAAAGAGGTAACTTGAACAAGTTCAGAATCCAAGGAAAAAAAAGTTGAATTGATTTGGATATCAGAGTAGGGCAAAACATTCTGTTGTTCGGCACCATTTTGATCAAAGATAGACGATAGATGTCAGGTTGATTTGTCAAAATTATTGTAGAGATGATGGGTTTTATATTTTTGCATAGTCAGCTTTGGGGTGCTTTGTACACCTTCACATAGCTGGCCAGGTAACCTTCAGAGCTTGAACTACATTGTTCCCTCAGTCTTCCTCGTTGTCATAGAACAGAGAGGTTTTTCATGTGCTGTGCTTGTGAAATCTTAAGGCTTTTCCATTGCTCTGCCACCCCCATTCCTGCCTTTCTCATTCCTCCTCTGGCAAAAGGCATTTTGAGGCCCATGTTTGGGTGGCATTCCATGTTTCACAAGCGCTTAGGGCCTGTGATTTGCTGCTGTGGCCCCAAACTCTTGTTAACTGCCTCCTGACTGGGGTCTGTTTTTCAGGCCAAGGATCTTCCAGTCCATGACGAACTAGCTAGCGGCAGATAGGTCAGCAAGGGCATCTGGGCCACCTGAATTGGAATTAAGGGAGAACAGACTTTCGTTGTTGTTGACTCAAACAACCCTGTTAGCTGTGGCCTGTCTTTTCTAAGTCACATTGACAAGAATGAGAAATGTCAAAAGGGAAATCTTTAATATTAAATCATATTTATTTCATATGCAAACATCCATAGGTGTATTTTTATATGAGGCTTTTATAAATAGGGAAAATTGTATTGGGTTTTGAATGATTAATTATTGTATGTTTCTCTTCTTCAAGCTGCTAGACTGCTTACAGAAAATGAGACCTTCAACTTCTTGCAGTTAAGATTTCCTGATAACTTTGAGCACTGAAAGAAACTAAACCTTGATGTTTGATGGAGTTTTTATCAAAACTGAATAATTTTGTAAAGAGAATATGATTGAAGAGCAACAGTATAGCTGATCCATCATAAATTAAAATTAGCTAAGTGCTCATGAGGGATTTGTGCCATGTCTTTAATTCCTTCCCAAACAAAGCTAATGATGACATTCTCAGCTTTGCACTGTCCTCTGATATAGCACTGGCCCTACTGTAATAGAATTTGTGTGTGTGTGTGTGTGTGTGTATGTGTGTGTTTATCTAACTCATAGACTGAGCATCTAAGATCAGTTTACCCAGTTTTCTGCACAGTGGTCAATCAGTGGTTAATCAGTGCTGAGCAACTGAACAGCTACACAGTCCAGCAATTGCTTAGATGTGGTTCTTTTAACACAGGCATCCCATATTCAGTCCAACTCTGTGAAAAGGCACCGGCTCCTCCCAGGGGTCCTGAAGCATACTAGGGTAGCCATGGGGGAACCACACTGAGCTAAGACTCGCCAAATCCCTTCTCCAGAAACTGGAAACAATCCAATTAATAGCAATAGCTGACATTTTCTGAGTTCTCATTTCATTTTATCCTTACAACAATCTTACAAGGCAGATTTTATTAATCCCATTTTACAGATGAAGAAACTGGGTCTTAAGGAGACTAAATTTAAGTTGGGAGCCAATTGGATTAGCCTTGCGCTTTAGCCCCAGACATTCTGGGTTCACAGCTCGTGCCTTGCCTCCTACTGACTGTGTGACCTTGAGCAAATGCCTGTCATCTGCCGGTAACTCCGTTTCTGTGTCTATAGCATGGGTAATAATAGCTGTTTTAAAAAATCTGTTGCAAGGATTAAATAAAATGATATAAATGGAATATCTAGTATAATGTCTAAGACAGGGTAAGCATTTAGTGTTTTTATTATAATTATTGCTTTTAGGCCCACAGGAATTCAGACACAGATCTGTCAGGCTCTGAAGGAGGTCTGTGTAAGCAAGGCTTGGCAAGGCCAGGTCTGACTTCAGGAAGTGCACTGGAATCACAGAGCAAAAGATGGCCTGACTTGGGATATCTATCAGCTGGGAGAGAGGTGGGCACTTACCAAACAACTCCAGGCTGAGCTGGGTCTCCAGCAGTGGGATACCAAGTGGGGGGTGGTGGAGCTGAACTTGGGATACCTTTCTGAAATAGAATTGACAAAATGTGTTACCAGTTAAAAGTAGGGAATGGGAGACAGAGAAAAGTTAATGACAACGGAGCCTGAGAAAGGGAGGAGCTACCTTTAAGAAGCAGAATAAAGGAGAGAGAGTTGTTAGCATGAACGTGGAGAGATGTTAATGTGTTAATATGTTCACGTGTTTTGTATGGTAAAGGTATAGACAGGGGTGTGTATTATGGTCAGGTGAATGCAAACAGTGGGTCTGAAATGCCAACTGCAGCCCAGCTCCGAGGTCAGGGGAATGCTTCTCGATGGAAATTCAACCCTGAGTATGTTTTCTAAGCACTCTGTTTATCAGTTTCCTTATCTGTAAAAATGTGGCTGTTGGACAAGATCATTGCTCAGGTCCTTTCCAATGCTATGCTTTTTCTGGCTTTTGTAACCTTTTGTTGGTTATTTCTACCTGCTGTATTACTCCCTTTTTCAGACTCTCAATGGATCTCTTTTTAACTGGTCTCACAGATGACAAACCCCTGAGCTTGGGGTTCAGAGCCCTCATCCCATGACTACATCTTACTTTTCATTCTCCTGTCTTGTTGCCCCAGCCATCCTAATGTAGTTAACAGAGTGACTCACCATCCCCTGGATATACCCTAATATTTTTTTTTCCAGGTTCTGCTCACAATGCTTCCTCTGCCTGGAGTGTCTTCCAGCTGTCTCCCCTGTCAAGTTTATTATACACAGGCACTGCTCCCTGCAATCTCCCTTCCATGCCAGACCCTGGTTACCATTCACTGAGCCCCTGCCCTGTGCCACGCCCATGCTTTGCAAGTATCCTATCTTATGGACTAATGGCAAGTCTTGCAAGACAGAGGTCTTCTTATCTCCATTTTATGTGGGAACAAATTGAATCTGACATGTTAAGAAGCTTGCTAAAGCCTCAGAGTTGAGATTCCATCTTGGCTCACTCTGATCCCAAATTCCAAGCCCATTCTACTACTTCAAGCTATAGGCCTTGGGACACTTGGTAAATCTTTCTTATGGCTTTTATCTAAGGTTGTCTTCTGCTTTAGGGGATTCAGCATAGTTTTATTGAGCATCTACTGTATGCCAGACACCTGCACAGATGTTAACTCACTTAAGGGTAGGTTTTGTCTTACTTATTATATTTTTTCCAAGACTTAATTAAAAGATGGTACTGAGGTAGAAATTTAGTAAATGTTTGTTGAGTTCGACTGCAATGAGTAGAGTCACCCATCTAGCATAAAGAGCTAACACCAAATTAGGAATCAACAAACATGTCCTCCTGTTAGCTGAATGATCTGGTTACCTGTAGGATGACTGCCAGCTTCATTGCAAACGCTGTTAAATAGATCAGTTGAAACTGGTAAGGGATGACTTGGGTTCTCTTTTTAACTCTTTGTCCTTAAGGTTAGTAGCTGTTTTTTAGGACACACTTTAGATCATTGTTAGTGAAAGCAATTAAATGGTTCCTTAAAGGACAAGAGGAATTTATGTCAAAATAAATTTACTTATCATTATTGGACATGTATTTTGACATAAATACCTAAAATTACAGTGGTATTACTACGATCATCATCAAGATGTATTTAAGTTGAATTTGTACAAGCCTTTGTGTTAAGTGTGCAAGAAAGAAAACTATAGAAAGACTTTATTTATCTCCTGTTGCAGGGGCAATGGAGCTTTTCTCATACCTAAATATTTAAGATAGCTGAAGCATATGCTGCCAAGTGACAAGACCTTTTATTTTAAACATAATTGACAAACATATTTCTTAAGAAAAATATATGAGAGAAAAATTTTCTAATATTCATGCATTGTCATACACTTCATGACATGAAATGTATTCAACAAACTGAGCCCACTTAGGATACTAAGTGCCCGGTGGTAGTCTAAGTTCCAAGGATAAGGCAATAAATGGCACAGGTGCTTGGTCTCATGGAACTTAATTCTAGCAGGAGGAGCATGGAATTAACAAGTAAGCAAACACAGTTGTCCCTCGGTATAGAGATTGGTTCTAGAATTATCCCTTATCAGGATACCAAAATCCACGAATGCTCAAGTCCCTGATGTAAAATAGCATAGTATTTGCATGTAACCTACACACATCCTCCTGTATGCTTTAATTATCTTTAGACTACTTATAATACTTAAGGCAACATAGATACTTTGGAAATAGTTGTTATACTGTATTGCTTTTTATTTGTATTATTTGTATTTTTTTTCCAAATATATTTGATCCACGGTTGGTTGAATCTGTGAATGTGGAACTCATGGATATGGCAGGCAGACTGTAAGTGAGAAAGGTAATCTCAGATATGGTAATCACAGCTATGAAGAAACTACAATAAGGAATTATTTGCTTTGTAGCAGGGGCAGGGGAAGAGGCCCCTTTAAGCAGAGTGGTCAGATAAGGACTCCTTGAGGAGAGACATTAAATCTGAAACTAGAAGAATGACCATCAAGTGATTAATTGGAGTAGAGCAAAGGTCCTGATATGAGGGGGTGCACAGTGTGTTCCAATTTGAGCTAGTTTGTTGGACCTGAAGTGTGCATGAAACTTCAAAGAATATAGGTTGGGGCAGGTCTATGACCATGGGAATCAGAAGGATGGGAGAGTGATGGCATAGGAGTTAAGACTGGATGGTCCTTATGTTCCTGGAGATAATTAAAACCATTGAACAGAATCATTGTTTACGAGGACTGTTATAGAAGCTGCTTCCCTTCTCTGACACATCTCCCAGTGACAGTAGTAAGTCCTGTGGGGTATTAACCTAAACATACTACCAATAAATAAATAAATAAATAAATACTCATTTAAACCTCAAAACAACCCTAGAAGGTAGGCACTATTACTTTCCTTCCATTTTGCAGATAAGGAATCTGAGGCACAGAGATGTTCATTTTCCCAAGATCACATTTATTTAGCGGTGGAGATTAGAGGCAAACCTAAGTAGTTTGGTTGAGGGGTCCATGATTTTAATTGTTATCTCCTGTAGCCTCATGCACTATCCATTGAGATGGGGTAAATAAGACCTTAGAGAAAGCAGAGAGAAAGAATAAAGACAGCATAATGAGAAGATGGGAGGGGAGTGAGTACAGAATACATTGTCTGCTGGGAAGTAGATAGGGTACCCATGTTTGAATTTGGTTCTTCTGAGTTTATCACTCCACGGTTGCATAACTGTTGTTCTGTCACATTCTCCATATGCTTTCCTGGACCAGTAGCTAGAATAAACTCATTGTTTATAATAACCTCTTCAACTAGCTAACAGAGGAATGTACGTGAACAACAAACAAACCAGAAGCATGAAAGGAGCTGGCACAAATGAGCAAGAGCAAAATCAAATGACCACCCAAAACCATCTTTAGCAAAGAGAAAGAGCACTAGTTCCCCAGGCTGCTTTTGCGATGCTTTCTTCGAGGGCTTTTTATTTTTAAGAGGACACAAAGGCTGTTTGAAGTTCATGGAAAAATCCTACCTTCTTTTCAGCCAGAGCCTGGCACCCTAAATTTTGCCTATTGTATTTGGTAGAAGCCACCAGCACTGCCCTGTCCTGTTATTTTCATCTCTAAACTCATCCTGAGACAGGAGAGTTCCTTGGTCCCCTTTGCAGAACTTACGAGAGGGGTGTGGCTTGCTTACTTGGCTGCAAAACTCAAACCCCTTATGGAAGGGGGAAGCACACAGGCAAGTGGGTGCCAGGGCTGGGGTGAGTGCTTTTGGACTCTGGCCCCATGGTAGCATTTAGGGGTGTGTACAATTAATCCTCTTTTAGCAGTTGCCATCTGTGAATGGCTAAGTATTAACCAGCTCAGTAGAAGGTCAGGGTGACAGCCTTTTATGCCCTGCCCTCTTGGTACCTGGGTCATTATCTGGCATCCAAGAAGAATTAGGTCACTTGGACTCAAAGAATGGTGAATGCAGAGGTTTTACTGAATGATGGAGGCGGCTCTCAGCAGGATGGGGGGCTGGAAAGGGGATGGAGTGGGGAAGATTATCTTCCTCTGGAGTTTGGGACAGCAAAACTCCTTTCCAATCCTCCAGCTGCCTCTTCGACATTCAGATGCTTCTGCTCTTCTCTCCTTCTCGGCCACACCACTCATCCTTTGCAGTGGAGTTTGAGGTTTGGGTACAAGATGGGGGGCATGGCAAGCCAGGGTGGTTTTGGAAAAAGCAACATTCAGGAAGGAAAACAGGAATGTGGAGTTCTCATTCATGGCCATGGGCCCAGGCTTGTTGGTGGGGGCTTTTGCCAGGGAACTGCCCTCTTCTGCCCAGTATTTCCCTGCCTTCTGTCAGTATCACTGTGGCCACTCTGTGATGATTTCTGCAGAATGTCTCTAGATGACCCATTCTGGTTCTTTACACAACTCTGAGTTTGCAAAGGAGAAGGTGTCAAAAGAAGGACTTCCTCCTGTTCTGCTCAATTCTCCTTGTCCTCAGAAGGAGCCTGATTGTATTCAAAATAGGAGAATCCAGCTTACATTATGCCTGTACAAGATGGTACTGAGGTAGAAATTGAGTAAATGTTTGTTGAGTTCAACTGCAATGAGTCACCCATCTAGCATAAAGAGCTATCATCAAATTAGGAATCAACAAACATGTCCTCCTGTTTGTTGGACATGTAGGAGTAGCCCTGCCCTTTCCTGGGAGAGTTAAGGAAGTTTCCCCGGTTTGCCTTTGACCTGGAAATCTCTCATTGTGATTGCTGTCACTCTGCCTTGGTGTATTCACCTACTTTCAGTGTATTCTTTGGTGACCACCTCAAAGTTCCTATGGTCTCCACTATTGTGGCAGTGCCAGGAAATTTTAATAATTATTAAAGCCTTTTAAATGAAATGCAAAAGAGGCCACAAATTCTGTCATGGCTTCAATTCCCCTGTTAGTTGTTAGCACCACTGAGCGTGTGACCTTGTTTTTAATAGCGTGGTTATTTTCCTTCGTTACTTTCATACTCTATTTCTTTCCATATTTAACTCTGCTCCTCTATGATCTGTTCTAAATTATGGTTGCATTGTGCATTGCTCCTTAATTATAAATCCTGGTGTCACACTTTCTCCTGTTTTTCCCCCATTTACTATTTGATTATCTGTTTTCTCCACTTTGATTGGATTTATGGTCATTGAATGAACCATTTATTTTCTACTATCTCCTTATGTATCAAAGATGTAATATTCTTAAGAAGAAAATGTGGTTGAAATTTTAGGAATACTTTTAATAAGTAAGAATAGTTAGCACCTGCAGTGCTTACACCATGCTAGGCACTTTAATAACTCATTTAATCCAAGCAATGAGGCTTAGTGATCATCTTCCCCATTGGGAAACTGAAGCCCAGAGGGTTATATAACTTAATGAATTTGGCCTTGCTGTTTCCCAAGATGTGTTTCCCCAATGATTTGTATTGTATTGAAAATCAACATAAGTTGATTTTCAGACATGGTATTTCTTCTTTGTTTGCATACATTAGCCTATTTACAGGATGTTCTGTTAGTTTTTTCTACAAATTGATTAAGAATACTGCTATGTTTGTTTTTATTTTCCCTAAGTATGGTTAATACCTGATTTTAAAAAATGAAAGAAAATGTGGTTGTTTTCTAATTCTGCAAACTCATTATTTGTTCAGAAGATTGGAATAAACTCTACCCTTGTATATAACGTCAAGAATAATCATTGCTTTTTATAGTCATGTGAAAAAAGTTCTTTAGGATTATTATTTCATCCCTATTTAGGTTTTCAGGATCATTTTTAAATGAAATATAAGGTGTAAATGTGAAGGATTGTCTCACGTAAAAAAAATGGAGGTTATAATCCACAGGAGGGCACACCTGTGCACGGATGCTCCCACACACTATGCACGTGTACTGGCAGCATGGTTGAACTATTACAACTACAAAGGCGGTTGACCATTTCAATCCATGGGAAACTTGAAATCAAATTTGCTGCAGACAGTGAGGTGAAGGTTGAGTGTCTTTAATTAGTATCTTTTCTGGCCTAAACATTAGTCTTTCAATTCCTTTAGCTTGCATGGAGGCTATGGGGGGTGACATGTAGCCCAGCCACTGTCAGATTGGAAGCCACCACTGAGATTTCTGGCTCATGGGCATATTGATATGCCAGCTGGACTTCTCATTGATTCCCCAGCAATCTGTACCTCTTTGCAACTTGGTACTTAATATTTACTTATTTACTTTGAATGATTAAAAAATTTAAAAGAAACTGAAGAGTTTAAACCCAAGCAAATTTTGATTACAATGTAGATCAGCATTCTACTATTGCACTAAAAGGAGCCATGGAAAGCTGACCATAGATTAGCAGTTTCATAGGGAGGGTGAAAGGGACAGCTAAGTTTTTTGGCAGAAACATCTTTAAGACAAGATGAACTTGTAAATCTTTTAATTCTCATTCCAGAATTTGGAAACAGAATCTGAGTTATTTCCTTTGTTCCCTCATAAGAACAAAAACATACTTGCTTGATTATTAGACACAAAATAAGCTGGGTGGCATTTAGATTATGAAATTTGGTTCAAACATTTTTATGCATGTTATTTTGTGATTAGGCAGAAGACAGAGCATTGCATTCTCTGTTTAAGTAGAGGATAGTGTTAAGGAAACTTGAGAATGTAGGGAATGATAAACACATACATTAATGAAACTTTGACATCACAGCCCTTTGGTGGTTGTCAGTGAGCTTGCTGGGCCTCTGATTTCTATTCATTACTTATTCTAGTTCCCTAGTTGAATCACTCCTCTGCCCTCATGCAGGCAACATTATTAAGGGGTGGATTGAAATGATGCCCAAACTGATAAGAAGTAGTTATGCAGTGTTTCTGGATGTGTTTGTGACTTGAAAAAGTTTCAGGCTAAATGGAGTGAAGACGATTTGAAATGTAAATGGATTCCTTGTCCCTTTTGTAGATAATTGTACTAAATGCTAATCTGTGGGGCAGCTAATGTGTTCTTGTGTTCACTGATAAGCTGTGTGGCTTGAAACAAATTTATAAAAGGGAACAAGTTGTTTGTAGGCAAAAACTCTCAACCCAGTAAACTCTGTATGTGTGATACTTTTTGGGCTTCTGTGAACAGGAATCCCATCTAAGTTACCTGCCTCCACAAGTGTAGTGACTCCCCCACCCACTTCCCCAGTAATAATGGGTGGCTTATAACTGGCTCTCTTTCTTGAGATCCATTTTAGAGATTTGGGATGAAATGTACACTTAGGATAGGCTAGACAAGGGGTCCCCAAAGTTTTTCTCTGAAGGGCTTGATAACAATTTGTTTTGTCTTTGCAGGCCATGTGGTCTCTGCCAAGGCAACTCAACTGTGCCTTTATAGCCCTAAAGTAACCATAGGCAGTACTCG
Source organism: Ateles fusciceps (assembly GCA_036589455.1). NCBI lineage: Eukaryota > Metazoa > Chordata > Mammalia > Primates > Atelidae > Ateles > Ateles fusciceps. The sequence continues at coordinate 2,002,609 of JAZHEH010000579.1, read as the reverse complement.
AATGAAGGGGCAGGGGTGTGTTCCAATAAACTTTTATTTAGAGGCACTGAAATTAGATTTTTATGTGATTTTCATAAATCACGAACTATTGTTCTTCTTTTGACTTTCTTCCAATAATTTAAATAATTTGTCTAACAATTTAATTTTCTTGTAGCTAGAGGGCCTTACAAAAACAGGCAGTGGCCAGATTTGGCTGAGGAACCCTGGGTTGGATGTGTTCTTTCTGCTGTGAGTGTCCAAGTCCCCTTCTGATCTCTTCTCTTTTCAGCTTTCTAAACTCAACCCAGTAATGTCTCCAGGATCTTTTGTTTTTGTGGCTTTGCATGGAGGCCCTGACTAGGTTTTCATTTTGTTCTGTTTCTCCTGTTGGGGAACAGAGAAGAAGAAAGGGGAGGGGAAAGGGAACAGGCAAAGGTTTTTTGTTTACAGGAGTAGGGAGAACAGAAACAGGAATTTATGCTGCCCTACTATAAGGGTGAAGAGTTGAGACATACAGCATCTGAGGCTGCTTCTGTGACTATTTGTTTCTATTACAAAAAGTATAAAAGCAATAATTTAGTTCGAGAAAAAGACCATGATGATATGTGTGTGAATGAGTATAATGCATTTGAGACTTACCTATTTGTTTTTGTATTCCTTAAAAAAAAACGCAGATCCAATTGTGAAGAGACAAGCAGGGTTGACTGCAGTTTTACTGGATTCTGGCTGCCTTTCAGCTTGAAGTCCTTTCTAATGAGAACAAAGCTGAATTATCATTGTCCTCAGGTACTAGTTAGCAAACCACCTCTGGTAATTTGGAGGATGCAGAACACTTTTTTGTCCTACATAGCCGTATAATTACTGATCTTTGAACCTCTAGTTTTGGAATAAATTGGGTCTTATGCACTTGAGTCCTGTAATATTATTTTACTTGAGGGTGAAGAAGTTAATGTATAACCTCTTTGGCTAGTACTTCAGACACTTTGAAAATGTCTTTGATATTTAATCAACATAAAAACAAAGTAAATTTTAACTGTGTATGTCCTTTCCTAGGAATATTTTAATCAAATAGGCTGTTACTCTTTGACTAACTCCTCTGTTTATTTGAATCCTCTCTTTTCATTTGGATGAGGTAGTGTCACAGTCAACGGGAACATTAATAAAAACCTGATTTGCCTATTGATCTGCTTCAGGCATTAGTGAGAATACATTTGGAGGTCATTTGAGAAGCATGCCAGAGTTTGGCTCAAACATCTCATTCCACTTCATATTGTAGGAAATGGTGCTGGATTTTGGAGGCTTGTGGGTAGGATGTACAAGCTTTGCTCAACCTTGGCTATGAGCAGTTGAGGTTGGCAGGCCTGTGGGGTCCCAATTGGAGGAAGTCCAGAGAGCTCTGCTGCTGTGCAGCAACACTGGCCCAGGAAGGGCGTGGACGTTGCCTTGCACTCTCATATTTGGCTTGTTCATTTCTGTATCCTCCTCTCTCACAATTCTTACCATTAAGACCTTTCCTTTCATTGGCATAACATAACATACTTTTTTCTTTGTCAAAGATTGTGATTTTCATAAAAAATGAGATGCTTGACATACAGCCACACAAAAACATATATACAAATTTCATAGCAGCTTTACTCACAATAGCTGATAAATGAAAATCAAACACGTGTTCATCAACTAATGAATGGATAAATCAAAGATATGTATTTGTATGGCGAATTATTATTCAGCCATAAAAGGAATGAAGTACCGAATCTTGCTACATGGATAAACGTTGAAAACACTATACTAAGTGAAAGAAGCCAGATACAAAAGACCATATAGTATATGATTACATTTATATGAGAGGTCCACAATAGGCTGCTCTATAGACAAGAAGTAGTATATTAATTGTTGCCAGAAGCTAGGCAGGAGGAATAGGGAGTGGCTGCTAATAAGTGTGTTTTGGGACAATGAAAATGCTCTAAAATTATTGGCACTGGTTGCCCAACTCTGTGAATATATTAAAAACCACTGATCTTTAAAAGGCTGAATTATTTGATATGCGAATTCTGTTTCAGTAAAGTTGTTATAAAAATGATGGTTTTGAAAAATAGAAAAATTATGTTAATATCATTCTGTCATCACCAAAAACTAATTAGTTTTTTGTGTGACCAGTTATACAATTTGTAATATATATTTTAAAATACTTGATTTATTTAGTTTTTATTTGACTAATTGGTGTAGTAGTCAACTACCAAGCATTATCTGAAAAAAACTAAGTCCTGTCTTATGGATGAAATATTAACTTTATTATTCAGTATATTGTGATTTCAGTAATTTCTAAATATTGTCAGTTCTCTGCCCATCGATGATAGACTGGACAGGGAAAATGTGGCACATATACACCATGGAATATTATGCAGCCATCAAAAACGATGAGTTCGTGTCCTTTGTAGGGACATGGATGAACCTGGAAACCATCATTCTCAGCAAACTGACACAAGAACAGAAAATCAAACACCGCATGTTCTCACTCATAGGCGGGTGTTGAACAGTGCGAACACATGGACACAGGGAGGGGGAGTATCACACACTGGGGTCTGTCGGGGGGGAAAAAGGGGAGGGATAGTGGGGGGGTGGGGGAGTTGGGGAGGGATAGCATGGGGAGAAATGCCAGATATAGGTGATGGGGGAGGAAGGCAGCAAATCACACTGCCATGTGTGTACCTATGCAACAATCTTCCATGTTCTTCACATGTACCCCCAAACCTAAAATGCAATAAAAAAACACTAAAAATAAATAAAAAAATATATATATATATATATTATCAGTTCTCATTTATGGGATAAGTACTTTGTGGTTGCAAAGTACTCAAGTGTGAAAGAAAACATGTAGTCAGAGATCTGAATTCTTTTTTTTTTTCTATAACAAACACTTTAACTCAGAAAACTTCTCAGTTCATGGCATTATGGTTCAAAATGTGGCCAGTGAAATTTGTGGCTTGTATAAATTTGCTTTTTGGAGAGTCTAAGAGTTGATGACATGAAACATGCAGTTTCATGTGACATCCTACATAGGGAGACTCTCATATTTGCTGAAGAAGAGGAGAAAAACAAATGAGTTGTCTCCCATCTTGGTTTTCCTTTATTGTGACAGCTGAAGATAAAAAGTCCGTTATATGCCAAATATGGTCATCTAGTATATCTGCCTCCACTAAGATAAAGCAAAGATTTAGGTGGCCTACAAGATTTCTTCAGCCAAAATACATAAGGACATTGTGGTTTAAGATAAACAGAACTGTGGCTCTTGGAATGGGAAGAATGCTCTCTAGGCCCACTAAGGGGGTTATTATAGGAGCAGCAGCAGTTGTTTGTGGCAGGAGAAATTATTCAGAAGATTGCTATTTCTGCAATTCTGGGATGCTCCAGCTGCATAGATTGGAACTGATAATACCCAGTCAGTAGCCCATCTGTTTCTAAAAAAGCCCAAAGAGAAATGTAAAAATGGCAGTCAGAACAGAGGCAGTTATGTGGTGTGGACTAAGACACACAGTCAACAGTTGCTTGTGGTCTCCCCCTCCTTGATTTTCTAAGTAATGGAATTGGAATCGGAATTCTATCCATTTGTTTCACACAGTGATTTCTGTTACAATATTTGCAACTTTCAATTCTGTTTAGTGAATATTTAATGATGATGAGCATTAAGAACCTGATTGCATCTTGAAAGAGACTGGATGACTTCAACCATTTAAGCTCAGATCTGTAGAATACAGAAATACTTGGGGGAGTGTGGTTATATGGTGTAGCTGAGAAAGTTTAGGTTTTAAAGGTAGAAATACTGGGGTTCTTTTTCCTGCTGTCCCTCTTCCTGGCTATGTGCTTGAAGGCAAGACACTTAACATCTGTGTATGGTCTCTGAAGGTCCTCAAGGGGTTGGAATATAACTTTATTAGGTGATGAGAATTAAATGAAATCATATCTGCAAAGCTCCAGGCTTTTTGAGTAAGTATTCCACAAACGCTTTTGAGATTTAACACGAAGAAAGAAAAGACTGCTACTAGAAATGTTAGACCCCTCATATTAGTCCATTTTCACACTGCTGACAAAGACATACCCAAGACTTGGTAATTTATAAAGAAAAAGAGATTTAATGGACTCACAGTTTGGTGTGGCTGGGGGAGGCTTCACAATCATGGTGGAAGATGAAAGGCACGTCTTACATGGCGAGGGCAAGAGAGAGAATGAGAACCAAGTTTTATAAGGATTTCCCCTTATAAAACCATCAGAGCTAGTGAAACCTTTTCATTACCACGAGAACAATCTGGGGGAAACGACTGCCACGATTCAATTATCTCCCACCAGGTCCCTCCCACAACACGTGGGAATTATGGGGTGCAGATACCCAAAGCATATCACCCCTCGTGTTGACCAAAGGGTATAAATTAAGGGAGGGGAGTCCTCTGCAGTAATTCTAGGGCGTAACTCAGTAGAAGTCCACAAGCAAACCGCAACTTCCGTATTATTAAGCCTGCCTTATCCTTTTCTCAGAGATTATTACTGTTAATTCCTAGGTCAAGTTAGAATTTTCTGGAAATTCTGTGGTCATTTGGAGATAAATTCCCCCAAGCTCCTTAGCAGTTAGAAAATAGGTTGCATTCCTTTGAGTCAGTTGAAGATAAATTAGCCAACATTGCCCATAAGTCCCCCAGATTTTAATATTGGACTGTAAAGAAGAACTTACAGGAATTTGGCTCTGGCTTGAGGTATGTTTTTTCTTTATGGACCCTAGTATATGCATAACTTTTAATAATATAAGCCTTAATATTTTCATCTGTAAAATGGGCTTAATTTGCCTTGTGTGAGGGCGAGATGAGCAAAGGCATGCAAAGCCACACATCAGGAAGTAAGTGAATGTTATCTCTGAGCAGGGCACTAGAGTGTGCTGTATGTTTGTTCTCCTAACTTTTAAATTTTCGAAGCTTTGAAAAAGACGAGATGCCAGATTAGGATGAATATTGTTCAGAGTTCTCTGACTTTCGGATAATTGCTTTCTCAGATTTAGAAAGGAAACTATCAATCATGGTACTTGATTTGCATATTCTTTCTTGACTAATCTCTTGCGCAGTTTGTTTAATTGATTAAAATGTGTAAGTTAGCTGTGATTCCTGAGAAGACTAGAGTATTAGTGTCTGGTCAAAAAGTTATTTGTTAACCTGGAAGCTATGGCAGACATATCGTTTCTTCATGTGCTCATAAATCCCAATCTAAGCACTTTGTACTCCTGAAATACATTTCTTCCTTAACTAAGTACTCAACTCCTTTTAATTTTTTTTTACTGGAGTTGGGTCCAGAGATGCTATGAATTATCTGATGCCTCCCTTGAAGTATTTTTTTTTTTTTGAGACAGAGTTTTGCCCTGTCACCCAGACTGGAGTGCAGTGGCGCTGTCTCTGCTCACTGCAACTTCTGTCTCCCAGGTTCAAGCAATTCTCCTGCCTCAGCCTCCCAAGTAGCGGGAATTACAGTCACACATCACACCCAACTCATTTTTGTATTTTTCACCATGAGGCAGGGTTTCACCATGTTGGCCAGGCTGGTTTCAAACTCCTGACCTTAAGTGAGCCGCCCACCTCGGCCTCCCAAAGTGCTGAGGTTACAGGTGAGAGGCACTGCACTCTGCCCCTTGAAGTATTTTAACAAGGTTTTAAGAGGAATGAGGACGCTGGGCACAGTGGCTCACACCTGTAATCCTAGCACTTTGGGAGACTGAGGTGGGTGGATCACCTGAGATCAGGAGTTCGAGACTAGCCTGGCCAACATAGTGAAACCCCGTCTCTACTAAAAATACAAAAACCAGCTGGGTGTGATGGCATGCAGTTACAATATTTGTTACAATATTTGCAACTTTCAATTCTGTTTAGTGAATATTTAATGATGATGAGCTTTAAGAACCTGATTGCATCTTGAAAAGAGACTGGATGACTTCAACCATTTAAGCTCAGACCTGTAGAATACAGGTCTGGAGTCCCAGCTACTCGGGAGGCTGAGGCAGGAGAATTGCTTAAACCTGGGAGGCAGAGGTTGCGGTGAGCCAAGATAGCACCATTGCACTCCAGCCTGGGCGACAGAGCAAGACCCTGTCTCAAAAAAAAAAAAGGCGGGGGGGGAGCGAGGAATTGTCAGGAATTAGAGATTACAATATTGCCGAAGACATATTCCTGAGTCATATATTCTGGCCTGTGCAGCTAGTGCAATCTGATGAGAGCAAAAATTGATGATTGTATTAAAATGGAATCAAATATTCATTTATTTCATTTTGAAAATGTATATTAATCCCAATTTTGGACAAAGTGTTATCTATGCTAGGCACTGGGGACAGGGAAATTACACGTAAGAATTATCCATGGGCTCTGCTCTCAAGGAACTTTTTGTTTTATTGTTCAGAGAAGATGTATATAAATAATGAATCCAAGGTAGAAAAGAGAAAATTATTGTTTCTGGCGCATGGAAACTAGGAAGAACTTGATGAAAAAGTGACTTTTGAGCTGCATCTTGAATGGTGAGATGTGATCTTGAATGTGGATCTTGAATGTGGAGACTTTTTTTAGTCAAAGGGACCATCTCATGTTGTTCAGTAGACATCAGATAGTGTGGGCCTGATGTTTGGGAGATTATTCCTTGGTCCCTAGATTTCTCAATAATGTGTGATCCCTTAACATTTTACATACATACATAATACATATATACATGCAGACATATACATGCAGACATACACATACAAATGTATATATATGAATTAACTATAATCATATCTGATTATAGTTTGTTTTTGGCCAAAGTATGTGAAGCCAATAGTCCTGTTTTTAATATACGTTTATATTTGGTCAAAGACAGAAGGCATATTTTAAATTCAATTGCCATTTATTATAAAAATCCTGGATCAGTTCAGTGAATTATGAACTCATCTCAAGGATGAGAATTGAAAGAGATGTTCTATTTTAATCAAAACATTTGGGAGCTTCCCAGCAGAGACAGATAGACTTACTCACTTCCTGGCATGTATTACAGCCTTGGGAAGATAAAGGTGGATCATATTTGTTTTTTCATAAATTCATTTCACCCCAGAGTCTCTGACAACTGAAAACCTTGTAGAGATGAACATCTATGATTGCTTGACCTCGTTATGCATTGATCTTAAATGTTATGCTCCGGTTTAAATTTGGCTAGCTTTATAATTGACTGTCCTCATCTCCCCTAAATTCATGCCATAGTTTGGTATGAATAAAGGTTATAGGGTTTGGGTCAGTCATATAGGGGGAGAGGAGAGTTAGACAAATACAAACATATATTTTCACTAGAGGATCACTGAGTTCTAAATAGTAAGAAAATATTGATTAAAGCTGTAAGGGTGGCTGGTGTTTATTATTACCATTCCCAAGGTAATGATTTCACTCTGAAATCATAACAAAATACTAAGAACTTTATTGTGAAGAACCAGAAGTTTTACATTTTCTAAAATGGAATGTCTTGAATTTAGTTTTGAGATTTAAAAGTAAGCCTGTGGCCTTGCTCCATGCCCCTGACACCCCTTCCCTCTGCCAATAGAGGCAGAGAGCCCTTTCCTATTGGGATAGGTCCTTTCCTATTGGGATACCTCCCAAGGCCTCAGTAATGATAGTACTCAGAATAGCCAAATAAATAATACACATAATTTTAGTGCTGAATTTTATCAGGTGCCAGTGACCTCTAATATACAACCTCGTCTAATCCTTATAATGACTTTGCCAGATCACTGTTTTCACCCCTAGTTTAAACATGAGGACATCGATTCTAAAAGATAAATAACCTGCCTACTATCACACAACTAACAGCACAGCTGGGAGGTTTGCCTTGCTCTAGCTGATTGTCTATTGCCTCTCAAGGTTTGGGTGAAGTAATATTCTACCATTTAAATATCACACACAGCATTTGTGTGTGATACTTAAACACAGTGTTTGTTTTCATCTGTGCTTTCATGGTTTTATCTACTTCCATAATGGCCTGTCACAATTAATTAAATTTTTACCTTTGTTTTTCTAAATGTGGAAAAGTAATTATGTTTGTAACAAAAAAATAGAAAATATAGATAAGCAAGATAACAAGAATAAAGAAATCATCACAATCTATAATCCCTATACTAGCAAAAGTGCTAATCAAAAGGATATTCACTGTCTGATTCCACATGTAGGATGTTTGAAAATAAGCAATACTACTAGGAAAGAAAAACAGATCAGCAGCGTCAGGGCCTGGGGTGGGAGGTCTGGACTGCAGGAGGACACACAGGAACTGTTTTAGAGTAATAGAAATGTTTTTTATCCTGATTGTGGTGTGGTTATATGACTGTATACATTTACTGAAACTCAGAATTGTATATAAAATAAAATAGGGAATTTTACTGTATGTAAATTATTCCTCCGTAAATGTAACTGAACATATAAGCTAAAGTTAACACCTTGTTGTGTATCCCTCACACATTTTCTATGAATACCCATTACAAATATATATCAAATATATGTATCTTTAAAAGAGAGACTCTGTCTTGTAACCTATTTTTTTCACTCAAAAATGTTTCAAAAGCATCATTTCTGATCAGGAATCATTCATCTCTATCATTAAAAATGAGCATGATTATTGGAATAAATGTATTCATTATTCAAATTAGCTGTTGCCTGGATTTTCTTATAGCAGATCTTAATTTTAAGCTTTACTGGCACATGTTTACTATGCGAAAAAGAAAATGTTTCTCCTAGAACATGGTTGCTTTAACTGAAAAGTAGAGAAACTGGTCGATTGCCTAAGGTAATGTCTTTGGGAACATTCTGTCTGTTGTTAGACTGCTAGTGATTAGGTAGCTAAAGACTCCTTTTCAGTACATTTTCTTTGACCCTGAATTAGAGGTAGGGCTAAGCGGGACCAACCTGTGCAAGTGAGCAGTCACGAGAAGCTCTTTTTTACCTGATGTTAGTCTTTCGTTACCTCACTTTTAAAAACAGACTTCTCTTTCTTATGTTCTGCCAGTGGAAATATTTACCATTTGAAACTTACTCTTTGGGGAGTCTAATGAATGTTATTTCCTTTAAAAGGTACAATAAATATTTTCCTTCTGACCTCTAAAAGTAGATGGCAGAAAATAAAATCGATTGTTTTCCTCATACATTTAAATAGACATATTACTTCTGTTTCAAATATGACATCAGCTAGCTGACTTCCTAGGCTAATGACAGTTTTCCTGCCAGACAGAACACTTGATTTACCATTGTCATGAAGTCCCTGTGCCATCGTGTTTCCCATTCCCATTGCATGCTTGAAGAATTGTGATCCTTAAGGTTTCCTATATTGAAAAATAAGAAAAAAATGGACAGACCTCATTGTTTACCATTATGTAGAGAAAGATCTCTCTGCAAACATTATGAGAGTGTCTTCATGGGTCTTGCTGAGCATGATCAGCCTTCTCTGTCCCCCATCCCACACACCCCCGTTAACACATTCTCTGCCTCTCCTATGTGGATTTTTTTTTTTTAAGTACATATTAGTTTCATGAAGGCCTTTCTGCCTGGAGAGGTGGGATCCCCCAACTTTTGGAAAGCCTTTTAAAGTCTTCATGAGTCCAGCCAGGTGTGGTGGCTCATGCCTGTAATCCCAGTGCTTCAGGAGGCTGAGGCAGGTGGATCATTTGAGGTCAGGAGTTCGAGATCAGCCTGGCCAGCATGGTGAAACCCAGTCTCTACTAAAAATACAAAAATTAGATGGGCATGGTGATGTGCACCTATAATCCCAGCTACTCAGGAGACTGAGGCAAGAGAATAGAACCCAGGGGACGGAGGTTGCAGTGAGCCAAGATAGTGCCACACTGCATTTCAGCCTGGGTGACAGAGTGAGACTCTGTGTCAAAAAAATAAAATAAATCTCCATGAGTCCAATTAGCTACCATGTTTCGTATCTTTTCTGCATCTAAAATTGTTATCCTGTGACCTAGTAGAAAGGCTCTAAACCTCTGCTTTCTTTTTAGATAAATCCATAGGTTATTTTGTGGGGGTGGTTGTGAGGTTTTTTTTTGCAAATTAGATAATCAGTAAGTCCCTGTTGCCATAGACTGGGCCAGGCACACTGGGAAATGTAAGGAAATAAGCAGTGTCCTGCCCTTTGGGAACTTGTCATTGTTTATCTGAATTTGTTGACTTTGTTTCTCTCTGGAATTATATGTAATTTCCTGTTTGCTATGATCCTTACCTTAAAATAAACCTGCAGTAGTATCCCGTACACTCCTTGGAATGTTCTGATTTATGACTGTTCAGCAGTTCTGTCCCATCAGTGGGCTCTCAGGAATGTCCTAAATTGGATATCCGTGGACTGGTGGGTTCCATCTACAGCCAGATAGGGTAGAACCACTAGGCAAATGGAGAGTATCTTTGGTCGTCGCTGCTTGTTTCAGCATTCCTGGAAGGATAATTTACTTTCCAAAGCTTCATTAGCTGAATGAAACTCAGGTCTTGCCTCTTTAGTTTGAGACAGGTCCCTTTTTTATTTTTTTAATCACGATGCCTCTTAGATGATATTCACTTAGATTATCTTCCCTTTTAGATGACATGGGGCTTTAAAGTCATCCTTGTGTTTGATACGATCAATGGATGGAGATCCAGGAGGAAGATTGGTGCTTTAGGATTTCCCTTCACATTGCTGTCCTCTGCAGAGCCTTCTCTTCCAGTTTTCATGCTGAGGAACTTGGAAAGGGCTAACAATCTGCTTTTAAACCAGCAATGTATTCCAATGCCCAGTTCTTCAAGCTGTTTCCCTTTTTTAGGTTTAAGTTTGCCTGAAGAGGAAAGTGGAGACCTTGAATATTAAACTCCTATTGCCTTGTGTGATTTGACAGTGGTTTTGTGGAAAATTATTTGTCCTTAGGTGGAATCTCAGCCCAGTTTGGAATGAAGTTGTCATAGCCACTTGTGCCAGACCCCAAACAACCCATATAGCTGATCTTTTCCCAGAGTCAGACACAAATAGAACTGTTTCAGAGCACTGCCGTGGGGGAACGCTAGAGAGGTTTTGTTGTGACCACTCTCCTTTCTGCATTGTGCTAGGGCTGACTCCACGCTGGTAACCAGGAGACAAGTAGCTCTAGGAGATGTTGCTTCTAGAGCACAGGGCTCCTCTGCCTAAGAAGCCTTAGGACATTCCAACAGCAGGAAAAGGAAGGTCTGTTTTGGCTTTATCTAGGCACGTCACTAAGCATAAAACCCCACGGTTTCTTCTTCTTCATATTCGTTTTGATGCCAATTCTGTTTTGCTGTGCTTGGGGATTTTTGTTTTTCCTCTTCAGGCACTTCCCCAGACTTCTGCATGTGTCCTCTGGAATGGGGTGGCATCCCTGCTCCCTCTGGTGGAAGACCTGAGCCACAGTGCTCTAAGAGCACCTCACTCACTGCAGTGAAGCAAAAAAAATCCTGCCTAGCGTATGTGGTGCAACTTTCTATTTTGCAGTCATAACCATTCATCCATTCACTCAGTCAGTCAACAACAGGTATTCTGTGACTGCTCAAGGCTGGAGAATCAGCAGTTCCTATCTCATGGAGCTTGTATTTTAGACATGCATCAAAATTTTGTATCTGAAGTGCAAATACCAGACATACATAAATTAAGACAAACTCCCCTCTCCCCTGCTGAAAATAAAGGAAGTCTTACTCAATTCTTAGGGGAAATTGCACCCAACTCACGAATGTTTTGTAGTAGGGAATTCAAACTGTTCAGAAAAGACAGTAAAAAATCTTAGATTATTTTTCAAGAGACGTAACTAATAAACAGTACCTGGAGAGGTGGCCCCTGGACAGTCAGCGACCCCCCACCCAACAGCTAGTAGCATCCTGGGGGACAAGGTGGCTGTGCCTTTTGAGTTTCTGAGTTGCTGTTACCTCAGCATTTTGCACATTGCTCCACCAGTCAATTGAAGTGCAGAAAGAGCACAAACAAAAGTTACTTTAACCCAGATGTCCATCATAAAACATACGAAACAGCTTGGTAGTAGGTACTGTGTCAAGGAAGCTTTATTATGATAATATTACTAAGGGAAAGACAAAAATTGAACCAACATATGTTGTCTTCATATTCCTGGTAAAGGTTCAAAACGTAAGCACAGAGTTGTCAACGTGTGAGCTGTCTTTTCCCCCAATTGTGTGCTAAGGAAGTGAAATCACCGTCAGTTTTAGTTTTTATAATTTCTAAGCATCCACGTGAAATAGCAAAGAAAATACCCTACCCCCCACCTCAGTGCCAAGGATGTCAGCCGTGTCTTTTAGATTCTGTAAGGGACACAGTGACCGGAAAGTCAGGACGAATGGACCCTATCATTAGCCAACCAACAAAATGAATTTTCAGATTGTTCTAGAAATGACAGCAGAAGATCAGAGAAGCCACAACAATGAGATCCCTGTTACACATGTATTCTTGGATCTCCTTCTTCCACTTTGTGGACGCTCTGAAGGAGGCTTTATTTACACGCACTAGTTGAGAAACAGTTTTTGTTGAAAACAAATAACAGTTACAACAATCTGGCCAAGCTTAGACTCTCAGATTCTGCCCAGCTAAATGGTGGGATATCTCTTTCTTATTTTTTAATTGTGCGAAAATACACATGACATAAAACTTACCATCTTCACCATTTTTAAGTATACAGTTTAAAATCTGGATCTCTTCCAAGGAGGAATTACGCTGCTAACAGAATAAAAAATTTAATTCTTTCTCTCGTAAATTGACTTTTCTAATTCCCAAATAGAAATGGGTCTACGGCAAATACAAAAATCTAGGCTTAAAGTGACAAAGCAGAAATAGATTATGCAAAAATTCATGGGATTAATAAAGGTAATCTCGTATGTAGTTGATATCTGATCACTTCCTTCGTCTTTCTAAGTGGTAAATAGTTGACCGGAAAGGCTGTCTCATACTAATTCATATCTTTGTAGCACTTAGCACAATGCCTATTCAAAACTACTCTAAAACTATTTGCTGCTTGAGTGCTACATTTTTTTTTTTTTTTTTTTTTTGGTAAATAATCTTTTGTCCATTCAGTGCAACTGCCCTGAAATTTTACTGTTTTATGCCTTTATTGCAGAAGGGAGAGAGAAGGCTGGTGGATCGGTAGTGCCAGGGCTCCCAGGCTGCAGCCCTTTCTCTAAGGGACTGTCACAGATCTGCAAAGCCACTAGAGAAATGGCAGCCCAGCACACCTGGTAAACTTTAAACCCTAGCCAAGCCAGTTCAGCTGGCACATATTTTCAAGTGACTCCAAAATAAAACGTGTATTCGCATTAAACGATTGGGATCATTTTAGCCTTGGAGTCACTTAAACTTATCAACAGGGAGAAGAACTTCTGGTTATTTCTGTGGGTTTGTCCCCTGAAACATTGGTCTGCTCATTTCAAAAAGTAAGACCGATCAATAAGGTGTCTGAAAAGCTGACTCCAGACAAGGCTGGTAAGGAGAGCGGTTCTTCTTGTGGCTTCTGCTTGCAACCCACTCGCATTGCACGTTGACGTGCTTCAGTAGCTCTTTCTATGTCCTTTCTGGCCTTTTTGAAAAGGTGCCACTGTGTTTTGGGAAAGGGTCCAAAGAGTAGATTAAGGTCTAGTATTATGACTGTAACCTTTTTAACAATGTGAGATTTCATAGAAAAATGTTTATAAAATACGCCTCTTTATGAATATGGAAGATTAAATGTTCTGTAGTTGGTGAGCTCAAGTGGGCACTCCCAGTAGAACGAATTCTATATTTTCCACCTCAAATCCTTTTGAATAAGACTGGAGTAGACATAAATTACATGTTTCTCTTTGCAAATTGGCCTTCAATATTTCATGTGCCAAGACTACGTCACAAAATTGGGGCAGCATTAATATCTTTTTCCTAATGCTCTCTGAACAGAGTTTTTTTTTTGTATTTCATCTCATCTGCATAAGCAAAAACTGTTATGGGGAGTAAACTAATACATCACAAGCAAAACCCAAAATATATTTAGTGCTCAGATCTAACTTATTCACAATTTAGTGTCCTTTCCACTGCAGGGGTCTTCTGACAGTGTTCTAGGCAACGTGGCTTAAAAATGTCACGTCTTCCCTTCAGATAAGTTACACTGTTGTTAATGAACAATGCCCTCCCCCTCCTCTCAGCATTCTGCATGGAGTACGCAGAACCTGTACCTTCACACTCCTACCTTCCTGCCCTCTCTAGTCTCCCCCGACTCAGACCAGTTACTTGTGCTGTGAAAGGCCATATTGGCATTTTTGCTTTAAACCTAACCAAAATGACTACAAAAATTTTGGTGACCATCCAGAAATCTCTTTGGATTGTAGACTTCAGTGATAATGAAAATTATTGATTTACTCAGCAACTTTGTGCCCCCTGTATTGAGGGAAAACGAAATTGTTTATGAGAATTTAAATTTGCAAAACAATCTAAATCCTGATAAATTTCATACCAGTTATAAATCTGTGAGACTTCTCAGCCTTTTAGTTTATAGCTGGAACAGAATATGAAGACACTGACCTATGAAAGTCAAGTAAACATGCCTCTTTTTATTATCACAGCAAACTGTTTGACATTCTCTGAAATTTTGAGGGGAGCAGGAAAAGGAAGACAGGTTTTTAAATATACAAGTTATTACAAACTGGCATCTCAGGCAGTCATTTGGTCTTCGTTTGCAAGACCATCCTGGGCCACTTAGACTTGAGAGTGAAGTGAGTAATAGCCAACATTGAAAGAAGGTATTTTAAAAAGTTCATTATCACCTCTTATTTTCATGAGGTTTAGGGATCGGGAGGTTACCATGATACTTAGTTTTATTATTTAAATAACCCACTACAAATAAGACTTTGTCAGCCAGGCCCTGAGACTCACGCCTGTAATCCCAGCACTTTGGGAGACTGAGGCAGGTGGATCAAGAGGTCAAGAGATCGAGACCAGCCTGGCCAATATGGTGAAACCCTGTCTCTACTAAAAATAGAAAAATTAGCTGGATGTAGTGATGTTTGCCTGTAGTCCTAGCTACTAGGGAGGCTGAGGCAGGAGAATTGCTTGAATCCAGGAGGCAGAGGTTTCAGTGAGCTGAGATCACGCCACTGCACTCCAGCCTGGGTAACAGAGCGAGACTCCGCCTCAAAAATAAATAAATAAATAAGAAAGACTTTGTCATCGTTCTCTACTTGAATCGTTTTTTCTCTGAGATTTCTTTTTTATCATAGTATCTAGGTACTTAGGATTTAAAAATAAGATGTTAAATCTTTTTACTCTTGTGCTCTCAGAGGACACTCATAGGCATTTGTTCTTCAACTATGTGTGTCTTGGAGAGGAAACCTGCTTCTGTTCAGCTGTTATTTCAGCCCGCGCCCAAATGAGACGCATGTAATTGACAATGATACCTATTAATGATATCTCAGAAAAGGGCCCTGCCTTCATTGGTAAAGATTTTCTTGGACTTAAAGAAGTTTCAGCTGGGCCAGTTTCTGTGGCCTAAAAGCATCTGCCTCATTCACAGCCCTTGGTGCTTTTGACAATGAGAGGGGGAGCCTGGACCATTGCAGTATCTTCTTAGGGAACCCCGGGCTCTGTGTCAAGGGTGATGGCTAGGGCTGGAATCTTAGAGAAAAGAGGCAAGAAGGCAGAGGTGGAGGGCTAGCCTGTGAAGAGACAGTGACAGAAAGAACGGTGGAAGACACAGAGTTCATAGAGGTTAGGCCAGGGGCAGACAAGGGGAATGATAGCAGGTATGAATAGTAAATTCTCCATGAATTTGTGATTGATTGGATCAGAACAGGGGTTTATATTACAAAGTGATGGCTTCCCAAAGTTGATTAAGTTTCTCATCACTTGCTCCCTACTGGTCACCTAAAATTCATCAGCTATTACATGGACATAGAGTTTGATGGTAACTAACTAACTAAATAAATAAAATTTTTAAAAATTAGGAAACTGATCTTAGCCACATAGCCATTGGTTACTACTTACATCTCTCTTCTTATAATGTGTTCCTTAATTTGTTTTTAAAAATAATTCTCTCATCATTTTAGTGAAATATTTCAGGAAACTGGTATATTAAATTTGTATTAGTGATTTTTTTTTTTTTTTTTTTTTTTTGAGACGGAGTCTCACTCTGTCACCCAGGCTAGAGTGCAGTGGCATGATCTCAGCTCACTGTAACCTCCGCCTCCCAGGCTCAAGCAATTCTGCTGCCTCAGCTTCCCGAGTAGCTGGGATTACAGGCACCTGTCACCATGCCCAGCTAATTTTTGTATTTTTAGTAGAGATGGGGTTTCACCATGTTGGCCAGGCTGGTCTCAAACTCCTGACCTCAGGTGATCCTCCCACCTCGGCCTCCCAAAGTGCTGGGATTAAAAGTGTAAGCCACTGTACACAGCCTATATTAGTGATTTCTAAGGGGACCGTGTTGTGGGTGCAGGTAGGAAACTTGTCCAATTTTTAGAAAGTGAGTCAATCTGTAATTTCACAATCGTGATTATCTGGCCTCAAAATTCTTTGTGTTGATAAAGGCACGTATTGCTTTTTTTTAAGTGGTGGTCCTTTCATGGAGAGGCTCTTCATGGTGGTGTTTTAAAGATATAACTAGTCATTAGTCTTGGAAATCTAGTGAAATGTGCTCAGAAGTCATGGATTTACATTCTTCCAGAGTAACGTGTAAAGAGAAATATCTTAAAAACCCGGTCATGCCATTCCTCTGCTTAAAACCTTTCAATGACTTTCTAGTAGTCTGAAGAATAATATCTCTGTTCTTGAGGAAAGTCTTGCAGGCTCTGGTCCCTGCTGCCTGTGGTCTTGTCCTGTCGCTTCCTCTCCTTTTGCTAGACCCAATGGAGCAAAACTTTTGTTCTTTTCAAGTTCCTAGAAAATCCAAGCTCCTCCCTGCCTTGGGGCTTGGGTCCTTGTTGTTCCCTCCCCTGCAGCTTTCCTTCTCAGCACTTGGTATGGCAGGTTCCCTTCACTTTTCAGGAATGCATCTTCTTGTAGAGGACTTCTCTGTTGGCCTGTCTCAAACAGGCCTCCTGCTTCTTCACTCATAGTGTGCGAGTCTTTTCTTTGTAATGCAGATCATCTCTGATTATTTTGTGTATTTATTGTTCACTTATTTATCATCTGTCTCCCCCTTCTAGTACGCTTATCTCATTAAACAATGAATTCCCCAGTGCCTGGCTCGATTCCTGGCCTCTGCAGGTGTTCAGTAAAAATGTTTTGGTGAATAGAATTGAAGAATGGGTTCAGAATTGAAACCCGTGAGTCTATGGAAGAAAAATGAATCTGTATAGAAAAAAATTCAGAAGCTGAACTACTGAATTTTAGTATTCATTTGAGGCATAGAGAATGAAAATGAGCCATTAAAAGACAGAAACACAAGGAAAGAAAAGACTCTTATATTCAAGACAAGTCAAGGATAGTGTTAAAATACCAAAATCTAATGATTACAGAGCACAGACAAACAAAAATCAATTTCGTTTAATTCTTTTAAAAATATTTTTGGAAAGAAATAGAAAATATTCAAATCACCTTCAAATTAAGAGAACATTAAAAGATACCTCTTTACGGCTAGTTTTAAAAGAAGGAAAATGGGAGGAAGAGTTGGAAGACAAAGCAAAAGAGGGGAATAGGGAGGAAGGATAAGAAAGGAAATAAGAGTGACCTGTAGATGGAGAGGAAAGGAGAGAAAGGTGCTCTCAAAACTCTGGCCACGTATAGGGTTGGAGAGTTCTACCTGCCCTGTGAAATGCTATTTAATTGAATTACCATAGCTTAGAGCCCTAGACCTGCCGCATGGGAGGGAAAACTGCTTTCAGAGCTGCAGAACTACTGTCTGGAAGAATAGCCAACGATAGTCATGGAGCAGATGAAATAAAGCCAGAAGTCAGACTTGGCCAAGGTGACCGTTTTATCAGCCACTGGTTCTATGATCTGGAAGCCCTCCTGTCATCTGCACAGTGACAAGGAAAATGGCACCATTCACAATAAATTGTCTTGTTTTTGTTGGAATGGCCGGTAGCAGTGCCGTAGACCCTGGGATTGACCTAGGGGCCCTTTGTGATGGAGTTTTGGGATATGCAAAATTTGCTTTGCTAAGACTAATGCAGGTTCCAACCTTGGTAGAGGAAGTGATATTTCATATCGCATAAAACCCAAATAAATTATTCTCTAGGGAGTTGTCTGGTTGGCATTTCCTTCCTATTTTTCTTCCTTCCCAGGCCAGCTCAATTCTATTAAAAATTCTGTTAGCTAAATGTCAATGGGTTCAGCATGTCTCCTCTCTGTGCCACACGTTAAAATTTTCCTATAAAATACTATTTTAATGTATTAGAGATAAACAGGATTTTATTAATGTCAGCCACATAGATCTACACACCACCCAGTACCCCGTCTGGGGTTACATTTACCAGGGCTAGTTTATTATTATTCTCAATTCATGATGACAAAGTACTTATTTGGAACACAGAAAAATAAAAGTGGCTTTGCTACTTAAACTACATTGCTGGAGGATGAAGATTTGCATTTAGTGCTGTTGGGCTTAATTAGGCTCCACAGGTTTCTGAAAGAATTGAATCTAGAGTGTTCTCTCAGTTGTCTAAGAATTAGCCAGACTGGACCGTGCCAGGTTGGAAAATTTACTGGCTTGTGAAGAAAAGGCATTTTACAGAAACCATGCCAAAGGGTTTTGAGCTATGCTTGCACTTTCGTTTTCTCCAGTTAAGAATTGGTAGTGTTAATGTTTGCTCTGAGGAACTTCCCTGGGCCATTAGCACCCTGTGGGCTGACATTATCCAAGGGTAGTGTTAAAAGTGAACTAATTTTGCAAAGTGGGATGGTTTCCGGGTTAGAAGTATCCTTATCTTTTTTAGTACTCCGCCATTTAAAAGTAACGACCACTATCTATACCACTCTACCTTGTAAACAGCCAACAGCCTAGTCCTTAATGAAGGACCTTTAGCTATATTCAGATATAATCATCTGACACTAAATAAAATCGTGACCCAGGCTCATTAGTAATACCACAGGCCCTTCTCAGTGCTGCTGTGGTCACGCTTTGCACTGATTTACTTCTCAGATAAACTTTATTGTCGGAGGTTATCAGGCTTGGTTTGGATGGAATCAGTGAGAAAAGCAAACACCGTGGCTACAGAAAGGGAGGGATCTCCTTTCTTTCCACGATAAAGGATCACAGGTAACACCCTTATAACAAAAGACAGGTTAACAAGAGAAAAGCATAACAAATGAATTGCATGTACACATATGCACAGCAATCATACAAAACATGAAAACTCGAAGAAAGGGCCAGACAGTTGATATTTAAATCCCTTAAATGCCCTCTTCATTGGGGGAGAGGGAGGAGGGCAGCCAGGGCTGTAAATGAATGAGCCTGATGACCAGACAATGGTTTGTACAGGATGCTGTTTGGGAATTGAATGGAACCTGAGAACAGAGGATAGTTTGGGATGACTGTCTAGGCTCTAGCTGTGATGTTTAATTTTCAGTCTCTTCCTCTGTGATATGAGTTGTCATCTTTCCTCGTAAAAGAAATTTCAGGGAAGGGATTGAAGGAAATTGTGTCTTTAGGGGTCCAGTTTCTGGGTAGATAAAGAAACTTCAGAGGACAGTGTTATCCTGTGCTTTGGGAGAGACAGAGGATTAAAGGGATGGCCCCTTTAGTTCAGCATGTTAAAGGGCCATTTTTGTTTATTTGTTTGTTTTTGTTTTTGTTTTTGTTTTGAGACAGAGTCTCATTCTGTCACCCTGGCTGGAGTACAGTGATGCGATCTTGGCTTACTGCAACCTCCACCTCCCAGGTTCAAGTGATTCTCCTGCCTTAGCCTCCCAAGTAGCTGGGACTACAGGTGTGTGCCACCACGCCCAGCTAATTTTTGTATTTTTGGTGGAGACAAGATTTTGCCATGTTTTTCAGGCTGACCTCAGGTGATCCCCCTGCCTCAGCCTTCTAAACTGTTAAGATTATAGGTGTGAGCCACTGTGCCGGTCCAACAACACCAATCTTACAAGAAAAAGAGGTACTGTACTCCAGAAAGGGGCTTTTGAGAAGAATAACAACAATCCACCTCAAAAAGGAGACAGGAGTAGAATTTACTGTGGACTTCGGAGTCATCATCATCCCTGACATGATCCCCGTATTGGTCGGGCTTCATGAGTTTCAAGATTCTCCCGCCTTCCCAATCTCTCAGGAGGCAGAACAAAATTTTTCTTCAGGAAAGGAGAATCAAATTGGAAACTAGGAATGGAGACAAAATGAAGGAAGAGGAAAGGAAAGAGGGAGCTTTGGGTACTTATCCAAAGATTTTTGAGTTGTCTAGAAACGTGAACCTATTTACTGTGTAATGTCTTTTTCTCTACGAGCAACTATTTAGAAAACATGGTAGTGCTTTCATTGGCAAATGTAAAGCAGATCTTAAATTCTTATCTAGTCCACAGTGCTGCTGTGATCATGCTTTGCATTGATTCCCATCTCAGGTTGATTTTATTATCCCGAGGAGATAAGGCTTGGCTTGGATGGAATCAGTGAAGAAAGCAAACACTGTGGAGGCAGAAAGGGGGTAATCTAGTCTATTTCAGCCAATTCCGAGTGCCCTTACACATCTCTCTAAGCCCATAACTGTTGCCTGGTGTCATCAGGTTGCCTTCAGATCCCATCTCCTCCTCCTCAGTCTCTAGGTCCTTTTGCAGAACTCAGTGTTTTCACGAGAGCAAAACTTTCAGCAAAAAAATTGTTTAATCTTTGAAAGCTGTTGAAACTGATTTATCAACTAGTCTGAACCTGGTAAAAGTTCAGTGGTTTTATTTTTCTCCACTCACTGTATTAACTGCACTGTGTTAAATCTCTCTTCCCTATGAGTAACAGGAAGGCTGGGATCTTTGTTTCATTCATTAGTGTCATTGTCACTCAAGTGCCTAAAATAGTGACCAACACATGGTGGCTCCTCAAAAAAGATTTATTAAATTGAACATCTTTGGTGGAACCTCAGTTGTTTTCATTAATTAGAAAGTAACTCAGGGTTGTCTAGTTTAAAGCACCATTCTCATATTCTTTGTAAATCTCATCTTTTCTGTTTCCTTCAGCACCTGCCTTCTTTAGATTTAAAAGGACTTGGATGGACCTGGAGGTCGTTCTGTTAAGTGAAGTAAGCCAGGTGCAGAAAGACAAATATTGTATATTCTCACTCATATGTGTGAGCTAAAAAAAGTTGATCTCAGGGAGGTAGGGAGTAGCATGATGGTTACCAGAGGCAGGGAAGGGTGTGTGTGGGTGGAGGAAGGAGGAGGAGAAGAATAGGTTGGTTAATGGATATAAACATACGGTTAGGTACAAGAAATAAATCTTAGTTTGCATAGCACAATAGGGTGATAACAGTTAGCAACAATGTATTATATATTTCAAAATAGAAGATCTGCAATATTCCTAACACAGAGAAATGATAAATGTTCCTGGTGATGGATAATCTAAACATCCTGATTTGATCATTACATATTATGTGTATCTATCAAAATATCCCGTGTACCCCATAAATATGTACAAATATTAATGTATCAATTTAAGAAAAGGCTTGGAGGGAGCATGGGGGTGCTTACTCTTTCCATCTTCCTCCCCCTTCCTTTGCCTTAGAAAAGGTAAAGGAATTTGATTTAGCTCTGGGACACTTTTACCCTGTCCTTCTCATTCTCCTTTGCTTCCTGTATTTTAGGGTGGGGGAGGAGACAGGTGTCTCTCACACCATTGGCCATGGCTGCCATCCTCTCTCTGGAGGTGTGCCTGCTTCTCTGGTACCCCTAACTGGTGGTGGGTGCCCGCCAGGTGGGGAGGCATCCAAATACTGGCCTCCATGGTACCCAAGGGAGAGTTGTTTAGAGTCCCTTCAGGGGGAATCCCCATCTTGTGGTTCCTGGATGTAAAAGATATAATGTCAACCTGGCTTTATCAAGCCACCCCTTAGCTCCGCCCCTGGTGGTGCAGCCTACAGCCTTTCCTTCCTGAGGTCCCTTGACCTGCAGGCTGCCCCCTTGGATAGGACCCTAGCAAGGGCATGTAGGCCCACTGGTGCTTGGGAAGCTTGCTCATCCTGGTCTCTGCTAGGTGGTTTCTGACCCCCCCTTGCTCTACCATTTCTTTCCAATTTACTTTTTGCCTGCTCAGGGTGATGGGGGGCTTAGGGCCGATCAGTAAGGCGGCTGACCCCCGCAGTCATCCAGCTGGGAACCAGGATGCCGGGTTCTCCTTCATGCTGGCTCCTCCAAAGTAATTCTCTTAGGTAGTCACCTTATTCTTGCTTTAGGTGAAAGAGAGGATAATAATGCCAGGGAAAGAAGAAGGAAAAGCTGTAGCTACTTTCACTAGGCAGAAGACCCCGAGCTAATTCCACCTGCTGTCTTCTTTGTCTTCACTAGACTGGGAAGGAGGAAGGAGGGGCAAGTGGGGAGTGTGGTGTCGCAGGACTATTCTACCATCTCCCTAAGCTTTTCGAGAGGTGTCTCTTCTCAATCATTAGTACTCTGTAGACTGCAGTGCACTTACCCATCTCTTTGACGTTAGCTTTGCTTCCTTGGTCACCAATATAGGGCAACAGAACAAGTCGTACTCAGGACTCTGCTGCACAGAAAAGAAAAAGATCTCCACCTCTCTTTTCTGAATCCTTTAAATCCAGCCAAGCAGGGGCTGACAGCATCATAGCTAAGTCTCTCTCTGTACAGTAAAGTGGCTGTTGTGTGTTCTTCTGACTGTACATTGCAGAGTCATAAGATACTTTCATATTCTTTGCTTTTAGTCTTGCGGTTCATTACACCTGGGAAACTGAGGTGTATTTCATTCTTCAGCATAGCTCCTGATGATAACTATTTATTTTTGAAGAGCTTTCCTTGGATTATAACTTATCAAAAGATACCAGAGCAATAACGTATAATACTTCGAACTTTAAGAAAAAAAGATTTCCATTTTTCTTGTGTGTGTTCATTCAGCTCTCACTACAGCATTAAAGTCAGTATAAGACACATTTACTGACAGCTGTGTTACTCTGGTCTCGCAAAAGAGCATGAATCGACACTTCTGCTAAATTTCTCAACAGTACATTGAATGTATATTTAATGTGTGTCATAAAAATGTGTGCAGATTGCTGGAGGCCTTCTGTCATAAAAGGCCTAAATGTCTACCATTAGCCATCACACTGGTGGTACCTCCAATATAATTGGAAAAGGTTTAGCAATATATGAGCATATGTAATATTTGTCATTTCTATTAATGTTCTAATTAAATTAGCCTTCTAATCAGACAACTTATAAAATCTCAAGTAATATGATTAGAGCAATATAGGAAGCAGCCCTCATATGTCTGAAGCACAGTTGGGTAGTAACTTTTTGATATTGTTTTGCTGAATGGATGGCTTTGCTCACTAAGCAGGTAGTTCAATGTTGAGATTCTGACAAAGCTGCCTTTCTCTAAGTCCTCTAAAGATTCCAGACAAGGTGGTTTCCTGTGTTACACCTATTAAGGAATGACCACATTTTCTCTATAGTGATTGCAGCAGTATCTTAGAAATTCTAATCCCTGACGCCATTTCCTCCAGAAAAATGACAGTATATTTCATTTATGAGAAAGTGGAAAAATGGTTGTAAATAAAGCAATAGAAACCTCAATTATATTTATTAATGAAAGGGATTAAGTTGGATTAACATTTATTGCCCTTACATTTTGATTGTATCAAAACTGCAGCAGAGATTGTGTCTTGGGTTGATCCAGGAGTGGCCCTTTACACAATATTGGCTTTGAGCAGACAGAATTGTTCAGCAGCAGCGGCTTATACTATGTGAATCTAGAGACCACTGTTTGAGTCAGCCAAAGGTGAGTGGTCTGCTCGGAGTCTACTGGGCAGAGTGCAGGATGCCAGGTTACCAGGTTGGATGTGAGAGCAGACTTTCAAAGGCTCCGGGCCTCCCCTTGGAATTAAAATATTAATTGAGGTCATCATCAGTGGAATCTGTGCAGCTGGCTTTTGTCCCACACTGCAAAATTTGATCCTGAATCTCTGAGTCTTTCCTTCCCTACTCTTAACTACAACAACAACAAATAATAATAATACCTGGCTGGGTGTGGTGACTCACACCTGTAATTCTAGCAGTTTGGGAGGCTGAGTTGGGCAGATCACTTGAGGTCAGGAGTTCAAGACCAGCCTGACCAACATGGTGAAACTCCATCTCTACCAAAAAAGTTCAAAAATTAACCTGAAGTCCCAGCTACTTGAGAGGCTGAGGTGGGAGAATCTCTTGAGCCTTGGAGGTGGAGGTTGCAGGGAGCCAAGATCATGCCACTGCATTTCAGCCTGCACGACAGAGTGATACCCTATCTCAAAAAATAATAATAATAGTAATAATAAAATCCTTCCCTACCCTTAACAACAGTAGCAAGTAATAATAATAATAATATACAGTAATATAATAAAAACAGTAAATAGCTGCCATTTTTTTCAGTGCCTCCCATGTGGCAGGGCCTGTGCTATGTGCTTTCCAATATCAGCCCTGGTCTTTGCACCACTCTGAGAGGATTGGGCTCAGTGGGCGATTAAAGCTTGCTCAAGATCAGAACAATTCATCCAAGTGATAATGTCAGGAGTTCAACCCAAGGCACAGAGTTCTCCATGTTGCCTCCATCCCAGGGTGGGCCTACTGCATATGCTCATGAAACACATTCAGATGTGTTTCCTATGCTTATCACTCTGCTCTTTTATTGCTTAGTCTTTAAGTAACACAAAAAGATCTATTATATCATTAAAGTACATTTTTCTCATAATTGTATTCTCAGTGGATGCAATTGACAAATTATCGAGCTTCTCTTGTCTCCTTGACATTCTTATGTAGTTTTGAAATGCTTTTATATGAACAGTTCTCATAAAAAACAGCATTGTTACTTTTCAATAGGAATCCACTCAAGTCCCCCAACCCCCCACTGCAAACACAATGCAAATTTGCCCACCACACAGACAGAGAATAAGCAAATTCACAGCGGAAAACCTCATACACGTTACAGGTCAGACTTAGGCAGAATTGCCATAGTGCCCATTTATCCCGGGATATCCACCACACCTCCTAACAGTGCATGATTTATTTTAGACCAACCAGACAGATCTTGATGCAAGGGACATGGCCAGGTTTAAACTTTCTCTGATAAATCCACCCTCCTGTTGGTTTTCTGTGCCTCTTTCTTGCCTACCACAGTGACAGCCTGTATTTCTTCCAACACTGAATTCAGAGAAGACAGTGATGTTTGCTGGTTGTCTGAACAACATATTGTGCCTATTCCATTACCTCTTGTGTATTAGAATTGTGATTCCCAAGCTTGATTCTATAATAGACTCATTTGGGAGCTTGTTAAATACACATTCCAGGGCTCTACCCCAGAATCTCCAGGAGTGGGGTTTAGAAAGCATTTTTACAAAAGCTTTCCAGGTAATTCTTTCGGACAGACACTGCCGTACAATAATAAATGGAATTTGAAATAAACAAGAGCTTATCAGAGCTCTGCAAAACCTCCATGTCCACTCCTGTCTAGGGAGCTACAAGACTGTGCACAGAAAACTGTTTCAGGAGTTACCAATGCTTTTGTCTCTTTCTTCCGGAAGCCATTTACAATAAAGCTTGCATAGCACTGTTACTGGTCTAATTGCTCCTGTAAAAAGAAAGGAATGAAGATTATAATGGAAGTATAAACGCAACACCTTTTAAGGCAGGAACTATCTTTTAGGGACAGAAGTTTTTAAACCCCCACTGCTTTTAGCAAAATTGGTAATGGTTAAGTAGTGATAAGAGGACAGAAATTTTTAAAAATCGTTATTAAGAGTTGCAAGGCATTGAAACTTGGTAATTCAGTCTCCACTAAAAGAAAAATGAATTTTAACAATGAAAAGCTTAAGTGATTAGTGCCCAGTAACAGAAATCAGGCAGCTGCTCAGCAGCATTCCTTCCTACAAGAGAGAGAAATAGTCCTGTGGTTCTCAACTGAAAGATGGGCTGCCTTTCAGCAGGTCAGTTGTATGTTGAGTATGTGGAACTTAGAACATATATGCCCTTAGATACAAAGTAGCCTCACCTTTGAGCTGGGTACCTGTCCCACAAAGGACTGGGCACAAGGGATTTCAGGAGGGTGGGGGCTGCTTATCACGTGGGGCGTGGCTGAGCCATTATTTTGACCAAATACTCCCTGTGGGATGCTCATCAGACTGCTGGGACCAACAGTATGGTCCCTCTGTCTACAATCTTGGCCTGATCTTGTATTTCTCCTTGGCTGGTGTCTGTTTTATTGCTTAATCTGTGCACCATTCACCCCAGACACTTTTGGCAACCACACTTTCTTTCCAACAGCATCTGATACTTGCAGCATTGCCCATTTACTCAGTAGCTCTTCACTGCTCAAGTCTTGCGTGCATCACAGGCAGCAGACCTAGCTTTGCATCTCAGGTGTGTCACTTACTAGCTCGGTGAGCTTAGACTTGCAACCTCACATCTTCAGGGCTCTGTCTGTGAAAGAGAATAAAAGTACTCTGTGACTTTTTAATCAGTGCACTCAGGTATTAGAAAGTCTCCTGCACATACACTTCTCCAGGAGGTTTGGATACAAGAATCAGTGGTAAATGGTT
This sequence comes from Ateles fusciceps, assembly GCA_036589455.1. NCBI lineage: Eukaryota > Metazoa > Chordata > Mammalia > Primates > Atelidae > Ateles > Ateles fusciceps. The sequence continues at coordinate 1,975,943 of JAZHEH010000579.1, read as the reverse complement.
TCTCCCCCTCCATGTTCACAGTCTAGTGAGAGAGACATTTGTATAAGAAAAAAAGTCACGAACAAGGGGGTATACTTCACGGTAACAATGGTGACAACAAACTCAGCTTTTATCCCTTCCTACAGCAACGTCCTTTTCCTCTGCCCCCTTCACAGGCATGCCCCCTCCGTTAGTCCTCTTTATTCTTGGGAATGACTTGCCCACACCTCTGTGTCTGGGCTTATAAGTTGGAAAATAGGCCTTGTATTTCCCGTTTTATTGGAGACTCTTCTTAGCAAGGTCAACCTGGACTCCAAAGAGGAAGGAATGAGTGGAGAGATAGGGAGGAGAAGCTGCCATGTGGGCATGGGTGTGGGGGGTTACAGGCTATGTTTGTCACTGGGGATAGCTGGAATTATTGACATTTGGAGAGTAACTGAAATACTTTAAGTTGTGGGGGTGTGTGTGTGTGTGTGCATTGCAGGCACACACATGTGCTCTGGCACACACACAGAGATGCACATACACAATATGTTAAAAATTAAGCCTTGGGGGAGATTATATAGAGCAAAAAGAAAGCAGAAACATTAAACCCATATTTATTTTATCTGGGAGCTATACAGTTTAAGGGAGACTTTTTATCTTCTCATTGGACAAAGCATGATAGATGAACTCTGGGAAAGCCACCATGGAATAACAACTTTCTCCTTTCACTTCCGGATTGGAGAACTGTAAGGCCAATTCTCCTTTGAATTTCACATGGGGCCTTTCATTTCCCTAAGAGGACTCTTTGGGTCTGACAAATGACGATATTAGCTTGGTATCTTAGGGCCAACTTTTGCTTTTGAAGATGAAACTGTTGTTCTGGCAGATTGGTTTCTGCATCATTTTCTGTGCACCTGGAGCTGGAGCTTTACATCTCCGCTGGCTTCGTCTTCAATGTCACGAGACTCGTTATGGGTGTGTTTCCTGGGGACTGTATAGATAAGGATCTGTAATTTTTATGCCAGTGACAGTGACCAAGACATATGAGCATCCATCACTTGCTCTCTGAAATGCCCGCTCAGTCACAGCTGTGAGATGAACACAGGGATGAACTTGGTCGGGAAGACCAAGTCCTGTTTATTTCCTCCACTGATTAAATATGGCATTATACTGGAAAAAGTCCTTAGAACTGATCTTTCCCCCGCTCATGCCATAGGAGCCCCAAAATGTAAAATGAATACAGTGGCACCAAGATTGCTAGGAGAGAGGCAGGAATGTGGATTTCAAGATTTCTTATGAGACTGCACAGTATTGTGAGCACCCTGAATAAAGAAGATGTATGATCAGTGGCAAGGGTGAACAGCCTCAATTCATCCTGCCCTTGAGGTTCTTTTCAGCCCCTTGCTAGTTCAGTAAATAGGCCAGCAATTTAGCAGAGTGCTCTGGTAGCTTTAGGTTTTGCTGTCTTAGTACCACATTTCATGTAGGACACGCAGGTTTGCCCTTTTTAATGTTATTATCATGTTTTTTAACAGCACTTAGGGCCGTCCTGATGGACACATGGGTGTCTAAGGGCCATCTTCTTGGTTATACCCTTAATTCAAATAAGAAGATGACCACATGGAAGACAGGCTTTGCCCACTACATCTTCCAAATATCCGTGTCTTGTGTTTGACACTAGAGATTCTTATAAATTTGAAGCCTCGTTCAGTATTCACATTGGCGAGCAGGCTCTAGCTATTGCTGGCAGAGTGTCTGCAAACAGTATTTCTAGGAGCATGGAATTACTTTTTTTTTTAATTAATTTCTGGTTTTAGAAGCTTGTCATGGTTTTCTTTTGCTTGGCAGATATTTATTAGGTATCTTCTGTGTACCTAGCACTGTGCAAGACACCGGGACACAACAGTGAACAACAGACAGAGAAATCCCTGCCTTCATTAAGCTTAGTAAATACATTCAATGAGTCAATTAAATAGCATGGTACAAAGTGATGTATATTAATGGGGAAACAAATCAAGCAGGGCAACTGGGATTGGGAGTGCCAAGGAACAGTGGTGTTGGCAAATTAGATGAGTTTGAAAAGCAATTTGGATACAAATATTAGGCTGAATTCTGCCCAATGATTGGGCTGTAGATACCTTTGTGACATCATTTGTATTATTATTTTATTTAATCTGTCATGCTATGTCCCGCGTCTGTTACTAGTTTGTAAGCAACTTGAACACAGGAATGATAAATCGTAAGTCCTGTCTTCCCCTACGCTGATTCTAGTGTAGTACACATTACAGATGCTCCCTACCTGTGTATTAAATGCATTTATACCTCTCCATCAGCAAAAGATAAGTGTGACCTTGTGCATGGCTATTTCATAAGCCTATATCAAGTGGGTGATGGGGGTGTGTGTGATATTTAGGATATTCTTCCTAAGGTGGAATGGTGGCATTGTTGCACTCCTTTGCTGAACCGTTCATAGTAACTGTCTCCTTGCAGCACAGGTTCACCTATGAGGAATACTGCTAGAGGCCTTTTCTTTTCTATTCCTCTTCTGGAAAAGTTTTCTTCCTTAGCCTGAAAGTCACAGGACAGATGGTCAGTAATGGCTTGACCTAAACCAAATGGGACCATTGCCTCTCTATTCCTATTTTGCTCTGAAGATCTTCAGAGCTTGTGGTCTGATCCAAGATATTCCAGCTGCTGTCAGGAAATTCTTTTGTATGTTCTTTCTAAATTTAATTGAAGCCTATTTGTCTTTTTTCGAGGTAGGCTGTGGAAGAGGCAAACAAGCTAGTTGATATGATTAGCAATGACCCATGTCAGGGCCTGTCAGGAGCCTTTCTCTTGATGCTTTCTGCCCTCTGGGCTGTGTGAGGGAGGACACAAAACCACCTGCCCCACCCCAAAAGACAGCCCACCGTGCCTCCTCACTGGGCATCCAGGACATTTTCTCCAAGCCCATTTTACTCAGGGATTCATTGATTGTAAGGAACAACAGACATTCAGAAGAGCGTAAAAGAAAAGGAGGGATGTGTTTAGAAGCACACAGAGGTATCTAATGAAAGCTAAACCTGGCAGTGTGCCACCCTCGAAAAGGGTATGTGAGTGAGGTCATCGTAGCAGGTGAAAACTCAGACCTCAGTGGTTCAGGACAGCAGGTGTTGATGTCTCATGCTGGAAACTCCCATAGCTGGGAGGGGCAGGCAGTGCTCCACACAGTCATTCAGAGGCCCAGGATGTCAAAGCTCTGCTGTCTTCCCCTAGATGTCCCCAGCAGGCAGCTGATAGGGGAGGAGACATGAGTGGAAGATTGAGCAGGTGGTTTTAGGGGCCAGTCATAAAAGTGGCACAAATGATTTCCACCCACAATCCACTGGCCAGAACCCAGCCACATGGTTACAGCTTACTTGTAGAGAGACTAGGAAATGAAGTCTAGCTGGATGCCCATGGGTAAAGGGAAGTAGGTTTAGAGAACAGTTAGCCATCTCTGCCATAACCAGGAACTTGAAGTCCCTCTGGAGCTAGGTCAGCCACTTCTTTTGCCCTGACAGAGAGCTGTGTGTCTTCCAGGCTTGGTTTCTGTTCAGAGGAAGAGGGGGGACAGAGGATGCTTTTTAGTGAGTAAAGAAATGCACATCCTCTTCCTCCTCCAGTGACTTTGCAATCCTCTGTGTGGACACTTTCAGCTTGCTGGAACCCCACGCTGGGGTTCGGTGAGGCCCTTCACTGCCCCTTGCTCTTGACCAGAGGTCAAAGGTCAACTGAGTTGTTAGCATATTCTGTGCAGGCTCATCTCAGACAGCTAATAACAGGCATTGAAATAATGTCTGTAAAATATGTGAGCAAAGATAGTTCTCCCAGGAGACTCTGACCTAAATTTTGAGCCAGGCTCTGCAAATTTGCCTCTTTAACTAGAAAAATATGAAAAAAAGGACAGGTTCCTTCAATTCACATCTGTTCAGTCCTGCCTTAGCTCTAGATAATGTGTTCCTTAATCTTCAAGGGATAGAGGGCTTTGCCTTCTCTCCTTTCAGGGTTTCTACACTGTATTTTCTCCCCCAATACAGCATTCAACGCAACTCCCAGCTCCTAGGCTCAGCCGCACAGCTTTAAGGAGGGTTCAGATGAGTTTGGGATCAGGCATGTATTAGGAAGCATGTGTGTGTATGTGTGTGTGTGCTTGAGAGAGAGATTGAGCACACGTTTAGGAACTGCTGGGGGACACTGCAGTTCCCCAGTGAACACTGTCCATTTCCCCTGCTTAGTGTTTGAGATAGCACAACTATTACAGGAATAGGAGAGACAGCCAGCCTGACCCACCCCATAGAGCTCTGTCCTACCCCTATTGGGACTGGAGAATTGTTACCACCTTCCCACAGCAGAGACCTCTTCCACAGGGCCATGTATACTGTCTGTTTTATAAGCCATATCTCAGAAATGTTGGAGAATATGGAAATGTTGGCACCAGTGTAATGGCTGTTTGTTGAGAGAGTGGAACTCTCGTCTCCGGTTCCAACAAGAAGAGGAATCTGTGCCTAGGCAACCCTGCTGTTTTCCTGCATTGTTGAGGGAGGAATTATGTCCTATGTGTTTGTAGTAACAGAATCATCCACAGCTAAGAAAGACAAGCTCGGGAGGGAAGTCCTTGGGTAGACGCTAAGAGGCTTCTCTTTGTTCTTTGTGCCAGAAGCTATAGATTTCTAATTATGATGGCAAGAGAGGTGTCTCTTATGAAGTGTGTCGCTGCATATAAAAAATCTCTATGTCCTGTTATTGCTGTGTTCTTCTTGTGATAGATGTTATTAGGAGCACACTCTGTCCTTCTTTCCAAGGACGTAATCTAACCATTTTCTGTTTCCTCTTCATTTTTGTTTTGCTTTCCAACCTGGTGATGTGCTGCGGTGTTCTGTTGCAATGAAATTCCTTCATCTGTTTCACATCACAACAAAAAGGTAAGGAACTGCAAACCATAGTAACATGCTGAAACAGCACCAACTTATCTAACATGCAAAAGGAGATGCATTTTGATCACTGGGAATTTATTTACTTTAAGAGAAAAAGTGATGGATTGTGAGGACCTCAATTCTCTTATTGATGTTTGGCTGATTGATTTAACATCTCCTGAGGCCTGGTGTTGAATGAGACTCAGGTTTATGCGTGTGATGGGGGAGAAAGCTGCGGGGGGGCTCTTTGCATTTATGAGTTTTTGTCAGCAGCTCACAAACTTGGAGAGAAATTCATAGACATTTCACAGTTAAGCTTTATAAAGACAAAAATATTAAATCAAAAGGAAAGAGGGGTGTTAATATTACTTTGGCTCCATACTTTGAAGCAAAAGTAATTCAACTGATAATGAGTTCATTAAATACGTGGCATGAGAGGGGAGAGGCCATTTAGGTTCTTTGCCAAATGATAAAATTTGTAATTTTGTATCTGCTAATCACATTCACCTACCATATATTCTTTTTTCTCTCTTTGCCTTTTTTCTCTGTGGGGGAAAAAACATATAAAACTGAGCATGTTTAAGTGTACCATTCAGTAGTGTTAAGTATTTTAACAATGTTGCACAATAGATCTCCAGAACTTTTTTGACTTGTAAAACTGCAAGTCTATACCCATTAAACAACTTTCCTCTTTCCCTCACGCCCTGGCAAACACTCTTCCTCTTTCTGTTTGTGTGAATTAAACTACTTTAGATACTTTGCATAAGTGGAATCATTGTATTTGTCTTTTTATGACTGCATTATTTTATGTAGCATAATACCCTCATGGCTTATCCATGTTTTCACATGTAACAGGGTGTTTTTCCTTTTTTACATAAGAATAATATTCCATTGTAGATAGAGACCACATTTTGTTTATGAATTCACCCATTGATGGACATCTGGGTTGCTTTCATCTCTTTGCTACCGGGCTGCCATGAACATGTGTGCAACTGTCCCACCATATCTTTTGATTGGATGAATGGATGTGTATATCCATTCCAAAAGTATATTTTCACTGACTCTTGTATTATTAAATTTTCAACATAACCAAGCCAAGCATTAGTGGCTCCTTAAGGCTAGACACTCATCTTGAGGCTTAGCGACTGTCAGGCACTTATCCCCCTGTCCTATAACCCAGTATCCTTTCTCTTCCCTACTTCTGCTTCCTACAAATTCAGGGCAGAAGGCTGTGGAAGCACATGTTCCTTCTGCACTCCCCATCATCCTCACCCTAGAATGATTGTCCTTTGTGACATACAGTTGCAAGTATTTTTGTAATGTGTATCATTTCATGTAAATGATGTGAGCTCAAGATTAGTCACGAATTCAAATCGTGTTGCTTTGTTGCTTGAAAGAAGCTTGTATTATTGCAGTAATCCATGCTAAGAAGAAGAAAGCACCTCAGTGGTGGATGGTTTCTGTCTTTTCCTCCCACTCCTTACTGGTACACATTGGATCAGGCAAGGGAGAATGGTACCTGAGCTATAGGGTTATGGGAACAAGACCTTACCCGTCATTGACCTGAGGTTCTGATGATGAAAAAGGGTTGTTTCCCCAAAGTTCTCTTGGTGCTGCTAACTGTATGAGAATAGTGGAAAGGGTGGGAGCTAAGGAGGTGAGTGGGTAGGGAGGTTTTGGTAATGTTGGAGCTTGTGGCAACCAATGTGGCTTCACTATATTCCCAGATGTTCTCTGGGAGCAGCTTCTATAGGCAGAGGTGGGTTCACCTTCAGACAGCCAAGTTGAGAAAAAAAAACAACCATTCTCTGATTTTTTAAAAAAAAAATATTGTTTGTAAGAAAGCATCAGGAATGTGCTTCTTAAGCTGCAATATTAGCAGATTTGAGAATACGTCCTAGACTGAGCACTTGACACAGAAACAGACTTGGGCAACGGGGTCTGCAGAGATTGAACATGGGAAGTGCAATGTGTTGAGTCCTTGTCAGGCTCCAGAGCAAGATGAAGATGCTCTGACTGTTCAGCTTCTTAAAATACACCAGCTGAGTGGTGTATTCCCTGGGTAGGCCGTGAACTTGTTCCTTAGATAGGCCTCCTGATTCAGGACGTTTAGTGTTAGTGTCACTTTAAGCCTTAGAGAGCTGTTTGGGAGCTATTTTGCTTACCAGTGCTTTTGTGTACATTCCTCTGTGTTCTGCATGGGAAATCAGGGACGTGCTGGACTATGCACCTGCCAGAGCCACCTGCAATGCCATGGAGGCAAGGTGATTTAACACCCAGGATTCCACTTAATGAATAGACTATTTGCTGAGAAACCTAGGGCCAGCTATTTCTTGAATATCAGTAATGGGAGGTTGGAAAACAGGTTTTCTTGCAGGTTATATGGGTCTGGGGAGTACTTCTTTTTGTGTGTGTCCAAAAATTAGTATAATTGATAAAACGCAAGGAATCTTCTTTGTGGTTTTATTTACTTTTACTTTTACATTAATTTGCAGGTGAGGGTGGACACTGGACAGTTAATTTGCTCAGGATTTTTATTTTACTGCACTTTAAATTGAAATTAAAAAGTAATACAGGCTGGGTGTGGTGACATGTGCCTGCAGTCCCAACTACTTGGGAAGCTGAGACAAGGGGTTTGCCTGAGCTCAGGAGTTCAAGGCCAGCCTGGGCAACAAAGTGAGATCCTGTCTCTACTTTTTAAAAAGTATACATAGTGTGAGTGGCAAGAATGGGACTGCTGAGAAAGGAGACAGTTTTAGACATGGTAGTTGTAGGAAGTCCAGCAGTGCAAAACATGCAAGTAGAAAGAAATACACAGCCACCTTAGGTTTTGGTTAGAGATGCTATTCATATTGGGAACTATAAATGAGCTATGGGAGGGGGAAAGGAACAGGTGTGTGGGGCTATGGGGTGAACAAGAAGCAGTGAAGGGACCCTGGCTGGGTCCACACTCCCCAGGGGGCTCTCCTTCGCTGTGGTACAGGAGCAAGGCTCTCCAGTGAGACAGGGCTGGGGGCTGAAGAGAACTTAAGCAGACCGGGCAACAGAATAGTTCCTGTGGGGTCTGGCTTAGGAAGACGAGGAGGCATGCGTGAAGCGTGTCTGAGCACCATCCATGCTTCTCAGAGTTGGTGGTGTTTGAATTGGTAATAAGCCAGCTTCGCAAAGATTTGTCTTCTCCCCATCTCAGTGATCTGTGACCAGGCAGAGGAATGGGTAGAGTGGATAGTGTGAATGGTCTGAGGCTGGGAATTGGCTTGAGGGGTTTAGGAAAATGCTAACAGTGCAGGAGGCTGGGCTGTATACATGGTGGCTTCCAATTCCTTAATCCTGAGCCTTGGAATGGAAAGGGAAGGCAGGCAATAGACAACAGAGGGATAAATGGTCCCGGTGTGATAGGAGGAGCCAAATGGAGAGGAATGGCGCTGTGGGCATGGTCAGACTGGGAACATGCAGACAGGATGTATCCAGGGGAAGGCCAAGGCTGACACTGACCAAACAGAGTGCAGCTCTTGCCTCTTCTGGGGAAGGGGGAACGTGGGCAGTATGCTTAGAGAGAGTCATGTTTCAATGAACTCCAAGAAGAGAAAGAAATATTGAAAAATAGATATGGGATACAGAATAGCTTAGTAGTCCTAACGCAGGGTGTAGCAGGTAGAGGTTGTAGAGGGGAATCAATCTTTCCTTTAAAAGGGGGTGGGGGCAGGCAGTGGCCATGGTTTCTTTCCCCTTCAAGACTGGCAAATAAAAGAATATGAGTAAAATATAGAAATAGCTAAAATAACATGAATATTTTTATGTTCCCCATGTTATCTGGAAACCCAGCTGTTTGCTGATCATTAAAAGAAGACAGTTATAGACCTGGTAGTAAGTTATTTAAAAGGATAACTCAGAAAATATATTTGTTGAAAGATGTTTCTTGACTTGAATTCTCCATTATGCTTTTAGCCTTTGCAGAAAGAAGGAAATAACATTATGTACAAATGTTGTTAATTACTCATTAATCTGACATTTTGATGGCATTAAGCAACAAATATTAATTTGCGACTCAACATTGTGATTGTATCTAAGATGTATGACATCTCCAAAAATACGAAACCTACATGTCAAAATTACTTTCTTTAAAGACTGATTGTGGCAAAACTCATTATTAGAGCCTTCTGTACTTTAAAAGCTTTAAACGAAACACTGCAATTCACAGAATTCGTTATGGTGCACAACTAATTAGAACTTTAAAGGAAATCACAGTAGGGAATTAGACATTTTAAAGAGCATTTTCTTGAGCTGAAATGTTCTTCAGAATAAAGGTTGTTTTGCAGCAGTTGAGGCACTTGGATTTTACATACATATATAGACACACACTGAAGAGTAGCATGTTTGACCCATCGTGTTCAGAAATCATTCTTGTTCTCTATTCAGACAAACGGAAAAGCAACAAAGGCAACAAGGGAGGGACAAGACAAAAATGCAAATTAGATGTCCATAGCATACTCGGGAAGCCAAACAAAAAACGCAGACATATCTAATTAGTTTCCAAAGCCAGCTTTACCCTAGGAAAAAAATATTCTCATCTAAGAAAACAGCAGTGCGGGCCGTGAGTCCCAGGTGTATGGGTGATTACAGCAGAGAGCGGAGAAAGCCACTGTTGTTCGACTCAGCTGCCTCTGTGCTACACAAATGTGCTTACAGAAAGAATATAAAATCGACCATGGATAACTCCCTCCCTTTCCCCAAATTGATTAATTTCTGGACGTGCTGGCAGATTTTTCCATGGATGGGGATCGAGTTTGAGAGATGAATGTGTAAATCAACAGCAGGTGGGAAGTTCAATTTGTCTGGCCCAGCTGCTGTCCCCCCACATTTCCTATTCTTTTTGCTTATCTCAGTCCAGCATCTGTCATGGAGCAAGACTCATGGGCTTCTGTCATCTCAGGCCTGGGGGAGTCACAGTGTTGCCCGTGTCTCCTGACAGATCAGTGCTTTCAAATAGCAAATGGCAAGAATGAAGGCCCCGTCACTATTAGCAGGAACTACCAGGGAATTGAGGAGGGTATTTTTTGTATCGCATGTTGAGATTTCTCTTGATGTGGACACATGCCTTCCACTCCACCTTGGATTCGCATGATCTGGGCTCTTTTTATAGTACTTCCCTCCTTAGTTTTATTGCATAATAACAGTCATATTTGAATGTGATTTTCTTTGCATTTTAATCTTGATGATTGTACAACGGCAATAAAAAACGACCTGTTCCTTGCCCCTTAGATTAAGTTTTGAAGGAACAATGTATTTTCCACACACTCCGGAAATCTCTGTGGAATTTAATCATCCAGCCAAAAAACATTTTCAGCATTTCTTAACATCATAGAGTTTTAGTGTTGGGCATAACCTTCAAAGGTCAACTTCTCTACTCTTCCAATGTGGGAATCCTGCCTGACTCATCACAGATGGCCCCCCCCAGCCTCTGCCTAGCATAGGTCGATGAGATTGAATCTGGTATCGAGGCAAATGGCCGATGCCTGTCTTTGACAGCACTTCACCAGTTGGGGCATTATCCCAGTAACACTTAGCTTACCTTTCTTAGACGATGAGGGCTGCTATTTCTCCAAGGCTTTCTTTGAAAGAGCAAACAGACTGCCTTGCTTGCTTGCAATGTTGCTTGGATAGATCTTCTCTTCTAAATAAAATTACAGTTACTGATGTCATTTAGAAATGTTCTGCAGAAAATGTTGACTGATTATTAGTGGCAGAAAGAAAGTTAGATCTTTGTTTGATATTTATTATAAGAGATGAGTGACATTGTCTTAAGTTCAGCTACAGCACAAAATATTATGTTCAGTGCTACTGCAGGATATGATCACTGAACTATTTACCTTATGTATATTGTTTATTTTCATTATTTGGGCATTGATTTTCTCTACCCTTTGTTTCCACATGAAGTCTTTTTTTTTTAACAAAATCTGATTTCTCATAACAAGCAGAAATGCTTTTAAGGAATTATTCTTTTTTGTCCTGTCGAGTTGCAGGAAACATCAAATATTGACTGTAAGCTGTTATCAGTTTGATATGTGACAAGGTCTGCCATCTCTTCAGGTACAGATATTTTCACAGCCTTTAATTACTTTTTTTTATTCTTTAAACCCTAGCTAAAATATTTGGTACGCTACATTTGTTTTTATATAGTTATTTGTAATCTTTTGGGTAGAGAAAGGTAAAACCAAATATTATTATCTACAAATTCCCAGTAGAAATGACTTCAAAAATCTCTGTACGTTTTCAGGAACTAAAGAAAAAAAAAAGTCTCATCAGAAAGGGGAAAAAGATTTAGAAGAAAATGCCAAATTATTTGGAAAATTGATATAAATAGACTATTACCCATAGAAATATGGAATATTTAATTTAAAACTTGTAAAGAGCCTCAACATTGTTTTATAGTGATACTTTAATGTGTCAAAGAAAAGATTATTTGCAGATAAAAAATTATAACATCTTTGAGTTGGAAATTCCCTGGTGATCAAACCCTTGCAGCTTCTTCATACCTCAAGTGATAAGGAGTTTGTCACCATGATCACAAACATTTACCAAGCACAGATTAGATGCCAGGCAATGTCTCCAGTGTGGGTTGCAATACTGAACAGGACAAAGATGAGGAAACAGCTCCTACTGTCATGGAATTACATGTGCGTGGACTATCTGCCATGCACAACAAGCTGAATTGTTTAAATTCTGCTCCTCATATCATCCAGACCCCACCTCCTGTGTCCTCAGGGACTCATAGAACTCAGAGTTAAGATTATCTTGGAGGTTTTCTAGACCAGCCTTTTACAGGTGCAAAAAACCTCCCTGTGGAAGCCGTAGTTGAACACTCTCCTCTGAATGGGCTCCAACAGGTCAGTGTTTCTGGTAAAACTGAGCACAGCTTTCCACCTGTGGTCCAGCATTATGAAGTGAAGCCATTGCCTCCCTGGTTTTAGACACTAGGCATCCTCCAAGGGAGGCAGCCTGAGATTTTGTTAGCTGCCGCACACCACAGTGTTACTTGGCGTAAAGCTGATGGTCAACTGTAACCCTTAGGCCTTTTATAGCATGCATTACTTTGGAGCCAAGCCTCCCACGTCATGTACTTGTATACTGGATTTTTTGACCCTGAATCTAGGACTTTTCTTTGCATTAACTTGTTTATGTTTCATTACAGTTAAAATTGGCCCACATTCCAGCTTATTTTGAGCTTTATGAGTCTTGATTATTTTCTCTAAATGGTTTTGAGTGATTATCTCATTTGCAAGTAACTTTTGCGTGTTCTCCTTCCGTATATGTATATTTATTATTTTATAAATTATATGTGTATGTCATTAGCTAAAACCTTGAGGCATAGTATTTACGAAAGGCAAGGTTCAAATAGAGAATTAAATTCACATTTCACATCACCCTGATGATTTCCATTTTTTCTTTCCTGTTTCTGATCAGATGTCTTCAAATCATTGTTGTTTTTATCTGGTTGGACGAACATAGTGCTCGTTCTAGGAATAGTAGAACTGTCCGTTCTGCTATCTTCCTGTTGTTCACTTATGCTTTCATTATTAGTATTATCTTCAATACACTATGTTTTTGTGAGAATCTTTTTTGTAAGCCAGCTGTTCATTTAGGGAAGATTGGTTTAGTTAAAACTAGATAATGTATTGCATAAATCCCCTTAACAGAGCTCAACTAAAAGGCTTGTGTGGTAATACGGGGAAGAGAAAAACAGATGAGAGAAGGCCCTCCAGTCCTCGGCTGTGATGACCCACTCTGCCCTCAGACTCACATCCCTAGCATGACATGACCAGGTGGCAGTATCGCTGTCAGTCGGTGCATTTAAAATGTTAGTGAAGCTGGCTGGGCACGGTGGCTCATGACTGTAATCCCAGCACTTTGGGAGACCGAGGTGGGTGGATCATGAGGTCAGGAGATCGAGACCATCCTGGCAACATGGTGAAAACCTGTCTCTATTGAAAATACAAAAAAATAGCTGGGCCTAGTGGTGGGTGCCTGTAGTCCCAGCTACTTGGGAGGCTGAGGCAGGAGAATCGCTTGGACCCGGGAGGCAGAGGTTGCAGCGAGCCGAGATCACACCACTGCACTCCAACCTGGTGACTGAGGTAGACTCCATCTCAAAAAACAAAACAAAAAAAAAAGCTAGTGAAGCTTAGGGGATTTTAGTTTTAAAAAAAGGAAGTGCTCAAGTACTGCCTTCCCACACTGTAGTGAGCCATCTCGCATACCTCTTAGGGCTGTACTCACCATGCTTTAGTGATCTCTTCTTTCGTGTATCACTTGTCTGCAATTTTTTTGTCATCCATATTTTGACAGCTCACTGTTAGGTGTTCATTCCCATCACATATAAAAGTAGGAGTCGAAAGAAGGATTAAGACCAATTACCGGAACACTTGCGGCCTCTTTCTAGGTTGACATCAATCCATTTATCAACCCTCTTGAGCTACAGTTTTTTAACTAGATGGAAATAAGCTTAATTGTTTTGACAGACTGCCCCTAATTTTTCCATCTGGGCTAGAAGATTATCATAAGACATATAGTCAAACACATTGATTCTAGTGGTAACTGACTCCCCACTTACTGGGTGCCTCCCCCAGTAACAGGTTTAGTACTAGGCTCTTTACAAATGTTATTTCTTTTGTTTCTCATGGGGAGCCTACGAGATGGGAATTTTATTCCTGTTAGGAATAAGTTAGGAAATTGAGGCACAGAAGAGTAAATTTGAAGACAGCTGTGTCACATGAGCAGGCTTTTTGACATTAGTGTATGTCATTAGGAAATGTACTGGGGCATGTCCACCACATAAATCCCTAGAGTGAACAACAAGATGGCTTCAAAGGATGCAGAAACATGAGTTTTAAACAACTGTGTTCTCTGAGCATGTAGCACTTTACTCCCTTTTGAAAATTGGGACAGCTGCTTGTCTGTAATATGCTGGCCTCCCTCTTTTCTTTGCCACACTGCCTAACGGACAGGTACCAGTGTGCTTTTGGTTCATATGGATGCTCCTTTAGCAACTCAGGTAGAGGTTGCCAGGGCCTGGACACAGGAACAGGTGCAAAGGAGCTAGGTGCTGTCTTACTCTATCCTTACCTACCTTTAACTGCAGTCCCCATTCGCTGTGCTTATCTTTGCTAGTTGGAGAATCAGAACTGCTTTTTCTGCCATCTGCTGCTGTCTTGCTACCTTCAGGAAACAGTGGCTTTCTGTTCTCTGGAGGGTGTGTATAAACTAAGCAATTTAGAGTTAGGATACTAAAGTATCAACTGAAGTGATATGTTATTTTCCATTTTTACTGTAAATTTTCAAACAAATTTTAAAAATGGAAAAAGAAAGTACGATGTATACCTATATACCAACCAGGTAGATTCAAGTTAATGTTTTCCATATTTGCTCTTGCTGTACATTTTTTTCGAAAAATTTAAAGAGATACAGCCATCATGACACCTAATTCCTGAATAATTACTGTATCTCAGCATTGTATCTGCTAAAAATAAGGATATAATCTCTAAAATAAGGTCACTCTCCTAAATAACTGCAATGCCATTTTCATACATAAGACAATTAACACGAATTCTCTAGTATCATGTAATACCCAGTGCAATTATCCCTCCAAAATGTATTAGGTATTTTTTTCCCCAAACTAGGATTCAATTAGGTTTCATACATTGCATTTGGCTTTTATATCTCCAATAGTTTTAGAGTTTAGGATTCTGTGGTGACAGAGATGAGAATAAAAGATCTGGATGATTTTCAAAAAAAAAATTTAAATCCCGTCTCACATGAAGGATGACTTTTCAGATTAAATAGACTATTGACCTAGATTGTTCCGGTGGTTTTTCACTTGGAAGTAAATGGCGCCGGATATGTTAAAGTTGTAAAATATAGAAATCTCTAAAGTGTGTACATGAACCACATCTTAACAGAGGCAGTCTGTCATCTGCAAATGTACATGGGACCTTAGTACTTTGATGCTGTTGTATGTGTGAAACCATCTCACAAGCAAATAATGCATCAAGGGTTTTGGCTCAGCACTGATAATGGATTATAATAGATTGAAACTAAATATGATTTAAGTGACGGGAAAATGGTGCCAGCTAAGTAAATAATTGATTAATCATCCCCCAGTTAAAGCTGGCAAGTTAAATTGCAGGGCTGGAATCAAATGCTTGGTAGAAGCTCCTCTCCACACTTTAGTCTTAATAAAAACTCTGGTGAAGAAGAAAAGAAAAACCAGAAACTGCTCAGAGAAAGGGCCTGTCCCTTGTGGTGTCTTATTTGCAGCATGGCATCGTGTGTATTGGTTGTGCTGTGGAAGTAGTGATAAGAAAATGAAGATCCAGGAAAGCTGTCACAGAAAACATAAACAAGTAGAGATCCATGGTTGCCTGGAAATCAACAAATTCAGAAGGCAAGTGGCAGCATATCTTTTCTTTTTTCATTTTGTTCTGATCATGAGAAGTGGTATCAATATGACTGACAAATTGACTTAGCATAGCAAAACTGGTCCCAGTGTGTGCGTGTCACTGTGTGGCTGCCACTGGAGTGTCGAATGACCTTGGCTCAGTCACTAGCCTGCCAGTAGTTTGGGGTGTCTGGTTTCTAATCTGTAAATAAAAGACTGAGATGGAAGATCTCTGAGGTGCCTTCCAGCTCTTCAGATCTAAGATTCTAACAGCTAGAAATCTCTGCAACATAGTGCTGTCCTGCTTCCCTCGTGTAATTATAACTGGTCTTTGTCATGATGACCCTAGGCCTTTACAGTCCTCCACGTGTCTCCTGAGTCATCAAAAAAAAAAATTAAGGTACACACTTACCTTATATGAGGCATATGATTTTGTTCCTTCTTAAAGATTAGCAGTCTTCCCCTAACACTTTATTAACAAGAATGCCTTATGAATCAGAATAGTCCATTCTGTGACCATGTAGAATAAGAGAAATTTTATTGTAATTAGAAAAAGATGTATATATTTTTAAAAATGGCATAACCACTAATACATTAAAGTGACTGCTTAAAAGCCCTTAACTGACAGTAATTCAGCAACCTAAAAGAGAAAGAGCTGACCCCATTCATTTCCCAAGGCAATATTGTGTTGGATTTTAATTATAAAGATCAGTTCAGCATTTGTATTTTCTGGGTCAGCAGAATATGTCCTGTATAGCCTTTAACAAACTTTTTAGACTTTTAAAGCTATGATTTCTCTACCCATAAAATGGGAAAAATACAGTACCTGTGTCAAAGAGTAGTGAAAGGATGAAAAGAAATCACAAATCGTGTATGTAAAGAACCTGGGGCATAATAGGTGTTGACAAATGTTAATGATCATAGCCATTGTGGTATCACTGAGTCCTTAGCAATTTCATTCAGGGTGGAGAGTCCTCCAACCGATCTGCATGATCAGGAATCAAGACTCATTATGTTATGTCAGTCATCTTAATTGGCTCGCAACATTGGATTGACCTTACAGCAATTCACTGTCTAACTCGTAACCTGAGAAAGATAGATACCTCCTCTTAATTTAATGTGGAAAATAAGAATACACAATATGCTGATTCAAACTACATGAACATTTTGTCTAGAAAAGATTGACACTCATTCATTAACTCTTTCCAATTTACTGACCCCAGAAATGCCAATAGCAGCTGCCTTATCGTCAGATGTAAACATCTAATAATATGAACAAAAAATCCACTAAACAAACCTTTGTTGTAAAATGTGATCATTATTCTTTATATTTGAATCTGAGCTAGGTCAAATCACATTTCCCTAAATATAAAAAGCACAAATGGCAAAAACATGATACAATTCAGGAATCATGCTCAACACTAGCATTACAATACCCATTCACTGCATTGTATGAAATGATTTAGTATTTGTTTCTGGAACAATTGCAAGAAGGAAAAATCAGAATCTCCAACTCAATATTTCATCTTAGAAACTGGAAAATGCTCTTAACCATATTAATGAAGACAACTCCAACAATGTGAATAGTGGGAAAGTGCACGTTATTATCTTGTCTTATTGGCTGTCTCCCCCTCTTTTTAAACACCTTTCTATCCATGGTCTTCTTCATTGCTATACAATTGGAAAAAGGTTAGCTTTTAATATTTTCCAGGTCCATATAAAGAAGGGTTTCCATTTTCACTCCATGTGTGTGTTAATTGAGGTCAGAATGGTATTATCCTTGTGTGATTGGGAGCATGGACCCCAGCACCCCCCGCTTTCTTCCACCCCCTTAGAAACAGGCTGTGAAGTGATAAGAGTGATAATTTAGGCACATCTAAAAGCAAATAACCCTCTCTGGAGGCAATTTCTCCAGGCACCAGCATCAGGATTTATTTTTCTGGAAACAAGAATTGCATAGAAATTGGTGACACTCCTTTTTTGGGTTGGAAAATGTCAGAGTCTTTGTTTTTAATCAAAATTGCTCATAATCTGGCTTAACGATGCCATAAAGTCCTTGGTTTACTCTGCCCCAGGTGAGTGAAAATATTTGCTGTGAAAAATAGTTTATTAGTTTTATAGTTCTACCTACTTCAATGCCTCTATCAAGAGTATGAGAAGAGATATTTTAATAAAATTATTGACATCATTGGGGAACTTTATAACACTTGACATTTGCTTTCAGTGTTGGGGGAAGAAAGAGAAGTAAATTGATTTGATATTTATTTCCTAGGTTGGAGTACAAGTTACTTTAAACATAAAATATGTGTGTTGCCTTTGAATACAATGAGCAGAATAGGTTGTTGGTTCTGAAAATGGGCATAAATTTTAGGATAAAATGGGTAATGTGGTAATGATAATAAGGTAATCTGATTGCTAAATGAACCTGTTTTATTATATTCATCACTGGATTCCTGTTGCCACCTAGACACTCTTCCAAATTGATATAAAGTATTGTTTGGACCCAGAACACACAGATTGGGGCTGAAAATACAGATCACTTAATGAAGTTAACTTCTTTTCAATAATGGGCTCTATGTATTAGTTTTTTGTTTTTTGTTTTTTTTTTTCTTTTGAGGTGGTGTCTTACTCAATCTTGGCTCACTGCAACCTCCACCTCCAGGGTTTAAGTGATTTCCCTGCCTCAGCCTCCAGAGCATCTGGGACTATAGGCGCGCACCACCATGCCTGGCTAGTTTTTTGTATATTTTAGTAGAGACGGGGTATCACCATGTTGGCCAGGATGGTCTCGATCTCCTGACCTCGTGATCCACCCGCCTCGGCCTCCCCAAGTGCTTACAGGTGTAAGCTACAGCGCCTGGCCGTATTACTTTTTCTATAAGAGTTTAAAACAAAACTTTCAGAAAATATCTTTGAATATGGACTTTCTTGTGGAGAATAATCTGTGTTCCAGTGGACTTTGTTTCTAGTGAACGATTGTGAGATACTGGGGCCGGGGGCAGCATTGATGGAGTTGATTGCAGTGGTTGCTAGGCACAGGCCATCTGGGACTGGACAGGGCCCAGCAAAGGCTTTGTGGGATAGAGTGAAGCCAAGGATCCTCTGTTACTACCTTAGCAGTTCGGTTTGCCTATCACTGGCTGGTTCAAACCCTAGATAATCAATATGGAGAGGTTCCTAACACAGTGGGCTAAATGAGAGGTCTGTGTCATTAGAAAAAAAAAAAACTGCTTATTAAAGTGTCAGTCCTTTAACACCATTTATCACTGGCCTCTAAAGGGAACTGTTCAGGAATAGGCGTGCCTCTTTGAAAACATGAGACCTATTTTCCTGAAGAATGATCTCAATTGATAAGTTTTCTAGTTGTGCCATTATATTGCTACCAGATTCTCTTAAAAATATGCTGGCTTCTGCAGTGATCACTTGCATTTTCAGGAAAAGGCCTACAAAACTTGTATAAAGGCCAGCTGCAGTTCGGTTTATTTTATCTGTTCCTACGCTACATGCAAGAGACAGTTTGAATTCTTCTTTTTCCTTGCCCTACTAAGGATGATGCCAGCTTATTTACCCCAGCAGTGTTTTTAATGTAGATGTTAAACTGCGCGATAGATTTTTAAATGAATTTTTAATTACTTTCTGCTATTCTGAGCTCATTGCAATCAGCAGCCATCTTGCTTGAGGATAAAACAAAACAAAAACGGCTAGCTCATGGGAGGAGCAAAAGCCTTTGCAAGAGTGGGGGACAGAAGCCCATTGTCAGCGACAGCTGCTGGAAGCTTTCCCCAAGCACAGGCTCAACTGCCAGAGGGTTCTGGAGGCTTTGAGTTTTCCACTGATGGCTCCTCTTCTCTAATGAGGTCACCTCTCAGCACAGTAGGTGGGACGACTCTGCTAATGGGAGATTCAGAAACGCAGATTGCAATTACAGTCTTTGTTTCCGGCCATCTCCCATAGTTTCTGAACAACCCCAGAAGCTTGTAACAGGAACAACTCCTCTACAAATATGTAACAGAGCCAGATAGGACACATCATTTACTGGACATCACCTCAGTGCCAGATGCTATATGGTAAGAATGACGCTGGCCAGGAATTTACATGATGCCATTTCTATAACATTTAAAACTATGCCATTTACAGTTTCATATAGTCAGGCAAGTCTTATCATCCACATTATGCCAATGAAAAACGCATGGTTCAGATGATATAAGTTGCCTGTCCGTGGCCACTACTCTAGGCTCCGTATTCTACAAAGTGGGAATAATACAATCATACCTGTGCCAGTTGTTAGAATTTTATAAAATACTGCATGTGAAAACACTGTAAAAATGGGTGAATGCTCTACAGATACCATGCCTCATACAGTTAATCCTAAAATACATATTATTGTGAGTACTATAGAGAGAATGGAAGCAGATAAACTCTCTCCCCCTCCTTTCACTTTCCTGGCCATCTGGACTGGGGCAGTTCGGACGTGCAGGCGTGGCTCCCAGCGGCCGCTTCCATCTCTGCTGTCCCGTCCCAGGATTAGCATGCTTACATTGCCGTGATCACAGGCCACTGCCCTACTCCCACCCAGCCAGATCAGTTAGCTGGGCCAGTTCTGGCTGGGTCATTTTTTATTTGTTCGCTGGCTTTTTTTTTTTTAAGTTAACCAGATCAAACTCCATATCTCATTTGGATTTTTCTGTCCTCTTCATTTCTGTATATTTTTTGTATCTGATTGTAAATTAGTAATTCTCTTAGTGAGGCAGAAGGAAGGGTAGAACACCAACAAGATTCTGCTTGAATTCCAGCCCCAAGGTGAGGAAGTGAGCATTCTTCCAATGAAAATTTTTGCTGAAGTTAGGTAAGGATTCAAAGGCTCTGACCCAAAGCTTTAGTACTACGTCTCCTTGTCTTAGGTTGAATTGATGCATAACTGTATGAATGTTTTTCACCAGGTATCACCATAGGTACCTTCAAACCTGCTCACTCAATTTCTGCAGCAGTTTTGGGTGGCAAGAATTATTGTCCCTTTTTTCACAGTGAAGACTCTTCCAAGTCTCAGGAAAGCCGCTTTGCTCCAAGGCAAGGGCTCCTCCACTCCCTTCTCTACACAGCCATATGAATGGGACTCTTCAGTCTTCTCAGAGGAGTCAGTGGGCAGCAAGATAAAGCAGAAGCCAGTGAGTGACCATTTCACCTCCCCACCTTCCTCCTTGGGCTGAGAGCTGCAGCATCTCAGCTTCTCTCTAAAAGGATCCTGCAGTAACCAAAGTGGAACATCACTTTCTGGTCTTCAAGACCAGACCAACTAGTCAGGGACTTTCAAAGGGAACAAATTGCCTATGCTTCCTTCAGACCAAGAATCCTGAAAGTCATTTGGAGGTGCCTGGATGACTTAGGATAGGAGCCAGTACCTCTCCTGGATCCTGGGTGAGGCCTGCCAGTCTGGGGGCTTTCCTCCAAGACAAGGGTACATATTCCCACAGCAAAGGCTGGCTAGGGCTGTGCCTTACTGATGTGATGGGCACGTGACATCCTGCTGATGAGAACAATGGCAAGAGGAAACATACATTGAGGAATTCATCAGAGTGCCACGTGAATAGTGATGTTAAGGAAGAGATTGGATTCAAAAAAGCCGCTGGGAAACCAGCATAATAATCCATATAAGGGAAGATAATGTCTGGCTGAGGATGGGGCAGAGGAAGTGGAAAAGTAGATAAATGGAAGAAATAAGATGAAGGAAGGATCAGAAGGGCTGGTAGCTGAATTGGGGAGGTGGGTGTAAAACTTGCAAGATTTAGAACTGGGTCCCAGTGACGAGAAGAAGTCCTCAAGATCTCCACAATTTCTATTTCTCTGTCTGTCTCTAAATAAAAGTGTTTTTCTTTAATTATGAACAACTAGGAGAAACTTATTTTTTTACGTTCACTTTTTAGTGCTTCATTTAATTACTCATACTGTTACCATATTGCTTGCTGGTACTTTTCATTGCAGATGGATTAGCTAAACTTTGTTTCCTAGCCACAGAACAAACTGAATTACTATTTATAATGCAGTTTCTATGGAAAACGAATTATAAATTTCAAATAGCCTTGCAAATAGAATTTTGGAATACAGAGTTGTGGACTTCTTTTATTGCATTTTACTTGAAAAAGAGATATTCTCATAGCAGATGTGGGATTGACTCTCAGAAGAAAGGTAAAATTGGGAAGCATATACTTTAGAGTAATTTGCCTAAAGGTTAGAATTTAAGAGGATGAAAATGATCAAAAAGTGGGCGGGGGGGACAATCGAGGCAGCAATGTACTCCATTTGTCCAGCTAGTTTAGAACAGAAAGGGAAGTGAATACAAGGTCTGCTTAATTTAAAATAAAAAAATAAAAATTTCCATGGTAAAAATCAATTGCAAAAAATAAAGGTAAATCACTGTTTTAGGAAAGACCAATTTCAGTGAATTTATCTTTGAGTGGTAAAGAATATTAATTAATATATCAAGCAATATAAATGTCCTTTTTGAATAAAATTGATTGAGCCATACATTCTAGTTTAAAATGATTTAGAATTAATTCATTTGGCTGAGATAAAGGAATGGTTTGTGGCAAAGGGGTGATGGTGGCCCTGTCTATATGGAAACTGCATGAGTCCCTCGGGTTCATGTACATGCCTCTCTGAGCTGTGACACCAGCCTGCTCACTTGGGATTTCCTGTTGACAATGTCATTTTTCATCCAAGTTGCTATATTTGATTCAACTCAACAAGTCTTTATTAAGTATCTTTCATTCATAGACCAGCACCAATATAGGCACTGGGAGAAGTCAATAGCATAGGACCCTTTCCTTGCCATTAAGAAACTTGTAAATCATTTGAGGAGGCAAGACAAACCGACATCAGCCAGTTAGAGTTCATAAAAGATGGTGTATGTTCTTTCTGTTCCCAAACTGTTGTACAGTTTTTATTGCAGGGGCATGGAAAGAGAGAGAGAACGAGAGAGAGAGAGAGAGAGCACGTGCTCTGGAAACTGAAGCAGTCTCAGGAGACCTTGTGAAGGAAGAGGGATTTGGGAAGAGTTTGAGTGGATTCAGGATAGAGTATCATCAGATGAGAAAGAGGGGGAAGGATAAGCTGGGCGAGGAGGAAGGGATGATCAAAGCCTCATCCTGATTGTCCACATCAGGCATTATAGGAGAGGAAGCACAGATAATTGAGGTGTGGTCAGTTAAAGTGTGAAGACCTCGAATGCCTGGCTAATGGATGTGACCTTGATCTAATACGTAGTAGGAGCAGAATATGGCCAGTGAGACAAAGCAGCATTGAGCACAAAACTGTACAAAGCCAGGTAATGGTGCTGGTGCTCCTCAGTGGGACCTCATGAGCCACGTTGACTTTCTGTGATGACAAGCCTAAGAATAATGAAGCTGTCAG
Organism: Ateles fusciceps; assembly: GCA_036589455.1. Lineage (NCBI taxonomy): Eukaryota > Metazoa > Chordata > Mammalia > Primates > Atelidae > Ateles > Ateles fusciceps. The sequence goes on along the minus strand of JAZHEH010000579.1, from coordinate 1,953,200 downwards.
GCCTCTGGCCCTTAAATCAAAGATCTGAATCGTAAATGGACAAGGGGAATGGTTCTAACTTGAAAAATGCCAGCTGCAACCAAATGGAAAGAAATATAGAGTCCGGATAGAAATCTGTTGTAAAAGAGAGAATGTAGCTGTGGGACCCTTGTCAATTTTCAAAAGCCACAACCCAGTCAGGCAGCACATATTGGAGCTTGAGAGAGAAAATATGGCCAAATTGAACTGACCATCTTTGTGATCCTGAAAGTATTGCCTGTAAGTGAAAATATACTCACTACTGGGGAGGCTGAAAGTGACTAGTCAATTGGATATGGTAAGGAGACATTCCCCTACTTGACAAATTCAATGAATTTTTCACTTTTAAGGCAGGTTTGGCATTGTGTAGAAAAGCCTTAGAACTTCCTGATTGGTGCACACATTCTGAGAGCCCAGCATTCCACTCACTATTGCATGAAGTTGAAATGATAGGAAAAAAGGAACCTGCAGCTGTATCTTTTTTTGCTCTTGTTGCCCAGGCTGGAGTACAATGGCACCATCTCGGCTCACTGCAACCTCTGCTTCCTGGGTACAAGGAATTCTCCTGCCTCAGCCTCCCAAGTAGCTGGGATTACAGGAGTGTGCCACCACACCCAGCTAATTTTTGTATTTTTAGTAGAGACGGTGTTTCATCACGTTGGCCAGGATGGTCTCGATCTCTTGACCTCATGATCCACCCACGTCGGCCTCCCAAAGTTCTGGGATTACAGGTGTGAACCACTGCGCGCGGCCTGCTGTCTCTTCTTTCTTGGCCTTCTGCTTCTGTCATCAGCGCTCATAGAAAGCTTTTCATGCAGGGGCAAGGTTTTGCTAGTAGAGCCAGGCCCATGCCAGCAGGTCTTAGCCTTCAGTTTCTGAGCTTTGTCACTCATCGGTTATAGTGGTCTGTTCTTATTCCCGGGGTAGCCAGTGCTAAATCCCATCAGTTCACCAATCCACTGGGCTCAGCAGCTGACTTGGGAAGGATGGAAAATGGATGCAGGAGTCAACCACAGAGCAGAAAAATCCCCAGCAGAACTGCAGACTTGGGGGATGCGGGGGAAGGGGATGGAAGAGGCACACTGGGCATTTGATCATCTCTAAGTATGTAAAACATGCCTGTGACACACCCTTGAATGGGTCATTTAAATGTACATTTGCAGTGGGTTCCAGAAAAATATAAGAAATGATTGAAAGCATCCAAAAATTTAAGAATTCTTTTTAATGAGTTTTAGGAAGGCATCTCTCATGTGAATCTGGGGTGCTGCAAAGTTGCTATTGGAACTTCAGCATCATGGCTCTGGTCTTATTTCTTTGATGTACCCCATATGTGAGGTGTCACAGTGAGGCCCTGCCTCTGCCAACAAAACCCAGGTGTAAAGGCTGCAGAAGTCTTGCTGTGAATGGGCTGCGTTTCCACCGTCCTGCATCTGTGCATTTCTGCTTTGGGTATTATGGTTTTCATTTCTTTTAACAGGTGGAAACTACAACTGCCACAATCTCCTTGGCAACTTCTCTTTCCAAGCCAACTTATGAAACAAATCAGTGTAATATGCTCTAGAAATATCCATGTGGTGCTTTAAAAAATGCATATTTCCAACATGTTCTCCTTCAGAGCGCTTTGCCTTGGCAGGCAAGTACTACCTTTACATGCTTTTGCTCTTTATGGACTAGGCCCATCCTTAGCCAGGTTGATTTTGCTTTTATTCATGCTCTGTATGAAAATGGCTCAGATATAGGAACACGGAGCATTCATAACTGTTACTTATTCATTTAATCAACAGAACTATATTGAACAATAATTGCTGTCCATTGTTCTAGGTGCTGAACATAAAAAGATTAAACATTTGGTCCTTCCTTCAAGGAACTTGAGTGGAAACAAGCAAGTACACAAATATTTGACACATAGAGTGGCGTATCCTTTATAGAAACCATAATGTGCAGTAGAAGCTCCAAAAGGAGTGTTAAGGGTCAAGAAAGACTTTGTTGAGGAGAGTGGAGTTTGCAGTATTTGTAGAAGTTTGTAAGGAGGACTGTAATGTGACTGGAGTGGAGATTGGGAACATAACCAGAATGAAACTCTAGAGGTCTTTGCATGCCATATTAAGAGCATTTACTCAACTATCCCATTGGCTGGGATAGCAAGCCACTGCAAAGTGTGAAGAAAGGCAGTGACATCATCCTCATCTTCATGCTTTATAAAGATGACTCTGATGTAAGTGAGAAGAATGAATTGTAGAGGGTTGAGCCAGACAGATTCAATTGCTGGAAGTTCAAGTGAGGTTTATATGAGCCTAAACTGCAGAAATGTCTCTGAGTTTTTTTTTTTTTTTTTTTTTTTTTTTTAGACAGAGTCTCTCTCTGTTGCCCAGGCTGGAGTGCAGTGGCACAATCTCAGCTCACCGCAACCTCTGCCTCCTGGGTTCAAGGCATTCTCCAGCCTCAGCATCCCGAGTAGCTGGTACTATAGACGTCCACCACCACGCTCAGCTAATTTTTGCATTATTAGTAGAGACAGGTTTTCACTGTGTTGGCCAGGCTGGTCTCGAACTCCTGACCTCATGATCCGCTCTCCTCGGCCTCCCAAAGTGCTGGGATTACAGGCATGAGCCACCGCATCCAGCTGCAATGTCTGTGATTTAAAGGAAAGGATAGATAGAGGAGATGTTTAGAGAGAATTGACAAAAAGTTGTTACTGGGATTGAGGGGGGGCAGAGAGAGAGATTGAGAGGAGAGAGAGAGAGCTAGAGAGAGAGAGAGAAATTCTGGCTTGGATATGTGGATAGATGCCGACACTTTCAAGAATATGAATGAAATAACTGGTTTGAGTGGGAAAATAATGAGTTTTGTTAGAGATGAACTTTCAGGTGGAAATTTAAAGTGAACAGTTATATATCTGAATCTGTGGCTAAGAAGAAAGACCTGGGTTAGATATGTAATTCTGAGAGTGTGTCTTGTGTGTACAGGTGGCAGTGAGGGTAATGGAAGGAAAAGGATCACAGAGAAAGTGGAAAGCTCACAGGTTTGATCATTTTTTCTAGATTCGAATCCTGGCTGTCTAACTGTGCTTCCTACGTGACATATTAAGGAAGTGTGTAACCACACCGAGTCCTACTTTTCTCATTTATTAAATGGGGGATGGAAGGATTGACCTTAAGGCATTGCTTGGTTGTTTATTCAGTCATTAATTAAGCAAATATTTATTGAGCTTCTACTATGTACTTGGACCTGGGAATGCGTATCTGAACAAAACAGAGAGAGCCATGTTCTGAGTTGGCTTTCAGCCTTAACAATTACTGTTAGGGAAAATAACAAGAAGAATTGCGTAAGAGTATAAATGTAGGACACCTGGCACAACTGCAATGCACAGAATAGGTCCTCAGATAGTTCCAGCCAATGTAATAATACTTGTTATAACTTTAATAGAATGATGCAGATAGACTCCAGTTTCTGGTAGGTTGAGGAGCAAATAAGAGGCGAGAAACTGGCAATAACTAACAATGATTACTAATTCAAAAGTTTGGCAGTAAAAGAAGTAAGAATTTTGAGGGCTATATGGAGAAGACTGGTGGTTGAGGACAGGTGTGGGGTTTTCAAGATGTGAGACTTGAACATGTTGACATGCTAAGGGACAGGAGCTGGTGGAGAGGATGAAGTTAGAAGAAAGAGGCAGAGAGGTCTTTTGGGAAACAGATGCAAAGAAAAGCCCCGTTTTCTGAAATAGCAAAAGAAGTATGTGAAGGAGATTAAATGAGGTAATGCCTTAGAGAATGCAATGAATGGCATTTGGGGTATCTAAAAATTGTGTTGACTTAGGCTGTGAGCATGGATACACACACATGCATATCCATATTCATATTCGGGTACCAGTGTCTATAGCTACACCCACCCCCCCACACAAGAACATACAGAGTTAAATGTTTTAATTAAGACTGAATTGTTCCCCCTGAACCCTTCAGCTGAAGTTCTTACCTGGTCACATCACTTTCTTGATAAAGGAAGAAGGCATCTGCTGAGAGATGGGGCAGAATTGTAAGGTCACGAAGATGAGACTGATAGCGTAAGCTGGCCTCTAAAGGAATGAGAGAAAGAAGAAGGTGCACCTAGAGGAGGACCTCTGAAAGATACTGGGGGTCTGCTGGAGACTGGAGATCATGTGTTATAGACACTTAGGGATGGGGATTTCCTGCAGCAAGCCCCATTTCCCTGAGAACCTTTGGGGTTGGCTGGGAAGCTGTGGTGTAATATAAAGCAGGTGAGAGAGCAAAGGATGCTATGAGGACAGGAAGTGAATTGGTAGACTACAGGGTTTGAGGGCATAGAACGAAAAGATGCAGCCAAGGAGATCCCAGAAAGGATAACAATGGATGGCTCCATAACATGAAAGAGCAAGTGCGGGGGCAGTGAGGAAGGAGAGGAACCGGAAGGATTGAAAATGGTCATTAGAGGGTTGTATACTCGAATTTCAATTGTTTAAAAGAGAACAGCTTGGCTGGGCATGGTGGCTCATACTGTAATCCCAGCACTTTGGGAGGCCAAGGTGGGCAAATCACTTGAGGTCAAGGGTTCAAGACCAGCCTGGCCAACATAGTGAAACCCCGTCTCTACTAAAAGTACAAAAGTAGGCTGGGAATGGTGGTGGGTACCTGTAATCCCAGCTACTCAGGAGGCTGAGACAGGAGAATCGTTTGAACCCAGGAGGTGGAGGTTGTAGTGAGCCGAGATCATGCCACTGCATTGTAGCCTGGGTGACAGAGTGAGACTCCATCGCAAAAAAAAAAAAAAAAAAAAAAACAAGTCTTAGAATGCCTCCTAGGTAAGGAGTTGCTAAGGTAGAATACAAGTGATAGCCACAGGAAATTGAGGAGCTTCAAGGCTGCTCCTGCACCCTCCACCCACACTAATGAACTGAAACTTCTTTCTGCAAGGTCCCAGTGGTGTTTAGTTGCCCAATTATATGTCCTTTTCTTCATTCTTAAAATTTTTGACTTCTCTTAGTGCCCTTTCCTGTTGACCACCTCCTTCGTGCTCTCTGCTCCTTGGGTGTCTGGCATATGTAGTCTTGGTTCTCTCCTTTCCATTCCTCTGCTCTCCTCCCCCTCAACCCTCAGCTTGCTGATAGAGACGTTCTCTGAAGACTCATCTGTCTACACATTCAGGATCAGAGTCACACCATGACAAAGATGTGCATGAAAGGTTGGTGGAGGGACAGAGGAAGCGAGCAGACCAGTTACAACACCAATTCTGGAGTTTGAGAAAATGCCACGCCAGCCTGAAATTGGAAAGTGGCTCTGGGAAAGGGAAGAGCGACAGATATGGAACATATTTTAGAGTTTATAACGAAAGTCAGCAGGACTTGACAACTTCATATAGGGAAATGAAAACAGAAGGACAAAAGATGACTGAAATGTTGAGACTTACTAAGAGGAAGACATTAACAGAAGGAGAGAACTTGAGAGGACAGAGGCTTGGGAGTGAGGATCGAGGGAGATACTGGGTTCTCTGTGGAGCATGTTGAGTTTCAGGTGGTAGCAGCCCATTCAGATAAGATGAACAAAACATAGATGGAAATTAAAATGGTGCCCAAAAGACAGAGAGGTGAGCACTAGAAATACATATTGGGGGTTAATGACCCTAAGTTAGTTGTGTGAATGACACACTATAGTAGAGGAACATATTGCCAACTGAGAACTAGCAGGAAGAGATGACAAGAGGGCCAAGTAGAGAACCTTGGAGACAACTATATTAAAAAGGTGGCGTGAGAAAGGCCCTCAGAAATACAGATTTGTCATGAAGTGGAGAGGGAGCAAGTAGAGATAGTGAAAAGAAAAGAGAAAGCAATAATCTTGAGGTCTAGGGAAGACTTTGCAGAAAGATTAGAATTTTTGTGGCTCAGTGGAAGGAGAAAATAAGGAAGACAGAGAATGCAAATAAAGAGCTACTTGTTGGATTAAGCTGTAATCAAGGAAGACCACAGCCTTGTACCCTTATTCCTCTTAGGTGGTAGAGAAGGAAGAATATATGGGCAAGGAGGGAAATGTTGAGATGGAGAAACATGGCAGGCTGGTGGTCTTCAACATTCTTCTTAAAGGAGAAGGTAGGGATCTCCATGTGGAAGGCTTGGAGTACATGCTTTAGGGAATGGAAAGGGCACTAGTTAGACCTGGAAGTGATAGCCTGGGAAGAAATTGGGTGATTGAATGTCCTGTGTTGCCCAGGACAGTCATGGTTTACACATGTCGTTCCAGCATAGTTATTTTAATTATACCTCTTGTCACTCAGTTGGGAATATATATTGCAAGGTCATCCTAGAGAGAAGCAATGAAGACTTAAAGACAAAAGATGATTCCCTAAGCAGAAAAACAAACAAAAAACACACAAAGTAAGACCCCCTGGCATGTTTTGCTTAGAAAGCTGAGGCATACAGCATGTCATTGGCACTGTTGGGTCCAACAGAAAAATGAGTAGCTCAAAAGACTAGAGAGAGTACCCAGGGCATTTGAAATTTACTGCATTAGAACCTCACTGCTGAGCAGATACACACACTCAATTGGAAAATGTTCAAAGTTTATTTTCACGCCAAACAAACCAAATAAACAACAACTTTTTTTTTGTATTGGTTCTATTTGGAGCAGTGGCCAGTGCAATCTTCTGCCTCTCTTTTCCTACTTTCTTGGTACGTAATACACTTACTAGTCAGACAATGGTATTAGGTTGTTTGGAAGTCGGACCTTTTTTTTAAATCACCATCTAGATCATTAGCTCTAAGTATTTTTGGTTCAGGCTCCTCTATACTCCTAAACATTACTGAGGACCCCAGAGATTCTTTAGTCGCATTGGCTCTCTGAATCAATGATTATAATTATGGAAAAGCTGAAAAAATTAAATATTTATTAACTCACTTAAAATAGCAGTAATAAATATGTTATCACAAACAATATATTTTATGAAAAAACCAGTACATTTTTCAAAACAATATCAAGGGGCACTTTTTTCATTTTTGCAAATCATTTTAATATCTGCCTCAATAAAAGACAACTGATTCTCACATCTTCTGCATTTAATCTGTTGAATACCCTTCAACGGAAATGTATGAAGAAAATCCAGCCTCACACAGATATGCAAGGAGGAGTGTTTTGGTAGACTTCAAAGATAATTGTGGGTATTCTTTAATACTATACCAAAATTTGACAAGCAGAAATTTATGAAAAGTTGGTTGCAACATGGAATCTGTAATCATCTATTGGTCATTTAGAAAATACTGGTTCACTGAATTATGCAGTGTTGACAATAATAATATATATAATATTTTAAAATTATATACATTGGTATCACCACAATTTCATCAGACAAATTTTTAAGTATTGGAAAATTGTTAAGCTCACATTGGTAGATACAGAGTTTCCAAGAAGCAATTTTTCACTTGAAAGCTTGAATTTTATTGTTAGCCACAAATACTACCAAGTTGTTTCCTTGAAATGACAGGCTTACTTCACTCATTTTTGGGAAAATGCCTTCCAGAGGCCCAAGTCTGGATAACTTTGTCTGTCAGTAGTTATTTCACGAAGAAATGCAGATCCATGAAAAACGTGGCTAGTTGAGCTCACAACGCAGTTGTAAAAATTTTTCCCCCCCCAGAGACTATTGTATTTCAGTGCACAGCAGAGGTGCTCTAGTCTCCCTTCCCCTTTGGTCACACAGAATTTTAAGATGTGTATGTTCTCATGACTGCTCCCACCTTTCTCTTCTTCTCTCCCCTTATCCCTCCATCTTTGTTACAACCATGATAAGGCAATCCTCGTGCATTCCATATTGTCCTGGTTGCTTTTTAAAACTATCTCCTTAAGTTGTTGGTTTTGCAAGCCAAATTATAGATCACCAAGGGGCACAGCTCAGATATCTTATTCCTTCTAATCAATTAATATGTTTTGCCAAGATGTATAGTAGACATGCAGCACAGAATTGTCCGGTGAACATTGGATGAATGAAGTGGATGAGAACCTCTCCTATATATTGGGTTAGGTTGGGTTAGGAGGGCATATTTTTGCTCGATTGAATTATTAAGACAACATCACCCAAAACAGTACACATCTTAATAGCTGTGTTTATCTAAAACATCAAGTTTTGTATTTCAGGCATGCTTCTTTAATAATAAATAACAACACACTATGTCTAACAATAGTTATATCTAGAGACCAAAGCTACCAAGTGAAACGTGAAACTCAGCATCTTCTTTGATGCAAGATGGGGTTTTTTGGATGCAGTATAGACCCTTTTAGAGTAGAGTGATGTATTTAATCTTTCTGAATTACATACTGATGCCTGTGAGAGTTCCACAAGATTGTCTAATATAATCGATAGCTTGTTGCAGCTTATTTGTAAAAGGTAAAAAGATGATTGTTAAAAACTTAGATTCATCAAGTTTCTCAAATTTGATGGTCAAAAATATTGCAGTTTATAATTAGGAGATACAATCTGTGTTTTATATATTTAAATTATATATATTTCTTAAATGAGATGTTTATGTATTCTAATAATTCACTTTTTTGTGTGTAAGCATCTGTTAGAAATAAAATAATACTAGATACTTAGGCAATATCCAGAACTGCAGAAATGTTTACAGGGACAAGTAAGTCTCCATTTTCAATTCACCCATCTTCCTCAGAACTGCCGCTCTGAGAATCCACTGCATATCTGGGTGAAACTTACTAGATATTGTGAAGAAAATACAGAAATCTGTGGTGTGGCCTTTCAGACTTTTTCTGCATATATGAATATGTACTAGAAAGATAATTGTTTAAATGCATTTTAAAAGTGAAAATCTAGTTGCAGCTTCTAGCAATCTGATTTGTAAAATACTGCTTAAAGACCCCCTGGCAGAAGTCAGTTCATTATTGTATGTATTCATTACTCAATATTCATTACTGGATATAGCTCCTTCCTTCCCATTGTGCCTGAAACTAGGTTTCACATGTGTCTGCTAACACCATGTAGACAGAACCATGAGTGCCCCATGACTGGTGCGACCGTGGCCAGCAAGAAGGCTGGTTTGCAGCTGATGTTATTCCTATCAGCACCTGAGGTCACACATGGGGCAGGCCCCGCTGAGCTTCCTAAGGCAGCCTTTGAACACCAAGCTTAGGAACGCAGCCTTGGACAATCTCTCAACACATTGGAGTTGACAGCATGAATGCAATCATGGAGCTAAATGGTATTTCAGAGAATGAGATTGTACCTCCTCTTTAGTTCTGCTTCGCTCCAGGTTACCAACTGCCCCAGTTTCCATGGGACTATTCCAAAAGCAAGGAAGTCCGAGGGCCCCTTTTATGTTGCCCAGTTTTCCTGGCACTCATACAAAATCCCAAATCATGCATGATGGGAGTGAACTTGGAACTTCAGAGTTTTGCAGGGATTATGAAAGAATCAGACACAACCCATGTTATTGATCTTCAGTGAAGAGAAACTCCAGAGCATTTCTTCCCCTGAACTGATTTTGCTTTTTGTCAGCGGCAGCCAGTACAAAGCCTGAAACCCACTTGGCATTCAGCACTTTTGCGTTGGAAACCGCCTGTGTTATTGTGCCAGTGGTTGCCCTAGGTGTTCATCATGAGCACTTAAAATGATTGCTTTTACAGTTGCAGATGGCTGTACCAGTTCCAAACAAAGAGGGTCACTGAGGGCTCTGCTTATAGAGTGCAGTTTCTGGAAGGAAATCACCACAGACTGTACAATGAAGCCCAAGCTCACTGGACTCTGCTGGCCCAGGGAATTTTTACAAGGTTAAGTCAGCCATAAATTCTGTCTGGGCCTTGTCTGTTCCCTGATAGTTCCTCTAGGGCTTTTTTGAGAGTTTAAATTCAACTGTATCTTCTTGTGCCTTGAGATGCACAACTCCCACTCCCTATGGATGTGTTTGTGCAAGCTCCATCGCAGGAATACGTGGGAAGCTGGGCTCTGTCTTCACTGCCATCTCACAGAGAAGAGAGTTGAGGGACAACAATACTGAGTTACACATGATCGTGATCTACACAGACCATCCGTTTTCAGGAAAAAAAAAATGAAAATCTCTGCTGCCAAGGAGAAAAGAGAGCAGGAAATCAAAATAGCCCTCCAAGAGATGATTACTTTCATTTTATAAAATGAAAATTATAAACTACAGGGAGTTTCTTTGTAGATTTTTTTTAAAATCTTATCTCAGAATGTTTTACTTCTTGCTTCAGAATGTTTCATTCTGCCCCTTACATGTACTTAGTATTTTTAAATTGGTGCATATCAGACTTTGGACTTGGAATTCTTTTTTTTTTCTTGTTATTGCCAAATCTTGTGCCAACAAGAGTTCCAGGTATTCATAAGAAGCTGCTGCCGTGTAGTCTTCCTGTCGAATATGCAATTACTCAGTTATCAAAAATACATGGGTTCCCTTATCTTGATACTGTTCTCATCTTTGGACAGTTTATTCCTGAGACTGATCAATCTTGTAATCAGGTTAAAGCTCTTATAAAAATATTTAGTGCCTTTATCATAGATAAACACACATGAAATCCCTCTGCCTGTTGAGTGTGTGTGTGGTCAGTATGTCATGCTAGTAAAGAAAGTCACCATGTTTCCTGTTAGGCATGAGGATGTAGTAAAAGAAACTCTTGTTGATTTGGCTCCCTGCCCGTCCCCCTTGCCCATCATTCAGCAGAACCTGGAGCGTGTAGGTTTCCAGTGGCTTGCAGCAGAACTGACAGAGAAGAGAAGGTGGAGAAGCACTGCGGTTGAGCTCCACAGAGTAGGCTGGACTTCTGCAGAGCCTTCTATGCCAGGGAGCAGCTGGTCATTTTTGTCCATTCCCTGATGAACTGATTTTTTTTTTCCCTGAAACCTTGGCTTGGATAGCTTCCTGCAAACAACGTGAAATCTTGCATGTGTGCCAGGTGAACTGCTGTTTGAGATATTTTCAGAATTCAAGGGTGTTATACTAGGAAGTCAGGATCATTTCAGGAAAAAAAAAAAAAAAAAAAAAACAAGCAACAAGCAATTATGGGGTTTTATTTCTGTACAATCTGTAATTTTGAGTTGTCGTTCCTCAGGGGGAGGAGCAGCCTGAGATGGTTATGGTGTGTTACAGGGCAATTGCTACAGGAACAAGGCCAGGGGCCTACTGTAATTTAGCCTTTGCACACAGAGCTAAAAATATCAAAACATGATATTACAGCAACCCCTTTGTCTTCTTGGTTTCCAGTCATTGGAAGCATATTCTTTGTCTTGTCATTTATTTGTTACAAAAAATGAAAAACTAATCCTGACTTAGGCTTGAGGTACCTGCCACAGTGTAGGAGCAGGGGACCGTGCATAATGAAGCCACCCTTGCTGGCTGCTAACATAGAAGCCAGGAGACCAGGGCGCCTGCTGTTATCTTAGAGATTGTTTTTGCAGTGCTTGCTTCTGGCCTAATAACTACTACTGGAGATGAAAATGGAAAAATCCATTTTTATTTTCTAAATTACATGGAAAGCCAGCCCATGATGTCACTCTTCTAGAACAAATAACAGTAAAAAAAAAAATTGCTTTAATGGCTTCGTGAGATAAATATGAATTGCTGTGGAGGGATAGCGGTGATGTGATGGAAAAAGAAAAAATGAATGTGGGACTCTAAATGTTTGTCTCCACCAGGAATGTTATTGGATTCTGCCCTGTTTGTTCTTCCTTTGTTGTTACGGTCACGAGGCATATTCTCAGTGGGCAGAGCACAAGACACAGGGAGTGGAGACTCCGTCTCTTTAATGATTCAACACGCCACCCTAGTGGCCACCGAGCACACAGTCCACATGGAAATTCGAAATGGACATACAGTTCATTGCTTTGGCTCTCTGGGAAAGAGGCTCTCAGCTTGGGTTGCCTGGGAAAATAACTGTACTCTTTACAATTACTAATGCTGTCCCCAGGCCCACACACTCAAATTCCCCTAGTCACTGGTAGGGCACAGACAGGTCTTTTTCAAGCTCCCCGTGCAGCCAGGGCGAAGAACCACTGTCTTGGAAGAAAGCAAGTTTGGGAGAACCCAAGTGCAGCCTCATCCAGCAACCTCAAACCCTGCTGACCTTATTCTGCTCAAAAGACGATGTCTTCTTGCCCTCCCAAACAAAGACAGAGAAGACCTTTGGAGATTAGAGTCAGGGTTGTAATTTTCTTACTCTGTGGCATATCTTTTTCTATCTGTAAAATAAATACCACAAAAGTGCTGAAAAAGCCTGAAAACAAAACACTCATGCCGCTGTTTTGCATCAGTATTGGCTCAGCAGCCGGGTCAGCCAGGCAGATTTAATGCCTTTGTTGTAATGAGAACCTTTTTCTTCACCCAGGGGAACAGGATGTCACAGTTTTGACCTCTGTGGGTTTGGCTATTGAACTGGTCCTCAAAGCCAGAGAGTTCAGAGCTAGGTCTGAGGTTCTGAGGTTCTTCTCCTGGGAATTGTCAAGAGTGTCACGGAAAGTAATTTGTCAGGGATGAGGCATCTCTCTGGTGAGTGGTGATACTCTAAAAGGAAGGGGTGTGTCCAGCCTTGTCCCAGAGAGGCCAGTAAGGAGTGCCCTTTGCTGTCCGCCAAGAGGGAAAACTATATGTTGATGAGCGTTCTGCTTGTTGGATAAGAAATGAACATCTAGAATGGAGTTGAGGAAACGTTTTGCTCAGACCTGGCTAAGATTGAAGGAAGAAAGTGTCAGGGTTCAATTGCCCTAAAGTCATGTGTCCAGGCACGATGCCAAGTGCTAGGAGTGCCAGGCTGTGCAAATGAGAGCTGGCCTCAACACCCTAGATGTGATGCAGTCAAGGGGAGAAGACAGTGAGTGAGCAAGTGTTGGGGAGGAACTTCACAGCAGAGGTGCAGGGTGCCATGAGAAGAGACAACTGTAGGACCCTCCCCACTGGTATGTTCCCAGATGGCCACTGAATTGGATTGCAGAGCTACACCGTTCTCTCTCAACGTTGGATGAAGCACTCCTCCCTCCCCATATGCAGATGTCATTGCAGGTAGACCAGATGCCTCTGGGTACATGCTCTGCAGTCTGTACTTAGCACTGCATTATGAACTAAGGGTAGAGAAGAGGACTGCATGGTAAGAAACACAAACTGACTGTTTTCTCCTACAATACCCGTACTCACTCTCAATACTTCACTTCTGACATGAGATGTTGCGGCAGGGGTGTTCCTACACACCAAGCAATTCTCCAGTGAACACCAACAAGGTGTCCTATAATTTAATTCATTTCTGACACTGTCTACCTGGAGTTAGAGTGAGATCCCACAGGCTAAGGGCTCAGTCCCACGAGACTGTCTCACTTCACATTTCAGTGGCAGTTCCAGGTTGTGACCTTTGCTTCTGACCCTCCAGACATTAATCAGAGTTCCCACAACCCCCTCTTTGGGTTTCATGGTTTGCTAGGATGGCTCGCAGAACTCAGGGAAACACGAATTTACATTACTGGTTTACAGTAAAGAATGAGGATATTACAAAGGACACAGATGAACAACCAGATGAAAAGGTACCCAGGGCAAGGTGTGTGGGAAGAGGTGTGGAGCTTCTATACCTTCTCTGGGTGCACCATCCTCCCAGAACCTGTGCCTGGTCAGCAGCCCAGAAACCCTCTGAACCTGGCACTTCAGGGATTTTTATGGAGGCTTCATCACGTAGGCAGGATCTATTATTAACTCAGTCTCTACTCTCTCTGCCCTTCTGAAAGGGTATAGAGCTGGGCTGAATGCTCCAAACTTCTAATCATGGTTTGGTCTTCCTGATGACCAAGCCCAGCCAGGAGCCCACCAAAAGTCAACTAACTAGAACAAAAGACTCTCCTATCCAGGAAATTCCAAGAGAGTAGGAGCTGTGTGTCAGCAACAGGGGTCAAAGATCAAATTTATGTTTCTAATTTTGTCACAATATCACAGGGACCCACTGTCTGCTCATTGGCAGCAAACGCCCAGCATGATGGTAGAACGTGTCTGCGGAGAGAACAGAGGCTAGACAAAGGCGGCTGTGAAATAGCCTGCAGCATTGTGGAACTCGCCTTTCCATCACTCAGGACCCTCCACAAGGTGGAAAGTGACTTAGAAAGAAAAGGAAATTTAAGCAAAACCACCTCTGTCCACTTAGGTGGATTTGGGAAAGGCCAATGCCTTTCTGATACACCTGTTCAAAAAGATAATTTCTAAAGCCCCATTAGAGCTAAGATCCAGAATCTCAGCTGTGGTCTTTGGGCTCCGAGTAGACTCACTCAGTCCGTTTTGATTCAGCTTCAGGCCTTCTGCTTGTCTTAGAAGCAGAGAATGGGAAGTACTAAGAACTTCCACTTCTCAGACTAAGTCAGGACCTGTAGTTCATTTTAAAAGCAGGTTCGAGATTTGCAGCTTAAACCTTTGAGACACCTGGTCATAGCTGGGGTCTTTGTAGCCTTTGCCTCCCCCTCACCCGATGGGACCATTATGAGAGTGGAATGTTTTCTGCACCCTTAAGGGCCTATCATCCACCCCTGAGTGAAGAAACCTCAGGTTTCTCTGGTTGGGGAAGGCCCTTGTTGTCTGGACTCCTCTGTGGTAGCCCAGCTCCAGTGTGGAGAAGACCACCATTGGCTCTCTTTGCTTCTCGCCTGTTCCCCCTGTTTCTCTTGCTCCTAAGTAGCAAAATTGACTGATCTCTTTCCACGCCTGTTTATATTTCCCTCCTTCTCCCTGGGAAAGGTGGTAATGATCAGAAAAATAGCAAAAAGGCAGCAGCAGGAAGACAGAGGAGGGGGAACAGGACTGGATCTCAGCCATGGTCCTAATGCCCTGCAGCACAGTTGCTAGGGGGGAAGATTTGTGAAAGGGATTTGCAGATGAGGGACCCTGAAAATCTTCGTAAGACACAGTAATAAAGACTCACCAATGGGTGCTACCTGTCTCCTCGTCAGTGAGCCAGCCAGAGGCGCTGCTGTATCATGACAAATCCAGTGGAATATCTGTATGACCTTGGGCTAGTCATTTTCACCTTTCTCAGCCTCAGTTTCCTCACCTGCAAAATAGTTGCATTTTACTTAAAGCACAGATTGTCTTAAGATTGACATGATATGAATATGACAGGACATAGCAAAATACAAGGAATAATAAAATATTGGTGGGAGATGTTATTATGCCCATACCTTGCTAAGTGATGATAACAAATAATTACTTTGTTAGATCGTGAGGGAGCCTTTCAGATCCTCAGTTCACGACAGATAACTTGTCATAGAAGGAAATCCAGAGCTCTCTGTCAGGCAAGTATTGGGTGTCTTTGGGACGCTCTGTCAGGCATCATTGGGATGCAAAAAAAAAAAAAAAAAAAAACCTGCTGGCTCTATTCTGTCTAGTGTATATCAACTTCACAATGCATATTTCTACATAGCCGAAAAAATGAAATCGGAAAATATTTTAAGCACTTTTTAGTAATCACAAATTCAGCTGGGTTAGGTCAAATTTCAGATTTAAAACTAACTTCTTATAGAATCACTCACTTGTTCACCCCTTCGTTAAGTCAGCAAAAATTTGATTTCTCACTCTTTGGAATTTGGTGTAATGAATTTTCCCTTGCATTTAAAGAGAGCTGCTGTATTGATAAACACGTTGACAATCACACAGGACATGCCACTCTCACTACACTGACTACGAAGTATGCAGTCTGGATCCTTCCATAATCAGAGGAGCTGTCAAGCAACACAGATCTGCCAGTGTAAAGAATCCAAAACCCAGAAGCTTTTAGTGTTCATCACTGGCCTTGAATTTGCTTCATTTCTGGAAAAGGCTCAAATGTCCTTTGTATGTTGATATATCTTTCTAAGCTTCATCACTCCCGTTCTTGGAAAAAATACCATTGTTTCTAAATGGTTTACCAGCAGTGTTATAGAGCCCTACAGTCTGGGGTGCCGTGAGGAACCACCTTCCAGAATCTGCTGCCCAAAGCCTCATTATGTGATATTGACTTGGATCACCCGCAGGGGCTCAGGCCACTTCTCCACAGGCCTTCCTGTGAAGACGGGTGCCATTTACTATAGGGACCGCTAGCCACTGTTTCTGAATGGCAAAATGGGGATTTTTTAATTAAAAAAAATCACCAAACTCTTATTTAGCATTCAAGCATTCAGCAGTCACTCAAAATCTTCAATTCCAAACTTTGCATGTGGGCCTACTGGGGTTGAGTTAGTGGCGTGCAGAAGTCTGCAGGAAGCTCCCTGTGGGGAGAAGCGAGGTCCCACTCCAGCCTGGAGCTCGTGTTCTATGCATTCTCATCATGTGGTTCACAAACTCAGCTCAAAATGTGATCAGGCTCTTAATTCCTGGCACTTTGCCAGGTTGACGAGCAGACTTTTCTAGAATGCAAAACTGTGACCAGTTTGCTGTGACTTCATAATGGCATGAGACATGGGGTGTGAATTGTTGTTGTTTTTGTCTAACAGCTTGGTTTTCCCTTCTCTCTCCAAAAAGTTGATCCACATCTTCACATACCTGTCCTATAACTTCTTTGGAAACTGTATGTATGTTAGGGTGTGACTGGATTCTGAAGCCAGAATTTCACAGTACACATTTTTCTACATCTAAAAGGAATTGGAATTGAATTCCAAATTGCATTTAGAATTGACTCAGACAAGGTAATGCCTCTTCTGGGTTAGGCTGGATAATTGAGTTAATTCAAATCCATTTGAAGCATGGTCCTTGAAAAATGCTGCCTTGTGGAAAGATGCTATATGCACAGCGCATCATCCGTCCGGATTCTGAGAACTGAAATCTTGTGGTCTCAGTACTATTTGAACTTGGTGTCTTGTTTTTTGTTTGGTTTTGTTTTTTGTTTGGTTTTGGGTTTTTGTTGTTGTTTTTTGTTTTGTTTTGTTTTTTCCCAATTCACTTTTACCGCTTTTGTAAACATGGGTTTGGAATTCCAGCTCACAACTGTTACTCCAAGGGAGATGATGGATGGTCGCTGTCTGGTCATGGCAGCCTCCTTGCTAGCTTGCACAGTCGTGACTAGTTCAGTTCCGAAGTTCAACACGTTTCTATGTAACGTGCCTTATGAAAAAGAAGGGCAGCGTGCATCCTCCAAGATTGGTTTACACCCTGCATCACTTAAGCATGTGTAATTGTAGTTCGTTGCAGTGTTGATACCCATTACCTGGTAATTAATGTACTTTCTTCCACTTCTGTTTGAGATGTGTTATTAACTTCTCAGATCTGTCCTGCTGCTCCTGGTTTAATCTGTACGCAGTAGGAAGAAATTCCGTTTCTTATCAAAAATTGCAGAGCAATTTGATCCAGTTTCTTTTGTTGAAATGCTGAGTTAATTATATTTAACCACGGATGATAGTAAAGTTGCACTAACAGCATTTTTTAATCAATGGGAAATGTTTAGCTTGTTTGGGGTGGGGGAGCTAAGAATCCAGATGTGGGGGAGGCCAGGCAACCAATTCTACAGAAAAACGTTAACTGTGTGATTAAGGATAAGCTTTCTAATGGGGTTGTTACAGGACTAAAGAGGCCTTTATTGCATGAACATGGAGGCAGGATGTAAATGTGCTTGTGTGCCTATTAAAGAGAAGCGAGAAGATCCTCTCTCTTCCTCTCCCCCTCTCTATGTGTGTGTGTGTGTGTGTCTGTGTGTGTGTCTGTGTGTGTCTTTGTTTTCTGCACATCTCCAGGTTGCTTTGTAGAAGTAACAGCCAGCTTGGGGACCCAGGACAAGATTGACCTAGCTAATAGCAATCACATCCCCCAAAACAGAAACCTGGGACAATTGTTTACATGGTTTAATGGGCAGCTAGACAGACCTGTTTGCCCACGTTATAATGCTAGATCATTTCAACTTGCCTTTATTGGTAGAACAATTAGGGTTGAATTCTTCCCAGTGTAAAATCAGTACTGCAGATTGGCTCCACATTAATAATGCCGAGAGAAAAGATGTTTGCTTAGAAAAAGCTAGAACATAAACTGTGATTTGCCTTCTCCTGACCCTGTGGCAGCTCCTCAAAAATAGAGTTTGAGCTGTATCTCACATAGGGGAAGAGATAATACATATTTTCAGTTGTCATCAATTCCTTGATTTTTATTTACACTCTTGGGTGTAAAATGACGGTTCTATGAAGACATTGGTCCTGGTAATCTTGCGTTGCTTTTTGAAAGTTGGATGGGAGATTTTTTTTTGTGTGTGTGTGTGTGTGAGACAGAATCTTGCTCTGTCACCCAGGCTGGAGTGCAGTGGTGCGATCTCGGCTCACTGGAACCTCGGCCTCCTGGGTTCAAGCGATTCTCCTGCCTCAGCCTCCTGAATAGCTGGGATGACAGGCACCTGCCACATGCTCGGCTAATTTTTGTAGTTTTAGTAAAGACAGGGTTTTGTCCTTTTGGTCAGACTGGTCTCAAACTCCTGACCTCAAGTGATCCGCCTGCCTTGGCCTCCCAAAATTGGAAGATATTTTTTATAGCTGTGTTTCATTTGTTTGATTTGTTCTTTTTTTCAAGAGACACGAAATAACACATTCAGAACCTTTTTGATTTCCAAGCATCTTCATTTTCATGTGTCTCAATTCCTACACCTCTTTTGTAGAACAAGGCTACCTTTTCTTACAAATTATATTTATATTTCTGTGGTGCTTTTCAATTCATTTGAGCATTGCCAGATTATTGAGAATTCATAGCAGCCTGAAGCTAGGGAAGGCAGATTGCTAGCCTTGTCCTTTCATGGAAGAGCAAGCTGAGATCAGAGGACATGCCCAGCGCTCCACGGCTAATAAAGGAAGAGGGTTCCAGGCCTCATACCAGATCCACAGACCCCAAACCCTGACCTCTTCCCAGTAAGGCTCACAGCAGTTTGCTCTTGATTTGATTTTTGGCAAACAATTTCTTCCCCACCAGTAAAATTCTACCCACTCTTAAAATAGGATCTCTGTCTTTTGGTCATACCTATTTTTTTTTTTTTTTTTTTTGGTTTTCTGTAAAGGCAGCGTGCAGTGAAAGTGATGAGGACCTGACAGTGAGCAAAAAAGCAAGGGAAAATGGAAATGCACTGGCTAGATGTTAAGAAGATACAAAAAATGCAGCCTTATGTTCTCACTATTTGAAAAGATATCCAAAGGTCAAAGGCTGTGGAGAATCATGTTGAGGCATTGGTCTTTGGAGGGAAGGGAGGGAAGTGAAGGAAGAATAGAGTGATTTTTGTTGTTGTTGTGTGTCTTGCTTTATCTTTTCATCTCTGGTCTGCTTGCTTGGGTTTCATTTTTATGTCTCCCTGGCCTGGTTGGTTATTAAACAGAAGGTCTAAGAAACTAAGGGGAAAAAGAAGGTGTTTCTCTGTCGTACTATATGGAATAGACATTGGGAGTCATGAATTAGAGCACTATTGGGTGGAAAATGAAAATCATTAAACTTGTCTTCCAACACCACTAAAAGCTAATTGTATTAAAATAATTATTTATGCTGTAAGTAAGGACCCAGCAATCTGAGCTGATGTTGGTGTTGCATTGTATTTGTATTTAGAAATTCTGCAGCAGTATAATTAAAAGTAAAATACAGTGACTTGATTTTCAGGGGACTTTCTTTCTGTGGGAAGTGCAGGGTTCCAGAGGGAGTAGGAAAGAGACAGGGAAAGTGAATTAATGAGTGCTGCTTGCCTCTGTGTGCCATAGGCTATGGCCTTATTTATTCATGTTACCCCATGTAATCTCCATTGCAAAACTCTAGGGTAGATGTTATTACCTTCATTTTACAAAGAAGGAAACAGATGTTCAGAGATGTTAAACAATTTGTACCAAAGCATACAGCTCTCAGCTCTTAAGTAAGTGTCAGAGCCAGAATTTGAACCCAGGTCTCTCCAATCTATTCCCCCATATTGTTTCCCAAAGGATAGTTTGGGGAGGCATGTGGTTTGAAATGCTCAGGAAAACGGATAACTTGGCCGGGTGCAGTGGCTTATGCCTATAATCCCAACACTTTGGGAGGCCGAGGCAGGTGGATCACCAGAGGTCAGGAGTTCGAGATCAACCTGGCAAACACGGTGAAACCCTGACTTTATTAAAAATACAAAAAATTAGCTGAGCATGGTGGCACACACCTGTAATCCCAGCTACTCGGGAGACTGAGGCAGGCAGAATTTCTTGAACCCCGGAAGCGGAGGTTGCAGTGAACTGAGATCGTGCCACTACCCTCCAGCCTGGGCAACAGAGTGAGACTTTGTCAGAAAGAAAGAAAGAGGGGGAAGGGTGAGAGGGGAGGGAGGGAGGGAAGGAGGGAAGGAAGGAAGGAAGGAAGGGAGGAAGAGAGGGAAGGGAGAGAAGGGAAGGAAGGGAACGAAAAGAAGGAAAGGAAGGAAGGGAATGAAGGAAGGACTGATTGCCCTCCCAAAGCTAACAGTGAATTAGATTTTCTGATCACTCACTGTCCAACTGGATAATTCATCACTTTCCTACATGATATAGGTTGAATTGTGTCCTCTCAAAATTCCCATGTTGAAGTCCTAATCCCTAGTACCTCAAAATGTGACCTTACTTAGTAACAGGGTCATTACAGATATAATTAGTTAAGACGAAGTCATACTGGAAGAGGGTCGGCCCTATCCAGCATGACCAGTGTCCTTCTGAAAATGGAAAATTTGGAGACAGACACACTTGGAGATCAGAGTTTTGCTACCACAATTCAAGGAACTCCCAGAAACTAGAAGAGAAGCCTGGGACAGTACTCCCATAGTACCTTCTGAGGGAGCACGACCCTGGGGGCACTTTGATCTTGGACTCCTGGCTTTCGGAGCTGCGAGACAAGGAATTTCTCTTTACCCTGCTCAATTTACAGTAGTTGTTTCAGCCAGCCCTAGAAAACTAACACAGTGCACCTCATCACTTATTCCCGTTGGGTCCGTAGTCTTGTCCGTCAGCCCAAACTGGGTGGTGGTGCTTATTCCAAGCTGTCTGTTCACATACTTATGGCGTATTCCAGGAGCTGCCATTAAAACCATTTTGTCTTGTGTATTGCATGAAGCTCATTCCCCCCTGCATTCCAAATAGCCATCCTCACCTGTATTCCCAGCAGTCCCCCTCCCCTCCAACTTATCCTCATTGTGTTCTGGAATTATTATTTTCTGTGCCACAGTGGATTCCATAAGTACTCCTTGGCTGGATGTCAGCATATTATAGCTTGAGGATTGATCTTGGTATGTTCTTTTGTCTGGGTCTTTTATTTTGCTTTATATTGTTTATTCACAGATTTTAGAAGATTGCACATTTTGTTTAATTATGTTGGAGACAGACTGGCATTTTAGCTGTTACAGTCTGTGGGAGAGGGGTTGATAGCAAAAATTATGTGGAGTTTAAATTGTGCTCGGTAAAGGAAGTGGAAATGAATAAAGCTGTTTTACCATGAAAAGTAGGTATTTTGCCTTGGATCTTAGAATGGGTCTTTTTTCTTCTTCTTCTTAGCTGGAAATGTTCTAAGTGCTGCATTGTCTGTTTCGTTTGCCTTTTACAAGTCTGACTGTTATAAAAAGGAAATTTGTATCTGTATTTGCAAATTTGAGCCTGGCAGCTGTGTTTTGAAGGCTTAATCTGGGATCGAACTGAGATGCAAATGATGTCGAATAGTTTTTCCCATGATGTTGTCAAGTTTTACTTTTCAAAAATACTGCTCGTGGCAGCTCCAGCCTCCACACAGGGTCTATTGAGTTTTAGGTTTTTAAGTAATAGGCAATTTTAAACTGATATTCACTCAGAAAAAGCAATGGCTTCTGGTTGTACCCTCCCTTCACAATGCCTGCACAACTGCCGTGGGGGTGCAGACAGAATCCCTTCTCTGCTCTTATTACATTAGCCATGTTTTTTATTAGTTGAGGGGGAAGAAAAAGCCCTCACAAAACCACAAAGCTTTTTGTCTCTCCTGTCTGTCAAATGTGGCTGATTTAATTTGAATGAAATTTTAATTAGAAAAATTCTGCCAAGATCTAGCCCTGATTTGAATATTTATAGATATGTTAAGAATCTCCGTAAATCTGGGGTCTAATTTGAATTACTTCCCTGGACCTCAGCCCTAATGGTACAGTAAGCGACGGGGGCGCTGTGCGATAGGGCAGATTACCCACACACTGGGCTAGAATGGTGGTCCGGATAGGGAACAGCTACATGCGTGGTCTCTGCTGTTTTAATAGCAGCAGTTTATCCAGAGATGTTTTTCAGGCTTGTGAGCACTTCATTATGGGAGTGGAAAATATGTCACTAATATTAGTAGGTTACTTGGAACATACTTATTTTAGAGGCTGCAGGGTATGTTGGAAAAACCATGGGGGTTGGGAGAGTCAAAAAATCTCTGTCCAGGTTCATTCTTACCTAGTTCAAGGCTTGTGCTCTTGGACTTAACCTGCAGAGCCTCAACATCTTTTTATCTAGAACAGGGAAAATAAGATGTGCCACGAGTCCCATAGAGAAACCATACCAGCCCCTGGGGTCAGCACAGCAGGGCTAGTGGCCTTGGGCAGCCCATTACTGTGGTTTATGAGTCAGGTTGGTGGACTTGGATTGTTGTTGCTTCTAGCTAGCTCAATGCCAGAGGCCACTCATTCCAAATCATCCCTTACCCCTAATGAATGTGCCTGATGTTAAAAAAATCTCTGTGGCATGTCACTTTGTCTTTGTGTATTTAGTGTAAATGTTGTGTGCCCAGTGTGGCAGAATGAAGCCTTTAACTAGACAGTGGAGTTGTCACAATCTGCTTTCATCTACGAGGTTAGAAGTGGAAAATCCTAAATATATGCAAATATAAATATATATCCCCTCCTGATGATTTCCTGGCAATCCTGTTCTTTTTAACAGAACCACAGAATAGATCATAGCGGGACTTAGCTTCTCTGCAGTGAATCTGCAGACGGTAGAGTGTGATAGGCCCTCAGCACTTCCTGAGTGATTGCTGAGGTTTCAGCCCTTCCTGACATGTCTCTTTCAGAGATAAGACTCCATCTCCCCAACAAACAACAAGTATTTCTAAGCAACCTTAATTTCATTTAGCAATGTTGGTGCAAAAGTGTATAGGCAGTGCAGCAAGTTTCTTTGTATATGGCAAAATAAATTTGTGAGGTTTTAGTGCAAAAAGGAAGAAATCTGCAACAGTAATTTGCTCCAGTAAATATTGTCAGCAGATATGGCTGTAACTCCTGGAATAGGAGTCTTATGTGCACATGAGCACATTTTGCATATTCGACCCCCGGTTCCTTCTGAGCCAGAGACATGGAATGTCCCCACCTAGCTCATCAGACCACCCATGGCTAGTATAGACTTTAACCCCATTGCAAATTCGGGGATGTGAAAATTTCGTATACAGTATGCTCAGTATTTTTTCCACTTTCAAGTAGCATCAAGAAATCAGGCTTCATTAGGATTATCCGTAGGGTTAAGAAAGAGCAAGAGGTGGTGAAGAGCAGGAAGCCACAGGCAAGATGGCCTAGGGTAAGAGGGATCCCCCGCCAAAGCCTCCTCTGTGTGCATCCCAGAGGAAACTTTTAGGGAGTACAAGTATTATGTTCAACTTACTCTCACTCCAGGCCCAACAACAACTATACCTCCATCTTTGGGGAACGGTGCCTTTGTATCTGCTGGAGAAGGTCATGTGTATGTGTAGAATTTGTACACCAACTAGGGGCCAAAAGGTTTCCTCCATGGAACTCCTACAAAATAAGACTCCAGAGGTGCTTTGGCAACTTAGGTTGCTGGGTGATGTCATGCCCTTGTGGGAGATCTGTATTACTTAAATTGACTGAAGCCTTTGAATACTAGCGTTGATGTGTTACGTTAACCATCTGGAGACATTTTATAGTTGTTGTCAAAAGGTTGACTGAGGTCTCTAATGCAACATGAGGAGTTGATGGAAGCTTAATAGAGTTACCAGTTTTGCTGATTTGTGAATGACAGCACCACAATAACCCTTGGCCCAAGAGATGGCGGCTGTGTGTACTGTTTGAATGAACGTGGCAAGGAGTAGAATGTGAGTTGCGCATTTTGTAACAATTTGGAAAGCAGTTGAATTGGGTACATCCACCCTAGTTGGGAAACTTTGCCCTGTTGGTTACATATATGTCATTGATTTATTCACCACTTATTTGCCTATAGAAAGCCCTCTTGGTTTAGGAGTTTTGCACATCAGCCCCCATTCCTCAATAAGAGACGTGGTATATTTCAATATACCTTATGTGTATATTTGGTTTTAGATCAAGGCCTAGCCTAAGCTTCTAGAGAATTAGCCTGCATGCCCCTGGGGTATTGCTAGTAAGGCTGTTATGATACTGAGAAGTATGAATCTTTGAGCTTTGCTCCTGTTCTTCACATGGAGAAATAGTAAGATATCTTTGTTTTCCTGTTTTTCATACCATTCACCATTGTGGAAAAACATCAATCATACTCCCCACATATCTGAACATATTTAATGCTGTGTCCCTATATTTATAATCCCGACATATTTATACTTATGTATAATTATGCATATATAAAAATATGAGAGAGAAAGGAGAAAAAGGCAAAAATAATGAAAAAGGGAATACTACTTAAATAAATTGAAAGCAATACAGAAATTGATGAGAGGATAGAAAAAGAAATGATGATGAGAATGTAGGTGGCAGTTACCCTGATTTGATTATACGAATGTATGAAGTCATCACATGTACCCCCCAAATTATGTATGCATATTATATATCAATAATAAATAAATAGCATTAAAAAAAGAATGTGAGTAGATGGTATTTTGATAATATAACATGTCTTAGGGGAACAGGGTTTAATCATCAGAGACTCTACTGATGAGAACACCAAGCTGGGAATCCAGAGATTAGAGTGTGTTCATTCAGGTCCCTTGATCAACTACGTGAACCTCCTGATCTGTGCCAGAAATGGTGCTGATCCTAGGGAAGAACAGAACAAGGACAAGCATGACCCCTTAGAGGCCAATAGATTTAGGAAAAGTGCTCTGTAACCTTTTAAAAGCAATGGTATGTGGTAAAGATGACTTATGTTACTCTAAATTAGATTCTGCTTTGATTGTGGTAAAGCATTAGTATAAGGAAGTGGTCCCAAGGTCAGAAGGGATGCTAGATATTCCAGAGCCCATCAAAATTGTGTCATCGCAGTTGATTGACTTGTATTTCATAAGAGATTAGGTGAAGGGCCATTTGACTACCATCCAATTTTTAGACATTTTGAAAAACCATCTGGTCTACTCTGAGGTCACATCCCCCACCTCAGAGAACACCCACTAGTCTGGGAAGAATAAACACAAAACACTCCATGGTTTTCAAAGGAGGTGTTATGGGTTTTTGCAAAGATTAATTTTCTTTCTTAGTTACATCCTAAGATATGAGACATCTGTAAATACTCTCATTGTTTGTTTTTTGTGTGTTTCATTTATGTGTTTTTTTTTCTCTATGGCCATGAGATGGGGCCAAATTTAGCTTAACAAATTCCTAAAGGCAAATACAAGAAATGCTTTCCAAATGTTTCCACTGTACTATAAAAAATACACCATTTATTTCCCAGCCTGTTGAGAAAAGCTGGCCCATCAACCTCTTATGAGGACTGCATCCTTGATTAAAAATTAACATGCAGAAGGGCACATGAGAGTGATATGCTGCACTGGGTTTACCAGGAATGATAAACTTGGCTTTGCAAGTTTGGGATTTATAATCCTACTTATCCTACTTCATCTTCTCCAAACTCCAGTAGACTTTCTTGCCTGACAATGTGGCAGGGGTCATTGGCAAGATCACAAAATGTTACCTCAAGCATATCCTGGGATGTGTTTTTTCTGGCTACCTGTGAGTCACAGATTGCATATTTAAACATACCCCTGGTTAGGATGTTTGCAATGCTGGTGTTGATCACACTTATGCACAGAGTAGACCCCGGTGTAAGCTGCTGCCCACATGAGTGGCTTGAAGGTCATCAGCTCTTCCAGCTTCTATCTTCCCTGATCATGCTAGGATACTGCTGCTGACCTCCTCCTTTATGTGGGCTGAAATTCTACCAGAAAGCAAGATGGGATATGTTTTCCCCCGAAGAAACGCTGTCAAAAGTCATTTGGGAAAGGGAACATCATGTCCTTACTGCAACCTCTGCCTCCCGGGTTCAAGTGATTCTCCTGCCTCAAGCTCCCGAGTAGCTGGGACTACAGGCACATCACCACACCCAGCTAATTTTTGTATTTTTAGTAGAGACAGGGTTTCATCCTGTTGGCTAGGATGGTCTCGAACTCCCAACCTCAGGTGATCCACCTGCCTCGGCCTTCCAAAGTGTTGGGATTACAGGCATGAGCAACCGTGCCCAGCTGGGAGCATCATGTCTTTCTTACAGTTCATAGCTGAACACTCCTCAGTCATGGGCAGGCTCAGATTTCAATAGAGCCTGGAGCAGCTGAGGTGGGACTGTCACCCTCAGCACTTCATTTCTGCTTTCTCTCTTTTCTCTTTGTCTCTCTTGCTTGTTACCATCATATTCTCCCATAGACTCTCCCTTCACTCCCTCAAAGGAATGCCTGCAGCAGCAGTGAAAGAGGGATTCACTAGAGGAGAGTGGGTGGGAGGAATGCTATTTTAGAAAAGTAACTAAATAAATGGATAGTCAAGATCTAAAAAAAAAAAAAAACAACTTCCTTAAAGACTGTGTGGGATTTAACATCCAAGAAACGAACATGAGATAGACCATACAGATGAAAGAAATGCAAATACAGTCCTGATATTACAAATTTCCTTCTTTCTTCTTTGCCCCATTCACTGGGTGCCTCCATTTTAGAAGAGAAAAATAAATAAAGAGAGACAAAAACTGAACCTGAGAGCAGAAGAGAGTCAGGGAGACAGAAAAATGGGGGCCAAATGGGAGAGAAAGACATCGGAGAAGAGTAAAATAACTTAGGGTGGGGACACTCTCACATTACACCACATCCCTGGTGCATTAATGTGCTGACTTAAAAAAGCTGCAAGGGCTCATCTCCCAGCACAAGGCCTACCTTTCTGTCCTGAGAGGTGATTTGGGGTTCCAATGTGTATGATGAAACGTGGTGGCACATGCCAACCATCTGGAAGTGTGACAGTGCATCCAGGCTGGTCTCGCCTCATATCCATGGGACTCTGGCGAAGCGCCAAATAGCAAACTATTGAATGATCTGGTTTTTTTGCAAGTTTCTGACAAACAGCTTGGTTTCTGGCAGATGCAGGGTAACCAAAGCAAGCCTGCCTGCTGGGATCAGGAGGAAGAGTTCAGTGAAAAAAGAAAAAGGATGAATTTCTCCTTGAGTTAATGGCACATAAGCTCCCTGGTTGATGTCAGGACAGAAAATGTTTGCTGGGTTTCTGAAGAGTGAAGAACCTGGGGCTAGAGTTCACAGAGGGATGACACATGGCAGTTTACAGCGTTGGCAACCCTTGAGGAGCCCAGGTACTCTAGTCTAATTTGCATCTGCTCACTCACCTGCTGCTAACACCAGGCTGGAAGAAGCAGGATCTTGGTGACCCACTTTTTTTTCTAAGCCCAGGACTAGGACTTGAATGTCACGGAGCACAGTGTTATGCCAGAGCCACTCTACTGGTTTGTGAGAATCAACCACACGCATCTCTTCCCAGCTCTGCATTTGGCAATACCATGTTGGTAGCTTGAAATTTCATGGTGGGAGGATTTACACCACAGATATGGGTGAATGCTACAAATCAGGGCTCCCCCGACTGCCAAGAGCCTTTTGATAAATATTTACCAGCCTGCCACTGAGCAGGAGGGAGAGATGAAGAAACTGCCACATATTTTTTAATTATACATTTGAACAATTTTGAAGCCTAGCTTTATTTTCTGTGAGAGTGTATGATTATGTGTGTACCCCCAACTTGTTGATTCCTAAGTAAAGAATTTGCTCTCCTTTTGCTATGGAGCAAAATAAAAGCACATTTCCATTTTCAGGGTTTGTTTAAGAATTTTGCAACAAGTTGAAGGAAATCATGTCTGCTCAGCTAAGCAATTTGGTGTCTGTTGATAGCCAAACAGCCTGGAAAATTATCTTTGCCTCAGCTCACCCACTGTGCAGGGAATTATGCTGACAAGCTGGCTGCTTCCAGAGGCCCATTGTGTGGCAGCACAGTGGTGAGGGAGAGGCAGGTATGTGATTTAGCCATCTCTTGCTCTGTCTGCTCTGCTTAATAAGTGAACACTGCCAGACTGTCTTTGTGTGCCTTTTCTATCAATGCTTGGGTCATTTCTTCTCTTCCATCCCCGGGGCATGATAAAGTATAGACAATCACCAAAAGATTTTGGAAAGCATTTCCAGCAAACCACATGGAAATTGCTAGAGATATGAGGATGTCCGAAATCTCCTTAGCATGAAATGCCAAGATTTCTTTTGCTTTTAGATTGCATGTCTTAAAATATGGAGACACTTTTGTGTCAGTGGCTTTTGTGACAGTGTCTTTAAGAGGCATCTTGGTTAATAAGAGACTATGGATGGGGAAAGATTCAACTCATTAATATTCTAGAGTCAAAGAATATTCACACTCAATCTCTGTGATTTTATTAATGTAGAAACTGGGACTCTGGGCTTATGTGACTTTCCTAAGGTGAGCACAAAGAACAAGACCCCAGACTCCTGGGCAACCCAGGAACAGCAGCAACATCTGCCATTACCGCTGCAGCTGCTGTTCCTTCTTATCTCACTCCTGCAATTTGTGGACCACTGACAGGCAGGCTCTATGCTGAGCATTCTCCTGGCTTCTGACTTCGTCTGATAGGCACTGAACAGCTGCTGGGCACAAGTATGACTGAGCACTCGGAGGATGCAGAGAACAGTGAGATACAGGCCCTGTCTGGAAAAGGCTTACAGTCTTTTCTTGCTTATTGGATATGGGCTACCCCAATAAAGAGTGAGTTTAGTGCTAAAGGGGTATTGAAAGTCAGGACAAAGTACATTTGATTGGGCTCATAGGTATCTCCAGGATTCCTTCTTGGGAAGCATTAGCTGCAGGATGAAAATAAACTTTTAGAGGTAAAAATTATAAAGAGAAGTTTTTCTTAGCATGACACTTGATACTAAAAGAATTATAAAGCATTCTCTGGAATGATCCTTCATAAAGCCTGATAGAGGAACCCCTATCCCTGGACAGAGTACACCTAAGGGAAACCACTGTGAGATGTTCAGGAGGCAGCCTTCCTGTAGCACTAAGTTTTTCTTCCACTCTACTCCGAAGTGAAAACATCAAGGACTTGTACTTAGAGTAGAAAAAGTAGAAGAAATTTCCCCTCTGAGGCCTCACTGCATTAATGCGGGTGGAGCATAGTACAAGAGGAAGGAAATGGACTTTGAAGCAGAATAAATCCAGCTCCCCAGCTATTAGCTGTGTAATATTGAGCAATTTACTTAACCTCTCTAAACCTCTGGCTCCCCATCTGTATAATGGGTGGGTGGATGTGAGATTCAACTACTCAATCAATGAGTATGCAGAGACCATGCTGCGTCCCAGAGATGATGTTTGTAAAGCATCTGGCCCACAGTTAAATGCTTGGGTATTGATGGGAGTCTTGCGTCTGGGATGAGGACCTCATTCATATTGCAGTTTTCGGTACAGTATCAAGCAAGAATAAAAATATCCCTGATCTGAAATAGCAATGCTGACTCTTCTGCTGGGGCTTCTTTGTCATGTTCTCAGTTTCACTAAATTGTAAAGATGAGTTCCTACAGCCCAGGCTGGGAGAATCCACTTAGAGTAATTTGCTACTGATTTTTAAAGAGGGCTCTGAGATCTGGTCTGCAGCTGTGGTGTGGGAGAGCCCTGGACAGCCTCTCGGGCCCCGCCAGCCCTGTAGTTCCAAGCTGTCCACTCTCTAGCTGCCCAAGTCAGCTTGGAATCCTGAGCTTTATTTGGTAGGATGCAGGCTGTCTGGCCTTGGCCAGTGCAGCTTCTGAGGTCTAAGTACCTGCTTTGAGTGTGAGTAGGCTAACAAAGGATGGCCAGACTTTTCTTAAGAAAGGGGTTTACCAAACACTGCATGTTCTCACTTATAAGTGGGAGCTGAACAGCGAGAACACATGGACACATGGGGTGGGGAACAACACACACTGGGGCCTGTTGGGGTGGAGGATTAGGGGAGGAAGAGCATCAGGAAGAATAGCTGATGGATGCTGGGCTTAATACCTAGGTGATGGGTTGATCTGTGCAGCAAACCATCATGGCACATGTTTACCTATGTAACAAACCTGCACATCCTGCACATGTACCCTGGAACTTAAATATTGAAGAAAAAAAGAGGGAGTGGTTACCATGTGGTTGTAATCCAGATGGCCTTTTCTCCCATCTTCTGAAACAGGACTGGACCACAGAAGCAACCAGGGGTCCTGGTCCCATCTCCTTAATTGAAAGATAGCCACTCAGGATTAGACTTAGGGACCCCCACTGTATTTTTAACATACAAGCCCCCAGAGTTTAAAAATTCTTTGAATGAGACCACTTAGCCACTTTAGCTTCAAAAGTATGTTTTGAAATTAGCCCCAGGGGTACATTCAGAATACACATATCTAAGTAGCTTACTGCTGCATAAACCAAAGACAAAAAAAAGGAAAGAAGAAAAAGACAAATCAAGACCGTGATTTTTCTCTAGCTCCTTGGTTTTTTTATAGCCCTGGTTGGAATGATGTTATTTGATAAAACACAACTTATTGTCCTCAGAGGTATTCATATCTCTTCCCTTCAGTCCATCGGGATTGCTTAACACTTGAAGAAACAACAAGCTTTTTGACTGTGCCCCAAGGGAAGTAAAAGCCTTGATAGAAGAATAGTCTCATTCTGTATTTCTCCAACCTCACTCTCCTACCAGATGGCAATATGTCCAGAGATGAGTGGGAATGCATTACAGAAGCACACGTGGCCCAGCTTGTCGAGTTCTCCCGCCGGTCAAGCAGGAGGTGTGGAAAGTGGATCTCTTCCTTGTTCACTGTCCTTCGTCAACCTTGCCTGGATGCTTCTCTTCTGGGCCTTCACACAATGTAATTAACAGCTGTCCAGAATGTGCCTTTTTGTGGTACATATTGTGGTTATAACGATGATTCCCATTGGCAGAGCGCATCCCATGTACTAGGCACTCCACGTGTCATTTCGCTTGCTCTTTACTGCCACTCTATGATGCGGATAGTGCTCTGTTTCAGCAAAGAAGAAGAGCTGGGAGTAGTTCCCCTAGAGCAGCAGCAGAATCCCCCCCAGAGTTAGGGGTTGCACTGTGTTCTGAGCGGTCTGTTTGGTTTGGACAGAACTTCAGACAGCAGCAGAGAGTCCAGGGAGCAGAGCTCCTCACTGGGGAGCGGGGGCTGCAAGAGGTCAGCACCTCCCAAGTATTCCGGGACCTCAGGCTTACAATGGCAGCCCTGGCTTTGCCCAGGTGGCTTTGGACCTCTGATGTGCTGCCAGCATCAGTGAAGATTGGCTCAGAACTAGGTGGGCCTGGGCCGCAGATTGGAACCCCACCTGGCAGGACTGGGGCAAGCTAGCCCTGGAAGAAAGATGGGAAAAATGTGAAACTCCTTGATAAATTACCAGTTGGGCCCCAGTTGTATGACTATAGAGGTAGAATGTGTGTTAAAAATCAGTTAGTCCAACCCGTTCCTTTCTAAATAAGTGAGCTGAGACCTTCCTGGCAAGATACAGTAACTTGCCTCAAATCCTGTGGGTGTTGTAGGGAAAAGACCAGAACAAAACCCTGGTTTTCTGCTCCCTTTTCAACTACTTTTCCCACTTTGTCACCCTCAGCATCTACTTTTATCCTAATTCTATAGCTAGGGCACCAGTGCCACAGAATACATGAGGACATTAGAAACCAGAGTGCAGATGCCCTGCCTCGGGTGCACAGCGGGCCTCTTTCTGTGGGACCTCTCCTGTCTCACTCCTCTGGATGGACCGGGCATTGCCACTGAAAACAATTTCAAAATGCATTTTTCCCAAGTAATTTAAGAAACAATATTCACCTTAGGAGATAACACGTAAATGAAAGAGGGTTTGCTGTCAGGCAGTGGAGAGTATTTATTGGAACCTGCTGGGTATAAAACCAAGTACAAGACACTTTGAAATTACAGAAATGACCTGACCTCATTCTAGGTAGCTTATAGTCTGGCTTCTTGGTGTGGTTTTTTTAATCCCCTCTTTTTCTCCAATTTTCTACTTGAGTCATTTCTTAAATATTGTTATCAGTTTCTAATTTGAAGACCAAGAAACTTTCAGCAGCAAATTCTTTAACCAGCTAGAACTCGCATGTTGCAGGGGGTGGGGGGGGACTTCTTTGTGTTCATGGATACCAACCACTTGGAAAGCAAATGACGTCTTCACCTGGGGACCAGGAGGCTGCTTTGAATCCTGTGGGTCAGGGTCCTCAGGAGAGTGAGCTGGAGTGTCACACTTCTGTGTCATTTGAACTTCTCTTGATAGTTTAAAATAAGGAAACAAAAAGATTGTATAGGAAAATGTCTTTATACATTTTCTTTGATATTTTTTACATGTAGACAATGTCTAAGGAGTATGTAAGCTGTAGAGATCCATGTTGAAAGCTTGGAAAGATCTATCACTCCAGTGGAAAGAGCATCTGCATTTGTGCAGTGGTTATGAATTCCCAAATTCAGGGAAGAGCTAACAAATCACTGAATAGCTTTTTCTTTAAAGCAAGGCAAATGTTGTATAGAGGAGGAAAAAAAATCAATAAACAAGCATAGAGATACCAGGAATAAATAATAATCTTTTACATATAAAAAGAGCATCTGTCCTTGGGACTCTTCAGCTTTGAAGGCAAGATGAATTCAGCTAGGAACTGAGGGAAACAATTGAAATTTTTCTTTTGTTGGGTTCAGCAGGGGATTTGGAATCCTAGTTAATGCACCTGTAGATGTTTGAAATTCATCAGTATAACAGAATAAAGGTAAGAGGCAGGTAGTTTCTTATACCACGGAACAGAAAGCTTTCTACACTCAAAGTCTGCCATTTAGCGCCAGGTATCCTTTCAACTACCATTTTGAAGGTACAATAGCAGTAATTCATCTTGTTTTATGATTTATAGCTAATTCAGAATTTCTAAAGGCTTTTTATTTCAGAACCCCAAAGACTCATTTTAGGAAGGCAGTGTCTGATGCCTCATGCATACCCTCACCTTTCTTTCTTATGCTTAACAAGGATCTGTTCTGAGCTTCTAGAATACTTCTTACACTATATCCACCTATTGACCAGCACATTCATCTGTGGGAATTTTGTATGTGACTCATACAGGGACTATGTCAGGCTGACCTGCTTGGCAAATCAATAGAAATATTGCCCAGTTGATCAGCTACATTTATGGAGACCTTCCACTTGTAGTGTGTGAGTTGTCATCCTGGGCTAGGTGGACCAAGGATGTCAAACTGTGTGCTAAGGGCAGTGGTGTCCAGATGTAATGTCTTGTCTTTTATATTATATCCATTTTGATTGCAAGTCATATAAACTTTTAGAAAAAATGACGTTTTCACGTATATTGGTGTGCTAGTCTGGGTTCTCCAAAGAAAGGGAACTAATAGGAGATACATACACATACACAAACATGCGTATAAGTGTGTGTGTATATATACATTATATATATATATTTATATATATAATATATATATATTTATTAGAGAGAGAGAGAGAGAGAGATTTATTATAAGGAATTGGCTCACACAGTTATGGAGGCTGAGATATCCAAAATCTGCAGTTAGCAAGCTGAAGACCAAGGAGAGCTTATGGTGTAGTTTCAGTCTGAGTCCAAGAGCCAAGAGAGCGGATAGTGTAAGATCCAGTCCAAGTCCAGTTCTGAAGGCAGGAGAAGACCAATGTCCCAGCTCAAAGACAGTCAAGCAGAAAGAAACAATTATTTCTTAATCAGCCTTTTACTTTATTCAGACCTTCACCTGATTGAATGAGGCACACCCACATTGGGGAAGTCAGCCTGCTTTACTCAGTCTACCCAATTTCAATGTTAATTTCATTCAGAAACACCCTCACAGACACAATCAGAACAATGTTTGACCAAATATCTGGGCTCACACAAATTGATGCATAAAATTAACCATCACAATTGGTTTTGAGTGTAGCATTAAACTTCCTAAAGTGTTACAGTAAGAAACTTGAAAACGAATGGATGAAATGAGAGTTTCTGCAGAGCTGTGTCACATTGCTTAAGGTAATACATGGCGAAGTAGGCAGAACAATATTAGAATGACTGTAAAAAGAAGCAATTCCAGGAAGGGACTTAAAAAATTTAGTTTAATGTTATTTGCAATTTATCAGTTATCCCAGGTAGGTTATTGACTAAGCCAGTGACCCCTCACCTGGCTGTATATAAAAATCACTTGGGGAGCACTTTAAAACTAGAACCCTTCCACAGAGGTACTGATTCAAATTTTCAGGCTGCAGCAAGGAAATCTATTTTTTAACAACCTCTGGAGCTGATTCTTAAGCAGATAACTTGACATTGGTCCAGGGCATTTGGGAACCATTAGACTGGTGTGAATCTCAGAAAACAATGGTCACAATATGATCTTCAGGTTACTTCAGCAACTATCTTTTAAGGCATGGACCAGGCACTAGGCTGGATATTGGGAATGCAAACATTCAGTCCTTATAAATTTCAGTCATTTAGACCAGGGATCCTCAGCCCTGGGCTGCAGACGGGTACTAGGCCATGGCCTGTTAGGAACTGGAAGCACAGCAGTAGGTGGGCAAGGGTCAGTGAACATTACTCCCTGAGCTCCGCCTCCTGTCAGATCAGTGACAGCATTAGATTCTCATAGGACCACATGCAAGGGATCCAAGTTGTACACTCCTTATGAGAATCTGACTAATGCCTGATGATCACAAGTGGAACAGTTTCATCCCAAAACCACCCCGCAACCCTCTGCCGGTCTATGGAATAACTGTCTTCCATGAAACTTGTCTCTGGTGCCAAAAAGTTGGGGACCGCTGATTTAGACAGATGATCATGCATTACATTGTAACACAGTGAGAGCTGTGATCAAGGCACAAGATAATTACTGTGGGGCACAAAGGAAGAATTTACCTCCTACCTCTTTACCTTCGTTCCATGGTCTTGGAGAGTCCTTGGTCGGATTTCGACAGTGAAGATCAGGAGATGGCCCTGTATCGGCACTCTGGTGGTCTGGGTTGTTTTTTCACAGGAGAAAGAATCTAAAAGTGTCACATTTTGAAGCCTACAATGGATCGCCCTCTCTTCTGTTGAGTCTAGTGTGTCCCAGCCCTCTGGAAGCTGGTCGGAGTCTCATGGAAGGTCCTAGCAATAGCCTCTGAGTTCAGAGCATGCAACAGAATGTTCACACATGGCAGAGGTGTGAAGGCAGTGTCCCAGCTGGTGTTTCTGGAAGGCCATGAGAAGCAACAGAATTAGCATAGAGGGTGGCTTCTTACTCAGGCTCCTTAGGGACCATGAGTGACACTCACTAATGTGTCTTCCAGTTAGTTCCATCTCTTTTTGTTGCCCTAATAGTACTTTCCTTCTCGACTGAAGTTCTTAGCTTCTTTTCTTGATTCATTCTCACCTTTGCAGGTTTGCCTCTAGCAACTGGTATCTAAGGGAGTTCCCCAGATGAGAAGAAGTCTCATCTCATCTCTGAGCTGAATAGCAAGGCCTTTTGCTAACATGCAGAAATAAGCAAATTTGTGTTTGACTGCAGCAGATTTTGCTCTGTGAGGAAACTTAGACCCGACACTCTTGACTTCAGCCTTTGGTCTCTGGGTCACAGTCTTCCTTGTGACATTACAAAAGGATCTGGGTCCGAGACAAGGGCCAACCCTAGACTTGGACCCATCTTGGGCATTTGATAGCCTTTCCCCAAGGGTTCAGGGAAAAAGTACATGATGCAGAGGGTAAGAAGTTTTTGATGTGGTGGTAATTTTTGTTTGTTTATTTTTTTTTTTAGCCTTATAATTTACCTAGCAGTTTTGGAGAAAAATGTGAGTTTTATCATCACCTCTTCTCACCTAGGAAACAGGTGCATAATTCACAGTCCAGTGAGTTTTGAATCTGACATTGTGTAGATTGGGGATCTCTCTCCCCCTCTCTCTCTCTTCTCTCTCTCTCTCTGTGTGTGTGTGTGTGTGTGTGTGCATGTGTGTGTGTGTGTGTGTGTGTGTGTGTATTAAAATCTGCATAAACGATTCAAAATATGTCAAACTTACTTAAATGGACTCAGTGAGAAATGCTTCATGAAATGTGAAGCTCTGTATAGACCCCACACTGAAAAGAGGAGTAGACAGTAGTCACTTACATTTCCAGAGAACAGAAAGAAACTCAGAGACAGATTCCTTGTACTAGAAGGAGTTTGAGGACCGCTGCTGGAATTGTATGCTCTTTTTCTCTGGCCATTTATTCTGGCAATTCTGGCCCTTTAGCAGACTTGGTTGTCAGGTTGTTACCATTTAATAGCTTTCTATAAGATACTGGCATCTTTAAAGGCCAAATAGTATTGCTGACAGCTATGACTTTATAGAAATAAAGGTGGCGTGCCTTGTTATAAAATAAGGTACACTGCATGAGCAGGAGTATGTGTTCGTATATATCAGTGCCTTTTCTTTTGACCAAAGTTTGTTGCTGCTGTTGCTGCTATTGGGTGTGGAGGACTTCTGTCTGTCTGTCAGTCCCGTGAAGTATTCAGAGAGCCAGCCCTGCGAATTTGAGGGTGTGAGGAGAGAGATAGCCAAAGGGGAATGAAGGTAGAAATGCCATTAGACAAAAGACGGGCATTTTGAGGAGATCCCAGCCCATGTGAAACCAGCAGCCCATTTTATCACCATCCTCTGTGATGACTGCCTGAAAGCCACACCTTACCCTCTGTGATGAGAGCCTGAGAACCTCAGTCACCCCCAGGACTCCTTAACTATCTAAGAGCAGACAGATGTGTTACTGTTTCTACAGCAGTCTTGGCTGTCTGAATCATTAGAGCCATTCAGCATGGAGTTTGTTTGGGGGAGTTTCTTATAGGGATAGAAGAGAACTGAAACTTGAACCTCTCAACCTTAAATTTCAAAACATCCTGCATGAGGTCCAAATTTAAATCTGTTCAGATTGATACTAGTCTTAGGACTTCTTGGTTTTAGAGCTGTCAGTCCAACTTGGAATAGAAACTAGTTATTGCACCCCATGTTTAGCTACTGTTGAGGTTGATTCTATTTTTAAAGGAGAAAAATTTAGTGACTGGTGACCTGGGTTCTTTTTAAGGAACCCAGTTTTGCCTGGTCACCGTGACTTGACATCGAAAGTTCAAGGCTGTCAAGCCTTTGAGAGCCTTGCCCCAAGGGTTTAGGGAAAAAGTACTGGACACAGAGGGTAAGAAGTCTATGATGTGGTGGTCATTTTTTTGTTTTGTTTTGGGTTGTTTTGTTTAATTTTTTCGGCCTTATAACTTACCTACCAGTTTTGGGGAAAACTTGGGTCTCATCATCATCTCTCCTCATCTAGGATACAGCCACATAACTCACAGTCCAGTGACTTTTGGTCACTAACATTCCCAGTGGGGAATTCACTGTCCAGGGAAACAGGGTGAGGAAGGTAGGGTGTGTGTGTGTGTGTGTGTGTGTGTGTGTGTGTGCGCGCGTGTGTGTCTCCCTGTGTGTATGTATGTGGTTTCTTCCTGTTGTCCCACTCACATCCCTTATTTAGAATTGGTGCTGGGATGCCAGGCAGAGTCACTGTGGCTACTGTAAACCTCCATCTCCAGAAAAGGCATTTGTTCTCCTGAATGTTTTGCACAGACCTCCCCTGAAAGAGAGTTTGTCCTCTCCATAGGCTTTTCCCTTTCATTTAGACAGCAATACCAATGATCCAGGAATAAGAAAGCTTAGTTACTTGGTTTTAAAGTTATAAATAACTAGAATTTGTCACCCTGGCAGGGAAGTTAAGAAGCATAGCCTCGGCAGGGCACAGTGGCTCACATCTATAATTCCAACACTTTGGGAGGCCAACGTGTGAGGATCACAAAGTCAGGAGTTCAAGACCAGCCTGGCCGAATATGGTGAAACCCCATCTCTACTAAAAATACAAAAATTAGCCAGGCATGGTGGCACGCGCCTGTAGTCCCAGCTACTCAGGAGGCTGAGGCCAGAGAGTCGCTTGAACCCAGAAGGCAGAGGTGGCAGTGAGTCGAGATCATGCCACCGCACTCCTGCCTGGGCAACAGAGGGAGCCTCCATCTCAAAAAGGAAAAAAAAAGAAGCTCTGTGAAATTCTTCCTAAAAGGACACTCAGCTGCCATCTGATGAGCCTAGTTTGTGTTTGTTTCTCATGGGTGAGCCTCGTTACTTGTCCCTGACCTTTGAATTGGTTCCTTGGGACTCCATTCCGATTTTAGTCCCTGAACATCAAAGCACATTATAACATTGTGCCATGGGCGGGAAGCTGTCTTTAATGTTTCTGTCTTTGATTTCACAGACTGGGATTCAAAGGCTCTCTAACCTATTGGATGAACCAAAGTGAGTTTGTCAAGGCCAGTTGGGTTTGAATTGAGGGAGGAGGAAAGTCTAAGAAAATCATGAAAGCACTTAGTACTGGTTGCTTAAATACAAAAATAAAAATACTACCATAAACACAAAACCCAAACAAACAAAAAACTATGCTGGATAGAGGGATCTCATTCCATATTCAATTTGTATGACTTATTAGCAGTTCTTTCCAGTGGTAGCGTTATTCTGGGCAGGAAGACAGGAGCATAACCAGCACATGGGCGAGGTCCCGGTGACCAAATTTGTGTGTTTGGTTGTGTTCCCCCAACCTCCCTACTCCTACCAGTGGACCATTTCCCCAGCCCTCCCAACTGACTCCACCTAAATCTCTGATTTATTATAAGTCAGAAAAAAATGGATAGCAACCTTGAGAGCAGCCAGTGGACCTTGCTGTTCTTAAGCATATAAATCACAAGGTGAAAGTGCCAAGAATGAAGACAGAATGTCAGTAACCAGCCTGGGAGTCGGAGAAGGATTGTGGGACTTTTCTGGGTCTCTGAAATCACAGTGTGTGAAGGCAGGAGGAGGCCATCCACATAGCCCGAGGACTGGTAACTAACTGAGAATGAGAAAGTAATGCTATGGGTAATTCTATGGATGGATGCATCATGATGTTGGCAGATGTAATATTGCAGATTCACAGAACAAGAATGTACTTTGGATGTGCCAGCACCACCCCACGGCCACCATCTGCTGCTGCCCCTTCTCCTCTCCCTTCTCCACACCCAGCCATGGGTTGGGCTACTCTTGGCTCTGAGTTCCTGATAAGCCATGGTGATGATGATGTGGAATTTCCTACCCTGATTAGTGGTGAAAAGCTGTGGGTTCCAGGGACAGCTTCTCATTTGTTCCCTAACTCAAGAAAGCAAAACAGTAATTTCCCAGGGTATTTTATTTGGCAAGTTATTATTTAAATGGCTGGATTTTCTTGTGCTCTACCTCCTTCAAAATTTTGTATAACTTAGTTTATGCACTATCTAGCAGGTCAGGCACCATCTGATTAGATGTGATAATAGTTGTAGGGGCAGGGAATGAACTCTCCATCTAGTAGAAAAGAGGGTGACCTCCAACAGGAATCCCTTTAACATGGACACTCTAAAGATGGCCTCTTAAGGAGACTGGCTGCTTGGAGACAGCACAAGTTTAGCGGCTCTATGAATAACCTGTTTCAAACGCACACTCTGCAGGGGGTGGGGGCAGAACCAGTCACAATTTATGGGTCATCAAAGGATAATTTTATTATCAACATTTTAATAAAGGAAGATATGGCTTATCCAGACCCCAAATTGTGGGATCAGGAGTAATCCATAAATGGGAATATGAAAATACAACTAGCAGCCCCCAACCCCATCTCTGCTGACGTCCACCACCAATGCTGAGAGGTGAGCTCTAGTGGAAGCAGGGGAAGGGGTGCAGGTGCACATTGAGGCTGGGCCCACTGGTGGTGAGGAGCGGGGTTGGAGGGAATTCAGTTCAGAGAGGAAGGCAGGTCTACTGCAGGGAGAAGAGTGTAGCCAGGTAAGTCAGGAATTCCAGCAACCTGTTTCCATTCCATTTGAACTCAGTATATCCCTGGGCCTGAATCAGTGTAGCTCCTAGAAGATGGTGTTTTTCTTTCTTACGTGCCTGTCTGCCAGTTCACCCAGTAGAAAATCAATTGCATCAACTTCTTTTTCATCAGAGTTACCTTTGAGATTGACTTTATAGAAATACATACTTTAGCTAGGGCTGTGAAGCTGAATCTGCCTGGGTTCACGTCTTGGCTTTATCACTCACCAGCCTTGTGGCCTTGGGCTGGTTACTTAACCTCTACATTCCTCAGTTTGTTTGTCAAATAGGATAATAATAGTACCTGTCTCATAGCATTGTTTTGTGGCTTAAATGAAGTACTTAGTACAGTGGAACAGAAGATAGCTAGGTAGAGAGATAGATACACATACCATACACATACATATATACACATATGTATGTATGTGTGTGTGTGTGTGTGTATATATATATATATATATATATATATGAATGTTGAATTTTCCACTTCATATAAACCAAATTTAACAATTCTTTGCACTGGTTGTTGGAGAGATTGTAAGCCTTTGTATCTTCAATAGCCCAGATGTGCTTAAAGCAATGAACACATAAGGACATTATTGAAAGGCACGGGGGAGGATCTAAAATCTCAGGATGAAGTTGCATGCTAGCATTCTCTGAATATCTATTTTCTGAATGTAAAGAATACAACATCTGCAAACAACAGCTGGACAAATATTGAAAGATATAATTCCAACTTCTTGCCATGTTGGCAAAAGCAGTTGAGAGAGAGGGAAATTATTTGCCTTGTATTAGCACCTTTTTATAGCTGGAAGAAAAGAATATCGACGAGTCATTTTGTCAAGGTTTCAGGAGAGCAGACCGAAAAAAACATTGTCTGGGGCCTCCTGGAAGCAATCAGATAGTGTACAGCCATTTACTAATAAGGCCTATCTTATCAGAGCAGATTGATGGATTGTGCCTTGTCTATCTGGGAAAAGCTTAGCTGAGTTCCAAACATCTATTTGCATCCTTGCTCCACATTTTAGTAATTCAGTGTCATGTGAAGTGCTGGCCCACAATCAGGGTCTGCTTAGACAAGGGAAAGAACAGGAAAGGTGGCCTGAAAAGGGAGCAAGAAACCTGAGCTTCTGTTAAAAAGTGCCCCTGGGGTTGGTGGGAGGCACTGGATGGATTAATCAGCTTGCCACAGGACTAGCAGAGCACACACCATTTGTCCAGCTTATTTAGCTGTGCTTAATAGAGCTATTCTCTCCATTTAATGAGAGAATGGCTCTATTGGGATGGAGGTGAGACCAGGACAGAGCAGGCAAAGAGGAAACAGTTGGAGAAATAACTACTGTGGACACAAAAAGGAAATGAGACTCAGAAGCAAGAAAAAGCCCTGGGTCAAGTGTCAGCTCAACGGCCAACCCCATGGCATTCAAACTTTGCTACAGGCATCCCAGATTTCTGCTCCTGTTGTTTCCCTACCTATAAAATGAACAGGTTGGAGATGAGGCATCAGGTCCCTTCCAGCTCTAACCTTCTTTATTAGTAAATGACTGTAATCCCAGCCATGACTCTGATGGAGTAGAAGACGGAAAAATCGTAGCTTATCATCAGGCCAGTTTCACCCCTTCTTGGCACACCCCACGCCCGTGGCTGTCTGTTCCTTAGTGTCTTCACCTGTTGTGGTTTATGTAAGACTGTGCTAATGTTCACTTGAAAGGATTTCACTCCTGGCCTGGAGTCTGGCCCTTTTGGAGCTCTATAGAAATACTTCTGATTTTGTTTTGTTTCGTTTTGTTTTGTTTTGTTTTTTTGCTGCTTTGGCAAGAAGCAATAAAATCTGGAGAGCATTTTCTTCTTTTATGAGACCCTGGTAAAATTAGAAACAAACAGTGTATCATTGAGTCAGGAGGGAGTCTCTCCTAGCTATGTGCTTGATTTGTGGCTTTGGTCCAGGACTTGTCTGTCCTCTGCTCCTGCTAATGCTCCCTTTGAGTCATTTCTTCTGACTGTCCATTAAGATGTTCCAGGGGGCTCCTAGTAAGAACTGGATGCCAGCCGGGTGCAGTGGCTCAAGCCTGTAATCCCAGCATTTTGGGAGGCCGAGGCAGTTGGATCACCTGAGGTCAGGAGTTCAAGACCAGCGTGACCAACATGGTGAAACCCCATCTCTACTAATAATACAAAAATTAGCTGGGCGTGCTAATTGGTGGCGTGGGCCTATACTCTCAGCTACTTGGGAGGCAGGAGAATCACTCAAACCTGGGAGGCGGAGGTTGCAGTGAGCTGAGATCGTACCATTGTACTCTAGCCTGGGCAACAAGAGCAAGACTCTGTCTCAAAAAAAAAAAAAAAAAGGAAAAAAGAACTGGATGCCTTTTGGGAGCTAGGAATTGCTGGTGGGAGTAGAGCCTGGGAACCACATAGTTCTATTACTTCTGAGCAGATCGACCAACGTGTAGATTTCTTGCCCTATAACCAGAAGCACAGGATGCTGCGATGTGAAATTAGTCACGTTTTCCAGCAGCTAGGTGGTTTGTGGGGGGCAGCAACCATGGTTTGAAACCATGCACTTCTTTCTATAAAACTAAATCGTACCTAATGAAATGCTTATTTGACCCAGGGAACTCAGGAGGCCAAGAGAACTGAAGCCGCTATCTGGTTTGGCTCTGTGTTCTGATTTGAAGCCAGCCCCCATGGAACAGAGCCAGTCCCCAATTATGTCTGATTCCCAGCAGCTCATATAATTTGGTATGCTAAGAAATAGAGCCTCCTGCTTCTGGCTAGTTGGTTTCTGTCGTTTGATTCCTAGAGTTGCGTAGGATAGAGTATTTGTGGTAACAGAATATCGGATAATCATCTGGGGCTCAGTTGTGCAGGGATATTCAATATCTTTTCTTCCTTATTGTAATATTAGAGTGAAAATTATGACATCATATTCGATAGAATGCTGAAGAATCCTGAAGCCATATTCACCTTCTCCATCCTTTCCTCCTTCACTTTGTTTGAAGAGTCATAGGATTTGGGGCAGGGGTTAAGAAGAATTTTTATCAGGGCTACTTAGTTGCATGGTTTTTGTATATGACTCCATTCCCAGTCCAGGTAGCTTTATTAAAAATGGTAGATTTTGGAAACTGCTTGGTATATGAGTGTACAGAGCCCAAGTGTATCCTTCAAGTGCATTTGGTTTAGAGATGTCTATGTATTATCTGAAAGTGTATGTATGGCTCATCTTTATACCAGGAAGCTCCATTCTCTTTATCCTGTGGCATAAAAAATGAACCC
The DNA here is from genome assembly GCA_036589455.1 of Ateles fusciceps. Classification (NCBI taxonomy): domain Eukaryota; kingdom Metazoa; phylum Chordata; class Mammalia; order Primates; family Atelidae; genus Ateles; species Ateles fusciceps. The sequence continues at coordinate 1,909,830 of JAZHEH010000579.1, read as the reverse complement.
ACGAAGAGTCATCTTTCCCCTCCACCTTTTGTCTCAAATTCTGCTTTCTCGCACCTGCTATGCACTAATGTTCCCAGCCAGAAAAGACTGCCACTTTCATGCAGAGTTTCCTTCAGTCTTTAGGCTGCTTTACGCCTCAGGGGGAAGCCCAGGGGCCTGGGGGCCTCTGGGGACTTTACACGGAGCATTTTCCAAGGGCTTGGCTGTAAACTTACCTCAGTTGACTTGGAAACCTAGCTAGATCACTTCTAGATGTTTAGGTTTAAATAGGAATTAGACAGAATTGTCGGGATTTATGTAAGAGGACCCCAAGTAGGCTGACAGAAGGACTGACAGTACTGTGTGACTTCTAGGTGATTTCAGTTGCTACTATGAGCCAGCTTTAAGCCATGAGGATGCTTCCAGTGGCAATTAATGTATGGTCTCCCATTATAATGCCATCATAGAAAATCAGAAGCCAAAATCTGTATGAACACATATTTTGTTGTCTCTTTAAAATGACATCTAGCTTTTGGATTAATATTCGAAAGTTAAACAGTCTTCCTCATTTTCTTCTTCCACCCAGTTGCTATCAACAGTCGCTTAAGCTAGAATTATAGGACTCACATGTCAAGTATAGGTGAGACTGCTGTCTTCCCAAAAAATGTATTGGTTCTTCTCTCTGCCAAAATGAGATCCATTTACTTATGTCCAACTAGTTCTTGCAACAGTATTAACCTGACAAGTTCCATTATTCTATTAATACACACACATATTTTTATGGGATCTCAATGGATGTATACACATGTACCCAAAAATGTAAATACACAAGCCACACACACACACACACACACACACACACCCCTTAGTAGATTTTTAGACAGGCTGAATTCAATAGCATACAAGAGGTCCCTGGTATCTCATTCTCATTACACGTGTCATTGGGAATTTTGTTTGTTTTCAGTGTGTGTGTGTCTGTGTGTGTATAAGTTCAAAGTACCATCATATGTACTGTTATTTTTAAAAATACACACAGCTTGACCTTGTGTTTAGTACTTTATATACATTACCTTTCTAAATAATTTCAGTATCCCTTTGAGATAAATAGGATCATTATATTCACTTACAGATGAGGAATACAGGCTTTGACATTCACCTGAGCACTCACTTACTTTACTAACTGTCAGAGCTGGAATTTGGACCCAGATTTCTCTGACTCCAGATCCTGAGTTCTTAATCACAACTATCTCATGCCTATTTAATTCTTGTGACAATCCAACCTTATTAATTCAGTTTTATTATCCCCATATTACACACAAGAAAACTGAGGCCCAGGTGAAAGGACTTGTCTGGAGCCCCCTCATATTATGATTTTTTGGCTGTGCATAAATTTAGTCTTTTATATCGGTAATGTTCTGACCAGCAAACAAAATACCTTATTTTAATGTAGAAAATAGAACTGGGCCACTTGACCACAAATTGGATTATTCTGGAAGGTCGCTTTATCATAAACCATAAAGAGAAAACATTGCTCCCCCTCAGAAATAGTAACCAAAATAATTTCTTTGGGAAGAGTTGTAACTAGAGGTTGATTAAGAATAATAGTACACAACAGGTATTGAATGCTTATTATCTGCTTTACATTTGTCAGTTCATTTCATCTTTTCAAGGCCTCATGAGGATGGTTCTGTTTTTCCCTGTTTTACAGATGAGACATTGAGAGGTTAAATAAGTTGGCCAAGATCACAGCTAATAGGTGGCAGAGCTGAGATTCAAACTCAGGTTGTCTGGCCTGGTGTCCTTGGCCTTAACCACTCTGCAGCATGACCACATTAATTTCCATCTCACCTTCACTGAGTTTGGCAGGTTTAGTGGTGAAGAGAACCTTTATTTTCCCTCCAGTAGTTTTTTTATAATGAGAGCAAGCCATCTGTGTTGGTCTGTTGTCACACTGCTGTAAAGAAATGCCTGAGATTAGATAATTTATAAAGGGAAGAGGTTTAATTGACTCACAGTTCCGCATGGCTAGGGAGGCCTTGGGATACTTAAAATCATGGCAGAAGGGGAAGGAGCACAGACCTTCTTGACATGGTGGCAGTAAGCAAAGAGTGAATGAGCAAAGTGGGAAGAGCCCCTTAAAAAACCATCAGATCCCATGAGAACTCACTATCATGAGAACAGCATGGGGGAAACTGCCCCCCATGATCCAGTCACCTCCCACCAGGTCCCACCCTTGACACGGGGGGGTTATGGGAATTATAATTGGAGATGAGATTTGGGTGGGGACACAGAGCCAAACTATATCACCATCCCAGGCAAGTGGCGGTGCCTCCATTCCTATGCTCCTGGTCTGAACTTCTGGATTTCCCACAGATATAGCCAAATGAAAGAGACCTTAGCATTCAGTTATACTTTGAAAAATACAAAAACAGTTCTCCATTACAGTGGTTATGTATAGCAATACTTAAGGCTCATTTTTAGAATGATAGCCAACAAGACAAACATATAGCTATAATTTAATGCCTTTTTTAAAAAGCCATAGTCATTATTAAATAGATTATAGAAAACTCCCTTATCTTATGCATAGTCACTGAACAGATTTATCCTCTGTGGTTCACCTGTCCCTTAAATTGGTGATTAGGGTATCTTGCTCAGGTGTGTCTACACTGGCCCTGGACCCTGAACATCTGCAATGTCTTCCTCAGCCTCCAGTGTCTTTATAACATCTTAACAAGAAAGTATTTTCAATTAGCCACAGGAGAGACCTTGGTTCCTTTTCTGCTGTCACCTTCCTACCTCCTCAAGCGCATTAGAACCTGAAAAGAAAACAGATAAAATAAAACTGCCTCCAGAAGTTGCTGATTCAAGTGAACTCTTTTTGAAATCAAAACAAATTCTTCTCTGTTGCTTTGCCCACCTCTTCTGATACGTATCTGAGAATCTCTTGGAACTGAAATTTTAATTCACTTTTCTTCAGCAGCTAAGACTTTATAGCCTACTTCTGCTGGGGAGTTGAGAGTTACAAAACTTCTATCTACACCTGAAGCCATTTGCTAAAAGCATTGGCATTCCTTTCAGAGCATACCATCAACTTTAAAAAAAAAAAAAAAAAAAAGGCATTTACACAGAAAGCACATTTTGAAATATAAGTCCTCCATGGGGCTATTTTACTTAAGTGAGATGGAGAAAGGAGGATTGTTCAGTTCTCAAAAGACAAAGCCTTTTTTTCTATCTGTGAACAAGGGATAGAATAGTGTGGGAGAAATGGCTGGGTATGGGACTCCAACCCAGGCTTGAATCTTGACCCTATCATTACCATCACTTATGGCTCTGAGCATCTCTTACCCATCTGTAAAATAGAGGTTATAATGCTATGATCATCTATAAGCAAAGAGGCCAGTTATAGTTAACCAGGAGAGAAATGATGGCAGCAACTTGATATTAGATCTTTGTACAAAGACTGCTCTTTCTAGCCCATGATTTGGAAAGAGAGTAGATGGTAACTTAATAGGTTATAATAAACCTACCTGAAGATGGAAAGAAGGTTATAGCAGTTGAGGGGTTTAGGAGAGGAGCTCAAGCCTTAGAATTAGATGGTTTTTAATCTTGGTTTAGTGCTCATTAGCTAAGGAACCCTGAGCAAGTTATTTTATTTCTCCAAGCCCCGATTTCCTCTTTCATAAGGAGACAATAATATTGTCCTTTTTATCACTCAGAACTGTTTGATGAAATAATGAAGTGTGTTTTGTAACCTGGTAAGTGTGAGCTGTCTACAAAAGAGGCCTTGGGGGATGAGTGCTTCTTGGAGGTGTGGAAAGCACTGATGGAAGCGCCTCTTGGCCCTGCCCCTGGGTCTGGCCCAGTCCAACACCTAGGTTTATAAGCACGTGTCTTTGAATGCAGCTAAGATGATGCAGTATTTATGCAACAAGTGTTTATGGAAAGCAAGAGATGAGATACTTTGTCTGTGAGAAATGTTTACATAAGTGCCTTTTAAAGTATGATTTATGCCCAGTGACGAAATTTCACTTACATATGCGACTGAAAAAAAAGGTGAAAGTTGAGGTAAGAATTTTTATGGGGAACAACGAAAGTAGTGACAGAGTAGGAAAGGACTGGGCGGCCAGCAATGGAGGGAAGGAGTTTTGAGATCAAAGCAGGATTTCCACTTACTATCATTAAACCTAGTATTTCAAGGCTTAGTGTTTGGGGGAGAATAATCAGCCATTGTCCTGCAGTGGAAAACATCCAAGCATTGATTTCCAGAGAGCCTGGGGTTCCTCTGTGCCAGCTTTGTCTCTGGTGTTTTGAGGGAGGAATCACTATCTTTTCCATGTGTGCAAAAGGCCAGGCATCTAAATGGATATCTCTTCCCTTAAAAACTTCTGTGATGATAAATGTGTGCGTGGGATCCCTTTAAGCTGGGAATTCCTTTGAAAGTCTTGTTTCCCTTTCCTCTCCATGGCCCAGAGATAGATCCTGGCTGCATTTGGATATGAAAACTCCTCAGCCTTGCCGTGTTCTCCTGCCCCTTGAGAGTCATGTTCTGTTTGAAAAGAGCTGAACAAATGAAGGCTGTGTTTTCACTTGGGATAAGAATATCCTTCTCAAAGCAGTAAGGGCTGAACGAGGGTAACAGGATCCATATGTTGAAGCTGGCTGCTAATACTCAGCATATGGTCCAGCAAACTTTCTTGGCGGGACTCAGCTTCTCATTCTTTAAAGAATGCGCCAGTGAACTCCAGAGAAGATCAGGACTTAGGTGACCATGGCATATACACAGCTTCTGGGCTTCATAAGCCCGTTGTTGCTGGGGGAATGAGAGCCACAGAAAGTGATAGGGAAGGTCCTGGCTGGCCATAGCAAGGATAACACTGGCCTGCAGCTCTCTTTGTAAGGCTCCATGCTCCCCTAGATACTATGGGCCCTTTTCAATTCATGGGCTCTCTGTGTTCTGTTAAGGGATAGTGAGTCCAAAGATTGTTACTTGGGGTCCCCAGATGTTGTGTTCTAGTAAATGGAAACGTTTTGCCCTCTGTGCAAAGGCAGCATTGCATTGTGGAAAGAACACCTAGCTGGGAGCCAGGAGGCCTGGGCTCTGAGGCCATGCTAGCCCTAAGTAGAAGTGGCCATAGGGAAGTCACTTCACCGTTTCCTCACCTGGAAAATGAGGAGGCAGGACATGGTGATGTTGGAGAACCCTTCCAGTTCTCACAATGTAGAACTGAGTGGCACCTGAACTCCATCCCGAAGAGAATGATAGGAGAAAGCTAATCACTTGCCCCTGCATGCAGTGCAGTGACCCTACTGGCATAGTATTCCAGTGCAGCTCTGTGTGCTGTGGCCAAATTCAGGAGAGGTAGGGGAAGACCTTGTATTGCTCTCAGGCAAGAATTCAGTCCTGAGCCTCGGTGAACTGGCAGCAGTGGTCTGAGCTGGGGGAGAGACTGGCTGCCCTAGATTACTATATTTTTTCCAAACCAGTTTTTGGAAGTCTGGATTTCCCCTCTTATTTTCACAGAGGACAGCTCAGCATCCTCCCTCTGCCTCTGCCCAGGGCCCTATTCCTTCCCTTACCCACTACTCCTTCCTTTTTCTATCCCTGTCTCCACCACATCACCTCTTTCTCTCTAAAGCCTCTGCTGGGTTTCTCCATGACCTGCCTTGTCTGTTGCTGGGATGGTGAGGAAGGTCGCACCCCTTTCCCAGCCCCAAGCAGCCCTCTAATCCCTGCAGTCTGCTGAGCACAACTGTAGTCTCTCCATCAAATAAGCGTAGACCAAGACCTGCAGCAGCTCTGCCTGTGAGCCGGTCACCATGGCAACCAGCATTACCTCCATTCTACTGTGAAAAGAAAATGGCTGTTGGAAGGAAGGGCTCACTGAATCTCCATTCCCCCGGCCAGTTTTGTTCAGGCCCCTCCCTCCTATTGGCTTGAAGAAGCCCCATGCACTGAACCAAATATCTGTTTTCCTTTAAATTTGGGATTTACTTTACTTAAGAGTAGGAGAGGCAGAAAGAAGTTGAATTCAAAGGAATAAAGCATTTTTCCACCCTAAAACTCTATTTTCATGAGGAATGGTTATCTGCTCCCAGCAGATAAACGAGGAGCAGATGAATACAAGGATCTTTAAGATGGGGTACAGTGTATTTTGTCTTATCAGTTCAGTGGAATGACAGAGCGTATGGATATTCAAATAAAAATTCAGGGAAAGTAGCCAAGGGACCCAGGGAATTCTACAGGGCATTGGCTACAGAATTTCTGAAGAGTGTCTGACTAACTGGAGTGGTGATATGTGATGTTGTCTCCTGTTATGGAAAGAGGCGTGTTGGTCCTATAGTCATAACGGAAGGTGAGAGTTTACCCTTACCATCCCCGCTTCAAAATCAGTGTGAGCCTTCCTAGTGATTGGGTCCAGACCGCGTGGGGAACCAGCAGGAGGTCCCTGAGCTTGATTGTGGAGGGCAGAGCTTCCTGCACTTGACACAGCTGTGGAGACACTTCAGATGACATCTAGAAGGATGCTGGTTGGGTCGCCATTTCTGTGAATCCCAGGATGTTGCTGTTTTGGAGCAGGATCATAAGCCTCCTCAAGGGGTTGGAAATATTGAGGGCAGAAATCACCCAGAATCTCCCAGGGCACCCTGCACTCTCTAATGGGAAATAGCTATTCTGTAGGAGGATGATCCCTGCCTGGCTGCAGCATGGCCCTGGCTGGCGGTGGCACAAGTTCTCAAACCCCACACAACCTCCTCCCTTCGCTCTTTCTTACAGTCAGTTGGGAAGCCTGTTTTTGAATGGAAATTCTGCATTTTATTCTTGAAAATTTGAATGTATGTTTGAACTGGGTTGTGGTTTTTTTTTTTTTTCAGTTTCTCTGCAGGTGGATATTGTTCCCAGCCAGGGGGGAGATCAGCGTTGGAGAGTCCAAATTCTTCTTATGCCAAGGCAAGTACCCAGTGCGCAGTTGCATTTTAGAGCTTGCTTCAGAAATTCACCAGGCAGAGCAGGAGCCCCCAGGCCATGTGAGCTGGCTGGTCGCACCACACCTAGAATTCTTAGCATTGCTCTATTGCAAGGTCAACAGTGTGGCCATTCAAGAGCCAGGGCCTCTTCCTTCCTTTTGCAAAAGGCTGCCTCAACATAGCAAATGTGTCATCTAGACTTCAGTTTGACTATGGAGGAAGTCTAGGAGTTTTCTTAGGAAAATCAGCACAACTTCCAGAATAGTGAACCACCCCACGTCTCCTGTTCTATATACATTCAGAGTTCTGTAAATGACAATGGAGAACAGCGCTGGCTCAGAAACACTTCGGCGGATCCGTTTAAGGCTATTTCTTAGAATTCCCCAGAGCTTGAAAATTTAAGTCTGAAACTTGCCTATAAGTAAATAGAATACTGGTGTGGCTCAGTTGTGAGGACATACATCCTGGTTTACCAGGTCTATTGTGAATATCGGTATTCTGTACCATGGTCCCCACCAGAGCTCTGAGATACGCCAGAACTGGTGACCTTGTTTTACATTTAGAAAACATGCCCCATTTCCACAGCCCAGATAATTACCAGAAAATGTCCTGTGGAGGAAAAGGCTTCAAATTAAGCCTCAGATTCTCTGTATATGACATGACTGGGATTCAGAACATGGAAGAACAGGGAAAGCGCTGAGCTAGGTGTAAACGGTGACATTTAGCAAGCAGCTTTTGGCAGGGAGGGGCCTTTAGATGCTGTCATGATTTGCGCGGATAAGGTGGCTTGTGGCCGTTGGATGCGTTCGCTCCAGCTTTGCCTTCATTACAGCAATTTCAATGATCTGGAGACGCAGCCGTGGAGCCCACAGCACATCTTGCAAATAGCGATATTTATTGAAAACATGATGGGCCCTGAAAGGAAGACTGCTTCATTTCCATACTAAGCATCTGTGCAGGGCTGGGTGGTGCAGGCTGAGAAGGGCGCCTGGCAAAGAGGCAGGGCCCCATGCAAACAAGCAGGGCGCCGCCACGTCTGCTGGATCTGAGAGCCCTTCCAGCTCAGTGTCCAGCGCAGTTCCAGTGTCAGAGCCCTGTTCCAGCTCAGTGCCGGGGGGGGCAGCTCGGCCACCGCAGTTTGTTCCTCCTCATAGGTGCCTGGGGAAGGGAAAAATGGGTGGTCCTGGCCACCTTCTTTGCAGCGTGCAAGAAAATGAATTTGTCTGAGCAGGGGTTACCAAGATGACAGTCATGCCAGTTTGTGCAGGCAGATGCTAGAATAAACGTGGTTGGAAAAAAAATAAAAAGTGGTTGGAATCTGCACTCCTACACTAGCTAGCACTTCTCATCTTCAGCTAGGAGACCATTATCCAAGTCTTTGTAAACAAGCTGATCAGTAGACTCAGACCAGTTACACTCTGGAGCCCACATCCTAGATACACTAATTCCCTTGGTTACCCGTTCTGTGAGGAATATGTGTTCCTAGCTTTGTGCCCAGCATGTAGTATGTTCTCAACAAATTTCTCTTCTCTTCCATCATTAGGGGTAGGACCATGATAACAACTCACACAAGTGGTTGTTGAGTTCTTTCCAAATATTGTAAGAGGTGTTGAGTATATAATAGTTAAATGCAGAAGTCAAAGAAGGGCTGCACATCATTCTAGCAGCTATACTCACCCCCTCCGACATGCAAGCCTCAGCTGATCCATTGTTCAGTACCTCTTCCTGATTAGCCACTCTCACTCTGGAGGGCACTTAGTCTTTTCAACTTCAGTAGCTTAAAAATAATCTCTTCCTCTTTAGTGGCAGGAGATGCCAAAGATAAAGACATCTCCTGGTTCTCCCCCAATGGAGAAAAGCTCACCCCAAACCAGCAGCGGATCTCAGTGGTGTGGAATGATGATTCCTCCTCCACCCTCACCATCTATAATGCCAACATTGACGATGCCGGCATTTACAAGTGTGTGGTCACAGGCGAGGATGGCAGCGAGTCAGAGGCCACCGTCAACGTGAAGATCTTCCGTAAGAGCCTCCTTCTCCTTCTGCATTCTCTGGCCTCTCCTTACCAAGGAGACATGTGGGTAGCAGAAAGGCGGAAATGATGATAGAGGGAACAGCTGAGGGCCTGACAAGTCCTATTCTCTCTCCCTAAGTCTTTTCTGACCTTAGCCAACCCAGAACTCACAACCCTGGTTCACACTAGTCACAGCTACTCCCCAGCAGGCATTCATTCTCAAAATTCAAATTACACAGTTCCCAGAGGGCTGCTACGGGTTTCTCTATCCCTTCTCCAAATGTTGACTGACTGTTCTACAATTTGGGCTCTCCCTTCTTATTTCCTCTTCCCCCTGCTGGTAATGGAGACCAAGGCTCAGCGGGGGTGGGGCATCATTATCTGAACACTCTCTGTCACTCAAAGCAGGCAGCTCCCATTTCTTCTGAAACCCCATCTGGAGGTGGCATCTCGTTACCTTGTTATTAATATCATGCATCCATCCTGGTGGTTGGAGTAATGGTGGGTGACAGCTAATGGAACAGTATTGATTGCACGGTATTTATTGCCATGTGCTTTTTTTCCTTTTTTTTTTTTTGTCAGCATTCTCTCTGCTGTAGGAAAGTTGGTGTGGGGCTGGGAGTTGGGGCGGTTTGAGTGAAAGACAAGAAAAGGACTGAGGACTCTTATTATTCATTGTGGAATGGGTGTTCCACCAGTTCATTCTGCCTATAACCTGTGCTTCACTGGCATCACCCCACATGGCAAGGAATCCTTGGTTAAGATATTCCTTTCATTCTGTAGACCCTTTTCTGCCCAAAGTGTGGTAAACTTAGCACTCATTGAGCAGATATTGGTTGCCAAGGCCTGGCAACCGGTGCTTGGGCCAGCTGCTCCCCGTGACATCTACGAGGGTGCCCCTCTTATACAACTGTACATCAGGATCGAAACTTGCCCAGGGCTCAAGTCCAGGCAGCATGGTTCTAGGGAAAGGGAATCTTTGTAGGAGAACCAGCTGTTTTCCCTCACTCTTCTGCTCATTTTCCAGAGAAGCTCATGTTCAAGAATGCGCCAACCCCGCAGGAGTTCCGGGAGGGGGGAGGATGCCGTGATCGTCTGCGATGTGGTCAGCTCCCTCCCACCAACCATCATCTGGAAACACAAAGGCCGAGATGTCATCCTGAAAAAAGATGGTGAGACCTGAATTTTCTGGCAGCTGCCTTTTCCCTAGACCACCAAGTTCCTTAGCTTTTCCACCCATACCAGCCCCTGAGGCATTCCAGTCCAAACTCAGATTCATGTGTGCCCAAACCCTCATGCAGTTTCTGGGTCCTGAATGGAAGTATGTCTGAAATTGGTATATTTAGGTACTTGATTTCTCTCCAGTACGAAAGACACATTTCCAATAGACATTTATTCTTGGCTGTATTTCAAAACCAGGGACACATTTTCTTATTTCAGCTTGAAACCCTACCCTATAAGACTGAAGTTAGGAAAAAGAGACTTAGCCACCTGCCTGCAGATACCGGAGTTCTCTGACTGATTCTTGGATGAACTTGCCTCTTATCTCTTCCAGTCCGATTCATAGTCCTGTCCAACAACTACCTGCAGATCCGGGGCATCAAGAAAAACAGATGAGGGCACTTATCGCTGTGAGGGCAGAATCCTGGCGCGGGGGGAGATCAACTTCAAGGACATTCAGGTCATTGTGAATGGTGAGGAGATCGTGTTCTTCCTGTTCTCTGCATTGCTACAACCTTGATTCTCCAAAATCATTCTCTTTAACTTCCTCTTTGGTCTGTAAAATAAATCCTGTCCTGACTCAATCATCCCTCTCAGCTAAATCCCCTTCCCACTGTAACATCTAGATTTCTTTGTTGTTGTTCTTTTTTAAAATACACATGCCTGTTGGATCTTCCTTCAACTATGGGGAATTTTAGTGCAGCAATTGAATGTATTTCACCCTTCTGCAGCCCTAAAAACTTTCCCCCTGCTTACCGATTAATCCTCATTGTTCTTGATATTACCGTAATTGTGAAGTTAGTCCCCTGCTTAAATGTTCAAAGAAAATATTATAGGCAACTGAGGCCTCAGAATAGTCAGAATCATGGTCCGTATAGGCTTATTAATCTTAATTTGCAGTGTCAAATAAACACACCCATGGAATCGATCTGACATTTACAAGATGTTTACGGGAAATTATAACATCAGTACTAAAAAAATAAGTAAATCTGGTTTGAATTGTTTTGACTATTGACACATATTTTTTTTGCCAAACTCTCCCCCTCTCATTCCTTTGGTAAAAAAGTTTGTATACAAGGTTGTTTATCACAGTCCCAGAGAAATGGCACTCTTTTTGTAGTTGATGCATTCGAATTGGTATTAACCATTTAACCACTGGGAGCAGTAATGTCCAACTTTTTCCAGTATGAACAGCCCCTTTTAACATCAAGTTCCACTGACCCTGGTAGTTATTAAGTTTCGTATGCACTGACTGAGAAAATATATAATGAAAAATAGCTACTATAAATTGAATACCATTTTAACGTGAGTAAAATGTTTTATTATAGCTTCTCAATGAATGAAAAACAAAAATGCATGTTTGGGAGAACTGCCTCTTCAGTCTGCAGAAGTTATTTAACACACACATGAATTTTGATTCCTGACCACTAACTCTGCAGGTGCACAGGACATTTGTCCCACAGGCTGAGAACTCCTGACCTGGAGAAATGTCTCTTCTCCAGGCCACGGGGTTTTTACAAATTTCACAACCACCCTGTGACACCTTTTTTTCCTTCAGTGCCACCCACCATCCAGGCCAGGCAGAACATTGTGAATGCCACCGCCAACCTGGGCCAGTCCGTCACCCTGGTGTGTGATGCTGAAGGCTTCCCAGAGCCCACCATGAGCTGGACAAAGTAAGAAACTGGCTTGTGCCTTTTATCATGGACTAGAGGAGAATGGGGCATCGTAAACTTTGCTCCATGTTAGTGTCTGAGTGGAATGGATGGGGGCTTTCTAGGACTATCAACACCAGGTGAAGAATGGACTCTTTTCTATAAGACTCTCTTGCTTGTGCATTGATTATTCCTTCATTTTTAGCCTTGTGGGGCCAGAGTCAGAGCTGGAGGGTATGGTCTTGGGAGCCCACTTTGAAACCTTTGTGGGTACAGTTATAGCCCTTGGAGAGTCAGAGGATGGAATAGAGGAATAAAGGGTGTATGTGGAAGTTCAACTTGGTGCCTTAACTCTTTGTGAAGACTGAGTCTTTCCCATGGCTCAGTCTGCATTTTAGGGAACCTAATAAAAATAGACATCTTAACTCTGTGGTCGAAATCATGTTACTTTGCATTTCTGCACGCTGTAGGGATGGGGAACAGATAGAGCGTGAGGAAGACAACGAGAAGTACATCTTCAGCGATGATAGTTCCCAGCTCACCATCAGAAAGGTGGATAAGAATGATGAGGCCGAGTACGTCTGCATTGCCGAGAACAAGGCCGGCGAGCAGGATGCAACCATTCACCTCAAAGTCTTCGGTAAGGGAGTAGGGGCCCAAGTCACTGCTCTGCCACAATTCCTCTTCCTTTGCACATTCAGTCCATCAATAAGACCCTGGCCACTCTCTCTCAGAACATAACCCAATGCAACCCTTTCTTGCCAGTTCTATCACATAACCCCTTAGTCCAGGCCACCACCATCCTTCCCTGGGCAGTGAGACAGTCTCGTAGCTGGCCTTCCTGCCTCTCCCTATTGATCCACTTCATTCCCTTCTGCTCACAGTAGCCAGAATGACCTAAGTGCCACTCATGTGTTTGAAAGACTCCAGTAGCTTCCTATGGCAACCAGAATAAAAGCCAGATTCCCTGCCACGGCCTACAAGGCAGACATGAACTAGCTCCTGCCTTCTTCTCCGGCCTCATCTTTCTTTCACTTTGCTTTGCATGCAAAGTTCTCCAACCACACAGGCCTTCTTTGTGCCCCTCAGACATACCCAGCTTGTTCCCCATCTTAGGGAGATGGCCCTTGGTGTTTCTTCTGCTTGGAATACATTTCCCTCCAGTCCACTGTAAGCTGCCTTCTTCTGATCCACCATTCACATCTTAACTCACACTCACCTTCTCAGTGGCTCCTTCCTTCACTGCCCTGGCTAATTCAGCTCCCCCTGCACTGCCACTACTCCCACCCACCTCCACTCATCTCTCTCTCTCGTGACTCTACTGTATCTTCTTTGCTGTATTTAACAGTACCTGAATGGATGTCATTTGCATATTTGTTTTGGGGATTGTCTGTCTCCTACCCCAACTAGTATGTAAACCTCAAGATAGCAGAACCCTGGCTGTCATACACGGCGTTATTCCTGCCACTGCAAACAGTGCCAGACTTGTCATAGGCCCTTGGTAACTTTAGTGACCGACGGGGGTGACTGCTTTGCCTTGTTTGACTCTTTACCTGGCCTTTGTGAAACAGTGGCATAGGAGAGCCCCCACATCCCCTGCTGACTTCATCTGCGTAAACTTGGGAAAATTACATTCATTTCGGAGCTGAAAGGCATTTTGACCTGATCTTGAAAGAAGAATTGGTTGCAGAGAAATGTTTAGCCTCAACTCTCAACTCTCTCTGCACGTCTGTTTAGAAAACACAGATAAGCTGGTCTATTGTAGACAGTGCTGCTGGGGAGGTGCCAGTCTGAGGGGCAGCTCTGGTGCCTGGACCCCCCCGGTCGTTAAAATGTGCACCTGGGAATCAGGGTTGGGACTTGCTTTTTCAGCCTGATCAGGAGAACTATTCATAAACACAGACCTTTGAAAACCAAGACTTTATATGGAAATGGCCTGCTATTTATTCAGTAGTAAACAGCTGGATTTAGAAACAGGCTATCAGTTTGGTTCGAGTTAACTGCATGTACTTGAGAGTGAAAGCTGTCTATGGCCATAGCACCCTGAACACGCCCGATCTCGTCTGATCTTGGAAGCTAAGCAGGGTTAGGCCTGGTTAGTACTTGGATGGGAGAGTGAAAGCTAAACTTCAAGAAAAATATCCTGGAGAGTCTTTTCTTGAGTTCAGACTGATCTTCCCCAATCACCGAGGTTTTAGTAAGTTTTTCTACATTATAGAAAAAGATAGATCCATTTGTTAATTAATCCCTTCCTTTAATAAATATGTATTGATCGCCATTGTTGCTGGACAGAGGGGCTACAGAGATGAGTAGGATATAATCCCTTGACTCTGGAAAGCACAAAGAGGGAGATAAATGGATAAGCATAGAAGTTATAATAATCAGTGTAATAATCAGAAGTATAATAGTCAGTGTCAGTCAGCAACATTGGAGTGACAGCTATGGACTCGGTCATTGCCAGGTTTACAAGATGAACATCGATCTGTTCTCAACAGTAGGTCCACAGGCTAATGTAGATAGTCAATGCTGGAATTTGAAATAACAACACATTATTATGACTTCACAACAGGAATATGCAGTGTTTTATAGGAAAGAAGATCTCTGGTCCTGTGTGATATAAGTTAGAGAAGTCATTAAAATGTACTATTTCATAGGTAGGAATTGCCCAGCTGAAGGAGTGAATGAGAATTTCAGGCAGCCGGGGCACAGGCACAGAGGCAGGAAAAGCACAGGCTGTGTTGAATGGGAAATTCTTGTGGACAGGGGCTGTGTCTGTTTTACTCACAGATACATCCCCAGCACCTGGAACAGTAGCCTGAATACAGTAGGCACTAGAATGAATAAATGAAGGGACTGCCATTAGTTCTGTGTGATGAAGCATACATACATACGTGGCAGGGAGGTAAGCCTGGAAACACTATCATCACTTGTCTTTAGGAAATTATTTTAGACATTAACTCCATAAAGTAATAATAATAATACCAAACACAAACAGAACACCTATAATGTGCCAAGCACTCTGTGAAGTGCTATCCGTAAGTTAACTCTTAAACCTCATCACATCCTATAATGTAGATTTTATTATTATCCCCATTTTACATATGAGGAACCTGATCACAGAGGGATGAGGTACCTCTGGATTTACACCGAGGCAGGTGGCTCCTAAGTCCCTTCTCTAATCTAACAGTGGTGGTTGTTAACTCCACAAAACCCAACAGAACACATATTGTATCTGAATTATACAGGAAGTGTCTGGCAGTACTAGAATTAGTGCACGCTGCCTGCACCACCAGGTAGCTCATGGTTTCTTTGTAAAAACAACTCAGCCCCTACTTGGCTGGGCACAAACAGATCTCAGCTTCTCTTCCAGGCCTCTCTGGTAGTAGTGGCTGCCCCAGGAGAGGGTGGGTAGTGAGTGCAGGGCCATGTGGGACCATGGTACAGGGAAGAGAGTGGGTCAGATTGATGGGAGGAGTAACGAGGCAGGGAGAGTAAGGTGGGGGAAACTGTTAAGGCAAGATTTGTCTTCCCACCCTCCACCTTGGAAACATACACCCCTCTGCATCACACACACACACACACACACACACACACACACACACACACACACATTCACAATTTCTTTCCTGAGACTGTAGCTGGGGAAGAAGGACTAGGGAGCATAGTGGAGCATAGAGAAGAGGTGGCCGGGCTCCTGAAGAGACAGGGCAGGAAATCATAGACTTGTAGAGACTGAATCTATTCAGAATGGGAATGCTCCCCTCTCATAGCCTGAGGAGAGTTCATACAGCCTCCCTGAAGGAACCTGGTGCCTCCTATCCACCACCCTTTTCCATCCACCTCCCCTTCTCATCCTCCTTTCTATCCTCCTCCACTAGCCTCACCATTGGTTAAGGAGACTGATAACAGGGTTAGGGAACCAGCTGGGGAGGGACCAGCTGGTTACAGCTCCTTCTCCTTCCACCTTTTTGTTCCCTCTCCCCTCCCCTTCCAACTTGCCATTGTGGGCCGTTTCTGGGGGGAGAAATAGGGGAGGTTTCCCAATCAGGAGCAGAGTCTACAGCAATGAGGTAGAAGAAGGAGGAAACCTGTAGATAGTAGTAACTATCTACCTGTAGCTTAGATAGTAAAGAAAAGCCCAGAAGTCCTGTGGCTTCAAGAAGGGATGTCCATCAGTATCTACAGGACATATCTCAATTAGGGACTTTATAACATCATTTGTACCTAAGTGGCATCATTCTTTCCTAAGAAAAAGACACATTCTAGCACATGTTGCCTCAGTTATTAGCTAGATGCTCCTTTTACTAAGTAGGTGCATCCTGTCATCCTTTACATTTGGCATTACTGTTGTCTCCATGTGCGCCTCTGAAGAAGAAGTTTTGTCTCCATTGATTCTTATGATGCTCATGTAAATGCTCTTGAGACCATGCTGCTGTGGCTGAGGCAAGTTCACCAGTGTCCAGGAACCCCATGACTCAAGCAGCCCCTGAGGGTTACAGCAAAGGACAAGCAGTGGCCCAAAAGAAGGTGCACCTGGTCATGCCCCAGACCATCATGTCCAATCTCTGTTCAGGGACGCAGGGGCCTCAGGGGCTCTTCTTCGACTAGGGTTGTAAGAGCATGGACTGGAGTGGGTGTGGACAAGGCTGGCTCTTCATGGCAAGCATTCTTGGAAAACTCACAGGAGGGAATATGGGAAAAGGTGCAGTGGAACAGTCTGAGGCACTAAGGCCCATGGAAGCAGATAGAGAATAGACAGGGATCCAAAAGCCAAGAACTCATAAGCCAGGTTAATTAATAGAGGACACAGGTTGTAGGAAGAGATTCCTCTAGATGCTGGAATGCAGAGGGAGGGAGTCTTTGGAGTAGGGTGAGCCAGCATCTGTCCCCCTTTGGCCCAATAATGGCCTTTGTGCTGGTGCAAGTTATTTAGAGGCACTCATGTCGTTCTCAAGAGGGTCCCAATTTAGGCAATAAATTATGTGTGTCACCATCTTCTTCTAAGGTATCATTCGGACCTTTCTAAGTTAGTTCTGATAGTAGCACTGCTGCTAGAGTAATAGAGGATTAAGTTAGCAGTGAGAAGCTTGCCCTCCTTCCAACAACACTCTGTAGACTATACAAAATTAGCCATCATCATGTTTTAATAAGAATATGGTTTGCCTTTTTTTTAAGGAGTCATACGATGTACTTTCTGTAGCCATCTGGGAAATGGAGCCACCAAGGCCAAATATAAATAGATGGTAATTGACCCTTGTCTGTCTTCTGTTAACCTTCGGCTGCCATGACGGAGTACCACAGGTCAGGAGAAGGTCAGCAATGCTTTGGGTAATGCATTTGTGTTTCTTGCATTACCCAAAACATTTGGACAAGATCTCAGATTTTAAGGGCCCAAAACTCAGCCTTCCTGAGATTGTCTCCAGACCCTGAAACAACTGTTCAGTTTAGTGAATTCAGTTGTTTGGCCGAATTCATTTAATTTTTTTATTCTGTGACTTTTACAAAATAGAAATTCAGCTCTTATTTTACCTTTCTTTTACTTTATTTTATTTACCTTTTTGTTTTTCACGTTTATTTTATTTTACCTTTATTTTACTTTGCCCTGTAAAACTTCCCATTCAGTGGCATTTAGCGTATACTCCTTCCAATACGAGTTGTAATATTCTTGAAAATCGTATTCATCAAGGAAGACAGAACAGGGAAACCTACGAAGCTTAACCTCATTCGTGTGGACTCCATCAACTCAAATCTGCAAACATTTGGCCAAATTGGATTGAGATGTGCCTATGTGCTATCCATCAAAAAAGGATTTGCTAAACAGGCTGTTAGTATGCATTACCTTTAGGCAAATATTTGAACTATATAGGTGATGTTATGTAAAAGCAGGCATTTGTAACAGAAAGTATATAGTTCTATTATTGTTTTATGTTTGTTAAAACAGCATCAAAGACCTTAACATGGAGAAAACATATAGGCAATCCTTTATTCACCTACTAAGGGTTACTGTATGAATTTGAATTTAAAGCAAATATAGTCTTTTCAAAAACTAGCTATAATTCTCTTGGGGTTTTTTGGTTCATTTGTTTGTTTCCCTAGCCTGGCCTTTTCCTTTATTCATGAAATAAGTTACATTTGTGCAGTGTTATCTTTTCTCTTCCTCACAAAGTTCAGCAATTTCAGAGCATAATTGTTTTAAATTGGGAAAATTCAATTTTCTCTAATGTTTTAGCATTTAACTCAGCTTTGGAATGCTTGTGTTTCTTGCATTACCCAAAACATTTGGAAAATGAACTCATCTCAACTCATCTCCTTCCCATCCTGAGCCCATCCCAGAGCTCCTACTCAGTTCCTTGCCCTGATTTCTTCCTTTGACTTAATGCTAACACCAATTCTCCCAGTCATCAAGACTCCAAGCCACTTGGACTCTTTCTTATTGCTTCTTTTGGTTCTTTTCACCCCTCCTTGCCCTCTGTTCAGTTGCCTCTTATTGAACCTTCCTCCAGCATCTTTCTCATAGCTGCTCTCTGCTGTTTCCCTCAAACGACCTCGTTCAGGATCCAACGTTACTGCACATCTGGGTCATTGCCAGGGCTTCCAAACTGGTTTTCCCACCATCTCAAAGTTTTCTCTAGCCTAATGCTTCCTGAGATGTCCCTAGATTAACCTTCATGAAATATAAATGCTTTTGTGTCCCTGATTAAATGCTGTCTGTGGGCCTCCACCAGGCACCGGGTGAAATTCTAGCCATCCAGCCTCATCTTCCTCTGCCTTATGCTGCACTGTTCTCTTCCCTCTCTTCATATGTTCTTGCCTCTTTGCTTTTATTCAGTCACTTTCCTACACTTCAGATGACTCCATCTCAACCCTAGAGTCCCCACCTGCCGAAAATCTCATGGCCCAGCCCCAAAGCCGTATCCTCTTGAAGGCTCCATCCAAGGGAGTGCTCTTCCCCTGCATCATGCTGCCTGCATTTCTTGCCCCTAAGACTCTTACTCTTTACGATATTTCTTATTATTGTAGTTTCTATGTTGTCACATGGCTACATCAGTGTAAGCCTTGGAAAGTCAGTTTTGTGTCTCCTAAAACACCTAGGCTAGGGCCTTGTACTCTGCAGATAGACGACATTTATTGGATAGGTGTATGTCATCATTTAAACCCAGAAAGCTCAATAATTAGATAAACTCAGAGAAATGTTTTGTCTTTTCAGCAAAACCCAAAATCACATATGTAGAGAACCAGACTGCCATGGAATTGGAGGAGCAGGTTACTCTTACCTGTGAAGCCTCCGGAGATCCCATTCCCTCCATCACCTGGAGGACTTCTACCCGGAACATCAGCAGCGAAGAAAAGGTATCATGTTGCCCAAGAGTTTCAGGGCTTTGGAATGCAGACTCAAAGTAGATTGAATCTCCCGTGCCCAGGTCTCTTCGGTGAGCTGGGAGATGGGTTATGGTCACCAGAGACCACAGCCAAATCCTGGGGCCCTCCCTCCCCCAGCCTGCAGGACACGGCCTGCTCAGCATCCCCTTGCAATGGAATAGGCACAATTCCTCGGATAGGTTGGCAGGGGTGTGATGTATGGGCATGCTCAAGTTAGATGTTCTGGGGAGGAGGCAATA
Source organism: Ateles fusciceps (assembly GCA_036589455.1). Lineage (NCBI taxonomy): Eukaryota > Metazoa > Chordata > Mammalia > Primates > Atelidae > Ateles > Ateles fusciceps. The sequence continues at coordinate 1,890,376 of JAZHEH010000579.1, read as the reverse complement.
GTGATTTTCAATCCCAGAGTTACGGAGCTGTGAGGGAACAAAGAGAAGCCAACCTCCTGGTGCACCAGGTGACACTGTCATCATCTCAAGAGCACCCTAGGAAAGATCTCCCGGAAACAATCAGGATCAAAATGAACCTATTAATTCTTTTTCTTGTGTTTGTATACTCATGCTATATATGCACTTATGCACAAATGCTTGGTTGCCATTGTGTCTGCCTGTGTACTTGGTCACATTTGGATATCATTTTGTTCTAAAGGCAAAAATATTTAGCAGTTTCTAAGTGATGATTACATCCTGGTTCTTCAATATATTCATGGAGAGTTTAAGAGCACTGTAGCAACCTTCCTGGCAAATTTAAATGAAGGAAAATGAGCTTTAAAGTCCATGGATTTATAGGCCACCAGAAAGCTATCTTTATTGTTGACAATATATAAAAACTGAGCTGACCCCACATAATACAGCCCTAGATTATCGAGTGGGCCAAAAGCAGGAGGAAAAGAAGACTGGTTTTAATGCAACTTAAACCTTCTTGTGGTACTTTTCCAATCTCATCTCGTATATCCTGTAGTAATGGGCTTCGTTTTAGTTAGTCCAAGTTTTGTCACCTATTCAGGAGTAATGAATGGCCTTAGCCTTACGGAACATTTGTAATGGATTGCTTATTGATCAGAATGTCAAAAATGATAGATCTTCACTATTTTGCCTGCCTAAAGGAAATCTCTAGAGGTAAACTCAAATAAAGCCAGAAAGGGATAGTGTGAAATACCAGAGCTAAATTTGGGATTTGCATTTGAGGAGCTAATTTCTACCCCATTAATAGAAAACAAAACTACATCAAATGGAACAAATTGCTCTTCCAAATAACCTATTTTTTTTTTTTTTTTTTTTTTTTTTTTTTTTTTTTTCGACTTTTACCTCCAGAGTTAAATTCAACTTAACAAAAACTCAACTGAGGAACTGCTAAATATTTTTGGAACTCACATATGCTGTTTGATACTCTGAAAACCAGCTAGATTAAAAGATGTGGTGTTTACATGATACTTTCTTATCAACATAAGAATTAAACCCTCAGCTAAGATGTCAGCCCCACTCATGTGTGTTATGTGGATTGAATGTACATTTCAGGGCTTAAACCACAGGGCTACTGCCTGGCAGATCTTTCTACATCAGCTTAAAAGTAGATTTTTGTCGCAAGTGACCCAGTGTATATCTTTGACCTACAGTGAAGGACAGGAATAATAACTGTCTCAGATGAATGATGCTTTTGAATTCTATATCTTTTCTAGGAGTAGCTCAACAGCTGAGCTAGACCCGAAAGGTTATTAAGATTTGTGCCTACGGAGGTTCTCTAATAGGTTGGCACTTCTGGCTTGTATCTGTGATTTCATTTTTATAGAACGAGAATAAAAGCCAGGAACTGATACACATTCATATTTGCTAAATATGGAGACAGGTATCCAGCAAAAACTGTCTCAAGCCAAGTAGTAACTACTTTTTGTATAATTCTATCACTATAGATCATTTGTCTTAATCTTAGATAGTTATTTCAGCCCAGCCACATTGGTTGTAGTGTGATTTCTTTTACTTGCCTTCAAGTTCACTTGAAGTTCACTTTATTGGAACATGAGTGAATCAGTGTTAAAACAAGTCCTCCAAGTCAGCTAGTGATATGACACTAGACTGACATGTTTGCCTAAGTACAACCCTATAGAAGGAAATTTGCCATCTCTGTTAATTACGTATTGACATCAAAGAGGCATGTTGTCCATCTTACACTATGGGTAGCTAATAATCAAGAAAACAAATATAGGCTGTTCATGAACAGGTTGGAGTACAGAAAATACATTTCACTTTTACTTTGGCAGCCTCTCCTCATGTTCTCCTCCATCCGAAGTTGCATTCTAAACAATTAGGTATCAAGATTACTAGCATCACTGAAGTGTAGGAGTGGAAAAAAAATGTTTTCTTTTTAAAATCGAGGTGATATGCTAAGCAAGCAAAAATAGACAATTGTATCTAATTGGTCAGGTAAAGAAGCCTCCTGAGATTTAGATCACATAAAATGCCAAAATCATAGATGTTTGGAAGGCACCTTTTGAGGTCATCCAGTCTCGCCTGGCACCCTGGTCTAGCATCCTTGCCGGGAAGCCAGTTGGCCCTGTCTGAAGCGTGATGGTGTCAGTATTCCGCGGGGGAGTTGGCGAATGCTGAAGAGCAGAAAGGGCTCCTTCCTTGCGCCTTCCTCTACTTGGTCCTCCCAGCCTCTGCCACTCAGTCTTTTGCATGGGAGCTATTAAAAAAGCTCTTCGACTTTCCTCCAGTCCACTCCTCTTACGTTGAGCACACCAGCTGTTTCCACTATTTTTCATATGTCGTGGTTTTGATACCTTTTATCTTTCTGGTTGTCCTATACTAGATAGTTTCAGTTCACTAGGGCTCCCCTGGAATTTTGCTGTGCTCAGTGTAACTAATACAGACTTCAGTAGGGCTATTGCCTTTTTTTATCTGGATGCCATCATGCAGGTAAAGGTGCATTAGCTCTTAACAGTCTCCTTATTCTGTTACCTCATATTGAGCTTGTGGTCAACTAAAATGCTCAAGTCTTTTTTACATGAACCCCATTTAAGCCACACATCCCCTGTCCTGTTCTTATGCAATTGATCGCTTAACCAATATTGCAGAATTTTATATTTATTTCCGTTAAAAATTGCATTTTGTGTGTTGAAGCCCAGTGCTTCTCAACAGGGTCACAGTGGCAATTTGGAAAGAAGCTTCCTTCACTGGAACTATACTGTGCATTGCAAGACACTTAGCATCTCTAGTTCCCTTCCCATTGAATGCCACTAGCCACCTCTGAATTTACTAAAAATGTGACATGTACAAACACCCCCTGGCTTGAGAACGACTGTTTGAGTCCATCTTTCTAACCAGTCAGGACTGACTTTCATTAGAAATTTACCTTAGAAGTCTGTGGATCCAGGACACTTCAACCCATGTGTATATTAAAAGTAAAGAGTAGAGCAGTCAGTGGAGATCCTAGCCTAAGTAGAGAGCCCAAGGGCAGGCAGTTCAGTAGCCTTCCCAATGCAGCCATCATCTAACATTTGTATTAGCTGCTGCTTCCAATCTTGTATGAACACTTACTTGCAATATCTTTGTCTAAGTCACTGATAGAGATGTTGACTAGAATAAAGTCAAGCACAGAGCCCTGAGACTGCCATAACGGCTTCCTTCTGGCTTGGTGGCTCGGAAGGTCGGGCACCTGATGTTACTGGAAGCTTTGTGTTACTAGCAACTACTTATTCTAAAAGCCACAGAGCCATAGTGATTTGGGAAACACACAAGAAGAATCAGATTTCAAACAACAAACAACTCAATATGATATCATCTCTCGAAAGATCTTGATTCCTGCTGCCCTGGCATGTAACAGACAAGCTTCTAAGTGATGTGGAATTGGCTTACTCATGATTTGTATGATGTTAGTGGAAGGTTCAATGATTCCTTTAATAAAGGTAGTTACAATATAAGCGAGTTAAAGCAGCTTTGTGTTTTGCTTCACTGCTAAGTTTAGTCTAGTATCAGTCTTCTTAAGAAAAGAGGCAGAAGAAAAGACATTCAACTACAGACATCTAGTTATTGACTTTCAAATGGAATACGAATGTTCATGTTTATTATAAAAGAATGAGAGAGATAAGCAAAAGCCAGTACAATGAGCCTAAATGTCACACTCTACCTTTGATCATGTCTCTGTATTGAGTCTAATCACTCATTTGGGAATGCCCATTACCAATCTGGTAAGCTTCAGCTAATTGAGTTGGGTTAGCGGAACAACTGGTAATAGCTAGGGTACCTAACTGTTTGGGTCATTGAGATCATCAGAGTAGATCAGCTGTCCAAAGTTGATATATCTCTTAGTAGTCACTATTACATTGACTGAAAAAACTTTACCATCATAATGGGTCAGTTTGATCATATTTATGAAAGTCATTGTGATACCTCAGAGAGCTTCTGCATCTGTGTTATTTCGTTACTCATCCTGCCCAGATTTATTTTAAATATTGCCAGGAGTTTGAGTGAGTGGTGCTAAATTCCAGGCGTCATTTACATACTGAGTGAGACCCATGGATGGTGATTTACATACTCTATCCCTGGCAGAAAAATCCATGATATGCTTCTTTGAACATCTTTAATCCTTTGAAATGACCGACAAAGAAAGACCTATGAAGCCTTATTAAGGAAAGGAGAGCAGTGAAGAATTGAGATCAGAAAAAATAGGAAAAATGAAAAGCATTCCATGCACCTTGAATCTTAGGCTGACAGAATATCCCACAAATAAGAGAGAACTTTTGAAGTTCTGGATTCTTTGGAAGCTGCAGTTTCCTTTTCTCCAGGAAGAATTCCTCATTCAGTACAAACGCAGGGCCCACTTTTAAACACTGGAAAAGATGACTGCATTGAGCAGTCAGAGTCTGGTTTATCCAGCATGTGGGCACATGAATAATGGAATACGTAAGAAAATTATAGAGATGCTTCACTTTATTTTATAGCCATGTTCCTGCAGACTTGTGTGTAAGACAATAAAATATGAATATCAAAACAACCTAGAACAAACAACTTTTGGAGGATTACTAATCATACCCTGATTTATTTCATATGTGTGTATATTTGCATATCAGGTTGTCTTAATGTGGGTCACACCTTCACTAAATTGTTAGGACCAAGATATTTCCTGTCATTTCACCAGGCACACAAGTAGGAGGTGATGTTACTGGAAGCTTTGTGTTACTAGCAACTACTTATTCTAAAAGCCACAGAGCCATAGTGATTTGGGAAACACACAAGAAGAATCAGATTTGAAACAACAAAAACTCAATATGATATCATCTCTCAAAAGAAAGATCTTGATTCTTGCAGCCCTGGCATGTAGCAGACAAGCTTCTAAGTGATGTGGAATTGGCAAGCACATTGGATGTGTTGGCCCACTGTTACTTTGGTCTCTGCATGTTCCTCTGTTTTCATCTTCTTCTTCATTACCACATCGTGTAACTCAGTATTTCCATCCTCATTTCTCACAAAAGTTCCTTGCATTTAGTGGACTCTTACTAAATGTTTGCTAACTTACTTGCATTCCCTGGATTGCGTTGCTATGATTCTGGCATCTTCTCTATACTTTTTCCATCTGAACATCAGAGACAATCAGGCAGTCTTGCCATGTAAGAAAAAGAACAGTGCAGCTACCATATCTTTGACTCCTAGTATGAAAAACAGATAAACTGTAAGGAGAATAGATTCCCAAATGCTGGAAAAATAAAAAATCTAGATGTGGGTGGAAAATCCCCCTAACCTCTGTGTGTCTGGGTTGGCTTGCGAAATGCCAACTTGTGAATGGAATGCGGTGTTTGATGGAGATGGTACATGCTGGAGCCTGCATACCATCTGGGATTCTCTGCTGTTAAGGACAACCACTCCCATTTGGTATCCTCAAAGCTTCCTGACTCCCGGTCTCAAGGACCTCTCTGCTCCTTGCTTTGTTCCTTTTGGAACAAAAAAAAATTTGATTTTAACAGAATGCATGCAAAGAGTTATAAAATGCATGAGCATAAAATGGCATTAGTATATCTGTGATAAGCTGCCTTATAAAATCCAAAGGAGGAAACCTACCCTCTAAGTATCTTTAGATAATGTGATTAGAACTAGTCATGCCACCAAACACTATGAGCAATATCTAAGGTGTTTTGGAATGAGAGCAGTCTGGTCCTACTGGTATTCATATCTAGGTATACCAAAGATTAGGAAAAGCCTGAACCTTTTGAATTATACATTTTAATGTGCCTAAGGGGGAAAAAAGCTGAACATAAGCTAAATCCTAAATTAAATTGTGTAATAAACACACCATTGAAAGTGGGCCTTGGAAAAAGTTCTGAATTAAAGAAAAGCTGCATGTGCACGGAATGCAGTGTGAAACATTCTCTAAAGCAACATGTTGTAAAATTTTACTGCTTTCTTGTTGTGTTTTATATCTTGTTCTCTCCAGGCTTCGTGGACTCGACCAGAGAAGCAAGAGGTATAGCTTACCTGACCACTAGCCAGTCTTTAGTTTTGAAAGCGTTACAGTTTAACTCACCATTGCAGTTTAATAACCAGACATGCTAAACTAATTAGTAATTTAGTTAGATTAAAGAATAGGTCGATAGTGGTAGACATTACTTAGCAATAGTATTATTTTAGGATGAGCAAGCAAGCTGTGTTGGGAGTGGATGAACAAATCCATATTATTTCCTAAAACTGGATCTTATTCTCTCGCTGGTGCTGGTAAAATCACATCCAGGTAATTATACTGATATAAATAAATTGCCCCAATTCCCAGGCCAGGCATTTTGAAATGGTGAAAGCTTTTTGACTCACGTGGTTGATGTGGCTCTGGACCATAATGTCACAGAGTTAGTGATCTAAAAACCCACTCCTCCCTTTCCTTTCCAGCTCAACTCATCTTGTTGCTCACTTATTTTATAATGATCGGTCTTGGTGAATTATCACATCACATTTCATCTCAAAAGCAATGCAAATGCCGTCTCTCATTGGTCTGCCCAAATACTAAACCTATCTCCGTTACTTTTATAGAGCATTAAACTTATGAGATTAGAATGATGTGGTACAAATGGTTTTATGTTTTTTTTAAAGTCAGTAGCACTTAGCCTTTGAAATTTCTCTGACTCATTGCTTCAGTTTGGATAATGTGGGACTTAGTTTGAAAACTGAAGCTAAATATTAATCTTTAGACCTTGATTGCCACACCTCAAGACCTTACTTATCATCATGCCTATAATTTTTTACCTGATTTATATGAAGTGATATACAGTGAAAATAAAGCCAGTAGACTTTAGATGAGATTCAAGGATCTAATCTCTAAGGACTTTTTAAAAGTAGCCTTTGCCTCTTATCCAGATGGGGCCTTGATCGTGTAATGTTATAAATGCAAAACATGGTGATCCTATAGATTCTGTATTTTAATTTGGTAAATCTATCCTCTTAGTCTCTCAGAAATGATAATTATTCAGAACATGTAACTCATGTGTTCAGGTCAAGGTTATAAATATTCATGTGCTGTTTAATATTTAAAAGTTGACTGCCTGTCCCAGGCACTGATCTTAGTTTCTGCACATGTGAACATGCTGCCATTGTCAAATCCAGTTCATTATAAACTTCCTGTGTATAAGACCTTCCTCCCTGTCATAGGGACGACGGTTAAGTGTACATCCTCACCGAGATCCTTCCCACCTGTGGCACAGGAATCACTTAGTGCTATCGCAGGTTACGTGCTTTATTGTTCAAAAGTCATGGACCCACTGGGATTGGGGAAGAGAGAGAAGGGTTAATTATCAGCCACTCTTAAGCAGCTGCAGATCTCATTCTGCTTGTCCATATACAACTTTCCCTATTCATACTCATTTAGACCTGGTTGAGGAGGAGCTAAGATTTATCAGGGAGCATTAAGGAAATGTTAAGAGAATTATTATTGTAAGTGGAAATAATAGGTTTACTCCCAGGAAAGCAGACACCTCACTCCGTTTTCAGAATTGTCCTTATCGTGAGTGTCTTACTTTGGATGTAACTGACTTGCAAGTGAATGCTGCCCCTAGGGCTCAGAAGTTCCATTGTCTCCTGTCTGTCTCATTCGGAGATGAAGACCATTTAAGTCCAGATGAGTGCAAAAGAAGGCTCGGGTTATGGCCAATTTCATTTTGTAAGTTCTGGAAAAGTGTTAGCACTTTTACCTGGAAGGAGGAAGACAAAAACGTTTTGATGAGAAGAATAATTATCATTGCTCTCATACTTTTGGGGGATAAAAGGGAGTTTTCTTGCCATCAGTATCTTTTCCTACTTGCCCAGAGCTCATCTGCTCCTGCTGCTGCATCCTGGGTGGTCAGCGTGACTTTTTGTCTGGATGGCTGGTAGGTGGCACTCCCTGAAGTTCTGCAGGAACCAGAGTAAAAGCATTTCAGGGAAAGATAGTCTAATGACACTGGAGTCTATCTGTGTATCTTCAAAGGAAGAACTGGGCATCTGGCAGATAATTCTGTCATGAAATCTGTAGTGAATCACAGCAAAGTAAGAAGGTTGGTCTGTGGACATCAATAAACAAGAGAAATTTCTATATGGAGAAATTTCCTGAAAGAAACTAGATAGGAAATTTTTTTGCAACTGTTTTCTGAGCTTGTCTTCAACTGTTTTCTAGATTATTCTGAGTAAAGCCTCGGAATATCCCCTGCTTTGTTGTCGTTAAGGTCCTGTTCTTGCCTACATGAGTTTCTCTGCCTCTTTTATTACAACATATCTTCCTTATGGAAATGTTCTCTTGACTTCCAGAAGATTATGGTCCAGTTTCCAAGTTTGTGTGTGGCAGCCCCAGGACAAGTCTGGTCTGTGTCACAAAGAATTACAGCTTAGTTGCTGTTTGATATCACAGAGATAACCAGGAAGGCCAGGGATTATCCTTGAGTTCCCTCTGCCTTCAGTCCTGCTTTGTTTTGGACAAGTAGGAGTGATAAGCAGGTCAGCACAGCCCTTTAGAGATACCTGCCAGGATGCCCCATGCTCTCGAGGCCACTAGTCTAGACTCATGGGTAACGTCTTGTGTATGATGTATGAAAATAGTCCTGGAATGTATCAGCACTGTCAGCCCTCAAAAATCCAGTATCTTCAACAAACTGGGTGTCATGAGGCTTTCTAACGAAGTGCTCTACACCGGTTTGTTGTCATCTCTCATTAATGCATGGCATCTCCTGGGATGCAGCTCTCAACCAACCAGCCTCCTGGATTTACAGATCAAAGCAGAGCATCAGAGCACTCATCTCAGAGAGGAAAGGCACCCACAGCAGTAGGAAGTCATGACTGTGCTTGGCTCTCCTGTCTTCTTGCTAGCAGTTGTTTTTCAGTTTCCAGACATGAAATGCAGTGGGCTCAGATGACCAGAATAGACTAGATCTGTCAGTGATGGTCAGAGAGACTTCTCATGGTAGATCTGCTGAGACTGCTGAACAAGGCCAGTGTTGCCTTGCTTGTGAGCTTCCTAATCTAGCTGCTATATGACTTTGCAGTTCTGGGCTTCACAGCCCCAAACCAGCATATCTCAAGAACCTGAAGCCAAGTGTTCTGTCATTCTTTAAAGACCCAACACATGGGATGGCAGACCTCAGGTGCAGAATATAACCTCCTGTCCATCTGTACAGAACATCATATACTGGAGACAAGGGGGCCCAGTCTACATGGAACAAGACCCTTCTCCAGATCACCAACTTTCCTGAGGATCTGAAGTTGGGCCATATGCCTAGACTCTTCCTGGGCCAGCAACCATTTTATGTAGAATGTCAAGGGGAAAATCCCCTTGGAAATATTCCAGTACCTATTGCCTAAGGACCATGTGCTTATTCTCTTTTGACAAATCATTATAATTCCAGAGATTTAGGAAGCCCATTGCTGTATCAAGGACTATAAAATGGTGGTGGCCAAGGTGTCAAGGTTCCCAGCCCTGCCTGGGACTCTCTGTGTCATTGTCCCTGGAGAGAGAACCCAATTACCCTCACTTCCAGCACAACGGCTCCTGATCTTTGAGTTGTTTGACTTGTTTTTACATGGGATTATTTTACTTTGAAGCATCCAGGAAAGAGAGGCACCTGCACAAATAAGGGTTTCTTTAATAATTTCTTATGTTGGATACTTTGGAATGTCCCGCTACAGGTACATGCACCATGGAACTGGCAAGTGGGCAGACAGAAAGGACAGACTGGGAATGCAGGTTTCGCAGGATCTCATGAGGCAGGGCTGCTGCTGCAATATCTGCTGGCCAGAGCCTTGGCTTCCATTGTAGACATCCCAAACAAAGTCATCTTGGGGGACCTAGCCCCGAACCAATCTTGGCACCTAGATCAGGCTGCCTGATGTAACTGAGACTTATTTTCTGTTTTGGAAACTCCCAAGTTCTCATGCTGCTTCCCAGAGCCTCCCCCATTATATAGTACCTAGAGTAAGACAGCCATTGGCACAGAGAGGGGAGGTGAGATGGGTCACAGAGAAGCGATGACCTAGTCTCCTAACCCCTGTCCTGCCATAGCACTGTTGCCCTCCGCTCTGCCTCAGGCTCTGACATGCTCCCTTCCCTCCCGGCAGACTCTGGATGGGCACATGGTGGTGCGCAGCCATGCCCGTGTGTCGTCACTGACCCTGAAGAGCATCCAGTACACCGACGCCGGAGAGTACATCTGCACCGCCAGCAACACCATCGGCCAGGACTCCCAGTCCATGTACCTTGAAGTGCAATGTGAGGAATAAATGGGGAAGGACTTGGGGGAGGAAGGGGTGAGGCAGGATCAGGATGAGAGGGGAAAACAGCAGCAAGGACCTACCTGCACCCTATGAGCTCTGCTTGCATTTCCTGCAGCTGGCCCTGGGCCATTTCATAGCTCTGTCCCCATGCCACCCCACACACATTATCTCTAGGCTTCTTACAAGCCTGCCGTGCCCTTGAGTCTTCCCATGCTGCGAAGGTGCACAGGAATTCTAAAATGGCCCTGACCTCTACTATACCAGGCACTAGCTCTGCTTTGGGGCACACCTGCCTTTCCAGTGCCAGGAGACAGGATATGGGGGCTCCATGACCATGGCAGTCATCCTGACAGTCATTGTTATTTATTACAGATGCCCCCAAGCTACAGGGCCCTGTGGCTGTGTACACTTGGGAGGGGGAACCAGGTGAACATCACCTGCGAGGTATTTGCCTACCCCAGTGCCACGATCTCGTGGTTTCGGGATGGTCAGCTGCTGCCAAGCTCCAACTACAGTAATATCAAGATCTACAACACCCCTTCTGCCAGCTATCTGGAGGTGAGTCAGGATGGGGGTGAGGCAGAATGGAGGAAGCACAGTTTGACTCTAGGTGGGCTCCAGAATGCAGCTCAAGTCCTCTCTCCTGCTTGTCTGGCACATTCTGAGCAGGGAAGGCATGAGCTGGAGAAGATACTGGGCCTCCTTTCAGCTCCCTTTCACCTGCTCCACCAGTCTCCTCCCTGAATGTGCCTCTCCCATGAGCCCTTCTTCTATTCTTTTCTCTTGTTTAAGGCTGGGCTGGAGCTAATGATTCGTGCTTTACTAGTTCTATTTTTCACTAACTTAATCCAGTAAATAAAGATCTGAGTCTGTGACCATCCCATGGGACACTTGTAACCCAAGAGCCCCTTCCTTCTAAAGATGACCCCGGATTCTGAGAATGATTTTGGAAACTACAACTGTACTAACAGTAAATAAAGATCTGAGTCTGTGACCATCCCATGGGACACTTGTAACCCAAGAGCCCCTTCCTTCTAAAGGTGACCCCGGATTCTGAGAATGATTTTGGAAACTACAACTGTACTGCAGTGAACCGCATTGGGCAGGAGTCATTGGAATTCATCCTTGTTCAAGCAGGTAAGTGCCCCTTACAGCAGCTGCCACACACACCAGCTTACCCTTGCCAGCCCAATTTGTGTGCTTGAGTGATTCCAGGATATTGGGAAGAAGAAAGAGCCAGAGTCAGCAAAGCCAGAGGGTTGGAAAGCTGGGAGCCATTGGATCTGAGCATGGGGCATGTTGTGGGAAAACCATCTGGTGAGATGGGCCAGGAGGACAGGATATAGCAACAGGATTCCCACGAGGGAGCAGAAATGACAAAGACGTCCCTTGGTGATTGGGAGTTAACAGTCCTGGACCAAACTGGGCTCATCTGGGTCTCCATATGTGTCCTCCCCACAGACACCCCCTCTTCACCATCCATCGACCAGGTGGAGCCATACTCCAGCACAGCCCAGGTGCAGTTTGATGAACCAGAGGCCACAGGTGGGGTGCCCATCCTCAAATACAAAGCTGAGTGGAGAGCAGTGGGTGAAGAAGTATGGCATTCCAAGTGGTATGATGCCAAGGAAGGTGAGTTGGGAGGAGTCGGTGTTTCCATTGGGACCACGAGTGCCTCAGTACTCAGATGTCCCCCAGCTGCCATCCTGTGGGTATCCCTACAGAATTGGGAACTGCGCCTCCAGAATTAGGTCATGGTCACATCTCCCTGTAGAGTTGTTGCACCTACTGCAGCCCCAACCCATGCTTGTGCTTCGGAGCCTGGTTCTCATGACCCTGCTAGGATGGATGAAGGCATCTCTACCACATTCCAGGCAGGAGCCTTGCGTAGGTTTTGAGCACAGCCAGATGAGTCCAGTGCACAGATTCTGAGCACAGCCAGATGAGTCCAGTGCACAGATTCTGAGCACAACCAGATGAGTCTAGTCCATAGGTTCTGAAGCACAGCCAGATGAGTCCAGTCGGTATGTTCTAGCACAGCCAGATAAATCCAGTCCGTACATTCTGAGCACAGCCAGATGAGTCCAGTACGTAGGTTCTGAGCATAGATAGGTGAGTCCAGTGCATAGATTCTGAGCACAGATAGATGAGTCCAGTGCATAGGTTCTGAGCATGGCCAGATGAGTCCAGTGCATAGGTTCTGCGCACAGATAGGTGAGTCCAATGCATAGGTTCTGCGCACAGATAGATGAGTCCAGTGCATAGGTTCTGAGCACAGATAGATGAGTCCAGTGCATAGGTTCTGAGCACAGATAGATAGAGTCCAATGAATAGGTTCTGAGCACGGCCAGATGAGTCCAGTACATAGGTTCTGTGCACAGATAGATGAGTCCAGTGCATAGGTACTGAGCACAGATAGATGAGTCCAGTGAATAGGTTCTGAGCATGGATAGATGAGTCCAGTGCATAGGTTCTGAGCACAGATGAGATGAGTCCAGTGAATAGGTTCTGAGCACAGATAGATGAGTCCAGTTCATAGGATCTGAGCACAGATAGATGAGTCAGTGCATAGGTCCTGAGCATGGCCAGATGAGTCCAATGAATAGGTTCTGTGCACAGATAGATGAGTCCAGTTAATAGGTTCTGAGCACAGACAGATGAGTCCAGTTCACAGATCTGAGCATAGATAGATGAGTCTAGTGCATAGGTCCTGAGCATGGCCAGATGAATCCAATGCATAGGTTCTGAGCACAGATAGATGAGTCCAGTGAATAGGTTCTGAGCATAGACAGATGAGTCCAGTGCATAGGTTCTGAGCACAGATAGATGAGTCCAGTGAATAGGTTCTGAGCACGGCTAGATGAGTCCAGTGCATAGGTTCTGAGCACAGATAGATGAGTCCAGTGCATAGGTTCTGAGCACAGATAGATGAGTCCAGTGCATAGGTTCTGAGCATGGCCAGATGAGTCCAGTGCATAGGTTCTGAGCACAGATAGATGAGTCCAGTGAATAGGTTCTGAGCACAGATAGATGAGTCAGTGCATAGGTCCTGAGCACAGATAGATGAGTCCAGTGCATAGGTCCTGAGCATAGACAGATGAGTCCAGTGAATAGGTTCTGAGCACAGATAGATGAGTCAGTGCATAGGTTCTGAGCACAGATAGATGAGTCCAGTGCATAGGTCCTGAGCATAGACAGATGAGTCCAGTGAATAGGTTCTGAGCACAGATAGATGAGTCCAGTGCATAGGTTCTGAGCATAGACAGATGAGTCCAGTTCACAGATTCTGAGCATAGATAGATGAGTCTATGCATAGGTCCTGAGCATGGCCAGATGAATCCAATGCATAGGTTCTGAGCACAGATAGATGAGTCCAGTGAATAGGTTCTGAGCATAGCCAGATGAGTCCAGCACACAGGTTCTGAGCATAGATAGATGAGTCCAGTTCATAGGTTCTGAGCATAGACCAGATGAGTCCAGTTCACAGATTCTGAGCATAGATAGATGAGTCTAGTGCATAGGTCCTGAGCATGGCCAGATGAATCCAATGCATAGGTTCTGAGCACAGATGAGATGAGTCCAGTGAATAGGTTCTGAGCACAGAGAGATGAGTCCAGTGCATAGGTCCTGAGCATGGCCAAATGAGTCCAGTCCACCCTACTCAGTCCACAGTTACCTGTGATTCAGGTTTTCTGCCGACACCCAGCCAGTCCTGCTTGGATATCTGTGCTCAGTGACTATCCTATAATTGTGATAGTAACCAAGCAAGCAGAGCCAGCAGGACAAATCTGCTCTTAAATCAGTCCTGTGATATCTTTCCAAGCTAAAGATTAAAAGACTGACCCTTGGATTACTGCAGTGTGAAGCTTCTGAGCCCAGATCATCCGAGGATGGTGTGTGCTTATGTTGGATTCCCCCTTTTGGGTTTAATTGGAATAATTCAGCGAAGTATGTTTTGTTTCTGTACAAACTTTTAATACTGGTGTGCTATGGGGTAGTTAGAGTGGAATTGGCAGTGAGCTGGGATTTTGGTATCAGGGCCATTCAGAGACATAGTCCAACACAGTTTTCCTCAGAATTAGTTCTGCCAGAAAGCTTCCATCACTCCTTCAGCTTCTTGGGGGAGCCGGGGGCAGCCAAGAGAAGCTGCTGGGAAATCAGGATTAGAGCCAGAGGAAAGCGATCACTTTATCTTCCTAACTTCCCTCTGAAATCTCATACCAATTTTGTAGCAGATTGATCTCATGTTACTACCTGTCCACCAGACTTTTTTTTTTAAAAAAAAAGATCAATTCTAGTTATTTTTATTATGATAAAATATACATAGCATACATTTTACATTCAACCATTTGTAAGTGTACAATTCAGTAGCACTAAGTCGTAACCCATCACCACCATCCATCTTCAGCACTTATCATCCCAAACTGAAACTCTGTACCCATTAAACACTAACTCTTCATTTGCTATCTCCCCCCAGCCCCTGGCAACCACCATTCTTTCTGTCTCTATGTAGTTAGCTATTCTAAGTACCTCATATAAGTGGAATCATATGGCATTTGTTCTTTTATGACTAGCTTATTTTATTTCACTTACCATAATACCTTCAAGGTTCATCCGTGTTGTAGAATGTGTCAGAATTTCCTTCCTGTTGAAGGTGGAGTAACATTTCATTGCATGTATATGCCACATTTCATGTATCCATTCATAAATCAATGGTCATTTGGGTTGTGTCTACCTTTCGGCTATTGTGAATGATGCTATGTGAACATGAATATCCAGGTATCTGTGTCTGTGTGGTCCCGACTTTTAATTCTATGCATATGCCCAGAAATAAAATGGCTGGACCAAATGATAAATCTACAGTTAATTTTTTGAGGATCCTCCCTACTGTTTTCCAGAGCGGCTGCAGCATTTTAACGATAGACTTTCACTCTTTTGTGATCTTTCCCATATTCTCACAACAGCCAGCATGGAGGGCATCGTCACCATCGTGGGCCTGAAGCCCGAGACAACGTACGCTGTCAGGCTGGCGGCGCTCAATGGCAAAGGGCTGGGCGAGATTAGCGCGGCCTCCGAGTTCAAGACACAGCCAGTCCGTAAGTAAAGGCAGCTGCCTGCCTCTTCCCAGCCCACCCTCTTCTCCCTGGGGGCAGCAGGGGACCTTGAGCTGGCCCGTGTCATTGTTCAGATCACAGCTTTTTGTCTTTCAGATCCCTCTGCTCCCAGAGGCCCCACCTCCTAGTTCTCTGGCTCTCAGTGACAGCTAACATACAGTCCCTTCATCCTCTCTTTCTCCAAGGGGTTGGGGACACTGTCCTAGTAGCCGGTCCAGCTTGTTAGAGTAACAGCCAGGGGGGAAGCCACCAACACATTATTAAGGGCAGTGGGGAGAAAACCAGCAGTGAGTTGTCGAAAGATCTGGGAGAGTTGCTTTTTGACAGGCCACAGAAGCCCTAAGCACCCTGTGACTTGCAGGAAGAGGGTAAAGATGGTGACAGTTCACGTAATACATTGTGGGATTTTTGATGCAGCAGAGATATTATGTCGGAGACAAATGGAGATTGCTCTAGAATATATGAGCAGCAGCAGAAACCCAGCAAAGCCAAGGAAGGGGAAGAGGGAGCCCTGACCTTGGCCTTTTCTGCTCCTCTCTCTCCCCATACTAGGAGTATCCCTCATAGGCTCTTTCCAGAGAATTGCTTCTCCCTGATTCCACTCAGGACTCTATCTCTAGGTTTTCCTCTGCCATTCCCTCTTTCCTTAAACTACGCCTGTCCCACTTTGCGCTCCCTTCCTACCAGCAGCCAGGCTCCAGGCAAGCCCTGCTCCTGTCATACCCCTCTGCAGACAGAGATGCTGCCCTGGGAAGCTCCTGAGTCCACCCAGCTAATGAAGATACTGTAGAGCTAACTTCCCAAGTGCTCAGAGTTCCCTGGGCTCTCTGACCCCTGGATTTAAAATGCACCTGGGAGAATCCTTTGCTTCCTTCTCTTTGAAGCCAGGGGCCTGCAATGGGACCCACGACCCTTACCTCTTCCCAGAAATAGGAAAGCCTGTCTCATCTTCCTTCTACAGGAATGGCTTCTTTCTCTGGATTTGAAGTAATTTGATAATTTGAGTTTCCAGCTCCATGTGCTCTGAGGATTCTATTCATTTCTTTTACATCTTTTTTTTTTTCTTGGGTCTGTCTCTTGTCTTTTCTTTTCGTCTGTGTTCCATCCATGGGAAATGCAGATAGCCCTCCTCCACGTAAGTGCCTCTTCATACCTCATTACTTGTTTCCATAGCGTTAACATCTGCTAGTTCTAGTTCTTAATTTAGTTCCGGTCCCTTTTTGTCCCCTAGAGGCTGAAGTAGATGATACTGTCTGGGCCCTAACCACACTGACCTTAGTCTAGTTGTGCTGTTGTTAATGTCTGTAGGTTACTCCAAGAGGCTAACACTCTTCCTGTTTTAGAGCATGCAACTTCTGTGTCTTTGGAAATTGTGCTTATTTATTAATTTTTGTGTGTGATGATTACCCCATGGCAAAGATGGTGTTTGCTGAGCCAAGCATGGTGGAAGTCTGCAGATGGGCCCTGAATAACACACTATTGCCCCGCCTCACCTTCAGCCAGATGCCGGGGAAAGTGACCACAGCCCCACCAGGCCACTATTCAAAACACCTTGAAGGGAAAAAGAATCTGAAAGGATTTTCATATTTGCTTTTAGAAAATAAAGGAATGGAGCTCAGTTGCTTCCTAGCTTTTGGTCTGTCAGCTTGGTAGCTGGAGGGGAATAGGAGGACTGGTCAGGGAGGCTCCTGCAGCAGCTGCCATAGTCAAAACAGAGCATGAACTTTGGTTCCAAGTCATGGGCATGTCCTGCAGGCAGCTGTTGCAGGGTTAAATCTCTAGTTCCGGTCATCTCTGTTCTTTAGCATGTAGTTACTTGCAGTGTGCATTTCCTTGTTTGGGGGAAGACTAACCAGCTAATGTAGGAACTCTTCTGCTATGCATGGTAGGGACGGGGGAGATTCCCCACTGGAAGGACATGCTAATCGTGTAAGCTGTAAATAGAGGACACAGGGAACAAGGGTAACAGAAAGATGAGCTGTGGTCTGACCCCGTCCACCTGCAGAAATGCCCCTAAACTTCCCTTCTCCTGAGATTTGGCTCTTCCTAGGCTGATTGCAGAGAATAGTGGAGGGAGGTGTTATCCAGACAGACACAGAAGTAAAGGTATTCAGGAAGCTGTACACACTTTTTATAAAAGTCTCCTGGCTCCTGAAAGGCACCCAGGGAAGCCTATCTTTTTAATGTTTATTCAGATTGCAGCAACAGCAAATACTAAGTAGCTACATGTAGGTGTTCTGAGGTTCTGAGCAAGTGTCAAATCTCCTGCCTCAGCACAGTTGGTGCCAGGATGAACCAGCTCTGGAAGGCAACAGAGTTGGGGGATGGAGCCATCAGGTAGGACTGACAGGTGCCTGTGCAGGGCTGGCAGCTGTGCCCTAAGCAACTTCAGGAGGAGCCACTCTGGGCATGAGGGAACCTTCCTTCTGTATCTTTCCCCTGATCTTTAACTGGTGGTTCACCTGAGTCTCCAGGTTTCCTCTGATCTGGATTTGATCAGTAAATGAATGCTGGCTTAGTTACATTAAAGAGAGGAAGGCTGGGATGAGGCCCCCCCTCTGAGTTTCTAACCAGTAACTGGAGTTTGAGTACTGAATCAGAGTAACTGGGTCTTGGACTTCAAAGGCCACAGTGGTTTTCATTCATTGCCAGCTCAGTTCTTGCAAAGGTGAGATTTTTTTTTTTTATATAGCAGAAGCTATATTTTTAAAATCAATGTTAAAAATGAAAATTTTAATGAAATTTTAAATTTAAATTTAAATTTTTAACTGCAAAAGAGATCTCCGGATCTTTTTTTAATTGTCTGATAGCATCAAAACAGATAAGTAACACGACCCCAAGAAGCCCTTTGGAAAAGGATGGTGTCATCTCTGCATTCCAAGTAGATCATGACTGATACAACAGCAGGCATTGTTGGTGGTACAAAAAGTCAGTTTTTCTCAATCATATAATAAAGTTATGGTTTGAAGAATCAAAGGCAAACTTCTTTTAGATAAGTAGAACCATGGCATAGTCTTAGAGTTGAGCATTCCTTTTTCAAGAACTTTAGCAGGATGAGGTGGTGAACATACGGGAACATCATATTATCACCAAATATAACTTGTTATGGTCTTTCTTTGTGCCCTGATAAACTTCCCTGAGTTTCTGAACTGAGGACTTAGCCCACAGATTATCCTGCTACCCATCCTGAAAACAGATATCATTGAGACGATGCTGCCCCCAGTTACCACTGCTATGACAAACCCACCTTTTTGCTGCTAGGAACTGAGGACAAGCCTTAGGAAGGACCTTCTCGGAGTTCTTATGCCCATTTTTTGGAAGACACAAAGGTGTTCTGCACTTAGGTAAAAAAGAATCAACCACCAATTTAGCTGTGTGCTTGCACTGAGCCCAAGAACCAGTGGCATTGGTTTCTGATGCCAGGTTCTGGCACCACTGACACTGCACCCCTGTCCTATAATACTGTTGGGATGGATATGCACAGCAGGGTCCCATGCCACTGGAGTTGTGCCCTGGTTACACTCCAAGACCCAAGGAAGAGAAGGCACAGAATCAGTAGAGGCCAGTGTGCTGCACAGGGAGGTGTTGCTGCCGGACTCCGGGGCTGCCAGCGGTCAGGCGAGACCAGCGCATTTGGCACTGACCCACCACTTGAAGTTCCCTGAGACAGCTCAATAATGGGGTTGCTTTCTTGGTTCTTTAATAAACCTCTCCAGGTTCAGGGACGTGGGTATATCAAGGCAGGGATGAGCAGGGGGGAGCTAGTAAAAGTCACAAATACTTAATGGACTCCTGCTTTCAAGCAGCCAGTTAGAAAGCATGGCTTACCTGTTTGGAGGTTCCTTTGTGTATAGTTCATGAATGTGCATGAAGATAATGAGGAAGCTGTGACTCCAAACAAATAAAACTCTAACCTGGGAAAATGTGCTGATTTCATGTATTTTTAAGCCAAATGTCTGCATGCCATCAAGACACTCAGGTGGAAAGCTCAGAACCTCTGTTTGCCTTGAGAGGGGCTGCTTCTGTCAGACTCCTTACAATTTGGTATGAATCTTCCCCTCCATGACCAAGCTACCCACCTTCGTAATTCATTGCCCAAATGTTACCTCTTAATTTGCTTCTGTACCATGAAGCAAAATAGATGGTTTCTTTCCAAGTATAGAGATAATGAATGAGTGTGTACTTTTTAAAACAGGCATCTTGAGATTTGTGTTTTCACATGTTGTCCCCCAGGTGGCACACTGCAAGTATAAGTTAAATGGATTGTCATATATGTAGTTAAAGCATGTAAAATTCCATCTCTTTGCCAGAATAATATGGACAATTATGCAAACAATTCAAGCCAAACAAAGAAAAGAGAGGGAAGGAGAGAAATACTTTACCTGCATTAACCAGACCATCCAATCGTGATGAGTTACAGTTCTTTGTTGCTTTGATTACAGTGACACTGTACTCATGGTTTAGTGAGATGACCTCATGTGGAAGATAAAGGAAGGCAAAATCATGAGTATCAGATGTTAAGGCAGTGTCAGAGATATGTTGAGGTTTTTCCAAATTTTCATCCCACTCTCAAAGGGGACTTTGTTTTGTGTTTGTTGATGGGACTATTTCCAAATATTTGCCAATGAAAAACCAAAGATCCATTCAGTGTCCCAATATCTCAGATGTACAACTAACCATCCTCTGCACAAAAGACTGGCTAGAATTTCAGTCCCAGTCTCTTCAACATTTCTATTCTCTGGAGGAGTGAGAATTACACTGAACATTATTTGCATGGCTCTTCTGTACCAGCCTCCAAATAACCACATTCTGTATGGGAGTTTTTGGAAGGCAGTGGTGGTTGCAGCATCATCTGTATAATAAAGGATCATGGACCTCACTCAGTAGTACACATTAAGTAGGACAGCCATTTCTGTTTCATTCATTCAGATGTGGAAATGAGTGAGGCATATAGCTTTTGCTATAAATAAAGTCATATATAGAAATATATGCCTATATAGAAACACAAATACAGATGTGTAACATGAAAGCCAATGTCTATTTTCTCCTTCACTGGTTCACCTTAAACTGAGGTCCAAATTCCCTTTCCTCCTGTACCTCTGGTCCTATGGAGACAGCTGGTCCTGCTGAACTGGGTATTTGTTTTCAGACAAGGTTTTAGGCTTGTGCAGCTGTTCCTGGCCCAGAACTTACCTGAGCTGCAGGGTTTGGCAGGCTCACAGCCTCAAGGTTTAACGTTAGAGAGAGCCCTGCTCCTCACAGGAGTCCTGGCCACCTGTTCACGCACAGTGTTGTTCTTCCCACTTTAACTCGCTTCAGCTCCCCATACTGACACCCCAGAGTTGTCGCTTCCATTTTTTCATTCAGTATCTGTGTGCCTCAATGATCTTTTTTTCCCACCTTCATTTTTCTTTCTTCAGCGGCGTCTGCTAGCTCGTCTACCCCTGTTCCATTGTCTCCACCAGATAGTGAGTATCATTTTCTTCATCCGTCTCTCTGCAGGTTGCTTTCCACCAGCCACAGTTTGTTCTGCCTAATGTTATCTCCTTCACCAGGTGACAATTCAAGCAGCGTCGGGTTGTAGAGAAGCAGATGAGAAGAGAAATAGGCATAGGGCCTCTCAGATCCTTGAGGGGCAGCCTTCCCTGGAGGAGAGGCGAGGGAAAAGCATTGCTCTGGATAGAAAACCCTGCAGGCAGGATCCCCGAAGCGGCCACTGCCAGCCCTGTCCTCAGGATTCTGAGTGGGCTGGATCAAAGCTCGTATTTGGAGAAGCCAAAGGAATTGACCAAGAAAAATGTCTGCTCTGCAGGGTCATAGAAAATGTGCTGGAGTGTTTTGTTTTTACCCTTCATTTTAATTGGCACAGTTGGATTTAGACATTGAAATTAGATAGGGAGGCCTGTAGCTTTCACTTTATCCATAAATGCATACTGTTCTTGTAAATATTTGTGGGAAAATAAACAGTGTCTGCTTGCAGGTGTGCCTGGCAGTAGGCGCTTAGGCAAATCATTTAACCCTTCACAAGTGAGCCTTGTTTATCTCCTCTGTGAAATAGGATGAGTAGTCACCCACAGCCCGCCACCCTAAAGAAAACTGCAAACATTTTAATGTTTATCAAGCTCTGCTTTGCCCACCCGGGATCGTTACCATGGAGCCAGCAGTCATGTCAACTGGTCACTCTCAGGTTTCGTCATCCTGGCTAAGCCTTGCTCATTTCCGATCTCATTAATGTTGCTATCC
Organism: Ateles fusciceps; assembly: GCA_036589455.1. NCBI lineage: Eukaryota > Metazoa > Chordata > Mammalia > Primates > Atelidae > Ateles > Ateles fusciceps. The sequence goes on along the minus strand of JAZHEH010000579.1, from coordinate 1,868,693 downwards.
TGTCCTTTTGTTCTCTTGAATGCACAGGAGTAGAAGGGGCTTCAGACCTGCCACCGTTTGGAGTTTTGAACCTAGGTTTCCAGGGGGGGAATAGCAAAGTAAGACCACAGCTGAGTAAGACAAGGATGCAATATCAGCATCTGCCCAGAGTGGCAGACAGCAGCAAAGGGGCAGGCAGGGTGGTGCCGCCTGGCAGGATTTATTCGCCTTCATGTATCAGAAACCCCTGCGGTTTGGGCTGAGACTCAGGAGGTGACTCAAGCTTCAAGCTTCAGAAGCCCTCTGTCACCATTGGTTGACTCAGAAGCATGCCCACCGCCCCATGCAGTGCTTTTCTGGGCACTATCCTATAGCAGACGGAGTTCAGGATTTGGAAGTAGACAAACGTGGGTTCAAATCACAGCTCCACTACTTCCACCTGAAACTCCATGACCTAGGCTAAGTCACTGAGCTTCCCCAAGTCTCAGATTTCTTATCTCTAAGGTGAAGGCTGGATTCCAGCCTTGGGGAATCCAGTGAGCTTCTCCAGTGATATTCCACTGAGCTTCCCCAAGTCCTGAGACTTCCTGAGTCTCAGGACTTGGGGAAGCTTGGTGACTTACCTTTTAAGTGTTTGTGAAAATTAAAGATTAAATGTGAAAAACACAAAACATACTGCCCAGAATATAGCAGCTGAAATTAATCGCAAGAATAAATGAGAGTTATGTTATCTCTTGCTGCATGAGAGTCATTTGTCAGTAAACTCTCTGATCATCTCTTTTAAATATGTGTATTAAGGTCTTTTAAATACGTATATTAAAGCTGGGCACTAAACTCAGCACTTTGGGAGGCCGAGCCAGGTGGATTGCTTGAGGCCAGAAGTTCAAAGCCAGGCTGGGTGACATGGTGAAACCTCGTCTCTATTATAAAATACAAAAATTAGCCAGGCATGGTGGCTATAATCTTAGCTACTCAGGAGGCTGAGGCAAGAGAATCGCTTGAACCTGGGAGATGGAGGTTGCAGTGAGCTGAGATTGCACCACTGCACTCCAGCCTGGGCGACAGAGCAAAACTCCATCTCAAAATAATAAATAAATAAATATGTACATTAATATTGATAAATCAGAGAAGAGAGTGAGAGAACACCTCCTTCACCATCTGTCTTTTCTTTATAATGATGCCTACGTATATATAATATATACACACCCATGTATATATACATATATATTTATGAGTTTAATTTATCTCCATTCTCTCCTTCACCTTTCTGTGCCCTTTCTGTCTGTCATGTTTCCATAGCAACCTGGCCTCTTCCTGCCCTTGCCACCACAGAACCAGCTAGTGAGTACAGGGCTGAGCTGCTCTCAGCCAGATCTCTGATCGCTTGTTGTAGAGCCGACTTCTAGGTTTCAGCGCTGCCTGTCGTTTTCCCTTTTATTAAAAGCAACAGTTGTGAATGCATGAAGGCTCCTAGCCTGGTGTGGTTTCCTAAGCATGCCGTCTGCTTGGCCGAGAGAGCAAACCAAGCATCAGCAAAAAGAACAGTGGTGATTATTGGAAGAATACTCCGTGCATGAGGAGGCCTTTCCAAATCGACTCTCGAGTTAAAAATAGACCAGGATTAGGGAAACACTGAGGACACAAAAGAACAGCATCTCCTTCCTGGCTTTTGCTTTGCTGTCCCCTCCTTCTGAAATACACACGCACATGCGCGTGTTAATGTAGCAGCAGCGAAAAGACTGAGAGGGAGGGAAGGAATAGGCGAAAATGGCTGCTTGGGGGAAAGGGAGAGGGTGATGCCGAGAAGGAGGGAGCCACTGCTTCCTGACAGCATACCCCGCTTTGACTCCCCATACGTAGAGCACAGGGGAAGGAGAGAGCTCCTTCCTGCTGTCTCCTTTCAGGCTCCCACCTCAGTGCCTGAAAAATGATGGGCAGAGAAGCCTAATCCAGGTTCCCCTGGGTTGAGAGTCCACATGAAAGGGCTGGAATTTATCTCTTGACAATGGAGTCAAGAGCCATACTGCATCCTCTTTATTCATCGTAGAAAATGTGCACGGAATCACCACTGTAACATGTTCCACACTGGTCTTTATAATGCTCCAATGAAGTAAGATGTGTGTGGAGGACTTGAATCCCCTGAAGAATCCATATGAGTATGTGTGCATGCATGTTTATAGTGTTCAAGCATCAAAGCTGTGTGGGAGTTTTAGATTTTATAATATTTCTGGTTGCACAGAAAAAAATGACATACATCCCATCAAGCAGAACGAGAAGGCAGAAAGCACGTATGCAAAGTATAGCTCCAGCTCCCAGGGCCAAGCCTTCTGATACATAATTGAACAGAGAAGAAAAGAGTTTCCTGGTTCTGTGTGTTGCATGAAATGGTTCTTTTTTTCTACTGCAGAACACAGCTAAGGGTCTGCTTTCTTGGTGTTCCCTCCATGTGTGTGCTGCGATGAATTTTAATTCCTGATGCTTTTGAGGTTTCATTTTGTCAGCAGAGCAGAGCCGGTGACAATAGGCTGTGCTCGCATGGGTTTAATTCAGATGATGAGTTTTATTTTTTTTGCATTTGGAAAGGAATGCAGCTAACAGCCCCCTTTCTTCTTCTGCAGTGTCGCTCCTGTCCTTTTTCAGCCTGGTGCAATCTGTGTCCAGGCACAGTAGGAGAAAGCTACATAATGTACTTATACAACTATGTCACATTTAAGGTGGCTCACTGTAGTTTGGTCTTCTCTGTTAGTGAAATACAAGCTTGGCTCCAGATTTTGCCTGAAGAAGGAATTAGGTGTCTCTCCCCTGACATGTCTTTAATTTTTAAACATAAGACATTTCTGCCCACAGATAAAATGCTTAGTTGTGACATCCAAAGGGAAGAAAGTTTGAGTCATTTTATTTTGAGCCACTTGACTACTGACCCAAATTGTAGGACCCAGTGGATACTGAGATAGAGGCAAAACTGTCACAATTGGGCAGCAGCCTGTGTTTAGCATGAACATGTTCCTCACCAGTAAGATGAAATGTAGCCCATGTGAATTGCAGTGGAACTAATAGCAGAGTTGCTATCAGCATGCAAAAATCCGTCAATGATCATCAATGGGGTTGAAAATAAATATCTCCCAGGTTTGCGTGTGTGTGTGTGTGTGTGTGTGTATATGTGTTTGTGTACCCATTTATCCATTTATAATCATGAGTGAATAAAGGTATTCTAAATAAAACCAAAGGAGAAATTGCTTAGTTGTATATAATCCCTGCCAGGCCCCTTTGGTAGGAATCTGCCCGAATCTATGTAATGTCAGACAGTAAGAAGAAGCGTACATTCTGTCAGCTCACAGTGACAAGGGAAGATGTAGCCTGGTTAAAGCATTTCTCTCAGGTTATTTTTAATCAGCAGTGTTCTTTGCACAGAAATTTGTCTTCATCTCCCTTCTTTGCCCTTCTCCCCTCAGTCTCAACTGGCAATGGCCAAAACATTCCCTGGCCTCTGAAATTTAAGGGGGAAGTCCAAGATGCATTTTTAACAAGTCAGGATCACTCAGTCACAACATAGAACCAAAAGGAATGCCTTTAAATGCACACAAGAAAAGGTTTTTTTTTTTCATTGTAAATCTCAAATTTATGTCTTACCAGTGCAACCACAAGTCTAAAGATATAACTTTAACCACAACAGATTGGGTGCCGTGGCTTATGCCTATAATCCCAGCACTTTGGGAGGCTGAGGTGGATCACTTGAGCTCAGCCTGGCCAACATGGCGAAACCCCATCTCTGCGAAAAGTAGAAAAATTAGCCTGGCATAGTGGCACACACTTGTAGTCCCAGCTATTCAGGAGGCTGAAGCAGAAAGATTGCTTGAGCTTGAGAGGTCAAGGCTGGAGTGAACTGTTTTCATGCCACGGCACTGCAGCCTGGGTGACAAAATGAGACCCTGTTTCAAACAAACAAAAAACTTTAACCACAAATGGCCAAACATTTGCTTAATGTCAAACTCTCAGCACAGTGGGCCAGAGGTACAGTTTCTGCTGTTTAGTGTCGACACAGCCATTGTCTCAACCATCAGAAGGAAACCTATTCCCTAGTCTGGACTGGCCTCTTCTTTTATATGGGTGTTGACTTTAGGGAGGCTCACTGAGGTCTCAGGAATAATATGGCTTTGTGGAGAGAGAAGTGAGATAAGATCCTCAAAGCCACCATCTCTGAGATACATCCACCCACCCTCATTCAGCCCATGCTCCCCTCCTCCTTATGCCATAGGAAACATGAAATGACTCTTCTTAATTTAATATATTTTGTTCTTCTAGGGCACACAGTCTTCACCTGAATCTCAGGACTTTTCTTTGATGACCTATATTCTGCTTCATTACCCTTGTTTCCCAAGGATGCTGAGACATTTCTGGAATCTGTGGATAATAACTTGCTTTTTTCTTTTCCTTTAACAGTCTCCTGGATTGGCTTTGACAGCTGGGTCCTGACAGCAACACCTCCCCATTTCAAAACAAGTTTACGTGCTCCTGATGTGGTATTAATATGTAGTGTTGCAGCCGTAGCTAATGCTTTTTGGTGTTGTTAACCAAATGCTCTTTATGATTTGTTATTCTTCTATTTCTGGGCAGTCTGGCTGCCCTCCCAATGTTTCCTATATATGCTGCTAATTTAATTTGGTTTCTCCTTTTATTTAGTCTGTGATTTTGTTGTTGATTTTTCTCCCCTGCCCATTGTTTACATCAGTTTTTAATTTTTTTGTATTTTCCATGTGACCTCCTCCACTTTCCTTTCAACCAATCATGTGCGTGCGTATCATGTGACTTTGTCATGTGGCTTGCATGATGCTGATGATGTCGTCCACGCTGGTGAACAGAAGGTAAAACTCTTTGTTCTGATTAGTGAAATAAATCTGGGACCACAGCCTGGCACGCAGGGCACACTCATTTCTTCCTGTCTCAGATGTCCTAAGCAAAGCCATTTGAGAGATTTCCTCTGGTTCTCAATTCACATCCAGAATTCATCATTCCTTGCAAACTTGACATGACAATTTGATATCATGACAACCTTTGGTTTGGTATTTTGCTTCAAAAAATTTGGTCACACAAACTATTCCCTACAGTCAACCCGCATTAGCCACAGCACAGTTTGCAAACTTGAATTTTTACCAGATGGTTGATAAAAATTATTTCCCAGAAAGGTGTTTGGCAAATTAGCTTTATAGCGTTCTAAAGACCATGGTTGTTCTAAAACAAGTCACATTCCTGTGAAAATGTTTACAACCTTGAAACGCTACAGAGTGAAATATATCCATTGCAAAGGTTGTATTTGTTCAAAACCCAATGAGAGTGCTTCATAAAATTCATGCACATTGAGGACTTTCTGAAATAAGAGACTTAAGAATTTGGATTAGAGCAGTTTGGCTGTGATTACTGAGGTGTCTCTTTTTAAGAGTGGCCCTCCCCCCAGGGAGGGGGAGGAAATCAAAGCAAAAAGTCATTTGGCAATTACCATGACTGGAGATCTCCGTGTAATCAAGAAACATGATTGACCCTTGCAGCAAAGGAAATAAAATTATAGCCTAATTAAGCACATAGCGGTGACAAAATAATTAGTTAATATTCTGACTGTCACAACCTTGTTAAAACGTTTCTCGCTTACCAGAGAGAAGGAAGCCTCTGCTCACAGCTTCCCTCACTAAAGTCAAACACCTATTCAGAACCTGCCCTTTGAGTCATTTGCGTTCAGTTTTCTCCTAACTGAAATGTTTTCCTTCAAATCACACCGAGACACGGGCTACATTGATCACAAAAGCAAAACTAACACCAATAACCCCCCATGTGCCTGTGCATGCAAGGGGTCCTTGTTTGACCTCACTTCTCCGAGAACTGATTGGGCGACATCCACACAGACAAAACTGTCAACAGCTGGTCTCGCATGTCCTTTGTTCCTGATCCGTTCTTGTGTTTCGTTCTCCTCCTGTGTGTTAGCCCCTGTGTACCTTCCCTCTCATTCACCCTCCACATTTCCCATCTCTGAGCACCTCAGCTTTACAGGGATGGCAGCTTGGCCCCCATGTAGTCCCATTTACAGCCAGACTCCTGGACGTGCCTATGAGCCATCCTCGTTTCCAAAAAGGAGATGTTGGGTATTTACATTGTATAAAATAAGGTGAGAATGTCCCAGAAGCAGAAGAACATCTGCTGCAGTCCATGCCAATAAATGGGGCTTACCTTTAAAAATCATCTGAATCTGCAAGTCTTAGGGCAGAGAATATAGACAGCCTAAGATCTTCTAAACTACAAATCCCATCCAAAATATTGTATTTTCATGATTTCCCTAGGGTTGACCATCAGCAAGACCAGATGTTTTTCAGACTTGTGATGACTGTTCAGTAGCTGATGTTCTGGAAAAAAGATCTAGGCCTTCCCCATGAAACCTTAAATGTGAGCAGTTACTGGATGCTGAATTTGAAACCTGTTCATTTCTTTTTTTAAAACAAGTTTGGTCATTTCTATGCAATGATATAATCAGAACAAAACAAAGCACAATGTTAATAAGGTAGACACTAATTCACTCCTCTAAAGAGAGATCTCTTGCAGACATTTTAAGCAAGGGCAAGAAATGTTTAAAGATGTGTTCTGCAGTTGCCATAGAAACACTCCTTAGCCATTGTCTTGGCAGCTGGTAAAAAATGTGGCCAGTACTTTAAAAAAAAATCACTGAGAGCCTTAAAGAATTCCAAAGCTATGATTACCCCCTTTTGGAACCATGTCCTCATTTATGAGGGACCTTCTCCTGCCATCGGCAAGGGGGCAAGCTGAGGACTTATTCAGGTGAGCCCCTCAAGCAGCAGGAACTGGCCTTTAGCAATAAAATTTAAGGGATGGAGAGGTTAGGGCCAATAAAATTCATGGAGGAGAGCAAAAAAGCCTAGTTAAGAACAGTTATCACCTCCTCTCCCCTGGGCATTAGCAAAGATTTAAGCTGAATTGGGCCTAAATGAGAAAAGTGAAAATAAGTGGAGGTTGAGGGGGAGGACTTTCTGCTGTCAGTGGGTTATACACCCAACAATTGGTGACATCTGATGTTCCCTGTTTTTTTGATACCCTCAAGAAAACAAAACTGCCTGGGATATGCTTACTACATGCTGGATGCCCCATCTACCTTGAGTTCAGTGGGGCAGTGTTTACAGAGTCCAGCAGCACTGCATGAAGTGTGGCGACTCAGAAGGAGAAGGGAGATTATAACAGGCATCGAGCCCCACCCTTTATGGTTACTTGGCACCTGAGCCTACAGGGCTTGGCCTATAGAGGATTTCGACAGGTACACTTAGACACCTGTCCCAGGAAAGAAGAAGTGAAGATGCAAACTTTGTCATGGCATCATGTCACTGCAGGGCTTCCTCCAATGACTCCATGGAGCCATGGCTTTGTCCACCAACTACTGAGGACTCTGTGTAAATGGGACTCCCCACCAGCAGCATGTGTGAGATGAGAAGCCTCCTGCACCTCTCTGTCAGTGTGCTGCATGTCTGAGCATGGCTCCCTCCCCAGCCATTCATAATGATATTTTTTTTCTTTAGCTACTGACACTGACTCGTACTAGGAAATGCTGATTCTGATGAGCTAAGCTCTTTAACACCTACTCTTCCTTCTTAGATTGAAATCATCACTAACCACCCCTTCCACTCCCTCCTTTATTTTTTTACAGCTGTGTGTCTGGATTGCCAGGATCTCTGGCAGGTCGGCACAGACTTTTCACCAGGGTTTCTGCTCTAATTGCCTTTATTTCTAAGGATTCCCTGCACTGGAGGTTCCCAGGTAGAGAGTCAGTGGGAAGGGGCTGAAGACAAAGGCAGTGAGGTGTGTCAGCCCAAATCCTGTGGGCAGGGTTGGGGGCTACTGCTGGCCTTGGAAACTGCCAGTTCCCTTAGGGTCACCAGTGTGAGGGATGAAACGCCCCAGGAGCCACATTCTTCCTCATAACCCATCTAATGTCCAAGAAATAGAGTTGAAGACATCATGAGCCCCCTTGTGGCCTTGGAGGCAGGAGCCAAGTTAACTGTTGATGATAGCAGTTATTTCTGTCATAACTTCCTCAGCCTGGATCAGCCCCATAACCACAAGCCATACCTTCCTGGTCATATTTTCTTTTTAGGATGATGAAACAAAGATAATTGATCAATTAATCTGTTAGTGTTTTCATGACACCCGCGACAAGGGGAACTGGTATTTTTGTGGTTCGGTCTGTCAAAGTTCATTGGTTGCTGTTTAATTTGTACTTCATGCTGCCATTTGCTGCCCCACCCCAACAGGCACTCTCACATTCATAATTCCTCAGGAAACTGGTGCTGGAAAGGATTTACAGACCAGATGCCCTAGTGAGTGTGGCCACGGGGAGCACCCTTGCTCTGCAAGCTGGAAACTGGCCTTGCCTGCCCTGACTCATTCATTGTATATCCTGAGGTTCCCTGGAGCCAGGGACTAGGGTGGCAAAGATTCTGGTCACTCAGACACAAGCAAAGCCTTAAGGCTGAAGACAGAAGGGTCTGGGGGGGAAAACACCCAACACTTTACTCCAAAAGCTTGATCTAGCAGGAACAATGCCTGAGAGAAATTAATACCCATCCTTACACTGTCAGGCTGTTCTTCAGGGCTGTCAGAAAGCCGCTTGGCATCCCTAGAATGGTGAGGTAGGCTACCAAAAGAGGCACCAGGGAGAATCACAGGGATCCAAGAATGTATCCAAGAATTTATTCAACATAGATCACATCCGATTCTTTTGTTTGGCATCAAGGGCTAAGAGCTTTGTTTCAGGAAAGAGAATTAGTGGCCTAATGACACTAAATCCTGATTCCCTAAGATAATTTGCTGATCCCCTAAGGACCAGCCACATTTCTAACTTCTGGATGTAATTGTAATGTTTCTGACTTAGAAAAAGTAAATAGGCTTCATATTTGAAAAACTAAGTCATACATTTTGGACTTTTCAAAAACTAATAATAAAAAGCATATATAACACAAGTTTCAAATTGCTTGTAAGAAATAATCAACCAAAAAAGACAGGAGTTAGGATAAACAAAATGAACAGCATTTTGAAAACTAGAAAGTCATATTTGATAGGAAAAGTAAAAGATTATAATACAAGCCCCACATTTATCACTGGTTTATGATCAGACACCTGAAACTTTGTACAGATCTCGATGAGAGAGAAAACAAAGTAGATGAACAGAGAACAGAGATGGAGGGTTGTTTGTTTGTTTTCTTCTTTTGAGACTGAGTCTCACTGTCTCCCAGGCTGGAGTGCAGTGGTGCAATCTCTGCTCACTGCAACCTCTGCCTCCTGGGTTCAAGCAATTCTCATGCCTCAGCCTCTCGAGTAGCTGGGATTACAAGTGCATGTCACCATGCCCAGCTAATTTTTATATTTTTTTAGTAGAGACAGGGTTTCACCATGTTGGTCAGGCTGGTCTCGAACTCCTGACGTCAGGTGATCAGCCTGCCTCAGCCTCCCAAAATGCTGGGATTAAAGCGTGAGCCTCTGTGCCCAGCCCCAGATGGAGGCTTTCTTGAGGATACCTGTTGGCACCCCAGCCTTTCATTCAGAAGACACAGCTAACTCTTCATGCTTGGGCTCCTTTGAGTGAGAAGTAGGATATTGTTTTTCTGCTAAAATTCACAAATGCTATCCAAGTGCCCTGGATTTGCTATAATTTTTGTTGTGAAATTCATATATCCAGCAGGAGTTTTCTAACTCCTGGGGCTTCTGCTGATGAGAGGAAGGGCATGAAGCTGATTCAGATTTAAGGGTACAGTAGCACAGTAATTGCAAACAGAGAACCTGCGATTGGCATGGCCAGAAATATACATTTCAATTATGGTTTCTAAGAGAGACTTTTACAGGACCTGCCTATGATATATCTGACTATATGTGGCCTCCATGTTACGTTCTTTCTTTCTTGGGTTCATGATTCACATCCTGCTAGAAAATACCAGAACTGCCCAGTACTTTATATTTCTTATTGGCAAAGTTTATTCTTAATGTTCCGCTGGTTTAGTCTTTACATAATACATTTTGGGGGGAAAATTTGACTCACGACTGAAGCTAAACTCCAAGGGTATAATTAACCCCTGGGGTCTTCTGGAAGCAACCTGCTGATTGCTGCTGAATCGCAAACCAACCTTTACAAATAATTATGATATTGGTTTTACTAAAATTACCCATAATGGTTTCAATCAGAACAGCCATCTCAGAACACAGTGCACATCAGGATCCTCTGAGGCATTTCTTCTACAAATGTGCCCAATAAAGCAGTCAGCCTCCTAAATGGCAAGGTCCCTTTTCTCCCACCACAGCCCCTCCCTCGCCAGGCATGGCTTTATGCAGAAAGCCTAAGAAAGTTTCTCTAACCCCATTTCTAATCTTTAAGAGAAATAGCTGTCAGTGAACACTGGAAAATAAGACACTTTATTAAACAATTACTCTTTCCGTATCTTCATATACTCACAGCAAGTTACAGAGCCACCAAGTTGGTCAAAATCTTTGTGATATTGGTTGAATATGATCTTCCTGTAGAAATACTGTCATAGGCTGGGTGCAGAGGCTCACACCTGTAATCCCAGTACTTTGGGAAGCCAAGGTAGGAGAATTTCTTGAGCCTAGGGGTTTGAGACCAGCCTCAGAAACGTAGTGAGACTCCGTCTCTACAAAAAAATTCAAAAATTAGCCAAGTGTGGTGGCATGTGCCTGTGGTCCTAGCTACTCCAGAGGCTGTGGTGGGTGAATCACTTGAGCCAAGGAGACTGAAACTACAGTGAGCTATGATTGTGCCACTGTACTCCAGCTTGGGTGACAGAGCAAAACCTTGTCTCAAAAAAAAAAAAAAAAAATACTGTCATAGGAAGCATTATGTATCTGTCCAAGGGCCCCATCATTTTTTTAAAAAAATTCATGATAACTAAGTTTTTTTCATTCAGCAAACAAAACCGTGTCTTATTTACATTTAAGACTTCAATGCCTAATAGAATACCTGGGACCTAATAGATACTCAGTACACATCTGTTGAATAAATCATAGTTAAAGCACTCTAAATAATAAACCTAAATTTTATTTTATTTTATTTTATTTTTGAGACAAGGTCTTGCTCTGTCACCCAGGCCGGGATGCAATGGCATGATCTCAGCTCACTGCAACCTCTGCCTCCTGGGTTCAGGCGATTCTCGTGCCTCAGCCTCCCAGGTACCTGGGATTACAGGCACAAGCCACCATGCCCAGCTAATTTTTTTTTATATAGAGACAGAGTTTCACCATGTTGACCAGGCTGGTCATGAACTCCTGACCTCAAGTGATCCACCCGTCTCAGCCTCCCAAAATGCTAGGATTATAGCCATGAGCCACCACACCCAGCCAATATTATTATATAATATAAAATGCTCTAAATTCTATGAGAAAAACAATACACACATATCAGAGTACTATGATAGTCATTCAGATAAAATGATAGCAAATTATAATGTTCTAAGTATGTCAAATGTCAGAACTGTTCTAACTGTGGTATAGATTTTGATGGTTTTTCTCTGATTCATATTACTTTTTTTCTGAAACAAATCTAAAGATGAGAGAGTACTTTCATCAGGGAAGGTAGTTTCTTCAGAATTCCTTACAGAGATTTTTATTCTTAGGTCTTTGAAGAGACTTAGGGGTCTCTTTTCAAAGATAAACCTTTTGAGATAAATATTTTTCAACATTTTAAAGCCAAAAGTTGACAACTGTCTGCCTTACAGATATAGAATTGTTGACCTTGGAGTGCATCTCCCTAAAATTGGCTGAAAAGGCGTGTGTGCTGTGTTCTCCCTCCCACAGTGTCATGAGAAACAGCCCAGGTGTAGTTGGTAGCCTGTGCTAATGCAGTGGCTGTCACTGTTTGACATGATGGCAGAGATGGAAAGAGCCCTAAAGAGCATCCAATTCAGGGCCCATATTTTGTGAATGTGGAAGGAAACTTGATCGAGGTAACAGACCCCCATGATGCAGAGTTCAGAGACAGTGTTTTGCAGGATTGATTCAGCCTTGAAAACTCACACTGTTCAATTTCAAGAGGAACTAATTAGGAACATGGAGCCGGAGAAGTCCCAGTGGACTGATCCCTAAAAGGAGGCCATGGGAGAAGGACACAGTCCTTGCGTAGCGGGCGTGTTGGAAGGGCCGCTGATGCTGCCCACAAAAATCCCCTCCAAACTGGGGCAGAAAGACCATTCAGCACAGTCAGTGTATTCTGAGTGGAGAGAGTTAGAATCATTAATGTTCATTTGCGGCAGGTCTAGGGTCATCAGCCATTCCAGTTTGCCTGGCACTGAAGGGTTTCCCAGGATGTTGAACTTGCAGTGCTAAAACCTGGAATGTCCCAGGCTAACGGGGATGAGTTGGTCACCCTGATTTAATCAGACAATAGAATTTGTAAAGTTCTCCTATGTCTCCTTCTGTTTATTCAGCATTTCTGAATCTACACAGAGATTCAGAACCTGCCTTGATCTAAAATATATGCCACTTTGAGTTGCTTTTTAGCACTAGGTATCTACAATGGTGTAGACATAACTGATGTATTGTCTAGGACTTGGGACAGTTCAAAGGAATTTGGAAAGCCTACATACCTTGACATGTCTAAACCAAATTTTTACATATTTTCCACTGAATAGTTATGGCCCGGGGCTAGGTAGTGGCTTTAAAACGGAACAGGTCTTTGCCTGAAGTCCATTTATCTTTTCATTCCCGTTTTCATTTAGTTATTCATTAATTACTGATGGAAGAAAACAAATTTTTCATCTCCTTAATTATTGATGGAAGAAAACAAATAATAAGCACAACTTTTCCTAAATATCCTCCAGACATTATGCGTCCTCCCTGTTGTAGCTTTTAATATATCCCTGTTACTGCTCCTTCTCAAAGCTAAATGTACACACAGATCACTGGAAGGATCTTGTTACATTTGTAACAAGCGTCCAGGTGATCAGCATGCTGCTGGCCCTGTAATGATAAGGAGTGGGCTCTTACTTAACCTTCTCTCTGGTTCCTCCTCTTATCAAAGGAAGGTGGTTCCCAGAGTAGCTGAATGAGAAGAGAGGCATGACACTAGCTGTACCTGTAGCCATCTCATAAATGGCCAGTGATGCAGTGTTAGGTGCTTAGGTCCAAGCCCTGGTGACCAGCCGTTTTGTGGCTCTTCTGTCACATATCTGTGATTCTGTTTTCCAGAGAGCAAGCCAGAGTGACCCACCCCAAAGGTAACGGTTTTGTGGCCTCTCCAAGTGTTCTCTCTGGTTATGAACTAGATGCAGAGACAGCTCCTCACAGAAGTGCAGGGTTCCCCAATGTGTTCAGTCTTAATTTTAACTTTGTATATGAGATGTCCTCTCACCTTATTGCTTTCACCATATATCAATGAAATTGTTTCTTTTAAAGTAAATTAGTGCCTTGCTCACTGGAGAAGCAACCTAGCCCTAGCAGTTTGTCACATGCAAGTTCGTCTTCCTTCTCCACCTTGGACTGGCAGTGCTACAAGCTGAGTGTATACTGCAAATCAAGAAACAACTTATTTTCTGTTGAGAAATGCTAAAGACGTTTTTCTCTGTCACACAAAGAAAAAGACTACACTGACTGTTACTTTAACACATTAAAGTGTTGAGGATTAGCACTTACTCAGTTGAACCATAAGTGGATACTTATAGGAAACTTGCATCAGAGCCATAAGGATACTTATAAAAAACTTGCCTCTGGCAAGTTGTGCTTTATTTAATCACAACCGGAAACTTCTTATTTTTTTGATGGATCTAAGTAATAAAATGTACATGAAAAGCCAATCCCAAGAATGCAGCATTATTTACTCTCACTAGAGAACAGGCCTCCTAGCCCCAGGGCTGAGTGATGTGTCCCAGGAAGAAACTGGGCTGTTTTGCAAAATAATTTTATGGATTGGAGTCTCCTACTCAAACACTTATACTTTCTCCTATTTCAGGCTGTTCCTCAAGATGTGTCAGGTTTATAAAAATTAGATCTTCAGTTGTAAGAGCAGCTAAAAGGAAACATAAGTACCAGTGAAAGAGACAGAAAAAAGCCTATTCCTAAAATGGTGGAAGGACCCTGCTCACAGGAAGATTATTTACCAGAACATTCCCAAGAGGCACTCTCAGTCTGGGCTCAGTCTGAGGTGTCTACCTGAAATTCAGTTTTATATTTATTGCTTTTTAACCACTTGAATTTCTGAGAAAGCAAGAAAAGTGTCCAGCCCCACCCTGTCATTCCATCCCATTCTGTTGGGTTGGATTTCGTTCTGTGGATGAGAATTTCATGTGAATTAACTGACTGTTTCAGGAGAACCCAGTGCACCTAAGCTCGAAGGGCAGATGGGAGAGGATGGAAACTCTATTAAGGTGAACCTAATCAAGCAGGATGACGGCGGCTCCCCCATCAGACATTATCTGGTCAAGTACCGAGCGGTGAGTGGCCTCCTTCTCAGACTTCACCTGAACCCTGCGACCCTGACACCCAGCTTGCTAGGGAAACAACAGGGACAGCACAGGTGGGGCAGGGTTGGGATGGGTACTTACTCTGTGTCTTGCAGGTGGCCCATGAGCCCTGGCCATGGCTTAAAATCCCAAGATGGTCCCACAGCTATTAGGCCATCTTCACACTGGGTCCATCTGAAAACCTCCTAGATGACTGTGGTGGTGACAAACTCATACCATGGTTGATTTCTCTGTGTCTTGAACTTTCCTAGAAAGTTATTTTGCCGTTATCTAGTACTTCCTATAAATGCCATACTAATATATAAGAATCACTACCTGGGAGGAAATGTGTATTGTAGGCCAGGCACCTGCACTGTCACTATGATCACATGCATTTTCTCTGCACAAGAACCCTGTGCAATAGATATTACCATTATCCCCCTCTTTATAGATGAAGTAAGTGGGTGGACAGCAGTCAATAACTGTGGGATCTCACACAGCTGGGTGAGCCAGAGATTGAATCCAGGTCTGACTGAGAGACTGGGCTCTCCCTACTGCCCGAGGCTGCCTGAAGTCCTCAGACAATCCAATTCCCTCACCAGCCCTTCACTCGGCCACCTGAGCTGTCCTAATCCTGCTAACAGCAAGTTGGCTCTAAGCCATTTTCTCCTGGTTTGCTCATCACCCACTCAAGATTCCCCTCATTCTACCTTTTATCCCAACCCCCCCCCACTGAAAATCACCCTTTCCTTTTTTGGTTTTAGAACTGAGAGACTTAGAGACCACATCTGAGCACTGAGAATAACCTCTTGTTACGGTTTCATAGTAGTAGAAAATAATGAACCAGAGAGCAGTCTCCTTTCTTCAAATAGCCCCAGAGAAGACTTTTTCCAGGGAGCTGAGTTACTCCCTCTCTGCCTTGTGATCAGCCCCTGTGGAAGTGATAGGTCTTTAACTGGCTAGCCTTCTGGAGAGTCGATTCAGCACAGAGCCCTGAAGGCACACTTCTCAGCTAGGCAGCCCTTGTTCCCACTTAGTTTGTAAGCAGGTGTGAGCTGAAATAGTAGGAAAGACCTGTCACTACCCTAAGGCCCAGTCCAGAGATCCCTGTGAACAGAGGTCCCCATGGCTTCCTCACTGCCAAGCAGGGTGCAAGGATTGGGTAGGTGGCCCCGAATATCCCCCTGGAAGTGGAGGCGTGGTAGGCTGGGATGACTTTCCAATGGTTATCCTCATGTGGCCCAGTGGGCAGAACATGGGTTTTAGAGCCAGACAGACATGGCATTCAATTCTAGCTTTACCACTTATTCTGGAAGAATAGGCCACTTAATCTTTCAGAACTTCAGTTTGTCCATCTGTAAAATGGGGATAAAATAGCTTATCAAGTTGTTGTAAAGATGCGTTATAATATATGCAAAGAACCTGAAATGTGCCTGACGCTTGGAAACCTTTACAAATGCTCACTATGGTTACTGCTAAGAGGCAGGCGCAGGCCGGACCCATCTCCCATATGAAGCCACATCAGATATCAGTTCGTCTGAGGAGCCACTGTGCCTGCGGCAGGCAGCTCTGCATTAGAAAGACACAACTGGACACAACACTGAAATATGTTAGATTTCAACAACCTTAACCACCCTCTCTGACTTCAAAACCTCATTCATGTTTGCTAAATATTATAATTTTATATTATGGATAAGTATAATATAACATAACATCTTCTCTATACTCTGGTTGTCTTGTATAATGATGTTTGCCAAGGAAGACAGATAAATGAAGAGAAAGGAAACCTGAATCGCTTTGTTTTAAATGAAAATGGGGCCACATAGTGATATATACACACCCTAGCTTACAGTGTAGCCAGACTTTCTAGTTAGACTCTAAGCAAACTAGAATTCACCTTCCAGCACTACTAGCATTTACCGATAATAGTGCCAGGCCATGGCATGAGCACTGGCACATTCCTAAAAACATCTCTTAGACTGGTGCAGACCCTTTTGCCTGGGAGGACTGCTTTGCTGTAAGGTAACTCCTCATCCAGCCTTAGCCATGGGCCTACAACAGCCACTAGACCACTGTCCAGGTGACAGTGCTCTTGCGTTCTGCCCTTCCAAGGAGCAGCCTGTCATGCAATAAACATCTATCAAGCCTTCTTGTGTGCTCAGCAGATACCTCAGGGCATCTGCCTTGTGAAAAGGCCAAAGATTGCAAAGAGGTGGGCTGTGCAATTGTGAAACCATCTGAAGACTTCTCAGGCCTTCCACGTCCTCTTCAACAACTGTTTGGTGAGGAAGGTGATCACCTGATTATCATTCTTTGTGGGCCCTTTGAGCAGCCCACTGTTGGACTGGACAGCAGAACTTAGACCCGAGGTACCTTCATCTCTTTGCTGCAGTTGTAGAGACCAGACCACACTACATGGAATAGAAAAACCTTATTCAGTTCAACAGATGTTTGTAGAGCTCCCTGCTATAGAAAGGAACAATGGTGAGAGGAGGAGGAGATAAAGAGAGATTGATTAATGGGAACAGTTTGATAGAAGAAATAAGACCAAGTGTTTGATCGATCCATAGGGCGACTGTAGTTCACAGTTACCTATTGTATATTTCAAACTAGCTAGAAGAAAATAATTCAAATGTTCCTAGCCTAAAAAAGACAAATATTTAAGGTGACAGATATCTCAATTACACTGACTTGATCTTTACAAATTAAGTGAATGTATTAAATTATCACATGTACCCTAAAATATATATATATCTATTTTGTATCAATTAAAACTGTTATTTTCAAGAACACAATTACGGGGAAAAAAATAAAGAAAAGATTATAGTTTGGGTCCCAAACGGACTTAGCTCCAACCTTGACTGCGGGTGTGATTTTACATTAGACCCTTACTTCTCTCTCACTTCCCCATCATTGGGTTTAGTAAGTGCCTGACAAAACCCCGCAGGCATATTGTAGGGATACAACGAGAAAATGTGTGTAAAGCTTCTTGCAGTGCCTAGCACTTAGTAAGGACTCAACAATAATAGTTTTTATTTTTGATGAAATTGGAATCTACACAGTATTCACACGTTAGGAAGGTGAGTCACACACACACCTTAACTTAAGCAGCATCCTGAAATATGACAAGAAATGTACTTGTTTTATTACTCTTCTAGGAGTGTGGCATCTGCTGCTGCTTGTGTTTGCCAGCATGCAAGGTTGACCTCCTGACCTGTGCAATTTTTCAGGCTGGTAAAGAATAAAGACCATGTCCCATCATTGCTTCCTTTTCTCTGAGACAGAGTCTCGCTCTGTCACCCAGGCTGGAGTGCAGTGGCATGATTTTGGCTCACTGCAACTTCTGCCTCCCAGGTTCAAGCCATTTGCCTACCTCAGCCTCCTGAGTAGTTGGGACTACAGGCACATGGCATCACGCCTGGCTAATTTTTGTATTTTTAGTAGACACAGGGTTTCAATATAGTGGCCAGGCTGGTGTCGAACTCCTGACCTCAAGTGATCCACCTGCCTTGGCCTCCCAAGGTGGCTGGGATTACAGATGTGAGCCACCGCGCCCAGCCCCATCATTGCTTCTTATTTTCATGATTTTGAACCAACAGTTATTGAGTCCCTTAAGTTCTGCCTGTTATCTGGTCTTACCAGTACTTTCATCTAAAGCGTTTTTGGTCTCTTCTATCCTTCTTGCCGGTTTCTCCCAGAAGCTCTCCTCCGAGTGGAAACCAGAGATCAGGCTCCCGTCTGGCAGTGACCACGTCATGCTGAAGTCCCTGGAATGGAATGCTGAGTATGAGGTCTATGTGGTGGCTGAGAACCAGCAAGGAAAATCCAAGGCGGCTCATTTTGTGTTCAGGACCTCGGCCCAGCCCACAGCCATCCCAGGTATGGTTGCCTCTGCTTTCTGTTTGTTTCCCGCTTTGAATTAATGCACAAGTGCTGCACCTCCTAATGCGCCTGAACAACCCTGACAACTTGCTTGCTTACAGCCATCCTCATGATTGGTTGCCCATGCAAAGCTTAGTTTTGCCTTGTACCTATCTGTGCAGTGGGGTGAGATGTACTGGACCCCCAGGAAGGCTTGGCCAAGCATCCTGGGAAAAGGTCCTGTCTCATTTGGCCTTGAAGGACTGATGCCAGTCAGTCCATTGGACCCCTCAGATGGGAAATGCCCCAGCTCCAGTCTAGCCTTGGAAGCTGGTTGAGTAAGGACCCTTTTCTGAGACCTTACTGCCATCTGCCACATCATACTTGGACCACATAACTGTTTCTGAGCACTTTCTATCTGATGCTTGCTTTATCTGCACAGCCATGGTCCAAATCTCTTCTCTGTGGTGACCCCAAGAGAAGGAAGAGATGATGCCCAGTTAGTTACAAACCCTATCTTCCAAAGGCCTCTCAATTGAAACATAGATTAGATTGAACCACTTGTAATAGAACAAGTGGAGAAAATAGATGCTAGAAACACCATCAATGAAAGCAATCACGTCTGCTAGAGACTGTGATGGCAGCAGTGCTCCTAGGAGATGCAGATCTGTCTCCAGAGATCCAGGACCTAACCTTGCCACTGATGGCCGGTCTCCTCATTGGCCAAATCCCTCAGAGAAGAAGGAGCTCTTCAATTGATCACTCTGCTTTTCCAGACCAGCCAAATGCCAACCACAGGCAGGAGAGGTGGGCATCGAACATATAGCTATAGCCTGTTGGGGGCCCCATATACTCTACCATGTTCAAGTGCAGTGGGAAGATGGCCTTGGGCGGCCCCTCTCACACCTGCCCTGTCTACAGTGCTTGCCCAGCTCTTGGCTCCATGGTCATGATTGCTCCTCCCAGGGGGAGACAGGCCAGAGGGCTGTGGGCTGCCTATGACGCAGAGATATATGTGCAAAAGTGGGCCAGGAGAGCAGCAACAAAATGGGATCAGTGTGTGGTTCCCAGTGGTTGTTTGTACATGGATGTGTGTGTCTGGGAGACGTGTGCTGGACGTCCAGTGAGTTGGCAGGTGAGTTTTAAGCTGTAGATCAGGAGCATCAACTGGTCCCCCACTGCATTGTCAGAAAGGCTCCCCCAGTGCTTGCTGGGGTGG
The DNA here is from genome assembly GCA_036589455.1 of Ateles fusciceps. Classification (NCBI taxonomy): domain Eukaryota; kingdom Metazoa; phylum Chordata; class Mammalia; order Primates; family Atelidae; genus Ateles; species Ateles fusciceps. Next base: position 1,849,148 of record JAZHEH010000579.1, on the reverse strand, counting down.
GTGTTTCTCCCATAGTCACTGGTCAGATGGTCGGTACAGAAGGCAAGGCACGTGGGTGTGGCTGCAGGAAATGTCCCCATTACACCTTAATAGGATATTCCAATGGAAGTTCTCCTTGCTTTTCCTCTGCCCCTTCTTCTCGCGTTCTTTGGTTAGTTTCCTTGCAATCGACAGTCCGGGGTGAATGTCCAAATCTGTCCAGCCTTTATGGGACACTTAAGAGGGGGAGATCAGGTGAGGTTTGAGTAAGCCCTTTTGTAGCAAGACAGATTCCTTATGGCAGTTGCTTCCTGGGGTGAGACTTACTGGGTAGGCTGTTTGGATCTGCTGTGCTCACATGCTGGATACACACAGCAGCACCGGCTTATGTGGTTTTTGTGTCAGAGACTGAAATTCTGGGTAGACCTTGTCCTCCAAAGTTGTGCCTGCCGGAGACATCAGAGTCCTTCTTGTGAATCGCCCAGGTGCCTACTGAAGCCAGAGAGGGCTGGGGGGTTGCCCACCTCGCCGGTGATGGCTCTGTGGCTCTCCTGCACAGGTCTGAGAAGGTGGTGGCTCTGTGCTTGGTTGGACTTTCCTGGCCATTGAATTGGGATCTGAGAATAAAATCTCTCTGAATTATAAGTTGGATATTTGTGGTTGAATTCTGTGGTCAGCAGGTGGGGTAGAAGGTGAGGAAGGGTGCAGAACGAGACTTCCTTTCACAGCGCTGTGGTGGGGGGACTTGTGCCATCGGAAGAAAAGCCTGCTTCATCCTGACAAGGCCACCCCCAATCCCTATGCACAGTCTGCCGACTCATAGTGCAGCAATCCAATGCATCTCCACCACTATGGGCAAAAAACGCTAGACACTAGAAGATGATACACTCGCTGGCTATATCTAAGAGGCTTCACCTTAGTGAAAGGTAACACTCTCCTAATCAAGCTCTGGTATTTTACCGTGGAGGCTCTGTTCTCTCACTTTAATTTCATTTGCTCGCTGACCCCTAACCCCTAAGTTAACCCTGCTGTGCTGCTTCTGGCATTGCTGAGCTTCTGAACTGGCCTTATAGTATTGATACCGCACTGAACCCTCTCTAACCTTTGTCAATTTAATTTACTAAGTTGAATTAACCTTTGATTCTGCGTCTTCTATAGTTGACCTAATTTTTTTTCTTTTTATCTATTTTTTTTCTCTGTTTCTGTCTCTACCTTCTCTTTCCTTCTTTTCCCCTCCCCTTCCTGTGTCTGTCGTCACACTTGTCACCTTGGACATCACTGGGACATCCCCACTGCCACATATGTTTTTAAACAACCACATTCTCTCTGGGGACCTATTGCTTGACACCTGCAGCAACCTTGGGAGGCAATTCTGCATCCTACACCTTTGTCTCATTGCTTTTCTCTGCAGTGACTCTTCTTTGCTCTGTTAGGAACTTGAACACAAAAATTAAATTTGCTTAAAAGCCCAGTTCCTATGCAAAAGATCAGTGCCCCCTTTGGAAGAACCTGGCAGGACCACCATGGCCACAGCCACCAAGCGACCATTCTGTGTGGAAGAGAAGGCTTTGCATTTGGGAAAATCTTTACCTCCAGACATGTTACCATTCACAGATACTTTTGTGCCACTTCATAAGGAGTTTGCCCCCTTTTTAATGGCAGTAAAAAGAGTTTGAGAGCTTCTTTCTTTAAATGCTGTTTTTTAAAAAGCATCACGCTAGGTTTACAGAGAAGTTTCTGCATATCTGCTACTTGTTCAGATTTTGTGTTCAAACCTAAATATGAAGTAGCAGAGGAAGAATTCTAAGTACCCTCTAAAGCTTGCATCAGATTGTTAAAATCACCACGCATTCCCCCTCATTCTAACTCTGTGCTCCTCATCCTCCCTTCAATATGTAATTGGCTTTGCTTGCAAATTAAGCATTTAAGTGCCCATATTAAGAGAGCCAGGCCGCACTGATTCACATGAGCTTTTTGCTGACATGGTGGGCAACTTAAGTCACCCCCTGTTGCCCATGCGTTGGAAAAAAGTTGAATTTGTTGGATATTTTCCATCAGTTAGGGCTGATGAACCTCCTGGGATGTGCTTTCAGTCCTTGTATTACGGCCAGCACCTTACACTGTCTCTGTGAACAGGCCCAAACCGTGATGTGCCCACAAGTATCAGCTTTGAAAGGTGTTTGTCTCCCAGTCAGGGTGACTCCCCTGCTGCCTGGCAGCATGTCACAGTGGGGCTGTGGTTCAGCAGTGACCCACAGAATGTCTGTGAGCATCGGTCTTCAGGGTAGATTGGAAGTATCCACTGTGAGCCAGGCATTAGTCCCCCCACCTGACCTCTGTGTGCTCAGTAGAGAAGAAGGGGAGGGACAGGCCACTCCCAGACTGCCCAGCCCAGGAGGGTTAAAAAATTGGAACTGGGTCAACCTGTCAGTACTTCCTGAATGCCCCAGCCTCTGTATTGGGGAGTTGATTCAGTGACATTTTCTAAACTCTCCTGAAAAGCCAGCTGCTCTTCCCTGCTGCTGGGGGAGTTCACTCAGGAGAGGAAGTGAGTATGTTTTGTTAAGGTCCCTCATGGAAACCCAGGGCTGAATCCTGCTTGGTAATATCAGTGTGTGTGATTAGAGATGGACCTTCTACTGAATAAAAACTCCCTCCCTCCCTCAATGTGGTCACATATCATTCTACCTGTCTCATCTCTGAGCATCTCCATGGAAACTTGATTTTTGTTCTTTTTGGTTTCTTTATGTACTTTTTTCTGTTATTATTTTTTAATGTTGAAAGACTAGGCTTTCCCTTTGGGAATCCAAATGACGCCATGCTGTGGTCTGAGAGGCAAAGCCGCCTCTGTTGGCCCCCGCCATTAATCCCCAGCTCTCAGTTTAGAGGCTCACGTGCAGACATCAGAGACTCCACGCCGTGCAGTAGCTCAGGCAAGATAGTGCCTCTCACCCAAGCCACAAAACTCTCCCGCCTGGAGTCCCAGATGGTGCTTCGCACCAGGGCAGTGGAAACAGGCATGGTTCTTGGGCCCAGGGCAGAACGTAAGGATCATAGGTCAGTGCGGAGAGCTGCTGGCTCTTAGGATCACCCTGGGCAGAAGTCACATGACTTCACCCTAGGACAGCCCAGCTCGGGGGTCTGCCTCCCCATGGTCCTAGGACACGAGAGAGGGGCAGTGTCCATCTTTCTGAAGGTATCCTTTGGAGATGTCATCCTAAGTGTAGAGAAGACTGATGTGGCCCTGACCCCTCAGCACATCCCAGGGTCAGGCAGGCCTCAGCTGAAACAACATCGGGGTCTTCAAGGGCCCATTTAGACAGACACGTGGCTTGTACCAGTGTGCCCTTCAGGAGGCAGCATTAGCGCACACCCACTCCCACCAGACACTGAGTTCCTGGTGACGGCTGAGCCGCCAGCCCCGCCAGGAGTGCTGAAGACAGCAGCCCTCAGAGACCCTGCAGGAGCAAGCACATCCCACTTTGCTCAGCCGCACCCCACTCCCCCGCCCCCTGTAGTAGTGCGGCCCATGCTCCATGCGCCATGGAGCTCCTCTGCTCATTTTTGGACTATTTATACAGCAGGTTCGGATCATGTTTTTCTACTAATAAGAATGCTAACATTGTTGTGTAGATAATCAGCGAGGCCTTTATGAAGTTTACACCTTTGCATTATTAAAGGAAATAACAGTTCATGTGAACTCACCAGCGTGGCTTGATTTTATTCAATAGTTGTGTCCAACAAAGCATCAAAGACCCTCTCCCTCCACCTCACATGTACCTGGATAAACTGTTACCTAGAGAAACAGTAGCCTGGTGAATGGAATTCTAACCGAAGGAAATATTTTTCTTCCTAACGGGGAGCAGTCTCTTTTTTCCCAGGGATCCTAAGAGCTGTGAAGGGGCATTGCTGCCTTGGAGTCCCCAGCAGGCAGCGGGAGGGGAAAGTGCCCTTGTGGAACTGGGGAAGTGGTCACTATGGGGATGGGGCCACACTCTGAGCCACCAGATGCACAACTCTGTGGCTCAGTCACCTGATGGCACAGCAACCTTTATACTCTCCCTAACAAAGGCTGCACAGAGCGAGCTTGTGGAGAGGGAATCTGAGAGAAGATTCTCTTGTATTCTATTGATAATCACACTTAGACACCTCCTGCAAGCCCCTGAGACCAGGCGTCTGTTTAGCTGATTCGAAGGAGCAAGCAGACATGTAAGGGGCTCAGGAGTGAACCAGAACCCCAGCTCAACAGTTCCAAGAATCTGACCATCTTCTGGGGTTCTGGGCAGTGAAGAGGGCACTTCTGCTGCACCAGGGTCTCATGGCACAAGGACTCAGGCCCATCTGGACATTTGTAAAATGTGAGACCCATGTTCCTATTTTGAGGCATACAAAAGTAGGCATCTGTGGGTCTCATTCTTGGAGCAAGCCATTTCTGTCTTTAGTGCCAACCCCTCCCAAGCCAGGAATCAACAGAGGATGGACAGCTCCAGCTTCATAATCTCCCTGTCCTGGGCAGCTCTGACCTCGAGGTTATGGGGAAACTGTTCCCTAGAAGCCTTCTTTGCATCCAAGGTATACAAGTGAGTTAGTCAAGGGAGGGCTGAGGGAAGACCATGGCAGAGAGAGACCCCTGGAAGTTTATATTTTTTCTTTTATGAAATGTTACACAAGAGGCAGGACTTTGTTCTTCTAGTTATCTTGGACTAAACAATTCTGTGATACCCACTGAGAGGGAATGGGTATTCGCTTTTGCCTTGAATACCCTTCTGCCCATCCCACAGCCTGTCCCTTCTTCACAGCCTCTATTTTGTAAAAGCCACAAACATTCTCTTCCTAGCTTAAGGAGCATCTCACCTGCTCAAGGAGTCTAGACTCAGTGGTGGAGGACAGTGTGGTCCCTTTCCTTTGGGGGTTACTCTTTGCTTTCTCTTGATCCATCCAATACATTAGGTCAAGTTTGTTTTCAGGGTCACCAGGCGAGATAGCACAGCACACGTTGTGGTGACAAATCATGGAATCACCTGTTCCTCTTTGGGATTCAGGGGGAGGGAAGACCTAGGAGAGTGGTCCTCATAAGAATCACCTGGGCTGCTTGTTCAACTCCTGATTCCTGAGCCTCATGCCCAGTGATTCAGATCCCATAGTGCTGGGGAGCCCCAGATTCTGAATTTTTAACAAACACCCTAGGAATTCTCCTACAGGTGGAGATACATTGAGTTTAAAGGTATTTTTCTTGCAAAAATAAAATCACAAGGATCAATGATTAAAGATGGGACCTACCGAGCATTTTAGTCTTCCAGGAAAAAGTCCTTCTCAATCCATGCTCTGGAGGAGACAGGCATGAGGGAATCTGTACCATGTGTCAGGCAGTGTAGAATGTGTGACTTGGAATGACAGTCTCTTGTGACTGAAGAGACACTCTCCACCCCAAACTCCTGCCCAGTGCAGGAGCCTCATCCACAGCCTTACAGCATCCCTGCCAAGGGGTCTTCTGGCCTCTGCTCAAATGCCCTCAGAAATAAGTAACTCACCTCTCAGGACAGCCCACACTATGTTGGATTACCCTGTTTGTTAGTCCTTTCTCAGATGGAGCTAAAATCTGCCACCACCATAGTTTCCACACCTTGGTGCCACACAGAATAAGGCTGCTTCTTCTCATTATAACACCTTTACATATTTGTAAACAGTTTTCTCCTCTCCAGACTAAACACTCATCCATTTGTGCAACAAATATTCTTTGGACATTTTCTGCGAATCAGGATTGTCCTAGATGCTGGGGAGATATGAGAGACAGGCAGGGTACCTGTTGGGATGTCCTGGCGGGGGATGCCCAGATCAGAAGCATGTAAATGAACAGAAGGTGGCAGATAGTGGTAAGAAGAGAATAAAACAGGCTAGTAGCATGGTGGATATCGGCTGGAGGTGCCACACTAGATAAGAGATCAGATAAGGCTTCTCTGGGAAGGTGACACTGGAACTGAGGCCTGCAGGACAACAGAGAGCCACCCCGGAGGGAGTGTTCCACACACAGAATCATCAAGGCCCTAAAGCGGGACAAGCTGGGTGTGTTCAGCAGGCAGAAGGGAGGATCCGGTTCACGCCATGAGGCCCAGGTGGGCAGAGTCCGCAGCACATGGAGGCCCTAAAGGCCAGGAGAAGGACTTTGAATTTTATATTCAAATAAAAGGGGGAGGCCGCTGCCCTGTCTGTTTATGCCACAGTTCAGAGCCTTTTCCCCACTGCCTGGCCCTCCCCTGGGTGTATGCAGTGCCAGTGCAGCCCTCCAGCCAGGTCTGACGAGCACAGAGCAGTTGTCTCAGCTGCTGTCCTCTCAAGCACATAGAGCAGTTTTGCAGGAGTTTATTTTTCCTCTTTGAGAGATGATTCGTTTCACAAAATCACATTTACGCATAAACCTCAGAAGATATAATTAGTGCCATTGAGTCCAAAACTCCAGACATTCTCCACTGTCATCAAAAAAAAAACACTTTCAGCTCTTTCTTCAGGGAGTAGGCACTTCACACCTATCGGGCACTGATGTCCAGAGGCTGCGGTGGTCTGGAGCCCTGTGTCATGGAATGGAGAATGGAGAGAAAACTCAAGGCTAAAGTTTCTCTCCTGTTCGGGGAAACAGCTTTGGGATCCTGAAGACCAAGAAGGCCTGTGTCTCCTTCTTTGCTTTTAGGGTGGAATGTGTGAGGACTCTGGGAAATGGATGATTTTGTTCTTATGAGACTAACCAGAAATACCTCTGCATTTGTGGCTGCTAAGAAAATGACCCATTCCAGCTGACAGCTGGGGCCAGTGGCCAGCTTCCTGCTGCCAAAGCCCAGAGACAGGTGGCCAGAGCTGGGTCCTCCAAGCACAGAGTTCTTCACCATCTCAAGCCTTCCTGGGGGGAATGCACTGGGATCTTCAGTGCGAGGACCACAGGGACCAGCCAGAGAGCCTGAGGAGGAAGGGCCTGGGAGGCGAGCCAACGTCCCAAAGGGACTAAAAACGTGTGGAGATGCACCCAGGGGTCTCAGGAGTCATTTGTGAGGGACCCTCTCTGGCATGCTAGGCTGATGGCCCATTCCCTAAACTGAAGTTTGAAAGATGGACCAGTGGAGAGGGACAGCCACTGGAGAAGCACCACAGTTCCTGGGCGGAGACCCCTGGGGCACACAGAGCCATCACTACCTTCTGGCAAACAGGCTGCATGGAAAACGAAGAATGTATGGCCCAGCTCTGGTGCTGATTACTCTGGGTTATACATTCCTTCCACTATCTGGCATGATACGTGGCTCACAGGCTGCTGGGCCTGGCCTGGTGTTTGGCAAAGCCTAGTGAGCTGGGTTGGGAGTGGGGTAACGGGTGGGGTGAGCCCCAGGTAGTGTTGGCTACAGTTCCCATCTTCAGTCTGCAATCCTGGGTGGCTTCAGTGGGTCCTGAAAGCACAGGAAGCTTTAGACATAGTCTTGTGGTGGGGCAGGGCTGCCAGTTACGGAAGCAGGTCCATCCAGAAAAAAGATGAATTAGAAGTGCCCCTATTTCAGTCTAGAGTCATTGTTCCAACATTGACTTATTGGCAGAGTTCCACATGGTCCTTGCTTCCTGCAGCATGACCACTGTCTCCCCAGACACTGGTGGGAACCACCAAGAGGTCAATTGTTCCATCCCAGGCAACTAGTGTCAATTATAACCATGGGTTGATCTCCCAGGGATCCCAGAGAGCTGAGTCCATGTCCCTCTGTGAAACCGTCAATAGCCAAGGACCCTGGGGGTACTGCAGATGGGCACCAGGGAAGTAAGACACAGGCCGAGTCTTTCAGAGTGAGTCCAGCCAGAACCAGGGTACCAGGTGCTAGAATGTGAGGGTGCATGTCTCTCTGTGTGGGCATTTGTCCTGTGTGTGAGTGTGCCTGTCTGTGCGTGTGTGCACCTCTGAGTGAGTCTGCACTCACTTCAGGTTTTCCTGAAGTCTGGTCCAAGCAGGCCTGAGCTCCTAGATGGTGAGTATTCCCAGACCTTTCACCTTGCCCACTAGGCCTGCGGAGGCCTCCATGTCTCTGAAGTCACCCAGGCTTCACTCATCTTCCTGGGTGCAGTGAGGAGGGTAAACCGTGCATCCAGTGTGCTCTAATGTCAAGCTCCTTTAGGGTCACTCCTAAGAGGGAAAGTGGAAGGGGAGGAGTATAATGGGGATGCTATTGTGTTGGATATCCCCCACAAGCCCCAAGAAAGCCCTAGGAACCCTCCATCACCCCATTTGGGTCCCTGTCCCTGAGCACTCCAGGAGCCACAGCCCCGCCTGAAATCAGTGATCACTGCCTGCCTGTGCTGCAAAGCCTCTTGCTCTGGTCCAGGGGAAACACAGCAGCACCCTCCAACTGCCTCATTATCCAGTGTCCTCAGACAGGCGGGGCTCCGTCTGTTCCCAGGACTCACGGGAGGCCAGTTGACCAGGCTCACCCTCGTCCCCCAACCTGTGAGGTGACATTGTCATCCCTCCCTCTGGAAGGTATAAAGAGACCCTGTTGTCTCAACTCTGGGGCATAGAAAGGCCCCAAGAAGGTGTCACTCTGGGCATGAATGCCATGACTGTGTCTTCTGGGCCCTCACCACCCCCAGGGGCTTTTGTTGGCAGGGTCCGGAGGTCTCTCGTCTCAGTCTGTTAACCACCAGCCATCTCTCTTCCACTCAAGCCAACGGCAGCCCCCACCTCAGGCCTGAGCACTGGGGCCATCGTGGGCATCCTCATCGTCATCTTCGTCCTGCTCCTGGTGGTCGTGGACATCACCTGCTACTTCCTGAACAAGTGTGGCCTGTTCATGTGCATTGCAGTCAACCTGTGTGGAAAAGCCGGGCCCGGGGCCAAGGGCAAGGACATGGAGGAGGGCAAGGCCGCCTTCTCGTGAGTGCAGACCTGCCTGCCCTGCTGAGATTTGGGCTCTGCCCCAGCCCAGGGGCCCACCAGCTGCACCCCCCTGAGCCATCAGCTGGTGCCTGTAGTGACATTTCCTTATACTGCACGTTGCCCATTTGGAATCCTGAGGTGGGGGGAAACATTAGGGAAAAGTTTCTCAAAGCGTGGTCTTTGGGGGTTACCTGTTTGAAATGTAGACTCTTGAGCCCAACCCCAGATCTCTTTGTATTAGAATCTCCCCAGAATGTGAAAATTCCTGTATAGGTCAAAATGAGGGAAACTGTCAGAACTAAACCTGGAGAGGAGCTGCCATGGGGTGGGCAGGCATTAGAAGGACACATTTGCCTTGCTTTCCTACATTATTCATTCATTCACTCATTCATTCATCCATCACTCAACAAATATGTATCAAGCAGCTGCAGCAGGCAAGGCACTGTTCCCAGGCACATAGGTACAGCAGGGAACAAAAAAGATAAAAATTCCTCTCCTTATGGAGCTGATGATCCAGATACTGTCCCTCCAACAGCATCTTGGAGAAACAGATCCTAAGCCAGTTAGTGGGATCCCTCGAAGACTGTCACTGGGTGGAGCAGAGCTGGAGCAAGCCAGAAAGGGACCGAGCAAGGAAATAAGTTGTTTAGAACCACCAGGTGCCAGGCACTGTATATGCATACACATGTATGTGTACACACTTAGAAATGTATGTATGGGGTGGCTCATGCCTGTAATCCCAGCACTTTAGGAGGCCAAGGTGGGTGGATCGTTTGAGGTCAGGAGTTTGAAACCAGTCTGGCCAACATGGCAAAACCCCACCTCAACTAAAAATACAAAAATTAGCCGGGTGTGGTGATATGCACCTGAAATCCCAGCTATTCGGGAGGCTGAGGCAGGAGAATCACTTGAACCCGGGAGGTGGAGGTTACAGTGAGCCAAGATCATGCCACTGCACTCCATCCTGGGTGACACAGCAAGACTCCATCTCAAAAAAAAAAAAAAAAAAAAAAGAAAGGAAGAAAATAAATGTTTGTATACCTGGGTACAGAGATAGATGTATGTATTTGAGCAATGCTCTGTGGCAGACACTGTGTTCAGCACTTCCCATGCATCCTCTCACTGAATTCTCATAATAACTATGCAAGGTAATACTGTTTTTGCCTCATTTTACAGAGGAAGGAACTGAGGCAGGGTGATTAAATCTGAAGCTCAAGGTCACACAGCTAGCCAGAATTGGGCTGAGACTCAGACATTGAATCTGTTGGCTCTCAAGGCCCACCCTGCCAGCCTTGGGCTGGGTCATAGCTGCTCTTCCTGGGGGAGCCCCTCCCTGCAGCTGCCCTGGGGTCTAACCAGCAGTGCTGTCTCCACAGGAAAGATGAGTCCAAGGGACCCATCGTGGAGGTTCGAACAGAGGAGGAGCGGACCCCAAACCATGACGGAGGGAAACACACAGAGCCCAACGAGACCACGCCACTGACGGAGCCCGAGTACGTGGGCTGGGAGGGGCTGGCACCTGCTCCGTAGAGACCCACCCACCCACCTCCCCCACCCTACCCCCAACCTCCCGTGCCCCTACCCACAGCTCCCAGCCAAACAGTTCAGGCCAGGATTCCAAACCCTTGGCGACAAGACCTGTTTGGCTAAGAAATGCCTGACCTCGCTCTGTCCTCAGAGAGAAGGCATTTTTGGTTCTATTTCGGTGGCTGTGGGTATCCTTAAAAGGCTCCTGTGTAAGTGGTGATCCCCAGATCCCTAGCCCCTGTTCTCAAGTTATACACATATTCTGGAAATGGTTTAAGGTGGCAAAATCTCACAGAGAGGCTTAGCAGACTCTGCTTAGGATTTCTTGAAGTTCTAGGGTTTTCTGTTTTCCTCCTGAAAGGATAAGAGAAGGTGGGGGACCTGGTAAAGTTCCCTAGCCTTCCTCTGTTCAGAAACCTTGGGGACCCGCAGAGCCCTTGACCAGTTGTGGTTGTAACGCCTGCCTAGCTGCCAAGGATCCTATGGGCTTGAAGGGAATGGAGTTTCACGGAACCACAAAATCTGTGGCTGGAAGAACCCACAGCTCCTAGGAGCCATCCCGAGTACTCATGATCTGCCTGATTCATGACTTTTCCCATCGGTGCCCTGGGGGGCCCTCTAGGGCAGCTGGGCCCAGTTTCTCTGGGACCTGGGAAGCCTAGAACATGTGGAGGCTGAACAGAAGCCTGCCCCTCCTTGTGTCGAGATCCAGGGCAGGAATCAGGAAGCCCCAGACAGGCCTACAGGGACTTCGGGGAAGGGAGCTCCGTGCAGAGAGCTGGAGAGACATCAGCAGGGAAGGGCCAGCAGGTCCCTTTGAGACCGCCACGTTCTCTGTCGTCTCCTGTGTCCTCTTCTGCCCACCTGGGCGTGTGCTTCCTCTCGCCATCCTTGTCTCTCTGTGGGCCTGTGTCCATGCCTGTGCCTAACTGCATGCCCCCCCCCATGGTCCCTGTCCTGGGCTTCAGCCCTCCTCCCCCGCTTCTCTGTCACGTCTCAGCTTCATTGTCTATTCTCTTCTACTTCCTGTCCTCCCCCACAGGCTGCCTGCCGACACTACGGCCACTGTCGAGGACATGCTGCCTTCTGTCACCACCGTCACCACTAACTCTGACACTATCACCGAAACCTTTGCCACTGCTCAGAACAGCCCCACCAGTGAGACCACCACCCTGACCTCCAGTATTGCCCCGCCGGCCACGGCCACGCCTGACTCAAACTCTGTACCGGCTGGCCAGGCCACCCCTTCCAAGGGGCCCAGCGCCTCCACCTCCTCCCCGGCCCCAGCTGCAGCCCCCAAGGTCGCCCCCCTCGTTGACCTGAGCGACACCCCGACCTCAACCCCTGCCGCTAGCAATTTGTCTTCTAGTGTCCTGGCTAACCAAGGGGCTGTCCTCAGCCCAAGCACCCCCCGCTAGTGTCGGGGGAGGCCTCTAAGGCTCCTCCGGCCAGCAAGCCCTCCCCTGCACCAGTCCCCACCCCGACTGGAGCAGCCAGTCCTCTAGCAGCAGCGGCTGCCCCTGCCACAGAAGCCCCTCAGGCCAAGCAGGAGGCTCCCAGCACCAAAGGCCCAGACCCGGAGCCCACCCAGCCCGGAGCCGTGAAGAGCCCGCCCGAGGCAGCCACAGCCCTTGCTAGCCCGAAGAGCGAGGCTGCCTCCATCAGCACCACAAACCCTTCCCAGGGCGAGGACTTTAAAATGGACGAAGGGAACTTCAAGACCCCAGATATTGACCTTGCAAAGGATGTTTTTGCAGCCCTGGGCTCTCCTGCTCCCGCCGCTGGGGCCAGTGGACAAGCCCCTGAGCTTGCTCCTTCCACTGCAGACAGCTCTGTTCGCCTGCGCCAGCAAAGACCGAGTACGGCCTCTCTTTGTCTGCTGTCGTCGGGTAGTGTCCTGTGGTGGTGTGCATTTGTGCTATGCTGTGTCCTCCTTGTTAGATGTGTCTTCAGCCTCATCCAGGGCTTCTCTGAGGCGGCCGTCAACCAAGGGGCTGGGATAAGGCAGAGACAGCGGGATAGGCAGCTGCGCCCCCAGGAGCAGCCGCCTGCTGGCTAATTAGGCCATGTTAATTACGTTTTATCCTTATCATCCTAGCAGCGGCTTCTGTTTTCCCTGGGGGAGCCCTTGCAGTTGGCCCACTGATGAGAATAGCTTGGGAAGCAGGCTAAGAAGGCCAAGGTGCCCTTATCAGCCACCCTGGGACCCCAGTCAGCGTGTTATTCAGTGTCAAGCTGAGTCCCCACCAGAAAGGCACTGATGTACAGGAAGAAAGAGGTAGGCCCTGGGCCAGTGGCAGGAGAGGGTGCAGTTCAGAGGCCCCCCTCCGACATGCTGGTTCAGATGCCCACCCTCCCCCTTCCAGCCCCGGCCCCAGCCTACTCTTGCTTCTCCTGCTCTTAGAGTGGCTGGGAGGATTCGGGTCTCCCCAGCATCAAATGGCTGCTAGGTCTCTAAGTTCAGGAGAAAGTCCTTAACCTTTCAGGTTTGTAAGTGTCTTGCCAAAATTTAGTGGCACCAGCTGAGGCTGGGGACTGTGCCTGTCCCCCATGTGTCCTCAGACCCGACTCCCCTTTCCTGGAACTGAGGGAGGCAGTCAGACCTAGGTTTTCATAGAGTCTCCTGTGGCAGCTCCCCAGATAAGCTGCCATACCGCCACCAAGGGCTGCAGGGGACTCTCTCCAGGAGCCGTGAATCTCAGCATCAGGAGGGAAAAAGGACTCTGATAGCCCTGCCCGCTCAACTGCCCTCAACTCCCGAATAGCCACCAGGCCCACTCTAGTCCCCCACCAGGCTGCCATGGAAAGCTGCCTCCATCAGTGTTTTCTCTTCCTACCCAGGCAGGCCATAGAGGCATCATCTTGCAACAGCACAGCACGGGGTGGGGTGGGGCAGGGACAGGCAAGAGTGGATTGTTTGCAAAGGGGCCCCTGGAATGAGTGCTTGGGAGCCCAGCCCAACCCATCAGGCCCCATTTACATCCAGCTAAGCTGCTGCCACTGGTCAGGGTGAGGAGGAGCTGCCTCTGCTGTCCTCTTCCACCACCCCAGGTAAAAACACAGCCCCTGGCATCAACTTAGGGCTGGAAGAGGAAAGACTCGTCCTTCTGACTCAGTGCTACTCAACTGTGACTGCACATTAGAGTCGTTGGGGTGCTTTTAAAAGTCACCATGTCCTGACCAATTAAATCAGGATTTCTGGGGACACAGCTCAGTCATGGGTGATGTTTCAAGCTCCCAGGTGATTCTGATGGGCAGAGGCTGGAGCCAGGTGCTGTCACTGGAGAACCCCCCTACTCCCCCACTGTCCCCAGGGCCTGGATGTAGGGGTGAGATGTCTGCAGACCGTGGTCTCAGTGGTACTGTTTTCCTGATTCTCTGCAGGAAGGGCCCTGTAGAAGCGAAGCCAGAGTGCCAGGAGACAGAAACGAAGCCAGCGCCAGCCGAAGTCAAGACGGTCCCCCAATGATGCCACACAGACAAAGGAGAACGAGAGCAAAGCATGATGGGTGACAAGAACCGAGCAAAGATCAAAATAAAAAGTGACACAGCAGCTTCACCAGAGCATTTCCAACACTGCAGACACACAGACACACACACACACACGCACGCACGCACACACACATCTCATTTCTCTAGTGTCTTTTGCCTTTAAAAAAAAAAACTAAACAGATAAAACATGGGAATCTCTTTTGTAGATTTATAGAAAGGGTCCCTTTGTTGCGCACTCACTTGTAAGAAAATGAGACAAAAAGTTAAACCCACAGCCAAACTAGGACACTCCGTTCCCTGAAACCATTTAAAAATCAGACAAAAGGACCCCAAATTAAGAATCTAGGAAGCTCAGAAACAAAATCTAGGTTCAGGAAGACCACACTTGGTGTTACCCGATTGACACAGACCAGTTTCAGAGAAATACTTTCAGGCACTAAGACTAATCGAATGAACAAAGTCCACAGTTTATTTTTATACTTTCAGTCAAGTTTGAACTCTGTAAAACCTCATAATAAGTTATAATTTCTGTTCACTTTGTATTTGTTCAGTATGCAAAGTGTGTCACCCTTTCTAGCTGACTTCAATTCCCACGTAGACTCTTATTTTGTAGGAAGAATGCCAGATTGCAGCTTCTGGGGGGTAGATCTCAATTTGCAGTATTCAGACTTCTTTTTCTTTCTTTTACGTTCTTTTTTTTTTTCCTTTCTGCCAACTTTGTTTTCCAGTGTTTACAAGGTGACAAACATTGACTTTGGTTGTGTTTAAATGTCCATGTAAAATAGCTGCCTTTTGTTGTTTGAGGTAACAAATACCACCTAGAGATAGGTAGGATCATCACACGCTTGCTTTAGCACAGGACAACTTTACAAAACATGATTGTTTACAGTCGCTCTTCCCCTCTTTTCTGATCTGCAGTTTTTGCCTGGGTCCCACTCGGGTGAAAATCCATCTCGCTCTGGAATGGTTTTGCTTTTTTTAATTTTTGCTTATTTTTGTGTTTCTTTGGGGGTTAGACCACTTTCTGATTAGCCGCCACCTGCCTGCATCTGTGAAAGGGATCTGCTCCCAGGCGTTCTCACCCTTCTTTTGAAGGACTCCTTAGGCTTTGTTGAATGAAGCAGAGAAGATTGTATAGTTGGGGCTGGTCTTGGTGAACACACATTATTACCCCAACATCCCCTTTGTGTAGAAAGCCAAATAAAATATATACGTACCATTTCCTTTTGAGCCCAGAATCTAGATTTGAGCGGAAGAGCATGTGTGCTTCAGGGAATTAGTGTCTTTTTTTGGAAATCTGTTGAAGTAAAATAACATCGGCCTTCTGTTCACTTAGGCAGCATTTATAGAAACAAAAGAAAAAAGAAACAACCTACTGTCTGGAGTCATAACACAACTTTCCTGGATTGGAAATCAAGTGGGGGGAAAAAAAAATACAGAAACTTTAAGGGGGGATGGGAGGGGGAGAAGGGGAAAGCCAGCCCTTTGTATAGAAATTTTGCTTTTTTTTTTCCTCATTCTACTTTAGAACTGCAAGCTTGTGCACTGTGGATGCGTGAATATTTTAGTGTGAAACGTGTTTTTGTCATAGTATTGAAATTCAACATAGTTTGGTTGTGGAAGGTATAGCAGATAGTTCAGAAAAATATTCAGGAAACAAAAATCACTCTTAAAAGGAATCGAAGCCTTTAAACAAGAAAATGAAATACAAATGATGATGATGATGAAGATGGCGCTAAGTAAACAGAAATCCGTACTCCGCATGCGTTCCTCTCCCAAGGTACAAAGCAGCAAGAGGTTAGGGTGACGAGGCTGCCTCTGGGGCCCTTCTGTGGGCCACTCCCCACAATGTTCTGACACTTCTGCGGTCTGATCAGTGGCAATGCTAGATTATAATTTCAAACTGTGAAGAATAACGGTCTTGTCATTTGCTCAATGTGGGGTTATTTTGCATTTTCTCAGCTCCTGGGGATGGAAATGGAGGATCCCAGACCACACAGCCCTGGCCCCTTTGATTTGAGGGCCTGCACAGATCTCTGGTTCAAATGCACAGGCCCTCAGCATAAAGGAACATGAAGACAGATCTTGGAGCGTGCAGTAGAATGTGAGAGCCTGGGTGTCTGAGACTGGGAGGGCCCAGCAGTGAGGGGCAGGCTCTTCCGGTCACCAGGCTGTTCAGTGGACTCAGTTCCTCATCTTGTAATGTCAGTGGCTTTGCTGCATCAGGCCAAGCCCATGCCGTACCTTGTCAAGACTGTCAAAGTGGTTAGGCCAACTGATTTTGGTTCCGATGGTGCCGACGTTTAGGAAGAAACAGGTCAGCCCTCAGATTACCTGGTCGAGGGCAGCTGACCCCCTAGAACCCTGGCTCTGCCATTAGCTAGGACCTAAGACTCTGCCCACACTTTGGTCTGTTCTCTCCCATTACACGTAGGTTTGTCTCAGCATGCAAGAGTTTTCCTTTTTTAAAAAAAAATTTTAAAAAAGAGCAATGCTTTCTCTAAAATCAAAGAGGAAGTCATTTTATTCCAAGATGTTCTATCTTTTATGTTAAGAGATCAAAGCTTATAATTTTCTTCTTTTTTAATTTTTGAAGGAGGGCTCAACTCCACTAGTTTCCAATGTCTGTGTGTCTATGTGTGTATGTGCCATACATATGTATTCACATGAAGACTGGCATGGCCAAGTTCTGCTGGAGAGGCACTCAAGTGTGATGAGCAGGGCCTCTGGACTCTGCAGGGCTGTGGTGTATATAGTGCAGCTTTGGAAGTGGAACTCTATTTTCACACTTTTCTATGGAGCCTTCCGAGTCCCAGGTTTTCACTCGAGGCTGTCTGTCTGGATGGTGGTTTTCAGACCTCCATTAATATCCCTACCCAGCATTCTGTACTTCGGGGGCCTTCTCTCTTGTTATAAAACTTTTTACCAAGTGAAACATCAATACCACCTTTGTTTCCATTCTCACTGGTGTAAATACTGAGTACTAACTGAGAATTTTGACTTTGCATTCTGTCAGAATACTTGTGTTCAATAAAAATTGAAAGAAAAAAGCTATTATGGTCCTACTGTGATTTATTTTGATGCAGTGAGAGTCTGTCCTGTGCATCAAATGTGGACGTGCGTGTGGTAGTTTCTTTTGGACCTTGTGTGCGAGGAGGGTTAGTGAAGTCTCAGTGTCTTGAGTTCACGTTGCTTGAATGATGCTTTCTGTATTTTTTCTCACAGATTGACAGATGAGAGTCCTCGTTTAGAAGGGGCAGACATCAGATTCAGAAAGATTGCCTTCAAACCCTGGTTCTGCCCCTCCCTGGCTGACCTTGAAAGAATTGCTTAATCTCCCCAAGATTCAGTTTCCTTTTCTGACATACAGGAAGTACCAAGCAAAGAGAGTTAGGGTGCTGGTTGGTGAATGAAATGATGAAGGCGTCATGTCTGCTTTCTTGGCACACAATAGGAACTCACGCAGTGGTAGTTAGTGCTGTTGGAATCCGGGGTGTATGATACCATCAGACCTAACCGTAGTAACAGTCAACACCTGAGCTTCGAGATTTCAGCAATACGATAATCCCATGAGGCTTATTCTAAAATAAGTAATATCTCCCTCTTACTGCTTTGGCCTATTTCTCAGCATTCAGAGCCATTATTTAGCCCCTGGAGTTTATTATGTCTCTGAGCTAGACGAAGAGTGAAGAAAACTTTGCATCAGCTGAGCATTCTCTTACATATGCTGCTGTATGGCTGTGTCTGAAAGAAGCAGCTGCTAGAATTGGAATTGTCCACTAGGCTGTGGAATTGGGAGTTCCTGGAGGAAAACTGGCTGTACAGCCAAGGCTAGGGTAAAGCAAGGGAGAAACCCAGGGCACAAAGTATAAGGAGGTACCCAGTCTTGGGGCTGACCCTGCACTTACATGAATCTGAGAGTGATACGTCCTTCAATTTTGCCTCACTCGCCTATAATAATGACACAGAGCCACATGCATCTATGTGATTTTCTTTGCCACAGATTCCAGCTGCATGTGACAGGCTAAAGCTAAAACACATGGTTTACAGGATTTGGAGAAAACATGAAATGATGACCCTATCCATTGATCTGTGAAAGCTTGCTTCCGGAGCCTTCCTCCTTTGGGCTAGTTTCCTCTCATTCAGCCTTCATAGAGCATCTCCAAGGTGCTTCGGATACAGCAGTGAGCAAGGCAGCTCTCTCTCATGCAAGTTACATTCATGCCTGGGAGTGGGGCAGACAATAAACACGTAAACACCCAATGTGCTGTGGCAGTTCTCCTTTTCTTCCCTCCAGGCACATGGTGGGATTACACTTCTCCCCCTCACTTAGAGGTAGGTGTGGCCAGATGACTTGCTTCAGTAAATGGAATATGAGCAGAAGTAGTGTGTGTCACCTCTAGGCAGAGACATTGTCTTGCCCCTTTCCCCCACACCTCCTGCAGGAATCAGCAGTGCTTCAGGTGGTGGAAGTGCCATCACCTGGGCCCAGAGTGAGGGATGTGAACAGGTGCTCCGTGATGGACATGGAGTGTGTGAGAGGGATGAGCCAGTAGTTGTTGATAAATGTTTAACAGCCAGCTCTCCAAGGGAGAAGGGCAACGTGTGTGTGCACACATGTATGTGTTTACTTCTAAAGGATGCAATTGACAAATAATAAAACATACAGTATTCTACACTGAAATTGCTATAGAATGCTTTGGTTTATTTTTTGCTGGTCTTGTATCCGTAATCAGCCTATGGTTCCTGTTCACAAAGGGCTGTAATTCCAACCTGTATGTTGGCTGATATGTTCATTTATGTTAACAAATAAGATGAAACAATAAAGACATACGTAACAACTTCACTCATCCATCCATGGTGTGAGTGACTTCTTTGTTGAATTGGGGGTAAGTTTTTAGTACTAGAGAAATTCTGCCTCAATTTTTTTTGTGCTGTTCGCTCACAGTGTAACAGCTGCAGACATGGCACACTTGTAGGTTTCATCTGCATCGTAAAATATTTCCCCCATTACTTTCATAAGTCTAGACAAGCACTAAAAAAAAATAAATCAAACCCTGATTTGTAGCATTTACTGATTTCAGCAGTGTGTAAATACTCTCAACATGTTTGATTTCAGTATGCATCACCAGATGAGGAATTAGGTAGACATGCATAGTAGCATGTCATTATATAATACTGTATTTCCACCATGCAGATACAATAGACATAACATCAAGTGCATAGACAATAGTATGTAATAATAATAAAACGTTTCATATATTAATTATAGTAAAATAAGTAGTAATATAATCAAGAAGGGATGCATTTTGAGTATTTATTGCCTTTGGTTTTAATATAATTTAGTTAATTATAACTTTTATATAATTTAGCTTTTTATAAATTATATATGTCTGTGTAACAACTGGCTCTCAGATTTCCTGAAAAGATAGCAGTTGGCTCTCTGGAGCCACTACAAGCTGGCTCCAGCATATCACTGTAAAACCCTTTATATTATAAACCACTTAAGTTTGGGATTTGTAACCTTACCATTATTTAGCGTATCATGGCTAACTCAGAGAATGGTAAGTGCAGAAGAGAACAATACATCCAGGTGAGGGGGTTATGGGTATTATTTTATATAGGGCAGTCAGAGTAGTACTCTGAAAAGGTGACATTTGCGCAGTGACCTGAAACAAGTAAGGAACTGAACTATGTAAATATCTGAAGGAAGATATTTTCAGTCAGAGAGAACAGCATGTGCAGAGGTCCTGAGGCAGGAACTTCACTAGTGTCTTGGAGGAAGAACAAGAGCCTAGTGTGGCTGGAACAGAAAGCAAGAGATGGGTGGGGCAGAGAGTGAAGAAATAGGAGAGGACTCACAAGTATCTATGAGCTAGATCGCATAGGCTCTTTAGACTATTGTTAGAATTTTGCCTTTTCTTCAAGTGGGATGGAAAGCCAAGGGATGTTTTTGGCCAGAAGCTTGACATGACTTGAGTATTAAAATGAGCACTCTGCCATCTGGGTGGTTAACAGATTACAGGGGGGGCAAGAGCAGATGTAAGGATACCAGTGAGGAGGCGATGATCCAGAGGGGGACAGGATGATGTGCTTGCAGCAAGCTGCTTCTCATGGAAGGGTGAGCAGTGGCCAGCTCTGGACATGTACTGAAGGTAAAGCCTGCAAGAGTGGATAATAGATTGAATGTGGGGTTTTAAAGAGGAATCACCGATGACTTCCAGATTTTGAGTCCACACATTTGAAAGGATGGAGTTGCCGTTTACTTTCTAAAGGAGTGCAGGAGAAACAGATTTGGACAATAGAATGTTTGTCTCTGGACACTTTAAGTCAGATATCTGTGAACACCTGAGCAGAGAGTTTGAGTAGGCCAAAGTTTGAGAGATCCAGACTGAAGATTCACGTAGGAGCTGTCCACATAGTGCTTGTACTTCAAACTCTGGGACTTGGAGAGATCACCATGAGATCTCGCAAAGTATACAGATTAAAGAGAGAAAAGAACTAAGCATGGGACCCAGAAAGGAAAAGGCACAAGCAGTTCCATCTCAAGGAGAATTGTCAGAAATTCCTACTACACGATTTGCACCCTCATCTTGGAGGACAAGTTCAGGAGAGGCAGTGACTTGGTGTCTCCTTTCCAGGGTAACCCCTTTCCCAGTCCCTTAACAGATCTTGCATCTACATGTCCTGTTGACTGGAAGGCATGGGTATACTCTGGAGTCTAGAAAATAAATTTGACTTGTAGCTAGAAAAAGATTTCCTGGGATCCATGTCACCCTGGGTGTTTCCATGATCACTGTTACTCTGGTGAGTGCTCCCCCATTGCTTTCCAGGCCCTCACATCCCCTTCACTGGACTTAACGCTAGTGCTACTGGGGCAAGCAGAGTAGGGTGCCTCTTAGTGTTGGAGTGGAGAGTCACCCTAGCATTGCCAGTGAAAGCAAGGTACCTACACATCCCCTCCAGGTGAAGGTCTCATATACGCTGAGCTTGGATGGTAGAAGCTAGATGAAGGGAGCCTGCATTAGATTGTACCTGCTGGCCTCCAATTCACTGCCCTCACTCTGGACAGAATGACCTGTGCAGAATGGGAATCTCATGCCATTTCTGGCTGCCCCCAACAAGATCTTCAATGGCTCCCAATGACCCTCAGGAGAGAATGCAGGCTTTTTAACAAGGCTAACACCACCCATCTTGGTC
The DNA here is from genome assembly GCA_036589455.1 of Ateles fusciceps. NCBI lineage: Eukaryota > Metazoa > Chordata > Mammalia > Primates > Atelidae > Ateles > Ateles fusciceps. Next base: position 1,828,051 of record JAZHEH010000579.1, on the reverse strand, counting down.
AGGTCTTGCTTACTGCTCCAGCCCAGTTCTAGTACCCCTAAAACTTGTACCTATGCTCCAGCCCTGCTGAACTACTGTGGGTTCCAAAATGATCCACATTCTCTCCCACCTCCTTGAGTTTACACGAATTATGTTTCATTTTGCTTCAATGCCTGGAATTGTTAAACACATTTGACTATATTCTAAAGATGAACACAGTTTATGGTAGCTTTTTTTTTTCATGTTTTAGCCTTTTATTTTGAGACAATTTTTTACTCACAGAATATTTATTTGCAAAAATAGTACAGAATTCCCATATACCTTTCATCCACCTTACCCTGTTAACATCTTACATAACTATATTATTAATGAGCAAAACTAGAAAGTTAACATTGATACAATTACACTAACTAAATTACCAGATTTCAAATATCACCAGTGTTTTCACTAGTGTCCATTTTCTGTTCTAGGATACAATTCAGAGTACCATATTGTGTTTAGATATCACATTTCTTTAATCTCCAGTTTGTGACAGTTACTGAGACTTTTTCATTAATGGTGTTTCCTGAGCAGAGCTCAGTTGGCTGGGTCCAGACTAGACTGGGGTAAAGGAAGCACAGGCATTTCGTCTGACCACAGACCCAGGAAGGCATGGGGATTCTTATGTTCCTGACACATTTTTGTGGGAGTCCATATGTGCTGTCATCTCAAGGCGTAAGTCAGGGGTGGCTGGCTGACAACTGGAACTCTTCGGAAGGGGGTCATATGGTCTTGGGAGGAGCAGGGTGATGCTCATGGGGTGTGGGACCAGTAGTAGTGGAAGCAGAGATTCTTAGGGACACCAGGCTAGAGGTTGGCATGCTATTCAGGAAAATATTCTCCCAGGCATGGCAACACATGTCCAATACTTTGCACCATGCTCTTGATTCATTGAATATTCCTGGAAACTTGTAGAAGCTCCATGGGGTGTGGCAGCATGCACCTCTGTGCTAGGGCAATCACCGTGGCATAGCTTGTATGCCGAGACTAAGCATTAGGGTTTATTTACTTTTGCCATTTCCCTACCAATCTGACTTGTTCTCAAATAATGCTAAGGAAAGAAAGGTAGGGTGAAACACAGCTGCTTTCTCTATTAGATGTGTCATGTAATAAAAGATTCTAAAGGATGGAAAAGGGGGTAGAGGTACATCCATGCAGAGAAAGCGCAGCTCCATTCCTCTCCTCCCTCCTAAATTATTCTGCCAGGTTCTAGGATTCCCATAAGACAATCCACAAACTTCCCTATGTTTTCAGCTTCCCTGTCAATGTGTCTGCATCATCTTTCCTTACTTGGTCTCCTCTTCTCCAGACACTGATTCCTGGACCCTTCTCCTTATTCGGCACCCTGAGTGCCCCGGGATCTGGGTGCAGGGGCTGTGTCTTACTTGCTCCTGATTGTCACCCCCAGACTATCATTCCTTCACCTCATTGCCAGGCTGATATTCCACTGAGGCTCATGCCATTGGGTCCTCTAGGCTGTCACTGCCAAGTGCAGAATCCTGAATATGCACTTACTCATGAAGACTTTAACCTTTAGCCCATGGCCCTCCTCTTTCCTGGAGGTCCACCATCATCCTCAGTGACTTCAGTACATTATATGGGCACCCCCTCCAACACATAGTCCCGAAGCTTGACCTCCTCATCTCCAATGATCTTCCTCTTCATTCCACTTAAGGCGCCTTTTCTCTTAGCCAAACGCTGGGCTGATCATTACTCCAGCCATGCCATTCACCTAAGTCACAGTAGAGTCCCCCATTCCCCAACACCCCCTTGGATCCATCTAGCTCACTCACCCAACTACTCTCATACGTCAGTTCTTTGTCCATGCTCAGGCCCCTAGTTATTGACTCCCAGGTTTTCCTCTATTTGCCATATCCTCCCTTCACCTCCCTCCATATCCAGCTTCAATTCCCTGGTCTGGCACGGCAGCCACACAGTCAGTGATATCAGGAACTTCCTTGCCTCGATGCTCTCATGTTGCATATGTCCTGTAGAACTCTAGTCCTGGAAAATCACCTGACTGCCATCTCTTTACTTACACCTGGTCAGCTAGGTGCTATTCGAGAGAAACCACATGACCAGGCTCATTAGTAGCAATATTGAACGTCACTCTCCACAAGGTCCTCAGCACTGCCTGGCAGTCCTACTGACATTTCTCAGCAACTCATTCAGTTCTCCTCTACAAAAATGTCTTCACTTTCTCAAACCAGTTCGTCCCTCAGCCACCTTTTTCATCTCAGCTAGCAGTCTTCCTTTTCTTCCTGTAAGGAAAAAGCAAAGTCACCAGAAAGGAACGGCCTTCATTACCGACACCAAATCTACACATCTACCTGAATTCAGGTCGCCCCTTCTTCCTCTGCCCCTGTTATAACAGAAGCAGTATCTCCCCTTTATAAAGCCAATTCCTTTCCCTGGGCCCTGGCCTTTGTCTTCTACTTTAGTGAGTTCCTTCTCATCCTTTCCATATCCCTTCCAAGGTTTATTGAGCACCTTGCCAAGGCCAGGAGCTGTTGTAGGCGCTGAGGAAGCAAAGACCACCCTCATAGAGCTTACGTTCTAAGTAACTATATACAGTAAACCAATGATGACAAGTGCTGCAAAAAGGCAGACACATATGAGACAAAGGGCTAACTCAGGAGGAGGAGCTGCCATTTTACATGGGACAATTAGGGAAGACTTCTCTGAAGAGGCATTTAAGCCAACACCTAAAATCACAAGGGAGCTTGTGTTCCAAGTACTTAGCGACCTTCTCTGCTGGCTCCTTCAAACACGTGTGGTAGGTAAGACTCTCAATGAATATGAAGTGCTGTTTTTTCCACATTGAACTTAACTTCTTCTTCAACCTGCCATTCTATGCAGTGGTAGAAATTTAATCTCCATCAAATTAGGGTCTGTCTCATCCTCAACCCTCTTAATATTGCAGATAAGATGCCTTAATGACCTCTCCAAGCCCATCTCACTGTTCTCCCTTCACACTCTACATGCTCTACATAGTGAAATGATGGTATTTCCTGGGCTATGCCAGGCACTTTCTCATCTCTGTGTTTCCACAGGCGCAAACGCTTCTTGTTTTCCCTGGAAGTCCCTCTAGCACCCTCCAATGCCTGCATCAATCCTTGACTTTTACTCCATCCTTAGGTCTTAGCTCAAATATCTTAGTTCAAAGGTCAGATAAGCCTTTCCTGTCACCTGATCCAGGTCGCATTCTGCTGTTCTGTGTTCTGTCGAGGGCCAATATACAGCTGGCCTGTGCCAGTGTGGTTGTATCAGGTTATTAAAATATTGAAATGCTTCTTTGCTGTTATAAGTAGCTGCTGTCACCACAGTCCCTCACAGAGGAATTTGTAGGTGGCTCTACCTCGTCTAGAAAGGATCTCCAGGACTTTGCTCCAATGCTGTGGCTGGTGTTCACAGAATATAGTATGTAAATATTTTTAACTCATTCTAAGACCACATGCTTTGTTTAATCTCTGATTTGTTTCTCTTTCTCATTGACCTCTGAACTCTAGGGCAAGTTCTGTATCTGTCTTCATCACCACTTTATCTCAGCATTGCATACAGCACCTACCACAAAGTCAGGACTTGATATTTATCATTCTCAGGAATGACAGAGTGCATGAGTGACGTGATTACACATACATACCAGCCATGGTGACCTGCCCATGTTCATCTGTGCATGCGTCTGTGTGTGTGCAAACAGGGTCTACAGCTGGCTAAGAAGATGCCTTTGACAGCCACACAGCAGTGTCCACTGCCCAGTACCCTGGAGGAAGTCCACACGTCCAGCCACAGGCTCACATGTGCCTAGAGAGGTTCTCTGCTCTGCTGCCCAGCCCCTGGTCATGGGTCACCACCTCCCCCTTCCTCCAGGCTGGTGGCAATGTCCAGCCAGTGAGCAGAACCTTCAAGATGGGGGAAGAGCTGGGAAGACTTGCGTTAGAGGACCCTGTAAAACAGAAGCATTGCTACCGGGTCTACCTGTGTCTCTCTCAAAGCTGTGGTTGTCTAAGGCCCAAGGCGGACCATGCGAAGCCTTGGAGCCTCCTTCCTTGGAGTCTCCTCTCTAAGGGGCAAATCTCTGAGCTGAAAGGCGGAGAAAGCGCAAACAGGAGGCAGGGTGTGATCTAGGAAGGGTCTGCTGGTCCCCAGGTCTAGGTGTCAGCGACCAGGGACAGTGCTGTGCTGTTTCTCTTCCTGAGCAGCTGAGAGCATGATAACCCACAGAGTTCTATCTGTTTAGAGTGCTTCCCATGGGGATGGTCATCCACCGTCTGTTGGAAAGGTGGCTGTGAGCATGAGGAGCCAGGCTTGGAAGATCGCTCATGCCAACAGGTGATGAATCTTCCCTAGGGAGTCTCAGTTTGGAATGCAGAAATTAGCCCACAAGTCCTTCTGTACTCCATGTCCTGATGCTGAACGAGGAAAGAAAGCCTGTACTCTGAGACCTGGAGAGGGTCTGTCATGGGCAGGCCCAGGCTGGGACCCAGCAGCAGCTCTCCTCCCCACCACACTTGGCCAAGCTCCTCCATCATTCCCTACACCACCCTCTGAGTCTCCCCGAGGCACTGTTTAAACTGCACATCCATGGACCTCAGCCTCAGAGACCCACACCTTGGCTATGGCATGGGACCTGGAAGCCATACCACAGTGTGATGACTCGGGTCTGGGCAGGAACATTCCATTGCATGTGGTCTTTAGACAGCACATGGAGAAACACCGGCATGTGTGCGGCTGGGGAACATCTCCACCATGAAACACCTGGCCTGAGGTCCTAGCACCATCCAACTGAGGGCTGGGGAGACCCCCTCCAGGAGTTTCTGCGGTTCCATGCAGACAGACAGGAAATGCTGTAGACACAGCTATGTGTCTGGACATCAGCAAGACACTTCCCAAAACTCAACACACTTCACCACACACACTGGACGGCAGTTAGCACCCCAAAGGAGCTCAGCTCAGCTGTGTGGGGGAACAGCAGCTGAGATGACGTAATGCCACAGGGACAGATGGAAACTCCTGCACACGCTCAGAAAACCCAACCGTGAAAGTGCACACTGACGGCAGTGGGGCTCAGCAGCAGAGAATATTTTAAATTGAAAAAAAAAACAAAAACGACTCTGGGGTCTAAATGGACTATAAACTCAATATGAGAGATGATGCACTGCAGATGCTTAAAAATACTTGTGATTTGGAAACTGACCGTTTGATTTATGTATATTTAACACTTCTATAACACTATATCTGGCCATGCTCTAGGCACTCTATATTTATTCATTTAGCACTTAGAATAATTCTGAGGTAGATACTATTATTAATCCCACCTTACAGATGAAGAAACCATGGCAAGAGAGTTTTGATCACTTGCTGAGAGTCACAGAGCTAGGAATAAGCAGAGACAGGATTTGAACCCAGTCATGAGGTCTCCACAGGGAGCAATGTGTAAGCCAGCACTCTGCCCCACTGTGGTGCAGCCTCCAGCTCCCCTGCTATACCCAAGGAGAAGTGGTGGCCAGGGGGCCCGTCCAGGGCAGAAGCACTGGAGGCTGAAGGAACTCATAGCCATGTCTGGGGAGGAGCGTGTAGAGGAGTTGGGTATGTTTAACTTGGGGGAAGAAACCGTGAAAGCAGGTGGGAGGGTGGAGGAGAACACAGACTTGGAACAGCTGTCTTCACGTTTAGAAGGGCTGTTATTTGGAATAGACGGTGGACTTAATATTTAATACTCCTGAGGGCTCAAGTAGAACAAACATTGTAGGGAAATCTGTTTTTATGCACATGAAAAGCAAACCATTCTGTCTCTTGGAGTGACCCTAAAAGTGGACAGTCAGTGCCCTTAAGCAGAGGCCAGGCAACCACTCTTCAGGCCTGGGGAGAGGAGACTGATGCATCGATGCACAGACAACCCTGTTCCGATTCTAGATGCCTTTGATAGCAACAGCCCTGATCTCCCACTGAGACCTGGAGCACTGAAGGCAGAGGAGGCAAATGGTCAACACAATCACAGCCATTGTTCCAGGTCACCTTCCAAGCACAGGCAGAGAGCTGAGTTGGCAAAGGTCAGAATGCACAAAGGGGCTGGAGCACTCAGGACATGGCATGCTGAGGAGCAGGAGGAGCCTAAAGAGGGAGGGGGAGACTTTCCAGCGGCAGAGCCTACCTGCCCTTACCCTCATTTTGCCCTCAGGGAAGACTCAAGTCCAAGCACACTCCAAGATAAGAGAATGTGGCATTTTTAGTTACTCATGAGTTCAGTATTTAATAAGGTGAAATGTTTACTGAGCACCTACTATGTCAGCACATACGCAACGTGGGTGCAGTGATGAATACGTCCCTGTCCTGATGGAACTCAAGGTTCAGCACACTGGAAAGATCACAGGCTCCAAAAAGCAACGTATCTCGCATTGGAATCTAAGCTCTGGTGCTTCCAAGTTGTGTGACACGGACAAAGTGTTTAAACTCTCTGAGTATGCTTACTTCATCTCTACAACGAGAATTCCTAGTTCATAGAAGTGTTTGAAGTTTCAAGAGGCCCTGTCCTTGGCATGTGAAACATCAGCATTAGTATTTATATTAGCCTGGGTTCTTAGCGGCAAGCATCCCAACCAATTCCGGCTGATTAAACAAAACAAGGAGTATATTGAAAGGACATTGAGTGATTCACACCATTGTGGGAGGCCAGGAGAACAAGCATTAAGGCCAAGCTTTCAAAAGCAGTGTCTGTTACAATGCTGAGCAATCAGTCTTATTGGAAAGCCACTGCCGTCCATGCCCCTCCCCCTCCCCCGCAATACCACCTCTGGATCAAGAGCTTGACCCTCCAACTGCTACAACCAACTGCCCCTCCCCACCCCTGCCCCACGAGAGAAAGCCGGACGCCTCTGCAACCATCTTTGCCAGCAAAACGGGTACAGGAAAGAACCTCTCTTCTCCTTCAGTCTCACCTCCGGACTGAAGGCTCACATCAGTGAGTCTGTTGTGGAGCCTGGGTCTCACCGATGTCAGTGATGTAAAGCCTGGGAATGGAGGTCTCACCCTTCAACCATGGGGAGCTGGGACTCCAAAAGCCACAACATCCTCCAAGTAGAGCAACGACGTTGGGCAAGTGCTAGGCAACATGGCAAATGTCCACTGGAGTCCCTGGCCCCACCTGCTCACCAAATACACACCCAACCTCTTGCCAGCCCTGCAAACCCTTGGTGGAGATGCCCAGACTGACCAAAAGCCTCCCTTTCCCCTCCTTGTGACCCTGGCACAGCACTGAAGTCCTTTATATGCATCTAACCACACGTGAGTGCCCCCAGCCCCAGCGTTAGGGACAGAATTCGGTTATGCACAGATGTAGGATCCCTGAGGCTCTCAGGGGATATCCAGATGAGCGGCTGGCACTGGCTGGGAAGGGCAGAGTGGGCTAAGGCTGCCACCAAGTGGCCGTGCCGAGAACCACAGGAAACCCGGCTTTCCCCCAACCTGTCCACCCAAACGGAAAGCCACCACTTCCCGCTGGGGCCTGAAAATGAAGGCTCCTCCCCTTTGCTCCACAATTGAGCTGTCCACATCTGCTGGACTCCAAAGGAGATAATGAAATCTAGCATTGAGGTGCTATCCTACAGCTTATAAATTGCTTCATAGAGTAAGAATAAGTACATGATAATATTAATTATTGTTGCAACAACTTGCATTAATTGAGGGCTTGCTGCATGCCACAAACTTTAAAATATCATCTCTTAATCCTCACAACAAGTCTGTAGCAAACAAATGCATTTGCCCAGCGGATATCCATTTTCCTTCCTTCTCTTAACAGCACTTCTATTTTATGTTCCTTCCACTCCTAGGACTTCCGTGGAAATGACTGGCAAGAAAGCAGCTCCGCTGGAACTCATAGGAAGAGAAGTCTTGGGCTTCCAGGTGCCAGCCCGAGGGAGGGGAAAGGCTGCCTGAGGCTGAAACCAACACACAGGAAGCAGAGCAGATCTCAGCAGCATTGGAGTCTGCAGACCAGCCGTGCCTGAAAAATGCCTGGGCTTTTCAATTCCCTGAACCAATATATTTCCCTTTACTGAAGTCGATCTGTGTGGAATTTATTTTACTTGAAATTTAAAAACAAATACTATTAATTGCTATGTAATTAGCACGTGGAAGTAGCCTATTGTAAGTAGCAGATCCAAAAATAGAGAATTGTATGTGAAGGTCGGGGGGCATTTATTCGTTACCATGTGCCCCTCCATGTTTGCTGTAAACTGGATGTTGTTATTTACAATTCATTTGTTGAACTCCTAACCCACAAGGGCCTTTGGAAGGTGATTAGGTCATGAGGGTGAAGCCCTTGTTTAATGCCCTCATGAAAGAGACCGCAGAGAACTCACTCGCCCATTCCGCCATGTGAAGACACAGTGAGAAGAAGGTCTATGACCCAGGAAGTGGGCCCTCGCAGACACCATTTACTAGCTCCTTGATCTTGGATTTCCAGCCTTCCCAACTGTGAGAAATACATTTCTGTTGTTTATCAGCCACCCAGTCTATGGATTTTATCCTGAATGGATTAAGACACTGCTCTAGGCGCTAGAGATTCAGCCGGCACCAAAATGGATGTGACTCATGCTCCTGAGCTAACTTCCTGACAGAGAATGCCACCATAAACCATTGAGAATGCAGCAGCTCTGCAGAGTACTGAGCACAGTGATGGGATACGGTGAGGCCATGTGTCTTCTTGAGGTTGCATGGGCAGGGGCCAGTGCAATGAGAACGTGCTCGTCGACATGTTTGCTGGCAGCCACGTTTCCTAGACTCCCTTGTTTGTATGGTTCCAGTTAGAATTAGACAAAGGAAGAACTCACGTGTGATTTGAAGGTAGAAGGACATGGTGTCCATCATGCTTTTAAGGAATTGTCATAGTCTCCTGCAGTGACAGAGAAATGTGGAGGTGCTCAGGAGTCCTGCACGTCTTTGCTCTCCTCCACTCAAGTTCAGCTAATCATCAGCGTCCTTCTGACCAAGCTCAACCTCAGGTCCGTTACCAGATAGGTGGCCATGGGACACACAGAGATCATAGCCTCCTGTGAACCTCTTTATGAAATTCCCCTTCACACATACGTGGGGTGGCTCAGGTGAGGGAGGAAGCAGCAGCCATGGAAAGAGAACAAGTTCAAGACCTGTGTTGGAAGTAGGCTTGGCAAGACTTGGGTGGAAGATGTGGCCAAAAAGGGAATTCAGATGTCTCCTAGGCTTTCTCTTAAGCAAGAAAGTGAATGTTTGAGGCCATTTATTGAGACAGGAAAGAGCTTACCTAGGATTGGAAACAAGAATTCTACTTTGGCCATTGTAGTAGGTTAAAAAAAAAAAAGACACAATATCGTGGTAGATTGGGGGAAAAAAGCTGGCCACACACACACTTACACAAATGTCTGCAGCAACTCTCAATCAAAATCATAAACTTACATAAAAAGTGCAAATGCAATGCAAAGATGTTTCTTTTTCTAGAAATTCACTTGAAAGTAAATTTTTGACTGGATGCTTCATCACCAGTGAATATTGTACTATTTCTTACAAGCAAGGACCTTCTCTCCCCTTCATAGTCAGGATCAAAATCAATGTCAAGAAATTAACATGGATACAATTCTATTATTTAAGCTGCAGTTCTCATTCAAATTTCTCGTTGTTCCTCTGATGATCTTAACGTAGAAGAAAAATAATCTTTGTGTGTCCAACATTCACCCCAGAAACACACCATTTTTTTTTAGTTTCATGCCTCTCTAGTCTTCACCAAGCTGGAAGATTGTCATGATCTTGACATTTTTGAAGAGTGCAGGCCATTTGTTTGTAGAATGTCCCTCAATTTTAGTTTGTCTGAAATTTTCTCACAATGAAATTCAGGTGCTGCTCTTTCACAGGAGTGCCATGGAGCGGGTTCTGTTACCCTGGCTGCATCTTACAAAGTGGCCTGTGATTTCCAGCCTCCTGTGTCCAGTTGGATCATTTCATTAAGGTGGTGTCTGCCAGGCTTTTTTGCTGTGATGTCACTCTTTTCCCCTCTTTGTAGTTAAAAAGCATTTGTTCATTGTTGTAGTATTAACATTAATTGAGGGCATGCTGTGTGTGGAGGGACCTTAAAACTTTGTAAATATCCCATGCCCCATCAAACTTTCAATTGGTTGTTTATCTGAAATGATATAGACTAGACTAGTGGTTTTCTCATTTTCAGTGGATTCTGTTAGTTTCATTATTTATTTTGATGTTGAAATTGTCCCTGATCCAGTCACTCAGTGGGAGCCCATTCAGTCTGGTTTCTGTATCTTTTTTACATGACCTTATCATTCTTTGAGCACTTCATTCTTTTCTGACACAACAGAATGTTACATTCTCATCTTGTCCTTTCTCTGCTTCAGCCCCGGAAGCAGCCATTTCTCCACGAAGCCTAAGTTTCAAGAGATGCTTGAACTGTAGTGTACTGGTGGCTCCCAGGGCTTCTCAGTGGACACACACACATTTGCTTTTGTGCATGCACAAGAACATGCATGTACCTTCCTCTTCCTTTCTTTTCTCCATTGCCAACTGTCCTTTCCAGTCCACCTCACCATGTGAACACCCTCCTCACCCTGTGTGGCGTTTAATGTCCCATGCCAGGCTACGCCACTCCTCTATGGGAACACCCTTCTCCCAAAGCAGGACTACTTCCTGCCATACCTTCATCACTCTGCAGAAGCTCTGATACCCTGCACAGGGCCATCTTTCTGCCTAGATGCCTTTCCCCCTCCCTCAGGCTCTGATGGCCCACACCAACCCTCCTCCTGACACCATGCTGCATGGGCACTCTTCAGCCTCCTTCTGCCCTGACACTCTGTGCCAGGCCACCCCACACCTCGAATGGGTGCCCTCGCATACCGTTTGTGCTGCAATTTCCACAGACAGATTTTCCTCCTCCATCTTACCGCCCCCTCCGCCCACACCTTCCTCACTGGGGCACTGCTTCACTCCTCCCAGCCGCATGTCCCTGGGAATGTTTTCTCACCCTATTTGGCCTCAGACACCCTGCATTGGGCTTCAACAGTCTGCCTACCTCTAATGGCTTTAGCACTGAACTATTCAGGAAGAGAGGTGATGGGTAAAAGTCCTTCTGAAGTTTTAAGAAAGCTATTTTACTAGAGAAACTTCAAGTCTAAAAAAAAATGGTTTGTGATTGCTGAAGCCCTAGGCCAATGTAGATTCCCTCACTCCAGTGCCACGGTTGCCCCCACCCATACCAATAGGAAATAAGCAGCTAATGTGGGGCACAGACCCAGAAAGGAGGAGTTCTTCAATGCCTTTCTCAGAAGAGGGCAAGGAGCAGAAGTGACAAGGGGTGGCATTCCAGAGAGTGTGACAGGGCATCTGAATATCTGGAACTTTGCTGCATAGAAAGAGCATCCTTGAGAATGAAGCCAGCAGAGAACAGCAGGGTCGAGCAGTGGTGGCATAACCTCAGCCCTGATGATACCATTCGAGACCAAGAATCTGACTACAACCAAAGCCAGATACAATTCCAGGACGTTCAATTCATTAACAAGCCAATAAACTCCTTTCTTGTCTGTCTTTTTAAGACACAAGGTCTTGCTATGTTGCCCAGGCTGGACTCGAGCTCCTGGGCTCAAGCGATCCTCCTGCCTCAGCCTCCCGAGTATCTGGGATCACAGGTGTGTGCCATCATGCCCAGCTAATTCCTTTTTTAGGTTTAAGTGAGTTTGCAATGGATCTGTTACTTTCATTAAAAGAGATCTAGTACTCATTCCTTGGTGAGCAAATTTTCGCCATTTTACAGATGAGGAAACTAAGACTCAAAGAGGTTAAGTGACTTGCCTAACATCAAATGAATGATGTGATGGTTAGTTTTATGGGTCAATTCAGCTAGGCTCTAGTACCCAGTTATTTAATCAAACACTGACCTAGGCGTTTCTGTGAAGGCATTTAGTAGATGAGGTTAACATCTGTCACCAATTTGCTTTAGGTAAAGGGTATTACCCTCATCCAGTCAGTTGAAAGGCATTAAGAATAAAAACTGAGGTTTCCTGAAGAAGAAAAAAATTCTGCCTCAAGACCGCCTCAGCCTCTACCTGAGTTTCCAGCCTGCTGACCCACTCTGTGGATTTTGGACTTGCCAGCACCCACAACTATGTGAGCCAATTCCTTAAAATGTACCTTTTATAGATATATAGATACATGGCATATTATTTGTCCATCTGTATGCTGCTGATAAAGACTGGATACTTTATAAAGGAAAAGAAGTTTAATGGACTCACAGTTCCATGGGCTGGGGAGGCCTCACAATCATGGCAAAAGGCAAAAGGTACATCTTACATGGTGAGAGGCAAGAGAGAATGAGTACCAAGCGAAAGGGGAAACCCCTGATAAACCCATCAGATCTCATGAGACTTATTCACTACCATGAGAATACTATGGGGGAAACCGACTCCTGATTCAATTATCTCCCATCAGGTCCCTCCCACAATACATGGGAATTATGGGAGCTATAGTTTAAGATGAGATTTGGGTGGGGACACAGACAAACCATATCACATGGATAGATGGATGGATGGATAGACAGATAGATAGATGATAGATAGATAGATGATAGATTCTATTCTATTGGTTTTCTCTGAAGAGCCCTGATACAGATGGGACATGGCAGAACTAGAACTTGAATCCACATTTATCTTACTCTAAGCCCACATCTCTTTATTTTTCACAGTGAAAGCTGGCTTAAGAGGAAGAGACACATATGTGTATCCTATTGCCATGGGATCCCAGAAATATGCTGATAACTTCACATCTTTATCCTCACCCTAAATGGTTCTTCCAAAGTCTGGATGGACAACGTTTCCCCAGTATGATGAATTCAACCCACCAAAGCTCTTCATTATCCCTTTCTTCATCCCTCCTCCTCCAACTCCTCCTCTTCTTCTTCCTGTGTTACCAATCACAGAGAAGGGCAGTGCCATCCCCTCGTTTTCCTAAGCTGAACAGCTGGCATTGTCATCAGAATCCTTCCTTTCTCTCACTCCCCATTTCCAATTTTTCAATGTTTTCTATTGATTTTCTCTACTGAACATCTCTTGTATTCATCTCCCCCTTTCCAACCCACAGCTGCTGACTTTGTTTCTCAATGCCTCCCATCTGTGCTTTGCAATTGTACACACTTCCTTGCCCATAGACAAAGGCCTGGTGGCCGAGCACTGGCCACAACACTAAGAAGTCAGCAAGTGAGAGTTGAGTAAAGGACATGCGTGTATAGTCTGTGGAGTTGTCTCAACAAGGAATTGCACAGTCCAAGTCTACATCGATGCTCTGAGGCAGAGAGGCAGAGACAAGGGATGGGGGTGTACAGGCAGCGAGGACCAGTCCAGGGAGACTCAAGGCGGAAGGTCTGAGGTCCTTCCTCTGTCCATAGCCAGAGAACCTCCACCTCGTCCTGGTTCTTTCTTATCTTCCTGTGGTGAGAATACTATACTGTGATTCACCTGCTTAGAACACATCAGTTGTTAACCTTCACCTACAAGACAAAATCTAAATCCTTGGAATGTCCCCTCTGCCTCCCTCTGTGCCTCACTGAGTGCAACTTCCCCTTGTATTATTCACTCTCAACAAGATGGAACTACTGATGGTTTCCTGATAACACTGTGTGCCTGCACACCTGCTCTTCCCCTCTCCTATGCTTGTGTCACACACTGAAGCATGTATGCCATCTCACGTTCTCAGCAGGGAAGCTTACAGCAGAGGCAAGGTCTGAGTCCTGAATGCAAGCTCCTGGAGATAAACTCAGCACTATTAGTGGAGCACAGCAGGAGAAAGGCTGGCCTCACCAGGCAACTGCCTGGAAGCTAAGTAAGGGCTATCCCCACTGGCTTTCCTCTACTTCCCTGGTGACAGGGGCAGCCATAATCCCCTCTGGAACATGACTCCATTGACTTAAGAACCACTCCACCACCATTTCTCATAGTAGCCTGGGCAAGCCCTGCCCAAGGAGAGTCTGAGCTCAGATGGGCCTAACCCTGCCCCAACCTGTTGGTATTTCTCTACCAACCCGGTAGCCAATCACAAAAGAAATAAACTCTTGGGAGATTTATGGCCCCGCCCATCACCTGAGAAACACAAATACTTATCCTGCCTAAGGTCTGGCAAGCTTATATCCCCCTTCTACTATCACAGCTGATGCTCTTAAAAGCACCTCCTGGCTGGAGGTCAACCAACTCCAGACATCACAACAACTCAAGACAGAATAACCCAGCTCCAAGGAAAGACAAAACAACAGCTAATTCCACTGCCTGCAACAGCCTGGCTAATCAGTGGTCCTGAATCTGTCCCCATGACAACTTCAATGCTAGCATAACTAACATTTGAGAAAGCCAGCGGCCGGGCACGGTGGCTCACACCTGTAATACCAGCACTTTGGGAGACTGAGGTGGGCGGATCACCTGAGGTCAGGAGTTTGAGACCAGCCTGACCAACACGGAGAAACCTCATCTCTACTAAAACTACAAAATTAGTAGGGCATGGTGCGCATGCCTGTAATCCCAGCTACTCGGGAGCCTGAGGCAGGAGAATCACTTGAACCTGGGAGGCAAAGATTGTGGTGAGCTGAGATCGCCCCGCTGCACTCCAGTCTGAGCAATAAGAGCAAAACTTTGTCTCAAAAACCAAAAAAGAAAAAAAGAAGAGAAAGACAGCACACTAAACTCATCTACAATCAAGGACTCTCACAGAGTCTATTTTACTCCCCTGCCACCTCCACCACAGCAGGTGCCGGTATCCCCAGCTGGGAGACCTGAAGACGGATTTCCTGTAGTGCAAATCTGTGACTCACTTGCTTAGAACACATCAGTTGTTTACCTTCACCTACAGGACAAAATCTAAATCCTTGGAATGTCCCCCCTGCCTCCCTCTGTGCCTCACTGAGTGCAACTTCCCCTTGTATTACTCACTCTCAACAAGATTGAACTACTGATGGTTTCATCACATAGTTACATCGCAGGACTCTTTGCCGACATTCCTCAGCACCAGCCCAGAGCCTGATTGCCCTGCTGGGTGGCTGCACCAAGAAGAGCAATAGCAAACACTGCAGTCCATCTCCCAGGAAGAGGGAGCACACCACATCAAGGAATCCCCCCCATGGGACAAAACAATCTGAACAACAGCCCTTGAGTTCCAGATTTTTCCACAGAAATAGTCTATCCAAATGAGAAGCAAGCAGAAAAGTCATTCTGGAAATATGACAAAATAAGGTTTTATAGTATCCCGAAAAGATCACACTAGCTTCCAGCAATGGATCTAAACCAAGAAGAAATCTCTGAATTGCCAGAAAAAGAATTCAGAAAGTTAATTGTTAAGCTACTCAAGGAGATGCCAGAGAAAGTTGAAAAACAAATAATTTTTTTTTAATGCAGGATATGGATGAGAAATTCTCCAGACAAATAGATATCATAAAGAAAACACAATCACAACTTCTGGAAATAAAAGACACACTTAGAGAAATACAAAAGGTGCTGGAAAGTGTCAATAATAGACTAAAACAAGTAGAAGAAAGAACTTCAGAGCTCAAAGACAAGGTTTTCAAATTAACTTGATCAGACAAAGACAAAGAAAAAAGAATTTTAGGCAGGGCACGGTGGCTCACACCTTTAATCCTAGCACTTTGGGAGGCAATGGTGGGTGGATCATCTGAGGTCAGGAGTTCAAGACCAGCCTGGCCAACATAGTGAAACCCCATCGATACTGAAAATACAAAGCTTACCTGGGCATGGTGGTGTATGCCTGTAACCCCAGCTATTCAGGAGGCTGAGGCAGGAGAATTGCTTGAACTCAGGAGGTGGAAGTTGCAGTGCGCCAAGATCACACTACTGCCCTCCAGCCTAGGTGACAGAGTAAGACCCTGTCTCAAAAAAAAAAAAAGAATTTAAAAAAATGAACCAATCCTCCAAGAAATTTGGGACCATGTTAAATGCCCAAACCTAAGAATAATTGGTGTTCATGAAGAAGAAGCAAAATCTAAAAGTTTGGAAAACTCATTTGAGGCAATAATCGAGGAAAACATCTCGGCTCTTGCTAGAGATCTGGACATCCAAATACAAGAAGCTCAAAGAACACCTGGGAAAGTCATTGCAAAAAGATAATCACCTAGGCACATAGTCACCAGGTTATCTAAAGTCAAGACAAAGGAAACAATCTTAAGAACTGTGAGTCAAAAGCATCAGGTAACCTGTAAAGGATAACCTATCAGATTAACAGCAGACTTCTCAGCAGGAACCCGATAAGCCAGAAGAGACTGGGGTCCTATCTTTAGCCTCCTGAAACAAAATAATTGCCAGCCAAGAATTTTGTTTCCAGCAAAACTAAACTTCATAAATGAAGGAGAGATAAAGTCTTTTTCAGACAAACAATGCTAAGAGAGTTAGCCACTACCAAGCCAGAACTATAAGAAATGCTAAAAGGAGTTCTAAATCTTGAAACAAAACTTCAAATTATGCCAAAATAGGAACCCTTTTAAGCATAAATCTCACAGGGCCTATAAAACAATAATGCAATGGGGGGAAAAAAGGTATTCAGAGAACAACTAACATGATGAATAAAACAGTACTCACATCTCAATACTAACATCGACGAAAAGCAAGCAGGAGTAGCTATTCTTATATCAGACCAAACAGATTTTAAAGCAACAACAGTTTAAAAAAAAAAAAAGAGGGATATTATATAATGATTAAAGGATGAGTCCAACAATAAAATATCACAATCCTAAATATACATGCCCCTAACACTGGAGTTTCCAAATTTATAAAACAATTATTACTCGATGACCTAAGAAATGATGACAACACAATACTGGAGGGGTGATTCAATACTCCACTGACAGCACTAGACAGGTCATCAAAACAGAAAGTCAGCAAAGAAACAATGGACTTAAGTTATACCCTAGAACAAATAAACTTAACAGATATTTGCGGACATTCCACCCAACAACTGCAGAATATACATTATTTTTAACAGCACATGGAACATTCTCCAAGACAGACCATATGATAGGCCACAAAACAAGTCTCAATAAGCTTAGAAAAGTCAAAAATATATCAAGTATCTCTCAGACCACAGAGGTATAAAACTGGAAATTAACTCCAAAAGAAACTCTCAAAACTATACAAATACATGGAAATTTAAAAATCTGCTACTGAATGATCCTTGGGTCAACAATGAAATCAAGATGGAAATTAAAAAATGTTTCGAACTAAATGATAATAACACAATATATATAAACTTCTGGGATACAGCAAAAGCAGTGCTAAGATGAAAATTCATGGCATTAAATGCCTACATCTAAAAGTCTAAAGAGCATAAATAGACAGTCTAAGCTGACACCTCAAGGAACTAGAGAAACTGGAATAAACCAAACCCAAACTTAGCAGAAGAAAAGAAATAACCAAAATCGTAGCAGAATTAAATGAAATTGAAACAAAAAAATGCAAAAGATAAATGAAATAAAAAGCTGGTTCTTTGAAAAGATAAACGAAATTGATAGACCATTAGTGAGATTAACCAAGAAGAGAGAAGATCCAAATAAGCTCAATTAGAAATGAAATGGGAGATATTACAACTGATACCACAGAAATACAAAAGATCATTCAAGGCTACTATGAACACCTTTACACACACAAACTAGAAAATCTAGAGGAGATGGATAAATTCCTGGAAATATACAACCCTCCTAGATTAAATCAGAAAGAATAGGAACTCTGAAGAGACCAATAACAAGTACCAAGATTGAAACAGTAACTTAAAAATTGCCAACAAACAAAAGTCCAGAATCAGATGGCTTCACAGCTGAATTCTATAAGGCATTCAAAGAAGAGTTGTTATCAATCCTCCTGAAACTATTCCAAAAGGTAAAGAGGGAATCCTCCCTAAATCATTCTAGGAGGCCAGTATCACCCTAATACAAAAGCCAGAAAAGGACATAATAAAAAAAATGAAAACTACAGATCAGTATCTCTGATGAATATAGATGCAAAAATCCTCAACAAAATACTACTAATGGCTAACTGAATCAAAGAACATATCAAAAAGATAATCCTCCGTAATCAAGTGGGTTTCATAACAGGGATGCAGGAAAGGTTTAACATACACAAGTCAATAAATGCAATGCATCATAAAAATAGAATTAAAAATAAAAATTATATGATTATTTCAATAGATGCAGAAAAAGCACTTGACAAAATCCAGCATCCTTTATGATTAAAACTCTTAGCAAAATTGGCACAGAGGGACATACTTCAAGGTAACAAAAGCCATCTATGACAAATCCACAGCCAATGTACTGAACAGGAAAAAGTTGAACACATTCTGCCTCAGAAAGGGAATAAGACAAGGATGCCCACATTCACCACTTCTATTCAACGTTGTACTGGAAGGCCTAACCAGAGCAGTCAGACAAGAGAAAGGAATAAAAAGGGCATCCAAATCAGTAAAGAGGAAGTCAGACTCACTGTTCACCAATTATATGATCATGTATCTAGAAAACCCTGAAGACTCATGCCAGAAGCTCCTAGATCTGATTAATTAATTCAGTAAAGTTTTAGAATACAAAATCAATGTACATGAATTAGTAGCACTGCTATACACCAACAATGACCAAGAGGAGAGGATAGTCAAATCAAGAACTCAACCCTTTTGTAATAGCTGCAAAAAAAAAAAAAAAAAAAACCTTAAAATACTTGGGAATATATTTAACCATGAAGGTGAAAGATCTCTACAAGGAAAAATACAAAACACTGCTGAAAGAAATCTTCTTATATGGCACAAACAAATAGAATCACATCCCGTGCTCATGAGTAGGTAGAGTCAATATTGTGAAAATAACCATACCACCAAAAGCAACCTATAGATTCAACACAATCTCCATTGAAATGCCATCATCATTCTTCACATAACTAGAAAAAACAATCCTAAAATTCACATGAAACCCAAAAAGAGCACACATACCCAAAGCAAGACTAATTTAAAAGAACAAATCTGGAGGCATCATATTACCCAATTTCAAACTATACTATAAGGTCATACTCACCAAAACAGCATGGTACTGGTATAAAAACAGGCATGTAGACCAATGGAACAGAATAGAGAATTCAGAAATAAAGCCAAATAGTTATAGCCAACCAATCTTTGACAAAGCAAACAAAAACATAAAGTGGGGAAAGGACACCTATTCAAGAAATTGCACTAGGATAATTGGCTAACCACATGTAAAAGAATGAAGTTGGATCCTCATCTCCCCCTTACACAAATATCAACTTGGCCGGAACGTGGTGGCTCATGCCTGTAATCCCAATACTTTGGGAGGCCGAGGCAGGTGGATCACAAAGTTAGGAGATCGAGATCATCCTGGCCAACATGGTGAAACCCTGTCTCTACTAAAAATACAAAAATTAGCTGAGCATGGTGGTGCATGCCTGTAGTCCCAGCTACTCAGGAGGCTGAGGCAGGAGAACCACTTGAACCTGGGAGGCGGAGGTTGCAGTGAGCCGAGATCGCACCACTGCACTCCAGCCTGGCAACAGAGCACGACACCATCTCTAAATAAATAAATAAATAAATAAATAAATAAATAAATAAATAAATAAATAAATAAGCAAGCAACTCAAGATGGATCAAATACTTAAATCTAAGACCTGAAACCATAAAAATATAATTTTTATGTCTTCTATAAGAAGACAACACTGAAAAACTCTTCCAGACATTGGCTTAGGTAAAGAGTTCATGACCAAGAACCCAAAAGCAAATGCAACAAAAACAAAGATAAGTAAATGAAACTTAACAAACTAAAAAGCTTCTGCATAGCAAAAGAAATAACCCACAAAGTGGAAGAAAATCTTCCCAAACTATGCATCTGACAAAGAACTAAGATCCAGAATCTACAAGGAACTCAAATCAGCAAGAAAAAAACAAATAATCCTATCTAAAAGTGAGCAAATAACATGAATACACAATTCTCAAAAGAAGATATACAAATGGCCAACAAACATATGAAAAAAATACTCAGCATCACTAATTATCAGGGAAATACAAATTAAAACCACAATGAGATACCACCTTACTCCTGCAAGAATGGCCATAATTAGGAAATTTAAAAAAAAATAGATGTTGGCATAGATGTGGTAAAAAGTGAACATGTTTACACTGCTGGTGGGAAGGTAAACTAGCACAACCATTATGGAAAACAGTATGGAGATTCCTTAAAGAACTAAAATTATAACTAACATTTGACCCACTAATCCTACTACTGCGTATCTACCCAGAGGAAGAGAAGTCATTATATGAAAAAGATACTTGCACATGTATGTTTACAGCAGCACAATTCCCAATTGCAAAAATATGGAACTGGCCTAAAAGCCCATTAACCAATGAGTGAATTTAAAATAATTATACATGTGTGTGTGTGTGTGTGTGTGTGTGTGTGTGTGTGTATGTCATAGAATACTACTCAGCCACAGAAAGGAACAAAATAATGGCATTTGCAGCAACCCGAATGGAGTCAGAGACTGTTATTCTAAGTGAAGTTACTCAGGAATGGAAAGTTAAATATCATATATTCTCACTTATAAGTGGGAGCTAAGTTATGATGACGCAAAGGCATAAGAATGACATAATGGGGCAGATGCTGTGGCTCATGCCTGTAATCCCAGCACTTTGGGAGGCTGAGGAGGAAGAATCACTTGAGGTCAGGAGTTGGAGACCAGCCTGACCAATATGGTGAAACTCCATCTCTAATAAGAAAGAAAGGAAAGAAAGAAGGAAAGAAGGAAAAGAAAGAAAGAAAAAGAAAGAAAGAAAGAAAGAGAAAGAAGAAAGAAAGAAAAGAAAGAAAGAGAGAGAGAAAGAGAAAGAGAAAGAAAGAAAAGAAAATTAGCCGGATGTGGTGGGGCACCTGTAGTCCCAGCTACGAGGGAGGCTGCAGGAGGAGAATTGCTTGAACCTGGGAGGTGGAGGTTGCAGTGAGCCCAGATCACACCACTGCACTCCAGCCTGGGTGACAGAGTGAGACTCTGTCTCATAAAAAAGAGAATGATATAATAGACTTTGGTGACTTGTGAGGGAAGGTTGGGAGGGGCATGAGGGATAAAAGACTACACATTGGATACAATGTACACTGCTCAGGTGACGGGTGCACTAAAATTTCAGAAATCTCCACTAAAGAACTTTTTATGCAACCAAACACTACCTGTTCCCCAAAAACTATTGAAATTTTTTTTTTAAAAAAAGCTTTTTTAAATAAGATTTTAAAACTGGAAAAAACAAACAAACAAACAATGAAACCAATGCTAAATTCCAGTGACAGGTTTGTAACAATAAAAATATAATTTTGTTCCCAATCAAGTTCACAGATCCCCCTGAATTCGGTCCATTGACCCTTGGGAGGGGTCGCTGGACCCTAACTTAAGAACTCTTGGTTTAAAGGATGCAAGATAGTAGAGACATTCTAGGGCTGTGCAAAAGGATATGCAATTTGAGGAAGGAAAAGCCAAGTGAGGTAACATAGACTGTTCTTCACTGTGGCTCTGGAAGCTGGAAAGCACCAGTGTAAGCGATGAGAAGTGAAAGGGGTCCCAGGCTCTCCAATAATAAAAGACACAAAACAATCCATTTATTACATTTTTATTTGTCAGGTTATTTCTCATCTTTTAGATTAGAAAAAAAGTAAGCGTGCTGATGAAGATACTGTGCAGCTCGCACTCTCATGCATTGCTGGTTATAGTGCAAATTGGTACGAATTTGTACGAACCCATTGAGAAGCTATTTGGGAATACTAACAGCCATAAAAGTTTGAAATCTTGATCGAGAAACCCATTTCTGAGAAGCTACCTGGAGAAAATAATCTGAGATATATAAGAAGTTATACTTAGAGATGTTTGTTACAGCAATATTTACATGAGCCAAACACATTAGAAACAACTAAAGCTCTAAAATGGTAGCAAGTAGTCAAGTGAGGTAGAGTACATGAATAAATGGTATGCAATGTAGATATGAAATGTTAGTAATGAAAACATTGCAATTGCCTGGTACAGAATTACTAGAGGCAAGATATAGATATATATTCCCTCTGAGCCTTGATTGTCTTGTCTATTAAAAGGAGAATAATAATACTATCTCCTAAGATTGTAACTTGGTTTCATAGGATAATGTTTTAAACTCCTAATAAAGAGCCTGAGACATCAAGGGTGCTCAGAATGTGTCAGCCAGTATTACTATAATGACATTATGCTATGCCAATGATGTAAAACAAAATCATATGTAAGCCTGGTTACATCATTGCAAAAATATGTAGAAAAAGACTAAAAGGAAATACATCAAAATGTTAATAGTGCTGTTGGAGTAAAGAGGTTGTGAAAATTTTCTGCCTTTCTCTATATTCTAAGTTTTAATTATATGTTTTTAATATACTCAAACTGTTGCTATAAAAGAAGCAAAGATGTGTTCTAGAAATAAGTATATTAACCTTTCATCGCAATTGAAATGGGACCTATACCAGGACAGCAAGTAACTCTGGACTCCTGTAATTCTATGTGCCTTTCTTTCCCCAAAACCTTGGAGGCAAAAACAAACACCTCACTGCACAAAGCTAATCCATCGCAATAGTCCCTTCCCTTCCCTTCCCTTTTTCTTCACTTTTTCTCCCTCCCTTCCTCCCTCCCTCCATTCCTTTCTTCCTTCCCTTCTTCTGAGATGGGGTCTCACTCTGTTATCCAGGCTGGAGTGCAGTAGTATGATTATGGCTCAGTGCAGCCTCAAACTCTTAAGCACAAGTGATCCTCTTGATTAGCTAAAACTACAGGCACATGTCACCATGCCTGCCTAATTTTTTTCTAAATCTTTTAGAGATGGAATCTTGCTGTGTTGCCCAGGCTGGTCTTGACCTCCTGGCTTCAAGCAATCCTCCTGCCTCAGCCTCCCAAAGTTCTGGGATTACAGGCATGACCCACTGTGCTTGTCTCTGTCTTTATAATTTCTGAGTGGCACTAATCACCCCTAAATGAATGAACAAGTACCCTAAGTAAATGATGACTAAGTGTCAAACATTCTCTGGAACCTAAATTGTTGACATCATTTAAATCACCATCCAGAGAAGCGATCACAGCAGCAGTAGCAATCAGAGGCGGCTAGCCAGGTACGAGACACATAGTAGGTACTCAGCAAACATTAAATAAATGCATGAACAGCTTGCTCACGGGTCGCAGGCACAGCCAGCCTGCCACACGGTGGCAGTGCTGTTCCACACTAGTCAGGGTTGGTGGCACCGGCTGCACCCAGCACTGAATGGCTAATGCTTTTCCTTTTCAAACAGAGAAGCCCTATGATCCCCAGAAAGAATCCAAAGACGACATTGGTGGAGACACCCTGTCTTTCTTAATGGAGTGGGGGCCACACCCCCTCCGACTGTAGTTAGGATGTATCCTTCACCTTTGCAGGGGTCGGCCAGCCTGTGAAGTGGAGGAAGCAGCCTGTAAGGAGGCCTCCACATTTGCGAGGCCCAGAGGCTCCTGGAGTGGTCACTCACGGCAAGAGTTTCAAACAGGGCTCTCTCAAGAAAGGACATCCTGAGGCAGTGTGGTAAGGGCGGTTAGCTTCGGTGGGACACAGACAAGTGTTCACATCTTAGTTCAGCCTCTGACAGGTCACTTATCCTCTATCACTGAATTTTCTTGTCTTTGAAATAGGAATAAGACCTTGTAAGGCTATCAAGAGCGTTAAACTAAATAATGCATATAAAGGACTGAGCACAATTCCTCAGTGAGGGCTAGTCACTATCGTTACTGTTGCTATTGTTGTTAATCATTGCAGTGTCACTCAT
Organism: Ateles fusciceps; assembly: GCA_036589455.1. Lineage (NCBI taxonomy): Eukaryota > Metazoa > Chordata > Mammalia > Primates > Atelidae > Ateles > Ateles fusciceps. The sequence goes on along the minus strand of JAZHEH010000579.1, from coordinate 1,804,179 downwards.
TAAATATAGAAATCTCAGGAAGACTCTTGGCCCCTGTAGCCACACGGTCTAAGTCTAACGGGATCCTGAAATTATTTCTACATATATGATGTAATATTGGCTTTTCTTTTTAAGGCAAGAGGCAAGAATGTTAGCTTCTTTTTTTCTTTTTTTTAACAAAAAGACATAGGTTTGGAAAAAAATCAAACGTGACTTTTGAATTCTCTTTAGGGAGGAAAGAGACAGTGCTAAATTCCTCGGCTTTCTCCTTCTTTAAATCTTGAAGCCAAAGCTATCAAGTCAATTGCAGCCCCAGCCTCCATGCTGAGGGTCTTTGTATAATGGGCCATTTTTTTTGTAGTTTGGTTCCTGGATTCAGGTTGACCTTGTGTAACCATTTGCTCTCAGCAGGCAAAGGTGGGATCTCTTTATTCCTCATGCAGTTATCCTAAAAGAAAAAAAAATTATCTCTCCTAAGCTTTTAAAGTATGGTTGATGAGAAAAAACAAAGAGATAAAGACAACAAAGACAATTATTTACGCTAAAGAGAGAGCAAAGTAAAAGAGAGGGGAGACAGCGTATACAATCTCCAAGTCTCAGATTAACTGTACAGCAAAAGGTGAACAAATATTCTCCCATCTTAACTGAGGACATAAAGCAAAAGGAAAACTTAAGTACCACACAATGGATTTAGATCAGGTGGAAGTAGTGGTTGTGAAAGGATGATTCATAAAGATTCTCCAGGAGAAATATACTTGAAATGCAAGTCAGCAACACTTTGAAAGTCTGTTTCCCTCTGTGTATTTGAATATACATGAAAATGCACAGACTTTGACATTTTAACTGTAAATCGCAACAATCATGTACATATTCTCATATGCAAGGTCCCCCAGATTTTGTCATTGTAACAACTGAAGAACAAGTGGTCTGAGTGGCTGTATTAGATACGTTATGCTGCAGTAACAAAGAAGCCCCAAGGTTGTATGGATTATAACAAGAAAGATCTATTGCTCACTAATTCTACTTACCCATCAAAAGTAGACAGGCATCTGTGCTCCATGTTTTCACTTAAGGATATGGACACCCCGCAGCCTCACTATCTGGTTGCTGGGTCGGGGAAAGACATGTATGAGGAGTCAAACTGGCTGTTAAAGGCTTCTGCCCATTTCACTTCTCCCAACACCGCATTGGCCAAAGCAAATCACCAGTCCATAGAGAGGTGAGATTCTACAACGCACCTGGAAGGGGGCAAACTGGAATCTTTGTGGATAGCCCAGTGCCTATCCAGGGTTTACTATGACTTCTGACATGTTAAAGTGGTTAATCTGTCAAGTGCAAGATTTATCCTAAAAAGTATTTTGTGACTGTAACAGTGCTCGTCCTCTAGGATGGACCACTCTGGAAAGGCTGAGGCAGAGAAACTATAAACACCTTTATTCCTTTTCCATCTAGAATAACTTGTATTTGAGCACAGCAATAGATTAACTCACTTATGCAACAAATCTTTATTTAGCCCCCACTAAACACCAGGAGCTGAGGATACAAAGATAAAGCAAAATCCCTACTCCAAGAAAGGCATTGTCTAGTTGCCTTGTTGGACTTAGAGTGTCGGGACTTGGAGTGAAGTCCAGATTCACAGAGATATATGTGGGAATCATCAAGATGGATGTGACTTCTGAAGAAGTAATGAGTGTCTGTGGCTTCCAGCTCAACCAGAGGCAAATATGCTGCCCCTGTCTTTTGTATCCCTCCTGCCCAAGGAACTCTCATCATTCTATCCCTGGGTTATTGCCTTGTCGTGTCCTTGCTTCACGCCCTTCCTATGGCTTCCCTCCCTGATACAGCTGCCCCTACCCATATCTCTGGGCTCATCTTGCACCACTCTTGCCTTTCACAATGTTTCCTGCTTCTAAACTTTTGCCAGTCCTGTCCCCCTCTGCCTGGAGCTGTCCACACACTCCCAGCCTTCACATTAACCAGGGAAATCTCTATTCTTATGGGGACTTGACTGACAGCATTTCTTCCTCCCCTCCCTCTTCCTTAGGCACTAGACCTTCACTGCTCTTATCATGATGTTCTATTAATATAATAATCTGTTTATGCGTCTGTCTTCCTCATTGGACTGTGGGATCCTTGAGGACAGAGGCTGTGTCCCTGGCTCATAGTATGATATTTGGTCACAGCAAACACTCCAACAACTTTTTTTGATATTTCTGTGGCAGAGATGTATGATGAGAGGATCAGTAAAAGGATGCAAGGATAAAAATATATCCCATAAGGCTGGGTGTGGTGGCTCATGTATGTAATCCCAGCACTCTGGGAGGCCGAGGCATGTGGATCACCTGAGGTCAGGAGTTCAAGACTAGCCTGGCCAACCAGCCATGGCCAACATGGTGAAACCCCATCTCTACTAAAAATGCAAAATTAGGTGGGCACAGAAGCAGACGCCTGTAAACCCAGCTACTAGGGAGGCTGAGGCAGGAGAATTGCTTGAACCTGAGAGATCACACCTCTGCACTTCAGCCTGGGCAACAGAGTGAGACTCCATCTCAAAAAAAAAAAAAATCCATATAGGATAGTATTCCAAGTGTGTATGGGGAAATATAAAATGGAAAAAATGACTTCAAGGAGAAAAAAGGATAACATAACTTCTAACTATAAAGTAAAACATTATTCATTAGCTTCTTAATTGTATGATCTCAGTAACCAATTGCTCCAATGTTTAAAGTTTATTGGATGAGATGCATTTAAAAATTGACATGTGTTTTATTTTAAAATATCAACATTTCTATTATGCTTGTATAACATTTAGATTATTTGGACTTATGATGGAAAAAATTAGATATAAACATTAAGAGAATGTTAGTTGGATGAATGAATGAAGAGTGCTTTCCATATCAGTTAACATTAGGTTTGACTGGGAGTGACAGAAAACCCAAGAGAGCAGAATCTTCAATAAAAGTCTTAATATTTCCAGCAACTGAAGTATCCCTTATTGGCATTCAATGTCTCACTCATATAGAAATATGAAGTTGGGCAGTCCAAAGCCCATGAGGCATCTCGTGATCTCAGGATCCAGTCTCCTTCTAGCTCTTGGCTTCCCATTCTCAACATAATGCTTCTACACCATGGTTCAAAATGGCTGGCCCAGCTCCAGGCACTGGGTCCCCATTCCAATCAGCACAAAAGAGAAAAGGCAAAAAGAAGAGCATCCTTTTGGGGACACTTCTCAGAAGTAGCACCACCACCTCTGCTTTTATCTACTTGGTCAGAACGTGGTCATGTATTACACAAGGAAAGCTGGGAAACACAGTCTATTCTAGAGGAGAACAAACACGAAGGGACAATTATCAATTTACTCCACATCTATACTTGGATAACTCATAGGCATTTTGGACTGAATATCACAAATCTGAACTCATCTTTTCTCCAACGTGATTCTCTCATATTCTCTGGCTCAGTCAATGGAGAACCTCAGTCTGGCTCAAGCTGGAAACCTAATGTCATTATTGATACTTTCCTGCTGTCAAGTCTCCCTCCAAAATGCATCTCAAATTCATCTCTATTCCTACTGCCAATACCCACTATCAACAACCTCCTAACTTGTCTCCCAGTGTCCCTCTCACCTCTTTCTGGATCATTCTCTGCATTGCAACCAGAATGATTTTCTAAGAAAAAATAAAAATCCGAGCATGTCACTCTTTGGCTAAAACCTCTGGAAGGCTGCCCGTGGTGCTTAGGATAAAGACCGAAAACCTTTACGTGGCTTTCAAAGGCCTAATGTGATCTGGCCCTTGCTTCATCTTGCAGCGCTTACCTTTTGCTCTCTATGCAGCAGGAAACTTGGCTTTCTGCTGGTTCCTTCTCCATACCAGGCTCCTTCCTAACTGCTAATGCCATTCCCTCGTTTTCCATCTCTCTCTTTAACTGGCTAATGCCCACTCACCCCCTAAGTCTCTGCTTAAACATCACATCATCAGGGAAGACTTTCAGTGTTTGAGACTAGACTTTCACGGCAGCCTGTGCTACCTTTGCTTTTCACCCTTTACTTCTTATAGCGCTTATCACAATGAGAATTTACATGATGATTTTGTTTATTGACCCTTATTCCCCTTGGGCGGTAAGCTCCTTGAGTCTGGTGACTAGGTACCACTGGTGCTCTGCTGCGTCCCAGCATTTAATGAAATGTCTGGATTTAAACAAGATCCCCAGGCAATTTCTACACACAATCAAGGTTGGGAGGAACTGGTCTAATATATACTAATCATAGTAGCAGTAATAGTTAATAATACTATGTACTGATAATGCTCCAGGCATTGTTCTAAGCACATTACCTGTATTAACTCATGTACCTCTCACAGAAACCCTATGGGATAGAGAATCATTTAACAACCCTATTTTACAGATGAGGAAACTAAGGCCCACAGAGATTAAGTAACTTGCTTGAGGTCACACATCTGGCAGTAGCAGTAGCAGATGTATAGAACCAACAGACTGTATCCCTACTGTATATAACAGACCAGTTACATTGAGACAGCAGGATGTGCAGCACAGAAACAGTCAGATCACAGGGCACCAAGTGAGGGGAAGGAGAGCTGGGCTGAGGAGCCCCTCAAATCTATCTCCTGGTGGAGTGCTGGGCTGGGGTTTTTAAGGAGATCATCTAGGGCAAGGGGCTAGAAAAGTGGGGTTGTCCAGATGGGGTAGGGGGAATGAAAATACCAGGATGTGGAAACTGCTTTCTTCGGTGAGTCAACTTCTGGTCAGCTATAGCAGGAGACATGGGGGGGCCCAGCAAGACAGGGTCACAGGGGGCCCTCACACCAGTTGGTGTCAGTGGGTCCTTCAGAACAGCTAACCTACCAATAATTTCACTGGTATGCGGGACCTGAAAGAACATTCCCAGTGGAAAACGTAATAATTTATGTTCAAGTTGTTATATCTATAGAGCAGTTAAAGGGAACTATAATCTTGTAACTCAGTGTACGTGATTCTGAGATAGCAGACATCAAACAATCATGAAGAAGCAGGCCGGAGAGCAAGCTGGCCTCGTGGTTCGTGCTGAATGTGCTGCATACTGGGCTGATTTTATTTCTCCCCCTTCCCTGCTTCCCTGATTAATTTTACAAAATTTGTAAGGATGGTTTCAGTAGTGTTAGCAATAAAAGAGGAGGAATAAGATTCCCTAGTACCTAGCGTAATAGAAGGTGCATGGTAGGTGCTTATAGACATTTTAATAAATGCTAATAGGTGGAGATGTGAGATTTGAACCCAGCAAAATGGCTCCAGAGCCCCAGCTCTTAACCACTTAGCGTGTGATGAACAACCCCGACTTTGGCCTTGAACTTGGCGCGCTCGGAAACTAGAGTTCTAGGGTGGCGAATTCGATAGGGAGTCCACGCCCGCCCCCGGTCCCGCCCCCCCAACCTCTGACCCCGCCCTTGGTCCCGCCCCGGGCCCCAGGCCCCTGGCCCGCCCCAGCCTAGGCAGATCACGGCGCCATTTCCTGTCCAAAGCTGGGCGCGTCAGGTCGGTGCAGCGGGGTACCACGGGATTCCCCTGAAAGCTGGTCTTGGACTGGCCTTCAGAGCCGAGCAGAGGACGCTGCTTTGGGCCCCAGAGCCTAGGACGGTCTCGGCTGCGGTCTGGGACCTGCTTGGAGGGCCCGGGGCCTGCGGACGCCGGGGAGTGGTTGCCGGGCAACAGTGCGGGCGGCCTGGCCTCCTTGTGCCCGGCGGAGAGCGCGCGTCTGGGGCGGGCTCGCCGCGGGGCTCGGGCGCAGGTCCTCGCTGTCGGAGCCCTACCGAGTGAAACACCGAGCGCGGCGCCGCTTCGCCATCATCTGGCTCTGGGCCTCCTACCCTAGCGTGGGTGGCACTGGCCAGGCAGTGAGGACCCTGAGATCCATGCCCTGGGAGACAGGGGTTGGCTTGTGTCCGTGCACCCGCGCGCTGCCTTCTAACCCTCATATCTTTGGGAAGGTGAATTCACTGCACTGGGCCTCTGTTCCATGGGAGTTGAAAAGATTTGACCTGGAAGAAACTCTAGTGATCATTCAGTTAAGCTGCAACCCCACTCGCCGTTTTATATAGGGAGGGTGCTTCACAGTGAGCACTCTTCGCGTGTCTCTTACATCAGCCCCCAAAATAGTCCTCCAGGTTCCTCTTACCTTCCCGTAGTATGGGTGAGGACTCTGAGGCTCAGAGAGGTTGTGACTTTAGCCAGTATCACACAGCTTGTAACTGGTGGAGATGAGGAGACTGAGACTCGGATTAGATCACTCGCAGTTTGTTCGTGGCAGATTACGTATTAAAAGGGTGTTGCACTACTGTGAAACCTAGCTGTAAATCAGAATCACCTGGAAAGTGTTTAAAATACACATTCCAGGTAGGGCACTGTCCTGGGTTTACTGACCCAGAATCTCGGACTAAGGCTGAGGATGCTTGTATGTTTAACAAGCTTCCCGATGATTTTTATGATCTGTGGATGAGCCGTTGAGTACCCCTGGATACACCACGGGGCCTTCTCGCACAAAAACAACTGTAAAATAATGTCTAAGGTACCTGGAGCAGAGAGACGCGTGGTAACGTCACGTTCTAATCCCTTCAGCCAATTTGTAGCCTTTCTCCACTCTTCAGAAACAAGCCAAAGGCGTGTTTTAAACGAGGATGGACATTTAGATGCAAATTGCCCCATGCTTTGCTACCTGTCACACACACATCTAAGCTTCTGACTACACCAGCCTGTCATGATCAAAGTCAGGCGTTAGTGTATTTCTCTGTCCTTGGCAATCTGTCAGCTCATTTCCCCTCATCTCCATGCCAGGTCCCTACATCGCAGGGGTTGATTTTGTCTTTGGAAGAACTATTTGCAGAGCGTTTTCTGCACTGGAAGGAGGGCTGGAAACTTTCTGGAAGCATTGCCAAGAGTGTCTCTTGGCCTTAAACAGCAGTTGGAGTGAAATGGATCACCCTACTGTTATTCATTGACGTTTATAAACAAAACTCTGTCATAAAAATAATCACTTGGCTCATAGTTTTGGAAGTCTAATAAGCCTGACCGTTCTGTTTAGTGCTTTATTATTATTAATTTCATCATTTATGCCGCATTCCCTCAGGGATCCCGGTTCACAATGGATGCTGATCAAGAGAAAGATTTGCAGAAATTTCTTAAAAATGTGGATGAAATCAGTAAGTACTAGTAAATCATAAATTAATTTCTGCTTTAGAGAGGTGGAGTAGGTAAAGAGAAATGATTAAGTTTCTGGGTGGCTTGACAGGTTTATAACTCTCAGAAAAAAAATGTAATTGAAATTAAACAGAAGGGGTATTGAGAAGCAAGTTACAGCCTCAGAGCAGTATTTTCTGGCTGTTAATTGGTATCAGAGAAACTGTTAATATTCTGACAGGAATTCAGGCTGTTTTCTTCCATATTGTGTATCCTTCTATGTGGAATCTGATCAAAAGGAGCTGCTGTTGCCCCATGCTGTTCCCTTCAAGGGTCAAGAGCCTCATTGATCAGTGTGAGATTCCTCCTGTTTTAGAGTAGAACCTTTTGTTTTAGAGTTGCAGAGGTAAGATCAAATGGCTTTCCTTTAGGATCCATCAAATCACATGGAAGACGATCATCATTCCCTTCTCTCCCTGTACATAAGAACGTCCTTTCCCAAGCTCAGGCAGGTGGATCTCAAAGAATATGTACTCTGATCCCACAGATCACATTCAAGAAATTCTAAACCTGTCAGTCCCTGTTCAGGGAGTTTGTCTGAGTATAGAAACAGTCAAATCAATAAGCAAACAGACCTTACATCGTAAATACAAGCAATATGTTGAAATTGTTGCCTCTAGCAGATTGTATGGGTTCAAGGAATAAACTGATTTTACAGCTAGTTTGGGTGGCTTTGTAAGTGATACATGTATAATGCCTTGTGTGCCTCACGGGCCTGCTCATCCTGAATGCTGTTCCCTGGAGCTCTGGCCTTGGCCACCTTTCTCTTCAGCTGCTATAAATATGTGGCTTTACCTGTCACCTGTTTGCTCATGACCCCCACCTTGTATGGACACTTAGCCTTCTTTTCTGAGCCTCTGCCTCTATGGTCACTGTCATATCTACTGTAGCCCACAAATACCTCAAACTTAATGTGTCCAAAATTGAGGCATCACCTCTTTCCCCCTTGCCCTCTCCCCTCCCAAATAAAACCACTTCTCCTACCATCCCCTTCATCCTGGTCTCAGTTGGTGACACCACCATCCAGAAATTTACAAGTCATCTGGGACTCCTCCCAACTCATAACCCTGCGTCCAATTAGCCACCTAGTTTGGTTGGAGAGCCATCCTCTCCAACCCTCCCTTTGTTCTGGTTCCTCTCACCCAGACTATTTCAACAACCCCCTGATTGTTTTTCCTCTCTCCAGGCTTATACTCCCCCACAGAGTAATGTATCTAAAATGCAAATCTGACCCAGACACTTCTCTGCTTGGATTCCTTTTGCAGTCACAATAAATCCCAAGCTCTCATCAGGGCTTAAGTCCTCCCATGACCTTGTCCTTACCTCTCTCATCTCTCTCCAGCTCACGCTGGAGCAGCAATAAACTGCTGATAGTTTCCCACACATACTCTGCCTTTCAGACTCTACACTGGGTCTTTGCCATTCCCACTGCCTCTTCATCTTTTTTTTTAAGCTGGCTAACTTTTATTCATCCTCAAAGTTCATTCATGTATCATTTATACCAGCACTGTCCAATACAGCTTTCTGTGATGATGGAAATGCTCTATAATCCTCACTGTCCACTCTGATAACCACTAGCCACACATGATTATTGAGCATTTGAAATGTGGCTTATAACTCCACCCTGTGGTCTAGTGGTTAGGGTTCTGTGTGTTTATGGCTGCAGCCCAGGTTTAAAATGTGGTTTGTTTTAATTAATTTAAATTTATATAGCCACATATATATAGATTCTGTACATGTACTTCTTGGGCTCTTGCTTTGTGTTGAGTGTTGGTAGGCCCTAGAGATTACAGTAAAAGAATTACCTCTTTTCATGGTATCAGTAGTCCAGTGGAGAAAAAGATATTCAGCAGTAAATTCAAGTGTGCTATATGATACACAGAGAGAATTATAAAGTGTAGGAATCTAACCCAGCTTAGGGAGGTCGTATTAGTCTGCTGGGGCTGCTGTAACAAAATAGGATGGGTGGCTTAAATGAGTAAACTTTTATTTTCTTAGAGTTCTGGAGTTAAGAAATCTAAGACCAAGGTGTCAACAGGTTTGGTTTCTTCTGAGCCTCTCTCCTTGGCTTGCAGACGGGTACCTTCCCACGGCGCCTTCACATGGTCATCTCTCTGTGTGTGCATGCACTTGGTGTTTCTCTGCTTATAGGGACACTAGTCATATTGGATTAGGGCACTAACTACTTCTTTAAAGGCGCCATCTACAAATACACTCATAGCAGGAGTTATAGCTTCAACCTGTGAATTCTGGGAGGATGCAATTTAGTCCATAACAGAAATCAAATAAGGTTTTCCTGAAGAAGTGAGATTTAGGCAAAATGTGAAGAGTGAGTAGGATTTGGTCGTTGGGGGAGATGATAGGGGAGTATTCTGTGTGAGAAGTAAGGAGGCAGGAAACCTAGGAGTTAAGAAAGAGTGTGGTACTTCTGAGGAACTGAAAGAAAGAAAGCCCCTTGTGGCTGGAAGAAGAGATCAAGGAGAGAAGAGTCCCATCTGAATAGGGAGAGGCCAGATTAGGAAAGACCTTGGAAACCATGGTAAGGAATTTGTGTTTACGCCAAGAGCAGTAAATCCATTCCAGCTAATCTATGTAGTGGCTCTCCCCCTCGAAGAGATGGAGCATAACTCTCTACCCCTTTTATGTGAGATACATTTGGTGACTTGCTTCCAAAGAGTAAAGTATGGAAAGGGAGGGAAGAAAGTAACTTTACAGTGGAAAAGGCTGACAAACACAACCTCAGACAGATGATCAAGGTTAACCTTACGATAAATCACGCTGATGGCATGCATCCTTGATATGCCATGATGTGCCATGGTCTTCTTCTCAAAATCCTGTAACCCCAATCTAACCGTAAGAAAAATACTAGATAAACCCAAAATTGAAAGGTGTTCTATGAAATACCTAACCAGTACTACTCAAAACTGTCAAGGTCATGAAAATAAGGAAAGGGTGAGAAATTGTCACAGAGAAGCCTAAGGAGACGTGACTAAGTGTCATATAGTATTCTGGATGGGATCCTAGAATAGAAAAAGGACATTAGGGAGAAAAACAATGAAATTAGAATGAAGTGTGGAGTTGAGTTAATAAAAAAAAGTTAATTAAAAGACATGAAAGAAGAGCTAAATAAATAGAGACATATTTAATCATAGGAAGACTCATTTGGTAAAGATGTCAATTTTTAAAATATTCTATACAGTAAATACAGTTTAGATCAAAACTCCTAAAGTAGTATGTACTAAAATTCAGCAAGCTGATTGCAGAGTTTCCATGCAAAGCAGAGGACCAAGAAAAGCCAAGAAAACTGCAGCAAAAAAATAAGCAGGACAACTCTTCCTACCTGACATTCGGGGTTTATTATAAAGCCATAGTAATCAGTGCATGGAGGTTTTGGTGCTGGAAAAGATAATCAGGGGAAAGGAATAAAGAGCCTGGAGTAGATTTACACACATAACAGGGATGATGAGACACATGGCTGGCAGGGACTCCTCAACAAATAATGCTCCTGCCCTATCCAAAAGTCAACCCCAGGTGAATTAAATACCTGAATGAGAAAAAAACTTTAAAACTTTTATAAGCCACCATAAGAGTATATTTATAACCCTACTGACACAAAAGGCGTAAATTATAAAGGAAAGGATTGGTATATTTAACACATTAGAATTAAAGAGAAAATATCTTAGACAAAATATTCCATAAAAACAAATGAAAAGACAAAGCATACCCAAGGGAAAGATGTTTGGAAATACCTGTGACCAGTCCAGAATATACAACTGATAGGGATAGGAGAGAGGGGAATAGTGGATAGAAGAGGGTGGTTCCCCTGGCAAAGACCCCCCCCTCAAGACCCCACGTGGAGATCTGCAGCCCTAAGTGGGAACAGGCATTTCTGTTTTGTGCCTAAAAAGTTGCCTTTTGGTCAACCATGCTCCCCTATCCTGTGCCCATGTAAACCCTGAACCCCAGGCTCCAGAAGCAGATGGGCAGGTGAGGAGAAGAGGTTACAGGCAGACAAATGGCAGAACAACACAGCAGAGAAAAAGAGGAGAAATGTCTGAACTCTGAGAGGAGTTTCCTGGGAGCAGTCAGAGGGAAGTTTGGCCACTGGATGGCCAGGCTCCAGGGGAAGATCATCTTTCCACTCCTTCCCCCCTTCCAGCTCCCCATCCATCCCACTGAAAACCACCTCCACCAGTCAATAAAATCCTACATTCATCCTTCAAGCCTGTGTGTGACCCACTTCTTCCAGGGATACTGGGCAAGAGCTCAGGGTACAGAAAGCTGTCACTTCCCTCTGCCCTTTTGAAAAGGCAGAGGTCCATTGAGCTGGTTAACACCAGCGGAAGCAGAACCACTTAGATGACTGACAGTTGACCATGGATATGTGTGTGAGTCCAGCTGAAACCAGAAGAACTGGCCAGCTGATTCCAGCTCAAATTGCTGACATAGAGAATTGTAAACTCGGTCACAAAAGTCGTGGTTTGTTTCAAACCGCTAAGTTTTGATGTGGTGTGTGATGCAGCAAAATCTAAATGATACAAAGAATAAGCATTAAAACATGCTGGGGAAAAGATACTATTAACTTACAAATGGTGTGGAAACAAAAATGTTATATTATTTTCTGTATGTTTGAAATATTTTACAATTAAAAATTTTCAAATTTCCTTGGAGAGTCAGTGGGAAATGAAGAAATTGGAACAGGAAAATATCTTTAAGAAGTTTTGCTGTGAAGGGGGAGAAGACAGCATTAAGAGAGATTTAAAGTACACAAATACATTTAAGAAGAAGCTGATTGAATGGAATAGGTTGAAAATATTGTGTAATAAGATTATTATATTAGTGATGCAAAATTCCTGATTATGCAAAATAGGATCATGGGATCCTGAGCCCAGGATGAGGGACTAACCTCACAGAAGAATGGGCACCTTTTCCTGGTAGGAAGGAAGGATGGATATAGGTATAGGCAGTTTTGTAGTTTTAATGGCAGGAAGTTGATGGCATCTCTTTCCTCTCTGAATTGGTAAGTAAGGTCATCTTTTTGAGATGGCCAGGTTTAGATTGCAAACTGTAAAAAGTCATTGGGGGAATGATAGGATGTCTTGCCTAGGATAGCAAGGATTGCTGGACATCACTGAAGGTCCAGTTGAGTTTGGACTAGTACCCCAGGCATCTATATGTCTCCATCAGTACTTTACATCCCTAATACAGACTGAGGGAAGTAGGTAATTGGAATCATCTAGAACTGGAATTTTGTCTGTTAGGTGGGATAGCGGGGCAAGGGAGTTGAGTTTGTGGGCAGGGATGGCTGCTGAGTGATTGACCATGGAATCTAAGCTGGATAGGCAGTAAAGTGAAGTCAGGTGAGGATAGGGTTAAGGGCTGTTGGTTTGTGATTTTGGAGCTGCCTATACTTACATGTTTCTTTCCTACACAAGTTCATAAACTCTTCAAAAAAGGTTCTTTTTTATTCATCATTGTTGTCTATAGCATTCAGCATAATATCTAACTCATAATGAACTCTCCATAAATTATTGTTGAATTGAATAATAGCTTAAAACCCTGTTCCTTAAAATTAATAGTTAGACTTGCCTGCAACTTGTTCTAGGCAAAAAAACGAAAAAACTACTGTTAATTTTTTCTCATTGGTTCTGCTTGCTCTATTTTGCTTTCTATTGCTCTATATTTTGTTCTTTAAGCTCTTTCCCATACATTTTATGCACCATTCTTTCTAGTGAATAGAGTCTTTTGAATATCTTGTTTGATTGAGTCATGTCCAATTTCTTCTCTAGCCAATTTAATTCAGGAGATGAATTCTGATGACCCAGTTGTACAACAGAAAGCTGTCCTGGAGACAGAAAGAGACTACTGCTTATGGAGGAAGACCAGGAGGAGGATGACTGCAGGACCACCTTGAACAAGACTATGATCAGTCCTCCACAAACTGCTATGAAGGTTTCCTTTTCTATTCAGAAGTTATATAAGTACATATAGTGAGAAGACCTACACCAAGGCAGTAGTTTAATCTCAAACTGTCCAGTGAGGCTGAAATGGTCGTTTGTTTCTTAGATTCACTAGATTTATTTTTTATAAGAAAGTATGAAATTTGATTTTTTTTTTCCTTTGGTCTTTCTGGGTTATCTTTAAACAATCCTTTGGGTCTATTTTAATGGAAACTTGGCCTCTCCACCCCCTGACCTTGTGTGATATATTTAAGCTGTACTTTTAAGGTAAGGTATTCTAACTCATTTTCAACTCATAAGCCACAGCGGAGGTCCCTTGACCTGGGCAGCCTATTCTCATAGCAATTGTGCCCATAATCAGATCTTCTGATTTAAAGCAAGCCCCTTGAATTCTGAGCCCTTCAGTTTTGATGGTTAAAGGAAATGTTTGCAACTGATTTGCCTTCTTGGTTTATATACATATAAATCAGAGAGTGGTTTTTGAAAATTTGTTTCTTTGTTTTTATGAAAATCTACGTCCTACAGAGTGCAGAAGAAACAGACTCAGGTAAGGACAGCATCTCTCCTCCAATTTTTATTTGTATAGGATCAGTTTTGATTGATTGTGACTCCTGGACCCTTAAATTATTGCTTCTGGGCTTATAAACAACCTGGGAACAAAACTTACTGATCATCCCATTCTGTTACTAGTGGTCAGAGGGGACTGCCCTAGAGAGTTTTTTTCTCTATTTTCTGTAGGTCAACCTTTCGTAAACTCAATTTAGTTATTCTGTATCATCCGAGTTTACTCTTAGCTGTTCAAGGGATCCAGATAGTTTCTCTGTTGCTCAGCTCAGAAGCTCATTATGCTAAACAGAACAAAAAAAATCTCTCTTCAAAGAAAAACTCTTTTAAAAGACATAATTCAAATTTGAAGCACAATCATAGCCATCATGTATAATAATACATCACACAGATTACCATTTAATGTCAAATTAAGAAAATGTCATTTTAGTTGCCTCAGAATTGTGTGTGTGCGTGCGTGTGTGTGCCTGTGTGCATATGTGTACGTGTGGCTCTAAAGTAACTCTTCAGAATTTGAGCTAAAGAACTGATTATAGTATTTGGATTTTTCTTTTAATATCTGAAATTACCCCTTCTGTCAGAGGCCTTCTTGGCATCTGTGGAGAAGGATGCAAAGGAAACGAGCCAAGAGAAGGAGGGAAAACAAAGTCTTAGCAGACGGTAATTGCCAATCCTTACTTTTCAATGGCTGGGATGATTTGTGCTAGAAAGAGCACACGAAAGCCTATATGCTGACATGTGAGGACATCTGGATTCCAGTGGTGAGGTTTGTGATGAGCTTGAGGGAATGGGACCTGGCCAGAAGGAAACCACTGGTGTCTTTTCTCTGTCTCCTGCTACAACAAGCGTAGGACATACTGACCTTCAGTGAAAGCTCTTTTCACTGCCTCCAGTGAAAACCTCTTTCTAAAGCATTCTGATGCACTTAGCAGAGCAAAGTGAATTGTACTAAACAGTGCTCAGAAAGTAGTGGGGGGATAGCAGTGTGGGGCCACTGGCTCGCCTAAGGCATCGAGATGAGGTGGAAAAGAAAAAACAGCTGTGAGAAAAGAGAGAAGAAATCAAGGAAAAGGAAGGGATGGGATTGTGTATGTTGGGGGAACATACACATAATAGAAGAATGCTTTCAACATTTATACCACCCAGGGCTGTGTGTGCTGCAGTTCTGAATGATTCCATATTTGTTGGGAAAATTAATTATTTGACTCTCTTTATAAGACACTGAATGCGTAGATTTGGTCTCTGTGCCAAGCTGAGTGTGGTTCTGAGTCTCAATGTAGAAACATTTACTTTTTCTGAGAATCTACGTCGAAGATTTGGGTGGATTCAGAGAAAAAAAAATACTTGAGGAAGCTGGTTCTAAAACATCTGCAGAGAGAAACAAGTGAAAAGTCCCTTTTGGATGAATAGAAGTGAAGACCGTCAAAGTAGAATTGGAAAATCGGGAATAAAGTCTGAGATTTTCTGATGTGTGGTGAGAGCTCACTTGTGTAACTTATATTCCCTTAGCCCTAAAAGAAAAGGGGAATGAAGCATTTGCTAAAGGCGATTATGAAACAGCCATCCTGCGCTACAGTGAGGGTTTGGAGAAGCTGAAGGACATGAAAGTGCTGTATACCAACCGAGCCCAGGTCAGTGAGACAAGGATGTGTCCATGGGGCTTTCTCGGGGAATAGTTGTCAGAAAACAGACAAAGATGAGACTAGATGTTGGGCTGGGAAATGTTTATAGAACTGGCTCTTGTTTTGGGTGAGAGGGGAGCTGACTTATACGTACCATTTACCAATTTGCATGATGCAGGTATTCTCACCATGATCTAATTTGGAGTCACCGCAGGAGGACTTGGCAAGAGCTGCCCATTATCAGCTCTCTCCATAGTATAAGTCAGCTCCATCATATCACTGATGGCGACCATGCTCTTGTTTCTGTGGATAAAGAAGAAAACTAGTGGAATGAAATGACCTATGGGACCTTGAAATTCTGCTACCAATAGATTTGTCCAGCCTCCTTTTTTGGTACTAGTCTTAATTCCTAGGGGATGCCCTCCTGTTAGTTTCTCATCCATTGCATCAATCTCTCTTTAAGATTCTTTGACAGGGGTAAAGTGGATAGCCAATGGTCCTAGAGCCAGTTTCTTGGAAATTTTGGGTTTCCAAAAGCTTTTATGCTTTAGTTTATGTCACAAATTAGCTCAGTTTCTTAGAACACCAGTTAAAAACCACCCAGATGTGTATTTACTACTTAATGAAGGGATAGGCTGATAGCTCTCAGTTGAAACAAAACTAGCACTTGTGACCCTTATCTTTGAAAAGTTGTTTAGTTTTTGTGTGGTAGAGTTCCCCTGCTGGACAGGCCTGAAAAACTGGCAGATTCATGGACGTGATTACCCCATGGTCATAATATGTCAGCAGTACCTGCGTGAGGTGGGCTTGACGCCTTGTCATTTGCAAGAGGAAGAGGCTGCAGCAGAGTCCTCATCAGCTCCAGTTTCCCTAACTCGAGATTAAGAATTCTGGCTGTGGGATGTTGAGGAAGAATATTGGAAGCAAAAAACAGGACATTTGGAGGCTGAAAAGTCTGCAGAGTGACAGTGATTTAATGATAAATAAATCCAAGCAGTATAACCTCATTAGTTTAGCAATTTGGATAAGTTAGACTAGAGTTGAAGTGTTATTTCAGCTACCTCAAATTGTGGAGAAAACTTGTTATAAGGAAGTGAATCGGTGAAAAAGATGCCCAGAGGTTGATTTAGCAGTACATTGTATTACTCTAACAGGATTATAAACTTTTTGAGGGCAAAAACTGCCATATGCTTTTTTCCTCTAATGCTTTATTTATAGCAGATGTTCAATAAATCCTTTTTTGGTTACATAACATTGGAAGCACAATAAGTCCAATTAAGGGAGTTAAATTTCTGTTGATAATTCAGAAACATCGTTTAAATGCAAGCAATCAATAGAATAATTATAGTTCCTTCTTATTTATCACCAAATTTGGTCCCTAAAAACATCTGCCTACTGATGCATGTTCAGTCGTATTACTCTGAAGTTATTTGAAAGCAATAAAATTGAATTGCTTTAAAAAAGTTATATAATTCAGACATATCTAAATCAGACTGTCTATACCCTGATTCATCTAAATTAGTTACATTTTCACTGAACTAATTTTTAAGCAGCATTTTGATTAGTTCTGAAGAATCACATTAAGAACAAATGTGGGTAAATATAACAAAATGTAATGAAAAGGTCTGAGGGAGTGATTCCTCACAGCTTTCCCAAGGAGAAAGCTTATGCAAAGACAAAGAAATGAAAAATATACTGCCTAGTGTTATGAACCGTTTGAAACATTGACTATTTTTAAAATGCTTCCCCTGTATGCATGCAGTGTTAGAAAACACTTAATAAGGACCCTGTAAATTGAGTGTTGCTTGCTAGAGAGAAAACCTAACCTTTCATTGCTTTGTTTTTCCCCCTGGAGTTAATGTTATGATCAATAGATTGCCGGTGTAATTTAGATAAATCTGGAGTTTAATTGCTATTTGGAAAAAGTAGTTCTTTTTCAAAATGTGCAAAAGCAAAAGAGATTAAGGAAGTTATAGGGTGTTTAATCCAAGCCTTAAGACAGAAAGAAGAAAAAAAGTAAAAAACTGTGTAGAGTATTGTTGCAACCCATAAAGACTTCTTCAGAGTCTGCATGTGTCCTGAATAATAGTGCCATGAAATCATGGCTACAGCTGTCTAGAATGATGCCAGCTTCCTCCTCACATCCCCTAATTTTCAAATTAAACCTGAGGCCCTGGAGAAAAGGATGATGCTTTATAGAACAGACAGCTCAAAGATTCATTTTCTCCAATTATTTCAGAACCTGAAGTTAATGAAAGCACCACTCGCAGCTTCCTTGCTATGGGAGCCAAGAGCTGCATGATTTCAATTCATTTGCTGGCCGTTGCCAGCTCCTTCCTCACTTGGGTTGGATACTTGGATTCCCTGTGAGTTGCAGCACTGACCCCACGATTTGGCTTGTCCATGTAAATATCTCATCAGGTTCGTTGTTAAGAGTGTTGCAGTGCCCTGATAGAGTTTTGATCATGGGCAATCCTACATGTAGTACTGGCTTTATTATTGGTGACTCATGGAATCCTGGCAAAGCCACCGCTCCTGGTGCTTGGCTACCCTTTCGTACAAATGGGATGATTGGTGCTGCCTCTCAGGGAGCTTTGCAGAAGAAGAGTGCTTCAAATCTTTAGTGCAACTTGATAAGACTTTACTGACCACTTACTGTGTCCAGTAATCAGTGGAGAGATTACAGTAGCCATTGTGCTTGTTTGTAAATAGTCTTTCATTTGTTTATATTCCTCTAGTTCTTGGAAACATTGAACTAAGTTTTCAATCAGTTTAGCTTGAATGGATCATGGAATTCTGAGCCAATTCTTGATTTTCAAGATTTTCGCCAATTCTAGGGGGATTGTAAAAGAGCGCCCCAGGCTTTTGATACTAAGTGTTCGTGGTGATGCTCTGACTCTCATATGTTACTCTACTTCTTGCATTTTTTTACTGTTATGCTCAGGAGGACAGAAGCAGCGCTTTATCATTTTTTGATAACAGCGTTAATGAGATATAATTCACATACCATACAGTGCACCCATTTATGATACACAATTTAATGGATTTTTAGTATAATCACAGAGTTGTGCAACCATCACAATCAATGTTTGAACATTTCATCATCATCCCAAAAGAAACTCCATCTTATGCTGTCAACTCCCCCAATCCTCCCATTACTGCTCTCATCCCCGAGACTATCACCAGTCTACTTTCTGTCTCTGTATATTTTCCTGTTCTGGATATTTCATATAAATGAAATCATACATTTGTCCTTTTGTGAATGGCTTCTTTCATGTAGCATAATGTTTTTAAGATTCATCCATGTCATAGTATCTGTCAATTCTTCATTTCTTTTTATTGCTGAATAATTTTCCATTGTATCAATATGCCATATTTTATGTATCCCTTCATCTCTGATGGACATTTGGATTGCTGCCTTTTGATTTCATGAATAATTCTGCTATGAACATTCATGTGCAGGCATTTGTATGGATCTATACTTATATTCATCTTGAGTATATACCTAGGAATAAAAGTACTGGGTCATATGGTAACATATTTAACCTTCCGAATTACTTCCAGACTGTCTTCCAGAGGGGCTGTGCCATTTTACGTTCCCCACCAGCAGTGTATGAGGGCTGTAATTGTCTGTCTTTTTGATTCCCTTTATCATTTGGTGTTTTTCTGGAACATTCACAGCAGGGTGGACTCCAGAATCCAGTTCCTCCTTCGTGGATGTGGTTAGTGAGCTGGGTATTTTCTGTGTGTCCCTCTAGATCCTTCCCTGCCCTGCTCTGTGCCCCTGGAAGGCTGACCTGTGTGGATTGGCTCCTTGGTTTCCCAGCCCTCTAGCTTCCATTTGCATTCAGCTAATAAAATAAGAAAGAAGGAGGGAATGTGAGATTGGGGTATTTATTCTCCTGGACTTTGGCTCTGGTGAAGGCCTCAGCTCATGTCCGGCAGTTCTTTTTGCAGAGCTGTCCTCTCCCGTTTTTGTTCATTGCTCCCTCCTTCTGCCCCTTCAGTAATAGCCATGGTAATGGCTGTCCACTGTTGCTAGCCCTGGGATTCTGTAGCATCCCCTCGTCAGGTTCCCTATGCCCTGCCTTCACCGTGGAAGAGGTCCCTGTATTAAATTCTCCTCAGTTGCCCAGTGCCAGTGTGCCATCTGTTTTCTGCCAGGACCATGACTGATCCAGGTAGGGAATAGTTCATCACTGACATTCTACTGTTCAAATGCTCTTTCTTTGTGAACTGAAAACTTGCGTGATGCAGAGTTGTGTGTGAATATCAGCTGTTGGTGTCATTACAGGCTTATATGAAACTTGAGAACTATGAGAAGGCACTGGTGGATTGTGAATGGGCTCTGAAGGTAAGAGAGTATCTCTTTCCCACATGATGGTGTTGGTCTGAAGTAGATAGAAGGTAGCTGCCAGTGTATCAAGGTAGGAAAAGTATAGTCTCTGCAGTCAGAGCTTCAGTTTCCTTATCTATAGAATGGGATGGAATAGAATTGTTAGGAGAGTCATAACAATGCACAAAAAGTACCTAGTTCGGAGAAAGCACTCCAGGGAGCTGCTGCTATTGAATTTTCAAGGTCTTACATTACAGTAGCTCCTTCTTACTATTGCGTTATCAGACGCATGGTTCTATGTGATAGTGGAAATGCCTCCTCTCTTCTAGAGCCAGCCATTGGAGCTTGTTTCTGCAATGCCGTTCTTCCTCATCAGTTTGTGTTTTTTCCCCTCCAGCCCTAATAATTTTGGAAATGTAACATCCTCTATTTGTAGAGGAATAATCAGAAGAAAGAATTCCTATGATTCAACTTTAGTCAGGCCTCGGGCAGACAAAATTATTTTATACATGGCATTTCCTCTGAAATCTTGCCAAAATAGATGATCAAAGATGCATAGAAGTAAAGAATGTTGATGGAAATGTTAAGAATTACTAAAAGAGACAATACACAATCATAGGGACGTGACCAAATATTTAAGTAAGCCTTAATCCACATTCCCCTAAATTACTCTGTCACAGGGGGTTTTAACTAAGTTACCAAAATTAGTGCTTCTCAGACTTCTGCACTAAAGTGCTGCTAACAGCAAAGGAGAATGACATGAGAGCCCTTTGAGAGGGTCTAGAAGCAGACAGCATGAAATTTCTTTTAAGATGTGTGTTTTATCTTAAAAAAAAAAAAAAACCTTGTTAATTTTGCATAGCACTTCATAAAAGTTATCTGTTTTTTTTTATATAATAGTATTATTTTCAATACCTTATAATCAAGTAAAATTGAGGTACCAGGGCAATATGCCAGGTTTATTTTTTGGCTTCAATTCTTGGGTACAGCACACTGACCCTAGCCTAATGAGCATGACCCAAAACAAGAGGACACTTTCCTAAGAGCATACTGGTCATGTCTACTTTATTTCTTATTGAGAGGTAAGCAGAGGAAACGGATGAGTGAGAAAGTCACCTCTGCTTATAATCATACATAAAACACTGACATCTGGAGTGTCTGATTTCTTATCCCTTAGAAGATACAATGTGTGGCAAATCTTCTCCCATTGCATGGGTATGATCTTTAAGTTATTAGAGTTGCTCAAAGCTGATGACATCAAGCTCCTCATAGCTCCATCATAGATCCACCAACCTGCTTTGTCACCTTGCTTGATAATGATTCCTTTTTCTACGATTATTCTGCAGGAGAAGAGAGAGGCAAGAATGTTTTCCTTGTTTTTTCCAGCAATAACAGCAAACAACATCATTTGCTGCATGCTCACAAAATTCTATTCTATTCTGTTCAGTATCACTATTTTCTCTATTTTTCTAACAAGGAAGCCAAGCCTCAGTGATTGAGTAAGTACCTGGTGCAGGATCATGAAGCTAGTGTCTGTCTAACTCTAAGCCCATGCTCTTAAACATCTACAAAGGTCCTCTCCACTGCAGCCTCAAACCCCACAATCCCTGGGTGTGGATCTCATTCCCTTCTGTGGAAGAAACACGATCTCCTCACAGGTTCTCCAAGAGTATCTTTTCTGATCTGAAAAATGCCAAAGGGACAGACATACCATCATGCCGATTCAGGATAACACACTGGCCTGTTCCCAGATGTTAATTGAAGTACAATGTAATTAACAGTGAAACCGAGGCCAAGCAGACCCAATGGAGCTGACATTAAAAAATGCTGACACTCAGCAGCCAATCTTGTTAAATGCCCAGCGAGGCTCCTAGTTGAAGAGGTTTGGGTAAACACTTGGAGAAATGAGAAAAAAAAATGTAGAAAGAGTCTAAAACTAATAATGATTTGTTTTATGTTGCAGCTGTGAATTAAAAGAAAAACTTTTGCCCGCTTTAAAATTAATGTATCAATAGTGAATGTCACTGGCACTCCATTACTTATAGTATTGGTACTTTCATGCCAATTTAATCTTTTTTGACACTTTTAAATTGGTAGAGACAATGTGATGATATTTCAAGACTTGATGTTTCTTGTCAAGGAAGATAAGGCAGCAAAGCTGGTTTCAATTAGGATCAGAATCATTTCTTTCTCAGCAGAACACTTCTTGCACAATGAAATACATCTTCCTCTGAAGGCAGGATTCCTTTAAAGGGAAGCTGGGGTTCACCCAAGAAAATTCTAGTGAGGGTTGACACATGATCAAAGGAGAATGGGCCTATTAGTGAGAAAAACCCATTAGCAGCCCTTTGTGTCATTGTCTGAGGAAGGCAGGTCACAACTATCTGCACTTCACGGTGACACATGATAGGCTCTAATGCTTGGGGCTCGGTTTTCCCCGCCTGCTATAACCCCAGTGCTCTGCCTGTGAATGTACTGTGAATATCTGGCTTTCATGAGCTGAAGTACTAGAGTTTCCTCTTTTCCCTTTGACCATTCCTTTCCTGCTTCCTCAATTTCATCCTTTGTGAATTCATGAGGGGGTCACCCCCTCTGCTCCCTGTCTTTCTTCTTTCTACAGTTACTCCCTCACAGCTCTCTTCTCCTCTCACGGGCTCAACTCTCATCTCTGCAAATGGCTGTCAGACCTACTTCCCCAGTCTCCCCCTTCCCCGGCTCCCAGGGCTGCATGTCAGCTGCCTCCCGCGGGTGCCTTTTGATTGTCTTGATGTCTTCTGAAACTCGGTACGTCTAGAAGCCAACTCTTCATCTTCTTACTCAGCCTTCCCCGCTTTCTGCCCTGGCTGACCTCTTCTGTTAATGACACATCATGTCTTTCAGGAATCTAGACCCCCGGTTTTGACTTCACATCCTAGCTATCCTTATCATTGATGGCTGGTTGATCCTGGTCAGTTCTTTCTTTGACATAGCTCTGGCATCTGCACTTCCTTTCCCCTCCCACTGTCACCAGGACTTCAGACAGTAGCCCTTGTTCTAAGTGATTGTTCTGGTCTCCTTACTCATCTCTCATTGTTCAGCCCATACCTCTTGTTCAGCCTTTCCCTCCTCTGGTCATGTCTGCATGCCACCTTCCTACCAGCTTACCTCCACACTGCCCTTGGTGACTCACCCTCCTCCAGTGTGGCATGCAAGGCTACCATGTGGAGTCGCCATTTAGGTCAAGATGGAATCATCCCTCCACCTAGCACCTGCTCCTCAATCCCAGCTGGATTGTCGCCAAACCCCCTGTACTCTCCTCCCTCAGGTCCTTGCCCAGCCCACTTTCCCTCCATCCTCCTCTCTTCACCTCTCCATGTCACTTAATTTCACTTAAGACTCAGCCCAGATCCCTCCTCGTCTGCATGCCCTTTTAAAAATATGCATTTTGAGCATATTTTCTTCCACTGAATTTTTTCAGTAGCATTTTCTACAGCGTCTATATGCTTTTTTCTATAGCACCTCTCGGAAGGAGATTTGGTGTCATTTTTAAACCCTTGAGAGTTTAATGGCCAGATTTCAAATTCCAGCTCTTCCACTTGTTACCTTTGTGACCTTGAGCCTCTCCAACCCCTATTTTCCACATCTGTAAAATAGGGATAATAACTGTATCTACTTCATAGAGTTATTATAAAGCTTCTGTGAGATTGTTCATGTGAAGCATAAAGCTCAGTGCCTGGCACATGGTTTGGGCTCAACAGTCATGCACAGTTGTTATTATTATTATAACTTCCATTCACTTAGCAGTGAATTGGGAAATGATATACACAAAAGTGTATCTCTAAGCCTTCTCCAACAATTATTGTTCTCTCTTTTATTATTATTGTTATTCTTCTCTCTTTTATTAAATTTAGATTTTCTCTTTTACTCTGAAATTAATTGCTGCTGATATAACTGCAGCAAAAGCAGCTAATACTATGTTACCCAGAGCCACACCAAGTGTTTTCCATAATTTCTTCCTCACAAACACCCAAGAGAGATACTACTATTGTCTTCATTTTTCAGGTGAGGAAAATGAATGTCAGAAAAGTTAGGTGGCCTGGCCAACATGCCACTTCTGCTGAGTAGCAGAACAAGGTTCTACGCAGGACATTTTAAGACTCCGGAGCTTGAACTCTTTTATTTTTTTGAGATGAAGTCTACCTCTGTCGCCAGGCTGGAGTGCAGTGGTGCAATCTCAGCTCACTGCAACCTCCGCCTCCCAGGTTCAAGCCATTCTCCTGCCTCAGCCTCCAAAGTAGCTGGGATTACAGGCATGCGCCACCACGCCCAGCTAATTTTTGTATTTTTAGTAGAGACAGGGTTTCTACTAGAGACACGTTGTAGAGACACGTTGGCCAGGATGGTCTCAATCTCCTGACCTTGTGATCCGCCCAACTCAGCCTCCCAGAGTGCTGGGATTATAGGCATGAACCACTGCGCCCGGCCCTGAGCTTCAGCTCTTACACTCTTCATATTTAAACCTTTGAAGGGCATCTGATTTGGCACTGTGTATTGCATATAAAAGAGGTCAATAAATATTCATTAACTGAATGTCTTAGATTTTAGTGTATGTCTCTGTCAAATCGTCCCCTGCAAGGGCAGGCAGGTGCAGGGCCCCCTGTGTAAATGGTCTAGTTTCTGCCATAAGTTTCAAACCTGCCTTTTGAAGGAGGCATCCCTATTGATCTTAATTGATATGAACAGAAGGTTCCAGTACACATGTTGTGGTTTATTTGGTAGGAAGGACTTCCCAGGTCCACTAAGATATAATAGTAATCTCAGCTGTTTCCCCAGAGTAAATTCTCCTCTCTTCTAGTAAACCAGTGACTCTCAAACTTAGCTGCACATTTACCTCACCTAGAAAGCTTAAAAAATTATTGATGCCTGGGTTTTACCCCAGAGTATAATGTAATTGACGTGGGATGCAGGATTTTTACAAGCATCCTAGATGATTCTAATGTTCTGCCAGTGTTAAGAGCTCTTTTAAACTGAGGGTTTGCTTCCTGATTGCATCTCATTAAATGGAAATGAAAACTGGCAGGTATCATTAATTAATTTGGTGAAGAGCTTGCTGGTGCATCCAGGCTCCTTGCAGACATCAATTGGTTTGGTCACAAGTGTGCAAAAAACGTTTCGTCAACTCTGGTAGTTGCCCTGAGAATCAAAGCTTGACCTTAACTCTTTTAGCTGTATAGTGAGGGGAGTGGCTAATGACTTCACATCTTCTAAAACTTCTGATCAGTCATTCTCTTTTATTCAGTGTGATGAAAAATGCACAAAAGCATATTTCCACATGGGAAAAGCCAACCTGGCCCTGAAGAACTACAGTGTGGTAAGTTCTTAGAGGAATGTAATTGACATGTCTGATCACAGAGTGTTGCTCCCAGTTGTACTAGAAGAGAACCATGATTCTCCAAGGTGATTAGGTATTAATCCATCCTTTAGTATTTTCCAAGATAAAGCTCAAGATCTTAAAGTTGGGAAGAATGTTGGGTGTCAGTTAGCTCCACTCCACCAGCTGCAGAACTCTCTTCTGCAACAGCCTCTACCAGTGTTTGTTCAGTCTCTGGAGAGAAAAGACATAAGCAAAAAGAGAAAACAAAATTTGCTGTAATCTCATCACCTAAAAATAACCATGCAGATCAGTCAATCTGTCTATCTACTTGTCTATCCATACTAAGATATTATATATCATTAGAAGTAGCTTTATTGAGATATAATTCACATACCACATAATTCATCTGTAGAAAGTGTATGATTCAATAGTTTTTAGTATACTCACAGAGTCAGGCAGCCATTACAAAAATCAGTTTTAAAAATTTTCATCCCTTCCTAGAAAAACCCTGTGCACATTAGCAGTCAGTCCCCTTCCCCCCCAGCCCCATCTCAGCCTTAGGCAACCACCAGTCTTTCTGTCTCTATCTATTTGCCTGTTCTGTAGATTTCATACAGAGTCATACAATCTGTGGTCTTTTGTGACTAAGGCCATTCACTTAGTGTAATGTTTGCCTGGTACATTTATGTTGTAGTGAGTATCAGTTCTTTGTTCGTTTTTATTGCTGAATAATATTTCATTGTATGATGCCTTGTTTTATTCATTCATTCATCAATTAATGGACATTTGGGTTGTTTCCACTTTTTGCCTGCTATGAATACCACTGCTATGAGCATTCATGTGCAGGATTTCTTTTTATGTTTACAGTCCTCTTGGGTATATATCTAAAAGTGGAATAGCAGGACCATATAATAACTCTATGTTTAACCTTCTGCGGAACTACCAAACTGTCTTTGAAAATTACTGGAGCATTTTTACTCTCCCCACCAGCAGTGTATGAGGGCTCCAGGTTTTCCACATCCTCTTCAATGTTTGTTTTCTATTTTTTTTATTGTAGCTCCTCTAGTGAGTGTGAAGTGATGTGTCACTGTGGTATTGATCTGGGTTTCTTGGTGGCTGATGATGTTGAGGATCTTTTCATGTACTTATTGGCCATTTATATATTTTCTTTGGAGAAATGTCTTTTTTTATAATGAGTTGCAAATGTTCTTTATATATTCTGAATACAAGTTTCTTATCAGATACATGATTTCTAAATATTTTCTTCCACTCTGTATTGCCTTTTCCTTTTCTTGATGATGTTCTTTGTGGCGCAAAAATTGGTTAATTTTGATGAAGCCTCAATTGCCTGTTTTTTTTTTTTTTTTGGTTGCTTGTGATTTTCGTGTTACATCTAATAAATGATCATCTAATCTAAGGTCAGGAAGATGTATACCTACATTTTCTTCTAAGAGTTTTATGCCTTTAGCTCTTACATTTAGCTCTGTTTAATACATTTTGAGTTCATTTTTTTGTATGATGTGAGGTAGGGTTTCAACTTTACTCTTTTGCATGTGGATGTCTACTCATCCCAGTACCATTTGTTAAAGAGACCATTCTTTCCCTCATTGAATGATTTTGGCATCCTTGTCAAAAATCAACTGACCACAAATATATGGTTTATTTTTGGACTTTCAGTTTTATACTATTCATCTACTTGTCTGTCCTTATGCCAGTACCACAATGTCTTCATTTTTGTAGCTTTGTAATAAGCTGAGAAGTGCCAGTCCTTCAACTTTGTTCCTCTACATTTTCAAGATTGTTTTAACGATTGTGGTACTGTTGAATTTCTATATGAATTTCAAGATTATCTTGTCGATTTGTGCAAAGAAACCAGATGGAATTTTGATGGGTATTACATGAATTTGTGAATCAATTTGGCAAGTACTGCTATCTAAACAATATTAAGTCTTTCTATCCATGAATTTAGGATGTCTTTCCATTTATAAGATATGTCTTTAAAATAAATTGCTTCATATCATACATTTTTTAAAAGTGTCTTTGTTGGATTTTAATTGTAAATGTAATACAAGCTTATTGTAATAAAGCCAAATAAAATAAATGTGAATCAAGAAAATGTTAATCTTTCCCTGTCCACCAATTTTTATTTACTCATTCAATTCATTCACTCAGCAGATATTTATTGAGTGCTTTCTATGTGTCAAGCGCCGTTAATACAGGCAATAAAGAATATATCAGTGAAACTAGACAAAGTCCTTGGCTTCATGGAACTCATGTTCTTGGTGTAAGGGTGACCAGGAGACAAAAAACAATTAAGTATATGTGTGGTATGTTATGTGTAATATGTTAGGTGGTGGTAAGTAGTATTGAGAAAAATAAATCAGGAAGCAGTAAAGATGAGACTGATTTTGTATATAGTGGTAAGAAAAGGCTTTCTGAAGGAAGGGAGCGGTGAACAAACCATGTGGATATATAAGGGAATAAATTCCTGGTAGAGGGATAGCGAGAATGCAGCCAGCAAGAGGAGAGCAACAGGAGATGAGGTCAAACAGGTGAGAAGAGTGGAAAAGGGGCTGATCCTATAGGGCCTTATAGGCTTTTCAAAGAACTTTGGCTTTTACTTTGAGTGGTCTTCAAGCTTTACTGGAGAATTTTGAGTAAAGTAATTAAATTATTTGACTTATATTTTGAAGGATTACTCTGACTGCTATATTGAGCATGTGTTTTGGCATGGCAAGATAAGAACAGAGAACATGTGAGAAGGCATTGCAATAAATACAAGCAAGAGGTGATGCTGGGACCAGCTTGGTAGTGAATGGAGGTGGTGAGAAGTGATGTGATTCTGGATATTTACTGACAGTGAAGCCAACAAAAATTGTTGCTAGATTAGATCTGGGGTTGAAGATAAGTTGGATATGGGGTCACTTTGATGTATGGACTTCTGTTCCTGGGACACTGTTCTCTACTTTAACATGTCATTTTTTTTTCCTTCAGTTTGTTTCTTAACTCTAGTCTTCTAGATGAACTTTGAACCTTCAAGATTATCTCAGAACTGCTTTTTATCTGAGCTTTTTTTCTAGGTGACTGGTTAGATTATAGTCTGGGCAGTTCTTATATTCCTGTGGCAAATACTGCCCTAAGCCCAGGAATCCTATGAACTAGAATCCAGTAACTTTGTATCTAGCAATTTCCTCAATGAGAAGCCCTCACTCTTGAGTTTTCCAGCTGACTCTGATGTGGCCAATAAATGGATCCCTTACTGGTTCTCTTCGCAGCCTGTACGTTTAAATAGGCAGCTCTCTTTTCCTATTCCCGAGTCTCTGTCAACACTACCTCTAGCTTCATTTATTTCCTAACTCCCTATGGACATATCTGACAGCCTCCTGTTCTCGGTCAGTGCAAATATCATATCTAAGTTTTGCATTTACTTTACGATTATTTCTATCCCAGACAGACACGATCCACAGGAATTTAGGACTGGATATTTTTTATCATGAGCATCTAACAACACTACAACACTGTTTCTTTTAAAATGAATTTTGAAATAATACCTGTTGCCCCCTAGAACTGGAGAAGCCTGAACAAAATGTGAAGCTGAACACACTGTGTTCCTATGCCTGTCTCCTGCGCTGGGAGCAGGAGGAGGCGAGGAGAAATAATGAAGCAGCTAAGCCTAACGGCACCCAGTGTCTTCCTCATAATCACCTTTACCCCAAGCACTCTTCAAGGTCTTGTTTGTTTTTTCCAGTCTAGAGAGTGTTATAAGAAGATCTTAGAAATAAACCCCAAGCTGCAAACCCAGGTGAAAGGTGAGCGTGTTCCTGCTGAGGCCCTTCATCTGAACTCCACCTCCCTCTGCCCCCTGCCTTAGAATACCTTCCTTGCCTTCACCCGCCTTGGCCACGAGGCAGCAGTGGATTCTTTCCTACAGAGTCCAGTCCTCTGTGTTACTGGCTCACTCCACTCCTGTGCTTGCTGTGCTCCCTTGCAAATATTAATACTTGCCTTCTTCATCTTCTATACCATCCTCCCTTAGACACTGTTAGACTCCCTCGAATCCCCAGCAAGGTTTAAGATTCTGGTTATAGATTTAGGCTGTTTCTAAAATGTTCCTTGCTGAAGAAGAGTTTGAATTATTTTAATGCTTTATGCTTCTCAAACTCCCATCCTCAAAAGAAAAGGAAAAAAAGGTTGCTTCTCGTACAGTATCGCTGATTGTTAGGGTTTTGTTTTGCTTTGCCTTTCTTGTTTTTCTAGATTACCTGAATCAAGTAGATCTTCAGGAAAAAGCAGATCATCAAGAGAAGGAAGCCCACAAACTGCTGGATTCAGGAAAGAACACAGCCGTGACCACCAAGAACCTCCTGGAGACCCTTTCCAAGCCTGACCAGATCCCCTTGTTCTATGCCGGGGGGGATTGAGATCCTAACTGAAATTATAAAGGAGTGTAAGCCACCGATGTGTGTGATCTCATGCATGCTGTCGGTGTGAAGGGACACGTTCAGAGGTCTGCCTTTACCAGGCGAAGAATCCCTCCCTTCCTTCCACAAATATTGATTGAAGATGTACTCTAATGCAGCTGCTAAAAGGGGTGCACAAGAAATGTCCCCCCAACTCTGCTCTGTCTTCTCTAAAGCACGTGCGTACACTCAGCACATATGCAATAAACATACACAACACAATACACACACGTGGCACACACTCCATACTTACATATGTCACATATGCACTTAACTTTCACTCACTTGAATATATCCTTGACTATACTGAATATATTACACACACACCACATACCACACACAGCACACTCACACCATAGGTACTCACATCAGTCCACATATCCTGCACATACTCCGCTCTCACATTTTCTCCACACACCCCGTGTACATCCTGCACGTACCCGACACGTACTCCCACAGACACCCCAAGCATCCCATACCACCTCACGCACTTTCCCCTCCACTGTGGAGGAATGGAGGACGGGATTTTGTGGGTTAAACTGTAAGGTTCACCCAGTTACACTTGATAGCTGCTTAGGATGTGAAAATGGTTTCAGAGCAAACATCAGCTCTCCTACTAATGAGGGCCATACTGTTCCCTTGTACTAGCTCTTGTAAACATTGTTTCCAAGGCTTAAATGATCTCTCTACTCAGTGACAGCATGTTGTTTGTTCAAATAGATGGAGTTTCTGACTTCTCTTTAGTGTACAATGGAGGACGCACAAACATCCCCCTTCAGCAGTTTCCTGGAGATTATAAATTCCTCTCTAGAGTCTGGAAACAGCTTTGAAATAAATATTTAAGAACAGATGGATATGCTGGCACTTCCCATAGGTTAAGCAGCTCTGGGAGGCTCTCTAAAGATTACAGAATGATGAGCTGTGCAGATAGCCCTTGGGGCCACCCCAGCTCTGCTCTCTTTCTCTAAACAGTCCCCTGTGCCTGTGGCACTGAGAGGCTGCTGACAATTGTATTATTCAAAATGTAAAGGTATTTGTTTCTGCCAAATCATTAATGTGGGGACTTTGACGTTTCATATGAGGTTTCTCATTAGCAGGTGGCTATGTTGCAGCTAGACATCAGCCAGCCAGTTTGGGAGTCTGAAGTGGTTTTCTCTGTATCTGTTTCAGGCACAGAACAAACTTTATTCAGAACATACAATGGATTTAGTATCATCAGTGACAACGAGGTCATAAGAAGGTAGGGATGTTCATAAAGACAGCACAGCATCAAAGCAAGGGAAGATAACCGGGATAACCACTGCTTATGAATCAGACACGAGGCACATAGCTAGTCACGTTCCTGAACCTTCAGTCAGTAGTAGGGGCCTCTCCAGCAGTGCAAAGCTACTACGCCAACACCTTTGAGTGCTGACCCTCAAGTCATTGGAGTTACACTGCAGTTAACAATTGAGGCTGGGCGCAGTGGCTCACGCCAGTAATCCCAACACTTTGGGAGGCCACGGTGGGCGAATCACTTGAGGTCAGGAGTTTGAGACTAGCCTGGCCAACATGGTGAAACCTTGTCTCCACTAAAAATACAAAAATTAACCGGGCGTGGTGGCGGGCGCCTGTAATCCCAGCTACTCGGGAGGCTGAGATGAGAGTTGCTTGAATTTGCACCCCAGAGGTTGCAGTGAGCCACTACACTCTAGCCTGGGTGATACAGTGAGATGCAGTCTCAAAACAAAAAACAAACAAAAAACCCACACAACTGAAGAGAGGAACAGCAGCACTTCCCAGGGTTCCTCCAAGCTCATCAAAGGGAAATTATCATTCTTGCTGCTTTCCCACCAGTTTTGGCAAGGTTGTCAGTTGTTCTTTTCTTCATTTGGAATTTGCTGATCATATCAAGAAGTACGATCGGTGGGGTGCTGGCCAATCCCGTTTATAATTTTATCTGAAGAAAGGCCTGTATGGTAGGAGGCAGTTTGCTAGAGTTACTGTATTTTAATTTTGGTTGCTCTGGTGTGCTTCCTGAGGCTTAGGATACGGGTATGGGTTGGAGTCACCAGTATATGTCTGTGTGCTCAGCCGCAGTTCACTGGTCCCAGTGCAGCCATCACCCATGGCCCTGGCTCACTGGCCACCCTCTGTGCAGCCCTGGCTTCCTCAGTCTGCATCCTTTGCCTGGGACTCGTGGTTCAGTGATTGGTCCTGGTGACCCATGGCTCCAGATTATAAAATTACTTTCTCAGACCTGCGTTTGGCAAGTCTAGGGGTGAAATAAAACCGAATGAAGAGAAAATCAAGACTGATCTTCAGATTTTTTAAGATAGCTCTCCTTTGTTCATTCTAGGTGTTTTTCCACAGCAGGAAAAGATGCAGCTGAAGAGACGGTCTGTGTGTCTGTTCTCAAGCTCTGGCAAACAGTGTGCAGTGGGAATGGTAAGCCTGGGTAATCACCATTGGTCACCATCCATGCGCTGCGTGCAGGAACTACACTGTCAGGCGGGACTGTCCTCCCCAAAGGCCGAGCCATGGAGAACTGCTGTCTAGACTTCCACACACCCACTCCCCTCCAGGAAAGCTTATGGATCAAAAGCAGGGTAGACAGACGAGGGCTGAGGCTGGTGAAGGGAAGAGGTCATGTCAGCATAATGAGTGGTCTCTTTCCTCTCTCTTCTCCTCCTGCTCTTTGCAGACTCATGACTTCTCTTCGTGCACTGGCAGTGAGGTAGATGGAGTTTTTCTTTTCTTATCGGCGTAAAAATATTGTTCCTTTTGCTAACCACAGAACCTTTCCAGCATCCTGAGAGTTACAGTCCTCCCCCTCCAGTATCTCCAGACACTGATTAATGTGTAATATGGAGACAGTAGAATGCCACGGGGATTTATTCACTGTGTTAACTCTTAGGCTTTTCACATATTCGCATCTTCCAGAGTTCATTATGTTTTCGTGTCATCTTTCGTAATCACTTTAAATACAAAGTATTTAATCTTTCATAATCAGTGTAAATACAAATTTTATGTACTTCTGTCATTTTTAAAATGTATGCTTCAGTGTTTTTGACCCTGGACAAAAACACTGAAAATGGGGATAATGATAGCTATGTCTCCTTTTCACAGGGCTGCTGTGGGAGGCAGTGATAGAGCTTGTGAATGCAGTTTGCATACTCTGAGATGTTAAGTAGGAGATAATACCTTTTTTTTTTCAGTAGAATGGAGGAATCAAGAGTGGAAGAAATTAAGCTCTTAAAAATCTAGACAATCAGGGGCCTGTTTCCTGACAAGAATTAAGGGGAGTTATGCCCGGACTAATATCATCACCAGGGTGGCTTACGACTCTGTGTAGGACCCTGCACAGACTTAGGGTAGTGTTTTTGCAAACTCCCCAACAGGAGGGTAAGGAAGGCAGAACTTGGTGATGCTGTATTTACTCAGTGTTAATCTGACATAACAATCTATTTACTGTATTTCTGTGAACCTATTTATCATTTCTGTGAACCTTAGAGTTACATTTTTTTATCATCTGTAAAATACTGTCAGATACCTGTAGTGTAAATGCTATATTTCAGGTCAGTAAAATCTTGATATATCTAACTCAATAAATACAAAGCAGTTTCTCAAAAGGGCAAGGGAATGCTTAAAAGTAAGGACGTGAAAATATGTCAGTGATCTATTGTGGAGTGGGGAAGAGAAGCCAATTATAGGGTAGGATGTATAATGTTTTAAACATTATTTATATGAGGGGGTGAATAATGGCTCCTTTGGGGGAATGGGTTTACCGGAGGGGGTATCAACTAACTCTGTGTTTGAATTATTTACAGCAAGCCACTTGTGTAGTATAAAAATATATATACAAACTAAACAAATCA
Source organism: Ateles fusciceps (assembly GCA_036589455.1). Lineage (NCBI taxonomy): Eukaryota > Metazoa > Chordata > Mammalia > Primates > Atelidae > Ateles > Ateles fusciceps. Next base: position 1,770,821 of record JAZHEH010000579.1, on the reverse strand, counting down.
AAAAGAACCTTTCCATTTCAGAAATCAGTAGATCCTATCTTACATGGATAGGAGTAATCATAGGTGAAGTGTAAGGATTGAGATGTTTGCAATGAAAACATGGTTTGATATGTGGGCTACACATCAGATCCTGCAGTCCCATTGCTCTGGCTCTTTCACGGCTAGAAGAGTCCTGGTGTGTGTCTTCTACTTGATGCTGTGTGCTGTGTGTAAATGGGCAATTAACACAGGAGGGGAGAGGACCCAGGGTGATGAGGTCCAAGTGACCGGGCCCACCCCTTTGAGATCCAGTTTGTTCTACTTCATAGCTTAGCCTCATACTGCAGTCTCTACCCTGCACTTTCAAACAAATTAATATACCTGGTCAGAAAATGAGGCAGATGAAGGGATAAATCTGCTGCCACCACCCTGGAAGAGCTTATATTCTAGGAAGGGGACACTTTATTCGTTAATGCTCTCATGTGATATTCTGCTTTCCTGGATAACATTTCCTCAAATGGCCACTCTAGCCGTTGTATGAGTATTGATGGTCTAAAGACATTCCACGATTAAGCTGATTTCTTTCCCTTTCCTGGTGTTTCCAGATACCACACACTAAGGAGGCTTGACAATGATAAGGACATAGCTGATTTATGGGTGCCAGTCCCTGTCTGGCACAGTCATGTACTACCTCATTTAATCCTCATGACATCCCTGTAGGTAGGATGTAATCCTCATTTCACTGATGAGGAAACCGAGGAGCACAGGAGTTCATTGTTAAGGTTGCTCCCCTGGGCCTTCAGACCCCAGCAGTCTGGTTCGAGAGTCCACGCTCTTACATTTCATTATCCTGCCTTCAAATGAGTGGGCAACAGTTGAGTTTCCCATTAGGATGGAGGGCAGCAGAGCTGGTTTAATTGCCGTCATGGCGTGCAGAAGACAGACAACCCCTGTGTTTTGCAGAGGAAAACCAGCATGTGCTAGTGATGGACCCTGACAGGGCCAGGCTGCTGGCTGCCCTCTTGTCCTCCAGGGTCCTGGCCATCCGGCAGCAGAGTCTGGCCCTGCTGCTGCAGCTCGCCCAGACTGAGAGAGGACGGAGCCTGATCATCAGCCACCTTGACCTGACCAGGTAAGTCTCTGCTGGCAGGTTCATCCTGGGACATCTCAGGTCATCACTTGACAAGTTCAGGCGTGCCTGTCTCCCCCCTCATATCTCTGACGTGTGACTTGAAGGATCAATAACAGAAAGAGCCTTTGACAAGAGTGCTCCGTCAGGAGGGCCTCCAGGACAGACTCCTGTCTGAACTTGGTACCACGGACGGTTTCACTTCTCCTGAGCAACTGGCTCATCCCCAACCCACAAATGGTGCAAATGGCAGCCCTTCCATAGCCAGATTGGGAGCCCCACCTTAAAATAGGTCACTTGCTTCTGCACCTTTGGCCTCGGTCCTTTCTCTACCCTTTTCCTGCCCTTCCTTTTCTTCTTTCATTTCTGTTTGAGGTAATCCTATCTTATTCTATATGTCCTTAAACCCTTTCTAGAACAAGATAGAATATGAATAAATAAAACATTTCAAATACTGTTGCAGGGAGGTCTTTCCAAAGTGTAAGACTATGGGCATAGAATGTGTGTCCCCTAAATAGCCTTTCTAGAAAGATTGCTGAACCACAGTGATTCTGCCCCATCCTTTATAATGTATTAGATTATTTTTAAAATCATTTAAGTATTTATTTTGCTTACTTGTTTTACTTATTCATTTATTTACTTTCATTAAGTTTTTATTTTATTTATCTTCACATGATTAGCTTGAACATGTGAAATTGCCACTTACTAGATCTAAAAGGTCGCGTGCCAGCCATTTCTTTCTTTTTTTTTGTAATGATTTATTTATTTTACTCTAGGTGCATACTATATCTGGCATTTCTCCCCATGTTATCCCTCCCCCACCCTCCCCTCCCTCCTCACCCCCCCATTGTCTCTCCCCCTAACCCCCCCCAACTGTCCCCTGTGATGCTCCTCTCCTTGAGTCCACGTGTTCTCGTTGTTCAACACCCACTTATGTGTGAGAACATACGGTGCTTGGCTTTCTGTTCTTGGGTCAGTTTGCTGAGGATGATGGTTTACAGATTCATCCAAGTCCCTACAAAGGACACGAACTCATCGTTTTTTATGGCTGTGTAGTATTCCATGGTGTATATGTACCACATTTTCTTTGTCCAGTCTATCATTGATGGGCATTTGGGTTGGTTCCAGGTCTTTGCTGTTGTACACAGGGCTGCAATGAACATACGTGTGCATGTGTCTTTATAGTAGAATGATTTATAGTTCTTTGGGTATATACCCAATAGTGGGATTGCTGGGTCAAATGGAATTTCTATTTCTAGATCCTTGAGAAATCGCCACACTGTCTTCCACAATGGTTGAACTAATTTACACTCCTACCAACTGTGTAAGAGTGTTCCTATTTCTCCACATCCTCTCCAGCATCTGTTGTCTCCCGATTTTTTAATGATCACCATTCTAACTGGCATGAGATGATATCTCAGTGTGGTTTTGATTTGTATTTCTCTAATGACCAGTGATGATGAGCATTTTTTCATATGTTTGTTGGCCTCATATATGTCCTCTTTTGAAAAGTGTCTGTTCATATCCTTTGTCCACTTTTGAATGGGGTTGTTTGTTTTTTTCTTGTATATCTGTTTTAGTTCTTTGTAGATTCTGGATATTAGCCCTTTGTCAGATGGGTAGATTGCAAAAATTTTTTTGCCAGTCTGTGTCTTTTGATTGGGGCATTTAGGCCATTTACATTCAATGTTAATATTATTATGTGTGAATTTGATCCTGCCATTTTGTTACTGGCTGGTTTTCTTTCTCATTAGTTGACTCATTTTCTTCATTGCATTTTTGGTCTTTGCCCACTGGTTTGCTTTTGCAGTGACTGATACTTGTTCCTTTGCATGCTTAGTGTTTCTTTCAGGAGCTCTTGTAGGGCAGGTCTGGTGGTGACAAAATCTCTCAATAATTACTTGTCCGTAAAGGATTTTATTTCTCCTTCACTTATGAAGCTTAGTTTGGCGGGATATGAGATTCTAGGTTGAAAGTTCTTTTCTTTAAGGATGTTGAATATTGGCCCCCACTCTCTTCTGGCTTTTAGAGTTTCTGCCAAGAGATCTGCTGTGAGTCTGATTGGCTTCCCTCTGTGGGTGACCTGACCTTTCTCTCTGGCTGCCCTTAACATTTTTTCCTTCATTTCGACCCTGGTGAATCTGACAATTATGTGCCTTGGGGTTGCTCTTCTTGAGGAATATCTTTGTGGAGTTCTCTGTATTTCTTGAATTTGAAATTTGGAATGCCTTGCTAGGCTTGGGAAGTTCTCCTGAAAAATATCCTGGAGTGTGTTTTCCAGCTTGGATTCATTCTCCCCATCATATTCAGGTACACCGATCAAATGTAGATTAGGTTTTTTCACATAATCCCATATTTCTTGGAGGCTTTGTTCATTTCTTTTCACTCTTTTTTCTCTTGTATTGCCTTCTCTTTTTACTTCATTGAGTTGATCTTCAATCTCTGATATCCTTTCTTCTGCTTGATCGATTCGGCTATTAAAACTTGTGTTTGCTTCATGTAGTTCTCGTGCTGTGTTCTTCAACTCCATCAAGTCGTTTATGTTCTTCTCTAAGCTTGTTATTCTAGTTAGCATTTGGTCTAACCTTTTTTCAAGGTTTTTGGTTTCTTTGCATTGAGTTAGAACATGTTCCTTTAGCTCTGAGAAGTTTGTTATTATCCACCTTCTGAATCCTGTTTCCGTCAATTCTTCGCACTCCTTCTCGGTCAAGTTGTGATCCTGTGTTGTTGAGTTGTGATCCCTTGAAGGAGAAGAGGTGTTCTGTTCTTTGGTGGTTTCACCTTTTTTGCGCTGTTTTTTTTCCCATCTTTGTGGATTTACCTGGCTGTGGTGTCAGAGAGCTGCTTGATGAGGTTGCTTCTCTGCCTGTGGGGGGTGATACTCGCATGCCAGCCATTTCATGTGGTTCAGTCTAGTAGAAATAGCGGCAATTATTGTACCTTGCTTTATAAATGTTTCTCACACAATCTAAAAACAGGAGATTACCCTTCTGAGTTTTCTCATTCACTGCTATTTTGTTTTATTTTCCCTCATCCTGCGAGGTAGGCAAGGTAAGCTTTATTAGCTTACGTCCCTGATGGGGCAGGAGGCACTGTGGCAAGGAACCAAGGGAATCTCCCCCAGCTAGCCCTGGCCCCTAGGCATTGTTCAAGGACCCAGGTCCACTCTGTCTTCCCAGGAGGAAAAGGAGCCAAACCTGCTGCAGCTGGCTCTTGTTCCTGCCAGATCTTTTAGGGACCCTCCTGAGCCCTCCTATGCTGTTCAGTTTGGTGTGGAGCTCCGTGTGTGCCTGTGACAGGGCGGTTATTAAGCCTTGCCTATGGCTCCCCGTCTAGGCCCAGTCGCAGCCTCAGTGGCTCCCAGGAAAGGCTTGGCGACTTCCTGAAGCTCAGGCCTCACGGCAGATGCAGATTGTTAGTGGAGTTAAATTCTCCAAAAGCACATTTCACATTTCAAATGACTGCAGTCATTTCCTCAATATCTTCATCGTATTTTTTTTTAACATGGTTTTTGTCTCTTTGAGTAAATGTAGCTATAGCTATCATGAGCTTTTCCCCTCAAGCTATCTTTGAATTGCTTGAGTTTCAATGTGAATTTTTCCAGCGTCTCGGAGAGTGGCATTCACGATCACCTCGTGTGGTCCTGCCTACTCTCTTTAGACAGAGAAACCTCAGGTTTTTACCTTTATGCCTACTAGCCTCCTTAACGTTCATCTCCAGTTGAACCAGAAAGAATGGATTCTCTGTGATGAAATGAGGCAGTTTGAATCAAGACAGGGCTGCACATAGTTCCATGACTGTCACGGCAGCACACGTATCACATTCCTCCCACAGTGTTTATCCTCCTAGGAGAGGTTGAAGGGATGAATGTGTGCTGGCCAAGGGTGCATGTCATTTTGTAAAAAGTGCTGGGTTTTAGTCTTAAGTGGTACTGAGCTTAAATTCCCTGCATGTCTCTGCTTGTGTGACCCAGGAAAGTTATTTAGCATTGACGGGCCCCGCGTCTCATCTGCATCACTCACTTATGATGACACAGGGGGTGATGCAGCCATGTCAGTTGAATTTTTTTCTGCTGCATTGTGCAGAATACTTGAGCAAAAGAGGCTTAAGCAAAATAGCTTAAGCCTGGCTTGTTTTGTCACCTAATAAAATGAGGCTAAAGATAGCAGCTGTTGGTGCAGTGGCTTAAAGATGTCGAGGTCAGAGTCTCTTCCCTTCTCCTAACCTTCCCCACATGGTCATACCTTCCCCCTCGCTGCAGCTCCAAGCTTCACGTCCTTCTTTAAGACAGGTCAACACCAGCTGAATCTGTCCTTTTTATCAAGAAAAGCTACTGCCTATTTCTCTTTGGACAGAATTGTGTCACATGCTACCCCTGATGGAAAAAAAAATGGTCCCAGCTTCCTCTGTAGTAGAGTCAGGAAGAATAGTAGGGAGTGGAGAATGTCTGTGGGGTTAGCCTGCAAACAGCATCTCCTACAGCAAAAAAAAAAAAAAAAGCAACTAACATCGAGTATCAGGCCTGACACATGGCATGATAGGGGCTCAATAACACTTTTATAATCATTTGTCTCTCAGGGTAGGGTATTTGTTCAGCGTCCTAAATTGAAGTAACCGTGCATTTACTGGTTACATGAAAGCATTTTCTGACCTGTGGTTCACTCACAGAGGCAGCTGCTTCTAAGCAGAGCAGAAAATCTGCCACAAAAAAGAAAGGATGTGAGGAAGTAGAAAGAGCTACACAGTCTTCTCTGGGTGCTGAGTCCAGTTAGGATGTTTGCTTTGTCACATGGTGAGGGGGCCTAGCTGCTTATGTCTCCCAGGACAAAGCCAAGATGATCCTAGACTGTTGTCTCATCTTCTGTGCTATTCAGGCTCATTCACATTCATCTTCAAGACCAAAGAAAATAGGTTTAAATTGGTGAAGGAAGAATCTGAACTAAGTGTAAAACAAATAAATTATTTCTGACAGCAGGAGCACTGGAATCCATTCCCGAAGATGTTAGGGATTTGCAGAAGCTCGGCGCCACCTGGGCCCTCAGAAACCATCTGGTCGAGCCCCACTCGGCATAGACGTCCTCCTCGCACCCTCGTGCAGCCTGTGCGTCATGCCCTCCAGGGGAGATGCCAGTGCTTTCATTATTGTTATCTACATTTGGTTCGGGATGGGCAGTGACACAGCTAATAGACTGGGTGGAGGAAGTCTCTCCCCCAGTCTAGTGAGAAGCTGTGGGTCTCACCTCCCAAGGTAGCCCATCCCATTGCAGGACAGTTCTGATTGATATAAATTATCTCCTTACACTGTGCACAAGCTGCCTGCCTCATACTATTCTGGGGCTGATCCTGCCTCCCTACATTAAGGCCCAGGTCCAGACTCCTCCCAGCTTTCCAGTGCGTTACGTATCTGAAAATACTGATACATTCCAGGTTAAGCATCCTTGTTCCCTCCATCATTACTTTGATGATTTGGGTGTATTGTCCTCTACTGTCTCCAATCATTCCTTCCAGGTCTTCATGAGTGTCTGTTTTTTACTGTACCTCTTACTGTGCCGCTGCCTCAGTCTGCTTCCTTAGTGTTTATTGTCTGGACAATCACAATTCTCACCTGGTTGAATTCCTGCCTCCTGTACGACCTGCTCCAACCCAGGCTGCACTGTATGCCAAAGGGATTTATCCAAAATGCACATCTGTTCGGCCATTTTCCTACTTAACGTACTGAAATGACTCTCTATTCCTTGTAAGGCCAGTTCTCCAATTACTGCGAAATATAATGGCTAGGAATCACATGAGCACTTAATGAAAAAGCAGCCTCCTCACACTCAGACTGACTGAGGAATCTGTCCCCAAGACCCCCACCACCAACCACACATTGGAGAACAGGGGCCTACCAGGCAAAGTACAGACTTTCCAGCAGGCCGTAGAAGGCCCCAGGATCTGGGCTCTGTCCAGCTCTCTACCACCCCCGTCCTCCCCCTCACACCCTAAGCATGCCAGCAGTCCAAATGTACTCCTGCTACTCTATGCTGCATAGTCTGTGAATGCAGGCTGCTTTGCCTGACTTGCTCTGCTCCCGTCCCCGAGGGCCCAATGCGATGCTGGCCTGCAAGCTGCCTGGAGCTAGGATATTGTCTTGTTTAATTGCTATGGCCCCAGAACCGACCACATTGCCTGGTACACAGTCAGGGCTTGTTCATTGTGATTGGTCAAATGGATAAACGAATGAATAGCTAACCCTACACTTTAGAGACCCTGCAATATCATATGTTGCAGGTTTCTTCACTTCCATTCCCCACACCTCCCACTGGTGAGACTCTGGTCCTCTCAACATGTGTCTGTCTCTAACAGATCACCTAAGACAGTTCATCTTACTTATTTGCATGTGTATCACTGTAGGAGACCCGGAGCTCAGCACTGAGCACAGTATACCTAGCACCTTGTAGACATTTAATACAAGTTGGCTGGATAAACAAATTACTCTTGTTTCCATTGTCATGGTGCCAATAAGTCCGTTTGGGCAGCCTGAGATTGCATCAGGTGTTTTTTGGCAGCTGTGCTAGATTGTTTGCTCATCTTGTGTTTGTAAGTGGCTAAAAATCCTTAAATCTTTCTTATACGAACCAGTTATAAACCAGGTCTCACAATTCTGTCACTTATGCAGAAATTCCAGCTCTACGTGGAGGACTTTGAGTTTAACCCTATTAAATTTAATCTAATATATTCAGCAGCCTGTCACAATCTTGTTAAATCTTTATTCCATCACCCACCTTATTAGGGGGCCCTCCCACTTTAGTCATCAGCAGATTAGTAAGCATGCCATTTAGATGTCATCTAAGTTAGTGAACTTGACTGAGGCAGAGTCACATGGCTGAGTCACAGCAACTCCTTCTGAGCTGGAATCCGATAATCAATAAACTTTGGTTAAAAGTATTCAGCCTTCTGGGGATTCACATTAAATGGTGGAGCCAACCACATAAAAGTATCTGTGTCTGGGTGAGTAAGGAGCTATGCTTCCTAGAAGGGCATGGCAAGGCACCATTTCTGCTTATTTCACCCAGATGCCATCCTTTTTGGTTTCCTTGCAAGGTTACCCTGTTGGGATGTTGTTAGTTGGAGGACAGCTACCTCTGAGGTTATTATGGGTTTTTGCAGATTGTTGGAAGCCCTGGTGTCATTTCTTGATTTCTCGGATAAGGAGGCTGACACTGCTATGGGACTGTTCACAGATTTGGCTCTGGAAGACAGGTAATTTTTTTATTTATAGAGACTGACATTTCTTCTTCAGTCTTTGTTGAACTGTCTGATCTTTAAAAATGTGCCATATTCAGAGAGGCTAGGCCAAGTCTCCAAGTGAGTATTGCAGGACTCACTGAGTTGGAGGGCTGATGCCTCCGAGGGGGCTGAGACCAGCTACTCCCATTCTAGTCACTCTGCGTAGAGGCCGACCTGGGCCTCCATGGGTTTGGAAGCAGCAGCGTACTTAAAGTAGTGCCTCTGGCAGTAGGGAAGCCTCCCAAGTGTCGGGAAGCTTCCTCCCTCCTAATCAGTGCCTGGCACATAGGAGCTGCCCAGCACATTTGCATTGAATAAACTTGAGCAAGCCAGCAAGCAAGAATGAACAGTCAAATGCAGCCTCCTCTGGGGTTGCCAGTGACATCATAAATAACGACCTCCTTCTGCCTCATGGCTTTGTGTTGTTTTGCTTTGTTTTGTTTTGCTTAGCTGCTGGGGATGATAGTAAAGATCTTAGTTTTCATAATTTTTCAAGTGCTTTTTCTAAAGTTCATCCTGTGTTTTAAATTTCCTCACAAACTTTAGGATACCTTGCTTAGAGATGGTAATGGGATGAGAGAGCTGCTTGTGCTCACAGGCAGGCCAGCCAGCTGACCCGGGCTGGGGTATGGAACAGTGGCTGTGGCCTGTGGAGAGGCTCCGAAGGGTAAACATGCTTGCATGGTATTTGCCTTCTGCGCAGCACACACATGCTGTAGACTCGGAGCAGGGGTTGGGGGTAAGTCAGCTTGGCAGAAGCCTAGAGATTCCAGCAACTCCTGCTTACAGGAGCCGCCATCTGAGATCTGTTGTTTAACATCAAAGGCAATTCTCCAGATTTAGAAAAATTAAAGCCACATTACATACACAATAATATGCTTTTTTTTTTTTTTGGTTCTGTATTGTCCATGCACACTCTCAATCACATGGGCCTAGAGTTTGCAAGTGTCTGCAACATTAATTGTCTGAGATGCTGTATTTATGTTATAGTTTGTGCAATGTAAAAATAAATCCTGGCTGTTGGTTTCTCAACAGATTCCAAGGCTGGTTCCAGGCCAACCTTCCAGGTGTTCTCCCTGCACTCGCAGGCGTTCTGGTGAGCAAACCCTCATTTTCATCCTCTGTGACAGACACTCTCAGGAGCATAAATGGGGCTGTTTAAACACAATTTACAATCTAGAACAACCATTGTCTCTCGGTTGATTAATCATTTATTCACAGCTGGAATTTACACAATTCTCAGTTATTGAAACAACTACAGGAGGGACAGGTGGAGGTGGCATATGGATGGCGCTGGTTACAGGGGAGGAAAAGCTGGATGTGGGTGGCGTTGTAAGTGAAGGTGGATAGAGTCCGTCAGTCTCCATCAGTCCCCTGCTGACACTAAGTACGCTGTGCAACCCTGTCTGCTGAATGGAAGTCATCCAGTCAGGAAAACTAGTGTAGCAATCTGAGCAGATAAAGCACTGAATGGCATAGGGGGCAGGGGTTCTCCTTGGAGAGTGTGTTGTAACTGGAGCCTGTCCCTATTGAACCTTAGAAGTTTCAGGGGGCCTAAAAGAGCATAACCACACCCTAGTATGTCACAGCTATGGAAATGGAGCCTCTGAGAAGGGAAGGGACTTGTCCAGGTCCTCCCAGCTGGGTGGTGGAGGAGCTGGGATTAAGCCCTAGGCCAAGACCCTTTTGGGTTTGCCCCTCTGTGTACCCCCATTCTGTTGCCAGTGTGACCCCAGGGATGCCCCCTGTTTGACATGAAGCTACCTAGTTGGTTCACAGACCTTATGGTGAGTGAGGGAGCCACCTAGAGATCATGCGGCATCCTTTGCCTGCTCTCTGAGGGTCTGCCTTCTCCTGATTCTCATTTAGAAGAGAGATCCCAAGTTAAGCAGTTCCTCGGCTCTGTGCCAGTGCATTGCCATCATGGGAAACCTCAGTGCTGAGCCTGCCACCCGAAGACACATGACAGCCTGTGAGGAATTTGGGGATGGCTGCTTGAGCCTCATGGTATGTTAGCTTTTCTATTCAAAATTGCTCTTTATCCTCTTTGGGGGCATTAGCTGCTTCTTAGTTGTCTGGTTTTTCCAAAAATTCTGTTTCTGTAGGTGCTGGAATGGCACAGTGGCTTATCCCTTCCGTAACTGTAGATTTTATGCACTGCTGGCCTTTAACAGCCCCACAGATCAAGTCTCATTAGTCCTGGGGAAGGATTTTCTTTTCTAATTTTTTAAAATGATTTATTTACTTATTATTTAACTTTTATTTTAAGTTCAGGAGTACATTTGCAGGTTTCTTATATAAGTAAACTTATGTCATGGTAGTTTGTTGTACAGATTATTTTGTTACCCAGGTATTAAGCCTAGTACCCATTAGTTATTTTTCCTCATCCTCTCCCTCTTCCTCCCACCCCCCCACCTTCTGGCAGGCCCCAGTGTGTGTCGTTCCTCTCTACGTGTCCACGTGTTCTCATCTTTTAGCACTCACGTATGAGGAAGAACACGTGGTACTTAGTTTTCTGTTCCTGCATTAATTTGCAAAGGATAATAGTCTCTGGCTCCGCCATGTTCCTGCAAAGGACATAATCTCATTCTTTTTATGGCTGCACAGTATTCCACGGTGTGTATGTGCCACATTTTCTTTATCCAGTCTGTCACTGATGAGCATTTAGGTTGATTCCATGTCTTTGCTATTGTGAATAGTGCTGCAGGGAACATATGCAGGCATATGTCTTTATAATAAAAAGACTTCTGTTCCTTTGGGTATAAACCCATTAATGGGATTGCTGGGTCAAATGGTATCTCTGTTTTAGGTATTTGAGGAATAGCCACACTGTCTTCCACAACGATTGAACTGCTTTACACTCCCACCAACAGTGTATAAACGTTCCTTTTTCTCTGCAGCCTTGCCAGCATCTGTTATTTTTTGAATTTTTAGTAATCACCGTTCTGACTGGTGTGAAACGATATCTTATGGTTTTGATTTGCATTGCACTAATGATATCAGTGATGTTGAGCTTTTCTTCAGGTACTTGTTGACCACTTGTATGTCTTCTTTTGAAAAATGCCTTTTCATGTTCTTTGCCCACTTTTTAATGGGATAGTTTATTTTTCTCTTGTAAATTTGTTTAAGTTCTTTATAGATGCTGGATATTAGACCTTTGTCAGATGCATAGTTTGCAAAAACTTTCTCCCATTCTGTAAGTTGTCTGTTCACTCTGTTGATAATTTCCTTTGCTGTGCAGAAGCTCTTTAAATTAGATCCTATTTGTCCGTTTTTGCTTTGGTTGTGATTGCTTTCGGTGTCTTTGTCATGAAATTTTTGCTCCTTGTTGTGTGTAGAATGGTATTGCCTGGGTTGTCTTCCAGGGTTTCTATAGTTTTGGGTTTTACAATTAAGGTTTTATTCCATCTTGAGCTAATTTTCATATATTGTGTAAGGAAGGGGTCCAGTTTTGATCTTCTGCATATAACCAGCCAGTTATCCCAGCAGCATTTATTGAATAGGGGAATCCTTTCCCCATTGCTTGTTTTTATCAGGTTTATCAAAGATCAGATAGTTTTAGGTATGTGATCTTATTTCTGGTTCTTTATTCTGTTCCATTGGTCTATGCGTCTGTTTTTATACCGGTACCATGCTGCTTTGGTAACTGTAGTATAGTTCAAAGTCAGGTAATGTGATACCTCCAGATTTGTTCCTTTTGCTTAAGATTGCCTTGGCTATTCAGACTCCTTTTTGATTCCATACAAATTTTAAAATAGTTTTTTCTAGCTCTGTGAAGAATGTAAATGGTAGTTTAATAGGAATTGCATTGAATCTATATATTGTTTTAGGCAGTGTGGCCATTTTAACAATATTGATTCTTTCTATCCATGAACACGGAATGTTTTTCCATTTGTTTGTGTCATCTCTGATTTATTTGAGCAGTATTCTGTGGTTCTTCTGGAGATCTTCCACCTCCCTGGTTAGCTGTATTCCTAGGTATTTTCTTTTGATGGCAATTATAAATGGGATTGTGTTTCTGATTTGGCTCTCGGTTTGACTGTTGTTGGTGTATAAGAATGCTGGTGATTTTTGTGTATTGATTTTGTATCCTGAGACATTGCTGAAGTTGTTAATCAGCTTAAGGAGCTTTGGGCCCAAGACTGTGGATTTTTCTAGATACAGGATCATGTCGTCTGCAAACAGAGATAGTTTGACTTCTTCTTTATCTATTTGGATGTACCTTATTTTTCTCTTTTACCTGATTGCCATGGCCCTAGGACTTCTAATACTCTGTTGAATACATATGGTGGGAGAGGGCATCCTTGTCTTATGCCACTTTTCAAAGGGAGTGCTTCCAGCTTTTGCCCATTTAGTATGATGTTGGCCATGGGTCTGTCATAGAAGGTTCTTATTATTTTGAGATGTGTTTCTTTAGTACCTAGTTTATTGAGAGTTCTTAACATGAAGAAGTGTTGAATTTTATGAGAAGCCTCTTCTGCATCTATTGAAATCACATGGTTTTTGTTGTTAGTTCTGTTTATGTGATGAATCACATTTATCTATTTGCATATGTTGAACCAACCTTGCATCCCAGAGATAAAGCCCACTTGATTGTGGTGGATAAGCTTTTTGATGTGCTGCTAGATTCAGTTTGCCAGTATTTTGTTGAGGATTTTTGCATCAATGTTAATCAAGGATTTGGGCCTGAAGTTTTCTTTTTTTTGTTGTGTCTCTGCCAGGTTTTGGAATCAGGATGATGCTGGTCTCGTAGAATGAGTTAGGAAGGAATCCCTCCTCCTTGATATTTTGGAGTAGTTGTAGCAGGAATAGTACCACCTCTTCTTTGCACATCTGGTAAAATTCAACTGTGAATCTGGCTGGTACTGGGGTTTTTTTGGTTGGTTGGCTGTCTATTTCTGACTCAGTTTCAGAGCTCATTATTGGTTTGTTCAGGGATTCCAGTTTTTCCTGGTTCAGTCTTTGGATAGTGTATGTGTCCAGGAATTTATTCATTTCTTCTAGATTTTCTAGTTTATGTGCATGGAGGTGTTCATAATATACTCTGACGGTTGTTTGTATTTCTGTGGGGTCAGTGGTGATGCGCCCTTGTTGTTTCTGATTGTGTCTATTTGCATATTCTCTCTTTCCTTGTTTTAGTCTAGCTAGTGATCTAGACTATTATTTTTTTCAAGAAACCAGTTTTAGGATTTGTTGACCTTTCAAAGGATTGTGTGTGTGTGTGTGTGTGTGTGTGTGTGTGTGTGTGTCTCAGTCTCAGTCTCCTTCAGTTCAGCTCTGATTTTGGTTATTTCTTGTCTTCTACCAGCTTTGGGATTTGTTTGCTCTTGGTTCTCTAGTTGTTTTAGTTGTGGTGGTAGGTTGTTAACATGAGATATTTCTAAATTTTTGTTAGAAATATCTGTTAGGGCATTTAGGGCTATAAATTTCCCTCTTAACACTCCTTACCTGTGTCCCAGAGATTCTGGTATGTTGTATTTTTGTTCTCATTAGTTTCAAAGAACTTCTTGATTTCTGCCTTAACTGCTTTCTTTACCCAAAGTCATTCTGGAGCAAGTTGTTCAATTTCCATGTAATTATATAGTTTTGAGTGCATTTCTTAGTCTTAATTTCTAATTTGAGTGTTAAGATTTCAGTTATTTTCCATTTGCTAAGGAGCCTTTTACTTCTGAGTATGATTGATTTTAGAGTGTGCACTATGTGATGGTGAGAAGAACGTATATTCTGTTGTTTTCAGATGGAGAAATCTGTATATGTACATCAAGCCCATTTGATCCAGTGCTAAGTTCAAGTCCCGAATATCTTTGTTAATTTTCTGTCTCAGTGATCTAATATTGTCAGTGGGATGGTAAAGTCTCCTGCTATTATTATGTGGCAGACTAAGTCTCTTTGAAGGTCTCTAAGAACTTGCTTTATGAATCTGGATGTCTCTGTGTTTGGTGCATAATTATTTAGGATAGTTAGATCTTCTTGTTGAATTGAACCCCTTACCAATATGTGCAATGCCCTTGGTCTTTGTTGGTTTAAAGTCTGTTTTGTCTGAAACTGGGATTGCAAGCCCTGCTTTATTTGTTTTCCATTTGCTTGGTAGATTTTTCTCCCTCCTGTTATTTTGCCTATGTGTATCATTGGTTGTGAGATGGGTCTTTTGAAGACAGCATACCAATGGATCTTGGTTCTTTATCTGGCTTGCCACTCACTGTGTGTCTTGGGACATTTAGCCCATTTACATTCAAGGTTAGTATTGGTATGTGTAGATTTGATCCTGTCATCATGATGTTAGATGCTTATTGTGCTGATTTATTTATGTGGTTGCTTTATAATGATACTGGTCTATGTACTTCAGTGTGTGTTTGTAGAGGCTGGTAATGGTCTTTTCTTTCCATATTTAGTGATTCCTTCAGGAACTCTTGTAAGGCAAGTCTGGTGGTAATGAATTCCCTTAGCATATGCTTATTTCTCTTTCACTTATGAAGTTTAGTTTGGCCAGAAATGAAATTCTGGGTTGGAATTTCTTTTCTTCAAGAATGTTGAATATTGGCCTCCAATCTCTTCTGGCTTGTAGGGTTTCTGCTGAGAGGTCTGCTGTTAGTCTGACGAACTTTCCTTTGTAAATGATCTGACCTTTCTCTCTAGTTGCCTTTAGTATTTTTGCTTTCATGTCAACCTTGGAGAATCTGATGATTGTATGTCTTGGGGATGATCTTCTTACGAAGTATCTTACTGGGGTTCTCTGCATTTCTGAATTTGAATGTTGATTTCTCTAGCTAGGTTGGGGAAGTTCTCATGGATGTTATCCTGAAATATGTTTTCCAGATTGGTTCTATTCTTCCCATCTTTCCGGGACATCAGTTAGATGTAGATTGGGTCTTTTTACAGGATTCTATATTTCTCAGAGGTTTTTCTCATTTCTTTTTATTCTTTTTTATCTATTCTTCTCTGACTAACTCATTTCGGAAAGCCTGTCTTCAGGCTCTAAGATTCTGTCCTCTGATTGTTCTGTTCTGCTATTAAAACTTGTGACTGCATTGTGAAATTCTTGTAGTGTGGTTTTTCAGCTCTATCAGGATGGTTATATTCTTTTCTATACTGGCCATTTTGTCTGTCAGCTCCTTCATTGTTTTATTATGATTCTGGCTTTCTTGGTGTGGGTTTCAATGTACTCCTGTAACTCAATGAACTTCATTCCTATTCATATTCTGAATTCTATTTCTGTCATTTCAGCCACGTAAGCAGGTTTAGAACCCACGATGGAGGGGTGTTGTGGTTGTTTGGAAGGAAGAAGGCATTCTGACTTCTTGAATTATCAGGTTTATTGTGTGGATTCTTTCTCATCATTATTGGTTTCTCTAATGTCAATCTTTGAGATTGCTGACCTTTGGATAATTTTTTTTTTCTTTTATCTTATTTGATGACCTTGAGGGTTTTATTGTGGTATAAGGTGAAGTCAGCTGACTGGCTTTGTTTCTGGAAGATTTTAGGGGGTCAATATTCAGCTCCCAACTCTTGTACTGGATGCTCTAACTCTAAGGAACTTGTATTGGGCCTTGACTTTGTTTTCTGGCTCCTCTAGGTTAAGAATACACCACACTGGGGGAGCCAAAGTGATCCTGAACCTCTGGTCACTACACTTCAATGGGTGGTGTTAGCCCAAGAATTTCATAATGTGGTGACAGTGGGACCTCAACTTGTTTGCTCATGCCAACAGCAGCGGAAGACCTGTGGCAGAATGCTAGTGGGTGCCAGGGTGCCTGACTCCCTGCAGGTGTTTGCCACAGTGCCACCCTGGGGGAGAGGGTCCCTGCTGGTGACTGTGTACATGGTCATGCTGAAGGTTGTGCCTTCTCTGTGCCTCACAAGCAGAGGAGGTTGCTCCTAGAGGGGGGAAGGATCCACTGTACTCTTTGCCATGCTAGCACAAATGCAATGTGCTGACAGGGGTGGGGATGGCTGTCTCTATGCCCACCAAGACTCCATCTGAAATGGTGGTCAGCAGGAAGAGGAGGAGCATGACTGCACTCCTGTGCTCTGGCAGGGCAAGGAAAGCAAAACTTGCCCTTTCCTCCCCAAGGAAAGCAGACACCCACCAGCAAAGTGATGTGGGGAGCTGCCCTGGGCCCAGGGGAAGCTGTGGTGTGGAGAGGGAGCATGTGGGCTGGTGTGTGGTGATAGGGTACCCTGCTGGAGCTCTCCACTGGTCAGGCATGGTCTGCCAGTGCAGAAACTATGGTGCCAGCCCCCAGGGTCCCTAAGACAGCTCAGCAAGCATGCGTGGCCAGGCTGGGGCCCCAGAAGAGGCCAACAGAGCAAGATGTCCTCAAGTTGGACTGGCCCTGTCTGATGGGCAAGGCCACCCTGCAGAGTTCAGGTCTGACAATTCCCCTGGGGCTAAAGTCTCCTATGGGAGCAAGTTGAGCCTAGGGGGATGGCTGTCCGGGGCCATGCGCCACTACAGACACTTCCACGCCCAACCCTCTGGGCTCCACATCAGCTGGCTTGCCACTCTTACCACTTCTCTAAGCAGCTCTCTCTGCCAACTCCATGAGGGTCTGTGGTGGTTGAGGGGATTTCTCCTGCCAGGGTTCCAGAGGCCCATGATGAGATCAGGTTGCTCTTTGCCAGTTCAACTTACTCATTCCCCCAGAGCCTTTGGGGGGCCAATAACAAGCCTCAGTACATAGGATCCCCATGCAGGGTTCCCAGTCACTCCCATTCCTTCCTGCTTCTGTGTCTTCCCTCCATCCACTCTCAGTGCCTTCCCTCTGAAGATCTGTTAGGACCATGCCAGTCGTCTCTGTCCCTCAGTGAGAACTGTCCCACCTGGCTGTGTCTAGTCAGCCATCTTGCCTGATCCCAATCTGAAAAATTTTTCTGGTGGAGTTGAATGATCACCCATCTCAGCAGCTCACTCTTCACTTTAAGCCCAGGACCAAACTGAGCCATAGTTCCATGGCAGAAGCACCAGAGACTCCTTCCAAGTCTCTTTGACTAATATGAACTCACGGAACTAGTCTCTGATCTTCCAACATCATTAGGTTCATGACATTGGCAATTTAGAGAGTGGGTTAACCCTGAGATCCTTGTCCAAGGGAAAAGGTGACCATAAAAACCTGTAAGGCAGAAAGGTCATTGGTTACCTTGTTTTGTTTCCCAAGGCCAGGTGTGAGGAGGATGCGGACCTATTCAGAGAGGTTATCTACATACTCCTGGGACTCCTGATGAACATGTGTCTTCAGGCTCCCTTTGTCTCTGAGGTATGGCATTCTGTCTCCCTGCCTGAAACCCTGGGACAACCTGTACACGTTCTGGGGCATAAAACCATTCGCATGTTCACGAAGAGAACAGAAGCATGTACACTCACACACTGGCCGTGGAATGGGGAAAGCTGGAGGGATACACTCTCCCTTTGCTCTGCTGAGGGGTGAGTGGGTCACTCAGTCATGTATTCACTCAGAAAACAGACTGAGTATCCAGGGTGTGCTGAGCAGAGTATGAGGTGCTGCATTCACAAAGTCAAATAAAAGGTGGTTCCTGCTATCAGGTAATGCTCTGGAGTTAGGGGAGATAGACATGGGAAGGAATAAGAGCAGTGAAAGATGGTGTTGTGAGGGAACCTGAGCCCAGTGCGGTGGTGCTAAAAAGGAGAGGTGCTCAGAAGAAGCTCCACCGAGAATTCAGACTGTCAGAAAATTACAATCTCCTCCTGGCCTCTCCCCATTGTTGTAGGTTTGGGCTGTGGAGGTGAGCAGAAGGTGCCTGTCTCTACTAAACAGCCAGGATGGAGGAATCCTGACAGTAAGTTTCTCCCAGGGAAATCCAGAAGTAGCTTCCATTGTTCTTTTTGTTTTGTCTTGTTTTATTATCAATGGTCCTTAATCTTTTTGAAGTTGCCACCTTTGAGAATCTGCTGACTCTCCGAGATATGGTATGGATATACTATTCAGAATAACGCACACAAGCACATAAATACCAGGTTTTGTCTACAGTTTCACGAATTTGGTGACCTCCTTGCAGTGCCCATCATCTGTGGATCCCCTAGAGTCTAGGAGCCCGACTTAAGAATCCCTTTTCTGTATGGTCTGAAATTTAACCAGCTTAGAGGATATAATCGATCTGATTTGTGCTATTTCAAAATATCTTTTGCAAATTGGACAGATCAAGTGTCCAACTTATTTAGAATCCCTTTTTTCCATAGCAAAAAAAAAAGCCAGGTCCATGTTTTAAGCCAGTGGTCCTAGAGGTTGTTTGTGCATAAGAGTTTTAGCCTCTTTAAAAATATATGCTGGAATGGCTTTCTCAATTCTGTGTCTGACATTTGGATAAGAAAACTGAGAAAGGCCTATATGTTAGCACAGTGAATCAGGAAAAGAATATTAGTGTGATTCAAGAGGCTATTTGCCATCACCCTAGAACGTGTTCTTCACTCACATTAGTGAACACCCCTGTTTTCTCCCTGTCAGGGCAGGGCCCAAACGCCTAGAGAAGCAATTAGGGCCATATCTAGGGTGGGTTTGGGAAACCAGCCTTTCAATGGTTGCAGGCTGAGGACTGGCTCCACAATTTTAAAAAAGGTTCTGAGTAGATCCAACATACCCTGTTTGAGGGTAGCACTCTCAAAACATCCCCAAAGTCAATTCAGACAGGATAGGGCAAAGGTTTTTAACATGGGCTCCATCATTGCGTTCCTGGAATCCCCTGCAACTGGGCAGACAATTCTGTGTGTTCATTTTCATGGAAGGGACATCATAGCTTTCATCAGATCCTCAAAAGAGGTCCATGACCCCCAAAGTGGTAAGCACCACCATTCTCAAATGGTCCAGATCTAAAGGTGGGCCTACACTAGTCCCTGAGTAAACCTTTAGGGGAGCTCTTGGGCCAAATTTCCCCAGAATTCCGTGTGTGCCACGCTGGGTGCTTCCCAGCTTGCTGAGCAGAGCAGCAGCTTTACGTGGGCATCTGGTCCTTGTCTAGCAACAGTCTCCATTGCCTTGGGCCTGAAAAGGGATCCGTGGTGTCAGCTATAGTAAAATTCTAGGATCTTTAAGAAGCAGATTAGGGAAACAAGATTGATAATACACAAGTTTATCTTTTCTCCCACTGGAGAGCTCATTCAAATGAGATTAAAGCCATCGGAGGAAAAAAAGTAGAGAGCTACATTGACGGTGAACAGGCAAGTAGTTACCAATAGGTAAGTAATTATAATAAGTTTTCTGAAGATGGAGAACAGCTGCAAGGTTGACAATTAATGAGGCAGGGCTGAGGAAACCTTCTTGCAGAGTGCAGATGGAGGAACATGTCACTGGGCAGTAGCAGGTTTGCCTTATAATACCCTGAAGAGGATCAAGATTTCAAAATTCCCAGTACAACAGAAAGCAAGTACGAGGCAGTGGAGCTGTGTTTGCTTGCATGCATCTATCCTCCAGGCATAAAATCAGAACATTTTTATCTCTAAAGAACTGAAAATCTTTCTAGTAGATGGGGGTGCTACCTTTCTACCTTTCAGTCACCAAACTTCCCATAAACATAGCATGCCCAAACATATTTTTATTGCTTTTTCATACATGTGATTGGGCAGGTAAGGATCACCAGACATTGCAGGAAAGCCACACACATAAATAGGAAAATCAAGATAAACAAAAATTAATCCAAAAGAAATAGAGATGATATAGGAAACAGGAGAAAAAAAAACAACTGTCATTTGTATCCTAAGAAAGATTTAAATTAGTTATATCCATAAAACAGTAACAGCTTGCCATTTATTTATTTAAAAAAAAAAAAAAAGGAAATAAGAGCTGGGAAATAAAATAGATGAACTATCCCAGAAAGTAGAACAAAAGACAAAAGATGCAAAGAGATGAAGACAAAAGGCACAGAAGACCAGTCCAGGAAGTCAAACATTTCCTAATAAAGGTCCTGCTGACATTAGAGCTCTGGAAGGAATCCCAAGGGAGAATTTCCTTTCTCAGAGTTAAACTAGTTGCTCCTATGTGAGACTGAAATAATATGGGCCTTTGGGTGGCAAGGGGCAATGGTTACAGCTCCTTTATAGTTTTATTAAAAAGAACAGTGCTTGCTATTACTTGGCCATCATATTTTTTATATTTTGCTTCCAATATTAATGATGACCCTTGGCCTCATCAAACTCCCTGTTAACTTTTAAATGTTGTCAGCATTTCTGAAAAGGACATTTAATTATTCTCCTTCTGCTGTACTCAGAGAGCTGCTGGTGTTCTGAGCCGGACCCTTTCTTCCTCTTTGAAAATTGTTGAGGAGGCCTTGAGAGCAGGAGTGGTAAAGAAAATGATTAAATTCCTGAAGGTAAAATAACATTATTG
This sequence comes from Ateles fusciceps, assembly GCA_036589455.1. NCBI lineage: Eukaryota > Metazoa > Chordata > Mammalia > Primates > Atelidae > Ateles > Ateles fusciceps. Next base: position 1,750,109 of record JAZHEH010000579.1, on the reverse strand, counting down.
GTTACAACCTCTGAAATTTACAGAAGTCTCCCATTTTATTCGGGGAACAGAATTAAGGTGGGCTTTGTTGCTTTGTTTGGTTAATGTGCTGCCATTTCTCCCTCGCTAGATTTTAAACTTCTTGGATAGGGATTTGCTTCTGCCTGTCTACCCAGACCATGCTCTGAACATCAGCAACAGATTGTTGAATAAATAAGAAAATTGTTCATTAGCTACATCTATAAAAACTGCTTACCCCTCAAGTCTAACTTTAAAATATATGGCCTCTGTTCTTGAAAAAAAAAATGATCTGAGTGGCTTTCTGTAACGTTTCTCAGGCACATCGTTTTACTACTCATGATGCTTTATACAGTTATCTGGAGAGTTGTTGGATGAAACTCCATCTATGAGACATGTAGCCTGCAGAATTACCATGTAACCAAAGGTTGTTGGGATTTCCCCGTGAAATGAGTACGGTGAATCTAAGTGAGTCAGTAGACCAGTTATCTGGATTCACCTGCAAGAGTGAGGGGGATTATTAGGCTGCCATCTCAGAATCCCCACCTATGATGTATATGCCAATGAGGTCTGCACACACATGTTAGTGTGGTGACACGTGGCTTTTATTCATAAAGCATCAGGCTGAGTGGGGCAGGGAAGCATGCACTGGGGGCTGTTGCGGGGGCAGGGCTGCTGTGGTGCAAGGGGGCAGCACAGGGGGTCTGAGTTTAGGCTGCCACTTGAACAATGACTATCATTCATTATGACCTTTGCAAACCCACCAAAAGCTGCTGATGACATGCATACCCATGCATCATGCATGCATACGTGCACATAACGCCTTGTAAAGACATCACATAGGTGATTGTAAGGGCTACATTTGACTGTTGTCACCTGTTAAAATGATCTAGGTTCCTGATGTTCTCCATGCAGGACTGTCAGCCTGACAGCCTTAGCAAGTCAGTCCTCATTCTTGAATGGTAAAATGACATGGGAGGGCCTTTTCCTCCCTTTTTGGTAGATCTGCCATTCATCAGCATCATTCTCTTCTCAGCCATTTGCTCATAAAGCCCTCCAGAGGCAATTACTTAGGTGTACTTGACAGGCCTACATTCCTGTCAGGGGTGAGGGTGGGGTTAAAGAGGATGCTGGAAGCATATGCCCTTCTCAGTGGAATTCTCTTTTCAGAGTTTAGGAAACCACTAGCACTATAATAACTGTTCGCTGTGGCTTCTGGTCAAGAGCAATCATAGCACTGATTTTATTTTTCTAATTTCATTCTGAAATCTAGACAGGAGGCAAGACTGCGTCACATTATGCTGTAAAGATACTAGCTATCTGCACAAATAGTTATCACGAAGCTCGAGAAGAAGTAATAAGACTGGATAACAGTAAGTGACGATTTCCTTAAGAAAGCCCTTGTCCCAGACGTTCATCCACCCTTGAAGCTGCAAAGGGAACTGTGGCCGAGGTGGAACTTAGCAGCAATGCTGCTGACCCCTCCCAGACATCAGTGTTTACAGAACAAGATGTTTCACCTCCAGATCTGAAAGCATTTAATTAGCCTTTTGGCTGCACACAGATAGACTCTAGATAGGAGAGAATCTAGACGGCTCAAAGATAACAGGGTCAAAGCTAGGAAACTCCCTCCCTCTTGCCAAGTTCAGTTCTCTGCCTTCACAGAAGGAGGGCGGGGAAAACACCTTCAACGTTTAGTGAACAAGGGGAATATCAGAGTCTGAGCCTAGCTTTAGTCTAGTAACGTGCACCAGCTGTAGTTATTTACAGTAGGCTTCATAGGAGAGGCAGCCTGCTAATGTTCTTTTTGCCAACTCCCTGGAATGCACAGAAGGTGAACTGAAGGAGGCTCCACCATGGAAGCAGGAGACTTTCTTTTGGATCCTGTTTCATGCCCTGCAGGTATAGGTTGCGGGCACATTGCCTCCCACCTGGGGGCTGTCAGATGGGGCTTCTCACCCTGGTGCAGTGAGAGTTTGAGAACAGGGGCTTTTGAGAAGACAGACCTGTCTGACACATAGCATTCATTCATGTAACAACTGTGTTGTGCTGGGCACTGTTCTGGGAACCCGAGACACTTCAGAGATTCAGCAGGGAGTTGAGGAGGTTCCTATGCGTTCAGTGAATGTTTGCTGACGAGTGAGTGAACAGGTTCTGCTGCAGAGTTACTGGGGAAGCTTGGAGTCCATTGACACCTCCCTGCACCCCTCCTGTCCTGTTGCCAGCCTCTTGTTTTGGGATTTGAAGGAGCTGTGGCTTGTTCTCTTCCTTCCCTGCAGAGTTGAGCATTTTGATGAAGCTGCTCAGCTCGGAGGATGAGGTTCTGGTGGGCAACGCTGCCCTCTGCCTTGGTAACTGCATGGAGGTGCCCAACGTTGCATCTTCCCTGCTAAAGACGGACCTCGTGCAGGTCTTGTTAAGGCTCGCAGGCAGTGACACGCAGAAGACAGCCGTGCAGGTGAATGCAGGCATTGCTCTGGGGAAGCTGTGCACAGCTGAGCCCAGGTACGTTGTGGACTGGGAGCCAGGCTGACCCAGTGTCAGTCCCATTGCGGAAAGAGCAGCTGAGTTGAGGCGCTGTGTTTTGTCTGGACTGTGTGCCACATAAAACACTGTGGGGAGCCCTCATGATTTCTGTGCAGACCTAGGTTAAGCCCAGTAGCTGCTTCTCTGAAGAAAGCCTTGCTAGAGGAAACCGGGAGCTCTCAGGCTCCAACCAGAGAGGGAATCAGCTTGTCTGATGGGGACTCGCTGCTCACATGCTGCCGTTTCCTTCTCTCCATTCCGTTCTCCGCCGTTCTTCATCCCTCTCCCCTGTCTCTTTATCCTCCTTCCCCCTCCCTCCCACTCCACCTTCCCTTCTCTTTCCTCTTTTCTCTCTCCTCCACTTTTCCAGAAACACTCCCACTTCATGTTCTTTGCCTCCGCCTAAACAAATGGAGAAATGGCCAGCAAGGGTCACACGTTCATGCAGGAGAAAGCAGAGTGGAGAAGCAAAGACATAGAACAGCACGTCGAGGCCCCCAGCAAGTGAGGACAGGAGGTGTGGGCTGTAACTGTGCCAGTGGCTTCTCTGTTAGCTCAGACCTCCGCTCTGCTGTGCTCCTGTTCCGATGTGTGGATACACCTCATTGCATGTGCGTCTGGGAGGTGTCCACGTGTGGCTGAGTGAAGGAGCCCTGCCATAGAGCAGGGGTAAACCTTGGGGCTGGGTGAGAGAGGCTCCTTCCCTTACAGCCACATGCCTTTAATTCCTCCCTCTGTAGAATGAGGGGATTGGCCTCGATGATAACTAAGGTCCTTTCTAGTTCTGTCTGGTGGTTCAAATGGAAGGAATAGTTAAAATCTTTCTTCTGTAGAAAGCAAGCACATTAGCTAGGATGGCTTCAAAGTGGCAAGCTGTGGGGGAGTTCCCAAGAGCAAGGTCCCATCTGATCAGCCTGACACACCTGCCACCTCCAGCGAGTGTTTTCAGTGCTTTGTGGGCCTCAAATCTTACTTACCCCTGTGATTTTTAGGGTACCCCATTGCCACAGCCACCTCCTGTTTCCACCCAGAGTGATAAACTGACATTCTCAGCCAGTTTCCATCTGAGAGGGGGTTGGTTCTGGGCTCCAGAAGTCTGAACCGTGGCACTTATATCCTGGGTTGTGTGTTTTGATTGTGACAGGTTTGCTGCTCAACTAAGAAAGCTTCATGGCCTAGAAATTCTCAACTCCACGATGAAATACATCAGTGATTCTTGAGAGATATGGTGTCTGTGTGCACTTGGGGAACACACAAACACACACTGTGAGTTGTTCCTATGCTAATAAAGACCTCTGAAATATCCGCTCCGGAGTCAAGTATTCATTTTCAGAGTGTTTGCATGTTGGGTTTTTGCGGGTAACGAGAGAGTGGGCTGGCTGCTGTGGTGGGCGCTGTGCACTGGCTTACTCGACTTCCATTGTTCCCTCCTTTGAATGTTCCATCCTGCTCGGTAGAAGCTAGAAACCATCTCACAAAAAAGTCACATTCCCCAGACTCTTGTAGAAATGATTCTAGATGGGAACTAGTGGCCAATCCAATGCCACTTTCTACCCCTTTTGCTATTTTCTGCTGGCAGTATGCAAGAAACATCAGATTTGTTGGTAGCAGCATTTCAGCATCCGTTTTCCAGCTGTGGAGTGCTAAGAGAGAGTCACATTGGCGTCATCAGTGGCCTGCAGCTGACTCCTGGCCTGCAGCCACTGCATGTGCTCTTAATTCAGTAGGGTGAGTGGTAGGTGGTGTGTCCCGTTAGGAGAGCTCTGTGTGAATCATTCTGGGAATCATTCCTGGGGGTCTCTCCTGGCACCCTCCTCCATCCCATCTGGTGGGACTATAGGCACCCTGTTCCATGGGTTAGATTGTTTTCTGCTTAAGGTGCCAAAGCACAGGCGTCTCTTCTGCAGTGAACCCTGACTGATGCAAATGAGTTTATTTCCCTAACCCACGTTGTACTCTAACCCCATCCCCAAAGGCAATTTTCTCTTCCAGTTGCCCCAGGATCACTCTAAACCAGGATCACCTGTGGACTGCAAGTCCCTAAGTGAGAAGTTCAATAAGTGACACTACTCTCTGGCTCCTCCTTAAAATCAGTTAATCATTTTAGGGTAGGAGGCAGGGTCTTCATGGTACAGTGAATGTCAGGAGTCCCAGACCAAAGTTCCAAAGACTTTTGGTCCTATCCTGCTACCTGCCAGCTGTGTGACTTTGGGCAAGTTGTTTAACCTCTCTGAGCTTTGGCTACTGCTTCTGGAAAAACTAATACCTGTCCAACACACCTCCTCCATTGTTATAAAGGTTAAATGAGGTTTTGGAGGTGAAGGCGCTTTGGGAATTATAAAGTGCTATGCAAATGTAAGAGATTACCAGCCTGACACAGTGGCTCACGCCTGTAATCCCAGCACTTTGGGAGGCTGAGGCAGGCAGATCATGAGGTCAGGAGATCGAGACCATCCTGGCCAACATGGTGAAACCCCATCTCTACTAAAAATATAAAAGTTAGCCAGGCGTGGCAGTGCATGCCTGTAATCCCAGCTATTCGGGGGCTGAGACAGGAGAATCTCTTGAACCAGGGAGTTGGAGGTTGCAGTGAGCTGAGATCACTCCACTGCACTCCAGCCTGGTGACAGAGCAGGACTCCATCTCAGGAAAAGAGAGAGAGAGAGAGAGAGAAAAAAAAATGAGAGATTACCAGGCTCTATCTTGAGATTGAGAGTGTTGACTATGCTGTCAGTTGGGTTAAAGTTTGAGGAGTCTGGGAAAGGGTGAACTTCATGTCCTTTAAGGAATCAAAGCTGGCCATTCTCTGAAGCGTGTAGGAATGAAAATCCTCCTCTGCCAGGGAGATTTTATTCAACATACCCAAAGAAAGTGTTCTTCACAAGTAAGGCAGCTGTTCGCTTAAATTAAGAACTTCGTTTCTGAAACCAAGATAAATAATTGGCATTTAGCAGCCAGAGGGAATGGTGGAGGTGGGTGGTGGAAGAAAATCAATGGCCTGAGCCCCTCACTGGGATAGGTGCACTGCGTATGGCTAGAGGGAGCTCATCGGGCATGCTGTGGTGGCACACTGGGTGGCAAGCAAGTGACAGGCCACTGTAGAGAAGCCAGGACCTGCCCGTAAGTCCTGTCATGCAAACACCCTTCAAGAGTCTACTGAATTGCAAAGGGAGAATGGCTTGATGCTAATCAGAGCACGAAGAAGAAAACTAGTGAGTGCAAAATTTGGTGTTTTCAGAGAGAAATCCATGGAGCTTTGAAAACAGGAAAGGCTGTCTGTGTGCATAACCACCAGGCCTGTCTCCTTTGAAGTTCAGGCCCATCCTTTCCCTGCTCTGGTTGCACTCCTCCTTCTTGGCTTTTGAAAATGGCTATTAGAGGTGTATTCTCTTCCACAAAGAGTGGGGAATGTCAAATTATGTTATTATTATCATTGCTCCAGAGTGCCTGCCGAGAGCAGTCATCTCCGATTTGGAGGAAAGTGCTGCACCTGAGGCTCTTTCTCCTCTCGCAGGTGGGAAGAGATGTTTCACATGCTAGTGTTCTCCTTCTCCAGTGTGGATCCACCCCGCCACTGCCCCAACCTTGTTCCTCTAAGACACGCTATCATGCAAACCTTCCAGGCAGCATGGAAAATACCAATGCCATCTTTAAGATGGCCTCATCTCCACTTGCCAGGAGCCCCGACACCACCATTGGAGGCACGGCTTGTTCCGGGTAATCGGAGTCTTCTGGTTCAACAGGCAGAGGACCTGGGATTGTCCATCCTAAAGAGGAAGTGGCCGGGATGGAACTCCATCACGATTCTGAAGCCACAGCAGAGGAGGCAGGTAACAGTCCAGAGCTGCCCAGTGTCTTCATAGATGATGTGAGGAAGGCAGTTCCAGTGCCAGCAAGGTTCAGAGTTGGGAGGAAATGACAGGAAGGGGCTGAGATGCAGCAGCAGGTCAGGGGCTGCTATTGTAAGCACTTTTTTGAGGATCGGTTCAGATAAGAGCTTCTTGGCTTAGAGAATTGAGAGAAGTATTAGGTTGGTGCAAAACTAATTGCAGTTTTTTCCATTTAAAAGTAATGACAAAAACACAATTACTTTTGCACTAACCTAATATTCTGAGGACAGAAGACATTTAATTGCATATGACATTTTTGTTTTTAAGTAAGAGGTCTCATTTTCTAAATACCTTGAAAATACAAGCTCCAAGAGCTCCATTAGAGGAGAGAATAATCAGAGGTGAAGAAAAAAACCCATTTAGAATTGATTTCCTTTCCCATGGAATGAGCTTTTGGTCCTCATAGACTGGCATCCTGCAGACAAGCAGAGAGAAAGAGAATAAATCCTGCCTGTGCATTGTTTGTTTGTTTTGAGACAGAGTCACACACTGTCACCCAGGCTGCAGTACAGTGGCACGATCTTGGCTCACTGCAACCTCTGCCTACCAGGTTCAAGTGATTCTCATGCCTCAGTCACCCAAGTAACTAGGATTACAGGCATGCACCTGTATCCCAATTTTTGTATTTTTAGTAGATACAGGGTTTCACCGTGTTGGCCAGGCTGGTCTCAAACTCCTGACCTTAAGTGACCAACCCACCTCGGCCTCCCAAAGTTTTGGGATTATAGGCATGAGCTACCACACCCAGCCCCACCCATGCATTGTGCCTTTGCTCTGCACTAGATGCCCTATCAAAACTTGAAGATCCTGCCCCCACACAAGCCTCATAACGATGGTGAGGCAGGTATTATCTCCACTTTACAGGTAAAGAAACTAAGCTATGAAGAGAATAGTACTGTCCCACCCAGGATCACATAGCCAGTAAGCAGGGAAGTCAGAATTTGACCCCAAGCTGTGTTCTTAACTCTTCCTGCATGTAAAACACTCCTCTCCTTCTAAGTGTGACTTGTAGATAAGTCACCAAATTTCTCTGAGCCTCAGTTTCCTCTCTATAAAATGGGAGGATCAACCCCTACCTCTCATTCTGTGGTTTGGATATAATATACATGAAGTACCTAGCATAGGTGACTGGCAAATAGAAGATACCTACTTAATGGTGACTCTAATTTTGAGACCAGAAATGACCATGAACCCATTATCTGCCCCTTCCCACCCTCATGGATCTGCTCATCTTCCTTGGTCCTCTGTCTCACTGAAGGTAAGCATGTATTTGGCTCTGTTTACCTTTCCCTCTCTCCTGTGCCTGGTGGCAAACCGGAAGATTCCCCCCAAGAACCAGCTGCCAGCCAGCAGCCTGCCTTTTTTACATGACCCCATGGCAGCAGGACCTGAGAGCACCAGTCCTGGGTGGGATGGAGTTCTGAGCACACTCAGGGCTCAGGGATAAGACAGCGGTGCTCTTTGTCAGGGCCTGGGGCCAGGGTGCATGGACATCAGCAGGACCCAACGTGAGTGGAAGGTGCTAGGATCAATGCTCTAAAGTCCTCTTCTCAAACATATGCTCCTCTGTTATTTGCAGTTTGTCCTCAGTTTAGAATCAGGAAAACCTGTTGATTGCAATGACTGTAGCTCCAATCAGACATTCATCATGACGTCATTAGTTCTTTTCTCCTCAAGCCCCAGAGCTGCATCCCCTTACCATCCCTGATGCCCTAGAAAGAGGGGTGCTAGCCCAATGGGACATCCAGCTGCCCATCACCTCCTCCAGCAGCTCCTGGCCTGGTTTGTGGCTGCATGTCAGCCAAGCCCTGGGCTTCTGTGACTCGAAGCTGCTGGATGACTTATTTCCTTTTAACAAGACTTCTAATTTGATCTCAATTTTGAAAAGGCAAAATGATGAATGAGTTCTCCCTGGAGACATTTTGCCCTGTGGTCTGATTTTGCCCCGGGGCTGGATCAGGCTTTCCTGGCTGCTCTGAGGCTCAGCCCTGGCTTGGGTGGGAGGGAGCCCTGGGGTGCTAGCAAAGCAGGGAACAGTGGGCTGCCCATCACCTCTGCCAGCCACCCCAGCCTCAGATCTCCCCAGTCCTGAAGCGGAGCTCCTATCACCAGCGGGTTGGAAGGAGCTGCCTCGAGTGAAGGTGGCTGCCTTCCAGAAGTGCCGGTTCAACTCAGCCTGAGCATCACTCCATTGTCACATCTGTCCCCAACTTTACATTTGGGCTTCTGATCTTCAGCAGCTCTGGATGCTCATTTAGATACTTCAATTCCCCCTCAGGCAACAAGCACACACATACACACCCCCCACATGGAGTTCATCTTGCTGCTGCTGGGAGATGAATTTGCACATTAAAGAGGTGAATTAATGTGCAAGGGAATTTAGACTAGACCAAAAGCACAGAAAGATAGTGAGAATTATTGGAACAAGAGGCTGAACAAAAGGCTCCTAGGAGGTCCAAGCTGATAATTATTCAGGGATCATCTAATCTTCTACAGTCATTCCTTTGTATCCACCAGGGATTGATGCCACAGATGCCAAAACCCTGGGATGCCCAGGCCCCTTGTATGAAATGCATAGTATGTGCACATAACCTACACACATCCTCTCATAATACCTTAAATCATCTCTAGATTACTTATAATATCTAATACAATGTAAATGCTGTGTCAATAGTGGTTATACTGTGTTTCTTAAAATTTGTATTATTTATTATTGTTGGAGTGTTATTTTTATTGTTTTTTCCCCAAATATTTTCAATCTGCAGTTGGTTGAATCTGCGAATTTGGAACCCAAGGGTACAGGGCGTGGACTGTATGTACTTTGTTGGAGTCCATCTGATTCATTGGCTAAATACAATGCATTGCTCCAAAGCGGCTACTCCATGTCCCCTTATTTTATAAATAAGGAACTTGAGACTCAGGAAGGCCAGGTGAGCTATCTTCAGTGTCCTTACCTTTGTTCAAGAACCCTCAGAACTAATGCTCCAGAGTGGGGCAGGGACTCCAAGGAGACCCTGGGAGGCAGAAAGCTCAGTGGTGGGAGTACAGTCTCAAAGCCCTCAACCACCTCGCTTTCAGTTTCATAACCTTGCTTTAAGTTTCATGATCTTGGTGAGTGGCTTAGCCCCTTGATTGGCTTGTCTGTAAAAGGCACAGGTAGGGGACATATGATACCCACTTCTTGGGTTTGTTGTGGGGATTAAATGAGATGATTTCTATAAAGCTCTCATTACCGTGCTTGGCACACGGAAACCCTGAGGAAATGGGCACTCCCGTTCTGGCCATGTTGGTTGAGCATTCTTCCATAGATGCCCCAGCCTGGCCATCCCTATGTGCTCTTTTCTGGAGCTCTCAAACGTGAGGATTTTAATCAGGGTTGGAAGGGTTTCTATGTGACTCTACCCTAAAGGTGAGGGATAGAAAAGTAGGCCTCCAAATGGCAGGCTGGGCTGGCAAGGAGGGCCGAGGGAATCTAAGTGAGACATGGGGCAGACACAGGGAGAGCATGAAGGATTGAAATGCACAGTCAGTGGTATTAGGTGTTGCTGAATTCTGCCCTGAATCATCATCGAGGAAAAGAAGAAAAAGACAGGCTCTGGATTTGGTTAACTTGATTTATGGCAATAGCCTTCTTGCCGATCTCCCCATCTCACTCCACCCTCTAAGCCATCGTGCACACTGCAGCCAGGAGAATCCTCTGAAGCGTCACTTTCATTATGCCGCACCCCTTCCCAGGCACCTGCTCACAATTGTCTGCAAGATAAAGGGCAAACTCATTTGCTTGGGGGGTGTGTGTGTGTGTGTTTGTGTGTCTGTGTGTGTGTGTGTGTAGGGAGAGTAAGATCACAGAGATTTTTAAATTCTCTGAAGTTTTACGGATAAAGCACTCATATTAGTGTACTTTAACTATTGTAGAATATAGATGCATTCCGTACGCTGTGTATGAGCAAGAGCTATGATTCATAAGCTTTAGGTATAATTTTAAATAAGCATATCTATTATTGTCCCTCAAATTATTTTTCTTTATAAATTTTAATAGTGATAAAATTCTACATGACCTTTGTACATAAACTATCCAATGTAATCTCAACAAGCCTTAAAGTAGGCTTGGTTTTAGGGTCATGTTCTTGTTCCCACTTAGGCCAGCCAGTGTTGGGCGCCCATCCTGGGTGTCATTGCTCACTGTGGTGTTCCAGCATCTCAGGGAAGCCTGCGCAATGTTTGTTGAAGGGCAGCTCCCCACCATACCGTCTCTTCTCTTAGGTCAGCTTCCCAGTGGGTGTCTGCAGGCATTCCACTCACTCTCATCTCCTCTGTTTCAAAGACCTTCTCCTTTCCTCTCTTTCAATATTACACATCCACAAAGCCACAAAATAATAAAAATGATAGAGATCTCCTGTTAAATACTTGGCAGTTTTCAGATCTGTCTAATTAAATGGGTACTATCATTATTCTCCCTTTACAGATGAGGAAACTGAAGCACAAAGCAGTTAAGCAACTGGTCCAAGCTCCACCCCTTCACTTACTCAGCCACTCCACTCCACATGCAGCTGTCCCCAACCCAGGCAATTCATCCTTTCCCTGAATGCTTGTGCTGTGCTGTACTTTTAAATTCATAACATAATGACTTCATTGTTATGAAATTCTTTTCTGTGTCTTTATTTATTCTCTCCAACTAGAATTTAAATTCATTAAGGATTTGGAAGATTTCTTCTACTGTGAGAAGTCTTGTGGACAAGAAAAAGAGAATTAGGCACAGACAGAAGGGTTGTAATCACCTTACTCTGAGCCTATGTCATTCTGGAGGACAGGACCTTGAATTTGGGCTTGGCTCTGTCTTGAAGAGTATGTCGGTGAGTTACCAATAGTGAACGTGGCTTCCCGTTCTGTCGTGGCATTATCTCCAAACCCAGGGCCAGACACCACTGGCTCTCCCATTCCTCAGGGAACTATGTGGCTGCCACCACAATTCTCCCTCTCCACATGAGCAAATGTAAGCCAAAGACCATCCTTCAAAGGCCTCCGAGAATCCTGGTGTTTTAGGCCAAGGCTCAGCCCTGCAGTGTGTCTCTTGTCCTTGATAATAATAGCCTCACACAGGGAAGTGCTTTTAACTTCTTCAAAAGCCTTTCATGTCAGAGATCTCATTTCATCTGCACAACGTCCCTGTGAGGTAGGTATTATTATTTCCCATTTGAAGCTAAGGGAAGAGAGGCCCGGAGATTCAATGTCTTGTCCAGAATTTCCTAAGGCTGAGCCAGTGCCAAAATCCAGCCTTTACCTTGAACCTCACTGCCCACTGCCCGGCCCTGTCTCCCCTTTTATTAATTTTCTGGTCCAAACTGCAACACAGTCAACTAGCTAGTTCTTTTCACCTGCTCCCTGAGCGAGAAGGAGAAAATGAAACTCTAACCCCTTTAAGGTTTTATCAGAAAGCCTTGTTAATCCACCCGCAGTCTGTTAGATAACAGCTTAAATCTCTCCACTGCAAAGGATTACCTTCCCATCTGATCAGGCACAACACATTAGAGGAGGCGTGGGGTGGGCATGAGCGTGTGCAGGCCACAGCGCTTTCTCTGCAAAAATGGAGATGTTCAAATTTCCAGATCGGCTGTCCTCCCCCACATGGGCCGGGAGCCCACCATCTGCCTGTATATTAAGCAGCTCCTCCATGGGGTTACTTGAATGACAGCATGTTCCTGAAAAGCTCCTCACTCATTCATTCATTCATTCATTCAATATATATTTGTCAGGCACCTACTATGTGCCAAGTATTGTGCTGGATAGTACAAAATGACTTTGGGTAAAATGAGCCCTATTTTCTCATCCACAGCTATTATTATTCTAGCAGGGCATTATCACGGTGAAAACAACTAAGACACAAACAAAAACTCCCCTTGTTGCCATCAGGGCCTTGGAAACTGAACCATGCACTCCATGGCAGGCATTACAGAAACAGTCACTGAGAATAGAGGGAAGGGCCTGGCTGGCCTGGAAGAATCTCCAAGTTCTAACCCTTGGATTACAGGAGTTATCACTCCAAAGTTCAGAGGTTCAAAGTTCAGACTTCTGTCAGTCTGCTCTCAGCCATTTATAAATGAAGGGATTTTGGCTGATTAAACAAATTTGCTCCTATGTGGTCTTTATTTCCACTAGACCCAGCTGCGGCTTGCTCTCCAGGGGCAGGTTGGAAGTATATCAGGAGAAATTTGGTCTGCCCTATTTACCCCAACAGGAGGTGGAGTGACCCCCCTCTGAGCACCAGTGAACAACCTCTGACACCCAGAGCTGGATGGACCTGGCCTTATGCTTCCCTTAGATGTTCTCTGGGGTCACCGTCCTCCACAAAACCACAATCAGTTTGGGGTCCTTAGTTTTCTGGTTGAACTACACCTCTGAGGCTCTGGATCACTAAAAGAGCAACAAAGAAATACATGCTTTTTGTTTGTTTATTTATTAGAACTCGTGGAATCATACAAAATTCAGGTCAGGAATTAAAGCAGGAGTGCTGTTTTTGAAATAAGGACATTCCAAATAGTGGAGCTGTTTGCTGCTGCAACTAAAGTCATTGAAAAAAGAAAATCAAGAGTGGAAGGCTAGAAAGGTGGCCCCCAGCGGGTTTTTTCTGAGGGCACTCAGAAGCAGTATGAACTAAGAGTGGGGCTCCCAGCTTTGGCCTTGCTAAGGTGTGACCTCAGACAATCAGCTCACTTCTGTGGGTCTGGGCCTTTGACTTCTTTCCTTGTAGATAAGACAATGGGTATTTGCTTGCCCATTGCCCACTCCCCCGATTTTTCTTAAGAAAACGACCCCACCCCAGGCTTAGGCCATATGATTTAAGTGGACCCGATGCTAGCTAGCCCTGCTTCCAGGGGTGCACATGAAATTGGGCTCAGCCAATCACACCATTGTACATCTCTCTCATTACACTGATTGGGTCAGAGAGGGTCATGTGACAAGAAGAATGCCAATCAGATGTCAGCTCAGAGTTTTGCTGGAGTAAAGGAGAAAGGAACTCTTTCTCCATGAGCCTGCTCAGAAGATAGAATGGGCATTTGGAGCTACGGTGATGATTTTACCATCCTCAAGAGGCCCTTCACTGAGAATGGAGTCAACACAGAAAAAGGCAGGACCAAGAGATGAAGTTGAGGAGAGCCCTGACATCACTGCTGGGGCCCTCAGATCCTGCTATGCCTGGGCTGTCACTGGGCTTTTTAGTTATGTGAGATAGTAAATTCCCTTCTTGCTTAAGCTACTTTGAGTTGTCACCATTACCGAAAGATCCCTTATCAATACCCCCCCCTGCATGATTCCCCTTGTCCCTTTTATCTTGCCTAAGTTCTATTCACCCTTGTGAAAGTTACAGATACCGGGACAAAATCACTTTTTCAGACCAAAATTGTAGGTGGGAAAGCAGGAAGGAGAGAGACCCACGCTTACTTGTTTAAGACTGTTTCAAGGACTTTCTAAAATAAGCCCCTAAGAAATTCCTTCACATCCTTCACACATCTCATGCTTTTCATGATCTATGTTTTGTATGTAGGCACATATTTCTAGGACCAGGTTTATCACTATACATTCTTTAGGACTGCAGCAATTCAGAAAAGATACTCTCAAAAGAGCACTTGCCTAGTAACAACATCTCCACCAATGAACTGACGCCAACTCTGGCTTTGAGCCTCCAGAGCCAATGAGCTCTGTTTCCAAGCAGCTTATGTGAACTTCTCCTTTTGCCAATAAAAGCTTCCCCTCACCCTCCCCTCTTCGAGTGCATCTGTTGCTTGCTCTAGCTGTGCATCCTGGATTATAATCCTTTTGCTTACTCCCAAATAAACTCATTAAATTAGGAGATATATTTCTCTGATGTCTTTTTTAGGCTGACACCTTAAAGTATCAGTCAAAATGTTAAGTGCTCCTGCCCTATTTCCCCCCAGCTCCTTTCTTTCCCCCCAACGATATGTTAATAGATACATATTATTCTGACCTACCAATTAACTCACTTCTCATGATGTATGATTTATTGTTTGCATTCTGCTCCCTTTCACAACTAGAATGTGAACTCCATAATTTTTGTTGGTTCTGATCCCTGATGTATCCAAATACATAGAAAAGTGCTGATACATAATAGGTGCTCAATAAATATTTGTTGCTTGAATGATGAAATTTAGCAGGATAAGCCTTCAGGGAAATTTCACTAGGGCCAGCCTGGGCTGCAGTCTGATTGCTCCAACTTCAGACTCTCCACAGCTCCCCAGCCTCACTGGTGGTAATGGTTTAAGCTAAAATACTACAATGAACACTAGCTTCTGTTTATTCATTTCCACTAGGTACCAGGCACTGGGATAAGTGCTGGGCACACACAGATGGATAAGACCTTCTCTTCTTTCAAGGAGCTCCCAGTCAAGAGAGAGCCAATGGACACAATGCACTAGAGGATCACATACCCTTGGGTTTAGTGAATGTTTGTGATACAAAGCTAGGGCATCTGGCACAGTGCGAGGCACTGGTTTCTGTAGAAGTCTTCTTGGAAGAGATGATGTCTGAGCTGTCCCTTTCCTACATTGGAAGAAGGACATGGCACATATGAATGTGGGCTGTGGATAGGGAGAGAGGATAAGGAGAAATGATTGAAACCGAGGCTGCACCAAAGGCTGGGGCAGGAAAATTTGATGGTGATTCCCACCCTCACTTTTCTTATCCGAGTTGACTGAAGACATCTCCACAAGTTCCCTTATCCACACTCTGCCACCAAAACACATTCTCATTCACCTAGCTAAGTAGATAAGGTCCTCTGCTTTTTTGAATTTCAAGGCAAAAGGACTCTTAGCAGGCCTCCTTTGGTTACCTGTCCTCACATCATTCAATGCCATCATCTGGAAATACCTGTAGGCTTGTGTCTAGACCAGTCTTTGTTTCTGTGAAAAGCCAGCCCTTACACCTGTACCTAGTGCTAGGTACCTGCCACTGCTGTATACCTGGAAAGGGGCAATGCTTCAGCTCTCATCTTCAGTCACTCACCTTCTCCACTCCAATTGCTCCTGATTTGTGCTTAGGGTCCAACTATCGGCTCCTTTCTCTTCTAGATCATCCTGAGTAATTCTCCCAGGGGGAGAGAGGATAGCTCAGAGCTGGATGGAATCTGAAGGGCATTTTTTTTCCCAGTCTGAAACCCCATCTGCTTGACACTCTATGTGCCAAGTTTCCATACCCAATGCAAATTTACCAGCACATATACAGATTTCCACTTATTGGTTAAAAAGTGTTTTGACAGCCTCAGGGACATATTGCTTTCTTTCCAACCAAAACTGGAGAGACAGAGAGACATTTCCACTGCAACTATGTAATCCTAAAGTTTCTCTGTAAGCCAAATTTGATTGAGCTAATACTGACCTTTCCACAGGCACAGCTTCCAAAGATATCTTTTTGCTGCAGGCAAAGTTCTGATGAGCATATTAGTCAAAGCTCTACCTCTTCAGTACCAGCACACCCACCTTCTCTTTTCTCTTCCTTTGAGGTTGAAGGAGAATGGGGAGTGTCTTTAAATTTCCACAGCTGATTTTGGCCCCAAGAGGTCCCATTGTTCAGGCCTAGCCTGGGGAGCACATGACACCCCACCCCACCCCCCAGCAATGGATAAGCCTCAGTCTGAGGGTCCTATATTTGATTTGATCAAGGCTGTTCTGGCCATATGTTAAGAGTAATGTACCTTTGCAGGAAGCAAGCCAGGTTCAAGTCCAGGGCTACTGAATTGCCAACTGCATGACCCAAGGCTCCTCTAAACCTGCAAAAATTGAAATAATAAATAGTACCAAACTCAGAGGGTTGTCAAGAAAATTAAATGAGATAATGCAAGTTGAGCACTTGGGATGGAGTGTCTGGCATGAAGCAAAGGCTCGCAAAATGACTGTCTGATTATTGCTTTGGTCCCTCAATCCTCACCATCAATTTGCCCTCTCATTCATCAGAAAAGCCCTTTGCTTGGAAAACCATATTTATAAAAATATGAAGCATCGGCCAGGCATGGTAGCTCATGCCTGTAATCCTAGCATTTTGGGAGGCTGAAGCGGGTAGATTTCCTGAGCTCAGGAGTTTGAGACCAGCCTAGGCAACACAGTGAAACCGCATCTCTACTTCAAACACAAAAAATTAGCCGGGCGTGGCAGTGTGCGCCTGTAGTCCCAGCTAGTAGGGAGGCTGAGGCAAGAGAATTGCTAGAACCTTGAAGGCGGAGTTTGCAGTGAGCCGAGATCGCACCATTGTACTCCAGCCTAGGCAACAGAGCAACACTCTATCCATATGTGTATATATATATATATTATAGGATATATATATATATACACACACACACACACACACACATACACACACACACACACACACACGAGAGAGAGAGAGAGAGAGAGAGAGAGGACGCATCATAAATGAGCATAAGGAAACTGAATCTGGGTGTAGGCAGCAGTGATGGAAATCTCTGAGGAACTCTCCCAGGAGAATCCACCTAGGGGGCCTTAGTGACCTGGCCCTGGAGTGGCAGGTTGGAAAAAACTGTAAAGGAAAAGGCTGATCTGCTACAAAATCACTCAGAACCTACTCAGACTGAAGAAGTCTCTGAAAAAAAAAGCCAGAAGCCAGCCTTCACCCCCTGAGACTCACCTTCATGTTCATTCCTTCATTCATTCATCAAATGTTAAATAAGCTCCCTCCTACATGGCCAAGTACTGACAATAGAGCAGAGAACAAGATTTCTGTCCAGGAGCTTATATTCTACTAATCTATTTGAGTTTCTTTGACTTTTAAGAGTTGTATTCTTCACAACCATCTCTACCACATATGTAATCCCAGCACTTTGGGAGGTGAAGGCAGGCGGATCATGAGGTCAGGAGATTGAGATCATCCTGGCTAACACGGTGAAACCGTGTCTCTACTAAAAAAAAAATACAAAAATTAGCTGGGCATGGTGGCGTGTGCCTGTAGTCCCAGCTACTCGGGAGGCTAAGGCAGGAGAATTGCTTGAACCCAGGAGGTGGAGGTTGCAGTGAGCCGGATCACGCCACTGCACTCCAGCCTGGCGCCTGGCGACAGAGCAAGACTCTGTCTCAAAATAATAATAATAATAGCCTTTATTAAAAATGGTTGGTGTGAGACAGTATCTCATTCTGGTTTTGATTTGCATTTCTCTAATGATGACTGATGTTGAGCACTTTTTCGCATATGTGTTGGCTACATGTGTGTCCTCTTTTGAGATGTTCTGTTCATGTCCTTTGCCCACTTTTTGTTTTTTATTTTATATTTCCATAGGTTACTGGGGTACAGGTAGCATTTGTTTACATAAATAAGTTCTTTAGCGGTCATTTGTGAGATTTTGGTGCACCCATCACCCGAGCAGTATACACTGCACTCTATTTGTAGTCTTTTATCCCTCGCCCTCTTCCCACCCTTCCCTCCAAGTCCCCAAAGTCCAATTTATGATTCTTATGCCTTTGTGTCCTCATAGCTGAGCTCCCACATATCAGTGAGAACATACAATGTTTGGTTTTCCATTCCTGAGTTACTTCAATTAGAATAATAGTCTCCAATTTCATCCAGGTCAAAGAAAATGCTGTTAATTCATTACTTTTTATGGCTGAGTAGTATTCCATCATATATATATACCACAGTTTCTTTCCCCCACTAGTTGATTGATGGGCATTTGAGTTGGTTCCATAATTTTGCAATTGCAAATTGTAAATGTGTGTGCAAGTATCTTTTTCGTATAATGACTTCTTTTCCTCTGGGTAGATACACAGTAGTGGGATTGCTGGATCAAATGGTATTTCTACTTTTAGTTCTTTAAGGAATCCCCACACTGTTTTCCACAGTGACTGTACTAGTTTACATTCTCACCAGCAGCGTAGAGCTGTTCACTGATCACTGAATCCATGCCAACATCTCCTGGTTTTTTTTTTTTGTTTTTGACCATACTTGCAGAAGTAAGGTGGTATTGCATTGTGGTTTTGATTTGCATTTCCCTGTGATCATTAGTAATGCTGAGCATTTTTTCATATGTTTTTTGACTTTTGTCCACTTTTTTTTTTTTTTTTTTTGAGATGAAGTCTCGCTCTGTTGCTCAAGCTGGAGTGCAGTGGCATGATCTCGGTTCACTGCAACCTCTGCTTCCAGGGTTCAAGCGATTCTCCTGCCTCAGCCTCCCGAGTATCTGGGACTACAGGCACGAACCACCATGCCTTGCTAATTTTTGTATTTTTAGTAGAGATGGGATTTCACTATGTTGGCCATGCTGGTCTGAAACTCCTGACCTCATGATCTGCCTGCCTCAGCCTCCCAAAGTGCTGGGATTACCGGCATGAGCCACGGTGCCTGGCCTCCTTTGCCCATTTTTTAATGTTGTTCTTTGAAGACATCACACTACCTGACTTCAAACTATACTACAAGCCAATAGCAACTAACCAAAACAGCATGGTGCTGGCACAAAAACAGTCACAAAGACCATTGGAAAAGGATAGTAAACCCGACATAAAGCTGCACACTTACAACCATCTGATCTTTGACAAAGTCAAAAATCACAATCAATGATTGTAAGGAAATCCTTCCTATCAGTTTTCATCAACTAATAGGAAAGGACTCCCTATTCAGTAAATGGGACAACTGGCTATCCATACGTAGAAGAATGAAACTGGGCCCCTACCAAATAAAAATTCTCAAAATGGATTAAAGACTTAAATGTAAGACCTAAAATTATAAATATCCTAGAAAACCTAGGAAAATATCATTCTGGACTTTGGCCTTGGCAAAGACTTTATGACTAGGTCCCCCAACAAAACAAAAATAATTGCAAACAAAAACAAAAATTGACAAATGGGACCCAATTAATTTAAAGAGCTTTTGCACAGCAAAAGAAACTATTAACAGAGTAAACAGACAACCTATGGAATAAGAGAATATTTGCAAACTAGGCATCCAACAAAGGTCTAATATCCAGAATCTACAAGGAACCTAAATAATTCGCCATGCAAAATCTTTTCTTGGTTTCTTTTAGTGTACCCAAAGTAGTCTGAGTAACTCTCCACTCCTAAAAGAGAAAGGGAGGGAGGAAGGGAGAGAGGAAGGGAGGAAGGGAGGGAGGGAGGGAGGGAGGGAGGGAAGAAACAAATTATAATGTAATTATTATAATAGAAAGGGGAAGGAGAAGGAGGAGGAAGAATTAGAGGAGGAGGAAGAAGAAAAGAAGGGAGGGAGGAAGGGAGAGAGGGAGAGAGGGAGGGAGGGAGGGAAGGAGGGAACGAATGAACAAACTTAATATACTTAACAGTAAGGAAAATAGAAAAGAGGAGTTATAAGAAGCATGACACTGATCACATTTTAGAAGTCCTTTTCTTTACCTGCAGAGCCAGCAAGCTTTCAGAATTCTCAAGAAAACCACCTTTTAGTATTTAAGTCCTTCCCTAGTCCTAGCTTTCCTTTGCTCCTGCCTATCCAGGAAGGGCCAAAGGAGAGCAGGAGGATGGATTTATGGCCAGAAACACCAAGGTTGACATAAGGATGGCATTTTCCCTTTAGGGTCCTGCTAATAGGAGGGTCAAGGTGATGTCCTCAATCTCCCTGCCTGACTCTTTGTTAAATTAAAAAGGGTTACATTTAGCATTCCTAGTCTCTTGGACACTCCCAGAGAAGATATTGACCATGACCTCTTGGGCATACTCTGAGGCTGTTAAGGCCCTGTGTTGGAGTGATGCTTCTCTGGAGCCCTGGCCACAGCCAAGCATTTTCTCTGAATTGCTTGAGGTGGCAGGATGCTCAGGACATCTGTTTCTTTTCTTTCTTTTTTTTTTTTTTTGGAGACGGAGTCTCGCCCTATCGCCAGGCTGGAGTGCAGTGGCACAATCTTGGATCTTGGCTCACTGCAATCTCCGCCTCCTGGATTCAAGCAATTCTCCTGCCTCAGCCTCCAGAGTAGGTGGGATTACAGGCACAAGCCACCACACCCAGCCAATTTTTGTACTTTTTAGTAGAGACAGAGTTTCACCATGTTGGCCAGGATGGTCTGGATCTCCTGACCTCATGATCCACCGGTCTCAGCCTCCCAAAGTTCTGGGATTACAGGTGTGAGCCACTGCGCCTGGCCAGGACATCTGTTTCTTATTTTTATATGGACCCAGCCCAGAACCACAATCACCCAAGACCATCAAGAACCTGTGGCCATGATTTTGATGAGAATGGCGGTTCATGAAACTCAGGGCTTCCAGGTTTGGTTTCTTGACACTCAAGGTAGTTTTTCATCAAAAAGTCCTTCAAAAGGGAGACTGGTTTCCATATTAGGAAGGAAAATCCATACTCTGCCAACTCCAGATATGTTCTTACAACATTGTTGGTTTATTCCATCTCACTGCTGCTTTCATACTCACCTTGATCCTGAGAGAGACTACTTTTCTGTTCGGTAACTAGTCCATCTGCTTGTGCAGAAACAAAGCCAGCAGACCTCTACAGCAGGCACTCGACATCAGTATGCTTCAGACTAGCTGCAGGCTCAGTGGGGACATCCAGACTCCTGTGGCCCCATACCTGGAGCCCCAGCTTGGGAGCCCAGCCTGTGTCTGCAGCCCTGTACATCTCAGCTGCAGGCACACAACGCCTTGAGCTCCAGTGAGCATGCCGGATAGACAGAGCCCCTGATATGATCTGGACAATGGCATGTTGGTTATTTATTTTGGCTTTCTCTGAATGACTCTCCTATTTGGTGAATCAGATAGAATCCGGGCCCTGTCAGTGGGCCTCAGCTTATCTGACCGTCACCTTGGTCAAAGCATTGAGTCTTTGAGGGAAATAGTTTGCTCCCTCTCACCATCATCTCCAGCCTCAGACATTTAACACAGTGGCCTTTCTCTTTCTCCTTGGGGTTTCTACGTGTCCACAGGGGGCCAGCTGTGTTCCTCAAGGCGCTCTGTGGTAAATGTCAGATTACTGCCTTTCTCCTGTTATGGGAATATTTTCCTTCCGAGAATATAACATTACCTGGTAATAAGGACAAGAACGAGAAATAGAAGGGGAAAGGAGAAGGAGGAGGAGGAATTGGAGGAGGAGGAGGAAGAAGAGAAGAGGGGGGCTTTATATGTATTTTTTTTTAATGTTCTGCTTGAAGATATTTATAGATAAGCACACAATTTTAAGAACTTATGCAGAGATCTCTGATGCTCTCACCCAGTTTCCCCCAAAGGTAACATCTTGTGTCACTATAGCACAACATCACAACCAGGAAATCGACAGTGATACAACCCACAGCCCTTACTCAGGTGCCATCAGTTTTACATGCACTCATTTATGTGTGCGTATGTGTGCATGTGTGTGTGCATTTAAATTGTTGGAATTTTGTCGCATGTGTTAATTCATGTGACCACCACCACAGTCAAGATACAGAACAGTTTCATCACAAGAATCCTTTTCACTAACCTTTTATAGCTACACCCACCTGCCTCTCACCCAGTCTCACCTCTGACAACCACTAATCTGTTCTCCATCTCTATAATTTTGTCATTTTAAGAAGGCAATATAAATGAAGTCATACAGTATGTAACTTTTATGGTTGGCTTTGTTCATGCAATAGGAGTCTCTGGAGCCTCATCCAAGTGGCTGTGTATGTCGGTAGTTGCTGAGTCCTGTTCCATAACACAGCAAGCACCATGGTGTGTTTGACCATTCATTGCTTGAAGGACATCTGAGCTGTTTCCAGATTTTAGCTATTGCAAATAAAGGTGCAATGAGTATTCATATACAGGTTTTTGTGTGAACATAGTTCATTTCTCTGAGAGAGATTCCCAAGAGTGCAATTGCTGGGTTGTATGGTAATTGTATGTTTAGTCTTTTAAGAAATTGCCCAATTCTTTTCTAGAGTGGCTGTACCATTTTACATTTCCACCAGCACATGAGTGATCCGATTACTCTACATCCTCATCAGCATTTGGTGGTGTCACCATCTTTTCAGTTTTATTTTTCGCCATTCTGATAGTAGTTAGTGATATCTTGCATTGCTTAGTGGCTCATGATATTAAACATCTTTTCATGCCCTTGTTTGTCATCTGGATATTCTCTTCAGAGACCTGTCTTCTCCCCATTTTCTAATTTGATACTTTTTTTTAGCATTGAGTTTGAAGACTTCTTTATATACTCTAGGAACTAGCACTTTGTCAAATATGTGCTTCACAAACATTTTCTCCCTATCTGTCCTCTTTACTGTCATCAGGTCTTTCACTGAGTGAGAGTTTTTCATTTTGATGAGGTTCAGTTTATCAATTTTCCATTTTATGGATCGTGCCTGTGGGGTTCAGCCTAAGAACTTTTCACCTAATCCTAGGTCCAGAATATTTTCTCCTATTTTTTTTCTAAAAGTTTTGTAATTTTTCATTTTATATTTAAGTCCATGATTCATTTTGAGTTAATTTTTCAGGTGTGAGGTATCACTTGGTTCATTTTTTTGACAAGAAATATTCCTAGTATATACCTAAGGAATGTAACCTTTAAAAACATACCTCGTATTTAGGTATATTTTATGGATGATAATCCATAATAACCATTTCAAAAAGTTGCTGTAAAAATTATAACCTTTAAAAATATGCCAGGTATATTATACTAATAGGTATATTATACTAATATTATAATATTGTTACATTAGTATAATATTATACTAATATACTAAAATACATATATATATGTACACAATTTTTTTTGAGATGAAGTCTCGTTCTGTTGCCCAGGCTGGAGTGCAGTGGTACAATCTCAGTTCACTGCAACCTCCACCTCCTGGGTTCAAGCAATTCTCCTGCCTAAGCCTCCTGAGTAGCTGGGATTACAGGCACATGCCACCATGCCTGGCTATTTTTTTTTTTTTTTTTTTTTTTTTTTGTATTTTTAGCAGAGATGGGGTTTCACAGTGTTAGCCAGGATGATTTTGATCTCCTGACCTTGTGATCCGCCTGCCTCAGCCTCCCAAAGTGCTGGGATTATAGGCATGAGTCACTGCGCCCAGCCTATACTAGGTATATTTTTAAAGGTTATAATTCTTACAGCAACCTTTTAGAATGGTTATTATGATTATCATCCATTTTACAGATGGAGAAACCCAGAAAGATTTGGTAACGTGACCAAGGTTAAACAAATGCTAAGTGGTAGAAAGAAGCCAGGTTTAAATGCAGGTCTGGCTGACTAACTCCCTCCAGTATTTAAACCCTGTTCCTATTGCCTCATTCAATCCCTTTCGCTCTGGGAGTCTTGTTTCCTGAACAGATGCTCCAGTTTCCTGTATACATTCCTTTATCCTGACCAACCTCAGTACACAAGCTACCGGAGGCTGGAGGCTGCCAGAACCTGCCCAGAGTTCTCCATGACATGTTTGCAGGGTGGAGAACAGGGGCAGACTGGGAATCTTCCCTGTATGCAAATAGCTTGTCATTCTGGTTTGGGGGAAAGGCTCACATCATATTTCAGCATCTTCTGAAGTATTACAGAGCTACTGTACCAGCTCACTTGTCTGGGAGGGGCAGGCTAAAAATTGTAGGTTCCCTAAAGACAATCACACATACACACAAAACTCATTTAATAATTACAAGTCCAGAACATTTCCATTCTCAATCTGCCCAAATAAGATACACTGATAGAGGTCAGTCTGAAGGACTCAGAGCATTTTGGGGTGAAACTTCTATGGCTAGAACCTGTTCCTTGCCCCTTTTGGTGGGTGTGGGTCATAGTTGGACTATAACCACCTCATTATCCAGCCCCATTTGTAGGTGGTTATAGGTAAAGCTAGAGTTTCCCTCCCAACCTCCCAGCTCTCTCCGCTCCACACACTGGCTGCTGACTTCCCAACCAGGCAGGACCTAGGGACTTCTGCACTCAGACCACAGGAAAGAAACCAGCAGCCTCTGAGTTGACTTTGCTCTTTTGCAAATCCCTAAACCTTATCCCACTTTTAATGAGAGATCCAGGAGTTCTTTACCTCTGTGACCTTATACTCAAAAAGGGTCCCTCCACTTACAACTTCTTCCAGAGCTTATCCAATGACTACTAGGCCTTTGTCCTGGCACACGTTAGACAGCTAAAAGTGGCAGCACAAGCCCAGTGAAATGATCCGGTCGCTCTGGGTCAATGAATCCATCTATTTTGCCTGACTCCTCAGAAGCCTCAGGGGTGCTTGAACCCATAGCAGAGAGTTTCAACAGGTGGGTCAGCAGTAACACATCCTTGCCCTGCAGTTCCTCCAGGTCCAGCCCTGTGGGAAATTCAGAGGTGTTTTGTTTGGGATCCTGGCAACCTGCCTTGAGCCCTGGGTGTCCCCTACTTCAGGAATGATGCTTTCTTCAGTATTCCTGTGACAGTCTCCACAGGCAGACAATGGCAGCTTCTGGTTACTTCCTCTCCCCTGGAGAGCCACTTCGGGTATAAGTGGATCAACGGGAATTGCTGAACTGACTCAGGTCATTCACCCCTGGTATTTCCTCCAGGAGCTGAGATAGGTCTCGCTGAATCTCAAAGATCTGGGGCTCAGTCAAACTTCCGCAGGGCTACGTGGCTGGTCACCATGTTCACCCTCCCAGTAGAGGGTATGAAACTTCCTTTTGACCTCCTGGTCTCCCTGATGGTAATGTCCTTTATTACCTTCCAAGCTTCTCTGGTGGAGGCTTTGAAACCCATCAGGCACAGGTAGGGCTGCTCCAGAGGCAATGGGTTCCGTCATGCCCTTCCTTGCTCCGGCCAAGCAAGCTGGAGGCCTCCCTCTGACATACCTTTGGGAGATATGTCCTGCTCCAGACGCAATTTCCATCACCTCCACGCTCTTCCAAGGAGCATGACTCTCTCTTTCCCTTCTTTGTATTCATACAAGGTTACTCCCTGATCTTCCCTTGGCCAACCCATTTCCATAGAAACTAAGAGACCTGAGTTTGAATACCAACTACCACTTACTAGCTATGTGTCCATTGACCAACTTATTGTCTTGAAGCCAGTTTCCTTATCTGTAAATAGGGAGATGTTGACCGCATAACATTGTTGTAGATTTAAACAAGATAATATTTGTAAGGTAATGCAGTAACTGAAATAGTCACTGATCCTGGAACAAAGTTAATGTTCAATTAATAGTGGCTATCACTGGTTCCTATGACAACTGTCCCCAGGCCCAATCTTTGGTCTTTAATCTGTTAGCCAGAATTCATCCTAGAAGTTGTAGGTAAGTTGTTATGGAGGGAGCAAGTTCTCCAGCTTCCACAGGGAGTCTCTCTTCGCCTGTCATGCCTACACTGTTCCCTGGGAGTCTAGTGGGCTTGTGGCATGGATGAGGAGCTCTACAGGTCTGGGCCAAAGGCAAGGCACTTCCTCCTCTGGTAGGTGGGCCCCTCAAGCCTGAAGATGGTCACTCTGAGGGCTCCCCGTGGATTTCAGCCCACCTACCCAGCTGTAGGTGAGAAGTGGCTGACCCTGTATTGCGAGACCACAGTTCCTCCAGCTACACCTGTCTCTAGGCAATGACTCATGTGTCGGTGCCCCTGGGGGAGACTCATCTGTTCAAGCACTTGTAATTTTCCCTTCTCTGAGAGTCTCTGAAGTGAGAGGGCAATCCCATGGATCCAGGACCCAAGGGAACCTCCAGGCTCAGCACTAGGAAGCCTTCCTTTCTTCTCACTTTATCCCCAGACTTTTAAAGCAAGGTGCTGCCCACAGTCGATGCCAGGAAAGAGGAAGGGAGCAGGCAGTTCAGAGAAAGGCAGGGGAGCCTGCCAGGATGTGTGGCCATGCTTCTCCAGAGACTGCCCCTCCTCTGCCATCCAGGTAACTTTACCCACCAGGACAGTTTCCTGACTGTGTAGTGGCCAGTTGTGCCTCTACAGGCACATTTTCTCTCCTTCTGCCCCAAGTCTCTGCCCTGAGCCCCAGGCCAGCCCTTTGACAGCCCCAACACAGCGGAGTGGTCCTCCCAGCTCAGCCTGATCTCATTCCATCAAATGAGGCCCTGGTCATGCTCCAGCTAGAGCCTCCTCTCATCCCTGGCAACAAGCTGCCCCTAGTAACTAGGCCAAGGAGGCTACCTTCCCCGTGGCCAGCCCGAGGCTGGTGTCCATCCCTCTGAGGTTTGGTGGAGCGCAGCCGCAGGAAGGGAGTCCCGAGCAGACAGGAGCCCAGCCTTCCCGGCAACTCTGTCCCTGCTGACCTCTCCTTGGTAACCTTTAGCACACCAAGGCTAGCTGGCTAAGGAACAAACACTCAAAACCCCAACAAGAACAGAGGAAACATGAAACCAGTCAGACCACCAGATTCAGACCAGAAAGTCCCCCTTGAAAGTGTTTGAGTCCCATACTTGATGGATAGGGGCAAGGGTCCAGGCCTGAACCCTTCACAAACTTTCTTGAATGAATTGCAGGAATACATAAACCAATTTCACTTAGCGCTGGGCCTCAATAAACTGGGTCCAACTTCTCAGACTGGACTTCTTCCAGCTTCGGGACCCCTTCGTCTCCCAGCACCCCCTCCCTAGAGAGAGTTGGGGAAAATCAAAGGCTGAGACAGGGAAAATGCGGGGGCTTCGGAGGGACATACCCTCTCCACAGGCCCAGATCGCTCCATCCCTGCTGGGGCCTCAGGGCTCAGCTCTGGGGATTTCCCCACCTTTGCCGGGCAGGAGCGGCTCCTCTTGGGAGGGGGAAGGAGGCAGGGCCAACTCGCCTCCCGGCTCCCCTCTCCCGACCCGACCGGAGGAGCAGGAAGCGGCGGCCCCGAGGCCCACCCAAGCTGCAGCCCCAGCGGGGAGTGCGCGGCGCGGGGAAGGGAAGAGGAAGGGCAGGGCGGCCGCGCCGACCCCATGGCCGCCGACTCCACGGAGCAGCGGCTGGGCAGCCTCCCCGTCTTCACCCGCGATGACTTCGAGGGCGACTGGCGCCAAGTGGCCAGCGGTGGCTTCAGCCAGGTGTTCCAGGCGCGGCACAGGCGCTGGCGGACGGAGTACGCCATCAAGTGCGCCCCCTGCCTCCCGCCCGGCGCCACCAGGTACCTGCCTGCCCGCGCCCTCCCCTTTCTCGGAAGAGAAACTGAGGGCCGGGCAAGCTTTGGGCCCAGGGAGCTTACGAGGGAGGAGTGGGCTGAGGCTGGGGCTGAGGACTGTCCCCGCGGCGTTTCTGAATTGCACTCAGTAGCCTGAGCCTCCCAGGCACAGCCATACCTGTCTCCCCTACCCGAAATAGAGTTGGCACACAATGCCTGTTTGTGAACTCCACAGAGGTCAAAGGCAAGCAGGAGTTACCCACCAGAGACGCCTCTGTCCGTCTGACCTTCCAAACTTGTCCTGTCTCCTTCCCCTCCTTCTTGGCTCTTGACCACTCTCTGCCACCCTCCTACCCACCCCAGCTCTCAGGGCAGGGCTGTGGTTCCTGGGAGGTTGTGGCACTTTGCTCAGTGATCTGCAGGGAATCATGTTCTCTCTTCCCATGGTGGGGGGATGGCCCCTCCCAGCCAGTGCAGTCTGGGGAGGTTGGGGGGATGGAGACTGCCAGGCCTGATGGCCAGTCCAGGCTCCTAGAGGATCAAGTCTGGAGCTCTCTGATCTCTGTTTTTGTATTTGTCCCTTGCTCTCATCATGCACACTATAGCCACGCCTTGCCATGACTTCATTTTTCTCTTCCTACCGCTTTCCCACTGTTTCCATTGGTCTCTGCCTTCCCACTGAGATGGGCTCCAGTCTCATTTACACTGGAGTTGCATATACTAGCTGTGTGCTTGCACCTTACAGCCATGAAGAAGACACTCGGGATGTTAAATCTGAGCATGATAACCATGTCCTCCTCCCAAGGCTCTGGGACATCAATTAGAAAGCCTGGGGGTGGGGGAGGCCTCTGTGACTGGCATCTGGCTTGGATGCTATCTGTGGTTCTCTAGGATTACCATGCAAACTCTTAAGACACAGCCTCAGGTGCCACACACTCAATTCCCAGACCTTCACTCACCTCATGAAGAGAGGAAAAGTGAGATTGCCTAAGGCCCCCTCACCTTCCTCCCTCAACATCTGCCTGTTGGTTTTGGAGGAGTGGCAGATTATGCTAGGATTTGTCCAAATCATTTACAGCCTTTGGAACATAGAACGAAAGGAAACAGATGGCATTGACATGATTACACTGTGAGACATTGATGCTAACTCCTGTCACTTTCCCTTCCAAGTTCTGGGAATTCCCTGGGTGGAGGGGGTAAGAGAATTCGTGGTAATTAAGGCTTACTATGTGTGGATTACTATACTAGGAGCTTTACATGCATTACTTCACTAGATCCTCTTTCCAGCTATTCATTCATTCATCTGCTTGACAAATGCTTATTGCTCTCCTACTATGTGTCAGGCAGTGTTCTATACCCTGGGATTAATGATGAATGCAACGGATGTGTCCTTTCTCTCCAGGAGCTTGCAGCCTGGGGTGGGGCAGGGAGAGACATTAACCAGATAACCCCACATGTAAATGTAAATGTGCTACTGTGAGAAGCTAAAGAAGGGGAGATTTATGCTTCTAGGAGAACTCATTAATAGAAAGCTTGACTGAGTTCAGAAAAAGCTTCCTTGAGAAAGTTACACTACAGCTGAAATGTGAAGAATGAGTATGAATTAAGTGGGTGAGGAGGAGAAAGTTTTCCAAGAACAGACAGCAGAATTGTGCAAAGAATCTGTGGCAAGAGGGGCATGGTAAGTACAAAGATGGGAAAAGGCCATCATGGCTAGAGTTGGGGAGAGTGAAAGAGCAGTGGAAAACCACTGAGCATTAACAACCAGGTAGCGGTGGTGATAACGAGAGGGATTAATCAGAATTGTAGTGTGGAGAATGCATTGGGAGGGGTAGAGTAGATGCTGGTCAGAGTTAGGAGATTGTTATCTTCATTCTGACAAGGGATGGATGATTGAGGCTAGACTGGAGTGTTGATAGTGGAGATACGAAAGGAATGGGTTAAACCATATTTAGAAGGTAAAAATCCACCTGACTTGGTGCTGGATTAGTTATGGGGAGGGTCATGATGAGGAAGAGGGGTATTAAAGCTAACTTGATGTCTGGCTTGCCCAAAGGAATGGAGGACCCACTAAAATGTCCACTCCGTGAGAGTGTTGTTTGGTCACGGCTCTGTCTCCTGTGCCTGGCACATAGTTGGTGTTCAATCAATATTTATTGAATAACAGTGTTGGCAACTAATGAAGAGAATATGAAAAGAGGCCCAGGACTGGAGAAGAAAATCATGAGTTCAGCTTTGTACCTGTTGAGTTTCAGATGCCTTTAAACAGCCAAGAAGAGTTGTCAAGCGAACTTCAGAATAAAGGTTGGCACTAACAGTATTAGAACTTGGGAGTCATTTCTTATAAGTGATCATTAAAACTAGAGCATGGATGAGATGCATTCATTCAAAGCACTAAGTGAAGAAAACAAAGTCCCCACCCTCATGGAGCTTATAATCTAAAGGAGGAAGACGAAATAAATGAGCAAATGAATAATAAACTTTTTAGCTATAGCATTGTGACCACCTGACAGTTCTTGATTAAAATATCTAAGTAGAGTTGAGAAGTCTGATTTTTCAAGAAATTGTTTAGTCTAAAAATATGAATGTGGGGGCCCTCTGTGTATGGGGGGAGATAAGAGTTGGGATGGGTTGCTTTTTTATATAGACTTCTCTGTGAAATCATTCCTAATTAGATACCATTTGAGTAGAGATTTGAAGCAAATGAAGGGGTAATCCATGTGGCTCTGTTAGGAAGGAGTGTTCTAGGCAGAAAGAACAGCAGGTGCAAAGGTTCTGAGGTGGGACCACATTGGGCATGGTGCAGGAACAGTGAGAAGCCCATGTGGCTGGGGTAGAGTGAGAAGGGAGTGATTAGGAGGAGATGAAGTCAGCAAGCTATTCCTGGGGTTAGGGACAAATCTTATAGGACTTTGTCAGCCATGAAAGAACTTTGGCTTTTATTGTGAATGAGAAAAGAGCCATTGGAGGAGGGCAGTGACATGCTGTGACTGAGATTTTAAAATATGGCTTTGGCTGCTGGGTTGAGAATAGATTGTGGAGAGGAAGAGGGAGAAACAGAAAGTCCAATTAGGAGGCTTGGGCCGAGATGCACCTTGGGGGAGAGGTGGTGAGAAGTGGTCACCTTCATTTGAAAGTGGAGCTGGCAGGATTTGCCAAGACTTGACTGGGGGAAGTGAGAGGAATCAAAGAGTCAAAGATGCCACCAGCGTTCTATTCTGAGGACAAGAAGGATAGAGGCCCCGTTCACTGAAATGACAAAAGCTGAAGGAAGAGCATGTTTCAGGGGAAAATCAGGAGGTTAGCTTTAGACGCATTTGGTATTGAATATCCAATTGGACATGTCAATATTGACTAGAGAAAGATTATAGAGGGAGAGGAACAGAGAACAGGGGCTTGGACCAAGCCCCGTGGTCCAGTAACATGTTATGAGCCTGCAAAGGAAACAGAGGAAATGACCATAAAGGTAAGAGAAATGCAGGAGAATGTTGACACATGGCTCAAGTAACGGAGTTTCAAGAAAAACAGTCAGAGATCTGAACTATACACTGAGAACTGAACATTATTGGTGAGATGTAGCAATATAGAGGCTGTTGATGACCTTAGCTACAGGTGTTCAGGGAAGTGCAGATACCAGAAACTAGACAAGAGTGGGTACAGCAGGTTGAGGAAGAGGACAGACAGCAGCAAATGCTTTCAAGAATTCTGGGTATGAAGCTATGAACGAACTGTGCAAGGCAGTTACAATTATTCCCAGTTTTTAGTTTAGAAACTGAGGCCCAGAGGATTCACTTGCCCAGGGTCATGCAGATATTAAGGGGTGAAACTGGGATTTGAAATAAGGGAATTGTGATCCCCACATCCCATGCTTTTTTCTAAGTCATGGCAGATGTCATTGGTTCCTGTGAACCCAAGAGGATGAGAGAAGACAGATTAAAAATATCACAGAGGTGGAGAAGAGATCTCTGGCACAAGTAAATAAGAACAGGAGAAACCTACACTAACCAACCTGTCCACATGCCAGGAAGAGCATGTGGTCTTCCCCAAAGGTTGGGGCTCTCTAGTTGGCTTCCCAGGGAGGCCCTGGGAGCACATTGCCAGCAGGCTCTGGCTGCAGCACCATCACAGTTTTGCAAATACTGTGCTCTCAAATATGTCATTTTTCCTTAATCCCCATCCCCACAATCCCAAAACAATCTATAACAATTTGCATATTTACTGTTCTGTGGGCACATACAGTGAAATGAGCAACAGGGTTTGCAAATACTTATTTTGTAAGGACTTCCCTTAAGTCTTGACTTCTGTTCCAGTTCAACAAAGATGTATTGTGCAGTGCATGGCAATGTGCTGTGGGAATTACAAAGATGAATAATTACAGTTCATCCATAAAATGGAATAGTGTGCAACCACTACAGATCACACTTCAGGAGAACAGCAATGCGGGGAAGTGCTCATGCTCCACATACTATGTGTCCAAAGGGAAAGACAAGAAGGAAGGCATGAAAGGGAGGGAGGAAGGGAAAGACATACCTTCAAGGTGGATAGTAAAAGGCTATACTAAAATATCAACAGAGGCTAGCTCTGGAGGGTTGCATCCCTGATCATTTATTTTTCTGTATATAGCTCTCTGATTTACTATGTTTCCTACAAGGTGTATATATTACTTCCATAATTAAAATGGTAATAAGTGATGTTTTAAAGCAGAAGCATGAAGCATCATGTTGGTCCTCCAGGGGCTTACTTAGATTTTAGGGATTTATCTGCCCTTTGCTCCCATCCCCCAGGAACAAAAATCTACTAGGTGAGATAAACATAGAAACAAGCAACCAAAATAAATGGCAAACTGTGATACATGTGTTTCTGTGGCCACCTCTGCAGCATGGACTGGCCCCTAAACCTGCAAACTCCTTTATTTTCTGCCTTGGTGCTGCTGGACTGTAATATATGCTGCCTGCTAAGTATCGCTTCATGTCTCTCCTCCTCCACTTCCTTGCAAGCTCCCGAGGCTTCTCTGGGTCCCCCCACAGCCTGGCATCATGGCTAGTTTATGTGTTCTGCTGGTTGCTGTAGTAGTGAATCGGTCACCCTCTTCCACATCTTGCTCCCCCTCTCCATAGCTCCGATGTGAATTACCTCATTGAAGAAGCTGCCAAAATGGAAAAGATAAAGTTTCAGCACATCGTGTCCATCTACGGGGTGTGCAAGCAGCCCCTGGGCATTGTGATGGAGTTCATGGCCAACGGCTCCCTGGAGAAGTTGCTGCCCACCCACAGCCTCTGCTGGCAGCTCAGGTTCCGCATCATCCACGAGACCAGCTTGGCCATGAACTTTCTGCACAGCATTAAGCCACCTCTGCTCCACCTGGACCTCAAGCCGGGCAACATCCTCCTGGACAGCAACATGCATGTCAAAGTAAGGGCTCTGGCCAATCCCCTGCCCCCTTTCACTTGAGGATTCCCCTCCAGGTGAGCAGAATTATCCACCTGCCTGACTGGCCTGTCAAGAGTTTTAAGCAGTTCCCTTTATGGACATATTCTAAAGGCAGGGATCACACAGCCACAGAGAAGGCGAAGCAGTGAAATTTGGGGCATGAGGCTGGCTATCAGGATGCCTATAATAACCCTCTTTGGACTCAGTTTCCCATTTCTAAATTGGATAGAAGAATCTCTATTCTCCCTCACTTTCTTTTATTCAGAGACGTGTATAAATGAGACAATCCCTAAGAAAGGTTGTAACGGACATTTTTTTCACTTTCTAAAACACACTGCACTCTTTTCTGCCCCAGGACCTTTGCACCTTCTGTTCGCCCACTGCCCCCTATTTATCTAGCAAATGTGTACCCACTATTCAGCTCTCAAGCTTAAACATCACCTCTTCAGAGAGGTCTTCCCTGATCTACTCCAGCAGGTGCCCATTATATACTGTCACTGTACCTCTGATTCTCCATATTCCTAACCCCAACGTAAGTTTATAATCATTTGTGAAACACTTTTATTAAGGACTGGACCCCCTCTTTGAATAAGCATTTATGAGGATATGGAGTGCGTGTGTTGGTGGGGGGTGAGGAGGCTGTCTCATTTTCCTTATCTGCTGCCCAGTCCTTGGTCCACAGCCTTAATGGCCCTCAATGCATGGTCCACTTGGCAAGTGAATGACCCAACGGATGGGAGCAAAGGGAAGGTAAATGTCCACTGTGTAAGTGTTTCAGGGCCCCTGGAGGTGGGATAAACAGCTCACTGAAGGTGGCAACTTCGTCCATAGTCTCCAGATAATGGTAATACCTACCACGTCCTAACTACGTGCCAGGCACTGTTTAAGTGCTTTTTGCATGGTACCTCATTTAGTGCTCACAATAGCTCTGAGTTAAATGCTCATATTACTTACCTTTATAGATGAAGAAATTAAATATAAATGTCATATTACTTACACTTTATAGATGAAGAAACTGAGGCTCTGAGAAGATAAGTAATTTGGCCAAGATCATCCAGAGAGTAAGTGGTAGCACTAGGAGAGAGTGTCGTAGAAAACCACTACTCTACACTGGAACAGGCAAACCGCAGCGGGCGTGAGAAGCCATAGCTGTTTTCTGGTCACTAGGCTCTATCACAGCCTTCTCCTTGCCCCTGCTTTCTCCCAGATTTCAGACTTCGGCCTGTCTAAGTGGATGGAACAGTCCACCCAGATGCAGTACATTGAGAGATCAGCTCTGCGGGGCACGCTCAGCTACATTCCCCCTGAGATGTTCCTGGAGAGTAAAAAGGCCCCAGGGCCCAAATATGATGTGTACAGGTGAGAGGGAGGCCAGGCGTGATGCCACGCACCCAGCAGGCAGCTCGCTGCCACCACACTGCCTGGCCCCTATGGCCCAAAGGGCAAGGCAGCACAGGGATAAGGTCTGGCCCAAAGCGTAGGGCTGGGGAGGACTGGCTGGGGGGCGGTAGGCTGGGGAGGACTTTGGCTGGAGAGACAGAGGGGTGGGGTGGACTCTGGCTGGAGAGGTAGAGGGGTGGGGGAGGACTTGGCTGGAGAGGCTTGCCTGGGAGTGTGTGAACCGCAGGCCCTCCAGGCTGGGGTGATCTTGGATGTTCAACCAAGTCATTCAGAAAGTGTTTTCTACATCCACAGTTTTGCAATTGTCATCTGGGAGCTCCTCACTCAGAAGAAACCATACTCAGGTAGCAGGCAGCTGTGGCTTTGTGTGAGGTGGCAGGAGGGCCCCTGGGATGGGCTCCTGGATGGGGCTGTGGGAGGACTGAGGTTGAAAGGGAGCACCGTGGCAGGTTTGTATGGAACTGTATTCTCTTCAGGGATTCTTCTCCTCACCCTCCTTCTTTCCTGCCTCTATTTCTAGAGCTCATGTCACAGCTAAGGAAAGAAAAGTCAGCCCAGCCCCCAGCCCATGCTTTGTGGCTCTAACTTCCTTGCTTCCAAAGTGCCCTTTCTGCCTTCTCATACCCCTGCCCCCTGCCCCCTAGATGCCAGGTAAAGAGAATGCAGGAACCTTGGGCAACCTTGCAATGTTGAGAGTCAGAGCCTTTACCTAGGCCTATCAGCCCTGCTGCCTTTGGACAGCACAGACCTGCAATGTGGGGTCATGTCTGGTCTGGGGATTTGGCTGGAGCCAGACCACAGAGACTTGGCTGCTCAACACTGAACCTCAAGTCAGTTGAAAATCTAGCTGTTTACTCACCAAGCATTTGTGGGGCCCCCAATGCATGCATATACTGTCGGGATCCTCAGAGACCCCGCCTTCCTCCCCAGCTCCCCTCTAGCACTACCTCCCAGCACCCACACAGCCTGGGCCTCCCCTTGCAGGTTTCAACATGATGATGATTATTATCCGAGTGGCGGCAGGCATGCGGCCCTCCCTGCAGTCTGTCTCTGACCAATGGCCAAGCGAGGCCCAGCAGATGGTGGACCTGATGAAACGCTGCTGGGACCAGGACCCTAAGAAGAGGCCATGCTTTCTAGGTGCTCATCCAGCATCCCCTGCCCAGGGACTGGGAGCTGGGCGGGGCTGGGAGGGGAGATGACTGAGTATTCCTGGGAGCTATGCAAATATGCTTTTGGCACTATAGCGTAGAAGACTTTTTCTTTCAGAGACAGGGTCTCTGTGGCCCAGGCTGGAGTGTGGCGGTGCAATCATACCTCACCATAAGCTTGGGCTCAGGTGATTCTCCCACCTCATCCTCCTGAGTAGCGAGAACTACAAGCACATCACTATGCCTGGCTAATTTTTAGATTTTTTTTTCAAGAGATGGGGTCTTGTTATGTTACTCAGACTGTTCTTAAACCCCTGGCCTCAAGTGATCCTCCTGCCTCATCCTCCCAAAGTGCTGGGATTACAGGCATGAGCCACTGTACCTGGCCTAGAAGGCCTTTTATTTTCTTAAGATGGAGTTTCACTCTTGTTGCCCAGGTTGGAGTGCAACGGCATGATCTCAGCTCACTGCAACCTCTGCCCTCCGGGTTTAAGTGATTCTCCTGCCTCAGCCTCCTGAGTAGCTGGAATTACAGGCACAAGCCACCATGCCCAGCTAATTTTTGTATTTTTAGTAGAGATTGGGTTTCTCCATGTTGGTCAGGCTGGTCTAGAACTCCTGACCTCAGGTGATCCACCTGCCTCGCCCTCCCAAAATGCTGGGATTACAGACATGAGCCACCGCGCCCGGCACTAGGACTTTTTAAGGCAGACTGCATCACGGGGATGGGGGCGGGCATTGGGAGCCAGGCTCAGCTGAGGATGGGGTCTGGGCTCCGTGTGTGTTAATGCATGTCCCTGTGGAAGGTGGAGTAGAAACCC
This sequence comes from Ateles fusciceps, assembly GCA_036589455.1. Taxonomy (NCBI): domain Eukaryota; kingdom Metazoa; phylum Chordata; class Mammalia; order Primates; family Atelidae; genus Ateles; species Ateles fusciceps. Next base: position 1,713,878 of record JAZHEH010000579.1, on the reverse strand, counting down.
TCAGTGCCAAAAGGAAGAAGCCATAGCATCTGGGCCTGGCCCTGTCACCAAGCTCTCCAGGCAGCCCTGGGTTCTTTCAGAGCTACTGTTTTCTTATTTGTAAAATGTTTCCAGGCCATGAAGTCACAGGCCGGGGGGTGGCCCATGAGGTTAATCAGTTCTTTGGGGACTGTGAAAATGTACCTGTGTATAAGTGTGAGCATCTTAGAGATCCTTTACCCTTGCCCCCTCTTTCTGTGGACAAGGACCCTGAAAACTCAGAGGGTCAGTGCCTTGCCAAAGATGCCTCACCACGACCCAGGTTTTCTGCCTTCTTGTGCATGTATATGAACCTATGTGAGCCCGGGAATGGATTTTGGGAGGATACAGGAATGTTAGGGTATCTAAAATAGGGAGGGTACTGCGGGCCAGCCTGCTGCTTCCTTTCCTCTCTTTCTCCCCCCTCATGGAGCAGACATTACCATTGAGACAGACATACTGCTGTCACTGCTGCAGAGTCCTGTGGCAGACCCAGAGAGCGAGGCCCTGGCCAGGAAGGTGTCTTGCAAGCTGTCGCTGCGCCAGCCCCTGGAGGTGAGTTGTGGGCTGGGCAGTCCTTATAGTCATGCTAAGCTGGAGCCCACTGTGTGGACTGTTGTGACCTCTGGCCAGACACTGAGCACTCATGCACAGCCCAGTTCGGGGCTACCTCCATCCAGAGGGGACACCTTTCCCTAATTTGTGGGGAGGTGCTCCAAGGGATAGTGGTAGCTGAAGCGCAGAGCCCCTGGGAAGGACATACCTTCTCTCACATGTTTGGGACCAAGCAGAGTCCTGTCCTGCAGAGGCAGACCTGGCTTTCCCAAGCTTTCATGCTGTGGGTATCAACATCAGCCCTCTGCTCTTCTGTCCCTACTCTAACATGGGAACCAGCCATGGGTTGGCATGGGGCTCCCCTAGCTGAACTCACAGATCCACCCTGAAGTTGAAGTGGCCCAAGGGGAAGGCAAGGCCCTGAGCTGCCTCTTTCTTGAGGGTCTCTCCTGCTCAGTGTTTTCCTCTAGACAGCTGGGGATAGTCATGGCAAATGATAAGCGTCTCCCAGAACAGGGTGGGATATGAGTTCTGACAGTGACCGGAAACACTCGAGAGAGGGGAGGAGGGCACAGCCTAGAACTGCGCCACTAATCTGCCCTTCGCCTAATGGTTATGCCTCCCCCAGGTTAATGAGGACATCAACCAGGAACTGATGGACAGCGGTGAGTTCAGGTGCCACAGATGGGACCAGAGAACTCACAGCAGAGAAAGTAGAGTCAAACCACACGCTCTCCCCCATCCCCCTGACATCTCCCTCCTCCCCAGACCTGTCACACATCCAGGGTTTGGGGGCCCTTTTCCAGCACCCAGCTGCATGTTCAGAAATGCACATTCCCTCACGGAGCCTAGCTGCCTCCCCTTCAGGTCTGTGTCCCTTTAAGACCAGATTTCCCCTTTCCTGACCTGAGAGGTGAAGGATTGGTTCTCAAGGCTGCTGCATGTTAGAATTGCTCAGGAAATTTAAAAAAAAAAAAAAAAAAATGTTTTGCCTTGGGCACACCCTAGACTGAGTAAATCAGCGGGGGTTAGGCCTTGGTAGTGATTATTTTTGTCATTTTAATTCTAATACTCCACTGGCTAGCGCAGGAGGATGGTGACCCTTAAGACCTCAGAGGGGAGTTTAGATCATAGAGCTCCAACCACAAGTTTATTTTCAACTTACACTTACTTCACCTCAGGCCCTCACCTGAAAGTTCTTACCTACATAATCTGTCCTTCCGCTAGTACAATGAGCTGATCATGGTTTGTCGCCTCTTTGCTGATCCAGATATGGACACTCAAAGAGGCAGAGAATTGGCTAAGGTCAGGGGATGCTGAGGGGTGGAATCAGGGTTTTCACCCAGGCCACTTGAGCCCACTGCTCTTTCCACCTCATCTATGGGGAAAGGACTGCAGGACTCGGCTCTCCAGGATGATTAAGACTGAACTTGAATAGTAACAGTCATGACTGTGTAGACAGCCTTGCTTAGGAAAGGCACTGCCCTTACTGCTCTAGCCTCTGTTCCTGGATGGTACTTCCAGGAGACAGGTGGATGACCTCTGATGACCTCTGGACAGGTCACAGGTCTTTTTTCTTCAACCCCATCTTCCTCCCAGCAGACTCAGGAAACCACCTGAAGAGGGCCCTTCAGCTCTCTGACCGTGAGAATTTGGTCCCGAGCGACGAGGAGCCTCGCATCTATGAGAACAAAGTCACCCCCCTCCACTTCCTGGTGGCCCAGGGCAGTGTGGAGCAGGTGAGGCTGCTGCTGGCCCACGAGGTAGACGTGGACTGCCAGACGGCCTCTGGATACACGCCCCCTCCTCATCGCCGCCCAGGACCAGCAACCCGACCTCTGTGCCCTGCTTTTGGCACACGGTGCCGATGCCAACCTGGTGGATGGGGATGGCTGGGCCCCCCCTGCACTTTGCAGCCCAGAATGGGGATGACCGCACTGCGCGCCTGCTCCTGGACCACGGGGCCCATGTGGATGCCCAGGAACACGAGGGGTGGACCCCCCTTCACCTGGCTGCACAGAATAACTTTGAGAACGTGGCACGGCTTCTGATCTCCCGTCAGGCTGACCCCAACCTGCATGAGGCTGAGGGCAAGACCCCACTCCATGTGGCTGCCTACTTTGGCCATGTTAGCCTGGTCAAGCTGCTGACCAGCCAGGGGGCGGAGTTGGGTGCTCAGCAGAGAAACCTGAGAACACCACTGCACCTGGCAGTGGAGCAGGGAAAAGTGAGGGCCATCCAACACCTGCTGAAGAGTGGAGCAGCCCCCGACGCCCTTGACCATAATGGCAACAGCCCACTGCACACTGCAGCTGCCAGGGGCAAATACCTGATCTGCAAGATGCTGCTCAGGTACGGAGCCAGCCTCGAACTGCCCACCCACCAGGGCTGGACACCCCCTGCATCTAGCAGCCTACAAGGGCCACCTGGAGATCATCCACCTGCTGGCTGAGAGTCACGCAAACATGGGTGCCCTTGGAGCTATGAACTGGACTCCCCTGCACCTAGCTGCATGCCACAGGGAGGAGGCGGTGGTGTTGGCATTGCTGCAGTGTGGGGCTGACCCCAGTGCTGCAGAGCAGTCAGGCTGGACACCCCTCCACCTGGCGGTCCACAGGGGCACCTTCATGAGTGTCATCAACCTCCTGGAACATCACGCAAATGTCTGCGCCCCGCAACAAGGTGGGCTGGACACCTGCCCACCTGGCCGCCCTCAAGGGCAACACAGCCATCCTCAAAGTGCTGGTCAAGGCAGGTGCCCAGCTGGACGTCCAGAATGGAGTGGGCTGCACGCCTCTGCAGCTGGCCCTCCGCAGCCAGAAGCAGGGCATCATGACCTTCCTCGAGAGCAAGGAGCCGTCAGTGGCCACTCTGGGTGGTTCTGAGCCGGGAGTCCAAAAGGAAATTTAGACAACTTGGCCAGGCGTGGTGGCTCATGCCTGTAATCCCAGCACTTTGGGTGGCTGAGGCAGCAGATCACCTGAAGCTGAGAGTTCGAGACCAGATTGGCCAACATAGAGAAACCCCGTCTCTACTAAAAATACAAAAATTAGCTGGGTGCGGTAGCACATGCTTGTAATCCTAGCTACTCAGGAGGCTGAGGCAGGAGAATTGCTTGAACCGGGGAGGTGGAGGTTCCAGTGAGCCAAGATCGTGCCACTGCACTCCAGCCTGGGTGACAGAGTGAGACTCCATATCAAAAAAAAAAAAAAAAAAAAAAAAGAAAGAAAGAAATTTAGACAACTTGGGGTCTCTGGCCTGTATGGTGTAGGAACTGATGGAAGTGCAACTGGGCTTCTGGCAGGGCATCTTCCCCATCTATGTTCTTTACCTGCCCCTTTGACATTGGGGCAGGTGACAGGGACCTGGGTGATGGAGACATGGGGAGGGGCATCACTGTGGCCGTAGCTGAGGAATGGGCCCTGGCTTGGAGAGCTGCCTTCAACACACCCTCCAAGTCACTTCCAACAGACCCCAGGCCTCCTCCCCCCTCCTTTATGGGGACACAAGCCCCCCAAATGAATTCCCTCTCCAGTCCAAGACACCTAGCATCTTTTTCTACCTGCCTCTGAGTTCACAGGGGCCCTTGCATCCTAGCAGAACCTCCTCTGAAGATGGAGGGAGGCACAGCAGTGAGGGAAGTGGGGTTCTCCCATCTCATGTCTTGTGTTCTTAGTTCCTTACCTCAGGCTGGGGCAGGACAGCCAGACACACATGCTTTGCTCAAGGGGCAGAAGCTAAAAGTTCAAAGGTTTCTGCTCGCTATTTAAAGTCCTAGCCAGCCACCTGTTGCCACACTGACCACACCTTTCCAGTGTCCTGGTCCCAATGCCTGGGTCTCCCTATGGCCTCTTGGGGGCATAGGAAGGGGGCACTCCAACAGTGGATCAGTCACCCTATGGAGATGTGAGGTCCCTGGTCCAGCACAACCCTTCATCATGTTCAGTTTTATGGCCAGGATTCAAACTCTGAAGTCAAGAAAGCTGTGGCTCTGAGTCTCCTGTTTAGAGACAGATTGGCCTGTGGAGCCAAGTTGCATATAGAGGCCAGTAGTGTTAGTGTGGTGTGCTTGTGTGTGTATACGATTTGTCTAATGTAGGGTATGTGTGTGTGCTTATGTGTGTGAGTTCACATAAAGGCAGGAGGCAGGGGCAGCAGAGGGCATTGGAGGTGGGGGGGGGGCGGTGATGGTGAGGGGTGGGTTATTTGGACTCAGCATGGAGCTTGCAGAGCTCATTTTTGTGACCACACCCAGGCCACCCATCAGCTGGCCTGTCCTGTCCTGTTGGTTGCGGCTAGAGCTGTTCACACTAACTTTACGTGACCAGAGCCCAATAGCTCAACTTCCAGGAGAACAGCCAACAACTGGGAGGGAGTGAGGACAGGATGAGTGTCCTGGGGCCCTAACCTGCTACTTCTACCTCCCCCACACTGCTGGACAGCACAGTAGAAGCAGCCCTTCCCACTCAAGGACGTTTTGCAATTGTCAGAAAAAAGGAATCTGATTGGCAGGCCTGCCTCTATATGTCATTCTCCTGGGCTGGGCACTCCAGGCTGGGCATGCAGCCAGGAGCCAGCAGCCTGGCATCAGTGTGGGATGAGAGAGGTGGGGCAGAGGAAATCTGTTGCCCACATGCAGTCCTGTTGACTTAATAAGTCCCTTTCAACAGAGCTAGCAGCTTTGCGTCCTCTGTCACTTGGCCTCCGGACCATTGCTCCAGCCTGTTGGGCCCTGGGCCCTTCACCACTGCCTTGCCATAGCTTATAGCCACCATGGAATGCCAGGTGTGAGCCCAGGAAGCTAGAGTGTGTCCTAGAGCCAGGGTTGTAAACTGAACCTGCACATTAGAATCTCCTGGACAAAGTGCTTTTAAAATGTACCAACACCTGGCCCTACCCTCAACCAATTAAACCAGAACCTCCAGGGTAGGATCCTGGTGTGAGCGCCACTAACAATTCCCAGGTGAATCTAAAGAGCACCCAGAGCTGAGAAGCACTGGATCGTCCCATGGTTTCTCTTTGTGCCCTTTTTTTAGCATAAATTTGCAGTCAATAGCCAGTAGCCTGGGTGTCAGAGGTCTTTTTCTCTCCCATTTGGATTCCTGGAGACTGGAGGCAGGGGACACTCAGGTGACTGTTCATTCCTCCTACTCCCTGCTAGCTGCCCAGCTCAATCTCTTTAGTCTCACTGAGACTAAGCCTTAGGTAAAACTTGTAGTTAAAGATGCCCCTAGGAGTTCTATCTTTCCCAGAACATGCGAGAGCAGGAGAGAGGTGGAGGAGGCACAGAGCTGTTTGCTTCTCCTTCCACTCTGAAATCTGAGTCTAACTCTAAATCTAGGATTCTATGAGAGCCAGAGAAGGGTCTGGGGCTACATACTCCCAGCCAGGGGGAGCTCAGATCCATCAGTGGGAGTGATCATGAGGCAACTAAAGGGGGAGACCAGTGGCTGGCTGATCCTATTGGAAAGAGCTGAGAACTGAGAAAAAGCCTTGAAAAAAGGAGTTAGAAAACACAGGTGATCCTTTTGCACCTCGTGTTCGGTGAATGACAGGGATGCCATGGAGATGTGGACAGAACTGTCCCCGGGGAATCATTTCAGCCCTGGTGATCCTGAGTCTAGGCAGAGATTCCTCCACCTCCTTCCTCTAAGAGAGAACAGGAGTGGTAACTTCAAGCCAGCCCTGGCCAACATGGCCCCGCATTGCCTACCAGCATCCTCTTCTGCCCTCTCAAGCCACTCCTAGCCAGACACAGACACACACACAAACACACACAGTATCCACCTTGAGTCCCATTTCAACACAGCTGCCTTCTAGGGCTTCCCTAGGGATGTTTAAAATTGGGTTTGAATGAGGCCCTTGAAATTCCCAAGGAGAGGATCTCTAGTTGAAGTTGAAGCCCTATTTAGGGGACATTGGGGATCAGGGGGATAGAGCTCCCCAATTTCTTACTGGGCATCTCCACTTGGAGGTCCCGTAGACTCCTAAAACTCGGAGTGTCCGAAACTGAGCATTCTCTTCTCCCTCCACAAGCCTGAATTCACCCTTTATACCCCATTTCAGTTGAAGGTATCCAAACTCCTAACTAGGAGCCATTCTGGACCAGCACCGGGAGGATGGAAACCTTCAGCCGCACTGCTCAGTAGGATAGCCACCAGCCACAGGTGCTGCTGAGCACTTGAAATGTGGCTAGTGTGACCAAAGAATCAAGTTTTTTTTATTTCAGTAAACTAAATGTGGGTAGCTAGCCACATGGGGACAGTGGACAGCAAAGTCTATACCTGTCTTGCCTCCTCCAGGCAGGTGCCGTGTGGCGAGGGATCAGTCAGGAAGGGCTTTCTGGGAGATGTGGTTGTTGAATGAGGACAAGGACAGAGAAGAAGAGGAACAAAGCCTGGACTGGATTGAAGGGGAGAGGATTGGCTGGGGAATGTGAAAGAGACACAGCTACTGTGGGAGCAGACAGTGACCAGCTGATGGAGGGGGCAGTGCTATCCAGGTGTGGGTCAGGTAGGTGCGTATTCGGTGGGGGAGATCTTAACGTCCATTCTGATTTGGGAGCTCCCATGCAGGATGAGGGGCAGTTGGGAGCTGCTGTCAGTTTCCCAGCAGAAGGGAGATGCAATCAGAACATGCAATGCATCCTAAAGACCTCTTCAGCTGTGTGCAGGATGAGGAAATGGGGACAGTGGTGGGAAATGGGGACCCTGCCCTAGGGGCTTCAGAGCCAAGCACACCTGGGTTGGCATCCCAATTCTGCCCTTTGCTAGCTGTGGACTTCACCCAGAATTTCTGGGCTGCAGCATCTGTATTTATAACAGATTTATTATCTCGGGGATGCACTTAGATCACGCTTATCTCCAGCACCCACTGGTACTCACCATCACTTCTCTCCTCTTCCAGCTTTCTGCTCCTGTCCTTTCTCACCAATGTTGCTCAGGTAACCCCCTCATTATGCTTTACCCATGTGACAGCCTTGTTTCCCACCCTAAACTCTGCTTGAACCAATCCAGCCCACCCCAAGGAGGACATTCCTGGGTCCTCAGAGATGGCATTCGCTAGCCAGAGACACAGATAGCCCAGATTGTTCAACCTGGATGCCTTCTTGTGCTGGAAAATGGAAGCTGTTGGTGGAACCTTCCAGTTATGAAGCTGGGAATCCTAAAGGAGTAGGGAAGCTTGTCAAGCTGTCTCCACAGCAAAGTGTAGGGCAGACGCCCAAACCGGCTACTGGGACTGTCTAGAAGGGAGGCGGGATTGCAGGGATCAGCAGAAAACTCATCAGGGCTGAAAAGGCCTATAGGAAATGAGGAGACTGGGGGAGACCATGTCCCTCTCCAAAGCCAACCTAGGGGGACTGAGCCCCAGGGAGAGAATGACAAGGTGCAGGGCTGAGGAGGGGGAGGAAGCAAGGCTCCGGGCCTGTGGCAGGGAGGAGAGGAAGGAGGGAGCCCCAGGACTCCCTGAACACACAGATGGCAGCTCTGGGATGATCTTGTGTTCAGGAACATTCCTTCCCTGATGCCCCCTGCACTTACCTATAAAACACATCTCACCAACAGCTGAGGGCCTCCAGGGAGGTAGGGCTCCAGCCCACTCTGAAACCCAGAAAGTCTTGCTGCAGCACCCAACAGCCCCAGTCCCCCTCTTCCTGCTAATGCTGAGTCCCCTTCTCCTACCAGTGCCTGCTGGGATCCTTCCAGATCCAGCTTGCCTTTCCCTGCCCATGAAGACTTCTCTGCTCGCCCCGCTGGAGATGCCCACTCCTTCCCCAAGGTCATTGTGTCCCAATGCCCAGTGCAGTGAGGTTGACAGAGCTGCTCTCAGGTCCTCCTTCCTTGCTCATTGTATGCCATGTCACCATGCCCTGCTTGTTTCTCTGTTCTGTCCAGTCCTCTCTTAGTGCTCTGGCATCCGGGGCACACAGGGTGCTTCCTCCCTGCTCATTGAATCAGATTAAAGGCAGCAGGGGTTTTTGGTGTAAGGTAATGTAAGGGACAGAGGGCAGGAACCAGGCTGGGCTGAGGTCAGGGAGGGAAACTGTGGATGGCTGGATCTAGTGGACCCAGGCAGGCAGACCTAAAACTTAGCTTGATGGTATCATCTAGCAGTGATAATGCTTATTTCTGGGTCATTGTAAGAATTAAATCTGATGTCCTGACAGTCAGAGGACAAGGCAGTTAATAAGCACTCAACAAATTTGTCTCTTGTAGCTCCTCCTAAATCAGAGGAATGCTTTTCTTGCAATAAGGCATAGACAGCCCATCCTTTGGGGAGCCTTCTGGCGAGGAGGCTCTTGGAAGCTTCTACCCATTTTCCTTTGCCAATGCATTCAGGAAAGGAAAGGGAGACTCTCCTTCAGTGCCTTGGTGTGGGCTGAGACACTGAGACCCCCTGGGAAACACCTACAGGTCAGGTCAGTTATGGGGCAAGGGCCAGCCCCACTAGCTGGTCATGCCTGCTCTACCCAGAGCCTGGGTCAGGTCTGTGGCGTCAGCTCTGGGAGGAAACCAACAATGGGAGTTGTGTCCTATAGGAGAGTGTCCTGCCTCTCTTGCCCCTCCCATGCTTTCCCCTGCCCTGGACACAGCACAGAGCCTGGCCCCCAGATAAGTCTCCCCCACAACTCACACAATCCTGGGGGCAACAGGACAGCCTGTATGAAGTTGGACCTGATCAGGAAAATTCAGAAGGTGTGGACGGCCCAGCTTTGTCTCTGCACAGTCCCCAGCTCCAGGCCCTGCCCCTCCCATTCCTGGAACTGCACCACCTCCCCACTTTCTGATAGCCATCCTTCACTTCCTGTGCAGCTCTGACTCCCCCTGGCCATGGGGTGCCGGGGGAGGTGGCCTCCTTTCTCTGGCCTCACATGCAGGTCTGGGGCTCAGAAGCCAGGTGTGAATATGGGAGAAAACCACATGCAAGTGTAGCGGTCATGCAGCACTTCCTATGAACTTGGGGTTGTCCCTGGCTCCAGTTGGGAGTGAAAGGTCTCTCCACATGCCCTCCTTGCCATTCCCTCTCCTGGTACCTCTCTGGGTCTCTGCTCCAGTGAGGCCTTATTTGTCAAGTAGCAGAACTGTGATGGGAGAGGAAGCAGGAAGCTATTTCTACCAGGTACCCCCTTCCCACTTCCCCTCTAACCCCACAAAGCGAGGGTAGGTCTCCCCCACTCCAAAGATGGTCTGTTCTCCCCACACCAGCTTCCTGCTTCCCTGTACCCCCAGAACCTAGTGTAGCAGAGCCAGGGTCACCTGGTTGGCAGGAGAGGACCCTCCAGCACACAGATGCCCAGACTGGCCCTCTCACTCCTAAAGTCCCACTAATAACTGCAACCCCTGCTCTCCCCCCCACTACCTACCCACTTACTTGCTGGAGCAGCCCAAGTTCTATTTACACGCACCCCAGGCTGTGACCCTACAGGTCCAGTCCCAAACAGGAAATCCTTCTCTTTAAAAAAAAAAAAAAAATCTTCTGACCATCCTAGCCTCTTTCAACTGCACTCAGGCTGGTCAGGAGGCTGGGCTGGAATGGACAATCTAAGATGTAGAGTCAGAAGATCTAGCCTGAAAGGCAAGCCACCCTTTCTGTATGAGAGGCTTCTCTTCTATAGGTGGAGATGATAAGAATGCCCCTCACTCCGGGGGCGGGGTTAGGAGAAGAACATGCCATCACGGAGGGCAAAGCTTGCAGAGAGGGCCCTGAGCAGATGGGAACTAAAGTTGCCGACTCAGCCCAGGTCCTGGGATCCAGGAGGGCAGTGAGCCAGTGGGGCACAGAGAGGACTGGGCCACCAGGTAAAAGGAGCTATGCAGTCCCTGACGACAGGGATGTTTTGGGAAGAGATTCCAGATGGGAGGGGATGCTGGAAATACCCACAAGGCAGGCCAGGCTTTCTAGTTGCAGGCAATGGCTGTGTCTGTGCTGAGACCACCTGGAAAGCGGAATCTGCAGCTGCTTCTTTCAGGCCCTCCTGCCCCAGCCACGCAGGAAGGAGTAGTCCATGCTGTCAGTCTTCCTGCCCCCACTGGTGCCCTACCTAATTGTTCAAGGCCAAGGCACACCAGGGCTGCCGCGTCACACGTCATCTAGGAGAACGGTGCCTGGAGGTGCGCAGTGCTTGCCTGTGCTGTGTCTCCCCTCCCTGGATTCTGCTTTGGGGAAATTGTTGATCACAACACTCAGATTGTTGTGATCCGACTAGACTGAACTCACCAAGGCAGAGCTCATGACCATTCTTGACTGTTTTAATCCCAGCACCTCACCCAGGGCCTGGAGCACAAGAGTTGCTCAATAACTATTCCCCGAGGAAGAGAGCAGATAGGTTGATGAAACAATGCCATTTCTTGGTCTGCTGGACAACTCACCTTCTCATTCCCAGGACCTTTCCCCCAGCCCAGGGCTACCTGAGATTCCTTCAGGACCCAGAAGGAAGAACGAGGGCCTGAAGCCTCGAAGACTTGCAGTCACCTCTGGGTCTGCTCCCTTGTGACTGTGATTTCGGTTCCCATCTAAGATGACATATGCCAAGTGCCCGGCTGTGCCTGGCCCTTAGGTGGTGATCCTGGGCTGTGCTCTAGGAGGGAGGGGCAGGGGGCAGGGGTGCAGACTCCACCTGCTGTAAAGGCAAATGAATGATCCTTTGATTAAAAGGCAGTCTACAGGGCGACACAGGCACAGATAAAAACCCAGGGAAAGGCAGAGAGGAGCGAAAACTGGAGGCTTCCTTTCTACCCTGCCGTCAAGAGCAAGGGACCATTGTCAGGGCCTCTCTGGAGAGAGTCAGAGCCTGGGCCACCCCCTTCCACCTTGTGTTCCCGTGTCGTGTCGGGTCCTACTCCTCCCATTTCTTTGCCCCTGAAGTGCTGAGGGGGGGGGAGAGGGTGGATCCCAACCCTCCCTCTGCCCACTCTAGCTGTCAATCTGCTGTCTAGCAGAAAGACATGAAGCCTCGTGACAACTGTGGGCAACTTTCCCCTGCCCCGCCTCCCGCCCCTGCCCTGCCCTCTTCCCCCTCTGCTCCCTGTCAATGCTCTTCTCACTCTGCCCTGGGTCTTGTTTCTCTCCCTCCCTCCCTCTCTCCCTCCCTCCCTTCCTTCTTCTTTCCTCTGTTTCCCTTTGTCATCTCTTCCAATCCTCACAGCTGATAAACCTGTATACCCTCGTAAGATTCCTAATCGTGGGATATACTTTTAAGCGTCCACCCAGGTCAAGATCTTTCACAGACTTTGAGCATGGTATGTGTGCAACGGGGGATGGGTTGGGTTCCTGGGGCTTCTATCCCCGTTGGGGACCTGATGCCTTCCCCAGAAGGTGGTCACTGGGCCATTGGTCCCCCTGAGTTAGACTAGGGGCCTGTTTGTCCACCTTCCAGAATCAGGGGGCTCTTGGAAGCAGGAGACTCTCCCAGGGCTCAGCGCTACCTTTAGGTTAGGGAGAAGATCAAAGTCCATAATTAACTGTTCAGGGCAAGTTAAGTGCTCCAAACTTTGGTGCTAAAAATACCGTATTTAGCATGCAAATTACACCCTGACAGCTCCCCAGAGCCTGAGCCCGTGGGTGCCAGCACCTTGTTTGTCATCACCGCGGTTATTCTCAAGGTGGTAAGAATATTCCTCCCTCACTGGGTGGATTTACGCTTCATTTGTAGAAAGCAAAGTTTCTGTTGTCGGGGCAGTACCAAGTTGTTGCCCAGAAGGCTTGATGCTAGGGACCAGCCTGGAGGCTGAGAAGAGGGAGAACTGTCCAGGCCGCAGTGGTCAGGGCCTTCCCTGCTTCCCCCAGCCTGCCCCAGAGGAAGACGATCCTGACATGAGACAGAAGACAGGGCAAGGGACACAGGCAAACACAGGTAATGCCAGCGCTTCCAAGGCCACCTGTTCCATAGAGCCTTCTCTACCCTGGTGGGTGAGAGGGCAAAGGATGGATACTTCAGCAGAAGCAGGAGCTGCCACAGGGGGAGGTGAGCAGTGGCGGTGACCTGGCTTCCTTGGGTTAGACCCTGAGGACACAGGGGTCTCACTACCCTAGAATGCCAAGAATGGAGGTGGCACTGCTCCCCTCTACCCAGGGGTCCTGGAAGGTGACTCTTGTCAAAGTTTTATTAGTTTGGTGGCATGGATAGTGATGTTACAGAGTCTGGGGCCCAGGGGGCTCTCCCAAGCTGCAGCTTCCCCTCCTCCCTCAGGGCAGGGCCAGGCAAGGCCAAATGGTCTTTGGCAGCCCCTTAGCCATGGGCTCCTCTAAGGCAGAGGCAGTGGAAGGGAAGGGAAACAGGAGAGAGAAAAGGCCAGAAGGAATAGAAAAGGAAAGTGGTTTTGCATCAGACTGTGGCAGAGGCAGCCCCTCAAAGAACCTTTGATGTCTCCCAGCCCAGGCCCAGATAGAGTTCCAAGGCCTGACCTCCCCGCCAGACCCCAGGCTGGCCAGCATGTGCTGTGAGAAGGGATGCATTGCCAGGCTGTCCCAAGGTGGCAGGGTGGGCTAGGGCAAGGAGTTCCTCTCCCCACAGACCCTCCTGGGCCCTTCAAGATGAGGGTTCCTCTTCTCAGAGCATGTGGAAACCACTTGGGGAGCTGTAACAGGGTGAGGCAGGTCAGGACCCACCTGGGAAGTAGAGGTCCCCATCAGGGTGCGGGAGGGGAGCTGAGGATTTTGGCTTGGGAATCTCTGGGGACCATCCTGCAGTCTGGTATTTACATGGGTCTCCCAGGACTGAAGTTGCCTGGCTCCTCAGCAAGAGAGCTTGCTTCCCCTCCTGTGGGCCTTGCAGGGTGTGAACTGTCCATCTCTCCCTACCGCCTGCTCCAGGTCAAGCCCCACAAACAGAGAAACTCAGCCTCTGGGCCCTGACTCTGGCCCCAGCAACCCCAGAGCCCCAGAGGAAGGTCAAGGAAGGCGGCTGCATCTTTGGTGCCACGGATAGGGGGCCTGGAGGTGAGGGGGGGGGGGGGGGGGGGGACTCTGTGAGCTGCCCCTGAGCTGGGGGGTCCAGCCCCAGGGCTGGTACCATGCCCAGCTCACTAGTACTGCCCTGACAGAGTGAGGGTGTGCGGGCAGTGAGGGGCACGGAGCCAAGCGAACACTGCAGGGCCTGCCAAGGTGAAGAGGAGGCCGATCCACCCAGGCCTTCCTGCCCACGGTTCACAGGGGTGACGCTGGCCGGCCTGGGCAGGGAGGCGGGGAGCAGGCTGCTGTGCAGGCAGGCAGCAGAGTCAGCAGTGGAGAATCTTCAGGAAGGCCTTGCGGAACTCAATGTTAAAGGTGGTGTAGATGATGGGGTTCACGGCGCTGTTGACGTAGCCCAGCCACGTGAAGGCGCTGTACAGGACAGGCGGGATGTTGCAGTCACAGTGTATGTTCAGGATGTGTGTGATGAAGAAGGGCAGCCAGCAGATGATGAACACGCCTGGGGGAGAGGGCACGGTCAGGCTGGGACCCAGGGCCGGGGAGCACGGCTGAGAACACCCACACTCAGTGTGCCCTGGCTCGTGTGCCAAGACAGTGGGCTGTAGCCACAGGAGCACTGCAGGAGGAGTCCAGGTCTCGGATCCTAGACCTGCTTCTCACACCCATTTGCAGTGAAGGATCCCTTCAGCTCCCTCAGCCTCACTTTCCTCATTCATCCCTTTCCCCACCTCTTAGGAAGGGGTTCCTGGTTTAAAAATAAATCCAAAGATGACCATTCTGACCCAGGTCAGCAAGTAGAAATGGAAATATCTACTCTACTGCCAGGTCATCTTGGAGGGCTATCGATCCATGCCACTTAGTTCTCACAGCATCCTCAGGAATTATGTAAGATAAAGGCTCATAGTGGCTCTGCAATATACCCAAGGCCACTCACTCTTGAGCAGCAAAGCTGAAAGCTGAACTCCAGTCTATCCAGGTCCCCAAATGGCCAGGCTCTTGTTCCAGCCTTCCCTCAATTTCCCCAGCCTTGGCGGGTACACCCTTGCTAGTCCCTGCCTTGAACCATACCTTCTCACCCAGGCTGGCCACCTACCTGCTCTGCTCACCTAACTCAGGTATACTTTTTCGAGGACCTCTTGTGCCGGCATGACATTCAGCCTAGAAGCAGTGTGTACATGGAATGCCCTACAGGCACAGGAGGCATCCTGGAGACTGAGTGTGTCTGGGAAGAGTCGGGCCACAGAGCCAAGCCCCTGTGGACTGCCTAGCTCCAATCCTAGGCTACCACATCCCAGTCCCATGATGATGAGTGGTCCCATGGGACCAAGTGCTCTCATTCATAAAAGAAGGGAGGTAACAGCTGCCCCACTCATGCTCCAGGATCATCGGGCAGTCAAAGGGATTCAGGTGCTACCTGGAAGACAGAGTCACAGGTGTCCCTCCTTCTCCCAGCCACCCATATTAGTCTACCCTTTCTACTACATGGTTTTCTAGACTTCTATTGTGGATGCGGCTGCTTTTCATTTAGATCAGGGACCACCCCTCAACATCCCTTTTATTTTTCACAGCCCTGGTCCCATGGAGTCTTACTTGAGTGCAAGTGGACTGAATTTCCCAGTTTCTCAACAAGAGCAATAGTAATAAAAACCACAATAATGACACTTGCATATGCACAGTGCTTTGCAGTTTAGAAAATGCTTTCACCAACTGATTGTCACAACAACCCTGAGAAGTAAGCTACTCTACAGATGGGGAGACTGAAGAGAGAAAGTGACTTTCCTGGACACACAGGCACATGAGGTTCTGGTGGCAGCATAATAGACTGGTCAAGTTCCCAGACTCTGGAGTCAGACTGCCCGAGTTCAAACCATGGGTCCTCTTGGTCAGGTTATATGACCACTCTAAACCTCCGTTTGCCATCTGTAAAGTGAGCACAATTACAGAATCTACCTAATAGAGCTGTCTGTACGTCAATGGGCTGGGCCTGCACCTGAGGAAATGCTAGCCCTGTGACCCTGCAGCCACGGTTAGGAAGGACGTGGTAAGGAATGGGACCTTTCGCAGACCGAGCTGTGGCCAGCAGCCAGGGCCGACTCACCGAGAACAATGGCGAGCATCTGAGTGGCTTTCTTCTCCTTCTGCTGGGAGAGCTTTCTACGGCTTATGGTCTTGAGGGAGGTCCGGGTTTTGCCATTGGGCATGGTCTGGATCTCAAAGAACTTGGCAATCCTGGGGTGGTTTCTGGCATGCCCGTTCTTCTCTGGTTTGGCGGGGCTGTCAGTAGTGCTGTGGAGACCGTGGTGGGACGGGTCGGGGAGAGTCAGCTGGTGGTGGCTGGGCGGGATGGGGCTGTACCGGGTCCTCTCAGGTGGGCTGGTGCTAGAGAGCATCTCCATCTCCAGCTCCTGGGCTCGCCGGGCAGCCTCCTGCACCAGAGGCAGAGGGCTCTTGGTAAAGCCAGACCAGTTCCCAGGCATCAGCCACCCATCTCACTGGTCCCTTCCTTTCCCCTCTAAAGACTCCTGCAAACACCACAGGGTCACCCTGCCAGGGAGGCAAGAATGTCACTGAGACATGGGACCCAGGACCCATGGCAGGCCCTGCAGAATTGTCCCTGTCCTATTCCCCATGGCAATTCTCATGCAGCCTCAATACCCCACCTCTGTTCTGCCGGGACTGAGTACCACGGACTTGTCTCTCATGGCCTGAGCAACACTTACTGACAGCAAAGTGCCAGGTGCCACAGTGGCTACTGGGGTAAAGAGCTGATAATGTTCGGCCCTGCCTCCAGAAACTCATGTTCGGACTGCAAAGAGGGCACCCACCCCTGTTCTCCCCTACCAGGATCAACAAGGGGCCCAGTGCTCCTGCTTCACGGGTATCTGCACCTGCATACACACATGGCCTCCATATTCTCCTGGATAGACTGATTCAGGTCCCAAAGGGCTGACCCCTGAGGCCCCACATCTTCCCTGTTGGGGGTGACCTAGAGGTCCCTGGCATGGATCCACTCATGGCTTCCTGGGTTCTTCCGTAGGTTCTCCTGTTTGAGGCCTTGGAGGTGTTAGCCTGAACTTCTGAAGTGCAGCCTCGCTCTGTACCCAGGTGGCATAACTGGGTTGCTGCCTTGGCCCTGACCCTGAGTCTCTGTTTTGGCACCTGCAGCATAAACAGCTTCTTAGAGTCCTGCCCCTGCTGTGCAGATGAAGGCAGGATGCCTGACCTGGATTTTGTAAGTGGCCCTCTGTGGGTTCTCTGGCCCTGTTCTCCATCCCCCACAGGGGATGGAACGCCTGTGCTTGCATCCTGGTATAGCTACCACCTGGCAGAGGCTGGAGTCTGCTGAGCTTCTGCACCTGAAGGCTCTATGTACACAGTGCTCAACCATCAGTCCCCACAGCTGCTGTGCTCCGTCCTTCCCCCGAACCTGCCTGTCCATAAAGCAGCTCATGTGAATGGAAAGAACACAGGTGTGGAGTTCAAAGTCTAAGGTCAGGGCTGAGTGTCACCAACTCTTGAGACTTGGGTGAGTCGCCTAATCTCTCTGAGCCTGTTTCCTCTTCTGTAAACTGAAGATCGGTTCGATCAAAAGACTTACCTCCCAGGGTCGTGGTGAGGATTTGATGAGATAATAGGGATATGGTAGATGTTTGAGAAATGGGAATAGCCATTATTATCATTTTTATTTTGTTGGTACAGCCAACCATTTTCTTGTACACATCCGTGCCTTGCAGAATCGAGGTGTCTCACTCCATGCCTGCTTAAAGGTGTGCATCGTTGAGTCTGCCCTCAGCTGAGGCAATGTGGGGATTTCTGGGGGTGCTTCTCCCATTGGCCAGCTTCTGAGGTCTTAGGACCATGGCCAGTGGGCTTCCCTATGGGCAGAAAGACCTGGCTCTGGGTCCCTGGCCTGAGCACTTACCACTCTCCGCCTGTTCACTGGGAAACTCCCATTAGACTTCATGATAACGGTGCAGAGTTTCATGTCCTCGGGGGTGAGTACAGTTGCCCTGTGGAGTGAGCCAGCACATGGGTCACACAAGGTGGTGGGGATGGAGGAGGTAGAAACCCAAAGTGCAGCAGTCCATGGAACTCAGAATGGGCAGAAGGGCTCAGAGATCAGGAGGGTGGGGGCCAGAGGAGGCAGCTAGGGCAAGGGGGAAGGCTGGAATGAGACAAGAAGTGGTGGGTAGGATGAGGGACACAGGACACTGATTTTTAAGGGGCACCTGCTAAGGGCCTGGCACTGTTTTAGGCACACTCACATCCCTTCTCACATGGAATCCTCAAGACCACCCTGTGAGGCTGGTATTTTGATTCCCATTTAACAGATGAGAAGACAGACTCAGAGAAATTAAGCAACTTGCCTAAGGTCACTCAGCGAAAAAAGTGGCAGTGACAGGACCTGAACCTGATGTGTCTAACCCAAGAGCTCTTGTTCCTTCCATGCCCACACACTGTCTTCCTCAGGAATGACTGAGTGAAGGGGAGGATTCACAAGATCGGGGGAAAATGAAAGAGGAGCAAAGGAGAGACGTAGTGGAGAGGAAGTCAGGAAGAGGGATGTGTGCCTGGAAGGGAGGACAGAGTGCGGAAGGTAAAGGAAAGAGGATGGAGGAGTCAGAGGGAGCTAAAGGGAGACAGGGAAACCAGAAGAGAGGAAGAGAGGAGCCCAGGTGGGTACCAAGCAAGAGTTGCCACCTTCAGTCACAAAGATCTCCAAGCAAAGACTTCTCCCTCTTTGTTGGGCGCCATGGACCCCGCCTCCCTCTCCTGGAGACTCAGGTCACTCCATTGAGGTCCACGCCTTCACGATCTGCCCTTGCCCAGCTACTGGGAGCTCTTTTAGCCTTGACCTAACCCTTGCTGAGGCATCCCAACTTCCCACCCGAGCATAGGATGAGCCCTCTTGGTAATGGTTAGGTGGGGACACTTGGAGTAGGGGGAGGGGTCTGGAGACCTTTAGTGGAGCCCTCAGGTGGGCCCTGAAAGCTCGGCTGCTGCGCTTGGTGTTGACTCGCTTGCGGCGTCTGCGGAGGACAATGTAGATCTTGATGTAGACCAGCAGGGTGACGATGAAGGGCACGTAGAAGGAGACGATGGAGGAGTAGACCACGAAGGCCGGGTTGGCGATGATGCACTCATTCTGGTCTGCGGGAGGGAGAGCCCAGGTGGGCAGGAAGTCAGCGGGCCCACTGGACCACAATTCCACGAGAGCACATTTATGCCCTTCCAGGAATGAGGAGCGATTCTACAGAGAATGTGAATGTGACTAGATGTTTAAGGCTTCCTGGTCATCCTTTTTTTTTTTTTTTTTGAGATGGAGTCTCACTCTTGTGGCCCAGGCTGGAGTGCAATGGCATGATCTCGGCTCACCACAAACTTCGCCTCCCGGGTTCAAGTGATTGTCCTGCCTCAGCCTCCTGAGTAGCTGGGATTACAGGTGTGCGCCACCATGCCCGGCTAATTTTGTATTTTTAGAAGAAATGGAGTTTCTCCATGTTGGCCAGGCTGGTCTTGAACTCCTGACCTCAGAGGATCCACGCACCTCAGCCTCCCAAAGTGCTGGGATTACAGGCGTGAACCACCTTGCCCGGCCCTGGTCATCTTAGATATACATAAATGCACAGCAGAAACCAGAGTATTAAAAACATGATTATGAGCAAAAAGCTAAGCTGTGATGATGGAGCACTCCCAGGTCTTTTCATTACTATTCCCTCACTACTTGGTCATTAGTTTTGCCATTTCTAGGCATAACAAGTGAAGCTGGAGTATCCAGAAGGAATGACACAAGAAAACTTTTAAAAGAGTAAACTATCATTTTAGTCTGACCTGTGTACTGGGAGAGGTCTGCCACCTTTTAATTTTTGCAGCAAGATAACTTGGCTCTGTTGGTTGAACTCACTTTGTTCCTATGTGTTTCATACGATTGCGTGCCCTTCCAAGTCTACCAGATGCCTGTCCTCTATCTCAGGGCCTTCTCATATTAATCTGAGTGGGAATCTAAGTGCTATTCCCATTTAGAATTCCTGGAATGGTTATAATAGATATCGTTCCACACGTTTTCAAGGCTTCACTGTATCCTGCGTTGTTATGATCTCTAGAGGTACGTACTTACAATTGCTCTTGTCTCCCTGATGAGAGGAAGTTCCACGCTGGTGGGGGCTTTGTGTTCCCTCTGTCTGAGACACTCCTGACTCTGCCTCCCACAGAAATGGGCATGTGGTCAGCTCACCTTCTACTCATTTCTACCTTTTCCTGCTCCAGGTGGCTCGGGCCTGGCCTGGTTTAGCGGGGCCCGAAGGCTGCAGCTTCACCACAAAAATACCACTGTCATGGGCAGATGGAAGCACATGAGCTTCACCCATCCCACTGCGTGTGCACATACACACACACACAGTTTGTGAAGCATGTCTTGCCTCTTCAACTTAATAACCAAAGTTGAAAATTGCCAGACATCCCCCTGAACCATTATCCCCAATCCTCATCCAACTCTGTCATATCCCAGGCCACCGTTTCCTCTCTGTCAACCTAGAACAACTCTTGAGTTGGGCTTGGCCCAGGACACGCAGTTGGTCTCAGTCCAGGATGGCGATAGGTCCCTATTGGGCCTCCACCTGGATCTGTGCCAGGGACGCAGCTCCCTCAGGGCCCCTCAAGGGAGCAGGGGCCCAGGGCCAGCTGAGTCTCAGACAAACAAAAGCAGGATGTACCTGTGTTGTTGAGTCCGAACAGGAGTGGGCAGGAGATGGTGAAGGACAGGACCCAGACGATGGAGATCATGACGGTGACCCGGCGCTTGGAGCTGTAGCGCGTATTGTACAGCATGGGCATGGCCACAGCTGTGTACCTGCAAGGGCGGGGGACCCTGAATCTGGGGACCCTGAATCCCCTGAGGTCAGGCACAGGGACCCTCACTCCACAATATGCAGACACCAGAGGCAACCTCACTCCCTGGGGCTAAACAGTTGACCCAAGTCTATGAGGCTTGCCTGAGATGCTAATCACCCCCTCCCTCCTGTCCCCACACTCTCACAGTGAGACAGTTGGCAAAGCCCAAACACTTCATGACTGGTGAGCTATTGTTTACTCTTGGCTCAATCTACTATTCTAACCAGCCCCACTTGGATTTCAGGCTCTTTGAAGGACCATGGCCTGAATCTCTGCAGCTTTGAAACTGTACCCACTGCACTGTCCTGAGCCCATGGAAGGGGGAGGTGTTTGTTGATAAATTGGTAGCCAGGCCCCTCAGAGCAAGGTTTAAGTCCCAGTTAGCAGGAAATAACAATGGCAATTGCTTACAATCCTCCATCATATTTCTTTACCCAGCACTTCTCATTCATTAACATTATTTCATCTTCCAAGAATGCTGTGAGGGAGGTAGGGCCATATCTTTGCAAATTATTGAAAGGCTCCAAGGATGCAGCTTAGCAAGGTGTACATGGCCTGGGACACTTGGCCATGTGCCCCATTCTGGACATAAAATGCATAACCAGATACTTCAGCTCCAGGGGACAGGTGTCACCATTGTAGGTTTCTAGAAAATGAAACTGGGAGCTCTGAGAATGCCCATGATCTGCCCAAGGTCACATGAGTAAGATGTGATAGAGCTAGGGCTTCCATCAGAATCACTAACTTTCCCTTTTGTACCAGTCACTGTCTGAGTATGCTTGGCAGCATCATGTCTGTAGACGGTTTCTCCTAGGGAGCATATACTCTCCTAGCTAAGCATACATACATGCACACCCATACACACAAACGCATGGACCCATATGCACACAGCCAGCTGCACAGCATCACAGACCCCACACACAGCCTGACTTTGAGAAGAGCTGGGGCAGCCGGGATGGTGAGTGGCCAGGGGCCACCTCTCCCCACCCTGGCTGGGCTCACCTGTCGATGCTGATGGCACACAAGTTCAGGATGCTCGCCGTGCACATCATGACGTCCAGAGTGACGAAGATGTCACAGTGAATCCTGCTGAACTTCCACTCGCCCACCACCTGTGGACAAGGCAATATAATGGATGGACAGCAGGAGGGGAGATTAGCTTAGGTCCTGTAGCCTGGTCCTCCTGGAGCCGATGAGGCTTCGGGCTCAGGAGGCAGCTGCAAGTCTTGCAGGCATCCAGCTGGGGTATGGTGGGGGGGGATGCCCATGGGTGTCTGAGGTCCTTGCCCCTGGGCTGTCTTCTCCCAGATACATAAGGCCGCTTAATGCTAATTACTGTGCTAGAAGAAAGACAGGCAGCTTGTACGGAGGGCCTCAACTTTGAACCTTAATCTGTGTAACCTTTTTTATCCCCATGTGTTTTTTTAGATTCTATATTGTGTATCTGGCATCCATTCATCACAGAGACAACTATATTGACTATATTCTTCTATGTACTCTGTTCCTGATATTCTGGCACTTGGGAGCCTCACAGACCCAGAGAGAGACTTCCCACCCCAGAGCTAGTTAATTCCTGAAGACAGAAAATGACTGACTTGGAAGAATGCCTCTGAAATGTAAGCCAGCCACCCCGTTTCTCTAACTCACACGCACCGAGCCAATATTTCCTCTGTCTCAAATTATCCCAGGTACCAGAGAGACAACGAGAGATCACCTACAGCCCAAAGCCTGCCAGGATGATTGAGACTTGCAGACCCTATGTTGCTTAGTCTGCCCTGCCTTGCGTTTCCTGTGGGAGCCCCAACAGGGCTGTAGCCTGGGCTTTCCCTCGCCCCGGCTTCTGCCTCCTGACCCACGCCTGCTGCTTCCTCCTGCACCCCCACATGGCAGGCCGAGCCTCTGGTTTCTAGGGATATTGTACATCACTATAAACTCTTCCCAATGGCACTGGCCTCCTTGTGTTATCACTCAGCTATACCTTTGTAAATTAGATTCCAGGTAAAATTTTAGAATGCCCGTGAGGAAACTGAGAATGAAGAAACCGAGCCTCTGAAAAGTGCAGTGATTTCCCCAAGGCCTATGGGTTCAATTCCTGGTCCTGCTCTGGCCCAGGCTCTGGGGTGAGCCAGGCAAGCGCTTCAGTGGTTAGCCCAGTGCTTCGCAGAGTTGGGGCCCCAAAGTTATCTGTTAAGAATAATAGTGAAGAGGAAGACTCTCCATGAAACAGAGAAGAAATTTCTGCTCTGTATATTCAGAGAATGAAAGAAGGCAGATCTGGGCTAGCGCTCCAGGAACGCCCCAGTGGGCTAGGGAGGGGTTGCTGTGATGAGCTGTCCTTGGTAGGAAGGGAAATGAGAAGTCTAGCTCCTGGCAGGAGCATGTTTCTCATACACACATGCACACAACACACACACACACACACACACACACACACACACACACACATTATCCCATACCACCCATTCACACAAAGGCATACATTCACACGGCAGGCTGTCCCTAGCACTCTGGAAGCTTGGAGCAGCCCCAATCCCCTGAGGATGGAGTCAAGACAGGGAGAGGCACCTTTGGCTTCCACCAATAGGAGCAGAGAGGAGCAGGAAAGCATCCTCCCGCCACCCTGAGTAGGGGCAGACTACGTGTCACTGTGCAGCTCAGCAGCAGGGCTAATTATAACCTTGCTCATTCTGATCACTGCCCTCTCTTCTGCTCCTAGGCATCCAACCAAACACTGGCATTTAAGCTCAATGATGGGCAATGCAGCTGCTGTCATCTTGTGTGGCAGAAACAGCAGCTTGCCCCAGAACGCAGGAAGCCTCTCATGTGGCACTGTCTTCCCAGAGCCTCTCCCGGCTCCCTATGCTGCTGTGCTGACCAGGTGGGCAGGAGCTGACAGCTGGATGTCCAGTTTGGGGGTGGAGGCAGGAGAGCACATAAAGGACTTTCCTAGCATAAACAGAGTATACATTTAGGGTACCACTGGGCAGGGAACACCACCTGGTTTACATCCCATCTTGAAGCCCCCTCCTAGGACTGGTACTTGGGAAACACTTTTATGTCCCCTGGGGATCTAGGTTGAGATATCCTCCTTTCTTTCCCTCCTCTCTGCCCTCCTTCTCGCCTACAAACACTTATTGAGCAATTTACTGTGTGCCAGGCTCAATCCTAGACTCCTGGACACAATTGTAAGCAATTCAGACACAGAACCTGCCTTCATGGACATCTTAAACCTCTTCTTACACTAGACTATCTGGAGCCCAGAAGAACAAAGAGATTTCCTCTCTGGTCCCAGGGGGCAGCTGCCCCAGAGGGTAGTTAGGGCTGCTGACTCAAAGACTCAAGAAAATGCATTTGCGGCCACTGTCCATAGACATTTACTGTGGGCATTGCACTTTACCTCATGTATTGTTCATAGAACTCTTACGAGAAGGGCTTGCTTATCTTCATTCATAGGTGAGGGAACGGAAGCCCAGAGAGGCCGTGTAACCTGGCCAAGTTCATCCACCAAGCGTGCAGCAAAGCTGGAATCTGAAGTATCACATCCCATGCTCTCTACTAAGCTGTCCTGGAAGGCACCATCTAGCTTATCAAAAGAGGAGATAGTTATGTGACAAGTGCTTGGTAAGCATGAAGTTTGAAAAGGGAAGATGATTCTTTTAAGGGCAGACAAAACTAGGGAGGGTCAGAGAAGAAAACAGAACAAGATCACTTAGTGATTTAGTAGCAGAGGAAGGAGTGACCCCAGGTTCCCGAGTAGAACCCAAGGCTCTTTTCTTCATACCCCCAGGCAACATTCGTTAACACTCTTGCTCACAGAAAGCTGAGACCTGCAGTACAGGCCCTGAGCTGGCTCAGCTAAGTCCTAATAACTATAATAATACTAAGGACTTACCATGTGTCAGGCACTGTTCCAAACACTTGATGCTCATATCTTAGGATGCAAACAGTAAGCCTCAAAGGCACATGACATGACCACCTCTCCTCCATACCTCCAGCCAGCTACTCCCCTCTCCCCTGCTGGGTGGCTTTGCTGAGAATGCAAGTGTGTCCCATTCTCTCCTGGATAATTTTTCCTAAAGCATCAGTTCTCCCTGAAAGTCTTCCCTGACACCCCCTGGGCGGCATGCCCCACTCCTCCTCCTATGGGGACTGCTCTACTGTTACTCACAGCAGACTGCCCCGCAGGGGCCTTGTCAGCCTCTGCAGCCCCCACAGGCCAGTGCCTCAGCTCGTTGCACAAGGATTGGGGTAAGACATCAAAGTGCTCGGTCAATGCTGACTGAGTGAATGAATAACTCTGAGATCTTTGTTCACCTTCTCAATCTCCTCTTCTCATCTAGAAAATAAACTCACACATGAAGCCTCTCCTTAAAGTGTTGTGAGGCCTATATGGAATGGCACATGTGGACATCAGGATCGAAAAGAGTGAAGCTGGGACTTGAATCTGGTCCTCTCACTCCAAAACCAGTGTGCTTTTTGTACACTGAGCAAAATAATAATGCACACCTAGTCCTAAGCCAGATAGGTGCTGGCATGGCAGGTTATTGGGGGCCTTTTGGCATTGCTGGAAATGGAACAGGAGGGAAACACCTGGAGGACAAGAGCACGTCTTAGAGAGGGGACAGTGTGTGGTTGTGAGATGCACTTACAGGACATCAGGGTAGGGTGAGATGCCACCTGGGACGTTCTCTAGGGACAACCAATAGCTGAGATAATTTCCATTAAACAGAGCTCAGTGTCCAGCTCTAGTTTGATGAGATGCTGTGGGAGAGTCTGAGCTCTGCCCTGTAAGAATGGCTTCTGAACCCTCCTCCCCTGACACACTCAATTTCACCTTTAAAATAAGGTGAACGAGCATGCTTAAAGAATTTGTTTGAAAGTCTCACAGATTCCTGGGAACCCACTATAGCCCATGTATGGATTTGTCCTTACCCTAGTGTCTGGGTAGGGGCAGGGGGTCTGGAAGCCAACAGAAGTCATGCACAGAGCCCTGGGCAGAACACACCTCCCTCTGGGAAGCGGGTACCTATTGGCCTGGGGTGAAGAGAGGGGAGGACTCTCTCCTTTATCTTTATTTCATGGGGAGGGGTGAAGAGGAAGGAGAGAGCCCTCTCTATGTGGAGCAGTGCTGGATGTCTATTGTCATCTTTATCTTCATCATCATCGTCATGGCTGACATTTACACAGTGCTCACTGTGAGTCATGCAGCATGCTAATAATTTTTCATACATTAACTCATTTGATCCTCAACAATGCTATGAGGTACAATACTATTATTATCTGCATTTTATAGATAAGGAAACTGAGGCACAGAGTGGTTGTTTGCTCTACCATTTTTCCCTGTGGTGTGAGATCTAACACCCTCCTTTGGAAGAGGAAGAAGGGGATCAAGCATAAGAATTAGGAGGCATGGACAGAGTCTAGGGGCCCTCATAATCAGGGATCCAGGGGGAATTGGACTCCTGGCCTGTGTCGCCTGAATATTTTTATGTTGTTTTATATTTGTGTTTCCTTTTGATTCTTCCTTAACATCCAATCAGGTCGTTTTGGCAGTTGCAGCCTTCACTGGCTGTAGTAAAGGAAGCCAAGGGGTGAGGGATCAGAACTCCCCTGGGGCCAGGTGATGGTAACAACAGTAAGCGCAGGAGGTCCTTGGGGGCCCCAGGGCAGGGAGGTGCTTCACTTTCCCCCAGCCGCGCCTCCTCACCTGAGCTTCCTCCTCTAGATGTCGCCTCTGTTTAAACCTACAAAGCTTTTGCATTTTCTTTCAACAACCCCTTCCCTCTCAGGCAGGGATAGCCTCAGAGGCACTGGTCAATTCCTTTCCTGCTCAGGGTAGGAAGGTAATGGTTCAATGGGCAGAGCACTGGCACTTTCCTAAATGCCTGGTCAGCTCCCCATGCACCCAGACTCCCAGGCTGCTTCAGCCCTGGACAGGCCACCCCAGAAACTTGGGCAGAGAAAGAGGCAGGATCAGCTTGTGTCCACTGATGTCCCTTAGATGCTCCTACATCTGCTTGCCGGCTCTGAAGGTGTCTCCCTGGAAAAGAATCCCTGTTTTGGGATTTCTCCATCAGCATTTCTTCCTGTGACCTAGGTGAAGAAAGGTAACTTCTTCTCCAAAGCCTCTGTTTCCTTTTTTTTTTTTTTTTTTTCTGAGGTGGACTCTTGCTCCATCCCCAGGCTGGAGTGCAGTGGTGCCATCTTGGCTCATTTCAACCTCTGCCTCCTGGATTCAAGCAATTCTCCTGCCTCAGCCTCCCGAGTAGCTGGGATTACAGACACTTGCCACTACACCCAGCTAATTTTCATACTTTTAGTAGAGACGAGGTTTCACTATGTTGGCCAGGCTGGTCTCAAACTCCTGACCTAGTGATCTGCCCTCCTCGGCTTCCCAAAGTGCTGGGATTACAGGAGTGAGCCACCAAACCTGGCCTGTTTCCTATTTTGTAAAGTGAGAAGAGTAGCATGGACTCCAAGGGTTACCAAGAGTATTCACTGGGTCTGTGTCAGCAATGCACGAGGCACAGTGTTTAGACTATGCTGCCTACTCCCCATTTTGAAGTACAGAGCTAGGCTAAGCCATGAGTGACTACATAGTTCTTCCTAACGAAAGGGCTACAGCACAGTCCTCAGCAGCCTCTACCTGGAGGTCCTGGACAGCGCCCCAGGATAAGCTGCAAACAGGAGAGGGGATATGGAGAGCATAGAGCAGCAGCCCCATTTCTGAAGTAGGGAGATGGAAATGAAGGTTTAAGGGGTCTGGGAGTATAAATATGCCCCTCCTTGGGGATCCTCATCAGTTACTCCTATTTCCAGTATGATCTAAGGAACTAACTCTGAGGCCAGAGTTCCAGCTTAGACTTGCCAGCCTGTGGTGCTGCAGTGGTCACTTATCTTCTCTGACCACCTGGTTTATCATCTGCAAAATGGTGGCAATAATGAGCTGCTGTGCGGATTATGTAGGGAAATGCTATATTTAAAGTTCTCAGCATGAGGCCCAGCACTTAGTAAGCACTTTACAAATGGTAGTTGTGATTATTAAGGAGACAGTCTACCCATTTCATAAGGAGAAAAGGTAAGCCCAGAGTAAAGGAAGAAACTACCTGGGGAAGCACCAGGCAACTTATTGGTAAAAGCCAATGTGGGGCTAGAGTCCAAGCTCCAGTGCTGGAGAAAGTGCCGGAGCAAGCGGAGGGCCCACCTACCTCCAGGTAGACAACCCAGGGCATGACCAGTGTGGCCACGAGGAGGTCGGCCACTGCGAGGCTGACGATCAGGTAGTTGGTGGTGGTCTGCAGTGCCTTCTCGCGGGACACGGCCATGCACACCAGCACGTTGCCGAAGACGATGACGATGATGAGCAGGGTGAGCAGAGTGGCGTAGTAATTGTAGTGGGGTCTGTCCGCCTTCCCGTCCGACCCGTTGAAGGGTCGGCTCCAGTTCTGCCTCTCCAGATCGTCATCGTACCAGGACAGATTCAGTGGATCCATCGGGGCAGCGGAGCCACTGGGTGGCCAGGCTCTGGCCAGGAAAAATGGACACAAGGCGTCAGTAGGAGGGCCTCTTGCAGAGGTCTCCAGGGAGAAGACCAACCCCTGGCACTTAATAATAATAATTCTCCAACTTGGGATTTTAAAGTTTACAGTTAAGAATTTTCTTAAAATGTTGGGCTTTCTGCCACTCTTGGCTAGCAAGTTTTTACAGCTGGTAGGACAAACGAGCAAATATAATTTTCTCAAAAGTATAATAAGATGAGCTTGAACAGAGCTGATCCATCATTTATTTGTTAATTCAACAAATACTTCTTAAGCATGACCCATGCACCACACACTTCAGTTAACTAGGCTTTCCCCCTTCGGTCATTGAAACAGAAATCGGCATTCATTCATTCTTGAATCCATAAATATTTATTAAGCATTGTTCTATATAGTTCTACAAGTACAGACAGGAACAAAATATACATGGTTCTGCAGCTCACATTCTAGAAGAAACAACAGCCAATTAATCAAGCAACTATATCTACAGGTGATAGGGAATGGGAAATGGAACAGGGAGAGGGATACATAATCTAGTTCAGGTATTCAGGGAAGGCTTTCTAAAGGAAGTGATGTTCAACAGACGGACACCTAAAGGATGTGTAGGAATTAGCCAGATAAAGAATTGGGAGTCCGTGGAAGGTCTCGACATTGGAAACAGTGTATGCAAAGCACAGAGGTAGGGAGGTAGAGAGCAGGTGGAGGACCTGAAAGAGAGTCAGGATAGCTGACACAGAGGGACTTGGCAAGGGTTGAGTCTGGGGGAGGCTACAATAGGCAAGATCATAGAGGGCCTTAAAAGTCAGGCTAGGAGTTTATACTTGATCCTAGGGGCAGCAGGAACGACATGATCAGATTTGCCTTTCGAATAGATTATTCTGACAGCATTGTGGAGAATGGACCGGAGGGCCCAGAGTGGAAGTGGGACACCAGCTGAAAGGCTGTAGCAGGAGTCCAGGTAAGAGATGATGAGGTTTGGCAGGATGCATGCAGTGAGAGCCCTGTGGAATGGGTGTCTCATCCTATGGAAAGGAAAAGATTTCCTCAAGTAGGTATCATCTGGGATGAAGTAGAAGGAGGACTTAGCCTGGTAAATGAGAGGGTTGGAGGGGATGTTCCAGACATACAATATGACATGGTCCCAGATCATCAAAGAGCAAACAATTCTGTTTGGCCAGAAATGTAGGGTATGACAGTAACATTGAGGAAAACTAAACTGCAGGGACATATATAGGCCAGATTGGGTCTTGTCAGCCAGGGGAGTCCCTGAGAGGTTGGGCCCAGAGGCACAACCCTATTGGACTGGTATTCTAGAAAGATGTATAGTATAGAAGAGAGCTCAGAAGGGAGTGAGTTGTGGCTGTAATTCAGGTAAGAGATTGTGGTCGATCTGATTGAAGATAAGTGGGAATGAGGATGGAGAGACCTCTTCAGAATCAGGAGCTAAACTGGAAGTCAATTTCATGATCTTTGGTCCTTGGATAGGTGTGGGGCAAAAGTGGGTATGGGACAAGCAGGGAGATAAGGAGCCGAGGATAACGCTAGGATTTCTGCCTGGGGCTCTGGGAGGCTGGTGTGGCATATTCACGGAGGAAAGGGACCAGAGGTGCTCAGGAGCAGACTTGGGAGGCATCAGGAGTTGATGAACTTGACTGAAACATAATGCACAGATAATATAGTTGGCTTTTCAGCTAACAAATGTCTTTCGATTTTACACAATAGAATTACACTTATCAGCATTCCAAGGCATTCTTTACAAAAGACCATGACTTCCAGGTACTTTTCTACCCCAAATTGAAAACCGCCAGTTGATACCATTTGGGATTAATGTGGTGCCATGTCCAATCAATGATCAGGCATGTTCCAGGTGGTATGACCATATACCACCTCCTTCAGTGGTTCAGAGGGGATGGTGGGAAAGGGTCTGTCCAACCTCTACACTCTCATCCCTGTCTGACACACCCACTCTTCCAGCTTTAGAAGAAGAGTATGGATCGTGTCCTACCCACCACCATCTCTCTGGAGCCTCGGGGGGAAAGCAAAGTGCCTAATTCCATGTGGGGTGACATGGAATGCCACCATACAGCAAATCTTCCAGTTCTAAGGTAATGAAGCATGTGTTGTATTGATGCTGTATTCTGCAAAGCCAACTGGGCTCTCTTCCCATTTGAAGCCCACAGTGGGAGGCCTGCATGTATGCATTGATCACGCGCCCGAGGCTGCTTCTGACATTCATTTACTCAATCAGCATCTATTGAACCTGCTGGGCATAAAGCACTGTGCAAAGCAGTGTCAGGGGCCTGAGGCATGTGAGGCACACTCACTGCCCCCATCTTGACCATCGCTCTCTGCTCCTCCCCTCATTCCCTGCTGCTAATGATAACATCATATACTTGTAAAGGATTTGATAGTTTGCTAAGTTTTTTGGATATACTGTCTCATTTATCCTCAAAACAACCCTCGGAGGCTTTTTTTTTTTTTTTTTTTGAGATGAAGTCTTGCTCTGTCACCAGGGCTGGAGTGCAGTGGCGCAATCTTGGCTCACTGCAACCACTACCTCCTGGGTGCAAGCGATTCTCCTGCCTCAGCCTCTGGAGTAGCTGGGACTACAGGCACCCGCCACCATGCCCAGCTAATTTTTGTATTTTTAGAAGAGACAGGGTTTCACCATGTTGGCCAGAATGGTCTCCATCTCTTGACCTCATGATCCGCCCACCTCAGCCTCCCAAAGTGCTGGGATTACAGGCGTGAGCCATCGCGCCCAGCCCCTCGGTGGCTTTAAATTATTATCCCTGTCTATGGCCATACCACCTGGAACATGCCTGATCTTGTCTAATTATTACACCCACTTTACAAATGAGAAAGGGATTTGGAAAACTCTTCCCTTCACTTCCCTTCCCCCTGCTTTTCCAGTCCCTATACATCCTTCAAAGCAAGTCTTGCCTAGAATCCTCCTGCCCTAGAATCTGCCCATGTCCTCCTGCCTGAGCCATTGCCCATCCTCCTCAAGGTCCTGCAGCTGTAACACACCCCAGTGCTGCAGGAGACACTCACTTAAGTGTCTCTTTTTTTCACTGAGGTGTAGACATCACAAGAGTTACAAATCTGTCTGGCTCATTCCTCCTCTCATTCTTGGAATGAACAAATAAAAGCCATACTATCTCATTCTTTTCCAACTCCTGACTGGTTTGCAGGCAGTAAATATTCAACAGACGTTTGCTGAACTGAATCAAAGGCTCTGTTAGTGCAACTGGTAAGAAAACTCTTTTGCACTTGAAAGATACCTGCTAACATAGGCTACCAGATTAACAAGTGATGAAAAAGCAGGCACCCGAGGGTGCCATGGTGTTGCACATTGGGTACTGTTACGGTCTGCACTATGCTGTTCCCCCAACCCACAAAATGTATATGTTGATGACCTAACCCCTAGTACCTCAGAATGCAACTGCATTAGGATATAGGGCCTTTAAAGAGGTGATTATGTTAAAATAAGACCCTTAGGGTGGGCCCTAACCCAATCTGACTGGAGTCCTTATAAGAGAAGCTTTGGACATAAAAAGAGACATCAGGGATGTGTGCACAGAAGAGAGACCACATGGGGATATAGCCAGAAGGCGGCCATCTGCTAGCCACAGAGAGGGGCCTTAAGCGAAATCAGCCTTGCTGACACCTTACTCTGGGACTTCCCAGCCTCCAGAACTGTAAGAAAATCAATTTCTGTTGTTTAATCCACCCAGCCTGTGGGATTTTGTTACAGGTCTCTTGAAGCAGACTTTGAAGAGGAAATCAGCCTGCAGGAAATGTGCTGGGGAATGCTCTCAGGATCAAGGTGTGCAAAGAAGTGAGGAAGCAGGACAGGCCAGAAAGAGAAGTCATAACAAAGGCCTCAGGCAGTCCCACAGGGTGCCCTGCAAGTTGCCTAAATGAGGGCAACAGTGTAGGGCCTTTAATCCCCTCTCATAGATGTCATAACTTGTGGCTGTCCCAGGGAAAACAGTGTGGCTTTGAAAAAGGCATCTCTCCTCAGCAGTGGGCAATTGCCGAGAACTGTCAATTGCCAATAACTGTCAATTGCCAACACTCCCAGTAGTTGAGGATGAGGACTGTGGTCCTGCAGAGGGATCTGGGTGGTAATCCACAGTGTCCACTACGGTGGTGTTCAAGCATACACGCATGTGTATGGCTGGGATGTTTGTGGAGAACTTCCTGGAGAAGGGAGGATGTAAACTGGGATTTAATTTTTTTTTTTTTTTTTTTGAGACAGAGTCTCACTCTGTTGCCCAGGCTGGAGTGCAGTGGCATGATCTTGGCTCACTACAACCTCCACCTCTCTGGTTTAAGTTATCCTCCTGCCTCAGCCTTCCGAGAAGCTGGGACTACAGTCACGTGCCACCACACCCAGCTAATTTTTTTTGTATTTTTAGTAGAGATGGGGTTTCACCATGTTGGCCAGGATGATCTTGATCTTTGACCTCGTGATCCCCTGCCTCAGCCTCCCAAAGTGCTGGGATTTCAGGTGTGAGCCACCGTGCCTGGCCAGGATTTAATTTCTAAAAAAAAATAGAGACAGAGTGTCAGTTGCCACCCAGGCTAGAGGGCAGTGGCACAATCAGAGCTTACTGCAGCCTCAACTCCCAGTCTCAAGTGATCCTGCCACCTCAGCCTCCTGAGTAGCTGAATTACAGGCATGTGCCACCATGCCTGGCTTATTTTTAAAAATGTTTTGTAGAGATAGGGTCTCACTATGTCACCCAGGCTGGCCTCACACTCCTGGCCTCAAGCAATCCTCCTGCCTTGGCCTCCCAAAGTGCTGGGATTACAGGCATGAGCCTTACCTAGTCTAGGATTTAAAACTATGAGTACAATTTAGATGGCAAATGTGAGCACTGCAGGTCTGGGTTGAGGGTGAGCACTCTTTCTCTGGAATGCTGGTTATTTCTGCAGGGTGAGGGGAGAGTCCCCTGTACCCAAGTTCTGAGAAAGGCCTCATGCATTTGATTTTCTAATCTATTATTTATTATTGGTTGTTCTTGTTGCTTTTTGTTGCTAATACTAGCACATTTACATTATAGAAAAAAAGGGAAAACATGGCAAATGCCTAAGTGCCTGTAAACTTTATTAGTACCTTGGTACAAGGCTATCTTTTACACCTGGCGTCAGCCCTGCTTTCTATAGTGTCTTCCATATCCTATCTACTTGGGCCTGGCATCTCTCATAAGCAGGGGCTGCCTGGCTGGCTCTCACCACATAAATATCAAGCTGAGCAGGAATTCAGACATCAGCAAATCCACTGCCACAGAGGAGGTACTCTAGCATGAGAGGTGCTAGTATAACATTCGAGCTGAGGACTAAAAACCTTGGGTTCAAGTCCCAACTCTATCACTTACTAACTTTGGGCCTCAGCCAGATTATTTGGTTTTCCTGAGCCCAGTTTTCCCACCAGCAAAATAGAGATAACAATTGTGAGTATTAAGTAAGACGATGCATGGCCGGGAACCAGGCACAGATAAGCCCTCGAGAATGGCAACTTTAAAAATCAAACCAAGCAAAAGAATGAAACAAGCAATCCGACCACAAGCCAATAGCTCGGCGAGATGAAGTGACTGGTGCAGTTCAAATGCCTCCCACTAGGGTCTGAGGTCCTCCTGGGCTCCTCCCATGGCAACACACTGCCTCATATGGCCCATCCTGAAAAGTAGGCGGCCGGATGAAGGGAGACGGATTTCAAGATGCAGCCACCAACTCCTTAGGAGGAAGTAAAGGAAGGAAAAGACAAAGCCTGTCCCTGGGCCCTGGCTGCAGGACAAACCCAAGTGACCCTTGGGATGGGGTAGCAGGTGGCCTGGAAGATCCAGCTCTCCCAGCCCGGCTGCTAGAGCCAATGACTGTCATACTGATCACCACATTTCATAGGCTCTAAGACAAAATCGAATGAAGATGCACCACTATTTTATGTACTACTAGGAAAGAAAAAAATGCCACCACACCCCAGTACAGCTCCAAGATGTTGTCCGTTATAAAATGCATTCTGATTTCAGAGACATTAAATGGTGGGGGCAGGGAGATGTGCATCGTAGAATGGATAAAATACAGGGCCTTCCCAGCATTCCTCTGCTGGCATTTTTCTCAAGAGGCCTGAGAAAACCTGCTGGTCCCCAGGCTTTCCTGCTGTAGTTGCAGCCCATCCCTGCCTTTGTCCCCTGCCTCTGGGCTGCACAGGTTGTTGGGTTCCAAGGGGCATCCCATGAGAATACACAAGTGAAGAGCTTCTCCATCCTGGCTGGAGCTCATGTTCATGGTAGGGGAGTGAAGAAAGGTTCCCAGTGCTGCTCCAGGTATGCTGGGCTGGTTATTGCTCCAAAGAACCCAGGTGAGTTCTTTGTCCACTCTGGAACTTGTGGAGGGAAAATGTAAAGCCACATAGCACATGGCATGCTGTATTTGCCATGATGGTCCCAATTTCTTGTTCTTTTTTTTTAAAAAAGAGATTGGCTAAATATATAACCCAAGGTGTGTTATTCTTACATGTGAAATTTTCTTCAGACCAAGAAAGTCATACATTATATTTAAAAATCTGTTGTCAAAACAAGCATTTTGATTCAGGGTTATGAAAAGATGATCAACTTGCTTACCACCCTCCAAATGTCATCTTGATCTTTCTCCCAGGTGGCCCCTGTGGCATGCATAAAAGCTTACAAAAGCCCCAAATCACAATCCCCAATCAACAAGAACTTAGTGAACACCAAATACATGTATGGCACTGTTATTTCCCCAGCTCTTACAGGTTGAGCCACTTGACTGTCTCCTGGGTGGAGGATGAATGATCTAACCCTGCAGATGCCAGGTCTCACTCAAGGGGTGGCTGCCTCTCCCCTAAGACACCTTTCTGTGCAAGAAAGTGGGGGCAATTGCTGCTCCTCATCCCACTCTCACCAGGCAGATGCTTGCAGACAAGGTTTCGTGGGTCCTCTGGGGCCTCCTAGGTTTTTCTTTCTCAGCTGCCCTGGTGGAAGCCAGAAGTAAGATAAAACTGCATTTGTGTGGTGGCCTGCAAGCTTCCAGTCATCAAAGAGCCAAAGATCATCTGCTCCTCCTCTGTCTTCAGGACTCATTGCTCTGCCCTAACTCAGAAGGGCAAAGATCTACAGAAATATCTTCCAAGAAGCATCCATTCTAGTGCTCAGTACCCCTACCTATCAGTTAGGCTAGATGTTAGTTCTCTCTAACATCTAGCCTAACTCCAGCCTTCTGTAACAGTGGCTCTCTTCAGCAGCTTCAGAGCAGAACGTTCCAACAAGATGTCTAGAACACATCAAGGTGCATAGAAATATCAGGTCAAGTGGATCGTAGAGCCAGGTGTTTCCAACCTCCGCAGCCTCTGCCATTCACCCTATGTGCCTTACGAAGGCTACTATTTTCTGTGCGTGCCCTAATTTGGAAATTAGCTAGCTCTCAAGTTGAGAAGTGCTGGAAAAGCCCAGATACCCGGGGCTAAGCTGGCCCACCCAGGCTGCCCCAGGTAGGCCACCCTGCTCAGGCCACCCACTTCACTGCCCCCCCCACCCTCCACTGAAGAAGAGGAAGGGACAAGGAGTGGGCAGGCCTTCTGAGGTGTAGATGTGGTATGGAGAGGGATGCTTTCACAGTCATGCCCAGAAACTGGCAAGCGCCCCAACCTATCAACAGAAACAGCTGCTTTCAAGTGTATTGGAGGATCCTTGTTTAAGGCTCAACAATTTGAGGCTGACACTCAAACCTGACATTTTCTCTCAGTACTCTTGGAGTTCTTAGAATGTACAGCCACCCTTAGTCCCCCAGGCTGATGGAGTGAGATGAAAAGGGTCAATCTGGCTGGACGTGGTGGCTCATGCCTGTAATCCCAGCACTTTGGGAGGCCAAGGCAGACAAATCAGGAGGTCAAGAGATTAAGACCATCCTGGCCAATATGGTGAAGCCCCGTCTCTACTAAAAATACAAGAAAATTAGCTGGGCGTGGTGGCATACACCTGTAGTCCCAGCTACTTGGGAAGCAGGAGGATTGCTTGAACCTGGGAGGCAAAGATTGCAGTGAGCTGAGATAACGCCACTGCACTCCAGCCTGGAGATAGAGCAAGACTCTGTCTCAAAAAAAAAAAAAAAAAAAGCCTGATCTGTTAAGACAGCCTGGGACCCGGGAAGAAAGCTGGCAGGTCCAGGGAGAACAGAGAGGATTTTCTCTGATTCCCTCTTCCTCTCTCTCCCTCCCTCTCCCCCACCACACCTCATTTCTATTTCATCTGGGGGCACAGAGCTGGAAAGGTGGGGGACAGAAGCCCTGGATGCAGCATAAACCCCAGCAACGTGTTTCCTGTGCTTCAGCCTCAGCTTAAAAGTCTTGGTGCTGCCTTCCCTGAAAGTTTGGCACTTGGAGGAATCAAATTGTCTAATTAAAATTTAACAATTCCTTATCAGGCTTGATGGCAGGTGAGACACTGCTGTCTTAAACACATCATTTTTTCCTCTTTTCTGAGATTTGAAGCATTTCAATGAAAAAGTAGAGGGGGAGAAGAAAGCATTTTGCATTTGCATCTCAAAAGCAGCCTACTGGAGTGACTTGAGTTGGATAGGAATTGGGAGTGAGTGGGTAAGAGGCTCCTTTCCTGGACCCTGGTGACGTATGCCACCTGCCCCTGCCCCTGCTCCTCCAGGTGAAGGCCAGACCGTGACTTGGAATTGGGCATTCTTTTAGCATCTCTTGCAACTTCGAAAAGGCAGAGCAGAATGGAAGAGGGAGGAAAGGAGGTGTGCCCATTTCTTCCTACACCCAAGAGAAAAGGAGAGAGTTACTGAATAACATCCTCATGTATTCTGGCCTAGGAGGCAACCTCAGCAGAGGGCAGAGGAAACGGAGATCTCATTCCCAAAGCCATAGGCCAGGTGGCTGCAGATCTTGGGCTGCAGAGGGTGGGAGTGGGTAGAGGGACAGGCACAGTCGCTGTCTGGGAGTGCTGGGGCTGGGGTGTAGAGGGTCTGTGGGGGAGGAGGAAAAGGAGTGGGAGGAGAAATAGAGAGGACTGTGGGGACAAAGAAGAGCCTGGAGCAATGAAGGATGGCAACCTCCTGTGTTCACTGGGGAATGGCTTTTCCTGCATCCCAGGCCCAGGTGCACAGGGAGGCGGGGTGTGAGGCTGTGGGTCTGGCCCCAGGGTATGAGGCTGTAAGTCTGGTCCCGTGCCAGCAATCACTCCTGTGGGAAGACATGCAGATTGTTCTTTCCCAGTTAGGGGGAGAAGGTCCTCCCTCCTGAGCCCCTGGACTCCCTCTCCACCCACAGCTCAGCACTACTGTTGGGGAACAGGTCCGGACTAGAGACCCAGGCTGGGGGGGATACCTGTTAGTGATAGCCCAAGGAGTAGCCTGGACTTCCATTTGGGGGGTGGCAGAGGCTGCTGCGGAAGATGTTGGGGGAGGCCACTCATGAACACCCCCATTTGTCATCCCTTCTCCCCTGGCAAGGGGAGCCTCCCTGGAACCTGGAGTTCTCCAGAGGCAGCAAGGGAGCAGAGCCCAGGGCCATGTGGCAGCTCTTGGCTATGTTATCTGCAGGGAACATTGTCTGGGTTTCTTTAGACAGGATGGAACAGCCTGGATGAATCTCTCCACGGGGGCTCTCTGGCTGTGACTGGCCCTATGCAGCTAGAGCCAGAGAGTGGATATAGTCTCCAGGGCCTTCTGTGGCCTAGCCTGAGGTTGGCCACCGAGGTCACCTGCTCCAAGCCTCATCCCCGGCTCCCTGGAGTTAAACCTGGCTGGCAATCCCCAGCCTTACCTGCTACCTCACAGCAAAAATAGAAGCTATCCTTGGACACTTCCTCAAGTTCCTGTCACCAAATCCATAAACTTACTGGCACAGGCAACCACATGCATCCTCCTTCAGTCCCAACTCCTAACCAAGCCCCTTCCTGCCACCTGGGCTCAGCATAGCACATCCTGGCTGGCCTCCTCCTCCTTCTCATCCTTCAGGACTATCTTTCCAGCCCCTTCTCCAAAGAAGCCTTCCTGCCACTCCAGCTCAGAGCTCATCCTCTCACTTAATGCTTTCATAACACATGTGCTCCTCTGTGACACCCAGCACAGGTGCGATGAAATCAGTATTTGTCTAGTGATTTGTTTGGTGTCTGTTCTTCTTACCAAACTGTATGCAAGGCTCACATGTATCTTGTCTCTCCTGGTCTTCCCCCTCCCCCAGCACAGGCCTGGCAATAGCACATGCTCCACACGTGTTTGAGAGACATCCATGGAGACAGTATCTCATTCAAGTGTGAAGGGGCCCGTTCCTATGTCTTTCCTGCCCTGCAGTCATTTCTCCTTCCACATCCTTTGTGAGGGGGAACAATACCCTCCTCTAAGCTCTCCCCTTGACCCTCTGGGTCCCAGTCACAGTGGTAGCTGGGGTTGGGTGCCCAGCTGGTTGGGTCCATGCAGGGTATTTCCCAGGTGGGCATCACTGCAGTGCAAAGGCATTATAAGGCATTGTAGAAAGAAGAGGAGGCACACAGATAAAAGTGAGTGTGAGGACGTGGAAAGGTGTAGAGGGGTCATAGACAACACGCAGTCTGGGAAAAGAAAAGCACAGAGCTGGTGGAGATGGTTTCTGGGCTCCTGGAAGGCCTGGGGTCCCAGGGCTTCAGAGTGTCCAGGTTGGCACCACCCATGGGAGGGAAGTCACAGCAGGCCAAGGGAGCCATCTCCCCCCATCAGCACCAGCCAGACTACCAAGCATCCACAGTGAGTGAGCTGAGTGCAGCCAAGACTCAGCTGTTTATGGAGCATGAGGTTGGGGCAGGGGTGTCCCCAAGGAGAGGCTGAAGCATGCACAATTCCTTGCCCAGCTATGGAAAGGGCCCCAGGGTGAGACTCTGTCTAGGGGCAGAGGAGACCACAGCTGAGCATGACCAGGGCCTCCTCTCCTCCAGGGCTCTCATCCCAGGCAACCCCACTCTCTGCTTCTTCCCAAGGTAGCCAGGTGGCCCTGGGTCTGCCCAGCTTTCCCCAGCAGTGTGGAGTCTCTGAGAGGCCCGAGCAGCAGCAGAATTAGAGTCTTCCCAGCCTCATTGCAGGCCTCCAGGGTCTGCAGTAAGGTGAGGCAGGGTCTGGGAGATGGAGTGAATGCAAGAGGGTGTCTGCCTGACAACCCCATCCCTGCAGATTTTGATGGCTCCGTAAAACTGTCTCCTCACAAACTGTCAAAGTGTCACAAATTAATTAACTGTTAGCTGGAGTGACTCAGTGTGGGGGAGAGGGTTGGGGAGAACGGCTGAGTGATGCTGAGCAGGGTGGTGGTGGTGCTGTTCTCTGCGTGTGCTGCCTTTTGATTAAAAATCCTCACTGCTCCAACACTGTGCGAGGGAAGGGGCAGATCGCTGGGGCAGCTCACGTGCGTGGCAGAAGACTGGCGAGTGGGAAGCAGGTGGAGGGGTGGGGCCCGGGCCCCTCCCTGAGAAGGGCACACAATGGGGAGAATGAAGCCTCTAAAAATTGCCCAGGAGATCCAAATTCAGAATGGGGCCCACAGGCTGGCACTGTATTCCTCCCCCCACCCCCCCACTTTCCCTTCCTCCTCAATTTCCCCCACAAAGAAAAAGCTAGGAAGTTAAGCTTGGTTTGCCCCAGGTGCTGTACAGGGTCGCCTGAGCCAAGGACGCACTTAGCTACCAGACTCCAGCCAGCCAGAGCCCAGAGAGAAGGAAGGACTGGGTCTCAGACCAGCCTCCTTGACCTTTACTTTAATTTCAGGAAAGAATTGAAAAAACATGCTCTTGAAAGTCAATTGGGAGACAAATCCTGAACCTTATTGCTCTAGAAGGAGGAAAAACAATCCTGGCTATTTGGCAGAAAATTGCTCTGCTTTATTAAAAGACATTCCTGTTCATAAAAACAGAGATAAGGCCCAGTCCAAATAATAGCACGACCCACGATCGCACTGCTGAAAACCTCCGGAAGCCCTTGTCCCCACGTTTCTCATCCTTCGGCTCTGGCAGGCTGGCACCGGGGGACCTTTCTTTCCCATTTGGCAAAGGTGATGGGAGGCCCTTCTGCAATGGTGAGGGTCGACAGGTAAGACTGGACTCTGGGACTCCCACACAAACATTGTTTTGGTGTCAAGATTTCAAAGACGACTTAAGGGTAAAACTTCACCACAGGAATGCAATCAGCAAAATCCAGATTGCAGAAAATGCAATAGGACAAATGACGCAGTTTCTTCCAAAAATAAATTGTAAAGAAAAAAAAAAAGAGATGGAGTCGGGGGAGCCTCTAGAATAAAAGAAACTTAAAAGCCATATTCACCAATTGCGATGTGCAGGCCTTATTTGGATCCTGATTCAAAGAAACCAATTTTTAAAAAATCCCTGACATTTATGGGACAATTGAAAATCTAAACAGTAGTTTTTTTATGATACTCAGAATTATTGATATTATGGCATTCTGGTGAATTTTTTCAGAGTCCTTATCCTTTAGAGACATACACTGAAATATTTACAGTTGAAATTGTATGCTATCTGGGAATTATATGAAAATAGCATGGGCGTAGGGGCATAGATGAAAGAAAATTGGCCATAATTTGATCGTGGTTAAAGGTGGGTGATGGATACATTGAGATTCATGATGCTATTCTTTATACTTTTGCATATGTTGGAAATTTTCTATACCAAAATGTTTTAAAACATCTAATCTGCTCCTTAACCCTCACCCTGATGCCCATCCCTAAGAAAACAGATGGATGTAAGCCAGGTTTCAAGGTATCTTTCTGATCAATTTTCTTATTATGAACACTGGCTTCCTTTTCTGCCAGTCTGGCTGCCGACCGTCCCTCTGTTCTGATCACTCCGTTGCCCTGTCCAGGACAGATGGAGCCCTGGGGACAAGCCGTGGCCACCCTGTCTATGGCCTGGGATCCTTCCTCAAGACATGACAGCTTTGGCCTAATGGGTCATGTCCTCTCTTTTACAGCAGGTGGTGACTCAGCTGGAGGTTGGGGGGATGGAGGTTGGGGGGGGAAAGCCCATTTTAATGACAAATAAAGCAGCTACTAAGCACCTATTGCATGCCAGGCACTGTGTGAAGTTCCGGGGACCTACTATTTCATTTACTTTGCATAACAGCCCTGTGAGATTAGATATGATCCCCATGCTGCAGACCAAGAAACAGGCACGGGGAGGGTAACTGGCCAAGCTCACCCCAGGCGAGTGGGTTGTGAATACCAGTGGATCCGCCTGCAGAACCCAGACTCTTCCTTAACCAGGAGTTGAATGCGGATCTAGGGTAGGAGGAAGTAAAGTTTTCAGAGTCCCGGGTCTGAGGGGCATCTACACGTTTCCTTCATGGGGATGGCCAGGGCCTCACTCCTCCAGGCTGGCAGGTGTCAGGCTGGTATCCACAGAGGCCCCAAAGGAACTTCTCACAACTCTATAAAGAGGGAAGTTGAGGTCCAGGCCATACCCAAGTGTCCTCAGAATTCTAAGTGCCTTAGGCAACCTCATGTTTTCCAGAAAATGACACTCCTAGCAGCTCTGGGACATGCGGCTGCTCTGACAAGGGAGCTCCAAGGAGCACAGGGCATGCTGGACTCCAGGTGAGGCTGAGGAGTGTGGGCAAGAGCTGGGGTCCCTCACACTCTCTCAGCTCCCAGGGCTGCCTCTGGGTGCATCTGGCAGGCCAGGCTCCTCCCTAATGCTCCCTTTCATTCCATGGGGTGTGCGCCCACCAAGGGCAGCACTAAGGTCTGGGCACCGTGCTCTGCCTGGGCTTTGGCCACCTCACTCAGAGGAGGGGCAACATGGGCACAGCAGGGAAGAGAGCAGAGAGGCAGTCTCCCCATCCCGTTGACAGACTGGAGGGTGCAGACAGAGCCCTCAACTGTCTCTCCCACTTGACGGAAGCAGGTCAGAAGAGCAGCCACAGTGCTGGGCACCGTCCTGAAAACAAGCTGTGTGCCCACTGCTGCTGCGTACCACCTCACATCCCGGGACCAACACTGAGGCCTTCCTAAGCAGTGATGGCCAGAAGACAGAGGAGTCACTTCCTTCTGCCCCTGGAATTGAAGGAGGTGTGTCAGTGCATCCTGTTTTTATTGTTATTTTTTATTCAGACAGACAATAGATAGACCTGGGTTCCAGTCCCACTTGCTAGCAGTGTGGCCTTGACAATGAAATTGTTCTGGGCCTCAGTCTTCTCATCTGTAACATGGGGGCAATAACCTCCTCCTCATGGGAGTAGTTGCAACATTGACTTAGAAAATGTGAATAGGCCAGGTGTGGTAGCTCACACCTATAATCCCAGCACTCTTTGGGAGGCCAAGGCAGGCAGATTGCCTGAGCTCAGGAGTTTGCAACCAGCCTAGGTGACACAGTGAAACCCTGTCTCTACTAAAATACAAAAATAATTAGCCGGGCATGGCAGTGTG
This sequence comes from Ateles fusciceps, assembly GCA_036589455.1. Classification (NCBI taxonomy): domain Eukaryota; kingdom Metazoa; phylum Chordata; class Mammalia; order Primates; family Atelidae; genus Ateles; species Ateles fusciceps. The sequence continues at coordinate 1,671,521 of JAZHEH010000579.1, read as the reverse complement.
TGCCTGTAGTCCCAGGAGAGGCTGAGACAGAAGAATTGCTTGAACTCAGGAGGCAGAGGTTGCAGTGAGCCAAGATCATGCCACTGCACTCCAGCCTGGGTGACAGAGTGAGACTCCATCTAAAAAAAAAAAAAAAGAAGACAGAAAAAGAAAAGAAAAGAAAAAGTGAATAAAGGGGCCAGTAAGCAGCAGGTGCTCAATAAGTGGCAGCTAATGTCATTACAAGGATGCAACAGCTGCCGGAAAGGAGCTGAGCTGTGCGAGGATCCCAGGCAAAAGATTTAAGCTGGAATGAGGGGCCCAAAGGAAGGAAACTCCTAATTTCTCTGTGGCCCCCAATTTTCTGCATGCTTCAGAGAGATTCCATCCATGCCTACCATGTAGTTCCCACTACCCACCCCCTGAACTAAAAGCCTTAAAACATCAGGGCACCTGGCAGGTGACCTTGGTTAAAGTCCTCTTGGGGTATGTCATGCAGATTTGCAACAACCTTGAGCCTTCCCTCTAAATCTTTGAGAAAAGAAGAAGTCCTACCTGGTCCGTAGCCTTCCTGGTAAATCTAAGGATGCAACAGCTGTGAGACATCGCTGCCCCTGAGGACAGAGGTAGGACTAGCATGAGATGTGATAGGGCTTGGCAGACTCTGTCAGGTACATGCAATCATCAGCACTGTATTATTATTGTCTAACTGTGTGGATGTCTGACATGCAGAAGGAAAATCCAGTTCCCTTGGATGAGCCACTTCTCTTATTCTCAACTTAATAGTTAATGATTTAATGATGAGAGCTGTCAGACCTAATTTCAGAGAGTGATAGATGAATCAAGTAAAATGATATATTCCAAAGTGTCTTGCAAACTCTAAAGTCCTATAAAAATGTGAATGTAGTGTATTATTATCGTCTCACTCAGGAGCCATGCAGTCAGTGGTATGTCTTCGCCATGCACACATTCTTTGGTACTCACTTTGCTTTGCATCGGTCCTTTCTCTCTGATTCATTTGTGAGGCTTGATGGGCAGAGCTAATCTTAAACCTATGTGTATCCTTAGCATCTTCTAGGAAGGCTACCAGTTTGATAAGTGCTTACTGGATATTTGTGGTGCTGGAGGAAACTGACAGTGATGGTGCTGCTTTGAACAGCTCTAAAACAGGGCGAGACTGCCTTCTTCGTGGGGTTATCATGAAGATTGAACAAGACACATCAAGCCACTAGCACAGTCTCCGAGTGAGAGAAGGCATTCAATTGTTCCTATTTTATTGGTAGCTAACCTGGAAAAACATAGAATGTTGAATTTTACTTCTGGAAGAAGTCTTAGAGGATATCTAATCTGAACGCCTCATTTTATAAATTAAAAAACTAAGACCAGGCCTGGGCACAATAGCTCACCCCTGTAATCCCAGCACTTTGAGAGGCTGAGGCAGGTGGATCACTTGAGGTCAGGGGTTTGAGACCAGCCTGGCCAACATGGTGAAACCATGTCTCTACTAAAAATTCAAAAATTACCTGGGGTGGTGGTAGATGCCTGTAATCTCAGCTACTCAGGAGGCTGAGGTAGGAGAATGGCACTTTAACTTGGAAGGCAGAGGTTGCAGTGAGCCGAGATCATGCCACTCCAACCTGAGCAACAGAGGGAGGCTCTGTCTCAAAAAACAAAACAAAAAAACAAAAAGAAAAACAAACAACAACAATAAAAAACTAAGACTAAGATCAGGAAAGTGAAATGACTCACTCAAGTTCATACAGCCAGTTGCTTTCAGAACCAGGATTGCAATTAAGGTCTCTTGACAGGTCCCCTACTTTATCCTATATGGCTCTCTGTCTGACTCCTGGAAAGGGCTCAATCCTGGTCACTACCATCCTGGTCACTGCATGATCATCATCATCTGCATCTTCAAAGAAATGAACTTAACTAAAGGAGAATAATTCTGGAGCCTCCATGAGCACCTCTTCTGAGTCTAACTTAACTTTATGCAACTTCTGTGCATGCTCGCCTTGCCCAGATACCTGTCCTCAGCAGAGACAGGCTCCATTGGCATTCAGGAACAAAGCATACACAGAAAGTCCCACCTAGCCAGTTCTTTTCATGGTCATAACCTTTTCTTTTAACCTTTCTTTGCAAGGGCTGTTTTCCAAGCACTCCCTATCTTTCTGTCCTCTGGATATTGTAAAGGCATGCACCACAGGAATGTGCTCACAGATGATTCCCCGGAAACTTTCAGGGAGAAGCTCAGCACCACAGGTCCTGTTAGGTTTCTCTGCAAAATACTACTTCCTGAAACTATTTCGTTGGGAGGTTTTCTGTCGCATTCTGCCCCTGAAGCCTGGGAAAAGGGCTGTGCCTTTGGATGTTTTGCTCAGCAGCCTGACATGGGCCATAATGAGGATAATGGCAGAGGCAAATAATGCAAATCCCCAAGTGCTTCGTTAGATATGAAGATGAAAGGGCATTCCCAGGCAGGAGAGCCACTCAGCCACAGAGGATGATGGGATGCAACCAGGGACCCTGCTCACACCAGTACCTCTTTGGATAACAAATCGAGACATTTTACTCCAGAGATCCACTTATGAGGGAGCAGAAGGGAAAGAAATGGAGAAGGCACCCCATTGGGAACACCCTAGACTAGAAACACTGTGCTGATTTCTGATCCTGAGAATTTCAGAGGCAGAATATATACATTTCGGTCTTGGGGCTCCTGGGACACAGATGAGCTAAGTTTTCTGAGCCTGTCACGGCAAACAACATAATGTTGCTAATGAAACTTCCTGTGCGCCCACCCAATTTGATAAATCAGCCTTTTGATGCACTAAGTAAAGATGAATTAGCAGTAATGAGGCTGTGACAGCTCCCTGAGGCACAGGCTGATGGAGAGAGCTTTGATGGCTGTGGCAAGAAGGAGGAGAAGCTCTTCTCAGGGATCAGTTCAAGCTGCCAAGTTTGTGCAAATAACCCCCCGATGGATTCCGAGGTCATCTGAGTACCAGATGTTTGCTGTCTTCCTACAACAGGCCATAAACCCCAGATTATGGGCAGACCACAACATGGAATCAATCCATTCTGTTATGTGGGAAATGGAGGCTGGCAATGGCCGCTTGCTAAAACCTTTTCCCTTTGCAAGGCTGCCTACTACACAGCTAGTCTCCAACAGCCCAGCCACGGAGACCCGGTACTGGCTAGCTAATCCCTTTCGTGCCCAGGGACTGCAAACTGTAGCCTATGGCCCACATTTAGCTTGCATATAGGATTTGTGGGGCTCATGTAGCATTGTTGAAAAATTGAAATTTATTGCCGATATTTACAACTGGGCATTTCACGTTAACATACAGATCTCTAGCTTCTTTTACAAGAAGAATTATAAAATCTTGGAAATACTGGGTCAGCATTCTTGCATGGAAACAAGCTGGGGTCAAGTCCAGATAGTCCCCTATACACAAGGCACACACTGATTGAAGAAGGCAGAGGAGAGCCCAGCTCATGGGGAACAGGCTGTCTCCACACTCCAATGATGGAAAAGAAGCCACACCTCTACCCATGCTCCCCCACATCCCCCGCATATTCTCCCCAGTTGCCCTAGTTTGGAAGTGGCAAAACCCCAAAGCTTTGGCAGAAGCCAAGGCAGAAGTCCCTCCCTCCAGTCACTATGTCCAGCTCCACACATGCTCTCAAGTTTACCGCAATCCCCAGCCATCCTTACAGCCTTGCACCCAGCTGGTTTCATTCAGTTTGCATTCACTACCAGGTCTCAGAATGTATCTAGGTTTGTGCCCCCTGTTTTATAATAGTAGCAGGGGTAACTGAATTGCTATCATGTTACTGAGCTACAAAAGCTGTGTCTGAATAATGCCCTCAGGTCCTCTCACCTAATCCTCCCCATAAAGGGGTGGCAGCAGTAGGAGGAGCACTCTTGAGGCTGAGGAGGCTTGAGGCAACACTGGTGGCTTTTGAGCAAGTACTGATTTTCTAGACCTCCTCAGCCCTGCCTGGAGGTTTCAGCCCTGTCTCTGGAGGCCCCTGTTTCTGAAGCACAGGCTCCTTTAGGCTCCTTTCCTTCCCGGGACACGGTAAACACTAATCTCACTTCCTAAAGGTTGCATTTGCTTTAGACTGTCTACGATTGATCATCTAATTACATTTGCAGCCCAGGAAGTGCTAATCTCTTCAGCAACTGGGGTGCGTGCCACAGATTGAAACAAAACATTCCATCTTCCTGTCATGAGACAAATCGAGGTCTGGAGTCTACCATATGCATCAACTTGATAGGCAGGGCTGCTGGTGACCTGGGAGAGGAGCCTGCCCGTTACCTTTGTGCCTTTCTTCCTCTGTGCAGTGCTGGGCTCACTGAGGGAATGCTGGTTCTGTCCTCTTTTCTTATCTATAAGTCTAACAAATATGCTAGAGTTTGCATGATGGGGGAGGGGGAGGATTCTGGTCCCCTTCAGGACCAATGCTGATGACAGTGAACAAGTGGACCCAGCTGCCACTGGTCCCCTCAACTTCTATTTCAGAAAACACCAGCATCTCTGTTAATAGGCTTATTTGTATGCTTGGGTTGTTAGAAAATGAGCCTCAGTGGCCTCAGCCTCTTGCAAATTTCTTTCTCACCATGGTCTCTATTGATCATCTGAGGCCATCTCCTCCAAGAAGCCTTCTGTGATCTCATTTTGGGAAAATTATTTATTCCCCTTCAGTTTCATAGTACACTACTGATTCTTCTTGGCACTTGTGGTACCAAAATCTGCAAGTCTGTCTCTTTCCTATCCTATGCTCTTTAGAGCAAGGCTTGTATCTTATTCATCTTTTCCCCTGAAGTATCCAGTGCATGTTAGCATGGAGTGGCGCTTAGCAGGGACAACTAAATTGAGATGAAAGATACACATTAGAAACTCTCCAGTGACCCCCCAAGTTATGGGCACACTGGATTAACCATCGCTCTCCAATCACTGTTTTGGGAAAGGGTGCCAACACATGCGAACGGCACACAGTATGTTCCCTGCCAGGACCCTGTGCTCTGTCTGTCCTAGTACATGAGGGGGAGGTGTCGGCTCACCAGGCAGTTAGTCTGCTCCCAAACCTGTGTACACCAGTTGTTCTTGAAATTGTCATTAGTGTAACTCACTATTTCATAAACAATGAAATATAGATACCAAGTCAAAATACTGATCCATGAAAACTAAGTGGAATGCATTGGGAAAAATTTTGATAAAGAAAAATTGCCAAAAACAGAAAAAAAAAAAACTAGCTATCTAATATGTGAATGAGATAACTGAAAATTCTTAAAATCTAAGAGTCTACACTACATCATTTTGTAAGTTTAAGTCTTTGCTCTGCTTAAAAAAAATAAAACTTAAAAAACTGGAAGTTGTAAGCAAAGTATTATGGATACACTTGAGCACATCCGGTGAGGCAAGACTCCAGTCAATGAATTTGTTTTCATTTTTCTTTGTCGCTCTATGGCCCAGGTTGGAGTGCAGTGGTACGATTTCAGCTCACTGCAACCTCCACCTCCCAGGCTCAAGCAATTCTACTGCCTCATCCTCCAGAGTAGCTGAGATTACAGGCATGCACTACCACACTGGCTAATTTTTATGTTTTTTGGTAGAGACAGGGCTTCACCATGTTGGCCAGGCTGGTCTCGAACTCCTGACCTCCAGTGATCTGCGTGCCTCAACCTCCCAAAGTGCTGGGATTACAGGCGTGAGTCACTGTGCCTGGCCGGTGAATTTGTACCCAAAATTGACCCAGGATATGAACAGAATGTTTGGTAAATGCACATACATGAATGCTCTAAGGTAAAATGAAATGATTGAAGTATCATTTTTTAAATGAATTCCCTGTTGAAGGAACTTTTTAAATTAGTCAATCCACCATGCTGAATAAGTGGGCTTCTGCTGCACTGATAGGTCAGCATATCAGCTTTTTCTGTCTATGTTCAGTCTCTAATAGGGCTGTACGTGTTTTGAGGAAATGACATGCCTTATACCTCCATAGCCTGAATGACTGTCCTTTACACTCCATGGACCATCTATAAATGGTGGCTGATGATGACACTGATTGCTCCTTTATTCACCGCACATTTGCTGAGCCCCTATTATATGAAGTACTGATTAGGGACTGGGGGTACAATGTTGAACAAGAGAGGCAAGCTCTGTTGTCCTCACAGAGGCCACCATCTGGATAGAGGTACTAGCTCGACAGCTGGGGCTCTGATGTGAGCACGAGCCGGACGGGGTGAGCAGGAAAAAGTATGCACGTTTTGCAGAGGGGGTAATGTGGCTAATGTCACACACTAACCAGATGAACTCCCCCGCCACTTTGGTAGCTGCATGGGATCTTTCACTGCACGGGACAGATTTTTGGCAGAAGCAAAGGTTCTGGGAGTCCAGCAAAACTAAGAAAGTGGAAAAAGATTAAAGCAAGACTAAAAAACTCAGTGCTGCACATTGCATCACAAGTGTGAAAATAGCTCCACATTCTGAAAATACCTGACCAGTACTCTTCAAAAATCTCAAGGTCATGAAAGACAAGGAAAGACTGAGGAGCTGTCACAGATTGCGGGGAGACTCAGATGTGACAACTAAACCATGTGGGATCCTGGATTCGATCCTGGATTCAATCCTGGGCCAGGAAAAGGACGTTAGTGGAAAAACTGGCAAAATGCAAATAAAATCTGTCATTTAGTTAATAATATTGAGCCAATGTTATTTTCTTCATTTTGATCATCACCCTATGGTTATATAAAGTGTTCATATTAGGGGAAGCTGAGTGAAGGGTATACGGGAACTCTCTGCACTACTTTTGCTCTCTTCTGCAAGTCTAAAATTACCTCAAATGAAAAATAGGCATTCACACAGTCACCTCCGATACCCAGGTATCTGTGTTAAGGGGCTGTCCAGGCCTTTCTGAGGCATCATATCCTCCTCCCACCTGCAGGCAAGGATGCAGGGAACTTTTTCCAGGCAAAGGGGAGGGTCCCCTTCTCCTTCATCCTTGGATGGAGCAAATGTCAAGTATCTATCCCATATGGTGCTAGCTGCAGATGTAAGAGGCAGGAGGCAGAGAAGCAGAAAAGGAGGGAGAGGGGGAATTAATACCTGTCAACGGATCCATTTTTCATAGCCGTCATTTCAAGCACCTACTGTGTCCCAAGCACAGCAACACTCCTTATACACATGCTCGCCATGAGTCCTCATCATGTCTCCATTTTTCAGGAGACTCAGGCTCAGAGAACTTCAAAAATTTATCCACAGTCCTGACTGCGGGGTGGCAGAGACAGGACTCTAAAAAGCTCAGCCTGTGTCCAGAGCCAGTGCTGGCTACAGAGATGCTGGGAGTAGCCTGGCCTTGGAGTCACTTTCCAGCCACTGTTCTGGAGCATTTCCAGGGGCCTGGGTCTGTGATTCCCTGTTTCCCTGGCCTAGGAAGTTTTTCTCTGTGTCTGACCTGCAATTGTCCCCTTGCTTCCTGCCAGGCTTCAGTGGCATGTCTCGTTCCTCCTGGGACACATGGACTCCACTTCATGCACAGAGAGGGGCTTCAGCTTCCTCTTCCCACCTGCCCCTTTCCAGAAGCTCTGACGACAGATCTGATGCAGTCAGCCCCACCTCCATGGATCCCACCCTGGTTCCCGAGGCAACCTCTTCATCCAAGCTCCTTAGAGTCACGTCTGCTGAAAAGACCAGTTTCTTTCCCTGGGCACTGAGAGTCAGACACAGGGTTGCTGCCAGAACTGGAGAAAACACAGCAGCCATAGTAACAGTAGCTGCTGTTCGTTGACTCTTTGCAGTGGAGTGGACACTGTTTTGCACACTGTACACACCTTTGTTCTAATTCTGAAAGCAACCTTAAAAGATAAACATTGCTAACCCTTTTATCACAGATAATACCAGTGAGGCCAAGGGAGTTTCTTTAATAACCTGCATCAGCTAGTAAGTGGCAGGGGAGGATGGAAGACTGGGTTTGTCTAATTGCAAAATCCCTATTTCCACTGTGGTAATAAGGACTCCCTACTAACATACCGCAAATGAAAGATGGGATCTTTGGAAATAGTTTGCCCATATTACTGCTAAGCCTCATAACAATCCTGTAAAGTCAATCAATCCCACGTCCCCATTTTACAATACACATTGATGCAAGTAGTCATGAAAATGAGAAACGGAGAGAAGCCCTATAAGAGCACCATTTAGGAACTCAGTGTTGGTGGCAAGTGAGGACGATGCCATCACCGAAGGTAAGGCATATTCCCTGTGTTTCCAAAGTTGGGGTCTTCAAGGAACCATCCATGCTATTGCCAGAGGAGCTGATGGCTGATATGACAGAATTCTGAACTGGCCACTGTGGGCTTCTTCTCCAGTCTTGACTCTTAAGCAAATACTCCCACCGGACAAGAAGAGGGCTGCACAAATACTGAGCAACCATGGATGTGTGTAGATGCCCTCAGGGAACTTGGGATCCTCTAGCATATCACAGCCCTTGGAAGTCCAAACCTGCCTCACTTCTGCTCCAGCCTCCAAAGATAGCAGCCCCACCCCTCCCCAGGCCTGGGCTGAAGTCGGGAGGCCTGCTGGGCTGCACGGCCACACTCTGTTCCATTATGCCCACGTCTGTCCCTGCTGCTGCTGCACTGGAATTGCTCAGTCTCCATGATGTTGTTTTTTTAATCATAAAATCCTCTCCCCCACCCCTGCACCTTTCCTGGGTGAGCTCTCTCGGGTTTTTAATTGAATTCGCCGTTTCTGGCATATCCCTGTTGCACAGAATGCTTGGTATGGGTGGATGGAAATGGCTGTGAGAACCAAGACAAGGAAATTTTGACATGATTCAAGGCTTCCATATCTTGCACTGGAAAAGAGAGAGAGAGAAAGAAAGAAAGAAAAGAAGGTGCTACTTGTTCCAGCACCTGCGGCGGATATGAGCCAGCCAGCAAATTCACTACTCACCTTGTATATGAACGAACGAACACACACGGGTTTGGTGGGCAACAGAGAAGGCAGGCGGAGCTCTGGGGTGTCAGTGGTCCATGAGGCAAGACAGACAGACAAGGGTCACGGTGTGCAGGGGACAGAATTCTGACCCGCAGTCAGCACTGGCTTCTGGCCCCTGCTCTGCCTCACATTTCCAACCATGTGACCTCGAGCAAGTGGCTTCCCTTTCTGGCCCTGGGTGTCCTTTTCTAACAAACACGTGTGGCCACACCAGAAGATATACAAGGCTTCCTCCCACCAGCCCTAAGATTCTAATCTGCCATGATGCAATCTCCAGCCCTGTCCAAGTTGAGGGGCCAGTAGCCAAAGGAGGGAGCTCAGGGTGCCCAGGCCCTTCCTGCTTGTCAGTCTGGGGACAACTGTCTACTGTGGTTAAAGCAGGTGTCTGCAGCCATGATGGAGGTAGGATCCCGCAAAGGGATCCTGAGGTGGCTCTAGAGATGGGTCTAGCAGCAGAGAACGTAATCAGAGGACCTTCAGGCTAGGAAGTCATCATCACTCTGTGAGATGGAACCAAGAAACAGGGAGTCAGTGAGTCACCAGAGATAATGAGCTCCAAGTCAGGAAGATGCAGGGGTCTAATGACGCTCTTTTCCTGTCCTGATGAGATCTCTGGTCTATAGGCCAGTAGAGCTCCCAAGCCCAGAGGATAGCCCAGAGCAATGGGTAAGGGGCTCTGGCTTCAACCTGGGTAGCCGCTCCTTGGAAGGAACCAGCAGGCAACTGTGATTCCAGCACCCCAGCCCAGCCCAGTGCAGAGTGGCTGAAAACCACGCCCCAAGCTCTGGGGGAACTCCCTGGCTATTCTTGGAAACGCAGAGACTCCTGGCTCCCTGTCAGAGCTGCTCCCCACTCTAAAAAGCCCAGGAGTCACTGCCACAATATTTTTCCTTCTGAAGGAGGTGGCATCTCAGTAATTGCAACGTGGTGCTCCCTTGACAGCAGCATTAATCACCTGTCTCCATCTCAGCCCCAGCCACGAGAGAGAAACAGGAGAAAGACAGAGCCAGAGAGCCTGGTGTTGCTCACTGTCCTCATCCAAAGGCATGGGTACAGCAGTCTGTTCTGTCTGTTCCTCAGGCTCATTGTCACTTCCCAGAGGGGCCTGCGCTGAGGCCTCATTCAGGTTCCCTAGAGTGGGAAGGATTGATAAGGAGCCAGGTAGCTCTCCCTGGCCACCTCTACAGGAGCTGCGTCACACGTAGCCTGTGCAGAGGAGACCAGGCCCACAGGCCCAGGCAGGATAGAGGAGATGGGAGGGGTCAGCAGGAGGCCAAATTCAAGAGCCTCTTCCTACCCCTACCTTTAGCCTCTCCTGACCATTCAACACATGCCCACCAAGTTCACCTCCAAAGCCGTGGTTTCAAGCTCATGTCACCGCCTTGCTCAAAATATCTTCTATGACTTCCCTGAAGGGAAAAGTCCAGATTCTTAGCTCTGTGCCTTTGATCTTCCCACATTACCTGCTGGCCCCTCCTGTGGATAGGCTAGACTACAGCTGGAGTTGATCTAGTCTGTGACTTTCATACCCCCTTGCTTTGCCTCATCCTCCTTTGAATGTTGACATTTCTCCACCTGCTTCCCCATTCCCAGCTGTCTAAATCCTGCCGATTCTTCAAGGGGTAAAGCTCACCTCCTAAAGGAGCCTTCCTGGAACCCTCTGAGCTCATCAAGACCTCTTCCTGCTGTGCTCCCACAGAGTCTGACATGCGAGGCTCTGCCAAGGTGACATTGTAAAGGTGAGGCATGTCCCAGACCCCTGGGGGAGGAGGGAACCTAGGAAATTGGGCAGGTGAGACAGGAAGGGCTTGGCATTCATGATGTTTGGACATGTCGAGCACCTGTGCTACACAAATGAGCTGGGAACTGCATATGTCCTTCCAACAGGAACAGACCATGTGAGCTAAGGGCAGGCTTGGAAAAGCATGATGCTGCTTCCCCCAAGCACATGCTATAGTAGGTACACAGCAAAACTTCTGAATGAAGTTTCTGCGGGGGCTAGCAGAATGACGGTCATAACACTGAGCTGTTCCCACCACAATGGTGCCAGCCATGGGAGGACTGTTGGGCAGATAAGTCATGATTTTAAGCTGGAGTGATAGTTGAAGAGAGTGCAGAAAAGGTGTGAATACTTACCAAGTGGATATACTTAGACAAGCCAGATGGGTCTTTCAAGAATTGGAGCCAGAGAGACTACCAGAGAAACAAAAATTCACCCCAAAGTCAGAGCAAAATGGCTGGAAACCAAGAAAGGAATCTGGGGGCGGTGTTTAGTGAGCAGAGGCTCCTCCTGGCTGGGGGTAGAACTGATAACTCCCTGAGCTATCGTTCAGACTAGCACCAGCCCTACAGTTGCACTCATCTCGCTGTGCAGTTCACGTATCTTCCATTCTGTATGCACTTACTCCCCCACATCCAGCACTGCACCTGCCACCCTCCATGAATGCAATGATCACAAGTGAAGCAGTGGGAGGTGGCTGGTAAACTGGAGAGAATGGGACCCTTAGTCTATTGTTGCCATTTGAGAATGTGCCAGAACTTCCAATATTTCAAAAGAAGACAGACACCGGAACTTTATTTGAAATCTCCTTGTCATGAAATGCCGGCAACTCACTCATCACGCTAGCTGAGCCAAAGCACTTCCAGCTTGCGTCCTCTACTCACACCGTCTAAAACGCCAATGCCAAACAAGAAGCCAGAGTTAACAACATTGTTGTGCTTTTTGAAGACCTAAAAACAGCCCTCTGACCAAGCAAGGCAGGGTTACTACTTCCTCTTTAAGAGTTGAAGCAGCAGGCCCAGAGAGGCTTCTCTATTTGCCCAAGATTACTCAGCTAGTTAGTAGCAAAGGTGGGATCAGAATTCACATCTCAACATTCTGCCTCACAGGCTCTTCCCCCAAACCCCACATTGTCTCCAGGCCCTAACAGACAGCAGAGCCAAAGCAGTTAATAAAATAGTCTGAGACCTATGGTGTTGGCCAGGTGATCGTGGTATCCTTAGCAGAGAAATAGGTAGGCGGTCTACTACATTCTTACTTAATCTCTTTAAGTAGAGAAGTTCTACATCAAGTGATCTGAAATCTAACTGTAATCACCAAGACAGAGAGTTATGGCCCTTGATTAATTCCCAGATTTGAGCCCATTGACAGATGCAGAACCACCTGAATGAAGGAGAGACTGGGTGCTCTTGAGGAAGAACCCTGCCAAAAATTTACATTGTTAATATTTCTCCCAGCTTTCCTCAAAGGGACTTCTGGCCTTACCAGGGTAATTGTGCATTGGGAAAATAAAATAATCAGACTTTTGGAGGATTACTAGATTAGGTGAGGGCTCTGACCAGGCCCTAATGACACTAATTCCAGGAGACCCAAAACATCACTGTGGCCCACAGTCAGAGGAGGGGCTTTTGGAGGTCAGGCAATCAAGGAAGATTTAGCTCTGTTCCTTCTCACACTGGGTCCAGTGGGTCTCCAAACCCATCCTGCGGTTACCTCCCTGGTTCCAGAACACATAATTGGAATAGACATATTCAGCAACTTGCAGAATCGCCACTGCACAGGACTGGCTAGATTCTTTTAATCTGTTAAGAAAATGTATGCAAAACTTGGAAATAAGGCAGCAAGGCCACCTCAGGCTTTGACTCTGCAGGAGAATCCATTTTGTGTGTTTACTATTTACCATCCACAAGGGGCCTAATCCTATGAGATAGATGCTAACGGGTAGAAAAGTTGGTAACATGTGAGTGATTTCCATCCAGTAGAGAAGATAGTCCAAAACCTTATGATTTTATTGCCCTGTAAGACATTAATAAGTTTTGAATCTAATTTAGCAATCTTATTCCAGATTTCTTCCACATATATATATATATATATACAATGTATATATACATAAAATTTTTTCTGTATCTTCTTCTATTTTTTTTTTGTATTTATTTATTTTGAGATGGAGTCTTGCTCTGTCACCCAGGCTGGAGTGCAGTGGTGCAATCTTGGCTCACTGCCACCTCTGCTTCTGGGTTCAAGTGATTCTCCTCCCTCAGCCTCCCAAGTAACTGGGATTATAGGCACCCACCACCACATCTAGCTGAATTTTGTATTTCTAGTAGAGACAGGGTTTTACTATGTTGGCCAAGCTGGTCTCAAACTCCTGACCTTAAGGGATCCGCCCACCTTGGCCTCCCAAAGTGCTGGGATTACAGGCCTGTATCCTCTCTTAAACCCACCTTTGTCATTCTGCTAGTTGTCTTATTAATGAGTTAAATAAATCTTTGACATGCAATTGTTTGAGAAACAGATTTTTAACCTTTTGAAAAATATTACTTTTACAGTGTACATGACTCAAAAAATAAACATTCACAGGAAAATTCAGTAGCTGGGATGGATTAGGAGGCTGAGTGAACTCCACTGTCCCATTTCTTCTCGCCTCCTCTGGCCCCCTCCAGCCCAACACATTCAACTCACCTGCTCGCCCGCCAGCAGCCCGAGAGGCCTGCAGAACAGCCTGCACGCTTCCTCTTTGAATGGGGATCTGTGCTTTAAGTTTGGCTGTTGTGGTTGTAGTACTGCTCACAAGTAAGAGGTGGCTGACCCCAAATTATATTGGAACACAGGCCTGTTTCAGATAATTGAGAGCATGACAACCTCTCCAGGAGTCAGAGATAAAAGCCAGGAGAAAGGGCAATGTTGTCTGGAAGCCTAGGGACCAGTGGATCCTTTATGTAAATAACTTGAAAAATAAATACACAAGAAAAGCCACAACTGTGAAGCTGTGGCTTCCAGAAGATGGAAGAAGCTAGTCTGAGGTTTAGTCCTGGCTCTCCATGTTGAGGAGCAAGGGCCAGGGCCACTGCTGTGTGTGCATGTGTATGCGCGTGTGTGTGTACGTGCGTGTGTGTGCACATGTGTGGTGTGTATGTGTGGTGTGTGTGTGCACCTGTGTGTGTGCATGTGGTGTTTGGGGGTGTGTGTGTGCGCGTGTGTGTGCACATGTGTGTGTGATGTGTGTGTGCATGTGTGGTGTGTGCATGCGTGTGCGTGCGTGCATGTGTGCGTGTGTGCATGCATGCTCATGTGAGCACACTGGGGGGACAGGAGATGAGACACTGCTGATTCAGTCCACTCTCAGTTCCCCAGAGTCCTTCTCAAACCACACATCTTCTGGAAATCTTCCCCGACCACTGACCACTGGATATCCCAGTACTATGGTCCTTCTCTGAACCAGCCCTCATTTTTTTTTTTTTTCTGAGACAAGGTCTTGCTTTGTCATCCAGGCTGGAGAGCAGTGGTGTAACCTTGGCTCACTGCAAGCTCCGCCTCCTGGGTTCAAGCGATTATCCTGCCTCAGCTTCTCAAGTAGCTGGGATCACAGGTGCCTGCCACCACGTCCACCTAATTTTTGTATTTTTTTAGTAGAGACGGGGTTTTGCCCTGTTGGCCAGGCTGGTCTCAAACTCCTGACCTCAAGTGATCCACTGCCTCAGCCTCCCAAAGTGCTGGGATTACAGGCATGAGCCACCCTGCCTGGCCACTGGCCCTTTTTGTCTATAGTACTTCACACCATACTTTATATTATGCTGTTTATTTTATTAGGAGTTAAAAGGCCTATGTTTTAGTCCTGGGGTTCTACATCTTGTTAGCTGAGTGACTTTGGGCAAGTCACTTAATCTCCATCTCCCTCTCTAAGCCACAGTTTTATCACCTATCAAATGAGTAAGTAAGAAAAGCTTCCTGCTTTCTCTACTCCATGGGGCACTAAACATCAAGTCCTACGTTCCCATCCCAGCTCCAAACATACAGTATCAACAACAAAAAATACTGAGGAACCCATTTAACTGTTTTTGCTCATTTTATCCATCTAGGAAGTGGGGGATGATAACAGTACCCTGTACAGATTGGGTTGTTGTAAAGATTAAATGAGACAATGTATGTTGAGCGAGGATACGGATAAGCACTCAGTCCATGTTAACTATTTTAACTGAAAATGCTTTGAAGTAGTAAGATGCCTGTCAAATGAATAGTTTTATAATTACAATTGCCTATTTTCTTGTATTCTTCTCTGTCTTGGGTTTGTTAGTCATGCCTCCTTGGGTAGATTTCAAGGTCATAAAATAATTTGACAACTATTTATCAAATACTTTTGAAATGCTAGGCAATGAAGATACCAAAATAAACAAGACAGAGTTATTGTCTTCCAGGAGACCCCAGTACAGGGAGAGAAACAAGTCCACGGGTGATTAACATGTTCCATGACGGAGATGCCGGCACACGGAAGGGGTCATCCTTCCAAGCGGGACTCTCCAAAGCCGGGGCTGGGTCACATGATTTCTTAAAAGTCCCCTCCTCATCCCCCCCACACCTTTATACTCTATTCCTGGGACATGGTTTTGTATGCAATAGAAGGTCAATGTATATTTGTCAAATAATTGTGTAGAATTGAGCAACTGTTCTTATTACCTAGGTTTCTCTCAGAGTTCCTTTGGTGGGGGGAGGATGGAATATTAGGAAGGAAACTAATATTAATAGAGAAGGTGACACATCCCAAATACTAGGAAAGACATTTTATGCATGGACCAGTGGTGTGCTGGAGCTGGTGTGGATCACTCTTCCCCACTCTACATTTAAAGAAGGGAGGTTGGTGGCTTCCAATCAGCTACAGTTTGAGTCTTTACACAATAAAATCAGTAGATGTTTCAAATCAGAGCATTAGTATTTTTGGAGAGCTGGTTGTTAAAATATCTACCAGCATACACTATATGGACCTCATGTAATAATATAGTTACAGGTGAAGGATTCACACTTGAACCCAGGAAGTGGAGGTTGCAGTGAGCCAAGATCACGCCACTGCACTCTAGCCTGCGCAATAGAGCAAGGCTCTGTCTTGGCAAAAAAAATTTTTTTTAAATATATATATATATGAACTAGGATTCAGAATTCAGAGAGGTTGAGTAATTTGCTCCAGGTCACACAGACCATAGATGGCAGACTTGAGTCTTAAACTCATCTGATTCCAAAGCCCTGGCTTTTCCCTCTGTAACTTGTGACCCACCCATCCCTCCCCTGGCTGAAGAGGAGAACAGAAAAGCTTCACTCTCTACTCAGTCTCCTTGTAGAGCTCCTTGGACCAGGCACACCTATGTTCACTGCAGCGTTATTTATAATCGCAGAAGTGGAAGCAACCTAAGTGTCTACTAACAGATGAATAGATAGAGAAAATGTGGTATCCATATAAAATGAAATATTATTCAGCCTTAATAAGAAGGAAATCCCCATGGAATCAGACAGAGAGCCAAGAAGTAAATCTATGCATCTATAGTCAATCAATTTTCAACAAAGGGGCCAAGAACACACAGCAAGAAAAGGGCAGCCTCTTCCATGAGTGATGTTGGGAAAACTGGCTTTCCACATGCAGAGGAATGAAATTGTTCCCTTATCTCACCCCTTATACAAGAATCAACTCAAAATAAAGACTTAAATGTAACACTTGAAACGGTAAAACTACTAGAAGAAAATAGAAGGGAAAAGCTATAAGTTGTTGATCTGGCAATGATTTCTTGCATGTGACCCCAAAAGCACAGTCCCTAAACAAAAGAAAAATCAACAGATTGAATTACTAAAATGTTTCAAACTACAATGTTTCTGCGAAGTAAAGGAAACAATAAATTGAGAGAAAATATTTGCAAATCATACATCAGATGAGGAGCTCATAGACAAAACATATTAGGAACTCAAACTACTCAATACCAAGATAAAAAAAAATGACCCTGTTTAAGAATGTGCAAAGGACCTGAATAGGCATTTCTCAAAAAAAAAAAGACATGCAGAAGATCAACATATATATTTTTTAAATGTTCAACAACACTATTCATCAGGGAAATGCAAATTAGAACCACAATAAGATATCACCTCACGCTGGATAGAATGGCTATTATCAAAAATATGAGAGACAACAAATGGTGCCAAGGATGTGGAGAAAAGGGAACACTTACAAGCTGCTGGTGGGAATAGAAATTAACACAGCCATTTTGGAGAATAGATGCAGGTTCTTCAAAAAATAAAAATAGGATGGATTACCATACAATCCAGCAATCTCACATCTGGGCGTATCTTGGAAGGAGCTGAGATCAGTATGTCGAAGAGATATCAGTACGCCCATGTTTATGGTGGCATTATTCACAATAGCCAAGATTTGGAAACAACCTAAGTGCCCATCAACAGATGAACAGATTAAAAAAACAATGTGGTCTATATATATCCACCATGGAATACAATTCAGCCTTTAAAAAGAATGAAATTCTGTCATTTATGACAAGTTGGATAAATCTAGGGGACATTACGCTAAATGAAATAAGCCAAGCACAGAAAGACAAATACTGTATGATCTCGCTTATATGTGGAATCTAAAATTCAAATTCATAGAAGTAGAAAGTAAAATGGGGGTTACCACAGCCTATTGGCAGAGTGGGGGTTGACTAAGATTTACTTAGACAACAGGAATAAATTCTGGGGGTCCATTGCATAGCAAGGTGACTACAGTTAGTAATGACAAGTTGTCTATTTCCAAATTGTTAAAAGAATGAATTTTGAATATTCTCACCACAAAAAATGATAAGTATGTGAGGTGATGGGTATGTTAATTAGCCTTATTTGCTCATTCCACAATACGTACATGTATTGAAGCATCACATTGTACCCTGTAAATACATTCAATTATTATTTTTCAATAAAAAAACATTTTTTTTTCAAAAAGAAGAAAATCCTGTCACATGCTACAACATGGATGAACTTGAAGACAGGATGCTAAGGGAAATAAGCCAGGCAGAAAAAGACAACTACTGCATGATTCCACTTATATGAGGCATCTAAAGGAATCGGCTTCATAGAGGCAGAAGGGAAAATGGTGCTGGCCAGAGGCTGTGGAGAGAGTAAAATGGAGAATTTGTGTTGAATGGGTATAGAACTTCAGTGTTGCAAGATGAGAAAGTTCTGGAGATCTATTTTACAATAATGTAAATATTCTTAACATTACCGAACTGTACACGTAAAAATGATTCAGATGGTAAGTTTCACATTATATGTTATTTGTGTTTTGCCTTTACCACAATAAAAGAAAAGAAATTGTGGTCCCCAATGGAATTCACATGCACACACCCGACCTGCAGCAAAAAGGAATGAATGGACCCCTGGGCTCACCGTGGGCCTCCATGTGCAGCATCTGAGAGGTGGCCACCACCACAGGAGCCACCAGGCTGGGAGGCAGACATCGGGAGACCCAAGTAGCTCCAGAGGCAATGGGAGAGGCAGATGAGAGTACGCAGGTAGCTGCTGGGAAGACAGGCCTGCATTTGAATCCTGACTGTGCTGCTTCCCTAGACGAGTTACTCAACCTCTGTGAGGTGCCGTGGCCACATCAGACGGTCTCTCTCCCTCCAGTGGGTCGGGGTGGTTAAAGAATATATGTCTAGTACAGACTGCCACTTTACTCAATAAATATCCACTCATTCAGTTACAGAAAGCTACAAGTAAATAACAAGAAGGGGCGATCTCAGCAATAAAAAGAGACACTGTTCTCTTGTTTAATGCTTCTTTGTGGACTGTACAGTTCTATTTCTGGGCAGGCCCTTCGACGATGAATCTACAAAGATTATAGTACTTCTGCTTCCACCGAGTTGAAAGGGTGCAATAGAACCGGCCTCACTGGCTTCAAGGTCTCCTGCCACCCCTGCCCCCCAGAACCCGAACTCAAGAATCCCCTTTCCGTTGCCTCTCCACCCCCACTCCGCCGCCACTATTTGCATGTAAATGAAAAAGGAAGAAAGGGAAGCCTGGGACCCTGTTGACTATGAATGAAAATTTGTCTAATTTTTCCAGCTTCTGCGAGAGCTGCCTCTGAGCTCTGTCTGCACAGCAAAATCCAGACCTCAGAAGTATCTAATTTGGAAATTATGGGCTGTCCGAATGGCAGCTCTCCAAGCTGTTAGCTTGATGCTGGTCCTGGTCCCTCTGCAGGTAGCAGTTCCAATTAGTGATGGGTTCTACCACCTTAGCTCTGCTCATTAGAGCCAGAGCCAATTATGTCTCAGCCCTGGAAGCTGAATCTAACAGCAGCCTCTGGTTCCAAGGGTTGTTCCCCAGAGGTGGGACAGAGCAGGCCAGCAGCAGCCTGGGCTGGGGAGGGGCATGGAAGGCCTGTGCCCTACTGGGCGGTAGGGAAGCCAGACTGTTGAAAAAGGATTAAAAGGACAGAACAAGACTTTCTTAGCTCCCCTCGGGCTCCCAGCTAGCTGGTGACACAGCCGAGACCTGCAATTAGAAAAACAACTGCCCGAGGCATCAGCTCTGCTGGTTAAATGATGCCTAACCTGGGTATTTAGCCATTTTTATATATATTAACACACATATCCCTGTAATACAGTGTATGCATTTTTTTTTAATTTTAAAATATTTTCCAGGCCTCGCCTTTTGATAAATGCTGTTAACAGTAATTTCCTCATTTTGTGCTTTGATTTTCTTTTTTACTGCATATGTAATCTCTGACCCACATGGGTGGCATGGAGCCGGTGTGGGCCTATAAATATCACCAGAAAAAAAATGAGAGAAAAGATTGTGTTTACTCCTTCTCAAAACACAGCCCTTTATGGTTTCTAATGGAGAGGGCACAGGATCACCCTGGCACTGGCCTGTGGATTGACTCCTTCCTTCAAATGCATCAGCTAAGATTAAAGCACTAATTTATTTGAAAGCCTGTGTATCAGTTTTGATCTAGGGAAAAGAAATACTGGTTCACCACAACTTATTCTGTGTGTACACCACCACAAACAACCTTTGATTATTGTGTGTGTGTGTGTCTGTGTGTGTATACATTTGCATATGAATTAAGATTTATTGAATGCCCACTATTTTGGCACTGTGGACTACCCTTCTATATTTAAAAACAGTCTCCAACTTGCCCAAGTTCTAAAATTTTGGAATATATTAATTCCTTTATTTGTATATGCTCTTCACAAATGTTCAGGGTCTGTTATGCACTAACCACCAAGAGCAGGATTTTATGTGAGGTCCTTATTGACGTCGCATGCTGGGTGCAGTGATGGGGCCAGGGGAAATAAGAGGCAAGCCATCACACACATTGTGATATATGTTGTAGTGAAAGTGAAGAAGACGAATCTAGCATACGCAGAAAATATGATCTAGGGCAGCATGGAAATATTGTATCAGACAGATCTAGGCTCAAATACCAACTTCAGTTCTCACCACCTGTGTGGCCTTGATTAACAATTTACTTCATATCTCTGAGTCTCAGTTTCCTCATCTGTAAAATGGAAATAATAATTTCTATCTTTTATGGTTGTCACAAAGATTAAAGCGGATGCATATAGTCAGTATTTAAAAGTGGTAGATATTATTCACTTGGGTAAATTTAATGCTATTGTGGACAAGAAAGCATCCGCTTCAGGCCAGGCATGGTGGCTCACGCCTGTAATCCCAGCACTTTGGGAGGCCGAGGTGGGTGGATAGTGAGGTCAGGAGATAGAGACCATCCTGGCCAACATGGCGAAACCCCGCCTCTACTAAAATACAAAAATCTAGCCAGGCATGGTGGCACCTGCCTGTAATCCCAACTACTCAGGAGGCTGAGACAGGAGAATCACTTGAACCTGGGCGGCGGAGGTTGCAGTGAGCCGAGATGGCACCACTGCACTCGAGTCTGGTGACAGAGCAAGACTCTGTCTCAAAAAAAAGAAAAAGCATCTGCCTGAAAAATGAACAGAGCATGTGTTTTAAAGCAAGGTTTGTCACCCTCAAATGCAGCTGTGGATGGATGAAGGCTGAAAGTGCAGGTGTTGCTGGTTATAGTCTGTAAGGGACTTCATCCAATCCAATGCCATCATTTTAGAATAAAAAAATCAGAGAACAAGAAAGGTTAACTATATCCAAGCCACCAATTAGGATGATAGAACTGAGACTAGAACCTAGGACTCCTAACTCTAGAGACCTCCATAAAGACCCATCTGAGTCCATTTTTGTTAGAAAGAAAGCCGAGCAGTGAGAACTAAAAAAGGTGGATGTCATGGCGGTAGAGAATAGCAGAGGCTGGGAAGGGGAGGGGGAGATGGAGAGAGGCTGGTTAATAGATAGAAAAATTCAGTTAGACCGAATAAGAAGATCTAGCATTAATAGTAGAGCATGGTGACTAGAGTTAGCAATAACATTGCATCATTCAAAACAGATAGAAGATTTTGAATAGTCTCAACATAAAGGAAAGATAAATGAGGTGACAGATATCCCAACTGCCCTCATTTGATCATTACACATTGCATGCACATCAAACTGTCACATGTACTTCCAAAATATGTACGACTATTATGTATGGTTTTTAAATCCCCCCCTCAAAAAAACAAAACAAAACAAAAGAATGAAAGCCCAGCAAATTAGCAGATTGTCAAATCTTCAAAGAAGGTGGGCAGTGGGCCCCAAGGAATAGTGCTGTGGGTGTGGAAAGAAATCTACCAAATTCCAGCTCCACTCTTCATTCCTTGCTTTTTTTGTCCATTCCATTACGTTTTCCTGGATCTCTGTGTCTGGTAGACAGAAACTCAGAGGCTATGATTAGAGCCACTATCAAATTGACTGTCTTCAGGCAAGCTGCTCGACCATTATTCCAGTTCCCCTGGCGGGGCTGCTCCAGGGCCGAAGCTGCCAGTGGACCCTGCCCTCTCCCCGACTGGTATGGGTGCCCTGCCCTCCCCAGCCACCCCCATCCCCAGCGGCACTTGTGAGCTGCCATAGGCTGATGGAACAGGGACTGGGCAGGACAGGGAGAGAGGACGAGGGGGACACTCAGGTAGGCGGACTTTCCTGGGTTGAAGAGAATCTGGGTTCTGCCCCAAGCTGGACTGGTGTGATCTTGACCTAGGGAGACACCCGAGCTGCCAGGCTCCAAAAGCTTCCTGGGGTCAGAGGCTTCACCTGTTGAGAGCTCCCCGGCTCCTTTTCTAGACAGAAGAATGTTCAGAGGCACTGCTCAGGCGGCCCTCTGCCCTAGCCCCTCCTAGCTGCCAGGCTTTGGAGCAGCCACCCTCCCTGGCCTTTTGGGAGCTTGGCTGCTCAGAAGGCACATGAAAACTGCTGGCCACATGTGCCCCTGCCCCTGCCCTTTGCTCCTCTCCTCCTATCAGGACCATGAACTCCTGTGCCTGTGATGTTACCATGGAGACAGGGTGTGGGGGAGATGCTGCAGAGGGCAGGCAGCTGCCCAGGGATGAAGACGAGATGAAACCCAGAGAAGCTGGGAGGCTCCAGTATCCTGTGTGCTCGAGGAGGTAGTGCAGGCCCCATGCCAAGTCCCAGACAGAGCCTCCAAGGCCTCAAGTCCCAAAGCTGACCTTGGAAATCCCCTGCACCTCCGTCTCTGATACCTTCCCTCACCTATCACAGTGAGAGAATTAAGTTTTTTCTCCAGACTTAAGTCATTCAACAAGGAATTACTAAGCTGTGGACCAGGTCATCAGACACCAGCACCCAGACTGGCAAGCCCAGGAGGGCAGGCCCTGCTGGTAGATGCTGCAGACAGCACCCAATGCTGCCACCTGGGTGCTAAGACAGGCCTATTCGAAGATGAATCTGCAAGACCAGAAGATCTTCATTTACAGGGGCCCAGAACACCTCGCTAACATCATCACAATCCCCTATGTCCTTGCAGACTGGCCAGCTGGGCAAACTTGATGATGGGGCTTCCGAAGGGTCTAAGGTTTATTTCAGAGAGTGAGTCCCTGCTAGTTCGAAGAGGTCCTTGATCTTCTTCTCTATGGAGAGTACAGGTCCCAGGCCTCCAGTCCACCACCCCCAGCAAAGTTGAACTCAGTGGCAGGAGTCAGGAAGCCTCCTTACCCCTGCTTCCACCCCACATATCAGGGAGCAGCAGTAAAATGACTTCTGGAAACACACCTCAGACACAGTCAAACCCTGTCCAGATGCAGGGGTTGTTACTATTATTACTATTACCTGGTGGAGATCAGGGATCCCCAAGGCAGACCGGAGTAAATGAGGGAAGAATATTGCTTTGTGTGAGGCATGGAGAGAGTTAAAGACTTGGATTTTAGTCCTGACTTTGCCCCCAAGAGATCCTGGGTAATTCACTCGGCCTACCGGAGTTCAGTGTGCTCATCTGTGAAATTAGAGCATTAGTCTGAGATCCTGATGTATAGAAGGCATTTAATAAATGCTTGTAGAATGAACACTGAGTAAACAACTTCAAATCCCTGAGTTCCTTGTGACTATATAAAGCACTTAATATGCACACCCAGCCGCCCTCATGGGGGAGCAATCCCTGAGTTTCTTATGACTATAAAAGGCATTTAACATGCACACCCAATCACCACCCTCACAGGGCCTGTACCCAAGTGCCCCAGGTATCCGGGTTCCCATTGGCCTTCCCTTGCTGGAACATTCAAGGGACCCTCTTCCTTCCCCCTCTCTTCCTCCAAACTCTCTTTACTTTTCCCCCCTTACCAACCTTTGTGCCAGCAGGTCAATGAATCCCTTTTAATCCTGAACTCCCAGTTGTACTAATTGCTTTCTTTCTTGTCCTCATTTGCCTTCTAACTCAGGAGATGAGGCTACAATTAGATAAGTGGGCAGCTATTCCCAAACAGGTGACTAGGAAGGAAACAGTCCTACCCTGGAGGAAACAAAAGATGTCTATAGCGACCAGGAGCCACCAAGGCAGGAGCTCCCTTACAGGAGATTATTTACTTATTAACTTACTAGCCCTGACCCCCGACTCCCCCACACCCACCAATTCATGTTCACCCAGAAGTTCAAAATGTGACCTCATTTGAAAATGGGTCTTTGCAGACATTATTAGTTAAGGATGAGATA
Organism: Ateles fusciceps; assembly: GCA_036589455.1. NCBI lineage: Eukaryota > Metazoa > Chordata > Mammalia > Primates > Atelidae > Ateles > Ateles fusciceps. Next base: position 1,647,665 of record JAZHEH010000579.1, on the reverse strand, counting down.
GGTTCATACCGGATTAGAGTGGACCCTAAATCAATGCCTGGTGTGCACTGTAAGAAGCAGAGATGAGACAGAGAGCCTTGGGGGAGAGACAGTCATATGAAGACGGAGGCAGAGATTGGGGTGATGCTGCCACATGCCAAGAAGCACCAGGAGCCATGAGAAGCTGGGAGCTGGAAGAGACAAGACAGGCTTCTCCCCTGGAGCCTTCAGAGGGAGCATGGCCATGCAGGAGCAGGTATCATGCTCCTGCTGGCACCTTGATCTCAGACTTCCAGCCTCCAGAACTGTCAGATCATGAGTCTCTGTTGTTTTAAGCCACTGGTTCACAGGACTTAGTTACAGCAGCCACAGAAAACAATAGATTCTCCAAGCTTATGTGGCCCGGTCATGCAGTGTTTGATTGTGGCTGTGAGCTCTGCAGAGCATTCAAGGAGTATTTGCATGTCACATGATATACTGAGCACCAACTTGCCTACAATCTGCTTCCCTGTGAGAAAACGGGAATGTTGGTCGTGCTGTAGCCCCATCACATAAAGTGAACCCCTCAAAATATGTAAGTACAAGCCTGGTCCTACATTTACATTTAACTTATCTCTATTTTCCAGGCAGTAGAGGATAGCTGAGTAATAAGTCTCACCAAATCGGCAATTTTGAACCCAGAAATGAGAAGAAAGGACAAGACGATGACTTTGGAGCTGGTTAAATTGGGGAAACTTTATTGTGGCTACCTGCAGCCACAGTGTGGTGCACACCATCTGTGGCCATCAGGCACAGGGTTTGGTGTGGTAGGAAGTGGGCCGTGTCAGTGATGGGTCCCCACATCTGGGACTGGTCTGCTGCTCAGCAGCCGTGAGACCTTGACCACGTTGTTTCCCTCTCCAAGTACAATTTTCTCATTCACGTGTGGAGTTAGTGTATGTCCCTTTCTTTACAGCCTTGACACTCTGGAATGTCTCCAGTCTAAATCACTTTCTGGAGGAGCATTCCAGCCTGGCTTAATAATGTAGAGGATGAGCAGGGATGAGCAGAAGATAGTGCATGCTGCTGTCTTATTACGGTGTATGTGCATGTTTATGGGGGGCCGGGGGCTCAACGGCAGCCCCACTCTGTGCAGTGCAGTCCAGGGTGGGCACCAGGACCTAGGGAGGATAAGGACTCCATTCCAGCCTTTGAGGAATTTACCGTCTAGGGAAGGAAACAGACCAGTAAATAAGCAATGACAACATAATTCAATACAGTATGCTAGAGAAATATAGAAGAAAGGGCCCTAGCCCAGGCAGGTAAAAGAGTGTAGGAAGGAAAGTCAGGGAAGGTCCCTGGAAGAGGTGATACCTGTGCTCCGTTTTAAAAGCTGAGTAGGAGTTAACCTTATAGGTTAAGGGCTGGAGCATCCCGGCAGAGAAAACAACATGTTAAAAGGTTACATGTGGCACAACGGGTGCCAAGGAACAACAGACATCCACAGATCCATTTTCTTTCCCTTCCCTGTAACCTCCACCCCTTTCATGTCTCTCATGCATGTCTCTATACCCACTTGCCACCCTCTCTTCACCTTTCTTCTCTTTTTCTTCCATTCTCTGTAGTATGGAGAGAAATGGGATCAATGAGCCACTGAGGGAGTGGAAGAGAAAAGCAGGATGAGAAGAGCTACCCTGGAGGGGTGTACTGTGTGGCGGCAGCAGCGGCTCCCCTCCCAGCCTCAACTGAGGGCACCACTTCCACGGCAGCCCTTCCAGCAGAGTGCTCAGCCCCACATCCCTGTGCCTCATTACCACCTCCCCGACCCTCTCATAAAGACTCTGTTCCTTTGAGGTGCCCGCCAACCACCCACGCCCACTCTATTTCTCTTTGTCACTGTCATCCATACAGTCCTGGTCACTTCCCCTCCGTCACTGCCTTTGGCCCCTAGCTCACCGTCTTCCACTCCAGCCCACGTTGTGCCATGGACTTGGGTGAAATCAGCTTCCAACAGCTTGGCCTCTTGATGCCTGGCCTCCTACTCCCCCAAGCACACCATCCACTTTAGTCACCTGCTCCCATGATCGCATCCTGAGCACTGACAGCCAGGAGTGTTCCTCTCTGAGGTTAGAAATTTAGTTACTCCACGATGTGACCACAGTTGCCTTTGCATCCCAGCTGCTCAATGATTCCAAGTATAGAAGTTCTCTGGCTCCGTCAACACCATCACTCCACCGATCCTACCAGCCTATCTTCCCTCCCCTTTTAACACCTTTCAACCTGACTTAGGTTTCTGGCCCAGTATGCATACACTTTTACCAATATCCTTAATTCCCTTGGTTCATTGTCTTTAAATAATCCTTGGCTTCTCTCTTCCCCCTCGTCCTCCATAGCCCATCAATCACTGAGTTCTGGCGAATTTAAGATATCTTTTCAGATCTTTCAAGTTTTTCTACCTCCACAGGCTGCCAGCATTTGTTTGAACAACTGCAAACTCTCTTAGGTACTCTACTTCCAGTCTTGTATCCTCTGTAATCAGTTCTCCCACATAGCAGACTGTGATTTTTTTTTTTTTTTTTTTTTTTTTTGAGACAGAGTCTCACTCTGTCACCCAGGCTGGAGTGCAGTAGCATGATCTTGGCTCACTGCACCCTCTGCTTCCTGGGTTGAAGTAATTCCCATGCCTCAGCCTCCTGAGTAACTGGCATTACAGGCGTTAGCCACCACATCCGGCTAATTTTTGTATTTTTAGTAGAGATGAGTTTTTGCCATCTTGGCCAGGCTGGTCTTGAACTCCTGGCCTCAAGTGATCTGCCTGCCTCAGCCTCCCAAAGTGCTGGAATTACAGGCATGAGACACCACGCCTGGCCAGATTTTTTTTTAATGCAAATTGAATCATTGGAATTATTCGTTATTCCTGTGCTTAAAACCCAATCCTTGAAGATGGCTTCTTGTTTCCCTCAGGATGGAATCCAGTCTCCTTCATAAGACTTCAAGGTTCATAGTCTGGTGCCTGCCTATGGCCTTCTCCACTTCAAATTCCTTTTTTTTTTTTTTTTGTGAGACAGAGGCTCGCACTGTCACCCGGGCTGGAGTGCAGTGACATGATCTCGGCTCATTACAACCTCCACCTCCCAGGTTCAAGTGGTTCTCCTACCTCAGCCTCCCGAGTAGCTGGGATTACAGGTACCTGCCACCACGCCCAACTAATTGTTTGTGTTTTTAGTAGAGATGGGGTTTCACTATGTTGGCCAGTCTGGTCTCGAACACCTTACCTCATGATCTACCCGCCTCGGCCTCCCCAAGTGCTGCGATTACAGGTGTGAGCCACCGCACCCAGCCCAAATTCCATTCTTTAGCCACTGAGTTTCTTCAAAACTCCATGCTCTAACCTGAGCAAGTTGTAGAGGAAAAACCCTGGGCAGAAGTGAGCTCTAGTCCAGCTCTCCTACTTCCCTGCTGTGTAACATCGGGTTCTTCCAAGTATAACACTCTATGAGGAAATTCATACCTGATCTAATGTCCTCATCTGCAATAGTGTCTTTCTTCCCTCCAGAAGAAAGAATATAAAATTTGGAACACAGATTGAGAAGGGTCCTGTGGACATTTCTATGCCCACTGATAATTATGATAAGGATAATGATAGTGAATGTTTGCTGAGAGCTTACCATGCATCAGGTACTGAGACAAGCACTTTATGTGCATGACTCACTTACTTTGCACAAAACCCAATCAGGTAAGAACATGGTCATCCTGTTTATGAAAGGATAAACAGCTGTATCTCAAAGGGGTTATAGTAACTTGGTAGAGATTACTCTACCAAGCTCATACTCTACCATCGCTCATGACTGATAGAACAAAGATCTGATCCTGCATTGGTCTGGCTTCTGAGTGCTCTGAAACACTTGGTTAAACTAAATAACTATAGGGGCAGGGGATGCATAGCCCACTTCTTAAAAGTGCTTTGGGGAAAGACAGGTTCAAACTGTTACTGCTTTTGGAGGATCTTAGGTAGAATCATGCCTATCCGTACCTTTTAAACTAAGGATTAGCCCAATTGCCCAAACTCTAAACAGAAATCACCCAGAGTACTAAAGACATCCCTCAATAACCATTGTTTTCTGTCTTCAGGTCCCCAGGCTGACCTGAACAAACACACCTGTGTATGTTTCCTCTACATCTCCCCCAATACATTTTTCTCCATGTATGTGTCTGTTTGAAGTAGAATCCAACCATTCGGTATTCCCCAACTTCCATGCCCTGTGACAACTGTGAAATATTTCCATCCAAATTATAAAGTCATCACAGCTGAGGGTAGTCAGACAGTGCAGGTTAAGGATGAAAGAGAGAAGGCATGAAGCATGTTGCTGACCTATAAGATACCTCTAGTGGGGGATGCTTCAGACACTGCCACTCTTGTTGAGCTGCATGCACATAAAGTAGAGGGAGAGTGTCGCTATGGGGAAGTAAGCTGTCTCTCACCTACCCATCACTTATCCACTCACCCACTCTTTCACTCAACAATTTGAGTAACTACCAAGTGCCTAGCACCATTTTAGGTTATAATCGATTTCAGAGAAGCATGAGCTCACAGTCTGGTGGAGAAGATAAGAAATGCACAATTCAGAGATTAGCATTAAGCATTAAGTTGGCTCCTCACAGAAGACTGGCCACAAGGGAGATTTTGTGTCATTAGTCACAATGTGATTCTAGAGTGATCCCAGACCATCAGCTATACGTATTAGTAAAGAAATTGTGTATGAAAATACAGATCCATCATGGTTGTGGGCAGGGGGGCTGACATCCTCTGCCTGGGACCCTGGAAGCTAGTTTCTGCTTGTCAACACACTTGTTGACTCTGCCATAAATGGGTTAAAGAGTTTTCTGGAGCTCAGAGTCCAAAAAAGGATGAACCAAGAAAGATGACCCAGGAACAGAATACCTACAATGCCTTCTGAAATCTTCTACCATAGCTAAACAGTGAGCATTTGTAGCTGACCAGAAATAGATGCACATCAATTACAAAAGAATCCTTCCCAAGAAGGGATTCATAGACCAAGAAAAAGGCCAACAAGAGAGATTAGCTTTATGGATTGGAGAATCTCTCAGGGACAGAAGCTATTATGTTCCATCCTCCTTTCTCAGGCAGGACCATACTTCACCCAAAAACATGATAGTATTTGCCCCTGCCATTAATGACTCCAGAAGCTGCAGAACACATATTTCTGCCAGCTTTGGGGATCTGCTCATGTGAAGTTCTTTGACCCTCTCAGTCTGGAAAAGGAAAATAAGTCACTTTATCCTTGTACAACAGTACATTCTCTTTTTTTTTTGTTTTTAATAAAAAGTGCCCTGTGCCAAAATGCAACATACCATGTGACACTGCCAATCAGAAAGGCTCCAATCATGAGGTAGCAGACAAAGGGTCCGGGAAACCAGAAAGAAAAATTAGGCCATGAAAAGCCATCACCAGGATAACTGATGCCTCTTCCTAGCGCATGTGGGGTAAGATGGAAATGAATTCAGCTGCACCTAAATCAAAGGGATGACAAGCAATTCAAACCCCTATCTCACTCAAGATGAGCAAGAGCTGCTGACAGGTGAAAGCCAAAGAATTTTGGTGCAGATAAATGGAGAGTGTAAGAAAGAAATATACACCTAAATTTTGTGAACATTTTAGAAACATAATTTCAGAAATGTAAAATCAGGTGCTAAATTACTGCAAAAGGACAATAGCTCAAAGTGTTGTTTCTTACTTAAGCGTCTTAATAATAACAATAACAATCGTTATAGTTAACACTTAAAGAGTGCTCACATTTCCCGGGGACTCTTTTAAATGACTTGTCTCTATTACCTTAATTAATTACTGTGACCAAATTAGGTTGGTATTAACATCCACTTACAGGTGAGAACCCCCAGGTGATAGAGGTTAATTAACTGGCTCTTGGTCACATAGCTAGTAAGTGTTAGAGTCAACATTCAAATTCTGAGAGCCCACAGTTTTAACTACCATATGGTGTGGTTTTTAAAGGGTTTAAATAAGTGACTAAATGTTGACATATGTCATTCATAAAACTCATGGTGAGGCTCAACAATAGAGAAGTCTTCTCACTTATTATGAGGTGAACACAATTATTACAGTCCCCTTATTTGTGCCTGGGATAACTGGTGCCCTGCCTAGGGACATCCAGGGCTTGCCTGCCTCTGTCTACCAGAAAAGCACTGATCAGCTCATTTTTTAAATGCAGCTCTCATGAGCCACTCCTGTGTCTGTGCAGGATCCCAGGCCATCCCGTCCTCAGCTTTCTGTAAAATGCAGAAGCTTAGTCTTGGAGATATAACAAGTTTTTCTTTAATGGTAATAAGAAAGCAACTCCAAAGGCCTAAGTGTTGGCAGAAGTCTGGCTTTCATCCTTTAGACAGTTCAGTTTACCTCAAAGAGATGTGGGACAGTAGTAGGTGATGTCATCATAGTTCCAGACAAATCAATCATCACATCTTGACAAATCACCACAGCTTGACAAATCACCCATCCAGACCTCCTCCCAGCTCTTCTCCAGGTTGGAAGGTTTAGTTGACCCTGCCTCCCTCCTGCTCCTGCCTCCCTCCCTGCTGCTCCCACTGCTTGATGAGGTTTATGCCCACTGCATTTCACCCAAAGGGGCCCAGATCCAGGTGCAAAACACGTCATCACTGATTCTCAAATCCCAAGGAGTTATTTCATTCATCCTTCTCCGTCTGCTGTCTCCCCTCCTTGCTTTCCTGGTATCACACACAAAGCTTACTGCCCTTTCAGTTCACTAAAGAAGAACGTTCTTATCCCTATTCTCCTCCTTTCTTGTTCTTTATGCCACTTATGTATCAGAGAGGGCTATTGCTTTAGCCTTAAACAGTCTCTTTTTGAATCTCTGTCTCACATGTGAATCGTCTGACCTTGTGCAAGCCACTTACCTTCTAAGCCCATGCTTCTTCCTCCGCAAAATGAGATAATAAGGGTTCCTCTGAGGCAGGAGGATGGTTGGAAGCCAGGAGCTCAAGACCAGATTGGACAACAAAGCAAGACCCTATATCTACAAAAAACTTTTTTAAAACTTAGCTGGGCATGGTGGCATGCACCTATACTCCCAGCTGCTCGGGCGGCTGAAGCAGGAGAATGACTTGAGCCCAGAAGTTCGAGGCTGCAGTGAGCTATGATTGCACCACTGCACTCCAGCCTCGGCGATACAAAGACCTCTCTCTCTAAAAAATGAAAATAAATAATTAATAAATAAATAATGTAAAAAACAAGGGTTCCTATTTCACAGAGTTGTTGTGGGATTGGGAGTTTAAATGAGGAACCCTATGACAAATACTGAGCATAGTGCCCTGTATACAGTAAGTGCACAATAAATGCTGGCTGTTATGATGACGAGGCCAGCAAAGGAGGGACTGGTGAACAGGATCATTTCCCATTCTAGGGAAGTCTGGTACTAAGCCACTTTCCCAGATCAAGTGTTCCTGGGAGTTGTTAGTGATGGTGCTGCCTGGGGCAGCAGGTAGGAGAGGAGGAAATGATACAGCATGCAACAAAAATAATTTCATTTCTAATGTCTTTCTCCTGCTGGGCCACTTAGAACCCAAACAATAACAACAAGGAGGGGGTGGAAACGAGAAGGGCAGGCACATTCTGAAGGAGACCAATAACAAATGAACAGGCCCCAGGACTCACTATGGCTCCCAGACATTTGCAGCGGATTATCGCTGGGGCCACAGCTGCAGTTCTGTGCTGAGCGGCAGCTTCCTGGAAGGCAGGACTGCCCAGGCTGTCTGCAGGCCTGTTGATGGGGCTCCTGGGAGCCAGGTCTGCCTGACTCCCCTTGCCGTCTCTGTCTGGAAGCAAGCTGACATTACTTAGAAGCCTCCAGGGGAAACCAAATGTCCTCCCTCCTTCTCCTCCCTATCCCTGCAGACAGCACAGAATTTCCTCGTCTCCTCCTGGAAAAAGTAAAAATCCTTACAGGTGCCAACAGATTATGACAAAATTGCCCAAACTACACTAAGCTGATGCCTGTATTCAATGCACATCTAACATCAGCCTCTTTGGGGCCTCCTAAGTGTCTACTTCTCCTCTGTCCCCACCTCTGTACACCACCCCATACTCTCCCAAATGCCTCTAGCAGCTTGCAGGCCTCTGAGTTTGAAGCACTGCAGCAGCACAGTTTCTTCTACCCAGGGGGAGGAGGGAGTCCCCAGACCCCAGTGCATCAGCCCTGACTCCTCCCTATACACTGGAGCCACCAGGGGCCTTGACTTCTCAGCAGTGAAACACTCCCATGTATCCTAGGGAGAGAAGACTGTGCCTTCCAAGGGCATCCCGGCATGCCAAGGGTATTGATTTAACCCATTTACCAGATTAAGGTGAAAGGAAAAACAAAACAAAAATATGTAATTCTGAGGGCAAATTTCTCTCCTTTCTCTGAACCCAAACCAAAGCAAACCAAGTGGCTGAGTCTTATAGTTTTATTACTCCTCCATCCCCATGTACTGACACTATAATCAAGCTATTTTCCAAGCCTATGCATTTGGCTAATATGATTCTATTGTTAAAAAATAAGAAAGTTTGCATCCATTGAAGTACAGAAGAAAGAAATCTTCAATTACATTGGTGATGGGAACAGGTGAGAGGCAAAACTATATTAATATTAGATTCCAACTCCATTAGAGTAATTTAAAAGGCTGGAGACATCATTAGTCTACTGCTCAAATTGGTAAATAAGCAATTTGTACGTCCTTAGTGGCTCCATGGTATATCCTCGAGAGCAGAAGGGCTTATACCTAATCCCAAGGTCCTCCCAGGGCCACAAGATGCCTTACTGGAGGTGAGAGGAGGGAAAATGGTGCTGAGGTTCGGCTAAGTAAGAGGCTACCTACAAAGGAGGGTGCCTGCTGAGAAGTTGAATCAACCTGTGTCCTTTTTGCTGACCATGGTTTCCAAGTGTTTGCTATATGCAGGATGCTCCTCTGCTAAGCAGAGTAACTGGTAGGATAGAGAAGCTTTGGTTGTGGAGTCCAATCCTGGTGTCCAGAAACTGGAAAGTTTACACATTCCTATTTAGGATAACTTAATAAGAGAAAAAACAGCTTCCCCTGTTTGGAGTTAGGGGCATCTGGCATGATCTCTGAGGAGCCCAAGAAGATAACTTAAGAATCTAAAGTCCTGTAAACTATGTCCCAGGGAAATGCAAATGACTGGGCTGCTGTCTAAGCTATTTTCAAGACCTCAACTCTCAGGTAACTGTGACCTGCTGATATACAACCTGATTCTGGGAGATATTGTAAATATGGCTTAGGTTCTGGCATCATAAAACCTCAGCTTGATTATCCTCTCTTCCTATGTGTTGAAACACCATACCTTCACAGCTGGAGATTCTCAAGTATTAAGCCCCAAAGGAGGGAGAAGTTGTGGGTGCCAACACAGGGTTGGCTCAAGGAAGCCTCATCATATCTGTCTCTCCTGGGTGATGTGCTCATATGTGTGCATGCGTGTAAGCATGTGCATGCAAACACACACACACACGCATAGACACAGTGCTATCTTCACAGCCACACTTTTTCCTTAACACCAAAATGTAACTTTTACTTTCAGCAGAGATGGAAACCGTTCTCTCCAGGAAGAGTCCCCCTGTCTTTCCCCTTACACTTGTTTACCCAGAGAATGGTGATCATAGGCCAGTCTGGCTCAGCAACACAATCTCAGGAGTATATGAGGCCATATTTCTAATGAGACCCTAAGCTCCCCTTTGCTGCCCATGATATAAAAGAAAGAGGCTGGCGTGGTGGCTCATGCCTATAACCCCAGCACATTAGGAGGCCGAGGCAGGTGGATCATGAGGTCAGGAGTTCAAGACCAGCCTGGCCAACATGGTGAAACCCCATCTCTATTAAAAATACAAAAATTAGTTGGGTGTGGTGGTGGGTGCCTGTAATCCCAGCTACTCGGAGGCTGAGGTGGGAGAATCGTTTGAACTCAGGAGGCAGAGGTTGCAGTGAGCCTATATTTTGCCATTGCACTCCAGACTGGGTGACAGGGGAGGAGTCCATCAGGAAAGAAAGAAAGAGAGAGAGAAGAAAGAAAGAAAGAAAAGAAAAGAAAGAAAGAGAGAGGGAGAGAAAAAGAAAGAAAGAAGAAAGAGGGAGGGAAATATATGAAGGAAGGAAGGAAGGAAGGACAGAACGGTCTCTCAATTTCAGTTTCTCCTGTATCATTCTCAAGATAATTGTATATTCTAGACAGAAATAATCCACCCTTGCAGGTGAAGGTAGAAAACTGACTAGTCCACAAGCATCATTACTGGCCTTCTCACCCTCTACAAACTTCCTAGCTTGTGGAGCACAAGAACCAAATCAATACTGTCAATATGTCGCTGCCAGCAGGGCACGAGTGGCTACCAGCCTTTGGGAGCATGACGTGCTACTAGGCTGAACTAATCACTCCTTGGCATTTCAGGAGCACTTGGGTTAACAGATCACAGAACATCCATAATGGAAGACAACAACTCACCCGGGGGGAGGGCAGGAGGGAAACACTGAGTTGGCCCCCACAGAGGGACAGTTAGTATTTACATAAGTCAATCCGAAGCCATATTGGTGATTCCTCAAAGGGGCCAAAAATTTTAGAAAAAAGAAAAGCCCAGGAAGACCCTGGGGGAGAGGAGATTGGATTGCATCCTTAATTGAACAAAGAGATTTAATCAAGGGGATGGTCTTTCTACCAAAAGTCTCACACTTGAAGAATTTAACAGGTATATCCGCAGGAGACAAAGGGAGAGATTAAATACCTTAATTTTATAATGTTCAAATGTATGAAATTTAGAAATATTTTAGATATCAGCGAATGGTTCCCAAAGTATATAATTCTTTTAACTCTTAAAAACACATTTTTATATCTTCAAGGGATTTTCTCTGCTAGATACCTGCTATCAAGTTTACATAAAATAAACTTGCTTTCCATTTTCAAAATAAAATAAATGTATATGGACCCTTTAAGGAGTCTCACCTTTTTGGGAGGTAATTTGCTAATTCAGTGTACATATGAATCATCCAGAAACACAGTTAAAATATAAATTTCCTGGGCCTCAGCTTGAGATTTTCATTCAGCAGTTTTTCAAGGAAGAAGCAAAAATACGCATTTTTAACCAGCTTCTCAGAGAATTCATTAAAAAGAAAAAAAAAGCCTTTAGAGAAACGCTGCTTGGACTTGTACAACAAATCAGAACCTCTCCATTTTCTGGACACCTCAGGCTGTGCAGGGAAGGTAGAAGGAATGCTCTTTAAGAGACCAAGCCTGGGACTACCCTGGCCCTCATTTGGCTCTAGGTCTAAGCCTCCCAAACCACTTCCCTGTCAGACGTCTGCATTCAGAGATGGCATCAAAACCCCATGCAAACAAATAATCCAGGAATTTTGAACACTAAGGAGGGAGGTCCAAGGCAGGGGCTGGAACCCGGGAAACCAGCTTGCTGATTTTCTTGAAACTGATCACGCTGACCACAGTCTCCCTATCTGCCCACCGTCATCAAACAGCTGCAAGGGGAAAGATGATAAGTATGATTTCTTTTTCAAGTGGTCCTAATGCTGCAGGATGAATCAGGGATAAGCATGCATATTTGCATTTGAAGCGAGGTGGGAGTGGGGGAAGAATCGTTGAATATCTAGTTCCCTAAGGAGGAGCAAGGATTAGCCTAAAAGGTTTGTAGCCTGGCCAAAATCCAGAAATGCAGAAGGATCTGGAGTGGGATCCACAAAGTGCCTTGCACCTCACATCCTCACCCAACCTCAGGACCCCCAGAATAAAATGTAGTGGGGTGCCAAGTGGGGCAAAAGCGACTTGCTCAGACAGCTTCCCTGTGGCTGAGAGCAAGCGCCTGTCCCCACGGACCTGCAGTGCTGTGACTTGTGTCCATGGTGAAGCCTGTTATGTAGACGCACACGCACCCTCTTACCTCTGCTCTTCAAGAGGAAGCGCTCAAGGGCTGCCCGCCTCAGACAGGGACAGGGACGCGCTCTGTATGGCGCTTAGAGCTGCCTCCTGTCTTCGCACACCTCCCTAGAGGGGCTCTCGGTCCATCCGAAAGCCTTGTGGTCACCGTCCGCTACTGCCCCCACCGTCGCCCGCACTCCTGGTTCGAAACGGGTCTGGCACCCAAGCCTCCCTTCCCGACTAGGTGTCAACCCAAGGGAAGGCGAAGGAGAACAAAAGTTCAGGACCAAGGACAGCGGCGACCAGGGGGAGCGGGAGACTCGAGCCAGAATCCGCCTCTCCCCCATCCTTAGCTTCTGCCTTAGAAACTGAAAAGGGTCAGGTCGCACCAACACGGAGTTGCCAAAACCAGCCCTTCTTCCTCCAAGGCGGTCAGAAACTCTGGCCGCGAGCCCCGGGTCTCGTGCTTGGGTGTCGGGGGAAGAGCCCTCCCGAGATCGTGAGGAGCGGCCGACCTCCGATGCCGCGGCTCGGCTGTGCTGCCCGGGGCGCCCCGCGGGGAGGCTGCCCCAGCTGCGCCCGCTCGTGCCCGGGGTGAGGATTCCCTCCTGGGCGGTGAGGAGGCCACTGACAGGGAGGGAGAGGGGACGACAGCCGTGGGGTCCGGACGCTCCCCGCCCCCGCCCGACGGAGAGCGGGTGCAGAGCCAGACCTCAGGCGGGCGCTCCCAGCAGGCGGCCCGGAGTGGCCACACAAACTTCTGTCCCGGCCGCGCCGCCCTTGGAGCTCCCTCCTCCTCTCCCCCGTGACCCCGAGTCGCCCGCCGCTCCATCCGGCCAGTGCTTACCTTCAAGCCATAGGGCGCCCCGGGGCAGAGACGGCGCCGGCTGTTCGAGGCTTCCAGCTCCCGCCGCATCCACGCGCGGCCGCCCCTCCGGCAGCCGTCCGGGGCCGCCACTCTCCTCGGCGGGTCCCTGGCTCCCGGCCCCGCCGCGCCGTTCAGAGCCCCGGCGGGCAGCCGCTCGGCCGGCTCTGGCCCGCGGGGGAGCAGTGGACCGGCCGCGGCGGGGCGGGGCGGGGCGGGGCGGGGCCGGGCGCGGGGCGGGTGGGAGCGCGGGGATGGCGCGGAGGCGGCGCGGTGCGCGCGGGAGGCAGCCGGATCGGCACTGAAGCTGGACAGCTCCGCGGCGCCCGTGCTCGGGGAGCGCGGGAGGGAGGCGCCCTGGGCCCCGCCCCCTGAGACAGGCCCCACCCCCGCCCCCCACCGAACGAGCTGCACCTCCTGGGCGCTCCCCGGCCTGGGTGGGTAGGAGGGGTTGGGGATTCCTCCATCCCTTGCTTTGAGGCGGGAACCCAACCTTCGACTGCCCACTGCGCTACCACACACACCCGAAGTAACACGCTGTGAATGCGGGCTGGGTCCTCAGGGTCTGCTTGCCAGTCCTCTCCTTTGAGGACTCAGAAGCCAAAGGTTGCAGGAGGCACCACCCATCCAGCAAGTCAGACAAGGAGAGGAGGTGTTCGGAGAGGTCTGGATCCATTTTCTGATTTCAGGTCTTGGAATCTCTGCAGTCAGTTCCGTTGCTGAACTCATCCAAAGGAAAAGGCCTGTTTGGAGTTGACCTGAGATGGAAATGCAAAAGGAGGCCTCAGGGGTTCCAGCGCACCTTTGACTCCAAACTGAGGTGTGTAAGGCGGGGAGTGGGGGAGGGAGAAAGAGATGGAGTGGTGAAGGGTGTTCCGCTACAAGGCTGCCCAGGGTCATTTGGGCTGCAGAGGAATCTCATTCTTCATCCCTTTTCTTTCCTCTCTCATCTTCTTTCTTCCTTCTGCAGCAATTAATTACCAACTGTCCTCACTCTGCCAGCCTCTATGTCAGATTCAGAAGTCACAGACAGAAATAAAACCAGGCCCCTGATCCCACACCCTGCCAATCCAGAGAGGAGACCCCCCAGGGAAATAAATGAGGCTTAAACAGGTATTGTGAAGCACAAACATGCAAGACTTCACAGAACCGAGCATTGAAGGAGCAACACCAGCTCCCAAGAGGAGAAGGTGGCACAGCACTCCAAGTAGAGGGAACAGCAGGGGGTCAGTCCTGCAGGGCTGGAGTGGAGCCACCCTGGACCACAAGGATTAACTTCATCTCAGCATTTCCTCTGGTGACACACACAATTATAGAAAGTGAGGGCTGGAGAGGACCTTAGCATTCATCTAATGTGTCCTCACCTCAGAAGGGAGAACTGAGTCCCAGAGAAATGGCATCCCCTTGCAAATTCCACAGGGTCCCCCCTCTCCAGAGGCACAAAACAGCTCCTCTCTCAAACACAACCACCTCTGGAGGCACTGGGGCAGGGGAAGATGTGGGTTCCCTGCCTCACCCTACCATGCCTCTTCCCTGCTCCTGTCCCTGGATCTTGCTGATCTGGACTGGCCTCCATTTGCCTGCAGGCTCTGTGGAGAGATATGACAACAACAGGAGTCCTAGAATGTTGCCATACTTGCCTTTAAGGGATCAAACATTACGGATATGGTTGAAATTCCAGTGTTTCCCTTGTATACCCTTGGGCCATTCTTTCCTAGGTTTAATCCACTTAAGGAGATACTTGGTACCTCCCAACTCAGCACCTCTACATAGGTTCAGGGATGGGTCAGACTAGCCAGAGCACCTGGATTGCTGTCCTGCCTTGGTCACCTACCCGTTGTGTGGCCTTGCCTAAATTAATTGATCTGGCTAAGCCTCAGTTTCTCCATTTTTAAGTTGGGGCTACAAATAATCTCTCTGGGCTGTACTGAGGAAAATAGATGAGGACATGTTAGACAATGGTAATATGGGCCATCCCTGCCTGCTCTGGGGTAGGGAGGGAGCCTTACTCATCAGGAGGCAGAAGCAGGAAGAATATGAGCTCCATGAGGTGCACCCACCCAAGGACACTGTAGCTCCGCACTGCCTTTTTTACCCCAATCTTACACGGCTGAGTGGATTTCATGCTGGCTGTGAGTGAGACGGATGGATCTTTTAGTTTTCAATTAGCAAACGTCTCACTCTTTAAACAAGTGGCACAGCAAACAGATGCACTGTGTGATTGATGACAGGGAACATCTGCGGCCAAGCAGCGGCTGCACCAAATGCTCCCAGCTTCCCGGACTAGCAGAGCCCTCTGGAGGTCATTTGTTGCCTCCCCCTGCCTCTAGGCAGAAGTGTGTCCAGTCCAGGTAGGCTGGGTGGGGGCAGGGCATCCCTTTGCCTTATAGCTTTCCTGGAAAAGGATATACAACAGCCTCTTCAAATTCCTTACCTGTATGTTCCAGAGCCTCCCTGGAGTCAGGAAGTTCTACCTGATATACTTCTTAAATCTTTAATTTCTTTCTGCCTTTTCATTGTTGAAAATTGTAAGGAAATGGGTAGTCACGGGTATTAGGGGTCGTCTTAGTCTATCTGGGATGCTATTAATATAGCAAAATACCACAAACCGTGTGGCTTACAAACAGCATTTATTTCTCACAGTTCTGGAGGCTGGGAAGTTCAACATCAAGGTGCTGGCAGAGCTGGTGTCTGGTGAGAGCCAGCTTTCTGTTTCATAGATGGCACTTTCTCACTGTGTTCACACATGGTAGAAGGGGTGAGTGAGTGCCCTTGGGCCTCTTTTACAAGGCTACTCATCCATCCCATTAATGAAGGTTCTGTCCTCATGACCTAATCACTGTCCAAAGGCTTCGCTTTCTAACTTTATAATCTTGGGGCTTAGAATTTCAACATATAAATCTGGGAGAACAAAGACATTCGGGCAGGGCTAGGAGATGGGTTAGGGACAGACAAGCATTGTGTTGGCTTATTGTAATGAGGAAACAAAGGAGAAAGCCAACAGAGAATAAGGGTGAACTAGAACTTCCTCCCATGCTCCAAGAACTGCTGGCTGCAGCTTTGGAAAGGGGGTCCCTTGCTGATCTCCTTCCAACTCTGATGTCCCCTCAGAGAGAACAGACTATCATAGCCCCCTTCTAAAAATCATCCCACAGAAAACAAAGGAAATGCCCTCATGTGAAAGGTGGGGAAGGCAGAGCAGGGTCATGTCAGTAGCAACACTGGGGTCACACAGAACTTTGTTTCCACCTAAACCCCACAACCTTGGGAAATTCTGAATGGCTCTGGGGCTCAGTTTTCTGGATTGTGAAATGGGAATAGAGAGCCACATCACAGTGCTATCATGAAGATTAAGTGGGAACGACAACCACACGTATTGATTCTCTGTGGATCTCCCCCCTTACAGAAAACTTCAAATAGAGAAGTGACACAGGAAATACAGACACCTTCTATATGGTGTTACAGTTCTCCATTTCTTAACTCACTTTGCAGATGAAAACTGAGCCCCCATTTTCAAGTTGTGGGAATTTCTCTTTCTCATCCTCTTCTTTCGTCTTTGTTATTGTGCCATTTGCAAATGACTTGGGGAGCAGTAGGGCAGCAATCCATTTGGGTCAAAGGAGGTATGGGGGAAAAAGAAAATGAATTCATCCTTTTCATACTTTATCACATCCCTCAAGTGCAGAAAACCTTAAAGAGGTGTGGAATTCTTGGATATTGTTGTTGAGGGATCCACAGCCCCATGCAGAATAATCTAGAGCGGGTACTGAAGGTAGTGGAGATGGTAGACTCCAGAGAAGGGTGGGCAAGGAGAGAATCTTCTGAGAAGGACAGGAGTCCAACCAAGACAGAAGAGCAGAGAGTTCCCCAAGGGCTTTGACATCTGCATGTATAATCACTCTTAGAGAATGATTTCCTCACTGGTAGACTCTAATGGGTCTTTCCACCTCGGTGTGAAATGGACATTTGTTCTTTGCTGGCTCCTATTTTGAAAGAGTAGAGAACACAGGGGTGACTCACTTTAAGAAATTCTATTATACAGTTCTTCAGAGTTACAGAACAGATAACTCAGAGTGCAGTCATTCATATTAGAAATGTAATTGGTAGGAAGAGGTCATAAAATATACATCCCATTTGCACATCTATGTTCACAGCAGCATTATACACAATAGCCAAAAGGTGAAAACAGTCCACGTATTCATCAACATTGATAAACAAGATGTGGTATTTACATGCAAAGGAATATTACTAGGCCTTAGGAAAGGAGAGAATTTCTCACACCTGCTACCACATGGAACTTTGAAGACATTGTGCCAAGTGAAATAAGCCAGTTACAAAAGGACATATACTGTATTATTCCACTTATGTGAGGTACCTAGAGTCAATCCACAGAGACAGAGAGTGAATTAGTGGTTCCCAGAGACTAGGGACAGGAATGAACGAGAATGTATTTGATGACTATGGGTATTCAGTATGAGAAAATGAAGAAAGTTCTAAAGTAGAGTGGCAGTGATGCTTACGCAACAATGTGAATGTACTGACTGGATCCAAGATGGCCGAATAGGAACAGCTCCAGCGTGCAATTCCCAGCAAAAACAATGCAGAGGGTGAGTGCCCACTGCATTTCCAAACAAATTTTCACTGCCCACAGACCAGGAGATTCCTGGGCCGAAAAGTGCCACAAGTTTTCAGCACGGCCAGTGCTGAGTTGGCGCACAGAAACTCACACAAATCCAGGTGGCCATTTCAACTGGCACCTGGAACGCCTGAGAGACAGAGCCGCACATTCAACTGAAAGGGAGGGGGCAGAGACAGGGAGCCAGACAATCTGGCTCAGCAGGTACCACCCACACAAAACAAGCAATCTGAAATGCTCTGGATTGAGAGTTTTGCAGCAAGTGCAGCTGGACCCAGGACAGTCCAGCTCATTGAGGGGGAAGGGCAACCACCACTACCTAGCCAGTCCCCCACTACTGAGGCAGTTGACACAGCAGCTGGGCAGAGCCTGCGGCAGCTCAGCAACACCTCTGCTGGCAGACTGTGACTAGACTATGCCCAGTGGGGCAGGCATCTATGAAAAAAGGCAGAAGCATGACAGGAACTTATAAATAAAGCCGACCTTCCTAGGATGGAGCACCTGGGAAAAGAGACTGTTATGAGTTCCACTGCAGCAGACTTAAAAGTACCTGGTCAGCAGTTCTACATGGAACGACGGAGCTCCCCAGCACAGCACTTGAGTTCCTATAAGGGACAGACTGTCTCCTCAAGCAGCTCCCCGATCCCCCATATACCCAAAGAGACACCTCATAAAGGAGAGCTCAGGCTGATATCTGGCAGGTACCCTTTTGGGATGAAGATAACAGAAGAAGAAACCGACAGCAACCCTTACTGTTCTGCAGCTCCTGCAGGTGATCTCCAAGCAAGCAGGGTCTGGAGTGGACCTCCAGCAGTCCTACAGCAGAGGGGCCTGACTGTTAGAAGGAAAACTAAGAAACAGAAAGAAATAACTTCGTCAGCAACAAAAAGGACATCCACTCAGAGACCCCATCCAAAACTCACAAACTACAAAGATCACAGGCAGATAAAGATGGGAAGAAACCAGTGCAAAAAGAATGAAACACCAAAAACCAAAACGCCTCTCCTCCTCCAAAGGATCGCAACTCCTCACCAGCTAGGGATCAAAGATGGATGGAAAATGAACCTGATGAATTGACAGAAACAGGCTTCAGAAGGTGGGTAATAACAAACTTCTCAGAGCTAAAAGAACATGTGCTAACCCAATGCAAAGAAACTAAGAACCTAGAAAAAAGGTTAGATGAGATGCTAACTAGAATAAACAGCTTAGAGAAGAATATAAATGACTTGATGTAGCTGAAAAACACAGCACGAGAACTTCGTGAAGCATACACAAGTTTCAATAGCTGAATCAACCAAGCAGAAGAAAGACTATCAGAGATTGAAGAACAACTCAATGAAATAAAATGAGAAGGCAAGAACAGGGAAAAAAGAGTGAAAAGAAATGAACAAAGCCTCCAAGAAATATGGGATTATGTGAAAAGACCTAATCTATGTTTGATAGGTATACCTGAATGTGACAGAGAGAATGAATCCAAGCTGGAAAACACTCTTCAGGATATTATCCAGGAGAACTTCCCCAACCTAGCGAGCCAGGCCACCATTCAAGTCCAGGAAATACAGAGAAAACCACAAAGATATTCCTCAAGAAGAGTAACCCCAAGGCACATAATTGCCAGATTCACCAGGGTTAAAATGAAGGAAAAATTGCTAAGGGCATCCAGAGAGAAAGGTCAGGTTACCCACAAAGGGAAGCCCATCAGACTCACAGCGGAGCTCTCTGCAGAAACCCTACAAGCCAGAAGAGAGTGGGGGCCAAATTTCAACATCCTTAAAAGAAAGAACTTTCAACCCAGAATTTCATATCCAGCCAAACTAAGCTTCATAAGTGAAAGAAAAAGAAAATTCTTTACGGACAAGCAATTGCTCAGAGATTTCATCACCACCAGGCCTGCCTTACAAGAGCTCCTGAAGGAAGTACTAAACAAGGAAAGGAACAACCAGTACCAGCCACTACAAAAACATACCAAATAATAAAGACCATCGACACAATGAAAAAAATGCTTCAACCAACAGGCAAAACATCCAGCTAGCATCAAAATGGCAGAATCAAATTCACACATAACAATATTAACTTTAAATGTAAATGGGCTAAATGCCCCAATCAAAAGACACAGACTGGCAAATTGTATAAAAAGTCAAGACCCATCGGAGTGCTGTATTCAGGAAACCCATCTCACATGCAAGGACACACATAGGCTCAAAATAAAGGGATGAAGGAAGATTTATCAAGCAAATGGAGAGCAAAAAAAAGAGGAGTTGCAATCCTAGTTTCTGATAAAATGGACTTTAAACCAACAAAGATCAAAAGAGACAAAGAAGGGCATTACATAATGGTAAAAGGATCAATGCATCAAAAAGAGCTAATGATCCTAAATATATATGCACCCAATACAGTAGCACTCAGGTACATAAAGCAAGTTTTAATGACCTACAAAGAGACTTAGACTCCCACATAATAATAATGGGAGACTTTAACATTCCACTGTCAAATTAGACAGATCAACGACGACAAGGATATCCAGGACTTGAACTCAGATCTGGACCAAGCAGACCTAATAGACATCTACAGAAATCTCCACCCCAAATCCACAGAATATATATTCTTCTCAGCACCGCATTGCACTTACTCTAAAATTGACCACAAAATTGGAAGTAAATCACTCCTCAGCATATGCAAAAGAACAGAAATCATAACAAACAGTCTCTCAGACCACAGGGCAATCAAATTAGAACTCAGAATTAAGAAACTAACTCAGAACTGCACAGCTTCATGGAAACAGAACAACTGGCTCCTGAATGTCAACTGGATAAACAACAAAATGAAGGCAGAAATAAAGATGTTCTTTGAAACCAACAAAAACAAAGACACAATGTACCAGAATCTCTGAGACACATTTAAAGCAGTGTCTAGAGGGAAATTTATAGCAATAAATGCCCACATGAGAAGAGAGGAAAGATGTAAAATTGACACCCTATTGTCAAAATTGAGAGAGCTAGAGGAGCAAGATCAAAAAAACTCAAAACCTAGCAGAAGACAAGAAATAACTAAGATCAGAGCAGAACTGAAGGCGATAGAGACACAAAAAAAATCCTTCAATGAATCAATAAATACAGGAGCTGGTTTTTTGAAAAGATCAACAAAATAGACAGCTAGCCAGATTAATAAAAAAGAAAAGGGAGAAGAATCAAATAGACACAATAAAAAAACAATAAAGGGGATATCACCACTGATTCCACAGAAATACAGACTACAGAGATTACTACAAAAAACTCTATGCACATAAACCAGTAAACCTGGAAGAAATTGATAAATTCCTGGACACTTTCACCCTCCCAAGACTAAACCAGGAAGAAGTTGAAACCTTGAATAGACCAATAACAAGGGCTGAAGTTGAGACAGCAACTAGTAGCCTATCAACCAAAAAAAGTCCAAATCCAGATGGGTTCACAGCTGAATTCTACCAGACATAGAAAGAGGAGCTGGTACCCCTCCTTCTGAAACTATTCCAAACAATAGAAAAAGAAGGAATCCTTCCCAAATCATTTTATGAGACCAACATCATCCTGATACCAAAACCCGGCAGAGACTCAACAAGAAAAGAAAACTTCAGGCCAATATCCATGATGAACATAGATGCAAAAATCTTCAATAAAATACTGGCAAACCAATTGCAACAGCACATCAAAAAGCTTATCCATCACAATAAAGTAGGCTTCATTCCAGGGATACAAGGCTGGTTCAACATACTCAAGTCTATAAATGTAATCCACCATATAAACAGAACCAAAGACAAAAACCACATGATTATCTCAATAGATGCAGAGAAGTCCTTCAACAAAATTCAACAGTGCTTTATGCTAAAATCTCTCAATAAACTAGGCATCGAAGGAACATACCTCAAAACAATAAAAGTGATTTACGACAAACCCACAGCCAATATGCTATTGAATGGTCAAAAACTGGAAGCATTCCCTTTGAAATCCTGCACTAGAAAAGGATGCCCTTCTCACCACTCCTATTCAATATAGTATTGGAAGTTCTAGTCAGAGCAATCAGGCAAGAAAAAAAATGAAGGATATTCAATTAGGAAAAGAAGAAGTCAAATTTTCTCTATTTGCAGATGACATGATTGTATATTTAGAAGACCCTGTCATCTCAGCCCAAAATCTCCTGAAACTATAAGCAACTTCAGCAAAGTCTCAGGATACAAAATCAATGTGCAGAAATCACAAGCATTTCTATACACCAATAACAGACTAACAGAGAGCCAAATCATGAGCAAACTCCCATTGACAATTGCTACAAAGATAATAAAATACCTATAAATACAACTAACAAAGGATGTAAAGGACCTCTTCAAGGAGAACTACAAACCACTGCTCAACAAAATAAGAGAGGACACAAACAGATGGAGAAACATTCCATGCTCATGGTTAGGAAGAATCAATATCATGAAAATGGCCATACTGCCCAAAGTAATTTATGGATTCAACACTATCCCCATCAAGCTACCAATGACCTTCTTCACAGAACTGGAAAAAACCACCTTAAACTTCACATGGAACCAAAAGAGAGCCCACATAGCCAAGACAATCCTAAGCAAAAAGAGCAAAGCCGGAGGCATCACGCTACCTGATTTCAAACTATACTACAAGGCTGCAGCAATCAAAACAGCATGGTACTGGTACCAAAACAGAGATATAGACCAGTGGAACAGAACAGAGGCCCTGGAGGCAACGCCACACATCTACAGTCATCTGATCTTTGACAAACCTGACAAAAACAAGCAATGGGGAAAGGATCCCCTGTTTAATAAATGGTGTTGGGAAAACTGGCTAGCAGTGTGCAGAAAGCAGAAACTGGACCCCTTCGTGACACCTTACACTAAAATTAACTCCAGATGGATTAAAGACTTAAACATGAGACCTAACACCATAAAAACCCTAGAAGAAAACCTTGACAAAACCATTCAGGACATAGGCATAGACAAGGACTTCATGACTAAAACACCAAAAGCATCAGTAACAGAAGCCAAAATAGGCAAATGGGATCTAATTAAACTCCAGAGCTTCTGCACAGCCAAAGAAACAATCATTAGAGTGAGCCAGCAACCAACAGAGTGGGAAAAAATTTTTGCAGTCTACCCATCTGCCAAAGGACTTATACCCAGAATCTACAAAGAACTAAAACAGATATACAAGAAAAAAACAAACAAGCCCATTCAAAAGTGGGCAAAGGATATGAACAGACACTTTTCAAAAGAAGACATATACGAGGCCAACAAACATATGAAAAAATGCTCATCATCACAGGTCATTAGAGAAATGCAAATCAAAACTACATTGAGATACCATCTCACACCAGTTAGAATGGCAATCATTAAAAAGTCTGGAGACAAGAGATGCTGGAGAGGATGTGGAGAAATAGGAACTTTTACATTGTTGGTGGGAGTGTAAATTAGTTTAACCATCGTGGAAGACAGTGTGGCAATTCCTCAAGGACTTAGAAGCAGAAATTCCATGCGACCCAGCAATCCCATTACTGGGTATACATTCAAAAGATTATAAATTGTTCTATTATAAAGACACATGCACACGTATGTTCATTGTGGCACTGTTTACAATAGCAAAGACTAGGAACCAACCCAAATGCCCATCGATGATAGACTGGACAGGGAAAATGTGGCACATATACACCATGGAATACTATGCAGCCATAAAAAAGGATGAGTTTGTGTCCTTTGTAGGGACAGGGATGAACCTAGAAACCATAATTCTCAGCAAACTGACACAAGAACAGAAAATCAAACACTGCACGTTCTCACTCATAGACAGGTGTTGAACAATGAGAACACATGGACACAGGGAGGGGAGCATCACACACTAAGTTCTGTTGGTGGGGGGGGACTAGGGGAGGGACAGTGGAGTGTAGGGAATTGGGGAGGGATAACATGGGGAGTAATGCCAGATATAGGTGATGGGGATGGAGGCAGCAAACCACATTGCCATGTATGTACCTATGCAACAATCCTGCATGTTCTTCACATGTACCCCAGAACCTAAAGTGCAATAAGAAAGTTATATATATGTAATATATATGTAATATATATTATATATTATATATTTACATATTATATATTATATACATTTTATATATTATAGTTTATTATAACATATATTATATATAAAGATATATTATATATATTAAAATATATATATTATAAATACAGATATATATAATATATATATTATAAATACAGATATATAATATATATTATAATATATATAATAAAGTTATATTATATATATATAATAAAGTTATATTTTATATATATATATATATATATATAAAACAATGTGAATGTACTTAATGCTACTGAACTAGGCACTTAAAATGCACAGTGGCTCACTGTAATCCCAGCACTTTGGGAGGCCGAGGCAGGCAGATCATCTGAGGTCAGGAGTTTGAGACCAGCCTGGCCAACATGGTGAAACCCCATCTTTACTAAAAATTTACAAAAAAATAGCCAGGCCTGGTGGTGGGTGCCTGTAATCCCAGCTACTTAGGAGGCTGAGGCAGGAGAATCACTTAACCTGGGAGGTGGAGGTTGCAGTGAACCAAGATCATGCCATTGCACACCAGCCTGGCAACAAGAGTGAAATTCTATAGCCAAAAAAAAAAAAAAAATAGTAAATTATATGTCATATATCTTATTACCACAATACAAAAAATACTTCTTGTGTTTCAGCGGTTGCTGCAGTTGTCAATCTATGTAAAAACAAAATAAAACATCTTGTAAATTACCAAGTAAATAGATGGGAAAGCGACTGAGGTTAGAAAACAATCTATATATAACTTCTGAAGTTGTATTTAGGTGAGTACAATTTACTGCCTTAAAGTTCTTTGGCCCTTTCTATAGATGATACAGCACTTTCTTGTCTGTGATTTTATTTGCCTTGCAATAGCCTTGTGATGTCAAGAATGTTGTTAATTTGGGGCAAGCACTGGGAGGGTTATGAGAATGAGAGCAGGCAATGAAACTAGGATGATAGATTTCAGGTAGTCTGCAAATGCAAGGACCATTCAACCACTCAGGTTCTGAATGGAGTTGTGCAATTCAAAGCAAGTTCTCAATGGAGAAGAAAACTCAGTCTCAGTTTCTTTTTTTATTGAGGGTGAATGAATAAGGAGCAGAGGTATTTTTAGTCTATAACCAGCAGCATTTAGGGTTCTCCTGCTCACACCTGACCCTCTGCCTGTGTTTCTCATCTCTGAGGATCAACCATCCAACAGCTCATACCCCCTCTTCCTCCAACACAATCAGGGTAACAGTCAGGGAACATGGAGGTAAGAAACAAACAATTCTGACAGTTTAAGCAGAAAAGGAATTCATGGAAAATATTGTAGGAGGTCACAGAATCACAGAGATTAGAGAACCAGACTTGTAAAACAGGCAGGAACAATAAACTAGCTGCTGTTAGGCTTTCAACCAAAATCAAGCTGTAGTAGCAGTCCAACAAGAACTCAGCTATCATAGCTAAATACAGGGCACCAGATGGCATCTCAACCTTGACTGGCACCAGACATTGGCATCCCCCTGGCACCCTGTTATGCTGTTTCTGGAAAACTGGAAGTTGTGGCTACTGATACTACCTGTAGGATGGATTCTCCAGTGTCCTTGCTTCTCTGAGTCACTAGCTCCTCAGTCAAAATCTAAGGCAGCTGCCACTCATTGGTTGAGCTGGGCTATGAGCTGCACCTTTCAGTGGCATAAGGGCTCTGCCTGCCACCAAGACCCACACAGGGATTCCACAGTATAGGAAGGGGACAGAGGTGGTGCAGCCAAACAACAATTCGCCATATCCTGGATCCAAAGAAAAACATAAAGCCGATTCCTGCTTATTCTACTTTCTGAATGCTACACACATCCACCCACTCTCCACCCCCACTGCCACCACTCCAATCCAGCCATCCCCCTGCCCAATGCAAATGATTATGAAGCCTTCTGCTGCTGTCCTTACTCCAGTCCATGTTCCACACTGCAAAACAGTGCTGTCTCTTAAACATAAATCTGATAATGTCATCCTACTTACTCCCTTTCAAAGTCTTTCCTGTTGCCTTTGAGATAAATTCTAATCATGCTAATGACACATCCACCCTTGCTTCTCTCCAGCCTCATTGCTGGTACTTTCCCCCTCTGAATGAGTGAATCAATGAATCAATCAATGAGGTTTGGAAAGGGTGGCAGAGATGACCTACTCCAAAGTTTCCCATATGTCAATCTTTGGATTGGATGCAATAAAAATCCCCGGGAAACTAAAAGAAAAATACAGATATGGGGCCCCAATGCTAGAACTGTTACATTATCATTTAGGGGGTCGGGGTTATCATTCTGTATTTCTAAAAAGCCAACCAGTGATTCTGAGCACCAGGCAGTGGGAGAAGCACTGAAATAATCCCTACCCATCATTTTGTATATGTGGGAGTCGAAGCCCAGAGAGGTTAAATACTCAATGCACATGAATCAAGTTTGGTGTTGTAATGAAGCAAAAACTTCTAGCAAAGTTAATCTGACACATTTAGTGCTATACATAATCATTATTGTGCTACATGGTAATTAGGCATAAATAGTGGGTAAGCTATTCAGAGGGAGGACTATTATTACAGTTATGGAAACCAAGTATTGGGGGGGGGGTATACCAACAGGGAAGGAAAGGAGCCATTGAGAAAGGTTGGGGTGTTGCATTGAGACCCCATAGAGCCCCCCCAGGTCTGTCATCTGCACTTGGACAGAGCTGATAACAGGTGGGTCTGCCCGTGGAGCTGAAGAATCAGGTGGGAGCCGGGTTGCTGGGAGATGGTTGAAGGCAAGCCCTCAGTCAAGATAGGGGAAAGACAAGACAGCGTCCAGCCCCTTCTCCAGCGAGGAAGGAACTGGAATGGGTGGAAAATCCTGTGAGGAGGGAGGAAAAATCACTGCAGAACTTGAGTCCTTCTCCTGCAGGAACAAAGTGAGGGGTGAGATTTAAAGGAACCCCTTTCTCTGACTACTGTGAGCAGAAGCATCTTCTTCACACTTCGGGAATCACCCGTTGTCTTCCGGGCACTTGCTCCAGGTCCATCTCTAGACACATGATGCTGTTGTCTGAAATGCCTGACAGCTCTCTTCCCTGCATCCATATGTCTGTTTCCTGCTGGTTTTTCAAGGCCCAACTCACATAGTTGAGTTCCATGAGGTCTTTCCTCATTTCCCATACCCCAATCTTAATAAAGACCTGTACCTCTCTGTGACATTGATTACATTGTCATTTGTGTTCCTACCTTGCTACTCAACTAAAGCATGAGATCATATGATTCACCTGTGTCCCTCCATGCCCCCAGCACAGAACCTGACACAGGGCAGACTCTCAACAAAAAGAAACCTCCCCAGTTAGTTAGACTCAATTAATCACTTGGCTTAGTGAGCAAATGTAAGGGTGGGAATTTAAGGGTGATTTTTCTGTTACACATACCTGCATGTGAGCTGGTTAATAGGGATTGCTTTCTAGGCTCTAGGGGTGTGAAAGTTTTGATGGAGGGAGGGATGGGGAGAAGATATCCTTTTGCTCAGCATCTGGATAGATGGGGGCTGGACAGGTGGGCCCAACTGCAGGGGTTTTTGAAAGTAGATAGATAGATGATGCCAGATATCTTGTGGATATAAGAAAGAAGAGGAAGAGAAAGGAGGTGGGAGGTAGCAGAAGAATGGTGGAAGGTGGAGAAACGGAAGAGACCAAAGGCATGACTGGCCGTCTTCGTACTTCGACATACTCATGCTTTGGGCACCACCCCTTCTCATTTTCAGAGATAGGTTAGAAAGGGGCCAGCCCACAGGTCACCCCAGCCCTGACTGCACTCCTGGTCTGTTTGAATTAGAGGGAAGGAGCACAGAAGTCCCAAAGTGGAAACCTCTTTGACCATGTTCCCAGGCTTCCCTCAGAGCCGGGGACTGACTCTTCCATTTGACTCACCTTCCCCTAGATCTACTTGTAAAAGTTTTTGTGGTAATTACATGTGATCCTGTCCATGGGAACACCTTGAGAAAGACTGCCTGGGCTCTAGGAAGTGCTCTGTAATTGGGGTTTGCTATTTTTAATGATGTGTCTGACCTCTCAGGCAGGTGACTTAGTAAGAGTTGTGAGGTAAGCCCACCTGTTTCCATGAGCATGACTTTCACCCTTGTGACTCTCACAGGGGGCACGTGAAGCTCTCCAGCTAGGGGGAAGGCCATCCCTTCTCGTCCCTCCCCACCCTTCCCAGCTTCCAGCAGTATCCAGCAAGCCTTCTCAGAGAGCTCGACTGATCTTCTTACCACTCAGGTTGGAAAACTGACAAGCACCTGGGTTTCCCCGAGTCCTTCAGATAATCCTGTAATCACCCATAGGCAATTTCATTTGCTTAAATCATGACAGTCCTAAGTACAGTTTAGGACAAATTGCTGCTCAGCCAGACAGCTGGGGAAAGCCCCCTCTGCATCAGGGGCAGCAGCAGTGATCCATTCCCACCATGCCAGGTGAGGTGGGCAGAGGGAGTCTGAGCATGGCCGCTCCCTGTTGGGCTCTGCAGGGCCAGCTGTAGCTGACATTCCTAGCTCAAGTCCCACCCTCTCCCACTTGGACTATTGCAATTGCCTCCTCACTGCTCTCTGTCTCTAAACTTACCCCATTGATCCAGCTTGGGCCTAGCCTCCAGAGAGGGCCATGCACATGCAGCCATGATCACATTGCACATTTCTTTAAACCCTTCAAGGCCTGCCCATTAGCCACAGAGTGAAGTGTGCTCCTCTGTCTGTTCCCAGCCTGCCACAGCCTGCCTTCATCCACCCACATCTCCAGCTGCATCTCTCATCATGTTTTACCTCCCACTTTACAGCAATACCTGATCTTACCATGGGTACTCGCATTCATGTTTTCTTCTACCATCCCCTCTGGCTGGGATGTTATTCCCTCCTTAGTTAGCCTGACTCTCACTCATCTTTCTGGAGGGCCTCAGGCCTCCTCTTCCCTAGAAAATCTCAGATGGGGTCCCCCAGAGCCCCTCAGGCACACTATCTAATCACACTTCACATTATAATGAAATTATTGGAAAGGACTTCGTCATCCATCTTTAGTTTCTCAGTGCCTCACATGGTGCTAGAAACAGAGAAGATCACTTAATAAATGTTGAGCTGCTGCTGTACAACAACAGCAACCAAGCTGAGAATCAAATCAAGAACTCAAGTCCTTTCACAATAGTTGCAAAAAAAAAAAAATATTATATATATATATATATATATATAATACTTAAGAATATACCCAATCAAGGACATGAAAGACCTCTATAAGGAAAATACAGCTACAAACCACAGCTGAAAGAAATCATAGACGACACAAACAAATGGAAGTACATCCCATGTTCATAGATTGGTGGAATCAATATTGTAAAAATGACCATATTGCCAAAAGCAATCTACAGATTCAATGTAATTCCCATCAAAATACCACCATCATTCTTCACAGAATTAGAAAAAAAAGTCCTAAAATTCATCTAGAACCAAAAAATAGACCACTAAGCCAAAGCAAGACTAAGCAAAAGCAAAAACAAAAACAAAAAAAACAAAAACAAAAGAAATCTAGGGGAATCACATTACCTGACTTCAAACTATACTATTAGGCCACAGTCACCAAAACAGCATGGTGCTGGTATAAAAATAGGCACATAGACCAATGGAACAGAATAGAGAACCCAGAAGTAAAGCCAAATACTTACAGCCAACTGATCTTTGGCAAACCAAGCAAAAACATAAAGTGGGGAAAGACACCCTATACAACAAATGGTGCTGGGATAATTGGCAAGCCACATGCAGAAGAATGAAACTGGATCCTCATCTTTCACCTTATACAAAAATCAATTCAAGATGGATCAAAGACTTACATCTAAGGCCTGAAACCATAAAGATTCTGGAAGATAATGTTGGGAAAACCTTTCTAGACATTGGCTTAGGCAAAGAGTTTATGACCAAGAACCCAGAAGCAAATGCAACAAAAATAAATATAAATAGGTGGAACTTAATTAAACTAAAAATCTTCTGCACAGCAAAAGGAATCATCAGCAGAGTTAACAGACAATGCACAGAGTGGGAGAAAATCTTCACAATCTGTACATCTGACAAATGACTTATATTCAGAATCTACAAAGAACTCAAACAAACCAGCAAGAAAAAAACACAAACCCATCAAAAAGTGGGCCAAGGACATGAATAAACAATTCTCAAAAGAAGATATACAAATGACCAATAAGCATATGGAAAAATGCTCACCATCACTAATTATCAGGGAACTGCAAATCAAAACCACAACGTGATGCCATCACATTCCTGCAAGAATAACAATAATCAAAAAATCAAACAGATCTTGGCATGGATGTGGTGAAAAGGAAACACTTTTACACTGTTGGTGGGAATGTAAATTAGTACAACCACTATGGAAAACAGTGTGGACATTTCTTAAAGAACTAAAAGTAGATCTACCATTTGATCCAGCAATCCCATTACCAGGAATCTACCCAGAGGAAAAGAAGTCATTATACAAAAAAAGATACTTGCACATGCATGTTTATAGCAGCATAATTTGCAATTGCAAAAATAAGGAACCAAGCCAAATGCTCATCAATCAATGAATGGATAAAGCAAATGTGGTGTGTGTATATATATATATATATATATATATATATATATATACATACACATACATACATATACACATACCATGGAATACTACTCAGTCAGCCATAAAAGGAAACAAAATAATGGCATTCACAGAAACCTGGATGGAATTGAAGACTATTATTCTAAGTGAAGTAACTCAGAAATGAAAAACCAAACATCGTATGTTCTCACATATATATGGGAGCTAAGCTATGAGGACGCAAAAGCGTAAGAATTGTACATTGGACTTTGGGGACTTGAGGGAAAGGATAGGAGTTAACGAGAGATAAAAGACTACACATTGTATACAGTGTACACTGTTGGGTGATGGGTACACCAAAATCACCGCTAAAGAACTTATTCATGTAACCAAACACCACCTATTCCCCAAATCCTATTGATTTTTTTTTTAAATAAAAGAATAAATGTTGAGCTGAATCTATCTGTTGAGAATTCTGTTGCCTAGGCTTTCAGACATCAACTTCTGCCTTCCAAGCTGGCCCACCTTCCAAGCCTACACCTCGCATCCCCTGGGGTATGCACCCTCAACACCGTATACCCAACAGTACTGTTGGCTGCCTTCTCTCCCTGGCTGTCTGCCGGCCATGGAGTATAGATTTGCAAAACTCAAGCCAGGAAATGTAAGTACCAGCTGAACAGTGCTCAAATTCTAGATTCAAGTGCCAGGGAGGAAATCCCTGCGCTGGAAATCTCAGATTTGTCCTTCCAGGTTTCCTTTCTGCCCTTCACCCTGCTCACACCCTAGGAACTGACCCATGTGGACTGCAGCCAGGCTCTCTCACGCTCTGCCTTCCTGAGTGCTGGGTTGGACCATGGGAAGGAAATCAGAGGAAGAGAGGAGAATGAGGTCAGGGTCAGTCTCCAGATCACTCCTGTGGGATAGGGAAGCCTGCAACTGTAGGCCACAGGTCACAGTTTCTGTATGCCTCTCTCTCCCTCTCCTTCTTCCTCCCTCCTGGTAACTGCTCCCTTTTTGGCCCTTCAGATCCTTCAAGTTGTAATGAAACTCCACTGTCACCAGTTCTAGAAGGCCACATTATTCTTTCTGCTTTTCCTACATCCTGCCTACACATTTGTAGTGGGTTTTTAGTTTGTTTGTTTGTTTTGTTTTGAGATGAAGTCTCGCTCTGTAGCCCAGGCTGGAGTTCAATGGCATGATCTTGGCTCATTGCAACCTCTGCCTCCCGGGTTCAAGTGATTCTTTTGCCTCAGCCTCCCGAGTAGCTGGGATTACAGGCGCTTGCCACCACGACCAGCTAATTTTTGTATTTTTAGTAGAGATGGGGTTTCACCAGGTTGGCCAGGTTGATCTCAAACTCCTGACCTCAGATTATCCACCCGCCTTGGCCTCCCAAAGTGCTGGGATTACAGGTGTGAGCCAAAGCACCTGGCTGTAGTCTTTTTTTTTCCCCTAAATTCTTCTCAGTTGATCCTAAGATTTGCATATGCCTTGCATATGATTTTCATATGTCTTACATATAACTTTCATGTGTCCTGCTGGGACCCTGACTGGTAGAGCATTAAATAAAAAAAAAAAAATCCAGGTATCAGGGTAGAGACTGCTGAGGGTAAAGTGAAGTAAATGAAACCAGTCATCATTATGAATGAAGGTCAAGACTCTACAGAAGTTGGGATGCTCTCAAGAGGAGCATCAGAGGCCTACTCAGTGCCCGACCTTGCCCTATGAGAGCTTCCAATGTGGATGGAGATAGGACACAAACCTGGTGCACAGTTGCACAGTCCCATGCTGCCTCCAATGGGAAACTGCTTCTCTCATCATTGACAGCCCAGGGCAGCCAATCCATGAGGTGGTCTGACTGAAAAGTTCTTTCTCAATGGAGGCAACTATGATTAACTGGACCATTTAGATTTTATCTGTCAGAAATCTAAACTATGAGATTCTTTAAAGAGAATTATTCGGTTGGCATTGGGAGCAGAAACTGATGCAGAGAGAGGTCAGGAGAAGGCAAGAGCTACAAGCAATCGTGAGTAAGTGATGTTTATGAGTAAACCAAAATCATAAATAAGCCAAAGACATGAGTAGGGTGAAGGCAATGGCCCATAGCCTGTAGAGTAGATAGTCACAAAGAAGCAGACACGTAGAACAGAAAACACTTCTGTGAAGATGAAAATTGCAGAGGGTGACAGTTGACCCTAATCCCTAGAGCTATTAAAACTTTGCCCAATCTTCCAGTTCTGGTCTCCAAAAAGTCCACCAGGATTTTAGTTTCTGTTCTTCTTGTAAGGCCTGACTGCTAAACTCTCCCTAGCACCCTTGACACCTCGCCATGTGGTTGAGGTTTCTAATTACCTTATTTCCATGTTCTCCCTTCAATACTCCTTCCCTTACTCCAAGCACACACACACATACATACTTACTCAAGATAATCAAGAAAGCCTCCAGTCCTTCACATCAAAAGAGCCTAAAGCCACCCTAAACTGAAATCCAGTTCTGAACAGTGGTTTCTTTCCTTCTCCTTAAGACTCAGATCCACCCCCTCGTGCCCAGATCTGGTGCTCTGAGCTGAGTTTCCTGACTTGCTAATGTTACCCACTAAGGGCTCTTTCTAGATCTCTCTCATCTCCATCAACTCAAAGTCAAGACCTGGAAGGGGTACATGAGATGGCAGGACACTGGAACTCAAGAGGGATATGCAGTGCTCTGCTAAACCTGGCAGGAGACTTAAATCAAAAGTAGATCAAGACTTGGAAGTTAACTGACAACTGCCTTCCTGAATACCTCCCCTTCACACCACTGAGGTATCCTCTCCATGGCTTCTCCAGCACCATGGCTCTCCTCATTGCCCCCAAGATGGTCAGTGCCCTCCAGACTCTCAGCATAGTGCCCTCCAGACTCTCAGCATAGGCCACTGTGAACCTTCCCACCTTTTTTCTTTGGTATAGAGAGTTTCCCTTTTCCTCTTAGATCAATAAAGAAGTTGGTATTTTGAAACTTTAGAAAACTAAAGGAAAACCAAACACAGCCTAAATGGAAAACAGTGAAAAGGCCAAGCAAGACACATTCTGTTTGTCTAGTACACATTCTTTATCCCAGGGTTCCTGAAGCCTAAGCTCAGGCCACCTTGCCTGGCTCACATCGGCTGGTATAGGTTTGGATTTGTATCCAGGTGGGGCCTGACTCAGGGATTCTTGGGTTTTGCTCAAATTGGCTTATTTGCCCCTCTCTTCCATGGGCCTCCCTCCACACCTGTCTGGACTGCTCTCCAGCACATCAGTCACTCTAGCCACTCTTGGTCCTGACTCCTGGACATTCCACCTCTCCATGTATTCCCTGGGATCTAGGCTAGTGTCTCACAGCCTTTACCCACCAGGGAGGTTTCTAAGACTGAGAAACACATGTCTGGCTCTGATGTAAGTCTAAACATACTGACTGCCATTGTGAAAGAAGGAAGCTAGCCCTTCTCCACAACTTACTCTCCTGCAGGCTCCGTGGTTCACACAACAGCAGATATTACTCCGTTGACTCCTCACAATGCTTCAGATTTCACAGATGGTGAAATAAGCTCTGGGAGCTGCTGGAAGAGGAAGAAGAACCAGGATCCAGGGCTGGTTCCTGCAAACTCTGAGTCTGGTGCTTTGCCACTCATATTTTCACAGAGCATCTAAGTTAGGAGTGGCAAAGTGGTTTCATCTGACATGTCAGTTCTGATTGACTTAGTGGCTGCCTGCAGTGCTGTGGTGAGAAAGAGTATGAGGCCACATCTGTGCTCAGTGGGAGAGACCATGATAAACTAGAAATGTCTGGCAGGGGTAAATAGCTGGAGGAAGTGACAGGATATATATGTGCCGTATACTTGCCACTGTTGGGCCAAGCCATTATTGTGGCAGCCACATGGCCTTAGAGGCAGGCACCACTGTCCCCTAAACCTCTCTGCTTTCTATCAGTCTCCCACCACATGGAGGAGCATACCCCGGCTCATCCAGGGTTCTAGTCTCAGTTCTGCTACTTTATAGCTGCATGGCCTTAGGCAAGTTACTTAACCTCTTTGAGCCTCAGTTGTTTTGTCAGTAATATAGAGCTAAGCATAATACTTACCTCAAAAGGTTTCAGTAAGAATGCATTGACATAAAGCTTGTAGATCACATGACACAATGCCATGCACAGCATACACATCTGACAAATATCAGTTGTTGTTGCCATCATTCTGTCAAAGCCTGTAGCCCACACTATTGCATGCACCAGCTTCCTGTTTCTATGACCTGCCAAGGCAAAAAAACACCCAATCTTCTCAACTGGCCCACACTCTCCTTCCCATGCCATGGGATGTCTGACAGCCCATATGGGGTCTGTGTTTGCCCTGAAATCCAATTACGCTCTACTCAACTGTCAAACACTTCAAATCCTCCTCCCCATGGGCTCCCCCTCTTGTTAATGTGATTATATGTCTGGATTGTTTCATTAAGCTCTTTTTCATAGAGTAACTGGTAAATACCTGCTAGAACATGGAAGTTAATTATCATCTTAATTGGAGAAGATGAACTGGTAAATAATATGTGTTAATTATCAGAGAAAACCCTATAAAGGTTAATGAGAAATCAAAACTCATAAGCAAAGATTCTCGGGTTTCTGGACAGGTAATCCCCAAGCCTTGACAGCAACAGAGGTCAGGTGGCCATGGCCAGGCACCTACTGGGCCTTCCTTTGTGTGGGCCAGAAGATTAAAGTCACTGCTGTTTCTGATACAGGAGAA
Organism: Ateles fusciceps; assembly: GCA_036589455.1. Classification (NCBI taxonomy): domain Eukaryota; kingdom Metazoa; phylum Chordata; class Mammalia; order Primates; family Atelidae; genus Ateles; species Ateles fusciceps. The sequence goes on along the minus strand of JAZHEH010000579.1, from coordinate 1,612,787 downwards.
GGTGATTCATAGACTCAGTATTTTCTTTGGACATTTATTTATTTTATAAAGCATTTGTCCCTTTTATGTTGCAGTTTTCCCTCCAGCTTTGTTGAGGTATACATTAAGCATTTCTTAAAGGCCTTGCACTTTTCTGGTGCGTTAGGGTGCTGTTCTCTCCACACGATGAGAGTACTAGGCACTAACTTTACAACCCATGTCATTAAATCCATCACCAGTGTGCTCTCCCAGCCTTGGATTTCCTCTTCCAGAATGAACTGGGACCTCTCTCTCTTGAACGAACTCAGTGTGCCTTGCCCCTGGGCTTAACACTCCCTCTCCCACTGCCTTGGACTTCCTCCCCTCACAATGCAAGAGCCCACAGTCTCCTTTAGAATCAACTCTGTGGTAAACAAATGTTCATGCTCCCCCAGCCTCCTCACCCAAGTGGCCTCCTTTCTTCCCAGTTTAACTGAAACTTGGCATTTCCCTACAGAAATTGTCTCTCCTCTGGGCTTCTCAATTAGTAACATTCTTTATTCCACAACCCAAAAATGTCTCATCAGCAGCTCATGGTCTAGGGGCATAGAGACAAGTACTCAAACTTTTACAACGCATGTCACTGGAGCTGCACAGAGGGTAGAAAAGGTATAGACAGGAGGGCCCAAAACCCAAACTTGGACATCAGAGAAGCATCCCAATAGAAAGTGACATCAAACTTGATAAGCAAAAGTGGACAGAACTTAGACAAGCAAAGAAGGGGAGAAAGTTTTAACTATCTGGAAAAAACATCATATTTTAAAGGCACAAATCCCATCAAATTATTCCGCTGCTTAAAACCTTCAATTGTTCCCCATTTTTTAAATCCGTGCATCTGCAGGAAGGAACATTATTATCCACCATTTTATCCCCCACTAGGCTTATAGTAGGAATTTGATAAATATTTGGCAATATAAAAAGTTAACATACAAAATACAAAAAGAATTAACAAGACATTCATAGGTGAAACATTAAAAGCACAAAACAATGTAATGGGCTAAATTCCCTAGAAAACTATTATTTCTTCTTATAACAAAATCAGCATTTGTATAATGCCTAGCACAGTGTCAGTTGCATAGTTGGTGCTTAATAAATGTTTGTTGAACACATGTAGCATTTGGTAATTAAGGCACTTAAACGATAATATTCTGTAATCCTGCATCCTGTTATTCAATGTCTCTGTGGAAAAAAAAAAAACTGATGTTCTTAAAGGGTAAGTAAATTTCACAAGATCACTCAAGTAGTAAAGTTACAGCTGGATCTTATGGCTTCTGGTGGCAACATCTATGCTCTTTCAAGGAGCACATAGAGTCTAGATGCATGTGAACTGTACCATCAGGAAGCCTTCGCACAGGTGAAACTTGATCTGGGTCATGATGGATCAGTAGCATTGGGATAGACCGAAAGTGAAGGAAAGCAGGAATTCCTAGTGATAGGACCAGCATGAACACAGGAATGGGAACAGGGACAACACATGTCTTTCAAGGGACAGAAAGAACTTTGGTCCACTTTAAGCAGAGGGTCTACATCACTGCAGAAGTTCCTTATTCAAAAATCAATTGAAATCAAAGTACTGAATTGAAATAACACTCTTCTCCCTAATAATTGAACAGCATCAAATTGACTCTGATTACAGGTATCCATGGCAAAAAGGAAACATGTTAAGTCATACAAGGATCATTATCAGAAAGGAGAAAGTTCACCAGCTTCTGTCCTTCCACTCCAAGGCTCTGCAAGATGGTGCACATTTATCACGCTGCGTGTGTGTGCTCAGGTCCTAAAGTGAGCCACACACGAGTAGGACCAGAAGAAGATGTCTATTTCCCTAGACAAAGTTGTGTGAACCCACTGGAATTTATTGACACCCAGAAGGCCTTGAACAGACTTTAGCGTAGTGTTATAAGCTTATCTGCTTGCAAATCCTAATAGGTTAAGAAGTTTCTGAGATAAAACTAGAGAACCAAGAAGGTGGTGGAACAAGAATTAAAGATCTCCATGAGAAGCTGGGGCCACCTGGGGCTCAGCAACTGGTGCATGTGGCTGGGAATGGTAGCAGGTCGGGGAGGGGAGTGGACACTTTCTGAATAAGCATGCAGAGTTCGTTGTAGCTCATAAATGTTTAAATTGATATTCCATGTCAGTTGCATTTACACTAGCTTCTACTCAATTTTGAATAATTTCTTTATGCTTAATAGGGAAACTAAGACTTTTTGGCACTAAATTTTTTAAGCTGACATTTCAGTGATTTCATATTTTATAACTTTGACTTCCTTATTACCCAAGCAGCACTTGCAGACAGATAAAGTAAGGTATAAACTACAGCAGAGTAAAAAGGAAAGAATGAAATTCATCTGCAATCTCAGCTCCCAGAGATAAGTATAGTTAACTGGGTATATATTTTTCCAGAATCTTTGCATAATTTTTAAAATAAAAATAAGTTCATACTGTGCATATAATTTTATTTTATTTATTAATTTATATATTTTAGAGACAGCGGTTCCCTCTGTCACACAGGCTGGAGTGCACTGACCTGATCATAGCTCACTGCAGCCTCAAACTCCGGGCTCAAGCAATCCTCCTGCTTCAGTCTCCTGAGTAAATGGCACTACAAGCACATTAGCTAGCTGCCATCCCTAGCTAATGTTTTTGGGTTTCGTAGAGACAGAGTCTCTCTGTATTACCCAGGCTGGCCTCAAACTCCTGGCCTCAAGCCTTCCAAAGTGCCGGGATTGCAGCCGTGAGCCACTGTGTCCAACCTGTACATTTTATATTTTATATGCTGATTTTTTGCAAGACTATCCAATATGCTGATTTTTTATTTGACAATGTAACATTCAGCATCTCTTCACATCAATACATAGTCATCCACATCATTGTTTTTAAGTCATACAGTGTTCTATTGTATTGGTGGCACTGGTGATCCATTGTTTGACATCTAAGTTGTCTCCAAGCATCAGATGTTGTGACCATAAATGATTTTCTGGTGAGTCTTTGTGTGTATCCTGAATTATTCCCTCAGGACTCCTTGCCACTATCCAGCCTCCCCCTGCTTAAAGCCCCCTCACTCTTGCCTCTCTTTCTGGCCAAACTGAACATCTTTGGGTTTTTTTAATTTGTCACATTCTGTCTGCGTCTGTGCTTTTGTACGTCCCTATTCCACTTCCTGGAGCACTCTGTGCTGCCTGAGCACCCTTGCTCATTCATCTTTTAGATCTCAACAGAGACGTCACTTCCTCAGATGAGTCTCCTCTGACATCCACCTTCACCACAGACCGAGTCCTCGGCCCCTCTCATGTCACCACCATAATCTGCTCTTCATTCTGTTAGGGCAGGAATCAGCCTGCACTGTAGCATCCTGCTGGCCTTTTTCCTTCACTAAGCTTTAATGTCCACAAGGCTAGAAACCATGTCTGCCATGGTCAATGTACCTGGAACAGTGCCCGACACATAGTAGGTACCCCATGAACATCTGTTGAACGATCATAAGTACATTCCTAACTATAAAACTGTTTTTCCCTGGAAAAGCCTTGTCTTTACAATTTACCTCTACTCCCACAGTATGTGAGGGTACACAGTTTCCCACATCTTGGATAGTCTTGCAAAAATTCTGAGAAGATGTTCTTTCTTTCCATGGGGCTTTATTTAAGGAGCATCTACTGGAATGATGTGCAGTGGGTTATTCAGGAGTCTCAACGCAGTGGGGTATAAACAGGAACATCAATTTTTTTCCAGTCACTGCTTTCTGCTGTGTTCTCTTGAATCCCTTTTCCCCATCACTTGATATTTCAGCCAGAAAGTGAATAAATATTCCTGTCACTTTCAGTTACTAAAAACTCAGTTCAGTCCATTTAAAACTCTAAATTCATATCTGATTCAAAGCTGTTCCTCCCATCAATGCCCCAAAACCCAGGAAGACTGTGGCTTTAGGGACTCAGAGGTGGGGGGAGCAGCATGGTCTCCTCCTTCAGTTCTCCTCCTCCTCCTCTACTCCTCCTCCTCCTCTTTCTCCTCCTCCTCCTCCTCCTTCCTCTGGGTCTAGTGGTTCTAGACTTGGGGGCAGGAAGGAATGATGGGGAGGCAGGAGGCATCTCAGCATGGCTGAGGGTCTGTGGTGGTGAGGAGGTATCTCTGATCTCAGCCTGGTTCCCCTTGGCTCTGTGGGGATGTTAGTGGACCCTGCTGAGTGGCAGTCTCCACATGGAGGGTGGGGTCTTTTTCTGGAGCAATGTTCAACTCACCCCAGGTCTCCTCTCCTACAAGGACCCACTTGAAAAGGAGGTGGTAATGCTCCCCTTCCACCTGGGCTGTGCCCCCACCCCCCGGAGTGATGCCTTGCTGACTTATTCTGGCAACCAGCTGGGCAGCCCACAGCTCCTGCCCTTCCATTCCATGCCCCCTTGCGTGGAACCACAGGCAATGTTGTGGACTTCCTCTGTGTCCTCCAAAGGCTGCTGAGATCTGGGGTGGGGTAACCCCAGTGCTTTCCTCTCAGGCCCTGTGCAGCCCCTTCTCTCTCCACTGGCATGAGCCATCTCCACAGGCCTCTTAGAGAATCTGTAGAGCAGAGTGCCAGTGCAGTGGTCTCTGTGATCATGTGTGTCTTCTCATGGGGAGTTAAGGGAATTACCCCCACCACCAACACAGTAAAGTTGCAGCTCTGGTGCCATCTCCCCCATACCATTCCCCCAGACCTCACTTGATATCTGCAAGAGCGAGGAACAGAAGGCAGGACGGAGTGTGGCTTGAAGTGGGCAGGTTGGTTCTGCAACCCGTGGTTTACAAACCGCATTGCCAGGACATGTTAGCCCTGCTCCTGGGCAGCTGTCTTCAGAATGCAGGCTTCTTCAATGCCTCTTCTCCTTTCCTTTGGTTTGGGCCTTAGCCACAATTCTGGGGCACCAGAAAAATTCCCCTCATTATTTTGCTGCAGATGTAACAGTCATGATCCTCAACAGTGTGGTTATGATAATTGCAGAAATAGATTGCACATGGCTATTTCTTGTAGCAGCACCAGATAAAAGCTAAGGGCAAGACTAGGCAATTTGGATGAAAAGGAAAATAGCCACATAAAGCAAGAGAGGCAGTGGAGCCCTGCAGTGCGGAAGTGAGGGAGGGTGCAGAGTGGACAATGAGTTGAGTAGGCGTTCATGTGCCTCTGGGGCCTGGAGGGTCAAGAGACCTCTCCTTCCGGTTTTGTCCACTGTCAGGGGCAACTGGATATCTCTTGCAAAGCAGGGAAGAAGAGAGGGGCCCCACTGAAACCCTCCCTCCCTGCCTCAGTCCTCCAAATGTCACATCTATTTGAGCCGATGCTCTAATCGAAGCTCCTCCCTCCTCACTGTCACTGGCCAGAAAAATCCATATATTCATTTCCCAGAGCCTGGGCTATTACAGATGATTGGATAGGTGCAGAGGTGCCTGTGGATTGGAGAGGAATGGCCAAGGATTGTTTCCAGAACCCAGCATGCATGAGAAAAAGCAGCTTGGATGGGATCTCAATGAATCAATCACAGTGCGAGGCCCTCCTAGTTCCCTGGCATGGTACGTTGAAATAAGATCCTAACTACTGCAATTACAGTCAGTGCTGGGAGCCTTGGGATTCATTAGTTTTGACTTCAGCAGCATTGATTTCTTGTTTAGTAATTAGCTTACCAGAGCCCCTGAGGGCATAATCTCTTCATTTGCATAATTAAGACATAAATCTTGAGCCTGGATAGCAGCCAGGGCACTGGGGGACTGGACACCAAGGGCAGCAGGTGGTTGACAGCTTGTATTCCCAGTACCACATTCTCACCAGCTGATCTCATTGGCCTTTGTGACTTCAGTGGGCTCAGAACTTCTTAGTTACATATTTTTGAAGCCTCATGCCAAGGAAATCAATCGACTTAAACTAGGTTTAGAGAAAGGCTGTGATGGTTTTTAAATGCACCCATAATTTCTTTGACACGTGTTTCTTCATCAGGTGGAATCTAATTTCCCTTCCTTTCAATGTGGGCCAGAGTCAGTACAATGCTTCTAATGACCAGAATATGGTAGAAGTGATGGGGTATGATTTCAGAGTTCAAAAGGCATCACTGCCTCTCTCTCTCTCTCTCTCTCTCTCTGTCTCACGCACACACACACATCACTTGTTCTAGGGAAGCTGACTGCCATGTTGTGATGATACTCAAGCAGCCCGTGGAGAGCCCACATTGGGGAAACTGAGGCCTCCTATTGAGGGCCAGCACCAACTTGCCAGCCACACGAGTGAGACCCCTTGAAAGTAGATCCTCCAGCTCCAGCCAAGCATTCAGATGACTGGCAGACCTGGCTGACATCTTGATTACCACCTCAAGAGAGACCCCACATAAGAAACACCCAGCTAAGCCATTCTCAAATTCCTGACACATGGAAACTGTGAGGATAATGAATATTATTGTTTTAAGCCACCAAGTTTTAAGGTAATTTGTTACATACAATCAATAACAAACCCAGAGGGCATTTCTCATTCCAAAGCTGCTTCTTCAAGGAAGAAATGATCCAATATCAAGACCAAGACACGTAAAACTGTTCATATTCTTGACCAAGCAATTTCTGTTGTAAGAATCTATCTTATACAAATATATTTAAAATGTAAACACACACACAAATGTGTAAAATGCTTGTATAAATGTGTTCATTGCAGCATCCTCTGTAATACTAAAAATAGAAAGCAATGAACATTTTCATTAATAGAGCTCAATTAAATAAATTATGGAGAAAACTGAATAATTCTATGTAAGGATTAAAAAATTACATTAATAATAAAAAATAAAATTCCTGCACTCCAAGTTCAGATGGTTTAACCAGTGGGTTTACCAGCAACTTATGAAAGAAATACTCAAATATTCATACAAATAGTCATGAGGAATTCAAAAACTGAAAGAACAACTTAAGTAACAACTTTGATTCCAAAACCTGATAGAAATATTGGAAAAAGAGAAAGTATAAGCAAATTTGACCTACAAACATAGGTGCAAAAATTTTTCAAAAAAATTTTAGAAACTAACATAATCATAAATAAATTGAATTTAACGCATAAATGCAAGGCTGATTCGGCCTTAGAAATAATCAAAGTGATTTGCCTCATTAATAGGATAAGGAAAAAAATATATGATTATCACAATACACATAGAAAAATCATCTCATAAAATGCAACATTCATTTAGAATTTTAAGGAATAATCTCTTAGCTGAAGAGAAATAGAGAGGGTGCTTTCTTAATGTGCTGAAGAATATATAAAAATAGATACAAAACAGAGACATCTGACCTAACAACAGCAGTCCAGCATTGTGCTAGAGATTATCTCCAATGCATTAAGGCAATAAAAGTAAATAAAAGTGCAAAGATTGTAAATGAAGAAAAAAGTCACTATTGACTGACAACATTATTGTGTACCCAGAAAATCAAAAAGAATTTTTAATTAAACTATTAGCATTAATAAGAGACTTTAGTAAGTTTGCTGGCTATAAAATTAATATTTTTTAAAACAATGATATTTATGTATATCAGCCACTAACAGAAAATAACATTTATAAAAGGCATCCTTCATAGAGCAAGAAAAAAATAGCAGTACCTAAGAATCCAGCTATCTTCCATTAAGCTAGACAGTAAAGGGTTTTGCAAAAATGTAAGACGATGTCAGCACCCTCTGTGTGTTGAATCTTTAAATCGCCATTGGGATAATTAACATCTTTATAATATCGATTCTTCTAATCTGTAAGTGGAATATATAGCTCCACTTATTAAGTTTTTTTTAATGTCCTTCAATGAAGTTACAGAGCTTTCCTTGTAGAAGTCTTCTTTTAGATATTTTCTTGATATTTTTTGATGCTACATGGAATATTTTTTAAAGTACTCAAGATTCAATATAATTGATAACTTTTACTGCTTATTAAAGAACATTCTTCAGTGAAATTCGCATTTTTTAAACTGTGACATATTGTGGTGAATAATATGATGACTACTAGTACCGTCTGGTATCACTACCTTGACTCATGCTAAGGCATCAGCAGTTTTGCCACCATTGCTTTTACACCATCAGTGCAACTTTCAACTTGGTGAAAAGAATAAACAATGTCTTATAAAAAGTTTTCATCTTAGGGATCCCTAGAGGTAGCAGACATACTTTGAAAACCACTGCTGCAGAAAAATGGATGCCCATGTGTACCAGGCAACACCCATAAGAATATTTGCAGAGCATTGCTTATAGTAGCCATGAATTGGAAATAAACTGGAAGTTCTTCAACTATAGAATTGATAAATGAACTAGTCTTACCAATAAGAATTAATAAATAAACTGTATTCACCAATGGAATAATATATAGCAATAAAAATAAATTTGCTGACAAGGTATGGCAACTCATGCCAGTAATCCCAGTGCTTTGGGAGGCCAAGCTGGAAGGGTCACCTGAGCACAGGAGTTCAAGACCATCCTGGGCAACATAGCAAGATCTTGTCTCTACAGAAATTTTTAAAAATTAGTTGGGCACAGTGGTGTGTACTTGTAGTCACACCTATTCAGGAGGCTGAAGTGGGAGGCTAGCTTGAGCCCAGGAGTTCGAGGTCTCATTGAACTATGATTGCATCACTGCACTCCAGCCTGGGTGACAGACCGAGACCCTGACTTAAAAGAAAAAGTGGTAATTGCTAATGGCTATATGAAACAATATGCAGTAATACCACAAGCAAGACGTCCATGCTGGTGGCACCTGGAGGGCACATCTGAGGCCTCAGGCGTCCCTAGGGATTATGAAGAGAGAGAACAGGCTTTATTCTCCTTAGATCCAGATAAGAGTCAAGTTTCCAGCAACAGAGGACCAGATTTTTATTTCCTTGAGCCTGGAGAAAAGATGAAGATTTTTATGACTTTCAGAGAGGTAAGGTGAGCTTAACCAGCAGAAAGGTTGTGAATCTGCTTAGAGAGTGGCTGTAGTTGCCTGTGTTATTTGATTCTAAAAAGGAGAATTTGTCTAATCCTGCTGTTTCTAATGGTCCAGGAGGATAAGTGCACTGGTGGAATTTCACCAAGGACTTTCTGTTAGTATACTTAGGTGTGGAAAAATATCCCCCTCAACTTTTAACAGAAAATAATGAATTATCTGTTCAATCATCTCTGATTCAAATAGGCAGAAATCATTGAGTGTTCCACTACTTGTCAATTTAACACCATCAGTAGAAATCCCACCAACCTGCCTTCTGTGAGGATGAAGGAATTGCAAACCCTGAAAAAGCAAAGCAATATTACACATCTTTTAAGGGCACTCTGGCAAGGGCTTATTGATGAGACATGTGAGAATATTAATTTTAAAAAGTGGTAAGGGCATGAGCACAAAGGGATGTTCAAAAGCTAACAACAAAACAAGAAAACCCTAAATATTTAATAGGTAAAGTAAACTGAGGAACAGGATAGTCACTACTGAGAATCACATTAGAGATTTCAGAAATCAAGGAAAATGCTTCAATAAACAGAGCTGAGACACAAAAACAAATTAATAAAAGAAAAATATCATTAGCTTGGAAAAAATCTGGGGACTTACTAAGCAAAGAATAGAAGATTCAGAAGGAGATAAGAGGAACGAATGAAGAAGACAATTTCTCCTGAGCTTCAGATAGACTTGATTTTGCAGATTGAAAGGACAGAAAATTCAAGTCAAGACTGATGAAAATAGATTCATACCTATAAATAACCTACTGAAATTTCTAAAATATAATATTGAAACTTCTCATAGGGTAAAAAAAAATTCAACAGTTTCTAAATGGGGTAGGTAGGGAGTAGGAAACATGCATGAAAGAGAATCAGACTAGCATAAGATTTCTCATCTGCAACACCGCAATTAGAAGGCAGCAGAAATGAGCTGGATATGGTGACACACGCCTGTAGTCCCAATTACCCAGGAGGTTGCTTGAGCCTGGGAAGTCAAGGTTGCAGTGAGCCATGATTGCACCACTGCATTTTAGCCTGGGAGACAGAGTGAGACCTTGTCTCAAAAAAAGAAAAAAAAAAAAAAAAGAGGAAGGCAGCAGAGTGACAACTGTTGTAGAAACCACCAAGGTTCATCTTGAGGTGAGACGTAGATATGTGAAAGTATGAAAATAATGGAAAAATCATTTTAATGTTATAGTAGAAGTTATCAGTGTAATTATGACTGCTAGGAATGGGAACATAATCAACAACAGAATCAGAAAGCATAATAAAACATCACAATTAACAAGAATGAGAGAATAAGCAGAAATTCAACTAAGCCAAATATAACGAGTATTTCCTGTGTTTGCCTTCCCAATATTCATTTCTCCCTTCTTCTGTTAACATTACCCAGATGTTATTTTTACTCAATAAATACTAATCCAGCACTTGCTATTGGTGCCAGGTGCTGTTCTAAGTTTTTCACAAATATTCACTTTTTAAATCCTCCTAATAGTTCATTTTACTGAAGAGTGACAAAAGAAGGTAGAAATGGGCACTTGATCCAAGATGAAAAAACTGTGAGCCCTTTATTGAATATTTTGCTAGAATTATTGGTAAAAAAGATACTTTCTTTTCCCTAGGATTCCTAAGCAGATTAAATCTAAGGCTGGAGTTGCTGGTGATCAATCTTTGCTTCCCCCACAGGGAGAACTTTTCTGTGTCTGAAGCTAGAAGAGAGGAAATCTAAACTTCAAATATTTCCCTGATTGTATCACTTGAGCACTTGGGTCCAGCCTTGTCTGGCTCCAGTTTTGAACTTTCTGTATCTCAGGCACAAATTCCTGCTTTTGGTTAAAATTTGGGTTCATCATTTGCAACAGTAGTCTTGACTAAACTGTCAGCAAAAGTAGAGAAAAGTAAAAAGAAGAAAATGACAATAGAAAATAAACTGCAAATGTAAAATACATTTAAAATAGTAATATGAAGTATAATGCACTATATGTGAAAATAATAATATAAAATATACACTAAATGTGAATGAGCTAAATTTTCCTATTAAAATACAGAATTTTTAAGATTGAGTTTTAAAATACACTCAGTTAAATTTTGATTGATGAATAAATATACAGAAAATATAATGACAAAGAAAATTTGAAATGATTGAAAATAAAATAGGCAAATACAAGCAAAAAGAAAGGCAGACATGGCAACAATAATATTGGATAAAATGGAATTAAGATCTGGGATGAAAACAGAACAATTATAATAATAAAAGGTATAGCCCATGAAGAAGATATAATAATCATTAAGTTACTGATACAAACAACATAGCAGCCAAATCACAAAAATTTTTAAAATTTCTATAATAAGAAAAACCAACTAAAATAAGAGAATGTTTTAAAATATTTATCTTAAATTTGACAGACCAAGTAGAGAAAAGGTAGCAAGGATAAGAAGGACTTAAATAATATAATCAGTGGATCTGACTTGACAGTTCTATATACATAAAACATACATTATTTTTATATCAATTGAAAATTTGCAAAAATGCATCAGGTACTTGGGACAAAGCAAAAGCTTAATAAATTCCCCAAATACTTTATAGCAGACAACATACTCAGAAAATCAACAATTACAAACCTGAAAATTAACCATTTAAAAAACTTCCTCTTCTAAGCCAAAACACCTAACAATATAACAGCTACTTAAAAGCAAGGAACACATTCGTGTTTACAATTTCAAATACAACTGGTTACTTCCTTAAATAATGATTGCATTTAAGTTATAAATAAACAATACTACATAACAAAAGTTATCCAGCACAGCTAAATCCATACTCCCAGAAATTTATAGTCTTAAATCTCTCCTTTTATTATTAATTAAAACAAATACAAAATTGGTTAAGTATTAAATTTTAAAAATTAGAATGTGTGATTACAAAATAAACCAAAAGAGACTAGAAAAGATATTTAAAAGGAAAGACAAATGTTCAAGTTAATGTAATGGAAAATAACAATGGAAATTAGAAGAGAAAACAAAGCCCAAAAGCTTGTTTTTAAGAAAAAAAAAATGTGAAATAGAATACCTCTGTATAGATTAAGGAAAAAAGAGAGAAAATATATATACATAATATTGAAAATGAGAAGGGGATATAAACACAGATATACTAGATATACAATAATATTATGTACAATAAATGTGAAACTCTAAGGGAAATGATTTTTCTGGTTAAATAATAACTACCAGGCCAGGCGCAGTGGCTCATGCCTATAATCCCAGCACGTGGAGAGGCCAAGGTGGGATAATCACTTAAGCCCAAGAATTTCAGATCAGCCTGGGTAACATAGTCAGACCCTGTATTTACAAAAAAAATTTTTTTTTAATTAGCCAGGGATGGTGATATGTGCCTTTAGTCCTAGCTACTAAAGAGGCTGGTGCCAGAGATGGACTTGAGCCCAGAAGTTTGAGGTCACAAGTGAGCCATGATCATGACACTACACTGCAGCCTGGGTGACAGAGTGAGACCCTGTCTCTAAAATAATAATATTAACTACCAAAATTATCCCATGGAGAGATATAAAATCTGAACAGACAACTGTATAAGAAATTGGAAAGATAACTAAAGATGTACATTAAAAATGACCCTGGGGGTGGGGCACAGTGGCTCACGCCTGTAATCCCAGCACTTTGGAGGCCGAGGTGGGCAGATGACAAGGTCAAGAGATGGAGACCATCCTGGTCAACATGGTCAAACCCTGCCTCTACTAAAAATACAAAAATTAGCTGAGCATGGTGGCGCGTGACTGTAGTCCCAGCTACTCGGGAGGCTGAGGCAGGAGAATCACTTGAACCCAGGAGGTGGAGGTTGCAGTGAGCCAAGATTACACCATTGCACACTAGCCTGGGTGACAGAGCAAGACATATGTCACACATTTGATAGACCAAGTAGAGGAAGAGTAGCAAGGATAAAAAGGACTTGAATCATGATGGCTGCTTGCTATCATGAGGATTATGATACATTATTTTGGAGAAATTAGCTAATATCAAAAAATTAAAATAATTTTACAAATATTAGAAGAGACAAAATTATCTTTATTTAAAATTGCCATGTTTTTATAGCTAGAAAGTCTAAGGGATTCAGTCTTTAAAAAATAAAAACTCCTATAATTAACAAGATAACTTGGTATGATGACTAGGTACAAGATAAATAGATAAGAATCATTTTTCTTTCTTTGTACTCAAGAACAGTTGATGAGAAACGGAAATGGAAACAAAAGTTCCATTGTCAAAGGGGATATAAACTATAAAATAATGAAGAATAAAATTTACAAGGAAGGTACCAGATATTTGTGGAAAAAATACTAAAATCTTAATGATATTATAGGGAAAGAGAAAAGGATGAATATATCTAACTATATAAGAGTTTTTCCCTAGTTTGTAACAAAGACATTTATGTGCAAACTAAAAAGGAAATGATATGGGAAAGATATCTAGAATGATATGTTAAAGAGCTAATATCTTCAACATGCATATAAGATAGACCAACAGTCAAAATATAAACATGGGCAAATGATAAGAACTGGCAATTCACAGAAGAGAAAATTAAATGACCAATAAACTTTCAATCTCATTGTTTTATGGAAATGCAAACTAAAGTGGGTATGAGATATCACTTTCACTCATTAGATGGGCAAAATTTAAATATATTTGTATTTAATATATAATATAAATTATATAAATATGTAATATAAATTTAATATAATAATATTAAATATATTTTTTCTGATACAGTCTATTTTCAAATCTCAAATTACTGTGTAAACTTTAGCAAATCACTATCTCTTTGTGCCTAAATATCCTCATCTGTAAAATAAGGGTATAAGTAATGCCTACTTTACAGAATTGTTTGAAGAAACAAAAAGCACTTAGAACAAGTAAAGTGCTGAGAACAGTGCACACAGAGCAGGCAGTCAATAACGTTAGCTCTGATTACTAACTACAGGAGGGGGAAGCGGAGTGATGATCACTCTCATTCATTACTTGTGTGGCTATAAATTTCTACCAGCATTTTATACAGTCAACTAGCAATATGTATTAAAACTTTAATATACAGTTACATGGAGAATGAGGGCAAGAATTACCTGGAAAGAGGCATGAGCACACTTTCTGAAATAATGATAATGTTCTGTATCTTGAGAGAAGTTTAGCTTGAACCAGTGTTTGCATTTGTCAAAACTCTCAATGTTTAATTAAGATTTAAGCATTTTATTCTATGTAAGCTTTCATCAAAAAGAAAAAAACAATAAATACATAACTCTGCTTAATGATGCAATTGCTGAAATGCTTAGGGGGGATGTGTACTGATGTTCAAATTTTACTCTCAAATGTATCACAAAATAAGTTGGTCCTGTGGGTTGAATTGTTTCTCACTGTGCCTCCTGCCAAAAAAAAAAATTTATATGTTGAAGTTCTCATCTCCAGTACCTCAGAAGTGACTTTGTTTGGAGATATGGCCTTTACACAGTCATCAAGTTAAAGTGAGGTCATTAGAATAAGCTCAAACCCAACGTGACTAGTGTCCTTGTTAAAAGAAGAAATCTGGACACAGAGACAAACTTAGAAAATTGTATGAAGAGACACAGGGAAAAAACAGCCATCTACAGCCAATGGGAGATGCTGGGACAAATCTTGGCTTATAACCCTCAGTTTAAATATTTTAAATGTTGGCAGAAAAGGAAAACATTACAAAATGTTCTCTTAGAACAAAGAAAAGTCAACTCTTACAAACTGTTGCTTCATTCCTAGAAGTTCCATGATTCTATCATTCCACAGAAGAAATCAAATAACTTCAGATGAGCAACTGGCACAATAACAATGGCATTTAACACGCACAGATGCACTCCTACATGTTGACTCAGAGATTACACTTTGGAGACTCTTACAAAAATACGAATACCAGCCAGGTGCAGTGGCTCATGCCTGTAATCCCAGCACTTTGGGAGGTCGAGGCCGGTGGATCGCCTGAGGTCGGAGTTCGAGACCAGCCTGACCAACATGGTGAAACCCCATCTCTACTAAAAATACAAAAACTCACTGGGCATGGTGGCGGGCACCTGTAATCCCAGGTACTTGGGAGGCTGAAGCAGGAGAATCACTTGAACCGGGAGGTAGAGGTTGCAGTGAGCCAACATTGCACTCCAGCCTGGGCAACAAGAGTGAAACTCTCTCTCTCTCTCTCTCTCTCTCTCTCTCTCTCTTCTTTATATATATATATATATATATATACACATACACACACACACACACGCAAATATATACTTATGTATATATTATATAGATATAAATATAAACATATTCTTATGTATATATTATATAGATTGATATATAATATATAAATATATATCTATTATATTAATATATAATATATATTAATCTATACAATATATAGATATATAATATATAGATATATAATATATACATAAGTATAAACATATGTATACTTATGTATATATTATAAATATATTTATACCTATAAATATAAGTATAAATATATGCATAAGTATATATTTGCTTATTTCACCATTGTCTGCAATGACCAAAAAGAAAAATAAAAAACTGGAAACCAAGCGACTATCCATTAGTAGACTGGTTGACTAAAAAATGGTCGTTCATTTGTGAAATACTATCTTGCTGTGGTTTGAATGAGTTAAACCTATTGTATATTGTTTTATCCACACTCTTAGCCACCACCCAATACTGTGTCCCAACACAACCTATATTAGAAAGAGTATTTCACTTTCATAATCAAGGACTAATACAGACATAGTTTGAAAAGATGAAATAAACAGGTCGTCCCTCTGCTGAGACTCTTGCTATGGTCCAGTTGCCCTACTCTCCAGGCACATTCCTGTACCCCAGCCATTTAGAAGAGGGAGGCTGGGCATCCAGGACTAGTCAGAACTGCCTTCCCCAAGGTCAGACAGCAGAAGCAAGAGAGGACCCTGGGGTCAGGCTGGGAAGGCAAGCAGAGGGGGATAAAATGTCATCCGTTCCTCCTGACAGGTGAGCAGTGTGGGAATAAAAATGGAGCTGGGATTTGGGTCCAGTGAAGAAACTAGGATTTGCTTGTTGAAAACTCAGGTCATATGGGGCCAGCAGAACAAAGAACAGTAGTGGGTTAAGTGAATAAGAAGACTTTGGAGCCAGAATAACCTGGTTCCACAACCAGTGAGGCTAGGCAGCTGCCTCACCCTATTTTGTCTTTTGTCAAGTGGGAATAATGACATTTACCTCCTAGGTGTGCTGAGAAGAGTAACTGCAGTGAGGAATGTAAAGTACACACTGTAGATGCTCAACAGTACCTGCCATCATTATTCACATCTGGGAACGTATCCATTCATAGCAGATGCTTAGCAATGTCCACCAGCATCAGCATTATCACGGTGTCTTCCTAGGCTTCCCTGGAGACAAACAGAGGGAGAAGCTTTCCTCTGTCCTCCTTGCTTCCTACTCCACAACCCTGGAACCTCCTTCTGTTTGCTCTTTCATTATCTCTGCATGCAGCTGAGGAATGCAGCCTTTAAAGAGCTTAAATGGCAGGAAGCCAAGGAAGGAACCATCACAACAATGTCTTGGTAATAACTGGCCTTGATTCATTAAGGCAAATGGTTTGTGTGCACACTGTACCAATGAAGACATCAGGATTTGGGAACCAAGTTTAGTTATCTCTTCCAGGGCTAAGTTTTGATTGGTGTGTGTGTGTGTGTGTGTGTGTGTGTGAGAGAGAGAGAGGGAAATAGAGACAGAGAGAAACACACCACACACACAGAAACAGAGACAAAGGCAGAGGCAGAGACAGAAGGAGGGAGAGAATACTGGCTTGTTTTACCCAAGAGTAGAACAAAGGAGATAGTATCGTGAAGTTCAAATGTCATTCGCAAAACCCGGAAAGTGATTACCCTCATGTTCATGCAGATCAATCCTGTAGGTATTTAGGTAGAAAAATGCTCTGCTCTGATAACCTGTCTGGCTCAGTCATCCAGATCTATTATATCATCTGAATCTGGCTGGACGAGCTAGGCAGCAGGGGCGGTACCAGTGGATTGGTAAATTTACAGAACCTAAATGTCAGAGAGTTCTTTGTTCATTCCCTCACCGACACAGTGAGCCACAGCTACCTCCCAGACAGAAAGAAAGCCTCTTTTTAAAAGACCCTTGAAGCCCCTCCCATCCTGTTGCCTCCCTGACTCTTTCAAAAGAAAAGAAATCTCCCACCTTTCTTGCATACGTGCTCACAGCTCTCATCATCAAGAAACTCTTCCCCTGAATTTCCATGGTGATTTTACTGCTGTGTTAAACACTTCTTCCTTGATAGAAGCAGAAAACAGGGAAGTCCCTGTTCTTTGAATAAACTGCCCCTCACAGAACTGCAGGACATCTTTCTGTCTCCCATGAAAAATGTTCCAATCCCATGGAGACATCACAACTCTGCCCCTAATCATAAACACGCCTCTCTGTCCTGTCCCTGTCTCTTCCACCACCCTTAAGCCCCACTAGCACAGCAGAGATGACAGAAGAGGTGAAAATAGACAGTTTGCATGCAGGATTAGAATTGGGGTTGATATCTTCTGTTAACTGGTGCTGAATGCTGACTCTCCTGGTATTCACACGGGCCTTGGTCT
This sequence comes from Ateles fusciceps, assembly GCA_036589455.1. Classification (NCBI taxonomy): domain Eukaryota; kingdom Metazoa; phylum Chordata; class Mammalia; order Primates; family Atelidae; genus Ateles; species Ateles fusciceps. Next base: position 1,595,162 of record JAZHEH010000579.1, on the reverse strand, counting down.
TTGAGATTAATCCAATTTTCTTATCTCATCTGGCGTCCTGAACACCCTATTGTCTGCCTGTCATTTGACTTTTCTTTATAGCCCTCACCTATTTCCTCACCTGTCTATCACCTTTATTTCCTCACCTGTCTATCACCTTTGAGTCTCTGTTAGTAGCCACAGTGGCCCTGGTATGTAGTCATTGAAAATATCCCTCTCATAACAGGCTGGCCAGCCTCTTTCAGCTTCACCAATTCCCTCTCATCACTTAACACTAGGAAGCTGAAGTTACTTTGGTTTTATCTCCCTTGGCAAAATTGTAGCTGCGTGACTCCACAATTCAAGGCAGCTGCCCTGGGTTGGCCTTTCCATTCTGTCTATTTCGTAACAAGCTCCTTTGTTCCTGCCTGAGCGTCGACATTGCTTAAATGTGACAATGCTCCCTTTGTTCTCCTCCTCCCAGCGCATCTGCGTCAGCCGTTCCAAACCACACCACCGTGAAAACCAAATCAGCAGAGGCCAGCTGGAAATTGATGAGTGATGCCTCGGAAACTCACCACAGATGCTAAGGAGATGACCATTATTGGCCCCTTCTTGGCTGTCTCAGAATTGCTTTAGGGCCCTGTCACTTTGCCAGTCACACAGTAATGAGCAGTTAGGTCTCACCTACCTCAGCCAATTTCATGATCATTTCTGGACTCACTTAAGTTTCCCTAGTGTTATATTCCCAAGCAAGACAGTGACCTGAAGAGGTCATGGGGTCTATCTCCAGCTTCCAGGCTGACCAACTGCCTGTCCACGGTCTAAGGCTATGGTTCCCTTCAACCTTCGTAAAGATCCCAGATGAAGGAGACATTCTATTCCCATTTCACAGATGAAAAAAAATGAGGCTTGGTGAGGACACGAGGCTAGTAAGAGGTGGCACTGGCCAGAAACCCAGATGGGGGAGCTCATTTCACTACCTTAGAATGGCCCTGCAGACTTAGGAAAAGCAGTTCAAGACCATCTTCCCCCTCTACTTCTCGGCTACCCCTGCCCAGGAGCAATAGAGCTCTAAAGAGGGCCTTTGTTCCAAGAAGTAACAGAGTCCCAAGATTTAATTCTGTGAAGTGGGGTTCCTTGTAGATTGAGGGCAGCAAGTGAGTGTAACTATTCTGTTGGCAGAAAACCTCAAAATGTTGCAGAGAGCACAGTCCCTGGAAGCCAAGGCTTTCCTCTCAACGAACTAGTATGGGGGAAAGAGAATAGAAGCACTGATGAAATGCAAACGCACAAGTCTCCAGCCCAAGCTGCAGCTGCCCATTGAGGTCTTCTAGGCAAAGAGGCAGCCCAGCAGAGGAGCCTGGAATTGCAGGTGACGATTCCAAGTCTCTCTTGCTCAAGTTGCTGGCTTCCCCCAGATTTGGATCCCACAACTTAGCTGCCTCACTCTGTGAGATGAGACTCCCTGAGTTTGGCTGGGAGCAAGTCCCCTTCTTGAACTGGAGAATTGGGGGTGGGGGAGTGATATACTTTGGATATTTGTCTCTTCCCACCCCCTGATCTCATGTTGAAATATAATCCCAATGTTGGATGTGGGCCTGGTCGGAAATGTTTGGATCATGGGGATGGATCCCCTCATGAATGGCTTGGGCCATTCCCTTGGTGATAAGTGAGCTCTCGCTCTGAGTTCACATGAGAACTGGTATTTTTAAAGTGTGTGGCACCTCCCTACTATACACACTCACTCTCTCTCACACCCCTTTTTGCTTTGGCTTCACCTTCTGCCATGAGTAAAAGCTTCCTGAAACCTCCCCAGAAGCAGATGCCAGCACCATGCTTCCTGCACAGCCTACAGCACCATAAGCCAATTAAACCTCTTGCCTTATAAATTGTGCAGTCTCCAGTATTTCTTTATAGCACACAAAAACAGCCTAATACAGGGAGTTACCTCCCTGATTTTGACCTCCAGCTCCCTAACATGACTGTTCATGTCTCTGTGGAACATGCAGGTTTGGGTGTTAGTTAGGCTGGTGGGTTTTTCTTTCCTTTTCTTGTTTTCCATTAGCAACAAGAGCTGCTGCCATAGCCAGGCTCGCTCTCATTCATTCTCATTTTTCTTCTCTCTCTCTCTCTCTCTCTCTCTCTCTCTCTCTCTCTCTCTCTCTCTCAGCAGTTGGAGAAATGAATGGAAAGAGGGCCTCCAGCCCTTCAGCCACCCCTACCCCCTCCCACTCACCAAAGCACTGCCTATTCTTCCGCTTGGCAAGAGCATAAAACCAGGCTGACTGGGGCTTGCAAGCTTTAATAAGAGACGGTAGAGTGGGGAGAAAGATGGAGAGCTGGGCAAAGTGGGGGGTGGACAGGAGAGAGAAAGAAGGGGAGAAAGAGGACGGTTGAGGAAAGAGTGGGGGAGGGAAGAAGGAAAATGGAAAAGAGAGAAGGGGGATGCCCACGGATAAAGCAAGGAAGGAGTAGTGTGGGAGAAAAGGGCAGATAATAACAAGCTCTCTCTGTGGGAGCGCCATTTGCTTCAGAGCCGGGTTGTGCATGTTTCTGGCCCCATGCTCAAGCAGGATTGGCTGAAGCTGACAATAGTTTTCCTGGGGGGTGACCCAGGCTGAGCAGCAGAAAATAGAAACTGTTCTAATAGTAATGATAACATTAATAAATAAAAGAGACTAATGTCGAGGGTAATTGGGTTGCAAGAAAAGCTGGCTGCAGTGAGAGAAGCCATTTCACTGCCCATTTGACTTCCATTGGTGTGAAGCAAGGGCATTTTAAATGCCTTAGGAATGTAGTATTTTTAAGGTAGGAGAAAACTTGGGCATCTTAGGGGTTGTTTAACCCCCCTCATTTTATAGAGAAGGCTCAGAGAAACTATTTTCTCAACACCACTCAGCAAGTTAACAGCAGACTCTGACCCAGGAGAATCTTGACTTCCAATTGGAAAAGAAACTTTATAGAGCTGAGTCTGAGGTCTTTGGAGTTAGCTCTGAGTTCCAATTCAGTTCGGTCCCTCTAGCACAGCAGGAGAGGCTTGCTCCTTTAGAGTTTACTGTAAGAGAAGAGTTTTGAGAAATATTGCAATAGAAGAAGGAATGTTTGTCTTTTTTCAACATAAGCCTTTGTCAAAACATGCATTTCCCTGAGTATAGCAGGCACATAATCTCTCTTCTTGGTGTTGAAGGCATCACAAGGACAAAAACTCTCTAGATTAGCCCAGGATCCCAAAAACCACAGGTCAGAGGGCATTCTGGATTTTTCCATGAGAAAAAAATATTATAAAGTATTCCACCCCCACAACTGGGACTGGACCCATTTGCCTAAGTTACATGGTGCTTTACCAAGGTTTTCCTTTTTCCTTTCTCCATCCCAAGTCTATTCTCATCCCTCCCCCCACCCCATCCACTTCACAGTGCAGGGCTGCACTGTCCAGTATGGTAGACAATCACTAACCTGGCCATTCAAACTTAAATTCATTGAAATTAAATACAATTTAAAATTCAGTTCCCTGTACTTGAAGAGTGGCATGTAGCCAGTGACTACCATATTGGACAACACAGTATAGAACATTTCTATTCACAGAAAATAATAATGAATATTGATGGTATAGGCCCACTTCTGTAGTTTGGTTGTTGTTACATTTGTCTTAACAGTGTCCACCAAAAATTGCTGCAAGCCCAGGCATTGGCTGGTCTGCAGATTCCTGAACTTGAGGACAGCATTGCTTCACTTTCCTTCCTGACTGCTCACTGACTGTTGAAGGCACTGCAGGTGCGTGCCGCTGCAAGCTGGTCCTGTGACTCCCTCTGGAGCAGCAGATGAGTAGGAAGGGGTAACTCCTTGCTGCCTGTAGTGTACTGACTTGCTGGTCTCTTTCTTTCTTCATCTTCACCCCTGTCTTTCTCTGTTACTTCTCGATGTCCCTGGTGACTGCAGGTTAAATGGCTTGACCAGCTCTTCGAGCCCCAAGGACCTGCTGGGTTGAGCTCATCATGGAGTTGGGGGATGGGATTAATCACCAAATTCCAAATTGACTCATCCCTGCTCCCCCACTTTTCTAGTTTCCCTATCCTCACCAAGACCTCAATTTCCAGTCTAATATACATGCTAACAATGAGAGATCAGCCACAGCTACCTGCAAATTGGAATCGCAAGAAGAAAGCCCAGACTCATGTTCCCAGGCAATTATTGGTTTCTCCTAGAAAGAAAGAAAAGGAGAGATAGGGAGGAGGAAAGAGCTTCCTCAAGCACTATTTATTTTGCCAACTGATTGAATGGAAACAAGACTAGTGGAAGATTATACCCACCAATTTCCTCAACCATACAGAATGCTCATCTGTCTTCACTTCCTTAGTTCTTGTTCCCAACTAAAACTCCATTTGCTCATATGTCTTATTTGTTCGCTCACTTATTCACCTACTCATTTTCCTAACCAAAGATTCTCATTCTTGCCTATCAGAAACACGTGGGGGAGTCCTTTTCAAGGCACACGAGCCCAAACAATAGCCCAGACAAACTGAATGTGAGTTCATGAACGATGGGATGGGGGCAGGGAGGGAGGGGGCACAGAGAGTAGAAGGAGAATAGGGCCTGGGTTGTATGTTTTGCCAAACATTCCTGAGTTATTCTGTTGCTCACTCTTGAGAAGGAAGTCCTGCATTCGTTCATTCCTTTTTCATCACTCATTCAGCAAACATCCCTTGAATGCCAAGGATATGTCAGCTGATGGGTGAACAGGTTCTCAGGCTTGGCTATACAACAGAAATACCTTGAGAACTTTGAATACCCTGATGCCCAGGTCATGCTCCAGAACAATTAATCAGAATCTCTTGAGGGAGGGACCCAGGCACCAGCATTCTTTAAAGTATTTCATGTGATCCCAGTATCGCAACGTCAGGATGGAAGAAGTCTACGAAGTCATCACGGGGAGGTTGTCACTTAGCCTCGTTGAGGAAATCAATAAAGCTTCCCTATGGATGAACTCAGTCACAGTGAGCATCCTAGCCAGCCACACAGCTTTAGCGTCCTACATCAAGAAGGGATTAGGGCTGGCAAGAGGAAGAGGACTGACCCAAAGCAGAGTTAAAAAGGACACAGGAATGGGTGCCATCCAGAGAAAGAAGAAGCCTACCTCAACCCCTCAAGTTGTTCAGAGCACAAACTTGAAGTAGCCTCACCTTAACAACATGAAATCTGTTTTGAAGCAAGATGTTCCTGTGGTCACAGAGATGCCACCATTTCTAGGGAAGTGGCCATTAAATGGGGGTAGGGGCGTACACCTCGCATTTCATTCCACTATTTTTACTGTTTTGTCAACATCTTTGTCCATGCTTCTATCAACATTTTTTGAGCACCTACCCTGAGTCAGGCACCTTGCCAGATACTGGAGACCTAGAAATGAAAAAGACTTGATTCCAGGCCAGGCGTGGTGGCTCATGCCTGTAATTCCATCACTTTTGGAGGCCAGGGCAGGTAGATCACTCAAGGTCAGGGGTTCAAGACCAGCCTGGCCAACATGGTGAAAACCCATCTCTACTAAAAATATAAAAATTATCTGGACATGGTGGCAGGCACCTGTAATCTCAGCTACTTGGCAGAGTGAGGCAGGAGAATCACTTGAACCCAGGAGGTGGAGGTTGCAGTGAGCAGAGATCATGTCATTGCACTCCAGCCTACATGACAGAGCAAGATCCCGTCTCAAAAAAAAAAAAAAAGACTTGTTTTCAACCCTCAATGAGCTCATGGTCTTGGGTAGGATACAAGACCTGGGCATCTGATCTCAGTTGCTTTAACTATACATTGAGGGCATAATGAAGGAAAATCTCTGAGGTTCTAAAAGGCCCTAACATCACACGTTTCTGTGACACTCTGACATGAGTTAAATGGAGAGATATCTTTTGCCTCCTAAGCTGACTTTTCTAGGTGGCTGGTGAATAATGAATTTACCTCTTGGTGTTGCGAGGCTGGTCTAGCTCTCCACTTCTAGAAATCAAAGTAAATCCAAATCACATGTCCACAACAAAGAATTTGGTTCTGATGAGAAACATGCATTCCTTTGAGACTGGAGTAGATGTGTGGCAACACCCAGCGCATTCCCTTTCACTCTTCAGGGATCCCCATCTCCTCTCTGTCTCATGCCAGGCATAGCACCATGTGAGAACTTCTACCTACTGAGGCATTGCCCTGTGCATTTCTACTTATACAGAGTGCTTCGTTTGTCTATGTTGTGGTGTTCCAAGCCTAAAGTCCGATCAGTTTGCTTCTGTCTAGCAGCTCTCAGAGATGACCCCTCCTCAGAAAGTTCTCACAGGCCATTAAGGGTTTCTCAGCGCAGGAAAGGAGCCTTCCAAATTTGGCTTTTCCAGAATAAGAGGGAAAAGTCAGTGGAGTTCACGTTCTATTCTGCATGGCACCAATTCCCTTCTCTTTCATTGTACAATTTCCAAAAGCTGCAAAAGGAAGGCTATGCTGTGGTGGGGAGGGCAGGAATGTTAGAATGAAGCAAGAACCGGGTTCAGATCCTAGCTTCTTTACTTATAATTAGTCTGAGCCAATATGACATTGATAATATTTTTCCATTTTCCACCTACAAAAGCAGTAATTCCATATGTTTCAATTCAAAATAACTAGATTAATGTACACTCTGTCTCAGTTTGTTTATTTGTAAAATAGGGGTAAAGTTATGTATCTGCTTAAATTAAGAAGCTCAAATGAGATGAGTAGTAATGTGCCCAGACAGTACCTGAACATAACGCTTTCATATAAACTGAATAGTCAAGATCTATTAAATGCCAGGCCAGTGGTTCAAAAATGGCAGCCAGCACTACTATAATAGGTTTTTTACAGCATTTTTTGACAGCAACCTGGTCATCCCTCCTTGTTCTAAGCTCAGGTTGTGCCAAAGCCATGTCACATCTGCAAAAGAGAAAGATCTGATGTGGCAAAGGACATGGGTGGCCCAGACACAGGGTCCTGCTGAACTCTATTTTTCCCCACGTGTGGAGCTGGAGCAAGCCATGCCCTGTAAGACCCTCGGCTCTCCCCCCTGCTGCAAAGGCAATGGTCATTCTTACTCTAGAGATGCTTTTGAGAATTAAAATATTACATATATAAAGTACCTGGCACAGAACAGAGTAGGTTCTTCATCAATGCCCTAAGGTCACAAGGGACATGGGGCAGGGACTCTGATAGAAGCAGAGGAGGGGCTCAGAGAGCACAGGGAGGTGGGGGAACTGAAAGCTAGGAGAAGCTGCCTTACACACACACGGGACACCACCTTGGGGAGAGGTTTGACTTTTGAGACCATAGGAGAAGGGTCCCCTCCCACTAGAAACTGTACTGCAAAGTGAGAGAGAGAAAGTGAGCAACACAATTACCATACCCACCAGCAACCAGATGCCGGATGCAGCGAAGGCTAGGAGCCTTAATTGGGGATTAGAGGCGGGACTTTATCGGCGCACTACTTTGGTGGCCTCATTAAAAGCTGGAAAATTCTCCATGCAGGTTCAGTGACCTTTTGCAAAGTGACCTGGAGGCTGGCTAAGCCCTAGGGAGCATCATGCCCTGGCCAGACCCTGTGGTAGCCTGCCCCTTCTCCTGCCCAGCATGACAGGATTTTGCCCTTCCCATCTTCACCCTCCTGCAGCACCTGCCCTGAGTGGCAGAGAGTGAAGATAGACTCACAGAAAGACTTGTGCCCATTTGAGGCCAGGTGACGGTGCCAGGCAATCCTGGTGTCTCCATATTTCTTGTCTGCCCAGGGGCCACTTGGGCTGAATTTCCATCATAAGTTTAGTAAAAACCTCTTTAAAACTCAAAACCTAAAGGTTTATCTTGAAAACGCAAGGGATAATGACCCCTCAGCAATATTTCACACAATGCAGGTGATAAAATCCATCATCTTCTTTGATTCTCGTAATGATCCTTCAATAAGGCAGGACAGGAGATATTGTTCAGAGTTTGCAGAGGTAGAAATTGAAGCGTAAAGATGGGGAAGTTCCAGGGATGAGACCTGAGTCCAGGTCTTCTGATGCTCCTATCAACGGGTCCTCATCTGTTGGCCAGAGCCAGAAGGAGTGACCTTTGTCAGGCCCTGTTGCTTAGGTGTCCTGTGGCCTTTACCTCTGGGCAGGGCAGTATTTCCTCTGATCCTCCTGATTTTGGGGGATTAAATGGATCAGCAAATAACCATGAACTGAGGCATACTTTGCTGAGGGTATCATGGAAGTCACAAAGAAGGATGATTCCTGCTCTTACTTATGGAGCTCATGGCCTAAACTGGGAGCCAATACTGACAGACATTTATGATAAGTAGCAATAGCATCACGTTCAGTTTATTTGAGAGTTTATCCATTGTCAAAGCACATTATTACTTGGTGTTATAATCTCTTCTATAGCTGTCTGCATATAAAGCATTTGGCCTTATGTGCCCTGGAAAGCATAAATGTGAAGCTTTTATTATTACTTACACTGGACTTATTATTATTATTACTACACACTACTTAAGGGTGAAGCTACGTTTTCTTTATCTTTTTTGCCTCTGCATGTTATTTTGTGTGTTTTGAAGGAAATACAGAATTAATGTTTGCAAATGTTGGATGAATGAAGGTCATCTAAACTTCACAAAAAGTCTGTAGAGGGATTTTTTTTCCTCTAAAGACAAGGAATCTGAGATGCAAGCAGGGAAAGTGACACACAGTTAGTGACAGCTCCTGGGGCAAGAAGATATCCTATGCCAAGTATAAAAGGAAGACATGGGAATTCTGCCCTGGGAAGGTCAGGGAAGTCTTCATGAAGGAGGTGTCACTTTTATAGGCTCTTTCATGAATGGGTTTCAGAAAGGCACAGAAGAAAGAGGTATCAATGAGGGGGAACTGCATGAAGAAACTCCTGAAGTACAGGAATGCACTGCACAGAGAAGGTTCAGGAACAAAGGGTCCAACCAGGTGGGCAGGGACCAGGTCTGGGAGGGCCTTGAACATTAAGCTGAAGGTTGAGGCTAGGGTTGGGGCACCACCCAGACCACTGTCCACCTGAGGACACCAACTCTGGGCCTAAGTCCATCCAATGTGGGGGCTCTGTGTCGGTGCTAGTGAGTGTCAGATCCAGGAAGCATGGGAGCACTTTCACCCAGGACAGGACAGGGCCATGTGCTGGGCAGTGTGAGTCATTTGTCAGCACCAGGAAAAGGTGAGCAATCTGCCCAGGCTCTAATGAGAAAGATTGGAGTCCACAAGCACATGTTTATTACTGAAGGTGCCACATTAATTATGGACTCTAAAAGGGGAGGGGGGAGGTCATGGGCTCACGTTGGGAAGCAGAAGACTGCCATCCATCTGGAAGAAGTGGCTGGAGTGAGGTACATGCTACTCTAAGCCTGGCCTCCAGGGCTCATGCTCAGCACCCTGAGAAATATCCACACAGCTCGCATTCATTCATTTGCTCAGCAAATATCCCTTAAACACCAACTAGGCACAAGGCCTCTGTGTAAAGGCCTGGGCTTTGCACCCTGGAGGACCTCATAATCCAGCGACTGTTGGAGACAGATGCACAATCAGATATTTGGGATAAAATCTGCTTGGATAGAGTCAAAATGTGGGCAACTAGCCTAGTCTGGGGGTGACCAGGAAGGGTAGGGGTTAGCTAGAGCACCCCTGTAAGGCACTTAAGGGGCTGGTTCTTTAGCCTGCCAGCAATGAGAGCCACTGAAAGAATGGAGAGGGAAGTCACATGGTCAGATACACTCTATTTCACTGCACATCACCCCTGGCCACTGCTGCCTCCTGATGGGGTCTTCTCTCTTCTCTCGTTCCACCTTGCCTGTCCTGAACTCCATCTCTTCAGGGACAAGGGCTACCCTATGGAACTTCTGGAATTGGTTTGTCCATGGTTGGGCATATGTTTGAAGGCAGGACAACCACAGGTGGGACTCATATTACATGGACTAAGTGCTCATTTTGTTGCCTCCACCCAGCCCCAAAGGGCTACTGAGGCTCCCCCTTGGCCTAAGGCATAAGGCAGCTATGCCAGATCAAGAGCCATTATGTGACCTTAGAATCAGAATGAGAGGGCTGGAGCCTCCTAGAGACCACCTGGTGAGAAAAAGCTTAACAGCCCTCAGCAAGACTCTAAAAGCCCCTAGGTCCCCCCCTACAGGAGCTCTGTCATTCTGATTAACCTCTCAGGCCTCAGCAAGCTTTCCTCTCTCTACCTGGTCCTCTTCTCCACCCTGCCCTCCCTCCTGCCCTCTCTTCTTGTTTCCACTGCCCAACCAGCTGGGCAAGGTAATCATTGCGCTTCCCAAATCCTTGGAAAACAGCCCTGATCTAGTGAGAGGAGGGAGCAGGATGAGGGGAAGGAAGGAGCCCAGACCAGAATTCAGAAAGCAGGTCTCCAAGGTTCAGTTCAGTGTTGAGTACACAGCCAGGTGGAATTGTGAATGAACAAATGAATGAACGAATAGAACACTGGGTCTTAGCACAGTCACTTTCTAGCTCTGACTTTGGAAGGGTTACTTTACCATCTAGGCTCTTCTGAGTCTTCCACATCTGTGAAATACTGAGTACAAAGGGTCCTGCATAGAATTGCTGAGATGATCTGATGTGGTAGCTATGAGTCTCGCATAACACCCGACACTCAGGAAATATCAGGAGATTCCTAAGAAAATACAGCTCTGAGATGTGAAAGTTCTTGTGGAAGGATCATATCCAAAGTGAGAAATTAAATCTACTTGATGGCGAAAGATCCTTTTCACAGCTGTAGACTTTCAGGATGGTCATTTTTGAGACACTCATTTCCACTGAAATTGAGATTTAAAAAGGCTTAGTGACTTGGCAAAGGTCACACTACTGGTTCTCAAACCTAAGTTTCCTCTCATTCCATCATTCAAAGACATTCAGCAAACATTCATTACATCCTCACCAGATGCCAGGAACACTCAGAATTCTCTCCTACACCTGAGCTGGGTACAGGGCAGCGGCTCCCCAAATGCCCTTCATGAAAGATCATCTTATTGACCCTGCTCATCCCATAGGTGAGGAATAGAGCACTGCCTGGACACATCTACCAATCACCAGGCTTGGAAGGACAGAAGCAATTCTCAGGGACCTGCTTTCTGATTTCTGGCCTGGGGTCCTTCCTTTCCTAATATCTCTCCCTCCTCTTGCTAAGATCAGGGCTCTGTTTCCCAGGGATTTGAGAACAGCAATGATTATACTGTCTAGATGGATAGGTAGTGGCAACAAGAGGAGAGGGAGGGAAAGCAGAGTGGATAAGGGGCCCAGACAGAAGGAAGAGAACTTGTTAAGGCCATATTGTCCCCCCAGGCAGGAGAAGTGTTCAGCAGTGCCCTCCAGGAATATTCCAGGAGGTCCAGGTAAGGCTTAAGAAACCCCAGGTATGGAATGATGGCAAAGCTCCTCCAGAGGGGTCTCCCAAGGTTAGCAGCAGGGTCCCCCTGTCTGCTCTTGGTACTGGGATATAGAGTTCCTACTTGCACTCCTGTCCATCCGTGGCTCCTCAGGGACTGTGCGGATAGGTGTGAGGCAGAGAAATGGAAGCAAGGGAGGGAGGGAGGAAAGGAGAGACAGTTACACCTCCCCTCCAAATCCCATTCAAACTACTGCCTCAGGGCAAACTCGTGTGTGTGTGTGTGTGTGTGTGTGTGTGTGTGTGTACATGCATGTGTACGTGTATGTGTATAAGTCAGGGTTCTTCAGAGTAACAGAACCAGTAGAATGTGAATATATAAAGATTTATTATAAGGAATTGACTTATATGATTATGGAGATTGGTAAATCCAAAATCTGCAGGGTGGGCCAGCAGGTTGGAGACCCAAGAGAGCTGATGTTCCAGTTCAAGTCCAAAAGCTATCTGCCGTAGACCAGAAAGAGCTGATGTTGCAGATGAAATCTGAGGATAGCCTACTGGAGAAGTCTCTTTGCTTCGCCAAACCTGGTCTTTCTGTTCTGTCTAGAACTTTAACTGGTTGGGATGAGGCCCACCTGCATTATGAAGGACAATCTCTTGACTTGAAGTCTACCAACTTATATGCAAATCTTATCCAAGAACACTGTCACAGAAACACCTAGAATAATGTTTAACCAAATATCTGGCACCCCATGGCCCAGTCAGATTGACACATTAACCATCACTCTGTGTGTGTGTGTGTGTGTGTGTGTGTGTGTGTTGATGTTTGCTGGAGGAGTTGAAGGCATAGTATCTCACACATCCAAGAAAGGAAAGATTCCTGCCATGGAATTTAGTCAACAGAAACCAAATCTCATTGAAAAGTCCTCTTAGCAAGTGTCAGGGAATTATCCTTAGATCTGAATGTGAGCATGTACCCATAACAGTGTAGACTGTCTCCTAGTGGGGGTCCTGTATGTTGGAGTCTTGTGTCATTCTCTGCCCAGGTCTGGATGTCAGGGGGTAGATGTGGCCAGATAATGGTTAGGCAGGGAGCCCGGGGCTCTCTCAATCCTGGCCAAGGAATTGAGCCCCTGTTCCTCACATCTGCACTGACTGCCATTTCCCCAGAGCTAATAACATGCCACTGTCCAGAAAAGCTCTCAGTGTCCCATTCAGGGCTCTTTTTATGAGATCGCACAAGCACTAAGTGGAAAGTGCCATGTCAAAATACTCAGTGTCAGGCTGATACATTGATTAGGGGGCCAGCTGCATCACTTAGCCCAAGATGCAAGTGGTGTGTGTTTATCAAGCCAAAAAATGTCACCCAGAACACAGAGTAAACCCTGGTATTCTCAAAACAGGACCTAGCACCTAATTATCTAACGAGAAATGCCACTGTTTGCCTCACTCATCTGGTCTTGCACCTGATGCTTTTTTACCTAAACTGCACCTCTCCTGCTGGAATTCAATCCCATTTCCTTTTCTCAGTGTCTATTACAGAAATAGGAATAGCCGGCTGCCCTCCACTCTCCAAGGCCTCTGCTTTCTCCCCTAACTAATGCTGCCACCTGTACCACACTCACGTTCCTGTCTTTGCGCTGTCTTATCTTCCCCGTGATCTATTTGCCCATTCATGTGCAGCACCACGCTGGTTTCATTTCTCACAGCTTTGAACTCATTTTCATATATGGCCAAACAAGGTTCCTGTCTTAGTTCTTCTTTCTGAAAATTGTTTTAGCTATTCACGCCCTTTATTCTACCATGGGACTCTTGGAATTGTTTTGTCAGATTTCTGAAATATACTCTGGGTTTCTGATTAGAACTGCATCAAATGTAAAGATTAATTGGAAAGAAAAGACTCTTCACAGTGCAGAGTCTTCACGTTCATAAATGTTACATCTCGCCACTTGTTTGTTTTCATATAATTTTCTCCAAGGTTTTATACTTTTGTGGTTAGCTTTATTGGTTTGGGTTCCCCAAGAAGCAGCCTCTGAGTCAATAGTTCAAACAGTTCATTGAGAGGTACAAGAAATGTGGGGGAGAAGTGATACAGGGGAGGAAGGCAGACAATAAAGGTTGCATTAGTAAGCCAGCTTCCCAATGGATGACTGAAGCTTAATCCTGAAGGAACACTCTGGGAAACTGCAATATACATGCTGCAGAATTATTTCAGCCAGGGGCAAGGGAGTTGGGATATTTATACCCCAACCGCCATCACTCCTTGATTAAGGGCTGCCCTTGGGAAGATGTTAACTCCCCAAGTGCTTCTGTCTGGGGCATACAGGCAAATAGGTTCCTACCTCCCTGCTGTGAAGATGAAGGAGCTGGTGTCACAAAGACAAGGTGAGGACAACCAAAGTGGTATCAGCAGAGGATCCAAAGCATCTGCCTTAGGCAGCTTGCAGGAGAGATTATCTTTCTCTAGGAGGAAAACTAAGGAAACGGGTGAAAACGACAGGCAGCTCAACACAGGTAATAGTTTCCTATGTAGTCAGGCTGCTGTCTGAGGTTGTCAAGGCAGCCATGCTAGCAGTTTTTGAGAAGGAGCTGATGGATAGGTCAAGGATGGGTAGAAGGGATTCCATCCTTAACAAGTTTAGACAAGAGCAGCAATTCACAGCCTTTTGCTACAGAGATCTCCTTGACAATGCTACTAATCTGAGACCCATACAAGTATAATTCCCAGCAGCTCTTTCACCCAAGAAGGGTATCAGAATGCAAGTTATAAACTATAACTTTAGATCCACTGTAATTTATGAGGGTTTTTTGATGCAATAAATCATTTGCAACCTTTATTACTTGGTTGTTTGCCCCCAGCTGTGTGCAGCACTCACTCTGACTCCTGACAACACACCAGCTGTCCCAACCACCCCGACTGGGAGATTCAGAGCCAGAAGCTTTCTGAGGGTCTGACCCATGTCACTATTACTGAAGGTGCCACACTAATTGTGGACTCTGAAAGGGGAGGGGAAGTCATGGGCTCATGCTGGGAAGCAGAGGACTGCCATCCATCTGGAAGAAGTGGCTGGAGTGAGGTGCATGCTACTTCAACCACCCTCTTATTGGGAACTTCAGGGCCAGATGCTTTCTGAGGGCCTGACCTATGTCACTCACTTGAGCAGGTGGACAGGCCAGGGTGCTATGTACAGGACCTGGCTCCCTGGTCCTCTGAGCTCCTCTTCCTCTCTTGGAAAATTGCTGGGCATGCTGAGCAATTTCATATCCATCTATTTGGAGTAAACATCACAATTCATTATTTGAGCCTGAACAATCCAGGTTTTGAGCACAGCAGGCTCCTAGAGGGGCCCGCAGCTGGACAACACCAGACGGATCCTCTGTATAGAAACACTTTTAGAATATGGTTTCAAATGGGTGATTTCTCTTTGGGAAGCTGAGACTGAGTGAAGAGGCCAGGAGGGAAATCAAACAGTTTCCTGTAAAGGGCAGAGAAAACAAGGCTCTCTTGACCTCAATGAGTCCATTCCATCAGTTGTCTTCATTCTGTCAATGAACTCCCAGAGCTGCCACCAGTACTCAAAGTGTCTTTTTCTAGATCCCTTCAGTGAAGGCTTTGGGGGCCATGGAGTAAGCAATCAGAGAAGGGCCTAATGGCTACAGCCACCCCGACCCATTTATGGGCAGAGAGGTAGAGGCAGATGTTAGCTATCCCCTGCTAGACACACATCTATTCCTCGGTCAAATTGAATCTATTGTTGATAAAAAGATTCCCAGGCCGGGCACGGTGGCTCATGCCTGTAATCCCAGCACTTTGGGAGGCCAAGGCAGGCGGATCACGAAGTCAGGAGTTTGAGACCATCCTGGCTAACACGGTGAAACCCCATCTCTACTAAATATACAAAAAATTAGCCTAGGATGGTGGCATGTGCCTGTAGTCACAGCTACTCAGGAGGCAGAGGCAGGAGAATCACTTGAACCTGGGAGGTAGAGGTTGCAGTGAGCCAAGATCACAACACTGCACTCCAGCCTGGGCGAAACAGCGAGACGCCATCAAAAAAAAAAGAAAAAAAAAAATCCCATTATCGCAACTGATGCCTTTGCAAATACAAATACGCCTGGGGGGTCAGAGCAGGTAGGTAAGGTGTGTCAGAACAGACATTGGCCTGTCCCTCAAGGTTTCTTCAGCTAAACTTCTTCACTCTGAGATTCATTTTGGGACAGAGATGCCCCATTTAATTCCATTCAATAAATATTGAGCCTCCGCTCCATGCATGGAGCCAGCCATTATGCAAGACACTAGGATGAAACATCCTCAAAGACGTGACAGTTTAAGTGGAGAAATAGAGTTCAGTGCATTGTGTGAGTAGAGTGATCCCTCCTCCCTTCTTCCTTCCTCCCTCCCTTCCCGCCCTCTTTCCTCCTTTCCTTCTGTCTTTCCTCTTTCTTCCTTCCTTCCCCTGCTTCCTCCTTTTTCTTCACTCCTAATATTTCTGTAATGTATTAGGTACCATCATGTGTCTATTTGCTGAGAACGTAGTGACATGTAAAACAAATTCCTTGCTCTTCTGAAGCTTGGATTCTAGTGGGGAAGTCAGAAAATTAACAAACTAACATCAATAGAATAACTTACTATGAAAGAAAGTAAATCAGTTAGAGGGTAATGGGGGGTACTATTTTATATATGGTGGTCAGAGACAGCTTCTCTGAGCAGAAGATTTTTGAGCAGATACCTATGTAAAGTAAGGGAAGAAATGACAGGAAAATGCAGGGCAAGTTCTAAGCCTAAAAAAAGAGTAAGAGCAAAGGCACCGGCACAGCAGTTTTCAAAATAATGGGATGAGTAAGAGACACAAAGGAAGCTCTCCAGGTCAGGCTGTCTAATTTAAAAAGTGCAGAGGGGAAGCGGGGAAGGGTCAAGAAGAGCTGGCCTCTGAGGGGGTGGCCAAGAGGATTGTGCCTGGCTGGGGCTGGAAAGGGAGCTGTCAGGAGGAGGACCCCAAATGCAGGAAGCAGCAATGCCCAGGCCCAGTGGCTGACCACGCAGGGTTCCTTCAGGGCATTGCAGGCGCTCTCTTCCTAGGAGACTGTGCCTGATCCCTGGGCATGATCTGTGAAGCAGAAGATTCATCAGGAGAGAGACAGCATATCTGGGAATCAGGAGGCTGACTTTCTGGGACATTCCTTTCCCTTCTTATTCTTGGTTTCCCCACCCAGAAATGCAGGATGAGCAGTCTTGCCCTCTCTGTGCACTGAACAGGCTGAAGGTCATACAGTCATTGCCATGTATAGTTGGAACTCTGGTTCTCAGCAGGCAGAACCATACCTGCCTTCTCAGCCCCACCCCTATAGGTGGTCATCGGAACCAGGGGGCCCACTTGCATGTCAGGACATTCTCATCCTCACCTAGTCTCTGATCTTGATAAACCTAAGACACAGACCTGGCTCACTCTTGGCAGGGCTTCCTAGGAACTGTTCCTTTGTCTCTAAGTAGGGACACTCTTTACTGGGACCCAGTGCCTGGCAACACAGTTGTAATGATAATGATAGCAGCTAGAATGGTCAACTTCCAGTCTGACTTGAGCAATGTAAAGCTGGCGTTTCTTCCTCCTCCTCTTGGAAATCACTTCAGAGCCAAGCGGCAAATGAAAGCCAGGAATACATGCTTCATCTTCACAAAGTAGGAGAGACCTGAAACCTAGAACCACAAGATAAATGGAAGGCCACCAATAAAATGAAGGTGATGTTGGAAGAGAGCAGAGAGGATGTCCTCACAGTGGAGCTCAGAGAGAACTTTCAAAATATGTTTCTAGAAGGTGAGAAGCCTTCCCTGAGATGTAAAACCTATACTTCCTGATTTCAAAACCAAGAACAGAGTAAGTCCATGGGGGTGGTGACAGGAAATATGCTAAACCTAATTCCATGAACAGAGAACATAGGTCAAGATAAAGTGTCATATAGTCAAGCCATATTTGCAAGAAACAGTATCCTTGTGACAGTGGGGCAGAGAGGCTTTGTCTTGCGAATAGCCACACAATTGCTCTTGTTTACTGGCCTGAGAGAAGACCCTAAGCTGCTCATCTATAAAACTAGGAGTCCTGACAAGAAATTCTGGTACCCTAGAAGACATCCCAGCCTGCCCCCCACCACAAACCAACTACAGATTGTTGCTTCAGAATGAAACTCCCCTCCTTCAAAGGTGAGTATTTGAAAAACAGACAGCACAGAATCTATACAAAGACAATAAAAAGGATAAAAGGAAAGGAGGAAAAAAAATAGAAGATGAAGAGTTAATTGAAAAATATTTTCACTGAACAGAGTAAGTTGTGACTAAATATTTCACCATGATTTCAAAAAAAAAGAAAGTAATGAGGCAATTACTTCAGTGAAGCAAAAGTGCCTAACAAAGATGAAAGAAACTACTACCTATTATCTAAAGAAGTAGGGGATTACAGAGAGAATTAGCCAATACTATATAAAGAGATAAGGGTTTAAGAGTATTATATAAAGTTATAAAGAAAAATGCCAGAAAATTATAAATCTTCCAAATTACACAAACAAGGGAAAGGGGAAAACAGTCCACATAAAGTTTTTGAAAGTGTTAAACAGAAAGCATGTCAGAAAACAATGACAGAACTAAGACCAAATATATGTCATCTGAAGGCACATTAATAAGTGAAAACTGCTTACTAAAGAAAAAGACCTCTGACTATATCACAAAGTAAAACCAACTCTGCTGCCTATAAAAGCATGCCTAAAAGAAAGGGATTTTAAAAGGTTACAAATAAAGGAATAGACAGTGGTATAGCAAATACATGCAGCAAAAATGAAACAGGTCATGATGTAAATATCAGAAAGACTGGATTTGGATACAAAGCATTAACTGAGACAAAGAATGACACTTTGTAATGCTAAAAGATACAATATTGCATGATCTCACTCATCAGTGGAAAGTAAAAGGTTGAGAGTAGACTAGTGGTTACCAGAGGATGGGGGAGGAGAGGAAGAAGGAGGAAATGGTGAGAAACTGGAGAGGAAAGAGGAGATAGTGAGAGATTGGAGAGGAAGGAGGAGATGGTGAGAGACTGGAGAGGAAGGAGGAGATGGTGAGAGACTGGAGAGGAAGGAGGAGGAGATGGTGAGAGATTGGAGAGAAAGGAGGAGATGGTGAGAGATTGGAGAGGAGGAGGAGGAGATGGTGAGAGATTGGAGAGGAAGGAGGAGGAGATGGTGAGAGATTGGAGAGGAAGGAGGAGGAGATGGTGAGAGATTGGAGAGAAAGGAGGAGGAGATAGTGAGAGATTGGAGAGGAAGGAGGAGGAGATGGTGAGAGATTGGAGAGGAAGGAGGAGGAGATGGTGAGAGATTGGAGAGAGAAGGAGGAGATGGTGAGAGATTGGAGAGGAAGGAGGAGGAGACGGTGCAGAGATTGGAAAAGGAGGAGATGGTGAAATACTGGAGAGGAAGGAGGAGGAGATGGTGAGAGATTGGAGAGAAGGAGGAGATGGTGAGAGATCGGAGAGGAAAGAGGAGGAGATGGTGAGAGATTGGAGAGAAAGGAGGAGGAGATAGAGATTGGAGAGGAAGGAGGAGGAGATGGTGAGAGATTGGAGAGAAAGGAGGAAGAGATAGTGAGAGATTGGAGAGGAAGGAGGAGGAGATGGTGAGAGATTGGAGAGGAAGGAGGAGGAGATGGTGAGAGATTAGAGAGGAAGGAAGAGGAGATGGTGAGAGATTGGAGAGAAAGGAGGAGATGGTGAGAGATTGGAGAGGAAGGAGGGGAGATGGTCAGAGATTGGCCAATAAGTACAAGGCTATAGTGAGATAGGATGAATAGGTTCCATTAGTCTATTGCATAGTCTATTATAATTTAATCATAATTAAATTATAACGTTAGAGTATAATACTACATTGTATATTTCAAAATAGGTGGAAAAGAGGGTTTAGGATGTTCTCATCACAAAGAAATAAATGATAACTGTTAATGTGATGGATATGTTAAATTCCTGATTTCATCATTACACAATTTATATATATATGAAAATATCTTGTTACATGCCACAAATATGAACAATTGTTATGTGTCCTTTACAGTTTTTAAAAGAAATGTTACAGAATGAAATTTTAAAAGTTATGACTACTTATGCACAAAATAGCCTAATATCAATATTTTGAAAGCAAAAATAATAGAAGATACAAGTAGAAAAAATAGGCAAACACGTATCAGGAGTAAAAAGCTTTCATTCAACTCTCTATAATCAAAGAGCAAATGGATGAAAATTAAGTTTATGGAAGAACAAAATAATATAACTTAATGAGTACATGCAATTTATATATTTCAAACTCTGAACCCTCAAAACAGAGAAAGACATCTTTATTTGAGATGCGGCCAAAGTAAAAGACTATAAATTCATTCTCTGATTCTATTGCACTAAAACTAGAAATAAATCAGTAAGGCAAAAATTAAAAATCCCCACCACTGTGTGCAGAAAAAAAATTAACGTCTTTTAAAACAACTCTCTTAGGTCCAAAATGCAAATAAATATGGCAGACTAGCTAGAGCAGGCTAATTAAGACAATACGTATAAATCAACTAAAGTAATATCAAGAGGAAAATTTGTTTTACTAAATACTAATAATAATCAAAAGTGTATAAAATAAATGAGATAAGCATCCAATTCTAGATGTTACAAAAATACAAGGACCCTTAGAAAAGTAGAGATATTTAATAGTTTAGAGCAGAAATTAACATACTGATTTTAAAAGAAAAATATTAGAATAAACCCAAGAGCTGACTTTGAGAAAAATAAAAAATAATCTAATTAATAAAAGAGAGAGAGAAAGCAAAAATCCACAAAATAAAATGTATGGAGCAGGGAGAAACCACAGGTATAGTGGAAATTAAAACATTAGTTTATTCAACTCTATGTGAATACATCCGAAAATTTGAAAGGAATGAATAATTGTATAAGTCACACAATTTACTAAACTGGCTCTGCAAAAGAGAAAATCTAAACAGATCAATGACAAAAGATTCGACATAAAAAGTTGGCTAATTTCCTCTCATGAAACTACCAGGCCAGAAATTATTACAAATGTTATTTTCTAAGCCTATTTTTAAGAGAAGAAAAAGAAAACTTTTAGCAATTTCTAAACAATCTTTATTTTTCTAGAGCACAGAAAAGAAGGCATTCTACTATATCTATTTGAATGAAATAAGCCTAACACTGATTTCAAAACCCAGCTGTAGACCAGCAACCTTACAAATATCTGTCTTGGTCAGTTCCAGCTGCTATAACAAAAATGCCATGGACTGAGTGGCTGGAACAACAAACATTTATTCCTCACAATTCTGAAGGCTGGGAAGTCCAGGATCAAGGTGCCGGCAGATTAGAAGGCTGGTGAATGGCTAATTCCTTCTCATATCCACGCATGGTCCAGAAAGCTGGATTTTACGTATTCTTTTCATAAGGGCATTAACCTCATTTTGAAGACCCACCCTCATGACCTAATCTAACCCAAATTCTCTGTCAAAGGCTCTGTCTTCAAATACCATTACACTGGGGAATAGGGTTTTAACATATGAATTTTTAGGGGACACAAACATTCAGCCCATAATATTGCAAAAATCCTAAACAAAATGATAGACTGACCAAGCAGGATTTTTTCCAGTAATCCAAGGAAGATTCCATATTAGGAAAGCCATTGATATATAGACCCTATCAACAGATATAAGCAGAAAAATGACATGATTCATGATTATCTCCACTGATGTCAAATGACAGATGATAGAATTCAACATTCTTTTCTTTTTTCTTTTTGTTTACTTTTTTTTTTTTTTTCAGACAAGGTCTCAACTCTGCCACTCCATTGCTGGAGTGAAATGATGTGATCATAGCTCACTGCAGTCTTGAACTCCTGGGCTCAAGGGATTCTCCCACCTCAGCCTCTCAGGTAGCTATGACTAGAGTCTTTTTTCTTTATACTTACACGTACCATATATGCAGTAAAGAGTACAAATCTTAAGTGTACAACTCAATGGTTTTTCACATTTATATATGCATATACTTACATATGTGTGTGCATATATATATAATTATCATCTAGATTCATAAAGAATATTTCCACCTCTCTGGAAGACTCTCTCAAGAATCTTATCAATATACATTGGATTTATTTTGTCCTGTTTGTGAACTTCATACACATGTAATCACACAGTATATGTCTTTTGCCACATTCATTCATCAAAGTCTCATAGTTAAGTAAGAATATACAAATACTCCCTCAACATAATAAAATCTATCTCTGCAAACCCCAAAGATTAATGAGGAAACATTAGAAACATTTCCATTAATGGCAGGAAAATGGAAGATATCTGCTATCTCCAGTATTATTTAACACTATTTTAGAAATACTAATTAATGCAATTAGACATAAAAATTATAAACATTGGAAATGAGGAGGTAAAACTATCACAATTTTCATATGGGAAACAAAAAAAAAATTAACAAGGACAACACCACCACCAAAAACCTGCTACAAACAGCAAGATAACTCACTAAGTTGGCTTGGTATGAAATTAGTATACAGAACTTAAGAGCCTTCGTATAAGCAAACAACAGCCCATTTGAAGGCATAGTAGGAAAAAAGACCCTAGTTATAATGGTAGGTAGCCCAAAAGTGGGGAAGAAATACATACAGAGATGAAATATCTAGCAATAAAAATCAGTGATAAATGTGTGAGATTAATATGAAGAAAACTCTGAAAACACAAAAGATACAAAAATAATGGAAAACTATACCATAGACTTGGCAACTCTCAACATTCAAAAGATGCAAATTCTTTTCAATCAATGAATTTAATGTAAGGTAAGTGCTACCCAGCTGTTTTGAAGTTTATATGGAAAAATGAACAAACATAAAAGCCAGAATGTTATGGAAAAGAGGAGTAAAGAGGTGATACTAGCCTTTCTACATAATCATACAATAAAGATACAAAAATGAAAGCATTGTGCTATGGTATATGAATAGACTGACTGATCAATGGGACACAGTAAAGGCCAGAAATAAACCAAAATCACTCAGGAAATTAGCACATTAGAAAGGAAGCACCTCAAGTCAGAAAGGATAAACGGGTTGTTTAAAAAACGACGTTGGAAAAAGAGGATGGAAAGTCAAAAAAGAAATTATGTTTTATTCATAAAACACCTATGTAAGAAGAAATGCCAAATGAATAACAGTTTTAAGTACAAAACTGATAGCATGGGGAGAAATGCCAGATATAGGTGATGGAGAGGAAGGCAGCAAATCACACTGCCATGTGTGTACCTATGCAACAATCTTGCATGTTCTTCACATGTACCCCAAAACCTAAAATGCAATAAAAAATATATATTAAAAAAAAACAATAAGACAGATCCACAAGACAGAAAATTAACAAGGATATCCAGGACTTGAACTCAGACCTGGATCAAGCAAACCTAATAGACATTTACAGAACTCTCCACCCCAAATCCATAGAATATACATTCTTCTCAGCACCTCATCACACCTACTCTAAAATTGACCACGTAATTGGAAATAAATCACTCCTCAGCAAATGCAAAAGAACGGAAATCATAACAAACAGTCTTTCAGACCACAGTGCAATCAAGTTAGAACTCCGAATTCAGAAACTAACTCAGAACCGCACAGCTTCACGGAAACTGAACAACTGGCTCTTGAATGTTGACTGGATAAACAATGAAATGAAGGTAGAAATAAAGATGTTCTTTGAAACCAACGAAAACGAAGACACAACATACCAGAATCTCTGGGACACATTTAAAGCAGTCTCTAGAGGAAAATATATAGCAATAAATGCCCACATGAGAAGGAAGGAGAGATCTAAAATTGACACACTATCATCAAAATTGAAAGAGCTAGAGGAGCAAGATCAAAAAAACTCAAAACCTAGCAGAAGACAAGAAATAACTAAGATCAGAGCAGAACTGAAGGAGATAGAGACACGAAAAACCCTTCAAAAAATCAATAAAACCAGGAGCTGGTTTTTTGAAAAGGTCAACAAAATAGACAGACCACTAGCCAGATTAATAAAAAAGAAAAGAGAAAATAATCAAATAGATGCAATAAAAAATGATAAAGGGGATATCACCACAGATTCCACAGAAATTCAAACCATGATCAGAGATTATTACAAACAACTCTATGCACATAAACTAATAAACCTGGAAGAAATGGATAAATTCCTGGACACTTGCATTCTCCCAAGCCTAAACCAGGAAGAAGTCGAAACCCTGAATAGACCAATAACAAGGTCTGAAGTTGAGGCAGCAATTAAGAGCCTACCAACCAAAAAAAAGCCGAGGTCCAGATGGGTTCACAGCCGAATTCTACCAGACATACAAAGAGGAGCTGGTACCATTCCTTCTGAAACTATTCCAAACAATCCAAAAGAGGGAATCCTTCCTAAATCATTTTATGAGACCAACATCATCCTGATACCAAAACCTGGCAGAGACTCAGCAAGAAAAGAAAACTTCAGGCCAATATCCATGATGAACATAGATGCAAAAATCTTCAATAAAATACTGGCAAACCGAATGCAACAGCACATCAAAAAGCTTATCCACCATGATCAAGTAGGCTTCATCCCGGGGATGCAAGGATGGTTCAACATACGCAAATCTATAAACATAATCCACCACATAAACAGAACCAAAGACAAAAACCACATGATAATCTCAATTGATGCAGAGAAGGCCTTTGACAAAATTCAACAGCCCTTTATGCTAAAAACCCTCAATAAACTAGGTATTGACGGAACGTATCTCAAAATGATAAAAGCTATTTACAACAAACCAACAGCCAATATCATACTGAATGGGCAAAAACTAGAAGCATTTCCTTTGAAATCTGGCACTAGACAAGGATGCCCCTCTCTCACCACTCCTATTCAATATAGTACTGGAAGTTCTAGCCAGAGCAATCAGGCAAGAAAAAGAAATAAAGGGTATTCAAATAAGAAAGGAGGAAGTCAAATTGTCTCTATTTGCAGACGACATGATTGTATATCTAGAAGACCCCATCGTCTCAGCCCAAAATCTCCTGAAACTGATAAGCAACTTCAGCAAAGTCTCAGGATACAAAATCAATGTGCAAAAATCACAAGCATTCCTATACACCAATAACAGACTTAAAGACAGCCACCTCAAGAACGAACTGCCATTCACAATTGCTACAAAGAGAATAAAATACCTAGGAATACAACTAACAAGGAACGTAAAGGACCTCTTCAAGGAGAACTACGAACCACTGATCAACGAAATAAGGGAGGACACAAAGAGATGGAGAAACATTCCATGTTCATGGTTAGGAAGAATCAATATCGTGAAAATGACCATACTGCCCACAGTAATTTATAGATTCAACACTATCCCTGTCAAGCTACCAATGACCTTCTTTGCGAGAACTGGAAAAAACCACCTTAAATTTCATATGGAACCAAAAGAGAGCCCGCATAGCCAAGTCAATTCTAAGCAAAAAGAACAAAGCTGGAGGCATCACACTCCCGGACTTCAAACTATACTACAAAGCTACAGTAATCAAAACAGCATGGTACTGGTACCAAAACAGAGATATAGACCAATGGAACAGAACAGAGGCCTCCGAGGCAACACAACACATCTACAACCATCCGATCTTTGACAAACCTGACAAAAACAAACAATGTGGAAATGAATCCCTGTTTAATAAATGATGTTGGGAAAACTGGCTAGTCATGTGCAGAAATCAGAAACTTGGACCCCTTCGTGACACCTTACACTAAAATTAACTCCAGATGGATTAAAGACTTAAACATAAGACCTAACGCCATAAAAACCCTAGAAGAAAATCTAGGCAAAACCATTCAGGACATAGGCGTAGGCAAGCACTTCATGACCAAAACACCAAAAGCATTGGCAACAAAAGCCAAAATAGACAAATGGGACCTAATCAAACTCCACAGCTTCTGCACAGCAAAAGAAACAGTCATTAGAGTGAATTGGCAACCAACAGAATGGGAAAAAATTTTTGCAGTCTACCCATCTGACAAAGGGCTGTTAACCAGAATCTACAAAGAACTGAAACAGATTTACAAGAGAAAAACAAACAAGCCCATTCAAAAGTGGGCGAAGGATATGAACAGACACTTTACAAAAGAAGACATACAAGAAGCCAACAAACATATGAAAAAATGCTCATCATCACTGGTCATTAGAGAAATGCAAATCAAAACTACATTGAGATACCATCTCACGCCAGTTAGAATGGCGATCATTAAAAAATCTGGAGACAACAGATGCTGGAGAGGATGTGGAGAAATAGGAACGCTTTTACACTGTTGGTGGGAGTGTAAATTAGTTCAACCATTGTGGAAGACAGTGTGGCGATCCTCAAGGACCTAGAAATAGAAATTCCATTTGATCCAGCAATCCCATTACTGGGTATATATCCAAAGGACTATAAATCGTTCTACTATAAGGACACATGCACACAAATGTTCATTGCAGCACAGTTTACAATAGCAAAGACCTGGAACCAACCCAAATGCCCATCGATGATAGACTGGACAGGGAAAATGTGGCACATATACACCATGGAATATTATGCAGCCATCAAAAACGATGAGTTCGTGTCCTTTGTAGGGACGTGGATGAACCTGGAAACCATCATTCTCAGCAAACTTACACAAGAACAGAAAATCAAACACCGCATGTTCTCACTCATAGGCGGGTGCTGAACAATGCGAACACATGGACACAGGGAGGGGAGCATCACACACTGGGGTCTGTCGGGGGGAAAAAGGGGAGGGACAGTGGGGGGTGGGGAGTTGGGGAGAGATAGCATGGAGAGAAATGCCAGATATAGGTGATGGGGAGGAAGGCAGCAAATCACACTGCCATGTGTGTACCTATGCAACAGTCTTCCATGTTCTTCACATGTACCCCAAACCTAAAATGCAATAAAAAATATATACAAAAAAAACAATAATAAATAAATAACAAAATAAAATAAAAATAAAACATTTTTTCTTCTCATCTCAAAGTATGAATGGCCTAAGTATCTCAAAAGCCATAAAAGGAAAACTGAAAATCTCACTAGCGTGAACGTTTTTAAAGATCTGCATGGCATAAACTTTCATGAGTAAAATAAAAAGACAAAAACTGAAAAATATTTGCAAATCATGCCACAATTTCTTTAACACATAAAGACTTCATAAATCAATAAGAAAAGTAAAACCTAACAGAACAATAGAAAAAAATGAACAAAATGACATGGAGCCATTTACTGAAGGAGAAGGTAAATGGGTTTTAAGCTTAGAGAAAATGCTGAATTCCACTTACAATAAGAGAATTGCAAAATAAAACTATATTGAAATACCATTTGTCAGCTATTAGATTTGAGAATATCAAAACATTTGATGACATATTTTGTTAGATATTACTAACTTACTCTCCATAAAGCTTATACCAAGTTCTCCAATGATGTGTGATCATGTGTTTCCCTACATACTCACCATGGTTGGTGCAAATGCAAATTGGCATAGCCTCTGTGGAACTTAACAATAAGGAACAAAATTTAAAATGCATGTGCTCTTTTGATCTAGAAATTCTACTTCCAGGAATTTGTCCTTATGCATACTCCAGCATGAGTAAAATGATATCCTCTGTTTTTCATTGCACCATTGTTTCTAACAACAAAAAGCTGGACAGTAAGAAACCAGTTAAAGAAACTATCTCATTAAAATTATAGCCAAAAAGTGTCATGTAGTGTTATGAAGGGCATTACCACTTCTGTAATAAAAAGTGAGATGATATATGCCTCTTGTTAAGTATATGCAAACCATCTTGAGAAGAAGGCCAAAGAAGCTAGTACTATTTATCACTGCCAGGGAGAAAATCTAGCTTTCTAGAGGACGGTGCTAGAAGGAGACATTTCCCTGTACACATAATTTTATACTTTCTAAACTTGGAACAACTTGAAAGCCTTACCTATTCCCTAAGTAGGGAAAAAAAAAAACCCATGTGAGTAAGTATTATAGTTTCTGTTGATTAAAGCATTCTATGTTCCAGCACCCTTCTCCATCATCCCATATAATCCTGACCAAAAAAGCCAATGAAGTATCCTTCTTTCCACAGATGAGGAAATTGAGGCACATAGAGTTGAGGTGACTCATCTAAGATCACAGAGCTAGAGGGCACCTCAGTCAGGACTGAATTCTTGTGGTCCTATGCAAGAGCCTTAGCAGTTCCCACTCATATGTACTGCTGTGAACCACATCTATTTGCAGGGTGTCTACAAGGTGGACAGTATATTAATATAGATCAGTCTTATCTACTCTTAGAGGTCACTCCTCTCAGAGGCACATCCCATAAAGCCCCAAGCATGCCAAATGCTTCCTTTGGTTGGCTCTGGACTTCCTGTGCCCCCTGGAGGAAGGTGCATGGAGGGGAGGGCAGAAGGGGATGGCACTGTCTTTATCTCCTCCTCCTCAGCCCTCATAGTCACTTGGTGTCAAATCTCACATTCATAACCTCTTAAGTGCCTCTCCACATGTCTCTCTTCTCTCTCCCTTCCAATTGCCTCTAACTCACTTCAGGATGCCATCAAATCATAACTAAAATTTGGCAACAGCCTACTCACTCAGTGGGTGGTGGCCAGAATAATGTTTTCCCATTCGTATTATATATTATACACGTAAACGTGTTTACTGTAGGAAACCATTTAAATGCCATTATGTAAAAAGAAGATGTCTTCCTAATGCTCTCCCTTGGTATGAAGAGAATAGGGCATGATAAAGGACAAGAACCTTCATACCCTATGCTTTTCTGGCCCATCTCCCACACAATTCTTGCCTTCTGAATGTGTGGAATGAAGAATGACATCCAATTTTGTGGTTGCTTCAAGGCATTTATCTTCCCTGGACTTCACCCACACTCTCTCCTAGTACTAGTTTGAACTACTTAGTACTTGTTGAACAACTGATTGAATAAAATATGTTAAAGACGTATGCCCCTCCCAGTACTGCTCTTTCACCTTCCAGATCAGCTCCATCAAGCCCTATACTACTTTCCTAAGCAGCTAATGGCAGGTGCACGTCCAAGGGCCACATGGAACACTGGTACATTGGTGGTGCCCAATGTACACATTTACTGGTAGTTACACCTTGTGTAGTCCCCTCCCACAGTGACTCAGCTCAGCCACGTGACTTTCTCTGGCCAGTGAGACACTGGCAAGCATGCCACAAGCAAAGGCTGGGTAGGCAAGTGCTTGAACACTGGCGCTCATCCTCTTGAAACTCTCCCCTCCTGGAAGCCAGCTGTCAAGTTGTAAAGAAGCCAGGTAGAAACTAGCACTCTGTGAGAGGCCACAGGGGTAGGGGTCTGAAAGAAGAGAGATCATCCTGGACATTCCACATTCCAGCCTCTATGGAGCTCCCAGCTGAATCCATTCTCATGAATGACCTCACATATATCTTATAGAATGCAGAAGAACCACCTAACTGAGCCCAACCAACCCACTGAATTGCCATTGTTCACTTAAGGCACTATTTGTTATGATCATTTTGGGGATGATTTGTTATGTAGAAATAGACAACAGAAACAGGCCAATATGGAAACTCCCATGTGCCTGATTCCTGGCACTGCAATACAGCTTCCCTGGCAAGCCTGGCTGGTCCCTGCAGCTGCCCAATATACCAAGGCCATTTGCTGGGACCAGAGCTGTCAGCAAAAGCAAGACCAAAGTTAGAGAATTAAGCCCCCAAATCAAAGCACAACTATAAAATAGAAACACCCAAGAAGAGCCACAGCTGTATACAAATGTGAGTGGCCTTTGCCAGGGAGAAGAAAGAAAGGCCAGACTGGGCTCTGATGTTGCCTTCCTCTGACCACCTTACAAGCACACCTGGCAGCAAAATTGCATGAAGCTCCAGCCTCTCAGGGCTTTTGATCTTGGAACAAAACAAAATAGCATTCCCCATCAACCTGCACACACCTCCCTGCAGAAATTTAGGTGGTGTTACACCCAAGAGACTCCTGTGCTCTGGCCCCCTTCTGCTGCAGGGTGGAATCCATACTCTTTTTCCTTTGTCCAGCATCCCTCTGTGCCTGGCATTGTGCACAGACCCATGATTGCTGCTTAGGAGCAGCAGGAGATGAACCGCCAACCAAGAGAGTAGACAGCGCTCATGGGAGCCACTGAGGCAAACCCTAAAGTTGGGGAGCCCTAAAACAAGGATGCCTTTCTGTTGACTTATATACAGTATCCTCTTATTCAAGACTAACCTAGGTTTCTTTTTTATATTTTGTGGCTCTTGCTTCAATTATAATTAAATCACTTTTGTGAATATAAAATCTTTCTTTTCCAGTAGAAAGGCAGCTCCTTGAGAGCAGAGAATACATCTGCCTGGTTCTACATTGCAACTGCATTGCCCAGCACAGAGCATGGCACATACTGAGTACTTGGTAACTAGCTGTGGAGTGAATACATGAAATAAACAAATGTCAAGCCCCATATCCTGCATATAGAGTTTCCCATTATGATGCTTATGGTGCTGTTTCACACCTCTGTGCCTTTACACGTGCTGTTCCTGTGCCCCAACGTCCCTCTCTCTTTCTGTCCCTCACACAGCCTTCTTACTAGCTCTGGAATGTTGAGCTCATTTCATATCTTTGATCTTCAGTTTGCTCCTCCAGTTTGCTCCACCTGCCTTAGAAAGAGGGTGTAAGGGTGAACTCTGATCATGCCTATAAAGTGCCTGGCTTCAATAATGCTAATGGGCTTTCTCTGACTTCCAGCGAAGATCCCCATTACCATTTCTTGGTACCATGTTCTCAGCCCCTGGTGCTGTGTAGCCAGAAGTCATGTTTACCGCAAAGTAGTTAGGCAGTGATGGGAACCCATCAGGTGGGCTAGACCCATGCTTCTCAGACTTTATTGTACATATACATTACTTGGGAATCATGTTAAAATGCAGATTCTAATTCAGAAAGTCTTCAGAAGGAAGGGTGCTGAGATTTTGCATTTCTAGCAAGCACTCCGAGGATGGGATCCTGCAGACCCAGGGAGCACTCTTTGAGGAGCAAGAGGATACAACACTAGTTATAGGACAAGCCAGGAGAGAGCCTGGCTGTGGCTCAGGCTGCTTGGGTGACAGTACCCTGGCTAGTAGGTGGTTGAACCCAATGCTAGTAGCTCTAAAGCCCCGCCCTAGAGGCTGCACAGCTGAACCGCAGAGAACGCCTGGAGCAGGCATTTCATTTCTCAGTTGGTGGAAGTAGGAGGAAGCAGGGGAGTTTTCTCCTGGTGAGGCTGCTCTCAGAATTGGTGCCAGAAAGACATATGTCCCCAGCTGCAAGCTTCTGAGCCTCTGCCTCTCACCCCTCATACTAGGGAGGCAGTTGAGAAGAACACTAATCATAAAAGGAGGCCACAGGTCACGTGTTATTCTATGAAACAGGAAGTCCTTCCTGGGCAATGTCCCTGACTGGGAGCTGACACTGTAAGAAAGGAAGGGGGAAAACTAGGGTCAGACTTCTCAAATAGCTCAGTGAGGCTTGTCGGGGCCTTCGGTGGCCCATGGCACATTCCTTGCAACATCCTGGCAGCCCTGGAGGAGAACAATCAGAGCCCACCCAGGTCAGAAGGGTCCTCCTCTCCTCTGGGCTCAGGAAAGTGGGGAGAGAAGCGCTTTACCTGCATTGTCTCAGTAGTTTCCAATCTTCCTCGGGGCTTCTGAGGATTCTGTTTCAAGGCCATCTGCAGACTCCTGCACAAGAGCAGCCACAGGGCTTAGCATCTGTTGATTAAAAAACAATGCATGCTGGATAAAGAAACTGTGGCACATATACACCAAGGAATACTATGCAGCCATAAAAAGGATGAGTTCATGTCCTTTGCAGGGACATGGATGAAACTGGAAACCATCATGCTCAGCAAACTGACACAAGAACAGAAAAGCAAACACTGCATGTTCTCACTCATAAGTGGGTGTTGAACAATGAGAACACACAGACACAGGGAGGGAAACATCACACACTGGGGCCTTGACGGGTGGAGAGCTAGGGGAAGAATAGCAGGGGGTGGGGGATTGGGGGAGGGATAATATTAGGAGAAATACCTAATGTAGGTGATGGGACAATGGATGCAGCAAACCACCACCATGGCACGGGGCATACCTATGTAACAAACCTGCATGATCTACACATGTACCCAGAACTTAAAGTATAATGAAAAAAAAAGAAAGAAGAAAACAATGTCATGACAAAAGCCATCGGGAATTCTGGAATGATGTTCATTGAATTCGATTTTATTATAAGAACCCTGATGGACATATGAAACTGGCTGAACATCTATGACCAGTCGGCATTAATCCAGTGTGCGGGTAATGGACTTAAGGGGCCAGCGGTAACGCAGATCTTTTGCAATCATTCTTTCTCTCCCCTTCCATCTTGGTCTTTGTTCTCTCATTTAATCCTAATCCTTTATCTCATTGAGTCTTCATAGCAACCCTTGAAAGTAGGTATTGCTATCCTCATTTTACAGACCAGGAAGCTGAAACTCTAATAGCTGAAGTGCACTGTCCAAGGCCACTTGTCAAGGAAGAACCAGAATCAGGTTTGGAGCCCGGCTCTTTCTGACACCAGCCGACCTCTTTCCACTGTATTCCTAGAGACTTCCTTAGCAGCGGCTTAGCATGGAATCGCTCTGGCGCCCTCTGAAGGTCACTCTTCCATCCTGCCCCATGGTTTCCAATAAAGTCTAGTTAATCACAAATTAATACCCATTGCTTTCCTTTTCTTTTTTGTAAGGTCTGGCACCCTAAAGAGACTCCTAAGTAAAATATATCTGATTATTATAAAAATGTGTCCAAGAATGGAGACATGTGCAGGGCCTCTCTGCCCACTCTCACAGCCTAGGGAGAATGGGAGGTGATGGAGGAGGAGGTGACAGGCCCCCTCCACCCCCACCCCATGCCCACCCCCACGCGGCCCCACAGCTGTCTGTCTGTGTCAAATGTTCTAAGCAGAGGTTGGGGGCTTCACTCCCCCACACAAAGAGAGTTCAGAGCTGTCAGCACCTTTCCCACGGTACACTAGGTGCTGAGGAACAGGTGATAATTACAGCCCTGTCACCCTCATCACCTCTGAGCTGGATGGGTTTTTTCTAAAAACAAATGTTGTGCTGCCTGGAGATCAAAGTTGGAGCTTCAGTTGAGGAAATACACACATGCAGGCTGCTGCTCTTTTCCATAAAGCACAGGGAATTGGCTTGGAAAACACCTTGGAGGTGGCTGGCTTGGCCTCCTGCAGCCAGGGGAAAAAGATTGCAAGAGGGAGGAGGAGGGCTTCCCAGCCTCCACAGGTGCACCTTCTGCCTCCCAGGGGAGGCGATCCTTCACCGGCCAGCGTGGTGGGTCAGAGCTCCATCCCTCTGACCTTTGGAGAAAAGGGATTTGCATGGCCCTTCACATCTTAGAAGGAATCTTGCATACTGCCCTCACCTGTACCTCTGAAGTCAACTCTCTTCTCTAACTTAAATGCGCCCCTACTCTTTGGATTTTTAACTTAAAAGGACTCCAGGCTCCTCAGTCTCCTCAAGGTCTCCCCTGTCCTCAGGACTCACCGTCATGTATCTGTGAATGTCTGTGTTAAAAAGCAGCAATGAGACTGAAATATTCTGGAAATAGGTACTCAGATTTTCGCCTTCAGAGTCACATACACTACTATAAACCAAAACAATCTCCTATACAAACAAATGTAGTACCACATAGTATCTACTGTTAATTGAGTATTTTACTATACGCCAAGCATTGTGATATGCATTTACACACATTACCCCATTTAGTCTTCATGCATCCTTATGAGATGGGTATAGAGACTGTGTACATCACCATCACTTTACAGATAAGGAAACTAAACCCTAAAGATGTTAGGAATCTACAGGAGTCTCAGAGCTAATGACGTATTGAGAAAGCACTCAACTCCACACCTGTTTGTCTCCCAAAAATCCATGCTCTTAACCACTCCTCTGTCTTGTCTACCTCATACAAAGTCATGTAATGTTGTTTCACATAAAACTGTACATACACTCCAATATGGCTCTACTTAATTGTATTTATAATTACATAAGCACGCTCAGAAAGAGATACCAGTAAGTCCCTGCAAGCTGTCATACAATCAAAATTTCTATTGTTAAACAAAGACCCTACAGAAATACGGTCCTTTCCCAGTGTAACTTACCTAATCAACTTTATTTACAACTATTTATCATTCTAGAAACCATCATTCAGATAAAAGCAAAGCAATGAATGCATGGAAATACATTCGTGGTTTGCCTCAGCAATTTCATTTCTCAGAAAGCAGAGGTTGTGGGGTAGGGGAAGGCATCTATTTGGAAGCTAATTCTGCGTTAACAAGGGGCAACTGCTTAGAGAAGGAACAAAGAGAGAAATCCTGAGACATAGTAGCCAGATCGCCTCAAAGTTCATGCTATTCATGAAGCAAGAGGTGGGTATGGTCTTACCTGTACCTTAGTCTTTACAAAGTCAGATTGCAAAACCTTCAGAGAAAAGATCAGCTGATCCCATGACCTGATACTCTCATGGAAGACAGCTCTGGAGGGATGACTTTCAAAAATAAAATTCTGACAAGACAATCGCAAATGACTCTGATATAGAAGAAGCGTGATTGCACAGGATGAATACACACGAAGGACACAGACCTCTAAGCATAAT
This sequence comes from Ateles fusciceps, assembly GCA_036589455.1. Taxonomy (NCBI): domain Eukaryota; kingdom Metazoa; phylum Chordata; class Mammalia; order Primates; family Atelidae; genus Ateles; species Ateles fusciceps. The sequence goes on along the minus strand of JAZHEH010000579.1, from coordinate 1,561,054 downwards.
GTCAGGAAGGCTGAAGCCCAGAATGAGCTGAAGCCAGCACTACAAAGGTCTTCTTGGGTAGAATCAGAGCAATGAGAACAGAGAAAGGCTAGGTCCACCTCTCCAAGTCCCAGCTGTATGACCCAGGGAGATTTTCTTAACCTCTCTGAACCTCACTCAGTTCCCTTGTCCATAAAATGGAAATAGTAATTATTATACTGCAGGTTTCTTGTAAGGATTACATGGAATGATGCATTAGAAAAACAAACAACAGGGTGGCTGTGGTGGCTCACACCTGTAATCCCAGAATTTTGGGAGGCTGAAGCTGGCGGATCACCTGAGATCAGGAGTTCGAGACCAGCCTGGCCAACATAGTGAAACCCTGCCTCTACTAAAAATACAAAAATTAGCTGGGCATGGTGGTGCATGCCTGTAATCCCAGCTACTCAGGGGGCTGAGGCAGAAGAATCGCTGGAACCCAGGAGGTGGAAATTGCAGTGAGCCAAGATGATGCCATTACATTCCAGCCTCTGGGCAACAGAGCAAGATTCTCTCTCAAAACAAAACAAACGAACAAAAACCTAGTACAGAAGAAGACATTCAAAAAATGTAAGTTATAAACATATGGAAAAAAAGCTCATCATCACTGGCCATTAGAGAAATACAAATCAAAACCACAATGAGATGCCATCTCACTCCAGTTAGAATAGCAACAGGTGACAACAGATGCTGAAGAGGATGTGGAGAAATAGGAACACTCTTACACTGTTGGTGGGAATGTAAACTAGTTCAACCATTGTGGAAGACAGTGTGGTGACTCCTCAAGGACCTAGAACCAGAAATACCATTTGATCCAGCAATCACATTACTGCGTATAAACCCAAAGGATTATAAATCATTCTACTGTAAAGACACATGCACATGTATCTTTATTGCAGCACTATTCACAATAGCAAAGACTTGGAACCAACCCAAATGCCCATCAATGATAGACTAGGTAAAGAAAATGTGGTACATATACACCCTGGAATACTACGCAGTCATAAAAAAGGATGAGTTCATGTCCTTTCCAGGGACATGGATGAAGTTGGAAACTGTGTTAGTTTGTATTATCAGCAAACTAATACAGGAACAGAAAACCAAACACTGCACATTCTCACTCATAAGTGGGAGTTGAACAATGAGAACACATGGACACAGGGAGGGAAAAATCACACACTGGGGCCTGTTGGGAGGTGGAGGGCAAGAGGATGGGGACAGCATTAGGACAAATACCTGATGTGTGCAGGGCTTAAAACTTAGATGACTGGTTGATGGGTGCAGCAAACCACCATGGCACATGTATACATATAAACAAACCTTGATGTTCTGCACATGTATCCTAGAACTTAAATAAATAAACACAAAATAAATTTTAAATATATATATATTTAATATATATAAATTAATATATATTTAACATATATTTAATATATATTAATTTATATTTAGTATATAATATATATTAAATATATTATATATTAAATATAAATATAAAATATATTAAATATATTAATATATTTATATATATTTAATATATAAATTAATATATATTAATATATATTTAATTATACATAAATATTTAATTATGTATATATATTAAATATATATATATTTAACATATATACAGACACACATATGTATATATATATGTTATATATGTTGTCAGTTCCCTCCTGTCCCCCTAATAGTAAATGATTTAAAGTTAACAAAAATCGGCCCTCTTCAGCTCCTATTTTCTTTCTGCCTCTCTGTCAAGGACAGCGATTCTCAGATTAGAACATCTATAATAAACATTGGTTAGGAGAATTTAAGAATCCAGGTAGCACACCAATTGTTAAAACGAGGTCAAGCCTCTTAACCTGGAAGAATTCTATTCAACAGTTTGAGGATATCACACAGGACATGGACCTGCAGTTGGGAACTCTTTAAAAATTGTCATGGATGGAGAAAGAGATAAAAGTCATGATGGGTACATAGCAAATGCTCAATTAAAATTTGCTCAAATATTGAAAAGGGACTAGAAACAAGCTAACACCTCGATTTTCCAAAAGAGATACATTTGCTGAAGGCCCATCCCAGGCACCATTCTCATTAAGTAGGTGGTTTGCATGCCCTCAAGAAGAGGTGCTGTGATCCAGAAGGACCACCTTGGATCCACAAAGAGCTCCTTATACCTGCCATCTCTCATTTATTTCTAATTGAGTTGTTGGATGAATAGATGAAAAACAGTACCTTTGGGCTCATGATCTCAGAAGGAGAAATGTGACTCAGATGATAATACAGTCAGGAGCTTTATAATTGGAAGAATGACCACATCCAAGGAGAACAATCACTGGATCAATTTAATTGAATCAATACTTGGGGCGAGGACCCTGGAGTCCTAGGCAGGACTCTCATCTCCCCGTAGATGAATTGCTGATCAATTACAAATTAAACAAGGAGGGGCCATTCATGTGTTGAAGAGCAGAGTCCAGATCCTGTACCTGCACCAGGTAAATCCAAGGTCACAAAAGCAATATCTTTTCTATAACATTGATTTTTCCCCAGGTTCCATAGTCACCCAGGCTAGAAGCATCTTCTTCTCATCCATTCCCTAAACCCATTCACTTACCAAATTCACCAGTTTTACGTAAACATTTTTCAGTTATTTCCTCTACTTTCAATCCCACAATCCCTGCCTTAATATAAGCCCTTGTCATACTAAGTAATCATGGTCAGGGGTTGGGAATCTTGTCAGAGAAAGCTGTGTTCAAATCTCAGTTTACGCTCACAGCTTATGCTGGGCAATATTGGGCAAGTTGTTTAACCTGTCGAAATTTTAGTTTTCTTGTATGTAATGTGGGCATAATAGTGACACCACCTCAGAGGTTGATACAAGATTTATGAGACAATGCTTGTAAAGTATTTAGCACTGTGCCTGGCATGGGATAAGTACTCAGTAAATATTGATTAATATTACTAGATAGTTGTGATAACCTCTCATCTGGTCTGTCTACCTCCAACCCCACCTCCCCCCTGTATTATCTGCCTGTCATTAGGGGGAAGATCAAATCCACAATGTTTCTTCCCAGAGCAAATGCCACTACAGGCACACACAAATATGTACACTCAGCACTGCCCCAGGATAAAGACCCAACTCTTTTGCCTGGCATACAGGGACCTTCTTTGCTTTTCTAAACTGCAGCAGTAGCTACTCGTGATTTCCATGGCATGGTGTTTATTTCTGATCTCTGAGCTTTTGAGTAAGATTTTCCATCTGCCTGGAGTGCCCCTGCCCCTCTTGTCCTTCCAGTGACCTCCAACCCATGCATGAAAATCCAGGCAAGTGTCTCCTCCTCTAGGAAGCCCACAGGTCCTCTCAGGCTGCCCATGCTCTACTCCCATTATGGGCATCTCGGAGCCTCAGTGCCCTCACCTGCAAAATGGTACTTAAAACATCACCCCAGACGGTGTCATATGAGAATTAAATGAGATTCATAGCATTTCTGGAAGATTGGAATTCAATCAGAGTGCTGGGAAAAGCTCAGACTGTTTCATGTGATGGATGGTAGGCAGAGCTGGTACTGTTTACAAGAAGAGAAGAGAGTGAGGACTTAAAATGTGAGCCCCAGGAGGCAGGCGCCGTGTTCTTTTCATTTTTGGATTCCCCAGCAAAGAGTGCTTTGCTCACAAAAGACAACGATTGCTTGCTAAATTAAAGTCTGAAATAGAAAATAAATAGATATCTCAGGCCCCCTCTCCTTGCGATGACTGTGGGTGGTGTTTGGCCAGGAGTTATGCCATCATCACACATCTTTTCTTCCAAGTAAGGAAATCACTTTCTCAAGGATTTTCCCTCATTCTGGCAAGGCAAAGATGATCACACCACCTTTATATCTGGCTCCCAAAAGAGGAAAGGGATGGAGCTTGGAGGTTAGATGCCTCTCTAAGGTGCCCCAGCCTTTCACCAGCAGCACCTGGCTGTCATTAAGGTTTACCCCTCTTGCTCACACTCTTCCTCCTGTGGACCAAGAGAGCTGTGTGGACAAGCAAGAGAAGTGTGCTCATTGCTTGTGACAGCACAGAGGGCACAGAAGCAGCCTGGGCCATCCCAGACAGACCAGCCTGGCCTCTCTCCCCTCATGCCTATGGGACATTTCATAGCTGACACTGCACCAGGGCTTCCATCATGACCAAAGCAAAGAACCCTCTTCACCTTCTCGGGAGCTCTGAAAAGCAGCAGTGCTCGTGCTGCCAACAGGGATTCAGCCCTAGCGATTTCTTGGAGTCAGTTTCATGGATCCAGCAAACATTGTATCTACTCACAACTAAATTCTGAATTGGGCCAATGCATGCATTGCTTATAGCCCTCACTCACTAAGCAAACCTGGGCATCTTCTTTTTCTCTCCTTGGAAGCATCTCCCTAGCTTCGTATAGTTTTCAGACCACACAGACCAGAAAATACATCATGGCAAGGCTGAAAAGGGAGACCCTTGGTTACGATCGCCCAGAGTTAGCCTCAAACCCAGGCCCTGACTCTCAGCCTAATGTCCTCGCCCTGCCCCACACTACCTGCCTGGGTTGGCACTCGTAGTGCTCACGCCCCGAGGATAGGCTGAAACTCAGGCTTGTTTTTGAAAGTCATGAAACCTCTACCAGCCATGTCAGGAGCTCAGCAAGTAACAGGGCTACAGGTTTTAATCATGAAAACTACATCTCTCTTTCCCTCACTTTTTGCCAGGTCCTGTACACTGACTCTCTCTTTGGACTCCACAAAACTTATCACCTCCATCTTACAGATAAGAAGAGCAAAACTCAGAAAAATGATGTAGCATGCCCAAGATTCCACCTGGAAAGTGAACATCTTCATTTCAGGGCTGCGGATATGGCCGGATCAGATGCTGGCTTATAGTAGGAGGGGGAAGAAGTCAGATTTTATCCAAATGACAAGAAGAAAACATCATTCATAAGCCCAGCTAGTAAATATGCTACAGGCAGGGAGAAAAGAGGATCCAGAGTTGAACACTTCTCCAGGAGAAATAATGTCTGCTGCTCAGGGCAGAACAGCTAGAAGCCCAAGGCCTTCTTCTATAAGGCTACTTTGCCCACGGCAAAAGTATATGTCAACCCAAGAGATCCAGGACAGCTGCAGAGAGATATACATGGCATCGCAGGGCTCGAATGCACATCTGGGGTCCTCACCCAGAGGAGAAGCTGAGAAGCAGGCTCTGACAGGGCCCGAGCATCCCGCTGAACCTGGCGATGAGGAGGGACAGTTGGTCTCACATCCCACCCAAGCAGGATCAACCAGGACCAGTGTCAGCCAAGATGCCCAAGAGGCTCTAAGTGTCCTTAGGAAACAAATGGAATCAGCTAGTCAGCTTTTGAAATATGTGGAGTTTTCCTTCTTTGCATCATAATTTTTCTCTCCAACGTGTCAACCCGTATGGGCCAAGCTAACCTGAAAACATTTGTCCCTGTGAGAGAGCAGAACTGGAGAGATCAGAGCTCCCCTAGAGGCTGGGCAAAGCCCAGCTAGAGAAGGTTCTGCCCACACACCCTGAGCATCTATGGTGTGTCAAGCCTCAGGTGCTGGGGGAGAAGCTATTAGCAAAATAGAAAGGGCCTCTGGCTGTTATGGAGCTGACCTTCCAGAGGAAGGGACACAGATGACACAGAGCTAAACAAAGACTATAGGGTGAATTCAAAGGAAGAAGAGTGTCCTAGGGTGGCCGTAGCGGCCTCTCTAAGGTGGTACGGAGGTAACCTTTGGGCTGCACAAGGAGAAGGTGCCGCTCTAGGAAAGCTCTAAGGAAGAGAATTCCAGGCAGAGAGAATAGCAGACACAATAGCCCTGAGACAGGTCTGAGTTGGGCATGCGGGAGGAACTGTCAGAATGTGGGTGTGGCCAGCACCTGGGGCACATGGGGAATGGGAGTAAGATGTGATACAATGGCAAAGAGGCAGGCAGGCTCGGTGAGCAGGGTGGGATCCCGAGAGCCCATCTGCTGGCTGCACCCTCAGTGCCTAGCTGAACAGAACCGGAGAGTTCAGTGGGGGGTTGACAAACAAGTGGGGGTACAGCCTGAGAGGGGCCGGGCACTGGACTGGCTTTGGGCTTGAATAAAGAACAGCCCAGTGGGGACGACAGCCACACACACAGAACTCAAAGCCCTGTCAACACTGTCAGACTGATCATACATATCTGGGGCTTTTCTCCCTCAAAGCCTCAGAGCCAGACATCAAAGAGCATTTCACAGCAGATCCCCTACCCTGGCTTCTTGCTCTTTTGTTTGTTTTTCTTTACCTGGGCCAGAACACATGGAGAGTGAAGCTGGTAATTCTAGAAGCTTGCAGTTGCCCACGGGAGGATGAATTACTGAGGTGTTATGCTTGTTAACAGCACACTCCAAGTCTCAGGTGTTGACAGGGCTGCAGGCCACCAGTATTTGTCCATTCAAGCCAAATACTTTCTAGGGACTGGCCTGGAATGCATTATGATACTTTTGGGAGAATAAAGATGCCCTCGTTCACCACCCCCACCCCCTGACCCCCCACAACACACACACAGATATTTAGCTAGGAACAAAGGAAGAAGAGTGCTTGGCTCAGGCTGTTTTCAAAGTATTGGAGAGCCCCACGCAGGACTTCTGCAGCCTCAGGCAGGCTCTTGCAAACTTAAGGGAACCTACCCGGTTGTAGAGGGCCTTACAGCCTCAAGATTGTAGCATCCACATGCAGGACTCAGACAGAGGCACCCAGCATCTTTCTTCTGATATGCACTCAGTAGTTACCCAGCATTCGTCACCATGAAACTCCTCCTTCCCCTTTCTGGAGGCCATATAGAGTAAACTTACTATGGCTTTGCTCCCCCACAGTTAAACTGAAGATTTCCTGTTTTTAATAAAATACATGTACAACAATTTCAATAATTAAACTATCAACAAGTATTCATTCTATGGCTACCAAGGGCACTTTTCTAGGCACTGCACACTAGTTCAAACAAACTGTAGAGCATGTGGAAATTACAGAGATCTACAAGGAGGGAAAAAAAAATTAAAATATTACCCATTAACCTATCTCCTAAGAGGCAGCAGAGTTAAAGTTGTATTTAGTACATTCCTTTCCAGACATTTATCTATACATTTTTAATATGGTTGAGATCATACTTTCAACTTAATTTTGTATCATGACTTTTAAATTTAACATTATATCATAATCACTTTCCCCAGTTAGGATTGCTGGTGTTAACCCACAGAAATTCAAGATACCCAGTTAAAATGTAATTTCATAGAAATTAACAAATAAATTTTGGTATAAGTATATCCCAAATATTACATGGAATATACACTAAAAAAATTCTTGCTTGTTTCTGCTGAATTTCAAATTTACCTGGTGTCCTGGTGTTATAATGAACCCCCAAGTTCCTCTTCAAAGAATCAGTATGTCAGTACGTTCAGCTCTCTTATTCTTTAATTCTCTGTTTTAAAGTTTAACTTCCCTGTAATTCTAGTAAACAACCTTCTCCACCAGTTCTATTCCATAGTTCACATCTGTTCCCCCTGGCTCCCAGCTCCATCCTGACTCATCCCGGTCACCTGTTCCAGTCACCTGCCAGCGTCACATTCTTTGACCTAGGTCACCCCAGCTACCTGCTCTGACCCACTCGTAACCATCCTTCCCACAAAAACACCCTGCCACTCCAGCTCAGACCCCTGCTCTCTTTAAAATCGCCAGTCGGGAGTAGTCTGGCTTGTGTGGTCTAACCCTAGCCAACAGGGGAACGACACAGCAGTAGGGTCGACCCCCATCAGGCATAAGTACCCCTTCCCCCCTTGTCCAAGCATGCGGCCACCATTGTTCCATCTGTGAGCTGCACACTTCTATAGAAGTATGGTGCCTTGCTGAGAGGATTTATCTTTGAGTGCTATTTCTTTTGGGGCATTGAAATTTTACTTATAACACTGGATTGTATCTGGCAACCTCTGGTTAAATATTCACAGGAGGTTACATCTCTAGACTCATCTTTGCCACCAGACCCCTTTTCTCATTCTGTTCAAACACACAGACCTTGAACAGATCCCACTGCACCTGCCACAGGGCCTTGGCACTTGCTCTCCTTCAGCCTGGACACCCATCCCTTTGATATCTGACTGCTTTGCTCACTCCTCACAGGGCTCTGTTCAAATGTCAACTTATCGACAGCTGTCCTCTGGCCACTCTACTAAAAATAGCATTCTCCATCTCTCTTCATCCCTCATATCCTGTCTAATCAGAACAAATGCTTTGTTCACAGCATTTATTCTCACATGTAACATGCTATATTTAATTCCTTATTGTCTGGTTCTACCTCTTAGCCTGTAAGATCCCAGAGAACAAGGACTTTATCTGTTTGAGTTTCATATATCTTTTGTTTTACTGCCAAATCCTCAGTGTGTAGGACAGCACCAGGCACATCACAGGTGTGCAAGGAATATTTGTTAAATGAATGGATACATGAGTGTGCATGTATGTCTCTGGTTATTGATTCTATCCTATTTGAATGATCAGTTCCTGAACCATACTGATTTAATTATTGTGGCTTCATGAGCACCTTTTAATATCTGATAAACCAGCTCTCTCGGTAATCTTTTATACTTTTTCTCCTTGGTGATTTTTGACTGATTATTCTCCCACCTAAATTTAGAGGCATAAAAATGGCAAACAATTATAGATATGATAATTTGCCATTTAGCAAATATAGCATGCACTATGCACCAGGCCTGCACTAAGCACTTTCTATGCATTAACTATGTAATCCTCACAGCAAACCTATAGGAGAGGTGCTATATTTACTGCACTTTCCAGATGAGGAAACTGAGATTTAAATAACTTCCGTAAGGTCACACAGCTGGTGAGTGGCAAGATGGATATCTAAACGCAGTTTGGCTTCAGAGGCCATCCTGTGAACCACCCCCCTTGCTGCCTTCTTACTCATTTTCTTTTACTGCCATAACAAATTACCACAAGCTTAGCAGCTGTAAAACAACACATGTTTATTATCTCACAGTTCTATTAATCAGGAATCTGGGGTACAGGTTAGGTGGATCTTCTGCTTAGGCCTCACAGGCTGAAATCAAGGTGTCAGTGGGGCTACAATTCTCATCTGAGGCTGGACTCTTCTTCCAAGCTCACCAGCTCCTGGGCACATGTCCCCCTAGAGCATAGCTACTGGCTGCTTCCCAAAAACCAATAGGAGCGTAATTCTCTCTGACTTTCTCTCCTGCCACCAGCCAGAGAAAATGCTCTTCTTTTAAAGGACTTACCTGATTGCAACATGCCCCCTCAAATAATCTCTGTATCAGAAGTTCAGCTAACTTGGGACTTCATTTGCATCTGCAAAGTACCTTCACAGCAGTGTCTAGATTCAACTGATTGAATAACTTGGTGCCATCTTTAGATTTCGGCCTACTATAGTCTTTTCATGTGGGTGTTATTATTATTTAGATGTGGCAAGGCCAACAGATCAGGAAACAACTGCCACTGAAAATAGCTGATTATATTCAGAGATGCTACATGGGAAGTGCCAGGGGCGGTCAGGAGGCAGAGGGAGAGCGGGGCCTAAGAGCAAGAGCCTTGACTATGGCCACTGTGGGAAGGAACGAGCAAGACAGGGTAAGCAGGGCTAGGATTGGCTACTTTAAATAATTTCACAGGTGCTGGAGCATAAGAACTGTCCTGAGTTGTCAAGTACCTGGCCCTGGGGTGATGAGGGCAGGTGGCTAATGGCCCAGAGTGTGAGAGTCCAATAAAGAAGGTCATTCGGTGTGTAAACTCTGATCAGGTTGGTTTACACTTGAAAAGCACCATCTCAACCATGTTGTTTATTAACTTTGGGAATTGGCTAATCTTGGGAGGAGGAATCCTTCCAGGATCAGCCAAGCCTCAGAAGTCAAAGCATACATAAAATAAAAGGCATGGTTAACACACACAGCTGCCTCATTTGGTCAAGCTTATCCATTCCTTTCTCCCATCTCCCATCCCCAAAGGAGAAAACAACTCTTTGTCTTTTAGTTGGCATTGTTTTAAATTTACACAGCAACTTAAGAAGAATTGACACCTTTATGATAGTCTTTTCTTCCAGAAACACAGCATACCTCTCTATTGATTCAAATCTTCTTTTATTACCCTCTGTAAAGTTTTGTATTTTTCTTTAAATAAATTCTCACATTTTTATTATGGTTATTCCAGGTATTTTATGGGTTTTATTATTATTATGAATGGCATTTTCCCCTATATTTTCTAGTATATTCTACTATATATTTGGCTATATTTTTTTATACTTTATTTACTATACTTTTACTATATTTTCTAATTATTAGTAATCACTGAGATATCAGAACTATATTAATTTTTTACAGCTTTATGGTTGGTATATAATCGAGATACAATAAACAATGTGAGATTGTTTCTTTGTCACCACCACCTTATTTTATTTGCTGCAATTAGTTGTGTATGATCAAATTACATATCTAAAGTGAGAATTTGATAAGCTTGACATAACTTGAGGACAGTGACCAAATCTATTACCCCCAAAGCTTCCTCATGCCCTACAGCAATCTTTCCCCTCCCAACCCTCCCACTCATTCTCAGGCAACAACTGATCTCATTTCTGTCACTATGGATTTTTGTATTATTTCATATTTTCAGCTACTAAATTGTGACAGCACTTTTCATCACTTTTCAATTTATTTGTGAGTTTTCTAGTATGCAAAGAGATCATCAATATATAATAACAATTTTATCTCCTTTCAAAATTATATTATCTAATTCTAGTTCATGCACAGTGGATCAGCAAGAATTTCCAGACTAATGCTAAATCACCACAGTGATTTTTGTGTCCTCCCTGATTTAATCAGAATGATTCCAGTGTTGGGTGCCTGTTAAACTGTTGGTGTTGTTTTAATGAAAAACAAGCCATTATGCAGAATGAGGTCTCGGAACACAGAGAGCAAGTTCTGCCACCAGACAGCACCACTCCTTCTAATCCTGGATTCATCCACTCACTGGCCTGGTCACCTGTCTGGTCATTTCCAGCCTGTTTTAATCATTCACCCCTCTGTGTTTGGTATATATATATTTATTAAGTCACTTCTCACAGGTATAACTAGTTTTTACCTGTGTTCCTCCATTACCAGACTACGAACTAAAGCAGAAATTGTACCTTTTTCATGTAATTGGGAAAAACATCTTGCACATACTCAGCACTTCATAAATGTTTATTAAATCGAATGGAACTAGAGTAACATTTATCTAAAAGCATATCTCCCAAACCTGCATATACACCAGTCCCCCTTTATCCATGGTTTCACTAGGTGAGGTTTCAGTTACTTGCAGTCAACCAAGGTCCAAAAATATTAAATGGAAAATTCCAGAAATGTTATTCCTAAGTTTTAAACCATGCATCATTGTGAGTAGCATGATGAAAACGCATGCTGTCCCTTTCTCTCCCACCCAGGACTGTATTAACCCCTGCAGCCCACCCTGCTGTTCCCAGATTGACTGTCACAGTATCGCAGTGCTTGTGTCCAAGTCACCCTTATTTTACTCTAAAATGGCCCAAAGTACAAGAGTAATGATGCTGTCAATTCAGATATGCCAAGGAGAAGCTGTGAAGTGCTTCCTTTAAGTGAAAATGTGAAAGTTCTCAACTTAATAAGGAAAGAAAAATATCGTAGGCTGAGGTTGCAAAGATCTATAGTAAGAACAAGCCTATCTTTGAAAATGTGAAAAAGGAAAAAGAAATTCATGCTAGTTTTGCTGTCGCACCTCAAACTGCAAAAGTTTGTGCATAATAAGTGCTTAAACTTTATCATAGGTACCTATGTACTTATAAGAAAAAACATAGTATACGTAGGGTTCGGTACTACTGCAGTTTCAGGCATCCACTGGGGGTCTTAGAATGTATCTCCCAAGGATAAAGAGGGACTAGTGTAGATTAGAATCACCTTACTAAATTAGTTGGGGGAAGAATGCAAAAATAAATTTTATTTTTAAAAGGTTCTTAAAATGTTAGTCAATGGCGGAAATAAATAAGAATACATCTTACTAGGTTCCATCCTATATTCCTTAAATTAAAATTTCTGTCCTGGAAGCCTGGAATCTGTATGTTTAATAACCTCCCAGGTGATCCTTATCCAGCCAGGCTGGGTTGGGCTAATAATAATAATCAGTTTGGAAATCATTGTCATAAAGTAACCCAGGAAAGCTAGGAGCAAAGCCCCTTTATATTATGAAATGCTAGTGCTAAAGGCATTGTGAAGATCTATTCTACTCCTACATTTTTCAGTGGGTGAAACCTCTGAAAAGCAAGAAGCTTTGCCTAAAACACTTGAGGTCACCCTTCTTAGTCTCAGAAAAGAGCTGGGTCCCAGAGGATCTGTTTCCGAAGTACCACTGGTCCTCCCAGGAACTTCACCATCCTTGGCAGGAATTAATGTCCCAGGATCCTGGGGGGAATCTTTATAATCCCAGCACCAGCATACATAGCCATGAGCAACAGGGACAGCCGGGAAGCATGTGGAGAGTAATTCTTTTGGAGGGATACAATGACTATAAACCAAACCAAAATTTTCAGCCAAATGCTTGAATTTGAGTTCTGAAATAATTCAAACTCTTGAGAAAGTTATAAACAAACATGAAGCCAGACATCAGGTGATAATTCTCTGGGCCACCTCTGTCAGTTGCATTATTTATAAGATGGGAAATATATGTTGTGCATTTTTCTTGCTAGATAATTCAGTGAAAACCACAAGGCAAATAAAATAGTTCCAACCATTTGGCTTCCAACATCATCAGTCTTGCGTTCCCCTCCTGACTCACTTCCCTAGGTCTTCCAGACACGCCCACCACAGGGAAGATTCCCAAGCACTGCTTGAAGGCAAAGACCCTCAGGACAGGAGAGGGGAGCTGTGGATCATCTGGTGCAGCCTCCTTTGCTGGCAGTAAGCAGCAAAGCAGTGGCTAAGCTGAAATAAGGGCAATCTTAGGCTCTAAGCAGTGCTCATGCCACCTTTAAGATTCTATGCTAAATTTTGTGCACTTTATATCTGGGGAAAGACCTTTAGGTTTTATCGGACTTGCAAAGAAGTCCCTGCCCACAGAGTGGTAAGAGTCACTTTCCGGAAGTGTGTAACTCCCCCACGACCCCTATCCTCTCTCACTGCCTCTGCCCAGCCTCTCTCACCTATTGCCTGAATCCTACCTTCCCACTTGTCCTGCTGGCTCCAGCTGTGATCTGCTCTCCATGCTGATGCCAGTAGGCTGTTTCTAATATGCAACCTGCCTGCATGACTGCCCTGACTATAGGACCAAACCACTGGGATAAAAACCCAAACTAAGTATACCACACACGGTCCTCTACATCCCAGCCCTTTGTTGTCTTTGTGGCCTCAAAACTCACTATTTTGCTACTTTTCTCACCTAGAGTGAAGGTTGGGACCTCACTGGGGGGGGATTTGAACCCACAGGTTCCTGGAATCAAAGCACAAGCTCTTTGAATGACAAAACCATGTCCCATAGTAGCAAGGAAAGCCCCTTCATGTCAGTCTTGAATCCCAATATATACCCCAGCAGATGCTTTTTTTTTTCTGAGATGGAGTCTTGCTTTGTTACCAAGGTTACAGTACAGTGGTGCAATCTCAGCTCACTGCAACCTCTACCTTCCAGGTTCAAGCGATTCTCCTGCCTCAACCTCCCGAGTAGCTGGGACTACAGGCACACGCCACCACGCCTGGCTAATTTTTGTATTTTTAGTAGAGATGGGGTTTCACTATGTTGGCCAGGATGGTCTCAATCTCCTGACCTTGTGACCCACCCTCTTCAGCCTCCCAAAGTACTGGAGTTAACAGGCGTGAACCACTGCACCCGGCCACCCAGCAGATGCTTTCTTAACTCCACCGAAGACCCTCAGCTGTGATGGTACACACAGGCTCTGTCTAGCAATGGGAATCTGCTGTGATTCATTCTAGTACTTAGAATTCAACTGTCATGTGTTAAGCACGAAGTTTTCCCCAGCCAATGTGCCAAGTGCTCAGACATGCAAGTTTTGCTGTCGTACCTGAAACTGCAGAAGTTTGTGCATAATAAGTGCTTAGTTAAACTTGATCATAGGTACCTATGGTCTCATAAGAAAAAACATAGCATATATAGGGTTCAGTACTATCTGCAGTTTCAGGCATCCACTGGGGGTCTTAGAATGTATCCCCAAGGATAAATGGGGACTAGTGTACATTAAATCACCTTACTAAATTAGTTGGGGGGGGAGAAAGCAAAAAGAAAGTTTCTTTTTAAAAGGGTTTTTAAAATATTAGTCAATGAGGAAAAAAATATGGATACATCTTACTAGTTTACATTCTATACTCCATAAATTAGAACTTCTATCTTGGAAGCCTGGAATCCAGAGGAATGAAGCACAGCTCCCAATTATTAGCCACCAGAAAAATCAAAACCACAATGAGATATCACTTCACACTCACTAGGGTAACTATAATAAAAACAACAGAGAATAACCTGTGTTGGTAAGGGTGAGGAGAACCTGGGATGCTGCCAGTGAGAATGTAAAATGGCGCTTCAGTCGCTCTGGGAAATGGTCTCGTAGTTTCTTAAACAATTAAACACAGAGATATCATATAACCCAGCAATTTCACTCCTATCTATCCAAAAAAAAATGAACGTGCATGTCCACACAAACACTTGCACATGAATGTTATAGCAGCATTGTTCCTAATAAGAAAAAGTAGTAACCATGCCAATATCCAACAACTGATGAATGGATCAATCAATGCAGTGTATCGATACAATGGGATGTTATTCAGCAATAAAAAGGAATGAAGTATTGATACATGTTAGGAAGTGAAAGTACCTTGCAAACATTATGTTAAGTGGAAGAAGCTGGTCATAAAAGGCTACATATTAAATGATTCCATCTATATGAAATATCCAAAATAGTCAAATCTATAAAGATACAAAGATAAATGGTGCCCTAGGTCTGGGAAAGGGGCAGGAGGATTATAGGTCAGCAATGGGGAGTGACTGCTAAAGAGGATGGAATTCCTTTTGGGAAAGATGAAGGTATTCTAAAATTGATTGTAATGATGGTTTCACAACTCTGAATATACTAAACACTACTGAATTACATCCTTGAAATGAATGAATTGTAAGGCATGTAATTCTATCTGTGGCTTTAAAAACACCACCCAGCTCCCACTGTCAATGAGCTCTTAGTCTAGGCAGCCCCCCAGGGTGACTAACTTGTTTGGTTTGCCTAGGACTTTCCCAGTTTTAGCACTGAAAGCCTCACACCCGAGGAAATCTGTCCCAGGCAAACCAGGACAGTTGGTCACCCTACTGGAACTGCTACCCACCTGTTCTCAGCAGGGACTTCAAGGGCAGAAAACAGCCAACTAGCCACCCACAGGCACTCTGAAGCCAGATGTAGCCATGATCTCTACACAGAGGAGAGGAGAGGCTGAGCACATGGTCCTCTCAGATAGGAGGGAGAAACGACTCCTGGACCTGGGCTGAACTGACCCCATTGCAGGCTGGTCACTAGGAGTGAACTTGTAGCCAGATAGTAACACTGTCTCCCACCCCCACAATCCCCCCTTAGGTGCTGGCATAATTGAGGGCACAGGGCAGCTGGTTCCCACTCTGAGTCCTGATTTTTTAAGCTCACACAATTATTGTAATCCCACACACTGCTTCGTCATGCCCTTAGCCCTTCCTTAGAGAACTTCCCTCCCACTCTCAGCAGCCTGGGCCCAGCGCTTTCCAGAGGGCAGATCTGGGAGGCTTAATGGTGTTTGATCCTTCTAAAGTACTTGTAATCACCTCTCCTTTCTATGATCCAATTTCAAATGTGACAAATGTAGTCCAGCTCAACCTGAGTGTCTCTAATTGCCACTAAAGGCTGACAAGGGGAAGGCTGGATAGTTTCATCAGCCATGGAAGACAGAGCACTGGCCAGAGGTCAAGGTTCCATCCTCTGCATCCAGACAGGACTGGCCTGCACCTGAGCCCTGAACCTGCTAGGACAGAGATCACTTGAAGTTTCCTCTCTTTCTGCCACTTTCAGCAATGAGGCCATTTTCACAACTACTGTCAAACTGAATTGCTACAGCACCAGGTAATTCTCTCTAAACGGGCCTGGGGTATGTATTATTTATTGTGAGTCTACCACGGGCAAAAAAATATAACAGCCATCCTTAAAATTTTAGTTCACAGTTTACTCTCCACATAACAGCCAGAGTTTCTTTTCTTTTTCTTTCTTTCTTTCTTTAATTAGAGACAAGTTATCACTCTGTCACCCAGACTGGAGTGCAATGGTGTGATCAAAGTTCACTGCAGCTTCTAACTCCTGAGCTCACTGGATCCTCCTGCCTCAGCCTCCCAAGTACCTGGGACTATAGATGCATACTACCATGCCTGGATACTTTTTCAATTTTTTGTAGAGATAGGGGTCTTGCTATGTTGTCCAGGCTGGCTTTGAACTCCTAGGCTTAAGTGTTCTCCCTGCCTTGGCTCCCAAAGTGTTAGGATTGTAGGCATGAGCCACCATATCTGGTCCTGGAATTGTTTTAAAGCATACATCAGATCCTGTCACATCCCCCACTCAAAGCTCTCCACGGGCGTCCCACTACCTGTAGAACGAAATCTTGGGTTCTCTTCACAGCCCCAACCCTGGCTGTTCCTCCAGCGTTGCATCCTACCCACTCCCTCAGCTCCATCTACTCTGGCCTATGTGTCCTCTTTGAATGTCCCACGCATGTTCCAGTTTCAGGGCCTTTGCACATTCTGTCCCTCTCATGCTCCAGATTTGTCTCCCCCGGAGATTTCTGCGTCTCTTCCCTCTCTTCCTTCAAGTCTCTTCTCAAATGTCACCTCCTTAAAGCAGGCTTCCCTGACCATCCCATTACATTAAATAGCCCCCTTCCATTACCCTTCATCCCTTTACTTTGCTTTATTTTTCTTCATTGCATTCACCATTATATTACATATTTGTTTGCTCATTTGCCAGCACCTTCCTGCTCCTAGAACATAAGCTCCATGAAAGCAGGGGACGCTTGTATTCTGTCTAGAATAATGCCCGGTATCTATATCACAGGTGCTCAGATAATATTTATCGAATGATCATTTACTCACTCTCCTTTATGAGGTGTCAGTCAATCTATCTCCACTTTACAGATGAGGAAACTGAGGCATAAAAAGTTTATATTACTAGTCCCAAATCATGTAACTGGTAAGTGGCAAATATAGAATGTGAACTAAAACCTCTCTAATGCCAAACCTGGTGTTCTTTCTATCATACCACACAGCCTCTCTTCTGAAACACAGTCCTTTGTGAAACTGTGTGGGAGGGGGAGCTTAAAAAGGGAAGAGACTCCTCAGAGAAATAAGGAACCTGCACCCTCCTTCTCCACCTCCAGTTCTCAGCTGATGTTTTGTGACATTGAAATTGGGGCAATACCAGCTAGAAACATTTATTGATTTCAAAGCCAAGAACACTCTAAGTGCAGTACTAAGGCAATTCCATCCTAGAATTGAAGTTTCTGGTGGCAGAAAAAAAAGTTAAAGCAAATCTCAAGGTGACAGCAATTATAGTATTTAGAGTTTAAGTCCTTTTTGGAAGAAGGCTGGAAAGTAATGGAGCAATGAATGAACCATTAATGTTAAGTTCAAAACCAAACAAAGTCAATTCATGACCTAGAACAAAACTTCAAAGAAGTTCCAGAAAATCAATTAGCTGTTTGTTATTACACAGAGCAGTAAACATCATGTTGTGAGTATTTCAGAGACAATTAAAAGTATCAGGAGCATAAACATCTCCAAGCTCAACCAGGCCAAGAATTAGCATACTTTTCTGCAAAGGGGCAGATAGTAAATATTTTAGGCTTTCAAGCTATATCATCTCCATAACTACTCAACCCTCCAGTTGGAGTGCAAAAGCAACTGCAGCAATATGTAGCAAGTGAACGTGGCTGTGTTTCAATAAAACTTTATACACAAAAACAGGTGGTGGGCCAGATTCCACCCATGAGCTGTGTATAGTTTGCTGACCGCTGGTCCAGAACAATGTGATTCTGTGACAAATGAAGTAACAAAGACATGGACACACAAAATGACTGTCACAGCCAGTTATGAAACAGAAAAAAGAGAAAATGATTCAACATTCATTCAGTAAAGCTTTAGCAAGCATGTATTAGATCGAGGCTATTCTAAACACAAGAGAGGCAATGGCAAAAGAAAGGAAAAAAAAAAGAAAGAAAAGAGGTGTTTTGGGTGAGATTCCTGAGACCTCAAATTCCAGCAAGGGCAGCAGACAGTAAAACAAACAAATAGATAAATAGATAGATAAATGAATGAGGGGGCCAGGTACATTGGCTCACACCTGTAATCTCAGCACTTTGAAAGGCTAAGGCAGGCAGATCTCTTGAGTCCAAGAGTTCGAGACCAGTCTGGGCAACATGGCAAAACTCCATGTATACAAAAAATACAAAAATTAGTCTGGCATGGTGGCACATGCCTATAGTCCCAGCTATTTGGGATGCTTAGGCAGGAGGATAATTTGAGCCTGGGATACAGAGGTTGCAGTGAGCTGAAAGCGTGCCATTGCACTCCAGCTTGGGTGACAAAGCAAGATCCTGTCTCAAAACACATAAATAAATAAAATAAGTAAATGAATAAGATACTGTCAGGCAGCAATAGTGTTATAAGGAAAACAGGAAATGTGGCAGGAGGCAGTTTTGGGCATGGGGGTGGGTGAAAGAGTAGCAATTAAATTGGTTGTCAAGGAAGAATGGAGCCTAAACACAAATGACAAAAACTTGCCATCCATGGAGAGACCACATCTAGTAAGCACATGACATGTGCACTCAAGCTTCACAGGCTGTTTGTTGCAGATATGGAAACTGAAGCTGCAAGAGCTGAAGGATTGGTGTGGTCCTGGAGGATCCCTGTGGTGTGGTCCTGGAGGATCCCTGTGGTGTGGTCCGGGAGGATCCCTGTGGTGTGGTCCGGGAGGATCCCTGTGGTGTGGTCCTGGAGGATCCCTGTGGTGTGGTCCGGGAGGATCCCTGTGGTGTGGTCCTGGAGGATCCCTGTGGTGTGGCATGGTCCGGAAGATTCCCAAGTCAGTTCTCTCTGGCTCCAAAGCTTAGACTCTTTCTTTCACACCCGCACATCTCATCATTTCACAGAAGGATGACTCAGAAATTCCCTCAGAAACGTAAAACCCCATCTCAGTCTAAAGTGTTTGGTTTGGGGCTGGAACACATACTAAAATGCAGATCAAATTTTGACTACATATTACAGCATCAAAAACTGCTTTGATGACCGGATGCTTGAAATTATTACACTTTGCACTTTAAAAAATGAACTAGTCTTTTTCTTAAAATATTTCATATTTTATTTCTAAAGAAGATAAAAGAGAAGGTTTCAGCCTGCTACTTTCAAGCATCTCATCTGCAAACAAAACCTTCATGCATAATACTTATTCCCGATAAATGAAAAACCAAAATGAAATTCACTTTTTCTTTTTTAATATTGGTTTTGAAGTACTAGAGACACCTTGAAATGCTATATCAGAATTTTGAGTAGCTACATGCAGCTTGCTGATATGATCAAGGTGATTGCGAGGCAAACAATTCTTACTGTCTTTTTATTTCGACATGAGCGTTCCTTATACATCCTCTCTTCAACCAGTAATCCATTAGGAGTAGAAATTAAACCAAATATGACTAATCATAGGAACAGTTCCACCCACTGGGGGGAGTTCACACCCACCAGAGTGTGGAGTGGTGTTTAGCTGAAGGACAGACCCCTACATATGCTCACTCCATATGCACCCGGAGCACCCCAACTGTTTCTTTTAGAGGGAAGAGAGTATTTAAATAAGCATTCTGTTCATGGACTGTCATGAGCTAAGAGACAGGGACTTTAAATGTCTTTAATTAGAAGGCCCAGCCCCATTGCTCAGGCCCAGGCCCAGCTGGCCGTGAATGAGGCTTAGAGGATGAAAAATGTAAGGAGGCACCACTCTCAAGGCTGACCCCGCACTGGAGCAATTCTGAGAGTGGGTGCTGCCTTCAATATAGGAGTTAAAAAGAAATTATTTAGGCAGATAGTGAGGGTAAGGAAGTCCTCACTAAGGTTTTCCTTTTAATGAAAAGCAGCCCCAAAATCATTTTATTCCCTAACAAAGAGCAGCCTGTAAAATCGAGCTGCAGACATAGAAAGGGAAGCTGGAAGCTTGCATGGGTGAATGCCAGCAGTGGTGCCAGTAGGAAAATGCTACCTGGGACTAGGCATGATCAAAATGGCAGCTCCATCTTCCCTTCTCTTTGCCAGTCACATGTGCAGTAAGGAGCAAGGAAGATGGCCTGGCCAAGTGGAGCTCATTTGCACAATAAGATTAGGGTGGGGCTATCAGCCTTCCTCCCCCCACCCCCCCTACCCTGTGCTACGTAAATGTCACACCTTGTCAAACCAATCTGTGGGCCCTATGTAAATCAGATACCACCTCCTCAAGCCTGCCTATAAAATCTGCTTTGGTCTGCCGCAGGTCAGCTTTTCCCTTTCAGATGCCCAGATGCCCCCTCTCTCCTTTCTTCTGCCTATTAAACTTTCTGCTCCTTAATCCATCCACGTGTGTCCGTGTCCTTAATCTTCTTGGTGCCAAATGATGAACCCCAGGTATTTACCCCAGACAACAATGCTGCCTCACTTATGTTTCATATCCTGCTCACCTCCCCTAGGGCCTTGGTCTGTCCCCCTACACCTCCCTACACTACCCCCCACCCCCAACACACACACAAACTGCAACTCAACATTTCCATAAGTCACTGGTTAGAAATAAAACAGCTGCTTCCTCCTAAAACCTCCCAAACTAGAGCTGCATTGAACTTGTTGGGCCTGCGTTGGGGGTTTGCGCACTGGGTGCTGGTACCCTTGGCTTATGTTGGCTTATGTTAGTCACCACCATCTGTGTCTCTCTGATGTTGGGTCTGACTGTATCCTTATGATACCTTGGGTGTTAACAAAAAAGTTTTCTTTTTTTTTTTTTCATGAAATTCTTTTTTTTTTTTCCTTGCAGAAAGAAAAGGACTTTAGGAGGAAAACTCAAAACAACAGACGTTACTAATGGCTAAGACTCCCCCACAACTGAAACCAGTTTTTTTAAATGATGGCTCTCTTGAGCCAGTAGGGATTTCCAGAGGCCCCCAGGTTCAGCCTCCCGCCTCCAGCCAATTGTAGCTCAGCAGCTGCATCTCAGGCTGGACAGCAGGAAGCTGGGCATGTCAAGCTCAGGGAAGCTGCTGCTTCCTCCTTGTAGTATGCTGGGAAGTCTGTGTCACTTCAGAATGCAGGAAATAACATCTACTTTATACATTTGACAGGGTGTTAGGAAGACCTGAATAAAGTAATTTACATGGTACTATAAACTATATTGAGAGCTATAAAATGAAAGAAGTTAACTTAAAATGTCTAGGAGTAGGTGGGCACAGTGGCTCATGCCTGTAATCCCAGCACTTTGGGAGGCTGAAGCAGGCGGATCACTTGAGGTCAGGTATTCGAGACCAGCCTGGTCAACATGGCAAAACCCCATCTCTACTAAAAAAAAAAAATACAAAAATTTAGCTCGGCATGGTGGCACGCACCTATAATTTCAGCTTCTCGGGAGGATGAGGTGGGAAGATCACTTGAGCCTGAGAGGTAGGGGTTGCAGTGAGCTGAGATAGCACCACTGCACTCCAACCTTGGTGACAGAGTAAGACTCTGTCTCAAAGAAAAAAGTAATAAAATAATAAAATCTCTCTAAGAATAAACTTTATATCCCTTCATTACTATCTCAGCATATAGTCAACTGTGTAGAGAAAGTTTCTCCCTACTTCTTGTAATTAGCTTCTCGTACTGCATATCTTATTTATCCTCTGAAGGTAGATAAAACCATATTTGAATCCAAACTCCACCATTCTCAGCTGTGTGACTTTAGGCAAGTCGTCTAACCTCCCTAAGCACCCTATTTCCTCTGCAGAATGAGAATGCAATGTCTACTTCAAAGGACTGTTATGAGGGTTGAGTGAAACAGTGTAGATTATGTACACGGAACACCAGCATTGCTCATAAACAGTCCTACTGCCAAAGCAAAATATCAGTTACTCAAGATCCATTTCATCCTCTTGTTCTTCTCCAGTCTCCACTCCTGTTGCCTCTAGCTCTTCCCAATTCTCCAATCCCTGATTTTTAAACTAGTGATTCTTGAGTTCTTTAGGGTTCTCAATGTTATCAAGAATCAGATGAAAATTTCAGACCCTCTCCACTGAAAAGTTCAATGGAAAACTTTTGCATACAATTTCAGGAGACTCAGGAACCTTCTGAAGCCCATCCATGTACCCCTTCCCTAGTGAGGCCATGGACCCCAGTTAGAAACCTCAGTTTTGAGAATTCCCCTAAGACCCCCCACCCCCCTCAAGGGCAGCATCCCAGAAACAGCCCTCCCTGCAGTTTCTGGTTCCTGCAGGTCTCCTACCCTGAGGTGGCTTTGGATGCAAATTATCAGCAGGCCCAGGCATCTCGGAGGAGCCTGGGGTTTAGGAAGAAAGAATCAAGCTGAGAAGTGCACCTCAGCACAGCCTGATCCTGGCAGAACAAAGGCCCAATTACCAACTTCAGACTTTCAAAATGTCAGGTCTGGTTTATTGGAAATCTTTCTCAGCTAAAAGGCATTAACAGCACCAAGAGGAGAAGTTGAGACAGAGACAGGAGCTACCGTGGCTGGCAGAGAGAAGGTATCCTGGAGCTTACAACTGATGCAAGACAGGTGAGCCCCAAAGTAGGGCTTGGTCTGCTAGGGTTCTTGGCTTCCCCCAGGAAAGAACTCAAGGGCAAGCCCATAGTAAGGTAGAAGAAAACAGCTTTATTGAAGCGGCAGTGTTGCAGCTTCAGTGGTGTTACCACCCCATGCAGGGCTACCCCACAGGCAGTGTGCTGAGGGTAGGAACTCAGGGCAGTTTTGCAGTCATATTTATACCCATTTTTAATTACATGTAGATTAGAGGGTGATTTATGCATACATTTCTAGGGAAAAGGTAGGAACTCCTGGGTCATCAGGTCATTGCCATCGAAAAAGGCAGTAACTCCTGGGTGTTGCCATGGCAGTGGTAAACTGACACAGCACACTGGTGGGTGTGTCTTATGGAAAGCTGCTTCCACCCTGTCCTTGTTTTAGCTAGTCCTCAACTTGGTCCAGTGTCCAGTGTTTGAGCCCTGCCTCCAGAATTGAGTCCTGTCTCCTACCTCATAATGACAGGTCCCTTGAGAGTATTGCAAAGACCCCAATGGACAGATCTAGGAATTCTTTCAAAAACCTATGCTCCCCCTGATGGAAAAAGACCTTTATGGTAAAATATCCATCTCTTCTGCACACAAGAGGCTGCTGAGAGCAGGCTATCACTATCTCCAGCTGTGACCATAGAGAATCCTATTCATTCGGGGATCCTCAGTTAGCCATATTGTGAGTTCAGAAAGAGGTTCAGATGAAAGGTCCCCTAGAACCACCCAGGAGAGGTAATGGAAGTCAGACGGATGCCTGGGTTGGCATTCTACTCTTCTGGAGCTTATTTAACTTTTCTGAGCCCAAGTTTCCTCATTTAGGAAAGATGGGTAATTCCCATATCCTGCGGTTGAGTTGAACATTAAAGGAGGTGATATACGTAAAGAGCCTGGCATATAGTAAGCACTCAGTGAATGACAGCTGCCATTATTATGGTTGTTAATGTTACTTATGGGCAAAGGGGATTGCAAAAATATTCCCATTTCACTAAACATGTGTTAAAAGCCTACCTTGTATAGTGGTAATAGGCAATATGCACACGGGATCAAAGGGAGAAGGGACCACATTCAGACAATTACATTCTTTATTTACCATCAATTGTTGACATGCTATTTGTTCTTGCAGGCCTCTAAGGTCCTCCCTATTGCAGAGAACATTTAATGTGCTTACCCTGTGGTTGAGAGATTACATCTACTTTGGGGCCAGATGAGAAATTCTATAGTTAGACTTTTTGTTCATTCAGACTGGCCTTTGCCCTGGTTAATTCTAATTAGTAAGACTTTGCTATAAGGAAGGAAAATTGAATTTTGACTGAACCAAAAAAAAAAAAAAATTGACTGAACACCTGTGATCTAGAAGTTTTCAGATATTTTATTTAAGTTTTGCAACCCGGCTAGGAAGGTATTAATACCTTCATTCATAAAATGAGAGATTTCATCTTAAGCGAGATCTAGAGAATACTCTTTTTGTTTGAGATCACAAATAGACCTCTGGGATTTAAACATAAACCACTAGGACACTCTGTTCAGTAAAATGCCTTTGCCTGTTTTCCTCAGAAAGGCCACTTCAGCCTCCAGTAATAGCTGGAGAGAGCTCAGGCCATTTCAGAGCCACTGTGTGAGGAGGCTGAGGGGGACGTGAGAGCAGAAGACATTTCTCCACCTCAGTGGTCCTGTTAGAGAGAAATTGTATTGGACGCTTTTTTTAAATGGCAGGGAAGACTTTATTCAAGACTATTACAATAAGGGTCAAGAACACTGCAATAGCAGAGAGAAGCTGAATCAACTCCAAATGCAACAGGAACCACTGAAGATTTCTAGCCAATAGGCAGGGTGAGAGAGAGCGTGGAAAATCACTAAGAGAAATTCTGTCATGTATCAAGGGTAGAGGGGGAGGAGAAACTTGATTGGCCACAAGGAGGCAGGGATTCTCAGTAAGCTGACTTAGCAGGATTCTTGCTAAAACTGGCATCGACAGGCCAAAAACAGGGGCTAAGGATGAAGCCTAGACAAAAAGCAGGCTCAGGGAGCCTGACTCAAGTTTGGTCAAGGAGGGAGTTGTTGTCATCCTTCCAATGTGCTAAACTGCAAAAATGGCCACACGTCTCCACTCCTCCCCGTACCCATGCCTTTTGTAAGATGATGCAAGCAATTCCTGTTAAGAGGGGGAAATCTCTCCGCACCCTTTGACTCTGGGCTGGTGTTACGACTTGCTGTAGCCAGTAGATAATGGAGAGAGCAGCACAGTGTCAGTTCTGAACCTAGATCTCAAGCAAGCCTGCTTTTCCCCACACTTGTTCTCTCTTTCCCTCCCTCCCACTCTCTCAGCAGCAATCAGAGGAACCGCCTAGCAGATCCCAGCCCCAAGTACTAACCTATAGAATCATGAGCTAGATAAATAGCTGTTGTTTTAAGCCTCTAAATTTGGGGGCTGTTTGTATGAGGCAATAGATAACTAACATATTCTCAAATGTGTCCATGAATTGAAATCATTTGACAAGCCTTAAAAAATATATTGATGGCTGGGCGCGGTGGCTCATGCCTGTAATCCCAGCACTTTGGGAGGCCAAGACGGGCGGATCACGAGGTCAGGAGTTCAAGACCAGCCTGACCAACATGGTGAAACCCCATCTCTACTAAAAATACAAAAATTAGCTGGGTGTGGTGGCACACACCTGTAATCCCAGCTACTCAGGAAGCTGAAGAGGAGAATTGCCTAAACCTGGGAGGCAGAGGTTGCAGTGAGCCAAGATTGTGCCACTGCACTCCAGCCTGGGCAACGGAGTGAGACTTCATCTCATAAAAAAAAAAAGTTCCCCTAGGTGATCTCAATGTGTATCCAAGGTTAAGCATCACTGCCTTAGCTCCTCTGGCCTGGGCCATCCTGAAGCAAACCAGTTGGACTCTCCAGCCATGCAGAGGATTTGCAGGAAGTACACAGGTCAGTTACAACATGAGCTATTATCAGATGCAACGGCCCAGGGATCAAAGTCAGTGTTTCTCAAATTTTAATGTGCATCCTGATCACCTGAAGCTCTTGTTAAAATTAAGATTCTGACTCAGTCAATCTGGGGTAGGGCCCGAGATCTTGCATTTGTAACACAATCTCAGGGGATGCTGAGGCTGGGGTCTGTGGGCTCTACTTCAGCTGGTCTATGGGATCTTCCTTACACTCACTCGTTTCAAACATCCTTTGCAGACTCAGCAGCTGCCTCTTAGCTAAACTTTCTCAGATGTACTGTTGTAGTCTAGAGGAGAATAATCTCCAGAATGTTCCCTAGACTTGGGGTGGGCTGCTCAGCAGCCTCTCTGAGGGGCACATAGACAGGGCCTGGGGATCTTCTTGGCTATGTTATAGTTCCATGGAATTGATTCTAGGATAGGGGCCTCTGACAAATCTAAAGAAGAGCACTGTATTGGTTTGCAAGGGCTGCCATAATGAAATACCACAGACTGAGTGGCATCAACAACAGAAAGTTATTTTCTCACAGTTGAGAAGGCTAGAAGGGCAAGGTCAAAGTCCCAGCAGAGTTGATTTCTCCTGAGGCCTTCTCTTTGGCTTGCAGGTGACTGAATTCTCACTGCCCTCACATGGTCACCCTTCCATGTGTGTCTGTGTCCTAATCTCCTCTGCTTACAAGGCCACCAGCTGTATTTGATTAGTGCCCACAATAGTGACCTCATTTTAACTTAATGACCTCTTTAAAGACCACATCTCCAACCAAATACACGTTCTATGGCATCAAGGGTTAGGATTTCAACATATGAACTTTGAGGAGACACAATTTAACCCAGAACAGGTATTCACTTCTCATTCTTCCCTTGTGGAACCAGCAGCAGGACCAACCTTACCAGTCCAGTCCTGCCTGGCAAAGCTATGGGCCGGAGGCAGCTTGCAGAACTGTGAAGCACTTTCAAAGGCAGAAAGACCAGCACAGTAAAGTCACATTTGAAAATGAAGAATAGGCTAGTGTGGCCAGAATGTATACAGAACACCTAAAGAAAAATAATATTTTCTCTCCAAAGCAACCATACCATAGCCTGAATCCATAGTGTTCTAGGCAGACTGAAAGCCTGGAAAAAAAATTGATTTGGACTGAGGAAATGGTCAAGAAATACTCATAAAACACCCAAGAGCACACCAGGGAGCCACAGAATTATTGGGAACAGGACTCTTGGGATCAAAATGCTGCCAAAACTTAAGGAGAAAAGCTGGGAAATTCTCTGAGTGCCAATGCAGCACCTTTGTGCTTTGTCATCCTACCTTCTTACTGACCTAGTTAACCTCCTCTCCTCATTCGAAACATGAAGTTAAATCCACTGCCTCAAAGGGTTACTATGACTATTAAATCACAAAACGTATGCAATGGAACTGGACTTATCAATGCGCAAATGTGTCATTCCTAGCCTCTTCCAACTTTCTCCACCTTCCTAAACCTCATCACACCCTGTCTGAAGAATTTTGCTCAGCTTTTCCTCACCCCTGGTCTTTCAGGAGCATTCTGTCTCTGCCCCATTGTCTGGCTTTTTGTGGTACAAATTAGGAAGGATGAAAGGAGAGAGAGAAGCAGGACAGAGGGAGAAGGCAGAAAGACAGGATTCTTGCCTATTTTTTTTTTTTTTTTTTTTTTTTTTTTGAGATGAAGGTTTAGTTTCTGTTGTCCAGGCTGGAATGCAATGGCGCAGTCTCAGCTCACTGCAACCTCCACCTCCTGGGTTAAAGCGATTCTCCTGCCTCAGCCTCCCAAGTAGCTGGGATTACAGGTGCCTGCCAGTATACCTGGCTAATTTTTGTATTTTTAGTAGAGACAAGGTTTTACCATGTTGGCCAGGCTGGTCTCAAACTCCTGACCTCATGTGATCTGCCCACCTCAGCCTCCCAAAGTGCTGGGATTACAAGCATGAGCCACTGTGCCTGGCCAAAATATGTTAAGAGAAAATTCTGAAGCTACCAGCAGTGGGGTTCAAACCCACATGGACACATGTCCATTGAATCTTAAGTCTAACGCCTTTAACTACTTGGCCACCCTGGTACAGGTGGTTCTTGCCTATTGAGTCCAAACAGCCCTTTAGTAGGGACAGCCACATAATCGGCAAGCAGAGGAGAAACTAAAGGTGATGCCAAGGCTTTAAGTCTGTCCACCTGGCAAAGAAGATCTCAGAGACAGGAGACGCAAGGGAGAAAATAAAACAGCAGCAAAATCACTAAAGCTAAATGCCAGGGAGCATTGTGCAGTAACTGCCAAGTAAGAGGTTCTGAAGTAGGCTGCAGAGTGTGGAAGACCAAAGAAGGAAAGGCAACATTGAGAGATCGACTGCGAGGCTGAACTACAATCATTTTAATGTTCTTTGAGAGATGACAATGAAGACTGGAATTCCTGCTTAATTACTTGTGGCTGTTAGGATTTGTTTCTTAAAACATGACTCAGTGCAGAGGCTGGTATGCATGAGATCCTGGGTTTTGTTGGAGAGAGATGTATTATCTCTATATCTAATCTCCCTTTGCAGCGTTTCTTCTTTCGCACTTAGTAGCTACTTAATAAATGGTAGATTACCATTGCTATTATTACTATTATTGGCCACTAGACTTATGCTCTGGGACCCAGATTCACATTCTTCTCAGACATAACTTGATGTTTTGGAAATCCTCCCTTCTACCATCTCCCGAAAGACTCACCTACAGACAGTTAGTTTAGAATGACTGGAAGAAAAACTGGTTTGACTGTGTTAAAGCAAAACAGGCAGGAAGCCATTAGCATGGGGTTGTTTCTGTGCCCAGAACCTTCTTACAAGCAAACTAAAACTTAACTTAGAGGCCTTCCTTATAACTGAGTAATTTTGAATTGAGCTTCAGCCAATCACAGACAGCCAACCGATTGGTTATATAACTAGGGATCTTCCACTGGACCATACCCAAGTAAGGCAAATGCTGCTGTAACCATTCAACTCATTTCTTTACTTTATTTCCACATTCAGCTTATAAAAGCTCACTGCCATGACTGAAGCAGAGTTCTTTGACCTTCGTCCAGTTTTAAATGCTGCCTGATTCATGAATCCTTTAATGCTCAAATAAGTTGTTAAATTTATTTTGTCTAAAGTTTTTATTTTAACAGCTGGTTACCATTTGTCTCCACCTCCTGAAGAAACCGAACAACAGGTTCTATTCCAGAGACTTTAGACTCCAAGACAAAGCTCTCTCTACCCTAGCCACTCTAAGACATAGACTCCTGGGCACAGTAGAGTCATTGAAGAATCTTCAAACTTTGCCTGTGGACTGAAAAAATGTGTTAGCCAATGTACAAGCTGTGTTTGAAATGTATGTACTGCTACTAGAATCATAGTACTTTCTGTCGTTTTCTGTCTTCTTAATACATACTTTTATACAACTGCCTTGTGTTAAGAAGAGACTCAAAATATTCTTTATGTAAAAACGGTTCTTATAAATAAACAGAAAAAAAAATGCTGGCAATCTTTGATCTAGAGAATCTTCTCTAGGCTGTGGAATTCTCCAGCCCTCACGTGGCAAATAGCAATTGAGTTTGTACTTTGAGTTGTTTAATAACAGCACCTTGAACCTAAGTGATACAGTATAATAATGATAGCCTGAGGGAAGAAAGCAGTCTCTGATTGATCACTACCTCACAGCCACCTCTGGGCACTCCCACAGGGCTGGCTTCATTCTAGGTCCAGCTTTACCAGTTGTTCGGTGTAGCCTTACACAATTCATCTCTCCACTGAGGGTCTCAGTGTCCCCAACTGAACAATGAGAGGGTGTGGTTACATGGCCTCAGAGTTAAGCTAGTAAGCATGGGCAGGGCTTGGGAGGACAGTGGCATTTTTCTGGCCTCCAGCTTACAAGGAAAGCACTCTGAATGAAAAGTGTGGACAAATGCAAGACAGTGGCCCAGCTTTGACCTGAGGCTATGCACTGAGGGGGCCAGTAAGGGAGCAGACAGTGGAACAAGGAGGACTTCCTGGGAGAAATGTCTAGACCGTAGAGCAATTGTTTACCTAGAAGCATAAGAGAACACATGCTGCGCCAGACTCCTAGACAGGCTTGGATTACATAGGAGGCACACAAGGTTTTCAAGTTTCACCCCAAAAGCTGCATTATGAAGGACTCCTTTTGCTTTTTCCATTATGCAAATCATCTTGGTTTCTATTGATTGCATCTGCATGTGAAGAGGGACACTGGGTTTGTAACTAATGTATTTGCATGTGCATTTTAATTAATCTACTTGCAGGAGGGAGGTGATTAGAGGGGCAGATATGGAAATATTGCTGTCTGTGGCTAATAGAATTTGGCACCTCCAGAGTGCTGTCTGATGAGTGGGATTATTGCAGGCAGGTGGGAGCTGGAGCATGCCCTTCCTGACATGCCCATAGAGAATTCACACTGTGGCCACCATGCACTGTCTCGCCAGCCTGAGGAAGGCAGAGAACTGCAGAGAGCAGGTGAGTTCTTGGATAGACAGATTCCAGTTGTTTACCCAGATCCACATGAAGAACAGGTATTTTCTCCTTACATCACTATGTTTTTACTTTCATGAGTCTTGGCAGAAGCCATCAGAAAGCTACCACATTATCTCTCTGTGTTGGCAATGCAACTCCCAGACTTGTCTAGTCAGAAGAAAGCCTCACAGCTGTTTAACTATCTTCTTTGCTCTTTGAAGCTAGCATTAATATTATGCCTAATTTGCATCCAACATTTAAATGTACTCATTAAGCTCTAAAAGCCACAGCACCTCTTGACAGCCCATTCTCTGATGAAGACTGCAGTCTTGTCAGAGGAATATAGAATATTCCTGATATTTCTAGAATATAACTTCCCAAAACACATTTTACCCAAATACAAGGTTTTTATATACAAAAAGACCAAGTGACTGCTCTCCTGACTGTCCCCAGGGAGCTACTGGGAAAGGGCACAGTGGCAGGGGAACCCTAAAGGCTGCCCTAATTAACTGTCGTGGAAAAAGAGGCAGAGTTTTGAAATGTCTTTGTCTGTTTGTTGTTGTTGTTCTTGTTGTTTTATCATTTACTGAAGATTCACATGCAGAAAGAAATGAGTGGGACTGACTGCCAGCTTGAAACCAGGAACTAAGCCTTAGTTCTCACATCAATCGCGTGAGTTCCCTTTTGCCTATGGGGACAACTTAAGATTCCCCACATATGTACTTTTCCAGTTATTGCTTTGGGCTCAACAGGGGAGTTAGACCTTGTGCTCCAGGTAAACAATCTCTAAAAGATGGCTAAGATACATTTGGTACACCTGGTATGATAGTAAACAAGGCAAAACATATCTTTGGAAAGAGATTCAATTCTACATATTTAAAACACAGGGAAGTCTTAGATACAAAGTAAAGAATACAACTGAAAGGAAATTCATAAATAGATAAGAGACAGACAAATTTGAAGAGAAAGAGGGTCCCAGTATTTGTTCAGAAGAACAAAGAGGGAGTTTGACATTGGGAGAATAAAACATCATAAATATTTGTTACTTGAGTTATTGACTTTTAGAATATGTAACACAAAATTCTGTTGGCTGAGGAAGAGGCTGGTTTCTCTCACCATTGCCCAAAGTAGAGCTTCACTCTAGCTCAGAGTCATCAGCTTATGCATCAAGACATCCCCCAGAAGGTGGTAGGGTGGTCCTGCCTGGAGAAACTCAGGGTTCTCTACTAGGACTTTGAATTCTAGATGGAAGGTTAGAGAGCCCTGCACAGGGAAGGCTGCTGAGAGATCAAATCCTAGCTGGAGAATCCAGGGTTCTATCCTTGGTCTTTATCTCTAATCAACACACACTGAATCGCATGGGCATCTCCTTCATTCCCCCAGCTTGACATCCCATTTCTATGCTATGTC
The DNA here is from genome assembly GCA_036589455.1 of Ateles fusciceps. Lineage (NCBI taxonomy): Eukaryota > Metazoa > Chordata > Mammalia > Primates > Atelidae > Ateles > Ateles fusciceps. Next base: position 1,529,322 of record JAZHEH010000579.1, on the reverse strand, counting down.
TCCAAATGTATGCCCCTAGCCCAGCTCATTCTTCTGAGCTCCAGACTCAAGGGCTTCAGTGCTTATACCAAAGGAGGCTAAGGCAAAGCAGGGTGATTTCAGACAAGAGCAGAGGTGCCAAAGTAGAAAAACCCAGGGCATGTTTGCAGGAGGGTGAGTGCCTGCTGTGGCTAAAATCGAGGTCACACAGAGGAAAATGGTAGGAAACATGGGAACGACAGGGTCACAGCACACAAGGCCTTCTTTAGGGGGCCATTGGGAAACACAGCTGCTTCTGGATAAGTGTTACAATCAGAGCTATATTTTATGCCAATTAACCTGGCAGCAACCTGTAATATGGGTTAGAAGGAACTGAGGAAAGGGGTCAAGAGACTGCATCAGAGGCCAGAAGCAGGATGATGGCAGAGGTGGGGAAGAGGAGGTTGGATGTGAGAAACACTTTGTTCCATTCCTCAGAGACTCCCAGCTCCCCCCTTCCTCAAGGCATGAGCACCGTTTCCTCTGCTGAAGCCACCCACCCAGGCTGCCTGCTGCCTCACATATTCTTGTCCTCATGGTCTCTGTCATGACCTCCCCAGGCTAGTCCAGGCCGCAGCTTCACACTCTCCTTCACCGCACTTCCCGCCGATGCATTGGCCATTGATGTGTGACACTGGGAGTGTGACTATCTCTCTGGCTACGCTGGCTTGCTCTCCACTCCACTGCTCTGCTCCCAGCAGCTCCCAGCATGGCCCAGCAAGGCAGGCAGAGCTCCCACGCCATCTCCAACAGCTCCACTGCCCTCTCTCCTTGCTATTTTCAAAGGCAAATGGTCAGGAGGTTCATTAGATGCCTACACTCAGTTGGAGAGGTAGTGACCTGTCCAGTAATATGAGGACACGGTGGACAGATTAAAAATCGGGAGCTTGTGTGTGTGCCACCTGCCCTCACTGTCATCTGTCTCCTCATTGTCTCTCGGGAAGCTCATCACTTCCTGAGCCACGATCTGCCACAATCCTCAGCAGGCTTTCAGAAGTATTTATCATGCTTCCAAAGTGATTGACTTCTGATGAGAGGTTCAGGAGCTCAGGAAAATGCTCCTGGCTTACAGTGTATTGTGAGTAAAAGAAAAGAAATAACAGGTACTCTTCAAGTGTGGGAGCTGGAAAAGATTCTAATTAAATGTCAGGGCTGGAGTTTAACCCACTTGAATTTGGTGTTTCTATTCTGGAGTCGTTGAGTTTCGCATTCCTAAACCTGGGCTCTGAAGCACCCAATCACAGATATCAAAATCACCTTTGTCATGTCCAGAGGAGAGAAAAAAAGAGATCAGAGATGAATGGCTCATTTGTTGGGGTGGTATTGAAACAGGACATGTTTTGAATTCCATCTTGGAGGCAGATGGCTCTGAAGCAGAGACCACCATGGCTGAAGCAGGGGCTGGGGACACATCTGTCCCCTGGCATCACATACTCAGGAGAGCTGGCCTTACCTGGCCTCAGCACCCACCAGGACCCAGCTCTTGTAGTGTCCCATTCCCATACCTGTCCCAGAGACAAAGCCTAATCGAGAGCCCCATGGAGAGAGCAGGTGCCATACCAGAGTTTTACCAATGTGTTCTGGCTGGAAAGGCTGGCAAATGGGCGGCTCCGGGCCCGCACCCAAGTGGAGCCACAAGTCCTAGCCTCTTAGATGCCACAGTCACTGGCATGGGCCTCTGGGGTCCTGCTCTTCTGCTACGTGTCCCCAGGACCCCTCATTACCTCTACCTTTATGAGGAAAGAAGGAGGAGGTCCATTTACTGCCCCACCAAGCCAATCATATTCTCTGGAAGAGCAGGGCTTGCAATCATAATGATAATCCCCATCCACATGTGTTCCCTGCCAAGCAGTTTTCAAAGTGCTGCTTTTCCAAGCATTAGAAAGAATAAGTTCCTCCTAATGCTCACTCCAACCTTATGAGTACAAATCTATATCCCTGTTGTGCAGGTAAGGAAACAGAGGCCCACAGGTGACCTGACTTGCCTAAGTTCAGACCACAAAAACTGGCATAGAAGGACTTCTCCTCCAGTGCTCTCTTTCCACCAAGCCTCCAGAGCTGTACCACAGATTGGGGAACCCAGATTCTCCCTGCAGGTGGAAAAACCAGCTGTGCACACTGGGCTTAACACCAAGAACTGCTCACCAGATGTGCAAATTCCTCTTCCTCATCAGGGGGCTTAGAAACCAAGTTGAGGGACATAAAGAAACCCAGGCAATGAGGTCTTAAAAAGTAAATCCTTATCCTAACTATCTTTCTGTTTTTTTCCTTTTGCCATCCACAGGTGCAAGAGGAGGGGCAGGGATGAGGGGAGGAGGGAGGAGGACAAGAATGAATGAAAGGCAAACAAATTCTCCCACTCCAGGCAGCAGCATAAACCACTTATTATTAACAGAGGCCCCAAGAGAATCTTGTTTTTAATATGATTTGGATTAAGCAGAGAGAAGGAACACGGGCTCCCACACACACCTTGGCATGATTAAATCAGCTACAAAGGCTGCTAGGCTCCCTTCCCCACACTGGGGCTGGAAATAAGTCCAGCCTCTAGACAAGGGATTTGGAGTCCAGGCCATCTCTCTGCCCCAAGGAAGCCCAGCACATACACACCTGGCCAGGGACAGGTAATACCACCCTCCAAGTAGGCCATCAATCACCTGTCATCTCACTACCCAGGGATTCTCCCTCAAAATTGGTTTTCTGTGTTCTCTGAAGACAATGGAGAGCACTGACCCAGAAATCAGCAAGCTTGTAATCAGGTCCTAGCTCTGTCACTCCACTAACTGGGTGACATGATGTTCCTTCTATCTGAAAAGCTGGCCCACAAGGGCACTAAAGTCCCACTCAATGCTGGCATTTTATGAGATAAAAATTATGCTTTTTCAGTCACGGGCCCAGGACTCTGGGGTCCTGCTATGCAATGTTATATTCCCACCCTCCCACCCCAGGGACCCACAGAGTGTCCAGCACTGAAAGATATCTTTAAAATGTTATTAAAGTAATAAAGAAAGGAACTTCCCCTTTATCCTATAACCTCAGCAGAAGATTTTTGTGTCTAACTGAGCTCTATCGCATTTCTTCTTTGGAGTTCTCTGTGAATGTGGAAGATCCTGGCTATTAAACTGTCCAGTCCTGGGGGAGGGACATACCAGGTTAGAAAAAGGGTAAATATAAAGCTTGCATTTATATATATTCAGAGGGTAGTGCTTAAAATACTTAATAACTGCTATGGCACCAATAAATCAGGACAGATGCCTGCTCTGGCATCCAGTACTGCCTCACCAGGGAGCTGTGAGTGCATGGAACAGCAGGCATACATTTATACATGCTGGGTGCTCAGTCTTTGGGCTATGGTGAAGGGTCTTCTTAGAATACATTGCTGTCAAGCTGGCAAACCCCTAGAAAATAGGTTTCAATGTTGTCATTGTCCAGAGATATCACTGTGTCTCTCACTGTACTTGATTGTATTATTGTTCATCAAAGTTCATTCTCTTAAACCCCAACCCCCTGGGAAGAGGTGCCTCCCACACATCAGATATTGGGTTTGACCATGCTACCCTCTTTGGCCAATGGAATGTGAGTAGATATGAAATACAGACCCAAAGCTTCTAGAAGGGCTGTATGTTTAGGACAACCCCCTCAACAGTCTGCTTTCTACCATTAAAAAAATTTCTTCAGCATAGTCCTGGAATGAGAACATACATAAAGCAAGTGTAAACTTGACTCTCAGCCCAAAACCAAATATAGCCAGGCCCAGCAGAATGACAGCTGACTTGCAGAGGATAAGTCAAAACTATATGTTAATTGCTATAAACCACGAGGTTTAGAGATTGTTATCACAGCAAAAACTGACTCATGTACTCACTTCCTTGATCCTTGGCAGGTCCCATTCAAATGTGATCCGAATGTTATCATTCAAAATATCATGAAGTAAAGACACAGATAGACCTTCGTGCTAATCCCAGCTCTGACACATACTAGATGTGTGATGTTAGGAGAGATACTTTAGTCCTCTGAACCTCAATGTCTTCTTCTATAAAATGAGAGTGATGAAAGTACCCCATAGGATTTTTATTACCAGTATGTATGGAAAAATGTGCACCATGCATGTTTGGGGGACCTTTCCCTTATGTCTCTGAGCCTCAAGGTTGTCAATTGTTTAAAAAAAAAAAAAGTAGATATCAAGCCACACAGTCTCTTAAGTTTGCCCCTTGCTGTACTGATTTTTGAGTCCAAGTGCATACACATTTGCTCATTCATTCATTCTTTCACTTGCTCAACAGCTATACTTTGGGCAGCCTTTTTATGTAAGCACTGTGTTAACACCATGTGGATGCAACACTAAAGACCGATAGGTTCCCCTGGCCTCACAGAACCCACCTCTACATCCCCTACCTCCAGCAAAACTCACCACCAAAGCTAAAAGCTTACACATTAGTGAAGGACGCAGGCATCCAGTAACTACTTGGCTTTCAATGTATGTATAGAGGGCTACTGGAGCATGTAACAGGGAACCTGACTTGGTGTAGAAGCAGGGTAAGTGTCACTAAAGAAGGAGATTAGAGACAAGCACTGAATAATGAAGAAATTAAGCAGAGCCAGGGCACTTGAAGGAAGAGTGGTCCAGGCAGATGGAATAGCATGTTCAAAATCCAGCCTGGTTGAAGAGTAAGTGAAGGGAGTAGTGACTTGAGAGAGAAAAGGAGACACATCATATAGGTGCATTGTAAGCCATGTCAAAACTTTGAGCTTTCATTCTAAAAAAAAAAAAAAACACACACACACACATCAGGAGCCTTGAGGATTTGAAGACAAAGAGAGATAATATCAGGCTTGCCATCTGCAAAGATCACTCTGACACACCTAAAACAAAGTGATTCAGAAAGGGTGGAAATGAAAGCATAGACCAGTTCCAGCTAAACATGGCTTGAACGTATTTACCTCTGTTTCCTCCCAGATGTGACTAAAAAGGTGAGAGTAAAAGGATGAAAAAAGGCATAAAACTACAACAGAGAGAATGGGAGATGAGATAAAAGCATGCAAGATATGTAAACAAAATTTTCAGATTTGGGAAGAAAATAGAAAGAGCACAAATAAGTTCTGCAGACCAAAAAGAGCTAGACTTAACTACTGCATGAAGGCAATAGACTGGGGAAGGTGAGAAGCAAGCTGCTTACTGCACAGAATTCCAGAAAGACTCAGGTCAGAGAGGCACCAAGCAGGACATATGTGTGTCTGAAAAAAAAAAAAAGATTGGCTCAAAGTCTGTACAAGAAGCAGAATATTATACCTAAAAAGAAATGTAACTACGATTCAGCACGTGGCTCAACTATAAACAATATTCATATAATCATAATGATATAAATAATGAATAACTCTTTAATCCAACAAATTGTGATGTAGCTATATTAGAATTGAGAGAGGAAATGGGGAGAACAGATTGAAAGAGCCAAGTCCACATATTTTATTATGAAATTCTATAAATAATATGTAACACTTTAAAACACTAAGAAAAAGCAATGTGAGTGTGTTATTTAGAAATGAAGAGAAAATGCCAAAAAAAGCTAAAGACATTCAAAGTGGTTGCTTTGTCTGAAACTGAGGCTGGAGGGGACTGGGGAATTTCTTTTTTCAATATTTTAAAATTTAAGTCTCTTAGGATGTTTGACGTTTGTGACAGTACATTTATATTTATATCCATGTGTTACTAATAAAAACAAAAACTAAGTGAAAGGGGAAAAAAACAACACAGTAAGTAGCTACACAGAGGAGCTTATGAATAGATACCTACAAGACAAATATAGGAATGTTAAAGAAGGGATATTAGTGGCTCAGGATAAGTTTCGCAGTGACATTATTACACATACATGGATACAAAATCCGTGGTATCTCAGCTTTCAAAGGAAGTAAAGATGATGTGTTTTGGAAAATTGGGATAAATGACTCAGAACATTACCTCTAATGGTGGGAAAGAAAACACTAATGTTGAAAACGCAAGAAAAGAGTTTAAACAAAAAGATTTTGTGAAATATTGAGGGTGGGGGAAACTACATTTTTAAGTTCACATGTGATTTTATGTACTATATGACTTTAAACATGTATATGTAAGTGAACTAATTGATAAACCAACTTTAAGTTGAAAAAATATGAAATGGAAATACACGGGAACATAAAGGAAAAGCAGGGTCAAAAACACATGATGTAAATGCATGTTTGAAGTTGAAATACAGGGCAAAAACTGTTAAACCACACAAGAAAGTGCCTTATATAAAGGGTACAGTTCACAGTGAAGGTCTACCAGACCTGTTCTATAATAATGTAACATCTAAATTCATAAAATAAAAACTAAAAATATTAATGAGAAATGGACACACATTTGTTAGTTAATACCCACTACTGGCAAGGGTGTGGAGCAACAGGCACTCACATTTTAGGGTTGAAGGAGTAGGCATTCTGTGAGGGCAATTTGCAGTGTTTCTCTAATTTACCAGAATACATACTTTTGGCCCAGAAATTCTGTTTCTATAAATTTATCCTTCAGGATAGACTTGTACATTGTGAAAGGCCATTACAAAAAATATTTATTGCAGCATTGTCTATAATGAAAAAAACATTGAAAACAGTCTAAATCCTCTCTACTCAAAGGGTGGTCAAGAAACCGGAAGTGCCAGCATCACATGAGAGCTTGTCAAAAATGCAGACTCTTGGGTCCTACCCTACAGACTCAGCCTCTACACTTTTTTTTTAAGTTCTAGGATACACGTGCAGAATGTACAGATTTGTTACATAGGTACATATGTGCCATGGTGGTTTGCTGCACCCACCAACCAGTCATCTAGGTTTTAAGCCCCACACGCATTAGGTATTTGTCCTAATGCTCTCCCCTCCCCTTGCCCTGCACCCTCCGACTCACCCCAGTGTGTGATGTTCCCCTCTCTGTGTCCATGTTTTCTCATTGTTTAACTCCCATTTATGAGTGAGAACATGCAGTGTTTGGTTTTCTGTTCCTGTGTTAGTTTGCTAAGAATGATGGTTTCTAGCTTCATCCATATCTCTGTAAAGGACATGAACTCATTCTTTTTTATGGCTGCATAACCTCTACATTTCAACAGGATCATCAGGTGACACTTCTGCACTTTAAAGTTTGAGAAACACTTGTCTAAATCTCCATCAATACAAAGCTGATTAAATATATGGTAGTATATCCATAAAATGAAATTTTGTATATGCCCATTAAAAAATAAGGGACCTCTCAGCCAGGTGCGGTGACTCACACCTGTAATCCCAGCACTTTGGGAGGCTGAGGCAGGTGAATCACTTGAGGTCAGGAATTCAAAACCAGCCTCACCAATATGGCAAAAACCCATCTCTACTAAAAATACAAAAATTAGCCAGGCACAGTGGCATGCGCCTGTAATCCTAGCTACTCTGGAGAGTAAGGCAGGAGAATCACTTGGACCCAGGAGGCAGAGGTTGCAGTGAGCCGAGATCACCCCATTGTATTCCAGCCTGGGCAACAAGAGCCAGACCCCACCTCAAAAATAATAATAAAATTTTTAAAAGGGACCTCTCTATTACCAACATAGAGCAGTGTATCAGATATGCCATAAAATGAAAAAGCAAAAAGAGAGGCAAGGGATTAGATCAGCAATGTGATGTGCTACTGTATTAATTCGTTCTCACACTGCTGTGAAGAACTACCCGAGACTGGGTAATTTAAAAAGAAAAGAGGTTTAATTGAGACAGGGTTGCACAGCTGGGGAGGCCTCGGAAAACTTACAGTTATAGTAGAAGGCACCTCTTCACAGGGCAGCAGGAGAGCGAATGAGTGCGAGCAGAGGAAATGCCAGACACTTATAAAACCATCAGATCTCGTGAGACTCACTCACTATCACGAGAACAGCATGGGGAAAACCACCCTCTTGATCTAACTACCTCCACCTGGTCCCACCCTGGACAGGTGGGGATTATTACAATTAAAGGTGATAGTCGGGCGGGGACACAGAGCCAAACCGTTATCAGCTAACATTTATACAAAAAAATTTTTTTGGAAAATGTATTATGCATCTATAAACTAATTGGCCGCTCAGTTTCTACTCTTGCCCCAATTAAGTCAGTGTTTTTCCTCCTTCTCATTCCCTGGTGATCGTTGTTGGCACTGACCATTCATCTTCACCTCACTCTGCTCCTGGAAGAGTGTAGTTAAAGAAAGGAACTGGGAAAGATGTTACTGCAGAGTCCTTAAGCCCCACAAGGGAAAAAAAAAAATTTTTTAAAGATGCAGCCCAAAGCAGCCCTGATCTCATCCATACTTCACAGCTTTGTCTGATGCCCACGCAGGACATAGACATGGAATGATCTAATAGGTCAGAGTCCTCCCCAAACTCTCTCTCAAACATACACACACATACACATGCACACACACATACACACACACTTTTTGGCATTTCCAGCCCCCTCGCCACCACCATTTATTCCCAGACTGATAGGTATCAGTGCCTCCCTACACCCAGACATAACACATACACACAGGAGGCATAGAAGCCCTGCCAGAGCCCCAGAGAGGGCTGGATGTCAAAGTGGACGTTTGTCATTTGCAATTATCTTCTGGGTCGATAAAAATAACTATCACTTTTTAAATGAACAGGAGCTAAAAGCCCCTAAGAGCTGGCTCAGGGGCAAGTATTGATTAGGCCCCAGGGGCCAAGTCTCTCCCTACAGGGGTCAGGGCTGAGCCCTGAGTCCTGGGAGCAGCCCCCTTCAAACAGTAGGAGAGAGGAAGGAGAGTAAAGAGTGATTAATGGCACAATTTACTTCTTCTTTAGGCCAAATGATTGACAGTAGGGAAAGGGAAAGTGACCTGGCTCTCCCATGCAGGCCTAGCAATTGATCCCACGGACCAACCTGCCTGCATCCAGAAGCCTGCACCTTGAATGATGAGAAATTAAATATTGGGAGTCTGAGAAAATGATTTCACATAACCTCTTAGTCCGGCATGATCCTCCGGTTATCTGTTGCTGTGTAACAAACCACTCCAAACTAAATGGCATGATTTTATTACGCTCACAGCTTCTATGGATCAAAAATTTGGACAGGGGACAAGATGAGAAGCTTGTCTCTTCTCTATAATGCCTGGCACAAAAAATTCAAACAGCTGGGGGTAATGCGAACAGCTGGGGGTTGAATCACCTGGAGGCTTCTTCAGTCTCGTGTCTGGGACCTGGGCTGGGATGACTTGAAGGACTGTTGCCCTGGTGCCTACATGTGGTTTCTCCACCCGGCTTGGACTCCCCATAGCATGTTAGCTGGGTTCCAAGAGGGAGCATCCCCCAAGGAAGCCCCCAGAGAGTAAAAGTTTCAAGAGAGCCAGGCAGAAGTTGCATGTCCTTTCATGACCTGCTCTCAGGTCTTCACTTCCTTGTATCCCATTGCTCAAAGCAGTTAACAACCCCATACAAATTCAGACGGAGGAGACATAGAGGCCTCTTTTTAATGATAGGAGTGTCTAAGAATTTGAGGGCTTTGTTTTGTAAATCATGAAACATGGGATCCTTTAAAAAGGGGCCTTTCTAGAACAGCTATGTAAATTTGCTGAGACTACAGAAATAAGGCAAGGAACTAAAATATAAACCAAAGTTTTTAAAAGGTTGAATCAGCCTAACTTTTCCTTGAAGCAATCAGACCTTGATCTAAGCCCCCTGTATGCCCTGTAAGTCTATGACCCTCAGTTTACTCATCTGTAAAAGGGAATTATAGCCCTTTCTCTTCCTACCTGGGAGTTATTAACATAACTGGGGAAAAAGGCATTTGAAAATGTATTATCTACAGAGCAATCGCAAATGGACTGCAATGATTATGTGCTGCTTTTATCAGCATTAGCAAAGAAAGATTTGATGTCAGCAAAATTCTAACCAAGGAAATTCAAGAGGGGCATCCACTTGGATGGGTATGTTCAGTGGGAGAGACCCAGGGCAAAGCAGGTACAACATGCGAAGGGAGGGTCTGGTGAAATGTGATCTGGCTTATCGTTAAGACCTCTGGACTTTGAAATCTAGAATGCGAGAGCACTCCCTTTCCTCTGTGAACTACAGTGTCCTAGGAACAGATACTTTAGTTTCTGAAGGAAAGTCATGTCCCCTAATCCCAAGAGAAGAACTAGTCTTGAATGGCAGTCTCTTATGGGAGAACAGGATCAGGACAGGGCAGGGATGAGGATGAAGATAGGCCATCAGAAAATTTAAAGGAGGAGGAGATCAAATGGAGAGAGGCTGAGTTCAAACTCTTGGGAAAACAGTATTAGCAAGTGAGATCACTGGGAAAGCTAGAAATAGGGTTAGAGAGAAAACCAGCAATAACTATGTCCAAAGCTGTCCTCAGATTCCCCTCTGTGTACCTAGGAAGGCTGACGAGTTAGCACCCAGCAGTTCACTCTTCATCCAGAGAAAGAGCAGTTGCCATTGCCCTCACGTGGACTGTCCTGAGAGGCTGCTAGGAAGATCTGCTGGGAGAACAGGTAGAAAGAGAGAAGGAAGGGGCAGGCAGCCAAAGCTCTAGCTTCCCCAGTTCAAGGAAAGTGACAGGAAAGCAGGAGCAGGCAGCAGCAGGCTGTGTCCACAGGTATGGATGCCTCCCCTCCGCAGATGCTCAGGGTCCTGTCTCAACTTCCCCCACACCCTCTCTCAGAAAGCCACAGAGCCTTGGAGCTCAGCAGGCAGTTCTGGAGTCCCCAACACAACCTATCTCGAAGAGAGAAAGGGAATTGGCCCCTCCAGCCAACCACCCCTCACTCCTTGGCAAGCTTCTGTAGGAAGACATAGAAGTAAATTAGGAATTCAGTCTAAGGCCAGCTCACCAGTGGAGTTCCAGCAAGCATGCTGGGGTCTAGTAGAGTCAACATGGCAGTGTGCAGCCTGGCTTTGCAGTATTAGACCAAATAAAGAAGTAGGTGAAGGCAAGCTGATATGGTTTTCGGGGATGGGGCCTTCAGACCCAACCCCCCACCACCTCCTTCCCTATAGCTCTTGTCTCTGCCATTTGGTTAGCAACTATTCTTTCAGATTGCTCTTTCCACTTTGACTAGCTCTCATTTAGAAGCTTTGGGACCACCCCACCTTTCACCTGGCCTGTGGCAGAGTCAGAGAGCCTTTTGTATTTTCTTTTTTTTTTTTTTTTTTTTTTTTTGAGACAGAGTTTTGCTCTGTCACCCAGGCTGGAGCACAGTGACATGATCTTGGCTCACTGCAACCTCCACCTCCCTAGTTCAAGCGATTCTCCTACCTCAGCCTCCCAAGTAGCTGGGATTACAGGCGCCTGGCCTGTAAAATTAGCTACCACCACGCCTGGCTAATTTTTGTATTTTTAGTAGAGATGGAGTTTCACCATGCTGGTCAGGTTGGTCTCGAACTCCTGACCTCAGGTGATCCACCTGCCTCGGCCTCCCAAAGTGCTAGGATTACAGACATGAGCTACTGCGCCCGGCCCTACTGTACTTTCATATCCACAGTGAATGCCAGCACTGGGCATTTCTGACCCTGTATTGCTTGTGACTCAACTAGGCCAGATGCTCCTCAGTAGCAGGAACTGGTTCCTCATGGTGCACACAGCCCAGTACTTTTAAATATTTGTGGAATTTAGTGCACAAAACAAAAGATGTTTCTTGTTGGTCAAAGCTCCACCCTCTGGGAATATTCAGCATGAGTCTGACTTTTTTCCCACTCAATGAGCCTTTGAAGAATGCACTTTCCCTTCAGGCTAACAAGTCCCTGTTCCCAAAACCCTCTTCCCTCCTGATCTACCCCCATTTCAAACTACACATTCATTTCGTGCACATGTTTCCACATAGTCCACTTGGGATCTAGTTCATGTCTTGCTATACTCCAGATTCCCTCTATATACAGCATTCCCACGACCAACACCCCCTGGTGACCTTAGCCCTCAATTGAGGCTGAACCAGGAAGCGTGATCCCATAGGAAGATGAAGGAAGGGGTGACAGAAGACAATGATTACCTCTGGGACCTTGAGTAAGTCACTTTGGCCCTTGTGACTCAAATTCCTCATCAAGAGCCCTTCTAGCTCTAAGCTGATAATGCCAATAAATATAAGACCTTCCCTCCATGTAACAAACTGTTGTCATAAGCAACATGCCAGACTCTGGGTTGGGAGGTGAGACTTCATGGCAACCCAGAGACAGTTCATATAGGGAGAAGCATCCTATACCTCTCCCCCACACTCCTGCCAGCCCATGAAATCGGAACTGATACCTGCTCACAAGTACTGGACAGAGACTGCTCCTTCCTCTTCACTTTCCCTCACTTTTTCTGCCCCCCCCAAAAAAGAGTGGCTATCCAATCGTTTTGAGATTGGAAAAAGATCAAGCAGATATGTGATGGCCACATTTTGACTTGCTCTTTTAGAATCGCCCGCTGCAGTTCGGGCACATCCTTCCTTCTTCCATTTAGTAAGGCCTCTGAGGAAGACTCAGCCCTGCATCAGAGGCCTGCAGTTTTCCTGCTGTGCTGCTGTGGCTGGGATTGTAAACTCAATCCAGGAGAAAAGGAGTAGGAAGCTCATTTTGCCTTTGGACAAAGCCACTGTCTCCAACATAATTCTGTTAATAATAAAATTGGCATGGTGGCCCTATACAACTCTGTGCTCATCTCCCCAACTCAAAATTCGCAGCTGGATGGCATGATGCATTGTCATCCCCTCAATTCCCGAAGGCTTCATTCTGATGGCAGGAAAGCCAGACCAGACAAGGCAGTTGCAATCCAGCATAACCAATGTGCTGTTAGGGATGAGCCCACGCTGCTGTGAGAACACACTGAAGGCTCACCCAGCCCAGTCCCACAGGTCAGAGAAGCCTACCTGGAGAAGCAGAGGTTCAAGAAACAAGACAGGGAGCGGGAGCTCAGCAGATGACAAGAGGGCAGGGACTGCATCCAGAAGATGTGCATGGGATGGATGTGCGGTGCCCACTCTGGATGGGTTCTCAGAAGAAGCAGCGAGTGTTGCATCTGCTTGTAGGGTGGAGAAAGGATCTGATGAGTGCAAGGCCCGTCACAGAGAGACCAGTTCAGAAGCCACCACAATCACCTAGGTGGGAGCCGATGATGGTGTGGACTCAGGCACAGGTCGTGTGGAGGGAAATCTGGGGAAGAAGTTGAGACATAACCAGGAGGTTAATTTATGAGACTTGGTGACTGGCCTGCTGAGAAGGTGAGGGAGCAAGTGGAGCTGAACCACAGTGGGTGACAGGGCACATTTCTCCTCGAGCATCTGGCCGTCAGCCAGGCACCTCTGAGGACAGCCTGTAGGGACACAGGGATGCTCCATCCCTTGGCCACTGCCTGTTTCCGACTTGAGTCTGCTCTTTCTGTTCTGGCTGGGGCTTAGGAGGGAGAAAAGGGGAGAAGGAAAGGGAGAGAGAGGAGGGCACAGCAGCCTGATATTGAAGGCGCATTTTTATTACCTCGCTAATAGTCTCCTAATTAATATACCCAGAGGCTGCGCCTGCCACTTCACTATTTTCACTCTGCTGATTTGCCCCTTGAGACAAAGGAAATTGGAATTAAGAAGAAACAATGGAATTGCCATCAGGACTATTAGCTTCAATGAAGCTAATGAAGGGAGTGAAAGTGGGAGGAGAGGAGAGCCTGGGAGGCACAGTGACTCAGGCTAGTAGGAGCTGCCAGCTGGAGAGACAGAGACTAGCAGAGGGCTGTGACTGGAAGGACTCTGCCCTTCTGAGCTCTAGAAGTTCTGGGGGTGCCCCAAGGTCAGGAGTTCCCCATGGGAAGAAGACAGGAATTAGACATTGGACAAGGACTTCCTTTAGCAAAAGGAGCACAGCAGGGTGACAGAAAGATTGCAGGATGATATAGAGGAGGCACCTCATCCCTGAGCCCCTGGAGAGCAGCCCAGGTATTGGGCAGTTCCAAGTACCCTCAGACAGAAGCAGACCCCAGTCCTTTGCCCCTTTAGGAGCAGGTAAACGGGTTGCATTTCTCCAAAAGGGGGCCCAGCTGAAACTCCATCTGCTGTCTCCTAGGTAGCAAGTTCAGTCTTCTATCCCCTGGTACCCATCCATAGAGGGCCAGATTTCAGGTCTCAGCTCAGGTCCCTAAAGCTCAAAGGATACAATCTGGATGGAAAAAGCAAAAATATTTGCAGCCCAAGCCAAAAACAAGAGAAGCAACATTCAGGTCAGGGCACATCTGCAGAATTGTGTGTGTGCACGTGCACACACACACACGTGCACACACACACACATATGCAGGCTCTCACACACTACAAGCCCACACAGGTAATCCACCCACATACACGCATCTACCCAAACTCAAATGCATGTATGCACACACACGCACGCCTGTGCGCTCACACTTGCAGGCTCACCACTCTGTCTTAGGGGGGCTATCACTAATATGGTAATGACTATCTCCTCTGTAAATCTTTCACAGGCCAGCTCCCCTTCCCCATGGCTTCAAGCTGGGTTTGCTGTCCGAGACATCTAGCTGGTGTCCACCCCTCCCCTGCTTTCTGCATCACTGGACTACTTGGAGGAAAGGCAGAGGAAAATGGTCATTCCAGCAGTGCTGCCAGGACATCAGGACTCTGCTCCGTACACCTAAACCTCAGCTTGCCCTCCCCCTGGAAATAAGGAGATGAAGCACTCAGAAAATACAATGCAGTTTCATTTTCAGGGTGGGATTTTTCATTCTATGTATCTCATGAGTCACTAGATTAGCACCTTTCCCATTACTGGGAGGCAAAAGCCCTATTATCATAGAAACCCTCCTGCAGAATGACGGCTCTATTCTTTCTGACGGCAGCAGCCAGTCCCACAGAGAGCTGCAGAGCTCAGCAAGCTGGAAGCCTGAAGTTCCAGGTAACTTCATGTCCTCGTTTCAAAAGTGAACTTTAAAGAACTCACATTGCAGCTTTAGCAGACTTCTCACACTCTGCGGGATATGCCAGGACAGGCCAGGAAGGAAGGCTGAGGAAAGTCCAGGGAGCACATCCCAGAGGCTGCACACAGGGCCCAGGGGTGCCTTGAACTCCCTCTGCAAGGGCCTGCAGCACCGAAGATTCTGTTCAAGCTGAGGGAGAACTGCATGACACAGAGAGCATGAGGCTCTATGCTGAGAAGAGTCACTGGCGATCCTCGAAAGGCCTCTGGAATTAAGGTAGTCAGCCTCACAATCAGGTGGCCCTGTCTAGAAGGAGTCAAAAGAACAACTGGAGAGGCCAGACTTCAGTCAGGTTCAACGGTGTCATATATCTTAAAGCCACACTGTGGGCAATGTGCTAAGTAGAAACCTTGACCTGAAATCACCATTTCCTCACAACGTGATCTTGAACCACCAAGGGCCCCTCTCTAAGCCTTCGTTTCTCAATTATAAACAGAAAAGGATGTTGTATACTCTCTTCCCACCATACTGTTCTCTTTTCTCAGTGGAGATTACATCCGGATCCATTGTGAAGGCCAGCTCTGTCCAGCTGGTAGCTTCAGGCAGGGATGGACCTCTCAGCTGTGTAAGGAGCCTGGTTCCTTCCCCCATTATCCTGATGCCCATGTCCCCAACACCCTTCTTCCCATGATTGGCCCTCGACCCCAGTAATGGGTGAACAAACATATCTGGACAGTTTATTATGTGCCAGATGTGATACAAGGTGCCAGGTAGATCAGATGAATAACAGTTGCAATAGGTACTCTATGTGGAGCAGTTAATCTGAGCCAGGCATTGCATATAGATTACCCCACTATCGCCTCCCACAAACCTGGAAGGAGGTATTGTCATCTCCACCTTACGAATGAAGAAACTGTGTCTTAGAGCATTTAAGAAATTCAACCGGCAGGATTCAAACCCAGGTAGAGTTTGACGTAAAGTCTGCACTCTTATCTCTAAGATATGTCACTGTCCAATATATAAAGTTGCAGGAATTGGCCTCCAAAAGTCTCAGATTGTTGGGTATCTTGATGGCAGCACCCTTCCTCAGACTCTGTTCCTCTCCAGCTATAGGTCACCTAGGTCGACAGGTGGTTAACCCCAGACCATGACCCTCCAGAGAGTAAGAGACCTCCTGCACCATGGGCTTCTGGAGCCTGGGGAACCTCAGCCTCACCCAGGACATATCCTTTGTCTAGAAGGGAACATCTATGTAAGAGGCAGGGACAGCTTGCTCCCTTGTCTTGTTTCCACCCTTTTTCCCAAGGCTAAAAGGACGTGCAAGGTCAGCTCAAAAAGGGTAAAAGGACAACAGCCTGAGGCAGGGACACAACTAGGAGCCAGGAGAACTAGGCGGGGTCTCAGGCTTCGTGGCACACATGAGCCCACAGACCTTGATAGGATCCTATTTACCCCACATTCCCCCCAGTTTATATATTCTAAATGGAGTTTTAGTCGCAATCTTAGTGCCGTGATGTCTTTTTGTTTTGGGGCTTGGTGTTTGCCTTTTAACAATCTTCCTCCCACCCACCCTCACCCCTTTTAATCCATAACTGAATTCTACGCTGGAATTAGGAAGCCCTGCCTGTTTCTATAACCAAAGTCTTTGGGTACTCTGTCTGGGTTTCCCACCAGCTCCACGCCAGCGGGCCTGTGTTGCTCAATGGTTTGCTATTCCCCCAGCAACACAGTCACTGCCACTCTCCAAACTCATGTCAGAGATGTACATGGGGATACTAAGCTACTCAACACAGAAAGAGACCAATTTTTAAATTCTACTTGTAGTGTTTTAGCAATAAAACTCCTCTTTACAAAGACACATATGTGTGCCCCAAGATGTACTGATGGCCACAGTTTTCAACATTTTTCAGAACTAGTTTTCCCTTAAGCAAGAAGGCCATTTATTAGTAGTAATATGCAATTACTTTTTATAGTCAACTCCATTAAGGAAATCAGAAATGGCAGCAGTGCCTACCGCATTACTTGTTTTCGTTGGTTTTTGTTGTGGTTGTTTTTTGGTTTGGTTTGGTTTCTCTCTCTCTTTTTTTTTTTTTTTTTGTGCAAGCTACAGCTTCTGTAGCTCAGTGGATGTTAATTACATAATTAGAATTAGTTTCGTTATTTGATTAGTTAGAACGTTTAATATTCCCCCAATGGTTCCTTTGAAGTCATTTGTGCTTAAGTGTAATGCTACCAAGGAATAAAAGATCTCCATAAATATTGTGGCAAAAATTTTAATTATACTTCAATCTCTGTGTGTATCTATTTGCATTAGTTAGGAAGGTCTCCTGTTCTGGACTGCCTATCTCAACTTCTCAGCTCTTTCTTAGACCATTAATTAGCCAAATAACTTCTCAGCTCTTTCTTAGACCCTTAATTGCTACTTGACAGACTTTGAATTGCAGCTTCATGAAAGCCCGAAAAGTCCCAGGGACAGGCCAAACCAGAGAGCGAGTGCTGTACAATCTGTCCCAACTAAATTGGACTGTCTCCTCTTTCCGCCATGTGATGGGTAATACTGAGTGTCAACTTGATTGGATTGAGGGATACAACATATTAATCCTGGGTGTGTCTGTGTGAGTGTTGCCAAAAGAGATTAATATTTGAGTTACTGAGCTGGGGAAGGTGGATCCACCCTTAATCTGGCGGGCACAATCTAATCAGCTTCCAGCAAATATAAAGCAGGCAGAAAAATGTGAGAAAAAGAGATGGGTCTAGCCTCCCAGCCTACATCTTTCTACCAGGCTGGATGCTTCCCGATCTCAAACATCAAACTCCAGGTTATTCAGTTTGGGACTCACACTGGCTCTCCTTGCTCCTCAGCTTGCAGACGGCCTATTGTGGGACCTTGTGATCATGTAAGTTAATACTGAATAATCTCCCATATATATTATATATAATATAATATATATGTCATGTATATTATATATAACAATATATAGCATAAATAATATGTTATATATAATATAAACATGCTGCTGTGCATGACCCATCTTATATAATATATATTATATATTTTATATTGATAAATATATTATATTGTGTGTGTGTGTGTGTGCATATATATATATATATATAATATATATATATACTATTTGTTCTGTCCCTCTAAGAGAACCCTGACTAACACTGATTTGGGTACCAGGAGTGGCTCTAGAGGAACAGAATATTAAGGATGGAGTTCATTCATTGGTTTCAGGGTTTCTGGAGTTGGCTGCTTAATATGGTTAGACCCCCAAAATGCTAAGGACTCTACTTCTAATATTATGAAGAAGACTGATAGTCCTTGGCATAAACTGTTTGTGTGCCAGAGGATGGGAAATAAATCTGACTAAAATTCAGGGACCTTCTACCTCAGTAAAATTTCTAGTGGTCCAGCGGTGTGACAGCTGTTGAGATACTCCTTCTAAGGTGAAGGATAAGTTGCTGCATTTGGCCTCTCCTATAATCAAGAAAGAGGCACACGCCTAGTGAGTTCGAGTTTTGGAGGCAACGTATTCCTCATTTGGATGTGTTACTCCAGCCCATTTATTGAGTGACCCAAAAGGCTGCCAGTTTTAAGTGGGGTCCAGAATAGGAGAAGGCTCTGCAACGGGTCCAGGCTGCTCTGCCACTTGGGCCATATGGCTCAGCAGATCCAGTGGTGCTTGAGGTGTCAGTGGCAGATAGGGATGCTGTTTGGAGCCTTTGGCAGGCCCCTTTAGGTGAAACACAGTGGAGGTCTCTAGGACTTTGGAGCAAGGCTCTGCCATCTTCTGCAGATAACACTGTCCTTTTGAGAGATAGCTCTTGGTCTGTACTGGGCTTTGGTGGAAACTGAATGTTTGACTACGGGTCATCAAGTCACCGTGTGACCTGAACTGCCTAAAATAAACTGGGTGCTTTATGACCCATCTAGCCATAAAGTGGGTCGTGCACAGTTTCATCATCAAATGGAAGTGGTATATATGTGATCGCGCGCAAGCAGGTCCTGAAGGCACAAGTAAGTTACATGAGGAAGCTGCTCAAATGCCCATGGTCTGCACTCCTGCCACCCTGCCCTCTCTCCCCCAGGCTGCACTGATGGCCTCATGGAGAGTTCCCTGTGATCAGCTGACACAGGGAGAGAAGACTAAGGCCTGGTTCACAAATGGTTCTGCACAATATGCAGGCACCACCGGAAAGTGGACAGCTGCAGCACTACAGTCCCTGTCTAGGACATCCCTGAAGGACAGCAGTGAAAGGAAATCTTCCCAGTGGGCAGAACTCGAGCAGTGTACCTGGTTGTGCACTTGGCATGGAAGGATAAGTGACTGATATATACTGATTCATGGGCTGTAGCCAATGGTTTGGCTGAATGGTCAGGAATTTAGAAGAAACATGATCAGCAAATTGGTGACAAAGAAATTTGGGGAAGAGGTATGTGGAGAGACTTCTCTGAATGGTCAAAAACTGTGAAGAGATTTGTATCCCATGTGAGTGCTCACCAACAGGTGACCTCAGCAGAAGAGGATTTTAATAATCAAATGGATAAGCTCACCTGTTCTGTGAACACCACTCAGCCTCTTTCCCCCAGACACCCTGGTCATCGCTCAATGGACCCATGAACAAAGTGGCCATGGTGGCAGAGATGGAGGTTACGCGTGGGTTTTGCGACATAGACTTCCACTCACCAATGCTGACCTGGCTACGGCCACTGCTGAGTGGCCCAATTTGCCAGCAGCATAGACCAACACTGAGCCCTCAATATGGCACCATACCTCAGGGTGATCAGCCAGCTACCTGGGGGGTAGGTTGATTATATTGGACCTCTTCCATCATGGAAAGGGCAGAGGTTGTCCTCACTTACTCCGGATATAGGTTTGCCTATCCTGTGTGCAATGCTTCTCCCAAGACTACCATCGTGGACTCACAGAATACCTTATCCACTGTCATGATATTCACACAGCATTGCCTCTGACCAAGGCACTCACTTTATGCTTAAAGAAGCGTGGCAGTGGGCTCATGCTCATGGAATTCACTGGTCTTACCATGTTCCTCATCACCCTGATGCATCTGGATTAACAGAAAGGTGAAATGGCCTTTTGAAGTCACGATTACAACAGCAACTAGGTAACAATATTTTGCAAGGTTGGGGCAAACTTCCCCAGAAGGCTCCGAATTAGAGTCCAATATATGGTACTCCTTCTCCCGTAGTCAGCATTCAAGGGTTCAGGAATCAGGAGGTGGAAGGTGAAAGTGGCACCACTCACCATCACCCCTAGTGATCCACTAGCGAAATTTTTGCTTCCTATTCCCATGACATTATGTTCTGCTGGCCTAAAGGTCTTAGTTCCAGAGGGAAGAACACTGCCACCAGGAGACACAACAATTCCATTAAACTGGAAGTTAAGATTGCCACCCGGACACTTGGCTCCTCCTGTCTAAGTCAACAGGCTAAGAAGGGAATTACAGTGTTGGCTGGTGTGATTGACCCAGGCTATCAAGATGACATCAGTCTACCGCTCCACAATGGAGATAAGAAAGAGTATGCAGGGAATACAGGAGATCCATTAGGGCATCTCTTAGTACTACCATGCCCTGTGATTAAGGTAAATGGTAAACTACAACGCCCAATCCAGGCGGGACTATAAATGACCCAGACCCTTCAGGAATGAAGGTTTGGGTTACTCCACCAGGAAAAATAAAAACCTACTGAGGTGCTTGCTGAAGGCAAAGGGAATACAGAATGGGTAGTAGAAGAAGGTAATCATCAGTACCAGCTATGTCCATGTGACCAGCTGCAGAAATGAGGACTGTTAATTGTCGTATTTCCTCCTTCTTTTGTTAAAAACATGTTTGTACATATAAACACTTGTACTAAGAAAATATCTTCATTTCATTTCCTTTTCCTCTATCATGTGACATGAGATTTATTGACTTCCTATCAGCATTTAAGAATTTTTAACTTTATGTAATAGTATTTGGGTTGGGGATTGGTGCATTTCCAGTTGTATGAAGGATAGTTGTATCATGTTAGTGTAATTATGACCTTACTACTATTTTTTTTTTTGAAGATTATGTGTGATCTCAGGAGATGACAAGGGGGGGGACTTGCGATGGTTAACACTGAGTGTCAACTGGATTCGATTGAGAGGTACAAAGTAATAATCCTGGGTGTGTCTGTGTGGGTGTTGCCAAAAGAGATTATCATTTGAGTCAGTGAGCTGGGGAAGGCAGATCCACCCTTAATCTGGTGGGTACAATCTAATCAGCGTCCATCAAATATAAAGCAGGCAGAAAAAACATGAAAAAACACAGATAGCCTAGCCTCCCAGCCTACATCTTTCTCCCATGCTGGATGTTTCCTGCCCTTAAACATTAGTCTCCAAGTTCTTCAGTTTGGGGACTTGGACTGGCTCTCCTTGCTCCTCAGCTTGCAGACAGCCTATTGTGGCACCTTGTGATCCTGTAAGTTAATAAACTCCCATATATATATACATATATATATATATATATATATATATATATATATATATTCTATTAGTTCTGTCCCTCTAAGAGAACCCTGACTAATATACACCATATCTGCTGTGAACTAATAATAATAATATGAAATAACTATGTAATGAGGATATATAACTTTCCAGGAACTATGCTGAGTATTTTATATACATTATCTAATGTATTTCTTGCCTCAACCCTAGAGAAATGTGTTATTATGGCAGTTTTACTGGTGAGGAATCTGACCAGTAAAACTATGTATTTTAAGGCAAATGATATAAAATACGTAGTTTTAAGGCAAATTATATCATTTGCCTTAAAATACATAGCTATTATGTATTATATCATTTGCCTTAAAAATAAATTATATCATTTGTCTTAAAATACATAGCTAGTAAACAGCAGAGCTGAAATTCAAAAGCAGGCTGGTCTTGTTCCAAAGTTTATTTACTTTACCTATGACCTTCCATACTGCTTTTCAGTCCACCACAAACTAGGCCTAGAAGGAATGATATATTGCCTCAGACCATGGTTCTTCCCAAGAGGTTTCAAGTCTCTAAAGATCACCGCCAATGGTTATTTTCTGAAGAAGGTACTCCCATGGGGTGTATTCTCTAAGCAAAATATACAGAGCCCGCTCTGACACCACTCACCTCCCTTATCAGCCATCCCAGCCAGTCTGGCATTCTCTCCGGGTCCACTGAAGCCAAGATGCCACCACTGCACTCCAGCCTGGGCAACAGAGACTCCATCTCAAAAAACAAAAGAAGAGATTAGGGGCACAGGCAGAGAGAGATACCAGACACGTGCACCCATAGAGAAATGACCAGCTGAATACACACCAAGAAAGTGACCATCTGCAAGCCAAGGACAGAGGCCTCAGAAGAAACCAAACCTGACGACATTGTGATCTCGGACTCCCAGCCTCCGGAACTGTAAGCAAATACATTTCTGCTGTTTAAACCACCCAGTCTGTGGCATTTTGTTATAGCAGCCCTAGCAAAATTAACATAGTGCTCTTCTGAGGAGAAGGACTTGCTGAAGGCTTGGCATGATGGAGAGACCAGCTGGGACACTCACATGCACAGACCAGATGCAGCTGCTACTGCAAGTTCTTTATTTATTCTTCCCTGCCCTCTATCCACAAAGCTCCAGTGCTCCTGAGGGGGCTGGATGGGGGTGAAGGGGAAGGGAGGTCTATAGAAATAAATACAGAAGGCCAGCCTCCCTGTTTAAGGTGAGTGCAGGGTCAACTCCTAGGAAATGAAATAGTATTTGCAGTAGAGAAGTTGTTTATCCTGAAGCACCAGATGTTGTACTAGGCTGAACTGGGCAATGGGGCCTCCAGCCTGTCTTACCTTGGCTCAGACCCACTTGGGCCTGGGAGCATAGGCCCATGCTGCCAGCTCCCTGCCCTCTCTCAGGCCGCCATGCACAGTAAAGGCAGGTAGACTAGAGGACAAATCCCCAATGGGAGAGGACAATGATCAAAACAGTCAGCTGGTTTCTTTTACATGATGTTGCCCAGGTGACTCACCTCTCTATCATTATCTACTAAATAAGGGCCCCATTCCTGCCTTCTTAGCTTAGTGTGAGGGTAAGCATGATCATATCTCTGCAAGTGCTTTCAGAGGGCTCCCAACGTCTCTGTAGTGCTGAGGACGGTTGAAACTGTTGTGTTATTACTCCTTGCGGGCAAGTGTGGTTGGAAAACTCAGAAAGATGATAGAAAACACAAGAAGCAGCCTGAGAGAAGACTTGGGGACTTGGAGGCTGAAGAAACTCAGAAGACCCAAAATGAAGTTGAACTTAGTTGTTATGGCCCAGGAACTGACTCTGG
The DNA here is from genome assembly GCA_036589455.1 of Ateles fusciceps. Lineage (NCBI taxonomy): Eukaryota > Metazoa > Chordata > Mammalia > Primates > Atelidae > Ateles > Ateles fusciceps. The sequence goes on along the minus strand of JAZHEH010000579.1, from coordinate 1,506,059 downwards.
GTGGACAGAGGGGTCTCTAGAGTCAAGAGGGGTCATAACCATTTACTCCTCCACAGTTCCCATCCTCCAAAGAGTTCAGAGCTCTGTAGAGAGGCTGGAGGTTTGTCTGGATTAGTGTCTGATTTTTAGGGAAAACAATCATTATGATGCCATGCTCTCTGTGATGGCCACCTCAGATGGGATGCAGGTGGTGGACCAGAGGCAGGCTGGTGTGCAGAAGTGGAAGATGGAGTGATGGATAATGAGTGGTTCTAAAGGCTGGATCCAAGACTAGCTTGGGATGCAACCACCATAAAATACTGTTCTCCAACCAGAAACCTACCAGGGCCATCAAGCAAAACCTTTGGAAAAGAGAAGGCACAGAGAGAACAGCGAATTACAAAGAAGCTTGTTTCCTTGCAGTCAGGCTGGAACAAACTTCAGGAAGAAGCAGAGTGAAATCCAACAAAGACAGATTTTCCCCACCCACTTAATGGCAAAGGAGGAAAATCACATGCCTACCTCTCAGAAACTTTCCCTAGAAGGGGAGAAAAGAAGGGGAAAAGAGAGCCCCAAATGGAAAACCATTTCAGTTTGTTCTTTTTTTAACAGCTTTATTGAAGTATAATATGGTGTATCTATTTTTTTTTTTTCATTGAGATGGAGTCTCACTTTGATGCCCAGGCTGGAGTACAGTGGTGCTATCTCAGCTCACTGCAACCTCCACCTCCCAGATTCAAGCAATCCTCTCACCTCAGCCTCTCAAGTAGCTAGGACTATAGGCATGCACCACCATGCCAAGCTAATTTTTGTACTTTTAGTAAAGCCAGTGTTTCACCATGTTGGCCAGGCTGGTCTCAGAACTCCTAACCTCAAGTGATCCACCCGCCTCGGCCTCCCAAAGTGCTGGATTACAGGTGTGAGCCACCACGCCCAGCCTCAGTGAACCTATTTAAAGTGTAAAATGTGATGAGTTCACCAGTAAAGCCATCACCACAATCAAGACAACAAACATCTTCATCATACCCAAAATATCCTTGTGGCCCTTTGTAATCCATCCCTGCCTCCACTCTCATCCTCAAAACACCACTGATGTGCCTTCTGTCACTATAGATTGATTTGTATTTTGCAGAATTTTTTATGAATGGAATTATACAGCATCTACTCTGCATCAATAATTTGTTCCTTGTTATTACTGAGCATCATATGTCACAATTTGCTAATCCATTCACCGGGCAATGACCTTTTGGGTGTTTGCAATATTTGGTAGCCACAAATAAAGCTGCCATAAACATGTGTAAGAAGGTATAAAAGAAGATCAATATTTGACTATGGTTTACCCAGGGCAGATATCATCCCTCCTTGACAACTCTATTCATGACAGCTCCAAAGTTTTGTGTTTTATACGACTTTAGGGTTTAAGATCTTTAACCTTCATGGCCTCGTTAGATACTCAGGTAGGTGATACAGGTTTTAGGTACAGTGGCAGGAAATAAGAACATGCTGATCACCTGCTACATCCAGGCACTGCACTAAATGTTGTTGAGTTCAGAAGGGATATACGACATTCCCTGAAGGATCTTGCATTTAACACTTTGCAGATGAAGGCACTGAAGCCCTAAGCGGCTGGGAACCTTGCCCAGGGACACTCAAGTGAGAAGTGTTAGCTAAGAAGCAGAACCCAGGTAGTCAAGCTTCCTGTCCAGTGAGTCCTCCACACACATGCTGTATGTGGGTCCCATCCAAACTGGATCAGGACCAAGAGGCAAAAGGAGGGCAGGGAGGAAGCAAGGTAAAGAACAAGTATGCAAATTTTTATTCTACCCAATGACCCTCCTCCCCCAACACATGCTCTGGCAGACATCCCCTGCATCTCTGGCTCCATTTCCAATCTGGCTCAGAACTTTCTACCCTTGTCCCTTTTCCTCCACCTGTGGCTAGACTGTTATCTTTGAGGAGAAAATGATGAAGAGGCTTTCCCACACGAGGAGATGGGTTCTGAGCCTTTCAAGCTAATCCAGGGCTCCCCTTTCTTGAGTTATTTTGTAGAGACAATTGCTAAATGCCTTCCAGAATCAAAGTTCTGTTTTAGAAGGAATCCCTGTCTTGCTGTACTCACCATATTGCTGTGGTCTTGCAGGTGGCCAAGTCAGAAGAGAGCTCCACACTGATCAGCTCTTGTCCCCAGCCTCCATGGGTAGGTACAGCTGGGAATAGAAGAGGGACACTGATTAAGATGCCTCAGGCCCTGCTTTGGGGGCAGTCAGTGTGGTAGGAATACAAGATCCCCACACATATATAGAGCTTTATTTCTTTTAATGGCTGAAGTATGTTTTATGGTACAGATATGCCACATTTTGTTTATCCATTCATCAGCTGATGGACATTTGAAATGTTTCCACTTTTTAATTATTATGAATAATGCTGCCATGAATATTTACATTTTGGTGTGCAGAGGAATGCATTATGACAGAGACAATAAGCTCGTCTGATAGCTTTGCAATAGGCATACCAAGACTGACAGGCAGCTAGGGGGACTGGAGAGTTTGGTGGGCTCAGTCCAGGAAGACCGCCTGGAGGAGGCAACTTTTGAACCACTCATAAAAACTTTATTTTAATACAGGGAGAAGAGGGACCAGGGTGAAGTGAGCTAATGGGTAGGAGGTGAAAGACAAAAAGAAGGTATTCTAGGCAGGCTGACAGAGACCAGATTTCCTTTGCAGAAGCTTGGGTATGGATTGGACTATCAGGTAGATCAAGAAAGAAGAACAACAACCAATCTTTGTTGAGTAGACTTTGTGTTTCAGGTATGATTCCTACATGAGCCTCATAAGCTCATTAACCTTATTCTAAAACAAAGTTTTCTATGGAAAGAGCTCAGGATCTAAAATCAAGCAGCCCTAGATCCCCCACTTAGTGCTTCTGTGATTTTAACCCAAGTTTCAGTTTCTTTGTACATAAAATGGAGAATATAGCAGCAACCATCCTCTACTCCATGCCATACCATGGTACATAGTGCCCAATGCACATTTAAACACAGAGACAATGCCAGAACAAAGGGCCCTCCCACAAACCACTCAGGGCTGTCTCCAGCATGCACTTTCCTCCAGCTTTGTTCTGCTATGAGTGTTTTCAAGAGGAGCCCTTAGGAAGAGTCCTCTCTGAAACTCCTGAGCCTGCCCAGGAGAACCTGGCAGGCACCAAAAACACACAATCTGCCCAAGGGAAATAGATGGATCCCATTTAGCAGAAGAGCTCCTTAACCAAACCACAGGAAAGCCTTGGCTACAGATGTTATAGAGACTTCTCTAGGCTTGGGCAGGGGAAAGTGATTTGTTTTCCAGGGCTGAAACACAGCCTGCGACACTGCTGCTGTACCTGCTGCAGTACCCCCAGGCACAAGCTGTCTGGAAAGGCTGCCGCCCCACCAGCCACTCCAGACACTGCCCTTACGCCTGAGCATGCTGGGGCCCAGGAGCTTCAGGGCACAGTATTTCCAGTCTCTGGATGTAATCACAGCTAATTGAATGTCTGCTGATGCCAAAATTGGCTCCTGATTGAATTCAGAACTTTTGTTTAATTAATTATCATCCACCTGAGCACTGCTGCTTCCCTCCGACCAGGTGATTAACTGTTTCCTCTCTTCTGAGACTCTTGTCTTCCCCCTGAGCCCTGACACTGTACTAAAGAGTTTATCTGCTTCCGGGGGAGATGCCTCACTCAGGTTGCAAAGAGGGTAAGGCAAAATGTCAAGGAGTCAAGAAAGTGGAAAGGCACCCAGAATGCGTGAAAACATTTGCGAATCTGATAAAGGTCTAGTATCCAAGTACATTAAAAAACACATCTCAGCAATTTTTAAAACCCCAATTAAAAAATAAGCAAAAGATGCAAATAGACATTAATGCATATCTTCTTTCAAAAACTGTTAAAATTACTAAGTTTGCAAAAAGATCATTGCCTATATTATATTTGGGGATTTAAGTTTTTCATTTATATTGAGAAGATTAATTCATATCAATGTGGTGGTGGTGAACTTTATAATTTAATTCATAGGCATTGGCACACTGGCAAATTTTTAACAACCAGCTTTCCAGAAAACAAAATGTCAGCATACGTAAGTTTATTATCAATTTTATTGATAAAAAGAATGCGTTGCATACAATTGACAAATAATAATATACAATCCTCTTTATTGTGATTTTAGTGTAGCCAATTGATTCTCACAGACTGCTTTTACTGATTTTTGCCAAATTTTTGTATCCATAAGCCAAACTTTGATTGCAGTTGAGTTAGTGTAGTTCTAACAAATAAGGTAAAAGTAAAGCAGTGATGATAGATCTTAGACTTCACTTGTTTGACAACAGCAGGAAAAATTTTATTGCTGGATTAGGTAATAGTTTTCAAATACCAGAGACTATTTTCACAATTTTTGTGCCTTTCACAGTGTAACAGCGATAGACATAACACATTTTTAAGTTTAATCACCATCACTAACATTTTCTTCATCATTTCTTAAGTCTAGACAATCATCCCAAAAAAGAAACAAATGAGCCTTGATTTGTAGTGTTTTGTCCATTTTTCTATAAATACTCCCACTGTGGCCAATTTCCTGCCATTAACATGACATTGCTAAACACAGATTTGAAATGAAGTATTCAGTAGAAATCATAATACAGAATTTCCACCATGTAGCTCCAATATATATTAATAACCTTAAGAGCATAGAGGAGGCACTCTGGCAAGATGGCCAAATAGGAACAGCTCCAGAGCGCAGTTCCCAGAAAGAGCAGTGCAGAAGGCGAGTAATCTCTGTATTTCCAACTGAGGTACCAGGTTCATTTCAATGGGATTGGTTGGACAGTGGGTGTAGCCCAAGGAAGGTAAACCAAGGCAGGGCAGGGCGCTGCCTCACCTGGGAAGTGCAACCGGCCAGAGGATCGGGGACTTTTCCCCCTCCAGCACTCCAGTTCAGAAACTGTGCTTCTTTCATGGCCTTTGCAACCCACAAACCAGGAGATCCCCAGCCGGGCTGAAAAGTGCCTTGAGTTACCAGCATAGATCTGATCAGCAGCTCTGGCTGGCACTACTGGTTGTCGGGACAGATCTGGGCAGACGTTCTCACTAGCACCAAGAGCCCCTGCAGGACGGAACTTCTTGCTCCCCCAGAAAGAGGGAGAGCTGAAAGCAAGGAGACAAGTGATATGGCTTGGCGGATCCCACCCCAACAAAGACCAGCAAACTGAAGCCCTCTCATTTGAGAGTTTTGCAGCCAGCACATCACTTTGAACTTGACCTGGATAATGGAGCTCTGTCAGTGGAAAGGTGTCTGCCATTGCTGAGGCAGTTCTAATCTTACCTGTGTAAACAAAAGCCAGAGGAAGCTTATACAGCAGCTGGACTGAGCTCATGACAGCCCAGCAGCACCTTTGCAGGCAGACAAGGGACAAACTGCCTTCTCAAGCAGCTCCCCTGACCCCTCTATAACCAAAAGACACTTCATGCAGGAGAGCTCTGGCTGACACCTGGCAGGTACCCTTCTGGGATAAAGCTACCAGAAGAAAGATCAGGTAGCAATCCTTGCTGTTCTGCAGCCCCTGCAGGTGATTTCCAGACAAGCTAGGTCTGGAGTGGACCTCCAGAAATCCTACAGCAAAGGGGCCTGACTGTTAGAAGGAAAACTAAAGAACAAAAAGAAATAGCTTCAACATCAACAGAAAGGACATCCACTCAGAGATCCCATCCAAAATCACCAACTTCAAAGATCAAAGGTAGACAAATCCATGAAGATGGGAAAATACCAGCACAAAAACGATGAAATCATCAAATACCAGAACACCTCTCCTCCTCCAAGGGAACCAGAAAGGGAATAAACAGGATGGAGAATAAGTTTGGCAAACTGACAGAAGCAGGCTTCAGAAGATAGGTAATAACAAACTTCTCTGAGCTAAAGGAACATGTTCTAACCCAATGCAAAGAAACAAAAAACCTTGAAAAAAGGTTAGATGAAATGCTAACTAGAATAACCAGCTTGGAGAAGAACATAAATGACTTGATGGAGCAGAAAAACACAGCACAAGAACTTCGTGAAGCATACACAACTTTCAATAGCCAAACTGATCAAGCAGAAGAAAGGATATCACAGATTGAAGATCAATGACATAAAACTAGAAGGCAAGATTAGAGAAAAAAGAGTGAAAGAAATGAACAAAGACTCCAAGAAATATGGGATTATGTGAACAAACCTAAGCTACACTTGACTGATGTGCCTGAATGTGATGGGGAGAATGAATCCAAGCTGGAAAACACTCTTCAGGATGTTATCCAGGAGAACTTCCCCAACCTAGCAATGGAGGCCAACATTCAAATCCAGGAAATACAGAGAACACCACAAAGATATTCCTCAAGAAGAGCAACCCCCAAGGCACATTATTGTCAGATTCACCAGGGTTAAAATGAAAGAAGAAATGCTAAGGGCTGCCAGAGAGAAAGTTGAGTTACCCACAAATGGAAGCCCATCAGACTTACAGCGGATCTCTCAGCAGGAACCCTACATACCAGAAGAGAGTGGGGGCCAATATTCAACATCCTTAAAGAAAAGAACTTTCAACCCAGAATTTCATATCCAGCCAAACTAAGCTTCATAAGTGAAGGAGAAATAAAATCTTTCACAGACAAGCGATTGCTGAGAAATTTTGTCACCACCAGACCTGCCTTACAAGAGCTGCTGAAGGAAACACTAAGCATGGAAAGGAACAACCAGTACCAGCCACTCCAAAAACATACTAAATGGTAAAGATCAACAATGCAATGAAGAAACTGCATCAACTAACAGGCAAAACAACCAGCCAGTAACAAAATGGCAGGATCAAATTCACACATAACAATATTAACATTAAATGTAAACAGCCTAAATGCCTCAATCAAAAGACACAAACTGGCAAACTGGATAAAAAGTCAAGACCCATCAGAGTGCTGTACTCAGGAGACCCATCTCACATGCAAAGACACACATAGATGCAAAATAAAGCAATGGAAGAAGATTTACCAAGCAAATGAAGAGCAAAAAATAAAAAGCAGGAGTTGCAATCCTAGACTCTGATAAAATAGACTTTAAACCAACAAAGATCAAAAGAGACAAAGGAGCATTATATAATGGTAAAAGGATCAATGCAACAAGAAGAGCTAACTATCCTAAAAATATATGAACCCAATACAGCAGCACCCAGATACATAAAGCAAGTTCTCAATGGCCTACAAAGAGACTTAGACTCCCACACAATAATAGTGGGAGACTTTAACATGCCACTGTCAATATTAGACACATCAACGAGACAGAAAATTAACAAGGATATCCAGGACTTGAATGCAGATCTGGACCAAGTGGACCTAACAGACATCTACAGAACTCTCCACCCCAAATCCACAGAATATACATTCTTCTCAGCACCACATCGCCCTTACTCTAAAATTGACCACATAATTGGAAGTAAATCACTCCTCAGCAAATGCAAAATAATGGAAATCATAACCAACAGTATCTCAGACCACAGTGTAATCAAATTAGAACTCAGGATTAAGAACCTCACTCAAAACCACACAACTACATGGAAACTGAACAACTTGATCCTGAATGACAACTGGATAAACAATGAAATAAAGGCAGAAATAAAGATGTTCTTTGAAACCAACAAAAACAAAGACATAATGTACCAGAATCTCTGCGGACACATTTAAAGCAGTGTCTAGAGGGAAATTTATAGCAATAAATGCCCAAATGAGAAGTGAGGAAAGATCTAAACTCAACACCCTGTCATCAAAATTGAAAGAGCTAGAGAAGCAAGATCAAAAAAATTCAAAATCTATCAGAAGACAAGAAATAACTAAGATCAGAGCAGAACTGAAGGAAATAGAGACACAAAAAATCCTTCAAAAAAACGAATAAATCCAGGAGTTTGTCTTTTGGAAATATCAACAAAATAGACAGATCATTAGCCAGACTAATAAAAAAAGAAAAGAGAGAAGAATAGAATAGATGTAATAAAAAATGATAAAGGGGATATCACTACCAATTCCACAGAAATACAAACCACCATCAGAGATTACTACAAACAATTCTATGCACATAAACCAGTAAATCTGGAAGAAATGGATATATTCCTGGACACTTACACCCTCCCAAGACTAAACCAGGAAGAAGTTGAATCTGTGAATAGACCAATAACAAGGTCTGAAGTTGAGACAGCAATTAATAGCCTACCAACCAAAAAAAGTCCAGGTCCAGATGGGTTCACAGCCAAATTCTACCAGACATACAATGAGAAGCTGGCACCATTCCTTCTGAAACTATTCCAAACAATACAAAAAGAGGGAATCCTCCCTAACTTGTTTTATGAGACCACCATCATCCTGATACCAAAACCTGGCAGAGACACAACCAAAAAGGAAAACTTCAGGCCAATATCCATGATGAACATAGATGCAAAAATCTTCAATAAAATACTGGCAAACCGAATACAACAGCACATCAAAAAGCGTTTCCATCACGATCAAGTAGGCTTCATCCTGGGGATGCAAGGCTGGTTCAACATATGCAAATCTATAAACGTAATCCATCACAGAAACAGAACCAAAGACAAAAACCACATGATCATCTCAATGGATGCAGAGAAGGCCTTCGACAAAATTCAACAGCCCTTTATGCTAAAAACTCTCAACAAACTAGGTATTGACGGAACGTATCTCAAAATAATAAAAGCTATTTACGACAAACCCACAGCCAATATCATACTGAACAGGCAAAAACTGGAAGCATTCCCTTTGAAAACTGACACTAGACAAGGATGCCGTCTCTCACTACTCCTATTCAATATAGTATTGGAAGTTCTAGCCAGAGCAATCAGGCAAGAAAAAGAAATAAAGGATATGCAATTAGAAAAAGAGAAAGTCAAATTGTCTCTATTTGCAGATGACATGATTATATATTTAGAAGACCCCATCATCTCAGCCCAAAATCTCCTTAAGCTGATAAGCATCTTCAGCAAAGTCTCAGGATACAAAATCAATGTACAGAAATCATAAGCATTCCTACATACCAATAACAAACAAACAGAGAGCCAAATCATGAGCAAACTTCCATTCACAATTGCTACAAAGAGAATAAAATACCTAGAAATACAATTAACAAAAGATGTGAAGGACCTCTTCAAGGAGTACTACAAACCACTGCTCAGCAAATAAGAGAGGACACAAACAGATGGAAAAACATTCCATGCTCATGGTTAGGAAGAATCAATATCATGAAAATGGCCATACTGCCCAAAGTAATTTATAGATTCAATGTTATCCCCATCAAGCTACCATTGACCTTCTTCACAGAACTGGAAAAAAAAACACTTTAAACTTCATATGGAACCAAAAGAGAGCCTGCATAGCCAAGACAATCCCAAGCAAAAAGAACAAAGCTGGAGGCATCATGCGACCTGACTTTAAACTATACTACAAGGATACAATGATCAAAACAGCATGGTACTGGTACCAAAACAGAGATATAGACCAATGAAACAGAACAGAGGCCTCAGAGGCAACGCCACACATCTACAACCATCTGATCTTTGACAAACCTCACAAAAACAAGCAGTAGGGAAAGGATTCCCTGTTTAATAAATGATGTTGGGAAAACTGGCTAGCCGCATGCAGAAAGCTGAAACTGGACCTCTTCCTGACACCTTACACTAGAATTAACTCCAGAAGGATTAAATATTTAAACATAAGACCTAACACCATAAAAATCCTAGAAGAAAACCTAGGCAATACCATTCAGGACATAGGCATAGGCAAGGACTTCATGACTAAAACACCAAAAGCAATGGCAACAAAAGCCAAAATAGACAAATGGGATCTAATTAAACTTAAGAGTTTTGCACAGCAAAGGAAACAATCATTAGAGTGAACTGGCAACCAACAGAATGCGAAAAAATTTTTGCAATCTGCCCATCTGACAAAGTGCTAATATCCAGAATCTACAAAGAACTAAAGCAGATTTACAAGAAAAAAAAACAAACAAACCCATTCAAAAGTGGGCAAAAGATAGGAACAGACACTTTTCAAAAGAAGACATATATGATGCCAACAAACATATGAAAAAATGCTCACCATCACTGGTCATTAGAGAAATGCAAATCAAAAACACATTGAGATACCATTTGACACCAGTTAGAATGGCGATCAAAAGATCTGGGAGACAACAGACGCTGGAGAGGATGTGGAGAAATAGGAACACTTTTATACTGTTGGTGGGAGTGTAAATTAGTTCAACCATTGTGGAAAACAGTCTGGCCGATTCCTCAAGGATCTAGAAACAGAAAATACCATTTGACCCAGCAATCCTATTACTGAGTATATACCCAAAGGATTATAAATCGTTCTATTAAAAAGACATATGCACACGTATGTTCATTGCAGCACTGTTTACAATAGCAAAGACATGGAACCAACCCAAATGCCCATCAACGATAGACTGGACAAAGAAAATGTGGCACATATACACCATGGAATACTATGCAGCCATAAAAAAAGATGATTTCATGTCCTTTGTAGGGACATGGATGAATCTGGAAATCATCATTCTCAGCAAACTGACACAAGAACAGAAAACCAAATGCCGCATGTTCTCACTCATAGATGGATGCTGAGTACATGGGGAGAGAGAGGGGAACATCACACACTGGGGTCTGTTGGGGGGTGAGAGGCTAAGGGAGGGACAGCGAGGGGTGGGAAGGTTGGGGAGGGATAACATTGGGAGAAATGCCTGATGTAGGTGACAGGGGAATGGAGGCAGCACGCACCATGGCATGTGTGTACCTATACAACAATCCTGCAAGATCTGCACCTGTACCCCAGAACTTAAAGTACAATTTTAAAAAAAAAAGCCAGGCATGGTGATGCATGCCTGTAATCTCAGCTACTCAGGAGGTTGAAGCAGGAGAATGGCGTCAGTCTGCAAGGTTGAGACTATAGTGAGCCATAGTCATGCCACTGCACTGTAGCCTGGACCACAGAGTGAGACTGGCTTTCTCTTTATAAAATAATAATAATAATAAACACTTTTGTTTGAAAAAAAAGCATAAAGAATGGTAAAATTTGGTAAAATAAGAAGGAAGTGATGAGCTTCTAGTATTTACTACTTTTGCTTTTAATATAATTTATTTCATTGTAAGCATATATAATTGTTAACAATTGCTCTGTTTAATAGTCAGTTCACAGAATTTCTGGTATGGGCCATCTTCAGCACATCACTACAGTTCACAGAATATAGAAATGGAATTGCGAGAGTTAGAGATGCAATGCACAGGACTTAAGGTCTGGATGTGGTCATTGATAAGACCCTGGGCTGTCTCCCTTTAGAGAAAAGGAGCATGTTTTGCTTTGTACGTGAGATAGTTACATAATGGTAACAAAATATTTTTTGACAGGGAGAGGGTTAGTGAAAATATGAGAAGAATGTATATAAATCTTGAGTAGCCACAATAGTGGATCCATTTACAGGTGTGGACTGGCTTTGGCTACCCCTTATTCAAATACCCTTCCCACTTGGGGTGTAAGTCGGAAGTCTACTTGAGTGGCAGGCCCCTCACGTCCACTTTAAAAGCCAAAAGAAGCATCTGTGCCCTCACTCTGCCCTTGGTCCTATGGTCAGAATGTGCCAGCTGGGTTTGGCCAATCAGAACTCACTTGTGTTGTGAATTTGCAGAGAGTAAGACAAAGGCTCAAAGATAGAAATCAGTGTTGGCAGTAGTGGTGATGACAGAGTGGAGACAGAGTGATGGTGGCCACAGTCCCAGTGGTAACAGAGTCAGTGGTCACAAACAATCGAGTGATGGTGGCCACAGTCCCAGTGGTAACAGAGCCAGTGGTCACAAACAATCGAGTGATGGTGGCCACAGTCCCAGTGGTAACAGAGTCAGTGGTCACAAACAATCGAGTGATGGTGGCCACAGTCCCAGTGGTAACAGAGTCAGTGGTCACAAACAATCGAGTGATGGTGGCCACAGTCCCAGTGGTAACAGAGTCAGTGGTCACAAACAATCGAGTGATGGTGGCCACAGTCCCAGTGGTAACAGAGTCAGTGGTCACAAACAATCGAGTGATGGTGGCCACAGTCCCAGTGGTAACAGAGTCAGTGGTCACAAACAATCTGACCACTCCTAAGGCATGAGCTTTGTTGGGTCTTTGGGACCCAGTTTCCACTGGCTCCTGCCAGATTGTGGAACCAAGTACCAAGCCTTGTCATCCACCCTGTTAACTACCAGGTATTTTTCCAGTACATTTATTTTCTGCTTAAGTTAGCCAGAACCCAATTCTGTTTTTTGCAACCATAAGCACTGACTGATACAGAAATCTAGTGTGTATGTGGGGGGTGGGGGGAATTGCCGGATTGAAGGGAATGTGCATTTTTTACTTTTATTCACATTGTGAAATCAAGTACCAAAAAAGCCTTTACCAAGTCATAATCCTACCAAAGTGTGGGTGAGTACCCCTTCTAATGCTGAGCATGATCAACCATGTTACTCTGTCAAATTAAAAAGCAAAAGTGACATGTCATTTGGATTTGGATTTCCCTGATTGTTAGTGAGGCTCAACATCACTTCATATGTTTTTTGTCCATGGTACTTGTATTCTCTTCATTATCTAAGTATGTACTTTGTTATTGTTTCTTAGGTTATTTGATTTATCTTGTTTGATTTATAGTAGCTATTTCCTTTGTCTGTCAGACAGTCAGCCTTCCATATTGATGGGTTCCACATCCATGAATTGAACCGAATTCAGATCAAAAACATTTCAGAAGAAAATGCATTTGTACTGAACATGCACAGTCTTTTTTCCCCCTTGTCATTATTCCCTAGGCAATGCAGTCTAACAACTATTTACATACCATTTACATTGTATTAGATATTAGAAGTAATCTAGAGATGATTTAAAGTATACTGGAGGATGTACATAGGTTATATGCAAATACTGCCTCATTTTATATCAAGGACTTTAGCATCCATGGATTTTGGTATCCTTGGGAGGTCCTATGACCAGTCCCTCATGGATACCAAGGGATGGCTAAACTTTGAAAATATTTTCTCCCAGTCTCTTTCTTAACTTTATTTTTGATGCCTTTGTCGTACTCAGTAGTTTGAATGTTCCTATAGTTAAGCTATTGATTTTTTCTTCCTTTCTTTTTTTTTGGCTTGTGGTTTTTTATCTTTCAGAGCAGAACCGTTCCTTTGCCAATTTCTTTTTTCTGTTACAGAGTCTGAATTCAGACCTAATGGGTTCAAATCTTGACGCTGCCTTTTGCTGGCTCCATGATTATTCATCTGCAAAACACAGACAATGATAATGTCTGCGATGTAAAGCACTCGGCACTTCGCCTGGCATTTAATGATCAATATTTTGCATAGTATTCTTATTGTTATGCAATATGTTTAATCCATCTGGAATGTAGTTTTATGGGTGCATCAGATAAAGAGTTATATTTGTTTCCTAAGGCTTCTATAACAAAGTACCATGAACTGGATGAATTAAACAACACAAATTTATTCCCTCACAGTTCTGGAAGCTAGAAGTCTAAAATGAAGGTGTCAGCAGAGCTGTGCTCCATCTGAGACTCTGGGAAGAATTCTTCCTTGCATCTTCCTGGGTTTCTGGTGATGGCCAGCAATCCCTGGTTTCCTCGGCTTACAGCTGTATCTCCAATCTCTGCCTGTCATCATATGTCATTCTTTCTGTGTCTCTGTCATCACATAGTGGTTTTCTTCTTCTTAAAAGAACACCAGGCATAACTAGATCTGGGCTCAAATCACTGTATCACTCAGGGTTCTCCAGAGAAATAGAACCAATAGTATATTGGTATATGATATTATATATAAAGAGAGGGGAAATTATATTTTTATAAATACATGTGTGTGTGTATATATTTTCATTCATCATATTATGCATAGAGAGAGAGAAATATTATAGAGAGAGAGAAAGAGAAAGGAATTGGCTCAAGCAATTGTGGGGTCTGGTATATCCAAAATCTAGCAAACTGGAAATTCAGGTAAAAGCTGATGTTGCAGTCCCAACTACAAAATCTGTAGGCATATCGGCAGGCTGAAAACTCAGGGAGGATTTCTCTGCTACACTCTTGAGGCAGAATTCCTTCTTTTCCAGAAAAATCTCAGTGTTTGCTCTTAAAACCTTCAACTGATTAGATGAGACCCAACCACATCATGGACAGTACACTGTTATACTTAAAGTCAACTGATTTCAATGTTACTCACACCTACAAAATACCTTCACAGCAACACCTACACTAGTGTTTGAATAACTAACTGGGTAACAAAGCCTAACCAAGTTGACACATAAAATTAACCATCACAGTCACATTCACAGGTACCAGGTACATATCTTTTAAATATATACAGGTAGATTTTTTTAAATTCAACCCATAACAAGAGTCCACATTAATTTTATTTTCAAACAGACAGCTAGTTGTCCCAGCAGTGAATATTGAAAAGTTGTTTCTACAGACTTGAAATGCTTACTCACGTCCATGTACTAAATACTTATGTACATCTCCTTCTCAGATCTATATTCTAGTCTAATTATCTATTTTCCTCATGCCAATGCTATACTGTTTTATTTCCTATATCTCTATTGTATGTTTTAATAAGTCAAGCTCTTCCTCTTTTTCAAAATTTTCTTGTCTATTCTTTCATATTTTTTCTTCCAGATGAACTTGAGAATTGCTTTGTTTAGTCATCTAAATATTTCCCACCGGAGGACTTCTATTTAAACATAGTGTGTTGAACAAATGCTCCTATTTCTCTACTTCATAAAATCCTACAAATATGAAAGTAAAGCAGAAGAAAAAAGATGTGCAAACACATCTAGATAATATGAACTAGAGAGGAGTCAATAGTAGACTCGAAATTTTAGAACTGTTTTGAAGATGGAAAGTAGGAGAAGAAGCAGTGACTAACAAGGCAGCACAGGGAAAACCAGCCTTGTTGCCTGAAGAGGCAACTATGAAATGTGAAGGTTTCCCTGGAGATGAGGTAGGGGTGGAGCAGAAGACTCAGAAGTAAAAGGCGGCGCAGTAGGTGGAGGTGTGGAGCTGCAAAGGGGTTGCAAGTTTCATCCTCTATTCCAACCCTGGGGATACCTCAGAAGTAAACGGAAAACTACAGATTTGAAGAACCTAAGTAAAGACTGTGAGGAACCCTAGGGAGACAGAGGGTGGTTCTGATCTCTGTATGGGGAGGAAGAGCAGCTCAGAGCAGAAAAGCACCAGGCACCATTGTTAGGGGAGAGTCTCTGAGCTGTGTTTGTGCACCACACTGCCCTGGATGGATCATGGCCCCCATCAGCCCCTACAGGATAGAAAAACAACAGCTCCAGAGGGCACCACAGAAGGAGTGGGAGAAGTGCCGAGGAAGCAACTGAGACTAAGCCCAAAAGCAGGAGACAGCAGGTGTGGGACAATCAAGCCCTGGGAGCTCTCTCTTCCCCCACACTCCTCCACAGTCATCGGGCTTGCCAGTTAGGAACAGGGGAGATACACTCCTCAGAACACAAGAGTGCTTGGAATTCTGCCCCTTATCCCCATTGAACACTTAGCAAAGGCTGGAGGGCAGGCAGAGGTGTAAGCACCTCTCATTGCCATGCTCCTTTCTTAAGGCCCACAGGAGCAGTGCATGCTGGGGCCTAGGTGTGGGCCTCTTTCCCAGTAACAATTTAAACCAAAAAGCTAATAACCTGGCCCCCTGGGGAAAATGAACCCCCAAGCAAAAATTACCAGACATCTGAGTAACATCACCATTAGAAAGTAAACAAACTGCACAACCTATAGAAGGTAAATTAGAATCAATGAAATCACACAGATTAATAATTTAA
Organism: Ateles fusciceps; assembly: GCA_036589455.1. Lineage (NCBI taxonomy): Eukaryota > Metazoa > Chordata > Mammalia > Primates > Atelidae > Ateles > Ateles fusciceps. Next base: position 1,490,156 of record JAZHEH010000579.1, on the reverse strand, counting down.
AATAAGAATAATAAAGAAAAGGAAAGATAATGGTAACATCATGCAAGATAAAACAGTTATAAAGAAAAACCAAATAGGAACATTGGATGACAAAAATTTAACTATTGAAATAAAGAATCCAATAAACGACATAAATAATAAAAATGGATTCTTCTGGGATAAGTGAGCCAGATGATCAGGTTGGTGGACTCTCCCAGCAAACACTGAGAAGAAACAAAGAGTTGGAAAATATAACAGACTTAGAAGCTGTGAAAGAAAAAATAAAAGTGTCATCATCTGTGTAATAGGAAGTCCTTAAGAAAAAATGAAGAAAGAGAAGTGTCAAAGAAAAAATAACCAAGGATTTTCTAGTATTAAAGAAAGATGAAAGACTTCAGACTGAAAGAGTTTATGGAATATCTAATAAGATATATATGATTAAAAACCTTGATATTTTATAGGGAAATTTAAAAACACAGAGACAAAGTCAAAATTCTAAAAGCTGCTAAAGAAAAAGAGATGATCACTCATAAAGGAATAAGAATCTGATTGATATCTAACTTCTATTCAACAATGACAATAGAGGCAAAAAGACAGGTACATAATATTTTTAAAGTACTAAAGAACTTCAAGCCTCAAATCTATATTCAAAAAAAATTAAATAAGAGGATGTCATAAAAATAATCTCAGACATAAAAGGCTTAAGGCAGTTAACACAGAAAATTATCTTCTAAAATATTCTCAGAGAATGTATCCCTGTTAGAAGAGAAATAAATCCATGAGACTACTATGAGCTAAAAAGGAAACACACATGGATACATAACATAGAAAAGTTAATGCAAGTATAAAACAGTAGAGAGAGAGGGAGAGGGAGAAGAAGGGAGAAAGGAGAGACAGAGAGGGAGAGAGTCCAAAACATTCATAACCACCTGGAAATAAAATTTTAGGCAACATCAACATGGCTAGTGAGCAGTGAACAAACAAATGGTGGCTGCAAAGAGAGACCAGTGGAAAGTGAGAGTATTATTTTGTTATAGAGAATGATATAAATGCTATCTGAGAATTCATGAGAAAAATAAACATGAATATAATCTTTAAAGTTAAATATAACTACTGAGTATAGAGAATGGAATTCAAACCTTTCCAGCCCTCAGAAAAAAATTCTATTCAATGAAAGATGAGAAAGGAAAAAGGGAGAGGAAAGCAAAAGATATTTAAATATAAATTAGAAGTAAGATGTCTGAAATAAGTCCTAATATGCAATTAATTACATAATTTGTTTTACGGATTGAATCGTGTCTCCTCCAGAAGAGGAGAAGATTTATTGACATTCGTTCTAACCAGCAGTGCCTCATATTGTAACCTTATTTGGAACAGGGTTGTTGCAAATGTAATTCGTTACATTAAGATGAAGTCATGCTGGGGTAGGGTGAGCCCCTAATCTAAGAGGACTGGTGTCCTTATAGGAAGAGGAAAATGCCATATGAAGAAAGAGAGACACACAAGGAGACGTCATGTGGCAATGAAGGCAGAGATTGGAACTGTGCAACTGCGTGCCAAGGAACGCCAAAGATTGCCAGCAAACCACTGGACGTTAGGAAGAAGCAAAGAAGAATCCCTCCTAAATACTTTAGTGAGAGCATAGCCTTGCCAACACCTCATTTCAGATTTCAGTCCTCCAGAACTATGAGGCAATAAGCTACTGCTGTTTTAAACTACTCAGTGTGAGCCATTTTGTCATGGCAGCCTTAGGAAACTAACACAATTTACAAACAGATTAAGCTCACTAATCAAAAGACAGGCAATTGCAGATTAAGTTTTTTTTGAAGCAATATCTAGTGATAGGTTTTCTAAAAGGAATATTTATAAAACAAAAGATGACAGAGAGGTTACAAATAAAATGATGGAAAAGCTATATGATGCAATTTTGAACCAAATAAAACAGGGGGGAGCAAATTTAATGTCAAACAATAGATGAAAATATGAACAGAAAGATATAACAATTGTGAATGTATATCTGCTTAAAAACATAGCTTCAATGTACAAAATGCAACAACCAGCAGAACCAAAGAGAGAGTCATATAATATAGTTAGACATTTTTTTGTAGTCATCTGATTAACTGATGGGATAAGTAGACAAAAAAATAAGCAATTATAGAGGAGATCTGAATGGCATCATTCATAAACTTGAAATAATAATTATATGAGAACTTACAACCATCAATAAGAAGAGAGAGAACATTTTTGAGCACACACAAAGTATTCAAAAAATTTAACATTTACCAGATCACAAAGGGAGCCTCAATACATTCTCCCTAAATCATCATCACTCACATTGTTATCTTAACACAATGGATTAAAACTATAAATTATGAATAAAATAACTTTAAAGCTTTGTAATTCTGTTAAGTAGTAAAATAACAATGTTTGGGTTAGACAGGAAAATACAAAAGAAATTATAAAATACTTGGAACCAAATGATGATGAGGGAAATACATGCCAGAATTTCAGAGACACAGCAAAAACAGACCAGAGAATGAAATTTATAGTTCTCAATACATTTACTAGGGGGAAAAAATGCTATTGAAAACCAATGAGTTTTAACTGAAAAGATTAGAGAAAGAACAGTAGACTGAACACAAAAAATAAGAAAGAAAATAAAGACAAAGGTGGAATTCAATAAAGGACTACAGCAGCAGTAACTACAAAATCGATTAAGAATAATTAAAACAAAAGCTGAACCTTTGAAGTGATTGCTAAGCTGTACCAACCTCCAGCAAAAGCTGATCAAAAAGAAGATGCAAAAATATAAAATTCAAAAGGGAAAAAAAATTCTGCAACTACCAAAGAGATTAAAATAATTTTAAAATATTATTAATAACTATACACTTATTAAATGAAAACTAAGACAATAGATATATTTATAGAAAAATATAAAACTAGCCCAAGAAAAATCAGAAATTTGAAGCAACCAATAACAAAAAATTGAAATGGTGAAATACGACGGAGAAGACACCCCTACCCAATCTCTAAGCAAAATAATAATAATAATTTTTTAATTGTTTGTAGGCTAGGTGGTTTTACAAAATGATATTTCAAATAACAAAGTCTAGAAAATTTGTTCCAGAAAGTAAGAAAAAAAAACAGCAGTATGACTTATTCTATTAGATTAATCTAAAAACTAGTAAGAATAGAGGTGAAAAAAACAATAGTTCTTTTTTACTTATAAATCCAAAATAGAATATAAGCAACCTGAATTCAACAGCACACTTTTTAAAATCATGATTAAATAAGGTTTATCACAGTAATTTTGAGATAATTTAACAACAGAAATCTGTGAATATAAGCCATACACCAGACCAAGGGAGAAAAATTAAATGATTTCTCAATAGACCCAGAAAAAAATATTGTATAGAAACTTCACATATATATGATAAAAACCTTTAGTAAAATAAGAATAGACAGGAATTCCATTAAGTTAGCAAAGGAACTATGCCCAAAATATACAGTAAGCATCACACTAAATAGATAAGATCAGATATAACACAAAAGATGTCTACTATTACCATTTCTGGATATCCTGCCTAATGCTATATATGTAACACTAATAATAATAACAACAATAAGAGATTTTAAGAATTGAAAGGGAAGTGACATAATTTCTGTTGTTTGCAAGTTATATGCTTATGTATGAGAAATCTCAATAGATCTAAAGACAAACAAAGATCTATTAAGTGTTCAACAGGGAGCTAGATATAAAATCAGTCTACATAAGGTTAGGCATGGTGGCTCACATCTGTAATCCCAGCACTTTGGGAAGCCAAGGCAGGAAGATTGCTTGATAGCAAGAGTTCAAGACTGGCCTGGGCAACATAGCAAGATTTCATCTCTACAAAAATTTTTTTAAAAAATAAATCAATCCACTCACGTTGCAGCCTTCTTTGCGTCACCGCTGGGATGAAGCCGATCCTGCTGCAGGGCCATGAGCATCCCATTACACAGATTAAGTATAACAGTGAAGGAGACCTCCTCTTTACTGTGGCCAAGGACCCTATCGTCAATGTATGATACTCTGTGAATAGCACGAGGCTGGGCACCTGCATGGGCCATACCGGAGCAGTATGGTGTGTGGACCCTGACTGGGACACCAAACATGTCCTTACTGGCTCAGCTGACAACAGCTGTCGTCTCTGGGACTGCGAAACAGGAAAGCAGCTGGCCCTACTCAAGACCAATACGGCTGTCCGGACCTGCAGTTTTTACTTTGGGGGCAACATCATCATGTTCTCCACAGACAAGCAGATGGGCTACCAGTGCTTTGTGAGCTTCTTTGACCTTCGGGATCCGAGCCAGATTGACAAAAATGAGCCCTACATGAAGATCCCTTGCAATGACTCTAAAATCACTAGTGCCGTTTGGGGACCCCTGCATCATCGCTGGCCGTGAGAGTAGAGAGCTCAACCAGTATAGTGCCAAGTCTGGAGAGGTATTGGTAAATGTTAAGGAGCACTTGCGGCAGATCAGTGACATCCAGTTATCCAGGGACATGACCGTGTTTGTGACCACATCCAAGGACAACACAGCCAAGCTTTTTGACTCCACAACTCTTGAACATTAGAAGACTTTCCAGACAGAACGTCCCGTCAAATCAGCTGCCCTCTCCCCCAGCTATGACCATGTGGTCCTGGGCGGTGGTCAGGAAGCCGTGGATGTAACCACAACCTCCACCAGGATTGGCAAGTTTGAGGCCAGGTTCTTCCATTTGGCCTTTGAAGAAGAGTTTGGAAGAGTCAAAGGTAACTTTGGACCTATCAACAGTTTTGCCCTCCATCCTGATGGCAAGAGCTACAGCACCGGTGGCGAAGATGGTTACGTCTGTATCCACTACTTCGACCCACAGTACTTCAAATTTGAGTTTGAGGCTTAAGAAGCTGGATCTCCGGCTGGGCGCTGTGGCTCATGCCTGTAATCCCAGCACTTTGGGAGGCCGAGGTGGGCGGATCACCTGAGGTCAGAATTGGAGACCAGCCTGACCAACATGGAGAAACCCTGACTTTACTAAAAATACAAAATTAGCCAGGTGTGGTGGCAGATGCCTGTAATCCCAGCTGCTTGCGAGGCTAAGGCAGGAGAATTGCTTGAACCTGGGAGGTGGAGGTTGCTGGTGAGCTGAGGTCATGAGCCATTGTACTCCAGCCTGAGCAATAGAGCAAAACTGTCTCAAAAAAAAAAAAAAGAAAGAAGAAAAGAAAAGGACCTGGACCTTCATCCAGGCCAGGGAAGCTTCTCCCAGAAGGTTTTGAACTCTAAGAAATAAATTAGTTTGGTAATAAATGGCTTGTGGTCAGATAAAAAAAACATCAATCAATCTACAAAAATCAATAGCATTTTTACACTTGCCAACACTAAAACACAAAAAATAGGACGTTATTCACAATAGCAACAAAATTTGTAACACTAGGAAATAAGCTAATAAAGAATGCACATACTTGTAAAAAGAGAAGTTTAGAACTCTACTAAAGCTTTCAAGTTTGTTTAAAATAATGAAGAAAATGAGTAAAGGTAAAAGTAAAGACAGAGCTCTAAATTTTCACAAACTAATATGTAAAATCTATGCAATTCCAAACGAAATGGTAGTTGAAATTTTAAGGAACTTAATAAAACAATCCTTAATAATTTGTCTAGAAAACTAAAGATGCCAACTTGCAAATATCAATTAAGAATAACTAGTACACATTAATAAAACAAAACGCAAAATTCCTGGGATTCAACAAATAAAAACTCAACTGAATTCTAATAACTGGCTGCCTGAGAAGCATCAAAGAAGACCTGAATAAATAGACAGACATAGAAATATACTATTTGCCTAAATTTGTGGTAGTTGAATATTACAAAGATGTCAATTTTCCCTAAGTAAATCTATAAATTCAGTACAACTTCAACTAAATTGGTGCTGCTTAACACACACACACGCACACACACACACAAACACACATACCCCTCTTTTTTGGCAGGGGATGGGGGAAATCAAAAAACAAACAAGCAACAAAATCCTGTCCAAGGCTGACTAGATGGGTAGAATCTGTTTCAACGTGTATCTCTTCGCTGGAAAAAGAAATTTATTGCCTACAAAAAATGTCCTGAGGATACCAAAAGGGACCAGATCTCTCTTTGCAAACCACAAATACCCTGCAACCACCTGTGGATGTAATGTCCCACCCTCATCATAGGCTGCTCTAAGAACAGAGCGAAGGTGGCAAGGAATGGGGACAGTGACCCTGCTTGGCTTATTCAGAAAGGCAGGAACAGGTTAGTCCTCTTTCCAGATGGCTAGATTGCAGAAGGTCCATTTTCTACTCTGGAACAACTCAAATACTCCTGCATTCCTGGAAAATAAAGTCTCCGAGCAAGAGAAGCCCTGCCCTGGAAGGAACCACACTGTGCTGAATAACTATTCCCAGGAAGAGAAGAAACCTCTCCGGCACTGAGCAAAATTAGAAAGAAGAGAAAACTCAGCTTCAGTTTGCCTTCCAGTACCTTAGCTTCCTTCTTGCTCTTCTGATCTTTCCCTTCTCTGAATTTCCCACACTCATACAGTAATTTAACAAATGTTTATATTGAGCTCTTCCTCAGTATAAACATTTGTTTATATTGACACTATGCTGGACATCCAGCACTCTGAGAAAAGCAGCCCAATTGAGGTACTGACCTAAAGAACCAGAGATGTAACACGCTTCTTCTCCAACTTCTTTCAAAAGGATTTGTGATTTAAGAGACCTCAGAGAGAAGGCAATTCTTAAGCCAAAGTTACCACTTCTATCATAGAGAAATTTCAGATCTTGCCGTTTATTGGAAAAGAGAAGATACTTTAGCCAACAAAAATCTTTCCATTATTCCTCAAATCAACAATAGCTAGCATGCAGCTCAAAAAAATTAAAAATTTTCTCATTTAGCTACGCAGAGCAGTGATTTCCACAGAGGGGGATGCCAGAAGACCCATGGGGCACAAGAAAGAATGTGACAACTCCTAATCCCTTAGAACTTTTTCAGCCTATACATCTTCTACTTTCTGTATGAGCTTTATAATATATATTAGTACAAATGTACTTGTATAAAATTCAAATAAATACATAAGCAAAAACTAGGATGGGTGCTCCTATCAGTGCTTTGCTGATAGGAGCATGATGAAAATTTTTGGAGGCCCCTAATATAACAAACAGTTCAATCTCTTATCCCTAAACCAGTCTTGGTGACCACAGTCTTGGTAGGTACAGGAGATGTCAGGATCTGTGTCCCCAGACCAAGGTCCAGCTCAGTTAACTCTGGGTCATTTCACGCCAGTCCCATAGTCGAAGGAAAAATCTGGTAGAACAATGAAGGCAAATGAGCGAGTCAGAAACAGAGATTGGAGGGAGAATTGGCTTTTCCAGGTCACTGGCTCCTTCATGGGCAATATCCCAGCATCTAAAAATAGAAGAAACATCTGCAGTTTGCCTCTTAGAGCTGGGGCTTGGATGAGCCCCAGGATAGGCCCTGGCAGACTGGTGGTGGCCACAGTGACAGCACTGGCCTCTTCAGGTGACCTCATCAGAGAATGGCCAGGGGCCAAAGCAGAGATGCTTCCAGAGCCAGGGCCCTCTCTGTGAAACAAAAGACCCAGAAACAAGTAGGGACCTTAGCTCTTTAACCAGAGAGCTGGCTCTTTCTTTCTTGGTGGCAGGGTAGGGAAAAGAAGTAAGAAGCTGGCAGAGGTGTTTAGAAATCAGGGGGCGTCTTCATGATCAAGGATGGCTTCAGAGTAGGTGATTGCTCAATGTCATTTTTCATTTCTTATCTGTGAGTCTTCCTTTGGGTTCTCTAAGGTTGGCTCATAATAGGCATTCAAAAATACTACTACACAAGAGAAAGAAAGTAAGAGTTTATCAGTGCAAGTCGTGAACTGGGCTCTGAGGAGAACTGTGTTTCTGATTAATTTCTTGACTTCAAGATGGGTATTCAGGAACAAAGGGAAGGTCCTGGCTGAATCCTGGGAGCATCTTTGGGCCTCTGCTTTTGAGAATCCAAAAGGAAAAAAGAAAAAAGAAGTCACAGCCCTCCACCTCCCTTTCTTAGGAAAAAGAAGAGAATGAATAAGGAACCAGAAGAGAGGAGAAATAGGAGAAGTGTTCTTGTCCATACTGAAAAAAAGGACAACATTCAAGATGCCCAAGGAGGAGCAGGTGCTCATAAGCAGGGCTTCCTCTTCATTCCCTGCCTGTTTGCCCAGCTCCATAGCTCCCAGGTCTCCCTTTCCTTCATTCCTTCTTGATCGACCCCTCACTTTCATCTTGCCCATTTCCCAAAGGAATGTTTAAAGGTATGTTTACATATATTGGTGTTAATCAGTAACCATTTAGAAAAATAATGTGCCTTTTCTCATTCTCTACGTACCTTTGTTCTCCAAGAAAACGAATGAAGTCTCTCTGGTCAAGATGGGCAGTGAGTTCATGCTTGATAACTCCTGCTACTCCAAACAACATAGCAATGAAATGAAAAGTGAAAACACTCACACAAAATACATAATAAGGTTCTAATATGAGATAAGCATCTGTATTGATTAGAAAGAGAACAAAATATTTAAAAGTGATCCTGAATGGAGCTGTGAGCTTGCTGGGCTCTGGGCCCAGGTGGAGGGAATCACAGCTAAAAGTTCAGATCCTGGGGAAGAAAGAAACCTAAAATACTTCACAGGAAACAAGGAACCAGAGTCAGGAGTTTTTACCACCTTACTCCTCTCTTGGGGTGGCAAAAGGAAGCTAGAAAATGTTACTGACAATTGCTGTTTAAGGGTACACATCTTTGTAAGCTGCAGCCTATATATGTGGACGTCCAGAGATACAGTCTCAGACCAGGGTCTGGGATCTGTGGCAACTCACCATTCCCTGAGGGAGGGAGAACTCTGATTACTATTGTAAGACTTGGTTCTGGAAGAGGGACCAAGTAAGGTGGGGAGGAGATGCAAGTCACTAGACAAGAAAGGGTAGGGGGAGCGAGAAAGAGGAGCCAAAACATGAAGGAGATGAAACCTTTCACTCAAAGTATTTTCTTCACAGAAAACTTGCACACCTTTTGATAGGTTTATGTGTAGGTGTCTTACTGCTTCCTTGGTACTATGAATGAGATTTTTTTTCTAATTTTGTTTCTGATTGGTTATTGTTTTGTGTAGGAAAGCTATTGTCTTTGTATGCTGATTTGGTATCCAGCCGAAATGTGAAAACTTTTATTAGTTCTCATATTTTGAGATTATTTTGGATTTTTGGTGTAGACAATCATAGCATCTACAAATAACAGTAGCTTATTATATGTTTCTTTCCAATCTTTTACTTCTTACTTCTGTTTCTTGTTTTATTCCATTGGCTATGGAATTGATTATAGTTGCCCTTCTTATTCCTGTCTCTAATGGGAATATTTCTATAATATCACCATTAAGTATATTGTTTGCTATAAGTCTGTTGTGAGTATCCTTGGTCAGGTTAAGGAAACCTCCTCTAATCTGCTAAGAATTACCTGAAGTGTATTTAAAATGCACATCTCTGAACACTATTTGATCAAAGAATCAGAATCTCTAGTGATGGGGGCTAGAAGTCTAGAGTTTAAGAATTACTACGTTATAGAAATTGCTTCTTAATGCATCTTAATAATTTTCATTTTCAATAATTTAAAATTATTCCGCTGTTTTGACGTGCCTGAAGCGCTTAACACTGCTTAGAATACCCCCTTCTCTTGGTATTTGCATCTGCAGCAAGCTGCATCTTCCCCACATATTTCTACCTGTATTTTAGAAGCCTCATCTGTGCAGTAAGAAGAACCTTAAGAACTTGAGATAAATGTCTTATCTGGTCTGTATTTGCCTGATTTGGCGATTATAGTCTTAACCCGCTTATCTCCATCATCCTGAATACTACACTCTCAGGCTTTGTAATTTGAGGCTCTTCCTATTCCGGAGTCTGTATGATATTAGATATGGCCCAATCTCACCAATAAGACTGGAGTCAGCTCCCTTGTGTATCTCTTCCTCTGAGGCTCCCTCCATGTCCAAGTTTCATAGTATAACTAAACTGAAGCTAACCAGGCACTGACTTGGCTGCCAGATGGGTGGAACTATTGCTTTAAGGGATATACTACAATTTCCAAGTTTAGAATTTATTATTTTATATTTAGTGTGATTATTTTTGATGTGAAAAAATAAGATTCATATCACTTTCAGCTATCACACAGCTCCAACTCTCCCCAGTTATCTCTTCTATAAAAGACTTACCTACTGGCAAATAATACCAACAGACCCCCAGCCCTGCCCCTTCATCCCCCACTGAACTAGTTACATCAGCTATTTCAGGTATTGGGATTTCTTTTTATAAAAGGAAAATGGCAGCCCACATATATCACGAGATTTCTACAGAAGTGGTGGTTATCCCACATGTACTTAATTTGCAGTTTATTTTGGGGAGAAGTCACTCTCACAATCAGAAGAGATTTGTACACCGAAGGGAACTGAACTCACTTTGCTGATATGAATTCATGTTACAGAACAGTATCACTTCATCTCATCAGTAGAATTCTAGCACTATTTCAGAAACAAGAGAGAGTTGTTTTTCTTTTTTTTACTTTTTAAAAACTTGGTGTTAAGGAAAATTCAAAATGGAGGCCACTGTTTGGATAGGTCACTAGGCCAACTGCCTGTAGCCACATCCCTGATGTGGCTAATATCATGATTTTCCTGAAATATTAGCTCTAACCACAAACAAAACGTAACATTTTTCTTTCTGAATTCTGAACCAATCAGCTACAGACAAATAAGCTAATACAGCCCCACTTGTCCTAAAAGGAATGTAAGTTTTAATAGCCAGTCACAACAAAGATCAATGTACTTCCTCATTTAGGCTTTTGAACCTGCACTGTGACTGCTGTGAGCCAAGCTGCTCACCACTTTTGGCATCAAGTCTCCTGCTTATCAAACCAGGAGACTTTTTCGGGGTTTTTTCAATGCACAATAAGCACTTAAAATTTTAACTTAATTGGCTTTTATTTTTGGTAATTGTAGCATATCCCTTAAAGCAATAGCTTAATTTAACTTAATTGGCTTTTATTTTTGGTAATGGCTACCAGAAAATTTCAAATGACATATGTGGCTTGCATTATATTTTTGTTGGACAGCACAGATCTAAGCACTAAACACTAATGGCTACTAACAATACAAAATGACAGCTGTCCAGATAGCCTATACCTCCTGATAGATGTACACAACCCCATCTAGGAAATACTCTTACCAAAAAAATGGACCCTGAATCTGATCAAGGTTTTATGTCTTGCCACCAAATTGCCATAAATATAGACAGCAGATACCATAGGCATACAACCAGCAAAATCCAGAAAACAGGAAAGTTTACAAACAAATGATCCTGTTTGTTCAACAGATAAGTCACAAAGGGGGGAATAAAAAGAGGAAGAGGAAACCCGAAGATGAAAAGAGATTTTAAAGCATGCCAACTGGTTACAAAGTATGGACCTTAGTTGGATCTTGGGTCAAACAAACTATAAAAAGAAATAAATTAAGAGAGACTAAAACCAATTTGAACACTAACTGGATATCTGGTTATATAAAGGAATTATTAATAATTTGGGTTGTATTTAGTTATTTTTAACTTGCTTATCTTTAAAAATACATATTGAAATATTTAAAAATAAAATGTTAAGATTTCTGGGATTTGCTTCAAAAAAATTTAGAAGATGGGAGAGACAAGAGTGGGGATATCAACACCTGTGAAAATAAGGGGAATAGAAGATAAGTAAATTTATTTTTTTAAAGTGGAGATATAGTCAGCCCTTCCCTGTCTGTTCATTTCACAACCAACTACCCATCAAAAATACTTGGGTAAAAAATTGCATCTGTACTTAACATGTACAAACTTTTTTTCTTGTCATTATTTCCTAAACATGAAGTATAACAACTACTTACATAGCATTTACATTGTATTAGGTATTACAAGTAATCTAGGGGTGATTTAAACTATATGGGAGGATGTGCATAGGTTATGTACAAATACTATGCCACTTTATATCAGGGACATGAGCATTCAAAAATTTTGCTATCAGTGGGAGGTCCTAGAACCAATCCCCCATGGATAAGGAGGGATGACTGTGTTATGAAATGAGATTAGCTGGAAACTAATTACTGGTAAAACATGCTGATGAGTACATGATGTTCATTATACCATTCTCTCCACTTTTGTATATGTTTAAAATTTTCTATAATAAATGTAGTGTGACGGGTCCCCCGCCAGTTTCTTCAAGGGTGGACATATGTCCACTGCCTGAACCCTGAAGGCGGGGGCAATGAGCCAAGGTTATGGTACCCAGCCAAGAGCAGGTGTTCCTGAGAACCCAAACATCATGGAGAGTATCTCAGAACCTACCGAGGAAAACAGTCCCATCACTCAGAGTAAGCAAAGAGCTGGAAAACTAGCTTAACAGCAGTTCAGAAAGAGGAGGGAGGGGCAGGGACATATACCTATGTCTAGCGCTGTCCTGCGGCCACTCAGTGCCTTCTTTGTTCTCTCAGCACCTTCCCAGTTTGGGGGTTGAAGGAAGGACATTATGGTTCCAAGTTTTTCTCATAACAATAAAAAGTAAAAACAATTTTAAAAGTTAAGAAATCATTATCAAAAGGAGAAAAATAGAGAGAAAAATCAATAATCTCACCATTCTAATAAGAACAGGGTTACAGAGTTGATCATTTGTTGTATTTCCTTCTGGTATTTTTTCCTACATATTTTTATACATATAATATTATATTTCCTACAAATTATGTACATTTACATGTAAATATATATTTACAATGTATGTGTGTATGCACATACACACAGAAATATGCATGCGTGCCATTTTCCATCCTGTTTTGTTGGCCTAACATTTTATTCATTCAGCAAATGAATATATTTAGAAACAAATATTTATGGAACAAATGAGTTATATTTTTATGCTGCCTCATAACCTTTACATCTATCTTCTTTAACAGCTGCATAATGCTTCATTAAGAGGATGGCATCATTTACACAAGCAAGCGCCTTCTCAGTCTAGTAGTAGGAGTTGAAAGCTCAGGCGTGACGCCAGACCTAATTCAGATCCCAGCTCTGTAACTTACTAGCTATGTGACCTTGTGCAAGATACTTAAACTCACTAGACGTTAGTTTCCTACTCTTCTAAAATTAGTATGGTAATAGCTCTAACTCAAAAGCTTACTGCAAGGAGAAAAGGAGCTAAAATGTGCATAGCACTTAGCCCTAAGCCGAATAAATAGCAAACGCTCAATTAATGTTACCTGTTATTGAAAAAATTGAGTTTTTTCTCTCTTATTAGGAATATCAACGTAAACATTTACATACATATCATTTCGTCTATGTTTTGGATTGTCGTCTTAGGCTGGAATCCTAGAAAAGGAATTACTAGAGCAAAGTAAATGAGCTCTCTATGACTCACGTCCTATTTGTGCCATTGCACTTGCTAAACTGTTTTCCAAAAAAATTGTACCAATCTTCAATGCCATGTGTTTCACTATCTCTGCCAACATTAAGTATTATTTAATTTTTTTTTTTTTTTTTTTTTTTTTTTTGAGATTGGGTTTCACTCTGTCACCTAGGCTGTACTACAGTGGTGTGATCCTACGCACTGCAACCTCAACCTTCTGGCCTCAAGTGATCTTCCCACCTCAGCCCCCCAAAATGCTGGGATTACAGATGTAAGCCATCACACTCAGCATTAATGTTAATTTAATAGAAGTCTCCCATCTTTTAGGACTGTGCTCTTTTTTTTATATTAAAAAAGATTATTGCAATAAAAATGACATATGTAAATAACATAAAATTTGTCATTTTAACCATTTTAAGTGTACAATTCAGTGGCATTAATTACATTCACAATGTTGTACAACCATCACTACTATTTCCAAAACTTTTTCATCATCCCAAAAAGAAACTCTGTTACCATTAAACAATAACCCCTCATTCCCACCCTCTAGCCCTTGGTAACCTTGAATCTACTTTCTGCAGGTTCAGAAAAAGTTTGTTTTAAATTTAAAAAATATCTAATGTTGGCAGGGATAGTGAAACACATGGCTACAACTCTAAACAATTTAGCAAGTACAATGTCACAAATAGACATGAGCCATAGAAGAATTCCTTTACTTTGATCTAGTAATTCCTTTCCTAGGATCCCAGCCTAAGATAACAATCCAAAACATTCACCATAGGGGAAATGATATGCATGTTAGTGTTTACCTCGATATTACTAATAAGAGAGAAAAAGAATACAATTTTTTCAATACGGTCATATTCATGTTTATTTTACTTTACATATAGTCAATATCACTATATATATATAGTAGTAGTAATAATTTAGTAGTAGTAATTTAATATATATATAATACATTTTTTTCAATTTCCTTTTGCTCTGGACAATAGGGTACATCAAGGTGTCTAACTATGAGGTGAAAACCAAGAAGAAGAACTGGTTTAGGAGGAAGCTTACAAGTTCAGATCGAGATGGATTGAGTTTAAGGTGCTTATGGAATTTTAGACGGAGATATCCAGTGGATATTTGGATATATTGTTTCAGCGCTCAAGAGAGATGAGCTAAAGACATAAATTCTGAAGTCATCATTGGTAGCAGTGGAAGCTGAAATGTAGATGAGATTGCCCAGGAAATACATTTAGATTGAAGAGAAACAAACAATAGAAGAAACCTTATATTCACAACAAACACTTTTAAAGGTTTACAGAACTTCAGACTACAAAAACTTGTCTTCAAAATTGAAGACCGGGGAGATTAAACTCATAACCATGGTTACTTAGGGAAGGAGTTGGGGAGACAGAATAAGGTTGAGGAGACTTCAGCCTTTTCAGCAGCATTCATTATTTTTTTGAGAAAATATATTTATGTTGCTTTAAAATTAAAAATAAAAAGTTAAAATTAGGCAAATGGATTATAAAACCCAAGGAATGAGCACATGGAGTCTTGTATACAAAGCAATAAGCTTGATTGATGTGGCCCCAGAAAAGGGATTCCAGTGACTGTGCAAGAGATATAGCAGCCTCAGTGCGGTGGTTCACATCTGTAAATCCCAGCACTTTGGGAGGCCGAGGCAGGCAGATCACTGGAGGCCAGGAGTTCAAGACCAGCCTGGCCAGCATAGTGAAACCCCATATCTACTAACAATACAGAAATTAGCCAAGCAGGGTGGTGGGTGCCTATAATCCCAGCTACTCAGGAGGCTGAGGCAGGAAATTGCTTGAACCTGGGAGGGGAAGGTTGCAGTGAGCCGAGATCATGCCACTGCACTGCAGCCTGAGTAACACAATAAGACTCTGTAAAAAAAAAAGAGAGAGAGAGAGAGAGAGGAAGATAGAAGATAGCAGTCAGTGAAATACAATGTGTGAAAAATTAATGTGAGTCCCAGACTGAAGGAGACAAACTCAAAAAGCCAAAGATTCTAGATGCTTCCATTGAAATCTGTCCCAGAACTCAAGGCAAAATCCTGTGTTCTAGTGATGGGAAAAGTCAACTCTGATGCCCAGATGTGGAAGGAACTGGCAACTCTGGTCAGGCACAACATTATTTTTACAGTTTAGGGCCAGGGTAAGAAATTCTTCTACATGCCAGTCAGAGGATTGTTTTATTGATGTCTAAGATGAGCTAAGAATTAGTGTCTACTTATTCAGTGCCAGTTCCATGCAGAGACTCTGCCAAGGCTTTCATTTCAAATCTCACAACAATCATTTGATGTGAGTATTGTTTATCCTTCTTCATAGAGAGCTCAGAGGATTGAATTAGTCATTCAAGACCACATAACCCATAAATGACAGGGTCAAAATTTACACCCAAGTTTTATTAATTCCGGGGCACTTACTTTTATACATGATGTTAATATTGTATCTCTACAGCATCTCTATTAGCATCTACGTATGT
This sequence comes from Ateles fusciceps, assembly GCA_036589455.1. Taxonomy (NCBI): domain Eukaryota; kingdom Metazoa; phylum Chordata; class Mammalia; order Primates; family Atelidae; genus Ateles; species Ateles fusciceps. The sequence goes on along the minus strand of JAZHEH010000579.1, from coordinate 1,474,178 downwards.
ACTAAAATTCAACATGACTCAAAGATGAGTCAAGAACATTCATAACTATTTATTCTTTGTCAATCATCTTTTGTAATGCATCATTTTGGGTTCTACTTTGATGCCTTGCTGCTTGGCATGGTCCTCAAACCAGCAGCATGGGCATCAACTGGGAGCTTGCTAAAAGTGAAGAACTTAAGGCCCTATGAATCAATTGAAACCCATCCTCTAACAAGAAATCCAGGTGATTCTTATGCAAATTAAAGTTAGGGAAAAATAGCCTTAGTAAATTAAAACATGAAGGATTCAAAATATTATAATTGATTATATAAGGAGTCTTCCAAAAGTTCATGGAAAGTACATATCATGAAAAACGTATGCATGGATTCAGTTTTTTTAGATCAAAATAAACTTGCACTAATTTGTTATAATGTGCCTGAACAGGATCTATTTGGAAGTACTAAGAAAAATAAGACATCAATCTAAAAGAGCTACTATCAAAACAACATCAATTATGCTTAAACAGAAGCAAGAGAAACATCAAATTTATGGTGAAACTTGGGTGGAAGAATGGTGGAATCATTGACGCTTTATGAAAAGTTTATAGGGACAATGGTCCCAAAGAAATCAGCAGTTTACAAATGGATAACTCATTTTAAAAAGGAACTAGAAAAATGTTGGAAAATGAAGCCTGCAGCAGCCAACCATCCATGTTAATTTGCAAGGAAAAAAATTAATCTTGCTCATGCCCTAAATAAAGAGGACTGACAGTTAACAACAGAAACAATAGCCAACACCATAGCCAACTCAATGGCTCAACTTACACAATTCTGACTGAAAAGTTAAAGTTGAGCATTTCCACTCAATAGGTACAAAAACTTATGTGTCCAGATCAGCTGCAGACAAGAGCAGAGCTTTCAGTGGAAATTTCAAACAAGTATGATGGAGATCCTGAAGCATTTCTTCAAAGAGTTGCAACAGAAGGTGAAACATGGCTTTACTGGTACCATCCAGAAGACAAAGCACAATTGAAGCAATGGCTACCAAGAGTTGCAAGTTGTCCAGTCAAAGTAAAAGCAGACGGGTCAAGAGCAAAGGTCATGGCAATGGTTTTTGGAATGCTCAAGGCATTTTGCTTGTTGACTTGCTGGAAAGCCAAAGAATGATGACATCTGCTTATTATGAGAGTGTTTTGAGAAAATTAGCCAATGCTTTAGCAGAAAAATGCCCAGGAAAGCTTCACTAGAGAGTCCTTCTCCACCATGACAATACTCCTGCTCATTTCTCTCACCAAACAAAGGCAATCTTACGTTTCTATGGGAAATCATTAGGCATCCACCTTACCATCCTACTTCGGCTCCTTCTGATTTCTTTTTGTTTCCTAATATTAAAAAATACTTAAAGGGCATCCATTTTTCTTCAGTTAATAATGTGAAAAAGATTACATTAGCATGGTTAAATTCTCTGGACCCTCAGTTTTTTAGGGATAGACAAAATGGCTGGTATCATGTCTTACAAAAGTATCTTAATCTTGAAGGAGTTTATGTTAAAAGAATAATTTTTTTTATAATTTTTATTTTTGATTCCATTTTTTCACAAAACATTTGAAGCTCCCTCATATACAATTTAAAATCCAATTCCTAATTGACCTAAGCCTCTTAGCATAACATCATAACCTACCCTACTATTCTTTCTGTTAAGGAGTATTGTATTTACTAATTCAATAAAATAAAGTGTGGCAAAAAAAAAACAAACAAAAAAAAAACCTTAGGTAGACTTCATTTGGTCCATGGGTTACAGATTGGATAGTAAGGTTTCTGGCATCCTATTTGAACCTCTAAGGAATTCAACCTTCTAATTAAGATTTAAAAGATGGGTCAGGCATGGTGGCTTATGTCTGTAATCCCAGCACTTTGAGAGGCCAAGGCAAGAGATCACCTAAGGCCAAGAGTTCAAGACTGGGAAATATAGTGAGCCCCCATTTCTACAAAATATTTAAAAATTAACCAAATGTGGTGACACATGCCTGTAGTCCTACCTACTCAGGAGGCTGAGATGGGAAGATCACTTGAACCTAGGAGGTTGAGGCTACAGTGAGCTATGATCACACTGCTGCACTCCAGCCTAAGTGACAAAGAGAGACCCTGTCTCTAAGAGAAAAAAAAGGACTTAGAAGGTGAAACCTTCCCAACTGAGCTCCCCAAGTCTTCCTAATTCTATGATACTCAATTCTCCCAACCCACTTCGGAGGTGAACTTGTTTGCTCTGTTTTAGAAGTTAGTAGTCCTCACCCCAAATCTGTGTGCTCCTCAACATTTCCCAGATCCTTTGCCATAGGTTGGCCAAGTTTTGGAGTCCTGGCTTCTAGGATATGGGAGAAAGTGATGTGTGTCACTTCTGGGCCTGGCCCCCAGCAAGTCCCACAATAGATGTCCCACCTGAACGGCTAGCAGAGCCATAAAGAAGAAGGAGTCTGGCTGGGTCCCTAAAACACCACCTGGAGTGAAGCTCCCCAATAGAATAAGACACATCCCATTAACAAAAATGTTGTGTTGATGAACCACTGAGATTTGAGGGTTGTTCATTGCAGTGGCTAGGTAACTGTGCCTAACACATGCTCCAGCCAGGAAGTCAAAAAGTTGAGACTTTCTGAGCATTTGAGACAAGAGTGAGTGAAAGGAATTGCTTGCAGATTACTCAGGATCACTCTGATGCACAGAATGGCGTTGTGCCAGAAAATAGCATTTAAAGCCATGTTGGTTTTTACACTATGTTTATAAACTAATTTAACAACTGGTGAATTAAAGTTCTACATTATAACAGAAATGAAAATCATATCTGAAATTAGAGAATTGTCAATGTAATCCAACAATTAATTATTTGCAAGGGTGGGGGGTGTTAGTGATGTATTCAGTACTTAGATGTTTCCTGAACCAGTTAAAGATTCTTTTTATATAAATGTATAAATGCTGATTATAGCTTTCTCATTGGGATTAATGGTTCTGATTTGTATACTTACTGGTTATGAGTAAGTACCCATGACTGTACTAGGTTAGATATCTCAAGTGGAATATAAACTAAAAAACTATTTCTTGAAACAGCAAAGAACACACATAAAAGATACTTTTGAAAGCTACATTGAAATAAATATTATAAAAATCATAGAAATTACATAGAAATTGATTTCTAAGAAAGGAAACAATAAATATTATGTGTTGTTTTATATGAAATTAGAGCATGTGTTTATATCCACATTCACTTTGATTTTTATTAACACTGACATGTGTTGAAGACAATCCATTATCCATTAGTGTTTCAGCAAGAGTCCAAATATTGAGTAGAATGTCAGAATTGCTTAGCTATTTGTGCAGGAATTTTAAAACAAAATCAGGTTTGTTATAATTTATTTGTTTTTTAATGAATCTGTAGACTTGGCCCTCTTGGGGAGGGCTTTGGATGAACAGTTAGGGCTTCATAGGGTTTTGGAGCCAGGAGCGACAACAAAAGTATTTTTAAAAGATAAATCTTTTATTGAGTACAGAGTGGGTAACAAGAAGAAACTGGAGGTGTCAATAAGCCAGTTAGAGGGCTTCACAAAGATTCAGAGAGTGTGAGGACCTGGAGCAACAGCAATGAAATTGGAGAAAGACAGGGGAAAATAATATATTGGAAAAGGAGGTGATAGCTGGAGAAAGGGAAAAAGGAGAAAAAATATTGACATCTTACACCTGAGTACCAGGGAGGACAGAGGCCTGTTGGGGGTTAAAAGGAGCTGCTGCAGAGAAAGGAAGGTAACAATGACACTCCATGCTCATAAAGGCTAGGAGAGCAGAGAGGACATCGTTCTTGGTGGGAAAACTGTGTTTCCATGGTGTAGAAGCTGAAATATGGTCAAAGTGTCTGTATAACAAAGAAACACCTAGGCCACTGTGAGAGGGGCTTCCTGGAGACCGCTGTGGTATCCAGTAAAGAGCACAGCATATAGGGTCAGGAGAATTTGCTTCTGAACCCAGGTTCTCCCGTTATGAGCTGTGTGACCTTAGGAAATTGATCTAACCTTTCTGGACTTCGCTTTCCTCCTCTATAAATGAGATCAACAATAGATTAGCTGTTCATTAAACAGAAGTAATTCTTCTTGATTCTTTTTTTCGTATTTTTTATTTTAAAATTTTAATCTATTTTTTTATTTGAGACTAGCCAATTTTCATATTTTTGGTAGAGATGGCGTTTCACCATGTTGCCAAGGCTGGTCTCGAACTCCTGGACTCAAACAATCCTCCTGCCTTGAGGTCCCAAAATGCTGGGATTACAGGCATGAGCCACTGTACCCAGCTGCTGTTCTTGGTTCTTTAAGACTATTCCCCAAACATCTTCAAAATAGCCTTTCCTGGGATTGCAGGGGGAAATTATTTTTAATCTCCTCTCCCTTGGCCCATCTGTATAACAAAGATAGTATTGTTTACATCTATGGTTCTCAAATGTTATCTGTGCATCAAAATCATTTGAAATATTTGTAAGATACAGATTCCTGTGCCCTAATCCAATAACTTGATTCAATACTTCTGGGAGAGAAGCCAGGCATCAATATCTTTCTAGTTGAGAACCACTAATCTTCATCATAAAGCTGGAGTGAAGATTGAATAAAATAAGCATGGCAAACCCACATAGCACAGTTCCTGGCACACAGTGCTTGTTTAGTAAGTGGTACTGGTTGGGAGTGGTGGGATGGTGAAAGGGTGGGCCATGGAAGTGGGCAGGGTGATGGTGGGTGATGGTGATGGAGGTCGGGTTATGTTCATGGAGGTGGTGAGTGATGATCAGGCGTGGTGGATGGTGGAGGCCAGATTGTTGAAGATCCCTGACTCAGCAAGAAGATTGAGATGTTCTCTAGTGGAGCATGAGCAGGCAGAGAAAGGGATGCTCCCAGTGGAAACAAGTGTTCATTCTTGCTTCCATTAGGAATTTGTTCCTGGACTAAATAAAAGGAGAGGCATCTCTTTGGAGATTAATTCTCCTTTCCACAAAAATAAGAAATACAACTGGAACTACAAACTACAAAACTGTACTATGACCTGCAAAATAGATCAGTTGTATCACACCATACCTTACAACACCAGCAAAGATCAAACTGCTTTAAGACCAGCACATTGTTGTGTTGCATGCACAGAGGCTTGAGGCCAAGACCACGGGAAAAAGGGTTCAGCAGTGACTCTGAACTCAGGCTCCAGAGACAAGACCTCTGACGATTCCAGAAGTTCACATTGTTTACAAATTCTGACCAACCCGAGTCCAGACTTCGCTTACAAATTTCTACCCTGCGACCACTCTATCACAAAAACCCATTAACTTCCCCATTTTGAGCCACCACTGCATCTCCGTCAAAACAATGCTCCCTTATGCCGTAAAAGAAGGAGCGTTGTTTTGATCATTAATAAACATGCCGTGAAAGAGGGAGCATTGTTTCCCAGTGGTTTTTGTAGAGGGTTTCAACAGGTAGACAGGGACCCATGTCTCTTGCTCTTAGACTGTCAGCTTGGTTCATGGAAACAGCCTGTCCAGCATGTGCACTCACCGAATATAGAAAATCACTCATTGTGGACCAAGCACTTCAGAGCAGCCAGTGAGTCATCCCCTCTGATAATCAAAATTCTGGGATGTTTAGCTAAATATTCAAAGTTAAATATATTACAGTCTTTTCATATATGTTTTGAAAAGCAGCCAGGAGTCCAGAGGAAACTTCCACAGGACACTTGCCTTTCAACACTTGGAGCTGTCTGGGCACTTCTTGCAGAGAAAGGGTGGGTAGAAACGCAGGAGCAGCACGTTTCTCGCCTGAAGGGTCCATGGCTGGAGGAAGAGTATCGCTGAGGAGCCTGCAGGTGGTGGCTCGGAAAGAGGGGTGCTCTGAGCCTGCAGGTGGTGGCGGGGGGAAAGGGGGTGCTAGAACATTTACTTTCTTGTCCTCCTCAGCCCCAGCTCCTGCTCTAGAGGGTTCCACATTCGCTAACACCTCCCAGCCTTTGCCCATGCTGCTTGTGAATTGATGTCTTAGTCTGCTCATGCAGCTATAACAAAATACCATAAACTGATGGCTTAGAAACCACAGAAATTTATTTCTTACAGTTCTAGAAGTTAGGAGGTCCAAGGTCAAGGCTCCTGTGGATTTGACATCTGAAGAGGGGCTCATTCTCTGGTTCATAGATGACACCTTCCCATTATGCCCTCACTTGGTGGAAGGGACAAGGCAGCTCTCGGGGGTCTCTTTATAAGGACACTAATCCCACTCATGAGGGCTCCATCCTCAGGACATAATCACCCCCAAAGGCCTCACCTCCTACTACCATTAACTTAAGGGTTTTCAATGTAGGAATTCTAGGAGGACATAAGCATTCAGCCCATAGCAATGATATTAAGGTTATAATAGTTTAATATTATAACAGAAAGGAGTGAACCATGCAGGCACATGGGAACTTCCTCACCATTCAGTTTGGGAGATTTATGATTATCTCAAAGCAGAAGAACTTGAATAGCCAAATTTATGCAAGTACATTTTCCTTTTTTGTTTTTGTTTTTTTTCTTCCAGTGAGTTGTTTTTAAAAGATCCTAGTAGTTGTCTACATAGAAAGCCTTTCATGGCTTTCTGATAACCTAATGCTCTCCTCCATAATCCAATATGTAAAAATAGGCCCTCTCAAGGGTGACCCCATCTCTCTGTTGCCTTAGGAATCTGCTCCCAGTGTAATTATAACCTCTTTTTCACCTCAAAGCTGTTTCAGTTTGGATAATAAATTATGTGATGACCCTAGTAATAATCTGATGTTGTCAAAGGAGAAATAATGATATGGAACATATGTTGAATATTTAAACTTTTTTATTATTTTTTATTAAATATTAATTGTCTGTGTGTATGTGTGTGTGTGTGTGTTTGTGTGTGTGTGTGTAGACACACATATATTTTCAGTCCTCACCAACACTCTGGGAAGTTAAGCAAAATTAATGTTCCCATTTTATATTTGAAAAAAATCAAGGCACAGAATAAATAACTCACCCAATGTTGCACAATGTGACTTCAGAACCTGCACTCTTTACCACTATTTATTGCTGCCTCCTGAGATGCTGAATCTTTACTCCAGAGAATCTGGGTGGTCAGAGAGGGTTTGATTTAGACATACTGGTCCTGAAACCTAGGAAGAAGAGAAATAAGAATTCAAAGGGAAAAAACAGTAACAAAAAAATAGATGATCTCCTCTTACATTTATTTCTTAGAGCTGCCATTTCTAAGACTGCATATGGCAGCCTGAGCAACATAGTAAGACCCCGACCTCTACACAAAATATTTTTAAAATTAGCCAGGCATATAGCACATGCCTGTAGCTACTTTACTCAAGAGGTTGAGGTGCAAAGATTGCTTGAACCCAGGAGTTTGAGGTTACAGTGAGCTATGACCATACCACTGCACTCCAGACTGGGTAAGAAAGTGAGACCCTGTCTCTAAAAAAAGTATTTATATATATATATTTCTCTCACAGTTCTGGAGGCTGGAAGTCCAAAATCAAGGAGGAGGACCCTCCCCTTGCCTCTTCCAGCTTCTGGTAGCTCAAGGCACCGCTTGACTTCTGGTGGCATCAGTTCCATCCCTGTTCCCATCTTTACATGGCCTTCTTCTATGTGCCTGCATCTCTAATCTTCCTCTGTCTTTCTCTTCTAGGAACACCTGTCATTGGATTCAGGAACTACCCTATATTCAGAATGATCTCATCTTGAGATCCTTAAGTTAACTATGTCTGCAAAGACACCTTGTCCGGATAAAGTCATATTCACAGTTTCCAGGAATATGGACATGAATATGTGTTTTCCAGTGGCGGATCACCATTCAACCCACTAGGCCTCCGGACGTACATGATAAGAGATGTAGATCCTATAAGCTGTATAAACCTAGATCTAAATATATTCCTTTGAGTCCATCTTGAGAAGTCTTTTTTTCTCCCCTTCAGAGTTGCTTAATTTTCCCTTCTTAAGAAAACTACCCAAGTTACCAAAAGCAAGAAGTATTTTCATCATAGAAAACCTCAGAACTTAAAGGAGGCCAGGAATATAGAAGGAAGCAACACCAATCCTATTCTAAAAGCCCTGCTTTTCTTCTGCCTGCCTGGACATTCCTTACCAAACTCAAATATCATTCTTTGAGGCTTCCTGGAACCATCCTCTCACCCACCCCTACTCACAACCTCATCAGAGACACAGCCAGCTTTCTGCTGACTTTCACTAATCAGCTGTGTGACTTCAGGCTGCTCTTCAAGTTTCTAGGCTTGTTTCCTCCTCTGGAAAGAAGGAACAAAAGAAAAAAGAGGTGAAGAGGAGGGAGGGAGGGAGGGAAAGGAAAGGAAGACAAGAAGGAAGGAAGGCCAGTCTTGAAGGTCCCTAATATCCTTGCCATAGCATTAAGGTTGTTGAGTGAGAGAACCACATCTCTGTTTATGACCTCCATCTAGTTCTCATTTCCCTGCTTAGGAAATAATTCCACCTTCTTCTCCCAGTCTAGGCCTGGCTTGGCCTCTCCTCCTGCCTCCAAAGGGCTTTCTCCAAAACCTGTCTTACTCATCCTTTTAACCAAGTCTTCACTATCTCTTGCAAATCTCTGATCTCTGCCTCTAGCCAGAACTTCCCACTTCTAATTCCCAGACCCAGAGCTCTTCTCTCTCCTCTGAAGGAGACAGAGCAGAATTCTCTTTTCCTTTATTCATCTCTTATTTCCTCACCAATAATTAACTTTATTATTATTTAATAAAGATACATCGAGGACATTCCTAGCAAAGCACCACAAATACTTGGTTCCAAATATCAACATTTGCAATTCACACATCCCACTATCACCAGCAAGTGATTATTAGAAGGAAGAATTTGCTGTAGGATTTTTATGCCTTTCCTGTTAGAGGTGACAGATGGTTCCCAACAACAACAAAAAAAATACCAGTCACTCGATATAATACGTGCACGCCAAACCAAAAAGACAGACATGGACAGCAAATTGGCAACTATTACCACTACAGTTTATATTTGGCATTTGAAGACACTGGTTGTATATACAGAAGTCACATCATGCCAAAATAAAATCCTTTCTTGATTTGAAAAAAAAAGAAAACAAAAAAAAAACAGGACAGGCGCAGTAGCTCACACTTGTAATCCCAGCACTTTGGGAGGCCAAGGTGGGTCGATCACCTGAGGTCAGGAGTTTGAGATCAGCCTGGCCAACATGGTAAAACCCCATCACTACTAAAAATACAAAAACTAGCCAGGTACGGTGGTGGGCGCCTGTAATCCCAGCTACTTGGGAGGCTGAGGTAGGAGAATCTCTTGAACCTGGGAGGTAGAGGTTGCCGTGAGGCAAGATCACACCACTGTACTCCAGTCTCAAAAGAAGGAAACGAATCTTTGTATGTTCAGTAATTTTTCCACCAGACTTCAAGCTCAACACCAGACTGTTCAGTTCAAAACCAAGCACATGGTAACCTCGCTGCCTGCAAAGGCCTAGGACTAAAAGTTAACCACTTTAAAATCCTAAGGAACATGACCCGGGGGAGGCCATCACCATGAGTTTCAGGGGATGAATTGCTACAAGTAGCTGCCACCTTAGGCCGACCTTGCCTACCTCCTTCAGGGACTGGCTTTGAAATTTCCACAGTGGTCTCTCATCTTGGTCTGGACCATGACGTCAACAGTGTTTTATTTCTCAAACTTGCTAAGGGGAGCAGCTGTTTCATCCCCCACACCTGCTACCACCCCCCACCCCAGCAGAAGGGCTGTGAGCTACAGAGCCAGCCCTGTGTCCTCCCAGCCCACCCTCTCCCTGCTCAGAAGCTCAGCCAATGGGGTAGCCTTTGGGTAGCCACAGGACCACTCTCCCCACAGATCTCACTGCAGAACTGGAAAGGTTTCATCAACTGCTAGAAGCAGAAAAACATCAGATAGGAAAAAAACCAAGTGAGTTGTTCTCTTTCAAGCCTGCCCTAGGGAGTCTCTGCAAGCCATTATTCTGACGCCTAGAAGCAATGCCCTCCCCAGGGTGCCTTGTTCGCACAAATACTGAGAGACAAAACAAAAATGCTGAATTTCAGAGCTTCCAAGAGCCCCTGAAGAGGCTGGTGTTCCCTCCAGCAGCACAGTGGCTTTGTGTGTACAAAGCAATTATAGGAGTCAGATGTCAGAAAAAAGGAGGGTGAAACTAAGCACCACCCCACTAGAAAGTACAGATGTTAGTAGCCACCACCTTGTGGCTCTCTCAGAAGCCCAGAGAGCTCCAAAGTGAACAGGTTTCCATTCATCCAGCATTTAATAACAGTTGTCAAGGGTTTCAGCAGCCCCTGTCCTATTAGAACTGTTTTAATGGGGAAGTAAACAAGTAAATTTGCTATCTTAAAACACCTGGTATGTTTTCTTAGCCACACACAAGTTGAGGTATTGAGCATGCACAGAGAGCAGGGAAGACCCGATGCCCAAAGGCAGGAGGCAGTTCCTGGAGGAAGCCATATCTGAACAGAAGGAAGAGGAATTGGCCAGGGGACGGGGTAAGGAATAGGTGTCCAGGCTGCTTGCCCTACACTCTGGGAGGGACAAACACTGCCATAGTCTATGCCATTGAAAGAAGCTCAGTTGGGAGGCAGCGGTGAGCCGAACTCATGGGGGAAGCCCTCGTGGAGTTCGGCCTGAATAGCAACCAAGACGAAGGTGAAGATGCTGAGTTGGAATCCGGACAATTATGTCCGCGAAACCAAGTTTGACTTACAGAGTTTCAAGAAACTATGATCCTGCCTTACATCCTTTTGAGGTCCTGTGAGAATATGTAAGAGCTTTAAATGCTACCAAACTGGAATGGGTATTTACAAAACCATTCCTTGCTTCACTGTATGGTCACCGAGATGGAGTCAATTGCTTGGCAAAGCATCCAAAGAACCTGGCTACTGTCCTTTCTGGGTCATGTGATGGAGAGGTTAGAATTTGGAACCTGACTCAACGGAAATGTATCCGTACAATACAAGCACATGAAGGCTTTGTACAAGGAATATGTACTCGCTTTTGTGGGACTTCTTTTTCACTGTTGGTGAAGAAACTGAGAAGCAGTAGAAAATGGATGGGCCAGGCTATGGAGAGGAGGAAGAGCCATTACATACAATATTAGGAAAGACAGTGTATACTGGGATTGATCATCACTGGAAAGAAGCTGTTTTTGCCACATATGGACAGCAAGTAGACATTTGGGATGAACAAAGAACTAATCCTATATGTTCAATGACCTGGTGATTTGACAGTATAAGTAGTGTTAAATTTAACCCAATTGAGACATTTCTCTTGGGAAGTTGTGCGTCTGACAGGAATATAGTACTATATGATATGAGGTAAGCTACTCCTTTGAAAAAGGTTGTCTTAGACATGAGAACAAATACAATTTGTTGGAACCCTATGGAAGCTTTCATTTTTACAGCGGCAAATGAAGATTATTATTTATATACTTTTGATATGCGTGCACTGGACACTCCTGTAATGGTCCATATGGATCATGTACCTGCAGTCCTTGATGTGGATTACTCTCCCACTGGAAAAGAGTTTGTGTCTGCTAGTTTTGATAAATCTATTCGAATCTTTCCTGTAGACAAAGTCGAAGCAGGGAGGTGTATCACACAAAGTGAATGCAACATGTTATCTGTGTAAAATGGACTTCTGACAGCAAGTATATTATGTGTGGATCTGATGAAATGAACATTCACCTATGGAAACCTAATGCTTCTGAAAATTTGGGTGTGCTTACATCACGAGAAAAGCAGCCAAGGATTATAACCAGAAATTGAAGGAAAAATTTCAGCATCATCCTCATAGAAAACGTATAGCTCGTCATCGACATCTACCAAAATCTATCTACAGCCAAATTCAGGAACAGCGCATCATGAAAGAAGCTCGTCGACAAAAGGCAGTGAATCGTATTAAACACAGCAAGCCTGGATCTGTGCCAATTGTGTTAGAGAAGAAGAAACACGTAGTGGCAGTTGTAAAATAATTAGTATTCCTAACAATCCTAATGTATAATTAATTTTTACTTTTGATTTGAGAACTCTACAAATAAAAGTATTGGGACTAGGAAAAAAAAAAAAGAAGCTAAGTTTAGCTGGAACAGAGGACAGAAGGGAGGGCTAGTGAGCAAAGAGATTGAAAAAGGAGGCCATGGCTGGGTGCTGGATTGCAGGCGCCGTAAGGAGTTTGGACATCCCCTAAAGGTATCTCGAGACTCCTCAGTGCGGGAGGAGCAGGAGAGGAGCAAATGATGGGATTGGATCTGCAATTTAGGATGACTTCTCTTCCAAGGAGCAACCCTGGACTCTTTGTTGTCTTTGACACACTCGGAGCTGCTGTCATGGCAATTGTTAAAAAATAAAACTTTTAGAAAATGAAAACCTGAAGGTAGAAAATGGAAGATGGGAGAACTCCCTTAATTTCTCTGAGGGTCCCATTCTGTTGGTTGCCAGTTCACTCTGATGATTGTTTCTTTGGCTGTGCAGAAACTCTTAAGTTTAATTAGATCCCATTTGTCTATTTTGGCTTTTGTTGCCATTGCTTTTGGTGGTTTAGTTATGAAGTCCCTGCCCATGACTATGTCCTGAATGGTTTTGCCTAGGTTTTTTTCTAGGGTTTTTATGGTGTTAAGTCTCATGTTTAAATCTTTAGTCCATCTGGAGTTAATTTTTGTGTAAGGTGTAAGGAAGGGATTCAGTTTCAGCTTTCTGCACATGGCTAGCCAATTTTCCCAACATCGTTTATTAAACAGGGAATCCTTTCCCCATTGCTTGTTTTTGTCAGGTTTGTCAAAGATCAGATAATTGTAGCTGTGTGGCATTACTTCTCAGGCCTCTGTTCTTTTCCATTGGTCTATATCTCTGTTTTGGTACCAGTACATGCTGTTTTGATTACTGTAGCCTTGTAGTCTAGTTTGAAGTCAGGTAGTGTGATGCCTCCAGCTTTGTTCTTTTTGTTTAAAAGGATATGAACAGACACTTTTCAAAAGAAGACATGAAAAAATGCTCATCATCAAACATGAAAAAATGCTCATCATCACTGGTCATTAGAGAAATGCAAATCAAAACCACATTGAGACACCATCTCATGACAGTTAGAATGCCGATCATTAAAAAAATCTGGAGACAACAGATGTTGGAGAGGATGTGGAGAAATAGGGATACTTTTACACTGTTGGTGGGAGTGTAAAATAGTTCAACCATTGTGGAAAACAGTGTGGCAATTCCTCAAGGATCTAGAAATAGAAATATCATTTGAACCAGCAATCCCATTACTGGATATATACACAAAGAATTATAAATTGTTCTCTTATGAAGACACACGCACATGTATGTTCATTGCGGCACTGTTTACAATAGCAAAGACCTGGAACCAACCCAAATGCCCATCGATGATAGACTGGACAAGGAAAATGTGGTACATATACACCATGGAATACCATGCAGCCATAAAAAATGATGATTTCATGTCCTTTGTAGGGACATGGATGAATCTGGAAACCATCATTCTCAGCAAACTGACACAAGAACAGAAAACCAAACACCCCATGTTCTCACTCATAGGCAGATGCTGAACAATGAAAATACATGGACACAGGGAGGGGAACATCACACACTGGGGTCTGTTGTCGGGTGGACAGCTAGGGGAGGGATAGCAGGGGGTGGGGAGGTTGGGGAGCAATAACATTGGGAGAAATGCCTGATTTACATGACAGGGCAATGGAGGCAGCAAACCATCATGGCATGTGTGTACCTATGCAACAATCCTGCAAGATCTGCACATGTACCCCAGAACTTAAAGCATAGTAAAATATATATATATATATATATATATATATATATATCTGAGGGTCACTATGGGAAGCCAGCTTAAAGCCCACAAAGTCAGAAGCTCTCTAGAATCCACAGCCAAATGCCAGGGAAAGACCTGGCCCCCCAGCCTGCCCTGAAGGGAAGGAGTGATGCTGGGCATAACCTGTGCTCCCTCTTCGCTGCCCCCAGGCTGAGCTTGTTAAACTTTCCACCATTTTCCAGCCAATTGAACTGCATCAGATGAGACTGAGTCTGTTGTAAAAGATGAGAAGAGACCCTGTCTATATAGCTGCACCCCCCTCCACCCCACCCTCTGCCAATCCCAAGAGATGAGCCTATCTCTCTCTGCCCTGAATTTGGGGTTGCTCTAGGAGTCTTCATGGGGTGCAGTGGTCCCCAGACTACTGGGCTGTCACTGAAGTTGATGCCTTTCCTGCAGGGACAAGGAACCCAGCAGACCTGTCTGCTGCCTCATTCTGCCACGTGGGGAAGGCAGAGTTCTGCCTCTGAGACTAAAAAGTTTTCTAACCCAGGGCTGGGTGTGTGAATGGAAGTCAGGAGGAACCAGCTCTAGGTAAGGCCCTAGGAAGGGCCTTCTGGTCAACCTCCAGCCGATCTCAGCTCCCTCTTTCTCCTCCTATGGAAAGAATCAGAAATTGGGTATTTGGCATAATTTTACCTGAAGAAGAAAGAGATGGAAAGGCTTGGAGGTGCATAGAATGGTGAAAGAGTAAAGAGGAAACCAAAACTCTTCCAGAGAAGGCAGGTTCAAATGAACCACTTAATTATAAATGATATAAGCCTCAGGTGACAAGAGGTATCAGAAAATGACCAAAGACTCTCGACCCCATGGGGGCAACAGCATTTCTTGTACAATTCAGAACACTAGAGGTTGAGTGATGTTAAGAGATGTCTTATTTTAGGCAAAAATAAATGTTAAATAGGGCTCCCTAGATGTGTGTATAGATGTGTGTGTAGATTAATAGATTCATGTATAGACAATTCGCATTTGTACGGAGCTTTTATAGTTTGCAAGGCTTTATCACCATTGTACTGGATCTTCTTCACAAACCAAATGAGGTAAAAAAGCAAGGTATTATCACTACTACCTTGTGACAGGTGAGGAAACTGGAAGGAGGTTGAATGAAACAGGTGTGACATAGCAGAAAGGACATAAGATTTAGAGTTTAAAGACCTGAATTCAAGCCCTGCCTCTCCCCACCAACTAGATTGCAAAAATAATTGTGCCTGTGTATTATATTTAATTCTTAAAAGTGTGACTGTATTTCCCTTATTTCCAAGTTCGTGGGAAAAGAATGGGCACCTCACTCTTGCCCCATATGTGGCCAACATAGGTCACATTCTGTCTCAAGACTCCCCCACAAATTATTGCCCTTTAAGTTAATACATCCAGAGAGCTTTGGGTAGTGCCTAGCATGTAGTAAGCAGCATATGAGCCTTAACTAACATGGTTTATCTCTTTGTCCCCAGCACCCACACAGTGTCTGGCACATGCTAAGTGTTTAATAAATATGAGCTGATAGAATGACTGAAAGGTATTTATCATCCAGTGTGGGAAACAGACCTATAAGCAAATAATGGCAATGGAGTGAGGTGAGCGCTATGGAAGGTATGTACAAGTGGTGGGGAGTGGAATAGGAAGCTTCTCACTGCAAGAGGAAGGGTGAAAGAAGGGGCACTGAGGAGGTAAAAGATATGCACTGACTCCTTATAAGGGCGTAAAGACTTAGGAGGAAGACATGAGTTAAAGGGAGTGGAGAAAGAATCTCTTCAGCAGGAAGTTAAGCATGTAGAGAAGTCCCTAGTCATGAAGCAATAGCATGTACTCAGAGAGGAGTGACTAACTCAGTATGGCTGGGAAGTCAAGTATCAGGGACATCATGGTGGAAGAAGAGGTTGGAGTAAGGGCCAGATGTGAACAACTTTGAATGTCAGACTAAGGAATTTATATCTGATTCTCTAGCAGAAATGCAGAGCCAACGAAGGGACTGTAAGCCAAAGAATGAACATTTCTATCATAGGAAGGCCGATCTATGGGTTTTCAGCAAAATGGAATTAAGAAAAGCAAGACTGGAGGCAGAGGGACAAGTTAGGAAACTATTTCCATAGTCCAGGTAAAATATAAGAAGAGGTTGAGCTTAGATTATGACCACTGAGACATCGAAGAGAAGACCGATTAGAAATGTATTTAGGAAATGTCATCAGAGAACTTTGTAAACTACTAAACATGTCAGGAAAAGCAAGGTAAGAGGCAAAGATGGTGTCAAGGACTTAAGCTTGGGTAACTGTGTAAACAGAAGCCCCACTCATCAAGTTAGAAAATGCTTGCATAAGAGCAGATGAGGAGTCCCCCATCTGGACACTCTGTGTTTGAAGTTCTTGCTCAGTGTGCACAGAGAGCTGCCCAATAGCTGTTGAACCAGAGAAGACGGGAAAGATCCTGGAGAGGAGTCCACCCTGGCATTGTAAGTCCAGGATCATCAATGGACAAGTGATAGCTTAAGCCACAGGAGAGGATGAGATCAGTCAGAGAGAGAACCTAACCTGTGCTGGCTGTGCATGGAAGCAACAGCAAGATGCCCATTCTGCCTAAGAACCTGAAAATAGAAAAATGCAGTCACCGTCCTAAGAACTAAATAGTATTATACAGGCACAATGAATGTGAAGAGCTCATTGCGGGAGTAAAATGAGATGTCTGTGCCTGAGGGATTTGAGAAAGCCTAAAACATCCATCAGCCTGGCTTGCTGTAACCTCCGGTCTGTGGACCTTGTTTTTGGCCAGGAAGCCTGGCATTGCTACAGCTACGTTAACAGCAGCCTACAGAAGAGACAACGTGCTGAGAGCATCTCAAATAAACCAAGCCAGTGCCAAGTCTGAACCATCTTCCAACCCTGGCCTTTTTTCAGTTATATGATCAAATAAATTCCTATTATTGTTTTTAGTTGAGTTGGGTCAGGTTTTCTGGTAACTGCAGCCAAAAGCATGCTAAGCTGGTACACTCAGTGATCTTGGAAGTACAGCAAGCAGAGGAAATGGATAAGTCCCAGTAGGAACACACCTCTCCAGGGGCCAGGGCGCTTGAGTCTGAGGGTCAGGGCATGCTCCCATGCTTTCTGCTTGGACAGGGTCTGGATCTTTGCTTTCTGTTTTCAGAATTCTGAAGTCATCTACAACATAGTTTCTATAGCTCTCTTTAGAGTGAAGGAGTCTCTTTCTAAGAAGATCCCAATAAACTTGGACCCTGATCTCACTAGACAAAATTGGGTCATAGCTTTTCCTGAACTAGTCCTGAGGCCAGGACTAGTTCAATTCACACTGGCCTGGATTCCAAAATCCAAGGGAGTGAGGTTACTCTTAGGCCCTTTAGGCCCAACCTTGAAGCTGAGGGTGGTAGCAGCCCCTCAACTACATGGGCTGTGTGGGCAAGCCTTGGGAAAAACTGCAATAATTTCCAGGTGAAGGGAAAGTGGATGTCAGGGAGGCCACCGTGACGTATCCACTAGACTAGACAACTTTCGTAAGTTGGCTTCCTATTTCCACCTGCCAGAGGAAAGCATGAAAATACTACCAATTCCAATCTTATGGTCCAGAATGTATTTCCTGCTAGTAGGCTGTTTTCATTTATAAGGGTCTGCCGTTATCAGATAAACAGAGAAATGTTTTTGTAATTTAATACAATGAAATTTTTCTTACTCGTATAAACTCTAAACAGTGGCACGGTGAGTGACAATGAGCATTCTGCTCCAGAGATGGCAGGGTCCCTGTCTGCTTAAAAGCCATTTCAAAGGTTATCCTGGACAGCAACGTACAGCCCACACATGGGTGAAGAGAAAGGGAAGCATTGAGAGGGAAGTCTTATGTGTCAAACCTGGCAGCAGAGCACCTTACTTCAGCCCATAATCATATGCCACACACAGCAGTGGTGAAGCCTGGGAGAGATACTATCGCTATATGGCCCGGAGGAAAGGAGAACGATGTGTCCGCAGGGGCCAGGCTTTGCCACCATGGCTTCTTGGCACCATCTGGCTCCTTCCCTGCTCCCACACACCCTCCTCATACCTGCCCCTCCATCCCATTTGAACTGCCCAAGAGAGAGAGAAAAACCAAACAAACAGAAAACAGAAGAGGATGGAACTCTGGAGAGCAATAAAACAATCTGTAAGCCAAGGATAGAAAATAATCCACAAAGAAGACTGAGATGGGTAATTAGAAAACTAAAGACGAAAACCAGAAGTGGAGACAGAGATTAAAGGAAGAGGGAGTTCCAGGAAAGGGAATAAGAACACTTAACCATCTCCCTATCTCATTAGATGGTGCTGAGGATTAAAGGAGTTAGGAAATGTGAAAGTGTTATCAAAATGGTGAAACACTGTAGCCATGTGCGAGACAGCCTCTGATAATCTGCCTGCCTCTGGGGCCTCTTGGGAGCCCAGCCCTTAACATTCAGCCCCTGGAATTGCCAGGCCTCACCCTGCTCCCTCCCTTTCTGCACTCCCAGCAGATGGGGTAGCAGGGAAGGTTGAACAACTATCACCTAGGGCCTGCAAAAATGCCCTGTGGTTCCCAGAACCTCAGGCAGAGTCTCCAAAGTTGAGCTGTCCCTAAATCCCCAAGAGGCCATAGGGGTTGCATCTCTAGATACAATGTCCTGTGCTCTCCAGGGAAATACCCACCCCTTGATCACACTGGACCAGACTGGGCTGCACTTGTACTTGAAGAAGAGAAGAGGAGAGAGAGATAAATACAAGAAATCTTTTGTACAGGAGGGTGGGGTGGGAGGGTTGGAGGAGTGTTTCAAAAGCTTTTCTACATTTAATGATATGTCATTTTCTAATTGTATTTCATAATTGTGTAATTATCCCCAAGTATTTTTCTTTAAGTAATAGAACTAGTAATTACATACTAATTGAATGTGTAATCTCGTCATTAGGATAGGTAAATATATAATAGTGTGATGATGATAAGGTAATTAAAATTCCAAGGATGACTCTGCCATAAAAACCTATGACATGTTCCTGCCTCTGTCCCAGGATTCTCTGCTCCAGCAGGCTTTGAAATTCTACCTGGACAAGAGAGATAAGCTCCAAGGCCTAGGAAACCTGTAATGAAACAACACATTTCCCAGCCAACACACGCCATCCAGGAGCAGTATTGTCTGCCTCCCTCTCCACAACCCTTCCCAAAATATCTCCTTGGGATTTCCCACTTTCACACCCTTCGCCGTTAGGAAGGAAGCCTAGACTTGTAGAATGGCTGGATGCAGGCTGTCTAACTCCCCCAACCCTGCCTGAATGCAGAGCTCTGACAGGGATAGGTTGGCCATGAAGCCAGGCTCAACTGATGCATGAAGGGAAGAATAAATGTAACCCCTCTCACCCCAGAGCAGCTGTGGTACTCACAACCAATACGGATCAGTGTATGAGGCTTCTGCATGGGCAGAGGCTGCCATTTTTAGGGATACCCATTGATCAGGATTGTGCAGAAGGTTCCAGCCACATGGATGGCCCCATGATGGATGCCAAGGACTGGCCTCAACCACAGCACCAGCTTCCTGCTCCACCCATGGCAAGGACTCCCTCCTCAACCAAACATTATTCAGGTTCCAATGAGCCCCCATCCTTGGCCACCTGACTCCAGTTTTAGCAAATAATCCTGCTGAGCCCATTTATTGAGAACTCTCCAGCCTTGAAATCTAATCAAGTTTCTCTTCCCCACACGCTGGAGACCTAACCAAGTTCCTCTTATCGATTTTCCATCTACTTCCTCACCCTGTCATTGGCTATAAATCCCCACTGTCCCTTTTGCATTTGGAGTTGAGTTTACTCTCTCTTTCTTGTTGCAATAATCTTGAATAAAGTGTTTCTTGCCGTTTTTGGACAGGCATTTTGTGTATTTTTTTTAACTGCTAAAACCCAGGGACATGGACCATGAGCAGACCTGTCTAATCTGAGATGATACTCATGGCCTTACCTGACAGGTGTCCTCCTGGGGTAAACTTGAAGATGCTAAGGAAGCACAGATGAGAAGGGACATTTACCTGGACACAGCCAGTGGGAGATGGGCATGGTAGAGGGGTCAAGGTAGCAGAGTGTGAGGTGGTAGGTCACCATGTGCCTCATCTGGGAGGTCATAACATGGCCTTTTCAACAGGGTGGAGACCATGAAGAAGACAGTCAGCAGAGACAAGGCTGGAGGGGGTGGGCTGAAAAGCTTTACAACCTTCATCAAAGTTCAGACTCTCCTGAGGATAGTGTTTTTTTCACTAATTTGGAAAAGGTGTAAGTCCAGATGGATGGAAAGATGGAGAGAAAGATGGGCTGATGGATTGATAATGGATGGGAAGGTCCTGGATATCACAGCCGGACCTAAAGCAAAACGATAACCTGGGCTCCACCAAGGCCATGATATTCGTTGAACTTCTGATTTCCTAGTCCAGAAGATCAGGGCCAGCAAGGCAGAGACTAGGACCCAAGAAAGGCCCAGTGCTCTCTCCACTCTGCGTGCCCCTCCTGAGGAAAGTGAGGGCTTCCCTTGTCTCTCCACTACTTCTTTTCTTTACTTTTTATAATTTAAACTTTAATTTTATATTCAAGGGGCCTATGTGCAGGTTTGTTACCTGGGTATATTGCATGATGCTAAAGTTTGGGGTACGAATGATCCCATCACACAGGTACTGAGCAGAGTACCTGATAGTTTTTCAACCCTTGCCCACTCCCTTTCTCCATTCTCTAGTAGTCCCTGGTTTCTATTGCTGCCATCTCTATGTCCATGAGTACCCATGTTTAACTCCCATTTGTAAGTGAGAACGTGAGATATTTGGTTTTCTGTTCCTGTGTTAATTTGCTTAGGGTAATGGCCTCTCGCTGTATTCATGTTCCTGCAAAGGAAATGATTTCATTCTTTTTTATGGCTGCATAGTATTCATGGTATATATGTACCACATTTTCCTTATCCAATACACCATTAATGGGCGCCTTGGTTGATTCCAAGTTTTTGCTATTGTGAATATAGCAAATAGTAAACTGCTATGATGAACATATATGTGTGTGTGTCTTTTGGTAAAATGATTTTTTTTTCACCCAATACTTGTTAAATGCACTAGTCACTGCACTTAGACACACACACTCCAAAGGCCTCACATCACACAACAACACAAAAGGCCTTTGACTTCCATGTCCCAGAAGGACCTCTCCAAGCCAACAGACTCAAAGAGAAATTTCTTTTCTTTTCGTTTTTTGAGAGAGAGTCTCACTCTGTTGCCCAGCCTGAAGTGCAGTGGCACAATCTCAGCTCACTGTAACCTCTGCCTCCCTCTGATCCTCCCACCTCAGCCTCCTGAGCAGCCGAGATCACAGGCATGTACCACCACACTCACCTAATTTTTGCATTTTTAGTAGAGAAAGGATTTCACCATGTTGGCCAGGCTGGTCTCAAACTCCTGGCCTCAAGTGATCTGCCTACCTTAGCCTCCCAAAGTGCTGGGATTATAGTCATGAGCCACCATGCTCAACAAAGAGAATTTCTTTTTTTTTTTTTTTTTTTCACTAACTCTCAGGAATGTACAAAGAGAATTTCTTAACATTGGATGTGTAGATTGATTTTTTTCTCCCACGATCCTATTAAAAATTGAGGAAGCTGCCTTAAGATTTGGTTTGTGGCCCTCAGAAATCTGAAAGGCACACGGGACTACACCCCAATGTGACAGGGCAGAGGTGGGTCACACGCTTGCCTTTGGAGCAGGAACACTGAAGTGAGGCTTGAGTGACAGAGAGGAGGAGGGAAGGGTGGCTCCCTGCAGGGAACCCAGTGGAACCCCTCAGTGACAGCTTTGTCGTGGGAGGGGAAGGGAAGGGGAGATGAATGTCAGAAACTGGAAGACAGTACGTGGAACTCCTACCTAAGCATATTAAGCACTTTCTCTGTATACCAGTCAGATGAGGGTTGAGTTGTGACTTGACCCTCTGTCCCCCAGATGCCAGCAATCTGTTACAAGACTCCCTAGTCACTTACCCTGAAGAATACTTATTACCAGTCTTCTTTTTTGCTTTCTTCTGAACTGTCTTTTTCATAATATGACAAATTCTGCCCATATACACACAGAAATTCCCATGCAGATGTTGGCAGCTTTGTTCCACCATGGCAAGGCTGTGGGGTGCAGGAAGCATGGGAAGAGAGGGATCCTTGGCACAGAAGATCCTCAATGCTGCTCCTGCAGGATTAGGGATCAGCTTCCTGACACTTTCTCAGAAGCCTGGGATCCAAACTACAGGCACTGAGGCCACAAATGCCAGCACCTGGCCAGATGGCTTAAACACCATCCCATTTATTCAGAAAAGTAACAGGTGCCTGGGTTTAGACATTTTCTTTAGGAAGTTTCTATAATCAGCTGCCTCAGAGGCACACACAATAGGGCACATGTTAGTAACAATACAGCAGTGCGTTAAAATAAATTACATTTTAAAAGATAATATCTACCTCAGAAGTCTCTCCCACTGGGTCTGGAAGGTGGAGCTGGACAGCACCCAGCTGAGTCATTACCAGGCACCTCTTTGGAGAAATCAGATGGTGTGCAGGTGCAGAGGGGAGAAAGGGAGTTCCCAGAGCTTGAAGATGTGCTGAGATCCCTGGGCATAGCTAGAGTCCTGAGACCTGCTGTTTAGCTCTGGTGTCTCTGCCTCAGGCCCTTCTGTCTGAGCACTCCTGGGTCACAGGCCAGGGGTGTGGCAGAGAGAGCACAAGCTCCTGAGTCACACGGATGTGAACTCAAGTCTTGGCTTCACTGTTACAAGTTGGGGGACCTAGAGAAATATACTCTACCTCTCTGAACTGTCTTTTTTTTTTTTTTTTTTCAGTAAAATAGAAATACAAACTCGTGAGATTGTGGTAAAGATTAAATTAGATAGCATCATTAAGTGCGTAGCATATGATAGATATGTAACAATGGTCTTTTCTGGTCTCTGCTTGGCATACAATATAATAAATCCTACCCTCAGCGTTCTTTCCTCCCACCAGAAATTACCTCTATCTACTCAGCTGGCTCGTCTCCCTCTTACCCTCCCAAAGGAGAAAATAACTAGTATTTATTGTGCAAGCACAAACATTTCCTTGCATTATCTCATTTAATCCTCCAACAATACCATGAGATAAGCACTGTTGTTACCTTATTTTCAGATATGAAAACCAAAGTTTGGTGAAGTTACAGTCATTGGCGTGTTACAGTATTGTCCAAGGTCCCATAGCTGGTAAGAGGGCAGTAGGGATTCGCATTCAAGTGCATCTAACCACAGAGCTCATTCATCTGTACCTCACAGCATGCCCCTCACTGTAGGCCTACAAAACCAAACAGCCATGCACAGAGAGCCTATCATGTGCCTGGCATTCTGGCATTGATTCAACGGGCCCAAAGATCAGTGTTACCCAGAGAACTGGCAGTCACATGTAAATTAATATATGCAATAAACTGGTGTATGTGCACACGGCATGATGGAGAGATTCCCTCTGGGAAGCCTCGAAAAGTTTCACAAACCAGATTGTAAAGTTGAATGTTGTAAGATAAGTCAGTGCCCGGCTAGTGGACAAAAAGAAAAAGGACCTAATAGGTAGAGGGAACAGTTAGCAAAGGCACAAAGACATAAAACTCCTTTGGGGACTCCAAGAGTTGCTCTGGGTGGGTCCAAAGTTTGCATGAGAAGCACAGGGGGGAGATGAGACGGGAACGTAGGACACAGGCCAGGTCATGAGGTCCTTATGTGCCATGCTGAGGGACTTGTGAATTAGCCTGTAGATGGTGGGGATCATTGATGGTGAGGGGAAGGCATTTTACTTTCAGATAGATCACCCTTATTGTTTCATGGAGAATGAATGAGACAGGAGAGAAACTGGAGGTGGAGGGCTATATGGGAGACTATTGCAAATAGCCTGAGTGAGAGATGACCAGGACCTGAACTAAAGCAACTGCAAGAAGAGGGAGAGAAAAGAAGGAACACACATGCTATTGAGGATACAGTACTTATGTGGCTTAGTCACCGGGGTATGTGGAGGATGAGAGGAACAGAGTAGATGGACATGACCAGGTAGAGGATGGTGCCATTCACAAACAGAGGGAAACTGGGAGGAATGGATTTGGGGTGGGGAGAGGCAAAGATTCCATTTGTAGGCTTACCGACATTGAGGCATCTACAGGGCATTCAGGTATACAGTAGGGAGTTGGAAATATAACTAGGACTTGGGAGAGAGAGCTGAGCAAGAGGTAGAAGTTTAGCAGCCATGAATGGAGATGGTAATCAATGCAATGGATATGATGCAATCACCCAGATAGAAAATGTGGAGTGAAGAAAGGCCATGGACAGGGCCTGGGGAACAGCAGCATTTCAGAAGAGGGCATTGTAAACATGCCTGCAAAGGAGACTAAAAAGGAATGGTCAGGAAGGCAGGAGAAATAGGGAAAGCCCACTGAAATCTGTGGGAATAGAGACTTCAAGCAATGTGTAATCAACAGCATAAAAGCACAATCTTTTCAAGATGTTTGGCCATGAATGGAGAAAGACAGTCAAAGTGCTACCGAAGTCCTGGCTCTGGAGGAGAGAAAAGGGGATGGAATTAAAGAGGTGGGTACAGGGATTGCATTTGATGAGAGACTTCAGGGAAGGAGGTGGGTGCTAATAAGAGATGTGGGGGAAGGAAGCTATGGGTTGGGGGTCATTGAAGTGCCTTACTGAGACTGAAAGCCATATTTTTGCAGTAGATCCAACCTACATGGCTCTGTGATTTTCTACAACATTTAAGTATAGGAATAATAATGGTTAGAGGTCTATGGGATAAGAGAAAGGGTTAAGGTTGGGTCAGGTGGAGAGGGTTAGAATAGGTCAGGTGGAGAGGGTTTAGGTGGGTCAGGTGGGAGAGGCTTAGGGTAGGATAATGGAGAGGGTTAGGGTAAGACAGGTGGACAGGGTTAGGATGGGTCAGGTGGAGAGGGTTGGGGTGAGATGAGGAGAGGGTTAGGGTGGGTCAGGTGGAGAGAGTTAAGATGGGTCAGGTGGAGAGGGTTGGGTGAGATGAGGAGAGGGTCAGGGTGGGTCAGGTGGAGAGCATAAAGGTGAAATAGGGGACAGGGCTATCTGTGACTGGTGACTGTATCAGTTACAGAGAACTTCTAGCTGGGTAGGGAATGGAGTAAAGCCATGAGTGAGAGGATGTATTGTGATTAAAGAAACAGGTAGAGGGATGAGAGATCCTAAGAGGGCAAGGAATCCACAAATGGTGAGAGATAAACCTGGAGGGTTTGGGGGAGTTGTCAGAGGATGATATCCTGGAGTTTCAGGAGTGGAGCCATGCTAGCCGAAGACAATGTACAAAAGGTTTTAGTAAAGGCATCAATAAGATTTTTGAGTCCAGGATATCAAAGACCCCAGAAGCCATGCACTAACTGCTATATGATGCTGCCTATTTTAAAAAGCTTAGAGACAACTGGAAAGAGAAGACCTGCACACACAAAGCTCAGTAGCCTCAGGATCGTGAGAGTATAATTAGCTGGGGAACCCACAGAGGGCTCTGTGGAGCACATGCTACTTAAAATGGGCATCATGGTGGGCATGATGGCCCAGCTCAGTGGCTCCTGACTGTAATCCCAGCCCTTTGAGAGGCCAACGCTGAAGGATCACTTGAGCCCAGGAGTTTCAGACCAGCTTGGGCAGCATAATGGGACCTCATCCCTAAAAAAAAAAACAAAAATTAGCCAAGTGTGGTAGTGCATGCCTGTAGTCCCAGCTACTTGGGAGGCTGAGATGAGAGAATTGCTTAAGCCTGGGAGATAGAGGCTGCAGTAAGTCGTGATCGTGCCACTGCACTCCAGCCTGGGGACAGAGTATCTCAAAAAAATTGCGTGTGTGTGTGTGTGTGTGTGATCAGAGAGTAAATGAGCAATATTTGGCTATGCAAAGATTAGAGGAAGCAAGTCAGAGAGGATAGCATGATGCCTTCATTACTACAAAGGCCTTCAAACTAGCCTTCTTGACCCATAGTTTCCTCCAAGAAGCTGAATATAGAATCAGAAAGGTTGATTTTAATCCTAGCTATTCTGCTTAAAAGTTCGTGACTTTGGGCATATCACAACTCTTTTGAGCCTTAGTTTTCTCAACTATAAAATAGAGATAAGAATATTGTTATGGGTTACAGGATTGAATGAAAAGGTGATTTGTAAACAGCATAGATCACTGATTCTAGACCTGCCTGAATATTGGAATTACCTGAAGTGATTGCTAAAATACAGATTTCTGGTAATAAACAGCTATCACCAGCAGGAAAGAGGTCTCTTGACCTCTGTCTTGGCCCACACTCCAATCTACTGCCCATGCCCCCATTGACTGAGCCTAACCAGGAGCCGGCCAGCAAAGGAATATGCAGCTTGTGGGGCTCATTATCCTGGCACAAAAACACAAGGGGACA
The DNA here is from genome assembly GCA_036589455.1 of Ateles fusciceps. Lineage (NCBI taxonomy): Eukaryota > Metazoa > Chordata > Mammalia > Primates > Atelidae > Ateles > Ateles fusciceps. The sequence goes on along the minus strand of JAZHEH010000579.1, from coordinate 1,447,859 downwards.
CACAGGATAATTAGCACTCTCCCTTTCTCAAAAGCTTCCAGAGACTCTTCACTGCCTACTAAATAAAGCCTAATCTCCATAACTGAAGGTTTGAGCCCCTTTATAATCTGCACTATCTTTCCACACTCTTCTTCCCCCTCACTGCTAACACAACTAAGGCTGAAATGGTAGTCAGTCAGCACCACGTGTTCCCTGGCCCACTGGGTCTTCTGCCATTTCACCTGTCAGTATGCTCTCCCCAGCCCCCTTTTCTCTTAGGAGAACCTTCTCAGCCTCCCATTCAAGGTCTGTCTATGAGAGCATCTCTGATAACCTCCAACTGAGAAAGATCCTCCGCCCCTCTCTAGAGATTGCATTTGTCCCATTTGTATGATTCGCCAAGACCCACCTCACACCTGTGGTGGAGTTATTTGTGTCCATTATTACCTCTTCTTATGAGACTGAAAGCTCCTTGAGGACAGAAATCATGTCTTTTATGTCCTTCCATTGCTCAGTTCCCAACATTGCACTGGCTTACGACACCTCCACCTCCTTTCCCTGGCTCACAGACTCCTGTGGTTTCCTCTAAGATCCAGCTCAAATGCCAACTCTCCTGTCTCCTCCAAGCAGGCAATTTATCTCCCCTTTCTCCTGCCATAGGACTGTGCAATGTGTCTCTGTCTCCCCACCCCTTTCCCACCCAGGGAGTCAGTGTCCTGGTTAGGAGTACACATTCTGCAGCCTGTCTGCCTGAGTTCAAACCCTGAGACTATCACTCAAAAGCTGTGCAACATTGAGAAATGCCTGTTTCTTCATTTTACTCACCATAGGAAATCAGTTTATATATGTAAAGCCCTTAGCATAGTGCTGGCATATATATCAAATGCTAAAAAATGTTAGCTATTAATATCATCACTTTAAGCTCCTTAAAGGCAAGACCTGTGTCTTAGCCTTTGTTTCCCTAGTGTATACACAATTCCTGATATTGATTGGTGTCCAATATATATTTGTTGATAGCATGAATGCATAGGCATTTAGAATTCAGTAAATATCTGGGTGGGTGGGTGAATGAGGGATAGGCGGATGGGTGGTAAAATATAGGTACTTTGTAAATGCTGCTGATTTGCATGAATACGTGAATCCGCAGGTATTCAATACATGCTGTCTGTTTAGTTCATTGCTTAAAACAAATGAGTGAATGAGAAAAAGAATGAATAATAGGCATTTAATAAGAAGGCTGATTGGTTGCATGGTTGAATTAACAAGCAGATTTTCCACAAATAGCAGATGTTCCATAAATGTTGGCTGGCTGAGTAAATAAACAAGCATTCCTAAAATGTAACAACAGCCTGGAGTCAAAGCTGAAAGGACACAGCTAGAGCAACAGTCAGAGAGAGAGAGGTGATAGACTCTATCCCCTCCCCAGTAACTGCCTCAGAAATTGTCCCCTTCTCCCTGCCATTTCTGAAGTTCTCCCCCGAGCCCACATCTGCTTCTGCATCTGGCCTGGTGCTCACAAGTGATACAGGAACCTGGGGTAGGAAGAAGGGCTGGAGATGCACCAACTTCTTCCTCTTCTCCCCCACTCAGCTGAGGACCAGCCTACTCAAGACCCTGGGCCCCCAGTACTGGCCTCCATGCCCCACCCCTCATGATGAGGGCAGCCTTCACCTCAGAGCACTTTAGAAGCAAAGTCTGTATTACCGCAGACCCAGGGAGCTAATCACCTCACACATCCCAGACCCCAATTTCTGGCTCCGCTGTTCCCCTGAGGCAGCCCCAGCAACCACACATCTCTAGTTAATGAATTATTTTGCAACACGTCTGGAGATGCATGAACTAGAAATCTTACACATGTTGGAGGATTTTGCCATTTCTATTAAATATGCCATTCATTTGGTGGGTAATTAAATGTTCAATAATGGGCTCTAATTTCCATCTTAAATGACTTCCTAGGAACAGCAGAAAGGAAGATGCAGGGTGTAATTTTCTGGAAAACTTTTTTTTCTCCTAAAGCTTTTCAGCACGTAGAGAAGCGGGAATTGAATAAAATAAAGTTAGGTTGATACTGCCCCACGTGTGAGTCTTCTGCCATTGCCCCCAGCAGGGAAAGAGACTAAAGCCTGCAACACAGTAGCATCCCCCACCCCCAAAGCCCTGAGGCAGGCTGAGGAAGGCCGTCCAAAAAGTCTGAGCTCAGGGGAGAGAAGAGAGGTTGGACAGAAACAGGAGCTGGTAGTGAGGTGGGAGGGAGCATCTCTGCAGATTGCCACAGATCTGAGGGTGATAAGCCTTCCTCCTCCTCTCTGCACTTCCCCATCTTATGTGTGTGCTGTGTGTGAGCACATGCATGCATACACACATGTGCACAAGCATGCATGCACATACAAACATGCACACAAGCATGGGCTTCACTGTCTACGCAGCAGCACCAGTCTGAGCCAACTGCAGCGAGGTAGCCAGGAAGCAGAAGGGAAGAAGGGTCCATGCTGCACTGGAATAAAAAGGACCATGTAGGAAACACCACTCCTGTGGGAGCTGCATGGGCTTTGAGGTCACATACCCCTGGCTTCAGATTCACGTTCCATCACTTGCTGTGAGAATATGGTCACTTAGCCTCTCGAGACTCAGCTTCCTTATCTGTAAGATGGGAATAGTCAACCCAACTATCTGGTACACCCCGACCCACAGTAGTAAGCTCTCAGTAAGCCTGATTCTTGCCTGCCCTTCTCTCCCTCAGTTGGCATTGAGGGTCAGCCTTGTTGGGGTCAACGTGCAAACTACAGACCAGCTCCTCCCCCACCCCCCACAGCTCCTCCCCACCCCCACAGCTCCTTCCCCACCACCACGCCTCGGACTGGCCTGCACCCTCCACTCCCCCTCCCCTCCCTCCATTCATCCCATCTCTAGACAGCCTTGGCATCTCTATTTCAGTAGGAATGACGCTTTCACTCTTTCTTGAGGCAGGGCTGAGATGTGTAGGGAAGCCGAAGACATCACAATGCAGTTGGGGTGCCTGATGCAAAGACAAAGGTAGCACCAGTAAGGAAGGGCAGAAAAAGCACACTGGGGGCACCCCCCTTTCCCTGCATGATCTGGAGTACCTCCCTTTCCCTGCATGTTCTGGAGTGAGTTCACAGACTTCCTGATCAGCACTCCAAGGCATCCCTCCCCTCAGAACCTTCAGGACCTGACACCAGAGAGCATCAAGCAGGGCTTCTCCACTCCTGGGACCATGAATTTGGAGGGGCCACCGGAAAGGCTACTACCACTGGCCAGTGCCTCTCAGCTCCTGGCTCTCTGCCAAGTGGATCTCTGGTTCAGCTCAGCTTGACATGACCCCTGCGTGTAGACAAGGGTGCTGAGAGGAGGCTGAGAGCAGCAACAAATCCAATGTCTCCCTGCTCCTCTGCCTGGACTCCATCCTGGGAATCTGGAAAGAAGATAAGCAAATTATTCTGAGTATCTCCCAGAATATCTCAGGATCTCAGGCCAGGAAATGGACTGTGTAATAGCTGAGCTGGAAGGAGGCCTGGGGTGGAGGTGTGGGGTCGGGGGAGGCAAAATGAAAAGAAATTAGCTGGTTGACTCAAAGCAGAGGCTCCACTCAAATTAAAAGGTAGACATGGGTGAAGGTATGCTGGGAGTGAGGCAGGATCCTTTACAAGGCAAGATCAGACAAGAACCAAAAGGACCCGGACCGTACCCAGCTATAGGGCCAGGGCCCCATTCCGCAGGGTAAAAGGTGCAGCATACAACTCCCCTCAAGCCAAACTTCTATTTATTTATTCTTGCAAGCACTCACTGTTCACTTACTCAATTACTCAACCAATATTTATAGATTGTCAGCTTTACACAAAGCAGACCATTCATGAGATAAACGTGAGTTTGAGAGGGAGGCAGACCTGGTTTGAGTCTCTGTTCTGTCATTAACATTTTTATGACTTTGACAAGTTACCTTGAAGTCTCTGGGCCTCAGTTTCCATATCACAGAATAGGGTTATTGTGCAGACCAAACGAGAAAATACCTACACTGCTTAGTATGGGATCTAGCACACAGTTTTGCATTAATTTAAAAATGTATCATTGCTGTTATTTTGAAGGCAAGGTGCTAAGATCTTAAGATGCTCAAACCATGAGATTATCCCCTTGCACAATCAGTGCATAAAATATACATTCTATAAAATTATGTCCCCAGGGAAGTGTTCTGTCATTATTGTTGCCTACACTATCTGCCATAGAGTTTTGCACATGATAGGTGCTCCTCAGCTATTTGGCAAATGACCAAGCATGAACCATTTCAACAATAATTAATGTAGGAGATCATAGCCTTATTCAGGGACACTGGGCTGTAGAGATGGCAATTTAATCATGGGCAGTGACACAGACCCAAATTTAGCCTAGGTATAAATCTAGGACTGGACACTCCCCCAGAGATTACCTTTCTAGTGTTTCCTTTGAATTTTTCTTAAGATACTGAACATGAAGTGTTACGTGCAGGCTGCCAGGTATTCGTAGTATTACAGCGTTCATCTCTTATCTTTTGTGCAATAAATACTGGTCCTGTCCAGAGGAAAACTGACAAACAAAGAAATTCCAGCTTGTGATAAGGAAAGAGAGAGGTATTGAGAAGTAGCCAGCCAGAATTCATAAACTCATAAACCCAGCTATAGGGCCTGGGCCCCATTCATAGGGCATGAAACAAGCTTGGACCACAAGGCAGGAAGGGACTTGAGGAATCATCATCATCCTTCCCACTCATCTAACAGATAAGGACACAAGGTCCAAAGAGGCTCTGTGACTTGGCCAAGGATGCCAGCTAGTTAGTGACAGGGCTGCAACAAAGCACGGTCTCCTGGCTCCATTTCAATGATCCTTCCACTACATCTGGCTGTCATCATCTCTGAACAAAAATCAGCAGAGGCAAGCAGATGACTGCTTTCTTCCCAGTCAAGCCAGAGGGACTGGAAGAGCATCACTTAGCAAAAGAGGGCCAAGTACAGCCTCTTATTATATTCCAAGTACTGGAATATGGCCACTCCCCAGCAGATGCCAGTCAAGGCAGCTCTTCTTCAGCCCCCACAACCACCCTCTCTATGCTGGCTTTTCAAATGAAACAATGTTGTCAAGCATGTAGATGTCTGCAATTAAGCCAGCTGAACACGGGAATTCATCCTAGAGACAATTAGAACTGACACCTGCTTTTAAAAATGAAAGTAATCTGAGGAATATTTAAGTGAGTCACAGATTGAGCTGCCACATTAAAAAAAAAACATAAACAGGAGGGTGGGGCTTAAAAGATGGCCTTAGGGGAGAGAGAATGGCCACTGGGCAAGGCTCTCCAAGGGACCTCTTCCAATGAAACCAAACTCAGAGGAATCCACAGAGACCCCAACTTCCCATTCTTAAAAGCTTTGCCTCCTCACTCCCTCCAAGCTACAGGTCAGCTATGTGCCGCAGCAAGTGGCTGGGGCCCTCAGGTGAGTGAAGAAAGGAAGCTGAAGAACCTAGAGAACTACCTGTGATCAAGCACCATTTGACTCTAGACCCTGCCCCGCACCTCCTCAGGGTCCCTGTCCCTCTTTTTGCCCCCTCACACCATCCTGTCTACACACAGTCCCCACTCACACACAGTCTGCACCCACTTCTTCAAAGGCATCTGCCTAGCTCTGCTTAGTTCTTTCTGCAACTGTTGCAAAATCTCAAGTGATAATGAAGGGACCTCTTTCACCATTTTCTAACCAGGGTTTGACACAGGTTCTGATGCATACTAAACATTTAATAAATGGCGTAAGTGACCAAAAACTCTTAAACATTATGATTTTATTTCCACCTGCAATTTTCTATTTAATTCCATCTCACACCTATTCTTTACTTAGGTAGCTATGACCCTTCAGATGTTGGCAGCTGGGAGCACCATTTCATAGATGAGAAAACCGAAGTTTGAATCAGTGAAGTGGAACTGCCTGTATGACCCGGTTGGTACCTGGAAAAGCCAAGCACCCTATAGGTCTTTCACCCGGGGTCTCACACTCTTTCAGCCGCAGGAGGTGCCTTTCCTGAACTATGGATGTTCCATGGGCAGTAGAATGTAAAAGGGAACTCTGTTATTCCAGGACCTAACCTGGGGCCATGTGCATGGTAGGAGCTCAGTAGCTAAGACAAGCTAACCTAGAGGTTCTGTTGGACGCTGTTCTTTCACAGGGAGGAGGTGGTGGAGGTAGGGGATGCATCATAGGTGGTGGTGATAGAGAACTGGTGTCACAAATGGGAAATCTTAGAGAAAAAATGCAAGGCAGAATGCATCAGTAGAGTCACAGGCTAGGTTGTATGAGTCAGACTCTTAAGTGCTTGGAGATTCAGCGAAGGGAAGGGAGAGACCAAAGGAGATGAAATCAGATCCTTCGTGGAACTGGGCTCCTGCATTGAACCTTGAGGAAAGGTTACAATTTGGTTAAGTAAGGAATCGGGAGCTGAGTCTTCCAAATGTAAAATACAGAGCATGGTGTTTATTCCCACCTTCTCTGGGGACAGGAGAATAAACAGACTATAGCAGAGGGCCCAAGAAGGAGAAAAACAAAAAGAAATGGGTCAGAGCAGCTCAGGTTAGAACGGACCTTAAATTCCAGGACATCCATTTCCCTCTGCATTTTGGTCCCCATGAGGAATCTCCCATCCCACTCTCTGCTCTTCTTCGTCAGTCCTTGTCCTCCCATTCTGTCCAACATTCCCCCACCACTACCACCCCTTCTCTTTCCTCTAATAGTCTCACCTTCTTCACCAGGCCTTCTGGGGACTTCCCAGCCGCTGCTGATTCTCCCTGTGGCCCCTTCCTCCTCCCAGCCTAGGGTTTTTTATCCCTTCTACATTATTCTCACAAATCAGTTCACAGCACAATGCCACAAATCGTGACCAAATTCCAGCTGCCTATGCCAGTCAGCACTAGGTTGAGTACATTGAGACAAATAAGACCATTTTTATGTAAAAGATTTTTATTAAAGATTTCAAAGTAGCCAGGATTAGCATCTTTGTTTCAGCTAAAATCCTTCCAGGCCACACTCAACCTCTCCCCACTGCCCCCATCTCACTGCCTTTCCCTTCAGGGCTGGTGTAGACATAGGGGTTGTGACCACCAGTTTAAGCTATGTGCCACCTCACCCAGTGGCAGGAACATGTAGAAAAGGGTTAAACAAGAACACTTCTATCAAAGGGGACCTTTCACCACAACCCCAGCCCAGGACAAAGTCTCCATTCCTTCACATGTTTGATTACTGCATTTGGAGCTCATTGGAAAAAAAACTGGCCTTACTTTGATGTTTTTCCAGCTCTCTCTCCCTTGCTTTATTGGTTTCAGCTACTCTGCCAGAGCTTCAGACTTATTTGTCTTCCCCTGCATTTATGCACAGGGTGTTTGTGCAGTAATACCTAGGATTTGGTTGGGATTTCTGAAAACACAGTATCGTATATGCTACAGAAGACTGGGGTGTCTACATGACTTCTAAGCATGACTTGGAATGCAGAGCTGGGCACAGTCTGATTATTTTTAGCATTGTTATGGGGCTATTAAGTGTCTATCCATGCTCTCTTCTCTCCCTTGGGTCTCAGATGTCACCTTCCAAGATACTCAGAGTCTCCAAGAGGAGTGTGGTCAGCCTGTAATGAGGTAGTTGAGCCCACCCTCAACTGCCAGCCTCTCCCAAGCCTTCCCCATGGTAGCTCTGGACTTGCTGGATGATACAAATAAACTTGCAGAGAAACTCAGTCCACATGAGGAAATAGCCCACACAGGTCCACACTGGATACAGACCCTTAGTGTGTCTTTAGGCAGTGCCCACCCCACACCAGGAACACTTCAGCCTCACCCATTCCCCTTCCCAGAGCCTGAGTTCCAGCCCCTTCCCTAAAGCTGTCTTCTGAAATGAAAGCTCCTCACACCCAGCAAGTCCAGATGGAAAGGCTTGCTCTTCTCTTGGTTATGCTCTTTCCGCAATCTTCCCCTTTGAAGAAAGCACTCCCAATCTCCAAGTGCTCAAGCTACAAAGCCAGGATACATTTCTGGCATTTTCCTTTCCCTTGCCTCTCCTCTATTCAGTCTTTCACCAAGCCCAGAATATTTTATCTCCAAAATATCTCGCAGGCCATCCACTTCTCTCCTTCACTGCCATGACACTAGCCCAGGCCACTATCATCTATCTCTCAAGTAGATCACTCACTAGTGTCTCAGCTCCCACTGTTCCCTTTTAGTCTATCCTCCATACTGTAGCCAGAGTTAGCCACCCAAAACCAAGTCTGATCACATCATTCCCCTGCTTAAAACTTTCCAATGGCACTAAGAAAAAAGAAATGTCCCAAGTCCCTTATATGGCCTCTAAGACCTTTCATGATCTGGCCCCTGATCACTCCCACATGAACCTTCTCCCAGGCCACAATACACTCTTACCCCCTCCTTGTCAATCACGGTCCTCAAACATCCCAAGTCCCTCAGCACATGCTGGCCCGTGTGCCTAGAAGAGAACACTGACCCCTGTGTGCCCATGCTCATTCCTTGCCTGGCTAACTCCAGCTATCCTTCAAGTCTGCTTACAATTCATATTAGCAGAGGCCTTTCCTGACCACCCTAATCTAGATTTCGTTCCATTGTTTTATTCTCTCATACTTCTCCCTATACTTCTCCTCCACAGTTTGAAATTATATGATTATGCATGCAATAGTATGTTTAAGTCTTCCTCATCAGACTATAAGCTTCAGGAGGGTAGGGGCCATATGTTTCTTTACTCCTATATTACAACTTGGGGGCACAAATATTAATGAGTCCCTCTCATCGAGGAACTCATACTCTCATGCTAAAGACACGCCTATGAACAGGACATTCTAGCTGAACCTCTAAGGTGTCAAGGTGTATTAGTCCCTTTTCACACGGCTATGAAGATGCAACCTGAGACTGGATGAAAGAGGTTTAATTGACTCACTGTTCCACATGGCTGGGGAAGCCTCAGGAAACTTACAATCATGGCAGAATGGGATGCAAGGACCTTCCTCACATGGGAACAGGACAGAGAAGTACAAGTAGGGGAAATGCCAGACGTTTATAAAACCATCAGATCTCATGAGAACTCATTCACTACCATGAGAACAGGATGGGAGAAATCGCCCCATGATCCAGTCATTTCCCTCCCTCGACACGTAAGGATTACAATTCAAGATGAGATTTGGGTGGGGACACAGAGCCAAACCAAATCACAAGGCATTGAAGGTTAGCAAGGTCTACGGCATAGCCACATTAGCCCAAGAGAACACCAGCTTCCTGGAGTCTGTGAGGATCTAAAGGATGAGCCAAACTCGACCAGTGTGCTGGCCATTTGATCATGGCACCTGCTGTTCCTACAGCTCCTTCTAAGGGATGGCTGCCCCACCTGGACCTGAGGAATGGGTAGTCATGGCCATGCCTTACCCCAGACCTACCCACCAGACCTTCTGCTCCCTGACACAGTTGATTTCATAATAGGGGGTGCCTGACCAAGAGTAAACAATCCCCCAGGCTTTCTAGCATGGCATAGAGCAGCGGTGCTCAAATTCTGGGGGCTCAGAACATCTTTATATGCTTAAAAATTGCTTAGAACTACAGAAAACTTGTTTTCTGTGGCTTATATCTACTAATATTAACTGTACTTTTCACACAACATCACATATCTGTAAATTTTACCATATTTTTAACTCTAAAAACATTCATTTATGAGTTCATTTAAAAATAAAAATAGAAAACCTATTACATCCTAACATAAACAACATATTTTTATGTTAATCACTTATGTCTTTAGATGCATGCACACTTACACATAGATCTAGCTTAGAAGGTATATAAGCTCTGGAAAACTGTGATTTTGAGTTGGTCTGGTGATTTTTCCAGGTCTTCTCCCTGTACCTGGTAACAAAAATAAACTCCCTTCTTTCCCAGTTCATCTGCATCTCCATATTAGTCTGCAAGAATAAGCAGCTTGACCCTCATTTTGGTCTGGGAACAATGTCTCCTCCAACCTCATTGCAGGCTGCTGCGCAAGACCCTCCTTCTCTACCCTTCAGCAGCTTTGAGTGCACGTAGTTTATTGATTCTCAACATTAGAATCAACAGGGTAGCTTAAAAAGAAATTTTAAGTCCAAGCCCCATCCCAGAGCAATTAAATCAGAATTTCTAGAAGTGGTTCAATCATTGCTATTTTTAGAAAGCCACCAAGGTGATTCTAACATGCAGCCAGAGTTGAGAACTACTGAGGATTAAAGTTTTTGTGTGAATCCATCTTCCTTCCTTCTGGTCTCTAGTGCTTAAGGAAAGGAGGATCCCCTTTGATAATGAGACCTGGACTCTTGGTAAGGAGGTTCATGAGACTTAATTATTCCAAGCCTATGACATGGCAAAAATGTCTTACAACTAATATGTATAATTAAAATTTAATGATATATTTTGTGAGCCAGTCATTCAACAAATATCTACAGCATGCTTATTACATGTCAGACACTCAGAATATAGCAAACAGACAAAACTTCCTGCCTTCATGAAGCTTACATTCTAGTGAGGGGGAATAACAAATTAGTAAAATATATGCTATGTTAAATGGTGGTAAGTACTATGGAAAAAAATAAAGCAGAGACTAGGACCAGGAATTCCCCAGGGATAGGGAGGGTTTGCTCTTTTTAGAATGGCAGAGACTTAAGTCAGAGCGAGGGAATAGCTCTGCAGACACCTGGAGAAGAACAATCCAGTCAGTGGAGGATTACCCTGAGGTAGGAGTGTGCCTACCATGTGCTAAGCTCCTTGCAGACATCTTGTATTTTATTCTCACACAACTATTTAAAAGAGGTATTATCCTCATTTCCAAACAGTGTTCAGAAAGAATCAGTAGGCCTGGTGCAGTAGTTCACATCTGTAATCCCAGTATTTTGGGAGGCCGAGGCAGGTGGAACTTCTGAACTTGAGGTCAGAAGTTCGAGACCAGCCTGGCCAACAAGGTGAAACCCCATCTCTACTAAAACTATCAAAATTTGCTGGGCATGGTGGTACGTTCCTGTAATCCCAGCTACTCAGACGCTGACGCAGCAGAATCACTTGAACCCAGGAGGCAGAGGTTGCAGTGAGCGGAGATCACACCACTGCACTCCAGCCTGGGTGACAGAGCAAGACTGTCTTAAAAAACAAACAAACAACAACAACAACAAAACACACACACACAGAAAGGATCAGTAGCTTGTCCAAGGGCACAGTAAAAGTTAAAGTGTGAGTGAAGTGAAGAGTGGCCCAGAGTGTGAGTACCCTGTGGAGCCCAATAAAAGAGGTAGTTGGAGGTATGGGCCTTGGATTGGTTGGTTTGCATATGAAAGGCACACTTGCAAATGAGTCCTTTCTATATCCAGGAACTGACTAAACCCTAGGAGGGGCAGTGCCTCCAGAATCACCAGGCCCCAGATGTCGAAACATCAAAAAACACGGAAAATAAAAAGACATGCTGAAGTCAGTGCTGATTTATTTATCCATCTCCTCCTGCCTGCAGCACAGTGCCTGGCCATAGCAGATGGTTCAGTGGTTGCTCACAGAAAAGACTAAGACGAGCAGCACAGAAAAAGCAGTCATATCTCGGGAGATACACAAGGGTCAGAGTGGGAGGTGTTGATCACATTGTTTTCCATCCCTGACAGCCAGCAGAAAACAAGACCCGAGGGACAGGTAGTAGGAAAGGGAGTTCTGATGTAGGATGAAGCAATTATTTTGAGAAAGAGGCAATCTCAGTAGGACCCTACCATGAGCAAACAAGCGGGACAGCTGGAGATCAGGAGGGCTTCAGACATCACAGGGGCTCCTTCTTGTAACGTTGAGCCAAGGTGAACCACGGTCCTTCCCAGGGTCTACAGACATCACCTCCTGCATTTGCCATCACTACCCCCCCACCCCGCAGTCTAACTCTTGAAAGTCCTGAAATGCCTGTGATTCGGCTGAAGCAGCCATCCTTATCCCAGGTAACAGACTCATTACCTGCCTGCCCCTCGTGCCTGGTGCTAGGCAGCTTCCATTGTTCTCTGGAGCTTGGTTGGCTGCCAAGCCTTAAATCCAAAAATTACTTTCTTGTGCCGACACAAAAGAAAGTTTTGGCCTTTAGATGGATTTTTTTCCCCCCATTTCTTCCCCACAATGACCAGACTCTGAAAGGAAGAGCAAATGACTTTTCCTCCTGGCAGAATCGTGAGATCTTGATCAGTTCAAGCCCAGAATGTTTGTGGATCAACACTCACTCAGCAAACCTCTATGGATCATGATGTGTGAAGAAGAGGGTAAACTCACAGCATTTTATCAAGCAATGGTTATTCTACAATCGAATGCATGCTTGACCATGGTAAAGTGCTTCTGCACATTTGCTTTTATCTTAGATCTATCCACAACTCTGCAAAGAGGTGAGGGAGTGTATTATTCCTATTTTATCCATGTTGGAAACTGAAACTCAGAAAGGTCAAATAACCTACCCAAGGTCAAGGCAGGAACCAAGAGCCTCTAATTCCCCTGCGGAATATTCTGGCCTCAGCCCTGCTGGGAGACACTGCTCCAAGACTTCAGAGCAAAGAGGGGGAGTTTCTTGTCTTCTGTTCAGGAGGGAGGAATAGTAGAAGAGCACAGATTCTGAAGCCAGAAAATGTAGACTTGAATCCGTTCCTATCCCTCATTAGCTGTGTGATCTTAAGTGTATTACTTAATATCTCTGAGGCTCCGTCTCGTCTTACACAGAGAAGAACAGACTACCCCTCATGGGGTTTTTGTAAAGACTCAGTGAACCAACTTTAATAACACACCCGGCTTAGTGCCTGATGTGAAGTAGCTGTGCAAAAAGTGCTGGTTCTCACTCTCTCTGTCTTCTGTTCCGGGGTAACAGTTGGCCACGTGGAAAGTGGCCACATACTCATTCTCAGAGTCCTGAGCTGAACAGATTTCCCAGGAGCTGATGGTTTGAGGTTTGTGGGCTATGGCTAAGGGGTATGAGATTTCCGGGCATGATGCTCACACAAAACCCCGAATGTGAGGTTGGGGTGAGTACAGCATGCTGATGCCTGAGCAGAAACCCTCGAGGGACACTTGGAAATCATGACTTAAGAACACTTGGGTGTGCAGAGGCATCAGAGGGGTCAGGGGAGGCTGAAATTCACAGTGGCACTCCCACGCAGTTAGGCAAATTCTTTGGGCCTCCCTGATTTTCTTTAATAAGCCCTTTCTGTCTTCACTCTCCAAGAACTCATTAAATTCTTTCTTGACACTATTTTCATTCTATGGTTTGAACATCAGAGTAAGGAGCTCCATAAAACTGTTCCCAGCAAGAGCTTTATTTCATGAATCCTAAATAAATTTTTTCCAGCTTTAAGGAGGGGGTGGCCACTCGGAGACTTGGCAAACATGTCAGCCTCGACCCTGAATATGACTTGATCCTACAGCATGTTGCTCCTGCCAATCAGTGGGTCCCTGATGGACGTGTCTTCATTTATTCAGTCCGCTTGGCTTAGTGTTCATTCTTGAGAAAATCCATCCTGGTCCCTGAGGACCTTCCGTTAATAGACTGGTTTTGCAGTAGCTACTCCCACCCTGCTGTTTCCTCTCAGTTCAGTTGCTTTACCAATTCACTTTCACTCCAGCCTTCTCTTACATTTTTCAGCCTCCTGTCACAATGGAGGCTTAAATGGGAAGCTTCTCTTTACTTGGAAGGACCAATGCCAGATAAGGGTGGGTCTGAGGAGGATTCAGGGGCCAGGACCTCAACTTACCCGAAGCCTGAGCATCACCCTTGCTGTTCTGAGTCTGTTCCATCCTTTTGGTACCTTGGATCCTGCAATTAAAAGAGACTGCCTAGCTCACAGACCCTGAAGATAATTTACTGACTTCATGGCACTGGAGAGTGTCATGAATACCTGGCTCAAGCCCTGCTCCAGAGAGTACATTTCAAAAAATGTCAAATGTATGTAAAGTACCCCCTCCCCCACCAGTATTGTTTATGGTACAATTTCACTGAAACCCCATCCTCAACATCCTCATAAGAACATCACCATAAAACCCACATTCTCCTGCTAGCGCTGGGGGCATGATTAGGAACAGTTAAAGGACAAATGCAGTGTTCATTCCCAATTAAAAGAGATTTGACTTCAGAGGTCCATTATGAATTCTTTCCTTAAAGAAGCACAATAGAGCATAGTAATTAGAGATTCAGGCTCTAGTGCCAAACTACTGGATTCAAATCCAAGCTCTGCCACTTGCTAGCTGTGTTACTTGGGCAAGATGTTTAACCTCTTTTGTGCCTCGATTTCCTCATTTGTAAAATAGAAATAATAATAGCAATCAACTTGTAGGGATGCTGTGAAGAAAAAAAGTGTCAGTACATATAAAGAGCATAAAACAGCACCCAGCACACAGTAAGTGCTAAGTAAAAGGAGCACTCCCCAAGCTCCCCTTGGTGGACTTTTATACTACATGGGGGCTCCCTGGGAGTACACAGGCAGGAGTTTCCAGATGGATGTGGGGTCTTTCGAAATCCTGACATCAGCAACATTTTGTGTGTGTTCCCCAATGTCCATAATCATGGATCAGAAAATAACCAAGATTATGCAAATTTTACACACTGTCTATAAAAAAGATGAGCCCAGTGTAGCCATCCCACCCCCACCTTTCCAATGTGCCACAGTGAAGAAGTCTTTATCAATCCAACCCCAACAGACCAGCTTCAACCATGGTGAAGGCCAATTGCAGTCCCCAATGAATGACTGACACAAATAAATCACAAAATACCCTTCACTCTCAAGGTAGGAATGATTTCACATATCTTCAGTTTTCATATATGGCTAGGGGGGTTCTCAAACATTTTATTTAAATTTCATTTAAAATTTATTTTAACCATGTAAACAAGCCATGATGAAAATGTGTTATATACCCAATGTTGATATGCAGAGGCCACCAGCCCAGTAACTTAGGATGCCAAATTAACTTATTTTTATGCAGGCCTCTGAATGAAGTTTTCTTGTTTTAATTAAAAAGTACCCTGAGACTAAGAGTCAAGCTGTGAAAAGGCCATTGCTATTTGCAGCTACTCAACTGTATAAACCAGGGTTTCCTGGAGCTATGCAACCAAAACCAAAATCTAGAGAGAAACTGGATGCTGAAACTGACACAACTCTGTGATTTGTTGCATAGGCCCTGAGTTCAATTTCCTGTGCTCATCAAAACACCACCATTCACATTATACAAAGCAGGTGTCACCAATCACAAAACATATGCGTGCTCATAAAATATTCCTCTCATCTAAATATTTTATTATTGAAAGAAGTTCGAAATCCCACTGTAATTGTTATAACGGTATGCCAGTGTCCCTCAAAACTCTCCTCCATGCCTCTCCCAGAACAATGCAATCTCTCCACTATACGCCTATGATTGTGACTTTCTCCTACTTGAAAACTTTCAGCAGCTCCTCCCCGTTCCCCCCATAAGACAAAGTGAGGACTCCTTGGCTTGGCAGCCAAGGGCATAGCAATCTTGTTCCCACATACTGTTCACTGGCGTCTCTTGTTCCCTGGCATCAGTCCCTGCTCCAGCTGCACAGAACTGCTTGGTATTTCCTAGGAAATGTCAGGTATTTTCATGCTGTTCCCTTGGCCACAAATGTCCTTATCTCTCTCCCTCTTCCAGCCACCTCCCCCTCACTCCAACTCGTTTCTGAAATTCATCCATCAGGGGCCAACTCAAGCAGCATCTCCTTAAGCAGCCCATGGCTCATTGGTGCTCCTGTAGCACCTTACACCTGGCTCTATAGTGAAATGATTGGTATGCATCTCCAGGTTCCTCACCTGATTGACAGCTTCTGCTGAAGTAGTGATGTGTTTATCTTTATATTCTGGCACACACACATGTTCAATAACATAGAAGGAAGAGAGGGAGGAGAAAAGAGGGAAGAGGGAAGAGGGAAGAGGACAGAAGGGAGGATAGAAGAGGAGGAAGTGACAGCCAAGCCTCCCATGCCATGCCTGCTACCTCCCAGGAGCATAGAAATAGCCCTTCCAGATTAAGCTGTGTTCCTGGACTACCTGTGTGACTACTCATTTCCCTGCTCTTTCAAGGTAATAATACCTTTGATTCCCTTTCAGCGTCTTGACACCAAATAACACTTGTGAGGCAGCGTTACTCCTATTACACAGATGAGGTAACTGAGACCAGAGACATAAGGTGATGGGCCAGAATTCTGCCAAGGACCTGGTTTAATTCCTCTAAGGGCCCAGTTTATCCATCACTGTGTGTTCAGTTCATATGTATGTGTGTGTAAGTATGCACACTTTGGTTGGGCACTGTGGTGGGATGGATGTGGCTTAGTCTTTTCTATTAAAAAAATGATTCAACCAAAGCTACAATTTCATGAATTAGAGGCAGCATTTTGCCTTGGGCTTTTTATTCTGTGCAAATAGGTTGGTATGGAAACCACACTTCTAAGGTTGCAATCAAAACACCATTTGCCTCTATTGGTGTTCTTAAAATGTTACATGCTGACAGAAGATGAGAAATTTCTGCACTTACCAAATCAGTTCTTTCCTGTCAACAAGCATCTATCTATAAATGGTTGTAAAGTAATTGTAGAAAACTCTTTCAAAATATTTCATATTTGTGCTCTAACAGCAAACAATAAATAAAGGTACTTTTCAGTGTCTGTCTCCAAATAGATGGTAAGCTCCTTGAAGGCAGTGATATTTTATTCATCTCTGGGTGCTCAAGGATTAGATAGGAAATGGCACTAAGAGGACATTCAATAAATGGGGTTTGATTGGATAAACAAGACAACTCGGCGGATCTGCCGATACAGGTTAACCACAACCTTTTACACTGTCCTACCTCTGTACAACCTTCAAAACCTTCTTGCTGCTTTACGTGGTCTTCCCACCTTTTCTGCAAACAGGAAACATGTTATTAGTCCCATTATGCAGAGGAGAAAATAGAAACTCAGCAAAGTCCAGTGACTTAGCTGAGCTGGTCAACAAGCACTGGAGTCCAGATTCGAACCCAGGCTTGCCAGCTCCTAGGCCAACGCCCTCCTCTCCTCCCTGCACAACCCCTCCCAGATGTCTCTGCACATGGAGCAGCAAGTACCCGCTCAACAGGCTTCAGAACACTCGTAGCTGACTCCCATACCTTCTCCGCTGTTTCCTGAGCATCCTCTGTGGTGATTTAGTTTAATGCAGACCTTTCCAAAATGCATCTGGACTCACTCCTCTCCCACAGCTTTTCCTGGATTCTGCACATCCCTTTTCTCCTAATTAGCTTTGGCTTTCCTTAGTTTGCACTGATGTCTGCTCTGCGAGAGTTCTGGAGTACAGTGTATTTTTATACTAGAGTTTTTCTCGGTGTTTATCGACATTAATTTCTAGGAAGTCATGTGAGTGGGGATGATAATGAATCACTCTGGGTACTTTTCCACAGAGAATGAGCCCAGGGACCACCATGGGGGCTGGGCTGATGCGGACGTGGAGCTCCCTGAAATGTAATCAGGGATGCTTTATGGTATTTTAGGAAAGTGGGGACTCACAGGAGAGAGGTCTGTTTCTGTCATCTTGCCTTTTTGTCTCACTCGATGGTTAGGAGTAACCACCAATACCCATGGAGACCAGATGGGAGAAGCCCTCCCTGCTCTGGGCTGCTCACTTTAGAGGATCCTGCCCTACAGGGCCAGACAAGGGTGAGGCAGGAGCCGGCCTGCCTTTGTGTGAGCCTGAGAGTGATGCCGCCTTAAATTTCTCACTGAGGCACCTCACCTGCCTCACCCTAGTCCCAGCCCTGCTCTCCTGGCCCTTCTTTGACCAGACCCACCCTAAGGGAAGAATGCGCAAAGCTGAGGTCCTGTGCCACCCAGACCTGTGTCTCCCTTTCTAGATCCTGAAATTTCCAAGGGCCCTGAGCCCGCTTCCAAAGGCTGCACAGGTGCCATTGCTGGGCAAACCCCTGAGCAGGATGGAGTGTCCGCATGGCTGTGCAGAAAGCCCTTAGTAGGAGGGGCTGGCTCAGGGCGTGGTATGAAAAGGTGGCCACAAGCCTACTCTCTTCATCAACCAAGCTCCAGGACAGAATTCAAAAATTCAAGAATTCAAAATTTGGATCTCGCCTTCTATATCCTTATATGTTCTATTTTTTATTATAAGAAGATAGAACGTCTTTAGTTTAACAGTGTGTTAGGGTGATGTATTACTTCGAACTATGTAGACATGTGATATATGGGTCTCTATCCACACTCTTGTCTGGACCCCACAAATGTGAGCCCGGAGAAAAGTCTTGAGAGAGAGGATGACCTAAACTTCAGAAGACTCTGTGGAGAAATGACCCCTCCACACACATCGGCTGCTACAGGTCTCTATTTCCTGTATAGGACCATTGCAATTAATTCTTTGTCCTGATTTATGACCCTGCCTGTCAGGTAAATTGTCAAGGTGGTATGTGAGCATGTGTATGAGGGGATAGGCTTAGCATGGTCACCCCAGGAGGAATGAGGCCATTTTTGGTGAGGATGAAGCATGGCAGTTTGCATGAGAATTTCCCTGACATTGTCCATGAAGGAGGCAGCTAAACATGGTGGGGCCCTGCACATGGAAAGTGGCTGAATCAGATCTGCCTCTATCACAATTAGGAGAGAAGCTCTGCAGAGTCTTACCTCAGTGTCCTTACACTTCCCTTCCTTCGGCTGCGCACAGTGGCTCACGCTTGTAATCCCAGTACTTTGGGAGGCCGAGGCAAGAGGATCACTTGAGGTCAGGAGTTTGAGTCCTCAAATGGTGTGTTAAACGGTATGTCAAAGTCTGGCCTCTGGTGGCTGGGGGAGGAGTTGGTCTAAATCCACTCCTCCCAACCTCACCTTCATCCTCCACCACCCACCTCGGTCCCTCCAGAAAACCTTGCAAGGTCTGGCTTTCTGCCTGGGCCCCAGCAGTCTTCTCAACTGCTCCAGCCCCCTCCCAGATCCACTATACAAATCCAGGGCTCACTGACAAGATATGGGAACAATAAAATCTTCCCTCATTCTTTTATTCATGTCCTCACCTCTGTAGAGAGTGCTGAGGAAAAACAAACCCCACAAAATCCCTGTGGGCTCTAGCAGTCTGGCAGTCTCTTCTTTGCTCCTTTCTGATGATCTTTGGAAGGCAGAGGCCAGGAGAAGAGGCTCATCCAGTTCCCGTGGGGGCAGCAGGCCCTACTCCTCCTCCTCCTTCTCCTCCTCCTGAGTGGGCTGGACCACTTGAAGCCAGTGGTCTCCAAGTCACATGCTTGCCTGCACCAGGTTCTGGAGATTAGAAATCACAGTGACCTGGGGAAACTGGGAACTCAATGTGCATGACTTGCTGGAGTAACATTATGCCTACCTCACCTTCCTAGCCTTCTGCAAATTGCCAGACAGCTTCTGGGCCTTGGAGGGCCAGGCTGTTTGCTCAAAACATTAGGTGAGGGAGGGGCTGCCCTGGCTGCCGGCTCAGAAGCTACACAGGGAAGAAGGGGCAATCAGGGCAGATGCGGGCCCTGAAGAAGAGGGACTCTCTCCATCAGGGCCTCAAGGGCAAGCCAGCATCTGCTGATGTCATAGCCTTTGCAAAACAGTTCAGGCCTTGACAATTCCCAGGACCGTCCTCCTCCAAGTCTGGGCACCAGGGGAGCTTCCATTAAGCTCAGTCAAACTGAGAAAGGATAGCAGGAGCAGGGTACACTGAATTTTTTCAGAACTCCATTGATACAAAAGAGAGGCACTGGACTTAGGGTGACCCACTGTCCAAGTTTGTCCAGGACTGAAAGGTTTCCCAGGACATAAGCCTTTCAGTGCTAAAACCAGGACAGTCCTGGGCCAACTGAGAAGACAGGTCACCCCTAACAGAGGGGCTGTGGGAAAAGATCCTCCCTCCCTGAGCCTGGCACATGGCTGGGTCCAGAGCAGGGCTCAGATCCCAGCTGTCTTCTAGCAGTTCTGCTAACCCAGAATTTTCCTCACTGCAGAGCTTATGGCTTACAGTGAACGCCAAGAACAAAGTACTCAGATAGTTCCAGCTGAGCAGGGCTGGGGGTAGCTCTTCCGAAAGAGTCCGCCCCAGCATTCATCCCACCAAATATTTATTGAAAGCGCCCCGTATTAATGACAAACATCCACTAGATGGTCATTTGAGGTGGGTTGCTAAGGCACCTGTGACCTTGTACACACTCAAACTGCATTCTCAGGAGGCTGTTTTCAGCGTTCCTTATCACACCATACACTCCACTCCCTGTCCTGTTTTCAGGGTCAAGGAGTTTCATTCTCATGCACAAATAACATACACAATGCCTCAGTATTTTTCCATGCCCGACTTCAAATGCCATGTACATAAGCTTGAATATGTTGCCATGCACCCCTCACTGTTCTAGGCATAGAGAAAGGCTGGAGGAAGGAGTGGGTCCTCAGGGCCACTTAGGAGCTGCCAAGGAAAACATAAAGAAGGAACATGTTCATAATCTTTGCAGTTGAGGGGGAAATTCCTTTGGCTGCCTTTGGGGAGCTGGGGCCCATGAGGCTTCAGACAGAGCCTGGACTATCAGGAAGTGAGCTGGGGAACACCTAAAAAACTGCCAGGTTGAGAGGCTCAACCTTCCTTGAATCCTTTCCCAGCGTTCAAATGCTGGGTACAGCAACGTGGCGAAAGCTGCCTTTAAAGTCTTTGTCCAGTTTCTATGGCTCCCGTGGACCCAGAGAGCTCCCAGGGACAGCAGACTTGCAGTGCTGTGAAGCCATAACAAGCTAACTTCCGTAGATCTGTCCCAGGGAACAGGCCCCTCCTGAAGGTTATCCAAACTGGAAGTGGTAGGCAGACATCTCAAGAGGTAAAGAAGTTTGAGCTAAAGCTGGTCTGACAAGGCAGATCCCATGGAGACCACCATGCCCAGACTTCTAAGTTGACAAATGAGAGACCAAAATCCAGAGAGGCTGAGTCACCTGCTGGGCACATTCCCACGCGGGATGTTATGGGACTCTGCAGCTAGAACCATTGTTTCCTATTAGATGCCATAGCCAGAGGTTCCTTGGAAGGGAAGAAGCTCCGAGATGAGCCCAGCCTTGTGCAAGTCTCTGCCTTCCTGGAGCCCACGTGCTGTTCTGGGAAAGGCTAAGTAGCAAGGGCTCCGTGCCTCTGCAGCCACGACTTCTCTCTCCATTCTGTTTGATTCCCCAGCTTGGTTCCCTCCAGCACCCACCTCCAGGTGAAATCCTCCACAGATCCTCCTGGAGTGCCCCACCCTGGGGAGATCCTGGGCAGCAGGTGCAGGCCTGCTTGGTCTCTCTCTTTCCCAGCCTTGAATGTGTGAGAAAGACCAGCCTCAGCCCTCAGGAGCAGGAAGCTGCTGCCTACCTACTTCCTTACAAACCTTCCTAGAGGTGGACAGGTTTAACACACAGTTGAAAGAGTCATTAACTTTTCAGAGTCAGTTTAGTAGGAAACAGAGTCCTGAGGGTGGGGTAAACCCTGAGAGCTCACTGGGGCATGTCTGCCAGGGAGGTAGAGACAGGGCTGAGACCCAGGATGCTGGACTGGGAAGTGTGGGGCAGGTGAAGGTAGGTTCTCCTTTGAATAGCCGTAGAGCAGCAAGAGGGTCCTAAGAGCATGGCCAGGGGGAGGGCAGAGTAGAGAGGAGAGAGAAGCATCAGAGGGACTTGGGGAAAACATCTCCTGACAGCTACCAAACCAGCTCTAAGCATGTATAGCATTTCCAGTTCTGTCCTATTGTGGGTGAGCCAAGCACCTCCAAAAAGAAAATATAAGAAAGAGCCTGAGAAATGTTCCTGAAGAATGGCAGGGCTGCCCCTTATTCCCAGAAATCCTTTTAGGAAAAGCAGAACTCCACAGAAAGTGTCAGGAGAGGAGAACCTGCATCTGATGCCAGAGGGATGCTGAACCCTCTAGCATCCTCGAGACCCCACGAGCACAGAGAAGGAGAAGAAGAGGCAAGGGATCTGCACCTGCCATGGCAGCCAGGAGCGACCCTCCTGGGACATCTCAGGAGGCTCGAAGGCTCTGCCCAAGCAGGTAGGATGCTGAATCCTAACAGAGGAAGGCAGAGGTTTCCCACATACAGAATTGCCCTGACTTCTATAACAACAGGCTCTTAGAACTGCCTGAGCAATTACTACCTCCCCACTCAGCTCTGTGCCTGGCTGGCTACTAATAATTTTTTGCAAATAAGTCTCATTGCTCCAGTAAGACAGTTGGCTTTTCTACGTCCAAATTCCCTGTAGAGCTTAAGAGAGCTGGGAACCCAGCTGGTCCTCATTAAAGCCCTTCTGGACTCGAACCTTCCCAACCTTACTGGCCCCACCTCCAACCCTTCATTCCAGGAGCAGGCCCAGGAGAACAGAGCTGGCCAGGCCATCACTTCTCTTCCCTTTCCAAAGAGCTGGACTGGCAAATGCTAATAAGGAAAGTGAGAGCTTCTGCATCTGCAGATCTGACTGGTAGCCTGGTCATAGATAACAGGAGCTTCTGTATAGGTAAGAAAGAAATCATTATTAGCAAATTATCTAATTGGAGTACCATTTGTAGCTCCCCCTATCGGAGATATTTATTTGTAAGGTTTAGTCAGACCATGAATCTCAGGGAGAACTGGAAATTTCTAAGAATATTGCCTGAGAAGGGTCTTTGGCAGGAGCCTCTCAAATTCCTGGGTTTTGGTTCCTTCATCTATAAAAAGTAAGTGTGTGAGGCAGGGTGCAGTGGCTCATGCCTGTAATCCCAGCACTTTGGGAAACCAAGGCAGGTGGATCACTTAAGGACAGGAGTTCAAGATGACCCTGACCAACGTGGCGAACCCCCATCTCTACAAAAAAAAAAAGTCGGGCTTGGTGGCACATGCCTGTAGTCCTAGCTACTCGGGAGGCTGAGGCATGAGAATTGCTTGAACCTGGGAGGCAGAGGTTGCAGTGAGCCAAGATCATGCCACTGCACTCTAGCCTGGGTGACAGAGTGAGACTCTGTCTCAAAGAAAAAAAAGTAGGTGTGCCAATGCATTACTGTAAGCAATGACTTAGACCAGGTGACCCAAGCAATTACCTTCCAATTCTACTGTTCTGTGCAGTACTGGATCATCTCATTCATTCATGTGCATGACAGTGATGTGGATTTAGAGTAAAAAGTCCCACGACTGACATCCTGGCTCTGGTGCTTACCAGCTGGGTGGTCTTGGGGGAACCACTTAATCTCTCTGAGTTAATTTTCTTATCTGTAAAATGAGGACAATAATACTAATATCTGTACCACATAGATGTTGTGAGCTCCCACATGTGAACATGTTTCCTAAACTGTAAAACACTATTCAAATGTTACTGGTTATTAAAAGGCTTTGATGGCTGTAATTTTTTTAAACTTCCCTTTAAATACGCAAATGATTGATTAATATTAGAAACACAAAAAAGATCACAGCTGTTGGATTTGCTGTTAACTTATCCCTGCCCAGGGGGGATCCACTCCCTCATCAGTGCCTCCTGAGGCGAGGACTTAAGGGAGCTGGGCAGTAAATGTTGATCTCAGGGTAGAGGCTGGAGGTCTGACCTCCAGGGACACAGGGCAAGGCTACTTTGCCATTCAGCAGAACTTTTCCCACACTGCTTCTACAGTTTGACAACGGACTCCCAGCAACTACTTCCCTAGGTAATAAACTGGCAGTAAATTGAAACCTTCATTTTTTAGTGCACTTCATGTAAAGGGAGCAGACCCTCTAGAAATGATTAATCGTGTACAACTCCTCAAAAAATATGCTGATAAACTCACAAAGTTCTGTTATTGCTAAACACTAATTGCATTTCCTTGAGTAAGCACCATAAAAAATTCATTGCAGTTTTTAGAACAAGATGCCAATTAAATTTTAATTGCTAGAGAGGAGAGAGTAGAGGAGAGGTTTAACCAAGGAAAAGCTAACTAGGCATAAACACAGAAAGAGAGGCCAAGTCAAATGGCCCAGTTCCAAAACAAGAGCTAAGAAGGAGAGATGGGGCCAGGTGCTGTGGCTCACACCTGTAATCCTAGCACTTTGGAAGGCCGAGGTAGGCAGATCCCCTGAAGTCGCGAGTTCGAGTCCAGGCTGGTCAACATGGTGGAGCCCTGTCTCTACTAAAAATACAAAAAAATTAGCTAGGCATGGTGGTCCACGCCTGTAATCCCAGCTACTCAGGAGACCGAGGCAGGAGAATTGCTTGAACCCAGGAGGTGGAGTTTGCAGTGAGCTGAGATTGCACCCCACTGTACTCCAGCCTGGGTGACAGAGCAAGACTGGAGTCAAAAAAAAAAAAAAAGGAGAGATGGGCCTTGCTGGGAAACCAAACCTTCCCAAGAGAGCATTGACTTAAGTGGTTCTCAGACTCAAAACCTCAGAGCACCTGGATGGCTAAGGCTTTTCACTGCAAATCATGACATGTAGATTTAACAAATGCAAAGAATTCAACAAACCCCATCTCTACAAAAAATACAAAAACAGAATTAGCCAGGTGTGGTGGCGTCCACCTGTAGTCCCACCTACCGGGGAGGCTGAGCTGGGAGGATCCCCTGAGCCCACAACGTCAAGGATGCAGTGAGTGGAGATGGTGCCACTGCACTCCAGCCTCAGGAAAACAAATAAGCACAAAACGGAATCCTGGAGTAGATGAGCAGGAATCAGCACCAAAGCTCCAACAAACATGTATAGAAGACAGAAGGAAAATTGTACTTCTACCCTGTAGTGTGTGTGTGTCTTCATGTGAGTGAGAGGGAGGGAGAAGAGAAAACTGGACCGAGACCATATATCACTTTAATAACAGAACTCCTTGGACCAGTTCACAGAACTGTCATCTAAAACCAACATCCTAGACCAACTCCAACCTTCTTGTTTTCCAGTGCCCTTATCCCATACAGGGCCAGCCAGAGCCCTGTGAGAACAGGAAGGGGAGTGGGAGAGGGGGGAGTGGAGAGGGAGAGTGGAGAGGATCCTGCCTCCCATTGGCTTCATCTGGGCTGGCCCAGCCTTGACCCCATCTGCCCAGGAGCCTCTCAGCCATAGAATCCTCTAGGGAGGCACTTAGCGCACCTGAGAGCACAGGGAAAAGACAGGACTGGGAGCACCTCCCAGCACTCTCCCAAATGACTCACACAGGCGTTGGGAGAAGAGAGGGCAGAAGAGCAGGCTTCCTGCTGCTTCCAGCAGGCTCTTCTTCTCCAGCTCCTGCCTCTCTCCTCCTCCCCCTCATCCCTCAGCCACCACAGCATTCTCAACCCAGCCCCAGCCTCTCTCCTGTCATTGAGTCTCTAATGAGAAAGAGGACTCTGAAATCAGAGGCCCGGCGGCTGAGTGGCTGGCCGATGGGTGGTGACTGTTCCTCGCACGCAGTAGTAGGAGGTCCATGCCTTCGGGGTCGGAGGCTGCTGCCTCTCTGGTAGTGGAGCTGCTGGAGACCCCAGGAAGCATGAGGCAACAGTATGCAGTGAGACTGGAGGAAACAGCAGGACTCAGAGGAGGGAGTCCTAGACCAAAGAGAAAGGAGCCGGATTCACAGTATGGCTCTACACTAGCCAAGCGACTTTTATTTTAATAAACTACTTAACCATGCAGCACCTTGATTTTCACTTCTATCAAATGGAGCTAAAAATATCTGCTGCTCGAGATTTTTTGTAAGATTCCTATG
This sequence comes from Ateles fusciceps, assembly GCA_036589455.1. NCBI lineage: Eukaryota > Metazoa > Chordata > Mammalia > Primates > Atelidae > Ateles > Ateles fusciceps. Next base: position 1,422,180 of record JAZHEH010000579.1, on the reverse strand, counting down.
AGAAGATGGGTATATACATTCCCTGTAAACTCTGAAATGTATTGTCTACCAACCCCCACCCCTGCCCAACCTTAGAGGAAGATGCTTTTCATGATCACACCCTAAATTTGTAAAATACTTTATGTAAATAGTGTGTTTGTATACACAATATCTCACTTGGACTTCCGACTGAACAGATGAAAGAGTGGCTTGCCCAGAGTCACACAATTTACGTAGATGCAGAACCCAAACTGCTAAATGCTGAGCTCTCTCCACAGTGCAGGGAATGTGGCCGCTAGTAACTGTCTTACAGAGCAGGGAGGAATGACAGTAACAGATATACACATAAATAACATGACAGCCAGGGCACGGTGGATCACGCCTGTAATCCCAGCACTTTGGGAGGCCAAGGTGGGTGGATTACCTGAGGTCAGGAGTCTCCAAACCAGCCTGACCAACATGGTGAAACCCCGTCTCTACTAAATACAAAAAATTAGCCAGGCATAGTAGTGCATGACTATAATCCCAGCTACTCAGGAGGCTGAGGCAGGAGAATTGCCTGAACCAGGAGGTGGTGGTTGCAGTGAGCTGAGATTGCGCCATTGTACTCCTGCCTGGGCAACAAGAGCAAAACTCCGTCTCAAAAAAGCCAGAAAACACTACAGATCACTCACTCTAAGCCTAGCACCATGCTAGGCATTGTACTGGTCTTTTAATCATTACAATAGCATATAAGTAGCCATGATGGTTATTATCAGGAAACTAAGGTTTACCAAAGTTAGAAACTTGCCAAAAGGTCGACACAGGAAATGGTAGATCTGGGATACAAACTCAGGTCTACTCTTACCCAGTTCATCCTTAAATTGATAGAAATCCAATGGATTCAATGTTTAAGCATCACTTCTTCCTCCACTCAGTCTGGGGAACATGTCCCAGTCCCCCTCCCCCCTGCCCCCAGCAAGGCCCGGGCCTAAGGGGTAAGGTTCCTAGCATTCAAGGGGCAGGTCCTTTTGAAATCTCCCTGCCCTAATCCTGGCCCCACACTCACCTGAGCAGTGTCATGGATCCAGTCCAGAAACTCAGCTACCTTGGCGTAGACACCTGGGTGATTGGGCTCTGCGCAGCCACGACCCCAGCTGACCACCCCCACCAGGCGCCATGTGTCCCCATCTGGGCACACCAAGGGGCCCCCCGCTATCCCCCTAAGGGATCCAGGCATGGAGACACAGAGAAACAGCCAGTTAGTTCTTCCTGAGGGAGAGAACCAGACCACTATGGCAAGTGGAATCTCCTTACTGGGCCCTTCCTGCTTTTAGCTGAGATACCAGCTGGCCTCACCCCTCCTTAAACCCTTAGCATGAGCTCCAGACTTGCCTAGATGCCCTTCCTTCTACAGAGGCTGTCTTACACCACCAACATGCTCAGACCGGGGCAGGGAGTCAAGTCACAGCAGGCCCCCTGCCCTCCCACACCCACCTCCACCTCCACCTCCACCCTCACCCCAGCCACCACAGGCCACACCTGGCATGCATCGGCCCTTCCATCCAGGTAGCCAGCACAAAGCATGCGGGGCGTGAGGGCTCCACTGTACATGCAAGAGCTGTTGCAGAGCTGAGTGCTGAGTAGGGGCACCACCATGTCCTGAAGCATGTCCGAGGTGTAAGCTGTGGAGGACACCGAGAAAAACTGCAGGGCACGAATCAAGGCCAGGCAGGCAGAACAGCAAGAGGGGGAGGTAATTAGAAGTCCCAGAGACATGGCGACCCAAAGAGGTGAGCCTAGGGTGGGAGCTGTGGACCCTGAGCAAGGAAGCAGGAGGGTATAAGATTTGGGGGCTGGGAATGGGAAGAGGAGGAGGACTCACACATACACCAAATGCTGAGACCATGGCGCTCATGGGACAAGGGGAGGGGGAGTAAAAGGGTCTGGTTTGGGGAAAACTTTCAGTAGACTTACTCCCCCAAGAAAGGCCCAGGCAAGGGAGACTAGAGCCCCCAGGCCTGGCCAACGCTGATGCCAGGGAAAAACAGGGCCAGCACTGTCATGCGGCCATGCCTCACCCTGGGGAAGAATGCCTCCCCCACCCACTCCCCACATCGAGGGCCCAGGGAGCTGACTCACTATGGCTGGGGTCGGTGTGGCCCCAGCCAGAAACCCAGCACTGTGAGCCCTTCGGAAAATGTTGTTCCTTGGCCGGCAGGCACACAGCACCCACGGTGTCTGTAGAGAGGCACACGGTCTTGGTCCCCAGTCAGGCTCGGCTTTCCCCACTGCAGAGCCCGGATGAAGGACCCAGGACTAGCAGGTCCTCCTCCCCCTCCCTTCTCAAACAGTCCTGGTTCCTGGGTTCCACCAGCCAGGCCTCCTAGATGGTTCTGCAAGTAGTGCACTGTCCCCATCCTGGGGGTCACCCGTCACAGAGGACAGCATGCAAACTGCAGTGTGCATAGCGCCCTCTACAGGTGGACAGGGCCCATGCTGCCTCCCCCTCCCCACACCTGGGGATGAAATGGGGGTGAAAATTCTTTCAGGCCATGGGTACCCAACTTCTAATGAGGACAGTGTTTCCAAAAACATGTGACATATCCCATGGGTGCAGCCAAAAATGATTTTAGGTAGTACATAGGCATGCCATTGAATAAACATTCACTTGGGGAGAATGCCATGTCCTTTTCAATTCTCTTTCAGTTCCTCTAACTGTATCACAGAGAAAGACTGTTTGGTGCTGGTCTGCGCCTTTCTTGATGCCTGCCAACCTCCCATCCAAACAGGAGACAGCAGGCCCAGGTGCAGCGGCTTCTGCAGCGGGCTCAGCTACCTAGAACTTCCACACTGATTTGTTTCATGCTACGTATTTTTGCAGTTAGTATCTATTTACGATAAGTAATATAGGTTCTCTAGTTAGGTAAGTAATATACATTCTCTAACTAGAGATACTAGTTATTATCTATTTACTATACCTATTTCATATATTTAAATAGTAAATATGCTATTTACTTACTATACTATATGGTAAATATGCTATTTACTATAACAAAATAAGTATATCTAAAAGAGAAATACTATTACATTAGATAACTATGTGGTATTTACTACTTAGAATAGTAGAATACTTAGAAAATGAGCTGGGTGTGGTGGTGCACACCTGTAGTCCCAGCTACGCAGGAGGCTGAGGCAGGAGAATCAGTAGTAGATACTACATAGGTATCTAATGTAGTAGTATTTCTCTTTTAAATATGCTTATTTCAGTCAACTAAGACTTTTTGTTTGTTTGTTTGTTTGGTTGGTTGGTTGGTTGGTTGGCTGGGTTTTTTTGAGATGGAGTCTTGCTTTGTCGCCCAGGCTGGAGTGCAGTGGTACAATCCGGGCTCACTGCAACCTCCGCCTCCCTGGTTCAAGTGATTCTCCTGCCTCAGCCTCCTGAGTAGCTGGGACTACAGGTGTGCACCACTACACCCAGCTCATTTTTGTATTTTTAGTAGAGATAAGGTTTCACCATGTTGGCCAGGCTTGTCTTGAACTCCTGACCTCAAGCGATCCACTCACCTTGGCTTCCCAAAGTGCTGGGATTACAGGCGTGAGCCACTGCGCCCAGCCTAATTTAGAAATACTACCTGTTGAATGATAGTTTACATATGTGATAAAATATTTGTGAAATGTGTATGGCAATGACTGTTATTTGGGAAACCTAAGGCTACAGGTGATGATGGGAGGGAGGAGTGCTGAGTATATGTGAATGTCTATATGTGTGCACAGTGTGCGTGTGTGTGTGTGTGGTGTGTGTGCACAGGTGTATTCATGTGAGCACGTGTGAGCGTGTGTGAATGCTCACATGAGTCTATATGCACGTGCCTGTGTGAATACATGTGTGCATGTGTGTTTGTAGGTGAATGCCCACATGCATGTGTGTGTCAGGGAGAGTGGTTGCTGATATGACTGCAGCCTGGAGTCACCTTCTAGGGCAGGTGCTGTGGCAGAAGAGCCTTGGCATCAGGCTTAGGAACTGTTTGCCAATGTGACCTTGAAGACAGTCGCTTCCCTCCCTATGCTGCAGTGTCCTTATCTGTATCTACCTGTTTCATTTACCTTTCAGGGTTGTTTCGAGGACTGAAAGAGAAGATACTGGAAAAAATGTATTTCATAAACTGTAGAATGGCACCAAATGGCCATGTTAGGGCCCAAGGCTGACCTGGGGATAGGGCAGAGCAGCCTATTGGTGGATGGGGCAGCTGCTTGGGACCTTTTGGGAACAAAGGGCCTAAACCTTTGTTCCCAAAGGGCCTGCACAAGAGTTGATAACAACTTCAGATCCAGGTGATGCCAAAATTCACTAAGGTCCCCCAAATGGACCGTAGTGAATCGTTTTAAGGTTTATGGTGCTCAGAGGAAACTTTGGAAATCAGCTCACCACTCCCACCCAGCCCCTGCCCTCTCTCGCCATTAGTCTCCAACCTGCCCACCCTCAAGCCAATGCCGCACCTGAGAAGTTGAGAGGGGTCTGGAGCCGCAAGAGGGCGATGTCGTAGTCATGATTCTGGGCGCTGTAGAGTGGGTGTGAAATAATCCTCTCCACCACAGCCCCCTCGTGGGGCCTGACTGCACTGTGGCTGACCAGCCCTGCATGAACCCGCCAGCTGGACAGGCGGGATAGCCTGAAACTGCACACAGGGGCCATGCTGAGCCAGGAAGGAAGGGGCAGACGAGGTGTTCCTAAGTGAAGTGGCAGGTAGAGGAAGCTGGCCAGAGAGGCCATTGGTGGGGGGCCCGTGAGCAGGCAGTGAGCTCCCAGGCCCCAAGGACCATGCCTCTTAGTATCATCCCAGCAGCCGGCAAGACACTGGGCATGCAGTAGGTGATTAATAATGCTCCAGGCCTGATGGATAGAGAAGACTATGGGTCATCTGCAACCATCACTCCCTCTCTCCTGCATAACTTCCGTCCAAGTTTTCAAACACACAGAGGGCCTGTGTCAGAAAAACTTCCCCCAGTCCTGTCTCTGGACTTACTATGTGTAATCATGGGAGAGGCACTTTTCCCCTCCCAGCCTTGGTAAAATGGGGATTACACTCTCTGCCCTGTTTGTCATCAAGAGAAGATCAAAGAGCTCATTCACTCATCATTAATTCATTCCTCCAAGTCATAGTTATTAAGCACCTACTATATTCCAGGGACTGTTCTAGACCCTGGAGACACAGCAGTGGAGAAATCCACCAAGAGATGCAATGGTAAATAAGACTGAGAGTCCCTGCTCCTGCAGAGCTTCCAGTCTAAAGGGGAAGACAGATATTAACCAGTAATTAATGGAAAATGATTGAACCAAAGATAAACCTGAAGAAATACAGTATGCTGTGAATGTGAAAGTATTTTTAACACTTAAAAGCTGGTAATGCCAGGCTCATGCCTGTAATCCCAGCACTTTGGGAGGCTGAGGCGGGTGGATCACGTAAGGTCAGGAGTTCGAGACCAACCTGGCCAACATGGAGAACTCCCATCTCCACTAAAAATACAAAAAATTAGCTGAGCATGGTAGCACCCCAGCTGAGACACAAGAATCGCTTGAACCCGGGAGGCAGAGGTTGCAGTGAACCAAGATTGCGCCACTGCACTCCAGACTGGGTAACAAAGTGAGATTCTGTCTCAAAAGAAAAAAAAAAAAGGCTGATGTATATAAAGAACAAATATTCATATTGTTACTGTTACTTGTGCAGATCTGGTCTTGATACTGAATGGGCAGAACTTCACAAACACCAGCCTTGGAGCAAAAAGCTGGAGACAGTTGGACATGAACATTTGAGACAGGACACACTAACAGCCAAACAGAAAGGGCAACTAAGGCTCTCTCTCCTCAGCAGCCGCAGAGACTTGCCTGTGCATACAATGTGCAGCAGTCACCACCCAGTGTGGCGCTAGCACAGAGCCCCCGCACGTGTGCCGGAAGCCCAGAGCCACGATGACCTGCCATGGCCAGCGCCCAGGAGCCACAGCCTGCCCGCCAACTATCCGGGAAGCCAGGGGCCTTGCTCCACACTCTGCCAACAGAGATGGGTGAGACAGAAACAGAGAGAGGCGAGCGTCAGCACGGTCCTAACTCTCAAGGAGCGCGGCCCAGTGCCAAGCCCCAGAGAGCCAGGGTGGACAGCTCTGATTTTTTATCCCTGGTGTTATGTATGGGGGATGGGAAGGTAGAAGTGTTGATTACACCCCTGCCTGCACCATCCAGCTGTGGGCCTGCTGAGAGCAGAAACTATCTGCACTAATGGAGCCCCAGTACCCAACAGAATGCCCACCCTGTAGTAGAGGTCAAAGTGTTGGTGTGTGGAAGGATGTGTGAATGGACAGATGAAGAGACGAATAGATGAACAGGAAGACAAATGAAAGGAACTCCACAGATTGCTTTCCATTTGGTACCTAATTCACCATCTGTCCTTAGTTTCCTGAAGCTGCTAACAGGTTACTCAATAGCCAATAATAATTTCACCTCTGGGGCTCTCCAGAAGAAAGGGGGACTTTGTGTCAGAGGCCAAGGAAGAGAGTGGCAGGTAATGAAGGAAGGAGATGAGCCACCCAGATCTGTGGCTGGTGAGGGACATGATGGAGGCTTAGAAAGGGCTCTACTAGGGCAGAAAAGCAAGTGCAAGAAGGGGCCTGGCAGGCAGATGGACAGGTGGGCAAGGGCCCGCACCCCAGGCCCAGCAGAGCCTCACCATAGGGCTCTTCCACACTTGAGGCAGGGAGAACACCCCTTCCTCCCACCACCACCTCCCAGGGACCAAGACATGACTCACCAGAGCATCTGACGGAAACAACTCGACCAGAAGTGCAGTTGTTCCTGTAAAACAGAGGTGCCAGCAAGAAGCTGGGCAGCGGCCACCCTGTGGCCACACATATCCAAGAACGTGAAGAACGGGGGAGGTTGGTGGGGAGTAGCGGACAGTTCTTAAAGCTGTCATGTAGCCACAGCCTGAAGAATACCATCATTTCCTTCCTGCCCCCACCCAAACTCAGGCCCCTCCTCATCACTGGTCCCCAGGATAGCAGCACACCTCCTGCCTAACCTCCCAAAGGGCAGCTGAAGGACTTCATGGTCTTTGCAGATCAACTGGGACATAGAGTGTTTACAGATGAGAAAGCCCCACTGTTCCCACGAAGTGTCCTGAATAAATACACACTCAATTAATGAACGGATAGGTAAGTGTGTGCATGACTAGGGTTCTTCACCCCATGCTCCTTCCTAGATGTGCTGGATTCTCCACCCCAGTCCCTCTGCTTGGGCCTTGCATATTCATATTCTTGCTCTCCTCTTTCCCTTCATCTCTCTTAGCATAAGCCTCAGTTCCCTTTTTGACCAAAACCCTCTTCTTTCTTTGCTCACCTCTTGCCCCTAGCAGTGCAATGTCCAGACATTAGTTTCTCCTAGTTTCCCAAATTCACAGCCCTCCTGGCTCTCCTGGAGAAGTCAGTCCCACCCGTATTTCCATTTGCCCATTCAGGTATCCAGGAAAAGAACCCAGTCAGAACCCTCCCATCTCCAGCCACATTCCTGAGGACAGGAGTTGGACAGGAGGAGCCTGAAGAAACAGTTCAAATTGGAAATGTGGTAATGGGGGTGCCCACACATCCATCCCAGGAGGCTGATAGGCAGCTTGAGAAAGCCTAGGAAGGGGCAAAGACACCTCTGCGGCTACAAGCAACTCTTAGCCAGAGTAACTCAACTATTTCTCTCCTGAAATAATCCGAATTATCCAAATAATGTGTGACAGGATTCAGAGAGCACTTAGCTTGGAGACAGGGGCCTGGTTTCAAGGCTTGACTTGGCTGCTTATTACTTATGCGACCTTGGACAAGACCCTTTAACCTTATTAAGCCTCAGTTTCCTAATCTGTAAAATGGCAATGCATTTGGAACTTTGGTGGTGTTTTATTTGTACCATTGCAAATCTTGTGACAATAATAACCAACCCTACATTTCTTGTAAAGGGCAAATAGCAGGTGTGAAGTGGTGACAGACAAGACGCATCTGAACTGAGTTTGTAATTTCTGATTTAAAAATATTCCTCTTTGTCCTCCCATCTCAGACCACCACTGTACTCACCACCAGCATCCCAAGAAAGGAGATTTTTGCTGAACTGACGACCAGTAAATAACTGCCTCGGTAGTCCTACCTGGGCTGCCATGCCTCCTCCAGGAAGCCTCCCAGTCTAGGAGAGAGCTGAGCAAACTCTTGGGAGTTGTTGAGTGTGATGTCAGACAGGTTTACTCCCTTGTGGTGAATGAGTCTTGGCAGAAGAAGGAAATAGAAAGGAAGAAATCATAACTGGAATGTGCACAAGATATAATACTAGTATAATGACCTCAAGACTGTGATAATGACTACTTCCGGGATTTATGCTTGTTAAAAGCAGTAATACTCAAAACAGAGAAATGGGATGGAGTATCATTGTGCCCAGAGGCCAGAAGATGGCCAAAAAGACCTCTTGACATTTCCTGAGCACATTGACCAGTGATGGGCACATTGAGGTCTTCAACTCCCATCCCGCGCCAGCCAGGCCTCCCCCTTCACAGGACCCACATCTGGCTCCTGTTACCTGAGATGCCCAAGGCTCCAACAGATCTGCAGCCCCAGAGTGGGGCTCCAGCCCTCATGGCAGACCAGCAGCCAGCGCGGCCAGTTCCTCACTTGCACTTCCAGCAAGAGTCTTTGCTGCTTATTCTGAAAGATACTGAAATCACAGCAAGAAAACCAAATGGGGGAGAATGGCAGTAGGGTGGGACAGGAAGAGCTGGACACAGGACTCTATGGTACTTGAAGAGGCCTTAATGACAGCATCCGGGTCACCCAGTGCCAAGCCCCCTGCTCCCCCAGGAAGTGAGACCAGTCCCAAGAACAATATAACCCCTACTGGTAGAGCATTTCAGTTTTCTATTTTAACCAAGTGCTTTTAAGCGTGCTCTTAAGTGGTATAACTCATTGTCCCAACAGCCCTGTGCAATGAATACTGCCATCCTCTCCATTTTACAAAAGGAAAACTAAGGCATGGAGTTTAAGCAACTTCCCAAGATCATAGAGTCAGGAAGCGATGGATCCAGGACTTAAGTCTAGGTCCTCTGATTTCAAATCTTGTGATAATAATAGTTACCAGTTGTTGAGTGTATGCTTTTTCTAGGCTGTTATGGGCTGACTTGTGTCCCCCAGCAACAAATTCATATGTTAAAGCCCCGACCCTCAATGTGACTATATTTGGAGACAGGGCCTTTAAGAAGGTGATTACGGTTAAATGAGGTCATGAGGGTGAGGCCCTGATCCAATAGAGCCAATGTCCTTACAAGAAAAAAAAGGCCGGGTGCAGTGGCTCACGCCTATAATCCCAGCACTTTGGGAGCCCGAGGCAGGCAGATCATGAGGTCAAGAGGTGGAGACCATCCTGGCCAACATGGTGAAATCCCATCTCTACTAAAAAGACAAAAATTATCCGGGCGTGATGGCGTGCACCTGTAGTCCCAGCTACTCAGGGAGGCTGAGGCAGAAGAATCGCTTGAACCTGGGAGACAGAGGTTGCAGTGAGCCGACATCACACCATTGCACTCCAGCCTGGTGACAGAGTAAGACTCCATCTCAAAAAAAAAGAAGAAGAGGAAGAGACACCAGAGAGCGCTCTCTCCCTCAAGAGTATAGGAAAGGCCCTGGGAGGACAAAGGCAGAAGACAGCCATCTATAATCCAGGAAAAGAAACTGAATTTGACAGCACCTTGATCTTGGACTTCTAGCCTCCAGAACTGTGAGAAAATAAATGTGGTTTAAGCCACCCGGTCTGTGCTACTTAGTCACGGCAAATCAAACAGACTACTACACAAGCTCTATGCTAACATCTTTTTCTAGATTAGTTTCTTTTATCCTTACAAATTTATGCAGTAAATATTTGTATTTCCATTTTATGGAGAAGGAAACAGAAGCTACAAGAAGTAATGTGCCCAAAGCCACACAGTTTGTCAAAGACAGACTCCAACTTTATTCTAATAAACTTATTCTAACCCCGAGCCTCTGGACAGCATTGAACCTTCTGATCCCCAACTCTTACCTGGAGGGGAGGGGACAATCAGGGGGAGGGAGACAGGGGGGATGAAGTGGGACGATATTCCCAGACCCCTAGGTGGCCCTGCTGGTCACACACTGGCTCCCACACACACCTGACCCCTCTTCCTCCACATCCCTGGCTCACTCTACCCCACATGGCAAGTTTCTATCCCCTCCTGGCAGCCTGGTCTCTGGACCTTGCCCCAGCTAGAGATCGGGACAGTCCTCAGGGAGTCCTGAAAGCCCCAAATCAGAGATCACCTCTGAAAGGTGAGACCCTGTCACTGCCCTCACACTAGAGGTAGGAGAGACCCATGGTTGGCACTGAACAGAAGTCCCTTCAGTGTTGGTCCTCTTGCCCCCAGCTGTGATGGGTCCCTGGCAGGGGTGGGAGACCTGTAGCCTTAGGGGTGTGGCCCACCTGTTTTGGGAAGTGCAGGGAGCAGAGCTTCCTCACTGCTCGCCTCTGAACAGCTCAAAGTTATCTCCTCATCTTGCAAAGTCCCGGAAATGGGCTGAGAGGCAGCCGGCCACAGGTACAGCACTTCAGAGAAGAACAAAGAGAAAGGGTCGAATTCCCAAAGGAGAGGGTCAAGGTGCTCTCACGCAGGTCCCCAACCAATCCACTGAGGAAGGGCACAGCGCTTCATCTCTCTCAACCTTGGCCTCTAACTCTGCCTCTTTGACTCTCCTCCTTCTCCCTCTCTCTGTGTCATTCTCTCTGTCTCTCTGTATGTCTCTTTCTCTGTGTGTGTGTCCTCTCTGTGTCTCTCTCACTGGGAAAGATTTCCAGAAAAAGTCTGACTAAGGCCTCCTTGTATCATACACTTCATTCTTTATGTAGAGCCTAGATCCCTCTTGCTGCAATTTCACCCTTTCTCCCCTTGTCTGCACAGAGTAGATGAAGACACTTGTCCCATTTACCTTTAACACCTGCTCAGCATCTGCTTCTCCCTTCCAACTTCCCCCCAGACCAGAGAAGGGCCCCCAGCACTGACCTAGGAGCCACAAGCCGACACCCGCACCAGCCAGCAGCCCCAGGACTCCCGGCACTGCACAGCCACGTCGCAAGGAGCACCAGCGCCCCGCCTGAGAAACTGTGGGGAACACAGAGGGGCATCTGGGTCTCCTGCTCCTGCCAGCCAGCCTTACTTGACCCTAAGTCACCATTAAGTGGGGCGAGGCACCCACTGAACTCCAACAGGACACCCCCCTCCTACCCCATCAGCCCAGATGGGGGAAGGAGTGGGGAGCAGGGGAGAATGGAGAGGGCCTCCTCACTGAAGCCCACAAATCCCATTCAATCCCTAAAGTGGGAAATGGGGGAGCAAAAGCAAGTCTGGGGATAAGAGAGAGACAGCCTTTCACCATCAATTGTGTGGGGCTGACCCAGGGAGGATCCAGGGAATGTAGGATGATTACCCTCCACTGTCCCCACCCTGTCATTCCCCTATGGCCCAGTCTGGCCTACCGGGATGCTGCTGGTCTCCAGGCTCTGCTCTGAAGATCCCACGTCCTGGGCCCTCCTCTGCATACTGGGCCTCCACAGGGGCTTGTTCATCCAGCATCAGGCTCTGGGGGAAATAAGTATCAGACACCCCAGGATCCCCCACATCAAGGATTGTGGAGAGAAGTCACAGTCCAGTCCAAGTCCCTATTCTTTTATTTTTTTTTGAGACAGAGTCTCACTCTAGGCTGGAGTGCAGTGGCAAGATCTCAGCTCACTGCAACTCCGCCTCCTGGGTTCAAGCAATTCTCCTGCCTCAGCCCCCTGAGTAGCTGGGATTACAGGCTCACGTCACCATGCCGGGCTAATTTTTGTATTTTTAGTAGAGACGGGGTTTCACCATGTTGGTCAGGCTGGTCTTGAACTCCTGACTTCGTGATCCACCGGCCTCAGCCTCCCAAAGTGCTGGGATTACAGGCATGAGACACTGCGCTCTGCCAAGTCCCCATTCTTTAACCCCAGTCATGCTTCCATTGCCACTTGTAAACCTCTTCATCTTAGGGACTCCCCTGTATATTCCCACAGATACCTTGCCAGGTCCCCCCTGTGCCCTCCTGGGACCCCTAACCCCACTGACCTTACTCTCATATGGCCAGTAGCAAATACTTGAATGCAGATTTGGAACACTTCAAAGCCCACACTCTTAACCATCATTCATCTTTCCTCCTATAAACATTGAAGGCATCTGCTAACATCCCTCAACATCCTCCTTCAGCTTCAAGATCCCACCCTGTCTTCATTCCCTCCTAGCTCAGAGGAAGAAGTGCCCCTCCACCATTCACCCACCCACCCAACCATTCATTCATTCCATAGATATTTGGTCCAAGTGCACAGGTCACTATAGGGGACACTATAGGGAGTTCAGAATAAACCAACGTGGACCACTCCCCCACTCTGACCACCTCAAAGAACCTGTAGTCTGGTCCTGAAGATAAGTCACATAAACAAAGCACAATTTGTTAAGTGACAGAAGAAAAGTTCAGCTAAACTACCTGATATGATTTGGCTGTGTCCCCACCCAAAATCTCATCTTGAATTGTAATCCAAATTGTAATCCCCATGTGTTGGGGTAGGGACCTTGTGGGAGGTGATTAGACCATGGGGGCAGTTCCCAAATGTTGTTCTCATAATAGTGAGTGAGTTCTCATGAGATCTGATGGTTTTATAAGGGGCTTTTCCCCCTCTCCCCCTCTGCACCTCTCTCTCTTGCCACCACGTGAAAAAGGACGTGTTTGCTTCCCCTTCTGCCATGATTGTAAGTTTCTGAGGCCTGCCAGCCATGCAGAACTGTGAGTCAAGTAAACCTTTTTGCTTTATAAATCACTCAGTCGCAGGCAGTTCTTTACAGCAGTGTGAGAAGGAACTAATACAGTAAACTGGTACTGGAAGTGGGGTGCTGCTGTAAAGATACCTAAATATGTGGAAGTGACTCTGGAACTGGGTAACAGGTAGAGGCTGGAATAGTTTGGAGGGCTCAGAAAAAGACAGCAAGATGTGGGAAACTTTAGAACTTCCTAGAGACTTGTTAAATAGTTTTGACCAAAATGCTGATAGTGATATAGACAATGAAATTCAGGCTGAGGTGGTCTCAGATGGAAATAAAGAACTCCTTGGAAACTGGAGGAAAGGTGACTCTTGGTATGCTTTAGCAAAAAGACTGGAGGCCTTTTGCCCCTGCCCTAGAGATCTGTGGAACTTTGGTGGTGTTTTATTTTTTTTGTGGGGGTGGGGGTTGTTCAACTTTATTGAAGCATAATGCACATTCAAAATATTGCATACATTTTAAGTTCTCAGCTCAATAACTTTGACAAAGGTATACACCCACATGACCAACATAATCAAAATATAGGACATTAAGCTCACCCAAGAAATTTTCCTCCTGCCTTTTCGCAGTTAATTTCTCACCAGCCCACAGCCCTGGAAAATCACTGATCTGTTTCTGTCACTGTATGTTAGAGTTCCCTTTTTTATAGTTTTATATAAATGAAACCATGTCACATATAGTCTTTCTATTTTTTTTTTTTTTTTACTTTAACTTTCAGGATACCTGTGAAGAACGTGCAGGTTTGTTACATAGGTATACATGTGCCATGGTGGTTTGCTGCACCCATCAACCCATCATCTAGATTTTAAGCCCCACATGCATTAAACATTTGTCCTAATGCTCTCCCTCCCCTTGTCCACCACCTTTCAACAGGTCCCAGTGTGTGTTGTTCCCCCTCTCTGTGTCCATGTGTTCTCATTGTTCAGCTCCCACTTACGAGTGAGAACATGTGGTGTTTGGTTTTCTGTTTCTGTGTTAGTTTGCTGAGAATGATGGCTTCCAGCTTGATCCATGTCCCTGCAGAGGACATGATCTCATTCTTCTTTTATGGCTGCGTAGGTATTCCATGGTGTATATGTGCCACATTTTCTTTATCCAGTCTATCGTTGATGGACATTTGGGTTGGTTCCAAGTCTCTGCTATTGTAAATAGTGCTGCAATAAACATACATGTGCATATGTCTTTATAGTAGAATGATTTATAATCCTTTGAGTATATACCCAGTAATGGGACTGCTGGGTCAAATGGTATTTCTGGTTCTAGATCCTTGGGGGAATCACCACACTGTCTTGAAATCTGTGGAATTTAGGACTTGAGAGAGATGATTTAGGGTATCTGGCAGAAGAAATTTCTAAGCAGCAAAGTGTTCAAGAGGAAACAGAGCATAAAAGTTTGAAAAATTTGTGCCCTGATGATGTGATAGATGATTTTAGGCCTGGCCCAAAAACCCATTTTCTGATGAGAAATTCAAGTCCACTGCAGAAATTTGCATAAGTAATGAGGAGCTAAATGTTAAACACCAAGACAATGGGGAAAATATCTCCAGGGCATGTCAAAGACCTGCACAGCAGTCCCTTCCAACACAGGCCCAGAAGCCCAGGAGAGAAAAATGGTTTTGTGGGCCAGGCCCAGGACCCCACTATTCTGTGCAGCTTGGGGACATGGTATTCTATGTCCCAGCTGCATCAGCTTCAGCTGTGGCTAAAAAGGGCCAAGGTACAGTTCAGGTCATTGTTTCAGAGGGTGCAAGCCCAAGCCTTGGCAGCTTCCATATTGTGTTGAGCCTGTGGGTACACAGAAGCCAAGAACTGAGGCTTGAAAACCTCCACTAGATTTCAGAAGATGTCTGGAAACGCTTGGATGTCCAGGCAGAAGTTTGCTGTAGGGGTGGAGCCTTCATGGAGAGCCTCTGGTAGGGCACTATAGAAGGGAATTGTAGGGTTGAAGCCCCCACACAGAGTCCCCACTGGGGCACTGCCTAGTGGAGCTGTGAAAAGACAGCCACCGTCCTCCAGACCCCAGAATGGTAGATCCACCAACAGCTTGCACTGTGAGCCTGGAAAAGCTGCAGGCATTCAACACCAGCCCATGAAAGCAGCCAGAAGAGAGGCTGTGCCCTGCAAAGCCACAAGGGCAGAGCTGCCCAAGGCCATGGGAGCCCATCTCTTGCATCAGCATAACCTGGATGTCATGCTTCACATCATGACATGTAGTCAAAGAAGATCATTTTGGAACTTTGAGGTTTAATGACTGGCCTATTGGATTTTAGACTTGCAAGAGAACTGTAGCCCCCTTGTTTTGGCCAATTTGTCCCACTTGGAATGCATGTATTTACCCAATGCCTGTATCCCACTGTATCAGGGAAGTAACTAAGTTGCTTTTGATTTTACAAGCTCATAGGCAGAAGAGACTTACCTTGTCTCAAAAGAGACTTTAGACTTGGACTTTTGGGTTAACACGAACAAGTTAAGACTTTGGTGGACTGTTGGAAAGCCATGATTGTGTTTTGAAATGAGAACATGAGATTTGGGAGGGGCTGGAATAGAATGATATGGTTTGGCTCACCCAATATCTCATCTTGAATTGTAATTCAAATTGTAATTACCATGCATCAGGGGGAGGGACCTCATGGTAGGTGATTGGATCATGGGGCAGTTCCCTCATGCTGTTCTCATGATAGTGAGTGAGTTTTCACAAGATCTGATGGTTTTATAAGGGTCTTTTCCCTTTTTACTTTACACTTCCTTCTCCTGCCAGGATGTGAAGAAGAACATGTTTGCTTCCCCTTCCACCATGATTGTAAGTTTCCTGAGGCTTCCCCAGCCATGCGGAACTATGAGTCAATTAAACCTCTTTTATAAATTATCCAGTCTCAGGGAGTTCTTCATAGCAGTGTGAGAACAGATTAATATACTACCATCATCATTCAAAAGAACAAGAGTTTACTTCTCATTGAGGTGACCACAGAAGGCTTCCTAGAAAAGCAGCCTCTGAGACAGGCCCACATGGATGAAGATATATGCTTTATAGGCAAGGTGTTGGGCTGCTGCAAAGAGTGAGGTAGCAGCCCTACCTCCCATCCCCTACACCAGCCACGGCCCCGGACCTGTAGGACTGGACCTCCCAAAAGCTGCAGGCCTTGCTTTTCCAGGAGAAACAGAGGTACATGCACATTGGGTAATTCAGGCAAAGAGGAATGAATCAGCAAAGGCATGGCGATGAGAAAGCATAGAGCAGAATAAGTCATAAGTGTGCCTGAAGCTCATGAGCCATTAAGAAGAGTAATGAAAATCAGATATTTAAAAAAAAAAAAGCTAGGTCTACAACCTACTATGTGAACTTACAACTCAGGCCATCTCTTCAAATTTCAGTTTTCTCATTTGTAAAATAAGAGTAATAACTCCTATTTCCCAAGGAATAATCTCCCTCCTTGAGTGTCTTGTCTCTCTCTGTTATTCTCCACGCCATAAAGTCAGAATAATCTTTCTAAAATGCAAATATGAACATGTGAGCCCCATCTCTAAAATACTCCATGAGTCTTTGTGGCCTTCAGGATCAAACCAGAGCTCTGTGGCATGGCTCAAATGTCCTCTGTGATCGCATCGTGCCTCACCTCTCCATCCTCACGGCCAGCACTTGCTCCCTCCACAGCAAAACTTGGGGTCACACTGACATGCATGTCATTTCTCAGTGCCTTCAGGCACTCTCACAATGCAGAGACTTTGCATCTGCTCTCCCGCTTCCCCATGTAGCTGACTCCTACTGACCCTTCAAGACTCAGCACAGACATCACTTCCCCAGAGCTTCCTTCAATGCATACAGCACTTGTTGGGCCCTATATTGTGCTCATGTACTTCCTTCTCTCTCCTTCCTCACTGGTTTATGTGTCTCAGGGCTAAGCACAGGGCCTGGAACAAAGTGAGAATTCAGTTAAAGTACATTAAAGGAGGAAAGGAAAGAAGGGAGGGAGGGAGAGAGGGAGATACAAATAAGATAATGTGAATTAAAATAGCTTTATAAATTGTAAAGCCCAATGCAAATGTTAAGTATAATCATATTCATAAGAACTACACAAAAGCTGTGTATCTTTCCCCCAAAAATTTATAATCCAGTAGGTTAGATAAGATCTCTTAAAACTGAAGGAACTCCTGTTTCCCCTGCAGACTCCCACCTCCCTAGCATCTTTTCCTATCAACATGTAGGGTTGTACCCAATGAGGATAAAAACCCTGAAACACTGACTCCAAACAACGTTGGCTTAAATGTGATTTTCGCATGTCACATGAAATGTTCTTTTCACACCAAAATCTCCCCCAATCATGCCTTCATACTTTACTGGACTAGTCTTCCTAACACTCTGGCAGGAGGAAGGAAAGACTTTGTCAGACTCACCTAGGTCGGTCACCTTCAAATTTCCCTGAAAATTATTCCACCAGACCCAGACCACCCATGCCAGTTCAGCTCACAGACAGGGCAGCAGCCCAACACCTTGCCTATAGAGTGAGGTAGCAGCCCCACCTCCCCATCCCCTACACCCGCCACAGCCCAGGACCTGTAGGACTAGACCTCCCAAGAGCTACAGGCCTTGCTTTTCCAGGAGAAACAGAGGTAATGGTTTGTATCATACCACATGCATTCTTTCTTGTGCCTAGAGATGAGACTCACAGGACACGGGCAGCAAGGCTGGAGGACAGCAGGCTTGGGAGAGCCAGTCAATCACTCATAAGAAAGTAGAGAGGCTGGGCATGGTGGCTCATGCCTGTGATCCCAGCACTTTGGGAGGCCAAGGTGGGAGGATCACCCGAGGTCAGGAGTTCAAGACCAGCGTGACCAACATGGAGAAATCCCATCTCTACTAAAAATACAAAATAAGCCAGACATGGTGGTGCATGACTGTAATCCCAGCTACTTGGGAAGCTGAGGCAGGAAAATCACTTGAACCCAGGAGGCGGAGGTTGCGGTGAGCTGAGATCGCATCATTGCACTCCAGCCTGGGCAACAAGAGCGAAACTCTGTCTCAAAAAAAAAAAAGAGAGAAAGTAGAGAAGTGGCAACAGAGGGTGTCCCCACCTCAGTGCCAAGGAAGCTTGGCTTTAAACTCAGCCTCTGAACAAACTGGGCTCACCTCATGAACTGCCCCACCTCAAAATTCAACAGCCCAAGCTCATATGCTAGTCTAGAAAAAAATGGTCTTTAAAATTACAGGACTCCTTGCTCCGCTTTTTGAGTGAAAGTTTAACATAATAATAATTTGTTGAGCACCATGTTTGTGCAAAGCACTTGATGTTCCTAAGAGGGACAAGAGAGGAGAATAAAAGGCAGTCCCTGGAGAGGAAACAGGAAATTGGCCACACAGGGCCCTTGCTAGGATCCAGCCCCTGTACCAGAGCTGCCTCAGGAGGCTCTTTCCACCAGCCTAGAATCCCAAGGGCAGAGGCGGGAGAGAGAAAGAAAGAGAGCGAGGCCACAGCAGGGATGGCACAGAGGCGTAGTCTTACCATAGGGGTCAGTGGCACTGTTGTAAAGCCTCAGGGTCTACTAGGCAGCGTTCTGCTCCTGTTTTCAGGCCAGCATTGATTAAAGCTAGCCCAGCAAGCTTGGTTGGAAGATGAGGTCTCCCTGGGTCACACATGGCCCCTCCCTGTTTCCCCGTCTCCAACACTCACACAGACACGCGCCACAGAGACAATGAACTCTGCTCAGGACCCATGAATAGGCCCCTTGTTGCAGGAAAGGGGGGACAAGGGCTGGGTTGGGCTGGGCTGGGCAGCCCCAGCCCCTCTCATCTGCTAACTGGAAACTTGGAAACAGAGGAAAATGTTATGGGGAGGAGGAGAGGCCAACTACTCTTGCTTAGCAACCGGGTCCCTTGTGCCAAAAGTGTGCCCCATGCATGCTGGCAGAATTCTCCCTTCCTGCTGACAGGGCTGTATTGGACAGACCAATATTAGCATTTGTTGAAATATTTCTGAGCCCTCTGGATTATATCTCACCTCCATGTGGGCTGGCTTTCCTAGCAGTCTGGGGCAATCACCATGTTGGAATTGTTGGGGTGATGATGGAAGATCTTTGTCACCTGTTGCATCAGGGCCACATCTGTCACCCCAGTGCCAGGGAAGTGGGACCTCTCCCCCTTTGTACCCTGGGAGCCAGTTGCAGCAGGAGCCCTCAGTGCTATCTTGTTTCAAGGCACAAGATGACTCAGCTGAGCTCACACTGGGCTAAACACACCTGGGAGCCAGGCACATTTCTTTAGACAAGGAGGCAGACAGAATAGGTCCTAGGAAAGGTAAACACATATGGGGCTTCCCTTCCTCCAATTGGCTTCTCAAAAACCCCTCAAATGGAACAGTTAAGAATATAGGGTTTAGGCTGGGCACAGTGGCTCACACCTGTAATCCCAGCACTTTGGGAGACCGAGGCCGGTGCATCACGAGGTCAGGAGATCGAGACCATCCTGGCCAGCATGGTGAAACCCTGTCTCTACTAAAATACAAAAAAATTAGCAAGGTGTGGTGGTACGCGCCTATAATCCCAGCTACTTGGGAGGCTGAGGCAGGGTAATTGTTTGAACCCAGGAGGTAGAGGTTGCAGTGAGCCATGACCTTGCCACCACACTCCAGCCTGGCAACAGAGCAAGACTCTGTCTCAAAAAAAAAAAAAAAGAATATAGGCTTTTTAGAGTCAGACCCTTCATCCAACCTCAGTTCTCCCACTTCCCTTACTCAGCCTCACCTGTAAAATGAGGATAGTAGCACCTATCTCATAGGGTTGATATTAGAATTCATTGAAATATTGACTATAAAGCCCATAGCCTGATGTCTAGCAGAGACTGTATTCAGCAAAGAGTAGCTGCTATTATTACTATTGTCGTTGTTGAATTTCACTCACACAGGATTTAACTTTTTGCTCCCCTATTTTCCTCATACACTGTATTAGTCAATTCTTCCACTGCTATAAATAAATACCTGAGACTGGGTAATTTCTAGAGAAAAGAGGTTTAATTGGCTCATGGTTCCACAGGCTATAAAGGAAGCACAGTGGCTCCTGCTTCTAGGGAGGCCCCAGGAAGCTTCCAATCATGGTGGAAGACAAGGGGAGCAAGGCCTCTAACATGGCAAAATTTTGCAAGAGCAAGAGAGAGAGTGGGGCGATGTCACACACTTTTAAATAACCAGATCTCATGAAACTCTATTACAAGAATAGCACCAAGTGCATGATGAATCATGAGGGATTCTTGATCATGAAGAATCCAGCCCCATGATCCAATCACCTCCCATCAGGGGCCACTTGTAACGTTGGGGATTATGATTTGACATGAGATTTGGATTGGGACACAGATCCAAACCATATCATACACTCAGTGTGTCAACTCTGAGCTTATGGTCATCACATCAGAGCACATACAAAACAGTGAAGAGACGGAGATCAACTGTGAATTATAGAAGGAGAAGGAGTAAAATGGTGGCTGGAATTCGAAGCCCTTGGCTAGGCTCTGAGGTCTCCTAGGACCATACTCTTCAGACTACAAACTTGAGTATCTACTCTGTGTCAGAAACTAGACTGGGCATGGGGGATGAACAAGTCACAGACTAGGTGCTTACAGGCTGAAAAATGGGATAGAAACAGATGTAAGTAATTGCTATTATGAAAAGTGAAATAACAAAGGTGTAAACCCAGAGGTATAGGAGAATAGAGGAAGAGCTGCCCCGAGGATACAAAGAAGAGGGCTTCACAAGTGAAGGGCTTCTCCTCCTTCACAATGGAGGAGACATTTGAATTGAGTTTTGAGAAGTGACAAAGCAATCACAGAGAAGGGTATTTAAAATATATTGCAGGTAATGTCAATAAAAATGGTAGGAGTAAAATCCTCTGAAAATTCCCTCCTCCCTAAAAGCAATGAGAAAAATGGCAAAAAAAAAAGAAAAAAAAAAATGAGGAGAATCCAATTTTGCAGAACTCTGGAAATTATTCAAAAGTTTACAGCAATCTGGGAAGTCTTTGTTCAAGAAAAAAAATAACAGTAAGAATGGTGAGCCTTGTGGCATTTTAACTTGTTCCAATTCCATCCCCCCTCACCCCAACTCTGCAGTAGCCTTGAAAACCAACAAACCACAATCACCATGGAAACCAGCAGCCTGGCAGCTACAAGAAGGGGTAGAACAGGCTTGGAGTTCCTTCAAAGCCTCATTCTCAGAGAGGTGTAATTATCTGACCTGTCTAGTGGTTCCCTGGAAGATCCCATTTGCAATACTGTCTTTATTTCACCTGTCTCAAAGCTTGCCTAAAGTGAACAACTTTTTCCTTAAAGGTATTTGTTGAAAACAACTGGAGACAATTGCTGGATTTTGGGGCCACCTAAAACAATAACAACAGTGGAGGCAAAAAAAAAAACAATAGGCTAACCAAAAACCTTAAAAGGAAAATCTGGGGGAATAAATTATCTATAGAGGGCCTTGAAAGACTCTGAAATATTCCTGGGAATATAGAAAACCATATGTATGCATGGGAGGGTGCACATGCCCAGGGCTGTGCCCATGTGCAGGAAAAACCTAAGGAAGGTCCTAAGCTATCACCCTGGACTAACCTTAAGGCTCTGCACAAGCAGGAAAGCTAAGATGGAGTCCTGTCTGACTGTTGAAGGCATATCCCAACACACACACAGAGTCCCTCTGCAAAAACAGAGCAACTTACTGGTTCCAAGCATCAAGGCACTGTGTTCAACTATCAGCTGAACACTAAGCAGAGATTTCAGTGGCCACGCATGACAAAAAATACAGACTTTGCAGAGTTAGCTCAGAAAATTCACGAAACAAACAAGCAACATCAACTACAGCAAACCTGGAGGAAGGAAGAGAATCTTATTTCCAAAGTTGCTGTATTGTATTACATTGTTTAAAATGCAGTTTTCAATAATAAGTTGTGAGGCACACAAAGAAACAAGAAAGTAAGGCATATACACAGGGGAAAAACACAATTGATAAAAACTGTCCCTGAGGAAGCCCATATATTGAACTTATAAGATGGAAACTTTAAATCAGCTATTCTATATGCATTCAAAGAACTAAAGAAAACCATATCCAAAGAACTAGAAAAGGTATGAGAATAATATCAGGTAATGAATATCAATAAGGAGATAGAAATTATATATTTTTTAAAAGAACAAAATATAAATTCTGGAGTTGAGTAGTACAATAACTGAAATAAAACATTCACTAGAGGGGCTCAACAGCAGATTTGAGCAGGCATAAGAACCTGTGAATTAAAGATATGTAAATAGATATTATACAGTCTAATGGATAGAAAGGAAAAAAGAATGGAGAAAAATGAACAAAGGTTCAGAGACATTTGAGATAACATCAAAAATATGGGGGGGGGGGGGGAGGTGTATGTAATGAGCATCGAAGAAAGAGTGAGAGAAGAAGGCAGAAAGAATATTTGAAAAAATAATACCTAAAAACTTTCCAAATTTGATGAAAAATATAAATCTGCACATGGAAGAAACTCAATAAACTCTAAGTAGGATACATCAAGAGATCCACACGTAAATACATCATAATCAAATTGTTTAAGGCTAAAGACCAGGAGTCTGGGAAGCAGCATGAGGAAAGCAACTTATCACATCCAAAGGGATCCTCAATCAACAGTTTAACAGTTAAGACTTGGCTTCTCATCAGAAACTATGGAAGCCAGAATTACGTATCAAGTTCCTTAAAAAAAAAGATTGTCAACCAGAATTCTGTATATAGCAAAACTATCCTTCAAAAGTGAAAAAGAAATTAAGATAATCCCAGATAGACAAAAACTAAGAGAATTCATCACTAGCAAACCTGTCCTACAAGAAATACAGTCATGTGCCACATGACAGTCAGCAGTGTACCACATATTCAACAGTGGTCCCACAAGATTATAATGGAGCTTTTACACTGTATTTTTAATGTATCTTTTCTATGTTTAGTTACATAAATACTTAGTATTGTGTTACAATTGTATTCAGTATGGTAATATGCTATCCAGGTTTGTAGCCTCAGAGCAATAGACTAAGGCACATAGCCTAGGTGTGTAGTAGGCCATACCATCTAGGTTTGTGTAAGTACACTCTATTTCACACAATGACAAAATCGCCTAGCAAAGCAGTTCTCAGAATATATCTCCATCATTAAGTGATGCATGGCTATACTAAAGCGAGTACTTTAGGCTGGAATAAAAAAGATATAAGACAGTAACTTGAATCTATATTAAGAAATAAAAAATGTTAGTAAAGAAAAGTATAAAGGTGAACATAAAAGACAGTATAAATGTATTTTTATGTTTGTAATTCTTTATGTTCTTCCATCTGACTTTAAAGACAATTGCATAAATCCATAATTATAAATCTGTATTATGGCCATATAATACAAAAATATACAATCTGTATGACAATACAGCACAAAGTAAGAAGAGAATAAGCTAATAAGAGCAAAGATTTTTTTATACTATTGAAATTAAATTGGTATTAATCTGAATAGATTGTTACAATTTAAAATGTTAATTGAAATTATCAGGATACTAAGAAAATAACTTTTAAAACTTATATAGTAAAAGAGATGACAAAGGAATTTAAATGGAACACTAGAAAATAACTGTTTAATACAAAGCAGCAATGAAACAAAAACATATAAGACATATAAAAAATACCAAAATAGTGGGTGAAGGACATGAACAGACACTTTTCAAAAGAAGACATATATGATGCCAACAAACATATGAAAAAAATGCTCATCATCACTGGTCATTAGAGAATTGCACAGTGACCACATTGAGATACCACTTCACGCTAGTTAGAATGGCGATCATTAAAAAATCTGGAGACAACAGATGCTGGAGAGGATGTGGAGAAATAGGAACGCTTTTATACTGTTGATGGGAGTGTAAATTAGTTCAACCATTGTGGAAGACAGTGTGGCAATTCCTCAAGGACCTAGAAATAGAAATTCCATTTGACCCAGCAATCCCATTACTGGGTATATATCCAACAGATTATAAATCATTCTATTATAAAGACACATGCACACGTATGTTCATTGTGGCACTGTTTACAATAGCAAACACCTGGAACCAACCCAAATGTCCATCAATGATATACTGGACAAGGAAAAATGTGGCACATATACACCATGGAATACTATGTAGCCATAAAAAATGATGAGTTCATGTCCTTTGTAGGGACATAGATGAATCTGGAAACCATCATACTCAGCAAACTGACACAAGAAGAGAAAATCAAACACTACATGTTCTCACTCACAGGTGGGTGTTGAAAAATGAGAACACATGGACACAGGGAGGGTAGCATCACACACTGGAGTCTGTTGGGGGGAATGGGGAGGACAGCAGAGGGTAGGGAGGTTGGGGAGGGATAATATGGGGAGAAATGCCAGATATAGGTGACGGGGGGTGGAGGCAGCAAACAACATTGCCATGTATGTACCTATGCAACAATCCTGCATGTTCTGCACATGTACTCCAGAACCTAAAGTGCAACAAAATATATATATATAATATTTTATAGGGCAAGGACTAGGTTTTAGACTCCATTTTAATCCTGATGTTTTTTGCACAGTGTCTGACACACAGTGGATTCTTAATAAAATATTTGCTGGGTAAAAAAAAAATAGAAAAATAATAGACATAAATCCTACCTTATCAGTAGTTATACTAAATGTAAATGGATGAAAATCTTCAATTAAAAGGTAGAGATTGGCAGAATGAATTTTTAAAGCCATGATCAAGCTATATGCTACATATAAAAGACAGATTTTAGGTTTAAAGACAAAATATATTGAAGGTAAAAAGATGGAAAAACACGTTCCATGTACACAGAAATCAAAAGAGAACTAGAATAACTGATATTATAACTAATATCAGACAAAATAGACTTTAAGACAAAAATCATTGAGAGAGACAAAGTAGGACATTTTATTATGATAAAAGAGTTAATCCTGCCAGGCATGTTGGCTCACACCTGTAATCCCAGCACTTTGGAGGGCTGAAGCAGGCAGATCACTTGAGGTCAGGAGTTCGAGACCAGCCTGGCCAATATGGTGAAACCTCTTTTCTACTAAATATACAAAAGTCAGTCAGGCATGGTGGCATGTACCTGTAATCCCAGTTATTCAGGAGGCTGAGGTGAGAGAATCGCTTGAATCCAGGAGGCAGAGTTTGCAGTGAGCTGAGATCGTGCCACTACACTCCATCCTGGGCGACACAGCTAGACTCCATCTTAGAAAAAAAAAAAAAAAGAGTCAATCCATCAAGAAGATATAATAATTATAAACAAATTATAAACATATACACCTGCACCTGATAGAGCCCCAAAATACATAAAGCAGAAACTGTCAGAGAAAAACAGACAATTCAACAATAGTAGTTGGATACTTCAATACCCACAATAATGGATAGAACAACTAGACAGGAAGTCAATAAGGAAATAAAAGACTTGAAGGACACTATAAACCAACTAGGCCTAATAGACATCTATAATAAAACATTCCATGCAATGACACTAGAATATACTTTCTTCTTGAGCATATATAAAACATTCTTCATGAATGACCATACTGTAGGACATAAAACAAGTATAAATAAAATAATTAAAATTATGCAAAGTATGTTCTCTGACCACAAGTCTTGCTACTTGCTATTGGTCTGTTCAGAGTTTCTATTCCTTCCTGATTTAATCTAGGAAGGTTGTATATTTCCAGGAATTTATCCACCTCGTCTAGATTTTCTAGTTTGTGTGTGTAAAGGTGTTCATGGTAGCCTTAAATAATCTTTTGTATTTCTGTGGTATCAGTTGTAATATCTCCCGTTTTGTTTCTAATTGATCTTATTTAGATCTTCTCTTCTTTTCTTGGTTAATCTCACTAATGGTCTATCAATTCTGTTTATCTTTTCAAAGAACCAGCTTTTTGTTTCTGTTATCTATCTTTCGTATTTTTTTATTTCAATTTTATTTAGTTCTGCACTGATCTTTGTCAAATTAAATCAAGATGGAAATTAAAAAATTCTTTGAACTAAACAATAATCATTACATAACCTATCAAAACCTCTTGGATACAGCAAAAACAGTGCTAAGAGGAAAGTCCATAGCATTAAATGCCTTCATGAAAAAGTTTGAAAGAGTACAAATAGACGATCTAAGGTCACACCTCAGGGAACTAGAGAAACAAGAACAAATCAAACCCAAACCTAGCAGAAGAAAATAAATAACAAAGATCAGTGCAGAACTAAGTAAAATTGAAATAAAAAAATACAAAAGATAGATAAATGAAATAAAAACCAGGTTCTTTGAAAAGATAAACGGTTATTTTACTCCAGCAGTGGGTCAATATATATTTATTGAGAACATACTATGTGCCAGGCACTGTGCAACACTGAAGTCACATTGGTGAGCAGAGACATTCAGGAAACAAAGGACCATATAAATGCAAATTTATGACTTTGATAAAGTGCTATGGAAGACAGATCCAAAGGCAAATTTTCTGTCAGGAGAGGGTGGTGCTTCCGAGGGACTGGAAGAAGCACAGCAGGACAGCAAAGAGGAGACAGATGATGGAGACAGATGATGGACATTGCTGGGGCAATGAATCAGTCAGAATAACCAGGGCCTTTAGTCCCGCAGTAAAGATCAGTCTTGTCCCCAGAGCAATGGCAACCATTTTTAATAAGCAACCTAAAGACATAATCAGCTCACCACCATCCTTTAAGACCCAGGTTAAATGCCCCTCTACCTTCCCTAGTGCCCGAGGCAACCCACGCACTGTATAACCCCCTCTGGAAAAGCATGCACCATGTCATGAGATGTGGTGAGGGTTAACTGTGTTTGGTTCAGTTAGTAGCAAGTTCTCAAGAACGGACTTCCTGTCCTCTTTATCTTTGTAACCTCAACTGCACACAGTGCCTGCCATTGGCAAGTGTTCCGTAAAGGTTTGTTGAATCAATCGACATGTGCAGATGCCAGTCAGTTTTAAATTTCCTCCCCCTCTCCCTTCCTGCACATTCAAGAAAGTTCCATCCTCAACCCCTCACCCCATTGCCAACAGTATCCCTGCCTCCCCTTCTCTCCCCCAACGCCCACCCATCCCCCATGTAGCTACCAAGTTTTCTTCCTAAACAGATCAGAGCAGGCCACTCTACTCCTTACATAAGCCTTCACTGATTTCCCCATTGCTGGCAGGATCAAATTCAAATTCTTCAGGCTAATTATCCAGTGCATTCATGACCCAATCCCAATCCCTCATGTTTCATTGCATTCTTTCTTCCCTGTACTTAATGTTCCAAACTACAAAAAAGCTCTAGAAAATTCCTCAAGTCGAACACCCACTCCCACCTCCATGCCTTTGCTTAGGCTGTGCTCTCAGTCTAGAATGTCCTTCCCTCATGTTTCCCTAATTAGAAAATTACTGGTACCTCAAGATACAGCTCAAACACCAATCCATCCCAAAACCTCTCCTCTCATGCCCCAAATCCAGAATTAGTGGCTTCTGTTTGTATAGGTACCTTTATTCCTAGCACTTTCCTAGGTGTGTAAATGGTACATCATAGT
This sequence comes from Ateles fusciceps, assembly GCA_036589455.1. NCBI lineage: Eukaryota > Metazoa > Chordata > Mammalia > Primates > Atelidae > Ateles > Ateles fusciceps. The sequence goes on along the minus strand of JAZHEH010000579.1, from coordinate 1,394,713 downwards.
TCTCAAATTAAAAAACAACAAAAAAAAGCCCCATTCTGTCCCTGCACTGCAGTATCTCTGCACCAGCCAGCAACAGAGTGGGAGAAATGGGAAAGCAGCTTTCTCCTCCCCACGGGGGAGCGTGCATTCCCAGGAGAAAAGGGATCACAAGGCTTCCCTTGTTACAATATTCAGACAAAAAATGACCCAAGTTGTATTCTAGGAAATTATTTCTAAGCCTACAAAGAACCATCCATTGTTTCTAGAATATTTTTCTAGCTCAGAGATAAAATATGAAGTTTATAATTTACATACTATAAATTAAAATGCCCCCCCCCCCCCAATTGCTCATTTTATAAAGCAGTATTTTACTGTTTAAAAACCACTTACTCTGGGAGCCTTTCAAGTTTGTATTTAAAGACTTAAGCTTATAAAATACTCAGCTGAATATGGACTATGAGAACAAATCCCCACAGTCAGTGGTGTCAATATCAAACACACAGACATTTTTCATCTGCTTTAATTAAGACACAAAGGAGCAGCAAAAAAATATTAATCATGCGGTTGATTAAAAAAAAAATTCCTAAACATCTGCTCTTGGTAAATAATAGCTATCTAATACTTTAAATCAATGTTTAATGACCGGCATAAGTGTAAACCCTTTGTGACTCACATAAAATAAGTCACTCCACATGTAATCTTCTTTGATACCCCCTTTTCACCCACTGGTCTTTTCTTTATTCTCCAAGCTTGGCTTCCATCAATCATCCCAAGTCTTCTATGCCTGTTTGCATACAGTGCAGGCTGGACCTTGTAAAAAGTGCTCTGTGCTCCTGGAATTCAGTCTGGACTCAGACACACATGCGGAACAGACAACAAAATAATCCTAGTCCTACGGTAAATACAATACAAGTAAAATCAGTTTCTTTGGTTTTCCATCAGCTTGTGTTAGGGACAGCTTCATTGAGGTTTACTCTGTCTTCACGACCTTCCTGAGAGGTAAGCAAGCCAGGGATGTCTATGTCCATCTGATTAGTGACCACACTGAGGGCCGAGAGGCTAAATGGTTTGTCCAAGTTGCCACTGATCAATAGGTGACAGCCAAAAATGAAATCTAGTTCTTCCGAATGCACACCTAGAGCTCTCTCCCCCTCCTATTGGAAGAACAGTGAAAGATTGATAAAGTCAATGCTCCTGCGACTGAGAGGTGAGTTTTGGACTGGGTTTTAGAAGCAGGAGGCAGGAAGAGGTTGAAGGAATCCTGCCAGCTTGGATGGGCGAGATAGAAGCAACTGACAAATCTAGTGTACAGGCCATGGTTTGTAGTGAAGGAAATTTTCAGGACTCTTTTAAATCATGAGAGAGCTGAGTTGATACATGGCAAGATGGGGAAAGAGGGAATTGAAGCTGCAGGGCCTTGACTTTTACTCTATTTTCCACTTAATTTCAAAAGACACATCCAGGACAGAAAATCCTAAATGCCCCTTCAGCTTCCCTCTATTTTCCTGCCAGAACAGGAGCAAAGTTCCTAGGGTCTGGAGCTGCATCAGCAATGCCTGGAATCAACAATGAACTCTGCCAGTCCCGTCTCTGTTCTCTGCCCATCTGTGAATCACAGTTACAAGGCAGCTGCCGCAGTAACTTGACTAATTAAATTAGAGCCCACTGAATGCTTTATTGACCTGACGCTCATTCTAGTGAGCAGGCCCACTTTGAAGGTGACTATATTCAAGGCTATTAGTTCACAGATTAAACAACATGGACAAAAACAATAAGGGGCCATGGGAAAAGTCTCTTCAATGTAAACACAGTGTCTAAAGCACAGCAGCCGGGGTGTGTGACCTACAGGAGATTTATTTGGTATTATGGGTTGAATTGTGCCCCCTCAAAATTCATATGTCAACGTTCTCAATCCAGTATTTCAGAATGTGACCTTATATTTGGAGGTAGGGACTTTACAGAGGTAACCAAGTTTTAAAAAAAAGTCATGGGGATGGGCCCAAATCCAATGTGACTGGTATTCTCAACAAGGGGAAATCTGGACACAGAAACACAGGGGGAAGGCCACATGAACAGACACAGAAAAAATGAACATTGACAGAGGGAGTATAGCTCAGTGGTAGAGCATTTGACTGCAGAGAAGCAGAGCCTTCCCTTTGAGCCCTCACAAGGAACCCACCCTTCAGAGACCTTGTTTTCAACCTGTAGCCTCCAGAACTGCAAGACAGTGCATTTCTGCTGTTTATGCCACCCACATTATGGTATTTTGTTATAGCAGCCTAGCGAACCAACATCTGGAGATATACAAGAGGCAGAAAAAGCCCTGGATAAGGAGGACTTTTTGTGAGAACGATGAAAACAGCATTAGTTCCAGAAGCAAACAAACCTGGGTTGAGACCCTGACCTTGCTATTATCCACAATGTGTCCTCAGTCAAGACACCTAACCTCTCTGTGCCTTGATTTCTCATCTGTAAAATAGGGATAACATTTTCCTCAAAGGTTTGTTCTTAGAATTAAATGTGAAAACCTATAGTCTTTGGCTTATGTAGATCCGGGTCCCACACAGCCCCTCACAACCAGGCACGGTCACCATTGTAAATTCTGACCACCTACTGAATACTGACAATAATGAGCATGAGTCACATTCGTAAAATAACTACAAATGCACACTGGCCTGAGGCTGCCATGCCCTCTAGCGGATCTGCACATGTTATGATGAATGCTTCCATTCCCCGTTCTTTCTGCTCCACTTAATTTATCCCTTGCTCTGTCTCTCTGACTGGAGACTTCAGTTTTATGCTCAGAAGTCCCTCTTCTCCATTCTCCTGCCAAACTTGGACCAGGAGGGGATGGTCCATTCAGCAGCCCTCAGGGCCTGCCTCTCACCACCTCACTCTCATGCTCACTCTTGTAAACAGCCATATAGACTTTGAGACAAAAACTGCACTTCTGTCTTTTTGCACTGCCTGGTTTTTAAAAAAATGTTACTTAAACCCTCCTATCTGCACTAAAAAATAATAATCCTAATAAAACCAAATGGAAATACCTCCGGTGACAATAAAGCCCTATTTGTCCAGAATTGTGGGAAATTGACTACTTTGGTTAACTGCCCACTCCACTTAAAACACATGCACACGAATGTTCATTGCAGCACAGTTTACAATAGCAAAGACCTGGAACCAACCCAAATGCCCATCGATGACAGACTGGACAGGGAAAATGTGGCACATATACACCATGGAATATTATGCAGCCATCAAAAACGATGAGTTTGTGTCCTTTGTAGGGACATGAATGAACCTGGAAACCATCATTCTCAGCAAACTGACACAAGAACAGAAAATCAAACACCGCATGTTCTCACTCATAGGCGGGTGTTGAACAATGGGAACACATGGACACAGGGAGGGGAGTATCACACACTGGGGTCTGTCGGGGGGGAAAAGGGGAGGGATAGTGGGGGGGTGGGGAGTTGGGGAGGGATAGCATGGGGGAGAAATGCCAGATATAGGTGATGGGGGAGGAAGGCAGCAAATCACACTGCCATGTGTGTACCTATGCAACAATCATCCATGTTCTTCACATGTACCCCCAAACCTAAAATGCAAAAAAAAAAAAAAAAAAAAACACTTAAAAAATAAAAATAAAAAAATAAAAAAATAAAAAAAAAAAGTTACCCTATCGAAACTGAAGCCTAACTTTTAAAGAATTAGAATGTAAATCAAATACACCGAATGCCAAGAGTGCCAGGATGGCTGGAGCTTTACTTGGTTCTTTAACAGTCTTGCAGAATTTGATGGTGTTTTGGGGACACTGTCAGGGCCTCAATTATTGCTGAAGTGTTCTAATAAGAACTGGAGGTGATTTGTACCTACTGGTGGTATGAATTTTTTTTTTTTTAAAGCGGGTTTTTAAATAGATATGTAAATACAAATATCCATACAGCCAAGGGAAGTTCTCCTGGGACCCAAAATCAAATCGTTCTCAGGTTGGAGCACTCGTGGGTTACTTTCAAGGATACCCCAGCTCACAAATATCCATACAGCCAAGGGAAGTTCTCCTGGGACCCAAAATCAAATCGTTCTCAGGTTGGAGCACTCGTGGGTTACTTTCAAGGATACTCCAGCTCACACCAGAGACCCTCATCCTTTTCTCTTTATTCGGGCTGCATGGCCACACATTGTATGGAGCTGACCTCAAATCAGTCCATATTTATTAAGCTTCTTTGCCCAGCTCTACAAAAGAGAAGCATTAGATGCTATTCCTGTCTTCCAAGGAGCTCCAATTTAGCTGGAGAACTGCCTATGTTATTAAATTCTACATTGTGTGCGCTGAGCTTGAAGTGATGAACAGAGTTGACTTTTATGATCCCTACCCTGTGCTGCATGTTTTACATAGATTACCACACTTAATCAGCTCATATTCTGAGTCACATTATTATCCTCACTTTACAAATGAAGATTCTCAGTCTTGACAGAGAATATGTAACTGGCCAAAGGTCACAGAGCTAAGTAAATGTCAACTTAGGTATGAAAACCCAGTCAGCACAACCCCACAGCCCACTTCACCCCCCCTAACACTGCCTCTTTCACCTGTCTTCTTATCTAAGTCCTGTAGAGCAGGTGGCCACAGCAATAATCCTACAAAGGATCAGAACAAGCTCCTTTGTGCCTTTTTTCCCCTTCCCTTTTTGATCCCCACATATTCCGCCCACAGCTCCTACCAATCTCTCCCAAGATTAGATTTTTTAAAAACAGAGAACTAAGAATAAGGGCTTCTCAGGAGCCCTTTTCTTATACTCTGAAGCAAACTTCATTGCAAATTTAAAAAGAAGGTGATTGCTATCTTTGCTTCACTGGAAGAGTAACATTGTCTCTCAATGAGACCATTAACTTTGTCTTTATTTAAAAAAAGAAAAAAAAGGCCATTATATAGGTCTGCTTCTCCTCCTAACTGAACTATTCTTTCCTTCTTACTGCTTTGCTGGCAGAAATTAGTAAAAAGCCAAATAAAAAACAAAAAACTAAGAATCTATTGAGTTCTCAGGCATCCCAAGGTAATTTCTCACAATTTGACAAAGTGAACATTAAACAACCAGGCACTTGGGGTGATTGGAAACAAAACAAAACAAAAAGAATCAGAACTAATACTGCCATATGCAGGTATGGCAGCACCACCCAGCCAGCTAGAAGAGGTGGCGATATTTTTCTAAAATGAACAAAAAATTGACATGAAGACATAGAGGGTTTCAATTCTCCACAAGTCAGCTAGAGGCCCCACTCTGCTAAAAATCAGAATGTCCAATGTGATTTTTAATTGCCTTGCTAATAACCACCTTTCAGAAAATCAAAGAAGGAATTTTTTATACAAAATATCAGTTAGCAAACAATTACAAATTTCACAATAGGTGAATAAGAAATGTGGCTCAGGCAAAGGCCCTGGCTTTAGAAAACCATATTTCAAGGAGCACAGAAAAATGCCAAGAATAAGCTCATGGTCATAGACTTTAAAAGAAAGACATCATACTATGGATGAAAGGGGAGTGAGGAGGGAGGTTTTCAAACGGAAAATATGACCATAAAATAAAATACGATGATACAATAAAAAGCAGGAGTATAGCTGCAGCTGGAAACCAGCAATTAATTCTGCAACATTCCATGACAATATAAACAAGTAACAAACAGTCCCTTCATAAGCAAAACCACTAAGAATAGCCTGAACATGGAAAAATATTAAGAAAATCAAAGGCCAGAAAAGCATTATTTCAAGGAATTTAGGGTGAGAGAAGGGGGTATAGTCAGTGAAAAAAAAGAAACAAGAAAGAGATTATGCCTGAAGTTGATGACTTGATGTTAAAAAAAAAAGTGTGACGGAGGGTACAGTGGCTCCCTGGCTCACTCCCTGTTATCCCAGCACTTTGAGAGGCTGAGGTGGGAAGATTGCTTGAAGCCAGGACTTCAAGACAATGGGCAACAAAGCAAGACCACAGATCCACAAAAAAAAAGTTTTAAATTAAATAAAATTTTTTTAATGACAGAAAGCTGAGGGCTGAAACAGTATTTTGCTTTTACATTCTCTATTGAGAATTACCTTCAACTTGAAAAGGCTAGAACAAATGTAGTGGTGAGGAAACTGAAGTCTAAAATAGGGGAAACGATAGGAAAAGAAAACCTCGGTTTTCAGTGAGTCTGTAAAACCAGATCCAGAGGAATTATATCCCATGGGACTCACAAATGAAAGAAACTGCAAATGCAATAACAAAACCGTTACGTAGTCCTTGAGATGAGCAAATTCTCTAATTTTCAAAAGGGGGGCAAAAGATCTACTGTTAATTTTACAAATGACCCTACAGCCGATTACTACATAAATAGTTGGTGAGCAAAAGTTCTAATTTTTTTAGTTGTAAGCAATAATGTAGATACAGATATGGCAAACTAGACTGTGTTTAGGAACATAACTTAGTATTGAAATTAAATGAAATTTATAACAGTGAATGACATACTTAATGTTATATACAATTTTATCATACTGCATGGTAATCAAGCATAAATTGAACCCTTCGTGCAAATAGAAATGATTAATGTTCTTTTAAAGCATCATTTCTAAAGCAGGGAATGGGAAATGAGAAAACAGAAGCCAGCCAGTGGCTGCTCCACTACCCACCATTCCACTCAGATCTTATGGAAGGGGTAGCTCTACCTTAAACCAAGCCAGTCCCAGAATCCAGCCACCATCAAGTCCTGGGACTCAGTAGATGAAGCTGGGTAATGATGGCTTCTGGGATTCTCTTTGAAAGTAACCCCAGATAAGGTGGTTGTAAGAGTTCAAGGGATATACTCTGATGTAACAATCAGTAAGAGGAAAGCCACCCGTGCAGATTTTGAACACCCAGAACCTATGGGATTGGGTTAGCTGGAGCAAGTGGCTGAGACAGAGGAAAGGAGCAGACAAAGGGGAAGTGGAGACATGAGTCAGCTGTCAGCTGCTTGGGGGTGTCTGCTATTTAATACTGAATGTTCAGGGAATGGGAGTGGAGTGGAGATACTAGGATGAGCCTGAGTGGAGAAGTGAGGCTGGGAGCAAGAGGAGGGAGGAAGACAGCTCCTGGGAGCAAAGGCAAGGGGGAATAACAAGAGCTGAAAGAAGGATGCCACAAGAGAAAACTTCAGAAGAAACAAAATTCAGACTATGGAATGAGTCCTGAGTTTCAAATGCACTGCTTGGCCTTTGCTTCAACAATGCACTGTGCTTGTGGGTTCAGGGGAAGGGAGGGAGGATGGGCATGATGAAGCATGACTGGCCACATGATAATTGTTGACGCTGAGTAATGGGTACACGGGTTGACCATACTATTTTACTTTCGTGTTTCCATTTTTTAGTGGTTTTTTTTTTCTAAGCTGCTAAGCGTTTACCATTTAACTTGGAGGAAAAAAAGAAACATTCTTATACTGGTCTGTAAAACCTGACACAATCTTGGCTTCTCTTCCCGTTACTTCTTTAGCATCCTTGCCACCTACCTGCTCCCTCACTCTCTGCTATCACTTCAGCTCACCAGACATGCTCCTCACCCCAGGCTTTGCAAGAGTTGGTCTCTCTCCCTAGCATTGTCTCCTCCCAGACATCCACACAGCTTACTCACCTTCTTAAGGAGATGCACTCTGCCCTGCCTACAGAGAACTGCAGCTCACCCCTCTACCCCACCTTCTCTGGAATTCCTAACCCTCATCACCCTATGTTTATTTTCTTCAAACATATATCTAATTTATTTCATGTTTATTATCTTTCTTTCATCACTGGAATTTAAATTACCAGGGGGACAGGAAACTTGTTTTGGGTTTTTTTTTTTTAGTTGTAGTTCAGTGACTAGAATGATGCCTGGCACCCAATAAATGTAAGTAGAATGAATGTAGAAAGTTTAAGAACTACTTAGAAGCCTGTGGCAAGGGAGAGTGTAGGTGCCTTTGGCCTTGTCTTCTTCAATAGCTGGAGTAGCTAAGACCCAACACTCCCACCCTATTCTCCTGAGCTATACAAAAAAACTAGGGCACCCAATTTCTGAAGAGGAGTGAAAAACTTATACATAGCTCATCAGAATTATTGCTCTCCTCCCCAGCTCCTAGGCAGAGATTTCATAACTTGGTTTTGAGACATCTAAGGTCATTTCCAGCTATAGCCTGTGATGTCACAAAATTCTTAACAAAGCTCTTCATGACAAAGTAAGGAATTTCTGTATAAACTACACAATAATTGGAAAACTTCTCAAAACCAGGGCTTTTGTAGTTTATAGGAAATTTTAGGCTTTGGCAAAATGCATATTTTTAAAAGAAAGTTATCACATAACAAATGTTCAAAATCAGTTTTATGATTAGGAAGAATGTGGACATCAAAATCCAATTTAGGACTACCTGGTGCAAAGGCTTTTGTACATGAGACAATTTCCAATAGGCTTATCCCTCCCTGCATTGACAGCTATGTCCCACGGCTAAGAAGTTACTCCTACACATCTCTACCAACTAGCTATGGAGCTGAACAGATTACTTCCTTGAGCTGGTTTTCTTATGATCACAAAAATATCCTGGTCTGTGTGTGTGTGCACGCACATGTCCTCACATATTTGTGTGTACCACTCTACTTTCAGAAGACAGACAAAATCTTGGGAAATCAGATAAACAATAAAATAAAACCCACCCCAAAAAAGCTGGGAATCCCTGTAAGTATTCGCAAGCATGAGAAAGGGATTATCCAAAACTCCTTTAACAGTTATTAATAAAAGAAAATACTGTTTGATCTACTCACAAGTGATTGCTGAGCAATGTGCTGCAGCATATAGTACAGATGCTGTTCAGAGTATGGATGACCTTTCCAGAGCTGACCAAGGTCAGAATACAAGCTCAGGGTAAAAATGGTTAGGTTCTCTGGCTTGCATTTCTACAGATAAGGTCTAGATGCCTCGTGAGGCTCCCAGGCTGAGGGAAGAGTGCCATCTGGAGGATCTCCATTTCAGAGAGAAATGCATTTGCAAAACTGACCATAAAACAGCTCAGGATCCACATAGAAATAGGAACCATTATCAAATAATTGCATGGATTTAGGCTGTTTGCAGACTTGCCTTTTTAATAAAAACTTTCCTTTGGGAAACCTTTCTTGAATTTCATCAGTCAAAGTCATTTGTATAGTTCTAGCTGCTCTTTAGGAAGGGGGTTTCTTCTACTTGGCCCATAGATCTACTGAGTGAAGCCTCTTACAGTTCCCCCTCCTCCCATAATCTACACACTTTTCCTAAACAAAGAAGGTTTGATTCCCAGGTGGGACAGGTATCCTCAAGATCCCAAGGAACTTCAGGTTTCCCATCAGAACAGGTCCCCCTCAAGGGTCATGTAACAGTTGCCATGCCAACCTCCACATGCTCCACCAGATGATTTATCCCTAACCAGAATGAACATGCACTTAATCATCAGTTATCAATTGCCTTGAGCAGGGAAGAGGATAGAGTCTGCCTACTCTATGTGCCATATTACTTTTAATGGCAAAAATTGCAATTACTTTTGCACCAACCTAATGTAAACTATTCATTAGGTGAAACAGTCCCAAAGGACTGAATCTGCATAGGCTAAGAAGAGCTGCAATGCAATTTTCTGTGTTACTGTGAATAAAGGAGTGAAAATCATGCTTCTCAGTTACAAGAGATCCTACCTCCAAATTGCTGTACCTGTCAAGCAACAGGAATAGCTTCTATGAAGAAAAGAAATCGGCTGTTCTGTGTAATAGCCCTGTGATGCATTTATTTCAGTTCAACCCTTAGTTCCCCATTCTCTCAATTGCTGAGAAAAGTAATGCTACCTGAAATTACATGAATTTTCAAAATGGATATTTTCTTCACCTGTGAAAACGGGCCCTTCCTCCTCTTAGAAAGCCAACTTCTTTGTTCTCCAAAAAAACAAAGCTGATTCAGGCAATTCTTTTCTGCGTTCTCATAGTAGGACATGCGGAATGTAGATAAACAGCTTGTTGTTAACCACAGCTGAATTCTTTTACAAAAAGAAAACCAGTCTTCTTTCTTAATAGTTCTTGTATAACCCTTAAATAGGAAAAGAAAGACTAGGCAACCAGAATGACATGATTAAAGGGGCCAAGCCAGAACTAAGAAAAAGGGTAAGGGCAGGAGGAAAAACAGTTTGTTCCACGTCTGCAAGGAATTGGAGCACCATCTATCTGCAAGGCTGAAGACTAAGGAAGCACACCCACTGGATTAGCTATTTATTTATTTGTTTGTTTGTTTGGGTGGGGGAGAGAGGGTCTCACTCTGTTGCCCAGGCTGGAGTACAGTGGTGCAATCTCGGCTCCTGCAACCTCCACCTCCCGGGTTCAAGCAATTCTCCTGCCTAAGCCTCCCGAGTGGCTGGGACTACAGGCGCCCACCACCGTGCCCACTAATTTTTATATTTTTAGTAGAGATGGGGTTTCACTATGCAGGCCAGGTTTGTATTAGCAACTTTCTTCAGACAGTACCTGCCTCAAAAGAACCTAAAGGTCATACCCCTTACCCTCTTTTCAGGACAGGAGACTATATTTTAGTATGAAGAGATATAATCCAAAGTCCTAGACAGGTCCAGGATAACCTTAACATAATACATTCCTCCAACGGCTGCAAAGAGTTAAACACACAAAAAGCTGAGTTGAAGGATTACCTATGTTCACCAAATAAACGATTAGGCTATAGAGACCAGAATTAGCATGTCATGGCACATACATTCCAAAGAAACACTGGCAATTTAAAACCTCTGCCAATTGACAAGATAAACAAACAGTGTTGAGAAGGAAGGAAAGTCCACCAAGAAAATAAAATTTAGTTGAAATAGCAAAAAGTGCCAAAAATGTATGCTTAAAAAAAGTCCTAGGAGTCCTAAGAATTCTGAGAAATTATCAGGTAGTGTTATGATGAAGATGACCAATCAGTAAGTCTTGCGTGATGGTCATATACTTCAATAAAAAAGAATGGCATAGAACGTAAGACATCTTGGTCTCTTTGTCAAAGCTCCCATGTTATTAAAGACACCCTTAACTGTAAAAAGCATTCATTATTGGAAAGAAATATTACAGGAAGTCTCCTTAATTCCTGCAAGGCCAAATATGGTGCCCCACTCCACCCTTCTCCTCCCCCTCACACCCCCAAAATAGCTCCCATTTGCTCAGAAATTCTCTACCCTGACTCCTGGAATCCCCTGATTTCCTTGCTCCAAAGCCCAGGCCTACATTTACAATGTATATAGTTCCCAGAAGGCTCTGGAAACAACATGAAATAATGCTGCCTGACAGTTTGTTAGGTAATCAAAGGAAGATGGCTAGAAAGTCAATGAATTGAGGTGCTTTACTTGACGATTTATCTTAATATACAGTTCTTAAACAAAGCCTTGTACAGGCCAGGAAGTAAGACATTCTTCTGTAAAGTCAAACTTCCATGATATACTGGTTCACCAAAACCAATGGGCAATTCAAAGAAGTCTTTAAGGGAGTAATTACGCCAAGGGAAGAATCCACATGTTTAAGACATAGCTTTCTTAAGAAGATGGAGCTATTTAATTTTAGCAAGGGCAGCTGCTCTTCTTTCTGTGTTCTGAAACAAGGCACGAATTAAAGCTTTAACTTCGCTGGAAGAGAATGCAGCTGCCAGGGGTCCTTTTCCATCTGCCCACCTGCAAAACAAAAGATAGAGTTCCATTTCCTATTAGGTCTCTGAAGTATAAGCAAGACTTAAAAATTGCCTATTTGATCCACATGCTTATTTGCTTGACATGGAAATAAAACAAATCCTGGGCATCCTTCCTCATTTTTATAGAACTACCCCTCAATGTCTTTGACTTCTTTGTTCACTCACTACAACTGGTATCAGCACAGCCAGATGAAGAGACCAAGTGAGGAATATGAGACTGTTCTCCCTTATTCTATACCAAGCCCTCTTTGAACTAATAATTATGACCATACTCTCATGCCTTAGGCTCTATAACTGTATTACAAAGTAAGCCACAGGCAACAAATTTTAATTGACAAAAGACTAGTATAAAAATATATAAAGAAATCCCATGAATCAATAGTGAAACCACAAAAAACCTATTAAAATAAAGGGCAAAAAAATATGAACAGGCATTTCAAAATAGAAGAAACATGAATGACCAGTGAAAATATGCTCAACATCATTAGAATTTAGGGAAATACAAATTAAAATAACAATGACCTATCATTGCATGCCAATTAGATTAGCAGAAATTTTTAAGTCTGAAATACTGGTGAAAATGAGACTAAACAGGACAAATAAACTATGAAATATTTGTACAATGGAATGACACAGTGATGAAAATAAACCGCAGCTATGCATACCATCAAAAATGGATTTCAGGCCAGGTGCAGTGGCTCACGCCTGTAATCCCAGCACTTTGGGAGGCCAAGGCGGGCAGACATGAGGTCAGGAGCTCAAGACCAGCCTAGCCAACATGGTAAAACCCTGTCTCTACTGAAAATACAAAAAATAGCCGGGTGTGGTGACAGACACCTTTAATCCCAGCTACTCGGGAGGCTGATGCAGGAGAATTGCTGGAGCCTGGGAGGCAGAGGTTGCAGTGAACCAATATCACACCACTGCACTCCAGCCTGGGCGTCCCAAAAAAGAAAAAGAATAGATTTCAAAAATAATATTGAAAAAAAGAAGCAAGTTACAGATGATTCCACTTATGCCAAGTTCAAAAAAAGGCAAGTCTAAACTTTATATTATTTAGGAATACATGTAAATGTGGTAAAACTATAAAGAAAAGCAAGGAAATAAATAACATAAAAGTCAAGATAGTGGTTACCCCTCATGGAGAACATTTGGAGAAGGGTATACATGGGTCTTCAAAATACTGGTATTATTTTTCTTAAGTTGGGTAATAAGTACATGAAGTTTATTCTTTTTTCTTTACATTGTAAATATAGAGTATATCTACTGTGTTCCTTCATATGTATATTTTACAACTTTAGTCTTATATTTACTGAAATCTCTGGGGGAAAAAAATTTTCTAGGCAGTAAAAAGAAGTTAAGTTATACCAGTGTTATAATTTTTCTTATAACAAGGAATTAATGATCACTCAGACTGCAAGAAGGCCCTTTAACAACAGAAAGAAAAATTCTTATCTGCTGCCCTCTGGAGCCTATTACTTAAAGACATCTTTCTTACCCACTAAGACTTGTAAATAATAAATGAATAAATCTAAACTTTGTATTAAATGCGATTAGAGGTATTCTGATGTGATTTTTTTTCAAGTGGAGATCTTGTTTACATTGTATAAATGACTAATATTTGTAGTAAACAACTCAGACACATGTAGGATGACTGGTCTAATATAACCAGACATCTGTAGTAAATCAAGCTAAAGCAGACAGACAAGTACCTATAAGGATGGAGATGACCTTAAGGACTCTACAGAGAGTCCTCTATGCAAGGTATACATACTGACCAATAATCTACCAAGACAATATAAAAGCATCCATGGATGTGTAACTGACCCATATCTATTCTGCTTTGTGCAATGGCCTCCGCACACTATGATATGATACAGCATACACTTACTGGCCACAGCAACATTAATTGATGGTGTTGAGCGAAAACATCATCCACTATATTTAAGAAAAGATGAATCTCTTCTAGGTCTATGGTGCTTAATCTCTAAAATTACTGCACTCCCTGAAGAAAGACTTTTGGTCAATCAAACAGAAGTTTCATGCTGAATACTGAAGACAGATAAAAGTCACTTCTCCAGGGTTTTTTGTTTTTTTTTTTTTGAGACAGAGTCTCGCTCTGTCACCAGACTGGAGTGCAGTGGCGCAATTTCAGCTTACTGCAACCTCTGCCTCCCGGCTTCAAGCGTTTCTCCTTCTTCAGCCTCCGGAGTATCTGGGACTAGAGGCATGCACCACCACACCTGGCTAACTTTTGTATTTTTAGTAGAGATGGGGTTTCACCATATTGCCGAGTATGGTCTCGATCTCCTGACCTCGTGATCCGCCGGCCTCAGCCTCCCAAAGTGCTGGGATTATAGGTGTGAGCCACCGTGCCCAAAATGCATCCAGGCTGGGTGCAGGGGCTCTTGCCTATAATCCCAGCACTTTGGGAGGCCGAGGCTGGTGGATCACCTGAGGTCAGGAGCTCGAGACCAGCCTGGCCAACATGGTGAAAACCCATCTCTACTAAAAATACAAAATCAGCCAACACAGTGGCATGTGCCTATAATCCCAGCTACTCAGGAGGCTGAGGCACGAGAATCGCTTGAACCCAGGAGGCAGAGGTTGCAGTGAGCTGAGATGGGGCCACTGAACTCCAGCCTAGGTGACAGAGCGAGACTCCATCTCTAAAATAAAATAAAATAGCCAGGTGTGGTGGTAGGCACCTACAATCCCAGATATGTAGGAGGCTGAGGTAGGAGGATCCCTTGAACTCACGAGTTTGAGGCTGGATGAGCAATGATTGAGCCACTGCACTCCAACCTGGGTGACAGAGTGAAACCATGTCTCAAAAAAAAAGAAAGAAAAGAAAAAAGCATCCACTGTTGCTTAAAGTGAGCAACAATTTTCCATCAGATGTCAGAAGGTTACAATTCTTACAGTTGCCAGATCATTCGTACAGCATGCCAAAACCACATATTCAAGACCAAAATAATACGGATGAGAAGTCTTTATGTTATCAAATATGGGAAAGTGGTAATGAGATCTGCACTATGATAGATCATGAAAAGGCCCCAGCTACTGCTACTCAATACGAAAGTCTTTCATGAGTAACATGAGGAAACAGGGAAAAGCTGTGCTACCAAGGGCACTATTACTCTTTTGTAGCTATCGAGAGTTACATGCCTCTGTAGAAGGGTTACACATACCGATCCCCAATTTCTTGCAAGCTGGCTTGTAGCATCATCATCAGTTCCTTGAATGGCATCCATTTTGGCACATAGACTGGAACCTCCTCTTGATATTTCTTGTTCTTGCTTTCTTCAGATAAAGGTGCAAATACTTGGGGTCCTTCATCCATCACTGTTTTGCATAAGGAATACAATCTATCACCATCTTCAGTAGATATGTCCTGGTTTTGCACAAAGGAAACACAATAGGATAGAATTGGGCCAGCTCGGAAGCGAGGAAAGGGCAGCAGATCTTTGATGCATGCTGTCCAGGTGGGTCAGCTACAACAATATGTTGTCCAAGCAATTTAGCACAACTTACTAGACACTACATTTTATCAGCTGTCTGACAATACTTCTACATAAGAATGACACAAAACATGTTTCAACAGATTGTCAGTAATTTAGTTTACCTGCATGAAAGAGCCTGTTTCTCCAATAGAATGTCACACAGCTTGTTGCAAAGCAGGGGATGTTATTACAAATAAGGACTTGGTCAATCTATGATTTAGAGGCATCAGCTGGCCATGTCTAGACAATTTTCCTGAAGAATCACATGTAAAATTTAAACTACAACAGTGTGTTGGAAAAATGGAAACTGCGCAAGACTGTATTAACTTTATTAAATTAAATTATTGAGTTCATTTCCATATTAAATGACTTCACACTATACAACACATCTCAGGAGCACTACCCAGTTTCTAACTTCCTTATTCATAATCTAGATGGTAGGTTGAGAAATAGTACAATCCCCCTTTCATATAAAGGAGATTAGCCAGTTTCTAGCAAAATAAAAATAAAAACAAAAAACAGCATGAGTTAGGCATGAAACATGAACAATTTCTTTAACATCACTTTCTTAGCAAAGGCATAATCTGGGACATGAATTGCATCTCAAGGCTGGTGTGGCATCTAATGGCCCTTACCTCTAGGGCAGTAATTTTGCCAATGATCTCAGAAATTGCTGTATTGAGTAAAGTCCCCATAGCCTTGCAATATATATTCACTGGCAGGACATCCTGCCACACAGTTCCAAGTCTCTTTAGTTGGTGCAGAACCTGTAGAAGAATACAGCTATTTACATGGAAGAAAGATTATTGTAACTCCTATTTTCCAGATTTACATTTATCATATATAAGCTTATGGGAAAAGTGGCATTATGCCAAAATAAGGTAAAGTAAGGATATATGCTTCTTGAACATTTAACCATAGTGATATCCCCCGGTAGATGAAAAGCAGACGCATCAATCTGAGGCTAGGAAAACTGCAGCAAAAAGATAAATCACTTAAGAAAGGGGAACATTAAGATAAAAGCCAATATTTCAAATTCTCAAATCTAAGTTCAGGAATCAACTACTTGCTACAACAGACTTTCTAGGTAACCAGTTGCAATTATTGAGTCAGTGAAAAGACAGTTTCCTGTTGTCTTGGTGGAAGAGGGGGAAGAAAAAGTTCTTAAACATGACAGTAAAAGGTATCTGGAGTTTCCAAAGGTGGGGATACAGGGAATCAACTGAGTACTTGTTACATATTGCCTTCTGCTTTAAAAAAAAAAAAGCATCTAAGGATAGAATACAAATTTCAGTGCTAGCAAGAACCTCCTACCTGCCGGACTGCTTTACTTGCTGCAGAGTAATTCTCTTCATCATCCATATTTGAAAAGTTCCTAGCACTTGATAATCTTTCCAGAAGTTCACCTTTCTGTGCCCGCATTTGGGCCAAAAAACATTCTGTCCCTGTCATGGAAAAACAGAATAAAAATTTTTTAACGCTGTTCAGTTACACACTGCAAAGCCAGGATAGAAGAGAGATGCATAAACCATGTATCTGTTCTGCCTACATATAAATAGTTTCCAGATAATATCAGAAAGCTGCCCTGAAGCTACTAGAAACAATCACTTTGAATATATTAGCCCATCACTCACACCCCACCCTCGAGATAATAAATAAGTCTTTTCCAGTAGTTCGCCTACAGCCAGAATCAGTTAAGAAAAATTACTATAGAAAATGGAACTACTTACTATTCTGATATATCTACACCACCTAAGGGAAAAGTAAGGAATTGAAAAGCTAAGTAAACCAAACAGATTCTCTGCTATGATCAACATATTGATTTACTCCATATTGCATTTCTTTTGACTTTTAGTAATCCCAAGTAAAACTAAGGGAGGTATAAGATGGGGGAGCTGTCTTGGGGCTCGCAAAAGAACTAGCACTGACATCAGTGAGCTCTTACCAACAATATTATTACCAACAACAGAACTGCCACAATACAAATCCTATTATGTGTCATTCTAATGACATAATCCTGACCTGGCAAATTCAATGCACACAGCAATGCAGTTTGGAACTCTAACATACCATGAAATGTTACAAAAAAGTAAAAAAGTCTCCCACAAAGACAACACTCACCTTATAAAATTAAATAACTGGAAACACTTGCACATTAAGTGCCCTCCCACTTTCCGATACAGCTCAGGACCACCACCTAATTTCTAATTATCTCATTCAAAAATTATAAAGATACTACCTTGACAAGCTCCACAATCCACATACTTTCCTACACTTAAAGTATCAGTTACCAAGTCTCCTGAAGCCAGGTACAAGATCCACAAAAGTAGCAGTGCCATCACAAAGAATGGGGGCAAGACGTAATCTGAACTGATGTCCGAGGGTCAGCAAGTGGTGAGCAATATACATACAGTTGTTGTGATGAATAGCAGCCAACTGGGGAAGTTTTTGAAGGTTCTCCCTAGGCCAGAAGGAGGGGTAGAAAAAGAAAGAAACCATCTGTCACTGAAACTGGGGTTGATGAAAGTCACAATGTCTCCAATGTATTTCTAGGCTTTAATAACTATTCTAGTTTCTAAACACTATACATAACAAGATACAATCTCACCACTCCCACTCCCAGAGTGAGGCTGTTCTGCCTGAATGAGATCTTATCCTATAAAACTATCCTGATGATTAACAAAAAAGATAGATTAAGGGAATTAAGATGTTTGCCTGAGTCAACTTTTTATACTGAAAACCTAGCAGAGCTATGCCTAATAATGTCCTTGACATTTTACACAGATACATCCATGGAAATACAAGTTTACTTCCCCTTCTCCAAATTCTTACTTCATTTATATAATGAAGTGTTTATTTATTTTTTAATTCACTAGTTTTCAAAACCTGACTACAGATTAGAGTCATCTGGGAAATTTAAAAACACACAGATGTTTAGACTTTACACCAAACAAATTAAATCGGAAGCTCGAAGTGTGAAATCACAGCATTTATACGGTTTAAAATCTTCCCAGGTGATTTTAATTTTCATCCACGATTGAAAAATCACTGCTTTAATTCTTTTACACATATTAGTCTTATCTACCCAGCTTGGGAAGAAATCTTGTCTTGTATTTCTGCTATCTACCCACTAACAGTCATTCAATTAACACTTTCTAGTTAGCTAGCTCAATATAAAACTAGGATATACAAGTCAGAAACCAACAATCTAAGATAGTCCTCATTCCAGGCTACACATCAGAATTATCTGTGGGGTTTAAAAAACAAAACAAAACAAAAAAAACATGCCTGGGTCTTACATTAGACATATATCAAAAGCTCTTGGAACAGGGTAAATATGTATGTTTTTAAATCTCCATATGTTATTCTAAAATACTGCCAAAGCTTGGCCGGTGCAGTGGCTCACAAATGTAATATCAGCGTTTTGGGAGACCAGGGCAGGAGGATCACTTGAGCCAAAGGAGTTCAAGACCAGCCTGGGCAAAATATAGAGACCTCATCTTGACAAAAAAGAATCAACAATATTAGACAGGTGTAATGGTGCGTGCCTGTGGTCCCAGATACTTGGGAGACTAAGGTGGGAAGATTGCCTGAGCCCAGGAGGTCGAGGCTACAGTAAGCCATGACTGCATCACTGCACTCCAGCCTGGGCAACAGAGCTGAACTCTGTCTCAAAATATGAAATCGAATGAATGGAATGAAATTGAAATGAAATGAAATAAAATACTGACAAAGCTGAGAACCATCATCTAAGGACAGTGGTTCTCAATATGTGGTCCCTGACAGGCAACATCAGCATCATCTGGAAATTTGCTAAAAATCCAAGCCCCACTCCAGACCTACTGAATCAGAAACCTTGGGCACAGATCGAGCAATCTGTATTTTAACAAGACTTCCAAGTGATTCTGATGCACACTAAAGTTCTAAGTTATGCAAAGGAGAAAGAGAGGCAAATCTAACTCCACAACAGTGTGAAAAATGTTTCTAAGCCATGAAATGTCTAAGACAACTGTCTTTGAATCTCCAAGGATAAGGCTGTCAGCTAACCCAAATATGTCTTCTCTTTTCCTTTGCTTGACTAAGTAAAAAATAAGAATTTTAAACCACAGTAAAGAGGATACAAACAAAACTAATAAGGTTCACAATAAGCTTTTTATAATAAAAACAACAGGTGAGCCTAGTTTAAAACATCCCAATTATTAAAAAATACTTCAAATAGTAAACGGCTTTTGCCTTTTTTTTTTTAATTAGAGACAAGGCTATGTCTTGTCTCTAAGCAACTATGTTGCTCAGGCTAGTCTCGAACTTTTGGCCTCAAACAATCCTCCCTCCTCTGCCTTCCAAAGAGCTGGGATTACAAATGTAAGCCATTGTGCCTGGCTGATTTTTGTCTTTGAAATTCAGAATTCTTGGTTAAAGAATAGCTTTGTTAACATATTATCAAAGATATTAATGAAAGCATCTAAACACTTTAATTCAAATAAAAAGAACTGAACTAGAGGTTTAGAGTTAAGTAAAGCAGTTCTGAAAATGCTTAGCATCAAAACAAGTAGTTCTTTTGAGTTTTAAAATGTGCATCATGAACTACACTGCAAAATTATAGTATCCTTATTAATTTAGTAAGAAATGACGAAATCCTTTAAACATGTGTTTTAAAATGATTTACTGCATTTTAGTAATCAAAATATCTTTAGTGGGAATATAAAATTACTTGTTTTAACTTAACTTACACATTTTAGACACACAATTATTATACAGAAGTAAGACACAGTAGTACTTACTTGTGATATGTTGGTACAACATCATGGAACAAATGGAAGATATTCCTCACTGAGTAGAAAAGTTGAACAGCACTAAAAAGAAAACATAGGCTTAACAGAATGCCTAAGAATACACTAAAAATAAGAAAAAAAATTTAAGCCAAGTGCATCTTCGCTGAGAATCATGAGCTAAAACTACAGTTGCAGAGAACACCTGCCTTGGTTGCTGGAAAACACCATTAATCTAGATGGAAATATATTCTCAACCAGTATTTACTAACTAGACTACAATTCTAAACACTTAATAATTTTAAGAACATCAGCATTCAACCCAAAACCTCTTTTCTATTTATCAGTTTGTGTTCTGCCAGTACCCAGAGTATCCCTTCAGTAACAAATGGAGCTAAGCCTCAAGCAAATGTCACCTACTCACTGATGCACTCTACAAAGGGCAAGGTATCAATAAAAACTCTCACTTGGTTCTTTTACAATCAGTCTGACTTTCAGCTTTCACCTTTTCTCCTTCTTACCTCAGTGCAAGGAGATGGGTCAACATTTCTAGGATAGAATCTAGCCCTCAAAATTTTTTGCCCTTTAAATCTAGCCTTAAAACACCTACAGATTATTAAAATGCACTTTTAAAAGGCAAACATAAGGTTTGTGTAGCTTACCTCTACATAAGAATATCTTAAGCTATGTACCTAAAAAGCTTACAGGGATTCCATAAATATTCAGGAAAATAAGTCACATCCAAAAACAGTTATTACTTGATTATTATAATACCTGATTAAATTATTTCATTTTTGCTGCATAAGCTGCTGGAGTTTGATAATGAAAAACAGGGTTGTTGTAGCTATGGATTTGTTTGTCCTGTTAAAAACTATTAATTTTAGTGGAAAGAATGTCCATAGATAGTCAGTATACAAATACTGTTTGGTGTTTTTTGTTCTCAAAAAATTTAAGAACTATTGCCCTGCATCTCTACCTTCTGCTCTGCTCTATTTCAGGAGAGTGCCATGTGAAGAAACAGTCCTATATTCATTTTGCCAACAGTCACTACTATATTCATTTTCTTCCTTCTTATAATTAATTTTGAATGGACATGTGAATATAATGATTCATTAAAGCCAGGGGAAGTATCTTGGGAGACATGTTCTTTCTAGAGCAGAATAAAATAAAGGGGTTTGCAGCCAGACACAGTGGCTCACGTACTTTGAGAGGCCAAGGTGGACGAATCAGGAGGTCAGGAGTTCGAGACTAGTCTGGCCAACATAGTGAAACCCCATCTCTACTAAAAATACAAAAGTTAGCCAGGCATGGTGGTGTGCACTTGTAGTCCCAGCTACTCAGGAGGCTGAGGCAGGAGAATCGCTTGAACCCGGGAGGCAGAGGTTGCAGTGAGCTGAGATTGCACCACTGCACTCTAGCTTGGGCAACAGAGTGAGACTCCATCTCAAAAAAATAAAAAATAAACAGAGAAGAAAGGCGGGGAGGGTTGCTTGCATGTGAGATAAAAATTGAAACTCTAGAAGTCCATCTAAAGATGCAATTTGATAGGGCCAAACCCTAACTGAAATTGTTTTCTCTATGAGGATAGAAGAATGAAATTGCTAAACACAGATTCAAACTAAAGAAGCTTTTGTAAACCTGCTCTGCAATCAACTTGGTCCACGCTCTGCCATTTTCTTCTCAATTTAGTGTAGGAGTAGGAAAGAAGCTTACTAAATAAAAACAGATTCAGAATGAGATATAGAATAGAATTTAAGGCAACCTGAATGCAATACAGATTAGAAGTCACCTTGAAAGAGTGAAGCCAAATCTTTGGCATGTTCCATTCTTTTCCTTCTGCCTTTGACTGCCTAACAAATTGTTATTGCTTTAAATATAAACCTTTAAAATGTAACTGAATTAGGGACTGGGCTTCAAAAGGTAAAAAGAATGTTAAGCTAAAGAGCCAGAGTAAGCTGGAATAGTGACTATTACCCACTGCCACCACAATAACGAACATTGGAGTATTAATCATTTTCCAGGTAGGATTCCAAGTTCTTTGCATGTGCTTTCTCATATACTATCATTCTATTCAAATAAAAAGTAAAAGTAAAAATTCAACAACAATTAAAGAGCTTTTTTGTTAAAAAATGATCAACAATTTTTAATGTCAAAAAAATCCATTTGTCCATCCATACAAGTGCACCTACTTCTTATATCTTGCTCAAACATCTATGCTGTTGTAAATAAAAGTTAGAGATAGACACAAATCCATGTGATGCACTAGGTTTTTTTCTTTTCCAGAAAAAGCATTAACTTATAGGATAAGAAAACTCAAGGAAGTCCAGGTATTTTCCTGATGAACATCTAATTAGACATGCATTTAACCAAGTCATTGCCATTTCCACACAACCCAGAATTCGTACCATTGATCACTGCTGGTTGTTGCCTCTAGTAAAGTCTGATAGGCAAGTTCCATTAATTTCTTCACAGATTCACTGATACGACATGTAGGCAAGGAAAAGGAATGCCGGTCCAGTGTATTTTCAGGCTCTAAATCCACCACTTCATTGTACTGAGTTTTGGACACTTTTTGTATTTCCAGTTTGTTATCCTCATCAGGAGTGGGTAACTCTGGCACATTTATCTTAGAATCAGGAATAATCTAAGATTCAAACAAAGAAATTATAGAAAATATATTGTTTTCAGAATAATTCAAATGTAAGCACACAGTGAAGAGTAAGTTACTGCTTGCTTTCATGATGAAGCTACGGCTTTACAGAGTAATTTAAAAAATTGAGTAAATATGACAATATTTTAATGACTACTGAATCCTGGATGAAAGCATGTCATAAGCGATGAGCTGTCTCCTTAATCCCCTTTATTGTGACATTCTTATAAGCACTCTTTGTGAGACAGGGTCTTGCTCTGTCGCCCAGGCTGGAGTGCAGTGGCACAATCATGGCTCACTGCAGCCTCAACCTCCAGGCTGGGACTACAGGCACCACCACACCCAGCTAATTTACTTTTATTTTTAGTAAAGAAAATACCTTGCTATATGGCCCAGGCTGGTCTTGAACTCCTGGGATCAAGTAATTCTCCCTTCTCGGCCTCCCCAAAGTACTGGGATTACAGGCATGAGCCAAGGAACCCAGCCCCAAGCATTCTTAATCTTGGCTGAAATAACAAAGCTATGCAACTAACCTAAGATTTCAGCTAAATAAAAAGACCTTTGGCTGGGCGCGGTGGCTCACCCATGTAATCCCAGCACTTTGGGAGGCCAAGGCAGGTGGATCACGCAGTCAGGAGCTCAAGACCAGCCTGGCCAAGATGGTAAAACCCTGTCTCTACTGAAAATACAAAAATTAGCTAGGCACAATGGCAAGTGCCTGTAATCCCAGCTACTCAGGAGGCTGAGGAAGGAGAATCGCTTGAAACCAGGAGGCAGAGGTTACAATGAGCCAAGATCGTACCACTGTACTCTAGCATGGGTGACAGAGCAAGACTCCAAGAAGACCTTCAAAAACCATCTGTCTCATACTAGACTATTAGATTATTACAGAGCAGCATAATTTTGGGTTCCATTGTCTAGATTCTTGAACAAATTATTTTGTACCAGGCACATGTGTTGGCTTAGTCTAAGAAATAACTCATTTAAACTAGCATATCCTTCCCTTAAAAAAAAAAAACAAAAAGCTTCAAATCAAAAATTCCCTTGATTGGGACTAAATGAAAGAACAGTGGGCTGTGAATGTGAAAACAGTAATATTTTTTACCCTAACTTTTAACAAAGGCATTTAACCACTCTGGATCTCAATTTTCTCATTGTAAAATAAATAATACCACTACTCATGGCTTTTGAACCTTGTTTCTCAAAGATGCCTCAAGGGTTTAAAAAAAAAAAAGATTAAGCAGGTAGAGGTAGCAGGCTCCCTACTCCCATTGCAAGAATAACAGCTTTGCACATACTGGACTTCGACAGAGATTTTCTGGCAGAACAGGTTCAAAGCCTAATAAAACTATTTAAGTCAGTGGACTTGGCTTTCTAATCTGTAAAATGGTATAATGTCTACTTCAGAGAGCTGTTATGAAGTTTAAATGAGAATACAAACGTCGGGGACTGGGTAGTCAAAAATTATGGCTAAGATTAGAATGATGATGAAAAAATTTACTTACAGAGATGGTTAAGAATGCTAATCTTTGTCTGAAAAATAGTGAGCCTAAAATACATAAGATTCAAAAAAGTGACTTCATGAGGAGGGGCAAAGGAAACTAAGATGGAAAAATGTTAGACCTAGTAAGACGTCTCTTAAGTCAAAATGTAAAAACCAAACAACAAAAAACACAACTATAGATCTTTTGGGAAAACGGTGAGTACACACAGGGGAATAAAGAGAACTGAAATAAAGACTATGAAAGGCAAGTAAGTTGAAAATGGTTTCTAGAAAATGGAGGAGGAGCTTTTTCAAAGTTGGGAAATTTAGAAAATCTTATTTCAGGACCTAAATGCCAAGAGAAAGAACCAGGAAGGGATCTAAAGCAGTGGTTCTCAATCAGGGATAATTCTGCCTTCTAGGGGGCATTCAGCAATGTCTGGAGATATTTTTGCTTATCACAACTGGAAGAGGTGCCACTGGAATCTAGTGAATAGAGGTCAGGGATGCTGCTAAATATCCCACAGGACAGTCCCCCACAGCAAAGAATTATCTGGTCCCAAATGTTAACACTGCCACTGCTGAGACATCCTGACCTAGAGGAAGATACATTAGGATTTGAGTACTTAGGAAAGATACAATTTTACAAACTGTCAAAACCACTTGAGTAGGAAACTCAGAGATTATCTCAATTCTCTCACAGTACAGAAGAGGAAAATGAGGTTCAACAAGGTGAAAAGATTAAGCCCAGACTCACAGAGCAATTCAGAAGTAATACTATTTACATCAAGGAGTTGTGAGATATATATGAATTCATTTACCAAAGGTACTCAGTAAGCACCTGAGCACTGAGTACATAGCAGTAGTATGTACCAGGTATTTTCTTAGTGCTGACAATATAACAGTAAACAAAACAGTCAAAATAAAAAACAAAACAAAAAACCCTAGCCTCATGGAGCTTACTTTCTAGAGGGAGAAACAATAAATAATTCATATAAAATGTTGATTGCTAAACAATAAAAAGAAAAATACGGCAAGGAAGGGGTGCAGGAAATAGGGGAGGCTATAATTTTTTAAAAAGTCATCAGAAAGCACTTTTTAAAAAGCAAATCATGTGAGTATCTATGGTAAGAATGTTCCATGCAGAGGTAACAAGTGCTTCAGAGATTCTGAAACCATGTGGGCCTAGAACATTCAAGGAACAGAAATTAGTCCAGGGTGCCTGCAGCACAGTGATGGATGAATGCAATAGGAAATAGAGACAGAGAGGCAATAGGAGGCAGATCAGATAAGGCCTTATAGACCACTGTAAGGCTATTGGGTCTTCAGATGGAAAGCCACTGGACTTTCTGCAGAACAGTGACATAATCAATTGATATTTATGTTAAAAAGAAACTACAGCACAGTTCTGTTATTGAGTAGATTTTGACTCCCTTAACAATCCACAATTACCTGAAATTCTGTTAATATCTGTGCATTTCAAATGGCTAATTAAATATTTTGTTGAAGTGGACATGATAACAGGGTACCTCAAGGAAAATGGGAGACAGCAAAAGAGGAAAAGCCCAGTCCCCTCAATGATAGCAGAAAAATGGCTAAGGAACTGTCTGTTAAGGGATTGCCTTAATTTGTTTTGCTTTATACCCAATTCAAGGTATATACATTATTTCATACATGTAAGATATGAAAAACAGGTCAAAGGTCTACTGCCTTTACAGGTAATTATTTATATCCTATCTTTTCATTTACTGTTTTATTATTTTAGCTTTAAGACTAGTCCCTCTACTAGATGAAGTCAACATTTCCGTAATAGGATATAATTTCTGGACATAATAGAGCCCAAGTATACCTGTCACAAAGTTGTGCCCTAAAATCTTCAGAAATGAAGATGAGAATAATCTAGTCTCACTTCAACAATAATAATCCATTACATTTATGTAGACTTTATCAATTTATACAAGGCTTTTATGTGTATTATCTTATCTGGACTTCATAATATCCAATGGAAGAGGAAGAGATTAGGACCACTTTAAAAGGGACAAAACCAATGTAAAAAAGATTAATAACTTGACTCAGCTCAACAACTGTCATGCTCTCTTCCACTTTACTATACGCATCTCAAAAATGAGTTGCTTTCTCATATACAATGCAATATAACCCCGGTACCTTCACAGTGTTATGAATTTCAGAGGTCATTAGATTTCTGGCTGCCACAATCACATCCTGGCACTTTTTATTTGCAAAATGAGAATTGATGTTACGAGCATATTTCAGCAAATCTGTAATATCTCCTTTTAAAAATCTCATTTCCTTTAGGGCATTTTCAAATTCTTCAGTGGATTGTATGATCTGAGATACGCAAGATAAAAACAGAAAAGAATCATATACATATATTCCATTTCAATATTAGAATTTCAAATCCAATGTATAAAAAAATAAAGACCAAACTGGTCATTTAAGTTTTAGAATGGACCATCAATTACTAGGTATAAAAATATACATATTTCCAGTCTTAAATTCATTAGAAAGAATATCTTCAATAGAAATTTCTGACTCTACTTAGTAAAAATATAAAGATCTTTGAAATAAGTATACTTATTTTAGCACTCAAGGACGCACTAAAAAGAAGCAAAAAAGTAAAATGTCACACAATAGCTATTATGGCTAATGTAAGTACAAATGAACAGTAAAGAAAATATATTTAATAAGAAAACAAACTTCCACAGTTAAAGAGGTAGGAAGCCCAGAGAAAAATGAAGTTTTATGGAATTTGTCTCTATTCTTTATTAATAATTTTCTTGAAAGTATAACTAAGAACTATCTCCAAGGAGAAACAAAAGATAGCAATAAGAATCAACGGTGTCTTAAAACCTGTGATATCTCGGCTCTTTACCTCTTCATATTGCTGTAATTTGCTGCTATTTGTTGGAATAGAATAAACCAAACAGTTTTTGATAAGGCACTCAGACAAGTCCTCCCAGATCATGTCTCCAAGAATCTCAGCCAATGGGACAGTAGATGTTTTTTCATTTTCCAGGTCAGTGTCAAGTGGCAAATCTGAATTTAAAAAAAAAAAAAAAAGTTTTAATCAAGAAACCATTCACAGTCATCATATATTCCTAAGTTCCCTAGTTTTCTAGAATTCTTTAATTTTAAGATGATGCGGAAGAGAACAGCACAGATAATTCTACAGCCTTCTCAACTGACTGCGTGGGACAAATCATGACACACAATTATTATTATTTTATTTTCACTGCTCAAATGAATTGTCTGCACTATATTACTGCCTGTACTCTGTAACAATAAGGTATTAAGCCATCTACATTATAATCATCTAGTGCTAAGCTGCTGATCTGATTATATGACAAGCACTCAGAAGTTCTGCATTCTAACTGGAAACTAGTTTAGAATAAAATCTCACTTCTTTAACAATGAATAAACATACTTTTTTCATCTCTGCATGGACTCTGAGTGTTTGTACTTTACAGTAAAACATAAGTAGTCTCTAAAACAAAATATTTTAATACCTCCTCTATGGTATATGTTATAGGGGTTTTTTCCAACAAATATTTAGAATGTTGTTTAGACTATCCTATTAATCAATTAAATAATAGTTAAGAAACGGTGGCCAATATAGAAGGAAGAAGACTCAGCAAAGAGTCCTCTTCTATGAAAGAGATTATGAACCTAGTTCTGTTCATGAACCTAGTTGTGAACCTAGCAGTTATGAACCTAGTTCTGATTCACCAAGGAAGATTTAGAGGATTAAGAGCCTTAGAAGAGCAGGGCACAGTGGCAAAGCCATTCAGGAGGCTGAGGTAGGAGGATCACTTGAACCTAGGCGTTCAAATCCAGCCTGGGCAACATAGCAAGACTATGTCTCTTTACACACACACACACACACACACACCCCTTAGAAGAAAGTGAACATATTCTCTCACACACACACACACACACACACACACACACACACACACACACACATCCCTTAGAAGAAAGTGAATATATTATCTCAGAGCCTTTAAGATACCTCAAAACATCTAAAGTCTAGTCTGAATATGATACCCACCAATCACATTTTGCTACTAAGCACTTAAAATGTGGCTAGTGTGACTGAGAAATTCAATTATTTAAAAGTTTTCATTAATTTAAATTTAAGTTTAAAAATGGAAGCAGGGGCTCTCTCTCCCGCCGCCCAAGATGCCGAAAGGAAAGAAGGCCAAGGGGAAGAAGGTGGCTCCGGCCTCTGCTGTGGTGAAGAAGCAGGAGGCCAAGAAAGTGGTGAATCCCCTATTTGAGAAAAAGCCTAAAACTTTTGGCATTGGACAGGACATCCAGCCCAAAAGAGACCTCACCCGCTTTGTGAAATGGCCCCGCTATATCAGGTTGCAGCGGCAGAGAGCCATCCTCTATAAGCGGCTGAAAGTGCCCCCTGCAATTAACCAGTTCACCCAAGCCCTGGACCGCCAAACAGCTACTCAGCTGCTTAAGCTGGCCCACAAGTACAGGCCAGAGACAAAGCAGGAGAAGAAGCAGAGGCTGTTGGCCCGGGCCGAGAAGAAAGCGGCTGGCAAAGGGGACGTCCCCAACTAAGAGACCACCTGTCCTTCGAGCAGGAGTTAACACCGTCACCACCTTGGTGGAGAACAAGAAAGCTCAGCTGGTGGTGATAGCACACGATGTGGATCCCATTGAGCTGGTTGTCTTCTTGCCTGCCCTGTGTCGTAAAATGGGAGTCCCTTACTGTATTATCAAGGGGAAGGCCAGACTGGGACGTCTAGTCCACAGGAAGACCTGCACCACTGTCGCCTTCACACACGTTAACACGGAAGACAAAGGTGCTTTGGCTAAGCTGGTAGAAGCTATCCGGACCAATGATAACGACAGATACGATGAGATCCGCCGTCACTGGGGAGGCAATGTCCTGGGTCCCAAGTCTGTGGCTCGCATCGCCAAGCTTGAAAAGGCAAAGGCTAAAGAACTTGCCACGAAACTGGGTTGAATCTACACTGTTTCCTGTACATAAAAATAATTAAAACTGTAAATTTTCCTTCAAAAAAAAAAAAAAAATGGAAGCAGGGGTGTGTGCTTATAAAGGGGAAGCACAAGGGAGCCTTGTGATTTTGGAACAGTTCTGTATCTTGATTGTAGTGGTGGTTACATGAATTTACACATATGATGAAATTGCACAGAACTACACAAACACACACAAACATGTAAAACCGGTGAAATCTAAATAAACTCTATGAATTGTGTCCATGTCAATTTCCTGGTTTTGATATTGCACTATACTGCACTATATATTACTATATAATATTTAAGACGTTAACACTGAAGCAAATTGAGTGAAGGAGACTGAGAACTCTCTATAATTTTTGAATAGAAAAATTTTTTTAAAGAAGCAGTGTAAAATACTTTTCCATTAAACACAATTCCATTGTTTTGATTAAACTACATTTCACTGCAACCAATGCATCACATAAAATATTACTGTCGCATTGTCAAGCGCCCGACAGGCACAAATGTCATTTCTGGTATTTCATATAACATTGCCAAACCAGTCAGTGTCAACAGACTGACCCCATCATGATTTTTTTCTCCAGACTGATCCTATCACAGTTTTTTCCTCCATGCACTAATATGACACTGTACTGTGTCCATCTGGATATTTTATGCATAGGTGACAAGTTATGGTGATACTTACATAAACTGTAATAGGTCATTAAACTGAAATAGTTATTATTTTTTTCCAGATTAAGAAAATAACTATGTACACATTTTTAAATTAAAAACAAAGCCTACTATTGATACAGTCAAGTTAAAGATGGAGAAGCTAGTAGTACCACTGAAAGAACAAAGGTAAAAAAGGAGAAGAAAGTATGTCACAAATTTCACAATCAATGGCAGCTGTAATTTGCTACAATAGAGCAAAACAAAAAAACCTGCCTGCTTGTATACAAAACATTTTTTAAGATAATAAAGTGAACAATATTAAGGGACATTTTCAGTAAATACATTAGGAATTTGATGTTTCCTGTGAAAAAACTGACAAAATCAATCACTTGAAATCACAATTAAACATCCAATAAAAAGTGTGATTTTAACAGGACCTGAACTTCTAACTTTCACCAGTTATAAAATAACTTGGATTCTTGTACAAAAAAAGAAAATCCTTTTTAAATGGAGAGATGGCAAAATAAATTATTTTAATTTTCTTTAAAAATTATAAGAAAAAGACATTTTTTTTTTTTAATGTGAAAGATCTTCAATGAAGCCACCACAGACTACTGTCCATAAAATATAATATCTTTCTAACAATATCAAAGATCAATTGGTTCAATTTCTGGAAAATTGCAAATACTTTTCTTTCTTTTTTCTTTTTTTAATTTTATGTACAAAGAGTCAAAATAGTTTTTCAGTGGGTAGATGCCTTGGATAATCCTTTCAAGGAAGATCACTTAGTCCAACTTAATGAAACTAATATTCTGTGCATCCTGACTGAAACACTGGCAGCATATATTGAGGCCGTATTTCCAGATTAGACCAGGCTGGTTGGAGCAGACACGACAAGAGAGAATCCTGGCCAAATTTTCACCAGTGGCTCCAGTATAGCTGCTGGTGATCCATCTTGCTCTCAGGAGTTCAATGAGGTAAAAAAGCTAAATATGTTTCTTTAGCTTTAAATCATACTTTGTCTAAAGAACTTCCAAATTTGCAAAGAAATATTATCAATTCACAGCCTAAAAAAATCAATCTCACTGCACAGATTTTGTTTTGTCTGTTTTACATAGATATTTTTAATCTTACACATCTGTCAAAGAATTTTGGCAAGATGAAAAATTAATTTTTATTACAATGAATAGTGTTCTAGTTCTATGTTAGGGGGAAAAAAATCCAGATTTATTGGGATTTTAAAACAAAAGACTAATGATTCCGTTATGGCTTCACTCTATCACCTGGTAGATAACTTGTGTTGTTTTTTATCTGAAACACTCTCTATAAAAGTAGTTTAATGAACACTTGAAATCCAGTTTACATACATGCAAATACTATAAATTATTACTGGTTAATGGAACTGTTGAAAGAAACAGAGGCCAATAAATATGATGATCTTATGTTCTTTGCCAATGCTCATTAGTTGAATCTGAAGGTTTTAGAAAGATTTACTACAGGCCAGGTGTGGTGGCTCACACCTGTAATCCCAGCACTTAGGGAGGCCAAGGCAGGCAGATCACGAGGTCAGCAGATCAAGACCAACCTGGCCAACATGGTGAAACCCCATCCCTACTAAAATAAAAAAAAAATGAGCAGGGTGTGGTGGGGTGCACCTGTAGTCCCAGCTATTCAGGAGGCTGAGGCAGGGGAATCACTTGAACCCAGGAGGCAGAGGTTGCAGTGAGCCAAAATAGTGCCACTGCACTCCAGTCTGGGAGACAGAGCAAGACTCCGTCTCAAAAAAAAAAAGAAAGAAAGAAAGAAAGATTTACTACATTGTTATATTGTTATCTTCAAGGCTTTCTTAAAAGAAATGCTTGCCAAATATTCAAATAATCAAAGATAAAAAATGGCAAAAACTTTTCTTACTAATGTCACACTGCACATGAACAAGGGGTGTGTCTGTGTGTTTGCCAAATAGATACACACACAATTGTTATGGACTGAATTGTGTCCCTGCCCAAATTCACACACTGAAGCCCTAGCCCCCAATGTGACTAGATTTGGATATACAGGCATACTTCATTTTACTGTGTTTTGCTTAATGTGCTTCGCAGATGCTGGGTTTTGCGGTTTTTTTCAAATTGAAGGTTTGTGGCAACCCTGCATTAAGCAAGTCTATGTGTACCATCTTGTCCAAAGGCACGCGCTCACTTCGTGTATCTGTGTCACACTCTGGCAATTCTCACAGTATTTCAAACTTTTTCATTATTATTATATCTGTTATGGTGATCTGCAATCAGTGATCTTTGACGTTACCACTGTAATTGTTTTGAGAGGCCATGAACCACACCCACATAAGACAGTGACCTTAACAAATGTTCTGTGTGTTCTGACTATTCCACTAACCAGCCACCCCTTTCCCTCATCCCCCTCACCCTTTCCACTCATGTCTTTATCTCCTAGGGTTTCCCTATTTCCTGAGACACAACACTGAGATTAGACCAACCAATAGCCCTACACTGGCTTATATGTGTTCAAGTGAAAGGAAGAGTCACACATCTCTCACTTTGTATCAAAAGCTAGAAATAATAAAACAGTGATGAATGCATGGCAAAGGCTCAGATAAGTCAAAAACTAGGCCTCCTGCCCCAGTTAGCCAAGTTTTTAATGCAAAGAAAAAGATAGGGTTTTTTTAATGTAAACATTACTTTTATTTACTTATTGATTTTTACTTTTTTTAACTTTTACATTAAGTTCAGGAGTACGTGTGCAGGTTTGTTATACAGGTAAACTTGTGTCATGGGGGTTTGCTGTATGTATTATTGCATCACCCAGATATTAGACCTAGTACCCATTAGTTATTTCTCCTGATCCTTGCCTTCCTCCCCCTCTCCACCCTCTAATAGGCCCCAGTGTGTGTTGTTCCCCTCTACATGTCCATGTGTGCTCATCACTTAGCTCCCACTTATATAAGTGATGACATGCGGTATTTGGTTTTCTGTTCCTGAGTTAGTTGGAAAAGTTCTTGAAGGAAATAAAAAGTGTATTAAAAGTGTATCAGTGAACACATGGATGATAAAGTAAAACAACCTTATTTATGGAGAAAGTTTTGTTTTTTTGTTTTATTTTGTTCTGAGACAAAGTCTCACTCTGTCACCCAGGCTGGAGTTCAATGGCATGATCTCAGCTCACTGTAACCTCCGCCTCCTGGGTCCAAGCAATTCTCTCACCTCAGCCTCCTGAGTAACGGGGATTACAGGCACGTGCCACCATGCTCAGCTAATTTTTGTATTTTTAGTAGAGACAGGGTTTCACCATGTTGGCCAGGCTGGTCTTGAACTCCTAACCTCAAGTGATCCGCCTACCCCAGCCTCCCAAAGTGCTGGGAATACAGGTGTGAGCCACTGCACCTGGCCATTTATGGAGAATGTTTGAGTGGTCTGTGTAGAAGCCCAAACCCACCACATTTTCTTAAAGCCAAAGCCTAATCCAGAGCAAGGCCTTAACTCTCTTCAATTCTATAAAGGCTCAGAGAGGTTAGGAAGCCGCAGAAGAAAAGGATGAAGTTAGCAGAGGTTGGTTCATGAGCTTGAAGGCCGAGGTGAGTGGATCACCTGAGGTCAGGAGTTCAAGACCAGCCTGACCAACATGGAGAAACCCCATCTCTAATAAAAATGCAAAATTAGCCAGGTGTTGGTGGCGCATGCCTGTAATCCCAGCTACTTGGGAGGCTGAGACAGAAGAATCACTTGAACCTGGGAGGCGGAGGCTGCAGTAAGCTGAGATCGTGCCATTGCACGCCAGCCTGGGCAACAAGAGTGAAACTTCATCTCAAAGCAAAAAAAAAAAAAAAAAAAGGAAATAAAATTATAGCTGCCACAGTGATTCCTCTAATGGATCAAAGCAAACTGAAAATCTTCTAGAAAAGATTCACCATTCTACATGTCATTAAAAGCATTCATGATTCACGGGAGGAGGTCAAAATAACAAAATTAACAGTTTGGAAGAAGTTGATTCCAACCCTCATGACGTTGAGGGGTTTAAGACTTAGTTGAAGAAGTAACTGCCGATGTACTAGAAATGGCAAGAGAGCTAGAATCAGAAATAGAGCATGAAAATATAAATAAATTGCTGCAATCTCATGATAAAACCGAATGGATGAGGAGTTGCTTCTAGTGGATGAACAAAGAAAGCGGTTTCTTGAGACAGAATCTACTACTGGTGAAGATGCTGTGAACATTGCTGAAATGACAACAAAGGATTTAGAATAGTCCATAAATTTAGTTGATAAAGCAGTGGCAGGATGAGAAGACTGACTCCAATTTTGAAAAAAGTTCCACTATAGGTAAAATGCTATCAAACAGCACTGCATGTTACTGAGAAATCTTTTAAGAAGGGAAGCCAATTGATGAGGTAAGCTTCATTGTTGACTTATTCTAAGAACTTGCCACAGCCATCCAACCTTCAGCACCACCATCTTGATCAGTCAAGAGCCATCAACATTGAGGCAAGACCCTTCACCAGCAAAATGATTATGACTCACTGAAGGCTCAGATGATTGTTAGCATATTTTAATAATATGTTTTTAATTAAGGTATGTACACATAATGCTATAGTACACTTAATAGGCTAGAGTATAGTATAACTATAACTTTTATACGCACTGGGAAACCAAAAAATTTGTGTGACTTGCTTTATTGCCATACCTACTTTACTGCAGTGGTCTAAACCAAACCTGCAATATCTCTGAGGTATGCTAGTAGCACCTTTAGGGAGGTAAATAAAGTTACATGAGGTCATAAGGTAGAGCCCTGATCCAACACAACTTGTCTTTATAGAAGAGGAAGAGACACGACACCAGGTTGCAAATGCACAGAGAAAAAGCCATGCAAAGATACAGCAAGAAGGCCATCTGCAAGGTAAGAAGAGAAGCTTCAGGAGAAACCAAACCTGCCAACACCAGAAGAGCAATGAAGATCAGGAGCACTTAAAACTATGTCATTCAAAAAATAAAAATGTTTATATTGGTGATAAGATATAGGGGAAATAACAGCAACTATAAAGAATTTGAAAATCCATCATATGTAATAGGAAGTAGACTCATTCTATACGACTCCACACAATAGAAACAGCATCGATAAAGTAGTCATTACAGAGTAGTATATTTTGACAAACTTTTAGAACAACTACACTAAAGATTTAATTTGCAAAAGTGGCATTTTCGTAGTAGTATTTAAGAGTACAGGTAAGAAATGTGAGTTTTAAAAACAAAACAAAGCAAAACAAAAACCTGCCTGGTACTCAGAACTGCCCAGAGGCAGGATGAAATGCCTCAAGTTTCCGCTCACTAAAGGTGTTCAGATTGGCTATCTGACAAATTGATGGACTGTTATAGAGGAGATTCAGGCATCTGAGATATTTGGACCAAATCATCTCTCCAGTTCCTTCTAATCTTTGGATGCTTTGTTTACAACTTAATTTATACCTAATGAAAATTAAGTTGTATTTCTCCCTAAGGGAAGGATCTGGGAACAAGAAAAACTACCTCAGATTTCTGAAGTTTATGTGAGCCTTATGATTATGAGAGCCTCTACTCTCATCAAAACTATAGAAAAGTTCTTGCTTTACATATAAATTATTTATACATAAATACACTGTATATGACTGCCAGGAAGGCCCACAGACAATAGGAACATTTCTTTTTTACTTTAGCCACACCAGGAATGGTTAGCCAGGCTATTCAATACCACAACTGAGAAAAGCACAAAGAAGGTAAATCAAATGGACTTAAAAAAAAAAAGCAGTATTAAAACACAAGAGACTTTACTTTTAATGGTATAACAACCAAAAAAAATGATTTAAGGAATACAGAAACTGGCTGTTTCTAGTGTGAATACATAAAGATCAATAGGCTGAAATAGAAGATAGATAATATATTTCCTATGTTAAGCCAAGTTCGTTTTTATCAGATTATTAGGGATTTTCATGGAAATATGTAAAACAACACTTGGTTCATTTCTACTTCCCTATAATTAAAGCACGAGTCCCAGTCTGTGATGGTACTAGGATTTTAGTGAGAGAAGTGCATCCTAGAATTCAACTAAAATATTACAAATCCAGAATCTGGGGTACCACTGATGACCCTACTTGTCCATACCGTGCAGAGAAG
Organism: Ateles fusciceps; assembly: GCA_036589455.1. NCBI lineage: Eukaryota > Metazoa > Chordata > Mammalia > Primates > Atelidae > Ateles > Ateles fusciceps. The sequence goes on along the minus strand of JAZHEH010000579.1, from coordinate 1,358,791 downwards.
GAATGCAAAATAGGCAAAAAATCAGAAGGCAACTACTTTGCCCTATGGCACAATTTACTCGCTTCTGACCCTTCTTTCTCACACATTACAGCCATTTCTACTTTAAAATCACATTTACTTTAAAAAACAATATTTACTTTTCCAAATATAAAAGCACTGCCTTGGAGATACATACCTAGAAGTTGTTTCTGGAGCACTTCTAGCACCAGTCTGATCTTTGTAAAAACTTCAGATGGTGATGGATATTCCAAGTTAGTCATTACAGATTCAAAACGAATAATGACTATGTCAGGCTGGTTTTCTATCACAGCATGAAGGGATGGGCAAGATGCCAGAGGCTTAAGGATATACTTCAGCAGCATCTGACCTGAAAAATCATATGAACATTCATCAAAAAATCACTGTAAGAAACTTCTAGGCCAAGCACGGTGGCTCACGTCTGTAATCCCAGCACTTTAGGAGGCCAAGGAGGGTGGATCACCTGAGGCCAGGAGTTCAAAACCAGCCTAGCCAACATGGTGAGACCCCCGTCTCTACTAAAAATACAAAAATTAGCTGGGTGTGGTGGCGAGCACCTGTAATCCCACCTACTCAGGAGGCTGAGGCAGGAGAACTACTTGAACTTGGGAGGTAGAGGTTACAGTAAGCTGAGATCATGTCATTGCACTCCAGCCTGGGTGACAAAAGCAAACCTCCATTTCAAAAAAGAATTTCTAAAAAGCATGTCAAAAAAATATATAAATCTTTGAGCCTAACAACCAAAATATATATACCATGACATTACACACCAACTATTATGCAGTGCAGGTTTTACCACTAACGTTTCCCAGATTGTCTACATATTTTTATTTAAATTATTCAAAAACCAGATAAAAAGAAAACAGTTAAAAAAAAAAAACCTCTTAATAAAAAGGATAATATTTATGACAATTCCCTTTGATGAATCAAGAGGCCAGACTCTATATTTATACTCTCCAGAGAATATTTTCTCATCTTTTCTGTCTTCCCTTTAACACTGGGCCTTAGGAGATTTTGTGTAAATGACACAAAGTAGCATGCTTACCAAATGATTTAAGCTTGCTGCGTAGTTCTCCAAGAACAGAAAATGCCAAGAGGACAGAACTGATGGGTGGCATAGGGGCCTTCTCCTCTTTTTGTGACTGTTCAGTGTATAAATGAAGTTCGGTTTGTAGGTAAGATTCCAAACTGCTGGTATCTATGAAAAAAGGGTGAAAAATATCAGTTGTCTCACCAATACAAGATATTCCCACTCCTATTTCTCAGAGCTCATTCTCTGCTATTTCTAAATGCAATGCTATTAGAATATACTCCTAATGCAACCAAATATGAATTATGACATATATGTCCTTGGCATCACTTTAAAAAAGGAAATGACTTTTTGAGGCCAGGTCTAGTGGCTCATGTCTATAATCTCAGCACTTTCAGAGGCCGAGGCGGGAAGATTGCTTGAGCCCAGGAGTTCAAGACCAGTCTGGGCAGTGTAGTGAGAACCTGTCTCTAAAAAAATATTTTTAAATTGGTCAGGTGTGGTAGCACGCACCTGTGGTCCCAGCTACTGGGGGCGGGGTGGGGGAAGTAATGGGGACTAATGCAGGAGGATCACTTCAGCCCAGGAGTTTGAGACTGTAGTAAGCTATGATCAAGCTACTGCACTCCAGCCTGAGCGACAAAGCGAGCCTCTTTTAAAAAAAAAAATAATAAGGTCCTAGTTTGACAGACCTTCCTTTCTATGTTCTTTCTGCCAAACAAGTAGGATATGTTATAACAAATAATTCAACACACCTGCCCTCTTTTCTTAACTAATATTCTACTTGAGAACAGAATCTAAAATTTCAGAATAACTTCCTTCAAATACCTGATACACATACACATATGCACATGTGTGTCTATGTACACACATACGTATATAATGAATTTGCAGGCCAAAGTGGCTATAGGAAAGGGAACAGTGGGACACAGTTTCTCTTGAAATACACTAAATTTCAAGATCCAATGTTGGAAAATACAACAGGTACAATAGCAGGTCCTTGAAATACAGCCTCTGAGGTTTTACTCTTAGGGCAAACAACACACCAAAGAGGGCTCATACCCAGAGGTAGGCAGAAAGGCTGAGAGCTAAGTAGCATAAATCAAAGCCGGGGAAGAAGTAATCCTATTTCTTCACCTTGCAAAGCACTCCCTATCTCATGATTTTCCCCAAGGACTAGAAAAAAATTGAGCAAAACCCCTCCTCTACCCACAAGCCTACTGATCATCTTCTTTCCTAAGCAAGAAAGAGAATGGCTAGATAGCTTCTTTATACTTTCTAGCCAAGACAAACTGCTGGGATTAGGGCTGTCAGGAACAGGCATGTCCTACAAGGCAACGGAAACTTAATGTGGTCACAAATTGCTACCACCTCCTCGAGCACACTCTCACCACACGGACTCCAACTACCCTATCATTTTTCTCACATTCCTAGGGAACGGGACAGAAAAGAGGGATGTAAGGGAAGTAAGGTGAGGGCACTTTAGGGATCCAAATGAGTTGGTCCTAAGAAAGCATCTTGCTAACAGGAGCACTCAGTGCAGACTTGGAAGATTATGAATGAAACCTCATCTACCAAGACAAAATATTTAGAGTGTATTCAGACACCACTGGTTCAGGCAGATGAAGCAAAGCAGTCCACCTGAGGTCAGCAGCACCTTTTGATGGTGGGAACTTCCACACAATCAGCTTCTGCCACTCTTCTCCAAGGTGATAAAGTATGTTCTGTTTCTGTATTGTGAGCTCCATGCTGAGAGATTTCAGTATTTTTAAATCAAAGCATTTCCTGGATTTTAATAGCTTCAAGCATTTCTGTGCCTGGGTAATGAAATGGAATCACTGTTAAACATTCCATCTGGACTCACGGCAATTAGAATATATTTGCATAATGATAAAGAATACAAAATTTACTGAAAACAAGAAGAACACTTATTGCTCATGCTTTGGGAAAAGCATTTAGTACCTCTTCCAGATGCTGAGCACCAGCAACATACTTCTTCTCTGTTAATGCACAATTATATTCTTCAATAGCAGTGGAAAACTGAAAAATTAAGTATAATATTTTATACATCCTATTATTTCAAGTCTTATTGCTTTTAAAATATTAAGAAATGCTCCCACTTTCTCTCCCCCCCTCCCTCTCTATGCAAAAAAAAAAAAACAAAAGAAAATATGAAGAAAAAAATACGATATACTCAGGAGATAGCCACTGAAAAATGAGACCAAGCGAAAAAAAAAACAAGATTCTCACCACCAAAACACTAGGGTTCAAGTTGAGTTTACTGACCTCCTGCAGCTGTTTAAGCAAACTTAGGACAACTGAGTCTCTTTCCAACTGCTGCTTTAAGTCTGTAAATTCACCAGTTGATACGTGAAGATCCCGGCAGACCTAATTCACACATCAAAGACAAGTACTTTTAAGCTATACCATACCTAATAAATGAAACATTTGCAGCAAATCAATAAGCTTTACTAAGTCAACATAATTCATGTTGAAATTTACATGCTAGTTAAGACTGTAATAAAAATCACAATGTAGTAGGAAGATACCTTAGAGGTCCAACTAGTCCAAACCCTTATCCTATTCCAAGAATACCCATTCTTCTCAACATAATATCTTCATGTCACCATCTATTCTTAACTTCAGCAGGTATCTTTCATCAGAGAGCTTATCCACCTACTAGAAAGGTATCCCCACTGCCAAGTGATAACTCATTCTACAGTCAGACAGCTCTATTAGAATTTTTTTTTTTTAATTGAAACAGGGTCTCACTCTGTTGCCCAGGCTGAAACGCAGTGGTGCAATCTTAGCTCATTGCAGGCTCAACTTCCCTGGGCTCAAGCAATCCTTCCACCTCAGCTCTGCCAAGTAGCCAGGAAAACAGGCACGTACCATCAGGCCTGCTAATTTTTGTATTTTTTGTAAAGATGGAGTTTCACCATGTTGTCCAGACCAGTCTTGAACTCCTGGACTCAAGCGATCTGCCCGCCTGGCCTCCCAAAGTTCTGAGATTGCAGGCGTGAGCCACTGCACCTTGTCAGAAAGATTTAACATAGATGCAGAATCTACCCCACATTCTGTCCCACTTTATCAATGACTTTACATGGATCAATTATGCCCTCTCTCCTACAATCTCCAATTAACCTCTCCCTAATTTATCTTCACTCATTCGTGAAATATATATTGACTGAACACCTATGAGTGCATGACTTATCCTATCAAATTTAATATGCTAAAATTTCTCCCGTCTTTCAGAAAAAATTCCCTCCACCTCATCAACCACCCTATTTCTCAGTAACTGCCTCATTTTTCTCCTCCCTCTCACAAACAGCTTCCTGAAATAGTGATCAATATTCACTGTCTTTACATTCTCACCTCTCATTCACTCTATACCTCACTGTGATCTGGTTCCTAGCCCCCACCATTCTACCAAAACTGTTCTTGCCAAAAAAAAAAAAAAAACACTGAACTCCTTGTTGCTAAATCCAAAGCATACATTACTAGTACAGTCGTGCGTCACTTAACAATGGGGACACATTCTGAGAAATGCATTGTTAGGTGATTTTGTTATCATGCAAACATCATAGAGTATACTTACCCAAACCTAGATGGTATGTTCTACTATGCACCTAGGCTATATGAAACTATTGCTCCTGGGCTATTAATCCATACAGCATGTTACTGTACCATTTACACAATGATAAATATTTGTATATGTAAACACAGAAAACGTACAGTAAAAAGACAGCATAAAAATGGTACACCTGTATCGGGCACTTACTACTAATGGAGGTTGCAGGACTAGAGTTGCTCTGGGTGAGTCAGTGGGTAAGTGGTGAGTGAATGCGAAGACCTAGGACATTAGCGTACTCTACTGAAGACTTTATAAACACTATACATTTAGGTTACACTAAATTTATTTCTAAAATTCTTCTTCTTCAATAATAAATTAACATTAGCTTACTGTAACATTTTTACTTTATAAACCTTTTAACTTTTTTTTTTTTTTTTTTGAGGAGTCTCACTCTGTCACCCAGGCTGAAGTGCAGTGGCACGATCTTGGCTAACTGCAACCTCCACCTCTCAGGTTCAAGCAATTCTCCTGCCTCAGCCACCCAAGTAGCTGGAATTACAGGCGCCCACCAGCACCCCAGCTAATTTTTGTATTTTTAATAAAGACGGAATTTCACCATGTTGGCCAGGCTGGTCTCGAACTCCTGACCTCAAGTGATCTGCCCACCTCTGCCTCCCAAAGTACTGGGATTACAGGCATGAGCTACTGTGCCCAGCTAATCTTTTTTTTTTTTTTCTTTTTTTTTTTATAGAACAAAATTCAAGAAAGCCATTTCTTTTTTTTCTTTTCTTTTTTTTGTTTTAGAAAAAAGAGAAAAGAGAAAGAAGGAAGAAAAAAATGAAATATAGAGAAAAGAAGAAGAAAAAAAAAGGGAGAGAGAACGGGAATCTTGCTCTATTGCCCAGGCTAGAATGCAGTCTACAAATGGATATTAAAAGCTTTTTTTATACTAATAATTGTGTTATACAATGGAGACAGGAAGTAATAAGGGAGGAAAATAACAAACAAACAGCCAACCAATATTTCATTTAAACCTATGAAATGCTATGCAATTGCTAGGGAGTGATTTACTCCCAACCATGTGGTCACTTTTAGAATAAATGTGTTACTGAAAAAAACAAAATGTATATTTTGTGGATTTGGAGTAGAGAGTTCTGTAAATGTTTATTAAGTTTACTTGTTTGAGGTTTAAGTTCAAGTCCCGGGGTAACCTTCTTAACCTTCTGTCTCATTAATTTGTCCAATATTGACAATATAATGTTAAAGTCTCCCACTATTATTGTGTGGGAGTCCAAGTCTCTTCGTAAGTCACCAAGAAGTTGCCCTATGTATCTGGGTGCTCCTATATTGGGTGCGCATAGACTTAGGGTCCTTAGCTCTTCCCGTTACATTGATCCCTCTACCATTATACAATGTCCTTCTTATCTCTTTCGGTTTCTATTACTTTAAAGTCTATTTTATCAGAGATGAGAATTGCAACTATTGCTTTTTCTTTTTTTTTTTTTTTTTTGCTCTCCATTTGGTTGGCAAATCTTCCTCCATCCCTTTGTTTTGAGTCTCTGTATATCCTTGCATGTAAGATGGATCTGGATGCAGCTTACTGATGGGTCCTTTGAAGTGGCTGATACTGGTTGTTCCCCTCTATATATAGTGCCTCCTTCAGAAGCTCTTGTAAAGCAGGCCTGGTGGTAATGAAATCTCTGAGTACTTGCTTGTTTGCAAAAAATTTTATTTTTCCTTCACTTATGAAACTTAGTTTGGCTGGATATGAAATTCTGGGTTGAAAGTTCTTTTCTTTAAGGATGTTGAATATTGGCCCCCACTCTCTTCTGGCTTGTAGGGTTTCTGCTGAGAGATCAGCTGTGAGTCTGATAGGCTTCCCCTTGTGGGTAACCTGACCTTTCTCTCTGGCCGCCCGTAGTATTTTCTCCTTCGTTTCAACCCTGATGAATCTAATGATTATGTGCCTTGGGGTTGCTCTTTTTGAGGAATATCTTTGTGGTGTTCTCTGTATTACCTGGAGTTGGGTATTGTCTTGCCTTGCTAGGTTAGGAAAATTTTCCTGGATAATATCCTGAAAAATATTTTCCAGCTTGGATTCATTCTCTTCGTCACATTCAGGTACACCTATCAAACGTAGATTAGGTCTTTTCACATAGTCCCATATTTCTTGGAGACTTTGCTCATTCCTTTTTACCCTTTTTTCTCTATTCTTGTCTTCTCGTTTTATTTCGTTAAGTTGGTCTTCAACCTCTGAAATCCTTTCTTCTGCTTGATCAATTCGACTGTTAAAACTTGTGCATACTTCTCGAAGTTCTCGTATTGTGTTTTTCAGCTCCATTAATTCACTTATATTCCTCTTTAAATTGTCCATTCTCATGAACATTTCGTGAAACCTTTTTTCAAGGTTCTTAGTTTCCTTGCATTGGGCTAGAACATGTTCTTTTAGCTCACAGAAGTTTCTCATTATCCACCTTCTGAAGCCTGATTCTGTTGATTCCTCACATTCATTTTCTATCAGGCCTTCTTCAACTGGTGATGAGGCACTGCAATCCTCTGTAGGAAGAGAGGCATTCTGATTTCGGGTGTTTTCAGCCTTTCTGCACTGGTTTCTTCCCATCTTCGTGGATTTATCCACCTGTCGTCTGTGTAATTGCTGACCTTCAGACTAGGTCTCTGAGTGGACGTCCAGCTTGCTGGTGATAAAGTTTCCTCTATTTCTTAATTTTCCTTCGGCGGATGCCCCCTCCCCCACAGGGCTGGACCTTCCCGGGTTCAGCTGCACTTGCTGTGAAACTCTCAATCTTCAGCAGTTCCAACCGCTGTTTTTATTTTTTATCTTTTGTGGAAGGGGGTACCAGCCTTCCCCTGCGGCGACCCGCTACGCCGGCTGAAACAGCGGCGTTAAGATTCGTGGCGCTTTTCTGCCCGGGAATCTCCCGATCTGGTTCCCCACTTCAGTCCGCTTTTTAATCAGTTGAATGGGAGACTCTGCTTTCCCGGAGCTCCAAACACCAACCAAAAGGGCACTCAGTCCCGTATACTCCGGACTGAGAACCGCCGCGTCGGGGCGCCTGCAAAACGGCCACGCCCCTCCAAAAGGGTCGCGCTGGCGACCCGTGGGGCTCCTCCGCCAAGAATCTCTTGGTCCGTGGGCTATGAAAATTCGTCTGAAAATGTGGCGTCCACTCACTCTCTGCACTTTCAGTGGGAGCTACAATCCTGAGCTGCTGCTAATCGGCCATCTTGGATCTCTCTCCCCCCAGCTAATCTTTTTAACTTTTTGACGTTTGTAAAAACACAGCTTAAAACACAAACACACTATATAGCTGTACAAAAATATTTTTTGTGTGTCTTTATTTCCTCTAAAAAAAACGGGATATATGTGAGGAACATGCAGGTTTGTTACAAAGGTATACATGTGTCATGGTGGTTTGCTGCACCTATTAACCCATTCTCTAAGTTCCCTCCCTTTGCCCCTCATCCCCCAACAGGCCCTGGTGTGTGTTGTTCCCCTTTTTGTGTCCATGTGTTCTCATTGTTCAACCCCCACTTATGAGTGAAAACATGCGGTGTTTGGTAAGCTCCTGTGTTAGTTTACTGAGGATAATGATTTCAGCTTCATCCATGTCCCTGCAAAGGACATGATCTCATTCCTTTTTATGGCTGCATAGAATTCCATGGTATATATGTACCACATTTTCTTTACCCAGTCTATTACTGCCGGGCATTTGGGTTAGTTCCATGTCTTTGCTATTGCAAATAGTGCTACAATAAACATTTGTGTGCATGTGTCTTTACAGGAGAATGATTTATATTCCTTTGGGCATATAGCCAGTTTTGGTGAGCCGAGATCACGCCACTGCACTCCAGCTTGGGCAACAGAAGTGAAACTCCGTCTCAAAAAACAAATTTCTTGTTTGAGCTATTGCATTTCAAGGTATCTCTTTTTATTTACTTTTGTTTTCTTTTTTACAACAGTCTAGGGCCTTCACCTTAATATAATCCAACTGCCTGTGAAAGACCATTTGATATCTCATAGGCACCTTAAATTTAAATTCCTCAAATCTCTCACAAAAACCTGCTCTTTCTCTAAATTCTCTCAGTGAATGGAATGAAACCATGATCTAGTTTCCCCATTATCCTTGACTTCTACATCTTTCACTTCCCACATCAACAATTCCCAAACATTCTCTCTGAAATGTCACTAGAATCCTTCAATTTTTCTCCATCCCCCACTGCCACTGACTTCAGGGCAAGTCACCACCCTTTTTTTTCCTTGATTATTTTAACTGCTTCTGAACATCTTAACTGCCTTCTCATATCCTGGATTCATTTCCCTCAAGTCCTTTCTTCAAACTGCAAGCAGAATAGGATTCCTAAAATTCGAATCTGATGTCAATCTCTTACTTAAAATCCTCTGTGGCTTCCACAGTGCCATCAAGACAACGTCCACACTAACTTTACCATGTTACTATTAACCTAAATGCAAGGTCCTTGCTTACCTTTCTAATTGCATTTTATGTCCCTTCTCACAACAATCCCTAAACATTCACCTTATAGAATATTTGTAGCCCCCTAAAAATGACATCTCTCCATCACCTCCATCCCTATGCCTACCTAAAACTTATGGCTACTTACAACACTCTTCCTTCCCCTTTTGCCTATCACTTGCCGTCTTGGTTTGGATACTGTTTCCTATAGGAAGCCATCCTTAGCTTTATCTCCTCTAACTGTATTACTCCTATTTGTTGTTATGTCACACTACTATCAGGCATGAGAATCACACCTTGGAATAAAAAACATTCTTATTCAGCAGCTATCACAGTATCTGGCACCTTTTAAGTGCACAATAAATATACCAAATGCCTGAATAAACCTGTAACATACACCTACTGAAAAAATTCTCCATTATGAACCATAAATGTAAGTATTTCTGCTGTATGACAGAGCTTCAAATATTGAAAGTGTTTCTTCCCAAGGCTAAACATCCTCAGTTTATTTCACAGCTCTTCAAATAGTACAGTGTTCAGAGATAAACCAAATACAACAACCAGAACTAAATGAATTTCAACAGCCAGGATGTGGCCAGTAAAAGGTAGACAGCCAATTACTGTCTTGTTCCAGACACTTCATTTCTAACAGCACAGTCTAATACTGCACTATTGATACTGACTCCTGAATCAATCCACTAATTGCAAATACACTCTGAGGATATTTTTTGAACTGTGCCAGAGGTGCAGAGTAACAGATTGATTTTTATTAAAACCTTTAATCAGAATGATTGGTGAATGGGATACTAAGTAGATATTCTAGGTGACTGGTGGTTTTTTCACTTGTGATTCAGGCTTTCTAGAGAACTTCTGAAAAACACATTTGTTCACTTTCTTTAATAACTATGACATAGGGAACAGACTTGATATTTTTCCTTGGTATTAAGAACCTACAGAATACCTCAAGATCACATTTTGAATATCAATGAGCCCTTTGCAATAATTTAGAAATAGATATAGAAACACCTACAATTATACTTTGTTTAAACCTCTTATGTCAGTATGCTTGCTCTCAACTGCCAATTTGTGCTAAAAGAAAACTTCAGGGGAAAATTCCTGGTGAGATGCATGAGCAAATGTTTTTAAAATTATAAGGCAGTTGTTTCCAAACTGAGTTACTTCTTTTTGTAATGACAACACTCCAACAAACATGGTAAACATTTCTCAAACCCACCAGACTTCCCCAAGACATATATGAAGCACAAACCCACAAAGTGACACTGTACAAGAAAGGCAAAGATCCTATGTATGCCCAAGGAAAGTGGCTTTATGACAGAAAGTAGAGTGGTTATGATGGATAAACCAAGTCAATTTTCCAGAAGGCCAAAAGACAAAGAAGATTATGTTTTGTTTATTCGTTCTGCTTGAGTCAGGGTCTTACACTGTTGCCCATGCAATCACGGTTCAGTGACAAGCAATCCTCCCATCTCAGCCTCCCCAAGAAGCTGGGACTACTGGTACAAGCCACCACACCCAGCTAAATTGTTTACTTTTTGTAGAGACGAGGTCTCACTATGTTGCCCAGGCTGTTCTCAAACTCCTGGGCTCAAGCCATCCTCCCACTTCTGCCTCCCAAAGTGTTAGGATTACAGGTGTGAGCCACCACACCTGACAGAAGATTATGTTGATGCTTGAATTTGTTGAGGCCAGCTGCAGATCTTAGAGAATGTTGGCCATTAAGAGACGTAAGCATTTAAGCCAGGTGCAGTGGCTCCCGCCATATAAACCTAGCACTCTGGGAGGCCGAAGCAGGGGGACTGCTTGAGTCCAGGAGTTTGAGACCAGCCTGGGCAACATGCAAAATCCCGTATCTACAAAAAATGCAAAAATTAGCCAAGTGTAGTGGCGCACACCTATAGTCCCAGCTACTTGGGAGGTTGAGGTGGGAGGATTGCTTTAGTCTGGCAGTCTGGCAGGTTGAGCTGTTCATGTCACTGCACTCCAGCCTGGGTGAAAGACTGAGATCCTATCTCAAAAAAAAAAAGAGAGAGAGACAGAGATGTAAGCAATTAAATTAGATGAGAAAGGGTGAAATGATCCACTTCTTTTTTTTTTTTTTTTAAATATGGAACGCTTCACGAATTTGCGTGTCATCCTTGCGCAGGGGCCATGCTAATCTTCTCTGTATCGTTCCAATTTTAGTATATGTGCTGCCGAAGTGAGCAAGAAATGATCCACTTCTAAGCTTCATCTCTTTGTATTTTATTATGAAGACAATAAAATCCTGAAGTTCTTTTTAATGTATGGAGTGCTATTCTGGCCGGGCAGGTGGCTCACACTTGTAATCCCAGTACTTTGGGAGGCTGAGGCAGGCGGATCACCTGAGGTCAGGAGTTCAAGATCAGCCCGACCAACATGGCAAAACCCCATCTCTACTAAAAATGCAAAAATTAGCTAGGTGTGATGGCACATGCCTGTAATCCCAGCTACTTGGGAGGCTGAGGCAGATGGGTCACTTGAACCCAGGAGGTGGAGGTTGCAATGAGCCAAGATTTTGCAACATGAGCGAGACTCTATCTCAAAAAAAAAAAAAAGAAAGAAAGAAAAGAAAAGAAAAGAAGAAAAGAAAGGAAGGAAGGAAGGAAGGGAAAGGAAAGGAAAGAAAGAAAAGAAAGGAGTGCTATTTAAATGCAAGACATTATTATGGCTGAATAGTTTTTTTTTTTTTTTTAGACAGGATCTCACTCTGTCACCCAGGCTGGAGTACAGTGGTATGATCACAACTCACTGCAGCCTCAACCTTCAAGGCTCAAATGCTCAAAAGATCCTCCCACATCTCAGCCTCTTGAGTAGCTAAGACTACAAGTGCCCACCATGACACTGGCTAATGTTTGTTGTTTTCTTGTAGAGACCGGGTTTCACCATGTTGCCCAGGCTGGTCTCCAACTCCTAGGCTCAAGCAATCCACTGGCTTCAGCCCCTCAACATGCTGGGATTACAGGTGTGATCTACCAGGCCTGGTCAAATTTTCTTCCATAAGAAATAGGTTACTTAAATTGCATTTTTGGATGATACTTGTATTTCAGAATTGAAGTCATCCTACAATCATTTAGTTCAATCTCCATTTACCAATCAGAAAAGTGAGGGTTTGAAAAGTTGTACACAATTAAGCTGTCTCAGGAATCAGGAAGCCGAACCACCTCCCTAACAAATCTACCCAATGTAACAAATTATCCTTACCTCACTCTCTATCCTAGATTTCAGCAGGTCAATGTCTTCAGATAGCTTATCCACCTGAGTAATCAGGTCCTGTGCACTCTGCATGCTAGGCAGGAATTCACTGTACTTCTTACTAATCATACTGCACACCTCACCCTGTAATATAAAACAGAATTATAATAAAAGACAGTGAGATGAGTAGAGAACTCTGACAAACAATATATTCATCTTCCGCAAGGCATTTTCCATGTTAGAACCTTCTTGCCAATTGCCCACACTCATTCACTTTCCCTCCAAGCCAATGAGTTTCTTTCAAAAACACATTTCTTCCATCATGAAGGGTCTCATAACATTATTAGGATAAAAGAAGACAACAATATGAAACATCACTATGTACTCCAAGAGTATGTACAATTATTACTGGTTGATTAAAAAATTAAATAAAACAAAAGAAGACAATGATCACCAAACCCCAATGGTGCCCAAGAGTTGTACAAATGCTGGAAAAGGGAAAGGTGGGGCCAGAAGTTCTCATACTGAATGGTATCAGACTGTGGTCACCAATTTTAATCATAAATCTAATAGAAAAGAAAATAAACGGATAAATTAAATCCATAATCTAATATCTCAATCAATTTCTATTTTCTTGCCTATAACATTTTATGGCCCAATCTTAAAACCCTACATTGAGTTTCATCATCTCCTTTAATGCAAACTAACTTAAAGTATTGAATACTGTATATTGAATTACTTAATACCTTGAAAGATACGAGAATAAATTATGGGTCCTTCTCTGGGGCGGTTGTGCAGGCAGCGGATGTGGGAAGCTGGACTACAGGAAACATCAAGTACACAAATTTAGTGGCTTCACGTTCAGATTGGTGGGAGCATGAACTTCAGAGGCCTATATCCCATAAGGATTAAAGCCTGTGGTTTCCACAGAGCACCACCTATCATATTTGCCATACCAAATAACTGACCTCTGATTCCACTGCATATAATTTTGCTGGGAAAAACAAAGTTCCACAGCTGCAGAAGTTTCTCCAGAAAGCGGATGATGTGCCCATCCCCCTGAAATGAGGCTTGCCTGATCAAATGCTGTTATCAGACCACCAGGGGACTGACTGTGGGCAGGACCATCTACCACTGCCTGATCGCCCTCTACATGGCTTCACATCCCCAAAACAAATGAGTTAGCACCAAAACAAATAAGGACTGGTTTGCTTTTTGGTATAAACCCTTCAAATTTTCTTTTCATTGTTTATGTTAATTTTTTTTTTTTTTTTTTTGAGATGGAGTCTCGCTCTGTCACCCAGGCTGGAGTGCAGTGGTGCAATCTTGGCTCACTGCAACCTCTACCTCCCAGGTACAAGCGATTCTCCTGCCTCAGCCTCCTCCCAAGTAGCTGGGACTACAGGCATGTGCCACCATGCCCGGCTAATTTTTGTATTTTTAGTAGAGACAGGGTTTCAACATCGGCCAGGCTGGTCTCGAACTCCTGACCTCAGGTGATGCAGCCGTCTAGCCCTCCCAAAGTGCTGGGATTAAGGCGTGAGCCAACGCGCCTGGCCTAAATTTTTTTTTTTTTTACTTGGATAATACATGTTTGCAAGAAAAATAGATATGAAGACAGTATTTTGGCAAGCTTATGAAATGTATATGGCTTATCAGAGCTCATTCAACAGTTAAAGCCATTGTTTAAAGAAATGATGCAGCCGGGCATAAAGAAATTATTACAGCTCACGCCTGTAATCCTAGCACTTTAGGAAGCTGAAGCAGGTGGATCACTTGAGGTCAGGAGTTCGAGACCAGACTGGCCAACATGGTGAAAACCCATCTCTACTAAAATACAAAAAAATCAGCCGGGCATGGTGGCGGGCACCTGTAGTCCCAGCTACTTGGGAGGCTGAGGCAGGAGAATCACTTGAACCCAGAAGGCAGAGGTTGCAGTGAGCCAAGCTAACGCCATTGCACTACAGCCTGGGCGACAGAGTGAGCAAGACTCCACCTCAAAAAGAAAAAAAGAAAAAAAAAGAAATGATGCTGTGCTCTGTGTTTGTGCTCCTGATTTCCCTGGAGGTTCTGGATGAAGGTTGCACACGGGCTCATTAACCGCAGTCCATACTAAGAACCTCAGAGACTTGAGGTTGTTTTTTTTTTAAAAAAAAAAAGTCTCACTCTGTCACCCAGGCTGGAGTGCACTGGAACAATCTCACCTCACTGCAACCTCCACCTCCCGGATTCAAGCAATTCTCCTGCATCTGCCTCAAGAGTAGCTGCGATTATAGGTGCGCGCACCACACTGGGCTAATTTTTGTATTTTCAGTAGAGATGAAGTTTCACCATGTTTGCCAGGCTGATCTGGAACTCCTGACCTCAGGTGATTTGCTTGCCTTGGCCTCCCAAAGTGCTGGGATTACAGGCACAGGCCACCGCACCTGGCTGAGGTCGCATTTTTGAGCATAGGATACAGATGCCTTTCTGGATTTGGATGTGCCTGAGGAAAGAGGACAGAAGCCAAGGCCATGAGCATAAAATGAGGGGCTTGAGTTAGTAGTCACCTGTGGGGGGGGGGGAGTTCCATCTTGCAGTAAAATTTTGAAAGAAATTATTTTTAGTCTGTCTCTATTCATTGGGCAGTTCATTTCAAAGGGTTATATGCCTCATCTCATATCTTCAGTGAAATTTTATGTGTAATTGTGTGTATTTCTTCCACTATGGGAAGAGAGAACACCTCTTTAGTGTTGCACTTTAGACTGGTATCTGTTTTGTTAATGCAGCTGTACCACAAATTCTCCTTTATCTTTTAGAAATGTTATGACTTTAAAATGATTTTTTTTCTTAGACAGACTCTCTGTCCCTCAGGCTGGAATGCAATGGTGCGATCTCAGCTCACTGAAACCCCCGCTTCCCAGGTTCAAGCGATCCTCCTGCCTCAGCCTCCAGAGTAGCTGGGATTACAGGCACACCTGGCTAATTTTGTTAAATTATTTATTTTGATGGAGGAATAAATAAATGAATGAAAAAAAAAATTATGCTGGCCCTCAAACAAATTCCTTTTAGGTAGGAAAGATACTATATACTTTAGTAACAAAAATACAGGACTGAAATCTAATACAGCAACAAGTTACAAAGACTTCCAGGAGCACAAATGAGAAAGAGATCCCCCTCTCCCTAAGCAAAAATAAAGATTTTTTTTTTTTAATGCAGAAGACATTTGAAATGGAACTTAAAAAATGGGTAGAAATACTACAGGTAAAGATGGAAAGATGGGAACATAAGCAAAATATGGGATAGAAAAAAGAGGGGTGAGTGGTGCTTGGAGCAGAGAAAGTAATTCTCAATTGGCTGAAGATTCAAGTTGGTAAAGGAAACTAGTGAAAAGAAACAAAGGAACTTTGTGTCCAGACCACATAGGAGCTAGAGTAGCTTGCCATGCTAGAGTAGTTTAAAAACCTGTCCTCTTTCCATCACATTAAATAGTGGTGAAAAATCCAAAAGCCATATTAAAGAAGAGATGTCAGGGATATGACTATTTAAAATTCAGGAAATCACTTTTGTAAAATCAAGAGCGGCTAGGAAGAGTTATACCTGTGCCTTTATGGTGTGTGCCAAACTTGCTCCCTCGAGTCCCTACTTGACGCAGATACACAAAATTTTCAATGAAAACAACTGAAGATGTGGGCAAATACTGGCAAGGGAACAATATCAGTACAAAGTGAACCTATGTGTGCCTATGTGCTTCCAGTTTTTGTATCAACCTCAAGGCAGCAAGGTCTCCGTAGGTACCATTGATACTAACACTCAGCACACCTTCAAGTGCTTGTAGATGAAGAAGTTTTAAAAATACATTGAGGGGCCGGGCGCGTTGGCTCAGACCTGTAATCCCACCACTTTGGGAGGCTGAGGTGGTTGGATCACCTGAGATCAGGAGTTCGAGACCAGCCTGACCAACATGGTGAAACCCCATCTCTACTAACAATACAAAAATTAAAAATAGCCAGGCGTGGTGGCGCACGCCTGTAGTCCCAGCTACTTGGGAGGCTAAGGCAGGAGAATCGCTTGAACCCGAGAGGCGGAGGTTACAGTGAGCCGAGATCATGCCATTGCACTCCAGCCTGGGCAACAGAGCAAGACTCCTTCTCAAAAAATAAATAAACAAATAAATAAATATAAAGACATATTGAGGGTTTGGGTATTTTTTTTTTTTTTTAATATCGTGGAGGAGAAAGGTGCAATCCCCCCAGGCTATTTTATTCATCAACAAATCAAGGAGCGGGTGGAGGAAATACACACTCACCGATGGGGGAAGGGGAAGAGAGGATACTGTCTCTTTTCTATTGCTCTCCTGCGCTAGCTCCCTAGCGTCCTCGGAGCTTCCAGTTGCTCCTTCCGCTCTGATCTCTTCAGTCTCCCTCTTCCCCCGGAACACCCCTCCCCAACGTAACCCCACTCCCCAGTATCCCCCAGCCACCGCCTCTTCGTCCCCCACAGTCCCAGGCCTCCTCAGTCCCCAAGCCCTGTCTGGGCTCCCCTCCAAGCTCCCTCCTCAATCCACACTCTGGGCCCCTCCCACTCCTCATTCAGCCGCCACACCTAGATCTCCCCGACAGGCCCCACTCTGCTGGTCCCCATTCTGTTTGCCCTTAGCCCCCACTCCTCTCGCCAGTCCCTTCACACTTGGACCTGGCGTCCCCTTCCAGTCAGCTGACAGCTGCCCCGCTCTCACCTTGATCTCCTCCACCCGCCGCGTCAGGCGGCTGATCCGGGTCCCCAAATCCTCCTTTTCCAGCCTCCCAGAGTGTGCCAAAACTTCTGTCACAAACGAGGCCATGGCCAAGACGGGAACCAACGCTGACTGGGTCACTCTCGTAGCCAGCGCGGCAGCTCCCGTCCCGCCGGCGGTTTTGACGCGCGGCCTGCCGGGAAACGGAGTCTCGAAGGCGTCAGACCGTCTCCTGGAAAACGAGGGGCGCACTACAACTCCCAGCAGGCACCGCGCAAATCCTGGGATGGGCGTTCCACGGTGTCCCGTAGTTGGCAAACTGCAAGCAGACGCGTTTTCCTTCTTAGCTGTTTTCAAACAGTTTGTCGCTTCCCGCCCGTTTTTCACTGGAGGAAATTAAACTTTTTAAATAACCAGCACTAACTGAACCTTTCTCAACTTCAAAAGGCGTACCTGTAAAATTATCTAGCTGATAGAGCCAACGAGCCCATCTCGATCTTTTTTCCTTCACTTTTATAGGGCCGCTGTGGCAATAGAATCTATGAATGGCGCCCTCTGGAGTTGTGTAACGAAGTGGCGTCACCACCTTATAAATAAAAGATTGTCTGTAATTAACACTTATGTACATATATTACATCTACGTGATACATTGCACATTTACATTACCTACATTACATATTTATATTACTTAGATATACATAATATCAGTCCTGTGTGAACTAGAACAAGATACTTGGTACTTTCTATCAGATTATAAATATGTAAATGTTTCAAAAGCTTTTTAAAATGGTTTATTTTAATGCATTGCATACGGAAGGATGTTTACAGTATTCTATGTGTAGTATAATTCCTTTTTAAAAACGTAAGTCTAGCTGGGCGCGGTGGCTCACGCCTGTTTCTCGGTCCCCACCTTACAAGGAAATTAACTTTGAAACAACCGATCTGCTTTTTGTTCTTTTTTTCTCCTTTCTTCTGCCTTTTTCTTTCTATAAAACCAACCTGCTCTGTTCAGCTCATGGAGACACTGATTCTACTTTATGGAATGAAGTGTTCCCTAATTCTAGAAACACAAATAAAATGAATTAAGAACTTTAAACTAAATTTGTTGTAATTTTGTCTTTTGACAACAGCAATGAGAAATCTGAACTGAGAATCAAAGGAAGTGCTACTTTGAGGTTTAGGCTCTGGGATCTCCCTCCAGAAAACCTACCTATACATACCCACAAACACAACTGCCTAAGCTCTTGCTTCTTCCTGAGCAGAGAGACTACTGGGTAAGGTGAAGACTGCTCCTCAAGGTCCAAGGAAAAGTCAGGGAAGAGCCAGAGTTAGACTGAGAAAGCACAAGAAAGAGCGTGCAGCATGGACTGCGATGGCTACAGTCAGTGCATGTAGCAATGAATGAATACTTGAATTTAAAAAATGAAATTAGCTCTCTTCCTGCCGCCCAAGATGCAGAAAGGAAAGAAAGCCAAGGGGGAAGAAGGTGGCTCCGGCCCCTGCGGTCGTGAAGAAGCAGGAGGCCAAGAAAGTGGTGAATCCCCTGTTTGAGACAAGGCCTAAGAATTTTGGCATTGGACAGGATATCCAGCCCAAAGAGACCTCACCCGCTTTGTGAAATGGCCCCGCTATATCAGGTTGCAGCGGCAGATAGCTATCCTCTATAAACGGCTGAAAGTGCCTCCTGCAATTAACCAGTTCACCGAGGCCCTGGACCGCCAAACAGCTACTCAGCTGCTTAAGCTGGCCCACAAGTACAGACCAGAGACAAAGAAAGAGAAGAAGCAGAGGCTGTTGGCCCGGGCCGAGAAGAAAGCTGCTGGCAAAGGGGACGTCCCCCACTAAGAGACCACCTGTCCTTTGAGCAGGAGTTAACACCGTCACCACCTTGGTGGAGAACAAGAAAGCTCAGCTGGTGGTGATTGCACACGACGTGGATCCCATTGAGCTGGTTGTCTTCTTGCCCGCCCTGTGTCGTAAAATGGGAGTCCCTTACTGCGTTATCAAGGGGAAGGCAAGACTGGGACGTCTAGTCCACAGGAAGACCTGCACCACTGTCGCCTTCACACAGGTTAACTCGGAAGACAAAGGTGCTTTGGCTAAGCTGGTGGAAGCTATCAGGACCAATTATAATGACAGATATGATGAGATCCGCTATCACTGGGGAGGCAATGTCCTGGGTCGCAAGTCTGTGGCTCGCATCGCCAAGCTCAAAAAGGCAAAGGCTAAAGAACTTGCCACGAAACTGGGTTAAATGTACACTGTTGAGTTTTCTGTACATAAAACAATACAAATTTTCCTTCAAAAAAATGAGATTAATAAATGAATGTGTTCTGTATTCCCTCATTAACCTCACCTTCTTCATAGTTCAAATTTATCATGGCTTATATGTCTCCCAATTCAGAAATTTTCACAAATCATCAGGAAAAGGCAAGGATATCAGGAGCAAAGTCTGGAAAGATTCCTCCTGGCCTAACATGGCTCACATACACGCGACATACCTGTATTCAGGAAGCAAAGTAACAAACGCATAATTCTGGCAAAAGACAGTACAAGCAGACAGCGTTTCCAAGTTTGCACAGTATTTGCCACCACGTTGCTATAAAAGCAGCACAAGGCGCCTACAACTTGAAAAGCAACTCATTTGCTTCAAAATAGTACGCAAGGCAAGGGGTGGGTGGGGGTAGAAATGAAGCAAGATTGGAATAAGTGGATAATTTTTGAAGCGGAATGATGCAATATGGGATTTCTTTATACCATTCACTCTACTTTTGTATACGTTTGAAATTTTCTGTAATAAAACATAAAAGAAAAATGAGCACTTCAGATGATTCTTTGTGCCTCCCCCCCAAACCCTGGCAACACTGATAATCACTGGTATACCAGATGGCTTAAGGGTGTTGAGCCATCATTTAGACAAAGTCAAGAAGATCCTCCTTTCTCAGGAGATGTCTCTTCCTTTCAGGAACACCTTTGCTTTCACTTCATATCTACCCCACAGCGTGCAGTAGGTTAATATGTGAATAAGGAAACAGGGAAACACATGAGTCAGACATTCATGACTCCAACAGAATAAATCTGCTTTCTTCTCTGTCTTGCCATAAAGACTAGAGCCTCACCCACATGCTGTGTCACCAGTGTACGGGGGCAGCTGCTGCCACCTGGGGACAAGAACATGAAATGTCCGCCTCTGAGCTGCCTGGCTGACGTTGGATCTGCTGTTTACCAGCTGGGTGACCTTGGCAAGTAACCTAATGTGTAACACACAGTGGCAGTGTGAAAATTAAATAAGGGTAAAGTGTCTAGCCAAAAGTCTGGCATTTAGCCGTACTCAGTAAATGTAAGTTATTTCCTGTCCTGTCAGAACCTGCTACTTGGCAGCAGCAACAAACAGGAATGGAAGCTAGTATGATTATCATCTATTTTATAGCTGCTGTCTCAGCAGCAAGGGGAGTCTGGGGAGGTACCACCTCCCCTGGGAATGTTCTGGGTCTGGGTAGGTTCCTTGGATTGGGAAATTTTTAAAATTATTTTGTAAAATTAACATTTGTGGGCTTTTTGTAATAAAAATATTAAGTGAGGCCGGGCGAGGTGCTTCACGCCTGTAATCCTAGCACTTAGGGAGGCTGAGGCAGGTGGATCACGAGGTCAGGCGTTCGAGACCAGCCTGACCAACATGGTAAAACCCCGTCTCTACTAAAAATACAAAAGTTAGCCAGGCATGGTGGTGCGCACCTGTAGTCCCAGCTACTCAGGAGGCTGAGGCAGGAGAATCGCTTGAACCCGGGAGGTAGAGGTTGTAGTGAGCCTAGATTGCACCACTGCACTCCAGCCTGGGTGACAGAGACTCTGTCTCAAAAATAAAAATAAATAATAAAATAAAAATATTAAGTGATAAATTTATAAAATGTGTAAAATGAATGGGTAAGCACAAATAAGGAAATAACTACGCATAATCCTATCACCAAACACACACACAGTTCTATATTTTTATTTATTTATGTATTGTTTTTTTGAGATGGGGATCTCACTCTGACACCCAGGACGGAGTGTAGTGGTGCGATCTTGGCTCACTGCAACCTCCACCTCCCAGGTTCAAGAGATTCTCCTACCTCAGCCTCCTAAGCAGCTTGTACTACAGGCATGTGTCACCATGCCTGGCTAATTTTTTTTATTTTGTTTTTAGTAGAGATGAGGTTTCGCCATGTTTCCCAAGTTGATCTTGAGCTCCTGGCTTCAAGTGATCCACCCTCCTCAGCCTCCCAAAGTGCTGGGATTACAGGCATAAGTTACTGTGCCCAGCCGTATTCTGTATATTCTATGTACTGTTTGGTTACTTGCTTTTCTTTCTAACACTATATCAAAAATATTTTTCATATCATTAAAATTCTTTCTATAAAATCACTTTAAAATGGCTGCCTCCTATTAACAAAACCTGACAATGCTTAACAATATTTCAATGGACATTTTCATAAATCTTTGTATATATTCATGATACATTAGATAGATTCCTGGAGCTAAGGTGCTGAGTCAAAGTATGCATATGTTTAAAAGTATGAAACATAACGTCATGTTGCCCTTCAAAAAGATCATATCAACGTATATTCCAAGAACATCAATCATTCCTGTGATCTCAGAGCTAAGGAGTGATTTTAGTTTATGAATTTATTCATCAAATCTGTATTGATGCCTCCCTGTATGGCTTTTTTGCCTGTCATGAGACCCTCCCCCAGACTCCACACCCAATCTGATATTGGACACACCCCCTAAACCCAAACATTGCCAATTCCTGGCACCTGCCTCAGCTGCTACTCAGAAAACTGAAACAAGAACCCTCTCCCAATGTGAAAGATCTTCCACTTAAGCCTCCCGAAAAGTAGTCTCTGCTAACCTGTCACTGACTCACTTGTGCTCCTTTTCTTTCTGCATCTGTGGTGGGAGTGACTATAGCCTGGAGTTTTTGTGGAAAAGCCCAGCTCGGGGGCTACTTCTCTCCCTTCTTGGCTGGGTCTGCTCCTGTGTTACCACCGTCCTGCCCCAGTGGAAGACTCTTAATCTGGAACTGAACGAGATGGAGACCTGGATCACGGGGATTTGGGAGGTCTGCGTGGACCGAGAGGAAGTTGCCACTGTGTGCAAGCCCTTTGAATCCTTCTTGTCTCTGCCCCAGGAGCTCCAGGTAGCGCGCATCCTCATGGTAGCCTCCCATGGGCTGAGCCTACTGGGGCTTTTGCTCTCCGGCTTTGGGTCTGAATGCTTCCAGTTTCACAGGATCAGATGGGTATTCAAGAGGCAGGTTGGCCTCCTAGGAGGGACTTTGGAGCTATCAGCTTCAGCCACTACCCTGCTTCCAGTCTCCTGGGTGGCCCATGCCACAATCCAAGACTTCTGGGATGACAGTATCCCTGACATCACACCTCGGTGGGAGCTTGGAGGTGCCCTCTACTTGGGCTGGGCTCCTGGTATTTTCCTGGCTCTTGGCGGGCTACTCCTCATCTTCTTGGCCTGTCTGGGAAAAGAAGATGTCCCTTCTCCCTTGGTGGCTGACCCCACAGTTCCCCCATCCTGGGCTCCAGTGGAGGAGTCAGATGGCTCCTTCCACCTCATGCCAAGTCCTAGGAACCTGGTCATCTAGGATTGGCTTCCGCCAAGGATCTCTGGAATAAAAGAATGTCAGTAGAATCCTTTCTCACTCTAGATTTGTTTGCTTCATTTTGGGGGTAGTGGTCACCATCCCACTTATCAAGGATGTGATTGTCTTGATGATATGGTGATCCTCATTTCAGAATGAAAAATCAGGGCACAGTGTCTAACAAACATATGTTTCTGATTTGAGATTTATATAAAAAATGCTTTACAATTCATAACCTGAATTACATATTTGATTCTTTTATGACTAAGGAAAAAATGTATTATAAAATTGCAACCATCAGAGAAAATCTAGTGTGAAGAGGCACTTACTGTTCTGTAAAGGTTTAAAAAAAAATTGAAGAAGGTGCCTTGGCAAAGGAAAACGAATTATTGGCCCAGAACAGCACCTTAGGATAGAAATCCTCTTTGTGTCCATTTTCAGCCTCAGGTGTGCAATTTGACAGACAGCTTCACAGTACACCTTTGCTGTGTTACAGATTCTTAATATCCCAAAGGAGAGACGTAGTCTTGTTTCTGCTACAATGTGAGGCTGTGAACGGCCTACTCTGTCTTCCCCACCTGAAGGCTAACCGTCAGTCTGAGTGAGTGGTAGGGTGACCGACCCTCCTGGTTTGCCCAGGACAAGATACTTTCATGCTAAAACTAGGAAAGTCCCAAGCAAACTGGGACACAGTGATTACCTTAGAATGACTGTGTCTAAACACTGCCCAGTGTGGGCATGTATGTGAAAGAAGTAGCTTCTCAGAAATGTCTTTAGCCACGTGCAAAATCACAGTATAAACCCCTTGAATTTTTGTTTCGTTGTGCTGTTTTTGTTTTTGTTTTTGAGACAGGGTCTCACTCTGTTGCCCAGGCTGGAATGTAGTGGCATGATCATAGCTCACTGCAGCCTCAAACTCTTAGGTTCAAGGGATCCTCCTGCCTCAGCCTCCCAAGTAGTTGGGACTAGAGGCATAGCCACCAAGCTCAGCTAATTTTTAAAATTCTTTGTAGAAGTGGGGTCTCACTGTATTGCCCAGGCTGGTATCAAACTTGTGGTCTCCCCTTAAATTTTAACCCAAGTGTCAGCAGACCTACCCAGGTTGTGGCTGCAAATCAAGTCCCTTCCATATCAACAACCTAAGTTCCTTTGCTTGCTCTGCCTGCAATGGCAGGCTCTCTCCTGACTACCCCACCTCAGGTCTTCCTCTGGCATTTCTGCAGGTCCTCAAGGAGGAGCCTCCTGTTGCTCATAAACCTGTTTGTCAGCTGCAATCATCCTGCAGCATCCACCTTGTTCCTCTCCCTGCCACCTCTCCTCCACTGCTGTAATCAGTTCAAGTGTCACCATTGGCCCTGCCAACAAAACAATTCCCTCAGGAGAGCAGCTAACGGGGATGGTTCCTAATGCCCCAGGTAGGTCACTTCTCCAGGTTCAGAGGCATGCTGGATTCCTTGCAGTACCAGGGACAGTCCTCCCTCCCCAAGCTGGTACTGTGCTTTGTCAGCTCAGCTCTCACGCCTCCTCTCACCTCCTGATAAAATAGCCCCAATATCACAACATAGCCATTGCTCAAGCAAGAATACACGCACTCTGACACAAGAGTAAACAAATTTGCCACAGTAGCCCAGGACAGTTCCCTCCTTAGAAAACGACCATTTTATTTTTTTCTGAGTAAATGGAGTCTGCACAGGTACAACTGATCTTCTGCAACTCTTCTTACCCAGAGCAGATTTCTCTGGGAGTCAATTTCTTCAGAAAGCTCTTTTTCCTTTTATGCCTGTCCTTTTGTGTATGTCTTCTTGGCATGCACAAATCAAAATGATCCCTAGGCAAATACAGCTTCGAGTACAAAGTGCCAATTTGCATCAGAGGTGTATTCTGGCTTTCTGTGTCTGGTAAGTCAGAAAACGGTTTCCAATGCCTGTTACATTAGCTACTCCTTCTCTGTAAAGTTTCAAAGCTCTTTGGATCAAGTTTCAATCAGGGTGAGGCTCAATTATCTAAGTTTCTTAAACTTCCAGTGTCTACATGAAAGAATCATTTCATTATTCATCCATCTGATCATTTATTCACACCCTTTTTTTTTTCTAATGAGCCCTGCCTAAGCAGGACATCAAAAAATTCCGTTATAAACTCATACTTGTTCCTCTCCACGGAAATCTTTAGTAAAAGGCGAAAGATTTATTCGTTATGAAGAGAAACCAGAGCATTATTATTCACACCCTTAACAAATATTTATGGAGCACTGACCATGTGCTAGGGACCAGGATAAAATGATAAGACAAAATATAGCCCTGTCTCTCATTCAGGCAAATAAGGGAAGTGCTGGGATTACAGGTGTGAGCCACCGCGCCCGGCCAGGAGACAAATATTAATGTAAAATCACTCAAATAAATGTAAATAGTAACTTTGATAGCCTTTAAAAATTTGGAAAGGTGCATGGTTCTATAAGATCACGTAATAGTTTAATCAACCTTTATGAATGTAAAAAGAGAAAAAAAATATATATACGTAAAAAAGATCATGCAATAGGAGGGATTTCACCTAGTCAGTGATTCATGGATCAGTACTCAAAAGGAAGAGATAACTGGCTAATGGTAAAGGGTGGGTAGCAGTTCCAGGTGAAGGGGGAGAGGAAGATGCATAAGGTGAAGCTGGCAAAGTAGGAAGAAGCCAGACCTTGTAGGGCCTTGTAGGCGTCAGTAAGAAACATAGCCTCTATTCTCAGGACCATGGGAAGCCAAGCACGTGGTCCGGGAACAGGAGCTTGGTTTCCAGTTGACTGCAGCAGTAACCTGCTCTCCCTTTTCTAATGACTTGTCTCTGTGAAATTTCCCTGTCACATGGTTGTTGTATTGGGCTTAAGCGTTTACAAAGCACTCCTACATTTTTGGTAGTTTCATTGAACATATCTTGAAAATTAGTTTGGAAGAACAGATATTATTTGTTTTGCTACTGAGGAAAATGAGATTCTGAGAATTTAGGTGACATCCCCCATGGTGAGTAATTAACTGAGTCAAGACTTGAAGCCAGGGTATGGCACCATGGCAGTCTTTCTCCACCTCATCCCATGGCCTCATGGGATGGGTTGCCTAGACAATCAACCAGACCAAAGGAAAAACTCTCACTGAAGGCCAGGTGTGGCAGCTCATGCCTGTAATCCCAGCACTTTGGGAGGCCAAGGCAGGCAGATCATGTGAGGTCAGGAGTTCAAGACCAGCCTGGCCAACATGGTGAAAGCCCATCTCTACAAAACCACAAAAATTAGCTGGCCCTGATGGTGGGTACCTGTAATCCCAGCTACTCGGGCAGCTGAGGCAGGAGAATTGCTTGAACCCAGGAGGCAGATGTTGCAGTGAACCGAGATCATGCCATTGCACTCAAGCCTGGGCAACAAGAGCAAAACTTTGTCTCAAAAAAAAAAAAAAACCTCTCACTGAAGTCAATGTGAAAACCAAAGACCTTCAAAGAAAACTCTCCTTTGTGCTTATGTTGAAGTTTAAACAGGGTCTTTGTTGCCATGTGGCTTACCTGCTCTTGCTGGTGGCTTGCAGCCCTCACCTGAATCCCACATTTGCAGGTGCTGATGATATTTTTTCATCAGCAAGTGATTATGGTTTCCTCTGCAGAGAAATAGACACTAAAGATTTGTTAAGAAAATATTCTGTCTTCCCAACTTTCTTTATAAAGGACACAAAGGCATTTTTTTAAGTGGGTGCGGGCAGAAACTCTTGATGACATACTGGCCATATGGCCAACAGCATGTCCTTCCCTGAAAGGGAATGTGATCTGCATTCTGGTGGGAATCCACATTTAGAGAAAGAGTCTGAGGAAGGAGATGCTGCTCACCTAAACTGCCACTGTTTTTAGTCACTTGCTTTGAAGGGGGGAAATAATGAGAAATAAAAATAGAACTAATTAAATCATAGCTTCAACACAGCTTTTTCTCATATGGATCTGTGGCAGATTAGTCTCACATCAAAAACATCTCTTTATGGTGGTTACACATGGAGAGGTGTGTAGTCATATGTATCAGAAACACTAATCAATCAATATTTCAAGTCAGAAGTGTTTATTCTGTGCAAAGTAGTAGAGGAAAATAACTCAGGAACTCACCAAATTTGATACAGGTAGAGTTTTGGAATTGGTGCCCTCTTCTCCATCAAACTCTTTGGGTTTGAAAACTTCACTATTGTCAGTGAAGGCATTCTGGGAGGTCTCTATTAAAATACACGTGGGTAACTTTTCTGAGCTTCTGAATTAGCTCTAGGGAAAAGTCCTAAGGGCACCTGATTTGGGGATGGGAAAGAAGTCGGAGTGGTTTCATGGGCTTCTGGCCAGGAGATGCGTCCTTGCAGCCAGGATTAGGACAATAAGAAACTCAGTTAGGAAAATGTTTGTTTGTAGTCACTGGTCTCACAGGGAACTAAAAGAAGCTGTAGTTCCCTTTCTATTTCATCAATCGATTGATTTATTTTCTTTAATCCAGTTGCTTTCCTCATGACCCCATCTACATTTATAAGACGTGGAATGAACTTTTCTGTTGCTCAGAATTTTGAATAAAGCCTCAAAACCCTATCCCATAGGTGATAGTGCTTTATATTCTCAAGAGAGGGGCTGCTAAGAAGTGTCCAAACTGGTTCACCTTCACTCTCCACAACCTACAGGAGAGAAGCATCCAGACTCGTTAGGGGAGGATTCCTGGAAGGGAATTCATAACAGACTAGAGTATTACTATGTTCTCTATCCTTCCTAGTGAGGAATGGGATGGAGGTGGACTGCAAGAGAACCACTTGCAGATCCAAGTTGTTCCCAGGAGGGAAGACTGGCATCTGAGGCACCCCCCATCCCAATCCTGCTAAGCCACAGAAACTCTGTGGGCCCGCTCCTGCTGCAACCAGAATGGAGCCCAAGCAAGCTCTTGGGAAAATCTAGGCAGAGGCCTAGAGGTGGGTGTGTGACCTCTACTGAAGCAGCCTGAAGGCAAGAGCCTTGTTGGATGGGGACAGCGGCAGCACCTGCACTTCTGCCTTTTACTAGGACAAGGTGGTAAACATCCTATACCCAAATGGGTGCTGGAGAAGGCAATCGTGCTGATGTTCCAAAGCGCCACTGGAAAGTATGAATGACTAGAGCAGAACCCAAGAGGAACAGTAAGATGTCAGAAAGAAAACCCAAAGCCATCAGGGAAGGAATGGAGTATGAAGGTTTTCTACAGGGCTCTCTCAAGAGCCCATTAAATTGCCCCATACAAGGCTAGTAATTGGGTTGCAGTCATAATAAAGGACATTGAATCAAGAGAATATCGTAAATGCCAGTATTTTTTAAATTTAAATTTTATTTTTTAATAAATAGAGGCAGGGTCTCACTATGTTGCCCAGGTTGGTCCTGAACTCCTGGGCTCAAGTGCTCTCCCACCTCAGCCTCCCAAAGCGCTGGGATTTGGGGATGAGCCACTGCACCTAGACAATGACAGCTTTTTTAAGAAGTAAAAAATGCCCTTTGCTTTTTTCTCCTATAAACTCTCCTCCTCCAGGCTCTGGGGGGGACCAGATTGGGGGTGAGCTGAAGGAATGGGGGAGGGAGAGTGAAAGAAATCCTACGTCTCCTTCCTTACGGCTGGCCTTGGAACCTCAGGTTGAGGCCTGAACTAGGACAGGGGAGAAGCATGGAAACCAATGAATGAGAGTGAGTTTGGATTGAGACTAGTCTGGGCTCTTTCATACATGAAAATAATTCTGTTTTCCTACTCATATATGACAATAAAGCTTTGAGATCTTTTTTAGATGCTGTCAAGGGCCAAGAAGGGAAAGATCATTTTGAAAGTAATAGTGCAAACTAAAATAAAACTGTTGATTCATCAAGCCCTATCAAGTTCAGGCCATTCAATAAGAAAATATACCAAGAAAAATATACCTAAAACAGGGTAAGAGTTAGATCTGGAATTTTTTTTTTTTTTAAGAGACAGGGTCTTGCTCTGTAGTCTAGGCTGGAATGCAGTTGTGTGATCATAGCTCACTGCAACCTTGAACCCCTGGGCTCAAGCGATCCTCCTGCCTCAGCCTCTGGAGTAGCTCAAGCTACAAGCATGCACCATCACGCTCAGCTGAATCAAATCTCAACTACTGCAATTTTTACATCAAGCATAAGCCCCAATCCCTTCAATAACACTGTCTTCCAGTCACACTCGCTAATATGAACACATCCACTTGCCAGAGGCCCATAGCTCTCTGGATACCTCGATAATATACCCCAATTATTTAAAACCTACCCTGTGGGCCCTATGCAGGTCAGGATAACCCTTAAAATTCTTACCCGGATGACTAATTTCTGTGTGAGAACTGCATCTGCATCTTTACACTGAGTCATTGCTACTGTCTAGTCTCTCCTTTAACCCTTAAAACACAGTCCCCCAAGTAAATATTTTCGTTTTATAGACCGGAAAAAAAGGTTCAGCCAGTATTTGAACTCAGATCTGTCAGATTCCAATGTCAATATTCTTCCCATGGAACTACATCTTATAATACATACAGATTCAGTAATAACTTCTAAATCAGGAAATCTTTAGAACTGCTTAAGCTGTGAATGAGCTCTGGCTATTCCATAAGTAGAGACAGTCAAGATCACTTTGTGGGGATTCTGCCCTGGCTGTTAAAATCTAAGTGCTAACTTGGGAAGATCATTTTCAGCATGCAGTGAAACATCTAGCCCATCACCAGGACTCTAGATAGAAAACCAACCATCCCTCCATGAATACTACTCATACCAGGATCAGCAAATATTTAATTTTGAGAGCTCACCATTGGCATTCCTGGGTACAACTTCTGTGCCAGCTTATCAATTCCAAGTCATCTAAATGCTTCAGATGGTTTCTACCCTCTACTTGTACTCAAAGTTAATATTCCTGCTTATTAATTATCACAGTTTCTTGTCCTGCTGGTATAGCAGGGACAACCCAGGTTTATCTCCTTTTGAAAAGGAAAGAGACCAGGTTTGTGCCTTGTTGAACCCATTCCTTGAACAGATTCTATTCTCCTGCCTATAAATGGTCAATCAGATAAGACAACAAGGAGACTGAGGGTCATCGTAACTCGCCAACAACTTAATGGGCAATGCAGCAATCAAGGGTGGTGTTGTTTTAGACAGAGTCTCACTCTGTCTTGGCTGGATTGCAGTGGTACAATCTCAGCTCACTGCAACCTCCGCCTCCTGGATTCAAGCGATTCTCCTGCCTTAGACTCCCAAGTACTGGGATTACAGGTGCCCACCACCACACCTGGCTAATTTTTGTATTTTTAGTGGAGACGGGGTTTCATTGTGATGGCCAGGCTGGTCTTGAAATCCTGACCTCAAGTGATCTACCCACCTCAGCCTCCCAGAGTGATGGGATTACAGGCCTGAGCCACCACACCCAGCCAAGGGTGCTAAAAGGAAGACACGGTAACATCCTTAAAATCTCTTCTCACCTATGCTTGTGTCCCTTTACTAGATATATATATATATATATATATATATATATATATACACATATGCGCATGCACGCACATACACACACACCCCCTCTCTTAAGCCAGTTCTACTCAGATTTATAAATTAATGTCAGTTACTTGTTCAACAACTTAAAAAGAAGGTAGAGAATTTTTTTTTAAGGCTCAGGAAAAAGTAATGTAATGATTAACTCAGAAGTTCAACTTATGAGAAAACCTTAAGGAACTGGTGGGTTTACGACAATTAAAAGAAAGGCCAATTATGCAGAAAACGATATATATATATATATATTCGATATCTCCACCAAATTTAACATGAAGAACGTGCAGAAGATAAAAAATATTAATTTAAAAGGTATGTAACCTTTAAACTATCATTGAAGGAGGTTCTACAGACTTTTTATAAAACCATAGAATTTAAAGTGTTGATGATAATGTAAAAGCCATGTTTTTAAAGTAGGTATAAAAGTTCTATAGGCCAGGCATGGTGGTTCATGCCTGTAGTCCCAGCTATTCAGGAGGTAAAGTGGGAAAATCACTTGAGCCCAGGAGGTTGAGGCTATGATCATGTCACTGCATTCCAGCCTGGGTGACAGAGTGAGATGGTTACAGAAAGGAAAAAAAAAATTATATGAGTAAGTAGGTCTCAATTGTGACTGTATATCAGAATTGCCTGTGATGCTTTTTAAACCATGAAAGCATTAATGGTCCAGTCCAAATCTAACAACTCACTATCTGTAGGGTGGAGGCCTTGGCAGCTGTATTTTTTAAAGTGACACAGCTGATTCTGAATTGGAAGCAAGGTTAACAACCACTACTGAAGAGTTTACTAAAAATGTAGGGAAAAAAAAACCTATAAAAGAGAAAAATAAACAAAGCAAATAATTATTTGAAAAGACTAATAAACCCCTGAAAAGACTTACTGCAAAACTCTGAAATATCTAAAAAAAAGATACAAGTCACCCAGTATCAGTAACGAAGACGGATATCACTACACAGACCCTAACTAGAAATAAAAAGTCACAAAATTATGAACTTCCTGTAAATAAAATTTTAATTTTAGATAAAATGGACACACTTCTAATAATTTTCCAAAACTGATACAAAGAGGAAGCAACCAGAAAGATGTGAAAACTCCACATATCTGAAAGAAATATCTATAATTAAAAGCATTCCCACAAACACCAATGACAATTCCAGGCTAAGATGGCTTCAATGATTAATTCTTCCAAACATTAAGGAAGAAATAACCCTATTTTACCCACACTCTTCCAGAGCACAGAAAACAAGAGACCACTTGCCAATGCATTCAATAAAGCCAGAATCATCTTGACACCAACACCTTCACAAGCACATCATGAGAAATGAAAATACAAGGCCAATCTGTCTTATGAATATTCATGCAAAAATCCACCTACATATAAAAAATATCATGGTCAAATTTACTTTATTCTGACAATGCATGGCTGGTTTAACATTGGAAATCAAGAAATGTAATTCACACATTAACAGAATAAAGAAAGAGACCTATGTAATCATTTTGATATACATAAAAGCGTTTGATAAAATTCAAGCTTAGGCCGGGTGCAGTGACTCATGCCTGTAATCCCAGCACTTCAGGAGGCCAAGGCGGGCAGATCACCTGAGGTCAGGAGTTCAAGATCAGCCTGGCCAACATGGTGAAACCCTGTCTCTACTAAAAATATAAAAAATTAGCCGGGCATGGTGGCAGACACCTGTAATCCTAGCTACTTGGTAAACTGAGGCAGGAGAATCGCTTGAACCCAGGAGGTGAAGGTTGTAATGAGCTGAGATCGCACCACTGCACTCCAACCTGGGCAACAAGAGCCAAACTCCATCTCGAAAAAAAAAAAAAAATTCAAGCTTAAAAAAAACTCAGCAAACTAGTAACAGAAGGAATCTTTTTTTACCTAATAAGTAGAGTTTACGGCAAACCTACAGCATACTTAATGGTGAAATATTGACCCCCCCACCAGATATTAGGGGACAAAGATGTCCACTTTTCATCATCTATATATTCAGCATTGTACCAAAGGTTCCAGTAAGTATAATCAGGCAAGAAAAATAAATAAAAATTGTAAGGGCTGGGCATGGTGGCTCATGCCTGTAATCTTAGCACTTTGGGAGGCTGAGGTGGGCAGATCACCAGAGGTCAGGAATTCGGGACCAGCCTGACCAACATGAAGAATCCCTGTCTCTACTAAAAAATACAAAAGTAGCTGGGCGTGGTGGCACATGCCGTAATCCCAGCTACTAGGGAGGCTGAGGTAGGAGAATTGCTTCAACCTGGGAGGCAGAGGTTGCGATGGGCCAATAGCGCCATTGCACTCCAGCCTGGGCAACAAGAGCGAGACTCCATCTCAGAAAAAAGAGTAAGAATTTGAAATAAAAATCAGCATTTCATGGATTACATAATTATGTATATAAAAATCTTCTGAAGTCTATAAACTTAGAATTAAACATCAGTTCACTTCTAGATATGAGAAGAAACAAAAATGCAATCTGAAAAATGAGATTTACCAGGAACGTCAAAACTTCAAAAACCCAGGAATAAATCTTTTGGAAGATGTGGAAGACCTTTACATAAAAATTAAGAAAAACCTTTAAAAAGTAAGATATACCATGCAGATGTCAGTTTTTACCAAATTATTTCTAGTCATTGTAAACCTAATCAAAAATCCCTGGAGATTTGCATCTTCATGTGTGAAACTAACACTGATCCTAAAATTTACACCAAAATGCAAAGGATCAACAATAGCAAAGAGGCCAGGCTCAGTGGCTCATGCCTGTAATCCTAGCACTTTGGGAGGCCTAGCTGGGAGGATCACTTGAGCCCAGGAGTTCAAGACTAGCCTGGGCAACATAGTGAAAACCCCATCTCTACAAAAATTACAAAAATTAGCCAGGTGTTGTGGCAAGCTACTGTAGTTCCAGCTACTCAAGAGGCTGAGGTGGGATCACTTGAATCTGGGAGGTTGGGGCTGCAGTGAGCCATGATCACACCAGTGCACTCCAGCCTGGGTGACAGCGAGACCCTGTTCAAACAAACAAACAAACAAAAAATGAATAGCCAAGACCATCTGGAAGTACAAAACTGGAGGGAAGTTGTTTCACCAGAAATCAAGAAATAAAGACTTGCTACAAAGCTACACTAATTAAGAAAGTGTGATATTGGTACAAGCAGACAAATAGGATAATGGGACAGGCAAAAGAGCCCAGAAACAGACCCCCATGAACACACCTGATTTATGACAAAAGTAGCCGTGCAAGGCACTGGAAAATGGATGATGTCTTCAATAAACAGGGCTTGGTCAATCAACTATCAAAGGTGAAACTTCTGGAAGGTAACAGAATATCTTTATGACCTGGGGTAATAACTTCCTCAAGAGGACATGATAAGCACTAACCATGAAAGAAAGGATGAATAAATTTGACTATATTAATATCAAAAACTTATTTTCTTCAAGACACCAAGAGTGAAAAGCCATGGAGTAAAAGAAGATACATGCAATGCATACAACCAATAGGGCTCCATAACTAGAAGATATAAAGAACTACCAATCAAAAGGTTACAGACAATAAATCCAACAACAAAAATAAAGACTGAAAGAGGTATTTTACAAAAAACAATGACCAAAGGCCAGTAAGCATATAGAGATGCTCGGTGTTGTCAGTACGTAGAGAAGTGCAAATTGAAATCACAAGATTATCACTGCACACGTTCCTGAATAGATACAATTAAAACTACCAACAAAACTAAATGTTGACAAGCATATGGAGCAACTGGAACTCCTAAACTGATGGTGGGATCAAACTGGTATAACCACTTTAGCTATATGACCCGGTAGTTTTACTTCTAGTTATACACCAACAGAAATGCATTCATGTGTGCATCAAAAGACATGTTCAATGAATATTCTTAGTAGCATTGTGTGTAACAGCCAAAAATGGGAAACTCAAAGGACAATAAATGGTGAATATGGTCATACAATGAAATCCAATAAAAAGAGCAAGGACATGACTTCTGGCACAATTAATTCCCCCCTTCTGTCCTAACAGTGCTACATCCCCAGCACTCCACTTGATCCTTGTCTCTCATTCATTGAATTGTTTTGCCGTATGTTATCTACCTCGTATGTTGTTGAAGCAGATGGAGTAAAAATGAGTTAATATGCCTGCTAGTTCTTAAAGGAGCTAACAAATCCAAACAAAAGATGATTGCAATTCCAGTTACATTAATCTAAATCCAGTCTCAAGAGACTTTATGCTGAGGTGAAGTATCCTGCTCAAACTCTTAAATCATTTTGGGCAAAGGTCACATAGGCTTCTTACTCATATCCTTGTTCTTCTTAACACTTTAAAAAGGTAAAAAGCAGGCCAGGCACAGTGGCTCATGCCTAGAATCCCAGCACTTTGGGAGCCCAAGACAGGGGGGATCACTTCAGCCCAGGAGTTTGAGACCAGCCTGGGCAACACAGCAAAACCCCATCTCTAGTAAAAATACAAAAATTAGCAGGCCCTGATGGCACACACCTGTGGTCTTAGTTATTCTGGAGGTGAGGTGGAAGGATCCTTTAGCCCAAGAAACAGAGGTTGCAGTGAGCTGAAATTGTGTCGCTGCACTACAGCCTGGGGGACAGAGTGAGACCCTGTCTCAAAAGAAAAGAAAAGAAAAAAAATTCTTAGCCTGACAGCTGTAAAAAAAAAAAACAAACAAACAGTCTGAGACCTTAGTTTGTGGAGCCCTATGGTTGTACCTAAAGGCAGCCAGCTACTGTGAGGAATAAGAAACTATTAATAGTTCTCAGCACTCCCCCCTCGTGGACTCAAATGATACAGATTACTCAGCACCACACACTCCAAATGTCTATCAGTTCCTTTCTTGGCCAACTGTGGATTCCCAATAGCTGACCAGGAAATAACTACTGTGAAGGAGGCACAAAACAAAATATTTTACACGACTACCAAGGGCAGTTGAGCAGCTGTTAAAAGCACAGGCTATGAAGTCAGACACAACAAGGATGACCCTGGATAAACCATGCCCCTTATCATCATCCCAGGGTTAAGTAAAATAATATAATTGGAGCACTGCACACAGGACTCAATATTGACAGGGGATTAAAAAGTGAAAGGCAAATGGTGATACATAGAATGCTAAACAGTAAAAGGTAATCAGTGCGTAAGAAAATGGATCAACTTCCCATGAAACAAATCTTTGCAATGAGCTTTAAAACACTAAGGCACCTCCGAGCCTCTGTAAAACATGACCCACCATTAATCAAAATACAGTCTGACCTTTGAAAAACACAGGTTTGAACTGCATGAGTCCACTTACATGACAATTTTTTTCAACCAAATGCAGATTGAAAATACAGTATTCATAGGATGTGAAAACCCAAGCGTATGGAGGGTCAACTTTTCCTACACGTAGGTTCTGCAAAGCCAACTGCAGAATTTGAGTATGCAAGGGTTTTGGTATGCGCAATCCTGGAAGCAACCGCCAATGTCTGCTCAGGGATGACTTTATAAGAAACTCCATTTTAAGAAAATTGCTGTTTTTGCATTCTAAAATTTGACAAATTGCAAAATAGATAAGCTTACATGCAATGCAAATAGCCAATGAGATGAAAAGGTATTAGGTGCTGCTCAAGAATTGACTGTTGCCTTTTATTTCAAATACTGGTGCTCCAGTCCCCACCAAGTTTATCAACGCTTTAATCTGCTTTTTTGGTTTTAAAGAAGAAAAATTGGAACAAGACAAATAGCAAGTCCATTTCCCAAATGGAAAATATATATTTAAATAAAGACCATACTGCACATCAAATGTAAAACAAATACTTTTATTGCACATTTATAAAATCTGCATAGTTGTATCAAGTGTTCTTCCCTTTCATGATTCCTCCATTACTCTTTAAAATTTGGTTAAAACACACTATCCAATCAGAAGCCTTTTAAAAATGATCAACGGGAAATATTTTTCTCTACATATACATATATATAGTTTTGCATATGTATGGTGATTTTTTTCTTTCTTTTGTGTTTTTTTTTTTTTTTTTTTTTTTTTTTTTACAAATTACTTTCAAGGGCAAAAAAGAAGGCTGGGTGTGGTGGCTTGCCTGTAATCCCACCACTTTGGGAGGCTGAGGCAGGCAGATCACTTGAGGCCAGGAGTCGAGATCAACCTAGCCAACATGATGAAACCCCGTCTCTACTAAAAATACAAAAATTAGCTAGTTGTGGCGCATGCCTGTAATCCCAGCTACTTGGGAGGCTGTGTCACCAGAATCACTTGAGCCCAGGAGGCAGAGTTTGCAGTGAGCTGAGATCGTGCCACTGCACCCCAGCCTGGGCAACACAGTGAGACTATCTCAGGGAGGTAAAAAAAAAAGAACAAAAAAGAGGAGGCAGACCAAAACGGTCTTTGGAGCCAGTAGTAGCCTTAGACTGTTTCTGACAATTTTCAGATATTAGAAAATTTTACCTAAATGCCTAACAACTATTGACGCATGATCTTTAGTCAAGTTACACAATGCTGTTCTGTCTGAAGTCCTTAATAGTTTCCTTTCTTTCATTGAGGACTGGGTATGAGGTTTTCTGGTTTATTTAAAGATAGAAAAGAAAGGAGAAAGACAGGTCTCTTTTGACTTTTCAACATCTTACTGCCATGTGACCTTACATTCCACCCACATGTAAAAGGGCGTGGTTCATCAGCAACCCATCTGTCATCTCCTGTCAAGAGCCAGGCAAGGTTTATATTTCTAATCTCTTGTAGTGAAGAATTTTTAAATGTCATCTGTATTTGATAAAATAACTAGTAGCTGTTCATCTAGTTCAGGTTCTCATGAATCATTCTTCTATTCTGCTGTCAAAAATATTTATGGCTGAAGGATAATTTTAAAAGTGGCAAGGCTAAGCATTGTTGTAGGTACAAGGCATTTCAGGTCTTCTGGGATAATTCAACACCTTAATACACTGGTTTCCACCTTTTCTAGTGAAATAGCTTTTATGATTTTGTACCTAAAAAGTGCAATTTTATTTTCAATCCTTCTTTACACACCCAGCATGGTTGGGGTCTGAATTGGAATCTCATGTGCCCACCTAATCCTTTTCCCAAGGTGAGCACTTTGACAACGGACTTCTGTGCAAGGGGCAGGCAGCCAGAAACCAGAATGGGCCTTGAACACATGGGAGCTTATTTCACTGTCACAGTTGAAACTCCTTGAATTGACTCCATGACAGCTGCAAATCGGCTACATAGGTCATAGGGAGAATTGGGTCGAATAGTTGGAGGCTCCTTCAAGACGATGATTTCTGCAGAAGGATCTAGAAGTCTGGGTAGAAACTCCCCTAGGCACAGCTGCAGATTTTCTGTGGAGGGAAAGCAGATGGTTACATATACAGCCCAACAGATCTCCGAGTAAAAGTGAACTAGCCTGGAAGGCCTTCTATTATCCCCTTACCTAACTTCAAAGGTCAAAGCATTATGCTGGCCAGCTAATAATAAATGATGATTCCTTCAGGAGCAAATGCAAATAAATCAAAGTTTTAGGTCACTGCTTTGGGCCACCTGATGTTGGCAAAATAACACTATATATTTACTTCATTATGAAAGGGTCTTCTAATCAATTGTCTTTTTTAAATATGAGGAAGTTGATATGATACTCTGACATAGATATAATGGTAATGTTTTCTTTCAAATGTTTACAACATGTCAATGTATACACATGGATTTAAGTAAAGCTACATATCATACATGGTCTAAATCAGGGATGTACAATCTTTTGGTTTCCCTGGGCCACACTGGAAGAATTGTCTTGGGACACACATAAACCTCACTAACATTAACAATAGCTGATGAGTTTTAAAAAAAAATTGGCTGGGCATGGTAGCTCATGCCTGTAATAGTAGCACTTTGGGAGGCCACAGCGGGTGGCTCATGAGGTCAGGAGTTCAAAACCAGCCTGGCCAACATAGTGAAACCTCTAATAAAAAATACAAAAAAGTTAGCTGGGCATGGTGGCGCATGCCTGTAGTCCCAGCTACTCGGGAGACTAAGGCAGGAGAATTGCTTGAACCTGGAAGGTGGAGGTTGTAGTGAGCCGAGATTGTGTCACTACACTCTAGCTTGGGCAACAGAGTGAGACTTCGTCTCAAAAAAAAAAAAAAAAATCTCATAATGTTTTATGAAAGTTTACAAATCTGTATGGTCCTCAGTTTGGACAAGCTTGGACTAAATAAAAACTGAAGAAAGTAAAGGAAAAGACATGGCAACTAGTCATTACAGAATGTGTTTTTGATGTGGAGTCTTGCTCTGTTGCCCAGGCTGGAGTGCAGTGGCATGATCTCAGCTCTCCACAACCTCCACCTCCAGGGTTCAAGTGATTCTCCTGCCTCAGCCTCCCAAGTAGCTAGGACTACAGGTGCCCACCACCATGCCCAGCTAATGTTTGCATTTTTAGTAGAGATGGGGTTTCACTACATTGGCCAGGCTGCTCTCAAATTCCTGGCCTTGTGATCCACCCACCTCGGCCTCCCAAAGTGCTGGGATTACAGGCATAAGCCACCGTGCCCAGCCCAAAATTTTTAAATAAATACTATCAACTTACACACTTGAACAAGTCAATGGAATATCTTTTTTTTTGGAGATAGGGTCTCACTCTGTTGCTCAAGCTGGAGGGCAACAGAACGGTCTCAGGTCACTGTAGCCTCAAGCAATCCTCTGGTGCATACTACTATACCCAACTAATTTGTCATGTTTCGTAGAGACAGGGTCTCACTATGTTGCCCAGGCTGGTCTCGAACTCATGGACTCAAATGAGCCACCCACCTCAGCCTCCCAAGTGCTGGGATTACAGGTATTAGTCACTGTGCCCAGCCCCATCAATGGAATATCAGCGAGAAACTAACAAAGAGGATTCATATTAGAATAAATAACCATTTTCCAAGTCTACTGACCTCACCTAAAAACAATCAGCTTCAGGTTCTCTCCTCAAGATGCTTTAAATAACCAAGGATATTCCACTAATTAATTAATCTTGAAGTCATCATAGTTAATACAACTTCAAGCCACAGAAAAACTTAGTCAAGGCACCCTCCCACAACCATACTCTACATACGTAGATTAATTTTTTTTCTTCTTTTCTTAAATTTTAGTTGGAGTCTTGTTCCATGGCCCAGGATGGACTGCAAGGGTGCTATCTCTGCTCACTGCAACCTCCGCCCAAAGGTTCAACCGATTCTCCTGCCTCAACCTCCCAAGTCGCTGGGATTACAGGTACCCACCACCACATCCGGCTAATTTTTATATTTTTAGTAGAGATGGGGTTTCACCTTGTTGGCCAGGCTGGTCTTGAACACTCCTGACCTCAGGTGATTCGCCCACCTTGGCCTCCCAAAGTTCTGAGATTACAGGAGTGAGCCACTGCACCCGGCCAGATTTTGATTTTTAAACTATAAAAGCATTTGTCTTTTGGCACATAAAGAGTAGTAGAAGTCTGACATTCCTGGAGAGCAGTGACGTTTTTCAAACCGGGATTGTTGGTTGCCCATGGAGGTGATTTGGCAGTCACGGGGAAGCTAAGGGGAGATTAAAATGGGCAGAGGCCCAGGCTCCCTTCCTTTGTTTCAATAGAGCAGATCCACTTTTAACTTATTTATATGTTAGGAGGTTCCAATTCCTTAAAAAGGTTTGGCAACCAGTACTATTGAGAACACTGTAATTTCTATAATTCTCAAAACCTTGGAACTTTATTAGCAAGAGCATATACCTGCAATATCTTGCCCAAGGTAAGAGCACCAATGGTTTCTCATGACTTCAATGGCATCCAGGTCATCCTTGGAGATGTCATTATTAATGATAAGGTGAATGCAGGGGATGATCAGCTCATTCATCACATTAATGCCCTCAGTTACAGAGTGATCATCATTCGTTTCAAAGAGAGAAGCTGCTTTGGCATTCAGCTCCTACAGTTAAAAGGTAGAATTAGGTGGGGAAAAGTATGAAAAAGATAAATATCTCTT
Source organism: Ateles fusciceps (assembly GCA_036589455.1). Taxonomy (NCBI): domain Eukaryota; kingdom Metazoa; phylum Chordata; class Mammalia; order Primates; family Atelidae; genus Ateles; species Ateles fusciceps. Next base: position 1,318,568 of record JAZHEH010000579.1, on the reverse strand, counting down.
TAATAACAATCTAAACAAGCAGTTCCCAAACTTTACTGCATATTAGATGCACTTAGGGATCTTTAAAAACTACTGATGCCTGGTTCTCACTCCTGATATGCTGATTTAATTAGTATTCAGATGACCAGGACATTGGGATTTTATGAAAGCTCCCAAAGTGATTCTAATGCAGCCAAGTTTATGATGTAATGGCCTAAACTTGTAAGACAAGGTCCTGCTTAACACCTATTTCAACCAAAGACCAGTTAACTGGTTCTCTATCTCCTCCGAGCATCAGAATCACCTGCAGATGGCACACTGATGCCCAGGCCCCTTCCTAGGGATTCTGGTTTAATTGTCTAGGGAGGGGCCTGAGCTTCACAACTGTCTGAAAACTCCTTATATAATTCTGATGCACACTAGGGGTTGGGATCCAATAATGTAAAGAGTCTAAATCCCTATTACTGCATTACTACAGAAGCTGGGTAGGATATTCAAAATGTCAATCTATTTGGTGATTTAAAATATAAAAACATGGCTCTAATAAAATTCAGATCCATCAAACCAACAAGACCCCTTTTTCAGCTTCAAAGTGGCCCTGCCACACCTATAACTAATACAGTTGTCAACGTGTAAATCAGAAAATAAAGTCATTGAGTGTATGTTATGACCTAATCTCACCCATTCAGTATGAACAAGGCCAAGGCAGTAGTAAAAATACTGGCTTGTCTTCTGTGAAGGGCAAATTTGCTGGGTATAGGGGAAAATAAACACAAGCACAAAATCTGAAGGCAGGCTACCCCTTTACAGTTCTCCAAAGGAGAAGCATCACATAAACCCCTGGGGAGGCAAGGGGATATAGGTCTGCCTTTCCATGTGGCTATACAGTGCAAATCAGGCCAGGAGAGATTTAGTCTTCACTAGTGTGATGATGATGTTATCAGAACAGCAGGACCAATTCTTATGGTTGCTACTTTTCTTAAAAAAAAAAAAAAAAAAAAAATGAAGTGTCTTAGAAGTCACTAAAACTTTCACCTACCAGCTTAAAAGTGAACATGGAAAAAAGACTGCATTCCTTCCACACATATTTATTACATGCTTCCTACATGACAGTCACAGAGGAAATGGCTGAGTGAGAAAAGTATCTGTGCTCAAAGAACCTGCAACCTGGTAGGAAAGCAATGTGATAAAATCTATAATGCTGGCATACCTGAAGGGCACACAGAGGGATGACTAATTCTCATCTTAACTTCTATCAGTTATCATTGAAGAAGAATGGCATTCACTAAAAGTAACTGGAAAAAAAAAAAAAACCTGTTCCAATGTAAAACTGTTCATGAGAATTAGGGGGAAAAAATCTAAAACCTGCTGGAGATATTTTGTTTTGAAAGCCATGTCTTTTCAAGGAGCAGAGGTAAACAACAAAAAAACCTTAAGACTTTACAATCAGTACAAACCAGAAGGCATTTCCTTCGGTATAAAGCGATCACGGACTCCTTGACCCCCCGGCGAGGCCCCTTCGTCAGCAGGGCAGCATTGCTCTGGTAGGCATATACCAGGTAGGAAAGTGCCTCTTGGTACCTTAGAAAATGGGAGATAAACAACAGCTGAGTGCTCTTTTACCAAAATCTAGGGCTTAGGCCTCACTTTTCCCCCATTTCAAGAACCTACTTGGCTGCAATTACGAAAAGTCAAGGGCCAAAGACAAAAAATCAAGGGCCAGCTCTTCTACAAATTGGCCAGTCCACCCAAAGCACATCATGAAACTTCCCTGAGCCTCAGTTTTTCCCATCTCTAAAACAAAGAATGCTCACTAGGGTCCATGTCAACTCAAAAATTCATTTTCTGAGCATCTTCATTGACCACAAAGACAGTCTGGCACAATATATCTCTCGGTTAATACATCTCATTATATGAGGGATAAAAAGCCATGTGTGATGTTTAGAGCAAAACTGAAGCACTGGAAGAGGCACACACACTAGTGTATGTGACAAGAGAGGTTATGCATGGCTGTGACTCTCAGTATTCCCAGGTGGGCATCTATAGAGAACAGCATCCTGACTAACAATCTTAGTAAAATAAAAGACCAACATACTTTCCTTTTTGATAGAGTTCTAGGCCTGTTAGGAGGTACACAGACACTTTTCGAAACAAACTATAATCTTCATGCCACTTCTGAAAAAGAATGACTACTATTAATAATTATGATCATAAATTGTTAGTGCCCTTTCCACCTAAGTTTTAAATTCATTACAAACATTTACTGAGCACATCCACGTAGCCACGAAAATAACAAACACAAAAGCTTTCAGATAAAAACCTACTCAACATTTAAAATAAACGTCTACCACTGATCTTAATTTTCAATGTTCTGTTCCTTTCACTTGAGTAACAGAAGTATTTATTTCCCACGAGCTTTGGAATTTCTCTTAATTTCCAGTAGCTAAGTGAAAGACACTCAGCTCTAGCTTAAGTGAATGACTTCTTTTCGGCACTGGTAAAAACCATCCAGACATGGAAAATAATGGAAAGACATGGCCATTTCTAGTCATACAGAGCAACGTTCAAATTCAGGAAGTGTGGTGGATACACCTTGGGTGGTACATAACATTGTTTTACATAGAACGCAATTGAAAAAATGTGCAACTATGCATGTACTTTAATGCGTATTTTAAAAACTGTATCATTTAAAACAAACCAAAAGCACGATTTCAAGAATTTTACTGCCTAGGACAAGGCTAAAATAGGTATTTAAGGGAAGTGAAGTGTTGATTCACTCTAATAGAAGAATGAAAATAAGGAGACCTACTATTCTGAGGGCAAGAAAATATCATTTATCCATTCTTTACCAGGTTTTTTTGGGAAAGTGGGAGAACAAGTCAGTTTGTAATTGTTAATTTTGCCTCAGGTACCATTTACCTCAGGAATTAATGTTTTTGCTCTATAGACTTAAAGAAAAGACTTCACCTTGTACTCTTCCATATTCATGTCATCTGGACCAATTTCCTTCAGTTTCGCTTGAGCCACCTTCATAATGCTGATTGATCTGTGTGGGACAAAGTTCAGAAAGCAATGAAAAGGTACAGGGTAAAACTTTCCCAACAGAGGAGTTGGTCTAGCCCAACCCAAAGGAGTGATTCGCCTGAATGTTCTCTTCTCACCTTTCATCATAGCTAAGATTTTTATCTGCAAACTGTTCCAGAAGAGTTCGTTCTACTACTCTTTTGGGTGCTTCATTTTGGAAGAAGTAGACAAGGACATGCTGAAGTCGAGGATCACTGTGAGAGGTGGGGGTCTCTTTGGCAAGCTGATAGAGCCTGGAGTATTCCTCATGGAATGCCTATTAAGGACAGAATCAATAGTTAGAAAAGAGTGTGCTGTGGGCTTCTGCACACAGAAATTGATGCCTAGGAGGTAGGCAGTCTCTTAACTCTAAAAAGACTTCTAAAAATTCTTATTGAGGAATTACAAAAGCAACTATGGAATCTTTAAGTTGCTTTCATTTCATAAAGGGTGAAACTCTTTCAGCATCCTGGCTCCAAAAACATACTATACTTTTTTTTTTTTTTTTTTTTTGAGACAGGATCTTGCTTTGTCACCCAAGCTGGAGAACAGTGGCATGATCACCTGGGCTCAGGTGATCCTCCCACCTCAGCCTCCCAAGTAGCTGGGACTACAGGCATACACCACCATGCCCAGCTAATTTTTGTATTTTTTGTAGAGATAGGGTTTCGCCATGTTCCCCAGGCTGGTCTGGAACTCCTGAGCTCAAGCAGTCTGCTCATCTTGGCCTCCCAAAGTGCTAGGATTACAGGTATGAGCCATAGGGCCCAGTTTACTATACTCTTAAGAAATTCAGTTTTCTCATAAAGTTCTCAGAAAAAAATATATTTAGTTTTCATTGTTATAAAAGGCAGATATTTGGTGTCAATGACTTAAAGTTTAAGCATCTATACAAATGCAATTTTACCGAAGTATTTTTAAAAACATGGACTACTTTGTTATATTATGGTCTCAAAATTAAAAAGGCACAATCTAACCCAGTTGTTACTAACAGACAACTCTTAACAATGAAAAGCCCTCCAGGCTAGGTGTCACTGAGAATGTTCCTGCTAGCCAAGGCTGGGTTAGTGTCAAGTGAAGAGAACAGCTTGTTCATAAGTTGGACAGGAAAGGGAGTTTCATGTTTCACTTCACAGAAGACTTTTTTTTTTTAAATTTTCTGGAGACAGGGTCTCACTCTGTCACCCAGGCTGGAATGCAGTGGCATAATCATGGTTCACTGCAGCCTTGAACACCTGGGCTCAAATGATCCTCCTGCCTCAGCCTCCAAATTAGCCGGGACTACAGGCATATGCTACCATGTCCAGCTAATCAAAAAAAAAAAAAAAAAAAATTCCATAGTAGAGATGGGGATCTCACTATGTTGACCAGGCTGGTTTTGAACTCCTGGCTTCAAGCAGGCCTCCCAGAGTGCTAAATTACAGGTGTGAGCCACTATGCCCAGCCTTTTTTTTTTTTTTTTTTTTTTTTAAAGAGATGGGATCTCTTAGGTTGCCCAGGCTGGAGTGCAGTGGTGCAATCAAAGTGCATTGCAGCCTCCAACTCCTGGGCTCAAGTGATCCTCTACCTCAGCCTCCTAAGTAGCTAGGACTACATGCACATGCCACCACACCCAGCCTTAATCCCATTTTTTCCCTTCTTACAGAATTATTTCCCTAATATTATGATGCCTGTGTTGTAAGAATTAGAATTTTAAAAACAGAGATACCTTAATCAGCCCTGCTTCAGACCCATCTCGGTCAAAGGTCTGACGGGCTTTAGCTATGGCCAGGATGACCCCTTGCATGGCAGGGCTCAGCATCACCTACCACAAAGGGGCACAAAACACAGAGAGAAAGGAGAGAAGAAAGGTTCAGCAGAAGACTGTATGAAAGCAGGCTGAACAGAGTGCTAAAGGGCAGCAGAGCAGTATTCCTATGTGCACCCACCACTTCTGTCCTTCTAGATAATGTCAACACCCTGCCCAAGACAAGCTATTCCTACATTATATGTTCTAATTTAGTAGGCTGAAGAAAGATGTATGCCTAAAAATATCTCCCAATATGGCACTGCTCAAGAATTAAGTTAAATTCTAGTTCTCAGAGGGGAAGTGTCTAAGGTCAGAATTCCAATTTAGTTCTGTACTTTGGGTATATATCTTAAACACACAAATACTTCAGAGTTTTACGAGGATGAACAGTGCATTTAAAATAGTCTGGAAACTAGGGACTATATAAATATGACTCCATAAAGTGAAAACTTTCAAGGATTTTTTTTTTTGGAGATGGAGTCTTGTTCTGTCCCCCAGGCTGGATTGCAATGGTGTGATCTCGGCTCACTGCAACTGCTGCCTACCGGGTTCAAGCAGTTCTCCTGCTTCAGCCTCTCAAGTAGCTGCAATTACAGGTATGCACCATCACGCCCAGCTAATTTTTGTATTTTTAGTAGAAACAGGTTTCACCGCATCGGCCAGGCTGGTCTTAAACTCCTGACCTCAGGTGGTTCACCCACCTTGGCCTACCAAAGGGTTGGGATTACAGGCGTGAGCCTGTAAATTACAAGATTACCTTTTCAATGATTTTGTTTGTTTGTTTTAAATATCCCACAGGAAAAAAAAAAAGAAATCTGAGAAACAGAATTCATTACCGCTAACGGGCAGCGCAACTGAAGAGGAGACAGACAACAAATAACTTGGGGTTCTATAGCTTCTTCCTAAAGCTTTAGAACTAAAAATAACTTAAATCCACACTTGTTTAGCTCACTGTACAACTGAAAAATTTATATCTGGAGAAAAAACAATGGACTAATATCCAAAACAAAGATTCCCTACTTTAAATTAGAAGGTAGTCTTTAGTCCAAAATACCAAAAAAGGAACTAAATTTTACCTTTCTGAGCAATCTAAACTCTGCAGTGGCCCCGTTAAGTACAAGCCTGGGTAGATATACACGTGCTGGGAGCGCTATACAGCAGAAACACGACTATCTTTCATAAGGTCAAAACCAAATAGGCTTTCTTGACAATTATTTGTTGCAATGAGAAAATATCAGTGATTGGCAGATACCTTAATATAGTAACAAGAGAAGGAAATACAAGACCGACAACAAACAGCTAAATCCTGCACTCATCTCTGTACCTCCTCATCATATCCATCTGCATCAGATCTAACCAGAATCCTTCCCACACTGGGAATCTCGACTTCAGAGACCTCAGAATTAGGCTGGGCAGTAGACTCTGCATCATTAGCCTTTTGAGGCTGCTCTGACTGCTCTGCAAGGTTTGTTTCCTGGGGCATGGGCTTCTTGGGTTCAGCTTCTTTAAGCTGTGGCAGCAGAGTAGGGAGAAAGAGTAAGAAAAAACAGGAGAAATAAAAAGGGGTTGGTTAAATGCAGCAGAGACACAGAATAAAAGAAATGTGAGAAAACTGACCATTGCTGCTGAAAGCCCGGCCCTCCTGAACTTGGGCTTCCCAGTCATTCTCACCTCACTCAGTGCTGCTTCTACACCGCTCTTCTCATAGGCACGGGCTGTGTTTGCAATAGCCTGGGCAGTCTGCTCCTTTACAATCACAGCATGCTCAGATGACAAGCAGCGAACCCCATGAGAAGAGGCTACTGAAGGCTCTGATAAAGAATTATACAAAGGTCTTAGCATCTGATGATAAATAGTCTAGAACACTCAGATAAAAAGCAAGCAGAATGGATACAGTTTAACATACAACCCTGCTAACAGCTTTTTACACAGCCTATGTAGGTTTTCCCTAAAAATCAATAACTACAAGAAATGGCTACTTCAGCAAGAACTCGGATAAAGTCTGTAAACTTTGAACCCACTGATAAGTCTGTAGATTTAATGCACACTCACCTTTGTCATATTTCTATACATTAAGAAAACTTTCTACAAACAAGCATCTGTTAGGAAGATGACCTTTGGAGAATGGTTTTCACAAAGTCTACCTATTAATCTTATCATAGTTTCTCCCATAACCTGGGAAATAAGCAAAACCACATACACAGTGAAAGTCACAGGTAGTTCTTTCTGATATTACTTCTCTTCATCAGAAATCAGTCTAATGCCACAATTCATTCCATCAGGTTGTGCCTGCCATACCAACTGCATATGAAATATCCTGTGAAGACTGTGGTTTCACCTAGCCATCTGAAGGGCATAGGGCTGGCTAGGGGAGTACAGCATGAAATGTTACTAGATTACTGGCATAAATGCCTTCTCAGATACCTTGTGATGTAGAGAAGTCCTGTGATGAGGAGTTGGTGGAAGACTCCATTTGAGGGATTTTGCAAGATTGCTCTCTTCCCACTCCTCTACTTCCTGCTCAAACCGCCAGTTATCCTCCTGAATGTAATGCTTAAGTTCCACAGATAAGGCTTCCACTTCTGACATTTGATCTGATTCATTTGGGGCTGCCTCTGAGGAAAAGCAAAGATAGAGTTAAAAGGTCACAAGGAACCAAAGATCATAAGAAACCAAAACATCCTTTTTAGAAAGGAAGAAAGCAAGATATTTCATCTTTATCTTACTCCTAACTATAAATACATACACATATAATCCATCAGAAATGCAGGTTGAGTATCTCTTATACAAAATGCTTGGGACTAGAAGTGTTTGGATTTCAAATTTTTTTCAATTTTTGGAAAATCTGCACCATTACTTACAGTTGAGCATCCCAAATCTGAAAATCCAACATCTGAAATTCAAAATGCTCCAGTGAGCATTCACCTTCAGCATCATGTCAGTGCTCATAAAGTTTTGTGGATTTTGGAGCCATTTGGGATTTTGGATTTTCACATGTGGGGTGCTCAACCTGTACGAACAATGCAAGAGCAACTATCGATAACAGTGACTGACATTTAGTAGGCACTCATTAAACATGTGCTAAATGAATGAATAATACAGAGTTAAAGATTTAGAAAGTGCGCCGGGCACAGTGGCTCAAGACTGTAATCCCAGCACTTTGGGAGCCCAGTGTAGACGGATCACTCGAGGCAGGAGTCTGAGACCAGTCTAGCCAACATGGTAAAACTCTTTTGTAAACCCTTTTAAAAAAACACACAAAAATTAGCCAAGCGTGGTGGCTTGTGTCTGTAATTCCAGCTACTTGGGAGGCTAAGGCTGCAATGAGCTGAGATTGCACCACTGCACTCCAGCCTGGGCAACAGGGTGAGACTCCATCTCAAAAATAAATAAATAAATAAATAAATAAATAAAAGATTTGGAAACTGGTCATTGTCAATCACTGGATATACCAACCATTTCAGGGAAATTCAGAAAATCATTAGAGCCAATAAAAATTTCAGGCTAAACAGTTTTATCAATTTAACCACTGCATTTGGTTGGTAAGAATGTCCATTTCCAAAATGTTAGAGATGAATTTCAAAACATTTATATCATTAACTTTCACACAATTAAGTACTATGAGAAAGCAATTTGATACAATGGTTAGATGGTCAATAATACCTGGCTCTAATGGTAAGAATATCAACAACATACTAAATTTCATTTTCTAACCCTGTGACCAAAATAAAAATCCTGTATCAGATTAACACATTCACTTACTGGTTGCCATTAATCAGCCTTTTCACTAAGCAAATGACAGTTTCCACTTGTTTGTTTCTATAACATAAAAATAAACCATGTACACAATAACAAGGCTCCTATAAACTACCAACAGCTAGTACATTTCACCCGTTACAGTAACTCCCACAAGCAGTTATTCATTCCTTCACACCATAAATATACAACTGTGAAGATCAGTTACTGTTCAATGATCATTCTCTCCATTCCCTAATCCCCAACCACACTAACAAATCATTAAGATAACGTGCTGCCTGGACAGAATTGCCTTACGTGTTGATTGCTTTGGGACAGAATCTCACTCTGTTGACCAGGCTGGGTGCAGTGGCATAATCTCAGCTCACTGCAAACTCTGTCTCCCAGGTTCAAGCGATTCTCCTGCCTCAGCCTCCCCAGTAGCTGGGATTACAGGTGTACACCACCACGCCTGGCTAGTTTTTGTATTTAGGAGAGACAAGGTTTCACCATGTTGGCCAGGCTGGTCTTCAACTCCTGACCTAACGTGATCCGCCCGCCTCAGCCTCCCAAAGTGCTAGGATTACAGGTGTGAGCCACTTTGCCAGGGCTTATGCAACACAGTAAAGTTTAAATACCAAAAGCAAAAGCTTCCTATTACCTTACTCGCAAAATGCTCATCATAAGACCTCTCATAGAGGATGTGAAAGAAAGACAGAATAATGTAAGTTGAAAACACCACAGAATTTGGAGAATTATATTTGAACCTTGGGACTGCTATTTATTTAATGACTATGTGATTAGTCAACTTTAGAACCCTTAGAACCTGTTATCCAGCTGGAAAATGAAGATGACAACATTTTCTAACCTTCCTCCCTCCCTTTTACAGTTGTAAGTTCTTAGAGAAATAAAGTTTGAAAACATGCTTTCAGCATTAAAGTACCAATATAAATGATAATTATTCTTGCTCTTAGCATGAGTAGTGGTATTATGACAACTGTGAAACTATTCAGGCAAGTACACCTGTAAAATTTAGTTATTCTGGGCCAGGCTTGGTGGCCCACAACTATAATCCCAGCACTTTGAGAGGCTGAGGCGGATGGATCACCTGAGATCAGGAGTTCAAGACCAGTCTGGTCAATACGGTAAAACCTCATTTCTACTAAAAATTCAAAAATTAGCTGGGCGTGGTGGTGGGCACCTGTAATCCCAGCTACTTGGGAGACTGACACAGGAGAATCACTTGAACCCGGGAGGCGGAGGTTGCAGTGAGCTGAGATTGCACCACTGCACTCCAGCCTGGGCGACAGAGCAAGATTTCGTCTCAAAAAAAGGAAAAAAAATTTAGTTATTCTCCAAAGGGTGCAAAAATGTATGTACAAAATGTCAGTATCAGCACCATAAGATGGAGCAAGAAAAAAGAAAGATGTCACTAAAAACAACAACTAGAGACAAAGTCTATCTATGGGAGGCAAGTTGAATAAATTTTTAAAATATGTACATTCCATACAATGAATTATTATACAGTTGTTAAAAATAATGAGTAGATTCTTTTTCTAAAAATATAGAGATTGCTAAATACTCGATTAATGAAAAAGGTTCAGAGTTGAATCAAAAATAACCTATTTGGGGAACAGAGGGGGAGATACAGATAAACAGAAACTAGCATATGCATACAATGTGTCTTGAAGACTACATAAGAAACCTAACATTGTATACTTGTCGGGGGGTGGGACCAGTGGACAAGGAAGGTAATAAAGCAAACTTGTTTTTCCTTCTCATTCCCTTTCATATTTTTGAAACGTATTATTATGTAATAGTAAGTTGTAGTTTAAATTTTTAAAAAAGCAGTACAAGACTGTGCTTCTCCCTGAGCAGTACAGATTTTCCCCCATTTACAGATTCTGCCAAGATACTTTTACCTGCGTTGAAGTGGGGTAGTTTGTCATTAATGTACATGAGACAGTAAGCACTAACATTTCTCAGGCCCCCATAGGAATCTCTTTCAACTTCTTCCCAGGAAGATTCGGTAACAGAGATGTCATTATACTTGAGCCAGCTCTGACGGGGTTGATTATAGATATAGGCCCAATAGTGTCCAGCATTTGCTTGTCCTTCATGAACAAGAACTGCATGCAAGCGATAAGGCACCTGTAAGTCAGAATGTACATTCCCCAGTCAGGTGAAGCAAAGTAATCTGATAAAGTTTCAGTTATTAAGAAATGACTATGCATGTGATTAACATGGGGTTCATATTAAAACATCTTGTTAATTCAAGATGAAGTACTGAAAACACAGCCTTGGAATTGATCGATTATGTCTCAGTTCCCAAATCTTGAAATCCAGATCATTGAACGACATGACCTCTCTGAAGACTCAACTCTAAATTCCTCAGATCTAAAACCAAATATAACCTAAACATATACATCCTTCCAATTCAAAACCTTGTTTATCTAAAAATAGAATCACCTTGACCACTCCTGCTGAAAATGCTTAGCATATCTGAGACCTAAAAACAAGGTTAGCAGCTATTTTGTTCTATGCCTGTTTTATTTGGCACTAAAATTTAAGTTAACATATTTAATTCAGCCACATGCTTCTTAGAGTTAAGTGATCACCTGCCTATTTGGAGTGATGACCCTTTTAATGACATATTTGTTACAACATTTGAAAAGCATGTATGTATATTTTCAATATGGAGAAAATAGAGCAATGCTTAAATGCTAATTAAATACTGGTAAAAGAAATGAAAGTCAATCACAGAATCAAATTAAACTTACACTTAATCAGTAATTTGACCTACTTTAATTACTGGTGAAGATTTTTGAAATAACACAAAAGAAAAAATGGGGGAAACCTGAGTTTCATATGGTGCATTCCTGTTAAGCAATGGAACTCTACCTCAGTGCGATTCTAGAAGCAGGGCTCTCCTCCTACAGCCATTCTGCCCATTCCATCTATTCCCACAGAAGCCACGGAAAGGCCATGCCCCCTAACCAGAATAGGTTCAGAAAGATTCCTGAAGGCTCTTTTTCCCTCCATTCCCAGAATTTATTCTAAACAAAAACTTGTGTAGATAGTAAGAATTTCTGTCCTGTCTAACTCCCTTTTGGAATTCGTTATTATAGAAATAAAGCTTGAAAGCATGTTGCTAAATGAAAGATCTTGAAGAATTGTGGAACTTTTGGAAAGAAAAGGTAACTGTCCCTAGTTCAGTTTTCCCCACTGCACTACTTTAAGTACCATTTTGTGAGTAATTTTTCTTAAAATCTGACAGCAAACCTTTCTACAATATGAAAAAATTCTATGTGGCAGAATTCAAACAAGTATGTGTTAGGTCCTGTTGCTGGTAAAAAAAATATATATTGCTTTCTTTAGCCTAAAATAAAGAAACAGAATAACATCAATTTCTATCTTAAGTTTATTCCTATATCTTAGGGAGATTCCTATTGGGTTTAAAAAAAAACTATCAAATTTTATTTTTGTATCTACCATTAGCACATGCCTTGACTACTTTCCCATCAATTTTCATTCTACCTGACGAAGGAGAGGATCACAGTACATCTGCTCAACAGTCTGAGTAGTGCTTGCAATACAATTCTTTAAATCTGTTTGGAAAAGAAAAACAAAAGCTTCATTAAAATGATCTCATTCTATGTCATACAGGCTACTACAACTAAGCAAAGAAAATTGCTTAGGGTCCTAATGATTTCAGCTTCCCTCTATGAACCACGAAGCAGTACAGTTTTGTTTCTTTTTTTTTTTTTTTTTCAGGCATCTTGCATTGGAACAGTATACAGTTTTAAAGCAGCTAGTACTTTAGGTTATGAAGGCTTTTAGTTCAATGTAATTATATTAAGGTTTTAAAAATTATTTTTTATAATTGGCACCAAAATTTCTTAAAGATTAAGGCATTAGGAAAACATCTTAAGGGGTCACTTGGCTGTAAAATGTATGTCTCAGACAGGATCTGAAATGAGAAAACAGAACAAAGGGTAAGGCTAAATTTCTCTGAATAGGAATCTGGGAAGAATCTGGAATTTCCATTGTCTTTTTGTTCCCTAGACAAAAGGAGAAAGGAAGGAGGGGTAAGGCTATTCTGAGCAATATGGGCAATGAGGTCAAAGGCCTTTTTAAGAATACAATGCTATATAATCCAATTTTACATTGTACGTACTGCTCAAATACTCTGCCTTGTTAACCTCCAGTAAAGCATGCTTCATACAGAAAAGACTTTAAAAAGAAGAAGTCCAGAAAAACTAAATGCTAAATCTGGGTCAACTTAAGCCAGGGTTTAGATAAACTACCACAGAAACAGAAATCAGCAGATGCAGAAAAATACCAGCAAAGGTGATCATTTCCCAGAAGTTTTGAGGGGGGGATCTTTCCACATCTGTGTAATAGGGGTGTGTGAGCCAAGCTTACAGGGCACTAAAAGAACAAAAGAAGTCACAATTACCATGTCAAAATTCAATAGCATGGGTCAGCTGTGGTGGCTCACACCTGTAATCCCAGCACTTTAGGAGGCCAAGGCGGGCAAATTACTTTAGGTCAGCAGTTTAAGATCAGCCTGGCCAACACAGTGAAACCCCATCTCTACTAAAAATAATAATAATACAAAAATTAGCCAGGTGTAGTGGTGCGTGCCTATAATCCCTCGAGGCTGAGGCACGAAAATGGCCTGAACCTGGGAGGCAGAGGTTGCAGGGAGCCAAGATTGCACCACTGCACTCCAGCCTGGGTGACAGCAAGACTCCATCTTGGGGGAAAAAAATTCTGTACTATGTACAGTAACGTCAGGAAGTGTACCAAGGTGCTTAACCTCCAAATAGTCAAAAAACAGAAAAGGAAGAGTAACTGACAAGTTTTAAAAGAGCCAACCTTGTATATCTTGTTCAATCTCACTCCTCCACCTCTGAAGACAAGTTTTAACAAAGTTTATCTCCTCATCTGTGACTGTTTTTGGAGCTGGCTGTGCAGGCATTTCCATGGAAGACCGAGAAGATGTAAGTAGTTTAGACTTGTGTTGAGCATCTTCAGGAGAAGAAAAGGTACTTTCAACATCCTGAGAAGAGTTTTCTGTACTTGTACTGAGGGAGACAAAAATCATGTTCATAATGATAATTTGCAAAAGATATGTTGGCTTAAATTATGTACTTTGGAAAGCAAGATGCTATATGAAAAAGTACAGGTATTCAGTGAGCATTAACTCTATAAAGGTGTGGAGCCAACCTTTTTCTCTATATACATCATCTCATGCACCACAACTGGCCTGTGAGGCAGATACTATTCTACCCCTATTTTACCAAATGCAAGCCTAAGGTTAAAGAAATTAAGCAACATGTCCAAGTCCACCAAGCTAGTAGGTAAAGAAAAGGAATCCAAAGGCAGATCGGCCAGTCTTTCATTCATGCTCTGATCATTGATTATTCCTTCTCATGAAGATGGGAAGAGAAGGAAGCTGGAAAAGAGAGGACTAGGCCTGCAAGAATTAAGGAATCAACTACAGAGTTTACAAGATGAATCCAACTAAAGTGGTACTATCCATCCAGGAACAAAATACACAGAAGCAAGAAAAAGAAAGCATCGGCTGAACATACAACTCACAGGAACACACACTAGGTGGCACCTTGGAAAGCTGTGAGAGTAGGGCTTCAAGTCAGACAATCCTAGCTCCACTACTTTAGCTAAATACCCAAGGAAAAGAGTATTTTGCCTCAGGTAAATAATATCTCATCTACAAAATATAAATGTCAAATTCTTTATGTCTTTACTATAAACTGACAGAGAATAAAGCATATAAAGTAAATGTTAATTTCTCTATTAACCTATTGTCAGAGTAAAACTGCAGGTCAACAAACCACCAAGAACATAAAATAAGCTTCTAATTGTAGTTAGGTTTCTCTTTTACACTAAAGCTGAAGAATATAAACTTTCTTTACTTTTGGCTTAAAAAAACCCCTCACTCCCTTTTCCCTACTCTCTCACATGCACAAAATAATGGAGGCAATCTCTTTTGCCTAAGGTCCACACCTATGGAAAAATAAGCCCAACAAGAGAACAGATATCTCAATTTCAGGAGATTACACACATACACTTCCCTGTAATTTTTAAATCTAATATCAAGCACTATTATTTATTTGATTAAATAGCCTGCCAAACCACTTTTTAAAAATTAAATTTACATTTCATAATATACATTAAAAGATTCTACTTTTTAAAAGAAATTCAAAAATCCAAGCAGAATATAAAAAGTGAAAGAGCAGCCCCACTCCTATCCCCAGACTCATGTTACTCCCTAGAGATAATCATTCTTGACATTGGGCATGTTCTATCCAAACAAGCATTTCTATGCACACATGGATGAATAAATATTAATACCTGTAGGGGGTGTCGGGGAGAATCGTTAAGGTTTTTTGACAAAACTGTCTAACTTTTTATTGGGTATTAGTGTTTTTATTAGCCAGGTCACACATATCAAATGTCCCAGCTACTTTTCATGGCTCCTCTAGGCAATAGAGATTGTTGCAGTTGGCTACTGGAATAAAATCAGAAGGCTCCTGTGACTTTATCTCCCCTCTGTCTTTACTAGACAAGTCCCTCTAGGCTGTCCTCTTATTTCTAGCCAGTTCTTTTTCAAGTTTTAATTTTCTATTCAGGAATAAGTCTTTCTTTCCTTGATGTTTATATAGCTATGCATACTTCAGGTGTGGAAGCATGAGATATTTTGGAAGAGAAGGGCTTGAAGTTTCCTCTGAGAATGGCTTTTAATGGCAGCTGGCTTGTAGTTCAAAACAAGGCAGCCCTGGGTGGAACCTGAACACTATCCTGGACAGTTCGAGAAGCCTCTGAAATAACTCAACCATCCTATGGATAAGATGAATGCACTGGTGAGAATTAAGAACACTCCCACCCAAGCGATAGTCAGCAAAATCCTTCCCTTTAAGACAAAGAGCTCACAGCTCCTGTGCTCTTATAGGTGAGTGTGAATCAGGTATAAAGATGGTGCACAGTTTAAATTATACCAGAAAAACAATACATACTATTTTTAAAAAACTCTTTTCATTACCTTTCCTTTGATGTCTGGTCAGGAACCGAGCAGTGCACTGAAGAAAGTGGTAACGTCATGTGTGCGTCAGTTTCAGGTGGACAGCTTTCTGAGGCAGGTTTTGTACTAGCAAATTCAATAACATATTTCAGCATGTCAGGGAGCGGGAACCGAGCTGGGCCTGAGCCGTATTTCACATACCTAAGAGGCAAAGACACTGGTATGCTACTGCCCAAATTGGTTTTGCATTTTAAGATTCACTTAAGATTCGCTGACAAAAGATCTATTTATCACAGGGAGTCAACAGAAGGGCTTATTCCTAGAGGCTATACAATATTTAATAGGGTATTCAAACAATCTATAGGGTAAAAATTCTCTAAATACAAAAGTAAAAACTGCCAACAATCTGAAGTTTTATATCTGGCAGGAAACATTTCAAACGGGCTCCTAATCGTAATACTTTAAGTAGAGATGGGGTTTTGCTATGTTGGCCAGGCTGGTCTGAACTCCTGACCTCAAGCGATTCACCCGCCTTGGCCTCCCACAGTGCCGGGATTACAGGCGTGAGCCACTGTGTACAGGCAACATTTTTAAACAATAAAAGTAATGCATGTACCTGGTATGAAAATTCAAATACAGAAAAGTAAAAAACAGACCACAAACGCCATCTACCACCACCTCAGTTCTACTGCCTAATGGTATCCATTAGATTTCTTTGGCAGGGTGCAGTGGCTCACGCCTGTAAGCCCAGCACTTTGGGAGGCTGAGGTGGGCAGATCACCTGAGGTCAGGAGTTCAAGACCAGCCTGGCCAACATGATGAAACCCTGTTTCTACTAAAAATACAAAAAATTAGCTGGGCGTGGTGGTGCGCACCTGCAAACCCAGCTACTTGGGAGGTTGAGACAGGAGAATCGCTGAAACTGGGAGACAGAGACTGCAGTGATCTGAGATCACGCCATTGTACTCCAGCTTGGGCAACAGAGAGAAACTCTGTCTCCAAAAAAAAAAAAAAAGTTTCTTTATATTTTCCCAGGGGGTGTGTCACACATATACAAGCAGATATGTGTAACCTTAAAAAAAAAAGTCTGAAATTTACAGTCATTTTATTTTTCCCATTATAAAAATCTATCAAGGGAATAATCAGAGTTTTTAGGGGCTTGGTTTAGCAAGATAAAGACTAAAAACCATTAACCCATTTATGTCTAGTGTTCCATTACTGGAATCCCAAGCTTATGGGAGTTATTTATATCCTACGGCTCAAGATCATCACCAAGGTCTGATTTTTCACACAAAAAAATTGCAAACCCTGGCATAAATGGGTTAAAAACACTTTACAAATTCTTTTTTAACGTACCAACTGGGACCTACATGAAATAAAACCTCTATTATCTTAGGAAAGAGATTGCTTTCCTAAATCAGAAAAGTTGATTTCCAAGCTACACTCTTACCTCCACTGCCTTGGAACCCTAAGGAGAACTAAACTTCACCTGCAATGGCACCTCTGGCAGTCAAGGTAGGAGAAGTGAGCGAAAACCTAAAACAGGCTAGATGTAGACTGTGAGCCATAAGCAGAGGTTGTTTTAGAAATGGGACCATATAATTTATTATCCAACCAGGAAACTTCTGAGAGTAAAAGAGAATGCTGTTAATTACTCAAGAAGAAAAGACACAAAATGAGCCATATAGCCACCCTAGTGAACAGGCACTATGGGAAACTACATTTCCCAGTATGCTCTGTCCCTTGAAAGTCAAAATGTTTCTGCCACAGAGCACCCAGGGAGCTGGGGATAGCACCATGTAAGAGGTAAAGGATACAGCACTGGTTCTGACATGGAGGCTTCCTCTTTTCACAGGACACTTAACCAGACACAGGACATAACTCCAGAGATGGAATTTCAATGGATATTAAATCTAGAGTAGAGGTTTTCTCTCGCCAACAATTCTAGCTTCCAAAGATGTGGAGCTGGTTGAGCTGTCCATTGGTTCACTGCCCTATTGCTCCTGGTGCTGCCTCTGCCTCCCCCACATCACCAACATCGCCACTGTCACCAGTCTTTTGGGGAATTCTGGCCAAGGTATTCTTCCCACTCAAGTTCAACCAACTTGTATAGCTCCATGGTGGCCTGGGTGTCTTTCACAGAGGAATGCCTGCTTTTCCCAACCCGTATGTCCCAGTTTAGCAGCTTCTCGATGTGATGCTTCAAAGACATGGTGACCTTCACCAGGCAATCAGCCTTCCATCTGGGAAGGAGGAGGAGGATATGGGAGTTGTCACTGGTGATGGACTTGGGATGAAAGTACTGAAGGGCTTTGAAGTTTTATCGTGGATGGCAAGCCCCACCATCTTCCCTGTCTCTTCAAGATCTGTCACAAGCAATCTTGAAGAGCACAACATTCACCATGTGCTGCTTCTGGACACCACTCCCCCTGGTCTGGCAGTCCACAGTGGCCGGGGGAGAAGGATGTACTTGTCGTAAAGCATATCTCCACTGTAGCTGACAGTGCTACATGGAGCCAAGAAAGTAACATGTCCCTTGGGTCCTGTGTCCAGCATCTCACAGCCAAATGCCACCATTCTTCCTTGGCAACTCCTGGGATGTTCCAAAGCATGTATTCTGAGTGAGCTTTGGTAGAGTTCTGTGGGTCACTGACCTAAGAGGCTTTGTTCTGGGGCCCTTTCTTCTGGGAGTGGGTTGGTTGGCTATTAATCTTTAGAAGGGCACCCCCAGCAAATCTACTTAGCTGCAACAGAATCAGCATTCCTTGAAGGGGAAGGGGATAGCCAAGACACTGCAACTTTCCTGTCCAGGGACTGTTCTGACCCCGACCCACTGCTGGAGGCAGCTGCCTTCTTTTCCAGGAAGGGAGGGGTCTTCCAAGTGCCATCCACCCTAGGAGTTTCCTCTTTCTTTGGAGGTTCTGAGTGCAGCTTTGGGTGCTTTGCTAGGGGGCTGGTTCTTTTTATTCAGAAAGCCTCTCTGTTCCAAGAGCTGCTGTTTCTTGACATATTTGGTGCTTGGCAGTTCCTTCTAATGCCTTTTTGGGAGCAGGTTCCACAAAATCCAGATTGAGGAGTCAGGTAGACGTGCGGACAGTCAGTGGTGGAGTGTGTGAGGGTGGGGGAGGTGGGGGAATGACGTCCCTGGCCCCTCTAGCCTCGTAAAGGTACAACTCAGAGGTCTCATTTTATTTTAAAACAAAAGTATTATCATACTAAGGAAAATGGTCCTATGCTCTATTTTAAAATCCAGAATATCCTATTGTCTCCTGGAAAATTAAGTATTTTTCAACTATAAAACATCAGGTATGCTTGGTTCTTTTTTGTTGTTAAGAGATGGGATCTCAGCCGGGCATGGTGGCTCACGCCCATAATCCCAGCACTTTTGTAGGTTGAGGAGGGCAGATCACAAGGTCAGGAGGTCAAGACCAGCCTGGCCAACATAGTGAAACCCCATCTCTACTAAAAATACAAAATTAGCCGGGCATGGTGGAGCATGCCTGTAATCCCAGCTACTTGGGAGGCTGAGGCAGGAGCATCGCTTGAACCCAGGAGGCGGAGGTTGCAGTGAGCCGAGATCATGCCACTGCACTCTGGCCTGGGCCACAGAGCGAGAGTCCATATCAAAGAAAAAACAAAGGGAGAGAGAGAGAGAGAGATGAGATCTCTCTATGTTGCATAGGCTGGTCTCAAACTCCTGCGCACAGGTAATCCTCCTGCCTCAGCCTCCCATATAGCTGGGATTACAGGCACATGATACCGCATTCAACTGGTATGGTTGGTTCTATAAAAATAATTTAAAACTTCCAGCCTTACTAAAACCTTTAAAGTAAAATACTGCCACACTTAGGAGTCCTGTGAATCACTTCCAGGACAGTATCTGAGGAACCAGTTTCCAGCTTAAGTCTTTACTAAGACAGATGACTAGCCACATCTTGTATAAGCTCTTCTGGAGTGAGAGGAAGCTGAAGTAGCAGTGGGGGTACAGTGCAGGGTTCATCTTAGGCCTGGTAGGGAGAGTGTTGCCCTTGAGGGAAATTAATGGCCTAATAAGGGAGTGGGTGGAGGTGGGGTGGTCATAGAAAGAAAACTGTTAAGTGGATAAAGGGAGATTAAGCCACTGACTGTGTATGGGATCTCTTTCTTAAGTGCAAAATCAGTGGGATCTATCTAGACAGAAAGAAATTACATGAACTCCTAAGGAAATCACAGAAAATCATTCCACAGAAATAGTGTAATACCAACAATCAAAAAAGGAAAAATTCCTCCAAAAGAGAAAGAACTTTATATGCATCAGAAATATTAGCCCTTTTAATCAGTTAGCACTGCTCTAGGTAGAAAAGCACTGTTTTTTATCTTTCTTGGACACTTCAGAAACTGCTTTTTCAAAAGTGAACCGGACCATTGTGACACTTGCCTCTCTCGTATTTGTGAAGAACATGGCAAAGAGGGTAGAAAAAGTAAAAGGCTATAAAATCAGAACTCAGGTTCTCCTTAGTACATTGCAGTAACTAACTGTGTGACTTTGGGTCACTTAAGTACTCCGGGACTACTATTTACCCCCATGAATTATACTAGCTGATCTTGAAGACTGCTCCACACTTAGACAAAAAATTTTCTTAGCTATTATATAAAATACTCTTAGTATTTAAACTTTGAGTTAATTTTTAAATAAAAACAAATGATCTGTTTTTAATATTCTACTTGTCTTTTACATTTCTAATCATGAAGGTGTCCATAACTCACCTTTCCAGTTTTTGCTGCAGAACGTTTATTTCCTCCTTCAACTTTCGAATGCACTCTCTCTTATTCCGAATAAGCTCTTTGCTCCTGTACATGTACCTAATTAAACAATCCCACAAACACAATTTATATTTAACAACATTAATGACATAAAGTCTCAATAAACTAAAGATTCAAGGAAAGTTCTTCAGTCAGATAAAGGGCATCTGTGAAAAATATACAGCTGACATCATACTTAAGAGTAAGACTCATGCATTCCGTCCAAGATTAGGAACAAGGATACTCACTCTTGCTACTTCTATTCAATGTTTAACTGAAGGTATAACCAATGCGATAAAGTAAGAAAAACAAATGAAAGGCATGCAGATAGTAAAGAATGAAGTAAAGCTGCCCTTTAGTTCCACATGATGTTAACTATCTACGCAAAAAATCTCAAGGAACCTAAAAAAAATACATCAGAACTAATAAGTGAGTTTAGTAAAGTCAAAGGATACAAAGTCAATTTGAAAAAAGAAAAAAAAACAAAAGGCCAGGCATGGTGGCTCACACCTGTAAGCCCAGCACTTTGGGAGGCTGAGGTAGGTGGATCACCTGAGGTCAGGAGTTCGAGACCAGCCTGACCAACATGAAGAAACCCTAACTCCACTAAATTAGCCAGGCATAGTGGTACATGCCTGTAATCCCAGTTACTCAGGAGGCCGAGGCAGGAGAATCACTTGAACCCAGGAGGCGGAGGTTGCAGAGAGCCGAGATCACACATTGCACTCCAGCCTGGGGAACAACAGTGAAACCTCATCTCAAAAAAAAAAAACAAAAAAAACAAAAAAAAAAAACTCAACTGCAATTCCATACATTTGTAAAAGAACAAATGAAAATGAAATTAAAAGCATGAATTTGAGATAAATTTTGTCAAATGCATGCAAGACCTGTACACTAAAAATTACAAAACACTGTTGAAAGATATTCACAAGGACTTAAATAAATCTCTATTAATTTATTTAACAAATGGAGCTACACACCATTCATGGATTGAAGGACTCAATATTATTATTATTATTATTATTATTATTATTTTGAGATGGAGTCTCACTCTTGTCACCCAGACTGGAGTGTAATGGTGTGATCTCAGCTCACTGCAACCTCTGTCTCCCAGGTTCAAGCAATTCTCCTGCCTCAGCCTCCTGTGTAGCTGAGATTACAGGTGCTCACCACCACGCCCAGCTAATTTTTTTTTTTTTTTTTTTTTTTAGTACAGACAGGGTTTCAACCATGTTGGCCAGACTGGTCTCGAACTCCTGACCTTAGGTGATCCACCTGCCTCAGCCTCCCAAAGTGCTGGGATTACAGGCATGAGCCACCAAGCCCGGCCAAAGGACTCAATATAATTAAGATGTCAGTTCTCACCAAACTGATCTATAAGTTCAAAACACCACCAATCAAAATCCCAATAGCCACTGGTTAGAAACTGACAAGCTGATAAAAGTTTATATAGAAATGCAAAGGACCAGAATAACTACAACAATTTTGAAAAAGAAGAACAAAGTTGGAGGATTCATACTATCTAATGTCAAAATTTGCAATAAAACCATAGTAATCAAAACAATATGGCACTGGCATTAGACCAGACAACAGACAGAACAGACTCCAGATATAGATCCCCCAAATATATGTTCAATTCATTTTTGACAAAGTGCCAAGGTAATTCAATGAGAGAAAAGGAAATATAAATCAAAGGAAAAAGAAGATATTCCTACACACTCACTAAATAGCTAAAATCAGAAACACTTATAATTCCAGGCACTGGCAAGGATGTGGAGCAAATGGAGCCCTCATACACTCCTAGAGGGAATGCAAAATTGTACAGTCCCTTTAGAAAATAGTTTGGAAATTTCTTATAATGTTAAATATACATTTTTCATAGAACCAGCAATCCTACTCCTACATATTTTACCCAAGAGAACTAAAAACTATGCCAAGGATTATATGTGAATGTTCACGACAGCTTTATTCATATAGCCTAAAACTAAATACATCACCAAATGGTGAATGGAAAAAACAGTACATATTACACTAGAATATTACTCAGCAATAAAAAGGAGCAAATTACTTATATATGAACAACACGGGTGAATCCCAAAAACATTATCCTAAAGAAAGGACATAGCCACAGCAGGGTACCTACTAAACATCAATGTTACTAATATCACATTCTAGAAACTATAACATTATAGGGTCAAAAAACAAGTAAGTGGTTGCCAGGACCTGGGGATGGAGAGAAACGGATTGATCACAATGGGGCAAGGAAAATCTTCTGGGTGTTGGAAATGTCCTACATCTTGACTGTGATGGTGGTTATTTGTAAGAACTCACTGGTTATATGCCTAAAAATAAACCATGGGATAAGAATGACTACATAAAAAACAAGTAAAAGAGGCTGGGCGCAGTGACTGATGCCTATAATACCAACACTTTGGGAGGCCGAGGCAGGCAGATCACGAGGTCAGGAGATCAAGACCATCCTTGCCAACGGACGAAACCTGGTCTCTACAGAAAATACAAAAATTAGCTGGGTGTAGTGGCGCATGCCTATAATCCCAGCTACTCAGAGGCTGAGACACGAGAGGCTGAGACACGAAAATGGCTCAAACCCAGGAAGTGGAGGCTGCAGTGAGATGACGTCACGCCACTGCACTCCAGCATGGAGACAGCGCAAGATTCCGTCTCAAAAAAAAAAGGGAAAGAAAAACGTTTTTTCTTTTCTTTCTTGTTTTTTTTTTTGGAGACGGAATCACACTCTGCCACTCACCCTGGAGTACAATGGCACAACCTCAGCTCACTGCAACCTTAACCTCCTGGATTCAAGTGATTCTCCTGCTTCAGCCTCCCAAGTAGCTGGGATTAGAGGTGTGTACCACCATGCCCAGCTAATTTTTGTATTTAGTAGAGATGCGGTTTTCACCATGTTGGCCAAGCTGGTCTCGAACTCCTGACCTCCAGTGATCCACCTGCCTTGCTCCCAAAGTGCTGGGATTACAGGCATGAGCTACCACACCAGCCTTTTATTTATTTATTTTTTTTTGAGACAGGGTCTCACTCCGTCATTGAGGCTGAAGTGTGGTAACACAAATAGGACTCACTGCAGCTCCTACTTCCCAGGCTCAAGCAAGCCCTCCTGTCAACCCTCCTGCCTCAGCCCCACCAAGTAGCTGGGATTACAGGTGTACACCACTACACCTAGCTAGTTTTTTAATTTTTTTTTCAAGAGACAGGGTTTTGCCATGTTGCCCAGGCTAGCCTTAAACTCCTGAGCTCAAGCTATCTGCCCACCTCAGCCTCCCAAAGTGCTAGGATTACAGATGTAAGCCACCACGCCTGGCATCAACCAGACTTTTATAAAATTAAAATTCTATAATGCAAGTCTGATAGGGAACCTCCCCACCCCTGGAATAAAGGTAGTTCCTACCCCAAAAGGATCAGGGCTTTCACCTAAACTCTAGCTACTCTAATCATGGTCCAGAGATAAGAAGCAACATGAGCAAAACCCTGGGAGGTCTTAGAAAAAGGCAAAGACCCTCAACCTAGACTTACAGAATCCAAATTTGCATATTATGACTTCCAGGTGATTCCTATGCACAAAATACTTAGTATATGCTCATCTATCTCTACTGCTTCAACACACCAGGAAAAAAAAAATCAGCCAAGAACTCACCTGTCCATATAAATAATCTGAGGAAATTCCAGCTTATTGTGAATTTTCTCTGGCTGACCAAGGGACTGATTAAACTCAAATCTTGAGAGTTCAAAGGTCAACACTGGAGGTAGCTTTGTAAACCAACGCTAGTGTCAAGAGTAGAAATGTGAGAGAAAGAAAAATTAATTTTAGGAAATAACAATAGCCAGATTTAAAATATCCCTCATCAAACTTTATTCCTTTGGTATAGAATTTATACTCAAGTCAAGCTCATGCTAGAACTTTTTTTATCCCAAACACTAAAGGAAATGAATACTTAGAATCACACTCTTAGAGAATATGGCTCAACATTCCTCAAGACTCCAAATTTACTAGCCAGTCAACATTTTACTCAATCGTCATCCTCAGAATAAACCACCCCTGAATATGTGAAGTGTACTAAGCATCTACACAAATCATTCATTACATCATCAGTATTCAAAAGAGGTTTAAAAACTTAAGAAAACATCTAGCCTAATTACAAAATATGAAATTATGATCTAAGCAGCATGTAGCTAAAGTGACAACTAACTCCATGGGTCAGCTAAAAAGACTCATATGAGTATATATATTACATGCTGTTTGTTTAGTCTATTAACCATAATTTGAATCTCCTTTATGTATACAAAGGAAAGTGGGAATAGTTTCATGGTTTTATAATTTCTCAATTTCTAAGAAAAATTTCTGAATTCCAAAAATTCACAGAGGTCTCATAAAGAAGCCAGTCAAATCAACCTACAATGTTAACTGAGTTTCAAGAAAGGAAGGTACTGACAAAAAAGACTCAACAGACAAGGATCACAGGTGAGGAAAAGCTAAATCAGAAATGGCTTTTCTATTCAATTCACTCGAATAGCTTTAAAATGTTCCCTTTACCAAAAGCGCAAGCAGCATTCCCTTCAGATACCCTGTTAGCATAATGAGGTGAATTCAGATAGCCCGAGACCACCTCAAGGTGAAATCTAAATGAGCATGATGATTTTGTTTGTTTTTGTTTAATTTTTATAGAGTTCCCATCCTAGAATACAGGTGTCCACAGGTCTAAGCATAGCTGGTGAACATTCCCTCTTTTCTAAGAGGATGCACCAGGTCTTCTGCACAGATGGTACAGATGACATAATTCCTCCATTAGGAATCAGCTATTTCCTTGAAAAGCCAGGGAGGCAGTAGCTCTCTCTGAGTTCCAACACTGCTCTACAGTGAATGTATTTTCATATGGCTCATGTTAGGCTACCTGTTTCAGTTCAGGAAAGCTCCACTGTCTCCTATAGTAATTAATGAGTTGGACTCATATATAAGCCACAGTTTTATCTCAAAACGTATGATCAGTGGAGAACAATCCCAACTGTGTAGTGTTAAGAATTATGTTACAAATGCTATTCACTAATTCTTAACCCAACTGGAATGAATATTGAGATGTTAACTACCCATGCTCTCCCTGTAACTTCCCCCCTTTCTTTCCAACCCACAAAAATAGATAAATAAACAAATGAAAATTAAATTTTAAAAATGTTAAAAGTAAAGGCAGAATTTACAATTGAGAACAGTAAATACTATAATAGGGAAAATATTCTAAATGGCATACCATAGGAGTTAATCACTGTACTTTTACCCTCCGAAAATATGGAGGCAGTGGGTTCTCCCTACTCAGGTACAGGTAGGCTTCAACAGAAAGAGAGAAACTTGATCATACTTAAAACATCAGAAGCAGCATACAACCTTTACACGAGTAACTCAAATTCATAGTTTTAGTAAAAATTTTATTTATCAAAGTACTAATATTCACTGACTCACATCAACTGATGAGAGACTTAAGACAAATTCAAGCTCTAAGTGTAAAGTTACTTAATATGTGATGGGAAACTAGTCTGCCCAAAAGCTCACTCCTACTTAACTGGCTTTGTCACTGGCATAGCAAATAAAGATCTCCAACGTACCTCTTGTCCATAGTTCACCGAGTGATCAGAGGGAAGAAGCTCAACATCACCCTCCACCATGGCCCCTTCCAAACACTCGTCTAAGTTTCGATAACCGTTTACCTGAAGAGGATACTGGCCGAAGGTCTCATTGTTACAAAAGGATTTTCCTAGGTAAAGAGAGAGACTTTTTAAAAAAGACATCACTATGACTATCTAAAGCCTATCTTCTGGCTCCACAGAGACAACATTTTAAATTCAGCAACTTCCTGACAGCTGGTTAGAAATGCACTTAAGCCTTTACAGAAACCTCTAATGAGCCAGTTGATCTAGACACAGAACACTGACAACCGCTAACACTGAAAAAAGGCCAGGGGTGTGGTGGCTTCTGCCTGTAATCCCACCACTTTGGGAGGCCAAGGTGGGAGGATCACTTGAGGCCAGGAGTTTAAGACCAGCCTGGAAAACATAGCGACACCCCTGTCTCTACAAAAAATAAAAATCAGCAAGGTGCAGCAGTGCACGCCTGAAGTCCTGGCTACTCAGGAGAATAAGGTGGGAGGATTTCTTGAGCCCAGAAGTCCAAGGTTACAGTGAGCTATGATGATGCCACTGTGCTACAACCTGGGCAAGAGAGCAAGAACCTGTCTCAAAAAACAAACAAACAAACAAACAAAAAAACCTGCAAAAAGAAAGACAACCAGATAGTATGTGCTTCCCAATCAAGGGTTTTCTCACCACTTGTCAATTAGTCTCGACAAAAAAGCCTTACCTAAGTCTAGTCAAATCTCTAGATACAACTACCAATTAATTTATAAGAGGATGAGTAGAGAGGAACATGGGAATATGTTAAAAATGTATCAGGGGACATGCAAACAGCAAGACTGTGGGAAATGCTACAGAACAAACGACCCAGTTTCTCCAAAAATTCAGCACTTCAAGGAAAAAAAGATGGAGGGGGGAGCCTACAAATATTCAATCATAAATGACACTGGGGTCCTCATTAAAACAAACTCTGAAAATAAATTTTCTGTTTTTTAAATTATGAAAACAAATTAACAATTTGAACACTGACTAGATAGTTGATAGTTTAAAATACTGTTTTTCAGAGTCATATTGGTACTGGGTTATGTTTTAAAAAGACTATCAATTGGTAAGAGTGACAGGGTAAGAAGGGGAATGACTGGCTATGAGCTAAGGCTGGATTCACAGAGGTTTAAAAATGGCTCTATTTGAACGTATTCTAAATTTGCCATAATTAAAAATAAATTATGTGTCTAGCACGCAGCTTAGTTAGATAAGCCTCCAGAGTGAAAAGCCTCTAGTCTAGAAAAACATTTTTGGCAGTCTCACTCAATAAAAGCTTTTGAGATTAGGTATTATATCAGAATAAGCAACAGAGAAAACTGAGTAAAATCACTATCTGACGTTAATGTCAGATTTGGGCTGTGCAAGTATTAATATGACAAATCTGAGATAAAGATCAGGCACATTTAACAGATGAAGAGACTGAGGATCCAGAAGCTCACATAGTTTGTCCAGTTAACAGACACCAAGAGGCAGAACCAATATTCAGACCTGGGTATTGCTGACTCTCAGGCCTATTCATTACACTGCCTCCTCAAAGGGACACAGTAATAAAGATATGATCACAGGTCTAGAAGTAAAATTCAGAGCAGAGAATTTACCTTCACGAACCCCTTCAGTCAGGAAAGTACCATAGAACAGCTGCACCATTGGATTTTCAGATTTGTTCCTGGGACTGCTGCTTTTAGGAAAAGGAGACAATTCTGGATTGTTTGGATTAAGATATGTGCTACATAAAATCCAAGCATCATTCAAAAGCAAAAATAGTGCATTTTCATCAAACCCCAAAGAGCCAGGTACGATCTAAATAAGTAACAACTAGTTCAGTTCAAATATTTACTGAATGCTTTCTTCCTAGCATTGTGCTAAACTCTGAAGACTCAAAGACAAGAGGCACAATCCTTGGACTTAAGGAACTTAAAGCCTAATAGCAGAGTCATACTTGCAGACAAATACAGGTATTTGTATGCTTTCAGTATATACATCTATAGCCAATGATAGATGTACACAAGGTATAGAAGTAGTATAAAGGTAAGAATGAACTCTCTTGTGTAGTTTTATAAATAAATACAAAAAATTTTTCTCCCTGGTGTAATAGGAATAAAAAGTTTCTTCTTACAAGTCCATCTTAAATTGTTAACTATGTTAAGCTGCTGTTTGCAAAACCATTTCACAGTTACAATTCTTTTTTTTTTCTTTTTTTTTCTGCACTGTCTGTTAATTCCTTCGGCATAGTTACAATCCTTCTACCTAGAATTGAAACCATTTAAAACACAGATTTCTTAGAGAGATATCCATATTCTGTGCCCTGAATTTCACTTCTCTCAGTGACTGAAATGACCGTAACCTATCCTCTACACATTCTAAGTAGATCTCAAAAAGGATCTTAGATTAAATTTAAGTATTCATATTATACCACCGTGTTCACAACAGAGATTGATTTGACCTTTTTGCAAATACATTTTTACAGCACATGCTGAGTTTTACAATGTTAACAATTATGGTTCTTTAGTTAAAAAAAAAAAAAGCTGCAGGATAAGATGATTGCTATAACCCTATATCCTTAGAGGGGGAAAGCTGAAGGCGACAGGGATACACCATGAGTACTACCTCAGTGGCTATCCCAGGAGATATGGTTCAAAACCAGCAATTTCTACTTAAGGAGAGTAACTTTCCAGCATATAATTCTCACTGGCCCACTGTGAGTCGGAAGGATGTACAAACAAACCCTCAACACTCACTTAACATTAACAGCTAGCTGGAATGCGTCCTCCAGCCAATCCAGGAGCTTGTGTGTGAATTCACTCACATCTTGCTATAAGAGAGGCATAAATTGCATAAAAGTTAGACGCAATAGTAAGAAATGAAAATTTATCCTTTTCCCACCAATGAATTAAGATTCTACTACTATAAAAGCATTTCTTTTTTTTTTCTTTTTTTCTTTTTCTGAGACAGGGTCTCACTCTGTTGCTCAGATTGGAGTGCAGTGGTATGATCTCAGCTCACGGCAACCTCCGCCTCCCAGGCTCAAGTGATTCTCCTGCCTCAGCCTCCCAAGTAGCTGGGATTACAGGCACATGCCACCATGCTCAGCTAATTTTTGTATTTTTAGTACAGATGGGGTTTCACCATGCTGGCCAAGCTGGTCTTGAACTCCTGACCTCAAATGATCCACCCACCTTGTCCTCCCAAAGTGCTGGGATTATAGGCATGAGCTACTGCGCCCAGCCTGAAAGCATTTTTTGGAGGCCGAATATCATGAAGATATACGAACATTGAAACCCAGATTTAAAAAAGGTACATTAAGCAACCTCTAAGTTGTAGCTAGAAGGAGGCTGGAACTCTACTACTTCCAGCCACATCTATTTATGACAAAGAAAGAAAAAGAAACAAAATCTCCTAAGTAGGCCTTTTTAAGAAAAAGGCCCAAGGAACAGACTATAGTCCTCTAGAACAATATAGAGATCTATATAAAGAAAGAAATGTTTTGAGAATTTTATAGAACAGTAGGACCTTCAAACAGAGAAAGAAAAAAATTATATGAGTAAGAAGCTGATCTAATTAGTGACAGCTTTGTTTTTGTTTTTTAAATTATTTTTTCAGAGACGGAGTCTCGCTCTGTCACTCAGGCTGGAGTACAGTAGCGTAATCACAACTTATTGCAGCCTCAAACTCCTGGGCTCCAGGGACGCTCCCACCTCAGCCTCCCAAGTTGCTGGGACCACAGGCGTGTACCACCATGCCCGGCTATTTTTTAATAGGAGGTGGAGAAAGGAAAGTCTAAAAGAGAGAAGTTGCTGAGAAAAGCTCCTGAACTCAGATTTAGTTTTAAAACTAGGATTTTCATCTGGACCATTCCAAGACAAAGGTACACACAAAGGACTACTTTGCTTGGTATCCCTTTTGTTATAGCTCATTGAGGTATTTTCCAATCTCCTCCTTTCTACATCAATAACCCCTGTATAATTCTACCTTCTTTCTACTACTATTTCTTCTTCTGTTTAGAACTGCCAGCCCCCATGCAACACACACACACTCTGTCTCACACACACATCTGCTTTCCCTCTCACCACCTGTTCTGTAGGCAAAATAAAAGTCAGAAACAGGTGCTTGTAGTCTTGCTTAGCCATGTTTACAGCTTGTTATGCAGTTGAAATAAAGCAGTACCACATTAATATTGACAAGGCATGACTTCAAACCCAAGAACAAGGTTTCTTTTGTACCTGCTGCTCCTCAGATGATCGGAATGCTCCCTTTAATAGATCCAGGGCTGCAGACGGGTCTACAAATTTTCTATTTGATCCCATCATTAGAGCAAACAAATACTGAAGCTCTTGCATAAACATGATATTTCTCTTTTCCTGTAGAAAACACAGCACATGTACTCTTACAACAGCTCATTTAGAAAATTAGAACATGTAAAGAAAAAAAAGTTGTCAATCATCATGCCCTCATTTATATTTATGTAGATCTAAGTCAAAGTTACAGGGCTACGTATGTTACAGTGACTCTGGTAAGGACTGTACCCTAAAATGAAGAATAACTATGTAGAAGCCAGAGACAGCACTGATGGAAAAACAGAAACGCCTACTTTCTGATGCTGCTGCCCTCCCTCTCAAGAGGAAAAGGCATTGCACCAAGGGGAAATCCTGGGAAGGGTTAATTGCTGGGAGGAGGATCGACCTTTGGCAAAAACAGAATAAAACAGACTAAGAAGGTTCAGGTCTCTGGTATCAAGGTATCTCTCCAGCGTCACATGGCCTAAGCAGCTCAGGAAGAGGAAGGATACAACAAACACAGGTATTCGGGATCTCCCCCACCCACATATTCTTGGAGCCGTTTTTCTCATTTTATTCCTACTTAATTTTACATTTCGCATACCCTTATATGTTATCCCAAAAAAAAAGAAAACAAGGCATGTAGAAATGAAAACAAGTATTAGCACAAGCCAAAGAGTATCACGGATATCAGCTTTAGGCAAAAATCTAGAAGCCTTGGGGGTCAAAGAGACTAAACAACAGTGAAGAAATTCCTCGATACCAACTTACTGTGTGACTTCGACAATTTTCAAGTACATTTTGTGGCAGACTATAGCTGAGAACAAGTCTTCGAAATTCAGGCAATTGAAAGAGAGACTGAAATAAAGAAAGAAAGGGATTCATGGCCTTTCCTCAAAATAACTGCAGCAATGTATATATTTTTCACTTTAAATATTTTATTTCATATTTAAAAGTATGTAAAACTATCAACCTAGCAATTCAACTTATATTATTTCTAAGGAAATAATGGTTGTGCACAAAAAAATTAGCTCAAAGAATATTAATACTTTTAGGTAAAAAATAGAAACAACCTAATGTCTAACAAGAAGAGTAGTTTTTGTTTTGTTTTGCTTTTGCTTTTGCTTTTGTAGAGACAGAGTCTTCTATGTTGCCCAGGCTGGTCTCAAACTCCTGAGCTCAAGTGATCTGTCCGCTTGGCCTCCCAAAGTGCTGAGATTATAGACATGAGCCACCATGCCTGGCCAAAAGTAGCAGTTTAAATAAACTGTACTACCTTTATACAATAGACTATTAAGTAGTCATTGAGATAATATTGTAAAACGTATTTATAAAATGACCTACTATATAGCAGGGAAAATGAAAAAAAAACAAAAATTAATTGTATCAACATGGATAAACCTCAAAAATATATTTTGAGTGAAAAAAGTTACAGAAAAAGGTATTATACTGGCCAGGTGCAGTGGCTCATGCCTATAATCCTGGCACTTTGGGAGGCCGAGGTGGGAGAATCACAAGGTCAGGAGTTCAAGACCAGCCTGGCCAATATGGTGAAACCCTGTCTCTACTAAAAATACAAAAAAGTTAGCTGGGCATGGTGGAGGGTACCTGTAGTTCCAGCTACTCAGGAGGACTGAGGCAGGAAGATTGTTTGAACCCGGGAGGCGGAGGTTGCAGTGAGCCAAGATTGCACCACTGCATTCCAGCCTGGGCAACAAAGTGAGACTCGGTCTCAAAAAAAAAAAAGTATTATACTGCTTATATTAACAACATGTAAAACAATACTACATATTGTTTGGGGATACATACATGTGTGGTTATGTCTGTGGGAAAGGGATGATGTCACAACAGGGACTCAACAGAACAGAAATTTGAAACATTAATTTTTTAAGCCAGGTGGTGAGTACAGCAGTATTGACTTCTCCACTCTTTGTCATAATATTGTATTTTTTAAAAGTTTAACAGCAGGTGTCTCTGGCTAGTAGAACTGAAGAGAGGGATTCTTTTTATTATTTGCAAATCACATTTTTCTACTATGAATATCTTTCATAAGTTAATTTTTTTAAAAAACTCTTGTATGAATATATAACTCCTCATCCTAACATGCTCCTCAAATGAAAACCCTCTCAGGCCTGCATGATGGAAATCTTGAAGCAGCATCCTAGGTAGATAATAGGCAAAACTTTGCAATTAGAACTAAATAAAACACATTCTTGGTATTCTAAAAGCCTCAGGTATATTTATTAATGTCAACCAAAGAATCACAGTGTCGGTACCTGACTAGAGCCCACGTGCACCTCTCTGGCTTCCTTCACTCTAACACAAGCCATGGTGGGATTCAGCCAACAGGGTGAGTGTTCACCTGGACTGGAGTGTAAAATCGGGTCATGCTGCTGCACCAAAGTTCTCTCAGGAGCCAGGACCTGGCTGGTAAGCTCTATCCTCAGCCATTCTCTTCTCTTCCACCTCGCCTGTCTACCCGACACACCTGCATTCCTACCCTGCTGGCTACCCTGTGACATTCTTGAGTTTCTGTTCCATTGTGGGAAAAATGGCTTTAAATGCTTGGCCACTTAACTCCACCTCTTCGCCATCACGAAAATTGGGCTTTCCCCCAAAGATGCCATTGTTCTTAAAAACCACAGTAGATTTGAGCTAATACGACTCACATCTCCCAACTTATTCTCTAACCAACAGCTGCTGCTTCTGTGTTCTCTGCATCACTTCATTATATCCTCCTCCAGTCACCAAAGTTTGGAAGTGCAGAAAAATCCTTGAATCTTTCTCCTAATCATTCACATCCAATGACTAACAGGTCCCTTGGCCTCTGCTTCTGGGTGCTCTTTATAACCTAATTGCTTTCTCCCTATCAGCGCCCCATCAGCTGCTCTAATTCAACTCCCACTGCCGCTCACTTGCATAACTGTACATGGTCTCTCTGCTTCCAGAACTTCCCTCCACCAACTCACCCTTGCCATGCAGCTCCTCGTAACTAACTCCCTAATACGACCAAAATAAAGCTCCCGATTCACTGAAGACTGTCATCTAGTAACAACTTTCCTCACTCTCCCAAGTCCTGACATCCTCCTCGGTGACTTTGGTCAACATCCAATCCCTGAGGACATCCTGTCAGTGTTGTCTTGAGAATATACTAAGAACCCCAACTCTTTTCTATTTCCAGGGCTACCAGTCCAGTCCAAGTCACCATCACTCTGCATGGATGACAGCCATGGGTCTCTCTCTGTGCATCCTTGCCCCTCCATCCTGATCTCCTCACAGAAGCCAGAGTGAGCCTTTTAATACTTGAGCCAGAGTTCATCAGTCTGCCACTGGCGACCTTCACAGGCTCCCTGTCCACTCAGACCCTCATCTCCACTGACCTTCCCTTTGCTCTTAGCATCCAGCCAATCGGACTCCAGCATGTTCCCTGAACACACCAAACCCATTCCCACCATGAAGCCATTGCTCTATGCATTCCTCTACCTGGAATGTTTTTGTCCCAGTAGCTGCCTGGTTCACTCCCTTGCCAGTCTCACCCGCCTTCCCTACCTCAGTGAGGCTCACCAAACACCACAGTTAATACTGCAACCTGTTACCACCCTCCTGCAGTTCTAATTTCCCTAACTTTGCTCTTTTTTCTACTGGACCAGTCACAGTCTAATGTATCATACAATTCATTTAGCTAGTTCATCATTCTGTTAGTTTTTAGTTTACTGTTCATTTCTATCTCACCTCACGAGAATTTACATTCCATGTGGGCACAGCTGTCTCTGTTTTGTTCCCTCCTACATCAAGGGCCTAGAACACTGCTAGACATAGAGCAGGTGTTCAACTGTTTGCTGAGA
Organism: Ateles fusciceps; assembly: GCA_036589455.1. NCBI lineage: Eukaryota > Metazoa > Chordata > Mammalia > Primates > Atelidae > Ateles > Ateles fusciceps. The sequence continues at coordinate 1,284,356 of JAZHEH010000579.1, read as the reverse complement.
GCCCTTACATCCATCCAGCCTGGAGATCTCTCCGCTTCTTGGGTGTCCCATCTCTAGTGACACATTCTCCCACTCCATCTCTATCTACACTCATAACCCAGGCTGCACCCAAAAATAAGCCAATACCTAAAATGTATCAGTTCACAGATCACATATTCAGAAAATCTCACTCTGGGACCATTACGTGTCTTCTGTGTTATCTGTCCAATTACCCACAGGATACCTGTTCTTTGACTTCAGCAGGGGCCCAAGCAAATTGATCTCTTTCCTGGCCCCCTAACCACCAGTTCTCCTTCCTATCTTCATTTCTTTCTCCATCTAGCTTTGATACTATGGTCTTAATTACCCTTCATTAAATTCACAGAGTGCCCTTTTGTCCTTTGATCACATACCCAGCAAATGCTCCAACTTAAATGGGTTGAGTTTTCCATGTAAGACGTTCAGAATGCTCTCAAGAGAAAGTACTGATAGAAACTGAACATTTTTGTATCACTATTCATTTAAAGTCAACAATTTCAAGAAGACCTTCAAATTTTTGGAAATCCTACTACTGTACTCTGGTGCCAACTGGTTTTCCCACTGTCTCCAACAACTATTTCAAACTTTCACTCCCTTTAAAATCTGACTCTGTCACTTCTCCACTGTCTCAAAAAATGGCTGCTTATTTCACAGACGGGGAAAAAAAGACTAGACACCACTTCAACTCTAATATGCAGTTATCATTTCTTCCTCCTCCCTTCCTATTACTCTGTTGCCCTTTTCCTTGAGAGGCCAACTCCTCCGATATACTTTCTATGCGTCTGCTCATGCTGTCCCAGAAGCCTTACTCACCTATCCTCTGCATCTGCTGGCTCTTGTCCACCCTCCACAGGAGTTAAGGCTGAGGGGGGATGTGAATCCAGGGAGTGTTCTCTTTCTCTCTCTCTCTCCTTTCAGATAGGAAGGAACTGACATGTTCCACATTATCTTCCTATACTCTATTCTTAACACAGATGCCAGTCATCCTTTTAGACTGGAAGTATGATCGGATCACTTCTCTGCTCCAAATCTTCCAATGCATTCCTATTTCTAGAATTCTCCCAAATCCTCATCATGACCCCAAGCTCTCCCATCCACCTCCATCACCTTTCCTATCCCACTGCTATCAGTTCTGGATCACTCTGTCTTAGCTCTTTCTCAGACACATTAAGCAAGCTCCTAAACCTCAGTCTGCTTATTTGCTGTTCCTTGTCTGAAATGTTCCCTATGTAATTATATAGCTCATTCCCTGGCCACCTTCAGGCCTCTGCTCAAATGCCCACCTCATCAGAAAGGCCATCCCTGACCCTCTGCCCTCTCCAGCTGAACCCTGTCCAGTCCCACAGCCTCATTCATTCATCTTTACACTTGTCACCACCTGATGTTTCATTTACTGTCTGTGCCACTCTTCCCAAAGTAAACCACGAGAGTAGGGTCTATGTTTCATTTTAGTCACTGCTGTTTCACCAGAGCCTAAGACAGTGCCAGGCACATAGAAGCTGGATGTAGAAAGGGAGAATTCCATTTTTCAGCTTGAGCAGCTGGGTAGGTACCATGTACCATGATGGAGAAGATTGCTGGGGTGAGCATCAAGGGCTGCATTGGAGCAATGTAAGTTTAAGATGCCTGATTGACACTTCTAGAAAGCCACTACCCTCTAGTGAATTCATTCACTCCCTTGGTTTTATTACCATCTATATGGTACTGATTTCCAAAACTGTAGCTGCAGCCCAGCACTTTTTCTGAAGTACAGATTCATATAATGATCTGCCTACATGGTATCTCCTTAAACTCAACTCATTTAAGTTGGAGGATTTGCTAGATATGTGATGAAAGGACAGAGGGCACTCTGTGCATTTAATGAAGGGTAGTTAAGACCACAGCATACACAGACACTGGCACCTCAAACTCGGCATATCTAAAACTGAACTGATCAGCAGGTGCAGTAATCCCAGCCCTTTGGGAGGCCAAGGTAGGTGGATCATTTGAGGTCAGGAGTTCAAGACCAGCCTGGCCAACATAGTGAAACGCCATCTCTACAAAAAATACAAAAACTAACCAGGCATGGTGGCACATGCCTGTAAGCTACTTGGGGGGCTGAGGGAAGAGGATCCCCAGAATCCAGGAGGCAGAGGTTGCAGTCAGCCAAGATTGTGCCATCTTGTCTCAAATGAATAACTAAATAAATAATACATTTAAAAAATAAAGACACTGGGCCAGGTGCGGTGGCTTACACCTGAAATCCCAGCACTTTGGAAGGCTGAGTGAGGCAGATCACCTGAGGTCAGGAGTTTGAGACCAACCTGGCCAACATGGTGAAACCCAATCTCCACTAAAAAATTAGCAAGGCAGCCAGACGCAGTGCCTCACGCCTGTAATCCCAGCACTTTGGGAGACCAGCACTATGGAGGATGCTACAACCTTTCATGGATAATTCAAAATCCCAGAAAAAGTATTTACTGGATAATCCCTAGCTATGTAAGTAACTGTAAGATTATAATGCAAATGGAGGTCTGGAGTTGGAGACCAGGCTGGCCAACATGGTAAAACCCTGTCTCTACTAAAAATACAAAATTTAGCCAGTTGTGGTGGCGCTTGCCTATAGTCCCAGCTACTCAGGAGGCTGAGGCAGGAAAATTGCTTGAAACTGGGAGGTGGAGGTTGCAGTGAGCTGAGATCGCACCACTGCACTCTAGCCTAGGCGACAGAGCAAGACTCCATCTCAAGAAAAAAACAAACAACAACAACAATAAAACTGAACTAAAATCCACTCTTAACACACACCCAAATTATTTCTCTTCCAGTGTCAAATGGCACTATAATCCACCTGGTTACTCAAACTAGAAACCTCAGAGTCTTACTCAACTGCTACAGGCATATCCTGTATCCAACTGCCCACCAATCTCATAGATTTGATTTCCTCAGCGCCTCAAGAATGCATTCACTGCTCTCCTTCCATGACTTCTGACACTTCTCTACTCCAGACCACCACTGTCACCTACATGGATAGCTATGACAGCCTTCAACAACTGATTTCTCCTTATTTACTCTCACTGCTATAATATAGTGTTCACTAAATGCTTATCCAAAACACCTATTCAATATATTTACAACCACAGAAGATTTTTTTTTTAGTACTGCCCAACTTAGACATCAGAGCATCTAAATCCAAAACACAATAATGCCACAGGAAAACCTCCCCAGTTTTATAAATCTGTTTTAATTTTTTGAAAGCTATGTTTCTACATTTCACTTTAATAAATTACAAAGTTACTTCCAAAAGACACAGTTATCTCTTAAAAATATCATACCTGAATAACAGCACTAAACCAACACGTATTGCCAACATTTTTCAGCCCAACTGGCCAACCATCAACTCTCCTCCAGTCATTGGGATTGGGGTTTTCTCCCAGACTTCACAGCGTTTTCTCTTTGAGCGCTTAGTTTCTGCAGAGGTTGCTTCGTGCATCCTATGTTGTGCAAGATACCATACATCAAAAAAGAAAGTAGTTAATAATATAGCATATGGAAGATGCTATAACCTTTCATGGATAATTCAAAATGCCAGAAAAAGTATTTACTGGATAATCCCTAGCTATACAAGTAACTGTAAAATTGTAATGCAAATGAAAAGCAAGATTTTAACATAAAAATATTAATCCTTCCTTAACTGACATTATTACTAATAAGGTCCATGATAAGTTGAAACTCGAGACTGTTTAAGGCTATCATATTAGAAGTTTTAGATTTCAACAGAGCATACTATCTAAGACCCCGCCATTGAAAAGAGCAAGAGAGACACTGTGCTAATGATAAGAGCTCCAAATTGCCCAGGACACAGAACATAGCCCTATGTTCCCTGAAACAAACAACTCAGCAGTGTGAGGGAATAAACATGTCCAGAAACTGATAGGCCACCACTGGAACTGGACGTTGGTGAACAGTACCAAACAATCACCAAATTAGTACCAGTTCAAAAAAACAGATTCCTTGATCACTTTTGAGGCAGGGTAGTTGAATAACTTTCATTTAAAAATATGCAACAGCATAACCCTCAAAGTTTATAAAAGAGAATATACATTTATCAGATACCTGGACTAGGCTGTTTTTAATTTACCCTAGTAACTGTGAACTAAAACACCTGGCACACTTCTACTCAAAGACACAGATTGCAATAAGACCCCTTTCAGTTTGGCTTTTTCAAAAATGAACCAAAGACTAAGCTAATGCGAATTCAAAATTTATCCTAAAAGAAATTTCATTCAGGCGCTTAGCAGAATTATTTCTGAGTGGCATTCACAGAGCTATTGCCTTTGACATACACACAAATGTGGGGGGTAAGGATTATAAGTTACATCAGTAACCTGTTAAGATCTCTTCCATCAGCTTGAATTTTGGGAGACTCCAGTAGGCTCAAAGCAATGGCAGCCTGAAGATCATCTTTGTTATCATGAGTAAGGTCTATCACTTCTGTAAGATAAACAGAAATTTAGTTAGTCTACATATAGGAAACACTGTCCTTGTGTCATACAAGTAAAAGGTAAAGACATACTCCCTAGCTTTCACTACAATAATGGCTCGTCTGTGTAACAATTTTATTACCGTATAGCAAAAGAGTCAAAGGAGTAACTTCAGCTACACTGGAACCTTAGACTAGCCCACAGTACAGAAATAACAAGCTGCAAAAATCAAATGAATCAAATACCCTCTTCTGTATTCTCATTCCACAAAGTCAAAAGTAGATCCCACACATATGGGTATCACAAAACGTCAGCCAAATATCAAACATCCAGGGAACAGATATTTTCAATCTCATACAAAATATTTCAGAGAATAGGGACATACTCCTCAACCAGTTAAGAACAGTAAGGGAAAGAAAAAGTGAAACTCACACATGATCACAGATGCAAAATACCTAAACAAAATATTAGCAAATAGAACCCAATTAATAATACGAAAAAAAATTACATATTAAGACCAAGTTGAGTTTACTGCAGGAAAAAAAAATTGAGTTAATACTAGATGGACCAGTAAAATTCACTATCTTAACAGTTAAAAGAAAAAAATAACCATCTTAATAGATACAGAAAATGTATTTGATAATATTCAACTTTCTTTCAGGATAAAAATAGGAAGAGAAAAAAATAAACTTAGGCTGAGAAAAAGTATCCATGAGAAGCCCATAGCAAACTTTTGTATTTAATGGAGAAATGTTAAATACATTTGCTTTAAAATCAAGACTAAGACAAACCTATCTATTTTCACTGCTTTTTATTCACCATGGTTCTGGAAGTTCTAGCCAGGCAGTAAGAACTTTTGGGCTTGTCGGCTCACGCCTATAATCCCAGCCCTCTGGTAGGCCAAGATGGGTGGATCACTTGAGGTCAGGAGTTTGAGATCAGCCTGGCCAACATGGTGAAACCTCGTCTCTACTAAAAATACAAAAATTAGCCAGGCATGGTTGCACATGCCTGTAATTCCAGCTATTTGGGATACTGAGGCAGGAGAGTCTTGAACCCAGGAGGGAAAGGTTGCAGTGAGCTGAGATTGTGCCACTGCACTCCAGCCTGGGCGACAGAGTGAGACTCTCTCTCTAAGAATATAAAGACTGGAAAATAAGAAGCAAAGCTGTCATAATTCATGGATAATAATCACCTACAAGGGAAACCCAAAATAAATCTATAGCTACTCTGGGCATACTGCCTATGGAGTAGCCCTGTTCTACAGGAGCAGTTAAAAAAAAAAAAAAGAAAAAAAACACATATATTATAAAACTGCAGTAATCAAGACTGTGTGCTACTGGCATAAGGAGACATACACATCAATGGAATAGAATTTATAGTCCAGAAATAGACTCTCACATTTATGGTCAATTGATTTACAACCTAAGTACTAAGACAATTCAAGGGGGAAAAGAATATCTTTCGACCAATGGTGCTGTGACAATTGGACACCACATGCAAAAGAATAAAGCTGAACTACCTAGCCCCACACACAAAAATTAAGTCAAAATGTATTAAGTCCTCATGATGAGAGCTAAAACTATAAAACTCTTAGAGGACAACACAGATGTAAATTTTCATGACTTTAGATTTGGCAACAGAATTTTAGATGACACACAAAGCATAAGGAACCAAAGGAAAAAAAAAGATTTAAAAAAGTCCTTTGGGCTTCAAAGGACACCATCAAGAAGTAAAGAAATAACTCATAGAAAGGGAGAAAATCTTTGTAAGACATGCATCTGATAAGAGATATATATACAGAACATATAAAGAACTCCTGCAACTAAATGAGACACACAAACAGCAATTTCAAAAATGAGCAAAAATCTGAAGACATTTCTCTGAAGAATATACTAAATGACCAATAAGCACACAATGCTCAATATTACTAATTATAAGAAAAATGCAAATCAAAACCACAGTATTTCACACCCATGAAGATAGTTATCAAAAAATAATATTAAGACTGGCAAGAATGTGGAGAAACTGGAACCTTTGTGCACTGTTGGTGGGATTTTGAGACGGTGCAACTGGCCAGGCACAGTGTCTCATGCCTGTAATCCTAGAACTTTGGGAGGCCAAGCTGGGCAGATGGCTTGAGCTAAGGAGCTCAAGAACAGACTGGGCAACATGGCGAAACCTTGTCTCTAAAACATTTAAAAGAATTAGTCAAGTGTGGTGGTGTGTGCCTGTAAGTCCCAGCCACTCAGGAGGCTGAGGAGAGAGAATCGCTTATATCCGGGAGGTAGAGGCTGCAGTCAGCCAAGATGGAGCCACTGCACTCCAGCCTGGGCAACAGAGCGAGACTTGGAGACTTGTTCTCAAAAATAAATAAATAAGTAAATAATCCAATTATCATTAGAACTATTCCAATTATCCTAATTATGACAGAATATTACCATTCTACTATCATTTACTTTTACCAAAATAAAGAATCTAGGTAACAATCAACGGCAGTTGAAAATGCTAAGTTAGAAACTTTATGAATTAAGCTGACAGTACCCGAATACAATTATGATTTTAACGACACAAAGAGGGCAACTAGACATTACATGCTTTTCAATCTAACACAGTAGAAGATATACACACAACACTACCTATGACACAGTCATGCCAGATAAGCATCTATGTTTATAGGAAAGACATGAGACAGAAAAATCCATTGAAACAGGAATACAATCGCCAAACTCCAGAATGTGTGAAAACTGACATGACAAAGGACTTGATTTCTTTGGATATTAAACTGCAAGAGAAAAAGGGGGAATTTATAGATAAAAAGAGTCTTAAAAGATACTTCAAACATACTTAATGTTCTAATTTATTTGGATCATTGTTCTTACAAAAACTGCCAACACTGTTAATGAGATAACCAGGGAAATTTCTACACTGGGTATTTGATGAGATTAAGGGATTATTGATGAGATTAAGAGATTATTTTTAAAGTGTGATAATGTTGCAGTTTTAAAAAAATAAAAAGTCCTCTTTTAGAAATGTTACCCAAAAAGTTAAACATAAAATTATCATATGACCCAGCAATTCTACTTCTAGGAATACACACAAAAGAACTGAAAATGGATACTCAATGAAATAGACACTGGCTTTATCATGACAGGGATATTCAATCACTGAATATGCCCATTACCCAGGTCATGCTGTGGTTAAGGACACCCCTTCAGTGTGGACCCCTCATAAAATATGACTGTAGCAAAACTGAAGAAGTTCTGGAAGCCTTATTAGATTTGCTATCTCAACTTCCTCTAATGGGTCTTACAGATGCTAATAAAAAAAAAGGTTCATTAACAGGAGAATGGTGAAAGCCTGATGGGAAAATCAAAGGACAAAGGTGGAAATGTTTAAAGGATTATTAAGGATGTAAGTAAAGAAAACATTGATGAGGTGAAACTAAGGAGAAAAAGAAATTTTGAGATAATGTAGAATTGATACTACAGATCAGTGGAGAAAGTACAGTCTTTTCAATTAAAGGTACTGATTAAAGGTTTTAATATAGTACTACCAAAGGTGGATGGACGAAAGGAAACCTCTGCTGATTAACCAACATTAAAGGGCTTCAAACAAGTTTCTTGCATTTACCCCCGTTTGGAGAAACTTTAAAAGCTGAAAGGCAGAGACTCCAAAGAGAAAGATGACCAACAACTGTGTGAGTCAATGTTGAGGTAGGTTAATCAAGATAAAGACTGACAAACAGCCAAGAGTTCCTTGGTTCAATCCCTTGCTGGGGTCCCAAAGCCTTATGTACACCAGCGGTAAAAGGGTCAGGGCATGGAGTAGAAATCTTTCTGGGGCTCTGTTACACAGAAGCCCAATGCATTGTGATTCCAAAACCTGTTAAAGTCTTAATGGAGGCTATACTTAGCAAAGTAAGAGTTGATGGAATTAGGATAAAATTTTACAGGAGAGTTGGCATGCCTGAACCTGCTTCATGTGAAGTCATTCCATCACTTCTACTTGATTGTATTATGGAGATGGATATTGTATCTGCTAGGAGAACGTTCCCTCTACCTATTCCTGTGAAACAGAAGGCATGTAAACTTGTCCTTCAAGCAATAATAATTAGATGTGCTAAATGGGAACCAGAAAGATTCCCCAGCCTACACAATATAGAAGTTGATATGCTGGTAGGGACAAACTGATTGTGCAGCATTTACCAGAGTTCATGGCAAAAGCCTGTGAATGCCTCCCAGCGACAACTACTGAGACTTTGGACTGGAGAATTACCACTTGAGGGGCATGTATTACCTTGCTATGAGACATTAATTGAAGCTACCCCTATAAATGAGGACATAAAATCATCTTGAAACCTGAAATACTCATGCTGTAGTTTTGTGGGCTGTCAGAGAAACACTTCAATGAGGATGGCAGTGCCCAAGAGAGTTCCATAATAAAATGGAAATAGTTTATACAGGATCTTGCTACCTGGAAAATGCAAGGAGGTCTTTGCATTCCCCAGGTAGCAGAGAGCTTCTTTTCCCCTAGGACTGACTCTGGAACTGCATGAGGAGCTGCTGAATCATATCCACACTTGGACAGTTTCCCAATAAACAGCTCCCAACAGACCAACAAAGAGCTGCTTTGTTTACAGATGGCAGTTCCAAGGTGAATGGACAACAACCTATTTGGAAGGAAGCATGCCACTGGGATCAAAGCAGGTAAAAACAAGTCAGCTGGGTGTGTTGATTGAATGTTGTTTTTCTCGCAGTGATGGAAGAATTGAACAGTGGTAAAAGCCCCTGTGTTAGGGTTTTTACTCAGTTATGGGCAGTGGGCAGTGACCAGTGGCCACATGATCAGGCAGGAGAGCAATGGAAACCTGGCCTATTAAAGGGATCCCCGTATCAGGCACGGCCCTATGGAAATTTGAAGGGTGCATTAAAGTAGGGCATGTCAATGCCAATCAGAAGAAATCCCTTAGATGAGTTAATATGGGGGTACTGCAGCAGTGCAGAGATGGGCTGAGTCTAGACATGTTCCCTTTTCACCCTCTCAAGAACAAAACACCAATAAGAACTGTTCTATCTGCAAGAGAAAGATACTGCCTATGGCTATGGGGGAGATTCCCCCGGTGGCAAGTCCTGGAACATAGCTGGCCAGTGGGACTGACGCTGGTAGCCCTAGGGGGCTACAAATGGGTCCTAACAGGTACAGACACTGACTCTGAACTGAGCTTTACTAACCCAACAGATCATGCAAATGCTTTCAGTGCTAAAGAAAAACCATAACAGAGCTCTTTAAAAATTTCTACCTTCCTAAGATGAGCCCTTTGACTCTCCCCCTCTGCCTTTCACTTTTCTTTTGTTAATTAACCTAATGTTTTCATTAGCATCTGTAAGACCCAAGAGAGGAAGCTGAGATAGTATTTCAATTCAAAAGGAAGGACAACAATTTCCCAAATTTTAAAGCAATGGTCACTCTCAAACCCTGTTAAACAGAATATAGGCCAGGTGTGGTGGCTCAGAACCTGGTGGCTCAGGCTTGTAATCCCAGCACTTTGGGAGGCAGTTAGGAGTTTGAGACCAGAGTGGCCAACGTGGTGAAACCCTGTCTCTACTAAAAATACAAAAATTAGCTGGGTGTGGTGGTGGGCACCTGTAATACCAGCTACTTGGGAGGCTGAGGCATGAGAATCACTTTAATCTGGAAGGGGTAGGTTGTAATGAGCTGAATCATGCCAGGGCAATCCAGCCTGGGCAACAGAGTAAGACGCTGTCTCAAAAAAAAAACGGTATAAATAGGTAAAAAATTATTTTAGAAAATACTGTCATTACCTTTGAAGATAAGCATATCTTAATACCTACCAACTATATCACTGGATATATACACTAAAGAAACTCTTGCATATAAGGACAAGAAGCATGAATCCCAACAGCTCACAGCAGGCTTGTTTATAATAGCAAAAGCCTAAAAACAACCCCAAAGTCAATAGACAATGTTGGAAACGGGTTTATAACATCAGGAAAAATCCACACCGAGACAATGGATTACTGAGCAAGGCTAGTTTTACTTCCTGCAGGAAGGGTGCAACTTGCTGGCCATCTTGCCACTAGAGCACCCCTGAACAAGGAGACAGGGACATTTAAAACTTTCATAACCTGATGCAATTGTCCTACTGCTGTGTCCAGTTTCCATTGGCTGGAACAGGACCTCACATTCTTTGCCTGACCCGGTTGGCTAAAAACTTGGAAATTTTCTAAGGAAGTAAAGGCAGAGGAGAACGAAGCAAAAGAGGAAGTAATTTGAGGAATGCTTAGAGAAGCGATAACATTTCCAAATAAGGAAGGGGAATAAGCTATGACGTAAGACTTGACTGGGCTTGTCCAGGCATATCATGGCAAATATCTAGGTTAAAGTGTAAGAACTAGCTGGTTGGGGGCAGGAGATAGGAGGTGGGAGGTGGGGTGGTGTAAATAAATAAATAAAGTGGAAGAACTAAGAACACAGGATGCACTTATTTCTTTATTATGACTAACAGCTACTTTAAGATTATTAGCAAAAGCTTTAAAGCAAATTAACCTTTGAAGAAACTATTATTTATTAGTAATGAACTAAGAGGAAAGCTTTGAAGAGGAACCTTTTATTTATTCTTATTTCCTACAGACAAATACACACAATGTGGCATATTCAGACCATGGAATATTACACACCAGTGAAAATGAATGAATTACAGTTACAACCCTCAACATGGATGACTTTCAAAAAGAACAATGTTGACAAAAAAAGTTGCAGTATGTACCAAGAGAAACATATGAGAGTACGCACAGCAATATCATTCAGAATAGCTCAAAACTGCTAATAGCCCAAATGTCCATTAACACCACCTTACCTTCCTCCCACAAGATTCCAGAAGGTTCTCCTCGGTCTCTCCTCCCAGAAGCCTCCTTGGCTTCCGGAGTCCCATTCTCCTGGCTTTCCCCAGGCACTCTTCACCTCCTCAGACCTCTGAACACTAAGCAACCAGTGCTTAAGCTGCTGAACCTTTTCTTTCTCCTATACCAAATCCCTTTGAGAGCCCCTGTCTCACAGCTTTACAGAGCATTTATAGGTTATGATTCTAAGTCCACCCACCTCCAGCCTGGACTCCTCTGAACTGTGCACCTGGGTCACCACTGTCTTTTTGACACCTTTGCCGTGAATGTCTAACAGGTCTTTCAAACTTAATGTCCCCAAAACTGATCTCTTCATCTGTTGCCCCAAATCTGCTCCACCTACAGTGATTCCCATCTTGGTTAAGTGCAACTCTATCCTTTCAGTAGCTTAGGAAAAAAAAATTTTGACTCGCCTTTAATTCCTCTCTCTCCTCAGTAAGTAAATCCTACTGCCTTTAACCTTAAAAATACTATATGCCAGGCTGGGTGCAGTGGCTCACGTCTGTAATCCCAGCACTTTGGGAGGCCAAGGAGGGTGGATCACGAGAATCAGGAGATCGAGACCACCCTGGCTAACACGGTGAAACCCCGTCTCTACTAAAAATACAAAAAATTAGCCAGGCGTGGTGGTGTGCGCCTGTAGTCCCAGCTATTTGAGAGGCTGAGGCAGGAGAATTGCTTGAACCCAAGAGGCGGAGGTTGCAGTGAGCCGAGATCGTGCCATTGCACTCCAGCCTGGGTGACAGAGCAAGATACCGACTCAAAAACAAAAAACAAACTATGTGCCAGAATACAGCACTGCTTACCCTCCACCACAGCAGCCTGGCCTGGGCTCCCTGATCTGACCCCCATACTCATCGCTACCCCGTCCCTAACATTCTGTTCTCAACACCACTGTCACAATAATGATAAATGAAAATCGGTTTATATCATTCCTTTGCTCCAACTCTTCAAAGGCTACCCACCTAACTCACAGCAAAAGCCAGGACTTAAGAAGGTTCTGAATGAGGTGCACTCCTATCTTAGGTCCTCAAATGACTTACTCCCTTACCTCCCCTGGGCGTTCTTAAAAGTCCATCCCATTAGAAATCCAGTCCCCAGCAGCACTCCTTCTTCATTTCTTTCATTCTGTCCTTTTCCTCCACGGTATTTATCACATTCTAATATATTACATAATTTATTTACTTGTTGATCATCTCCCACTAAAAAATAAGCTACATGTGGGCAGGGATTCAAGAGTGTTTGGCACATAGTTGGTCCTCACTACATAAATGCTAAACAATGAGTAAATGAATGAATGAAATTTTTTAAGTGCTTAGAATTGTGCCTGCCACACAGCAATGGCTCAGTAATAAGCTATTATTACTATTATTTTCAAGGGGCTGATGTGATTAACAGGGAACTCACATACACTTGGTTTCTTATTTTCTGCGAGTTCAGCAAAGGGCCAAGACAGGGTATACGGAACCTACTTGCTAATACTTCCTTGTTGGCAGCACTCCCCTCTACTTCAGATGGTTCTGTAGCAACAGTGTCTTGACTGGGCTCCTTAACTCTCTCATCAGTGAGAAGGCTGACTGCCTGAGTAATGTCACCATTACTGGCCTATGGGAGAAAGAGAAAAGAAAATTTCAAAAGTAATCATCATAGAATTTAAAACTAGTTTTGAGTATTAACTCCATACTACCCTGGTGACACACTGAGTACTTTTAGGCAGAATTCTAGGGTAGAATTATGAGACTATGGTGAACAGTAGGTCTAATGTGCTCAAAGCATCTATCAAACACCTCATTACAGGAGGGAGCTTCCATGCTCTGACTTCCGACAACATCCAAACAAAAATGAAATCTCGATGGAGATTTGTTCTCATTGCTTTGGATACTACTAGTCATGATTTCTCTGAACAGTCTGAGGCACAATGTGTCAAAAAGGGGGTTGGCAATTAACATAGACATTGTAAATGAAGTCAGCCCTACAATAAAAACGCCAAGCAGGCTGGGTGCTCATGCCTGTAATCCCAGCACATTGGGAGGCCAAGGTGGGCAGATTGCTTGAGTCCAGGAATTGGAAACCAGCCTGAGCAACTTGGCAAAACCCCGTCCCTACTAAAAATACAAAAACTGGCCAGGTGTGAGTCCCAGCTGCTAGGGAGGCTGAGGTAGGAGGACTGCTTGAGCCCAGGAGGCAGAGGCTACAGTGAGCTGAGATCATGCCACTGCACTGCAGGCTGAGCAACCGAGTGAGACCCTGTCTCCTATCTCAAAAAAAAAAAAAAAAAAAAAAAAAAAACCCACGAAACAACAACAAAAAGGCAAGCAGCTACCTATTTTGTAGTGGTGATCCTACTTGTTTTTATCTTTTTATGAGGACACAGTTCTTACATATATACCAGGAAAGAAACAGAACCCCACGTACCCAACACTTAGCTTCAATAATTACCTAGTTCCCTAGTCATAACCTTATTTTTTCTAAACCTCCTATACTCTCTCAGATATTTTGAAGCAAATCCTAAGCATCTTACCATATCATTGGTCAACATTTCAGAACGTATCTTTTAAAAATATAACCCAAGGCCGGGCGCAGTGGCTTGCACCTATAATCCCAGCACTTTGGGAGGCCAGGGCGGGCGGATCACTTGAGGTCAGGTATTCAACACCAGCCTGGCCAATGTGGTGAAACCCCATCTCTACTAAAACTACGAAAATTAGACGGGTGTGGTGATGCAGGCCTGTAATCCCAGCTACTGGAGAGGCTGACTGAGGTGGAAGAAACGCTTGAATGCAGTAGACAGAGGCTGCAGTGAGCCAAGATCGTGCCACTGCACTCCAGCCTGGACAACAGAGCGAGACTCTGTCTCAAAAAAATTAAAAATTGGTCAGGTGCAGTGGCTCACGCCTGTAATCCAAGCACTTTGGAAGCCAAGGCGGGTGGATCACCTGAGGTCGGGAGTTCAAGACCAGCCTGACCAACATGGTAAAACTCCATCTTTAAAATTTAAAAAAATAAAATAAAAATTAATAAAAAAGTACATATATACACACACTCTTAAGTGCATATATATAATACAAAGTGTATATGTAATACAAAGTATATATATATTCTTAAGTCAGAAACATTCTGAAATGCCAAATCTATATCTATCCATATCTATATATCTATATATATGCTACGATGCTATTATCACACCTTAAGAGTAACAACAGTTTTTTTTAATATCAGATAAGCAGTTTGAACTTCCCTGACTCAAAATATTATTTAGTTTGGTTTGGATCAGGAACCATAAAGCCTATACAGTGCAATTGGTTGACATTTCTTAAATCTCTTTTACCCTGCAGGGTGGCCCCAATCCCAAATCTCCTCCAGCCCCTTAAAATTTACATGTTGAAGATATTGGGTCAGTAATTTAACCTGTAGAGCTTCTGTCCCTATATGTGCTTTAATTTTGGCATAGAAATAGCTTGAACTGCCATAACTATAACATAAACAGCTGCTTTTAAACCTCCTAACTAACAAAGATCTGGAAACCAACCTTCAGAGCTTCATGCAGAAAGGAAGGGTCCTGAATGCCTGTGATTTCTCTCAGTTGATTTAACAGCATTTGGCAGCTCTATATTTGCAAAATAAACAAAAAAACCACAAACATGTCAGTCAAAAAGTAAACCTGGGTACATTTAAAGAGTAAGTAAAAGAAAGCATCTTGGATAAACAGGCCTGAGGCTTGCTTTTTTTTCTTTTGAGACATAGTCTTTGCTCTGTCACACAGCCTAGAGTGCAGTGGCGCTATCTCAGCTCACTGCAACCTCCACCTCACGGGTTCAAGCAATTCTCCTGCCTCAGCCTCCCAAGTAGCTGGGATTACAGGCAGGTGCCACCGCGCCCAGCTAATTTTTGTAGAGACAGGCTGGTCTTGATCTCCTGACCTCGAGATTCACCTGCCTTGGCCTCCCAAAGTGCTGGGAATACAGGCGTGACTCACTGCATCCGGCCCTGCATTTTTTTTACTCTTAAGAACAAACAAGCTCCAAGTAACAAGGTATTGACTATCAGACACATTCTGAAATGCTAAATCTATTTCTCTTTGAAAAGTTCAAAAAGTTCAATAATTCATAAATACCTTTCATACTTATGAAAGAAATGAGATGACAGTAAAACTACAAATATATAAAACACTTAAATGTAATATTCTAGCCTTAATGAACACTTTAAGTTCCCCAGGTTTTTCCTTCAGTAGCCAATGCATTAAGTAGGTCATATAAGGAGTCCGGGGAATTTGTATGGACATGAAGATGTGCTATTTTAAGCTTTCCTGCACATGCCGTTAGTGTGTATCATTTTTCACTGACAGTAAGTTTCCAATCATGTAATTAACCAATGATAACATCAACATATTTAAAACTTTGGGTTTATTTAAAAAGAAGTACAGCTAAGGCTAGAATTTTCTCAATTCCAAAGGGTATAAAGTATGAAATATTTTCTCTTCATTAATCTAAATCATGAAAAAACCTAAATTGTTAACTTCCAGCTAATACAAAATCAGTTTACAACCCCTTCAGCCTTAACATCTTCACCCTATCATTTTATACTGCTTTGCACAAAGACAAAATACAAAATACTGATTTGCAAGTACAGCTCAATCTAAACAACTGGCTGGCCCAACTTGAGATAAAATGATCTTTATAGATGAATGTTGAAAACAAAGTAGTTTGAAATTAATTCAGCAACAAGAAATCTAATTTATGCCATTCCTAAGATTATGCTTAAATTAAGTTAGTAATATGTCTCAGAGAGATAGTCTACATTTTCTCCCAGCTGTAAGAGAAACAGTATCTTATGTTCTTCAACAGCTGAGGGCCCAATGCAACACTAAAGTATCACACAACTAGAAATAACTAACTGAAACATCTCTCTAAAGTCCTCGAAGAAGCATCAACAGTCATTCTGCTGTAGTCATAGGCTACAGTCATAGGCTAGAAATGGAACCCTACCCCTGCTGAGACCAGCAGACTTTCAGGTTATGAGTCTTGTCAAATCCAGTCACTGCCTGTGTACTGGGAGACTTGATTATCAAACTAAAAGGTATCCAGATTCAGCCTTGGCAAAAACTAAAATCGCAAGCATGTAATTTTTAGGAAAATTAAATATTAATTTTTTCCAAACTAATTCTAATTCCCATTTTACTGTACCAAAGTGGTATGAATCTATGTATCTCATATAAATCACACATAATTTTCTAAAAGATCAACATCAATATACCCAAAAAAAGGGTATAATAATTGAGAGGGGGAATGAGTAGCATATTAATACCAAACTAGCGTCAAGAAGGTAACAATGGGATAACCACATCTTCATTGGTAATTACTCTGTATAACAATTAGCATTTATGATTCACAGAAAATAATCCCAGTAAAAAGTAATAGCTAACATACACTGCTTACTTTTAGCCAGGTGCTACTATAAACACTTAGCATGTAGCTGGGCACAGTGGCTCACGCCTGTAATCTCAGCACTTTGGGAGGCTGAGATGAGCGGATCACCTGAGGTCAGGAGTTCAAGACCAGCCTGACCAACATGGAGAAACCCCATCTCTACTAAAAATTCAAAATTAGCCGGGTATGGTGGCTCATGCCTGTAATCCCAGCTACTCAGGAGGCTGAGGCAGGAGAATCACTTGAACCCAGGAGGCGGAGCTTGAGGTGAGCCAAGATCGTGCCACTGCACTCCAGCCTGGGCAACAAGAGCAAAACTCCATCTCAAAAAAAAAAAAAAACAAAAAAAAAAACACTTAGCATGTATTAACTAATTTAACTCACTGAACCCTCGTAACAGACCTTGTGACATAGGTATTATGCCCATCCTACAAAAAGCTGAGGCACAGAAAGGTTAAGTAATTTTACACAAAGCTACTGCTAATAAGGGATGTACTATACCACGCTGTATCTCAGAAGAAAAAAAAAAAAGGGGAAGAATATCTAATGCAAAAAATATATATATTTTATTCTTGTATTTTTAAATTGTTTTTAATTAATTTATTTATTTCTCACTCTGTTGCCCAGGCTGGATGGAGTGCAGTGACACGATGTCGGCTCACCACAACGTCCGCCTCCCAGGTTCAAGTGATCCTTCTGCCTCAGCCTCCCAAATAGCTGGGACTATATGCACCTGCCACCATGCCCGGCTAATTTTTGTATTTTTAGTAGAGACGGGGTTTCACCACACTGGCCATGCTGGTCTCAAACTCCTGACCTCAAGTGATCCACCTGCCTCAGCCTCCCAAAGTGCTGGGGTTACAGGCATAAGCCACTACACCTGGCCTAGTGTCCTTTTTTTAAAGGCTACTGAGTAGAGAGGACAACTATGTAAAATTATTTTGTATAGCTCAAAGAACAATGTTCCACATGGTAATTCAAATCCAAATTCCTCATCTTGCCGTTCAATGACCATTACCTGATTCCTCCTTAGCCTGTTCCACCTTTTCTCCTCTCAGTTCCTTAATGCACAAACTCATTCTCTCATGCATAGTGTTGCTCCTAGAATCACTAGTAATACGACCTACATTATTCAACTATGGCATGCCAACTACATTCAAGGGTTATATTTGTCGTACCTCCTCCATATGAAGTCCTTCTAAGAACTCTGGCCCACACTGTTCTCTCCTCTTCACACCTCCCATGTTAAGGAAATGAATGAATAGGCCTGTGACTGAATACGGCTCACTGTCTTCACCTGGCATTCCTTATCATGTGGTTCTCTAATTGTTTTATTTTTTACTTTTTGAGACTGAGTCTTGCTCTGTCACCCAGGCTGGAGCACAGCGGCGTGATCTTAGCTCACTGCAATCTCCACCTCCTGAGTTCAAGCAATTCTCCTGCCTCAGCCACCCAACTAGCTGGGATTATAGGCGCCCATCACCAGGCCCGGCTAATTTTTGTATTTTTAGTAGAGATGAGGTTTCAGCATGTTGACCAGGCTGGTCTCAAACTCCTAACCTCAAGTGATCCACCTGCTTGCCCTCCCAAAGTGCTGGGATTACAGGCATGAGCCACTGTGCCAGGCCACCATGCCAGACCTGTTCTCTTAATTGTTTTAAATATGAAATTCTTGCCTCCTTTAAAGCAAGAATCATGCAATACACTGCCTAATTTGAATCATCCATAAGACAATGCTGATAATAATGACAACTAACATTTATTGAACAACTACTTTGGTTTTTTTTTTTTTTTGGAGATGGGGGTCTCAATATGTTGACCAGGCTGGCCTAACTGCTGGATGCAAAGGACCCTCCTTCCCATTGCAGCCTTCCAAGCTGCTAGGACTATAGGCACATACCACCATACCACATCAACATTTGTCAGGAAAAAGGCGCCTTACATGCATGTAATCCTAATACAAAAGTAGGCATTGCACACATTAGGAAACTAAGGTTTACAAAACCTATTTATCATCAAATGACTTGAACTGAAAGCTAAATCAAAGATAGCTATAAAACACATAGCTATTAAGAGTCTAAGTACTTGCTTGAGCAGCACATTAACTAAAAATTGGAACAATATAGAGATTAGCATGGACCTGTGCAAGAATGACATGCAAATTTACGAGGTGTTCCATAATTTTAAAATAAAAATAAAATGTAAAGAATATGAATAACAAATTTCACATGCATTAAGTTATTTATATACATACACAAATGCTATGACATGATCCAGTCATGTAAAGATTTAGCTGAAGTTCTCAACAGTACCCACACTCCAAATCCTCATAAGTGCTACATATATAAATATTAACTTTACAGTAACACTAACTAAACCTTTCACGATCCTACCATATTACTAACTCATTTCGCCTGAACTTCACAGAAAGGGGATTTAAATGTTAACTTCACTCGAACTGCACTGCGGTAAGTAAAGGACACACCCAACAGGAGACAAGACAAAGCCTGTACTCCTCTCACAATGAAGTCAAATAACTTGCAAGAGCCAACAGGTTTGCATTTCCTGAGCTAAATTCACATTGTTTTTACAAAACAAAAAGTACTCCCTTTTCTTGCCGAGAGGCAGTAAACCTCTATCAGGAAGGAACTCAAAAGCTTTCTGACCTCACTGCTACTCAGTGGTTTTGGTGCAATCCAGCACACTTCTCAGGAAGATTTTCTTAGAGCCAAAAATAGTAACTCACCCCACAATCAACAATTAACAAGATTATTCAGATAGTAAAAATATTAAGCTATCAAGTTTTTGCAACAAACAATAACCAGCCTGATCCTATGGTAACTAAGTTAAAACTCTGATCAAGTAAGGCAAAATATCTAATTACTAACCTTTAAAACTCCTAATTTGGCCGGGCGTGGTGGCTCACGCCTGTAATCCAAGCACTTTGGAGGCCAAGGCAGGCGGATCACCAGAGGTCGGGAGTTCATGACCAGCCTGACCAACATGGTGAAACCGTCTTTTTTAAAAAAATAAAAATAAAAAAAATAAAAAAATAAAAAATAAAACTCCTAATTTAGCATTGTGATGAGAAGCTTTATAGGTTATTCCACTCCCTTCAAACAGGGATGCTATTTTCATCATTCTGATGCACATGTTTCCTGACCTGAATTGTCTAGTCTTAAAGACATTTCTAAATTTAAAACTAATAATAAATGTTCCCTTACTCGAAGAACCGGTAAGGTGTGCCTAATAAAATTCCTTCAAAGCTAAAGATGAGGTTCCCAATCATAAAATAAAACTTAAGTACCCAAGAAAAACAAACAAAAAAAAAAAACTGAAGAGTCAAAGAAAATGTATAGCATCAACACCAAAAACTCTGGACAACAGAGATGGCTGCTAACCTTTCAACATCCATAAAACAAAGAATGTTCCTCAAAAGCCCTGGGATTTTTTCAGTTTTTCTTCCAGCAACAAGGCCATGCTGATTCAATTTATTCATGGAGTAGAAACCTAAAGTAACCATAATAATATGACTGTCTAAGAAAGACAAATAGCAGCTTTCTGTGGACACAGCTAAATTATATGAAATGGATTACTTGGTAATTTTTGTGAATGATGCAAATGTCAGTACATGATGAAAATGTCTGTTTGAATTCATCAACTGGCTTAAAGTTTTTAAAAACCATTAAGAGTTTAAAATTTAGCCACTGTTATATCATGTAGAGGGGTTTAAACTGGGACTTAAAAACAAGAAAGAAAGAAACCAATCATTATTTACTTTTAAAAATTTTTTCATCTCTTTCTTCACATGTACTGAGTAAAAAACTCCAATACTACAAAAGGGTATAAAATGAAAAGGAAATCATCTTCTTCCGCCCTAGTTCTATTTGCCAAGGGCTACTACCATTAATAGTTTCTGATATCTTTCCAGGAATTGTCTATGCACATGAATATACTGTTTCATGATATATAATGTCCTATACCTTGTTTTTTCCTTATTTTAGAATACATTAAGACAACATTTCTAGTCAAAGATGACTGCCCCCAGAAAATAAAAAAAGAAAAAAATAAAAATAGTTAAAAAAAAGACATTTTTTCATTTCTTTGAATACATGTCCCAACTAGATATGAAAAATGAGACTGAAAAGCATATTGAACACACCTCCAAAAATGAAGGAAAATACAATATTTAACAACATATTGGTAGGGTTGAGAAACTAGGAAAATATCAGAGAAAGATATGAGAAATCAAATTTACATGATTATAGTTTTAGAAACATAGCAATGGTAAAATTTTAAATTATTACTACGTGGGTCTTGGTATGTACTTTCTTTTTTTTTTTTTTTATAAAGACGGGGTTTCACCATGTTGGTCAGGCTGGTCTTGAACTCCCGACCTCAGGTGATCCACCCGCCTTGGCCTCCAAAGTGCTTGGATTACAGGCGTGAGCCACCACGCCCGGCTGTACTTTCTATTTTTAATAAATAACAGATCAGAGAGGTGATGTGGGATTGGATTACGAAGGGTTCTAAATGACAGAAGAGTTTAGGTTTGATCTGATGAACAATGGATGAACACTGCAGGTTCCTCAGCAGGGAAGATACATGAAGGGAAAAAAGGCATTTAAGTGGGTTAATCTAGCCCATGTGAACAGCTGGTTCAATGTGGGATGACATTAGGAAAAGAAAGCTTGAGTTACGGGGCTGAGTAAACCAATTGTGATGAGACAGGCAGGATGGTGGTAGGCAAAACATCAAAGTAGGACATACTCTGAATATCTCAAAGAATGAAGAGTGAAAGCTTTGTCAAACAAGAGAATATCATTGCCAATAACATAAAAGGAAACCAAACAATGCGATATACCACACCAACAGAATGAAGGAGAAAAAAAAACAATGTTCATACTGATTGATGCAGAAAAACACGACAAAATTCAACACACATTCATAATAAAAACAATCAGAAAACTAGGAATAAAAGGGAATTTCCTCAACACGATAAAGGGCCTTTATTAAAAAAATAAGAGTGAACATATTCAATGGCGAAAGACTGGAAGCTTTACCTCTAAAATCAGCAACAAGACAAAGATGTCTACTTTCACCACTGCTGTTCAACACTGTACTGGAATTTAAGCCAGAGCAATAAGGCAAGAATAAAAAATAAATTGCATCTTAATTGCAAAGGATAAAAAGTAAAAGTGTATTCACAAATGACATGATCCTATATATACAAAATCCCAAAGAATCTGCAAAAAAGTTATCAGAGCTGGTAAACAAATTCAGCAGCTTCAAGGTAAAGATAAACAGGCAAAATTCAGTTGTGTTTCTATACAACAGCAGTAACAACTAAAAAGGAAACTAAGACAATTACATTTATAATAGCATCCTAAACAATAAAATACTTAGGAAAAAATTTAACTAAAGAGGAAAAAAACCTGGGCTGGACACGGTGACTCACAATTGTAATCCCAGCACTCTGGGCAGCCGAGGCGGGCAGATCACAAGGTCAGAAGTTCAAGACCAGCCTGGCCAACATGGTGACACCCCATCTCTATAAAAAAAAATACAAAAATTAGCCAAGCATGGTGGCAGGTGCCTGTAATCCCAGCTAATGGGGAGGCTGAGACAGGAGAATTGCTTGAACCAGGGTAGGGGAGGTTGCAATAAGATTGTACCACTGCACTCCAGCCTGGGTGACAGAACAAGACTCCATTTCAAAAAAAAAAAGCCCATACACTGAAAACTATGAAACATTGCTGAGGCTGAGCACACTGGCTCACACCTGTAATCCCAGTACTTTGGGAGGCTGAGGTGGGCAGATCACTTTAGCTGAAGCGTCAGAGACCAGCCTGGGCAACATGGTGAAACACGGTCTCTACAAAAAAATACAAAAATTAGTCGGGCCTGGTGGCGTGTGCCTGTAGCCCCAGCTTCTCAGAAGGCTGAAGTGGGAAGATTGCTTGAGCCCAGAAGATGGAGGGTACAGTGAGCCAAGATTACGCCATTGCACTCCAGCCTGGTGACAGGGCAAGACCCTGTCTCAAAAAAAAAAAAAAAAAAAAAAAAAATGTGTTGGCTGTGGCGGCTCACTCCTGTAATTCCAGCTCTTTGGGAAGCTGAGGTAGGTGGATCACCTGTGGTCAGGAGTTTGAGACCAGCCTGGCCAACATGGTGAAACCCCATTTCTACTAAAAATACAAAAAATTAGCCAGGCATGATGGCACACACCTGTAGTCTGAGCTACTCCGGAGGCTGAGGCAGGAGAATCGCTTGAACCCGGCAGATGGAGACTGCAATGAGCTGAAATTGTATCACTGCACTAAAGACTGGGCAACAGAGTGAGACTCTGTCTCAAAAAAAAAAAACTGATGAAAGAAGTTAAAGACCTAAATAAATTGAGAACATCCAGGTTCATGAACTGTACTAGTCAGAGTTGCCCAGAGAAATAGAAGTGAAAGGAGATAAATACAGCAGGTGAGATTTATTATAAGGAATTGGCTCACATGACTGCAGAGACTGAGAAATCTCAAGATCTGCAGTTAGCAAGCTGGAGAACCAGGAGACCAGCAGTGCAATTTTAATGTAAGGCTGAGGCCCAAGAACCAGGAGAGCTGAGTGTGTAAGTTCCAGTCTGAGTCTGAAGTCCTGCGAACCAAGAGAGCTGATGGTCGTCTAAGTTCCAGTGCCAGGACAGAGGAAGATCAATATCCCAGCTCAAGCAGTCAGGCAAGCAAAGTTTTTTTGTTTGTTTGTTTTTTGAGACAGGGTCTCACTCTGTTGCCCAGGCTGGAGTGCACTGGCATGATCTTGGCTCACTGCAACCTTCACCTCTTGGGTTTAAGCGATTCTCCCATCTCAGCCTCCCAAGTACCTGGGATTACAGGCACCCGCCACCACACCCGGCTAATTTTTGTGTTTTCAGTAGAGATGGGGTTTCACCATGTTGGTCAGGCTGGTCTCCTGACCTCAGGTGATCTGTTCATCTCGGCCTCCCGAAGTGCTAGGATTACAGAGGTGAGCTACTGTGCCGAGCCCCACAAAGTTTCCTCTTACTCAGCATTTTTGTTCTATTCAAGTCTTCAATTGATTGAATGAGGCCCACTACCCACATCAGGAAATTCAAACAGTTCTACACAGTCTGATTCAATGTTAATCTCATCGAGAATCACCCTCACAGACACACCTAGAATAATGTTTGACCAAATGTCTGCATACCTTACAGCCTAATCAATTGACATATTAACTTAACCATCACAAAGACAGTATTTTTTTTTTGACATGGGGTCTCTCTTTGTTGCCCAGGATGGAGTGCACTGCAACCTCCACCCCCTGAGCTCAAGCAATCCTCCCACCTCAGCCTCCCAAGTAGCTGGGAACACAGACGTGTGCCACCATGCTCGGCTAAGATTTTTTGTATTTTTGGTAAGGGTAGGGTTTTACCATGTTGCCCAGGATGGTCTTGAACTCCTGAGCTCAAGTCTCGGCCTCTCTCCAAAGTCCTGGGATTACAGGCATGAGCCACGCCACCGCGTCTGACCACGAAGACTTAATACCATTAAGGTGGCTATACTACTCAAAGCAATCTAAAAGTTCAGTGTAATCCCTATCAAAATTCCAATGGTCCTGTGTGTGTATGTGTGTGGCAAACGGGGTGGGGGGTGGTGGGAGGGAGTTCTAGTGAAAATCAGAAAACCTGCTAGACAAATTCTAAAAGAGCTATAATGCTTAGCCTTTCTTGCAGAAATAGAAAAGCTAATCCTCAAATTCATAAAAAATTTCAAAGGACCTTGAAGAACTAAAACAATATTGAAAAGAAGAATGAAGTTGGAGGACTCACACTTCTTATATCAAAACTTACTATTAATCCAAAGCTATGGATTAGTCATTAAAATATTAGTCATTAAAATGAAGAACTAATACATGCTACAACTTGAACAAATCTGAAAAACATTCCAATAAATGACAGATGCCACACATGATAGGTCACATCATAACAGTATAGTACTGGCATAAGGACAGATATATAGACCAATAGAATAGAATTCTGAGTACAGAAATAAACTCCTATCTATCGTCAACTGATTTTCAACAAGAGTGCAAAGGCCATTTGATGGGGGAAAAATCATGTCTTCAACAAATGGTGTTGGTACAACTGGATATCCACAAGCAGAAGAATCACATTGGACCCTTACCTCACACAATACACAAAAATTACTCAAAATGGATCGACAACCTAAATAAAAGAACTAAAACTATAAAACTCTCAAGAGAGCCCAGAGATCATTTCCATGACCTTAGATTTGTCAATGGATTCTTAGATATGACACCAAAAACAGAAGCAACAAAAGAAAAAAAAATGATAAACTGGACTTCATCAAAGTCCCATTTGATGAAGTGGCTCCTGTAGTCCCAGCCACTTGGGAGGCTGAAGTAGGCTGACGTACTTTTATTAATCAAAGGGCATTATCAAGAAAGTGAAAAAACAACCGGTATACAAACTGAAGAAATACATACGGACATCAAGAAATACAACAAGAAATATACAGTGTTGGCCAGGCACAGTGGCTCATGCCTATAATCCTAGCACTCTGGGAGGCCAAGGTGGGTGGATCACCTGAGGTCAGGAGTTCGAGACCAGACTGACCAACATGGTGAAACCCTGTCTCCACTAAAAATACAAATATTAGCCAGGGGTGGTGGTACATGCCTGTAATCCCAGCTTCTTGGGAGGCTGAGGCAGGAGAATCACTTGAACCCAGGAGGCAGAGGTTGCAATGAGCTGAGATTGAGCCACTGCACTCCAGCCTGGGCGACAGAGCCAGACTCCATCTCAAAAAAAAAAAAAAGGAAATACACAGTGTATAGACTATCAAGAAAGTAAAAAGACAATGGGGAAAAATACTTTTATATCATTTATCTGGTAAGGGTCTAGCACCTAGATGATATAAAAAACTCTCTTTGAACTCTCTTTAAGTCAACAACCAAAAAACAGACAACGCAATTCAAAAATGGACAAAGAACTTAAAAATACATTTCTCCAAAGAAGACATACAAATAGTCAACAAGTTTATGAAGACACTTAACACTAGCCATAAGATTAACATGGTCGAATCAAAACCACAACGAGATGCCACTTCACACCCATTAGGATGACTATTATCAAACAAAAACAAAAATAACAAGTGTTTGATGAGTAAACAGAAAAACCAGAACCCTTGTGCATTGCTGGTGGGAATACATAAGCTCCACAGCAACTCTAGAAAACAGTTTGGCAGTTCCCTAAGAGATTAAACAGAATTACCACAGGCATCAACAATTCCTTCTAGGAATTTTGGGAATTCGTCCCAAAAGAATGGAAAACAGGTACTCAAATACAAGTATATGAATATTCATAGCAGAACTATTCATAATAACCAAAAGTTGTAAATAACTGAATGTTCATCAATGGCAAAAGGGACAGGCAAAACATGATCTATACATACAGTGGAGTATCAGTCATTAAAATGAAGAATATATGCTACAACTTGAACAAATCTCAAAAACATTCCAAAAAATGATAGATGCCACACAAATTCTATGATCTATTTAGATGAAATCTCTCTAACAGGTAAATCTAGAGACAGAAAGCAGATTGGTATTGCCAGGGTTTGAGGGCAGGAGGAATAGGGAATGACTGCTTAATGGTTATGAAGTTTTCTTTCAGAGTAATGAAAACGTTTTAGAACTAGACGGAATTCGTGATTGCACAATATTGTGAATATACTAAATCTCACTGAATTTGTATACTTGAAATTTTTTTTTTGTTTTTGAGACAAAGTCTCGCTCTTTTCGCCCAGGCTAGAGTGCAATGGCGTGATCTCGGCTCACTGCAACCTCTGCCTCCTGGGTTCAAGCGATTCTCCTGCTTCAGCTTCCCACGTAGCTGAAATTACAGACAACTGCCACCTCGCCCAGGTAATTTTTGTATTTTTAGTAGAGACAGGGTTTCACCATGTTGGCCAGGCTGGTCTTGAACTCCTGATCTCAGCCTCCCAAAGTGCTGGGATTACAGGTGTAAGCCACCACGCCCAGCCTTTTATTTATTTTTTTTTTTTTTGAGACAGAGTTTCACTCGTCACCCAGGCTGCAGTAGAGTGGCGCAATCTTGGCTAATTTTTAGTATATGTGCTGCCAAAGCAAGAACAACCTGGCTAATTTTTGTACCTTTTTTTTTAAACAGAGTTTCGCTCTTGCTGCCCAGGCTGGAGCACAATGGTGCCATCTCCACTCACTGCAACCTCCACCTCCTGGGTTCAAGCAATTCACCTGCCTAGGCCTCCCGAGTAGCTGGGATTACAGGTCTGTGCCACCACGCCCGGTTAATTTTGTATTTTTAGTAGAGACAGGGTTTCTCCATGTTGGTCAGGCTGGTCTTGAGCTCCCGACCTCAGGTGATCCACCCGCCTCGACCTCTCAAAGTGCTGGGATTACAGGCGTGAGCCACCACGCCCGGCTAATTTTTGAAGAAATACATATGTACGTAGATTAAGAAATACATCAAGAAATATACAGCGCTGGCCGGGCACAGTGGCTCATGTAGTAGAGACAGGGTTTCACCGTGTTGGCCAGGCTGGTCTTGAACTCCTGACCTCAGGTGATCCACCAGCCTTGGCCTCCCAAAGCGCTGGGATTATAGGCATGAGCCACCATGCCCAGCCCCACTTTAAAATAATTTTATGTTATATAAATTTTGCCTCAATTGGAAAAGAAAATTATTTGGGGGCAGTGGCACACACCTGTACTTCCAGCTTTGCAGCAGGTTGAGGCAGAAGATCACTTGCACCCAGGACTTTGAGACAACAGTACACCATGATCATGCCTGTGAATAGCCACTGCACTCCAGCCTGGGCAACACAGCAAGACCCCAACTCTACAAAAACACGAACGAACAGAGAAACCTGTATACACATCCCCCACACTGGAAGAAAGGAAGAAAAAAGGAAGGAAGGGAGGGAGGGGGACACCAGAAAGTACTAACTTGGGCAGGATGACTGAAAACAGAAAATGTTGTTTAGGGCTTGTTAGGTTTAAACTGCCTACCAGCCATCATGTTGCATGCATCTGGTACCTACTGAGATGGATCTTTAGTTTGGTTTTGTGTATCTGATATTTTGATCCCTGTTTTATGTAGAAAGCCTAAATGCTGGAAATAGTGCCATGCAGCCCAGACTCCAGCACACATCAGCCTCCTGGCAAATCTCACTCTTCCTCAGCATCAGTTTCCAGAACGGTAAATGAAGTACACCAAAAGCTTTGACAGCCCTGTATGACTATCAAATGAATAAATGCAAACAGAACTTGTTAGCAAAAGGAAGAAATGCAATAGAAATGTAAAATACTGGGACTTGCCTGTCCAACTAAACTCCTCTAGAGTTTACAGTAAAAAAAAAATACTGATATCCTGGGCCAGGTACAGTGGCTCATGCCTATAATCCCAGCACTTTGGGAGGTCAAGGGAGATAGAGACCAGTCTGGCCAATATGGTGAAACCCCCATCTCTACTAAAATACAAAAAATTAGCTGGGTGGGGGTGGTGTGCACCTGTAGTCCCAGCTACTCAGGAAGCTGAGGCAGAGGAATCGCCTGAACCCAGGAGGTGGAGGTTGCAGTGAGCCAAGATCACGCCACTGTACTTCAGTCTGGCGACACAGCAAGACTCTGTCTCAACAACAACAAAAAAATACTGATATCCTGTGTTATAGCTTTGGTTTTATCACTTACTAGCTGTGTCACTGCAAATTCTATTTCCTGGTCATACCAAATTTTATTTCATAGACTGCCTATGAGGGTTCAATGAAAATATAAATTAAAGTGCTACATAGTCAAGTGGTAAGTCAGAAACTTTGGTTTCAGAAAGGCTTGTACTAAAGTCAGAGAAATGTTATGCTTCAAGTCAGAATGGCTAGAAGTCACAGCTCTGCTACTTATAACTTAATCATGGGTAAGCTATATTTCTCATCTGTAAGACAGAAGCACACAGACTTCAGTTTAAAATCTCATACGAATAAAGAAAAAAAAATAAGAGCCAGGTACTGTGGCTCACACCTGTAAAGCTAACACTTTGGGAGGCTCAGGCAGGAGGATCACTGGAGTGTAAAAGTTTAAAACCAGCCTGGGCAACATAAAGAGACCCCATCTCTACAAAAAATAAAAATATCAGCTAGGTGTGGTGGTACATGCCTGTGGTCCCAGCTACTCAGGGGGCTGAGGTAGGAGAACTGCTTGGGCCCAGGAGGTTGAGGCTGCAGTGAACCATGATCGAGACACTGCACTACTCCAGCCTAGGTGACACAGTAAAACCTTGTCTCAAAAAAAAAAAAAAAAAAAAAAGAAAGAAGAAAAGAAAAAGGAATAAATAAAATACATCTCATATGAGGCCCTTATAAGGCATTACTAACATCTGAGGTTGGGCATGGTGGCTTATGCCTGTAGTCCCAGCACTTTTGGAGCCTAAGGCAGGAGGACTTGGTTCAGAAGTTCATCCAGCCTGGGCAACACAGAGAGACCCCATCACTACAAAAACTTTTAAAAGTAACCAGAGGCCGGGTGCGGTGGCTCATGCCTGTAATCCCAGCACTTTGAAGGCCAAGGCAGGTGGATTACCTAAGGTCAGTAGTTCAAGACTAGCCTGGCCAACATGGTGAAATCCCATCTCTATTAAAAATACAAAAAATAATTGGGCATGGTGGCATGTGCCTGTAATCCCAGCTACTTGGGAGGAGAAGGCAGAAGAATCGCTTGAACCTGGAAGGTGAAAGTTACAGTGAGCAGACATAGCACCACTGCACTCCACCCTGGGTGACAAAGCAAGATCAGTCTCAAAAATAAAATAAAAGTAGCCAGGCATGGTGGTGCATACCTGTGGTCTCAGCTACTCAAGAATCTGAGGATTGCCTGGGTCTGGCCAGTCAAGGCTGCAGTGAGCCTTGCTGGCGTCACCACACTCTAGCCTGGGTGACAGAGTGAAACTCTATCTCAAAAACCAAACAACAACAAGAAGTCTCAGTTTCCTTATCAGTAATAATAGTTCACACCCTGCTGGGTTTTTGTCAATAAGAAATGTACAGAAAAGTGCTTAGGGTGGTACCTAGCATATGGCAGACACTAGTAATACAAGTGTACATTCCCATGCCTAGTATAACAACCCTGGGAAAAATAAGTATGTAGCAAATGTTTATAGCCAAGGAGGTTTATATTCAAGCAGAACTGTTCAAAAAGCATTGGGAAACACAGTGTAGAAGTCATTTGCAACTTAGGATTAGAAATGCAGACTTGGGGCCAGGTGCGGTGGCTCATGCATGTAATCCTAGTACTTTGGGAGGCCAAGGCAGGCAGATCACCTGAGGTCAGGAGTTCAAGACCAGCCTGGCCAACCTGGTAAAACTCTGTATTTTTGCATTTTTAGTAGACTAAAAATACAAAAATTAGCCAGGCATGGTGGTGCGCGCCTGTAATCCCAGCTACTCGGGAGGCAGGAGAATCACCTGAAACCTGGGACAGGCGAGGGAAACACAGAGGCTGCAGTGAGCCAAGATCACACCACCACACTCCAGCCTGGGTAACAGAGCAAGACACCTTCTCAAAAAAAAAGTAGACTTGGGAGTTGGAGGGAGGCAGGGAAAAAAAAAAAGAAAAAAAAAAGTAAGACTTGGAAACAGTCAAGAAAAGAATAATAAAAGCCGAGAGACCTTATGGTTAGTCCCTGAAAAAAAATAAAGGTAGACGAACAAGAAAATGCATGATCCAAAAATCCGAGCGAGTACAGGTCAGAAAGTAAGTCAGCTATACCAGTGCAGGGATCTAACAGGACACTGAACTGAAAGAAGAGGCTGGAGTTCTGCCACAGACTGTGTGATCAGTAAATCAACTCCCTAAACTCATTACTACATTTGCAAGATGAAGATACCAATGCATCAGCTAAACATCTTTTCCAGGGCTAATATTCATAAAAAGTTGTAAAATGACACAGTCCATTCAGAACTAAGGGCCCACTGTGGTACTCCTGTCTGTGATGAGACTATAGCAAGGGATTTAAAAATATATACTGGAAGTTTTTAGGAAAAAGTAGAAAAGTTAACGAATGAATAACAACAGACTCAAACCCCAAAATAAGTTTCAGCAGAAAAGTGGTAATGAGAGGCCGGGTGTGGTGGTTCATACCTGTAATCCCAGCACTTTCGGAGGCTGAGGTGGGCAGAGCACCAGGTCAGGAGCTCAAGACCAACCTGACCAAGACGGTGAAACCCCGTCTCTACTAAAAATACAAAAATTAACCAGATGTGGTGGCAGATGCCTGTAATCCCAGCTACTTGGGAGGCTGAGGCAGGAGAATCGCTTCAACCTGGGTGGCAGAGGTTGCAGTGAGCTGAGATCTTGCCACTGTACTGCAGCCTGGGTGACAGAGTAAGACTCTGTCTCAAAAAAAAAAAAAGTGGTAATGAGGGATCATAAAAGCCTAAAATAATAAAAGCATGAGGAGTCAGTATGGTGGCTTATGTCTGTAATTCCAATACTTTGGGAGGCCAAGGCAGGAGGATCACTTGAGCCCAGGAATTCGAGACCAGCCTGGGCAACATAGTGAGAGCTCATCTTTACAAAAAAATTTTAAAAACAGCTAACTAAGCATGGTGGTGCATGCCGGTGGTCCCAGCTACTCAGGAGGCTGAGGATGGAGGATCACTTTAGCCTAGGAGGTCGAGGCCACAGTGAGCTATAATCACATCGCTGCACTCCAGCCTTGATGACAAAGGGAGACCCTGCCTTGACAAGGTAGGCTGCTGAACAGATTCTGATTACATAAAACCACTCACTGCCCTTCAACCTAATCTGCTGCTAGCTAGTTAGTCCCTTTGCAGGCCTCTGAGCCATCAGCCATTTGCTGGAACCCAGACTGGTCTACATAGCCATCTCATTATTGGGCTTCTGCGGAAGCTGTTGTTGCCACCTTAAGTTCTGTAGCAGAATCTGGGAACCAACCTCCCTCAATCTCCTGTCAGCTAAGAGTTAGTCTCTTGCTCAGGTCTACATTTTCCAAGTTTTCTATATTGAGTTTGAATACACTGTCATTGGGAAAATGTTTTAGAAATGAAACAGGTGGGGTTAGAAACTTTGTTCCAAAAGCAAACAAAATAAAATGAGGAAGGTAGAGATAACAGCTGGATGGGGCAGCAGAGGATTTTGTTGTTGTTATTTGGTTTCAAGCACAGCAAAATGGAAAATGCAAATCCT
The DNA here is from genome assembly GCA_036589455.1 of Ateles fusciceps. Classification (NCBI taxonomy): domain Eukaryota; kingdom Metazoa; phylum Chordata; class Mammalia; order Primates; family Atelidae; genus Ateles; species Ateles fusciceps. The sequence goes on along the minus strand of JAZHEH010000579.1, from coordinate 1,252,262 downwards.
ATCCATATGCTTTCAGAATTTAATATGCAAATGAATCACCCAAGAATCTTGTCAAAAGGCAGAATCTGATTCAATAGGTCTAGTCTAGAGTGGGGGCACAGGCAGTGGTATGCTGATTGGCAGTGCATGCTAGTTTTCTTGGTATAAATATTCCCACCTTGGCACAGTTATCAACGTGAGGTCATTGAACACAGAGCTGGAAAGAGATGTACAAAATCAGCTGGAGAGGCAGTACAAGCACGCTCAATCTTCTGCATTTCTAAATCCTAGGGGATGTGAATGCCACTGGTCCGTGGACCATAATGCGAGTAGGAAAGGAGAAGACAGTGAAGGTGTCTGGGGGTTAGACTAGGACAAAGGAGAAAGAACATACTATAAAGAGATCGAAGACATCATCTGGATCAGAGTTTGTCAAGCTCAGCATGACTTCATACAATTTACATATAACTCTGTTTTGGGGGCTTACTCCTGTACTCTGCAGGATGTTTAGCAGTGTTCCGGGCTTCTACACACTATATGGCAGTAACATCCTCCCTCTAGAGTCACAATCAAAAAGTCTCCAGACATTGCCAAATGCTTCCTAGATCACAAAATCTCTCCCTAGTAAAAACCGTTACTCTAGTTTTATCTCTAAGACATGAAAATGGGGGAAGGAACGGAACCTTTTCCACCGAAATAAGACAAAAGAGATGAGTTGGAGTAGGGAGAGGGAGACAAACATGAGACAGGGGAGCTCTTTTTAGACATCAGCGAGCTCAGTCAAGCAGAAAAGAAGATTATCTATTTAGAAAGACTGTAGGGAGGACTGGAAGTTTAAAACATTAGGAGAGTTCTAGAAAAGGCATTACAAGAGTAATGGAAAGGCCGTGATCCAGGGCAATGGGCCTATCAACTATGAAATAGGACCAGGGACACCTTGGGTTCTTTTATCTGCCTAGATACAATTCTGATCGTACCATTTCCTCACTGGGTGACCTTCGAAAAATTATTTAACAAGTATAAGCCTTCTCACAGAAACTTCATGGAGTTGTACAAGTACTCAGAGAATGCTATGTTAACTTCTGAGTACAGAGTGTGGCACACAGTGCATGCTCAATTAGCATTAGCTATTACCATTATCCGCATTATTTTCCTTGATAAGTACTTGCTTCATTTTACTATTGGTTTAATTTATTTGATGAAACAGTACACAGGAGAGATCTTGCCTAGTAAGATGCTATTTGCCAGTAAGTTTTTTTTTTGTTTTTTTTTTTTTTAAGATGGGGTTTCACCATGTTGGTCAGGCTGGTCTTGAACTCCTGACCTCAGATGATCCACCCGCCTTGGCCTCCAAAGTGCTTGGATTACAGGCTGAGCCACCACGCCCGGCCACCAGTAAGTCTTAAAAATACTGTTTTTATTTGGGGGCAGGGGGTATGAGAGTTGTGGAACAGATCACTGACTTACTGATGTTTTAAAAATCACAGTTAATGAGACAAAGTAAAAGGAAATGAAAGCTCAATAAATCGAGAGAAAGCAAAAAGGGCATTAAATTTTCACTGAAACTGGCAGGTTTCTATAGGGCTTCAGCTGACATAAAGAATGTGTGATGTGAACCCTCAGCATAGCTGCCAAGAATGACAGGTTTAAAAGAACCAAACTGAATTTAAGTTGTTTATCCTGTAATAATAGTAAACTTTGCTGCTATCAAAGTCAAGAATTGATTAAAATACAGGAACCTGTCAGTACCTAATATCTTTAGATATTTAAATACCAGTTTGCAGTCTGGGAGATTTAGCAATATCATTAAGTGTCTACTCTCAGATTCGAGTCCACACTGAGAGCATATTTCAAGAGTACTACATATTTCTCTCACTAAAATTCTTGGGAGGCCAAAAAGAGTTTTGTCTGTCCTGTGTACAACTGACCAATAAGGGAAGGGAAGCAGTCTAGGCTTTAAACAGCTTCTGAGTGTCAGGGAAGGATAGCTCTTCTCAACTAGAACAATGAAATATCCTTTAAGGGAAAGATAGAATGCCTCAAGAGTTCAAAATAAAAGAATCCATTCTAACATGAAACTCACCAGGACGAGGAAGAAGTTATTAAATTCTTTCCTGTAAGGTGCTTTTCCTGTAAGGTCCTTTAACCTATCCTGATAACTTTTAAGCATTTTATTAGCAAAAATAAAAAGGGCAAACATTATCAAGCATTCCAAGCTTATCGCTTTCCGTATAGGGCAAATCACTGGGAAGAACAGAAAATGTCATCACTCTGCAGGTGGCCAGGAATCAGAGTACTCCAGCCAGCCACAGCCAGTGGAGTTCCAAGCCTTCCCAAAATAGCTATGACTTACAAATGCTCATCAAGCAGCTCACACACAAACTCTCCAATGGAGAATGCTGAAATAGGGTCACTACTCAAACTGCAGCAGAGGTAAATGAAGATGCCACTGATTAATAGGCACATGGTCTTAACTGACTGAGCCATGACAAATTTAAATATGACTTCTCTCTCTTAAAATAGTCTCTTCTCTAAATCACTATGCTAGTTTCCAAACTAAACTTTTCCCATGTTTTTAAGTCACTGTCCTAAAAACAAACAGAACTGATCTCTGAAACCAGAGAAAAATCCTGACACATTTCAATTGGCACTTGTGAACATCTAACAATAATATTTCCACTAGAAATCACTGCATGAAAAACCATGTACATACTTTCGTTTTGGAGCCCAGAAGCTGGAAGTATCTTTTTCTACATGCATTTTAAAAAGTGGGCCCCGACGGGCGCGGAGACTCACACTTGTAATCTCAGCACTTTGGGAAGCCAAGGTGGGCGGATTACCTGAGGTGAGGAGTTCGAGGCCACCCTGACCAACATGGAGAAACCCCGTTTCTACTAAAAATACAAAATTAGCCCGGCGTGGTGGCACATACTGTAACCCCAGCTACTCGAGAGGCTCAGGCAGGAGAATCACTTCAACCCAGGAGCGAAGGTTGGGATGAACAAGATTGTGCCATTGCACTCCAGCCTGGGCAACAAGAGCAAAACTCCATCTCAAAAAAATAAAATAACGCCGGGCATGGAGGCTCACACCTGTAATCCCAGCACTTTGGGAGGCCCAGGCAGGAGGATAATGAGGTCAGGAGATCAAGACCATTCTGGCCAACATGGTGAAACCCCGTCTCTACTGAAAACACAAAAATCAGCGCTGGGCGCCTGTGCCTGTAGTCCCAGCTACTCGGGAGGCTGAGGTAGGAGGATCACTTAAGCTCAGGAGTTCTGGGCTACAATGTGCTATGCCTATGGGGTGTCTGCACTAAGTTCGGCATCAATATGGTGACCCTCCGGGAGCAGGGCCCACCAGGTTGCCTAAGGAGGGGTGAACCTGCCCAGGTGGGAAACAGAGCAGGTCAAAACTCCTGTGCTGATCAGTGGTGGGATCGAGCCTGTGAAAAGCCACTGCACTCCACTCTGGGCAACAAAGCCAGATGCCGTCTCTTTAAAAAAATAATAATAATAATAATGAAAAAAAAATTAGCTGGGCGCGGTGGCGGCTACTCCGGAGGCTGAGGCGGGAGAATTGCTTGAACCCGGGCGGCGGAGGTTGCAGTGAGCCAAGATTGCGCCACTGCACTCCAGCCTGGACAACAGAGGGAAACTTTGTCTCAAAAAAAAAAAAAAAAAAAAGAAAGAAAGAAAGAAAACAAAAGAAAAAAAGCAAAACAAAACAAAAAAACTGTCAGGCGCGGTGGCGCATGCCTGTAGTCCTAGCAACTCGGGAGGCTGAGGTGGAAGGATCGCTTGAGTCCCAGAATTCTGGGCTGCAGTTCACTATGCTGATCGGGTGTCCGCACTAAGTTAGGAATCAATATGGTGACCTTCCGGGAGCGGGGGACCACCAGGTTGCCTAAGGAGGGGGTGAACTCGCCCGGTGGGAAACAGAGCAGGTCATAACTCCCGTGCTGATCAGTAGTGGGATCGCGCCTGTAAACAGTCACTGCACTGCACCCTGAGCAACAAAGCGAGATGAGTCTCTTTAAATAATAATAACAATAAACGAAAAAAAATAAGCTGGGAGCGGTGGCGCACACCTGTAGTCCCGGCTACTCCGGAGGCTGAGGCGGGAGAACACTTGAACCCAGGCGGCGGAGGTTGCAGTGAGCCGAGATCACGCCACTGCACTCCAGCCTGGGCAACAGAGGAAAACTCCGCCTCAAAAACAAAAAAAGAACAAAAAAACAGCCGGGCGCGGTGGCACATGCCTGTAGTCCCAGCTACTCAGCAGGCTGAGGTGGGAGGATCGCTTGAGCCCAGGAGTTCTGGGATACTGTGCGCTATGACGATCGGGTGTCCGCACTAAGTTCAGCATCAATATGGTGACCTTTCGGGAGCGGGGGACCACCAGGTTGCCTAAGGAGGGGGTGAACCGCCCAGGTCGGAAACGGAGCAGGTCAAAACACCCCTGCTGATCAGTAGTAGGATCGCGCCTGTGAATAGCCACTGCACTCCAGTCTGGGCAACATAGCGAGATCCCATCTCTTAAAAATAAAAATTAAAAAATGTAAACAAACAAACAAAAAGTGCGTTCGTGCTAAACACTACTGACCTTCTAGACAAAAGAACAGAAAGGTATAAAAGGATTCTCACCTGAAGGTATCTATCTGCCAGCTTTGTAGGACAAATATAAAGTTTCTCATTTCCAAACTTGTATTTGAGTAACTGACACAGAATTCCCATTCTGTCTTGAAAAAGTACAGTACTTGAGGGGTGAGGAGGTGGTGGAAAGTTATAACATTCCGAAGTAACACTAGAAGACATGCTCAAATTGCCCTCTTCCCAAATTTCTTCATACAGACATTAGCTTTTCTCCCAAACCAGGGCTCTTTCACTCTCACCATCTTAGCTCAAGTCCTTGTATTGATTTCAATCTTCTTAGACTTTGGGAACAAGAGAGCCTTATCAGTAGACTTTCTATTCATCACGGGGCTCCTCCTCCCCCTTAAAAATCTAGAGTGATGAATGCAATAATTGGGGAGGCTGCGCTGTTTTGTTTTGTTTGTTTTTAAAGCCGGTGGGGGAGGGAGGGAAGTGGTGGTAACTGGGACCCCAGGTCTTACAGAAGACCCTGTTAATTCCGGACTTTAAGTGAGGTAACTTCGGTCTGCTTTAACCTTTTAAAAACGCCGCCATAAAAATCATTTAAAAGTCAAAACAAAACAAAACCAACCAACGCTGCCGCTTTCGGAAGTTTCTCACCCGAGTCCGGGCCCAGGAGCGCTCACCTTACTGATCCCTGCGACGGACAACCCCACGTCCAGCCCTTTCTATCTTTGCTTTCCCAAAATCTGGAAATCCCCCTCTAACTTCAGCTCGCCCACGGACGCGAAGATGCAGTCCTCAATCTCCGCGGCCCGAGCCCCACAGAGCCCTCGGCCTTCTCACCCACGCTCGCGGGCGCACCCCTCCGTCCCGCCCGGCCGGGACGCCCTCCGCTGCCCGCAGCCCCACAGGCCCGCACGCTCCCTTCAGGGCCCGGAGCCCGCCCCCAGCTCCCGCTCCCCCGCCGCGGAGCCCACCGAGCCGTGGCCGTCGGCCGCACCGACCGCGTCGTCCTGCTGCAGCTCCGCAGTCATGGCCGAGGCGCCCCGCCGCGGGTCACCCACCTCCCGCCGCCGACGCCGCCGGCCCAGCCTCGCAGAACTCAGGCCCCGCCCACGCCTTCCACCCCGCTCCGTCCCGCCCCCGCCCGCAGCGCGCGCCGGAGGCCCGGCCCACACGCTCCGCCCCCGGCATGCGCGCGCACGCAAGGCGCGCGGCCCAGGGCCGAAGTGCTCTGCGTGCTCCCGCGCACGCCAGGCTAGCCGGGCTCCCGTCACGTGACCCCGACCCCGCCTGCCATTCTCGGTCAGCTTCACCGCCCGCAGAGGTTGCCGGCCAGCGCCGGGGGAACTGGGTTTGCGAATCCAATCCTGGCAGCTGCGTTCCTGATTCTTCTACGCTGTCTGCCCTCAAAACCTCCTCGTTTCTAGAACTGGCTTCGGCTCCAACCTCCCCCACGGACGAGTTAAAGCTGCTCCCCCACCGTGGGAAACTGCCGAGGGACCGTGGAATAAAGGCTTTCCCACCAGGCTTTGTAGCCATTTCCAACTCCAGTGACACGAAGAAGTGTTCACCGTATTTAAGAAAAGGAGAGGTTGGGCCGGGCGCTGTGGCTCGCACCTGTAATCCCAGCACTTTGGGAGGCCGAGGCGGGCGGATCACGAGGTCAGGAGATCGAGACCGTCCTGGTTAACACGGTGAAACCCCGTCTCTCTCTAAAAAAAAAGAAAAGAAAAGGAGAGGTGGTGGATGAATGCAGTCGTTTGTCTCAAGCTAATTAACAGACCAGAACCTCCATTCATGGGTGCCCACGTGGTGCCCTTAACCCAGCTCTAAACTTGGGCATGATACAAAAAATTGCTGAGTTTTTTTCCATTTCCGAAGTTCAAATAAAATTGTGTGTTATTTTGTTATGTTTGAGCCAGATATTTACGATTTCATGTTAAAAGCCCAGGTGCTTCTGTTGAATTTTTTTATTTTTTGAGACGGAGTCTTACTCTGTGGCTCAGGCTGGAGTGCAGCCGCACGATCTTGGCTCCTTGCAACCTCCGCCTCCCGAGTTCAAGCGATTTTCCCGTGTAGCTGGGATTACAGGCAGGCTCTACCATATCCCAGGGTTTCACCATGTTGCCTGAGCTGGTCTCATATTCCTGACCTCAGGTGATCCGCCCGCCTCGGCCTCCCAAAGTGCTGGGATTATAGGCGAGAACCACTGCGCCAGGCTTGAATTATATTTTCAACAGCTGGGTGGGAATTGTGATTACTGAACCATGTTTCACATTTAAGATACAAATGTATCATGATGGTAAACCCACTTGACAGCCTACTGGGTGTCCCAAATCTGTGTGGAGGCTGAGTATGGACGAGCCTCTTAAGAGTAGCAATTTATACCCTTGCCCTGGTCTGATCTGACTCTGAAGCTACACTTTAAGTGTGAATTTTGCATGGACTGTGGCCTTTCCTGTACTCCTGGCATTGTTGTCCCTGGATTATGATGTTTCACCTGCAGGCCCCTCACCTCCCCCCCCCCCGCGCAGGCTGCATGCAGGCAGTATGTGACATAAGGAAACAGGTACAGGTCAGATGCAGCTCCCATAAGAGGCCAGATTACTCTCTGGGGCCTGGACTAGGACTGCTGCTACTTCAACCACCTGGAGATACAGGGATCTCGTTCCCTGGCAGGTTAACTGGAAGATTAGCATTGGTTGCAGTGATGCTACCTCGGAATCTTCCACGTTCAACAGGCTGACTCTGTGTTTGTGTTTGAGGGTTGTAGGATATTTTATGTCTGTGGCTCTGCCATTTTTTTCTTTCCCCTCATGAGTAACTGTGTTCATGGCCTCAACCTGGGTGTCACTACAGAACAGGTTGATCTTGTCTTTTTTTTTTTTTTTTTTTTGAGACAGGGTCTTGCTCTGTCACCCAGACTGAAATACAGTGGTAAGATCACAGCTCACTGCAGCCTTGAATTCCTGGGCTCAAGCGGTCCTCCTGCCTCAGCCTCTGGAACAGCAGGGATTACAGGCATGTGCCATGCCCAACTAATTTTTATGTCTTTTTTGCGGAGATGGGATCTCACTATGTTGTTTAGACTGGTCTCAAACTTCTGGGCTCAAGTAATCCTCCCGTCTTGGCCTCCCAAACTGTGGGGGATTACATACATGAGGCACCATGCCTGGCCCACATTGGTTTCTGAGTCTAGCTTACTTGCAGCATTACCTATTTCTATACTGCTAGAATGCTTTATTTACCATGTCTCTGGAGCAACCCTTGTTTATCTTTACATGTTCATTTTAGGAAATTGCATGTTAATTGTGTGTAAGTGGTGTCAAAACTTATAACCCTTGGTATTAGTCTGTCTTCACACTGCTATAAAGAACTACCTGAGGCCAGGTGCAGTGGCTCATGCCTGTAATCCCAGCACTTTGGGAGGCCAAGGCAGGTGGATCAACTGAGGTCAGGAGTTCGAGACCAGCCTGGCCAACATAGTGAAACCCATCTCTACTAAAAATATATTTTTTTAATTTGCCAGGTCTGGTGGCATGTGCCTATAGTCCCAGCTACTCGGGAGGCTGAGGCAGGAGAATCGTTTAAACCCAGGAGGTGGAGGTTGCAGTGAGCCAAGTTTGCCCCACGGCACTCCAGCCTGGGAGACAGAGCAAGACTCTGTTTCAAAAAAACAAAGAACTACCTGAGCCTGGGAAAGTTATGAAGAAAGGCAGTTTGACTCATCAGTTTCACAGGCATAATAGGAAGCAAGACTGAGAGGCCTCAGGAAACTTACAATCATGGTGGAAGGCAGAGGGGGAAGCTGGCATGTCTTACCATGGCAGAGTAGGAGAGAACAAAAGGAGAAGTGCCACACATACACACACACAAAAACAGATCTCATAAAACTCACTATCACGAGAAATGCATGGGGAAATCTACCCCATAATCCAATCATGTCCCACCAGGTCCCTCCCCTGGCAAGTGGGATTACAATTCAACAGATTTGGGTGGGGACTCAGAGCCAAACCATATCACCCTTATTCATTAAAAATGTCTTAAAAGACCAACAGACCTAGGCTAGTCACAGTGGTTCATGCCTATAATCCCAGCACTTTAGGAGGCCAAGGTAGGCAGATCGCATGAGCTCAGGAGTTGGATACTAGCCTGAGCAACGTGACAAAACCCCATCTCTAGAACAAATACAAAAATAAATGTGTTAGTCCGTTTTCACACTGCCAATAAAGACATACCCAAGACTGGGCAATTTACAGAAGAAAGAGTTTTTTTTTGAGATGGAGTTTCACTCTTGTTGCTCAGGCTGGAGTGCAATGGCGCAATCTTGGCTCACTGCAACCTCTGCCTCCCAGGTTCAAGCAATTCTCCTGCCTCAACCTCCCAAGAACTGGAATTACAGGCATGCACCACCATGCCTGGCTAATTTTGTATTTTTAGTAGAGATGGGGTTTCTCCATGCTTGTCGGGCTGGTCTCGAATTCCCAGTTGATCTCCCCCACCTCAGCCTCCCAAAGTGCTGGGATTACACGTGTGAGCCACCATACCTATAGAGGTTTAATTGGACTCACATTTCCACATGGCTAGGGAGGCCTCAGAATCATGGCGGGAGATGAAAGGCACTTCTTACATGGCAGCAGCAAGAGAAAATGAGGAAGAGCAAAAGTGGAAACCTCTGATAAACCCATCGGATCCTGTGAGACTTATTCAGTATCACGAGAATAGCACGGGAAAGATGGGCTCCCATGATTCATTTACCTCCCCGTGGGTCCCTCCCACAACACGTGGGAATTCTGGGAGATACAATTCAAGTTGAGACTGGGGTGAGGGCACAACCAAACCATATCATTTCACTCCTGGCCCCTCAAAATCTCATGTCCTCACATTTCAGAACCAATCATGCCTTCCCAACAGCCCACCAAAGTGTTAATCCATTTCAGCATTAACCCAAAAAGTCCTCAAAATCTCATGTCCTCACTTTTCAAAACCAATCATGCCTTCCCAACAGTGCTGCGAAGTCTTAACTCATTTCAGCATTAACCCAAAAGTCCACAATCCAAAGTCTCATCTGAGACAAGGCAAGTCCTTTCTGCCTATGAGCCTGTAAAATCAAAAGCAAGCTAGTTACTTCCTAGATACAATGGGGGTACAGGTATTGGGTAAACACAGCAGTTCCAAATGGGAGAAATTGTCCAAAACGGGTTACAGGGCCCATGAAAGTCCAAAATCCAGCAGGGCAGTCAAATTTTAAAGCTCCAAAATGATCTCCTTTGACTCTAGGTCACACATCCAGGTCACACTGATGGAAGATGTAGGTTCCCACGGTCTTGGGCAGCTCTGCCCCTGTGGCTTTGCAGAGTATGGGCTCCCTCCCCGGCTGCTTTCACGGGCTGGCATTGAGTGTCTGCGGCTTTTCCAGGTGCACAGTGCAAGCTGTCAATGGATCTACCATTCTGGGCTCTGGACAATTGTGGCCCTCTTATCACAGCTCCACCAGGCAGTGCCCCAGCAGGGACTCTGTGTGGAGGCTCCGACCCCACATTTCCCTGCTGCACTGCCCTAGCGGAGGTTCTGCATGAGGGCCCTGCCTCTGCAGCAAACTTTCACTTGGGCATCGTGGTGTTTCCATACATCTTCTGAAATCTAGGTGGAAGTTCCCAAACCTAAATTCTTGATTTTTGTGCACCCACAGGCTCAACACTATGTGGAAGCTGCCAAGGCTTGGGGCTTCCACCTTTTGAAACCACAGCCGGAGCTGTACATTGGCCCCTTTCAGTCATGGCTGGAGCATCTGGGACACTGGGCACCAAGTCCCTAGGCTGCACACTGCCTGGGGGCCCTGGGCCCGGCCCATTAAACCACTTTTTCCTCCTGGGCCTCCAGGCTTGTGATGAGAGGGGCTGCTATGAAGGTCTCTGACATGGCCAAGAGACATTTTCCTCATGGTATTGGGGATTAACATTAGGCTCCTTGCTACTTATGCAAATTTCTGCAGCTGGCTTGAATTTCTCCCCAGAAAATGGATTTTTATTTTCTTTCTTTTTTTTTTTTCAAGACAGAGTCTTGCTCTGTCACCCAGGCTGAAGTGCAGTGGTAGAATCTCAGCTCACTGCAACCTCTGCTTCCTGGGTTCAAGCAATTCTCCTGCCTCAGCCTCCTGAGTAGCTGGGATTAGAGGCACCCATTACCACACCCAGCTAATTTTTGTATTTTTAGTAGAGATGGAGTTTCACCATGTTGGCCAGGGTGGTTTTGAATTCCGGACCTGGTGATCCACCCACCTCAGCCTCCCAAAGTGCTGGGATTATAGGTGTGAACCACTGTGCCCGGCCAGATTTTTCTTTTCTACCACATTGTCAGGCGGCAAATTTTCCAAAATTTATGTTGTTTAGCTTTTAAAATGGAATGCTTTTAACAGCACCCCAAGTCACCTTTTGAATGCTTTGTTGCTTAGAAATTTTTTCTGCCAGATATCCTAAATCATCTCTCTCCAGTTCAAAGTTCCACAGATCTCTAGGGCAGGGGTAAAATGTCACCAGTCTCTTTGCTAAAACATGACGAGTTACCTTTGCTCCAGTTTCCAACAAGTTCCTCATCTCCATCTAAGACCATCTCAGCCTAGACCTTATTGTTCATATCACTATCAGCATTTTCTTTTTTTCTTTTCTTTTTTTTTTTTTTTTGAGTTGGAGTTTCACTCCTGTTGCCCAAGCTGGAGTGCAATGGTGCGATCTCAGCTGACTGTAACCTCTGCCTCCTGGGTTCAAGCAATTCTCCTGCCTAAGCCTCCCAAGTAGCTGGGATTACAGGTGTACCACCACACCTGGATAATTTTTTGTATTTTCAGTAAAAATGGGGTTTCACCATGTTGGCCAGGCTGGTCTCAAACTCCTGACCTCAGTTGACCCACCTGCCTTGGCGTCCCAAAGTGCTGGGATTACAGGGGTGAGCCACCACGCCCGGCCCACTATCAGCATGTTCATCAAAGTCATTAAATAAGTGAGATTGGGTGAAGGCACCGCCAAACCATATCAAAAAATTAGCCAGGTGTGGTGGCTCATGCTGGTACTCTCAGCTATTTGGGAGGCTGAAGAGGGACAGGGAGAATCACCTGAGCCCAGAAGGTTAAGGCTGCAGTGAGCCGAGATGCACCACTGCACTCCAGCCTGGGTGATGGAGTGAGACCCTGTCTCAGAAAAAAAAAAAAAAAAAAGAAACCACCAGACCTCCTATACCCTTATCTCTGAAAGAGATGTGTACAGGTCTTTGGTAAACATCGGTCCTGAGTTTTGATTAAATCTCTTTCTGCTGAATGGTTCTAAACAGGGCTCCAGATCTAATAAATATAATCAATTTGGGGCTAGATGCGATACATTCTGTTAGCCTCCTTTAACTTCCACTTGGTGCTGGACAGTATAATCAGCTAGGGACACCCTGCCCTACCACAGCGTTTAATGAACAAGTCTACATCCGTGATTGGCCATCAGTTGGCAAGTCTCACAGTGATCAGTATCAAAAGTGGGTATCATGGAATTTGTACTGTCACCACAGAAAATCCGATCTCATTCCTCTTAAGGGCTTATAAGTGAAGACTCTAGAATAATTACATCATTAGTCAATAATCATTTCAAGAGTATCCAGGGGAGAAAATAATATTGATAAGAAGCAATAATAAACAATTGGTATGTTTAAACAGGGAATAATTTGCAGAGTATTTTTCCATAGAGGAAGTTGAATTTTTTTTCCTTTTCTTGGAAAACCTTTTGTCCCAATGCTAAGTTATTTTCTGAGTCAATGGATTTCTCTTCTGATTTACTGCCAACCCAAAATATAGTTTATGTTATAATAAAATTATGTTGTTTGAATAATTGAATTATTGTGTGGATTGAGGAGCTAAGTGACAATGAAGGGAACGTGTTAAGAAAATAATAGAGAAAAGAAGAAATAAAGAAACGTGCTTATATTTCTTCTCTGCTTCACTCTGTAAATATTTTTTGCCAGTGGCTTTTGGGCAACTGGATTTGAAAGCCGCAAGCTATAGCTGATTGACAGGTATGACTGGTCTTTATGCTATGGATTCCTTTCCAGGAATTATCTATTCAGAAATGTCCTTAAGGGCCAGCTCCTCAGCAGCTAGGAAAATGGCCTCTGGAGGATAAAATATGGATATTTCAGTAATAACCCCTAGATTAACAAGTTCCATCATATAAGGTTAAATTACAGGTATTAAGAAAATGTTTCAGAAAAGGATCTATGGTTAGTTGAAAAATAAATGGATTCCCAACCTTGTAGGCAACGTGTAATGCAGGCAATGTAGTGTGTGGAAAATTGAAATAGTTTTCAGTAAAGTTAATGAGTTCATTTTAGAAGTAGAGTGAACGAGGCTGGGCGTGGTGGCTCATGTCTGTAATTCCGGCACTTTGGGAGGCCGAGGCAGGTGAATCACCTGAGGTCAGGAGATCAAGACCAGCCTGACCAGCATGGAGAAACCCCATCTCTACTAAAAGTACAAAAATATTATCTGGGCATGGTGGCACAGACCTGTAATCCCAGCTACTCTGGAGGCTGAGGCTGGAGAATCGCTTGAATCTGGGAGGCGGAGGTTGCGGTGAGCTGAGATCACACCATTGCACTCCAGCCTGGGCAACAAGAGCAAAAATTCTCTCAAAAAAAAAAAAAAAAAAGTAGAGTTAAGGAGAGTATACACGGGGAATTGGTTCCAGGCCCTCCCCTCCCTCGACTCTACTATAAAAAAGTCTGCACATACTCAAATTTCGAAGTTGACCCTGCAGAATCTACTTCTAGGAAAAGTCAGCCCTCTACATACTCGGGTTTCACAACCCTTGAATACTGTTGTTAGTTAGTTAGTTAGTTAGTTTGTTTGTTTTTTTGAGACAGGGTCTCTCTCTGTTGCCCAGGCTGGAGTACAATGGCACGATCATAGCTCCCTGCAGCCTCAAATTCCTGAGCTCAAGTGATCCTCCCACCTTGGCCTCCCAAAGTGTTGGGATTACAAGTGTGAGCCACAGCATCCAGCCTGAATACAGTATTTTTGATCCTGCATGTATTTTGATCTGCTTATAAGTGGACCCAAGCAATTAAAACCCATGTGGACTCTATTTGGCTTTGGTATTCAGAATATGAACTCTCTGTGGCTGACATTTGTAATTCTAGCACCTGTGGGGCTGAGGTGGGAGGATCACTTGAGGTTAGGAGTTTCAGAACAGTCCAGGCAACATAGCAAGATGTCATCTCTACAAAGCTTACAAAAATCAGCTGCGCATGGGTGGTGCACACCTATAGTCCAAGCTACTTCAGAGGCTGAGGCAGGAGGATCACTTGAGCCCAGGAAATCGAGGCGGCAGTGAGCTATGATTATGCCACTGTACTCCAGCCTGGGTGGCAGGGTGAGACCCTGTCTCTAAAAAAGAAAATAATAATTGTATTGATCTGGTACTTGGCTCTGGAAGAAAGAGAACTATCTTTAGTTGGGAGGCTGAGGTTCAGGATCACGAATAGGAGTTCAAGGCTGCAGTAAGCCAAAATTGTGCCACTGAACTCCAGCCTGGATGACAGAGACAGACCCCATATATAAAAGCAAATAAAACAGGGGCTGGGCGTGGTGGCTCACGTCTGTAATCCCAGCACTTTGGGAGGCCGAAGTGGATGGATCACAAGGTCAGGAGTTCGAGACCAGTCTGGCCAACATCGTGAAACCCCCGTCTCTACTAAACATACAAAAAATTGTCTGGGTGTGGTGATGTGCACCTGTAATCCCAGCTACTCAGGAGGCTGAGGCAGGAGAATTGTGTGAACCCGGGAGGCAGAGGTTGCAGTGAACCGAGATCGCACCATTGCACTCCAGCTTGGGGGACAGTGCGAGACTCCATCTCAAAAAAAAAAAGTAAATAAAATAGAATATTTTTAGAGGAAGTAATATCTAATATTATCAAGCACTTAGGGTAGTTCTCTGAGTACTTTGCACATAGGAACTGATTTTATTCTCACAATACCCTATAAAGTAAGTGCTGTTAGTATTTTTTTTTTTTTTGAGACAGAGTCTTGCATCGTTGCCCAGGCTGGAGTGCAATGGCAAGATCTCAGCTCACTGCAACCTCCACCTCCCAGTTTCACATGATTCTCCTGCCTCAGCCTCCCGAGTAGCTTACAGATGCATACCACCACACCCAGCTAATTTTGTGTATTTTTAGTAGAGACAGGGTTTCACTATGTTGGCCAGCCTGGTCTCGAACTCCTGACCTCATGATCCTCCTGCCTCAGCCTTCCAAAGTGTTGGGATTACGGGCATGTGCTGCTGTGCCTGGAGGTGCTGTTAGTATTATAGTGGTGCCTGCTTTACAAGTGAGGAAACCGCCACAGACAGATTAAATAATTTGCCCAAAGTCTTTCTAAAACAGCATTCCACGCCAAGAATTTAAGCTCTTTCTGTAGCCCAAGGTTAAAGATAAGAAGATTCTAATTTAGAGAAACCCTAATTAGGAAAGATGAATAATTAGAGAGAAAACTGCCTCTGAAGAGGGAGACCCAGGCATCTCAGGTC
This sequence comes from Ateles fusciceps, assembly GCA_036589455.1. Lineage (NCBI taxonomy): Eukaryota > Metazoa > Chordata > Mammalia > Primates > Atelidae > Ateles > Ateles fusciceps. The sequence continues at coordinate 1,237,121 of JAZHEH010000579.1, read as the reverse complement.
AAATTCCCCTTTTTTTCATTCTTAAGACTGTAAACAGTAGCCCTTTTCATATGTAATTCCTAAGACTGTAAACTGAAACCCTTTTTATATGTTAAGCTATAAACCTAAGATTCTTCCACGAGTAACATCTAAGGTATAAGCCTATATAAAGAAGGAACCTTCCTTTGTTAGGGGAGCTTGGCTGTTAAGGCAACTATGCCACCTTGCTCCCGCGGAATTAAACTCCTTCCTTCCATATTCGGTGTCCGAGAGATCTGTTTCCCACAGCCGCTCCTGCTACACCTCCAAAGACTCCTCTGGCCAGGTGGCATGGTGGCTTACACCTGTAATCCCACTCAGCACCTTGGAAGGCTGAGGTGGGTGGATCACCTGCAGTCAGGAGTTCAAGACTAGTTTGGCCAACATGGTGAAACCTTGCCTCTACTAAAAATACAAAAATTAGCTGGGTGCAGTGGTGGGTGCCTATTCCATCTACTCTGGAGGCTGAGGCAGGAAAATTGCTTGAACCCGGGAGGTTGAGGTTGCAGTGAAACAAGATTGCACCATTGAACTCCAGCCTGGGCAACAGAGCAAGACTCCAGGGGGTGCCACTGGAGCTGAGTTGACAAAGATAGGGAAAGCTGAGGGCAAAAATGGGAGTTTTAGCACTGCTGAGTTTAGCTTAAAGCTGCCTCCTTACATACTTGAAGTCCAGCCCAAAGGTTTCTCCATACATAGTAGACCATAACTAACTGGATATGTAAACAGGCTGTTACCTACTCTTTTTTCATTTTTTTTGAGACAGAGTCTCACTCTGTTGCCCAGGGTGGAGTGCAGTGGCGTGATCTCGGCTCACTGCAATCTCCGCCTCCCGGATTCTCCTGATTCAGCCTCCCGAGTAGCTGGGATAACAGGCACCAGCCACCAGGCCCGGCTAATTTTTGTATTTTTAGTAGAGACGAAGTTTCACCATGTTGGCCAGGCTGGTCTCAAACTCCTGACCTCAGTTGATCCACCCGCCTCAGGCTCCCAAAGTGCTGGAATTACAGGCGTGAGCCACTGCACCAACCCTGTGTTACCTACTCTTGTACCAATCAGACAGTTTCAGTATCACAGGCAGGCAACCGTTCAAACCATGTTCAAATAAGGCAAATGCCAAGCTACAACCCATTTAGCTATTTCTGTAGCTCACTTCCCTCATTTCTCTTTTCTCTTCTTTTATTTGAGACAGAGTCTCACTCTGTCACCTAGGCTGAAGTGCAGTGGCACAACCTTGGCTCACTGCAGCCTTTGCCTGCTGGGTTCAAGCGATTCTCCTGCTCAGTCTCCCAAGTAGCTGGGATTACAGGCGTGCCCCACAACACATGGCTAATTTTTGTGTTTTTAGTAGAGATGGAATTTCATCATGTTGGCCAGGCTGATCTTGAACCCCTGCCTACCTCGACCTCCCAAATTGCTGGGATTACAGGCGTGAGCCACCACACCCAGCCTTACTTCTGGTTTCTGTAGGTCATTTTCCTTTTTTTGTTTTTTGTTTTGTTTTGTTTTGTTTTGAGACCAGGCTGAAGTACAGTGGCTCGATCTCAGCTCACTGCAACCTCCGCCTCCCAGGTTCAAGGATTCTTCTGCCTCAGCCTCCCAAGTAGCTGGGAGTATAGGCTCGCGCCACCACACCCAGCTAATTTTTTTGTATTTTTAGTAGAGACGGGGTTTCACCATGTTGGCCAGGATGGTCTCGATCTCTTGACCTCGTGATCCATCCGCCTCAGCCTCCCAAACTGCTGGGATTACAGGTATGAACCACCACACCCGGCCCCTTTTGGCCCCTTTTTTTGTTTATAAATGTTATCTGAGGCCGGGCGTGGTGAATCCCAGCACTTTGGGAGGCCTAGGCAGGTGTAATCCCAGCACTTTGGGAGGCCTAGGCGGGTGGATCACGAGGTCAAGAATTCAAGACAGCACGGAGGTGCATGCCTGTAATCTCAGCTACTTAGGAGGCTGAGGCAGGAGAATTGCTTGAACCAGGAGGCGGAAGTTGCAGTGAGCTGAGATTGCGCCACTGCACTCCAACCTGGGCAACAGAGGAAGATATCATCTAAGAAATAAATAAATAAATAAATAAATAAATAAATAAATATTATCTGATCAGGTAGCAGTCCTGGAGTCACTCTGAACTTATTCTGGTTCGGGGACTGTCCTGTTCTCGAATTGTTCTTTGCTCCGTTAAAGGCTGCTAAATTTGTTTAAAGTTTTTCTTTTAACAGCATTCAATCAGAAGTCTAGTTACAATTAGAGTAACCACTGGTTCCCGTTTGCCTGGCGCAGTCTGATTAACACCTATTTCCCCAGTGTGCTTATCAGTAACTGCTTTCTCAGATTTCCAGATTTGAATGATAAAGCAGTTTCATCTTAAACTTAAGCAACAGTCCTAGAGAATCTTGACGTTGTATTCCCAAAAACCTTTCCCCACCTCACCCCAGATGGAGTTTCATTCTGTGGCCCATACCGGAGTGCAGCTGATGTGATCTCAGCTCACTGCAACCTCCGCCTCCTGGTTTCAAGTGATTCTCCTGCCTCAGCCTCCTGAGTAGCTGGGGATACAGGTGAGCACCACTACGCCCGGCTACTTTTTGTATTTTTTTAGCAGAGACAAGTTTTCACCATGTTGGTCAAACTGGAATGACTACCTTCTTTTACTACCCATTTTGTATTCCCTTTGCCTTCAGCAAGCACCTCGGCAGATCATGGTTTTTTACTGGTGGAGTGACCCAAACCTTCATTCCTGAAGGGTCTGGGTCGTTTGTAGTCCTGCCTGGATTGGGCTGTTGTAGTTTCCCATTGACCTTAATCGCAGGGCATGGGAATACTAGAGATGCCCAGATGCCCTAATGGATCTCCTGTATTCCATGCATACTCTTCCTTACCTCTATTCTGGAGTACCTACCTGTATTGTAGACTGGTATCATCTTGATAGTTTGGGTCAATCACCCCAGCCAACACTAACTCCCTTTTTAGCCTGTTGACTTAAAGATAGGAGGAGCCCAAAGTGTCCCGGTGGCAATCTTAACTTCCAGTTTAATGGAATTGTTGTTGTGTCTCCTGGTGGCAGTGTTCCTTCCTCTGGAACTGAGACCTCTAGGCCAGCAGAACATAATGTCGTGGGAACAAGAAGCAAAATTTTTGCTAGTGGATCACTAGGGGTGATGGTGAGTGGTGCCATTTCCACTTCTACTCCTTGATTCCTGGACCTGTGGAATCCTGGCTATGGGAGAAACAGTACCATATATTGATGCTGCCTCAGAGCATACATGGCCTTCTGGAGAACTTTGCCCCAGCCCTGCAACATATTGTCACCTAGTTGGTGTTGTAATTGTGACTTCAAAAGGCCATTCCACTCTTCTGTCAGTCCAGCTGCTTCAGGATGATGGGGAACATGGTAAGACCAGTGAATTCTGCCCCCTGCCACACTTCTTAGCCATACATTGAGTGCCTTGGTCAGAGGCAATGCTGTGTGGAATAGCTTGATGGTGGATAAGGCATTCCATGAGTGCACGGATGGTAGTCTTGGCAGAAGCATTGCATGCAGGATAGATAAATTCATATCTGGAGTGTCTATTCCAGTGAGGATAAACCTCTGCCCTTTCCATAATGAAAGAGGTCCAATACAATCAGCCTGTCACCAGGTAGCTGGCTGATCACCCTGAGGAATGGTGCCATACTGAGAGCTCAGTGTTGGTCTCTGCTGTTGGCAAATTGGGCACTCAGCAGTGGCCACAGCCAGGTCAGCCTTGGTGAGTGGAAGTCCATGCTGCAGAGCCCATGTGTAACCTCCATGCCCGCCACCATGGCCACATTGTTCATGGGCTCATTGGGCCATGACAGGGGTGGCTGGGGAAAGAGGCTGAGTGGTGTCCACAGAACAGGTCATCCTATCTACTTGATTATTAAAATCCTCCTCTGCTAAGGTTACCTGTAGGTGAGCACTCACATGGGATACAAATATCTTCACAGTTTTTGACTGCTCAGAGAGGTCCATCCACATAACTCTTTCCCAAATTTATTTGTCGCCAATTTTCCAATTGTGGTTCTTCCAAGTTCCTGACCATCCAGCCAAACCACTGGCTGCAGCCCATGCATCAGTATATAATTGCACATCTGGCCATTTCTCCTTCCATGCAAAGTGCAAAACCAGGTGCATTGCTCAAAGTTCTGCCCACTGGGAAGACTTTCCTTCACTGCTGTCTTTCAGGGATGTCCTAGGAAGGGGCTGTAGTGCTGCAGCTGTCCCCTTTTGGGTGGTGCCTGCATATTGTGCAGAACCATCTGTGAACCAGCCCGAGTCTTCTCTTCCTCTGTCAACTGATCATAGGGAACTTCCCATGAGGCTATTGGTGTAGGCTGGAGGACAGAAGACAGGGTGGCAGGAGTGAGACCATGGGCATTTGAGCCACTTCTTCATGTAACTTACTTGTTCCTTCAGGACCTGCTCGAGCCCAATCATGTATATACCACTTCAGTTTGATGATGCAATGCTGATTTGTGCAACCCACTCTATGGCTAGATGGGTCAGAAAGCATTCAGTTCATGATAGGCAGTTCAGGTCACCTGGTGAGTTGATGACCCATAGTCAAACATTAAGTTTCCACCAAAGCCCAGTAACAGGCCACAAGCTCTCTCTCAAAAGGAGAGTAGTTACCTGCAGAAGATGGCAGGGCCTTGCTTCAAAATCCTAGAGGCCTCCGCTGTGATTCACCTATGTGGGCCTGCCAAAGGCTCCACACAGCATTCTTATCTGCCACTGACACCTCAAGCACCATTGGATTTGCTGGGCCGTATGGTCCAAGTGGCAGAGCAGCTTGCACAGCAGCCTGGACCTGTTGCAGAGCCTTCTCCTGTTCTGGACCCCACTCAAAACTGGCAGCCTTTTGGGTCACTTGATAAATGGGCCAGAGTAACACACCCAAATGAAGAATGTGTTGCCTCCAAAATCCAAATAGGTCCACTAGGTGTTGTTCCTCTTTCTTGGTGGTAGGAGGGGCCAAATGCAGCAACTTATCCTTCACCTTAGAAGGAATATCTTAACAGGCCCCACACCAGTGGACCCCTAGAAGTTTTACTGAGGTAGAAGTTCCTTGAATTTTAGTTGGATTTATTTCCCCACCCTCTGGCACGCAAATGTCTCACCAGTAAGTCCAGTGTGTTTGATGCTTCTTGCTCACTGGATGCAATCAGCATGACATCATCAATGTAATGGACCCGTGTGATATCTTGAGGAAGCAAAAAGCAATCAAGTTCTTTCTGAATGAGATTATGACACAAAGCCAGAGAGTTGATATACCACTGTGATAGGACAGTAAAGGTATATTGCTGGCCTTGCCAGCTGAAGGTAAATTGCTTCTGGTGGGCCTTATGAATAGGAATGGAGAAAAAGGCATTTGCAAGTCAATGGCTGCATACCAGGTACCAGGAGATGTGTCTTGAACTCCCGACCTCAGTTGGTCCGCCCAGCTCAGCCTCCCAAAGTGCTGGGATTACAGGAGTTAGCCACCATACCTGGCCTTAGGAGATGTGTTAATTTGCTCAAGCAGTGAAACCACATCTGGTATAGCAGCTGCAATTGGAGTTACCACTTGGTTAAGCTTAGGATAATCCACTGTCATTCTCCAAGACTCATCTGTCTTCTGCACAGGCCAATGGGAGTGCTGAATAGGGGATCACTGCATCTTTCAAGTCCTTGATGGTGGCACTAATCTCTGCAATACCTCCAGGGATGTGATACTGTTCTTCATGTACTGTTTTTCTAGAACCCCCACATTGGGGGTTCTGTCAGCTGCTAAGTATGTCTATGCCAATTACGCATTCTGGCACTTGGAAAATGACCACATCATGAGTCCAGGGCCCACTGGACCCACTGTAATTCAGACCTAAGCTCAAACTCCATTAATTATCTGATCTCCATAAGCCCCTACTTTAACTGGAGAACCACAATGATGTTTTTGGGTCCCCTGGAATCAACATCGGCTTAAAGCCTGTGTCCAGTAGTCCCTGAAATGTCTGATCATTTCCCTTTCCCCAAAGCACAGTTACTCTGGTAAAAGTCAACCTTTTGTTGCAGGCCAGCCATTCGCATGGTAAGAGTTTGTGTCTGTTTCTCCACAATTTCAGCTGTCTCTCTACAGGAGATGAGACTCTTACTCAGAGCAATCTTAGCAGAGTTGAGGCTCAGTATCTGCTTTTGAAGCTGGGAGAGAATCCCTGAGTTCGTAATTTTCTTTCATCACTTTGTCTACTGAACTTAGGAGCAACAAACCAGCTTCATTATGTTTCTTGGTTCTCCACTTGTGGTCAAAGGTATTATGTATAGAGTCACTAAACTCTTTGCCTCTCATGAGTGATGAATCAGGAGGGTCCAATATATTTATTTTGCATAACTGTCTAAACAATTCATGCCAAGGACTATCAATGTTTTCTATATTATTAGAAGTAGAGTCCCTTGTATTTTTGGATCTAATCATATTAGGTAGCCAACTTCAGAAACCTAAAAAACCAACAAAAGAATGTTCTTAATATTCTGTTCCTCCAGAATCCCTCCTGCTCCAAAATCTGTATCAGCGTTCTCTAGAGGGACATAACTAACGGAATATGTATACACACACACACACACACACACACACACACACACATATATATATACACACACATATATATGTATATATACATATACAAAGAGGAGTTTATTAAGTATTAACTCACACAATCACTAGGTCCCACAATAGGCCATCTGCAGGCTGAGGAGCGAGAAGAGGTAGTCTGAGTAGTCTGAGTTCCAAAACTGAAGAACTTAGAGTCCGATGTTCAGGCACAGGAAGCATCCAGCATGGGAGAAAGATGCAGGCTGGGAGGCTAGGCCAGTCTCTCTCTCTCGTTTTTTCTTTTTAATAGAGACGGGATTTCACCATGTTGGTCAGGCTGGTCTTGAACTCCTATCCTTGTGATCCACCCACCTCAGCCTCCCAAAGTGCTGGGATTACAGGTATGAGCCACTGTGCCGATCCTCAGGCCAGTCTCTCTTTCACATTTTTCTGCCTGCTAAAAAATGTGAAAAGGGTGGGTCTGCCTTTCCCAGCCCACTGACTCAAATGTTAACCTCCTTTGGCAACACCCTCACAGACACACCCAGGATCAATACTTTGAATCCTTCAATCAGGTTGACAGTATTAACCATCACAAGCCCTGACACCTGCTCTCTATTGTTTCATTCTTATCCCCGTTGTTACTAATGAGCTCAGTTCTGTGACAGTATCCACCCCCATCACCTCTGGTCCGCAGAGGAGAGCCACTACTGAACTGTCTTGTTTGTGGCGCTCACACTTAGCTTTTATTTATTATTTATGTATTTATTTATTTTTGAAATGAAGTCTTGCTCTGTCATCCGGTCTGGAGTCCAGTGGCATGATCTCAGCTCACTGCAACCTCCGCTTCCTGGGTTCAAGTGATTCTCCTGTCTTAGCCTCCCGAGTAGCTGGGATTACAGGCGCCCACCACCACAGCTGGCTAATTTTTGTATTTTTAGTGGAGACAGGGTTTCACTGTGTTAGCCAGCCTGGTCTCAAACTCCTGATCTCAACTGATCCTCTCGCCTCGGCCTCCCAAAGTGCTGGGATTGCCGGTGTGAGCCACCACACCTGGCTTTACTAGTTACAATTTGAAGATGAAATAATTATAATTTGCAATAACATCAGAAACATAAAATACTTAGAAATAAATTTAAGGAATGGCACACATGACCTCTTTACTGAAAATTAGAAAGTTTCTCAAAGAAACAAAGAGACCTAAAACAAATAGAGGGACATCATGTTCATGGATGGGAAGATTTAAAAAACTGTTATATTGTTAATCTTCCCAAACTGGTCCTCACATTCGACATAACTTTATCAAAATCCCAGCAGGATTTTTGGTGGAAATTAATAAACTCATTCTAAAATTTATATAGAGGAGCTAGAATAGCTAATACATCTTGAAAAGAAAAACAAATTTGGAGACCTTACACTATATGATTTAAAGTCAGATGGGATCAGCAAAAGGATATTGCGGTGGTTCTCCCCCAGGAGACGTTTGGCAATATCTGGAGACATTTTTGGTTGTCACAATTAGGAAAGTGGGTACCACTGGCATTCAGTGAATACAGGTCAGGGATGCTGCTAAACACCCTGTAATGCATGCAAGAGCCCCCGCTGCTGTAAAGAATTATCTAGCCAAAATGTCAATATTGCTCAGCTTGAGAAATCTTATGATAGACAATTGTAACAATTCAACAGAATGAGGAGGTTAGAAATAAATTCACACAGTCAACTGAATTTTAGAAAAGGTGCTGATGTAATTTAATAGGAAAAGAAAAGTCTTTTCAATCAATGGTGATAAACAACTGGATATTTGGGTGGGAAAAAAATAAGCCCTGACTTCAATCTTACATATTATACAACTAATTCAAGATGGGACATAGATCTAAATGTAAAATTAAATTTTAATGTTTTCAGACAGAAGATAATAGCATAAGAGAATATCTTAGTCCTTTTTTTTTTTTTTTTTTTTTTGAGGTGGAGATTTGTTCTGTCACCCAGGCTGGAGCCCAGTGGCAGGATTTGGCTCACTGCAACCTCCGCCTCCTGGGTTCAAGCCATTCTCCTGCTTAAGCTTCCTGCGTAGCTGGGATTACAGGCATTTGCCACCATGCCCAGCTAATTTTTGTATTTTTAGTAAAACTGGAGTTTCACCACTTTGGCCAGGCTGGTCTCAAACTCCTGACCTCAAGTGACCCACCCACCTCAGCCTCCTAAAGTGCTGGGATTACAGGCATGAGCCACCGCACCTGGCCAGAGAATATCTTCTCTACCTAGGAATAGGCAAAGATTGTTAGGATATACAGTCTAGCCAAAAAAGAAGAAATTGATAAATTGACTTCATCAAAATTAAACATTTCTGCTCCTCAAAAGGTACTGTTAAGAAAAGGAAAAGGTAAGCCTCAGACTAAAAGAAAATATTTACAGTACATATATTATAAAAGATTCATAACCAGAATATATAAAGAACTTCTATGGAGCATTAAGAAAAAGACAACCCAATTTAATAATGGGTAAAAGAGTTGAACAGATACCTTATAAAGTTAGATATGCAAATGGATAATATATCATTAGTCATCAAAGAAACATAAATTTTGTTTGTTTTTTGAGGTAGAGTTTTGCTGTCTCCCAGGCTGGAGTGCAGTGGCACGATCTCCATTCATTGCAACCCCTGCCTCCCAGGTTCAAGCGATTCTCATGCCTCAGCCTCACAAGTAGCGGGGACCACAGGCATATGCCTCCAAGCCTGGCTAATTTTTTTGTATTTTTAGTAGAGACGGGGATTTCACCATGTTGGCCAGGCTGGTCTTGAACTCCTGGCCTTAAGTGATCTACCCGCCTTGGGCCTCCCAAAGTGCTGAGATTACAGGTGTGAGCCACGGCACCCAGCCTGAGAAACACAAATTAAAACAACAATGGAGTACCACTATACACCCACCAGAATTACTAAAATTTAAAAGACTTTATAAAGTGTTGGAGAAGATGTGGAGCAACCCTGCTATGATATGAATGTTGGTGTCCCCAAAATTTATATGTTGGAACCAATGTGATAGTTTTAAGAGATGGGATCTTTGGGGAAGTGATAGGTCATGAGGACTCCACCTTCATAAATTGGATTAATGCCCCTATAAAAAGAAGCTGAAGAGAGACGCCTTGCTCCTTCTGCCAATAAGGCCACATAGAAGGCACCACCCTGGAAGCAGAGAGCAAGCCCTCACCAGACATAAAATCTGCTGGCTCCTTGATCTTTGACTCCCTACCCTCCAGAACTGTGCAATAAATTTCTATTGTTTATAAAACTACCAAGTCTAAAGTATTTTGTTATAGCTGCCTGAATGGACTAAGGTGAACGTAAACTCACCTACATTGCTGGTGGAAGTTTAAAATGGCATGACTATGTTGGAAAACTCTTTGATTCTTTTTTTATTTAGATGGAGTCTCTGTTGCCCAGGCTGTGGGGCAGTGGTGCAATCTCGGCTTACTGCAACCTCCGCCTCCCAAGTTCAAGTGATTCTCCTGCCTCAGGTTCCCAAGTAACTGGGATTTGAGACGCCCGCCACCATACCCAGCTAATTTTTGTACTTTCAGTAGTGACAGAGTTTCACCATGTTGGCCAGGCTGGTCTCGAACTCCTGACCTCAAGCAATTAACTTATAATTGGTTCATCTGAGTTCATAACTCTCAAAGAATCTTAGAGATGGAAATAACTCCAAATTACTTGATTAGCCCTTGGAGAAAGCTAGGGCTACATACTTCAGAAAATTTTCCAGCCATATTATTATTTTAAAAGTCATATCATTGTACAGTGTATTTTTAATAGAGATGGGGTTTTGCTATGTTGGACAGTCTGGTCTCAAACTCCTGACCTCAGGTGATCCACTTGCCTCGGCCTCCCAAAGTGCTGGGATTACAGGCATGAGCCATCGCATCAAGCCTAACAAAATCTTTTTAGTTGTAAGTAACAGAAACCAGCACGAGTAGCTCTTAGTAAAATTGGAAGGGAAGGTGATTTTTTTTTTCGAGGCCACAGAGCAGGCTCATAGTGTAGTGTAGCTGGGCCACACAGCAGTGAAGCCAGTTCCTGGAGAGTCATCAAAAATCAAAATTGCTCCTCTCTTTGACTTGGTGTCTCCATAGGCCTGTTTTCTTTGCATTTTCTGTAGCCAATGTTCTTTGCTTCTCTGTGGAAATTGACATCATCCCAGCCCTGGGTCTACAGCATTTCTTATTTCACAGAGGCAGCACCATTAACCAGCTGGCTAGTGACTTACTGTCCTGGTTCCAAGTTTTGGGAAAGTCTAGTGGTCCATTTGGACCAGGTGTTCACCCCTTGTCTTATTGTCTTTCATCAGAGGAGGTCAGATAACAGTACATACTTGGCCACTGAAGCTGGAGAAAAAGGAAATTCTCAAAGAGGAAATTATAAACAGGGCAGGCATCCCAAAAAGTTCCTTTTACAAGCAATCAGAATTGAATTGAATAATAATGGAATGAAAGGAAATTCATTCCATCCATCAGCAAGTGAATCTATTTATTTGCATTGATTTAGACTGTGGTTTTCAAACCTAGCAGCACATTAGATTTACCTAAGGAGTTTCAAACACATGCCAGTGCCTGGGTCCCATCTTATACCATAGGGTCAGAATCTATAGAGGTGGGGTCCAGGTCATTTAAAAATACTCGATGAGGCCAGGCGCGGTGGCGCAAGCCTGTAATCCCAGCTACTCAATCACTTGAACCTAGGAGGCGGAGGTTGCAGTGAGCCGAGATCGCGCCATCGCACTCCAGCCTGGGCAACAAGAGCGAAACTCCGCCTCAATGAAATAAAATAAAATAAAATGAAAAATAAAAATACCCAATGAGGCTGGGCATGGTGGCTCACGCCTATAATCTCAGCACTTTGCGAGGCCGAGGTGGGTGGATCACCTGAGGTCAGGAGTTCAAGACCAGCCTGGCCAACATGGTGAAACCCTGTCTTAAAAAAAAAAAAATACCCGATGAGCCTAACGTGCTGCCAGGGTTGCAGATTACTTGCTTATACATCACACCAGTAGAACTTAGACTTCGGATTTTTAAATTTCATATTTTATTTTTAAAATACGTGGTCAAGATAGTAACCATGTGACTGTTAAAATTATGGCAAAGTCATCACCAAATATTTGTAGAGAGAGCTTTTTCCAAAGGAAAATATTTGGAAGGAGTAATAATTTTTTTTCTTTCTTTGAGATGGATTGTTGCTCTGTTGCCCAGGCTGGAATACGGTGATGTGACCTCCACTTCCCGGGCCTAAGCAATTCTCCTGCCTCAGCCTCCCAAGTAACTGAGACAACAGGCAGTCACCACCATGCCCTGCTAATTTTTGTATTTTTAGCAGAGAGACGGGGTTTTACCATTTTGGCCAGGCTGATATTGAATTCCTGACCTCAAGTGATCTGCCTGCCTCGGTCTCCCAAAGTGCAGGTGTGAGCCACCACGCCCAGCCAGGAGAAGTAATATTAATTTGAAAAAAGCAATAAACCACCCTGGCCAACATGGCGAAACCCTGTCTCTACTAAAAGTACAAAAGTTAGCCAGGTGCGTGCCTGTAATCCCAGCTACTTGGGAGGCTGAGGCAGGAGAATCACTTGAACCTGGGAGGCAGAGGTTGCAGTGAGTCCACATCGTGCCACTGCATTCCAGCCTGGGTAACAGACCGAGACGCCGTCTCAAAAAAAAAAAAAAAAGCAATACAAAAATTAGCCAGGTATGGTGGCATGGGTCTGTAATCCCAGCACTTTGGGAGGCTGAGGTGGAAGGATCACTTGAGGTTAGGAGTTGGAAAACAGCCTGGCCAACATGGAGAAACCCCATCTCTACCTAAAATACAAAAAATTAACCAGGCATGGTGGTGGGTGCCTGTAATTTCAGCTACTCAGGGGGCTGAGGCATAAGGATCACTAGAACCCAGGAGGTGGAGGCTGCAGTGAGCTGAGATTGCTCCACTGCACTGCAACCTAGGTGACAGAGTGAGACTCTGTCTCAAAAAGAACAAAAAAAAAAAAAGAAAAAGGAAAAACTAGATGGGGTTTCGCCATGTTGGCCAGGCTGGTCTGGAACTCCTGACCTCAAGTGATCTGCTTGCCTCTGTCTCCCAAAGTGCTGGGATTACAGGTGTGATACCATGATGCCCTGCCTTAATTGTCTTCTGAAGAAATAAGAAACTTGGTGCCTCCCATGTGTCTGTGCTGTCTCTGAAACAGAAACTGTTTAGTGGTCTTTCTAGATTTTTTAGACCTCTGTTCCTGCCTCTGCACTCCCTCCCTTGGCTTCCCTCTATTGTTGTTTCCAAGGCTCACACCAAGGACCTTTGTCGGAGACTACTTGTAGGCTACTAAAGCTTTGTCTGCCCAGGAAAAGAGCAGGAAATATCTGGGAGTTCACTCCCTGTTCCCTTAGCCAACAGCTGACAGGTGGGATGAGAGTGTACAGGCCAGCCTCCCTTGTGTGGCTTTTACTGTCAAATTTCCCTGAGGGTTCAAGCTAAAACCACCCTCCTCTTTCCCAATTTCTGTTGGGAGTATTTCTAAAACAGATTGCTTATACACAAAGCCTTATTACAGTTATGTTTCAGGGAAACCCAATCTAAGACAGTGTTACAGAGTTTTATCCTTCCTGTCAATATTAAATGGCTTTTAATTTTTTTAAGTTTTAATTAAAGTTTTATTTGATCAAGAAAAAACTGTCTAGAATTGTCTGACATTTAAAATCCACTTAAACGAAGGAGATTACCACCTTCACGCATCGTAATTATTCAGCATAAAGAATCTTTGTTGAAGCATCTTTCTCATTTATTTAGGAGGAAAAATAAATCTAGAATAGAACTGAACAAAACTTTTATATTTTTATTTAAAAATTCCAATTCCTTAAAATACCATGAACCGTCTACTAAAACTGTAGTTCAACAAGTGGGAGGATTTACCTCAAGGCCATGTTCACCTGCAACCTGCTGCTAAATCTCTTTTAGAAAACTCAAGTGGCTCTGCTGATTATTGACTTGTGTCTACTTCACTTGACTGTAAGCAAATCGAAGGCAGGGTTGGTGCCTTCAAAATCTCTGAATGATCTGAACATAGAAACAAATGCTTTGTGCTTTTCAAGAGGTCATATACTTCTACTCCCGTTCCCTGGGGCAATTCCTCTGAAACCTGATATGTCAGCCTGCCTAGCAGGACACTGTGTCACTGGCCTGTCGCTGCATGGCCAGAGACCAACCTTACTCTACTGGCAGGTGCAGACAGTCCCTCCAGGGTCCTGTCTTCATAGTAAATCCCTGATATGGATTTTAATAATATTATTTATAACTTTTCAGATGTGGGGAAGACTTATTTCCATTCTTAGGAAGAGAGTAGGAAAGTTATACTGTAAGAAGTCGCTGAGGCTGGGCATGGTGGCTCACACCTGTGATCCCCAAAATTTGAGAGGCTAAGGCATCTCAGGAGTTGAGCTGAGGAGTTCAAGACTAGCCTAGGGAAGATAGGGAGACTAAAAAAAAATTAGCCAGGCATGGTGATACTTGTAGTCCTAGCTACTCTGGAGGCTGAGGTGGGAGGATCACTTGAGCCCAGGAGGTCGAGGCTGCAGTGAGCTATGATCATGCCGCTGCACTCCAGCCTGGATGACAGAGCGAGACCCTGCTCAGAAAAAAGAAAAAAAGATAAGTTACTGAGTCAGTTTCCCAGGAAACTTGGGAGCTCCTAGGGACCAAGAGTTTGGAAGAATTAAAATAAGGAGGTAGGAGGAAGGAATTAGTGGCTGGTCATAAGCTGAGTGAAAATGGATTGGATGGGGTGGTGTGGATTGGTGCTGGGCAACGCAAAGAGGAGAATTTACAGCAAAGACAAATAGTGGTGACATGAATAGAGGCGTGACATGAATAGAGGCGTGACATGAAATCATCTGAAAGTGCACCGTATGATAAAACTTAAAATAAACTGTGTGTAGTTTTCTGGGGCTGAGCAGAATTGGGTAAGGCAGGCACGACAGTCACCACGAGGTGGTGCTCTGACTATATTCACAGCCACCGACTTGGATTTCCTCAGAGCTTTACAGTTCCCCACTTGCAGCCTTTTAGGGCTCTAACTAGGGGTCTGTCACACTCCAGCCATACTCAGTCAGCCTATTATTAGTGCCAAGCTTTCCTCCTGGCGCAATGACAGTGTAAATTTCAGCAATGGCAGAAGGGGGGACAAATACAGCTGTTGTGCATTTCAGAATAATTGCTATAGGCCATTTGGAGACAGCTTTATAATAACAGCATTTATACAGACTTATACAATATTTCACTTTCCTATTTTATCCCTCCTCAACACTCTGCATCATGAACTTTTGAATTCATTCAACTCACGTGAGTCTAGAATTGTCTTACCCCAATTTTACAAAGTGAGGCTTGCACCATCCTCCGACCCCATTCCCAGAAGGCACCATGCTCTCTCATCTCAACCTCCAGCCCTTTCACTTGCAATTCCTTCTGCTGGGAGCTCCGTTCTCCCTCTCCCTACCCCAGCTGAATATCAGTACTCAGCACAAAGGCCATTTGTGAAAAGCCTCCACCTATTCCCACTCCGAATCTGGTCTCCTTTCTTTGCCTGAGTCTTCTCCAGTTCATCCATCTGTAGGCCTTTCTCTGATTGAAATGTTTCTTATCTGTCACCTCCAACCCACCTCCCTTGAGCTCTCTTATCCGTAGATCATCAAGGTCTATCACAATTTCCTACATAGTGAGTGGATGAATGAATGAATGAATGAATGAATAAAGTTCTAAAAGATTAAAGACCTTTCCTCATCGAGTCATAGCAGACTAGGAAATATCCAGAGATTTACACCTGAACCAGAATATCTCACTGGCTGCAGTAACTGACTATACCCAGGCCTCTCCCCCAGAAAATGCCTACATGGGTCTAAATGGAAACACTGGGGGCCCTACAGTGAGCCACAGAGCAGGGGAGATCCCCCAGTGCTGGCACAGCAAGACTTCAAGGCGCATTATCTGTGCAGAAGTTCTGAATGACATAGCATACAGGGTAAGAGGGTCTGTCATATATTGTAGTCTCACTAAGCGGTTTCTTGGAACTGATGTCATTGGGAGCATAAGCTTCTGTGTTCCTCCGAGTTCTTTCCACCTTCTATATTCCTTTAGCTTTTGGGGGACATTTTACCCCCAAGGACTGTAAAATTTCTGAACTTGGGGCACCCTCCGAGTGAGTCAAAGGGACTCATGATCTACCTGCACTGTTGTCTCATGTTTGTCCTTTGCACTGATTGTTCCCTGGTTCTGGAGCAAATCAAATAAAAGCAATCTTGCTTCAAACCCAAGTCTTCGTCTCACCCATTCTTTGTGAAATGGGTGGTGAGGGTATCTCGTCTTGGATGTGGTTATGAATAGGCTGGGGTCCTCTTGGTATCATCTTTCTGGCATAAGCCAGAATTCTTTTCTGCTCGTTTGTTAATTCTTTCTTCCCTCTTTTCCTTCCATCCTTCCGAACACTCAATCAACATTCACTAGGTGCCAAGCTCTATGATGGAGATAGGAAGCTGAATAACACAACAGTGCTCTGCCCTCAAGGTATTCACCAAATTCTAGAGAGACAGAAAAGTGAACAAAGACTGATAATACACCCGAATAAGTACTGTAACGTAGGAATATAAGAGGGCTTGTAAGATCAAGGGAGTGGCCACAGTATGTAGTTAGAGGTTTTGTAACCAGCTGGTGGGAAGGGTCCTGGTGGGAGTGTTTGCTGATTTCCATGTGACAAGTTTTCTCTTTATGACTAAACTTTCTTTCTTTCTTTTCTTTTTTCTTTCTTCTTTTGAGACACAGTCTTACTCTGTTGCCCAGGCTAGAGTAGAGTGGCACAATTATAGCTCATCACAGACTTGACCTCCTTGAGCTCAGGTGACCCTCTCACCTCAGCCTCCCAACTAGCTGGGGCTACAGGCATGCACCACCATGCCCAGCAATTTTTCTGTAGTTTTCATAGACACAGGGTTTCACTATGTTACCCAGGCTGGTCTTCAATTCCTGGGCTCAAGTGATCTGCCTGAGTTAGCCTTCCAAAATGCTAGGATTACAGGCGTAAATCACTGCTCCTGGCTGACTGATTTCAAGTTACTAATCATTATCACTGGAAACATATTTTAAAAAATGGCTTTTTTGATCAGTGAGAGCTGGCTCCAGCACTCGACCATGATTTCAGCCTTGTCAGACACTGAGCAGATCTGTTCATTCTGTTCCTGGATTTTTGACCTATAGGACTGTGAGCTAATAGATGAGTTCTTTTTTTTTTTTTTTTTTTTTTTTTTGAGATAGAGTTTTGCTTTTGTTGCCCAGTCTGGAGTGCAATGGTGTGATCTCACCTCATCGCAACCTCTGCCTCCTGGGTTCAAGCGATTCTCCTGTCTCAGCCTCCCAAGTAGCTGGGTTTACAGGCATGTGCCACCATGCCCAGCTACTTTTGTATTTTTAGTAGAGACAGGGTTTCTCCACGTTGGTTAGGCTGGTCTTGAACTCCCGACCTCAGGTGATTCGCCTGCCTCTGCCTCCCCAAAGTGCTGGGATTATAGGTGTGAGCCACTGCGCCTGGCCGATGAGTGCTGTTTTAAGCTCATACATTTGTGGTCATTTTTTAATGCAGCCATAGAAAACTAACTCAGTGCTGGTTAAACCCTCTTTACAGAGGAGAAAACTAAGGCCTAGAAACAGTAAGCAGTTTGGCCAAGGCCATGAGCATCTAGCAAGTGATGAAGCTAGGATGCACAATGAGATATGTCTGACTCCAAGGCTTGGGACCTTTTATCTTATGCTCTATGACCTCCCACAGAAAACGATGACACATAAACCACAGAAGTCCAGAACCACAAGTTCCCTTGTTTATTTGTTTACTTTTTAGGGATCATAAAATGTGCATTATTATTAAAAATGAAATTCTAAGCTAGAGGAAAATGGAATGCTGAGTGTCTTTGTACTTGAAGTGCCGCCTCTGTGATTAGCTTGATATTGATTTCAGAGGGCAACGCTCTGAAGTAACGGAAATTTCACATGGGACTCTACTCATTAAATGTTTCAGTTTGGCTGGAGTGTCCGTTTCTGCTTTTTCCTCCAGCCTGACCAGATGTGCTCAGAAAATTTGGTTCCCCCTAATATGTACATCTGTCAAAATTCCTGTCAATTTTAGCATGACTGCCAAGGGAGTGAACAAAGAGAGTTAGCGATTAACTTCAAAGAACTTTGTTGGAGAGGAATAAAGATATTTAAGGCCTATTTTGTGAACTAATTGCATTTGCATATTTATGGGATTTACTGATATAGCCGTAATTAAAAACTATTTAGTAGTCTTAAAGGACACATAACTCAGTTGCTGTTTGCATAATAAACACTTCCTTATTATGTTTGCATAATAAACCCTCTCCCCTTGCTTCTTCCAAAAGACATCGGTCGATCTAAGAGGTACCGTATCTTACTTGAAAATAATGGAGAAACAGAGTGCAAAGGCTCATGGGATGTGAAGTAAGGACCTCTAAAAGAAATATGTTTTCAGGTACTTTCTTAATGATGGGCTTGGCCTGAACCTCTGTAAGAGAATGGTACATTCAAATCCCAGATTAAATCTTTGTTTCTTTTACTCAACTAATGCTACCTAAGAAGTCCAAATACAGTTGGGCGTGGTGGCTTACATCTGGAATCCCAGCACTTTGGGAGGCTGAGGTGGGCGGATCACCTGAGGTCAGGAGTTCGAGACCAGCCTGGTGAAATCCTGTCTCTACTAAAAATACAAAAATTAGCCGGGTATGGTGGCACCCACGTGTAGTGCCAGCTACTCGGGAGGCTGAGGCAGGAGAATCACTTGAACTTGGGAGGTGAAGGTTGCAGTAAGCTGAGATCGCACTACTGCACTCTAGCCTGGACAACGGTGCAAGATTTTGTGTCAAAAAAAAAAAAAAAAAAAAAAAGAAGTCCAAATGCTTAGCCCCTCATGATTCCAAAATTTGACTTAAATATTAAATACACTGATCTGCTGGAAAGGCTGGAATGAGGCTCACCTCCACACTCATCCTTCCAAGGATAATGTCTGGGGAGTTAGCAGAAACAATGCAGATAAAAAACTTTCTCTGGGTGGATCTATTAGTCTGTTCTCATACTGCTATACAGGCATACTGGAGATTGGGTTATTTATTTGTTTATTTGAGGCGGAGTTTTGCTCTTGATGCCCAGGCTGGAATGCAGTGGCTCGATCTCAGCTCACTGCAACCCCCGCCTTTCAGGTTCAAGTAATTCTCCTGCCTCAGCCTCCTGAGTAGCTGGGATTACAGGCATGCACCATCATGCCTGGCTAATTTTGTATTTTTAGTAGAGACGCGGTTTCAGCATGTTGGTCAGGCTGGTCTGGAACTCCTGACCTCAGGTAATCCATGAATCTGGGTAATTTATAAAGAAAGTGGTTTAATTGACCCACAGTTCTGTATGGCTGGGGAGACCTCAGGAACTTAAAATCATGGTGGAAGGGGAAGGGGAAGCAAGGCAACATCTTCCATGGCGGAAGAGAGAGAGAGAAGAGGGAAGTGTCACATTTTAAAACCATCAGATCTCGTGAGAACTCACTATCATGAGAACAAGAGGGAAATGTCCCCATGATCCAATAATCTCTCGCCAGGCCCCTCCTTCGACACATGGGGATTGCAGTTTGAGATGAGATTTGGGTGGGTACACAGAGCCAAACCATATCAGTGGATGAAAAATGCTGTCTGTAAGGATAGTGAGGAGGGACCATTTTCATGAAAAATTAAAGGGTGGGGAGAGGAGCAATACCAAACCTAAAAGTACTGAGTATTAGCCGGGTGTGGTGGTGCATGCCTATATTCCTAGCTACTGGGAGAGGCCAAGGTGGGAGGATCACTTGAGCTCAGGAGACCAAGACCAGCCTGGGAAACATAGTAAGACCTCATCTCTAATAAACATAAAACAAATTAGCCAGGTGTGGTGGCAAACACATATACCCCCGGCTATGGGAGGCTGGGGGTGAGAGGATTGCTCGAGGCTGGGAGATGGAGGCTATAGTGACCCATGATCACACCACTGTACTCCAGCCTGGGCAATAGAATGAGACCCGGCCTCTTAAAAAAAAAAAAAAAAGCTAGAAGTATTGAGTAAACAAAGTCCAGACAGGACACTAAGTTTAAAAAAGAAAGCTCTAGGCCAGCCGATGGTACAGAGCAAGGCCGTCAAGGAAAGATCAGGAAGCATCTGTATATAACCTACTTTGAAGACAAGTCAATCACACAAAACCATTCCCATCTTGGCAGAATTAATCAGCCAATAAAGAGCCATAATGGGCAGGATTACCAGAATGTTGTTAAGTTTGCTAATGAAAATCGTAATGTACCTGTATTACACATCATTAGCAATGGCCTTCCAGTAACAGATGGGCATATGAGAAGAGCAAAGGAAAGGGAGGGAAGCATGTCCCCAGAAGGCTTGACTTACAGTCATGGCTTACTAAAATGCGTGGCAAGAATGCAATGTCGATCATCACCTCGATTAAACCTTTGCATAAAGGGATGTTTCTGCATTGCTTTCCATAAAAAGTGCCACGTACATAGCTATGCTGCCTGTAGCTTGCCTTTCTCTTGTCCTAATTCATCTCATAAATAGAAGCTGACAATTCGAAGAGCCGATAGGAAGAGCAGAGACTTTGAGGGCCAGATCAGTTCTCTATGTCCTTGTCTCTTGATGAAGCCCCATTTAACTGCCCATCCTCTCTAAAGGGTATTTCCCAAATAAACTTTCCATAACTGCATGGCAAAGTTCCTCCACCAAGTTACGTTTACATTTCTCTTTCTTCTGAAATATTTTCAAATGTATAGTAGAATTGGAGGGAGAGTAGAAAGAATTCCTCCCAACCCCCATAATCATTTGAGAATAAGTTAGCAACATGATGTGCTCTCACTGTTTTTTTTTTTCTTTGAGACAGAGTCTCATTCTGTCACCCAGGCTGAGTGCAGTGGCGTGATCTTGGCTCAGTGCAACCTCTGCCTTCTGGGTTCACACAATTATCATGCCTCAGCCTCCTGAGTAGCTGGAATTACAGGCATGTGCCACCGCGCCTGGCTAATTTTTGTATTCTTAGTAGAGATGGGGTTTCACCATGTTGGCCAAGCTGGTCTTGAACTCCTGGCCTCAGGAGATCACCCACCTCAGTCTCCTAAAGTGCTGGGATTACAGGCGTGAGTCAGTTGCTTGCGTCTTCCTTCACTCTTAAATACTTAGTGTGCTGGTCTCACAAACAAAGACATTCTTTTGCATAATCTCGATAAAATTAAAATTAGGAAACCAACATTGCTACATTGCCACATTACCACCATCTAATCCACATACCTCATTCAAATTTCAATTATTTCCGTAACAAAAGGATCCAATTCAGAATCAGATACCAGTCTTGTGATCTCCTTTTGTTTGATAGGTTCCTCAGTCTTTCCTTAACTTTTATGATCTTGGCACTTGTGTGTGTGTGTGTGTGTGTGTGTGTGTGTGTGTGTGTGTGTGTTTTGTTTTTGAGACAGGATCTACCTCTGTTGCCCAGGCTGGAATGTAGTGGCACAATCACAGCTCACTGCAGCCTCCATATCCTGAGCTCAAGAGATCCTCCTACCTCAGCCTCCCAAGTAGCTGGCACTACAGGGGTACACCACCACGTTAAACTAATTTTTTAATTTTTCTGTGGAGACAGGGTATCCTTATGTAGGATGCATACATAAGGCTGGCTGGTCTCAAACTCTTGGGCTCAAGCAGTCCTCTCACTTCAACCTCCCAAAGTACTGGGGTTACAGGACTGGCCCACCTTGGCACTTTTAAAGATGCTTGCCGTTTTGTTTGTCCCACAATATGACATTGCCTGGTCTGGTGTTTCCTCCTGAATAGATTCAAGTTATGAATTTTTGGCAAGATTATACCGGAAGAGCTATGGGTGCTAGGTGTGCTTGTTATTATTGGGGTGTCACTCTCCTAGGCCGCTAAGTGGACAGAGCTAGGGAATATATCTGTGTATGAACATGTGTACACACACATTGCATTTGTATTTATTTCTTTTCTTTTGGACAGAGCTAGGGAATATATGTGTGTATGAACATGTGTACACACACATTGCATTTGTATTTATTTCTTTTCTTTTTGTTTTTGAGACGGAGTCTCCCTCTGTTGCCCAGGCTGGAGTGCAGTGTCGTGATCTCGGCTCACTGCAACCTCCACCTCTTGGGTTCAAGGGATTCTTCTGCCTCAGCCTCCTGAGTAGCTGGGACTATAGGCATGTGTCACCACGCCCAGCTAATTTTGTAGTTTTCGTAGAGACAAGGTTTCTCCATGTTGGTCAGGCTGGTCTCAAACTCCTGACCACAGATGATCCGCACGCCTTGGCTTCCCAAAGTGCTGGGATACAGGTGTGAGCCACTGCGCCCAACTTGTATTTTCTTTCTAGAGCATCTGGGGGAGGGTCAAGAAATGGAAAATAGTGTTATTATATAGAATTATGCATCTTTTCTCTTAGTAATGAAGAATGAATGGATATTCAATCAAAAAGTGAAAAAAAAACTTTTATTAAATGATGTTAAACTTTAATAGTTTTCATCTTCAATAAGCCTAGAAGCATCCTTTCTAGAAGGTTACTTTCTGACTTGTGAGCAGTGAAAATTTGAGAGGCCCTCCTATTTATCAAAAATCAATGTTTCTTTTAATTAAACAGGCTTAGGAAAAACAAAAAGCACTTTTTCCCATTGCATTGTTTGCTGTTGTTCCTCATTAGGCAATACCAGGTTTCCATTAGCCTTGTGTAATTCAAGAGTCCAAGAACCATTGTCAAAAGCTGAAGATGTTACTGCATAAGTCTGATTTAGAACAGCTATTTGGGTTTCAATTATTAATGAAATTAGTGTCCTGAATGTCAGCAAGAGCACTGCCTTAGGTAAAGGCTGTAAAGGAAATCATATTAGTGTGGAATTTCCTCTCCTTAGGGGCTCCTCTAGATTACATTATTCACTTAGCTATCTCCTGTCAGGAAAATGGACATTGGCCACGGTCTGATCTTGAAGTTAAGGGATTTCATGATGGCATCAATTCCAAAACATTTGCATGGTGCTGGTATTGCCTTTGGTCCCCCTGAGTGTTTACAAAATAGCACCAGTAAGGATAGCACCAACTGGCAATTGGAGAAGGAGAAGAACGGAGTGGAGAGGAACCCTGTTAGGAAAAATTGAGCAGCATTCCATCTGGTAGGCAAGTTTGCATTTCTCCTTTCTGGGATCTGCCCAGGAATGTTGGCAAGTGTGATGGCTCCCCCTGTGGGCCTGCATCCTGGTGGCTGTAGGTGAGTCCTTTTAATGATTTTACTAAGCATTGAGTATTAACTCGTAGAAGATAGAGACAATATTTTTATACACTGTGCTACAGAACTCCTCACGAGTGTTTGCTTTTATTCGTCATCTGTAAAATTCCAGTCCTGTGAAGCTACATGGAAAGCAGTGATTTGTTTCTGACTGTGTTCCTATTATTGCAAATACATGTACATGCGGCATCACACTGAGGGGCTTTTTACACATAGCTGAAAATACGCTCTGAAATGTTATAATTGCTTGATAAAGCTCTGCTCCTCTGGAAATCAAGCTCTCGGCAGCAATTTACTTTGAAAGTTTGGGGCATTAATTTTCAAATTTTCTCTTATGTGTAGATAATATGTTTTTATTATCCAAAATAGTCTTGGCTTCATTATCAGCTTTTAGCAGCCCAGAGAAAAAGTCCCTTAGATTTGTCATAGCTGCAGACATATGTATATCATTTTGGTATTAGTCCTTAACATCTCGCCTTACAAAATCTATATAGGTGGTGAGTATATCTCTAAAGACAGGTACTATAAACTTGCAAGTTTTCAGTATGCAATTCCTCTTAATATATTTTAATATATTAAGTTTATAGGTAAGAAGTTAATATGTTGTTTTTTTCTAATTTTCTGGAACTGTACTTCCATGGTGCCAGTATTAACTCCACTAAGTTGAACCGTTTTAGTTAGGATACAATTGATTCTTAGTACACGTACACAAATCAAGAGCTTATGATTATGCTGGTGTTTCTCAGCACTCCACTTTCTTGAGGGTTCTCCGAGAGCTCATATCTGAATTCTCAAGTTTTAAAATGTAACTGGAAGTGGAATGAGTCGATTATAGAGATGAGTTAGAAATTTGGTAGCCAGGAAGCTGGAAATGATTTTTTTTATTGGGTAGAGAAGAAAAATAGCCACTTATCATTAAAGTATAAAAATTCTGGATGTTGAACGTAAAGGATAAAAGCTTATCTTAATTGTAAAAATAAAAACAGAGGAAATGTCATTAAATGCCAAATGGGTTTCTTAGCAGAAAATAATCGTGAACATTAAACTAAGATAAAATAGAAAAAGGAAGGTAAGAAAACAGGCTAAGTTCTTACCAATATCTCTCTAATGTTTTGTATTATGCATGATTTTTGTTCTAAATGTAGCAGAAAGAAGTGTTTTAATAGTGTAATAACCAGTGCTTTACCATAAATCATACTGAAGATCCTTGTTGCAGAAAGATCTGCCCGATGGAATTTTACTGGGTTTTACTATATTTACATTACACATTTTAGTATATTTACAAATCAAGACTCTTTGTAAATGTAAGAGTGCTGAACCAATCCCAGGGGCAGTGTGCTGGGATAGAAGGAGGCCTGAACAAGGAGAACCAGCTAACTCCTGCTTCACTGCTCACCAGCCACGTAACCCTGGGAAGTCAACTAATCTCTTAGAGACTCAGTTTTTCTGTAAGTTAATTTTATTTTGAATATTCATGACAATCAAATAAGATAGCATTGTGAAATTGTAAGATGCAATACAAATGTAAGTTTTTGTTTGTTTGTTTGTTTTTGAGGCAGAGTTTTGTCGCCCAGGCTGGAGTGCAGTGGCGCGATCTCGGCTCACTGCAAACTTCGCTTCCTGGGTTCAAGCAATTCTCCTGTCTCAGCCTCCCAAGTAGCTGGGATTACAGGCACCCGCCATCATGCTTGGCTAATTTTTGTATTTTTAGTAGAGACAGGGTTTCACCATATTGGCCAGGTTGGTCTCGAACTCCTGACCTCAGGTGATCCTCCAGCCTTGGCCTCCCAAAGTGCTGGGATTACAGGTGTGAGCCACCGCACCCGGCTGCAAATGTAAGATATTATTAACCTGAAAACACATATAGAAAACACCACTGGCTATTTCTGTCCAATAACACTCCATACAATATGTCAGTCTTCCTTTTGAAAGGTTACTTGCTGTTGTTCCTAATATTCTCAGGGAGCCAGGTTGCACTTAATCATGAGGTGTCATGATTAAGAGCTTGGGCTTTATTCAGATCCAGACCAGCTGTGTATAAATAGCACTCCCTTCATTTGCAAGTTTCATGACCTTGGGCAGTGCTAACCTCATTATGCCAATAGTCCCTCACCTGCAGGAACAGTGCACTCCTCACAGGGCTGCAGAGTACCTGTTTCATCAGATTGTTAGGAACGTTGAAGGAGATCATTCACGTGAGAGCTTAGCTTCGAGCCTGGCATACAGTCAGCATTCAATTAGTGTTAGGAATTCAATACCTAAATCTCGTTTCCTTTTAACCTCTCAGATATATGTGTAACTCTCTTATAATCCTACAGATACATAGCAACTAAAGCAAGAACAGCACTTTTCATCAAAGTGGCCTGAACACTTTAAGACAGGTGCATGGGAGAGGAAGTCATTAAAACAAGGAAAACAAAGGAATAACTTTATTGTGTACTTATCTTCTTCTTTTTCAATCTCTCTTCACCTACAAGTGCTTCATAGCTCAGTTCCTAACACATTTTACTTTCCAGAAATCTTACAAGTGAATTATTTGAAGCTGATTATTAGCATTCAAGAAGGCAGTGTCGGGGAGGAATCTTTTCTGGGTCTGTTGATAGCTTCCATCAGTGTCTGCTGAAACATCACTGAACTGTGAATCATTTAGTGCTTGTGTGAATGTCACATTAGCTTTCAAGAGGCATAATTTACTGTTAATTAATGGTCACTTAAATCCTTAATCTCTCTCCTGTAATTGATCTTTCTCCTCAGGCAAATTTGCATTCATAGTAGAAATGTAATTTATTATTTCTTCCCATCTTAAACAAAGAACTCTTTCCCTTTTTGGTTTTTTAAGTGCATTTCCATTTGCTTATTATTTTTCTCCTTTCAGTGTTCGATTCTCTTTGTTCCTAGTCCTAGCTTCCAGAACTTTCTCTTTTTAACCAAGACTTTGACCCATTCTAGATAACATGAGTTTATCCATAGGGAACCTATGGATTGCTTGTTAGACAAGATCGCAGAGGGGAATTGGAGTCTTTATGAGCAGAGGGTGTGGGGAACACATATTCGTTTCTCAGAATTATGTTTTAATGCTGTCTCAGGTAGTTTCCTGTATTGAAACATGCTCATTTTGGTGTTTCCCCCAACTGAGACTTGAATTGGGAGCTTCCAAGCGAGGTAAACATGAAGCCGCCCAAAGCAAAGTTGGCAGGAAAAGCACTGGGCCAGCTTTGCTCTGTGCTCCTGACTTCCCTCCCCTGGGGTACACCAGCAAGAAATGTTCTCAGGTAGAGAGATTCACAGCACACTTTTTGACAATAACAGTTCACAAATACCCTACAAATGATGCCTGATGCAAGCCACCCACCTTAGTCCTGCATGCCTGAATAGCTAACGCCATTTTAGGCATCTTCTTGGGTAAATAGTTAGGGAGTTAAAATGCTCATTAGATTCCCAGTTCCGATGGTAATGAAAGTGAATATTACTCTGCCCACAAGGAGTCTGGCATTGCACCTCCAGCATTGTTGTTAGCATTTTGGTCACACTGACATTGTTAAATCATAGAAATTGCTGCCTGTGGCGGCAAGTGACATGACATCATTCATAAAGAAATGGGTGTAAACAGGATTGTCGCACACGGAGAAGCGATCTCATTTACAGTTTCCTGCTGGATCCCTTATACCTTCGGCAGCTCATCAAAATAACCATCAAAACCACTGAGAGCCCAGGCGAATTCACACGCAGGACACTACAGAGAGATTTCACTCACGCACTTTGTCAGGAGGTGTGCAATTTGCTTCGGTTCAATGACTGAGTGAAGCTATGAATCCCCTAAGGGCTGGCAAAGCTTGTGAACAAAATATCTTTTTGCAATTCAGAGAAAGCCCTCACAAATTTGCCACTTCCAATTGCTGGTGCTCATTTCTCTTGCTTCCCTTCCCCTGGCTTCCCTGCCCTCAACACCAATCACAGCTCCTCTACAAATCAAGATTTTTGGGTCAGAAGAAACGGTTGCTCCCTGGAACCAGAGAGAATTTTCTCAAAACAAAGATCTCATTTTCTGACAAGTCCATTTGATTTAAGGACAGAGGAAGTGAGAAAAAATATTTTTGAGGAGAAAAGTACAAATTGGGCTCCCGTTAATTCCATTATCTAGAAATCTAAACAAGTTTTTTGGGTTAATGGGTTTGTGAATTTTTTTTCTTGATTTTTCTATTTAATATTTGAATTACAAATGAAAAATCAAAAGAAAAACCAAGGCGGGAGTTAAGTTTTGGCTAAGCACGTAGGTGGGCGTCTTCTAGATTCTAGGAGAGGATCATATAGGAATAAAGAAATTATTCTGTCTTCAAAATGCAGGATTGCTGTAAAATGGAATTGTATGTACAGTTTGCAACCTTGGAAATGGGGTTGATTTACTTGTTTTTACAATGAGATTTCTCCCTTGGGCACTTAGGCCATCAGGTTACTTTAAGCATTTGCCAAAGGCTCTACCAGCTGGCTGTGAACTGATGCAGATTTTGGCGAGCTGAAAGCTATATTCTAGTAAGAGCCACCGAGTCCTGAAGAGTCTGAAGCCTCTTAAAGAAACCAAGTTCCTTTTACCTTTATCTTCACAATGATAGTTTCTTTTCCAGGAATTCTAGCCACAGACACACATCATCCCAGGAATTCTGCTCTGTATCATCTCAGCAAGCAGCTATTACAGAAATATCATAAAGAAGTGAGGCCAGTATACAACTGGACCAAGGCCACCACAGTCTACCTGGACCTGTTTGTCCATGCTATACTGGATGTGGTAAGGACCATCTTGTCCCTTCCTATTCTTGTTAAAGTCTTTTAAAACAGTCTGCAGTTCATGAGGGAGCCTAAGACAGATTGTGTTCTTGAGACTGTAGTTGAATTGGCAGGAAAGTTGTGCTAGGTTCGTTTTAGCAATTAGGTAAAATATTCATTAGGCAGCTGGGCGCGGTGGCTTATGCCTGTAATCCCAGCACTTTGGGAGGCCGAGGTCAGGAGATTGAGACCATCCTGGCCAACATATGGAAATCCCGTCTCCACTAAAAATACAAAAAAATTAGCTGGGCTTGGTGGCGCACTGCTGTAGTCCCAGCTACTCCAGAGGCTGAGGCAGGGGAATTGCTTGAACCCAGGAGGCGGAGTTGCAGTGAGCCGAGATGGCACCACTGCACTCCAGCCTGGTGACAGAGTGACACCCTGTCTCAAAAAAAAAAAAAAAAAATTCATCAGGCAAATTATGCTTTTTAGCCTCCAGTGGACAGTGTGAAGAGAAGATAGTCTAGAAATACGAGTTTAACGGGATTAAGATGTTTTAAGAATTGTGAAGCTGGATGTGGTGGCTCATGCCTGTAATCCTAGCACATTGGGAGACCGAGGTAGGCAGATCACTGGAGCACACAAGTCCAAGAGCAGCCTAGGCAACATGGTGAAACTCTGTCTGTACCAAAAATATGAAAATTAGCTGGGCATGGTAGTGCATGCCTGTAGTCCCAGCTAGAGGATGGAAGTGGGAGGATAGCTTGAGCTTGGCAGTTTTTTTTTTTTTTTTTTGAGAAAAGGCAGAACCAGACCTTTTCTCAAACAAAAACAAAAACAAAAAAAATTGTGGTCATAGATCATAGTACATATTATATGAATATTGCTGAAACCAAAAAGAGTAATGAGTATTTTATCCTGTGGTTCACATTTGTTAATGATAATAGCAGATTTAAGAAGAGATTCACTACTTATTGCTTGTAATTTAAAAGAGAAAAAAATGCCTTGGTATCTTGAGTTTATAAGGGGGCTTTTATATCTAAAGTGTTTGCTAAAGATAGTGGGGAGAATTTGTTTATTAAAGCATCCTTTTTCTCCTATATGTGAAATACGGGCTGTGGGAATGAAATGAACACATGCGTGTAAAGTAGTTGGCAGAGTTCCTAGCAAGCCATCAACAAGTGATGACCCTGAAGGTTAGCACCTCTTTATATTCCTCCTTTTTTTAAAAATTACAAAGTCTTCTATTTCAGTTGGTCCCAGACTCATTTTGATTTCACCGAAAAACAGACTTTACTAAGCTCAGTTTGTTAAAGTGATTTAATCATTGTTTTTCCATTTATTTCTCAAAAGTTTTTTTCTAATTGAGGTAAAATATACATATTTGGAAATACACAGATCTTAAGTGTACAAACTGATGAGTGTTGCTAATTACATATACCCATATAACCTCTTTCTTTTCTTCCTTCCTTCCTTCCCTGCCCTTCCCTCCCTCCCTCCCTCCTTTCTTTCTTTCTCTTTCTCTCTCTCCTTCCTTCTCTTTCTTTCTTTCTCTTTCTTTCTTTCTTCTTTTTTTCTTTCTTTCTCTTTTTTTCTTTCTTTCTTCTTTCTTTCTTTCTGTCTTTCTGTCTTTTCTTCTGAGACAGTCTCGTTCTGTCGCCAGGCACCAGGCTGGAGTGCAGTGGCAGGATCTCGGCTCACTGCAACCTCCGCCTCCCGGGTTCAAGCAATTCTCCTGCCTCAGCCTCCCGAGTAGCTGGGACTACAGGCGCACACCACCACACCCAGCTAATTTTTGTATTTTTAGTAGAAACGGGGTTTCACCCTGTTGGCCAGGATGGTCTTGATCTCTTGACCTCATGGTCCTCCCGCCTCGGCCTCCCAAAGTGCTGGGATTATAGGTATGAGCCACCGCGCCCGACCTCCCTTTCTTTTTCCTTCCTTCCTTCATTTCTTTTTCTCTTCTTTCTTTCTTTCAGATGGAGTCTTGCTCTCTCACCCAGGCTGGAGTGCAGTGGCATGCTCTCAGCTCACTACAACCTCCGCCTCTGAGATTCAACCGATTCTCCTGTCTCAGCCTCCTGAGTAGCTGGGACATGCACCACCACGCTTGGCTAATTTTTGTATTTTTAGTAGAGACAGGTTTTCACCATGTTGGTCAGGCTGGTCTCAAACTTCTGACCTCAATTGATCCGCCCACCTTGGCCTCCCAAAGTGCTGGGATTACAGGCATGAGCCACCCCATCTGGCTGTTTTATTTGTGTTTGAGATGTTGCCCAGACTGGAGTGCAGTGGCGCCATCTTGCCTCACTGCACCCTCCGCCTCCCAGGTTCAAGCAATTCTCCTGCTTCAGCCTCCCAAGTAGCTGGGATTACAGGTGCCTGCCACCACATCCAGCTCATTTTTTGTGTGTTTTTAGTGGAGATGGGGTTTCACCATGTTGGCCAGGCTGGTCTTAAACTCCTGATCTCAAGTGATCCGCCCACCTTAGCCTCCCAAAAGTGCTGGGATTACAGGTGTGAGCCATTGTGCCTGGTCATATAATCATATCTCTATCAAGATATCAAAGTTCTCCAAAAAGGTCCCTTGTTCTCTTCCTAGTCCATCCCCATCCTCTTCGCCACAGAGACAAATATTCTGATTATTTCTTTCATCAGTGATTAGTTTCCCCGGTTGTAGAACTCCCTGGGAATGTGTGTGCTCGATTGTGCCTGGCTTTTTCACTCGGCATACTGTTTTTGAGGTTCACTTATGCTGTTGTGTGTATCAGTAGTTTGTTCCTTTTTCTTGATAAGTAGTATTCAGTTATGGTTATATTATGATTTGTTTATCCATTCTCCTGATGACAGGAATTTGGGTTGTTTCTAATTTTAGGGTAGTATGAATAAAGCTGCTAAGAATTTTCTTGTACAAGTCTTTTTGTGTATATTTTCCATTTATTTTAAGTAAAACCTAGAGGCTGGGCACGGTGGCTCATGCCTGTAATCCCAGCACTTTGGGAGGCCGAGGCAGGCGGATCGCAAAGTCAAGAGATTGAGACCATTCTGGCCAACATGGTGAAATCTCCTCTCCACTAAAAATACAAAAATTAGCTGGGCATGGTGGCGCACACCTGTAGTCCCAGCTTGGGATATTGAGGCAGAAGAATCAATTGAACCCAGGAGGCGGAGGTTGCAGTGAGCAGAGATCCCTCCACCGCTCTCCAGCCTGGCGACAGAGCGACACTCTTTCTCGGAAAAAAACGAAACAAAACAAAACAAAAACCCTGGAAGTTCTTTCACTGTGTCACAGGATGGTGTACACTTCGCAAAGTGGTTGTGCATTTTACACTCCCGCCAGTAAGCTACGAGGGTTCCTTTTGCGACACACCCTGCCGACATTTGGTGTTACCAGTCTTTTTAATTTTAGCCATTCTAGTAAGGGTATAATGATATTTCATTGAGGTTTTATTAACATTTACCTAATGACTAACGATTTTGAGATCTTTTTCATGTACTTATTGGCTACTTACATATATTTCTTTATGAAGTGCCCATTTAAGCCTTCTTTTATTTTTAAAATTGGGTCATTGGTTTTTTTATTATAGATTTATAGGAGCTATTTATACACTCTGGGCACAAGCCTTTTGTCAGATATGTATTGTATTATACATATTACGTACTATATTATTATATAATAATATGTAGTTATATAATTATTATAACATATAATAATTATATAACACATATACATATTATATAATAAATGTTTATTTCCAGTCTGTGTCTTGGCTATTCACTTTCTTAATGGGTCTTGCTATGAACAGAAATTCAAAAATTTGCTGATGTTTGTTATGGTTTGAATGTGTCCCCAAAATTTCTTTTCTTTTTTATTTTTTTTTTAGACGAAGTCTCGCTCTGTCACCCAGGCTAGAGTGCAATGGCACAGTCTCGGCTCACTGCAACCTCTGCCACCTGGGTTCAAGCGATTCTCGAGCCTCAGCCTCCCGAGCAGATGAGACTACAGGCGCATGCCATCACACATGGATAATTTTTGTATTTTTAGTAGAGACAGGGTTTCGCCATGTTGGCCAGGCTGGTCTTAAACTCCTGACCTCAGGTGATCCACCCGCCTTGGCCTCCCAAAGTGCTGGGATTACAGGTGTGAGCCACTGTGCCTGGCCTCCAAAATTTCATCTGCAAATTCATATGTTGATGGTATTTGGAGGTGGGGCCCTTGGAAGGTAATTAGGATGGTGGCTATATAAGAAGAGTAAGTGAGTCCTGACATGCTCTTGACCTCTTGCTGTGTGATGCCCTCCTCCACGTTATGATGCAGTGAGAAGGCCCTGATCAGATACAGCTCCTTGAGCTTGAAACTTCCCAGCCTTCAGAACTGTAAGAACTAAATTTATTTTCTTTATAAATTACACAGTCTCAGGTTTTCAGATATAGGAACAAAAAACAGACTAAGTCCATTTTAATGAACTGTTTTAAAAAAATTTTTTAAAGATTTTTAAAATTTAAAAAAAATTAAATTAATTTTGTGTTTTGAGACAGTCTTGCTCTGTTGCCCAGGCTGGAGTGCAGGGGCATGATCTCAGCTCACTGCAACCTCTGCCTCCCAGCTTCAAGAGATTCTCGTGCCTCAGCCTCCCGAGTAGCTGAGATTACAGGTGTGTACCACCACACCTGGCTAATTTTATATTGAATTTAATTTCCTAATTAATATATATTACATGTTTGTTGATGAGGGGCATTAGTCTTCTCATCTGGGTTTGGTATTAGGATTGCATTGGCCTTATAAAACAGAATTGTTGAGAATTGCTTCCTCCTCAGTTTTCTGAAGGCATTGCATAGTATGAATATTTTTTCTTTCTTAAGGTCTGATAGAATTTACCTGTAAAATTATAGAGGTCTGGAGTTTTCTTTGTGGGAAGGTAGTCAAATGCAAATTTAACTTTATTTACACATATTCTATTTTTTCTTGTGTCAGTTTTGTGAACTTGTATTTTTTTAAGGAATTTGTGTCTTTCATTCAGTTTGTCAAATTTGTTGACTTAGTTGTTCACAATTTTTTTTCTATTATTTTCATGCTCATAGGATCTCTAGTGATATGACCATTTTTGTGTCTCGTATTGTTAATTTGAGTTTTCTCATATTTTCCCTTGACTAATCTTGTCATAGTTTTATCAATTTTATTTTTTCAAAGAACCAACTTTTGGCTTCGTATTTTTTTCTTTTTGTTTTGTTTTATTTTGCTTCGAGACAGTATCTCATTCTGTTGCTTAGGCTGGAGTACAGTGGCGTGATCATGGCTCACTACAGCCTCACCCTCCCATGCTCAACCAATCCTCCCACCTCAGCCTCCTGGTGGCACATGCCACCATGTCCAGCTAATTTTTGTATTTTTTGTAGAGACAGGGTGTCACCATGTTGTCCAGGCTGGTCTTGAACTCCTGGGTTCAAGCGATTCTCCCATTTCAGCCTCCCAAAGTATTGGGATTACAGGAGTGAGCCACCATGCTCAGTCCTTATTGTTTATTTTCTAACTCACCAACATTTGCTCTTAACTTTACAGATTTCTTTTCTTCTACTTACTTTGTTTGTGTTTTTGAGACAGAGACAAGAGACAGACAGAGTCTCTGGGACCCAGTAATCTGATTTTTCCCCCTATAGTTTTGGCTTATGCAGAATATTATATAAATTGAATTATATGTTATTTACCTTTTGTGTATGGCTTCTTTCACTTAGCATGATGCCTTTAAGATTTATCCATATCTTTGCATAACTCAGTAGTAGTATTTTATTGTTCAGATGTACGATTTATCTGTTTACCAGTTGTTGGACACATGGATTGTTTCCATTTGGGGGCAATTATTAATAAAACCACTATAAACATTTGCATATATTTTTCTTTCTCTTAGACAAATGTTTAGATATAGTATTGGTGAGTTGTATGATGGGTCTATGTTTAATTTTATAAGAAACTGGCCACCTCTTCTCCAAAGTGGCTGTATCATTTTGCATATCACTTACAATGTATGAGAATTTCAGTTTCTCCACGTCATCATCACCTTTTGACATTGTCAATCTTTACAATTTTAACCATTGTAGTAGATTTGCAGTAGTATCTCCATGTAGTTTTTAATTTTTATTTCCCTAACATTTGAACATGTTGAACATTTTTTCATGTGCTTATTTGCCAACTGTATATCTTCTTTGGTAATGTGTCTGCTCAAATCTTTTATTTATTTTTAAAGTTGGGTTGTTTATTATCTTATTATCAAGTTGCAAGAGTTATTCATATACTCTGAGTTTATTTCTAGACTCTATTCTATTCAACTAATTTATATGTCTGTCTTTCTACCAATATCATACTGTTTTGATTACTGTATCATTATGGAAGTCTTGAAATTAGATAGTGTGAATCTTCTAATCTTGTCCTTCTTTTTAAAAATTGTTTTGACTTTTCTAGGTTCTTTGCATTTCCATATAAACTTTAGAATTGACTCATCAATGTCTATTTTAAAAAACTTCCGGAATCTTGATTGGTACTGCATTGAATCTATAGATAAATTTGATGAGAACTGACATCTTAACAATACTGAGTTATCCAATCTATACATATAGTGTATCTTTCTGTTTAGTTCTTTAACTTCTTTTATTCACCCTTCATCATTTTTAGTGTTTTGCATACATTTGGTTAAAGTTATTCCTAAGTATACCACATTTTTGCTATTGTAAATGGTATTTTAAATTTGAACCTAGTTGTTTGTTGCTAGCATACAAAAACACAGTTGATTTCTATATATTGGTTTGGGATTCTGTGACTCTGACATTTCTTTTTCATTTAAGAGACTTTTTTGGTAGATTCTTCCAGATTTTCTATGCAGAAAATCATGTTGTCTGTGGGGGAAAAACAGTTTTACTTCTTTCTTCCTAATCCTTATACTTTGTTTTCTTCCAGTGCCTTGTTACCCTGGCTAGGACCTCCAGTACAATGTTGAACAGAATGGTATACTGCTCTATAAATATTAATTCAATAAGTGTGGTTTAGTGGTGTTGAAATCTTCTATTTTTTTCTTCCAGTTGTTTTATTCATTTCATGGAGTGGGATGTTAAAATCTCTAATTATGATTGTTCTTTGTCTATTTCTCTCTTTGGTTCTGTCAACTTTTGCTTCACATATTATGAAGCTATGTTACTAGGTGTATTAGGTGCATACACATTTAGGCTTATATGCTTTGTTTTGTTTTTGAGACAGTATTTCACTCTGTCACCCAGGCTGGAGTGCAGTGGCATGACTGTGTCTCCCTGCAGCCTCAACCTCCCAGGCTCAAGCAATTCTCCTGCCTCAGCCTCCCGAGTAGCTGGGACTACAGGCACATGCCACCATGCCCAGCTAGTTTTTGTATCCGTGGTAGAGATGAGGTTTTGCCATGTTGCCCATGGTCTCTAACTCCTGAGCTCGAGCAATCTGCCCACCTCGGCCTCCCAAAGTGCTGGGATTACAGGCGTGAGTTACCGTGCCCAGCATATATGTCTTCTCGATGAACAGATCCTTTTGTTGTTATGAAACGCTCCCCTTCATCTCTGATAATATTCCCTATTATGATGTTTTTCTTATGCCTACTTTCCACATGGGATATTCTTCGCCATCCTTTTATTTTCAATCTATTTGTGTAATTTGATGTCCTTTGTATTTGAAGTCATTTCTTGTAGACAACAAGTAGTTAGGTACCTGCTGAAAAGAAATATATAGGTTTGGGAAGCCAAAGCGGGCGGATCGCGGGGGTCAAGAGATCGAGACCATCCTGGCCAACATGGTGAAACCCCATCTCTACTAAAAATAGCCGGGCATAGTGGCACGTGCCTGTGGTCCCAGCTACTCAGCAGGCTGAGGCGGGAGAATCGCTTGAACCCAGGAGGCGGAGGTTGCAGTGAGCCAAGATTGTGCCACCGCACTCCAGCCTGGTGATAAAGCAAGACTCCGTCTCAAAAAAAAAAAAAAAAAGAAATATATAGGGAGGCCCTGTGTACACTTCACTCAACCTCTTGTAATGTTAACATCTTGCAAATACATAGAGTACAGTGTCAACACTAGAAAATTTACACTGATACAATCTATAGAGCTTATTCAGATTTCTCTAGTTTACCTGTACTTGTGTGTGTGTGTGCATGTGTGAGTGTGTGTAGGTCTATGGAATTTTATTACATGTGTAGCTTTTTGTAATCAGCACCACGATCAAGGTACATAATTGTATAATCATTCCAGGGCCTCCGGGTGCTATTCCTTTTATTTTTTTATTTTTTTGGGACATAGTTTTGCTCTTGTTACCCAGGCTGGAGTACAATGGTGCGATCTTAGCTTACCACAACCCTCACCTCCCGGGTTCAAGGAATTCTCCTGCCTCAGCCTCCTGAGTAGCTGGGATTACAGGAATGTGCCACTATACCCGGCTAATTTTTTTGTACTTTTAATAGAGACAGGGTTTCTCCATATTGGTCAGGCTGATCTTGAACTCCCAATCTCAGGTTATCCCCCGCTGCCAGCCTCCCACAGTGCTGGGATTACAGGCGTGAGCCACCGTGCCCGAACAGTGCCATTCCTTTATAGCCACATTCCTTTCTCTCTGCTGATTCCTAACCCTGGCAACTACTAATCTTTTCTCCATCTTTAGGGTATTTCAAGAATATCATATAAATGAAGTCATACAATATATTACCTTTGATATTGACTTTTTACCTTCAGCATAATTCCCTTAT
Source organism: Ateles fusciceps (assembly GCA_036589455.1). Lineage (NCBI taxonomy): Eukaryota > Metazoa > Chordata > Mammalia > Primates > Atelidae > Ateles > Ateles fusciceps. The sequence continues at coordinate 1,200,607 of JAZHEH010000579.1, read as the reverse complement.
GGTTCATCTGTGTTATTGTGAACACCAATAGTCTATTTCTTTTTGTTGCTGAATACTATTCCGGGTTAGGGCTCTTTTTAAATATATATATGGAGTCTCACTCTGTTTCCCAGGCTGGAGTGAAATGATGTGATCTTGGCTCACTGCAACCTCTGCCTCTTGGGTTCAAGCAATTCTTCTGCCTCAGCCTCCCAAGTGGCTGGGATTCCAGGTGCACGCCACCACAACCGGCTAATTTTTGTAGTTTTAGTAGAGATAGGGTTTCACCATGTTGGCCAGGCTGGTCTTGAACTCTTGACCTCAAGTGATTTGCCTGTCAGCCTCTGAAAGTGTTGAGCCACTGCAAACAGCCATTCTATGCATTTTAGTGGAAATGTTTACCTCATTTGACATACCATCTTGCTATTTGTTTTCTAGTTGTCTCAGCTGTTTTTTATTCTTATATTCCTCATATCCTACTTTATTTTCAGTAATTTTTAAATTTTTAATAAATATTTAAAATAATAAAATATTTAAAAGATTTTAAATATTTGATTATAACTCTTCTATTAGCTTTTTTAGCTATCCATGTTTGTATCTTTTTTAGACTTTGCTTTAGGAATTTCTATATTCATCATTAACTTATTACAGTGTACTAGAATTGATATTTTGACACTTCACATAAAATGTACAAAACTTACAACAGTAAAATTCCATTTACCTGCTCCCACATCTTTTGTGCTACTTTTATATTCAATTTTACATTTACATACAAAATATAACCACGAAATGATGTTGTTATTTTAAGGTAATCTGTTAAATACTGATTCTTTTTCAATTTATTTTAATACAGGTATTTTTCTATGTTACTATCTTAGTGCTAGCAGTGAATCAGAATCTCTGACTTTTTTGGACTGAGAATTAGGCATCTAAATCAATGAAAAAATAAATTTGAAACTTAGAGTATAAGGTTTAATTTTTTATTCTTTTTACTGATTGAGGTTACTTTGGTATCATTTTCTCTCAACTTAGATAAATCCCTAATCAATTGTTTCTTTGTAAACAGGAATATTTAAACGGTACCCCCCCAAAATTCCCTCTTTTAAACAACAAATTGCACTTTTTTTTTTGAGATGGAGTTTCTCTCTTGTTGCCCAGGCTGGAGTGCAATGGCACAGTCTTGGCTCACTGAAGCCTCTGCCTCCCAGGTTTAAGTGATTCTCCTGCCTCAGCCTCCTGAGTAGCTGGGACTACAGGCATGCACCACCACGTCCAGCTAATTTTTTGTATTTTTAATAAAGATGGGGTTTCTCCATGTTGGTCAGGCTGGTCTCGAACCCCCAACCTCTGGTGATCCACCCATCTTGGCCTCTCAAAGTGTTGGGATTACAGGCATGAGCCACCACGCCCAGCTAATTTTGTATTTTTAGTAGAGATGGAGTGTGTCAAGCTGGTCTCGAACTCCTGACCTCAGGTAATCTGCCCGCCTCAGCCTTCCAAAGTGCTGGGATAAGTGCTGGGATTACAGGTGTGAGCCATATGCCTGGCCAAGTCTCTCTCTCTCTCTCCTTTTTTTTTTTTTTTTATATGGAGTCTTGCTTTGTCACCAGTCTGGAGTGCAGTGGCACTATCTCAGCTCACTGCAACCGCCGCCTCTCAGGTTCAGGCAATTCTCCTGCCTCAGCCTCCCAAGGAGCTGGGATTACGGGCGCCCACCACCATACCTGACTAATTTTTGTATTTTTAGTAGAAATGGGGTTTCACTATGTTGGTCAGGCTGGTCTCAAATTCCTGACCTCAAGTGATCTGCCCACCTCAGCCTCCCAAATTGGTGAGATTACAGGCATGAGCCATTGCATCCAGCCCATTTTTCTCCTTTCTGATTTTGTATCAGTTAAGATAAAGAAAATTGTTCAGGCTTTCCTTTAGAGGTTTATTTGGAGATAAATAGAAAAGGTGTAAAGAATTTGTATTAACATTTTCCCAGTTAGAACAAGTGTATCTAATTGAAAATAGTTTTCAGCTGGGCATGGTGGCGCACGCCTGTAATCTAAGCACTTTAGAGGCCAAGGCGGGCGGATCACCTGAGGTTGGCAGTTCAAGACCAGCCTGACCAACATGGTGAAACCCCGTCTTAAAAATAAATAAATAAAATAAATAAATAAATAAAAGAAAATAGTTTTCTAACTCTTTCTTCTTACCCTGACAGAATAACGTAAAATCAGATTCCTTAAGGTAAGGAGAACATTATTATCCTTTTAAAGATGTAGGATTCCACCCCCCCAAAGCTGTAGAATACACTTATTTGTTATTAGTCTATGTTAGATATGTCATCTTATTGAACATGGAAAATTTTCTTACAGAAATCTGAAAAAATGGCTGGGCACGGTGGCTCATACCTATAATCCTAGCACTCTGAGAGGCCAAGGCAGGTGGATCACCTGCGGTCAGGAGTTTGAGACCAGCCTGGTCAACGTGGCGAAACCCCGTCTCTGCTAAAAATACAAAAATTAGCTGGGTGTGGTGGTGAATGCCTGTAATCTCAGCTATTTGGGAGGCTGAAGAAGCAGAATCACTTGGACCTGGGAGGTGGAGGTTTCAGTGAGCCGAGATTGCACCACTGCACCCCAACCTGTGTGTCAGAAGTGAGACTCCATCTCAAAGAAAAAAAAAAGAAAGAAATCTGAAAAAACTTTGCATTTTATCCCTCTAATTTTACCCCTGTCTAGCATCTTACATTATCTTCTCCATGTTCTCAGTACAATGAACCTGGACCCTTGGTTGTTTTCCTGCCTGTAAGTCATTCGTTCTGCTATTTCCCCTGACAAACGTCTTTCTCTTCATTCTCCATCTGCAAAATATTGTAGTCCTTCAAATCTCAGCTCCTAAAAGAATTTTTTTTCATTTCTCCAAGGTGAGAGCATTTCCTTTAAATCCACTTACATCTCTGTGGATTTTCTTTTCCTTTTTTTTTTTTTTTTTTTTTTGAGACAGGGTCTCACTCTATCACCCAGGCTGGAGTACACTGCAACCTCCCAGGCTCAGGTGATCCTCCCACCTCAGTCTCCCAAGTAGCTGGTATTACAGGTATACACCATCATACTGGGCTAATTTTTGTATTTCGCCATGCTGCCCAGGCTGGTCTTGAATGCCTGGCCTCAAGTGATCCACCCGCCTCAGCTTCCCAAAGTGCTGGGATTACAGGCGTGAGCCACTGGGCCCAGCCAAGTCTGTGTATTTCTTAATGTACACAGTTATTTGTTAAAATGTTAAAATATGCCCTAATGTATTATACACTACTTGAGGAAAGGACTTCCATATTTTCCATAACATGCAGCACTGTGTATCTGATTTCCAAGACTTGGACTGATACTTGTCTAATGAATTAAAAAATGTAAGGATCAATTCTAGTATTGTCTTTATAAATGGCTGCTCTGAAAATGCTTTGCAAATGTCTCTATTGCATGTAGGTGGGATAAGCCTAAAGTTAGTTCCAGAGGCAGGGACAGTTCTGAAGGACTTGATAAAAATCACTCACAGATTCTGCACAGACAAGGACACTCCCAATGTGAATAGATAACTTGTTGGATGCATCTGCCAGCAGCTGAACTGCTGGCAACTTTTGTTTGGAATGAAGAGCTTTCAGCCCAGCACCTCGACTCCATTATAATGCTTTGCCTCCTGTTTTGTTTATATAAAAGACTACAGTCTTGTCTTAGAATTTCTGGGTATTATGAGTACCTTAGGGAAATCTGATTATAGAGATAATCTACTCAACAGTGAAGAGTTTCAATTTGTTTCTATTGAGTTTTGTCAATTCCGAGTCCCAGATACCTTTGTATTCCAGTCCATTGACTAGAGCTTCCCAGCCAGACGTTGAGGCATCTGTTTCTATAGTCTCCGGAACTGGAAAAGATAAATAAGAATGTAGGGGAATTATCTGTATATTTGCTAACCACCAATTTAGATCTAAATAGACTCCCTCTGTTAGGAAGACTAATGAATTCCAATTCTCTGAAATATCCTTTGCTTTTAACAAGCAAGATGGAAGGTATCTAAAGGAAAAAAACGGGGCAAGATACACAGAGGGAAAAGCTGTGAATAATGCCACCAGAGAACCAATTATGTTCACCAGCTGGCATTGAGAAACTTGTTTCCTTTGACAAAAAAAGATTTCAGTTTCAGCCTCAAAATACTTTTTGACATTGTGTTCTTCAGGGCTGAATGACGAATCCTCCCAACCACCCCCATAAAGTGTTAGAAAAAAATTCTTAACATCATTGTTATATGTAATGTGACAAAGCAATGGGCAAGAAGAGAAAAACAAGCTAAGGCATCAATATGGCAGTTAAGAAGAATCAGCCGGATAAAATGATAGTGAAATGAAACATGAAAACAGAGACCCTCCTCCCAGCTGTATGACTGAATCAATGAGACACATTCACGGGGTATGACAATGGTAAACAAACTGGTAAGAACATTGAATAGACATAAAAATGTATTTCATGGGAAAGCATAGTCAGCTACTGTATTTCTCAGTGATACAAACTCTCGGTGATGCATTTTGAACTTTTTTTCTTGCTGTTTGTGGGGATCCCCATTGATTGCAACCAAGTCTGAATGGAACCTTTCGTGCGTTGGTGGGAGAGACATAATCTCTTTCATGATCTCTCAGTTGGTAAAATTTGCAAAGAAGGTTGGGCATGGTGGCTCACACCTGTAATCCTAGCACTTTGGGAGGCCGAGGTGGGAGGATTGCTTGAGTCCAGGAACTTGAGACCAACCTAGGCAACATAGCACAAACCCGTCTCTACAAAAAAAAATAAAATGAACTAATTAATTAGCTAGGCATGGTGTTGCACATCTGTTGTCCCAGCTACTTGGGAGGCTGAAATGGGAGGATCACTTGGGCTTGAGAGGTGGAGGCTGCAGTGAGCCATGATTGTGCCACTGCACCCCAGTATGGGCAACAAAGCAGGACCTTGTCTCAAAAAAAAAAAAAAAAAAAAAGCAAAGAAGTGGTGTCACCTAAATCCCAAGCTCTCCTTAGAGGTTTTTTTCCAACGACCAGGACTCCTGTTGAGCCAGTCTTGTCTGGGAGTCCCCCTCTGGTCCATCTGGTCCAAGCTGTTCCTTGGGGAAATACTCACTTTTTATACCACTTTAAAACTTGCCTTTCCCAAGTATCTATTTAAATTCCATAAATATCTGTGGAGAAAATTCACTCTGGCCAGGCTTTGTTGAACCACTACAGTAGGGTGACTATGTATCTGTGTGCTCCTAATGCCTTCTTCTTTCTCAAAGTGCATAGGCATGCTTATTTGGTAGTAATTTGCTTTCTTGATTATAAAAAGGGGAAACTTAAAAAAGTTTCTTGTTTCTCTTTCAAATGATGCCACCCAGCGCAGAGTCACTGTGTAGTCTGTGTACTGCACAATTCCATGAGAACCATCAAATGGACTATAACGTCAGTGGTGCCTTCTGACTCCCTACCCAACCCGAATTCTCCAAAGTAGTACATAGTCTTGATCCTGTGCACAAAGAATATGGATTTTTAGGGGGTGGGGAGTTGGGGAGAGATAGCATGGGGAGAAATGCCAGATATAGGTGATGGGGAGGAAGGCAGCAAATCAGACTGCCATGTGTGTACCTATGCAACAATCTTGCATGTTCTTCACATGTACCCCAAAACCTAAAATGCAATAAAAAATATATATATTAAAAAAAAGAATGTGGATTTTTATGTAGCTGGATTAATTGGACAATTAATTTAGTATACCCAGTTCTGGGGAAGAAAAGTTTCATGCCTTCAACTTCTTAAACACTTTTATTTATTGAAATTTGGTATCATACTAAATATTACAGAAATACAAATGTTATCTAAGTGACTCTTCAGCTTTGAACCTAAATCAGCAAGGGAAATGTTTTACACTTTTTTGTTTTTTAAGACAGAGTCTCGCTCTGTCACCCAGGCTGGAGTGCAGTGGCACCATCTTGACTCACTGCAGCTTCTGCTTCCCGGGTTCAAATGATTCTCCTGCCTCAGCCTCCCTAATAGCTGGGATTACAGGCTCCCACCACCATGCCCAGCTAATTTTTGTAGTCTTAGTAAAGAGGGGGTTTCGCCATGTTGGCCAGGCTAGTCTTATACATTTCATTTCATATTTCTTTACCTTGTGCTTTTTTATCCTTTTAATCTCTTTTACGGTTGCAGTTTTTAGTGATGGATTATACCTGGAAGAAACGAAAAAAATGAGTTCAAGGAGAGTTCTTTAATAGTATGCATCAGCCTTCTTATAAATTTACTGGAAATGTCTTCAAAAATGGTTTTCCTTTTCTTTATTAATACATTTTTAAAAATAGCAGTTTTTCGAGATTTAATTCAACCACAAAAATCACCGATTTAAAGTATACAACTTGGTGTTTTTTAGTACATTCAGAGTTATGCAACCATCACCACTATCTAATTTCAGAACATTTTTATCACCTCAAAAAGAAGCCCTGTATCCATTAGCAGTCACACCCCACATTCCACCCCCAGCAGCCATAGGCAAACACTCATCTACTTTTTGTTCCTATAGATTTGCCTGTTCCAGACATATTATATAAATGGAATCATACAATAAATGGCCTCTTAGGACTGACTTCTTTCATGTAGCATGCTTTCAAAGTATGTGAATGCATGCATCAGTATTCTTTACTTTTTATTGCTGCATCAGTATTCTTTACTTTTTATTGCTGTATAATCAATTTTATGGATATATCACATTTTGTTTATCCACTCATCAGTCAATAGATGTTTGTGTTGGTTTCATTTTTTAATTATCACAAATAATGCTGCTGTGAATATTTTTATACAGGTTATTTGTGTGGACTTATGTCTTCAGTTCTCGTGGTTATATGCTTAGGAGTAGAATTATTGCATTATGTGATAAATGTATGTTTAACCTTTTGAGTAAATACCAGACTGCTTTTTTTTGAGACAGAGTCTCACTCTGTCACCCAGGCTGGAGTGCAGTGGCGTGATCTGAGCTTACTGCAATCTCCGGCTCCTGGGTTTGAGCAATCTCGTGCCTCAGCCTCCTGAGTAGCTGGGATTACAGGCGTACACCACCATGCCTGACTAATTTTTGTATTTTTAGTAGAGATGGGGTTTCACCATATTGGCCAGCCTGGTCTCGAACTCCTGACCTCAGTTGATCTGCCTGCCTCGGCCTCCCAAACTGCTGGGATTACAGGCGTGAACCACTGCACCCAGCCCAGACTGCTTTTCAAAGTGGCTGAATCACTTAATAATCCTACCCGAAATGTTTGAGGGCTCCAGCTTCTCTACATCCTTGCCAACATTTGTGGTCTTTTTAATTTTAATGGTCTTAGTGAAGATACAGTCGTAACTCACTGTGGTTTTGATTTGCAGTTTCCTGGTGACTAATGATGTTGAGCATCTTTTCCTGTGCTTATTGGCCATTTGTATATTTCCTTAGGAGAAATATATAGCCAAATCCTTTACCCATTTTGTATTATCATTTTTACTTGTGATAAAATGCACAATGTAAAATTTATCATCTTGACCCTTTTTAAGTGTACAGTTCAGTGGCACTAAGTACATTCACATTCTCGTGTTACCATCACCATGATCCGGTCTCCAGAACTCCTTTCATCTTGCAAAACTGAAACTCTTCTTTTTTTATTTTATTTTATTTTATTTTATTTATTTATTTTTTTTTAAAGATGGGGTTTCACCATTATGGCCAGGCTGGTCTTGAACTTCTGACCTCAGGTGATCCACCCACCTCGGCCTCCCAAAGTGCTAGGATTACAGGTGTGAGCCACCGCGCCTGGCCTAAACTCTTCTTTTTTTTTTCTTTTCAAGCATTCTTTGCATCTTTTATCACTACTGAGGTTAAACATCTTCATGTGATTACTGGACATTCATATTTCTTTGTGGGACAGTTTGGTAATTTAAAAAAAATAATACTAATGTTTTTTTCCTGATTTTAATATACTTATTGTAGATATGTAGAAAATATAGAAAAGTATAAGACTATAGAGGAAAATATTCACATAATTCAAATCATAAAAACAAACATTGCTGCTAATTATTTTTACTTTTCTCTGCACGTATTTTCTTGTAGAACTGATATTCTGGACAAATGTGTTTTAGAGTATATGTTCCTTTCCCCTCCTTCCCCTCCTCTCCCCTCCTTCCCCTCCTTCCCCTCCTTCCCCTCCTTCCCCTCCTTCCCCTCCTTCCCTCCTTCCCCCTCCTTCCCCCTCCCTCCTTCCCCTCCTTCCCCTCCTTCCTTCCTTCCTTCCTTCCTTCCTTCCCAGAGTCTCACTCTGTCACGCAGGCTGGAGAGCAGTGGCTTGATCTCAGCTCACTACAACCTCCGCCTCCCCAGTTCAAGGGATTCTCCTGCCTCAGCCTCCCAAGTAGCTGGGATGACAGGCACATGCCACCATGCCCAGCTAATGTTTGTATTTTTAGTACAGACGATGTTTCCCCATATTGGCCAAGTTGGTCTTAAACTCCTGATTTCAGGTGATCCACCTGCCTCAGCCTCCCAAAGTGCTGGGATTACGGGCATGAGCCACTGTGCCCGGCCCTGTTTTTTTTTTTTTTTTTGTAAAATTTAATTTAATTTCATTTTAATTTCCAGGATACATGTGCAGAATGTGCAGGTTTGTTGCATAGGTAAATGTGTGCCATGGTTTGCTGTACCTATCAACCCAACACCTAGGTATTAAGCCCAGCATGCATTAGCTATTTTTCCTGATGCTCTCCCCTCCCCAAACCCCCACCCTGACATGCCCCAGCATGTGTTGTTCCCCTCCCTGTGTCCTTATGTTCTCACTGTTTAGCTCCCACTTATAAGTGAGAACATGCAGTGTTTGGTTTTCTGTTCCTACTTTAGTTTGCTGAGGATAATGGCTTCCAGCTCCATCCATGTCCCTGCAAAGGACATGATCTTGTTCCTTTTTATGACTGCATGGTATTCCATGGTGTATAGGTACCACATTTTCTTTATCCAGTCTATCATTGATGGGCATTTGGGTTGATTCCATGTTTTTGCTATTGTGAACAGTGAAAATTGAAACTTTTTACCCATTCAATGATAACTTTCCCTTTCTCCACCCCAGCAACTAATTCTACTTTCTGTCTCTATGAATTTCATTACTCTAGATACCACATTTAAATGGAATCAGGCAGTATTTTTCCTTTTGTGACTGACTCATTTCACTTAGCATCATGTTCTCAAGGTTCATCCATGTTGTAACATGTGTCAGAATTTCCTTTCTCTCTAAGGCTGAATAATATTCCAGTTTATGTATAGTCCACATTTTGCTTATCTATTTATTTGTTGATGGACACTTGGGTTGCTTCCACCCCTTGGCTATTGTGAATAATGCTGCTGTGAACATGGGTGTATAAATATCTGTCCAAGCCCCTGCTTTCAGTTCTTTTGGGTATGTACCCAGAAATGGAATTGCTGGATTATATGATAATTTCATCTTTAACTTTTTAAGGAAGTGCCATACTGTTTTCCACGGCAGCTGAGCCATTTTACATTTCCATCAACAGTGCACAAGGGTTCCAATTTCTCCCCATCCTCACCAGCGCTTGTTATTTTCTGCTTTTTAAAAAACAGTAGCCATTCTCTTGAGTGTGAGGTGGTATCTCTATGTGGTTTTGATGATTTGCATTCCCTAACGATTAGTGATTGTATTGGAAAGTTCAGGCTGCCATAACAATACCACAGACTAGGTGGCATAAACAACAGAAATGTATTTCTCACAGTTCTGGAGGTTGGGGGTCCAACATCAGGTTCTGGCTGGTTTGGTTCTTGGTGAGAGCCCACTTTCTGGCTTCCAGATGGCCACCTTTTCACTGTATACTCACATGGTAGAGAGAGATCTTTCTCTCTTCCTTTTCTTATAAGGCCACCAATCCTATAAGATGAGGGCCCTATCCCTATGACATCATTTAACCTTAATTATTCACTATAAGCCCTGTCTCCAAATATGGACACATTGGAAATTGGGGTTTCAACATGAGTTTTGGGGGAAACACAATTTGACCCATAGCAGTGACGTGGAGCATCTTTTCATGTGCTTATTGGTCATTTGTATATCTACTTTAGAGAGATGTCTATTCAAGTCTCTCACCCATTTTTAAAAAAGGGCTGCTTGTCTTTTGTTGTTGTTGAGTTGCAGGAGTTCTTTACATTCTGGATACAAACCTCTTAGCAGATATGTGATTTGTAATATTTTCTCCCATTCTGTGGGTTGTCTTTTTCATCTCTTGATGGTGTTCTTTAAAGCACAAGAGTTTTTAATTTTGATGAGGTCTCATTTTTCTTTTATTGTCATGTCTAGGAAATCATCGCCTAATTCAAAGTCATGAAGATTTACTTACTCCTATGGTATCTTTTAAGAGTTTTATAGTTTAAGCCCTTATGTTTGGGTGTATGATTCATTCTGAGTTAATGTTTATATACGGTATGAGATATCCCTTTTCTTTTAATTCCTAAGAACATTGGAGTTTCAGAATGTTCTTTACTAGATTAGATATGAAAAAATTGGTGAGGAGGTTTTTTTTTTTTTTTTTTTTTGACAGAGTCTCTCTTTGTTACTCAGGCTGGAATGCAGTGGCACAAATATGACTCACTGCAGTCTTGACCTCCTGGACTCGAGCAATCCTTTCACCTCCGTCTCCCAAGTAGCTGGGACCACTAGGTGTGTGCCACCACATCTGGCTAATTTTTAACTTTTTTTTGTAGATGCAGGGTCTCATTGTGTTGCTCAGGCTGGTCTCAAACTCCTGGGATCAGGCACTCCTCCTGTCTTGGCCTCCCAAAATGCTGGGATAGTAGGCATGAACCACCGTGGCCAGCCAGGAGGGTGTTTTAAATTGCTGTTTTTGGGGGTCTTTTAAAAATATCATGGACTCATTTCAGACATGGGAAATCACATCTATTATAACATCTAAAATATGTTTCATTTATGATAAGCTCATTCAGTCTGTTTTATAAGCAGAGAAATCCAAACATACGGTAATGTAACAGGAATGGCTGCCAATTACAGTTGAGCTAACATTCATTGAAAGATTATGAATAATATCTTGATTACAAATCAAAGCTTGGTCTCATCTTTTTAGCCCAAAATTAACTAAGACTACATAACATTTTTTAGTCTGATTAATGGTAGCATAACTAATTAGAGTGGAAAGAGATTAGCAAATCATTCAAGATGTCAAAGGCAGGCTAAGTGCCATTTTGTCATAGATAATATAGTAAAGCTCATAGCGACAGGTGTGCATGGTAAGAACCGAGACTACCTAGGTATTGAAGAGTCTAGGTAATGTTTTTAATATCAGCATTATTTGGTTAGATTTGATTTTCTTCCTCTGAATTGCCATACTGCTCAATTGGCCTTTGTATATCGACATTTAAGATTTGGTGTTGATTTTCTTTTTGCCTTGCAGGATGCAGAGAATCAAATATTAAAGACGAGTATATGGTACCGAGAGGTAAATAATTATTTTTCCTTCTAAATATACTGGACTACTGATCTGAATTTGCTGCAAAATATAATTATTTAAGAAATAGGTATTATCTTTGCATTTATAGTTCCTTAGATGTGCAGCAGACCTAATTTATTATACTTCATTTAGGATGTATGGCCCTGGTTTCTGGTTGGCACTACCATCTTTAGGATTCAGATGGGACGTCTCTCTCCTAACAGATAAAACCAAGAGCCTGATAAATTGGATTATTAATCAAATGTCTTTTTAGTTCTTTATTGAGGCAGACATTGCTCCATTTTGATACTTTTTCTTTTTTTTTGCTACTCCTAACAGGTCTGGAATGATGAATTTTTATCCTGGAACTCCAGCATGTTTGATGAGATTAGAGAGATCTCCCTTCCTCTAAGTGCCATCTGGGCCCCCGATATCATCATCAATGAGTTGTAAGTGTGCCAGTGTGTATTTCTGTGGGGGATTAGACTGCTTAGAATAGTCAGGCCAGTTGCTGCTTACGTTCAGTTAGTGTTGCTAATTTTTGCTTCTCAAGTTGAAGAGGAGCATATTGTTGGGAGTATTCAGGTTAGAAGTGCCGTGTGTTGACATTACTTAAGATACAGATCTGGTTACCAATGTTGAGGTTACGCATTACGTCTGTGTCATTATAGCAGCAAATGAGTTAACTTATGAGGCTGTCACTGAAAAGCTCCTCTTTGCCAGGTTGAATCATCTCATGGAAAATGCTATACTGTTTTTGCAGGGCTAGGCTTGTCCCGGGTCTCATGGTCACTACCATCTCCTAATCAGCTTGTCTATGTTTTGAAATGACTAACGTCCTCTCTGTGACAACAAGTTCTCTTGTGTTTCACATAGTGTGGACGTTGAAAGATCCCCTGACCTTCCCTATGTTTATGTGAACTCATCTGGGACCATTGAGAACTCTAAGCCCATCCGGGTGGTCTCCGCATGCAGTTTAGAGACATACGCTTTTCCATTCGATGTTCAGAATTGCAGCCTAACCTTCAATAGCATTCTGCATACAGGTAAACCACAAGAGATACACATCAATGCTAGGTTGGTGCATGTAGGTGAAATGATATTATATTATCCTCAGGTCTATTTTATTCTTGCAGATAATTGGCTATTTAAAAATCAAAATCTCTTCTTGCAGTTTTTTTGGCTCCTGCTGTAATTCAGACCAAGTATGATGCCGTAGCCCACTGCTGCAGTTGTTCTGGAAACACAGTGTTAGGCCTCCACTCCAGGGATGATATAGAAATCGCAGGCAAGCTCCATCATTCTACAGAGAGTGGATTCCAAGCCTTAAATGACTTGAAAGACTTCATTCCCCTTTCCTACCCTCTAATTCAAATAAGGCCAATGAGACTGTGCCTAGGGGGGCAGGAGAAAAAGGAATTCAAATTGGGAGCTGGGAAAGTGGGTTGATGTTGGCACCTCTTTCTCTCTGGGAAAGTCAATTGTTTCTGTTGTTTGCAGTGGAAGATGTAGACCTGGCCTTTCTGAGGAGCCCAGAAGACATTAAGCATGACAAAAAGGCGTATTTGAATGACAGTGAGTGGGAACTTCTTTCTGTGTCCTCCGCATACAGCATCCTGCAGAGCAGCACTGGAGAATTTGCACAGATTCAGTTTAATGTAAGTTCTTTCCTTCCTGTCCCTGTTGCCCGCTTCTCCACAGCCTTTGGCCTTGTCTCTTGGGCCGAGGAATTTCCGCTCTATTGCATGTTCTCATTCATTATCATCCAAGAACAGGGACTTCAGCAGGCTCTGAACATCCACCCACATTCCAGCATCTCACAGAGCAGAGGTTCAGTGGGAGATGCTGGGCCCCTGCAGAATAACACGAGAGGAGGGTATTCAGACACCAGATGCCTGAAGCACCCTCTGCAGCAGGAGGTATTTCAACACAAACTCACATTCTGGCTTCTAACTGCTACTCAGAGAAAACACAGACAAACCCACACATAACAACAACAACAAATTGGGAGGACTTTCTCATCAACATTATTGTCCTATTTTTTTAATTAGTAAATTATCAACTAATTCCAGATGCAGATGCATAATATGATAATAGTATTAACTTGAATATCTTAAGGGATTAGCTGATAAGATCCAGAGAAACCACTGGTAGCTTCTGGATTAGAGGGGACAATTACTCCCCTCAAAATTATGGTGGGAACCCACACTCCTCTGATGCACCCCTGGGAATGCCCTAGGCTGCATTGTTCATAGGGAAATTTGTCCGACATGAAATGGGAGAATGGTGGGGTGCAGGACAGTGAAGCCTGCTGATTTGTACTCAGGGGCAGCCATTCTCCGTTCTTTGGCCCCCTAGGAAACTGTTTTGACATGTGGTCTGCAGCAGTTTCACACAACTGGTAAATTACATCATTAATATTCAGCAGTGCATTCTTCTTTTCTGCAAAAAGTCAGCTAGTGGTGGTGGTGGTGAGGGGAGGGTGGTCCTTCATGCCAGGTAGTGGATTCATTTGATAAAGAGAAACCTCAGGCAGGTCAGGATTGCACACAAGATGAATTATCCTAAAAACATACCTTTGGAATAAGAAGGAGAATTTAGAGTGGACTAAGGTGCTGTGGTACAGTGGATATGCTAAGGGGTGGTGATGAAATTAACTATCATTGGCCGTGTGTGGTGGCTCACGCCTATAATCCCAGAACTTTGAGAGGCCAAGGCGGGTGGATCCTTTGAGGTCAGGAGTTTGAGACCAGCCTGGCCAACACGGTGAAACCCTGTCTCTACTAAAAATTAAAAAATTTGCCAGGCGTAGTGGTGTGCACCTGTAATCCCAGATACTTGGGAAGCTGAGGCACGAGAATTACTTGAACCTGGGAGGTGGAGGTTGCAGTGAGCCAAGATCCCACCACTGCACTCCAGCCTGGGCGACAGAGCAAGACTCTATCTCAAAAAACAAACAAACAATTATTGGGGTTACAGGTATCCCTCTATTGGTTAAAGGTGTATACAGCTTTCCAGCAAAGCTCTTGTTAAATCTGGGCCTCTGAGACACAGTTGTGGTTTGAACCTGAGTGATGTATAATGCTGGCTAGTAGCTAACTGCAACTCATACCCTCCTGCTGGTGGGCTTTGGGTTCTTGCCTAGAATTCCGCTTGGTTTTAACTTGCTTTGTGGCCTGTTTGTCCACTTTTCTTGTGAGGAAAAGGGAAGGAAAGCAAGCAAGCTTTTTTTTTTTTTAATTTCAATGAGTTTCTTGGCTAGGAGTAAACACCTCATTAATTTTAAAGATATCAGCCTGCAAACATTATTAATGCAGCCCGAATAATGGAGAGCATTAAAGGGAAATGTGAAGGAGTAGCACATGCAAGGTGGAACACAGTCACCTACCAAGCGCCCCCTGAGAACACTGCACACACCATTACCTACACTGCATGGAGACAAACACAGGCGAGAGACAGGGCAGGTAAACAAGGGCGTGTGCTTGCATGCACAAGCACACATGTGCACACACACATACACACACTCTCTCCATAGAGCAGCTATTATTTGTAGTTACATGTCACCCTCCTTCACGCTAAATGTTGGTTCGTTCATAGCAGCTGAAGGTTTTCTATATACTATCTCCATTTTAATTATGATGAACAGAGACAGATAAAAGGTTGTTTAATGGAGGGGAGGCATCCCTGGATGTCAGAACCATGGTCCAGTTCCTCTGCTCTCCTCACTGCCATGCTTCCTCCCTGGGTACGTGTTGAAGTAGAAGTGTGCTGGAGGCAGGTGTGATTTGATTTCATGCTCTTCGAACGTTTCCCCTGGGTCCCTCTGCCTTGAGGGTGAACGTGGGTTATCTATAGCAAGGCGGCTTCTGCCCTGGTCCTCAGGAGCACAGTAGGGAGAGAATCCTGAGTAGAGTCACAGATCATATTTGGTGGGGCAGGAAGTCAGATTCAGGAGCAATTCTGTAGCTTTAGAAAGACTAAAAGTGGATTCAGGGACTATCACGGTTCTCTGCTTCCCAACCTCGTTCAGTCTCCATGGCTCCCCATTTCTGCTCTGTGCACGGCACCCAGGCTCATTGTCTTCTCTTACTCCATACCAGACATCCCACTCTGAATTTAACAACCAAGCCACCTGGGTTTTCTTCAACAGCCTTTGGCCAATGATGTGAAATTCAGAGCCTGATTCTGTGTCAACACTGGGCCTGCCAGGGTCCTGATAGCAAAAGACCATTTCCTCTTAAT
This sequence comes from Ateles fusciceps, assembly GCA_036589455.1. Classification (NCBI taxonomy): domain Eukaryota; kingdom Metazoa; phylum Chordata; class Mammalia; order Primates; family Atelidae; genus Ateles; species Ateles fusciceps. The sequence continues at coordinate 1,184,865 of JAZHEH010000579.1, read as the reverse complement.
CTAATTGCCAGCTGCGTCTCAGTCCAGGCTGCCCAGCAGGAGGCTGGGGACAGGTAGGAGAAGCAATGATCTAGTCTAAATTCATCATTGCCCTTGGCCTGAGGTACACTGCTGCCATTTATACTAAATCAAGTGCTCCAGATGCCCCATGAGTTTCAGCTAATGTGCAATCATAGCTGCCGACTTTGGGACATGAATTGTTTATCAGAGGACACCATGGATGCTTTGGAGTCAGGCTACATTCCACAGGGGGCCTGGAACACAGGCACTTCTTCCTACAAAGATGTCTGTGTGCCACCTGGGACTCGGTCCAGCAGCCATGGGAGGTGAGGTTTCCTCCAATATATTATTGGAGGTGCTGGTTTCCAGAAACAGTAGGGTGAGCTTTTGATTCTGCATGACAGTGTTTTTTTTTTTTCTTTAAAGAATGAGGGTAGAAGTGGGAGGAGGCAGGAATACAATTTAGAAACTCGTGTTGGATGGGAAAAGGGTGGACAGCTGTGGAAACTAAACCAAGCCCAACCACGGATATCTTCACACCAAGTAAAGTGTTCATTTGGGCAGGAATTGGGGTGCCCACAGGGTGTCCTAGAAAATACAAAGGGACATTTGGGAAAGAAAGGTGCTCCATTTAGCCTCTTTCTCTCTAAAATTTTCCTTTCCAGATTAAGTAACTTTGTTGAGATAGTTATTGAATGCAGCTTATAAACTTGACCGAAGATCAAGATCCTTCTAAGTGCCAGCAGATCATATGAGAGAGAGAGAGAATTTCAAGTCCTAGATATTTTTTCTGGGTCACTCAAGTGATTTGGGAATCACAGACTGACTTCCTGCTAATCCAGCACAACCCATAGTCCAGATGCAAGCAACTCTGACTCCGGTGCCTAAATGGCAGCAACTTTCCTGTTCTTTCGGAGTTGGGAATGCTGGGAGGGGCTTTGGAGAGGAGGAAAATGGGCTTCTGTATGAAGCGGAGTCTGGGCGTCAAAATTCCAACTATGTCATAAAGACGGTCATGCAAAATTGAGTACTGGTGGGGTCTACCATCAAGGAGGCAATTAGAGGCTAACCTTGGGGCCTATTCCATCTCCAAGGAGCTCTCCACACACACATTCTGAATTAGATTGATCTCTTTCATTAACATCAATAGGCTCCAAATACCTTTGTGTACTTATTATTACCTGGCTTTAATGGATAATGAAATTGTGGCATAATATTGCTAACACCTGAAGGGTGTCTAATGGGGAACATGGACTGAAACTAAAGTGCTTTTTCTTCCCTTTCTGTGGAATTTAAAGGCACCAGCTCCTTTAGTCCATTAGAAATGATGGGCTGTAGGTAGGGGCAGTTTTGCAGAGAGCAGTGTCTCACTGAGCAGGTGACATACTTCTCCTCAGCAGAAGCAGGAGTCACTGCTTCTTGCATGATCTGCAGAGAGGCAGCCCTGAGAAGGACTGACCTCAAGAGGATAGCCCCTATTTGGGCTAACTCCACACTCCCATTGCATTGGAACTAAAAGTAGCATTACGACCAGACTCCGGTACAATTCGGTGAACATCTTTCGAGTTCTTATCATGTGCCAGGGTCCATGGTGAACACTTAGGACATAAAGGTGAATAAATGAAGGCTCCTGACAGCTGTCACAGATCCCAAAAATCTGCCCAGGGAGACATAATAGCACTAATCACAAAGCTGAGCACTTACTCTATGCCAGGCACCATTTTAAGAGTTTGTACCTGTAATTGTCACATCCCCCAGGAGATGGGTGCTCCAAGCATCTGCAATTTTACAAATAAATGAATTCAGGTGCAGAGAAGTTAAGTAACTTACAGGAGGCTTCAAGGTGACTGGTGGAGCCTGGACTTGAACCCAGGCAACTTGACTCCAGAAACTATATGCCTAGTCCTGTATCATGCTGACACACAACTAAAGGCAGTACAGTAAGTTCCAGTCCGTTATTTGCCATTCGCCCACTGCGTTACTGGGCCAGTCGTGTGTATTGGTGTTACAAGGCTGCCTTAACAGAGTGCCCCAAACTGGGTGGCTCAAAACAACAGAAGTGCATGTTCTTGCAGTTCTACAGGCTATAAATCTGAAATCAAGACTTGGGCAGGGTTGGTTCCTTCTGGGCATTCTGAGGGAGAATCTGCTTCTTGTCTCTCCTCTGGCCCTGGTGGTTGCTGGGAACGCTTGGTGTTCCCTGGCTGGTAGACGCATTGCTCCCATCTCTGCCTCCGTCTTCACACACGCTTCTCCTTGTGTGTCTCTTCTCTTCTTATCATAATTCCAGTCACATCGGACTAAGGGTCCCCCCCTACTCCAGTGTGACCTCATCCTCCTCTAGGACATCTTCAGTGATCTCATTTCCAAATAAGGTCGCATTCTGAGGTTCCAGGAAAGACATGAATTCTTGGGGGCCCTCTTCAACCTAGTAGAGGCTGCCATGCGAGATTCACTTCTGCTCCATGTGTAAAATACATCCAGCCCCATCCCAACATCCCCCAAAGTTTAACCCAGCATCATTCCAGTATCAGCTCTAAGTCCAAAATATCATCTAAATATAAACTCGAAAAGTCCCAAGTCTCATTGTTTAGATTAGCTAAAGCAGGTATGGACCCTGATTATGGTCCATTCTGGGCAAAATTTCTCTCCCCCAACAGGCTTGTGAAACATTCAATCACCAGAATCTGGTTCCTGATCCTAGAAGATGGGGAAGGGCAGGGCACTGTCTTATTGATGGTACTAACTTCAGTATTTAGGATAGTACCAGACAATCTGTTCATGCTCAATTAATGTTTATTGAACAAAGGAATAAAGGGCTCTGATGATCCAATGAGATAAACAACAAATTTCTGAAAACTATGTGATGAAATCAGAGTTTCTTTAGGCTGCACTGGGTTTGCAGAGAAATGAGTCCAGGCCTGGTGCAGTGGCTCATGCCTTAATCGTGGCACTTTGGGAGGCCGAGGCAGGAGTTCAAGACCAGCCTGACCAACATCACGAAACCCCATCTCTACTAAAAATACAAAAATTAGCTGGACATGGTGGCAGCCACCTGTAATCCCAGCTACTCAGGAGGCTATCTAGTTTTACGATTCTATAAGGCCAACAAAGTCAAGAGATGTTTTGCTTTATGTTACAGCAGAAGCAAATTGTCCACACTTGTCCCTATGTCTTTTCTCTCTGCCTTCATTTACTGTTGATATCCAGCGAGGACTATCTTTCTGAAAGGGTCAGCTACATAATATGCAGGGCTTAGTGAAAAATGAAAATGTAGGACCCCTATTCAAACATCATTAAGAATTTCACAATAGCACCAGTGGAGCACTAAACCAAGTGCAGGGTCCTTTCAAGAGAAGGCTCCGTATGACTACACAGGCTGCATATCTGCGAAGCCCGCCTATCTCCTAACCTCTCAGCTCTTCCCCACACCTCTTCCTCAGCTCATTTCTTGGGGAACACGTGGTCTGCTAAAGCTGTGCTTTCTTGGAAATCAGGGACCTTGAGGGGCCGCACCACCCATGTCCAGCTCTGTCCCAGACTTAGATTTGCTGTCATATCAGCATTTCCCTTGGGACTTTGCTGGTCTCTTGCAGAGTGATTAAGCTGGCCCCTCCCTCTCCTACGGGTCCTTTGAGATCTGAGGCCTGGGTGGAGAAGTGTCATCTCAGCTTGACATAGGGACATCTCCAGTTTAACATAGGTGTTCTTGACATCGGGACATTCTATAGAGCGCATAGCTGCTCATCTCAGTTGCACCCAAGACGTTCAGCAAGGCAAAAGCAAACTGCTTTTTGAAAAAGGAGGAAATTGAGGCATGAAGGGGTTGACCATATCACCCAGGAGGACTTAAACTAGCATGTGCAGGCATCTGGAATCGAGGGCTCTGGAGCTCTGACCCCTTGATTGCTTTTTTTTTTTTTTTGAGACAGAGTCTTATTCTGTCGCCCAGGCTACAGTGCAGTGCCACGATCTCAGCTCACTGCAACTTCCATCTCCCTGGTTCAAGCGATTCTCCTGCCTCAGCCTCCTGAATAGCTGGGATTACAGGCATGTGCCACCATGCCTGGCTGATTTTTGTATTTTTAGTAGAGATGGGGTTTGACTATGTTGGTCAGGCTGGTCTCAAACACCTGACCTCAAGTGATCTACTGCCTCGGCCTCCCAAAGTGCTGGGATTACAGGCGTGAGCCACCATGCCCATCCGGTCTCCTTGATTTTGAGTCTGGGCTCTTTCTGCTTAACCAACATAACTTCTTGTACTTTGCTTATATTTTTCTTCCCCTTCGTGTAGTATCTGCCATGAAGTCTCTAGGGAGCATTCCAATTTCTACCCTCCAGAGTCAGCAGGCGTGGTCACCCCCCTCAACCTGACCCCACAAGGCCAGATCACCGATAGCCCAGAGTGGGCCACAACACAAAACCCCCATGGACTCTGGCCACTTGACTCCCTCTTTCCTGCCCCCACCTACCCACAGCCATCTCAGTCCCTGCATGATGACAGGAGCTAGAGGGGGCAGGCTGAGGACAGTTAATTTTGTTGTTGCTTTTCTTGTTGACTGCACTTTGGTAGAAATGCGTTTTCTTTCTTTTTTTTTTTTTTTTTTGGTATTATTGAGATGAAATGAATGTATTAGAAATGTGTTTTAACCAAATTATTGCAAAGCAGTGAGCTTCGCTCTGGTTTAGGTATTTGCAGCCAATTATGGTTTAATGTGAACAGCGACAGCCAGACGACAATCTGCCAGACAACTCTGGCCTGCCAAGCTCCACGGAGTTCGGGATGTGCTCCCAGACCCAATGGCTGGAGAGCCCCCACTTTCCTCAGCAAGGTGATGTTTCATCTCCCCCAGCCAAGCTCTTCCCCCAGCACCTCCTGCTCCATCGCTGGCCTCTGCACTTCATCTCTGCCCTGGCTCATTTCTTTGTGATACTCTTCTCTAGTGGGAGATGGGGATGAAGGAGAAGAACCCTGCACTCAACTCAGAGGTCTAGTCAGGTCAAGAGTTGTAGCTATCCTGTCCTGGGAAAGAGCTTGGAATTGGAAGATGTGGGGGCACATCCCAGCTCTGTCCTTTACTCAACTTACTTAAGGGGGCTCGGCTTTCCTTTTGAAAATCTATAAAGTGGAGGCTATTACCTACCAAGTTTGCAGTGAGGATTAAATAAATCACACCGTATGTGTGAAAGTGTCCAGCACACTGTCTAACACGTAGCAAGCAGTTCAGTTTGGTGAATCAGAGAAATGGGAGATTTCAAATGTTATTTTTGTCCAAATCCAACAGCAAAGGGCCCAGGAATACTCATTTGTTCAGTAAACATTTATTGAATACTCACTATAAGATAGGTCTTGTTTTTGGCCCTGTGGGGGATTATCGTTACCCTAGAGATGGGATGAGATGAGAGTCCAGGCCATAGTGGGGCAGCAGCCCTGCCGTTCACTCATTTCTCTTTAGGAAGGATGAGAATAGAGTATGTGCTTATTAAAGAAACTTTCCATCATCATCTCAAAGAAGTGAGGTCTAAAAAATGGCAACAAGGCCGGGCGCAGTGGCTCACGACTATAATCCCAGCACTGGGAGGCCAAGGTGAGTGGATCACGATGTCAGGAGTTCAAGACCAGCCTGGCCAAGATAGTGAAACCCTGTCTCTACTAAAATTACAAAAAATTACCAGGTTTGGTGGTGCAGGCCTGTAATCCCAGCTACTCAAGAGGCTGAGGCAGGAGAATTGCTTGAACCCAGGAGGTGGAGGTTGCAGTAAGCAGAGATCACGCCACTGCACTCCAATCTGGGTGACAGTGGGAGATTCTGTCTCACACACAAAAAATGGCAACAATAGTAGTAATTTTATGACTCAAATTCCAAGCTACAAGAGCCACCCAGAAGCTCTGTGTGGTCAGCACAGTGCAGGCCAGCAGGACAGCTTCAGGAGGCCCCCACTGAGACCCACTCTTCCACCTGCCTCATCTGTGCTCCTGGAGACTGAGCTGTGGCTTGCAAAGATGAGACCCCTGGTCATGTTTGGCCAGTGGGGAGAGAGGGCAGACCGGGAAAGTAGTGGCAGGAGATGGGAGGAGGGAGGAGGGTGAGTGGGGGTACTTAGCTCTCCATCTCCCTCCCAGTGGAGTCAACACCAGGCAGGCTAAGAGAAGCCACAGGTCTTATCTAGTAGCCTCTGCACAAGCTTTCTCTTCAGGTCTAGTCACCACCAGCTCTTGCCTCCTTCAGGCCTAAGGGTGGTAATAGCTTACCCAGCCTCCTAAAAGCCCTGGGGTCTGCCCTCCACCTTGTGGTTTCCCTATAGCCTGCTCACACCTTGCAAACAGTCTCTTTATTGAGCCCTCTTCAAACTTCCCAATTTAACTGTGCAATTTTTCCTGCCCAGAATGATAGACACACAAATGCTAAGGAGATAGATTAAACCAAAAGGAATTCAATAGGCCGGCTGCGGTGGCTCAAGCCTGTAATTTCAGCACTTTGGGAGGCTAAGGCAGGTGGATTACCTGAGGTCAAGAGTTCGAGACCAGCCTGGCCAACATGGTGAAGCCCCATCTCTACTAAAAATACAAAAAATAAGCCAAGCATCGTGGTGTGCGCCTATAGTCCCAGCTACTCAAGAGGCTGAGGCAGGAGAATTGCTTGAACCGGGGAGGTGGAGGTTGAGCTGAGATTGCACCATTGCACTCCAGCCTGGGCAACAACAGGGAAATTCCATCACACACACAGACACACAAGTAATACAATATATTGCATAAGTGGTTTCAGAAGGAAAATTTTAGTTTTGAAACAGTTTCTCACTTACCAGCTGTGTGAGTTTAAACAAGGAATTCAACCTCTTTGAAACTCAGTTTCCTTGTTTGTAAAATGAAGTTAATGATACCCAGCCCTTAAAGTTGTGAAGACTGAGTACGTTACGTTTATGAACCACTGAGTCTGGTCCTGGCACACAGCAAGTGGTAAGTAAATGCTAGCTGCTGCTGCTTATTATAATTATTAATAATATTAATATTAGCTCTATGTAACATTTAAAGGACTTTTTCTCTTTTCTAAACAACGAAGTAACCTCAAACATATTTCTAAGATAAATTACACAGATTTTTCACATTATGCAAAGACGGTGGACTTCAGAAAGCATTCCTGGCTATGAATTTGGCCAAATCTGAGTCTGCTGGCCCAGATTCTCTTTTCATCAGATTGCTTGTCCCTGGCCAGGTGGTGATGCGCAGGCACCCCCTCGTCTATGTCGTGAAGCTGCTGATTCCCAGCATCTTTCTCATGCTGGTGGACCTGGGGAGTTTCTATCTGCCACTCAACTGCCGAGCCAGGATCGTGTTCAAGACCAGTGTGCTGGTGGGCTACACTGTCTTCAGGGTCAACATGTCCAACCAGGTGCCACGGAGTGCAAGGAGCACCCCTCTGATTGGTAAGCAGTCTCGGGGTCACTGGACAGTCATCTTATATGACCCCTGTCAAAGATCTGATGCTGGCCAGGCATGGTGGCTCACGCCTATAATATCAGCACTTTGGGAGGCCGAGGCAGGAGGATCACTTGAGCTCAGGAGTCCAAGACCACCCTAGGCAACATAGTGAGACCTTCTACTAAGAATTTAAAAAATCAACAGGGCATTCAGTGTGTACTCACTGCAACCTCCCCCTCCTGGGCTCAAGCAATTCTCCTGCCTCAGCCTCCTGAGTAGCTGGGATTACAGGCGTGCACCACCACGTCCAGCTAATTTTTGTAATTTTAGTAGAGACAAGGTTTTACCATGTTGGCCAAGCTGGTCTGGAACTCCTGACCTCAAGCGATCAGCCCACCTCGGCCTCCCAAAGTGCGGAGATTGCAGGTGTGAGCCACCACACCGGCCTGTTTGTTTTTTATCCCCAATTTCAACTAATTACCCAAAGTGAGCCATTGATTTCAGCTTTTCGGGAAGCTGAGGCAGGAGCATTGCTTGAGCCTAAAAGTTTGAGTCTGCAGTAAGCTATATCCCACCAGTGCTCTCCAGCCTGGGTGACACAGCAAGACCCTGACTCAAAAAAAAAGAAGGAGGGAGAAGAGAGGAGAGGGGAGGGGAGGGAGGGGAGGGGGCCAGGTGCAGTGGCTCATACCCGTAATCACAACACTTTGGGAGACTGAGGTGGGAGGATTGCTTGAATGTAAGAGTTCAAGAGAACATAATGAGGCCTTGTCTCTACAAAAAATAAAAAAAATTAGCCTAGTGTGGTGGTGTGTGCCTGTAGTCCCAGCTATTCAGGAGGCTGAGGTGGGAGAATCACTTTAGCCCAATAGGTTAAGGCTGCAGTGAGCCATAATTGTACCACTGCACTCCAGCCTGGGCAATAGAGCAAGACCCCATCCCTAAAGGAAAAAAAAATCTGATGCTGCATTTTAGACTGGTGGCTAACTACACCTCTTCTGGCTTCTCTCAGGGTACTTCTTCATGGTCTGCATGGCCTTCTTGGTTCTCAGCTTAGCTAAGTCCATCGTGTTGGTCAGATTCCTCTACAGTGAGCGGCGGGGTGGGCAGGAGCAGCCCTTCTCGTGCCTCCGAGGGAACACGAATGCTGACGGGCCTAGAGTGGAACCCAGGGCCCAGGGTGCTGCGGTAACAGGTGTGTCAGGAGCCTTGTGTTTCTCCCCTGTCTGGCTTGACCACCTTCAAAATTCATGCCCATGGTGATGTACTAGGTATTACGTTGGCCTATGTGAAAAATCTGAAACAGCTGCTTCTTAGCCTGGGTGCGGCATTTTATATGATCTCTCTGGAGACTGAAGGACGTCTCCTGCTGGCTTTCTAGAAGGTCTCATTTTGTTGTTTTTTTGTTTGTTTTGGTTTGGTTTTTGAGACGGGGTTTCGTCATGTTGCCCAGGCTGGTCTCGAACTCCTAGGCTCAGGCAATCTTCCCTCCTTAGCCTCCCAAAGTGCTGAGATTGCAGGTATGAGCCACTGCGCTCAGCTGAAAGCCTAATTTTGGCTTGAAGGTCAGGCCCTCAGTTGCTCTTTGTTTGTTTTGATGGAGTCTTGCTCTGTTGCCCAGGCTTGAGTGCAGTGGTGCGATCTCAGCTCACTGCAGCCTCTGCCTCTCAGGCTCAAGCTACTCTCCTGCCTCAGCCTCCCGAGTAGCCAGGACTACAGGCATGCGCCACCATGCCTGGCTAATTTTTGTATTTTTAGTGGAGATGGGGTTTCACCATGTTGGCCAAGCTGGTCTCAAACTCATGACTTCAGGTGATCCGCCCACCTTAGCCTCCCAGAGCTGGGATTACAGATGTGAGCCACAGTGCTCGAATTGTTTGTTTTTATCCCCCAATTTCAACCAATTACCCAAAGTGACTGAGCCATTGATTTCAGCATAGTAAAGTGCTGGCTTGTACATGCACAAACACACACACACACACATGCGGAACTCGTGTACATTTAGGTTCTAGTTGCTTAATGTGAACAAGCACAAGAATCATCCCAGCCCCTAAAGCTCCTACTGAGTCCATTTGGGCTGACCTCTAGCGGAGAAAATCTCCTAACGGATCCAGTACACGTACACCCCGGTATATAATACAGCTCTGACTTGTTCTCCCAGGCTTCCTGCAGGATAGTGTTGCCTCCCCTAATCGAGTGGGGAGAGTACCCAACCCAAACCCAACCCACTGCTCAGTTCCACCCACAACTTTTCTTGAAGGATGAGGCCATCAGCTTCATGAGAAAGTCCAGGTGCATCTTGGTAGTCCCTGGCTCACCCCAGGGTGTTTCCTCCGTCATGCAGAGTCCTCACTCTATGGAGAGCACGTGGCCCAGTCAGGGACCCTGAAGGAAGTCTGGGCCCAGCTTCGATCTATCAGCAACTACCTCCAAACTCAGGAGCAGACAGACCAACAGGAGGTAGAGTGGCTGGCGCTCCTGTGCCACTTTGACCAACTGCTCTTCCAAGCTACCTTTTCATGCTGGGGCTCTACACCATCACTCTGTGCTCCCTCTGGGCACTGTGGGGCGGCGTGTGAAGACCGAAGTGTTCTGATGTCAACAATTGTGCTGGCCCTTAAGGGAGAAGGAGGGGAGTAACAGTGGGTTAAAAAGCTTTCTGGGTCGGGTATGGTGGCTCTTGTCTATAGTCCCAGTGCTTTGGGAGGCAGGAGGATGGAGATTACTTTAGTCTAGGAGTTTGAGACCAGCCTGGGCAATATCATGAGACCCCATCTCTACCAATAAATAAATAAATAGCTGGGCATAGTGGCTCATGCTTGTAGTCTCAGCTACTGAGGAGGCTGAGGTGGGAGGATTGCTTGAGCTCAGGACTTCAAGGTTGCAGTGAGCCATGATTGCACCACTGCACTCCAGCCTGGGTGACACAGCAAGATCCTGTCTCAAAAAAATAAAATAAAAAGCTTTCCGTCTTCATTGTCTCTCCATTGAGTCCAAGTTCATATATCTAATAGTCTGCTATGTGACCCAAGAATCATGCATTCATGATGAAAATGTATAAACAGTATGAGATATGGTCAAAAAGTAAACCTCCCTTCTTATCCCAGTCCACTCACCCAAAGTAACCACCATTAGTAATTTCTTTCAGAAAATGTCTAGGCACACACATGCATATATGTATGCTTAAGCAGTTTTTTTTTTAAGTGTAAGATGATGCCATCTTCCAGCCCTGCCTTGGCCATTTATTTAGTCACTCATTCAACAAAACCTTTACTGAGTATTGATTAAGTCCCAGGCATTATGTTAGGCACACCAGAGAATTCTAAATAAGTCAGCACAGATTATTATTCACTTGATTTGATTCCCATGGTCAACCTGGTACTAACCAATTAAAGCATAAAACTCCTGCCATGGCCGGGTGCAGGAGCTCATGCCTGTAATCCCAGCATTTTGGGAGGCCAAGGCAGGTGGATCATTTGAGGTCAGGAGTTCGAGACCAGCCTGGCCAACATGGTGAAACCCCATCTCTACTAAAAATACAAAAAATAGCTGGGCATGGTGGCACACACCTGTAATCCCAGCTACTCGGGAGGCTGAGGCAGGAGAATTGCTTGAATCTGGGAGGTGGAGGTTACAGTGAGCTGAGATTGTGCCACTGCACCCAAACCTGGGTGACAGAGCCAGATTCCATCTCAAAAAATAAAATAAAATAAAACAATAAACTTCTTGCCATATCCCTCACCTTTTGAGGCTCTTGTCACCACTTCCCAGCTAAGTCCAGTGCTGCCACCCTCTTCCTGTGCCTCTTCAGCAGCAGTGTATCCCCACTGGAGAGAACACCGGTGCCAAGGCTTCTAAGCACAGTCTAGCATATCATTTGGTTCACACACCAGGGGCAATGCACGGGGTGGGAGGACAGGCATAACCCATGGTGCTTTGGTTCAAGGCAGTTATAATCCACTGTCCCTGAACTAGTCAGCTAGTGTTGCCACAGTAAAATATTACACACTAAGTGGCTTTAAGAGAGATTTATTTTCTCACCAGTTTAGAAGCTGGAAGCCCAAGATCAAAGTGCCAACACGTGGGTTTTTTCTGAGCCCTCTCCTTGGCTTGCAGGCTGCTGTCTTCTTGCTGTTTTCACATGACTTTTCCTCTGTGCCTGCTCATCTCTGCATCCAGATTTCCTCCTCTAACAAGGGCACCAGTCATGTTGGCTTAGGGTCCCTCCTAGTGATCTCTTTAAATGTTCATTACTCTTTCAAGGCCCTATGTTCAAACACAGTCATATTGTGAGGTACTGGGGGTTAGGATGTCAACATATGAATTTTGGGGCAGTGGGCAGCAGACAGAGGGGGACACATTTCAGCCTATAACATTCATGTGATTCTGGAGGTTTAGCAAGTCCAGAATCTGTAGAGTAGGCTGGCAGGCTGGAGACCTGGAGAAGAGTTGCAGTTTGAGTCCAAAAGTGGCAGAATTTCCTCTTCTTCCAGGAAGGTGAGTCTTTTTCTAATAAGCCCTTCAACTGATTGGATGAGGCCCACCCACACTATAGCCAGTAATCTGCTCTACTCAAAGTCTACTGATTTAAGTGTTAATTTCATCTAAAAATTACCTTCCCAGAAACACATAGAATAGAGTTTGACTAAAGATCTGTGTACCATGGTCTAGCTATGTTGACACATAAAATTAACAATTACAGTCCTGATGGACCCTTAGCTTCCCATCTATGTCCACAGACCCATCCAGAACAGGAAAGCCCTGGTCACTGGTAGTTGGGTAACTAATCAACTTCCAACTCATACTCTCCAGTAGCCAAATACGTGTTGATTAACCTACCTGTGGCCTCATAACCTGAATCCTAAGATTAGAATTCAACCCTTCCACAAAATAGCCTTCTTTTTGTATCTTACCTTTTTTGCCTCTTGTATTGTTTTCTATCACAGAGTCTTCAATCCAGCCAAGCCAACCCACTTGCCATCCTCCTCAGGAAGGGGTTTATTTCCATGTAAGCTTCTGCTTCTATCTGACACATTCTTCTGCTGCTTCGCTAATCTGTATTTCAACTCTGTCCTAGAGCCCTGCTCAAAACAGTCTTCTTCCCTACAGCCTTTTCACCAGATCACCGCGACTCCCCCATCTCCACCTTTAGTCTTACCTTACCTTATATCCTTCTCCCTTTGAATGTTTTATGCCCGTGTGTGTGTGTGTGCATTTGTGTGTGTGTGTGTGTGTATTTGTGGTTTGTCATATCGATGACACACTCCTAGAATAGTTATCCTATTTTCTCCTTCTGGTTTAATGCCCCATCTATGCCCAGGTCCATAAAGAGTGTTATATCATATAGTGATTCTGCAATAACTATTGCCGGGAGACTCATTCTAGCTCACTGGTGATAGTGGACACGTATCTAGTGTGTTTTCCCAAGTCTGAGAGGCAAAATCTATCCAAGGTCAGACCCCCAGTCTCTGGGCATTCCCCTGTCCCTCATCTGGTGCCATCATCTAAAAGTCAATGGGTAGAACACAGTGGGCTGTGTGATAGTCATCAGTCCTCATGCTGTCAGCAGAGGAACGAAGTCCAAAAGCTGTTTGCGAGAAACTTTTTCCAGCACTAAAATTGCCTTTAAAAAAATCTGCCCCCCTCCATCCTCCCGAAGAAAAAGAATTTAAATTCAAACAGCCTTTACTTGCATCCTCCCTCTCTCATTACCTCCCAGTTAGTGCTCAGCGCCAATTGTCCATGAAATTCCACTGCTGCTGTTAATGAAATGAGAAACATAAGAAGTTTGTGAACAGGAAGTGTCCATGCAAACCTCCACCTGTTTCCTTCCGTACTTCTTTCTGCTGCTGGCCTCCTCTGCTTTGATGTGCTTAGTTAGGCATCACAGTCCCGATGGCCCCTTAGCTTCCCATCCATGTCTATTCTGGCTTTCTGTACTTCCTCCTCCAGTTAACAGAGGAGCAAAGGAGGAAAAGGCCTGCAGTGAACTCATCACTGTGGGGTCTCTCTCCTTCCCAACTATGTCTTGGAGAAAGCACCAGTGTAAGAGTGAGGATTCCTGACAATTATGGTCCTGGCTCTGTCATTATCTAGCCAAGGGATCTCCATGAGCCTAACTTCTCAGACCTCAACTTACTTTATTTGAAACTGGGGCTGATTATGTTTATTTTACCTGCTATCACAGAGTTATGAGGATCAAAATGAAAGAATGTATTGAATAGTGCTCCGAAAAGTAAATAATGCATCACAAAATAAAGATAAGACCTGCTTGCCGTCAACAGATGGACCCAGTATTGAGTTTTTGGTGTGGGATCTGATTTCCAACTCACTCTATCAGAATCCAGTCATGGGCTCTGGTTCTCCCCCAGTGGTACCACTATTAAGGATCCAAAGGCCAAGGACTGAAGTCATCACATGCCTCCTTACAGAGAAACTTGTGTAGCAGGGGTTGCCAAAGGGACTTCCCATTCCATCTCATATGCAGCTCACCTTTGTTCCATTCTCAGATGACATTGCCCAGATTCTTTACATCAGCCTCTAAGAAGCAGCCCTTTCAGAGTGAAGCCTAACCACCAAGCTGGTCCCAGTGTGCCCTTCCTCTGTCTAGTGCCAAATGGCCTTAATCTCAACTGCAACCCAGAACTCATTCAAAGCCCCAGAATCATGTCTGCATTCTGAAGGAATGACATTGTAAACCAAAAATAAAATAAATTCTAAGGGCCCTCCAGCCATCCAAATGGACTCCATCCTCTCAGTGAGGACACCCCAAAGTTTACCTGAAAGACTAGTTCAGGCAATGATGGAAGGGGGTGTCAGACATGCCTCATGATACTCTCCCTTTTGGAATTCAGGAAATGTTGACGAGTATCAGCATAAATATCAACACAGATCTTAAGTCTGATAAGAAACATTTACAATCTATTCTCTATGAAGCCTGCTACCTGGAAGCTTCATCTGCGTGATAAAACTTTCGTCTCCACAACCCCTTATCATAATCCAGATATTTCTTTGTATTGATAACTCTTTTAAACAATTGCCAATCAGAAAAAAATTAAATCTCCTTATGATCTGGAACCCCCCTGTTCCACTGGCTTTGAGTTGTCCCACCTTTCTGGACGGAGCCAATATATATCTTAAATGTATTTGATTGATGTCACATGTCTCCCTGAAATGTACAAAACCAAGCTGTGCCCTGACCACCTTGGGCACATGTTCTTGTAAGGTCTTTTAGGCTAACTGACCACACCATGGACAGCATGGTAACCTCTGTGACTGCACGTATACTCCAGAGAGTTCCTGGAACTAGTAAGTCTGAAGTAACTGGAAGACCACAAAAAGGGGAAGAATGATCAACCCCTGTGGAGCCTAATTAACTTTGTGACATTCTCCTATTGTTCCTTATTCCCTCCTCAACTGATAAGGGAATTGGACTTTGTAACCGACCTTGGTCAACCTCATGACTCCAGACCCTGTGACCCCCTCCCAGCTTGCAAAAACCACCCTGAACTGTAACTTCTGTAACTTTCCACTGCCTACCCCAAACCTACAAAACCAACTCCTATCCCACTGCTCTCTGCTGACTCTCTTTTTGGACTCAGCCTGCCTGCACCAGGGTGAATAAACAGCCACGTTACTCACACAAAGCCTGTTTGGGGTGTCTCTTCATTCAGAGCGTGTGTTTAACAGTTCTCAGGGTCTCCTGGGGGCTGGGTCACTGGCCATGATCTCTCATGTTTGGCTCAGAATACATCTCTTCCAATATTTTACAGGATTTGATTCTTTTCTTCAACAACATCACGAACAATTGGCACTACAGACCTCTTCCTGGAATAGTGTCCCTCTGTGGTGGGAGGAATATGGGGTGCCAGCAGTCCTTATTTGCAGAGCAGCTTTAGCTCAGCCCCTCCAAATGTTCATACATTTCATGATTCCTGTTTCATAGAGAAAGGAAACTGAGGAACAGAGCAAAAATGGGATTATCCCAGCTGTGAACGCGCCTACCATCTGCTCTTTGCCAGAATCCAGGGTGGTTTCAGCACTCACCGAGAAATCACAGCTCCAGTTCTGGGGACTTCACTGATGTCTAGAATGAAGACTTAGTTAAGCACAGTCCCAGGCTAGCCAGGCGGCCCCAGTTCATCATGTTGCAGAACTTTCTCCTTAGTTCAGCTAAAAACAGGGTCCTTGTCATACAGTCATGAAAAATTAGGTTTGCAGACACTTTGAAGGACAAGAAAAATGGAATTTATTGGACAAAAAAGAAAAAAAATGGAAACAGGGACTCTCAGCAAAGGGAGAGACCTGCTAGCCAGTTTCCCCACATCACAGATTGAATTCCCAGTTACCACACCCCATAACAGGAGAGAGAGACCAGGCTCCTACCTGCTGCAAAGGGCACAAATGTTCCATGGCTCTACCCTGTTCTCCCAGTGTGCAGGGTGGTCAGGGGTTCTCCCAGTGTGCAGGGTGGTGGGGTTCTCCAGGGATCTTCTCCCTTTATACTTGGCTCTCTCAATTATATTTCTTTCTTTCTTTTTTTTTTTTTTTTTTTTGAGACAGAGTTTCACTCTGTTGTCCAGACTGGAGTGCAGTGGTGTGATCTTGGCTCCCTGCATCCTCCACCTCCTAAGTTCAAGCGATTCTTGTGTCTCAGCCTCCTGAGTAGCTGAGACTACAGGCATGCGCCACCATACCTAGCTAATTTTTGTATTTTTAGTAGAGACGGGTTTCACCATGTTGTCGAGGCTGGTCTCGAACTCCTGACCTCAGGTGATCCACCCGCCTTGGCCTCCCAAAGTGCTGGGATTACTGGCATGAGCCACCATGCCTGATCTCAATTGTATTATAAGATGACTTCTGAATGCTGCTCTGATGACCTCCCTGAGCCTCTGCAGCCTTGGGTATTGCCAATAATCAGGTGGCAGAGGGTCTCCCTTTCCTCCCAAGATACCCGCCACACCTTCTGCAGTTGTCCTAGAGGAGCAGAAGCTCCAAGATAAAGTAAGCTGAGCTTTTCACCATTTAAACCACTGTGCATCTCCTGTGGTCTGCCTTTCCAGCCTGGATGGGCCATGAGGGGAGCCAGAGTGAACCCCGCCCTTGTTAGAATTCATCCTCCAGATGCTCTCACTTCTCAGAGATTTAGTTACATATTTTAAGGGAAGGTTAGTAGAAGTGGGTGGAGTCTTTTATCCTGCCCTGTGGTCTGAGGCTTCTAGAAAACTTCAGAACTTGGGTTTTAAGGTAATGAGTCACTCTACCAATTCCTTCACGGTAGATTGTCTCCCAGGGCAGAGAGCCCTCCAGAAACGCTGAGGTGTCTTCCCTGCAAGCCCACCTGTGACCCTGGGCTCCACCTCAGCCATCGCCCTGTGGAGGTTAGCCTACCTTGTCCTGTTCCCTGGCTCTCACTCCATTTCAGCAGCCGGAACTGCTCAGTCCTGAGTTATTTACCTGCGGAGACAGTAAGAGCTTCATAATTAGCTGAGCAACAGCATGGAGGCTTTTACGATCAGCCACGCCCCCCACCACACTCTGGTGTCCGTAATTGGAATGACCCACGCCAGTGATTAGATTAGGGGGCTGAAGAAGCCCAGCACGCCGCCCCAGCCCCCTCCCCCGTCCTGTCGGGGAGGTGATGTAGTTAAGTTTGTGCTTCATTTGGCAGAGGCCATAAAGCAGGAATTGCAGCAAGGTTTTCTGCAGGGGTGGAAGGCACTGCTGGGCCGTGGGCGGTCTCTGTGTCAGGCAACAGACTCCCGATCTGAGTGGGAGGGAGCCCTTTTTTCCCCTTTACCTCGCCCTCTCTACCTCTCCCGCTGCCTGTGCTGGGCTCTGGAGGCCTGGGGCATATGTAAGTCCAGCGGGATGGTCATCCCTCCTCAGTGTCACTGGTGATCCAGGCTGCACGTGGACAGCCAGCTTCTGGTCACCCTGCTCATCCTCTTTGGAGAGCGCCAGGCTGAGGGGGAAGGGAATCAGGTGCTGCCAGCAGTTCTTTTTCTCCCCCGCCTCCTGGCCCGGTCTCGGCTTGCAGCTCTTCCTTATAGGAGCCTCCTTCTCTACCCCAGCCCCATTTTCCTGCGGTCTCTCCCACCACCTGCCCCTTTTGCACGCGGGACTGCATTGACCAAGTTGTGCAATAGCTGAAGTTTCCTTTCATTCCTTCCCCTTTCCCACCAGTATCTACCCAGGGACCTAGGTCGGCACACTGCCCGAAGAACATCTCACTGTTATGCTCTTCCCAAATCTCCTTCCCGGACACCAAGCACAAATGCGATCTAAACCCTTCCACTGTGCCAATGCCTTTTAAATACAATCATTTAAAATTAATCTGTTCTGAAATACAAATTGGTAAAACGAGTTCATGCCAAATTTTCAACCTGGGTACATTTATCCCTAGCGTGGCTCAGCACTGTGCCAGGTATACTCAAAACCCCAGAATGAACATGATTTCTCTTCTAAAGCATTGGTTTTACTCAACAGTATGTTGTTAGGAGAATTATTTACTTTCCTGTGAAAATAGGTACTGATATATTTTGGTGAGGAAACAAACATTTGGAATAGAACATTAAAGATACAACTTTATTTTTAAAAATATTTTATTTTTTAATTATCATGGGTACATAATAGCTGTACATATTTATAGGGTAAGTGTGATATTTTGATACAAGTATACAATGTGTAATGATCAAATCAGGGTAACTGAAATATCCATGCACTTTAGTATTTATTTCTTTGTGTTAGGAACATTCCAACTCCACTCTGCAGTTATTTTTTGTTTGTTTGTTTGTTTTGAGAAGGAGTCTCGCTCTGTCGCCCAGGCCGGAGTGCAGTGGCGCAGTCTCAGATCACTGCAACCTCTGCCTCCTAGGTTCAAGAGATTCTCCTGCCTCAGCCTCACAAGTAGCTGGTATTATAGGCATGCACCACCAGGCCCGGCTAATTTTTGTATTTTTTAGTAGAGACAGGGTTTCGCCACATTGGCCAGGCTGGTCTCAAACTCCTGACCTCAAGTGATCCACCCACCTTGGCCTCTCAAAGTGCTGGGATTACAAGCATGAGCCACTGCACCTGGCCTTACTCTTTAGTTATTTTGAAATGTACAATAAATTATTGTTAACTGTAGCTCTCCTATTATGCTACCAGTCACTAGATCTCATTCCTTCTACCTAACTGGGCTTTCATACCCCTTCACCATTTCCTTTTTATCCCCCCCTCCTTCCCACTTCCTTTCCCAGGTAGTGGAGAAGAGGGAGGATAAAAAGAAAACCATCTGCAGTGAGCCAAGATCGCTCCACTGCACTCCAGTCTGGCACCTGGTGACAGAGAAAGACTCTGTCTCAAAAAAAAAAAAAAAGAAAAGAAAAGAAAAAGAAAACAACCATCATTCTGCCCTCTATCTCTATGAGTTCAATGTTTTGTTTTGTTTTTAGCTTCCACATATAAATGGGAACATGCAATGTTTGTCTTTCTGTGCCTGGCTTATTTCACTTAACAGAACGACCTCCAGTTCCATCCATGCTGCAAATGACAGAATTTAATTCCTTTTTATAGCTGAATAATATTTCATTGTGTCTATGTACCACATTTTCTTTATGCATTCATCTATTGATGGACATTTAGGTTGATTCCATATTAAAGATAAAATTTTAAGCTTCGTGGAAGGGGATTCTCTTTGCTCTGCCCTTGCTTTAAAATAGAGCATATTAATAGAAAATCTGATGTATTGGCAAGGCCAACAGATCAGGAGACAATTGCTGGAAAAGATAGTTTATTATTCGTAGTTCCCAAGAGGGGAGCATGAGCCGTACAACACGATAGGGAGCGGGGCATGCACACCAGAAAACGTCCAGGTTGATTACAGGGTTGCGGGGTGGGGAGGCACTGTGAGGAAGAGCCTTAATAGTTTCTGTGGGAACAAGCAGGTAAGGCAGGGTAAGCAGGCTTAGGATGGGCTAGCGTGAGTAATTTCTGGGGACTCTGGGGCATGGCGGCTCTCTCTAGTTGTCTGATATCTAGCCCTGGGATGATTAGGGCAGGTGGATAGTGGCTTGGAGTGTGAGAACCTGATAAAAAGGGTTATTGGGGATGTGGGCTTTGGATTGGTTTGTATTTGAAAAATGTGCTTCTAGGCGAGTTGTTTGCTATCTCTAGGAACTGGTTAACCCTGGGAGGGGCAGTCTCTCCAGGGTCAGCGAGGCCCCAGATGTCAAAGCATCAGAATATAGAAAATAAAAGACATGGCTAATACTGCCCCTCAGAGATTCCAGTCAGGACGCATCCTTTTCTTCTGGTTTTGGGTAGTTTAGTGGAAATGGGCAGCAGAACTCAAAGGACTGGCTCTCCAGGTGACACTGTTGGATATTGTGGCAAGCATGTAGGGAAAGATATTTGAGGAGAGCAATATCTGGGCAAGACATATTTATTCATGCATGAGTCCACTCATCCACTCATCTGGTAGTAGTAACTTGAGCATCAGCTCTGTGTCAGGGACCTTGCCAGGTGCCAGAATAGCACCATGAATAGGACACTCAGAGTTTCTGGCCTTGAAGAAGCTTTTAATCCAACAGAAGTGATGTAGTAAAAAGAGTACAGCTTTGGGGGCCAGAAACATGCATTTAAGTTCCATTACAGCACAGTTACTTAGAGCTGACATGGATTTCATCTGAGTGCAAACCTGATGGTTTGGCAGAAGCTGTCTGGAGTATTGTCTGGAGACAGACTTTTGGGCCACCAGTGCATTCTGTGGGAAAGCATGCTGGAATGAATTAGTGCTGTCAGCCACAGGTGACATCAGGCGAGGGACAATCAGAGCTTGCCACGTGCCAAGCGGTGTGCTGCGTGATTTGGATGGCAGTATTTTAGACCATTAGAATCTCTTTCTAAAAAAAAAAAAAAGAATCTCTTTCTCTTAGTAGGTACATAAGTAGGTAGGTAGGTAGATAGATAGATAGGATTATGGATAATACTAGGGCTTTATGAAAATTATAAATACGAGGGCAAATATAATGAAATCTCATAATATATATAATCCTCACAACAACCTTAGTATCATTCCCATTTCACAATTGAAAAATAAAACCCTGAGGCACAGAGAGATTAAATAAGTTGCTTAAGATCACTGAGCTAGAAAGTGACCAAACTAGGATTCAAATCTAAGCATCCTGGGTTCAGACTCCCTGCTCTTGGACAGGTGCACTCTGACTCTAGATGGGCTCTCTTGACCCTTCTTTTAAATAGAGACAGGGTCTCACTCTGTTACCCAGGCTGGAGTGCAGTGGCACAATCTCGGCTCACTGCAGCCTCAAACTTCTGGGTTCAAGTGATCTTCCCACCTCAGTCTTCCAAATAACTGGGAATACAGGCACGCAACACCATGCCCAGCTAATTTTTGTATTATTATTATTATTACTATTTTTGGGATGGAGTTTCGCTTTTGCTGCCCAGGCTGGAGTGCAATGGCGTGATCTCGGCTCACTGCAACCTCCACCTCCTGGGTTCCGGCGATTCTCCTGCTGCAGCCTCTGGAGTAGCTGGGATTACAGGTGCCCGCCACCATGTCTGGCTAATTTTTTGTATTTTTAGTAGAGACAGGGTTTCTCTGTGTTGGTCAGGCTGGTCTCGAACTCCTGGCATCAGGTGATCCACCTGCCTTGGCCTCCCAAAGTGCTGGGATTACAGGCGTGAGCCACTGTGCCCGGCCTTGATTTTTGTATTTTTTGTGAGATGGGGATCTTGCTATGTTGCCTAGATTAGTCCTGACTCAAGTGATCAACCCACTTGAGTGTTGAAATTTCAGGCATGAGCCATCGCACCTTGCCAACCTTTACTTCTTAAAACCCTCTCATGTTTGCCAACTTTATATGTGAGAGGGAGGGACTCATGTTAGAATAAATGAATTTCATTTCCAGCCCCACCACTCAATAGGTTTGTGACTCTGGTCAAGTTACTTCACTATCTTAGAACTTCGGTTCTTTTCCATCTGGAAATTCTAGAAAGAGGTGGGTTTTGTTTGTTTGTTTGAAATAGAGTCTCACTCTGTTGCCCAGGCTGGAGTGCAGTGGCGAGACCTCGGCTCACTGCAACTTCCGTCTTCTAGGTTCAAGCGATACTTCCACCTCAGCCTCCTGAGTAGCTGAGATTACAGGTGCCCACTGCCACACCCAGCTATTTTTGCAATTTTAGTAGAGGTGGGGTTTCACCCTGTTGGCCAGGCTGGTCTCGAACTCCTGACCTCAAGTAATCCGCCAGCCTTGGCCTCCCAAAGTGCTGGGAGGCGTGAGCTACCCTGCCCGGCCTAGAAAGAGGTGTTTTGCTGAGGTGTTGAGAGAATGGAATAAGATAAGATGTATTAAGTACTGAGCACAGTGCCTTGGATTCAGGCATTGAGAAGGATAGATTCTTCATCACCACCTTACCACAGGGCTGTGATGAGCGCCCAGGGAGATCACATATGAAAGCGCTTTGTAAACCGCCAGGTTTGCTCCTCAGAGTGTGGGTCCAGGACCAGCAGCATCAGCATCACCTGGGGACTTGTTAGAAATGCAGAATTTCAGGTCCTGCCAGACCTCCTGAATCCAAATCTGATTTTCAACTGTTCTCTCGGGGACCGATGTGCACATTGTCTTTGGAGAAGCAGGGATTGAAGAAAGATGGAGGTAAAGGGTGACAGCGGGTGCTAAGGGAGGCCTGAGGAGCTGGGTATTCAGGGGCAGCCCAGTGTCACATGCAGCCCACCCCTGCTACCAGGACAGCTGGGCCCACGGGGCACCTGCCAATCACTGCACTGCACTCGGTAATCTCCCCCTCCTCACAATCAGAGCAGTCAAGCACTCAGCGCAGCTGGGCGGCTGAATTATAGGCTGCAGGCAGATGGCAGGGATGGCTCTGTGTATGCAGTCCAAGGAGAGAGTGAGTGAAGGGCAAACAGGGCCTCTTCCACAGCCCCCGTCCCCTGCAGCGAACACGCTCTTTCTGGAGAATGAGGCTGGGCTGCCAGCACTAGGGATCAGGTGGCCTCCAGTTTCCCAGAGCCCACTTGCTGCCCTGGGCCAGCCTCCAGGCCCTCCTGCTTGCTGAGTCATGGCCATGGTACCTTGAGGGGCCCTCTGCCCAGTGCCCCTTAGTTGTGTGAGTCCCCCTTCCTGAGGGAGAAGTGTCCTTTAGCTGACTCTCCTTCCACAAATACAGCCCTTTTGTTCATCCAAATGCTCCCCTTTCCCCAGAGCGTGAACATCAGGACATCAGGTGGAGGTAGGCCTGAGACTGGAGGGACCATGTGGTTGTCATCCTTCTGTTTCTCCAGCTTCTAGCACAAAGACTGACACAGGGCAGAGGTCTAGAGAGTTCTGGCAGAAGGAGCACCCACATCAGTTTCCTCTGGAAGGCAGCCAGCTGGGCTGCAGTGAGGGAAGTGCCTGGCCGCCATCTCCTACCAGAGTCCTGGTGGTGGAGAATGAGGGAGGAAGAATCCCAGGCTGTGCTGCTGCCACTGCTCCTTCCCCTGCCTCCCAGAGCTGCCAGTGCTGGAGGGAGGCAGCACCGTTATAGACCGGATGCTCTGTCTTTGCATTATGGTCCCAGGCTGCTGAGTGGCCTGTTCTCCCCTGCCGCCACCATGTCTCAGCCCTGGTCCCTGGGAGGGATGAAGATCTCTCCATCTCCCCGATCTTCCCTTTCTGGTGATATTTCAAATACCATTAGGTTTTATGGGGCGTTGCTTCCAAGGCTATAGGAGATGGCTCTGGGGCTGCACTCCAGGCTCTTAGGTCCCCCGAGCCTGTTGAGTCTCTTCCACGCAGCCTGTCCTCCCGTCACACCCTACCCCCTTGCGCCATCCTGCGTTGACATCCTGAGCTTGACACAGAGGACACCAGGCAGAGCCCAGGCTTGTCATTGAGGCTTTATAGGCCTGGGTCCCCTGCTCTGCCTCTTTGGACAGCAGAGAGAGAGAGTGTGTGTATGTGTGTCTGAGGCAGTAACTCAAAGTTGGAGGAGAATCTAGACCAGCTCATGCAAAGCTCTCATTTTGCAGACAAGCCTGGGAGAAAATAACAATATACCCAAGATAACACTAAAGGCAATGGTAATGATTACTGACAGCTACTGAAATGGTGAGTGTGTATGTATCATGCATTGGATGAGAACTTTCCATGTGAAGCTAATTTAGCCCACAGGACCATCTTCCATGATATGTTACATTTACAGATACAGCAACTGAGGCTCAGACAGGTTACAAAACCTGCCTACCACCACTCAATAAGTGAGTGGTATCAGGATTTTTGCTTGAACATCAAGCAGCTGTAGTAGCTCCTCTGAAAGCAAAGTGGCGAGACTAAGAGCCCATGCCCCTCCAACCCCAGGGAGTTGTGGAGGCAGCTCCATTACCTGAGCTCCTGTGGGGCAGAAGCTGCAAAGGTGAGGGGATATCATTCCAATCCAGCATTATACCCTGCTGGGGAAGAGGCCCCCGCCCCAGGTGAGAAGATACACACATTGCCTTGGGCTAGAATCTTGAGGATCCCATGTACCTCTCTGTCCAGGCTGAAGAGATGTAAATGGGAAGGGAAGCAGGGAAGGTAGAGGTGTCTGAAATGGGACTGGGCTAGGCCAGCAGGGTGGCTTACACCTGTAATCCCAGCACTTTAAGAGACTGAGGCTGGGTGGATCACTTGAGGTCAGGAGTTCGAGACAAGGCTGGCCAACATGGTGAAAATATGTTTTGTCTTTACTAAAAATATGAAAATCAGCTGGACATGTGGTGGGCACCTGTAATTCCAGCTACTCGGGAGGCTGAGGCAGGAAAATTGCGTGGACCCGGGAGGTGGAGGTTGCAGTGAGCTGAGATCCAGCCCACTGCACTCTAGCCTGGGCTGCAGAGCGAGACTCCATCACAAAAAAAAACACATCTTATTCAGATCACCTCATTAAGTCCTCCCTCAAACTCTGTGGTAGGTGACATGCATCCATCCTCCCAAGTTTCAGAGAGGTTGACTGACTTGTCCAAGGCATGTAGCTAAGAATTGGTGGAGCTGGCATTTGAATGATGTTAGGACAGGCAAGGCTATTGCTGTGGTAACACATGATCCCCAAATCTCTGTGGCTTACAACAGCAAACTCTGTGCCCACAGAGGTCAGCCCCAGCTCTGATCTGTGTCCTCACTCTGAGATCCAGGCTGCTGCAGCAGCCTCCATTGAGAACATCACCAGTCACCATGGTAGAGAAAGATATACACGTGGCAGGGTGTGGTGGCTCACGCCTGTGGTCCCAGTACTTTAGGAAGCTGAGGTGGGTGGATTATTTGAGGTCAGGAGTTCAAGACCAGCCTGGCCAACATGGTGAAACCCAATCTCTACTAAAAATACAGTAATTAGCCAGGTGTAGTGGCGGGTGCCTGTAGTTTCAGCTACTCAGGAGGCTGAGGCAGGAGAATTGCTTGAACCCAGGAGGTGGAGGTTGCAGTGAGCGGAGATTGCGCCACTGCGCTCCAGCCTGGGCAACAGAGCAAGACTCCGTCTCAAAAAAAAAAGATGCACACGTCCCTTCTGCTCACAACTTAGTGTCCTACTGTCCTTGTCATGCATGCCACCTAACCACCACAAGGCCAGGAAGTACAATCCTTACAAGTGCCCAGAAAAAGGGAGAACTGGGATATTTGGAGCACAGCACTCACAGTCACTCCAATCACCAAGCTTGACTGATTCCCCTCAGTGCACTGAGCTGACGTTTCCTCATCGAAAAGGTGGGAATAGTAATTCTACCTTGCAGGATCTTTGTGGTGAGTGAATGAGATAATATACAAAAATCTCAAGCCGAGGAACACTGAATTGTAGCCATTTGTATGTTTGTGTGTGAAGTTCAGGGATACTCTGGGGCTGTTCAGTTCAACCCTTGTTCAGTGCGATGACAAATGAAGCTACAGAATTTAGAAGAGTCCTCTGAAACAAGAGGGCAGGCTTTGGGAAGTGCTGCCGCTCTCTGCATGCATGAAGCCATCTTCAGGGAATCCAGAGAGGAAGGAACATTTCCAGGAGGACAATCGGTGGCAACAGCCAATGTGCAAATGTGATTATGTCAGCATACAGGCAGACTGCTGAGCGCTTCTGCAGGACTCTTCATTTAGGACTAATTAAATGCTTGGAACCAGGAAGATTGAGAGGGTCCTCTCCAGGAAGCTACTTCAGGCCAGCAAGACACTTCAGGGTCTATTCACAGAGGTGGAATGCTCCAGAAGAGGAAGAAGAAGAGGATGGCTCAACTCAGAGTGCTCCAGAGGAGGAACAGGAGGCCAGGAGGGCTGAAAATCACTTGGGATATTGTGGGATCCTCCCACCCCAACCTTGGCCTCTGAGGGTCTGAGGTTTTGTGTGATGTAAGAAAACAAAACCAGGGTTTGTGCTGGTGATTGTGAAGTGGGCACTGCCTGTGGAATGGCATGGGTTCATTTTCCATTGCCATGGTGAAGAATGACCACAAATTTAGCGGCTTAAAAACAACATGAGTTTTTTCTCTACAGATCGGGAAGTCAAGTCTGAAGTCCGTTTCGCTGGGTTAAGCCAGTTCTGACGGCTGAATTGGTTCCTTCTGGAGGTTCTCAGGGGAGAATCTGTTCCCTTGCCTTTTTCAGTTTCTAGGGGTCACTGGCATTCTTCAGTTTATGTCCCCTTTCTCCGTCTTCAAGGCTCAAATCCAGTTTCTGCTTCTGTCATGCACAGCCTTCTCTTCCATCATCAAATCCACTTCTGCCTCCCTCTAATAAGGACACTAATCATTACATTTAGGGCTGACCCTGGCAACCCAGTATAACGCTTCATCTCAAGTTCCCTAATGTAATCACATCTGAACACTTCCCTTTTGTCATCTAAGGTAAGAGGTAAAGGTCCCAGGGATTAGGACCTGGGTATCTTTGGGGCCATTATTCAGGATACCACAGGAAGCTTTTGAGATGGTTTGAATAGCAAAAGGACAACCATTGTTTTAGGCCATTTTGTATTGCTCTAAAGGAATACTCAAGGCTGGATAATTTACAAAGCAGTTTGTTTGGCTCACGTTCTGCAGGCTATACCAGAAGCATGGTGCCAGCATCTGCTTCCAGTGAGGGCTTCAGGAAATTTCCACTGACAGTGGAAGGTGAAGGGAAGCAGGCTTCACGTGGGGAGAGAGGCGGAAAGAGAGGGAGGGCAAGGGTGCTGGTCTCTGCAACACCCAGCTCTTGTATGAACAAATAGAGCAAGAACTCACTCACCACCATGGGGAGGGCACCAAGCCATTCAATGGGGATCCGCCCCCATGACACGAACACCTCCCACTAGGCCTCACCTCCAACAATGGGGATCACATTTCAAAACATGAGATTTGGAGGGGACAAACATCCAAACAATATCAACCATGAACTCGACCGCATCGGTAGATATTCCACTTGGCCCTGGGGTAGGGGGCACCCTGCAGGCCATAGCTATGGGTGGAACCTCTGTGGTGACCCCCAGTGAGCCTGTCCCTTCAGCCATGTAACCAGTGCCCAATAGACAGTGATACAGAGCAGTAATAATGTCATCATTACTGTCATGTAACCAACGAACGATTACATGAGTTGATTACAAGAGACATGTCATGTAATCAACGAGTTACAATCTGTTAAACAACAACCATGGTTTCAGCGTCTGTGTATCCTGTGGGTGGCGATTCAGACCTGGGGCCCTGCAGGTTCTCTGAGTAGGAAATTCAGTCAACAAATATTTATTGAGGTCCTACCATGTGTCAGGCACTGTTCCAGGCACTTGGGATAGATACATCAGTGAACAAAGCACACAGAGATCCCTGCCTTCATGATGCTAAAGTTCCATCGGTAGAGACAGACAGTAAAGAATCAACTGAAGTCAAAAGAAGTTAATTGTGTAGAATTTTAGGTGGTAATGGGGCTATGGGAAAAATAGAAAAAAGTAGGGCAGGGGAAGAAGATCAGGCATGCTGGGGTGGGATGAGGCAGGTGAGGGTTATTACATGGAGTAGCAGGGGAGGTGGAGGTTGCAGTGAGCCAAGATGGCTTCACTGCACTCCAGCCTGAGTGACAGAGTGAGACCCTGTCTCAAAAAAAAAAAAAAAAAAATCAAAAAGAAAACTGAGGTTGAGGTTGGACACTTTAGTTATTGCTATATGATTGTGTTCCCCGAGCACTCACATGTTAGTACCTAACCCCCAGTGTAATAGTATTAGGAGGTGAGCCTTTGGGAGGTGATTAGTGCCCTTATAAAGAGATTCCAGAGGGCTGGTAGCACCATGAATTGTGGTTTTTATGATTTCTGTGTAAGGGGAAGAGAGGGTGGATATCAGGCTATCTGGGAGAAGGGGCATGCCTAATTTGAACCAGGTGATGTTGATATTGTCTTGCCCATTCCAGATTAGTAATTACTGAGCTATAATATTTCCAAAAAGTCTGGTGAATTCAATAGATAGGTAAATTTAGTAGGCAGGACAATTGTGTCTTTATTCCCATTAGATAGGTGATGAAATTGAGTATACAACTGAGACAGTTTAGTTGGTTTGCCCAAGATCACATAGTTCAGAGTGGAACCAGGACTAGGGCCAGACTCTATTCCATTTTCTCATTGCTTCTTGTTAAAAATTAATTTCATTTTTTTGAAATAAAAAATTCATTTCTAAAAATATAATTTAAAGCATAACAGGGTAGAGAGTGAAAACCGTCTTTCTCCCCACCCCGTCTGCCAGAGATACATCCTACCCCTAAAGGCAAGAACTTTTACAATTTTCTTCCTCTTCACATTTTTCCTCAGTACAAAGGCAGAAGACACAGTCAGATCTTCAGGAGTGCTGGCTTAGCTTGGCTTAGGGTTCTATACCAGGCTTGGTCATACACAGCTGAGTGACCTTGGGTAATCACTAAATATCTCAGAGTTGTAGTTCCTTGTGTTTAACATAAGGGTTAAGGGTAATGTGACCGATATAGTTTGAATATTTGTCCTCCACAAATCTCATGTTGAAATGTGATTCACGGTGTTAGAGGTGGGGCATGGTGGGAGGTGTTTGGGTCATGGGGGCAAATCTCTCATGAATGGCTTGGGCCATGCTCATGGTAATGAGTGAGTTCTTGCTCTATTACTTCACGAAAGAACGGATTATTTTTAAAAGCCTGGCCTCTCTTCCTCTCTCTCTCGCTCCCACTCTCGCCATGTGACATGCCTGCTCTCCCTCCCCTTTCACCATGAGTAGAACGTTCCTGAAACCCTTTACTAAAAACAGATGCTGGCACCATGCTTTTTTTTTTTTTTTTTTTGAGACAGAGTCTGGCTCTGTCACCCAGGCTGGAGTGTGATGGCACAATCTCGGCTCTCTGCAACCTCTGCCTCCCGGGCTCAAGCGATTCTCCCTGCCTCAGCCTCCCAGGTAGCTGGGGTATAGGCGCACACCACCATGCTCGGCTAATTTTTGTATTTTTAGTAGAGATGGGTTTTCACCATGTTGGTCAGGCTGATCTCGAATTCCTGACCTCGTGATCTGCCTGCCTCAGCCTCCCGAAGTGCTGGGATTATAGGCATGAGCCACCGCGACCGGCCGACACCATGCTTCTTATACAGCTTGCAGAACCATGAGCCAAATAAACCTTTTTTTCTTTGTAAATTTCCCAGCCTCAGGTATTTCTTTACAGCAACATAAACGGACTAACACAGTCACCTGCCTCAGAGTGTTAGAATGAGTTCATATAACAGAGAACGTGCCAGAAAGCATATACATGGCCATACAAAGTTGGGTAAATGTGATTATTCTCTGCTTCTGTTTTCTTTTCTCTGGAAGAGCCCATGAACCACTACTGTTTCCACTGCTTCTCAGACTCTGAAAAGGATGGATCGGAGATGGGACTCATTTCCACAGGATGAAAGGATATGATTCAAAATCGTACCAAGTGCAATTAAAGTTAGATATTAGAAGAAACTTTGTTTTAGAATCCCAAAGGGATTTTTGAGGTCTCTTTGAAAATTTCTGAGAAAATACTAATAATACATTAAGCCTCTGTTTTTCCCAGAAACAAGAAGATGGATAAAATAGCCTCTTAATCCCTTCTTTTCTAGAAGTTCTTTAGAATTCAAGTAAGAGAGAAATTTAAAACCAGCCACCTTCTGCCCCAGGTCCAGTTCTGGGGTGGCCGAATGGGTAAATGGCTACTCACCAAGAATAGGATGGCCTCTCTAGTCCTTTCCTCCTTGAAGTTTATTAACTCTCTGGAGTTAGAGAGAAATCTAAGCCAAATGACCTTCTGCTCCCAGGTCTAGCTCTAGGGTGACCAATAGGGTGATGACCCATCACTAGCCCCATTAAAACCTAGCCTTTGCTACCAGCCTGCTAATTTTAGATGTAATTTCCAGGGTGACCTACCCTGGAGAGCACTCTAGAGTTGGCTGAGTTGTTTGGGAACGGAAAAAGCTTCCACCCAGAAGTAGCTGAAAAAGCTAGAATTTGGTGGAAGTTTGGGGAAATGAGTAGGGCGAAAGGTTCATTTTCTAGGAAGGAGGATATCCAAGAGGCTAGAACATTTCCATCTTGAATACCTGTAAGAACTGGAGTGAGACCATCCTTCTGTGCCAGAAAGGAGGGAAAGGGGAGGAAAGAAGGAAGGCTCCTGCTTGCTCTGCCAATTTCTCATACCTATCATTCCCTGATGGCTTGTATGAAGGATTGTCTCCTCCCTTATGAGCACACGTCCCCAAATCTCCAAAGTTTAGCACCAGGAAGATCTCCAGGCAGGCAAAGCAGGAACCAAGGAGCCCCATGCAGTTCTTTGGGTTTCACCTTCTGGTGCTTCTCTCTCTCATACAAGTATTGCTGCCACCACGCTGGCCTAACCAGGAACAAAGACCCCTTCCTTCTCTTCCACTCAATGTGGAGCACGAAGGTTGAAAATTCCAGTATGAACACATTAAGGGAAAAGAGACAGGGGCAGTAAGCAAAAGGGATATGTGAAGATTGAACTATGAACTTGTAACCCCCAGGGTTTCAGTTCTTCTAGACCTGTGGAATTTTCCTGAAATAGCTTTATAGGGTCCCAAAAGTACAGCACCACCTCAGAGGCCCACTTGGGTTTTTAAAAAAATTCCTTCTTTATTTTTTTGAGACAGGGTTTCACCCTGTCACCCAGGTTCGAGTGCAGTGGCATGATCTCGGCTCACTGCAACCTTGGCCTCCTGCGTTCAAGTGATTCTTGTGCCTCAGCCTACACTGGCACCACCACAGCAGACTAATTGTTGTATTTTTAGTAGAGACGGGATTTCACCATGTTGGCTAGGCTTGTCTCAAACTCCTGACCTCAAGTGATCCTCCCACCTTGGCCTCCAAAAGTGCTGGGATTACAGGCGTGAGCCACCATGCCCACCCAGGTTTCTTAAGTCCTATTCCTTGCCTGTATCCATGTAGAAGGTGGCAATACACACACCCAACCAATAGGAACAGCCTCCCATTCATCTGCTCTTTTGAGGTCAAAATCAATAATAAAAAGCCTCATTGTGCCACTACTTTAGAATTTCCAACCTGTCCAGTTGGAGATCTAGAAAGACCTCTTCCCCTGTTCTAGATGATGGGGACAGGAGACAAAAAATAACCCTGCCCTTCAGATGAAGCCAAACCCCATGCACTCAGAACCAACATAATAATAATACACTCCCAAAATTCTAGTATCACTTCCATACCATGAGGAGGGCTGCAGACAGCTCACTGCAGCCTCAAACTCCCTGGGCTCAGGTGATCCTCCCACCTCAGCCTCCTGTGTAGCTGGGACTATAGGCATGCACCACCATGCCAGGCTAATTTTTCTAGTTTTTGTAGAAGTGGGGTCTAACTATGCTGCCCAGGCTGGTCTCAACTCCTGGGCTCAAGCGATCCACCTGCCTTTGCCTCCCAAAGTGTTGGGATTACAGGTGTGAGCCACTGCACCTGGCCACTTTGCCTTAATTTTTTTCATCTGCAATATGGGAGTAATAACAATATCTTCTTCATAGGAAATATTAAATAAGATAAAGAGCTGAGCACAGTCCCGGGCACATAGTATATGCTGGATGAATGGGGGCTAATGTTGGTGGAGTGGTGCAGAACAGGGCCGTTCCAAGGACCCAGGGCCTTGGTGGAGGAAAGCTCCGAATCATACATGATAGGACAGCAGGGCAAAGAAGACCAGGGAGAAGGTGCTCTCCTGTGCCTGTTGAAGACACTGCTGCGCCTCTCTTCCTGTGATGCCCACTGCTGCTTCTTCAGACAAGCAAACCAGGAAACTTGAGTCAGGTATTTTGCCATCCTGCTGGCTACCGCCCTCTCCATGAATACACAGCCCCTGAATCTTCCAACCTCCATGTCAGAGTGCGTCAAGTCCCTGGAACTGGGTGATAGTAAAGACGCTCCTTATCTGACCCCTAGCACTGAGAGGTAGGCTCTGCAGGGGCACTGTGTGAGCAAGTGCCAACCCTGGGTGCCCAACCAAAGGGACGATGAGGGAAGACAAGGTAAATCTTCCTTTTAGCACTGTGATGACAAACCTTAAGCACCACCCCCAGACCTTTTCTAGCAGGTGGGTCCTTAGTGTGGCCAGATGTTACTATGGGTCACAGAGTTTTGGTACATTTATAGGTTTTAAAAGGTCAGGCTCTTTGGTGGTAAAAGTTTCACAGACTAGTAAAATTTTACTGCAGAAGATGGGAAACACAGCTGTAATAGAAAAGGCTGGAGCCAAGAGTCTGGAAGATCTCAGTTCCATCTGTAACTAGCTGTGGGAATTAAGCCATGTCATGGAGGCTCTCTGGGCTCTGTGTTTTAACCGGGAAAATGGGAGCAAGAAAAGCAATAAGGGGTAGGACAAGGGGCATCGGCATCCAGTGATGGGTGGGAAGTTGAGGCCCATGTGTGAGCACGTCCTCCTCCCTGCAGTGCTCAGGCTGCTGCACACAAGGGGAAGGAAGTCTCAGGCCTGTGGGTCCTGCAGTCTCAGAGCTTTTCATTACCCGAACTGGATCGCTGCCATCTGTGTGTCTGCCTGTGTTCCCTGGGAGGAGCCTGACTGTCTACAGGCAGAGCTCAGGAATCAAATTAGTGCGGCCTCTGCTTTTTCCTCATCCCCACCGGCCAAGGCGAGTTCATCAAGGCCTCGCACTAATTCTTACCTTATTTAAAAGGGGCAAAAGTGACTCCACAGTTTCATCTGAGGCAATTTACACCCCGCCACTGGCCCCACGGCTCCAGCTTCCCCCTGCCTGTTGTGCCATCAAATCCATTAATAGGACATTTCTTAGGGGGAAACTTGATTGCCGCTCCATCAGAAAGGCACACAGGCAATACATCTCCATCTGAGGCCATGGCCTCCCCCGGCTCTCTCTAATCCTGTTACCCAAGGAGCTAATTCTCTAATGCACTCATTGCGCTGAGGACATCCTCTCTCCTTCCTAACACAATTGGACAGTCCCAGAGGATTCCAGGAGCTCGATGCAGAAATGAAGGCTTGGGGTCCATGGGACAGGATCTCCTGGATTTCCCAGTACCTCTGGAGGTGTTGTAACACATGCTCATGGCTGGCACCCCACTCCCCCATGCTGAGAGCCTGCTTTCTAGAATACTGCAGTGGGGAGGGGTGAGCCACGCTCAGACCACCCTGGCTTCATAGTTCAGCCACACCTCCTGCTTCTGCTCCATCCTTCCTCTTCCTCCTCTTTCTCTTTCTTTTCTCTTTCAATTTTCCTCTCTTTTTTTCTCCCCTTCTTCTTTGCCTTTTACTCCAATCTTCCTTTTCCTCCTCAGTTCCTTCTCTACCTTTCTTCTTGTCTGGTCTTTTTCATCTTGTTCCTTTCACTTTTTACTTCTCCTTCTTCCCCTTCTCCAGAGCCCCACAACTGTTAAAATATTGTTTTACCTTCCATTTTTTTTGTGCTCCCTTCCCTCCTGCTTTGGTGCTGCCCTTCCAGAGTAAGTTTAGTTCCTCATGCTTCTTCCCAGCTCTCTGCCTCCAAATGGTTCGGCTCTGTGGGAGGAATGGGCCCCAGGCCACATGAGCCCAGGTGTGGAGTAAGAGGTAGGGAGGGCCTCATGGATATACACAAACACCCAAATACAAGATGGAGCATTCCGGGTAGTGGTTAGGTTGTGTCCGGGGGAGCAATTAAGTGTCTGTTTGCTCTTCAGTGAGGAAATGATTATAATGGCAACCCCAGATGGGTTTGTTACTGCTTAAGGCCAAACCCTGGCTTACGGCTGTATGAAGGAACCCCATCAATGAATGGCATAACGCTCTATGCAGATTTCAAAATGCACATAAACAGGAGGAGAAAGTCATCTATAAATTTTCAGCAGATTTCTAAGTGGTAATGGCCACTTAGAGGTAAGTGGGAGCTTAGTTCTTTGTTGGCTGGGCACAGTAGCTCATGCCTGTAATCCCAACACTTTGGGAGGCTGGGGCGGGTGGATCGCTTGAGCCCAGGAATTCGAGACCAGCCTGGGAAACATGGCAAAACCTGTCTCTACTAAAAATACAAAAATTAGCCAGGCATGGTGGCACACACCTGTAGTCTCAGCTACTTGGGTAGATAGGCTAAGGTGGAAGGATCACCTAAGCCAGGGAGGTTGAGGTTGCAGCGAGCTGTGATCCTGCTACTGCACGGCAGCCTGGGTGATGAAGTGAGATCCTGTTTCAATTAAAAAAAAAAAAAAGAATCTTCACTGGGCTTGGGGATGCATTTAGGAATCTACAGTGCTCTGCCTGAGCTTGGTCCCCAATCAAGACCTCAGCCTGGTGGCCCACGAGGCAGCCTGGTTCTTCTTGCCTTGCCTTATCCTGCTGTCAAACCTCAGGTCTGAGGACATTCATTCTGGAATTCTGGAGAGGTCTGACTCTACAAAGTCTCTAGAAGTTTGGGGCCCTCTTTTCTATTCCCTGCCCTCATCTCCATTCCCCCCAAGGGAAATGCTTGGAGCTGATTGTCCATGTTTTTCCGGATTGTGCAGTGATGAAGCACATGGTTTAAGAGAAGAGTAGCCCAGGCTCCCTGAACTTGACTGCACATTGCAGAACCACACCCCGCTAATGGCCACAGGAAAGGACCCCATCGGTGAATGGTATAAAGCTTTATGCAGATTTCACAAGGCACAGGAACAAGAACCAAAACGGATGCAGCCCTGACCAAGGTAGTTTCTTTTCTTTCTTTCTTTCTTTTTTTAACTCACCTACAATTCAGGAAATTCCTCCTTCCTGCAGGGTTCCTAGCCTATTCCAAACTTACAGTCAAGTGGAAAAATAAAAGGAAAGAAAATGTTTTGTGGTTGATGCTTACCATGATTGGTATAGGGCATCTACCCAAATGTGAGCTAGGGTAGGACTACTTCAAATAGAAATGCACACTAATCCTTCTTGCAGACCACTTAAGGGGTACACAGCTGAGTGCCTGAGGGATAGATACTTGTCTATTAACTTGCAAAGGGAAAAGAAACACTTCTTTCAAGAAAGCCACATTTAAAAGGAAGGTAATGAAAATGCTTCCAAGGCCAGACATGATGGCTCATGCCTCTAGTCCCTTTGAGGGGGACTACCAAAAATTCAAAAATTAGCCGGGCATGGCTTGCATTTGCAGTTCCAGCTATTCAAGAGGCTGAGATTGGAGGATCATCTGAGACGGGGAAGGTTGAGGTTGCAGTGAGTGGTGATCACGCCACTGCACTCCAGCCTGGGGACATAGCGAGACTGTCTCAAAAAAAAAAAAAAAGAAAAAGAAAATCTTACAAAGTGATATCAAGCAACGAAAAAGAGGAGGATACAAAATTAAATGTGTGTGATATTTACTTCATTGTATACACATTACAGAAGGAAATCATAGAAGAATATACACCCAAATGTTGAGAGTGGCTGTCTCTGGGTCATAAGCTTACAGGTGATTTTAATTTTTCTTCATATTTTTCTACAAAGTGCATGTATTATTATTATTTTTACTATATGTATTTTTTATGTACAGTAAGAATGCATAAAATAAATATGGATAGTAAAAGTATATTTTTATTATATATTTTATTTTTAATATATATTTTACTATTTAAATATGACTATTTAGATGAGGACAAAGGGTGACCCCAGTTACCCTTCCTGTGACTGCAGAGGTGCCCAGTCACCTGCTTGGTTATGTCACCCTGGTGAGTAAGAAAATGGCCCTCCTGCTCCTGCCTGACTCACCTACCCTGCCCCAACCCAGTGCCACTGAAACATACTTGCTAAGGGACATCAATGAAAGCAGCAGCCTGCTGCACCTCCCAGGGGTCAGGCTGCACCCTGTCCCCACCCAAGTTACTCCTTGGGGAAACACAGCCCGATCCCCCCTGGCCGAATGTATGGACTGAGCTCCCACAGCATGACATCAGCTAGGGCCGGCTCCCCTCTCAGCGATCCCCTCCCCTTTCCTCCCGCCTGAAACGTGATCCAGCTGAAGGACTGATTGCAGGAAAACTTGGCGCCTCCCCAACCTTGGTGGCCCTGGGAGTGCGAGGCTGCAGTCTCAGAAAGTGTGGGCAGTGGCCGCAAGAGGCAGGCTGGCTGGGACATGAGGATGGCAGAGGGCAGGCAGGCTGGCCCTTGGTGGGCCTCACCCTGAGCACTCGGAGGCACTCCCACCCGTGGGAAGCTCACTATGCTGCTGTGGGTCCAGCAGGCGCTGCTCGCCTTGCTCCTCCCCCACGTTCCTGGCACAGGGAGAAGGTAAGCGGGCTTCAGGAAGCGGCAGGACTTGGCTGATCATCTGCGGAGGTGGGGCGGGGGATGCTTCAGTCCTTGGAGGGCTGCAGAGAGGAGGGTGGGGAACGGCGTGGCTGCAGGAAAGTCAGCTATCTTACCACCTATGAGCATGACAGCATTTGAGGCATCTTGGTGGTCAAGCTAGAGAGAGCTGGGAATGTTGGGTCCCAGGGAGGGGCAAGAGTGGAGCTTGCAAAGAGGGGAGCAGAGAAGTAGCCTGGTGTCTCAGAAATACAAAGACAGGCACAAGGAGGGGGCTCCTTTCCTCTTTGCCCTTTCCCTAAACTCTTTGAATGAAAGATGCAAGGACCTTAGAACTCATTTGGTCCACCCCTTCCTGTTATAAATGGGACTTCTGTGGCCCAGAGAGGCGGGGCAGGTAGTTCATTCAAAGTTACACAGCTTGTTAGCAGCAGAGAGGGGACCGGAACCAACTTAGTCATCTTTCCTCAACTTCACTGGTTTTGTTGCGTGGGTTTATTCTCGGGGCCTGAGGTTCCCCAAGTTCCTTTCCAGGACTAAACTCCATTAACACCCAACTTCTCTCTACATTCCCTACGCCTGTCCTTTCCTGACTCCCTTGAATGCAGGTTGTTTTAGTCACAAAGGGACCTGCTTCCTTTTCCTGCAGACCACGTTCATTCCCCTTTGGGAGGTTTCCTTCCCTACAGAGCTAGGGTGGAGCACACTGGGGCACAGTTAGAAAGATGCCATCCAGGGGTTGGACAGATGCAAAGAGCTCGGGCAAGTTGTCCTCCTCCCAAGAGCAGTCGTTTGGGGGATGCTCCGTGGGTTAAGCAAACGCAAGCTGCAGGTGGTGACTGTGGTCGGGGCTTCCTTGACCGAGAAGAAACTCTGTCCTTCTTGTGCCTTGAGCCTGCTGGGATGAGTTCGGTGCTCTCCAAGCTGGTCAGGATCCCA
This sequence comes from Ateles fusciceps, assembly GCA_036589455.1. Classification (NCBI taxonomy): domain Eukaryota; kingdom Metazoa; phylum Chordata; class Mammalia; order Primates; family Atelidae; genus Ateles; species Ateles fusciceps. The sequence continues at coordinate 1,147,761 of JAZHEH010000579.1, read as the reverse complement.
GTCAGTAGGAGCCAGGCTGTTGGTGTAGTGAAGGCGCATGCAGGTCTGAGTTTGAACTCGGTACCTCCACTTGCAGGGCACGGTGCCCACCTTTCTGGGGCTTGGGAATCCTTGTCTGCAAATAGCCACTCTGGTGGGCTGTTCTAAAGTTAAACGAAGAATATGTTCATTCATCTTATTCCGAAGGAGACACTTAAAAAATAGGTTTTGTTGTTTGTTTTGCGTTCTCTCTCTGTTCTTCTCCGTCCTTCTGAAGGAAGCCAACAGCTTATCACCGATAGTGGGGTGAGAGGAGGGGGAATCTGCAAGGTTGATTTGTTGTACAGGTTGCACACAAGATGAGAGAAGACCCGGTCTTGTTTCGCAAAAGCCAGGCCTGCTGGCACCTGGTTAGTGAAAGACCCTGACTCCCCTGCCTGCGCCATCTCCCCTTTGCTGCCCGAGCGCTGGCCCTCTAGGTTGTACTCCCTTCGTGTACCACGAATTTTCACTTGTATATGTCAGACCACCCTTCTGGAATCGCTCCTACTGCTTCCAGAGCAAAAACAGCTGCACACGAAATCTTCGTAGCCCAGGAGTTGGGCTGTCTCATCGCTGGTTTGTCCCCATAGGCCTCCTGCCCCAGAAGTGGTTTGGTTTCTCCTCACTCTCTCCACACCTTGCCGTGATCATCTTTCTAAGCCCATCAAGTTTGCCCATACAGCAACCCTAGGAGGTGGACTTGGTCAGCCCTCTGCCCATAGCTTGTGTGTGCCTGGGGCAGGGTGCAGGCATCCTCTTAGGGTGGCTTTTGCAGGATGTAGAGGAAATGTCAGTTTTTACTGGCTGCCCGAACTTCCTTCTTTATCAGTTTCAGGCTCAAGAAGAAGATGGTGTATGCAGATGCTGAGGTTTGACCTCAGCGTAGGAAAACTCTGATGTGGACCCTTGGGCTAAGAAATTGTGTACTTGGGGTCACGCTTTCTTGCAACCCTCTTGCTTTTAGTATCACACCCTGACAGCCAGCTTCCCTGTTGCTCCCCCAGAGCCCCACACTTAGGCCCCATGGGCCCACCTACTCTCCACCTTTCTTAGCCCTTAGCCTGCTTCGAACTTCAGCTGTCTTGTGCCGCCTGCTTTTCCAAGCCAGATTCATGCTTTGCTGTCAATTAATGCATAGGTCCTTTCTACAATTGTGGTAGGAATCTCTGCAGACAAACTGCTCTAGTGGTGAGAATGTCAGTCTCTGGGGGATATCTGAGAATTTTGTGAGGTGGGTATGGTGAGGACACATCTCTTTTAAGAGCTTACAAACCAGGGCAAGAGAACCGGGGGAAGACTCGTGGGTCTGGTGTCTACTTTGAACTGTTCTCCTTCCCAGCCAGGAGGAGTGGGGGCCTCCAGGGCCAAAACACCACCAAGCCTGCTCTGCTGAGGCTGTCGGATTACCTTCTGACCAACTACAAGAAGGGAGTGCGGCCTGTGAGGGACTGGAGGAAGCCAACCACCGTATCCATTGATGTCATTGTCTATGCCATCCTCAATGTGGTGAGGCTCGAGCTACACACAGGCAGACCTTTGGGGGTGGGAGGAGGTCATGTGACACAGAGTCACCCCCTAGGCAGCTCGGGGGCATTCGAGAACCCACAGGACCTATGGTCTGGCACCACAACTGAGAATGGATTACAGCATCATCTGCACAGCCGCCTAAACCAGAAACCTGGGGTCACCTTGTGGCTGCTGCTTCCACACCTGTACAGTGAGGGCGTCACTTCCCACATGTGATTCTTCATAGCTTGCATAATGATAACTATCTCTCTATGCTGTAAGAGGATTAAGACTATCCCATGCATCTTTATGCCCTCAGTGCCTCACACACACCCCTGGTACATGGCAGGTGTCACTAAATGATTGTTGAAGAATGAGCCAACAGATCAATTATTCATCAATTCCTTCATCAGCTACCATAGTAGGGCGGGGTGCACTGCTCAGAAGAGGCGGTCAGACATCGTGCAGAGATAAACAAGAAGGCAACTGCAGGCATACAGTGGCTCTGTGTCAGGGTCAGGTGGTCAGGACTCAGCGTCACAGTCTCTACTACAGTCAGTGTAGCCCCATGATATGGGATGAAGTCATTGTGTTTCGAACATCTCAGCAAAGAAACACAATTAACTGGGTACTCTGGTGATTTGGGAAGTAAAACTGGGAGTTTGTTGGGGGAGAAGGGAGAGTGATGAGTTTTGTGATGTATGTGGTTTTGTACCTATTAATCTCATACCAAGGCAGGCCATTTATATATATGTGTGTGTGTATCATAATATATATTACCTATTATATAATTTAATACTATATATGGTCTTATACTATATGACAATATGGAGATATATATAATAGAAGGTACATATATACCTTTGATTATGTTAAGTATATATGATATATATTATATAATAGAAAATAACAGAAGATACACATAATATGTATGTTTTATATATATATATATATACAAACACACACAAATATATATATAAAATACATATATTTTGTTTGTTTGTTTTTGAGACGGAGTCTCACTCTGTTGCCCAGGATGAAGCTGGAGTACAGCGGTGCAATCTTGGCTCACTGCAACCTCTGCCCCCCAGGTTCAAGCAATTCTTGTGTCTCAACCGGCCAAGTAGGTGGGACTACAGGCATACGCCAGCCCGCCTAACTAATTTTTGTATTTTTAGTAGATACGGGGTTTCGCCACGTTGGCCAGGTGGGTCTCGAACACCTGGCCTCAAGCCATCATCTGCCTCAGGCTCCCAAATTGCTAGGGTTACAGACATAAGACACTGCTCCCAGCATTATATGTATATTTGAAGTTGAAACGTAAATTATTGTTGTCAGGGCACGGTGGCTCACGCCTATAATTCCAGCACTTTTAAGAGGCCAAGGTGGGCAGAGTACTTGAGGCCAGGAGTTCAAGACCAGCTTGGCAACATAGCAAAACTGCATCTCTACTAAAATGCAAAACTTAGTAGGCCATGGTGGCGCGTGCCCGTAGTCCCAGCTACTCGGGAGGCTGAGTATGAGACTCGCTGGAACCTGGGAGGCAGAGGTTGCAGTGAACCGAGATCGTGCCACTGCTCTCCAGCCTGGGCAACAGAGCAAGCAAGACTGTCTCAAAAAGAAAAATAAATCATTATTATTTCTTTCTGGGTGTGCCCTAGCGAAGGACTAACTTTTCCTGTGTGACCAGGGAGCTCCAGTCTATCTACTTTTCCCACCCCAGCCCCTGCTCTTCACTCTCACTTTCCAAAGCAATAGGAGCACAAGGAAGCCTCTCCTTTTGGGGCTGGTGTGTGTGGGTGGCCCTCCAGTCTACAGGGTAACTTATTCAAGCTCCCTTTCCTTTCTTAGGATGAGAAGAATCAGGTGCTGACCACCTACATCTGGTACCGGCAGGTGAGCAGACCTGCACCTCCCCATCCCCCGTTCCTTGGGATAGGGACTCCTCCTCCCAGGAAGGAGTGTTAGCGGCCTTGGCCTTGGTGAGGGAAGGTGAGGGGAGAGGCTCAGAGGCACCCTCAGCCTGAGATCCAGGAGTGTGAAATCTCATCTCAGGTCTGAGAGTGGAAGGAGGCTTAAAGATAGTGGAGGAGAAACCCTCCAAACCCCCTCTGGCTTCTGAAGTTCTTCAAAGCACCCCAAACTATGGCTTGTCCAGCCTCTGTTGAAGGGAGCTCTTAACTCTCAGCCAGCTCTATTTGCTAGACCGTTCTGCCTTCATTCTTTCCTAGTCAAATTGGACAGCAACCAAATTGGGTGATTGAAACAGGATGGTTCGTTGCATCCACTTAGTCCCCCACATCCTCGGCCGTTTCCCTACTCTTCGAGCTTCTGATGGGCCTGGGTCGGCCCCTGGCGTATGGATGTGCCTGCAGCTTGGCAGGAATCCTGGCTTCGAGCTGGGGTGGGGGGAGGAAAAGAGTGGGGGCCACTATCCAGGGGTCCAGCTCTGGATGCTCCTGGAGTTGTCGGGGGAGAAGTCAGAGCAGAGGGGAAACTAAAGTGGCTGAACACACAGAGGCAGGAGCATGAGGACAGCTCACAGAGGTCACCCCCAAGAGGCTCTGGGGACACACCGGGCATAAGTGGGTCTCTGTTATCCCTCCCCATGGCTCGTGGCACATCCATCACCACCACCAGTCATGGGACAGGGCGTGGGGTGGAGGAAGAAGCTAGAATGCTGATCCCTGAGGTACTGCTCCGCCCCTGCCTCACAGAGGGATCCCTTACTGCAGCACACAAAGGGAAGGGACCCAAACAAGCACAGGTAGCCTGGTGCTCCTTTCTGGGGACATCCAGCCAAGCTCCCACCTCTGCAGCTCTAGGGCCACTTGTCTGCCCCAGTTGTTTGCATCAGCAGTAAGGGAATGGCAGTCTACATGTACCAGCAACTGTGCAAAGAGACTGGAATTAGAGACACAAACTAGACTGAGTCTCTGCCCACCATGAGCTCACAGACCAGACACAGGTACTGACAACTGAAATGCAACAAGACAGCCACTCCGACGTGGCAAGGACAAGCTGCTGACCGTGGGAGCACAGAGAAGACACATGTCACCAGCCTGGAGTGCGGGGGTCATGGACGGTGTCCTGGAGAAGGGAGCAGACAAATGCCTTGGCTAAGTCCAGAAGGATGAGGAAAATGTACATTAGTAAAGAAGACTGGGGGAGAGGGAGCAGGGTAGGCAGAGATGTGGAGGTTGCAGCAGTGTTTCATCACATACGGCTGCAGTGTAGAAGTCACAGAGAGGCATGGTCAAAACATAAGGCTAGAGAGATAGTGGAGGCCAGATTATATCAGTCTGTGTTGGCTATGAAGTTTAACTTGATCCTAAAGGCAATGGGACACCCCTAAGGATTTTAAGCAAGGGAGTGACACAATTAAATTTACATTTTAGACTGGCCCTCCTGGCACAAAAATGGAGAATACATTAATCAAAACTTAACAACAGCCATCTCCACCCTGTGAAGCAGATGTTATTATCTCCATATAAATATGTTGAGACCAAGATCCAAGAAGTTATTTGTTTGAAATTCTCTGGCAGAGGGGGTACTCATGGCATTGGAAATGACTGACTTCCTTCCCGGGGCAAGGCTGCATCTGTCTGAGTTGTTATGTGTGTAGGCAGAGTGTGAATGAAGAGGTGGGGGACTCTCAGTTACAGCTGAGGGATTTGGGTGCCACTGACACCCACTTTTCCCAGGAAGGTGCCCACCTGTTGCCTGGGCACTGAGGGTGAAGTCTGCCTGAGTTGCAGGCGACTATCACTGGAGATGGAGGGGGACTGCCCGTGACCATCCCTGCTCCTCCCCTAGTACTGGACTGATGAGTTTCTCCAGTGGAACCCTGAGGACTTTGACAATATCACGAAGTTGTCCATCCCCCACGGACAGCATCTGGGTCCCGGACATTCTCATCAATGAGTTGTGAGTACTGTCATCAGTTGTGGGGTGGTTGGGTGGCTTAGGGGCTGGAGAAGCCTGGGGACGGGGGAGACAAGATTGCCACTGTTGCATCTGAGATGTCCCGCCAAGAATTGCAGACTGTAGATAAAGCCGGTGTGAGTCCAGATTCCCTTTGTCTTCCCCCTACCTTTTTCTGTTGTTTTCTTTTGAAAACTCCTCCTTTCTGTGCTTGATATTGGCATTTTGTACTTCACAGTCCAAGGGCCCCTGCCATGGGGAAAGAAACCAGTGAATGAATTCACACTGAGTTATAATAGCCTAATGGGACAGCTGCACTTTTAAAGGAGACAGTAAATGTTTCAAAAAAAATGGAGCACTAACGGTGGCTGCCACTTCTGGCCCCAAAGGATAGTGGAGGACATGCTTAGACCTCCCAAGTCACATGTACCCACAGGCCACAGATTGCTCCTCCAATATGAAGTGGGTCCCCACCAGGCTTTATTCCTGGCAGCCAAACACGGTCGGTCCCACTTGGCCCCAGTCAACATTCCTTCTCCCCATCCTTCAGGGTCATTCAGGGCCCACCAACTGGACTTCAGAATTCAAGGGCAGGGAAGATGGCTGGGGAGACAGATGGAAAAGGGAAGGTGACAGGTGGGATCGGCCATCCTCCACCCATACCCCCAGCATTGTCCAACTCCAGGGGGTGGCACTGACATTTTTCCAAGGGAGGCAGTTGACCGTGACCACACCCCATCCCTTGCATAGCTCAGGCTGGAAGGTTCTGGGAAATCCCAGTTTCTGCTGGATCTCCAGTTTCAGTAGAGAAGTGGCCTTAGTCTTGACTTCTCATCCCTCATCCTGATCTCACAGAAGGCTGAGGGCTTAGCACCCTGGGCTCAGCCCACCCCCATGCCACAGTGGTCACTCAGGAGGGCCTACCACTTCAAGATCAGCTATGAGAGTGGGACGAGGTTTTGTGGGGCTTTTCTGGCTTTCCCCAATTCCTATCCATTTCTCTAGCTCCTTTTCCTCCAGAAATGATTATCCTCATTTCAAAGGACTTCTAGGGGTGGGAAGCAAAGAGAAGCCCAGAGTCAGGATGGGACAAGACACAAGATCCTGTTCTTTCACCAAGCCTGCCTTGTCCCACAGGGCTGGCGATCCTGGGAGCCACGCTTTGCCCAGCCTGGGGCAGTGACAGGTAGGGGCCGCTGGGCGTGCTCCCTACTGTCCCTGGCTTTTGGGCCCATGGGTTTTCCTCCCTGCCTTGTGTGGCCAGGAGCCAGGGGAATACAGGAGAAATGCCCATTACTGCTTAAAAAGTAGCCTTGAGAACAGCAAGTCAAGAAGCTAGGAAGGTTGGAAAAACCGAGGCCAGACAAAACATTCAGGTTGTCCTGCTGCCTAGACCCTCCCCGAACTTCATTCCCTGCCCAGTTGTTCCAAGATCTTCAGGCTCCCAGGGCTTGCCCTGCCTCTTGAGCTCCCAAACTGACCCCTTTTCCCCGGCCAGCGTGGACGTGGGGAAGTCTCCAAATATCCCGTACGTGTATATTCAGCATCAAGGCGAAGTTCAGAACTACAAGCCCCTCCAGGTAGTGACTGCCTGTAGCCTCGACATCTACAACTTCCCCTTCGACGTCCAGAACTGCTCGCTGACCTTCACCAGCTGGCTACACACCAGTGAGTATGTGGGCTTTGCTGGGGCAGAGGTGGAGGTTGAGGGACCCCAGGGACACCTGAGCTAGGAGTGCTCCCCAGGGTGCCTTCTTGGGTATCCAGCCTGCTCACCACTTATTTTCTTGATGTCCTGGGCCTCTGCTTACTCATCCTCTGCATGAGGTGAATCTGCTGCTCTTTCTGCCCCTCTGTTGCTGTGAGGATTCAATGAGAGTGTGAACCGACTGCAAGATGCTCAGTAAGGGACAACTTTTTCCAATATCTCCAACAGGATCTGGCACTAAGCATCTCTCAGATCCATTTATTTCCCTTCACTTCCATGCAAGCCACCCTCGTCTTCTGCCGAGGTTTCTGCTTAGCCACCTACCTGATTTCCCCATGCATTTGTGTTTCCCTTAATTCGTGATTCTCACAGCAGCCAGTGAGATTTTGGTAAGATGCAAATCTGATCGTGTAACTTAAAACCCCTCGATGGCATATACTGGAACACAACCCACCCTCTTGAGCTGACTCTGCCACAGCCCGCTGCTCCAGGCTCATCTGCTCCCCTGGAGCTCTGCTCCCGCCCAGCTGCCTTTCTTTCTAGCCCCAAACCCTCATATTCTTTCCCTTTATCACATGTTGTTTCCTCTCCTAGGCTACCTGGCCCTTCCTCCCTCTCCCATCCTGCCCCACACTTGCTCCTCCCAACCACACCTAGCCTGGCCAACCCTCTGCTCACCCTTCTGATGGCAGAATAAGTATCAGCTCCTCATTTTCCCCTCTCATCCCCTGGACTGGGCCATCCTTGTTGCCCAACTTATAGCATCCTGGTCTCCTCCCCCACCTCTATCACCCTTGTAAGTACTTGTTCGATGTGTACTTCCCCTCCTAGATATAAACTTAGAAAGGGGTGGGCGCAGTGGCTCACAAATGTAGTCCCAGCCCTTTGGGAGGCCAAGGAAGGAGGATTGCTTCAGCCCAGGAGTTTGAGGCCAGTCTTGGCAATATAGTGAGACCCTATAAAAATGAAAAGTTAACGCCTGTAATCCCAGCACTTTGGGAGGCCGAGGTGGGCAGATCATGAAGTCAGGAGATCAAAACCATCCTGGCCATGGTGAAACCCCGTCTCTACTAAAACACAAAAAATTAGCAGGGCATGGTGTTGCGCACCTGAAGTCCCAGCTACTCAGGAGGCTGAGGCAGGGGAATGGCTTGAATTTGGGAGATGGAGGTTGCAGTGAGCCAAGATCGTGCCACTGCACTCCAGCCTGGCAAAAGAGCAAGACTCCATCTCAAAAAGAAGAAAAGAAAAAGAAAAAGTAAAAAAACTTAGAAAGGGCAGGGATATGATTTCTTGCCCACCTTTAGATCCCCAGCACAGGGCCTGGCACAGAGGAAGGTGCCCAGCAAATGTTACCCAGCAGATGAATGCTAGCTAAGGGCTCGGTAGAGGGCTAGTGAAGTGCACACCACCCTGCTGCAAGAAGGCATCCCCCACTTCTGTTCTGATGTGTTCATTACCTTAAACTTAAGTTATGACGGTGATGCATGACTGTCTTGACCAAAACCAGAACTACAGATAAGGCTAACGTCTCCTTTGACTTATACCTTCAGTCCCAAACTTCAACAAGAGTTAACCACTTTTATCAGTAGAAACTTCATCTAGCACAGTGTATTTTTCCAGATCCTTCTCTACACATTTACATGCACACATACATGTGTGCATATATAGACACACACATGCACATCTATGGAAAGCACATGGAAATTGCTTTATGAGTTCTTATTTTACATAAATATATCAGTATATATTATTATATGCTACTACTTGATTCTTTTTACTCAACAATAGATCTTGGACATTTTTTGAAGTTCATGCATATTTAGGTTTTCCTAAAAAATTTTAGCTGATATAAAACAGCTCATGATTTTGGAAGGCAGCTGTGCTCACCACCACCACCAGTGCAAGCATCTAATGAGTTGGGTCGCATCCTAGCTTTTTAAGCATTTTCCTCATCCTAGCTTTTTAAGCATTTTCTCGATTGATGGATATTTCAATGTTTTCTAGTATTTTGCTACAATGGATACTCCTGTCTTTCCTGGTATATATGTCTCTGCTGCAGATATTGAAAAGTGGAATTGCAATCTATTAAGTAAGGATTTTGCTTATTTTCCTAATTCATTTTTAAAGACAGGCGGTTCCATCAAGGCAAAGGTGAAGAATGTTGACTTTTGTTCATTTTTGCAATGGGTAATTCTAACAGGGAAACTTAGAAAGGTGTTTGGAAGGGGTGTGTGTGTGTGTGTGTGTGTGTGTGTGTGTCTGTGTAGAGAGAGAGATAGAGCTTTCTAATGAATGGTTTGCGTGGTTCTTTGCACCGTTGTGTTTTCATTTAAGACTTCATCTGCCCTCAGTGAGGCCCTGTGAGATAGGTATAATGAGTACCTTATTTCCTAGCTGAGGACACCGAGGCTGAAGGTGATGTGCTGAGGCTGAGGCTGGGCCGTCGATGTCAGCCTCCCTTGGTTGCTGCCCACCTGTGTCCCATCATGACATGGTCCGGCAGGCTCTGGACACTAGATTCCAAAGCTGGCTTGCTTTATTCTCTCTCAGTCCAGGACATCAACATCTCTTTGTGGCGCTCTCCAGAAAAGGTGAAATTCGACAAGAGTGTCTTCATGAACCAGGGAGAATGGGAGTTGCTGGGGGTGCTGCCCTACTTTCGGAAATTCAGCATGGAAAGCAGTCACTGCTATGCAGAAATGAAGTTCTACGTGAGTGGAAGTGGATGGTAGACGTTCACACCCAGGTAGACTTAAGGAGGCATACTGGGAAGAACTATAGCCCTTTTCTTAACCCCAGGGTGGCACACATCTGGAACTTCAGTGAAGTACATGGGGAAACTCCACTGAATCTCCCTTACTTATTCTAAACAGCCACAAGCCTGGATTGAGAGGCAGGGTATGGGTGTCTGTTTGCTTTCTTCTCTGAGCAATCCAGGTTGGAAGCCCCATAAAGCAAGGGGGTCTGAGCTTGTGGGCTTGTTCCTAGGAGTCTGCAGAGCCTGTCTGCCCCAGGCTTCCCACAAACTCCTCTCCTGGTCCCAGGTGGTCATCCGCCGGCGGCCCCTTTTCTATGTGGTTGGCCTGCTGTTGCCCAGCATCTTCCTCATGGTTATGGACATCGTGGGCTTCTACCTGCCCCCCCAACAGTGGCGAGAGGGTCTCCTTCAAGATCACACTCCTCCTGGGCTACTCGGTCTTCCTGATCATCGTTTCTGACACGCTCCCGGCCACTGCCATCGGCACTCCTCTCATTGGTAAGGCCTCTCTTGGCGGCAGAGCTCAGTCTGGGGAGAAACTGGCCCCCTCCCACCTCCTGTGTGTGTCTCTTGCCTCTGCCCTGGGCTGCACAGGTGTCTACTTTGTGGTGTGCATGGCTCTGCTGGTAATAAGTTTGGCTGAGACCATCTTCATCATGAGGCTGGTGCACAAGCAAGACCTGCAGCAGCCCGTGCCTACCTGGCTGCGTCACCTGGTTCTGGAGAGAATCTCCTGGGTTCTTTGTCTGCGGGAGCAGTCGACTTCCCATAGGCCCCCAGCCACCTCCCAAGCCACCAAGACTGATGACTGCTCAGGTGAGAAACAGAAGGGAAGAGTCCACACAGAGGGGCCACTTCTGGCCTGGATGTCATGGAAAGTTTCTGGAGGGAGTGGCCTGCTAAAGAGATGCTGTACTGCACATGACACCCCATGCCCTGCCTTATTGGGAGGGAGCAGCCTTATTGGGAGGGGGCAGCCTTCAGCCAAAAGTGTCAGTCCAGACCCTTCCTTCATTTACACAACCTCACCTTGGGTGTGGACAAAGAGGGTAAGAGTGCCAGAGGCTGAGCATGTCAGGAGATGAGTCCTCTGGGCTGAGTGGCTTCTCTCTAGGATGGACCCATGAGTGCAGTCAAATGGATGCCCCTTAGGCAATTATTGGTCTCCTTGCCTCACACAGTTAAATACTGCCACTGGGATTTTGAAAACTCTTATTCTAAACAGCCCAAAGCAGGACATGGTGGCTCATGCCTACAATCCCGGCACTTTCGGAGGCTGAGGTGGGAGGATTACTTGAGCCCAGGAGTTCAAGACCAGCCTGGCCAACATAGTGAAACCTCATCTCTACTAAATTTTGTTAAAAAGTTGGCTGGGCATGGTGGTACACTGCTGTGGTCCTAGCTACTTCAGGAGGCTGAAGTGGATCACTTGAGCCCAGGAGGTTGAGGTTGCAGTGGGCTGTGATCGTATCACCATACCCCACCTGGGAGACAGAGTAAGATCCTGTCTCAAAAACAAAAATTAAAACAACAAATACACATTCGTTGTTTAACACAGGTTCCTTAGAATTTCAAACATCTATGAGGCAGAGAGACATTACATGTGTAGTTCATGCCTCCTGAGGAATTGTTACGGCTACCATTTGTTGGTGGTGGCGGTGGTTAGTTTGTTGGTTTATTCACTGAACATTTTGTGCCAGCCGTGTGCAAAGCACTTTGTCTACATGATCACAGGTAATACTCATGACAACTCAAGAGGATTCTCATTCTCATTTTTCGAATAAGAAAGCCGGGGTATAGAGAAGTTAGCTTGTCCTAAATCACGGGGCCAGGAACTGGTAGAACCCAGGCCCATCTCACTCTAAGCTTCTGTTTTTAACTCCTCCTCTCCACTCCCATCTCCTTTGTCCTTCCTCCTGGCTAGGGCCAGGCCTTTTACATGAGATTTTTGTAAGAACATCTCATCAAGTTCTAGTGAACTAGTTTGCCAGTCTAATGCCTAATTTCCCTTGGTGAAGGAAGCCACATCTGCTTGAAATCATGAATGAGGGCAGTGCCTTCCAGCCTGCTGCTCCCTCTGAGGCAACAAAATGTAGCAGAAGGAGCAGGGGACCAAGAGTCCAGATACCTGGGCCTTGGTGGTCTCACCATTAAACGATCCTTCAAGTATGTGACCACAGGCTAGTCACCTAACCTCTCTCAGCTTCACCACCACCATATAAAAAGCGCGAATAGTCGGCGAGGTGCAGTGACTCATGCCTCTAATCCCAGCGAGTGGCCAAGGTCGTGCCACTGCCTTCCAGCCGGGGCAACGGAGCAAGACTCGGTCTCAAAGAAAAAAAAGGAAATAGTAATAATTTCTACTCTGCCTCTCTTGTGAGGCCTAAATGATCAGATTGTTGAGGAAAGCCCATAGGTTGAAAAGCAATGTACAGGAACGATATTTCGTGATATTAGTGATCTGGAAGGGGGTGGAGGATGTGCCTAAGGAGGGGTATAGGGAGACCCTCCATCACACTGATTTTTCAATTTAAGTTGGATGGTGTTTGCAGTTACGTAAGTTTCTCTTTATACTTTTTATGCTTGAAGTTGTTCCTGGCCGGGTGCAATTTACAGGTGGCTCACGCCTGTAATCCCAGCAACGTGGGAGGCCAAGGTAGGCGGATCACTTGAGGTCAGGAGTTTGAGACCAGCCTGACCAACATAGTGAAACCCTGTCTCTACCGAAAAAAAAAAAATTGCCAGGCATAGTGGCATGTGCCTGTAATCCCAGCTAACTGGGAGGCTGAGGCAGAACAACTGCTTGAACTCAGGAGGCAGAGGTCGCAGTAAGTCAAGTTTGCACCACTGCCCTCCAGCCTGGGCAACAGAGAGAGTAAAAAGAAAAGTTATTTATAGCAAAAACTTGCAGGCTATAGAAGCATAAGGGACCGTGTTCAGGTCACCACCCGGGGGCCTCCCTCTCTTGCCAATGCTTTGCCCTCTTCCAGCCATGGGAAACGACTGCAGCCACATGGGAGGACCCCAGGACTTGGAGAAGAGCCCTCAGAACAGATGCAGCCCACCCTCACCACCTCGGGAGGCCTTGCTGGCAGTGTCTGGGCTGCTACAAGAGCTGTCCTCCATCCGGCACTTCCTGGAGAAGCGGGATGAGATCCGAGAGGTGGCCCGAGACTGGCTGCACGTGGGCTCCGTGCTGGACAAGCTGCTGTTCCGCATCTACCTGCTGGCCGTGCTGGCCTACAGCATCACCCTGGTTACACTCTGGTCCATCTGGCAGTATGCTTGAGTGGGTACAGCTCAGTGGGGGAGGGGGTACAGGCCTAGTTAGGTAGGGACAAAGGATTTCTGCTTAGGCTTCTCAGGGCCCAGGGAATGCCAGGGATGTTTTCAAGACACAGGCACATTCCCATGCCGTTTCCCATGCCAATTCATCTCAGCAATCCCAAGCCAAGGTCGGAACCCTTCCCTCAAAAGCTGGGTGTTCAAGACGCTTACACCCTTGCCCCACCCCTAGCTGCTCACCATGGCTTTAAAACATGCTCTCTTGATCAGGAGAAACTCGGGCACTCCCTAAGTCCACTCTATTTGTGTATGTATCAAGCCATTTCCCCATTGACCCTTCCCTGAATAAGGGACTTTGGAATTCTGCTCATCTCCCACAACTTTGCTTTTAGGTTGAAGACAAAAGCAACTTTCTACTACACAGGCCTGATAACACTGTACTAGGCTTCTTTAACCTCTAATGTCTCTATCTTCACCTCACTTGTGACCACTTCCCTGAACACTCATCCCCCATCAGATGGTAGAAGTGGGAAGAATAAAAGGCAGTGAAGCCCTAAACTCTCTTTTCAACCATTTATAAGCAGCTTTGGGAAAAGATTGGATGGTTAGAAAAACAGATTTACAGTTAGTTAATCCCAGCACTTTGGGAGGCCGAGACAGGCAGATCACTGGAGGTCAGGAATGTGAGACCAGCCTGGCCAACATGGTGAAACCCCATCTCTACCCGCCACAAAAAAATACAAAAATTATTCAGGCATGGTGGTGCATGCCTATAATCCCAGCTACTCAGGAGGCTGAGGCAGGAGAATCATTTGAAGCTGGGAGGCAGAGGTTGTAGTGAGCTGAGATCATGCCACTGCACTCCATCCTGGGTGACAGAGCTAGACTCTATCTCACAAAAAAAAAAAAAAAAAAAGAAAGAAAGAAAGAGATTTACAGTTAGTGATAAAAAGTGACTTTGGAAATTATGTGTAATTTCAGTTGTTTAGTGCCTCCAGGCCCAGAAAACTGGGAAGTGACAAATAGGTTGAAAAGCATTTGCACAGGAAAGATAAACACCAACTTCATGATATTAGTGATCTGGAAAAGGGGTAAAGGATGAGACTAAGGAATGGTGTACAGAGATTTTAGTCATATTGGTTTTTTAACTTAAATTAGATAGTGGGTTTGTAGTTATGTAAGTTACTCTTTATACTTTAAATAGCTGTTATGAAGAAGAAACACTAGGAGGTGGGATTTAAGGTATGAGGGTCAGGACCATGAACACTTAGCAATGGAGAAGAGAGAGGGGAAATCTTGGCTCTGCAACCCACCAGGAAGGATGTGGGAAGGGTCCATACAGCCCTGTTACCTGGGCTCATGATCTCTCAGTGAAGGTGGGAGCAAGCTCTCTCCCTGCAACTGGATACTGCAACGGAACAGAGACGGGAGCTGCAGCACCATGGTCAGCACCAGTTGGTTTGATGTTTGGGAAACACCAAGAAAGCCAAGGCTTGGATTTCTTTTTTTTTCTCTTCTTTTCTTTTCTCTTTCTTTCTTTCTTTTTCTTTCTTTCTTTCCTTCCTTCCTTCTCTCTTTCTTTCTCTCTCTCTCTTCTTTCTTTTCTTTCTTTCTTTCTATTTGAGATGGAGCCTCACTCTGTCGCCAGGCTGGAGTGCAGTGGTGTGACTGCAACATCTGCACCTCTGCTCACTGCAACCTCTGCCTCCCAGGTTCAAGCTATTCTCCTGCCTCAGCCTCCTGAGTAACTGGGACTATAGGGGCGCAGCACCACACACAGCTAATTTTTTAATTTTTAGTAGAGACAGATTTCACCATGTTGGCCAGGATGGTCTCAATCTCCTGACCTCGTGATCTGCCCGCCTCAGCCTCTCAAAGTGCTGGGATTACAAATGTGAGCCACTGCATCCAGCCTGGATTTCTTATCTCCTTTGAGAAGTCAGCCCCTGGCACATCCACCAGAAAGCAGGGCCAGAAGGACACAGAGTCAGAAGAATGATCTTTGATCTTATTTCTCATATCCTGGTTCCCTCTTCCAGACATCAGAGTTTAAGACATGTTGAGGAACACCCGACCCCATTGCTTCATCAACCTAACAAGTAGTCAGAGAAAAAGGATGTGAGACCCCACCAAGGATGAACTGTCTTAGTGTCTGCAATGTATGGATGAGGCTTTCCTTGGTTTTCCCAGTCTCATTCCAGCCTTGTCCCTCTCCCTATCTTGGGTTGCCTGTCATTCTGAGGAAGGCATGGTGGAGAGGGATTAAATGCTTCCAGGCTAAAGGGAGAGAACTCAAAAGGAATATCTGGAATGAATCCTTTAACATTTTCACTGCCTCTTTAGTTGGTACAGGTCACCCAACTAAAAGGGACTCAGTATGGGAAACATGAAACTATATATTCCCTTGATGATAAACTCTGTAATTCTAGTTCATAAACCATCCAGGAGGCTGGGTAGAGGGCAAAACCATGGGACCTTTGGAGCTTCATGTCTGAAAGAGCATGAGGAAGGGGCTGACGAAGGGGGCTTATCTGGTTTAGCTTCTCTTGGTTTCTCTCTCCCGATTCCTTGTCATGCAGAAACAACTCATTGAATACTGTCTAACTGGCTGGTTGCTCCTAAGATGAACTAGGAATAAAGTTTCATCTGATTCTTCCACCCCAGACATATGTGCTTTTGATTTCAGTTACCAGGGATTCGTTAGAAATTGTATATTTATTTTTGTTTTGTTGATGGATAGAGATTAGGGTCTCCCAGCAAAAAGCAAGAGATTGTGAAGCTGGGGATTGGCCCTCACAATTATTGTCTTCTGCTGAGCAGAGATTGGTCTAAAGATGGAGCGTGTTCATCATTTCTCTCTTGGGATGCCCCCTGCTGCGCATATGTTGAAGCCTGGTCTTAGAACCAAAAGCTGCCCCATTCTGCTAGAAGTTGCTTGGACCAGCCATGCTGTTTGGTGATTCTTGTGTCTCAGGCCAGAGGGATTGGAAGGTGAACAGTCTGGCACTGTCAATGCATCACTGGTCAGTAAATGGGTGGCTATTGGCAAAGTGTCCAACCAGAAAGCTAGTAAGACACTAATCATCCCATTGATTCTCCATCTCCCTCCCCCCACCCTTCACCCACAATCAATGGGGTGACAGAGCCCAGCATCAAGGCAGCCAATTAACCACCTCGAGAATGAGCTGCCACATGTAACATCTTCTGCTCCAGTAGCTACATCCGATCAGCTCATCCATCTGGCATGCGGGCTGTGCTGCCCAGGTATGAGAAACTGACGCCCAGGGCCAGAGACCCCCCAGTGCACTAACTCCTGTTCATCAGAACCAATCTTGATCTTCTCCCGAGGAGACCTTTGCTCTATCCAGGGTATGAAAACACCCAGAATTTCCTTCCCACCTGTTATACCTCCCGGAAGCTGCTTCCTCCCCTCCTCTTGCCACTGTAGCCAGTTGCCTCTCATTCTGTCCTAGCAGAGGGGGAGACTAGAAACACTCACGTCCTTATAAGTGCTTCTGGGAAGCTTGCCGATTCTCTTGCCCATCTTCTCTCCTGCAGCCTTTTCTATTCAACTACAAATGCTCTCAGTTCTCATCTCATTTTCCCTTTACCCCGTTTCCCAATGATATCATTTCTACTAAAAAGATTCCAACAAAGGTGCTGAAAGTGCCCAGCCTGAACCCCTCTGTGAGTTTGTGACTGGTGCTGCTTCAAAGCCATGGAGTCTGTGTCCTGACATCCTGGAAAAGAGTCTGCCTTTCCTCCGGATGTTGGCAACCTGGCCTCAAGGATCTCAAGGGCGCCTCCCAGGAGTGGACATTCAGTGGTTTTCTGAATAGCCCAGGCAGAATGGCTGCACTCAGAGGCTAGGATATGGGAATAGGGGGAGATTCCCTTGAGAGAACACGAGGCAGAAAAGTTGCCTGGTTGGGTGAAGGAGGGGGAGGTAGAGCTTGCAGAGAGGTGTGGTTCAGCATTCACCAGCCAGATCCTCCTCCCTCCCCCACTCCCCCAGCCTCTGAATCAATACATTTTGAATCTAATCTAATAACAGAGATTTAACAAGGGGATAATGCGTGTGGAGCCGCCAGGCGCTTTGTCTTGTCTTTCATGCAGCAGCTGGGGCCCATTATCCGGGGACAATGCCCCTCGCTAATCACTCCCTCTCTCTCCTCCCTCCCAAATGTTTGGGGAGGAGAGGTGGGCAAGAGAGGGCAGCTCCTCCCTTGATTGGAGGGGGAGTGGAAGGGTGGAGGGGGGAGGATGAAGTCGAGAGGGTTCTGGATGGTCCCCACACAATTGTCTTGACCTGACGCCAACTCGCTGGCCTTCTTCCCCGGCCACACTGTGCACCCTGATCAGTGAGAGGTTGGGGGGAGCCCTACCAGTGCATACAAACAGCAGATAATTAATTATCAGCTGCAGTATCGGCGCTGGGAGTCGGGCATCTTTTTTTCTTTTTTCTAACTTGGTCCTCTATAATTTAAGCGATCCCATTGAGGCCTGAGATTGGCCAGCCCTGACTGTCATGGTTAGAGAATTAAACCCTGGGTTTAGAGACCAAGAATATCCCTCTCTGAAATAGAAGCCTAATCTGTATTGTCTTCCTCTATCTGGAGGCATGGAGGTTAGACTGTAAGAATAACTTTCTGATAATGCCTTTACTAACATGAATTAGATTGGGAGTGGAAAGGGAAGGATTGGAATGTCATTTCCTAGAAAACTTTAAAAAGAGACTTTTATCTATTGAGGTTGGGAAGGGGCAGACGAGGAAGAAGGAAAAAAATCTGCCTCGGTTTCCTATCAAAGTTCCAGGTCGGAGGGTTCCCAGAGTTGGCACACCCGAAGCCTGGCCACTCCCACTCCTTTTTGGAAACATATGTATTGAGAGCAGCATAAGAGTGCCGTGCGGACAGGGAGATCTAAAAGTTGAAATCTGGCCCCAACAAAGGCTAGCTCTGAAACCCTGGACAAGCACTTAGCTGCTCTGTGTTTCAGTCTCCTCATCTGTAAAATGGGAATCATATTAGTAACTGGCTCATAGGCGTGGTGGGAATGGTGCTCCCAATATAGGGGCAAAAGTCCAGGGAAATCGTGAGGCTGTGGTGAGATGGCTAGTGGTGTATCAGCGCTTCTCAGACGGCTCACATCTCCTAGGGCACTGTGGATGAGAAGGCTTTCTCCTTCATGTCTCCATTTTATAGATAAGCAGGGGCGGAAGGACTGGTCACTCAGCATAAGCCCAGAGGGGGGCTAAAGCGCCTGTCCGTACCAGGCTGAATCCAGACCTCTGTGTCCAACACCTTCCTGACTCTTTTCTCCCATTGCCATCTTCTCTCCTTCGCCTCCGCACATTCAGAGCTTTTTTGCACCGAGTTCCTCCCTAAGACCACAGTACTGGGTTCCTGCTCTGGGAAAGCCTATGGGATATGGGCACATTTTTCTGGGTCTCTCCTATGCAATGCCACCTCCTGTGTCCCTGTATCTGCAAAGAGAGCTAAACTCTTGGCAGAGAGACACATGATGAGTATCACAGCTGGGATTGGGGGAGCCTGGGAATTCACTACTATGTCCCTAGGAGAAACCCCACTTACAATGAGAAAGAAATACCATCTTTAAGACCCCAGTGAAATGTCAATCTTTGGCCAGGGGCGGCCAGAACCCTGCCTTCTAAATGCTTTCCACAAGGTGGCAGCAAAGTCCAGAAATTCTATGGAGGGGCCTTTATGAAACATTTAGTTGCCCCTTTCCCTCCCCCAGCCTCAAAATAAAACCCTCATCTCTTTCCAGGGACCTTTGAAGCCCCCTTCCTTCAAGGCCAATACTTTCCTTTGGGCCACATTAAGGACTGTGCTCCAGAGTGCTTTGGAGTGCTTTTACTCTGTTCTGATGCTCTGGCAGAGGCCGGTCCCCAGCCCCCACCCCATCACACACCTGTACCCACGCAGATCCCCAAGCAACTCAGCCTCCTACTTATGTACTTGAGCCTGGACCTCACCCTCAGCTACACGCTTAATTGCTCCAGCTATTTCCCTTTCTGCTCTTGTGATGAAGATATTGATGCCTGATGGCAAAGAAGGGTGTTTTACACAAAATCCATGTATACACAGGCTATGGAAGACTCTCTGTCTTTTTCTTCCTCCCATATCTCTAAAGCCCCAACTCCAGCCCATCCCACACTGGCTCTGATGTGCCCCTCAATGGTCCTAGGAAATGAGGAGGGCAAGAGTGAGGTGCTACCCAGAGCAGGAGCCACCCTGGGAGATGGGGAGGACGCCACCATTGGAGATGCTCACTCATCCAAGGGCTCCAGGGAATGGACTGGAGGGAGGAAGCTGGTTCTAAGTAGGGTTACTGTGATGTGATTGCCTCACCCATCCCGTGGCGGGTGCTGTTTTCCTGCTAGCTGTGCGGACTAGTTTCCTGTTGCTGCCGTAACGAGTCACCAATGTCACATACAAATTTGTTATTGTACAGTTCTGGTGGTCAGAAGTCCAACACATGGATTGACAGGGCTGTGTTCCTTCTGGAAAATCTAGGAGAGAATCTGTCTCCTTGCCGTTCCCAGATTCCAGATGCAAGCCACTGCACCTGTATTCCTTGGTTCAGTCCCTTTCTTCAGCTTCAAAGTCAGGCGCTCAGTACCTCACTTCACCTCTCTCTCTCCCTCTCTCTCTCTCTCTCCCTCTTCCTCTCTCTCCGTGAGTGTGTCTCATCTCTGCTTCTCTGCTTTGCTTTGTCACATCTCCTTCTCTGACTCTCCTAAGTCCATTTTTCCTTTATAAAAACCTTTGTGATGATAATGGGCTCGACTAGATAATTTTCAATAATCTTATCCCAAGATTCTTAAATTAATTATACGACAAAGTCCCTTTCATCTTGCACCATAACATAATCACAGGTTCTGAGGAATGGGAAGTGGGCATCTTTGGGGGCCCATCATTCTGTCTACTGTCTTGAGACCTTGGGCAAGTTTCTTGACTTCCTGTTTCCTTACCTGTAAAGGTGACATCATAAAAGCACTGCCTTATGGATTGTTGTGAGGATTAAAGGAGCCAATAATAAGAAAAGGTTCTGGCATAAAGTAAATGGTTGACAAATTTTAACTATGGTTTTATTATTGCTCTTATGCATAAATCTAGAAGCTTCCTGCACAGCAAAGTTGAGGTATGGTTCATCACAGACCTGTTGAATTAATGCTGTAAAGGAAATAATCCTTTCTATTAGGCATTTGTGTAATGGCTTTATGATGATGAATATTGAGTTCCTTTACAACTTTTTTTTTTTAGACAGAGTCTTGCTCTGTCACTCACGTTGGAATGCAGTGGCACAGTCTTGGCTCACTGCAACCTCTGCCTCCTGGTTCAAGCAATTCTCCTGTCTCATCCTTCCAAGTAGCTGGGATCACAAGCATGCACCAACCTGGCTCATTTTTGTATTTTTAGTAGAGACAGGGTTTTGCCATGTTGGCCAGGCTGGTCTCAAACTCCTGGCCTCAAGTGATCCACCTGCCTTGGCCTCCCAAAGTGCTGGGATTACAGGCATGAACCACTGTGCCCAGCCCCTTTATAACTTTAGAAGGAGAGAATAGAAAAGCAGAATCATGGAGATAATGATTCCAGGACACCAGACTGGCAGGAGACAGATGGTTGGGCCAAAGATGGCCTCTGTCTTTTCCCTACCTCCTCCTACTCCCAGGATCTGCTCATCTTCCTAGGAAGATGAGGGCTTTAGCTGGTGGTAAGGACTTTTGTTTGTCTGAGACAGTCTTGCTCTGTCGCCAAAGCTGGAGAGCAGTGGCATGATCTCTCCTTACTCCAACCTCTGCCTCCTGGGTTCAGGCAATTCTGGCGCCCTAGCCTCCCAAGTAGCTGAGACTACAGGTGTGTACCACCACTCGCGGTTAATTTTTTTTTTTTTTTTTTGTATTTTTAGGTAGAGATGGGGGGGGGTCTTACCTTGATGGCCTGGCTGGTCTTGAACTCCTGACCTCAAGTGATCCACTTGCCTCAGCCTCCCAAAGTGCTGGGATTTCAGGCTTGACCCACTGCTCCTGTCCCAGATGGTGGTAAGGGCTTCTTGAAGCAAGAGGTGTTAAACACAGAATGGGTGTAGAATCATTCGCTCAGAAGCCTTTCACAGAGACACCCATCCCTTCCAAGCCTCTCCTATAGAGGCAGGAGATGGACAGGATGACCTCCAGAGACCTTCCTAGCTTCAGGTCCAGAGAATCCTACCTTTCCATCTGCATGACACCTAATCATGGTCTCAGGCTCCAGCTCTGTGTGCTCCATCCTTTCTTCTTGGCCAACACATCCAGCCCCTTGCCCTTTTCACCCAAGGGCTTATTTTTCTGGTTCTTACTAATGAAACTCAAATCCATATGGGCTTGTCTTTGGGCTTAAAATTCCCATGAGGTGTTCACTCCTAAAAGTTCCCTGAAGGTGAGTGGTGCATTTCTCTCCCTACTTTGTCCTCAGCCAGGATGTGCTCTCTCAATGCCTTCTCCCTCTTCTTTACTCTCCCAATAACTGTAATCCATGCATTTATTGTTGGGTGATTTGTTTAGCAGGTATCTGACTCCCAGCCTGTAACTCCTGGAGGCAAATATTTTACACCCTCTTCTCCACTCACACAGCACTTGACACACAGCCCACGCTTTGTATTTCGTGAGCAATGAATGGACTGGGGCTGGGAACAGGGACATGGGCCATGCAAAGGGAAGACTATATCTGAAACCCTTCTCTGGGCTACTCTTCAGCTCTCACCGTCACTGCTGGTTTGAGTAGGGAGAAAGGAGTGGAGGCAGCCGAGAGTGAACCTTCTCTGAGACCCCTTAAGAAAATGAATCGGCTGGGCGCGGTGGCTCACACCTGTAATCCCAGCACTTTGGGAGGCTGAGGTGAGTGTATTGCTTGAGTCCAGGAGTTTGAGGCCAATCTGGGCAACATAGTGAAACTCCATCTCTACAAAAAATAAAAAAATAGCTAGGCTAATGCCTCTAGTCCCAGCTTCTCAGTAGGCTGAGGTGGGAGGATGGATTGAGCCCGGAGATTGAGGCTGCAGTAAGGGGTGATCCCGCCACTGCACTCCAGCCT
Source organism: Ateles fusciceps (assembly GCA_036589455.1). Classification (NCBI taxonomy): domain Eukaryota; kingdom Metazoa; phylum Chordata; class Mammalia; order Primates; family Atelidae; genus Ateles; species Ateles fusciceps. Next base: position 1,125,458 of record JAZHEH010000579.1, on the reverse strand, counting down.
GGGCAACAGAATAAGACCCTGTCTGAAACAAAGAAAACAAAAGAAAATGAATCCTCTTCCCCCAGGAGTTCCACATTATGCTATAGTGGGTTTGGGGCTGTGTCTGCCAAAACCATGATCCCCTGTGGCAGGGACATGACTGGATTTTACCCAGAGTGGTATCTAGTCCTGCCCAGTGCGCCACTGGGCAGAAGCTCAGTGTTTGTAGAATTAATGAAGGCGGTGGTAGTGTGGGTTCTCTTGAAGTCCATTTCCTGTTAGGATGACCATAAAAGTTACCATCCAACCCGGAGAGTTTCTGTCCTGGAAAAGAAGTGCATTGCTAATTGCACATGAACAATGCCATCAAGCGGGGCTGTTCGGGGCACACAGGGCCTGCGGTCACCCTGCCCCTCAGGTTCTCCCCTTCTTCCTCAGCTGAGACCAGAGCCCCAGCTGGTTGGGCTGTGAGCTTCTGATTTCTGGGGATTCTCTGACCTGCCCCCTAGAGTCAAGAGACCTCCAGCGAGGGGAGGAGGGGGAAAGGTCTCAGTAAGGCCCTTTGTCCACTGTGGGGTCATGGTTTTTCTCCTGAGTTTGCCTCAGGTCAGAAGAATTTCCTGTGGGGTCGCAGGTCAAATGCCGCATGTCCTCAGCAGAGCTAGGAGGAGACCTAGCCCAGCCTCTGTCCTCCCCTACCCCAGGAAGAAGGATGCGCTGATTCTGGAGCAGGAAGCAGCCTCTGAGAGGGTCAGGAGCCCTGGCCTGCAGGCAGGGAGGAGCTCTGAGGGAATCCCCTCTCCCTCACGTTCATCACCCACACCCCCCCCAATCAGAAGGACAGGGTTCTGGCCACTCCCTCCACCCTTACCCAGGAGGTGTCTTTGTACATGGGGTGGATGGAGGGGCGCTCCTGGCAGAGAGGACATGCTTCGTGGGGTGGAAAGTTGGCTAACCGGGGCTGGGCTGACAAGGGATCCCCAGATAAGCCATTGCCTTAAAAGTCTATTTTTCAATAATTATCCCATTTGTAAAGGAGAAACCCATATACTCCCCTGCAGAGTAAAGAGAACGCACAATTGCTTTTGCTAAAGGGGGAAATGGATTTGGGTCTCTCCAGAGCTTCCTGAAAGCTCCCTGGGGGTTCCCCAGAGTTTGAGAGTGAAACAGAAATCCTTCTGGGGCCAGGCCATATCTAAGCAGCAGTCCCTCTAAGGGGCCCAATGTCAGAGAGATAGCGGGAAATGGGAGTGAGATAGGAAGCCCTTCCCCCAAAGGTCTACTGTGCTGCATGCTGGATTTTGGATCAGCATCACCAACTCCTGCATGTGTTTGGGGCCCCAGCTTTAGAGCATTGCTGTGTCAGGTTACACAGGTTGTACACTGCACACGCGTGGACGCACCATTTATATAGACTCTGATGTGAATGGGGCCCCTGGAGTTGTACCGCTTAGGAAACTCTCATCGTGTGCCTTTACACACGCTAGTTTCTCTACCTAGAATGTCATTCCAGTAAGTTCTTTCTCAGCGTTCAAGACCCAACTCAGATTTCATCTCCTCCATGGAGTCTCAATGTCTTCTTCTGTGGATAATTTATCACGCCCACACAGACTTCTGTTCTGACTTACTATACACCATTCCAATGAATTTTTTTTTTGAGACAGAATCTCATTCTGTCACTTAGGCTGGAGCACAGTGGTGCGGTCTCGGCTCACTGCAACCTCCACCTCCTGGGTTCAAACAATTCTTCTGCCTCAGCCTCTTGAGTAACTGGGACTACAGGTGTGCACCACCACACCCAGCTAATTTTTATATTTTTATTAGAGATGGGGTTTCACCATGTTGGCCAGGCTGGTCTCGAACTCCTGATCTCAGGTGATATGCCCACCTTGGCCTCCCAAAGTGCTGAGATTGCAGGCGTGCCGGTCCCAGTGATCTATTTAAGTGTTTGTCTTCCCCACTTTTCTCAGAATCTTAACCTCCCCTGTGTCCCTGCCTCCCTAGCACAGTGGCTAGAATATGGAGGCACTGAATGAATAATGACTGAGTATTGGAGCTGGAAGGGCCTGCAGGGCCCTCGAACCAGTTTGTTGTACAGAAGAAGAGACTTCAACCCAGGCACGTCTCACCTTTGTGGCAGATGGCAACATGCAGGATGGATTTGGGTAGTGTCTTACCCTCAGTACTGGGGGAAGAAGGCAGTTTTTTTGTTTTTTTTTTTTGAGACAGAGTCTCGCTCTGTTGCCAGACTGCAGTGCAGTGGCCCCTGCTCACTGCAACCTCCGCCTCCCAGGTTCAAGTGATTCTCCTGCCTCAGCCTCCTGAGTAGCTGGGACTACAGGCATGCTCCACCACATCCAGCTAATTTTTGCATTTTTAGTAGAGACGGGGTTTCACCATGTTGGCCAGGATGGTCTCGAGCTCTTGACCTCATGAACTGCCTGCTTCAGTCTCCCAAAGTGCTGGGATTATAGGTGTGAGCCACCACACCCGGCTGGACAGGGCAGTCTTACATGAATGAGAGTGGTCTCTATTCTGAGAACCCTTGGAAACTTGGACCCAAACCTTCTTTTTAGTAGGATGCTGCCTCCTGTCCTCTTCTCTCTCTCCTCTCATTTCCAGTGCTGGGTATTTTAAAGGCTATTTTGACTCTCTCTGTTGTAATAAGAAACTAGCAATTAAGTATTATAAGGCTGTTTTACAATCGTGTGGAAGCCCCTTTTATCCACTTTGCTTTAAATGGTTATATCTTTCATCCCTAGTTTTCAGGAATGTAAAACTTTACAGCGTTGCTGCAAACCTTCATACTTTGCTTTGCGGTTTATTGCTCCCTCTGCAGATGTATCTTTCACATAAATAAGCCTTTCATCTCTACAGTACTGGGCTTGGTCATGGTGGCTGCCTGTGATTTCATCAGTGGAACTCGGCCCTGGAACACAAGGTGGTTCACGTGGAGCCCCCAGATCCCTTGTCCTCTGATCAGGACTGGAGCAACAACCTTGGGATGAAGGAGGTCACGGACCCCTGACAGAGGGAGGCACGATGCGGAATCCTGGAGGGGGATGCCCCTCATTCACCCTGTGCCTGATCTGAGGTTTAGGGGGAGACACAGGTCGAGAGTGTGTGTCTCCATCCTTGGGTGGAGAAGTCGCCCTCCTAGAAGCGGCGAGGGAGCAGCAGCAATAGGCTTACTCAGCGTTCCCCGAGGCACGCCTGGGCAGAGCATGAACCAAGCTCGTGGGCAGCCGCTGCTCTGGCCATCCTGAGGTGCCAGTCTGAGGGATAACCTGAGCAGAGGCACTGTCTGGAACAGCTATGGTGGCAGAGAGGATGACACAGACCCCCAGGTTTGAACTGATTTTCTGTTTTATTAAATCTGGAGTGTTTGGATCAAACACAAAAATGGATGAATGGATAGCACCTCATATGGTGGCCATGAGAATGGCCTCCCGGCACCCCCAACTACAGCGGGTGGAATGGATCAGGGACCCTAGCACTGCTTTGAAACTCATGGCCACCCATGGCTGCTTTGCACCGAGGCCACGCTGCTCCTAGCCAGTGACTGAGTGGAACAGGGATGCTAAGAGAGGCCTATTCCTGGGAGACGGGGGACTCCTCTGAGGGCTGACAGGCTGAAGGACTCCCCAGTGGCCTTGCCAAAGCTTCCTTATGCTGCCTGGTCTTCTGGGTAGATCCCGCCCAAGCTTCCTTCCCTCTCTCCTTCACTCAGCATTGCATCACAGTCTGACAGCTGTCCCGGCCTTCCTTGGCTCCCTCCCCATTTCCCCTCACAGGCTTTTGCCCTAATAAAATCCTTGCACATTTAATCCCATCCTGGCATCTGAGTCTCAGAGGGCCTGGAATAGAGCATCTCTCATTTACATAAAGAGAGGACGTTGTATGTATGAGTGTCACTATTACGGATTCTGTGTCTCCATATTGTTTGTGTAGATAGTTGTTAGAAAAACACAAAGACAGGTAGAAGAGGCGTGTAAATGTTTATTTGCAGTGCTGGAAGGAAAGGTATATGTACCTTTAGGTATAGACATATGTAGGTGGGTAAAAGTCAATAGCTGTAAAAATACTCTTAAACTTGTCATCCAACACTTGGGAACCAATTGCTAATTAGCTGGTGATGTTATCATATATGTGGAAGAGTAATGGATGTGTAGCCATAATAATAATAATCTAACATATATATCTTTATTTATACACATGGTTTCACTTGATCCTCACAACTCTGAGAAGTTCAATTATGATCTCTATTTCACAGCTGCAAAATGGAGGCCAAGAGAGGTATTCCAGTAGCGAGTGGCAGAACCTGGATTTGTCAGCAGATAATTGTATGTATATGAAGCTAAACAATTAACATGGATGCATAGAGAAGAACAGGTGGGATAGGTGGGTAAAGTACATGTATCTGAACATATGTGGCAGCCATGTGTGGACCAGCAAATAGATTAGGATATATAAACTTTTCCCCCCACAATCCTGTCTGTAACTCAGAACTCAGGATATGACTGTGTTTGAACCTGAGCTCAGACCATGTTTGAACCCCAAGTTCTGCAAACTCATTTCACTGCTCAGCAGTGAAAAACCCCATTGTCTCCCCTTATTCATCTTATCACTTGGATTCTCAGAATCCGAGAATTAGCTCTAGCACTTGGCATCATCAGTAGCAGATAATGATGTATAAATCACTTTGTATTTTGTATAATTGTTCTCATGTCTCGTTTTCAAAGCAAAACTGTTCTTGCTAAGATCAATAAAGACTTCCTAGTTGTCCAATCCAATGGACACTTTTCAGTGCTTCCTCTCTGTGACATTAGCAGTGGTGAGCACACTCTCCCAAATCTCTTCTCCGTGGCTCCTTTGAGGCCACCTTGTTCTGACTTTCTTCTATCTATCTGGACACCTCCCTCTCAGTCTCCTCTTGGCTATCCTTTGTCTATTCTGAGGCAGACATTCCTGGCTGCCTACCTAATAGTTTTCCTCCCTTGCTCCTTTCTGATGGAATCCTGATTTTGGCCGAGCATCCCTCTTCCTCTGAGTGGCAGTGAAGTTCCTGAGAGTTGAGCCCAGTCCTTGCAATGAATCCTGGTCAGTCTAAGCCACTGGTTCTCAAAGTGTGGTCCAGAACTAACAACATCCACCTCACCTGGGAACTTGTTAGAAATTTGAATTCTCAAGTCTCATTTAAGTCCTATTGAATTGGAAGCTCTGGGGGTGGAGCCCAGCAACCTATGTTTTAACCAGCTCCCAGGCCATTCTGACGCATATTCAAATTTGAGAACCACTGGTCCAAGCCAATCAAGGTGAGTGATTTCGTTCCCTTTCCAGTAATTGGATTAGGCACGAATATGATGAAATTTTTGCAAACATGAAATGAGAAGTTTGCTGGAGGAGAAGGTCTTAGATTTCTTTGCTTCTAGAAGAGACATGAGGAAGAGATGAGCCCTCTTCGTCTGATGAACACTGTGGTGCCGATGTGGTGCCTGGGACTGCAGTAGCCAGGTTTGATCATGAGGAACAGCCTACAGGCAAGCCAGCATGTTAATTAAGAATGGCAGAGCAGAAATATGGAAAAGATCTTCTATGGGTTGAATTGAATCCTCCCAAAAGAAAATGCTGATGTCCTCACCTCCAGCACCTCAGAATGTGACCTTATTGGTATAATAAGTAAGATCATTGCAGATGCAATTAGTACACTAAGGTCTTACTCGAATAGGGATAGCCCTACATGAAGCATGACTAGTGTAATAAGAGGAGAGAGATACTCCAGAAGAGGAGGGCCGTGTGATGACAGAGACAGAGGCTGGAGGGATGCATCCACAAGCCAAGGAATGCCAAGGACTGCTGGCAACACCAGAGGTGAAAAAGTCCAGGAACGGTCCTCCTTTGCCAGTTTCAGAAAGAGCGTGGCCCCAATGACACCTTGATTTTGACGTCCAGCTTCCAGAACTGTGAGAATACATTGCAATTTCTAGCCATCTAGTTTGTGGGGCTTTGTTATGGCAGCCCTGGGACACTAATACCAAGACCTCATGATCTAGAAACCAACCCTACAGACACTCTGTCCTGAGACCACTTGTTATGTGAAATAACTTCCTTATAATTCAAGCTAGTTGAATAGGAGTATGTTTTTGTTTTTCAATTACTGGCTTGCAATCATTTTCTGGTTGATAACCCTTAGGTTTTCATGTTCCTCAGGGTCTGCTCTTGGCTTCCTCTCGTCTGACTTTGTAGCTGGGGGAGATCTCATCCACTCTCACAGCTTCAGATACCACCCAATGGGCTCCTAACCCTCAAATCTGTGTCCCCAACCTGGACTGCACTGTTGAATTATATACAGGTTTCTATCTAACATCCTCCTCAAACTCAGCATGTGCAATTTCAATTCACTATTAACCCCCTCCTACAAGCTGTACTTTCTGTTTTCTGTTTCAGTGAATGTCACAACTACTGACTCAGGAGTCCAAACAACACATGTGGGTGTCATTCCATCTTCTTTCTCTCATGCCTAGAACATCCACAAGTTCTGGGTTGGTTTTGATTGTTTTGTTTTGTTTTGGGACAGAGTCTCACTTTGTTGCCCGGGATGGAGTACAACAGGGTGATCTCAGCTCACTGCAACCTCTGCCTCCCAGGCTCAAGCGATCCTCCCACCTCAGCCTACACCTCAGCCTCCCGAGTAGCTGAGATTACAGGCATGTACCACCATGCCTAGCTCATTTTTGTATTTTTGTAGAGACAGGGTTTCACCATTTTGCCAGGCTGGCCTGGAATTCTTGAGATCAAGCGATGTGCCCAGTATGGCCTCCCAAAATGTTGGGATTACAGGCATGAACCACTGAGTGTGGTCAAGTTCTGTTGATTCTACCTTTTCTCCCTATTATCTGTTGCATTTATCCTCCCTTTCCATCTACATTTTTCCTGAAAGTCCCCATCATTTTTGCCTGGGATATTGCAATACCTAACTCTAGCCTTGAACAATTCTCCATGTTACTGATAACTTAAAATGCACCTTTTAATGTTTGGTAGAATTCATGGGTGAAGTCACTTAAGTCTCTAATTTTCTCTGTAGAGATTTTAATTTTTTAATTACAGATTTAATTTATCTAATAGATATAGGAGGCCAGGCATGATGGCCCGCACCTGTAATCCCAGAGCTTTGGGAGGCAGAGGCAGGTAGATCACCTGAGGTCAGGAGTTTGAGCCAGCCTGATCAACATGGTGAAACTCTGCCTCTACTAAAGATACAAAATTAGCTGGGCATGGTAGTGCATTCCTGTAATCCCAGCTACTTGGGAGGCTGAGGCAGAAGAATCACTTGAACCCAGGAGGCAGAGCTTGTAGTGAACTGAGATCGTGCCATTGCACTCCAGCCTGGCAACAGGAGTGAAACTCCATCTCTAAATAAATAAATAAAAATACAAGATTTTTCAAATTTTCAATTTCTTTTAGTGCCAATTTGGTAACTTGTACTAGGAATGTGTCAATTTCATTTAAATTTTCAATTTTTTTTGGAATTAAATTGTTTGTTATATTTATAACTTTTTTTTTTTGATACAAAATATTACTGTATTGCCCAGGCTAGAGTGCAGTGGTGAGATCTCGGTTCACTGCAACTTCTACCTCCCAGGTTCAAGGGATTCTCCTGCCTCAGCCTCCAGAGTAGCTGGGATTACAGGTGTGCTACAGCCACCACCCCCAGCTAAGTTTTTGTATTTTTAGTAGAGACGGAATTTCAGCAGATTGGCCAGTCTGGTCTCAAACTCTTGGCGGCAAGTGACATGCCCGCCTCAGCCTCCCAAAGTGTTGGGATTACAGGCATGAGCCACTGTGCCCATCCTGTTATAACATCTTTACATTAGTTTTCCAAGGCTACTGCAAAAGAATCCCATGAACTGAGTGGCTTAAAACAATAGAAATGTATTGTCTCGCCGTACTGGAAGCTGCAAGTCTGCAATGAAGGTGCCATCAGGGCCATGCTCTTGCCGAAATCTAGAGGGAAGAACTCTTCCTTGCCTCTTCCTAGCTGCTGATGGTAGTTGTCCGTCTTTGGCATTCCTGGGCTTGCAGCCACATCACTCCAGCCTCTGCCTCTGTTGTCACCTGGTGTTCTCCTTGTGCCTCTGTCTGCTCCTCTTATAGAAGGCACAAGCCATTAGAATATTGGATGAGGGCCCATCCTACTTCCATAGGACCTCATCTCAACTCGATTACATCTGTTTAAGGAATGTGTTTCTGAAACAGGTCACATTCTAAGATACAGAGGATTCAGATTTTAACCTATCTTTCTTAGAGAACACAATTCAATCCATGACAATCTTACTATAATCATAATTAAGGCTTTTATATCAAAATGCTAAAAGCCAAGAAAATCTTCTAAGAAGAATAACAAAATTGGAAGAATTACGCTACTGGTTATCGAGATTTATTACATAATCACATGCACACATAGATAAATATACCAAGGGGAACAAAATAGAAAATCCAGAAATAAACTCAAAATACACAGACATTTGGTTTAGATGAAGGTGGCACTCCACAGTGATAGTAAAAGGATGGTCCATTTAACATATTGGGCTTCGCTTGGGGGAAAAAAATGTATGTTGATCTGACTTCACATCAATCACAAACCAATCACAAATCAATTCTAGATGAATGATAAATCTAAATGCACAAATTAAAATGATAAAGTTTTTAAAAGAAAATACAGCAGAATACTTTCATGATCTTATAGAAGTCAAAGGTCTTTTTAGCTGGATACAAAGAGCATCAACAATTTTGGTGATCTGTTATATTTGGGGCTGTCATGAAACACACCTGATTGTATTTACCTCCTTGCATGGTCCCTTTCCCTTAAATCTTGGCTGGATTTGTGATTCTAATCAATAGAATATAGCTGGGCGTGGAGGCTCATGCCTGTAATCCCAGTACTTTGGGAGGCTGAGGCAGGCAGATCACTTGAGGTCATGAGTTCTAGACCAGCCTGGCCAACTAGGTGAAACCCCATCTCTACTAAAAATACAAAAATTAGCTGGCGTGGTGGCACGCATCTGTAATCCCAGATACTTGGGAGGCTTAGGCAGGAGAATTGCTTGAACCCAGGAGGCAGAGGTTGCAGTGAGCCTAGATCATGCCACTGCACTCTAGTCTGGGTGACAGAGCAAGACTCTGCTTAAAAGAAAAAAGAATATGGTTATCCACCATGATCAAGTAGGCTTCATCCCGGGGGATGCAAGGCTGGTTCAACATACGCAAATCTATAAACATAATCCACCACATAAACAGAACCAAAGACAAAAACCACATGATTATCTCAATTGATGCAGAGAAGGCCTTTGACAAAATTCAACAGCCCTTTATGCTAAAAACTCTCAATAAACTAGGTATTGATGGAACGTATCTCAAAATGATAAAAGCTATTTACGACAAACCAACAGCCAATATCATACTGAATGGGCAAAAACTAGAAGCATTCCCTTTGAAATCTGGCACTAGACAAGGATGTCCTCTCTCACCACTCTTATTCAATATAGTACTGGAAGTTCTAGCCAGAGCAATCAGGCAAGAAAAAGAAATAAAGGGTATTCAAATAGGAAAGGAGGAAGTCAAATTGTCTTTATTTGCAGACGATATGATTGTATATCTAGAAGACCCCATCGTCTCAGCCCAAAATCTCCTGAAACTGATAAGCAACTTCAGCAAAGTCTCAGGATATAAAATCAATGTGCAAAAATCACAAGCATTCCTATACACCAATAACAGACTTAAAGACAGCCAAATCAAGAACCAACTGCCATTCACAATTGCTACAAAGAGAATAAAATACCTAGGAATACAACTAACAAGGAACGTAAAGGACCTCTTCAAGGAGAACTACAAACCACTGCTCAATGAAATAAGAGAGGACACAAACAGATGGAGAAATATTCCATGTTCATGGCTAGGAAGAATCAATATTGTCAAAATGGCCATACTGCCCAAAGTAATTTACAGATTCAACGCTATCCCTATCAAGCTACCAATGACCTTCTTTGAAGAACTGGAAAAAACCACCTTAAACTTCATATGGAACCAAAAGAGAGCCCGCATAGCCAAGTCAATTCTAAGCAAAAAGAACAAAGCTGGAGGCATCACACTCCCGGACTTCAAATTATACTACAAAGCTACAGTAATCAAAACAGCATGGTACTGGTACCAAAACAGAGATATAGACCAATGGAACAGGACAGAGACCTCCGACGCAACACAACACATCTACAACCACCTGATCTTTGACAAACCTGACAAAAACAAACAATGTGGAAGCGAGTCCCTGTTTAATAAATGGTGTTGGGAAAACTGGCTAGTCATGTGCAGAAAGCAGAAGCTGGACCCCTTCCTGACACCTTACACTAAAATTAACTCCAGATGGATTAAAGACTTAAACATAAGACCTAACACCATAAAAACCCTAGAAGAAAATCTAGGCAAAACCATTCAGGACATAGGTGTAGGCAAGGACTTCATGACCAAAACACCAAAAGCAGTGGCAACAAAAGCCAAAATAGACAAATGGGACCTAATCAAACTCCATAGCTTCTGCACAGCAAAAGAAACAGTCATTAGAGTGAATCGGCAACCAACAGAGTGGGAAAAAATTTTTGCAGTCTACCCATCTGACAAAGGGCTGATAACCAGAATCTACAAAGAACTGAAATACATTTACAAGAAAAAACAAACAAGCCCATTCAAAAGTGGGCGAAGGATATGAACAGACACTTTACAAAAGAAGACATACATGAAGCCAACAAACATATGAAAAAATGCTCATCATCACTGGTCATTAGAGAAATGCAAATCAAAACTACATTGAGATACCATCTCACGCCAGTTAGAATGGCGATCATTAAAAAATCTGGAGACAACAGATGCTGGAGAGGATGTGGAGAAATAGGAACACTTTTACACTGTTGGTGGGAGTGTAAATTAGTTCAACCATTGTGGAAGACGGTGTGGCGATTCCTCAAGGACCTAGAAATAGAAATTCCATTTGATCCAGCAATCCCATTACTGGGCATATATCCAAAAGACTATAAATCGTTCTACTATAAGGACACATGCACACGAATGTTCATTGCAGCACTGTTTACAATAGCAAAGACCTGGAACCAACCCAAATGCCCATCGATGATAGACTGGACAGGGAAAATGTGGCACATATACACCATGGAATATTATGCAGCCATCAAAAACGATGAGTTCGTGTCCTTTGTAGGGACATGGATGAACCTGGAAACCATCATTCTCAGCAAACTGACACAGGAACAGAAAATCAAACACCGCATGTTCTCACTCATAGGCGGGTGTTGAACAATGGGAACACATGGACACAGGGAGGGGGAGTATCACACACTGGGGTCTGTCGGGGGAAAAGGGGAGGGAGAGTGGGGGGGTGGGGGAGTTGGGGAGGGATAGCATGGGGAGAAATGCCAGATATAGGTGATGGGGAGGAAGGCAGCAAATCACACTGCCATGTGTGTACCTATGCAACAATCTTCCATGTTCTTCACATGTACCCCCCAAACCTAAAATGCAATAAAAAAAAAAAAAAAAAAAGAATATGGAAGGCTGAGAGTGGTGGCTCATGCCTGTGGTACCAGCACTTTGGGAGGATTGCATGCGGACAGGAGTTTGAGACCAGCCTGGGCAACATAGCAAGACTCCATCTCTACAAAAAATAAAATAGAATACGGCAGAAGTGATGTTGTTATGCTAGTTCCCAGCTATAGCCAAGGATTCAGGACCCTGGAGGGAACTCTTGCCCACTTTCTCGTAAGGCTCTTCATGGTAAATTCCATCATACCTGACATCCCTGCTTACCTTAGGAAGCTCCGGAAGTCCAAGCCTTTTAGGACACCTGTTAGATCACTGGTCCAATGCATCACTTGTCTCCAAACTCCTGATCACATCTTCTAAGCCGACCCATTTCCCAGACTCCCCCAAACCCTTTTACATCTCCTCTGGAGCTTCCAATCTGTAACCGGCTAGCTTGGCGATATATTCATGTCTGTCCTCTGAGGAGACAGTCTCCTCTGTAGTCCTGTTGTGTAGTTCTGAGGTGAGCCCCCCTATGACCATATTACATATTTAACAAGTGTCTGGGTGATGTGGCTGCTGTCTGGGGGTCACACCCTGAGAACCACTGCCTTGATTCTGATCCTAATGACTGCTTTACACGTATTCTCAACTCTGCGCTGGCAGGATCCCTCTCTATTGCACTCACCTGGCAAAGCCACAACCTGATTGAGTCCAATTATCCATGTTCTCTGCTCCCAAATCTGAGTAGCTGAATGTTCTTGGAGAAAATCAGACTGGAGTGACTGGATTTACTATAAATTCACAGCCTCAAACCACAAAGGGTACTAAGCATGTACTGGCAAACCCACACTTCGCTTTGAAGAATGTCCTACTCTACAAATAATTATTTTATTATTTCCCCCTCTTTTTCTTTTCTTTCTTTTTTTTTTCAAAGAGCAGACAGCAGCATCTGCTATTCCAGAAGGTGTGGATATTCTGCGAGTATAGCGGCTACTGCCAAATTGACAAGATTTTTAGTCATGTTATTAATGGCTTCAGTAAGATTGATTATTCAGTTTATTGAAAAACCATGTAAATTTTAGAATTTAACAAAAATATATTTTATGAAACATATCTTTTTAAAAAAATGTATGAGAAGTAAGGAGGTGAGCATTGGAAGTAACTGAGAATTGCAGAGTTTTAAGTCCCCTCTTTTTCAAACCTTCCACACCAGTTCCACTTTGCTTCTTGGTTAGATGATCTCATCCTTTGCTTCTATTGAGAAAATAGGAGTCATTGCAAAGGAACCTCTTCATCTTCCCGCCACCAAATCCACAGGTGGACCAGCCCCTTCACCCAGATTCTCACAGGCTGAAATGGAGGAAGGGGGGATTCTTTTGAAGGCATCCCCCACCTCGGGTGCTCGGGCCCCACCCTTATTGTCTTCTCAAGGACGCTGCCCTGCAGTTATCTCCCCCTTTCCTCTGCATCATTGCCATGTAGCCCAAGCTGATCTCAAACTCCTGCCATCAAGCGATCGGCCTGCCTCAGCCTCCCAAAGTGCCAGGATTTCAGGTGTGAACCACTATGCCTGGCCCACCTTTTTTTTTTTTTTTTTTTTTTGAGGACCTTGCTCTGTTTCCTAGGCTGGGGGCAGTGGCTCAATCACAGTTCACTGCAGCCTTGACCTCCTGGACTCAAGGAATTCTCCTGCCTCAGCCTCCTGAGCAGCCATGTCTACTGCATCACCCTCCTAACCAACAGATTCTAGTGTCTCCTGTCACTAAGAAAACACAGAACAAAGAAACCTCCCTTGAAACTGCTCCAAAGGGAAATTTGAAATAGGTTTTAATTTGCCCTTCCCGCTTCTTCACTTTCAATTCTTTCTTTAACTTAATCTGGCTTCAACACTCATCACTCCGTAAATCTGTCTGTCAAATTTACCAGTGGCTGTATACAAATAGCCAATAAACACATGGGAAGATGTTCAACATCAGTAGGGAAATGCCAATCAAAACCAAAATAAAAAGGGCAGACAATAACAAGCAATGGTGGGGGTGTTGAGAAATTGGAACCCTTATACGTGGCTGTCGGGGGATACAAAAAGGGTGCAGCGACTTTGTTTTTTGTTTGTTTGTTTGTTTTGAGATGGAGTCTCGCTCTGTCACCCCAGCTGGAGTGCAGTGGCACTATCTCGGCTCACTGCAATCTCTGCCTCCCGAGTTCAAGTGATTGGGATTATAGGCATGCACCACCAGACCTGGCTAATTTTTGTATTTTTCGTAGAGATGAGGTTTCACCATGTTGGCCAGGCTGATCTTGAACTCCTGACCTCAGGCGATCCACCTGCGTTGGCCTCCCAAACTGCTGGGATTACAGGTGTGAGCCACCATACCCGGCCAACGCAGCTACTTTGGAAAACAATTTGGCAGTTTCTTAAAATGTTAAACATAGACCTACCATATGACTTAGCAATTCAACTCTAGATATATACCCAAGAGAAATGAAAACATATGTCCATAGACAAATTTGTATGCCAATGTTCATAGCAGAATTATTCATAATAGTCGAAAAGTGGAAACAACCCAAATTTTCAACAACTCATGCATGAATAAATAAAATTTGCAATATCCATACAGTGAAATATTAGTCATAAAAAGGATGAAATATTGATACATGCTACAATGCAGATCCTTGAAAACATACTCAGTGACAGATGATGATACAAAAGGCCACGTATTATATAATTCTATTTCTATGAAATATCCAGAATAGGCAAATCTATAGAGGCAGAAGGCAGAGTAGTGGCTGCCTGGAACTGGGGTTAGGGAGGGCTGTGAGGAGGAGAAAGGGAATGACTGCTAATAAGGATGAGGTTTCTTTTTAGGGTGATGAAAATGTTGCAAAATTAGATTGTGATAATGGTTGCACAGCTCTGTTAATATACTAAAAACTGCTGTCACTGTATACTTTTTTTCTTGAGACAGGGTCTTGCTCTGTTGTCCAGGCTGAAGGGCAGTGGCTCAGTCACAGCTCACTGTAGCCTCAGCCTCCTGGGCTCAAGAGATCCTCCTGCCTCAGCCTCCTTGAGTAGCTGAAACTACAGGGTGTGCCACCATTCCTGGTTAACTTTTAAAAACTTTTTGTAGAGACAGGGGTCTCACTATATTGCCCAGGATGGTCTTGAACTCCCGGCTTCAAGGGATCCTCTTGCCTCAGCCTTCCAAAGCACTGGGATTACAGGCATAAGCTGTCGGGCCTGGCCTACTGTACACTTTAAATTGATGAATTTTGTGACATGTGAATTGTCTCTTGATAAACTGGTTTTTTTTTTTTTTTGAGACGGAGTGTTGCACTGTTGCCCGTGCTGGAGTGCAATGGCGCGATCTCCACTCACTGCAAACTCCGCCTCCCGGGTTCACACAATTCTCTTGCCCCAGCCTCCTGAATAGCTGGGATTACAGGCGCACACCACCACACCTGGCTACTTTTTTTGTATTTTTAGTAGAGATGGGGTTTTACTATGTTGATCAGACTGGTCTCAAACTCCTGATTTTTTTTTTTTTTTTTTTTTACTCCTGACCTCTTGATCCACCCGCCTTGGCCTCCCAAAGTGCTGGGATTACAGGCATGAGCGACCGCACCCAGCCACTTAAGTTTTTTTTTTTTTTTTTTTTATAAAGAGACAAGGTCTCACTCTGTCACCCAGGCTGGAGTGCAGTGGCTCAATCACGGCTCACCGCAGCCTCAAACTCATTGTCTCAAGTGATCCTGCTGCCTCAGTCTCCCCAGTAGCTGGGACTACAGGCATGCGCCACCACACCTAGCTAATTAAAAAAAAAATTTTTGTAGCGATGCGGTCTTGTTATATTGCCCAGGCTTTTTAAAAGCAATTGAAAAACCTTACCAGTAGGCTTCACATCACCAATTCCTCTTTTTCTTATTCCACTGCCCTTGACCTTCCAGCAGCATTTCGGTTTACCATTCTCCTTTTTCTCTTTTGCCTTCCACAAGCCCTCAATCTCCTTTGTGGCTCCTCTAGGCTGGAGAGCCCCAGGCTCTGTGTAGGATCTTCTTATCATCTCCATTGACACTTCATCATTCTGGGAGCCTATCCAATTCCGTCCATGACTTTAAACAGCATCCGGATGCTGATGACGCAAAATAAATCTGAACGTCTCCTTCTTAGTCTCAGATTCATCTATCCAACACCTATTCAACATCTCCCTATAGTGATCTCACAGTCCTCTCACTCTTAGTATGTTAAAATGTGAGCTTTTAATTCCCATACTCCCTACCTTACCACCAATCTTATTTCTTCTCTAGTTTTCCCATCCCAGTAAACAGTAGCACTACTCACAAAATTGTCCAATTCAACCTTGATTTATATATTTTCCTCCACCACTACACCCAATCATTCAGCATGCCCTGTCTGCTGTAGCCAAAATGCATTCCAAATTCATCCACTCTTTTCCTACTTTTTGACACTGAATTCAAGCCACCCTCATCTTCCACCTGCGACAGCCTCTTACGGCTTCTCCTGCTTCTACTCTTTTTATTACTTTTCCAGTAAGATCCATCCCTCCTTGACTTCCCATGATGTGCCACGCCCTTTCCCGCCTCAGGCCTTTGAATATGATGTCCGTCTGCCTGAAAGGACTTAACTCTCTATATGGGTGATCCATTCTATTTCTTCCTCTCCCAGCTCATGTCACCTCCTCAGAGAAGCCTTCCCCTGACAGTTATTTCTACCTCCACCCCCCAATCTCAGTTATTCTCTAACATATCATGCTGGTTTTCCCTTCATGACACTTACCGCAATCCATAGTCATGCTCTGTATTCTACTTTTATCAGTCAACTAATTCCATAGATGTCTACTGTGTATCCTCCATGCCAGGCACTGTGCTAGGAGCTGGAAGTAAAATGGTAAGCAAATAGATACAATCTCTGTCTCAAGGAAGCATGCAACTTAGTGGGAGATATAGATAATCATCAAATAATCATACAAATGAACATAACCACAAACTCTGCTCAGTGCTTGCAAGAAAAGCTGCTAGAGAATATAATACCTCTAGTGGCTCACACCTGTAATCCCAGCACTTTGGGAGGCCGAGGCAGGTGGATCACTTGAGGTCAGGAGTTCGAGACCAGTCTGGCCAACATAGTGAAACCCTGTCTCTATTAAAAAAAAAAAAAGAGAGAGAGAATATAATACCTCATATTTACTGGGTGTTTATGATGTTCTGGATACAGAGCTGAGTTACAACCTGTCAAGGTAGAGACTTATGATGCACAAGTTTACTCGTGAGGAAATGGAGCCTGAGTGTAGATAAGAAACTCAAAGTCACATAACTAGATGGTGGCAGAGCTGGGGTTCCACTCTTACATGTCTGACTCTGCACCCCTGTTAACACGGTCTTGTCTCACTGCAGTCTTTCTTCATTTTCCTCCTGCCTTTAGGACTCCTCTCTTCTCAGTCTCCACCACCATATTCACTCTTTTTGCTCAATCCCTAAATGCTGGTGCTTCCTTGGCTTCTGTTCCCAGCCTTCTCTGCCCTGCGTGACCCAGCTGGGCTGGAGCTGAAATCTGAACACCAGTCACAAAGAGGTAGGCAAATTTTGGAGAGCATTCTGGCACTACTTATCTAAATGACAAGCCAGCAGTTTGGCTCCTGAGATCCCAAAGCAGTTTTTACTCCGGACCTGGAGGATCTCTGGACTAGGAGAATCACCATGGTATTACCTGTGTGGGGCGAGGATGGGCAACCTGGGCGCCTACTACCAGGCGGGTGCATCCATCAGTATGTGTGGTGGCTGCACAGTGTGGAGTACTCTGTGTCCTTTGGAAGCAACAAATTAGAAATGAACATGAACTGAGGTTAACAGAAAAGGTAAGAAACAACAGTAGAGCCATAACAAAGTATCATCTATATAAATTTAAAATGCATGTACATTAAGACAAAAACACATTTTAAGCCGGGTGCAGTGGCTCTTGCCTGTAATCTCAGCCCTTTGGGAGGCAGAGGTAGGCTGATCACCTGAGGTCAGGAGTTCAAGACCACCCTGGCCAACATGGTGAAACCCCATCTCTGGCCAGGCACAGTGGCTCATGCCTGTAATCCTAGCACTTTGGGAGACCGAGGCAGGCAGATCACTTGAGGTCAAGAGTTCGAAACCAGGCTGGCCAACATGAAGAAACCCCGTCCCTACTAAAAATACAAAAATATTAGCCAGGCGTGGTGGTGGACACCTGTAGTCCCAGCTACTTGGGAGGCTGAGGTAGGAAAATTGCTTGAACCCGGGAGGCAGAGGTTGCAGTGAGCCAAAATCGTGCCACTGCACTCCAGCCTGGGTGACAGAGCGAGACTCTATCTAAATCTCTACTAAAAATACAAAAATCATCCAGGTGTGATGGTGCTTTTGTAATTCCAGCTACTCGGGAGGCTGAGGCAGGAGAATTGCTTGAACCCAGGAGGCGGAGGTTGCAGTGAGCCGGGATAGCACCATTGCACTCCAGCCTGGGCGACAGAGTGAGCCTCCATCTCAAAAAACAAACAAACAACACACACACACACACACACACACACATTTTAGAAGAATAATAACAATATATAAAAGAAAAACCAGCTGGGTGTGGTGGCTCATGCCTATAATCCCAACACTTTGGGAGGCCAAGGTGGGGTCACTTGAGCCCAGGAGTTCAAGACCAGCCTGGGCAACATAGCAAGACCTAGCCTTTATAAAAACTAACATCAACAGCCAGGCATGGTGGGGTGCATCTGTGGTCCCAGCTACTCAGAATGCTGAGGTGAGAGAATGGCTTGTGCCTGGGAGGTCCAGGCTGCAGTGAGCCATAATCGCACCACTATACTCCAGCCTGGGTGACAGAGTGAGACCCTGTCTCAAAAAAACAAAACAGAAAACCAAAAACAAAAACAAATGCACACACACAAAGTAAAGCAAATAGAATGGCTTCTTAGAGGGACCACAGGAACAGATACAGTACAAATGGGTGCCTGTGTGTTCTGCTTGCAGCAGCAGGCCTACTTTCCACGCATGAGCCCAGCATAATAATCATTAGAAGTGTGTTTTGTTTTTGTTTTGAGACAGAGTCTTGTTCGGTCGCTCAGGCTGGAGTGCAGTGGCACAATCTCGGCTCACTTCAACCTCCATCTCCTGGGCTCAAGCAATTCTCCTGTTTCAGCTTCCTGAGTAGCTGGGACTACAGTCGTATGCCACCACACCTGGCTAATTTTTGTATTTTTAGGAAAGATGGTGTTTCACCATATTGGTCAGGCTGGTCTTGAACTCCCGAACTCAGGTGATCCACCCTCCTCGGCCCCACAAAGTGCTGGGATTATAGGTGTGAGCCACCGCGCCTGGCCTCAGCATAATAATCATTAAATTTCCTCCTTTTCTTCTAAAAAGTGTTCTTGTTGGTATGATAAATATATGGTCACTATAAATATGAAAATAAGAGGAATAAAGAAATAAGAGAGATCTTACACAGACCTCACATTCTCCAGAGAATGTGACATGAACTGGGGATTACACTTAACCCTCTGCCCCTGAAATCCAAAACAAAACAAAACAAACCACCAGAACAAGTGTAAGCAAACAAAACACCAGAAAAAAAAAAACAAAAAACACCATGATTCACACAATACTTAGGTCTTTAAGTATCTGTTTACAGGAACTGACTCACTTGGGTTGAAGATGGTTGGTGTATAGGAACAGGGACTCTAAGTATCTCCATTTGGATTCCAGGCACAGAAAGGCACATCAGGTGCACTGGGAGGGCTGAGGTGGGAGAGTGGCGGGTAGCTGGCAGAGGATAAATCATAAGAACTTCTGAGCCTCTGGGAGAAAACTCCCCATAAAGGAGACTGGTATGGTGAGGTGCATCTAACGACAGTTCCTGGCAGTCAAAGGAGGGCAGGGATCTAGGTACTTCAAGGCAGATGGTTTGGAGGACCTCTCAGAACCCAGTGGATGGCAGGTTGCATGCTGGGAGCAAGGGCTCTGAGGGTGGAGCTGAAGATCTGGGGTGAATTGTTTTGCTGTCAGTCACTATGACAGCCTCCTAGCCAGCAGGGGAGGAAGAATTCTCTCTGAACCTCCCAGAAGACAGCCATGTGGCACTACCTGCACTGCCTGCAGCTTCTGTTGCACCTGGGGCAGAGCTACGCTTGGCTGCTGACACCTGTGAGAAGGCAGGCATGGTGGGCCTTCTCCAAAGGTGGGATTAGCCATTAACAACTCAGATTGATTCATGAATGTGGGTGAAGGCTTCTCAAGATGGCAGGAGTTCTTGGGGAAGCATCTTTGTTTGCAAGGATCTCTGGGTGGGGAATCTGAGCTAATAAAATTGATATTTGGCTGGGCACAGTGGTTTACACTTGTAATTCCAGCACTTTGGGAGGTTGAGGCGGGCAGATTCCTTGAGGTCAGTCAGGAGTTCGAGACCAGCCTGGCCAACATGATGAAACCCTGCCTCTACAAAAAATGCAGTAATTAGCCAGGCATGGTGTCAGGAACCTGTAGTCCCAGCTACTTGGAAGGCTGAGGCAGGAGAATTGTTTGAACCCAGGAGGCAGAGGTTGCAGTGAGCCAAGATCGCACAATTGCACTCCAGCCTGGGTGACAAAATAAGACTCCATCACAAAAAAAAAATTGCTATTTCCCTGTGAATGTAGTAGCGTTTGTTCCCATGAACTGGTGAGACCAAGGGATAGCCAGCTGACACTGTCACAGTAAAAGGAATCATCTCTCACTTAGTCTCCCCAAGCTGAAGCCCACGTGTTATCACAGACTCTGTCTCCTTCATCTTTCAAAATTAATTGATCCCCAACTCCTGTTCAGCTTTTTGATATGTTTCTAATCTATAAATATTGTGTGGCTGTGGCTACTGTGCTTGTTCAAGCCCTATCATTTCTCTCTTGATGTAATGTTTAACTTTATCTGTCAACTTGACGGAGCCATGTGGTGTCCAGATATTTGGTTAAACATTATTACGGGGTTTTGGATGAGATTAAGATTTGAATCTGTAAGCCAGGCACAGTGGCTCATGCCTGTAATCTCAGCACTTTGGGAGGCTAAGGCAGGCTGATCACCTGAGGTCAGGAGTTCAAGACCAGCTTGGCCAACATGGCAAAACCCCTGTCTCTACTAAAAATACAAAAATTAGCTGGGCATGGTGGCGTTCACCTGTAATCCCAGCTACTTGGGAGGCTGAGACAGGAGAATCTCTAGAAGCCGGGAGGCGGAGGTTGCAGTGACAATGAGCCAAGATCATGCCACTGCATTCCAGCCTGGGTGACAGAGCAAGACTCTGTCCCAAAAAAAAAAAAAAGGATCTGAGTAAAGCGGGAGAATGTCCTCCCTAGTGTGGGTTAACCTCATTCCAGCAGCTGAAGGCCTGAATACAACAAAAAGGCTCACCACCCCTTGAATAAGAGAGAACTCCTCTTGCCTGACTGCTGTGAGCTGGGACATCCATTGTTTTCTGTTTTTTGGATTTGAACTGAAACGTCAGCTCTTCCTTGATCTTGAACCTGCTGGCTTTCTGATGGGAACTTGCACCATCAGCTCTCCTAGTTCTCAGGCCTTCGGTCTTAGACTGGAATTACACCATCAAATCTCCTGGGTCTCCAGCTTGCCATCTGCAGATCTTGGGACTTCTTAGCCTCTACATCCTGTAAGTCAATTCCTTATAATAAATCTCTTTATATCCTTATAAGTATATACATTCTTCCTATTGATTCTGTTTCTCTGGAGAACCCTGATGCACTTAGATTACTGCAGTAGCCTCCTGAAGAGTCTCCCTGTCTTACGAAGCCACTTGGCCTTCTACATTGCCTTCACAGTGATATTCCCAAAACAACCTAAATAGGCCTTTTTTTTTTTTTTTTTTTTTGAAGACATAGTCTTTCTTTGTTGCCCAGGCTTGAATGCAGTGACACGATCTTGGCTCACTGCAACCTCTGCCTCCCAAGTTCCAGTGATTCCTGTACCTCAGCTTCCTGAATAGTTGGGATTACAAGCGCCTGCCACCACACCCAGGCAATTTTTGTATTTTTAGTAGAGACAAGGTTTCTACTGGTCTCGAAGTGATCTCAAGTGATCTGCCTGCCTTGGTCTCCCAAAGTGTTGGGATTACAGGCGTGAGCTACCACACCTGGCCCTGAGTATGCCTTTTTTTATATCTAGCTTCCTTCAACAACTTCCCATGCCTCCATGATAACATCAAAACTTTTTGGCATCTACACAAATTTCTTCATGATTAACCACTAACCTATGCCCTCCTCTTACCTCTGTCCACATGCATAAATTTCAGTCTCACTGAACTGCCAGCAGTTCTTCAAAAGGACCTGGTCACCTCTTCCCTTTTTTTGGCTCAAACTCCTCCTTCCTGAAATGCCTGTGCAGGACATGGCCCATAGCTGGTCTAAGGGCTTGACAGCCTGGCTCAGAGACTGCAAGGGCAACTAACTTTTATTTCAGTTCCATACACTGAGTTCAGGAGTGTGCGTGGCCAGGCAGCGCTGGAGGGTCTGAATCAGGTTTTTATCATGACTTAATGTATTGTGTGCAAAGTGGAGCCTGCATACTACTCTAAGATGATCATGCACTCAGTGACCCCAAGTGAGGGGGTCTTCGGCAAGAATGCTGCGTGGGTCATATGCTGAATGCTCTAGCCTTGTGTGTAGGTATGGATATGTGTATATGAGTGTGAATGCAAGCAGATTTATCAGAAGCTAAGTGTCAAGGCCCCTCATTTGCACAAATCCCTTCCAAGGCCCTTAAAAGATGAGTGTATGGCCGGGTGCAGTGGCTCATGCCTGTAATCCCAGCACTTTGGGAGGCTGAGGCGGGCAGATCACCTCAGGTTAGGAGTTCGAGACCAGCCTGGCCAACATGGCGAAACCCCATCTCTACTAAAAATACAAAAATTAGCCAGGCATGATGGCAGGTGCCTGTAATCCCAGCTACTCAAGAGGTTGAGGCGGGAGAATTGCATGAACCTGGGAAGTGGAGGTTGCGGTGAGCAGAGATCACATCACTGCACTCCAGCCTGGGTAACAGAGCAAACTCTAGCTCCATAAAAAATGTTTGCTGTATTTTTTATTTTTATTTCATTTATTGTTTTTGAGACAGAGTCTCATTCTGTGGCCCAGGCTGGGGTGCAGTGGTGCAATCTCGGCTCACTGCAAACTTCACCTCCTGGGTTCAAGTGATTCTCCCATCTCAGCCTCCCGAGTAGCTGGGATTACAGACATGCACCATCACACCCGGCTAATTTTTGTATTTTTAGTAGAGATGGGGATTCACCATGTTGGCCAGACTGGTCTCGAACTCCTGACCTCAGGTGATCTACCCAGCTTGGCCTCCCAAAGTGCTGCAATTACAGCTGTGAGCCACCGCACCCAACCTGTATTAGATTTTTAAAATGTATAATTTGCTGATTTCTTTTTTCATTCTAAATAAATATTCACATTGTCCCTAATTGTATACTCATATTTGTATTATTCTTCTTGAAGAGGGCACTCCATAAGCTTCATGCCCACACACCTTGGAGAGATTCAGGCTTCCAGAAAATTGAATGTGACCCTCATTTACTCCAAAGCACTCACTTACACTGTCCTGGGAAAGGCTGTTGGCGTCTCTGCACGTGTGCCAAATCAGCTGGCTTCCTTCCCAGTCTGTAAATAAGAAACCTGGCTTGATTGACCCAAGTGGGGCCTGCACTTTATTAAAAATAATAATTAATCATTATTATTGGCTGGGCGAGGTGGCTCACGCCTGTAATCCCAGCACTTTGGGAGACCAAGGCGGGCAGATAACTTGAGGTCAAGAGTTTGAGACCAGCCTGGCCAACATAGTGAAACCCCTTCTCTACTAAAAATACAAAATTAGCCGAATGTGGTGGTGGGCGCCTGTAATCCCAGCTACTCAGGAGGCTGAGGCATGAGAATAGCTTGAACCTGGGAGGCGGAAATTCCAGTGAGCCCAGATCGTGCCACTGTACTCTAGCCTGGGTGACAGAGGGAGACTCCATCTCAAAAAAAAAAAAAAAAATTATCATTAGCAATAATTATGATTGCTATAATTCTCTTTAGGGATAGAGTTTCCTTAGTCCCACGTTTTCCACACTGAGTTGAATTAAATCGCTCTGAGGCAGTAGTCTTAGTTTCCTACTGAAAACTTATAGCAGGAAAAGAAAGGTAAAGGTGATAGATGTCTGGACTATGCCCACATCTCAGGGAAAAAAGATACTTGCTTTCACCTTTGAACAACAAGGTTCAAGGAGATGCAAGGTCCTTGGGGTTTTGGGCTGGCAGGGCCTCTGAGGCTGTCCCCCTTTTGGAAAGGCTCCGCTAGTAGGAGGCCCTAAGGAGCCAGGTGACAGAAGGTGGCTGCTAAGAAGCTTTACCGTGCGGCATGCTAGCTCCGGCTTCTCTTTCAGGACCCACAAAGGTCAAAGTCAGTCCCCGCCTGCAGGGATAGATATGTGCGGGGAGCAGCTGGGTTTCCCAGCCTCCTGGGTCCCACTAACCAGGAGGCACAAACCTCGAACCCATCAAGCACAGGTGATGACATAAACTCCAGTGCTGAGGCCCGAGAGGCTGCTCTGTACAGAGTCCCCAGTGAGCCAAAAATGGAGAGAAATACATCGTACAGCTCATTCCTGGAGCTTGCCTGCCTCTATCTTTCCCATTCCCACAGCCAATGTAGCTTGGCTAACAATTAAATACAGTAGCAATGTAAAACTGTCTTGAGGTGGGTGCCCCCACTAGCTGAACAGGCTGCTGTTTACTCTGGCAAGGCTCAGCTCCCCCAGCCCGCGCTGATGCTGGCACTGAAGACTCCTCCATAAAACACCCTGTAAAGAAGCTCTAGGGGCCAGCGAGCCAGGCTTGTGACTGGGACCTCCGTCCTCAGATCTTCTCTCGTGGTTCTGGAACCCGGGACACTCGGTGCTTGCTTTACCCCATGTCCCAGGGACCTTGTAGATTGACAAGGGACCCCAGATCATCTGCAGGACCTCCAGACTTCCAGCTGGCTATCAGAGCATTCACAGCGATCCTACCCAGGCACTCTGCAGAGGA
The DNA here is from genome assembly GCA_036589455.1 of Ateles fusciceps. NCBI lineage: Eukaryota > Metazoa > Chordata > Mammalia > Primates > Atelidae > Ateles > Ateles fusciceps. The sequence goes on along the minus strand of JAZHEH010000579.1, from coordinate 1,100,799 downwards.
AGCCAGCTGTGGTGGAGGGGAAGAAACACTAGATTTGGGGCAGTAGCCTCGAATCTCCATCCTGGGCCTTTCACTTGCCAGCCATGAGCACTGAAGTCAGTGGCCTCAATGTCCGGTCCCTGAGCAGCAGCGTCTGTGTTACTTGGGAACTTGCTGAAATGCCAGTTATTAGGTTCCACCTCAGACCTGCTGAGTCAGAAACTCAGAACTCAAAACCCTGCATGCTGTGTTTTAACCAGCCCTTTGGGTGAATCTAGTGCACACACAAGCTGCAGAGCACCCTGCGGTCATTTCCCTTGTCGGAGACTTACTTTCCTTCATCTGGAAAATAGGGAGAAGAAGTCTGTTTGCAGGGTTATTGTGTTAAAGAGGAGACAGCGTGAAGCACTCAGCACCACATCTTGTCACACAAGGGGCTCTGCAGTGCTGGCTGCAGTGGAGAGCTGAGGGTCCAGGGCGGACCCAGCACCTTAGCCCTTACTCTCTTTCTGTGGAGGAGGGAGGTCTCTCATGTGGCTCAGGCTTTAAAGGATTCTAAAGTCAGACCCCATCTCAGCAAGCACCACAGACACTGAGGAAGCAGGTGCCCCCAAGGTCTCACTAAGCCACAGGCTAGAAGGAAAAAGAAAGAAATCATAACAAAAGCAGGTAAGAGATCAGAAGAAGACAGGAGAAGGTAGCCCGGCACGGTGGCTCATGCCTGTAATCCCAGCACTTTGGGAGGCTGAGGCAGTAGGATTGCTTGAGGTTGGGAGTTTGAAACCAGCCTGGCCAACATGGCAAAATCTTGTCTCTACAAAACATACAAAAATTAGCTGGGCATGGTGGTGCGTGCCTGTAATCCAGCTACTCAGTGAGGCAGGAGAATTGCTTGAACCTGGGAAGTGGAGGTTGCAATGAGCTGAGATCACGCCACTGTACTCCAGCCTAGGCAACAGAGCAAGATTTTGTCTCAAGAGAAAAAAAAAACAAAAAAACAGCACTTTGGGAGGCTGAGGCGGGTGGATCACCAGGTCAGGAGATCGAGACCATCCTGGTCAACATGGTGAAATCCCATCTCTACTAAAAATACAAAAAAATTAGCTGGGCGTGGTGGCGTGCGCCTGTAGTCCCAGCTACTGGGGAGGCTGAGGCAGGAGAATTGCTTGAACTAGGAGGCGGAGATTGCAGTGAGCTGAGATCATGCCACCACACTATAGCCTGGGCAACAGTACAAGATTCCATCTAAAAAAAAAACAGAAAACCAAACACCACATGTTTTAACTCAATGAGAACAGATGGACACAGGGAGGGGAACATCACACACCAGGGCCTGTTAGGGGGTGGGGGGGCTGGGGGAGGATAGCAGGGGGTGGGGAGATTGGGGAGGAATAACATTAGGAGAAATGCCTAATGTACATGATGGGAGAATGGGTGCAGCAAACCACCATGGCATGTGTATACCTATGTAACAATCCTGCACGATCTGCACATGTACCCCAGAACTTAAAGTATATGTATATGAAAAAGACAGAAGGTGAGAGTGAGAAGAAGAAGTTGTGATTGGTAAACCTAAAATACCGTAGACAATTATTTAGTTGACTTTGGTGCCAATGGTCACCTACTTGTGGAAACCCCTGTGGCTGTGGACTTGTAACCAGCTAGAAAGGCTTCTTGTCCATGTTGCTGTTTCCAGACAGCGCGGTATCTAACCCAGCCTGCCGCAGCCTCCCCATCTTACCTGCCCTTCTGTTGAAACACCCTTGTTCCTCATCTTCACCATCAACAAGTGTTGATTAGGCACCTACTGTGTGCAGGGTGCCAGCAATAGTAAAACGCACTCACTGGCCTCTGAAGCAGAGGGGCCAATATTTGGCTTCCCTGGGCCGCACTGGAAGAATAATTGTCTTGGGCCACACCTAAAATACACTAACACTAATGATAGCTGATGAGATTTAAAAAAATCCCCCCAAATCTCATAATGTTTTAAGAAAGCTTACATATTTGTGTCAGGCTGCATTCAAAGCTGTCCTGGGCTGCATGCGGCCCATAGGCAGTGGGGTGTGCAAGCGTGCTCTAAATCATTACAGGCTGGTACCCTGGGAGGAAAAGTGTGTTCCAGCACTGAAGACAACCCTTATCTCTCACCTGGAGATGCAGGTGAATGGCTGCGGGGCATAGGTGTGGCCCTGGGGATCCTCTTTAGACATTTGTGAGAAAGAGGAGGAGAGAAGTGCGTAGCCCCGTGCACATGGGTGGGCTGCAGACCCCCACATCTCCTGGAAGACATGGACAAGTCAGGTGACGTGGCTGCTGCTTTTATGCTTCAGTACCTGGCTCTCCCCAGTCATTAGGAGACAACCACATCCCACAGGCAATGGGAACCCAGAAACCTATGAACCCCAAGGAAGGCTTAGGCCCCAGATCTTCACCTTAAGTGTCCATCCTTCTGTCTCTGGGCAGGACTGTTCTCAAATAACCCTGAAGTCTGCTCTCTATGTTAATGTTCTTCAGAACCTTCTCAGTTTGAGTGGTTCTAACTGCTTAAAAAATCATAAAAGTAGCAACTGTTTATTATCTACCTCTCGCCAGGCACTGTGCTGTGCACGCTGCTCAGCATACCCATGAACCATTCAGTCCTCACCATAGCAAGGAAGAAGCAAGCTATTCATTTTTGTTTTTACAAGTGAGAAAAACTGAGGCTGAGGGAGGGCGAGCAACTTACTGCCCAAGGGCACATGAGAGGGAGCAGGTCCAGAATATAAACTCAGTTCTCATTTCAAAGATCTTTCCACAATAAGCTGCTAAGTGTTCGCCTATATTTACCACTTGTTCAATTGTTCAATTAACATATATTTTTGTTTTTATTTATTTATTTTTGAGATGGAGTCTCACTCTGTTGCTCAGGCTGGAGTGCAGTGGCACAGTCTTGGCTCACTGCAACCTCTACCTTCGTGTTCAAGCGATTCTCCCGCCTCAGCCTTCCGAGGAGCTGGGATTACAGGCACGTGCCACCATGCCTGGCTAATTTTTGTATTTTCAGTAGAGACGGGGTTTCACCGTGTTGGCCAGGCTGGTCTCGAACTCCTGACCTGAAGTGATCTGCCCACCTCAGCCCCGCAACGTGCTGGGGTTACAGGCGTGAGCCACTGTCCCCAGCCTCAGTTAACATATATTTTTGAGCACCTACTATGTGCCAGACATTGTGCTGGGCACTGTAGCTATACTGAGTTCCTTCTGCTTCAGTATAAGCTAGCTATTTCTTATCCTTGTTATTAGGGAAACATAAAAGTTAATGATTGATTTCCTCTATTATTTAGGGAGTGAGTCAAATATGGTAACATGAAAAACTTGAAAAAATGGTTTTGGTTCCTTGATTCTTTCTGTCTATTGCTCCTATGCATCCCTCCCCCAGCTGGGAGAAGATCAGAGTTATCTCTGAATATATGAGAGAGCCAGGGAAGGTCTTCAAGGGCTAGAATGAGCAAATACCCTGCAGGGCCCACTCCTGGTGCCTGGACATGTGTGAGATGTAACTTTATCCAAGTTTGTCTAGACATCCCTCAACTAATGGGTGTCCTCAGGCCCTTCCCTTCCCCCCATTCTGTATACACACACAGACACACACACACACACATACACACACACACACACACACACACACATCTGTTCTGATATGGTCAAGGAGCTCCAACAAGGGCAATCTCGACTGGCCCAGAATCATGGGTCCTTTGGTGCTAGGACACGTCACAGATTTGCCCTGCTATCTGCTGCTAGGCAAAGTTTTGCATTCCCTTTCCTCTGACACTACCGCTTAAGGTCTGCTGTTGGCCATCAAGAAACCCCAGGGGCTGCTGAATAACTAGGGGTAAAAATAAGGAAGTCAAGAGGGGGACAAAACGGCAGATTTGTTTCTCTTCATGCCATAGAGACCTACAGATATGGGACTTGTTAAAGAAGACTCTGAGTGTGTCATTGTTATGGAAGCAGGCTGGATTGGCCATGGACTGTCTTATAGGCTTTTGGAGTTAGCCTGGGAGGGGGCATGGTGAGCCTTGGTTAGATTGCTATTTCCACACCTGTTCTCTGCTGGAGCCATCCTGGCTCCTCTCCATGCTAGATGGGCCCAAGAGGGGACAAATCAATGAACCTTCTGGTGATTGACAGTTCACCCCTCCTTAGGCTGCCTGGTTCCTAAATTAAGGGTACAAGATTGCTCAGGATCCCCCTTCCTGTAGAACAGAGATTAACTTCCCCCTAGGCTCTTAAAAATTATAGAATTCAAAGGGAAGCAATGGAGACCTAGGCTGCCATGACTGTGTCCTAAAAAAGGAATTTAAGAGGAAAAGCTCAGCAAAGGGCTTTAATAAAGGAATCTCTCTCTGGAGAATGAAGCTGAGCTGATGAACTGAACAGAAGATGCTCTTGGCATTAGGCCCTTTGGAAATGTCTGTCGCTGTAAGCCCCAGATCCTGGATGCTATGGAAGCTTAGAAAAGACAAAGAACTGTGGGTTGGTTGTAGGTGGACGCTTATTGCAATGCCTTTGCTTTTGTGCCTAGAGTGCTTGACTACATTTATTTATTAAATAGCCATGTATGAGGTACCTGATATATGGCGCGTGCTAAAAAGCCAGCCTGTGCCCTCAGGCTCTGATGCGTCAAATCTGTAAACGTTCTCCCAGGAGGAGGGACTTGGGAACTTGTGTCTAACTTCGTTCTCCCCGTCTGGCTCTCTGTATTTATGTTGCTCACTCTCCACATCTCACTAGAAAACTGGCGAGATGTGAATAAAGTCTGTGCTTGAGTAACGGCATTGTGCCAATGTTAATGTCCTGGTTTTGATAACTGTGTTATGGTTATGTAAGATGCCAACTTCAGGGCAAGCTGGGTGAACGGTATGTGGGAATTCTCTGTACTATTTTTTCAATATTTCTGTAAGTCTAAAATTAGTTCCAAATAAGAAGTTAAAAGTCTCCCTAGGAGTCTTGTCAACTCTCCTTTTCCATCTCTCTCGCTGTCATCATTTCGTCTGTCTTTCCATCACCGTTTCAGTATCTCTTTGCCCTTTCTCTCTGCCTATCTCCCTTTCTCAGTTTCTGTCTCTGTCCTTCACCTCTCCTTCCCACAAAAAACTGCTCTCCTCCCAGACTGAACCTCCTCCCACGTGAACATCTAATCAGTCACCAAATTCTGTTGTTAAAGTTCCTGAATAGCCGTCAGCTCTTCCCTCTTTCTAGTGCCACTTCCAAGGCCCCTGGGTCATAGCATTACTGCCCATACTTAGAGTCACCCAGATTCCTCCAAGAGCCCCTCACTGAACTTCCCACCTCTTGTATGGGCTCAGCTAGTTCATTGTCTACCCTCTTGCAGCTCCAATTAGGTCCCTTCCCCAATTAACACCACCTCTGGCTCTGCGTTGCCTACTGCAAAGTCCCCAGCCAAGCTTCATCATAATCAGGTTCCTATTTCCCCCAGTGCCCAGTCTCTCCACCAGTGGCATAACTAGCTCAAATGAGTCCCAAAGCAAAGCCCAACATGGATTCCATTCTGTTCTGCAAGAACAGTGCTTCTTTCTCCTGAAGGCAAGAAGGTGGGTTTGCATATAGAAAGGTGGGCTGGGTATGGAGGAAAGCAGAGGAAGGGGTAGAGGGGAGCAGAGATGGGATTTTGTTTCAGTACCTGCAGGGGGAGCCTACCAAAGAGAAGGAAGGAATCCTGTAGGCCACTGTGGTCACGTGGTCTTTGTGGTCTGGTTGCTGCTGTACAGAGACTACAAGTGATGCTAAAGCAGCCTGTGTCTTCCAGGTAAATGGGAAAATAGACTGGGGTCAGGGCAGAAACTGTGGCCTCATCCAGCCACACCCACACTTTGTCCCTTTCAACTGCCAGCTTTCAGCAATGCCACCCCTAGCCCTGTCATTGAAATGAGCTCAATGCGTATGCTTTAAAAGCTCACAGTTCCTGTGCAATGCAGAGGTTGTATATTCCTAGTTTTCTTTTTTTTTTTTTAAGACGGGGTTTCACCATGTTGGTCAGGCTGGTCTTGAACTCCCGACCTCAGGTGATCCACCCGCCTTGGCCTCCCAAAGTCCTTGGAATACAGGTGTGAGCCACCACGCCCAGCCTTATTCCTAGTTTTATAACTGCCTACCCCCTCCTCAATCTTTTATGTTTCAACAATACCGAACACCTCACCATGTAGTAGCCACTGGGGGCAAGTGTTGATAAGTTTGTACACATGAATTCAATGAATATTTAAAAGCTACCTCCAGGATGGGTAGGAGTCAGGTTATATGAATTCCCAGGCACCTACAGCAAAGTAGGTTCCTGCAGCTTTGAAGATAGTCAATCTACAAAGGGACACAGGGGCTGGCTGTTGGGAATGAGCACACGCTAGGAGTCCGAGCACATGAAAATGAGCACGTGAAAACGGCAAAGCGATCTGAGGGGATATTGACAGAGCAGGACCAAATCTGCTATAAAAAGGAGGTGTTGCAGTTCTAGAGAGGGGGGGGACCCAAGAAAGACCTCTTTGAGAAGATGACATTTGAATAAGAACCTGCAGGAAGTATGAGCCAGCTATGCAGGTATCCCTAATTTCCATGCAGTGCCTGGTATGCAGCGCCTACTACATATTGTTTGTAAAATAGCTGAATAAATGGATGAACAGTGAATGATGTCTCATGTTTCCTTTCACTGGCATAAGAAGGATCCCAGGCTCCTGGACCCTACCTTGAGATCGGATGCTGGAACAGGTAGCTTGCACCACCCAGGAGGTCCAGCTGCAGGCCTCCTGCATCATCTCTCCTGCTGACCTCGCAAAGCCGGAAAAGAAATTCACATTCCAAGTCCCACAGCATCCTGGTGAAGAAAACACTCCAAGTGTTGGAGAGCTGCAAACTTGCTGGGTGCGTGTGGGCTGCCTCGGGAGCAACAAATGAGCCTGTGCAGATGGCGCTGAGATAAACGGCGCCATCTTTTTCTGTAGCAGTACAGTCATAATTTTCCAGAGACATTTATTAGGTGGCGTCTCCCTTCTGCGAGACTGTGCTGTGGCTGGCGCGCAGAACTGCTGCAAGCAAGGTGGAGCGCGGAACCCAGTGCTAATGGCATGGTGGGCACCCAAATCTCTCCCATTCCTTTCCTCTCATTCTCGTGTCTGACAATTTATAGGTTAGTGTGATGCTTGAATAGCTGTGTCTCTCTAGTAATACGTATTCTTTGTAAGTATTCCCTGCTGTGGCATATCCTAAAGAACTCCATCAAATAATTATCTTCCCGTTTATTTATTCTCCTTCTTTCCACTTGATCTGCATCACTATAAAATATTCCAATGGTCTCCTCTGAATAGAAAGTCTTCTTTGTGATTGTAAAGTGTATTTATATACAGTATTAAATCCACACTCGGTGGTTCTTCATCACAGCACTTGCCTGCTTGCTTGATTTGACAGAGCTCTGGGCCATGCTGGGGTTGACGAGGTCCCATTACTTCCTGTTGGAGAGGGGGAAGCTGGGGTCTTTGAGGCCACTGGCTTGGCCACAGGCCCCAGTGGTATGGAGAGGCCACCTCAGGAACCTATGTTTAGCTTTAGCTTTCCCTCAATACACCTTGACCTTGAGAAAGCAGCCATTCCCCCGGAATCCCTAGGGAGCCTCCTTTGCCATGGGAGTCTGGTCCAACTCTTCCCTCTTCTCAGAATCTAGAGAAAGTGAGAGCTCACTGTAGACCACAGCATCTGTGTCTGGGTCCTGGTGACTCGCTGGCTTTCATGTCCTCCAGCCCTTTCATGTGCACATTGCTTCTCTAACTAGACAGAAAGCTCCCTGTGGACAGGCACAAGATCATCCACCTCTCTTGATTTCCCCAAAGCCTCTAGCACAAAGCTGGATGATCAACTTATAATGAACAGTAAATTGGTATTGCCTTCAGTCTCTTTCTAGGAAGCATTGCAGGGCCTTCATTCCACGTTCCTGGTGCTCATATTAACTTGCATATTTAATATATGGCTTTGCCATATGTTTAAAAGTCTCTTCAACCAGATGACAAGCCCCTCTAGCATTTCACAATCTCAGGACTGGAAGCCTCCTCAGGGGTCTTACTGTCCTCCTTACATCCAATATATAAATACGAATCCTGGAATTTCTCTTGCTCTTTTTTCATTCTCTCAATGCCAGATTATATAACTGGAATCAAAAAGATGCAAAAAATAATCTAGAAAGAGAACGTATTTAGAGTCAAGACACCTGGGTTCTAGTCAATTCCTTCTGAGAGTCACAGAACCTTTCTGACCTTTAGTTTCCTCATCTATAAAACATGGAAATACTGGCCGGGCGCGGTGGCTCACGTCTGTAATCCCAGCACTTTGGGAAGCTGAGGTGGGTGAATCACAGGGTCAGGAGTTCGAGACCAGCCTGGCTGACATGCTGAAACCCCGTCTCTACTAAAAATACAAAACATTAGCTGGGCATAGCAGCAGGCACCTATAATCCCAGCTACTCGGGAGGCTGAGGCAGGAGAATCGCTTGAACCCGGGAGGCAGAGGTAGCAGTGAGCCGAGATTGTGCCACTGCACTCCAGCCCTGGTGACAGAGTGAGACTCCATCTCAAAAAAAAAAAAAAAAAAAGGAAATACTTAATAAAGTTACAAAAGCTAAAGATCTATAAGTCATTTGGTTCAATCTTCTGCCTCCAGATGAGTATCTGCGTAACCTGGAAAGGCTGCCAGAGGGGGGAATCTCAACAACTTAACAACTTTACCTGTGTCCTTACCTAGGGTTTAACCACCCTGGAGTTAAGAATGTCATCCTTTTGCCTCTATGTCTTGCTTGCAGTTCAGGCATAATCTCTGTGTTCCTCAGCTGCTTACCGGGCAGAGTGTAGGGATATCTCCTTTCATCCTCTGGAGCTGAGAAGGCGAAGGTTAGAGTGAGAGCCAGGTGTGGAACTTCCAAGGGAAATAGTTCTCCATCCATCTCTGCATCAGGAACGCCTGTGGAGCTTTCGACACCTGCACAAGCCAGGGCCACACCTTAGATCTGTTGGATTGGAGCCTCTGGGGATCCGGTCCCTGCGTCTGTGTTTTTCAAGAATGTCCCTAATTGATTCTGAAGCTCCAGCAGAGTTCGAGGGTCATGTGGGGATCCTATGGCCCTTCTCCCTCACCCTCTACCTCTGTAGGTAGGAATTGGGAATATCTTTGGGGTCTCAGCTTCCTCTGTCACTAGATTTTGGTGGTAGGAATTATAAACATGGCAGATAGAGCCTCCACTTCAGGACCACAGCAGTAGCTGAGAACCACAGCCTCGGGACAAGCCCAGGTCAGCAGAGAAGGTCCAACACCAAGAGTGGGGCTGAATGGGAGGCTGGCCCCTTTCCTCCCTAATAGACCATGTGATCTTGTATCCTGCCAGCACTGCCTGGAGGAGCCGTCACCCACACCGACTGCCTGGCAAGTTGGGATGACACAGTGCTTCCTCTCCCGGTCACCTGTGGAGTACACTCTTCTGATGTCCATCTCAGTTAAGTTCCCGAGTGCGTACAGGCTGGCTGCTAAGATCAGGTAGCTTCCCTGCCTTCTAAAAGCTTAACATGTATAGCAATGACTCATCCTTCATCCCACCCCCCAAGCCTCAGCCTCTGCTTTTTGTAGAGAACTTCTCAATCCCAAAACTCCTGAGGCCTGTCTCCCATAGACCCTACTGCTGGGTTTCCATAGCCTACCCAAGGTCCTTGCCGTCCAGAAGAGGCTGAATGTGCCTTAGACCACAGTAGGAAAAGGGTCTTTGTCTTAGCTCTTGGGGAAGGAGTGACATGGCCACTCACGGTCATCCCTTGCAGGGTTTCACATTTTAGGCCAGACCCCTCTTCTATACCTGCCTCTGTGTCTCACCTGGTCTCAATGACCTTCCTATCTCTCCTCTGTACATTTCTGGCCTTCCTGGCTTCTCCAACCCAAGCTTCTCCCATTGTCTTCTTGACTTAGGCAGAGATTCCTTATTTCCAATCCCCTCTCCCACCTCTCAACCTGCCCCCCTTGGCCTCTCTCTGAATGCAGGAAAGTTGAGGACAGGGAGTGCCAAGTGGGGTTTCCCATCTCTTTCAGAGTATTCTTCTGGAAAGGAAATTTCTGGGCTCCCCCAGCCACAGCCTGGGGCATTGCCATGGGAGGTGGCCTGGTAGATGAGAGTGCCTGGGCACGGGCATCTTCCGGGGATAGCCAGGGTCTTGAAGCATTCTCTCCTGTCACAACTGGCTTGCCCTGTTCCCAGGAGGTTCCCTTTCTACAGCCAACCATTCTCCTCTATCTTTTCCAAGGCTGGAGGGCCAGTTGCAAGCTCCAAAAATGAGGTGGAAAGAAATGCCTTTCCCCTAGCACTGCGGTGTGCTCTTCTCACCCAGGGGAACCTTCCAGGCACCACTGAAAGTTCAGCAGCAGCTGTTCGGCATTTACATTTTACACAGTGCAAGGTTATTTGACTGCCAGGAGTTGATCTTCTCTAGTTAATAACCTTGACTTATGGAATAATAGCAACAATGGCTCAGTTTCTTTTCCTGCCAGGGATTCCTGCTGCTGGGAGTGGCGGGTGAGCGTAGACCCCGCTCTCCAAGGCCTTCTGTCTTCTCGTCCTGCAATGAAGGGGATCCCGTAGGACTGGAGAGGTCCAACAGTCTATGACTATGCTCAGGTCTGCGAGGAGCACCTCCCCTATGCCCTCTCTTTGCTTAAAAAGGTTCCTTGTAACTGGTCCCCTCCTTTGGGCACACCTTTCCTGACTCTTGTCCTTCTTAGTCCACAGCCAAGTAAAATGGGCTACAATCTTGATCCTCCTCCTCTCTGGGAGTACTTCCTGGCAAGGGTTAACTGTGTGTGTAAAATTGATTGCGATTTTAGTAATTCGGTATAATCACAGTCTACCAGCAGGTTGCTTTTCCAGCAGGAGGGTTTGGAATTATTTTCTGGAGTTTGCAATATAGAACTTAAATTAAGCCTCAGAAGTCAGGGGAGCTCCGCAGCATCCCTAATGTGGTGCTAAATTCTCAGCAGCACAGTCTCTGTATTAAAGCCTTTGCTGGCAATTAGGTTCATTAACTATCACAATACCTTATTTATTACTCGTCGTGCCATATGGTTTCCCAGTTAAAGAATGGCGCCCGTTCTCCTACAGACCATTTGGCATCATAAAAATGTTAACAAATAATATTATGGCTCTCGGGGGCACAAGGCCTCGCTGGGTTCTGGGTCTGAGCGGCGGGAGAGAATATGAAAACATTTTTCTTCTATGGCGAAATAAAAAATTCCTCAAGACAGAAGTATTCAAAGAATAGAGCACTTGCATAACATAAATGGGAGTTTTATTTACCCTCATAATGGTTATGTCAATATTTGCATCAGCTGGGACTTTCACTGGTCTTCCTCCCCCTCTCTTTTGGGGTTGTTTTCACTTTCCTCTTTCCCCTCTTACTTCTCTATTTCTGTGACACTAGGTCAATCTCAGCCCACACCACCCCAACGCCTGGGGGATTTGCGGCTGTTGGGGTGACAGCTGTGATCGAGATTCTCCCAATTCATCTGCTCTTGGGGTCCACCGCAGCGCAGCCCCCTGGCCCAGGCAGCCTGCTGGGCTCTAATCCCACCTGGGGGCTTCGTCTCCCTGTTCTGCCTTTTCAGCTGGTGTTCTCCGCAGAAACTGGAAACAGATGCACATGCCAATGTTGGCCTGTATTGAGCAACACATTCTGCTGCCCAGGCCTTGCCAGTCCTCCCACTGTGGAGGGTGGGGTGGGGGTGGTCGGAGCAGGAAGAGGAGAGACTTCAGGAGGGGGTCTAGGGCCAATCCGACAAAGCATCTCAAGGGGACAAAGCTTCTCCCTGTTCTTATTCCCGGGACGTGGAAGTGCAAGGCATTTGCCTTGGGGCTACGAGCAAAGAACTGCAGTCGGAACTCTGCGGGTTCTTGAGCAAGCAGGTCCTCCAGCTGTGAGGGGCTCCCCCTCATCTCCCAGCTGCTCTGAATGAAGGGTATGCCTGGGCAGTATTCCTATGCAGGTTCCAGAGGGTACTTTGTACCTTACCTTTTCTCAAATGACTCCTTAGACCTAGATGGCAACTCTCTTTGGAAAGCCACTGAATGTAATGGTTAAAATGATAAACCCTAGAGCAAGAGTCTCTCATTTCAAATCCTAGTGACACCATTTACACTGCAGCTGGCTAGTTTGTTTCCCCTGGATTCTTCTAGGAGGGAGGATGCGGGGCCTGGGTTATGCAGTGACAATATGCAAAGATTTGTGTGTGTATATATGTGTGTGTGTATGTGTGTGTGTGTATACGTGTGTATGTGTGTATGTGTGTGTTGGTGTATGTGTGTGTGTGTATGTATGTGTGTCCCCCACATGCACAGATATAAGCAAAATACTATACCTAAGTATGTGCACAGTCCAGTGATATATTTTTTTTTTCTCAGTGTCTTCATCTGTCAAATAAGGATAATAATAGTACCTCCCCATAGGGTTATTTCTACAACTAAATGAGTTGGTCTCTCTAAGGGCCTAGGACAGTAGCTGGCACAAGGCAAGTGCTACACTGGGGAGAGCTAGGATTGGGGCAGGTTCTACTGAGCCATGTCTTTCTTTCACTCTGATGTTTCCTTTGATCCCTCTGAGGCATTTGGGAGAGTGGACCGCTCCCAATTCCACAAGCACACTGCATCATCCCACGTCCTGATTCTGACCCTGAGGTCAAGCCACGTGGGCAGGGGCAGTGCCAGGGTGACATTTTCTCCCATTCCCACATCATTTCCTCCACTGGACCAGGTGTCATTTGGGGCTTACAAATCCATGACTTCCCCTGCACACACTACCCCTACCCTCAAACCGTGGCAGCCAAGGCTGCTGGAGACTCGAATGGAATCAGAGACTCAGAATGTCAGTCTGGATGAGACCTTAGAGGTGGCCAGAGAAGGCAGTGATGAGGCCACCATTATACAGCAGGGAGAGGGCAGAGGCCAGTCCCTAGAATACGTTCCCATTCTCCAGCTCCACTCAGCAGACCAGTGAGGAAGGGAACTGAGTGTAGCAGAGGAGAACTTGAAGTTAAATTCCATTAAATGTCAGTCACATGCAAAGCACAGAAGGGATCAGGCCTCATTGCTGGAATCAGCGAGGCTTTGAGATGAGCTGACTCTGGCACAGCAATGCAGGGAGAGCTGCCCCTCATGCCCAACCTGCTGGGCCCCAGACTCCCTAGAAAGAAACAGGCTACTCTGGGTGAGAACAACGTCAAAGGAAAGCCTGTTCCCATTTTCGTGAGCCTGCTTCATAATTTGAGGTGAGAGCGATTGATTACCCTAGCTGCTTGGCCCAGCAGGTTCCTCGGGAAGCGTTCCTCTGTCTATAGGCACCTGGCTTCCTTTCCTGCTAGTTTTCTTCTACTGGTTGCAGCTGGCTAGTTTGTTTCCCCCTGGATTCTTCTAGGAGGGAGGGTGCAGAGCCTGGGTTATACAGTGATAATATGCAAAGGTGTGTGTGTGTGTGTTGTATGTGTGTATGTGTGTGTGTGTATGTGTGTGTGTGTATGTGTGTTCCCACATGCACAGATATAAGCAAATACTATACCTAAGTATGTGCACAGTCCACTGATATATTCTTTTTTTCTTTCAGGACATGTAATCAGATTCCCAGAGTCACTTTCCCGACCTATCTCCCAATAACTGCGTGTCTTTGGGCATGTTATGCAATACCTCTCTGCCTCAGTTTTCCCCATTTGTAAATGGGGGTTATAAAAGGTTCTACCTCAAAGTACTGCTGTGGTGATTAAACACAACCTGTTCAAAGCTTAAAACATCATCCTGTAGTGCGCACTAAATAAATGCTATTACTATACTCATTAAATTACGCATAATCATCTACCATGGGGCAGGTTCTAGTATGTAGCCATCTATGTACAAGATGGATATATATACATATTTTCCTATATTGTCTCATTTAGTCTTTACAACAATCTGTAAGATAGATACTCCCTTCTCTACTTTGCAGAAGGCAAGACATGTTCAGAGAGGGGTCGAGGTACTAATGGAAACACAGATATTGGAGCCCATATGCTTGGACTCTAAGTCTGGTGCTCACTCCACTGTACAGTGTTGCCTATCTTCTGCCCCTAAAAGGACAGGCATGGGGAGTGCAAGGCTCCGTTCCCATGGGAACTCCGTGAGGGCTGAGGCACCAAGACAGACTGTCCCGCTCCTGAGGGTCATGCTGCCTCCGGATGTTGCCTCTGCCCAGCTGCCTCAGTATGGGAAGGGGAGGGTCAGGCCAGTCAGACGTGGGGGAGAGAGGACTCACCAGGACTTTGCCCTACAGCCACACCTAGGGGAAGGAAGGGCAGCTTGGGACACACAGCACAATCAGAAGTGGATACGCTAAAAGTTGTAACCATGAGAAAGAGAAATGAGGAGAAGCAGAGTATCAGGAGATCATTTTCAGGAACATTAGACAGAGGCCAGAAAGGAGAAGTGGGTAATTTTAATCCCATGCAGCTGCTGGAAATTAATTTAATTGTGCTGGTGCTGGCTCTTCTCCCTTCCACCCCGTTTCATCAGGGCCTGATGGAGTGCTGAGACTGAGGAAGACAGCCCTGCCACGCCAGCTAGCAGCCCTGGGTACGCAGCTCCAGGCCGGACTTACCGTTCCTATGGCTGCTACCAGAGAAGATGGGGAAACTGGCACTTTTTCAATCTAGATGTTTCTCCTTTTGACAGGGGACTGAAGTGAGACAACAGGAAGAACTTCCCAATTGCAGAGTGTGAACGATGCGAATAGGCGAAGGGGGCTGCAAACCATCTTCTCCAACTCTTTTTTTTTTTTTTTTTTTTTTTGAGACAGAATCTTGCTCTGTTGCCCAGGGTGGAGCACAGTGGCACGATCTCGGCTCACTGCAACCTCTGACTCCTGGGTTCAAGCGATTCTTCTGCCTTAGCCTCCCAAGTAGCTGAGACTACAGATGCGCGCCCCCACGCTCAGCTAATTTTTGTATTTTTAGTAGAGACGGGGTTTCACCATGTTGGCCAGGATGGTCTCCATCTCTTGACCTTGTGATCCCCCTGCCTTGGCCTCTCAAAGTGCTGGGATTACAGGCATAAGCCACCGTGCCCGGTCCATGTTCTCTAACTCTTAAGGACAGAGAGACATTGGTAGGACCCTTTGCTTCCTGAGTCTGCACCTAATGTATGAGTTCCACCTCAGCTTACTCACTCCATGCAGGCACACGGACCCACACCGCAGTCAGACATCAGCATCACACACACACTGTCGGGCAGGCACAAAGCCCACAACGGTGTCTGACATGGTATGCAGGGACAGACTGGATCAAGGACAGACAGCCATATGCAGACGCTGACATCACACCCAGCGCAGACAACCATAGTAGAGGCAAATGAATGCCCACTTTTGCCCAATGGCTCTCTATCAGGCTGCATGTTAGAATTCTCTGGGAGTTTTTGTGGGGTTGCGTGGGGGGTTTGAGACAGGGTCTTGCTCTGTCGCTCAGGCTGCAGTGCAGTGGTGCGACCATAGTTCACCACAGCCTCGACCATTCAGGCTCAACCCATCCTCCCACCTCAGCCCTCATAGTAGCTGAGACTGACTACAGGCACGTGCCACCACGCCCGGCTAATTTTTGTATTTTTTTGCAAAGACAGGGTTTTGCCACGTTGCCCAGGCTGGTCTCAAACTCCTGGGCTCAAGTAATCCACACACTTTGGCCTCCCAAAATGTTGGGATTATAGGCGTGAGCCACTGCGTCCAGCCCCCAAGGGAGCTTTAACAGAGATATCCACGCTCAGGTCCCACCGTCGGCGAGTCTGACTTAATTCTGAATAAATGCCTGCAGTGGGCTTGGACTATGGTAGTTTTCAAAGCTCCCAGGTGATCCCAATGTGAAAACCAGGGCTGAGAACCCGCCTTTAAAGATACCCCTGGCTTCCCACTCTGGCCTAGCGCCCGTTCAGTTCTGCCTGGTGACCACTAGAGGTCAGCAGGGCTTGGAGGACCAGGCCGCGGGTGGCCCGGCAGGGCCCGGCCGGGCGCTGCGCTCTGGCTCCGGCGGGATCATCAGCCTTCTCCCCTTCTGGCCTCCAGCGGACAGACGTCAGGCGCTGACTTGGTCGCAGGCTAAGAGGGAACACCGCAAGGGGGCAGAGGCGCCCTGCTGGCAGAATCAGGCCCGTGAGCCGCAGAAAGTCAATTTCACTTGGAAGATTTTTAAAAAGTATCCCAGATTAAGGCCTCACAATCCCGCCCCCCCGCAGCGGGAGCCTCTCTGCACCAGGATTCTCTGACCTGGTCACTGCCTGGCCCTGTGCGCGGGTGGGCGAGAGCTTCACGCGCACTCACAGCCGGTCTGGCACTCCAGGGCCCCTGTAAGTATAAAAGAACTATTTTGTCTTTTCCGTAGGAGGAGCCAGTGTTTGGATCCCAAGTGTTGTTTATTTTGACTCACTGCTGTTTTTGCTGGAGAAGGGTAAAATAGAAAGTTCCTTTACTTTGGCTAAGATGTGGCACACATAACTGCCCTGAGCCCAAATTTCTGATGAGCAAATAGAAGCAGACCAGTGGTTCAGTCTTCCTCCATCATCTTCAAGAAGAATAACACCGAGGGTACATAGGATGGGCTTCTCTACGTTTCAATTTAAGAGAAATGGAACGAAGGCTCATCTACCACTGAAGATACCTTACCTCAAAAATGAAAAATAAGACGGCCTCCCTGATCAGCTCCAGGTTATTCCTTCCTAGTTCGGGCTCCTGGACACCTCATGACCACGTTGCACATTTGCACTCTTAGTGCTGCTCATAACAGGGTGTGATGATTTCTCTCTATAGAGTCCACCTTTCCTTCCAAATTGTGAGGCTGCTGGATGGCAGAATAAGTTCGGGGCACACAGTAAGTGCACAACAAACATTTGTTAAACAAAACTGTTTGTTGTCAATCTTGTCTTGAATCCAACCCAGAGAGAAACTTTTCTAGACCCTTCTGTTAAGCTCCACACAGTTCCCCACTTTTGTGTGTGTGTGTGTGTGTGTGTGTGTGTGTGTGAGACAGAGTTTCACTATTGTTGCCCAGGCTGGAGTGCAGTAGCACGATCTCAGTTCACTGCAACCTCCACCTCCCTAGCTCAAGCAATTCTCCTGCCTCAGCCTCCTGAGTATCTGGGATTATAGGTGCCTGCCACCACAGCTGGCCAATTTTGATTACAGGTGCCTGCCACCACGGCTGGCCAATTTTTTGTATTTTTGGTAGAGACAAGGTTTCACCATATTGGCCAGGCTGGTCTTGAACTCCTGGCCTTAAGTGATCTGCCTGCCTTGGCCTCCTAAAGTGCCGGGATTACAGGCGTGAGCCACCATGCCTGGGCACAGGTCCCATTCTTAACTTGCAAATGTTTGGGAGAAGTTTGTTAAACCCTACCTACCCTCCCAAGAGAAAGTGATTGGGTAGATTTGGGGAGAGGTTCAGTAACTTGCATTTGTAACAACCGAGAGTGGTGATTCTGAAATTGTCAAGGGGGAATGCATGCTCTCTCCACTGCCTTCATCTCCAGGCTGGGCTCTTTTCCAGCCTTGACTTCAGCTCTGGTCCAGGGAGACAGGATAGGGTGGGGTTTGACATTCCCAAGGAGGCTGCAGTCCTTTTGTCCTCCTAGCAGGATGAGCTGTGAGCCGCTGTCATTGCCTCTGGCACCAAGGTTCTCAGGGCAGCTCTCCCTCTCCACTTGCTCTGATTCTCTCTCAACAGTTCTTCTGTCTTTTCTTCTAAGTTTTTTTTTTTTTTTTTTTTTTTTTTTTTTGAGACGGAGTCTCGCTCTGTTGCCCAGGCTGGAGTGCAATGGCGAAATCTTGCAACCTCCACCTCCTGGGTTGAAGTGAGTCTCCTGCCTCAACTTCCTGAGTAGCTGGGACTACAGGTGTGTGCTACCACACCCAGCTAATTTTTGTATTTCTTTTTAGTAGAGATGGGGGGGTTTCACCATGTTGGCCAGGATGGTCTTGATCTCTTGACCTCGTGATCTGCCTGCCTCGGCCTCCCAAAGTGCTGGGATTACAGGCATGAGCCACCATGTCCGGCCTCTTCTAACTCTTAATTTATGCTACCTCTTTCCTTGGTTCTCCTTACCAATCCCAGCAACTGATGCAGGGTGAACATTCTGGGTCCACACCCCACTGTGGGATAATTGTGGGGTGGTTTGAAACTTGACTTGGGGACTGAACTTGGGGCCCTTGTGGATGTGGTTCTGGGTCTTACCCTGGCCCTTGATGGGGTGAAGAAATGAGGGGCAGCCAGTGAAAAGAGGGCTCTGAGAACCTAGAGTTTAAACTCTGTGTTACCCAGCATCCTGGGCCCTGCCTGGCTGCTGCCTGGATCTCCATCGAAATCCTCTCCAAAGAGTCACAGATTATGATGAATTCTGTAGCCCTTTCTCTTTCTCACAAAGACACTGTCAAAAAGGCTGCCATGCAGCGAGCCATCTCCATGAGCCCATTTAGATTAGGGCAAAAGGGAAAAAAGGCTGTAATTAAAATAGCTACATAATTGAGCACTTACTACATTCCAGACATTAGACTAGGCACCTTTATATACATTATATTAAAACTCATACCAACTTTAGGCCAGGCATGGTGGCTCATGCCTATAATCCTAGCACTTTGGGAGGGCAAGGAGGGTGGATCACCTGAGGTCAGGAGTTCGAAACCAGCTTGACCAACATGGTGAAACCCCATCTCTACTAAATACACAAAATTAGCTGTGTGGTGGCACATGCCTATAATCTCAGCTACTTGGGAGCCTGAGACGGGAGTATTTCTTGAACCCGGGAGGCGGAGGTTGCAGTGAGCCAAGATTGCACCATTGCACTCTGGCCTGGGCAACGAGAATGAAACTCGATCTCAAAAACAAACAAACAAACAAGAAAACAACAAAACCTTATACCAACTTTGAAAAATACCACACATATATATTATTAGCTCCATTTTACAGATGAGACCCAGAAAATTTAAACAATTTGCCAGGACACACAGTAAGTGGCAGAGATGGCATTTGAACTCACATCTGTCTGGCCAATGCTCAACCTGAAAACAAAATAAAAGGTAAAGCCACTTATTATTCTGTCCAAATATTCTAGAACAAAGTGCTTAGGGCCACAAAGGTCTATGAAACTGCCTGACACCTGACAAATTGCATTGATTCCAAAATGCAAAGAGAAAATGATGAAATTGAAATGTTTAAAAACATTTATTTCAGTGACAACAAAACAACATTGTGACAAGTAGTTAATACAGCTCACGTGTTATGCAGTTTTATATAAACGATTTTAATGAGGGGCATATGCACATTCTGATAAGCTGGTGGTGGCCTCTAAGGGACAGCCTAGGATCTTCCCCTCCCATACTCACCACCAAAACCTCCCCCACCCCACCTGGCCCTGTTACCTGCCCAGGTTCCTACAATAGAAACGTAGGCCGGGGGAAGTGGCTCATGCCTGTAATCCCAGCACTTTGGGAGGCCGAGCTGGGCGGATCATGAGGTCAGGAGATCAAGACCATCCGGGTCAACATGGTGAAACCCCATCTCTACTAAAAATACAAAAAAAATTAGCTGGGCGTGGTGGTGCATGCCTGTAGTCCTAGCTACTAGGGAGGCTGAGGTAGGCAGGAGAATTGCTTGAACCCAGGAGGCAGAGACTGCAGTGAGCTATCTCACCACTGCACTACAGCCTGGGCGACAGTGCTAGACTCCGTCTCAAAAAAAAAAAAAAAAAAAAAAAAAATGAAGGAACGCAAGGAGGACCAGAGTAAATCCAGCTCTGAGCAACCTCCTGACAGCCACTTATTACATCAGTTTTCCTGCCTGCAGAATGGGGCTGATATATTGTCCTACTTAACTCCCAAGCCAGGCCTGAGGCTCAGATGAAACCATCTTTTAAAGAGCATCAAGTTCAAGTTCCATGGTTTATCCAAGGAGCCTGGATTGTTAAAAACAAAACAAAACAAAACAAAAAACAAGGACGGAGAGTAGCTGTGGGATGATAATCTCTCAAAACAGAAGAGATAGCCTCAAATCAAAACAAGAAAACATTTAAATAATTTTTATAAGCAAAAAAGATCCCCCAGTGTCTTATGTTAGTCTGTTCTGTCCCAGATCTCACGGGGTTTCAGAGTTCACAAGGCTGATTATGAACACTTGCAGAGCCCTTCTCATTCCTCATCCCATGCAACCATCCTAACTATCTTGTAAAGTAAGTAGGACTCTCTCTCCTTGTTTTTTGTAACAGATGCAATATAACCGATGCTCAGAGAGATGAAGTGACTTGTTCAACCCAAATTGGAAGAGCTAAAGCTTCTAAGATTGACCCAGACACCAACACCATTTATTAGCTGTGTGATCTTGAGCTATGAATGTCACTCTCTGAGTCTGAATTTTCTCATTTGGAAATAATTATAATACTGTTTCCCTCCTTTGGGGCTAACACAACAGAATATCATAAACTGAGTGACTTATAAACAATGAGCATTTATTCCTCACAGTTCTGGAGGCTGAGAAGACCAAGATCAAGGGGCTGGTAGATTTCGTTCTGGTGAAGGCCCATTTCCTGGTTCCCAACATGGTGTCTTCTGGTTGTGTCCTCACACAGTGGCAGGGATAAGGCAGCTCTGTGGGGCCTCTTTATAAGGACATTAATCCCATTCATGAAGGCTCTACTCTCATGACCTAATCACACCGCAATAGCTCTACTTCCTAATATAATCACCTTCGTGATTAAGTTTCAACACATGAATTTGAGGGGGGGCATAAACCATTCAGACTAGAGGAAATATCCATCTTTAAAATGGGTATATAGCAGCCAAACCCATCTTCTAGGATTGTTGTGAAGCTAACTGTGAAAAAGCATGAGAAATCACTCGCTCAGCCTAGTTACTATGGAGTTAGTGCTTTGCAAATGCAGACATCATTATTATCTATGACTATAGTTATTATTATCATAGCATTCATGTCTTTCCTTTCTCCTCCAAAGCCTCTTCTGAACCAACACATACATAAACTTTCTTTCCAGGAACACAAATCTCAGATCTGAGCTCCTCTGGGGAGACCAGGCCAAAATGTCAGCCTGACTTTGGCTTGCTTCTCAAGATCATGGAAAGAAGACAGAAAAGTTAAACACAGAGGAGGAGGGGAAACAAATAGATGGCAACTTAGACACAAAATGGGGAGGAGGCCAGCCGCCAGAGGCGGGGCTCCGCACGGCCTGCGTGTTCAAGTCTTAAACCAGTTCCATACCCCTGACCCGGGTGGCTTGAGGAAGCCCATGCTAAAAGGCAAAGTCTAAAAATGGGCCCTAGGTAGATTGGGACGGTCCCGGGGAACCTGGTTTCATTTTACAGACAACAACTAGGACCTGCATTGTCATGAGAAAATACTGTATACACAAGTTAGTGCAGAGAGTGACTCACACTTAGCCAGGCTATAAAGCTAGCCTTGCCCAGGCTGAGTACTAAAGATAACCTCCCAACCCCGTTCTTGTGCAGGGAATGTAGGGCAGGCGCCCTGGGAGGCCCTGGCTGGCTTGGTAGGATCCTAACCCTACGCCTAGCACTAACCTCCGAGATCTAGATACCCCTCTGGCTACCAGGAGTGAGCTGGGTTCACATCTGATTTCTTCCAATTTCTTCTTCTTCTTTTTTTTTTTAGTCAGAGTGTTGCTCTGTCGCCCAGGCTGGAGTGCAGTGGCGTGATCTCGGCTCACTGCAACCTCTGTCTCCTGGGTTCAAGCGATTCTTGTGCCTCAGCCTCCGAAGTAGCTGGGACTACAGGCACATGCACAATGCATGGCTAATTTTTTTTGGATTTTTAGTAGAGACGGGGTTTCACCATGTTGGCCAGGCTCACCATGTTGGCCAGGCTAGTCTCAAACTCCTGACCTCAAGTGATCTGCCCACCTTGACCTCCCACAGTGCTGGGGTTACATGTTTGAGTGACCTCGCCCTGCCTGATTCCTTCCAGTTTCTCAATTATGGTGAAGAGGAAACCAAAGGAGAAGGATAGGGGTGAGTCACCCCAAACTGTCAGCCCAGAGGTAGTATCTTCCAGCCTTTTAAAATTCCATGGCACATGTATGGATTTCCTAGGACTAATGAGGAAAGAGGACCTTAGGCTGGCTGTCAACCGGTCTGCCATATCCCAATACACATGTGCAAGGACTTATATTCATCCCTCATCTCTCCCCCACCACATTCACCAGCCTCCTCCCTAGCCTTCTCAGTGGCAATATGCCAGAGGAAATCTGTAATCTAAGGTGCTGAAAATCTCAGCATCTTTGCACTTCTTTTAATTTGGAACTTCTCTCTTCCTCTCATCTGTGCACGTAAATGTTCTCCAGACTTTCTAAAAGCAAGCCAGTGTGCTGGGCGCAGGTGACCTTGGAGCTAGACTTTGAAGGAGAAATGATTTTGGCCTAGACAGACAGAGAAGGGTGCCTCGAGTAGAAGGCACAGTCTGTCCAGAGCTGAGGAGGCGTGACAGTGGATGGCCTAGTCAGGGAATGGGGAGCGGTTCACTGGGGCAGGAGAATGGTGCCAATGTATAAAGGTCTTAAAGGCCATGCCAAGTTGTTTAGGCTGCTTTTTAAAAATGTAGGTCATGAAAAGAGCCATTGAAGGGGAGTGACAGATCTGTCCTTTAGAAATAATTCCAGTGGCCATTTGGAGAGGAGCTTGCCAAGAGGTGGCTAGAAATGAGTTGGCAAAGCGGGCCAAATCCTCCTCCAAGATCAATTCACTCTCTGGCTATTTTAATGCTATCTGTAGACAAAGAAGCATCAGATGACATGATAGAAAAGGACGGAGAATGTCCAAAAAACTCCAATGGGCAGGGCCAGGACTGGGCGAAGCGGTGTGTGGCCTTATAGTACAAAAATGTAAGGAGGTATCTCACTTAGAATTGTACAAGTGTTCTGAGAGTGATACCTTTTGAACTTTGCATTCTACCTACTTTGCCTCACCTTAGTCCTGGTCTTGCTCACAAGCTTATTATCACCTGCCCCATCTATAGGGGTTCTGGTTTTGACCTCTCTGTGGGGAGCCAGCAAGCCTGTGTTCATGTTGTTTTTCTGAGATGAAGTTTTGCCGTTATCTCCCAGGCTGCAGTGCAATGGCACAATCTCGGCTCATTGCAACCACTGCCTCCTGGGTTCAAGCAATTCTCCTGCCTCAGCCTCCTGAGTAGCTGAGATTACAGGCACCTGCCACCACGCCCGGCTAATTTTTGTATTTTTGGTAGAAGGGGATTTCACCATGTTGGCCAGGCTGCTCTCGAGCTCCTGATCTCAGGTGATCCTCCTGCCTCAGCCTCCCGAAGTGCTGGGATTATAGGTGTAGTCACCATGCCTAGCCACCTGTGTTCATTAGTAGGATGTTTAAATGCAAAGGCAAGAGTGCTGATGTTGCTGGTGGACCTGGATACAGGTCTTAGTGCCACACTTTACAAAGTGGAAAAACAGGATACTGCTATGCAAAAGTACCAGGTACAGAGCCACACAAATTTCACACATTATCACTCATTTTGCCTTCTTCTTCTTTTTTTTTTTTTTTTTTAGATGGAGTCTTGCTCTGTCACCCAGGCTGGAGTGCATGGTAACCTCCAGCTCCCGGATTCAAGTGATTCTCCTGCCTCAACCTTCTGAGTAGCTGAGACAACAGGCGCGTGCCACCGTGCCTAGCTAATTTTTGTGTTTTTAGTAGAGATGAGGTTTCACCATGTTGGCCAGGTTGGTCTCGAACTCCTGACCTCAAGTGATCTGTCCACCTTGGTCTCCCAAAAGTGTTAGGATTACAGGCATAAACCACTGTGCTCAGCCGGCCTTCTTCTTGGCTGACCCACCCTCAGACAGCAGGGAAATAAGGATGCATGAGGCTATTTCTTTCTGTTAGCAGTATCGGTGAAAATAACCATAACACACAAATGGAATCTCTACTCAGAGCCGGTGGAAGGACATATTCCTCTCACTTCTCCAGCTGTTAATTTTTTGGGCCTGAATCCCACATTCTCAAGAATATGCTGCTTGTTTGTTTAAAAGCCTTCCTGGGGAGAGAAAAAAAAACAGCACATTTCTTGTTTTGTTCTTTCATTCTTTGAACAAATATTTATTATGAGTCTCTCTATGCCAAACATTGTCCTGGAGCTTGGGGTATGACGGAATGAATCACATCCCAGCCCTCTGCCCTCATGAAGCTTACATTAACTAGAGGGGGAGCCCTAGGGAGGTTCCAGGCAGTGGGAGCAGGAAATAAACAAGGTAATATACACAAAGGAAACCATTTCTGGGAGTAACAAGTGCTATAAAAACAATCGAACTCAGAGGAGGGCCTGAGGGAGAAGGAGGCAGCTCCAGATAGGGCAGTTGTAGGGAGGTGCTCTGGCTCTCATCGGGGAAGTGCTGTTTGATCGAGATATTGAGAAAAGGGCCAGTGGAAACACGAGTACTGTGTGCCAGAGAGAGAACTGCAGTCAGAAGAAGTGGCAAGTGCCAAGGCCCTGAGGTGGGAACTAGCCATCTGTAGCTATGTTACGGCTTTGAGTCAGGCGTGCGGTGTTTGGGCATGATCTCTGAACAAGAGAGGAACAAAGGTCTGCAGACCTGATTCAAAGTAGCATATCCCTATCTCTTTCTAGTTCTTCACCATCCCCTCCATACCATGGACATTATTTGAGTGATAGCTAAATCTTCATAACCACAGGTGCTACGCCCTCCTCTCCGACTCCCTCCTCTATGACCTGATCATGGCTTCACTGCTGCTATATCGTTTCCTTTCCAGAGCCACAGAGAGCCATCATTGGCAGAGGTGCCTTCCCATTTCCTGCTCAAGTTGAAGCCCAGCTTGAGCTCACTCTCCTCGTTCTGCTCCTGTGTGTGGAGGGCTCCGAGTTCCTGAGCTCCCTCAGGATGGGGGGGGGGGCAAAGTTGTAATAAAGAGACCTTCCTCTTAAGCACACCCACATCATGCCCTCTCTCCAACCGAAGCTGCCCGCACCTCACTTCAGTGTATCTGATAGAGTTCACAGAGTATTAGAGAATTTCCTAGGTAGAGCAGGCTTAGTGAGAAAACTAGCTCAACATCTTCATGTTCTCCACAAGGAACCCAAGGAGGGGAGTGAACCTACTGAAGCTCAGAGTCAGCTAGAGGCAAGTCTTACAGCTCTTCTCAAAGGACTGAGCAAGTATTTAACAATGGTCAAAGACTTTTTTCCGTATAATATCTCCAGTTTTACAGTACAGAGGAGAATGCTGCAGCACAGAGAGGTTAAGTGACTTGCCCAAGGCTACACAGGAAGTGTTTGGCAGAGCTGCCCTTGAATCCAGGCCTTCTGAGTGGAAAGCTAATGTTCTCATCATTTCACCATGCTCTCTCCAAGCTGTCTGATGGAAAATCAACAAGTAAACATTTCAGAACATCCAAAAAATGCTGGGGGAGAAAAAAGATTACCACCCTTCATGATTTTTTTCTCATTACTAAAGGCACCTGGCAGGTAGTAAACTCAA
Source organism: Ateles fusciceps (assembly GCA_036589455.1). NCBI lineage: Eukaryota > Metazoa > Chordata > Mammalia > Primates > Atelidae > Ateles > Ateles fusciceps. The sequence goes on along the minus strand of JAZHEH010000579.1, from coordinate 1,075,238 downwards.
TAAAGGAAAATTATCTTTCTGGAAAGATTGGATATTGTCTTTCTTTGAGAAGAACTTCTACACAGTCAAATATTGGTATAGTTTATTTAAACGCTTTCTCTTGAAAGAAAATCTCTTCTGATGAATGAGAGTTTATGCAGAACGAAGAAACCAGAGAAATCCATGTCTTGCAGTAGACGGTAGTCAATTTATAGTCTTTCCTGCTTTCACCAAATTTCTCTTCCTGGCAATATTTTTGGCATTTTATTTTTAGTCATGGATGAGGGAGTGGGAGAGGATTTTTTTTTTTTTTTTTTACTGCAGTCTAATGTACATATCACTAGAATCAGACGTAATCTTAACCTATTTACTGGCTTTCACACAGGGCAAAAGTGGTAGCTTTAAAAAGAAAAGATGGGGTAGGATCGGCACCTCATTTCCAATCCAAGAGTGATATTCATTTCTGGGGAAATGCCCTCTGCTTCCCTATGCATGGGGTGCAGGCAGAGGGGCGTCCTGGAGAGAGCCAGCTTTGGGAACCCGATAGACCTAGGTTTCCTTCCAGCTTTGTTTCTTATGAATGGGAGATCGCGGACATGTTGCTTAACTTCTTCAAAGTTACAGAGACCTTAGGTATCATCGTTATATGATAAAGAAACTGAGGCTTAAGAAATCTTACTTAGCTATTAAATGACAGATCTGGGTTTGAGACTCACATTAGTATGATTTCCAAAGCCTAGATCTTACACCATACACTGCGTCTCCATGGAATGTCATCATCTCTAACCCCAAAGAAAAACATTAATGGACTGTGCATGTAGAAATCATAACTGTCAAGTAACAGGATCAGTTTTAAACTAGTATGTCAGAATGAGTACACACACTTATGTGGATGTTTATACACATAGGTACGTATACATACATACTTGCATATATATATATAAACAGATACAGAGAAAACATATATCTCCAAATGTAGATTACATGTTGAGAAAATATATATTACACATTGAGAAAGAGAATATAATTCCTTTTTTTCTTTTTTTTTTGAGATGGAGTCTCACTCTGTCATCCAGGCTGGAGTGCAGTGATGTGATCTCACCTTGCTGCAACCTCTGCCTCCTGGATTCAAGCGATTCTCCTGTCTCAGCCTTCCAAGTAGCTGGGATTACAGGCGCCCACTACCACATCTGACTGATTTTTGTATTTTTAGTAGAGACAGAGTTTCACCATGTTGGCCAGGATGGTCTTGAACTCCTGACCTTAGGTGATCCACCCACCTTGGCCTCCCAAAGTGCTGGGATTACAGACATGAGCCACTGTGCCCAGCCCTGAGAATATTATTCTTACCACTCTGTTGCTATTATTGCTGGGTTATGAGCCACAGGAGGATTTCAACTTTACTGCTCCCCCAGGCCCCTTGTTTGTGACCTCAAATTGTATTACCCAGTTTCATCACCCTCTGGAGATATTGGTGCTAGTTTTAAAAATCAAATCTTCCCTCTGTGGGCAAGGCTGAAGACTTTCAAAAGATTAATGCTATGTACTTGGAAAGCAATACCAAAAGATCTCCAAGAATGGCTGAATGGCTTCAGTGACATCCTCATGATGGCCCCAAACTGGCTCGGGTCCCAAGTCCTGGCTCTCATTGACCATATGGCTTTGGGAATGCTGTACCACCTCTCTGTTCTGCTTCCTCTCTTTTAAAATGGTGAGATTGGACTGATGCAGGGCAGGCGAACCCCAACGTGGGACTTAGCCCATGAGGGTTGATGGCTTCACCCAGGAAAAAATTCAAGGGCAAGCCGAGGTAGAAGAAAAACGGCTGTACTTGTGTTACAGCTCCGTGTTATAGTTCCAGTGGTGTTAATTACCTACTTTTAATTGCATGGAAATTAAGGGGTGGTTTATGCAGAAGTTTCCAGGGAAGGGGTAGTAACTTTTGGGTCATTAGTTCATTGCCAAGGAAAGGGGCAGTAACGCCCAAGTATCGCCATGGCAATGGTAAACTCACACGGCACACAGGTGGGCTGTCTTATGGAAGTGCTTCTGCCTGTCTGTGTTTTAACTAGCCCTCAATTTGGTCTGGTGTCTGAGCACCCCCTCCTGGAGTTGAGTCCCACCACCCACCTTAAGACTAGTTGATATTTCAAGCCTCTCTGGCATTTTGAAGAGGGCAACCATTTCGAAGACGGCAAACTCGTGTGTGAGTTTGAAAATGGGAAAGTGGAGGCCAGGCGCAGTGGCGCACACCTGTAATCCCAGCACTTTGGGAGGCTGAGGTGGGCGGATCACAAGGTCAGGAGATAGAGACCATCCTGCCAGCTTGGAGAAACCCCGTCTCTACTAAAAATACAAAAATTAGCAGGGTGTGGTGGCGCACATCTGTAATCCCAGCTACTCGGGAGGCTGAGGCAGGAGAACTGCTTGAACTCTGGAGGTGGAGATTGCAGTGAGCCAAGATCACGCCACTGCGCTCCAGCCTGGCGACAGAGTGAAACTCCATCTCAAAAAAAAAAAAAAAGAAAAGAAAGAAAGAAAATGGAAACATGAACTGCCTTGCCTTTTTAGTTATACCTAAAGTACATGAATAGGCATGAGCGCCTGGTGAGTACTCATTTAGAAATGAACATAACAGGTTTACCAGCCTATCTATTTTTCATATTAACCCACCGCCCCATTTCCTCTCCTCAACCTAGAGGAAAAGAAAAAGACTGGAAAGTCCCATCTCCCTTACCACCCACCTGTCTGGTGGGGGATGGGAGTGCTTTCACTACTTCCTTCCAGGACTAGAGCTCACATCTCCTGATTCCTGCAGTGTTACACTAGCACCATGAATGTCCTTCCTCACCTGTTGTCACTACAAAGGAGATCCCTTGGTAAAGCTCCTGCCCACCTTTTGCTATACTGCTTCCCCCAGTGACTTAGGCTGGTAAATTCCTTTTCTTCTTCATTTGTGGAGAACTGTGAGGAAGCTCAGGCTGTGGGGAAAGCCAGTTACGGACCTGCACACTTGCTCCCCAGCAAGCTGGCGGGGGGGATCCCAGTGTTCAATCTCTGAGAAACAGAGCCCCCCATCTGCTTCTGATGGCTAGATCTGAAAAGCTCTGTCATTTACAAATCTGCCTCATCCTATCTTCTTTTTCTGTTATTTTATTTAGACAGGGTTCTACTGTCACTCAGGTTGGAGATGGCTTGTCCCAGGTGAATAGAGAAATGTTGGGTGGGCCGGGCGCGGAGGCTGCGGTGGGTGGATCACAAGGTCAGGAGTTTGAGACCAGCCTGGCCAGCATGATGAAACTCCATCTCTACTTAAAATACAAAAATTAGCTGGGCATGGTGGTGCACACCTGTAGTCCCAGCTACTTGGGAAGCTGAGGCAGGAGAATCACTTGAACCCTGGAGGCGGAGGTTGCTGTGAGCCAAGATTGTGCCACTGCACTCCAGCATGGGGACAGAGTGAGACTCCATCTCAAAAGAAAAATAAAAACCCAAATAAAAAAAACAGAGAGAAATGTTGGGTGTCCTCTGTTATATTTGGCAGGGGAAAGGAAGGGGCATGGCAGGAAAGCCAGAACAGAGACCTTCTAGGACTGTCTCCATGATCAGAAATCATTTGCCGGCCAGAATTTTTTTTCTCTTTGCCATGTATTTATCAGCCTGATGCTAAGTTATCCAGCTGAAATGTGCAAGGCAATGGCCAGCCCCAAGTTGTTAGCTAGTTGACCAGGACCATGTCTATTTAGCATAATTATACCAGGAACCTGGAGTCACAGAGGGCTGGAGTGCAGTGGTGTGATCATAGCTCACTGCAACCTCAAACTCCTGGGCTCAACTGATTCTCCTGCCTTAGCCTCCTGAGTAGTGGGGACTACAGGCGGGCCACCATGCCCGGCTCTGCTGATTTTTATATATTTTTTTGTAGAGACAGGGTTTCGCCATGTTGCCCAGGCTGGTCTTAAACTCCGGAGTTCAAGTGATCTGCCTGCCTCAGCCTCCCAAAGTGCTGAGATTACCGGCAGAAGCCACGCACCCAGCCCCAACACCTTCCCTTCTCTTGATGCAGGACCAAATGCCTCTGCCACCAGGAATGGAAATTAATCCAGAGAGGAAGCATGAGGACAAGTGGTCCAGCGTGGAGTCTGTGGGGAGCTGGCTTCTCTTTAGCTGTGTGGCCTCAGGAAGGCTGCTTGATCTCTCTGCCTCAGTTTTTTCAGGTGTAAAATGGGTTTGACAACAGTCCGCACTTCATGGGATTATCTGGACGAGTGAAGGAGATGACACGTCAAGAGCCGGTGCCTGACTCAATATGTGTTAGCCACAGGTGATTCCCTCGCAAGCAGTATTTCACAAATGTCATGGCAAAAATAAATGGAAGGTATGGCTTAACTCTGTTTATGCCTATCAAATCGGTGTCCATTCCATATAAACAATGGAGTTTATCATGCTGCTGGTGAGGGCTCCTCCAAGAGACTGTCGGAAATTGCTTAGCAAGATCGCAGGAAATGGAAAAGTCAGATTTGGGCTTCACTGGTTACTCTGTTACATTTGACCCATTCAGGCTCGTGTGTGTCGCTTGTCCTCCCAAATGCCTCCTCCTCCCCCGTCCTCTTTCATTTTGGGAAACAATAATCACACAAAGCCTCCACCACCTGCGCTTCCTGATTCCAGCCTTGCTTATTAAACTGTAACCTTCCTGAGGGTAGAATTGTTTTTTTCTTTGACCGCCAACTTCCCCAGTGCCAGCCCAAAGGTACACTTGGATTTTTAACCAAGAAGCACCACAAGCACCCTAGGGCTGGGCGGTGGACTTTTTTTCTTAGAGTTTTCAGAGACCAAAGTGTTAGAAAAGCAAAACAAGCTGTCCACATTCAGGGAACTGCCATCCCTGCCAATTCGTGATTAATCAACAAGAAAGAAGTTTGGTTCCTTAAAGAAAAGTAAAAGAAATATGGACTGGAAGAGGGAAAGCAACGAAGAGCTGTGGATCTGGGATGGACAGCTTCTTTACAACTTTCTCCTTCTGTGTAGCCCTCTGTGACTCCAGGTTCCTGGTATAATTATGCTAAATATATGTGGTCCTGGTCAACTAGCTAACAGTGAGGGGGTGGCCGCTGTCCCTGCAAATTTTGGCTGGATAACTTAGCAGCTGGCTGACAAATAGATGGCAAAGAGAAAAAATATGGCTGGCAAATGATTTCTGAATATGGAGGCATCCCTAGAAAATCTCTTTTTGGACAGGTGCGGTGGCTCACGCCTGTAATCCCAGCACTTTGGGGGGGGCCAAGGAGGGTGGGGTTAGTAGTTCGAGACCAACCTGGCCAACATAGGGAAACCCCCATCTCTATTAAAAATACAAAAAAATTAGCTGGGTGTGGTGGCGGGTTCCCTTAATTCCAGCTACTCTTGAGGCTGAGGTAAGAGAATTGTTTGAACCCAGGAGGCAGAGATTGCAGTGAGCCGAGATAGTGCCATTGCACTCCAGCCTGGGCAACAAGAGCAAATCTCCGTCTCAAAAAAAGAAAAGAAAAGAAAAAAAAAGAAAATCTCTTTTCCAAGCGTTCCTGCAATGCCCTTTCTTTTCCTCTACCCAAATGGAACAGAGCACGCCCAACATTTCTCTATTCACCCGGCACAAACCATCTCTCAACCTCAGATTGGTGGGCTGGAGCCTTGAACACTCACATGCTTGCCTTTCTTGTCGAGAAGAGACGCAGCTGAACTGAGGTGGGTGGATGGAATCCTGCAGTCTGTGCCTGCGTCACCCTGGGCATCTCTACAGACCCCCTGGTCTTGTGAGTGTAATGCTAAAGGTTAATAATAATCACAACAGGCAGCCCATCATTGCCTCCCTGTCTGGCTGAGAGGTTTACAACTTAAACTCATGGCAGAGGGAGAAATTGGCTCAATCACTTGGAGTAATGGTACATGGAGAGCCAGTTGGGCATGACTGCTATTTAACTCAAGGAAACCAGGCTGCTGCGCTTAACGTACGTACACACTAATAAACATGTCATGCTAAGAGGTGAAAATTAACACCACCCCCTGCACACCCAGCCTCGCTCTCCATTTGCCTGCTCACCTCACTCCCAACAGAATGAACGAGACCAGCCTGGGAGAACAGGGCCACAAACAGCTGCACTCAGTTGCAATTAGAAGCCAAGAAACACAGGTCATGCTTCATTCTTTTAAAGAGATTTAAAATTGGCCGTGCACGGTGGCTCACACCTGTAATCCCAGCACGTTGGGAGGCCAAGGTGGATGGATCAGCCCTAAGGTCAGAAGTTTGAGACCAGCCTGGCCAACTTGGCGAAACCTGTCTCTACCAAAAAAAAAACAAAAATTAGCTGGGCGTGGTGGTGGGCGCCTGTAATCCCAGCTACTTGAGAAGCTGAGGCAGGAGAATCGCTTGAACCAGGGAGGCAGAGGTTGCAGTGAGCCGAGATCATGTCATTGCACTCCAGCCTGGTGACAGAGCAAGACTCCATCTCAAAAACCAAAATCCAAATAAAATTAATTACAACACCTTACTCTAAATATTTATAGTAAGGTATTGGAGGAGGAGGGTAGGAGAAAGATTACCTGACAACACTAATATTACCTAACATTTTCAGATCTTTTACTGTGGTCCAGGAACTCCGTGAGCATCCTCACAGACAGTTTAGTGAGGTGGATATTCTAATTGTCCTCAGTTTACAGGTGAGCACATTGCAACTCAGAGAGCTTAAATAATTTTCCTGAGACCACCCAGGATCAAGGTGGTGGAGTATTGAATACAGACCCACCTGATTAAATCAGAGCCCAAGCTCTCAGCCTTTATGCTACACTTTGTATTTATGGTACAAAGGAGGAAGAGGAGGATGAGAAAATCACTAGCTTGACCAAGGTCTTGAATAGATCCACATTATGATGCTGTCCTTTCTGCCCCCATCCTTGAACCCATAGGAACTCACAGTTGGGTGGAAGAGGCTGCTAAGAAAAAAGAGGCTCATAGGAAAAAGGGTAAGCTAGAAACTGTCAGGATCTTACCTGATTTTCCCTTGGCCCTGTCTGCACAGCCCATGCATAATTTCCTCGTGGTCAAGCAGACCTGGGGCATCTCCGTGTCCCAGGTGGAATCCCAGCTCAGGTGCTATATCCTTGCTGCTTTTGACAAACGAACCCAAGGTGTATTAGTTAAGGTAATGCTGGCTACTGTAATAAGCTGCAAAATATGTACTAGCTAAAAATTAGGGTTGCCAGATTTAGTAAAATAAAAACCAAAAAACTTGAAATGTTTGAATTTCAGAGAAACAATTTTTTTAGTATAATTATGTTCCATGCAGTATTTGAGGCATACTAAAAAGTTATTCATTGTTTATCTGAGATTCAAATTTTACATTTTCGTTAATTTATTTGGCAACTCAATGGAAGTTATCAAAAGTTTATTTCTGATTTATATAAAGTCCAAAATAGATGTAGGCAGGCAGCTCTTCTCCAAGCTGTAATTTAGGGCTCTAGCCTCTGTCCATCTTAGCTCTGCCATCTTTCATTGCTCAGCTTCTAAGATGTCTGTATGCTCATGGAGTCAAGTCACAGAAAAGTAAAGGGAATGGGGAGTTCCACTTGGAAGTTTTTATGGGCCAGTCCTGGAAGTGGCAAAAAGGATTTCTACTCACAATCCATCGGCCAGAACTCACTCACATGGCCGGTACCTAACTGCAAGGTAAGCCAAAAAACGTCGGTGTGCCCAGGAAGAAGTCTGGGGAACAGCTAGCCAGTCTCTGCCACACCTGGTAACAGCAGAGTGAAACTGTCAGTACTTGTGCCTAATGCGTGTTTCATGTGCTAGTGCTGCATTCATTCAGCAGTCCTCCATCCACTGGGGTCTCTAGGACGCGTCATATGCTCTCCTCTCTGCCTGGGTTAACTGCTCGGAATTGGGATGACAAGGCCATTGTGGGAGTGATGAACAATGTGATTCAAACAAATTCATTTCACTTCAATTCATGCAATTTAATTTTTATTTATTTATTTATTTTGCGGCAGGCTCTCAATGCTGTTGCCCACACTGGAGCACAATGGTGCGATTATGGCTCACTGCAGCCTCTTGGGCTCTAGCAATTCTCCCTCCTCAGCTTCCCAAGTAGCTGGGACTACAGGTGCACGCCGCCATGTTCGGCTAATTTATTTTTAATTTTTTTGTAGACAGGAGGTCTCACTATGTTGCCCAGGCTGGTGTCCAACTCCTGGGCTCAAGCCATCCTCCCGCTTCAGCCTCCCAAAATGCTGGGATTACAGGTGTAAGCCACCATGCCCAGACAATTTAAAAAATATCTGTTAAAACTCCTAGGCTACTGAGAAAAGCTTGGTTCTAGGCCCCTGGGGAAGACATCAACTGAAATAGCCCAGTTATACCCTCAATTTGCTGTATACAAATTAAATTCAACAGATATCCTCAGCCCTTATCTATAACCCACTCATCTTTCAAAGGTTGGTGAAAACCTCACAGCACAAAGAATTCTGCCCTAAATGTTTGAATACAGAATAGTCCCCCTCTCCCCCTAATTCCTAAAATATTTGGTCTCTATGTTCTTTCATTCATTCATGCATGCATGCTTTCAATTAGTTCATCAACAAACATTTACATCTACTCTGTTTGACAGTGTGCTAGGCTCTGGGACTGGGGAGTGGAAATACTAAATTGAACAAGACTGAAGCCTTGCCTTCCAGAAACTCACAAAGGAGGGGGTGGTCAGAATGCACATGTCTCAGTCAGAAATAAGGCAGATGGTGGAAAGAATGCTATGATAAATGTTCAAATAGAGTTCAGGGGCTTATGGAGAATGGGAGAAATTAATTCTGACTCAAGGGTGGGTGGGAGAAGATTACATCCAAGAGCCAGCAATGACTTCTAAAAGAGACAAATGAGCCTGGCCTGGCAAGGGAGGCAGAGTCCAAGTGTCTGGCTCAGAGCCTACCGGGCACCTCCTGTAACTCACTCAGTCCTAATGGGGAAGGGCCCTGAGCTTTTCTCAAGGGAGAACTCCAAGGATTTCTCTCATTTCATCTTACAAATCCATACAAGTTTGCAGTTCCATTCCACAAGGTATGAGCGTTTGTCTTGCTATAATAATTTTAATATGATTGGCATAAATTACCTGTTAGCAAGTAAAAGAGTTCCATCTTGTGGCTTGTGTACCCCTGACATACCACTGCTATTTGAAAAGTGGCTTCTCCAGAAACTCAGCTTCTGAGAAAAAGTGACTGGAAGCTCAGTGTTTGCTTATCCCTAGCATTTTCTCCGTTAGGATAACTGGAGTATTCTGCTTTAAGGACCCTGCGGCTGGCCATTTCATACAGGCCATGGTTGAGGCCTGTATGAGGTGAATGAGGTTTTCATACACTTCTTTCATACCAGGAGAGGGAGAGAGAAAAAAAAAGAATAATAAACTTGGTAGAGGACACGGAGTTGTATTTCGGACTGTGGTGGCACCTCCAAGGAGCATGGTTTTCCCTTTGCATGGCTTTGTCCGTTACTATAATGCTCCTGTTATAAACTATCTGCCGTGGATTGAAATCCAAAAAGTTAACTCAAAAGTTAAGCAGTCTGCTATTATAGTTAAATAGCGTAAGAAACTGTTACATGCCCCTCTTCCTGGGCCCCCACCAAAGAAACATCAAACTGTTGAAAAAGCCCATGTGGGCCGGACGCAGTGGCCCATGCCTTTAATCCCAGCACTTTGGGAGGCCGAGGCGGGTAGATGACGAGATCAGGAGTTCAAGCCTGGCCTGGTCAAGATGGCGAACCCCCGTCTCTACTGAAAAATACAAAAATTAGCCGGGTGTGGTGGTGGGCACCTGTAATCCCAGCTAGTCAGGAGGCCGAGACAGGAGAATCGCTTGAACCTGGGAGGCAGAGGTTGCAGTGAGCCGAGATCACGCCACTGTACTCCAGCCTGGGTGACAGAGCAAGACTCCGTCTCAAAAAAAAAAAAAAAAAAAAAAAAAAAAGCCCATGTCTCCCCATGAGGACTTGGGGGTTCATTTTCAGCATGGTGTCTGGGGGATCTATCTGTGAGACTCCCATTACCCATAATAGAACTCATGCTGCTTCATTTCATGCACACGATATGGAAAACGCATCCTTCTCTAGTGACGAAATTTTAGTTTTGAAATTGAGGCTATCTTTTGCAGAACAAAGCAGATTTCCAGAAATACCAAAACCTATTCAATGTTGGCTTAGAGCCCATGTGTCCGTGCATATGTGTGTATGTGTATCCGAAAGGGAGAAAATGCCCTTCTCTACGTGCAAATGCCCCTTTCAAAGATAATATTCAAACATGATGCCAATAGCTGACAGCGATGAGTGGTTGCTATGTTTCACCCCAAAGCTTTCTTAGGAACCCATAAAACCTGGCACATGGTTTGTGACACCCAGTGAAACACTGTGCTTCTTCCATAATATCCTGAGCCCTGCTGCCTGTCATTAAGGGACCTCTCTTATTAAGCATCTCTTTTTAAATGGCTGCCATCATCTGGTCCCAGTGTACATTAAATCCCATTATAATTATAAACACACTCCCCCATAACATTCGCTGCAGATTTCATCCTCACTGCCTACCCCCTTAGGGCATCTTTGCACTAATAACAACTCAGATTTGCTATCTGAGTTGACAACATTAGGTCCCAACACCATTTGCAATATGCTGGGGAAAGAGAGAGAGAAGAAAAAGCTTTTCCTTCCTCAATCATGAAGATCTTGGGGTCACAGTGACCTAAAGACTCAAGGGCTAAAAAAAAAAAAAAATTCCTCCTCCTACCCTTTTGAAAAGTCACTCTCTGCTCTACAGATGAGGGAAGGGCATACTTGGCACCAGGAAGAGAAACTCAAGTTTGTAAACACCACTAACCAGGCCTCTGTTGGTTGGGGTGGTGATGGTGGTGGTGGTGGGGTGGGGGATGAGGGTTGATGGCAATCACTAATCAAAGAAGCCGTCTTATTTGGTTTGCTGAGCCTCAACTGACCAGAACACACACATCACCTGATTATTTCCCCCCTCTGCTTTTTGGAGGGGGTATCTAAGGAAGTAATGTGAAAGAATTAAATTTTAAAAACAACAACAAAAAAAGTCAACATATACAGGAGTAAATTCTACTCTATCTATTTTTTTTTTGAGATGAGATCTTGCTCTGTTGCCCAGGCTGGAGTGCAGTGGCACAATCTTAGCTCACTGAAGCCACCGCCTCCTGGGTTCAAGCGATTCTCCTGCCTCAGCCTCTTAAGTAGCTGGGATTACAGGCGTAATTACAGCCACCACGCCCAGCTAGTTTTTGTATTTTTAGTAGAGACAGGGTTTCACCATGTTGGCCAGGCTGGTCTCGAACTCCTAACCTCAGGAGTTTGATCTGCCTGGCTCGGCCTCCTACAGTGCTGGGATTATAGACATGAGCCACTGTGCCTGGTCTACTCTGCCTAAGTGTTGACATTACCTACAGCTCTGTAGTAGTTGTCCGGAATGATGATCTGAAGGACTGTAAGATTGAAAGATTTTTTGGATTCCAGAAAAGGACACAATAGGCTCTCGGTGTCTTCCCTTAACAGTCCTCGGTAGGTAAAGGTCTGATGCCCTGGTGCGTTCCCCAGTGGCAATCTGGAGTTCTCAGCTGCAGAGAATTTTCCTATATTCAGGGGCGTCACTACTTGCACCTCTCCCTGAACACGCTTCATTCTCCACTCTTCACAAGTTTTTGGGGAAATGCAAAATAGCATCTCCTCCCCAAAAGGTAGGAATCCTTGATTTATTTATCATGATAAAAAAGTTTACTTTAAAAAAATTAAATGTATATTCCAAATTAAGAGTTGGAACTTAAAGAGTTGCAACATTCTACTCATACTCAATCAGAACACTCAAAACACCACTATGTTCTTCTTCCTGCCTCTTTAGTTGAAGTTTATTTTTGGTAACTCAAAGCCCCCTCCCCAACTTCTGCCTGAGATTCTGAGGGAGGAGAAAAAGTATAAGATCCTGGGGGGAATCTAAGTTTATCTGGTGACCAAGCTGAGAACCATTTGGTCACAGCTTGGCTGGCTGCTGCATAGATCCTGGCCTCAGTAGAGTAAGAGAAGAAGGAAAATTAAAAGTCCCTGTTTCCTTGATCTATTTCACTAGAGGCTATATAATCTAGAAGTTAAGAGCATGAACTTTGTAGTCAGAATGGTCTGATTTAAAGTTTCAGCTCTGATGTTTAATAGAGCTACAGTCTGGAGTACGGCACTTAATCTCTCTGAGCCTCAGTTTTCATGTCCACAGAAATTGGGAAAATAATAGCACCTGCATTAATGGGGCTGTTATGTGGATTAAATAAAACAACATAGGTAATATGTTAAGGTTCATAGTCAGTGCTCAGAATGAGTTATTATTTTCATTGTCTCCTTCCTGTATGATCTCTAGAACTGCTATACCCTCCTCTTCTGCTAATTGAGCTCTGAAAGGCTGCCAGTGGTGGGAGGTATATGGGTAAAGGAGGAGATGAGGGCTTAAGAAGATTTAACAATGGAATTCTATGCAAAGGCCAGCTCATCTATTCCTTCGTCTCTAGCATGATCTCCCCCTAAGATTGATCCCGTATTTTTAGAACTGATACCCAGGTTTCCCTTAGTAGACCCTTCAAGAAAAAATGTAAAAGAAAAATCACTCTAAATACGTGAACCTGAGAGAGACAGAAAGAGAGCGGGCGTGTGTGCACGCGGGAGATTGAGTATTCTCCTGTAATTTTCCATTCTGCTTGTTTTTAGGTGCTGCCATATGAAATCTCTGAACTGAGGATTCTCATCAGCCTTCCCAGGACACAAGGACATAGCTCTGGCTATAAATGGTGCCAGTTTTGGTGGGGAGCTGCTGCTGCTTTATCTGGGCCCAGTAAACCTTATCAAACTGCTGTGCAGCCAGCCTTCAGCGCTGAGTGGAAATGCTTGGAGCCCAACGCTGGCACTCAGCCCACAGCCCTGCCGGCCTTCTTCCTTATTGTTACCTTCTCCACCTCTTAAATTCAGGCATTAATCTCTCTTTAACACTTACTAACAAGGGCTGGGCTTTTTAATGGGCAGAGTTTATGAAGCAAGGGAGATTTTCACATAGAGTGAATATGGCACTGGGGTGGGGAGGCCAGGGCCGTGGAGGATTGTGCTTTCTCTCTCATTGTTTCCAGAGATTCTCTCTTTCTCTGATTTGAGGATTAATAGGAGATTAGGATCAGGGGTTAATTGTGTGCTTCTCCTGCTACTGTACTGAGGAGAGGCTGGTAGGTGGATGTGGACAGCAAAGCGGAAATCTCCAGCAGGCACTATGTAGGCAGAAGCTCAACAAGTGTAGCGATTCTCTCTTCTGTTTCCCTGGTGAGGCACCAGGAGAGTCTTTTCTCCTCTTCTTACATCCCTCCACTCTTGTTCTCCTTGCAGACCAGTTCTTGCCTAACTTTCTTTAAATCTCTTTCCTCTAACAGGTATATAGACCGTAGTTAGAAAAACAGGTAGTCTCTAAATAGGGATTGCTCTTCGTTGTTAATGAAATGAATACCCAGGGACTGGCTCCCTCTTCCCCTTGCCCTGAGTTTGATGGTTGTATTCAGAGCCCTTCTTTCACTCAGATGTTCTCCCCTGCCCAGCTCTCTCTGCAGACTCCTGCTGGGCTGAGCTTTCCCTGCTCCTGGGAGTCAGGAGTGGCTCTTGCTGGGATGGAATGACCCGTCCTTGGGACTGCCTCATGAGCGGCTCTTGTGAACCCAGATCAGTTCCGATGTGTACACTCTGCCGCCTGGCCTTGAGCGGCCAGATACAGATTTCTGCCATTTTCCATGACCCTACAGTTCATGGGACTGGGTCTGGGGCAGTGACTTGACTTCTGTCTGTGGCAATGCCAGAGGCAGGCATGGATATGTGATTCTAGGTGAGTCTTGCGGAAAACCTTTGGCCCACCCACGAGTCATGGACGGAATATGCAAGTTCAGGCCTCGGCGACCTAAGCCCCGCCTTGCTAAAACCGCGTGACCTCCAGGGCTGACTAGCCTGAGACCCCTGCATGGTGTTCTCGGCCTCCCCCACCTCCCACCCCAACCTCCTAGGCTTCAGTCAGAATCCACAGCCAGTGCCTCTGGCCCCCTACCTTCACTCAGCACCAGGGCAAAGGGGAGACGGGCAGCTTTCTGCAGTCAGAGGAAGGGTACATTTTTTTTTTTCCAAAAAAATTTTTTCCCTTTTTTACCTTCACATGAGCAGAGGAAGGAAGGGTACATTTTCTTTGGCTGCTCTACCCTCTAAATTAGGGCAGCCAGCTAAGAGGAGGACACATTTCTGAGGGGGCCCAGAGCTTTCCCAAGCTTTCCCTGCCCCCTGAAGACTGTGTGCTGAGCTGGGGGCAGTTCTAGGGAACCGTTGCAACCCAGATTGCTGTGTGTGTGTGTGTTGGTGGGGGCAGAGCTGAGAGGTTGTCCAAGTCTAGGAGAGAGAAAAGTTTATCCCAGTGAAGAGGGAGACCCAGGCATCTCAGGTCAACTTCCCCCTATTCATTCCTAAGACTGTAAACCGTAGCCCTTTTCATATGTAATTCCTAAGACTGTAAACTTCCCCCTTTCATTCCTAAGACTGTAAACCATAGCCCTTTTCATATGTAATTCCTAAGACTGTAAACTTCCCCTTTTCATTCCTAAGACTGTAAACCTTAGCCCTTTTCATATGTAATTCCTAAGACTGTAAACTTCCCCTTTTCATTCCTAAGACTGTAAACCGAAGCCCTTTTCATATGTAATTCCTAAGACTTGTAAATTGAAACCCTTTTCACATGTAATTCCTAAGACTGTAAACTGAGACCCTTTTCATATGTTAAGCTATAAACCTAAGATTCTTCCACGTGTAACATCTAAAGTATAAGCCTATATAAAGAAGGAACCTTCCTTTGTTAGGGGAGCTTGGCTGTTAAGGCAACTATGCCACCTTGCTCCCGGCCGAATTAAACTCCTTCCTCCCATATTCGGTGTCCGAGAGATCCGTTTCCCCACAGCCGCTCCTGCTACACCAGGACTCGACCTTGGCCTCCAGCAACCGCAACAGCTAAAAAGGGGCGTCTCGCTTCCACAATAGATCCCCGCTGACCTTCTGGCACCTGGTTCACCAGGGCCCGCAAACTCTGCATCTGGAGACTCTTGAAATCCGGATGCTCAAGCCGGGAGGCGCCCAGTAACCAGGAGGATGAGAGGCACGGGCTTGGGCTAGGAAAGCGGCCTTTTAAAACTCATGTCAGGGGCTACTGGGAATGCAGCCCTGAGCCAAGAGAAAAAAAGTTAAAGGCGAGATGACACGCACTGAATTGGGGCAAAGATTGGAAAAGGGGACAAAACTGCGTGCTTGAGCATCGGGGTGGGGGGGGGGCACAAACCCGTATCCGATGGAAATTAAAATCCTGGGAGTAGGTGGGGGCTGCTGCACGCCCTTCACCCTCAATGCCCCCATTAAAGGCTCCGCGTTCCCCTGCACTCCTGTCCTCTAGCTCCCCTGCTTCCTCTCTGCTCGGCTGGTGAGCGGCAGCCGCCGGCGCCCCAGCAGCAGCTAGATGTCAGGCGAAGCCCCGGGAGCGCGGAGCGCGGGGGAGGGGAGGGGAGGGGAGGGGAAAGGAGGGGTGGGGCGGGGAGCGCGCGCGGGCTCGGCCAGTGCGGGGTGGTGGGCGGGCTGAGCCCGGGGACGGCGCGGGAGGGGGGGAGGGAAGGGGGCCAGCTGTGGGCAGGGAGCCGGCCCGGCCGCCAGCACTAAAGATGGAGAGGCGCCGGGGCCTTGCAGGGGAGGGGGCTCGGCTTTGACGTGGGACGCGGCGGAGGCGCAGCAGCCGGTGGTGATTTGCTAACCTCGCAGCAGAGAGGAGTTGAGGGCGATGAGAGCGGGTACTGCGAACTGCCGGGCGATGCCGTCGCTGCCGCCGTGATACGGAGAGCAACAGTTCCCCAGCAACACCCCTCCCCCGACACAGGCACACACCCCCCGACAGGCACGCACACCCACCCCCACAGTGCCCGGCTCGGCTGCGGTGAGTGAGGGGCCGGGGGAGAGGCGCACCGCCCAGCGAGCGCCGCGCGCCGGGGCCCCCGGGGCTGGAGAGGTCTGGGGGGGCGCGCGCTGGCTTCGGCCACTCGGCCGCTCGGCTTGTGCCTTTTTTATTTGGCGTGTTCCCTTACTGCCGTTGCAGCGGTCGCCGCCACCGGTTGGGGGATCGGCTGGAAGGGGGGAGCCCCGGCTGTCAGCCTGGGCACAGCTGCCTCCCCCAGCCCTTCCTCTCCGGGGCACGGTCGGGGTGAGAGGTGGGGGCGTAGCGGTCTGCGGGGGCTGAGGGCGTGAGCAGAGGGTCGGGGATCCGGAGGCTTTGTACTGCCAGGAGCCGGCAGAGGAGCAGAGCCCATGGGTGCTCTCATGTATGCCGACCGGTGCGCGGGCGCGAGATAGGGTTGTGGTTTATTTATTTGTATGTTTATTCGCCGGCCGGCTGGGAAGCTAGAATTGGAGGAGCTGACGAGTAGATGTGGAGGCGGAGGAGAGCAGGACTGGGACGGCTTACGTTTTGTTTCTCTTTGAAAAAACGTGGTGGGCTTTTTCTTGATTAGACTTGATCCCCCTTTTGCAGGGGAGGGAGGGAAGCTCCAGAGGGTCTCCAGCGCTCCGGGCCCTCCTCGGCTCTCGGCGGGACGGGCGGTGACGCCGGAGCTCGCCGTGCGCTCCCGGCCGCTTTTGGTGGGTGCCAGGCTTTGCACCTGATGCGTTCGGGATGCCTTTCCCACCCTGGCGCGCCCGCCGCTCGCTCGCACAGCGCCTCGCACACTCCTGCACGCGCTGGAAATGCGCACGGTCCCGCCGGCCGGCGGACCCACCGGGACGCACAGAGCGCTCCGCAACGACTCGCTCGCCGGCTCCCGAGACGCTCGCACCGAGCCTGGGCCGGGCGCGCCGGCCGCTAGCGCCGCTCGCCAGAGGCCCCGGACCCAGCCGGTCGCTCCTGGGGGTCACGGCCTTGGGTCGGAGAGGGAGGGCCGGCAGACCCCTTCTCGCCTTTCCTCCCACAACTCGCTGAGGGGCTTTTGTGCTTCCCCTTCGCCGCGGGGCGGGTCCGCCTCCTGCCGCCGCGGAGTCCAGCCCGCCCGGACTGTGGCTTTTCCCTCCCCGTCTCTTTCGCTTTCCCATGCCCCTAGCTCAGCTCTCCTTCTTTCAGGCGTCTAGTTCTTCGGGAAAAGTTGCTTCCCCAAGTTTGCTGAAGTCGTCTCCAAGTCTCGGTGGGGGTCGCTGGGAACTGGGGGCGCGTGAGACCGCGGTCGATCCTGAAGCTCTGGCGGGTTAGCACCGGCTCTCCCCGCGCTGCCCGGCTGGACGCTGCAGCCAGCTCCGGCCGGATCGCGGGCGCTGAGCGGTGGGTGGGGAAGACGGCTGCCTGAGGGTGCCCCGATTTCCTTCAGGACCCAAACGGCTTGTTTTGGGGCGCCAAGCGTCCATTCTTTTGGCTGCTCCCTCCTAGTTCTCAGAAGCCCCGATGTCTGCGGGAAAGCACGAGGTGGCTCGGCTCGGCTGAATGGTCATCCCACCCTTGACGGCCTCCGTCCCCACCCCGGGGTGGGCAGCAAAAGTGTCTTGATCAGTCGTCCTGTGAATCCTTTCTGTGTGAGCTTGGAGGCTCCTGAATTGATAGACCTCCTTGTCGGGGTGGAGGCAAGCAAGCAGTGTTTGAAGAGTGAGGGAGAGACTTTGCTGTTCCTTGCTCCCAGTTCGTTCACTGCAATATTGGCCGCTGCAAGGCAGACACGGGGAGGGCCCTGGGCCTGGGCGGTCTTTCTTAACACTCCTTAAGCGGGGTTTGGAGTACAGGAGCCCTCTTATTGATCCCGAACAGGCTCAGGGAGAGCCCTTTGTTTCCCAGCCCTGTCTTCCCTTCGTACTGGTTGTAACTCACACCACAGATGCTGGTGCCAATATCACTTCCAGCGCCTCTGAGCCATGTCCAGCATCCCTTGCTGCCCCTGGTCACAGGACTTGCAGACTCCTTGGAGCCTGTGGTACACACGTGGAGTTCACACACCCAGCCCAGCATGAGCACTCCTGGCTGTAGGGGCACATGTTTACTACCGTCTCTCTCCATACCTTAATGACTTATCCTTCTTTGTTTTTAGATCCTCCTGTCCACTGGGCAGTTATAGTTAGGAGGATAGGTACAGCACCTTATGTAAGTGCGTGTGTACACACACTTTTTTTTTTTTTTTTGAGATAGAGTTTCGCTCTTTTTGCCCAGGCTGGAGTGCAATGGTGTGATCTTGGCTCACCACAACCTCCACCTCCCAGTTTAAGTGATTCTACTACCTCAGTCTCCCGAATAGCTGGGATTACAAGTGTGAGCCACCACACCCAGCTAATTTTGTATTTTTAGTAGAGATGGAATTTCTCCATGTTGGTCAGGCTGGTCTCGAACTCCCGACCTCAAGCGATCCACCCACCTCGGTCTCCCAAAGTGCTGAGATTACAGGCGTGAGCCACCGGTGCCCAGCCCCACACATCTTTCTCTTTGTCTCTGGCTAATGTACATACACGCATACACACAGTCCAGGTTTTAGATTATATATACAATAAGTTTGAGTCTTCCGTGGGTAGAAATGACCCAAGTTAGTGTGTGGGTTGTGTGTGTGTTCCTGTTAGTACCCTGAGATGGGGACAGGGTTTGGGTCCGTCAGTGCTTTGCAACCCTGAGAACAGTAGAAGGCCAGAGGCCAAGGCTGATGGTGAGAGGATAGGCTTTGGGGAGGAAAGCCCCGTAGAGCCCGGTGCTCATAGATTTCTGTGGGTCATGACTACAGGCTGCTGGCCTCCAGTGAGTCTGACTCTGTTCCTGGAGCTCCTGCACTGAGGCAGAGTTTAGAAAACCTTTGTTTTGAAGTTGAGGTTTGACATCCAGGGGGTTGGCATGAAGCTGATAAGGAAGAGGCTAAAGTCTTGCTAATTTTAAGTAAATGTACCTCATCATAATGAATGTTGGACTGGCCTAGGGAGCCCCTACTCTATGGGGAAAGCTGAGGACTCACAGGACTTCACTGCCATTTTGATTTCACTTCATCTAACAGATGTCATAGAGTAGTGAATTAGGCATCTGCTGTGGCGGGACCTTCTTTTTACTCTCAGCATCCTTGGGCTTGAAAGGCAGGTTTGTAGATTTCTGGGAAGCTACTTCAATTAAAATCTCTAAGTTCCTCTTGCTGGGGGCTTGGCAGGAGGGAGAAGGGGGCATGTTGTAGTGGTCGAATTCTTACTTTTAGGGACACATGGATTTGTCTTTTATTCTCTCATCTCTTTTGCTTCTTCCCCCTCTTCCTTCCTCTAGTCCCCTCGATTGGCCCAGGAAGCCCACCCTGCCCCGCCACGCAGAGCTCAGAAGGAAAGAGAGCCTCATGCCTGAGCCGAGGGGAGCACCATGGATCTGACAAAAATGGGCATGATCCAACTGCAGAACCCCAGCCACCCCACGGGGCTGCTGTGCAAGGCCAACCAGATGCGGCTGGCCGGGACTCTGTGCGATGTGGTCATCATGGTGGACAGCCAGGAGTTCCACGCCCACCGGACGGTGCTGGCCTGCACCAGCAAGATGTTTGAGATCCTCTTCCACCGCAACAGCCAGCACTATACTCTGGACTTCCTCTCGCCAAAGACCTTCCAGCAGATTCTGGAGTATGCATACACAGCCACGCTGCAAGCCAAGGCGGAGGACCTGGATGACCTGCTGTATGCGGCCGAGATCCTGGAGATCGAGTACCTGGAGGAGCAGTGCCTGAAGATCCTGGAGACCATCCAGGCCTCAGATGACAATGACACGGAGGCCACCATGGCCGACGGCGGGGCCGAGGAAGAAGAGGACCGCAAGGCTCGGTACCTCAAGAACATCTTCATCTCGAAGCATTCCAGCGAGGAGAGTGGGTATGCCAGTGTGGCTGGACGGAGCCTCCCTGGGCCCATGGTGGACCAGAGCCCTTCAGTCTCCACCTCATTTGGTCTTTCAACCATGAGTCCCACCAAGGCTGCAGTGGACAGTTTGATGACCATAGGACAGTCTCTCCTGCAGGGAACTCTTCAGCCACCTGCAGGGCCTGAGGAGCCAACTCTGGCTGGGGGTGGGCGGCACCCTGGGGTGGCGGAGGTGAAGACGGAGATGATGCAGGTGGATGAGGTGCCCAGCCAGGACAGCCCTGGGGCAGCTGAGTCCAGCATCTCAGGAGGGATGGGGGACAAGGTTGAGGAAAGAGGCAAAGAGGGGCCTGGGACCCCAACTCGAAGCAGCGTCATCACCAGTGCTAGGGAGCTGCACTATGGGCGAGAGGAGAGTGCTGAGCAGCTGCCACCTGCAGCTGAGGCTGGCCAGGCCCCCGCCACCCGACCTGAGCACCCAGCACCCCCGGCTGAGAAGCATCTGGGCATCTACTCCGTGTTGCCCAACCACAAGGCTGACGCTGTGCTGAGCATGCCGTCTTCGGTGACCTCTGGCCTCCATGTGCAGCCTGCCCTGGCTGTCTCCATGGACTTCAGCACCTATGGGGGGGCTACTGCCCCAGGGCTTCATCCAGAGGGAGCTGTTCAGCAAGCTGGGGGAGCTGGCCGTGGGCATGAAGTCAGAGAGCCGGACCATCGGGGAGCAGTGCAGCGTGTGTGGTGTTGAGCTTCCTGATAACGAGGCTGTGGAGCAGCACAGGTAGGCCCTGCTCCAGCCCTGCACCTGATGTGGGACTTGAGGCCCTCACACCCTGGCTGCTCCCACGTTAGGGGCTTGGCTCCCCCTGTCTTCTTGGCAATTTGTAAAAAAACCAAAACACTTCTTCAAAAGTTTAGGGGGATGGGGAGGGGAGCAGATTTTTTAGACTATAGTGAGGGGGCCTAGGATCTTTCCAAAAAGCACCAGGGGACACTCATGGGCCCAGCTTCTTAATAGGCCCTTCCCTCTGTTTTTTGCTTTTTTGCTCCTGTTTGTTTTTTCGGCTGTCTGGTCTGTTCTCCTTTGCTTGGAGTTACTGATAAAATGGAGAGAAGGAGAAAAGGAAGTGGGATGAGGGTCTCCTGTGGCCTGGATCTGATCATGGTCCTAGGTTTCAGGTCCTCAAGTTCCCATGCAGTGGTTCCTGCGAAGACAGGCAGTCCCTTTCTGCTGCTTGGGAGAATGGGAGGGGCTGGAGGCTACTTAAGCCACAAGAGCAGCTGCAGGTCCAAACCTTATTCCTGGTGAGCCATTCATCTCCTTGCTCTGTCTCCCTTCTCATTCTCTGATCCTGCATATGCATTTAGGGGGAATTGATTTAAATGCAAGGGGAAAGGACGGGTATAAGAGTCTTGCTCTTGCAGCCTGTGAAGTCTCATTCTTATCCCATCTCTGCTCACATTGAATTAAGTGCTGCTTCAGGCTAGCATTGGCTTCCCTCCGGCTTCCGTTTCCTTCTCTATGAAATAACCATTCATTGAGCTCTTATGACATGTTTGGTTCAGTACTAAGCACTTTCCATCAGTTGCATTTTTATTACAGAAGCCCTTTGAGGTAGGTAATGTCCTTATTTATTTATTTTTTTTGAGATGGAGTTTCACTCTTGTTGCCCAGGCTGGAGTGCAGTGGTGTGATCTCGGCTTACCGCAACTCCGTCTCCTGGGTTCAAGGGATTCTCCTGCCTCAGCCTCCTGAGTAGCTGGGATTATAAGCTCATGCCACCACGCTTGGCCAATTTTGCATTTTTAGTAGAAACAGGGTTTCTCCATGTTGGTCAGGCTGGTCTCCAACTCCCGACCTCAGGTGATCCGCCCACCTCAGCCTCCCCAAAGTTCTGGGATTACAGGTGTGAGCCACCGCGCCCTGCTGGTAATGTCCTTCTTTTACATAGAACTATACTAAGGCTCAGATGTCAAGTCACTTTTCCAGAGTCACATAGATAGTAAGAGGCAGAGCTGGATTCAAATTTAGGTCTTTACCCCCTGGTACTTTGCTGCCTCTTGGAGTCATTTAGGCTTGAAGAGGATCATGTCTGTGGAACAGAGGGTTTGGAAGATTGCTTATTGGAAGTGGAGTAAATAACAGAGGGGATCAGTAGCAAGTTTGCTTTTTTTTCCCTTGCTTCTGTCATAAACCATATGCCCATCATTTTACCCTCTAGTTTCTGGGTCAGATGAATGGAGTCAAGAAATCCAGCTTTCTGTTGTATTGATGATAGCATTTTGCTGTACACCCTGTGGTCTGCTGTTTTGCTGATCTTGGGTGGATTCTCCACTTCCTCCGATTCACCCCCCATTCCTCTGTTGCTCATTAAGGTATGGGGGATGTGAGTGAGAGGGGGTTGGGGTGTGGATATCTGGAAGTTGATCTCATCACCCCAAGCCGGAATCTGCTCTGACCCTACCTCCTCGACAGCTCAAAGGCTTACCTTGTGGAAAGTGTGGCAGAGCTAAACGTAGTCGACTTTCCAGTGGGTGCGAAAACAACCGCCATTGAGGTGTGTCTTCTTGATGCTGCTTGTACTGCTCAGAAATAGACCGAGGTTGTGTTTGTTGTTGCTCAAACTTTCCTAAAAAGGAAACCCCTCTCCCCAAACTTGACCAGATACATGTATCATCTTCTCCGGATGTGCATTATTTCTGCTGTGTGCTACGAGAACTGGGGTGTGGTGGGAAGTGATTGTTTTTCTGACTCTGATCAGGTCCTGGTTCCTGGTTGCTTTTCTTTATCAGAGAGCGCCACAAAAGATGGCGCTTTCTTGAGAGTTCCAGGTTCCCCTTCAGCAAGACCCTCATTCCGCTGGGGGAGAGAAGGAGGGTTGGCCGTGTTGTATTACAAAGAGCCTGGGTGGTGAAATTGGCCATATTTAGTGGTGAGAGCCTGTGATAGCTATTTAACCTTTCTGGGCCTTGTTTCACTGACTTCTCAAAATGGAGATGGTCAACCAGGGTTGGTGCTGAATTAATGAAGAAAGATCCAGAAGTCACTAAAGCTGTGATGGGCACATAGTCACTGCAGCGGTAAATAACTGAATCTCAGTACCCTGTGTTGTTTAGGCCTCATCTCTGCAGGGTCCCCCACTGGCTCTGAGTTCTAGTGTGTAGTGTCCACAGGGCTACCCTCCGTGGGGGGTTGTGTTAACGGTGAGGTGGTGCAGAGGATGTCCCTGTCCTTGTGAGCATATGACAGCGAAACGCTGGCCCTGGAATCCTTGGCATCACGCTTTGGACTGCTGACAGGGAGAATGTGAATTTTGTTGTTGTTGAGGCAGAACCTTACTCTGTCACCCAGGCTGGAGTGCAGTGGCATGATCTCGACTCACTGCAACCCCCACCTCCCAGGTTCAAGCGGTTCTCCTGCCTCAACCTCCTGAGCAGCTGGAATCACAGGTGTGCACCACCATGTCTGGCTGATTTTTGTATTTTTAGTAGAGATGGGGTTTCACCATGTTGGCCAGGCTGGTCTGGAACTCCTGGCCTTAAGTGATCCACTCACTTTGGCCTCCCAAAGTGCTGGGATTACAGGCGTGAGCCACCATGCTTGGCCGAGAATGTGCTTTTGACTGAGGGTACAAGGTTAGCAGCTGCAGCTCAGAAGCTAGAGCCAGGGGTGGTGCCTTTGGTGGGAAGCTTGGGGGTCTAAAGAAATCAGAAAGGGGGAGAAAATATTCCTGTGTGTGCTTGGCCCTCACTCGGATCAGCAGCCCCTCAGGTCCCAGCTAGATGTACTTTGTAGAAGACTTTTCTCTCCTCTCACCCTCAAAACTCCAAGATTAATGTGCTATTCCCTTTTTCCTACTGTTCTCTGTCTTTCCCCTCAACCCATCAGCAGTCTGAGAAATGCTCTGGTAGAAGAAAACACAGCCCTATAACCAGTACAAACAAAAAACCAAGAAAAAAAGATCGGAAGGGGAGATTTTGATGCCAGGAAGCCGTGGCATTTGCTGGAAATATATCGGGTGATGAAATAACAGGCTACAGGGTTTATTTTATTTTTAAGCCAATAGGCCTGAGTGTTGGTAAAGACTGGATACCCAGCAGTCCTTCTTGTATTTCTTCTTTTGGTGAGGGGCAGAAGGGAATGGAGAGGAAATGAAGGTAGATTGCTGGTAAGTGAGGCAGAAGGCAGGGGAGTTTATTATGGAATGTCATCGGTAGGTTTCCCCGTGATTTGATCCCAAGCTGGGGTGACGTGAGGGGTAACCTGTTGGCTCAACAGATAGAATCAAACTTAGTGGTGTTGTAGGTCCTGTTACCTACAGTGGACAGCAAGATGTACAAGCCATCCAGTGCAGGAGCGACGTGTGTAAAATGGATGCAATGTTAAATGTAGTCATGGGTGGATGGGAAGACCAGGCAAAGACACCACACAGGTAAACAAAATGGGACTGATTTACCTAAATGGGCCAGAAGGAAGTCAGAACAGTGAGAAGATCTGATAAATAAGCAGTATTCTGGAGGCAGATGAAGGAGCAAGATTTGGGCCCCAGGTCTTCACCAGTGTGTCCACATTACAGAGGATAATGTCTGAGGATAGGGAAGGTCATCTCAGGATTCTGGAACACTGGACTCTCCCTTTCTTATTCTGAAAGGCTGGAGCAGTTGTGCATATAGGCTTCTCTGGATATGGTCTAGGAACCAGCTCAACTGGACCAGGTGCACCTTATCGTTCTCCGAGTTACATACATGTGTGATAAGATTGCAGGGAACAGTGCAGTAGACTTAAGTGTGAACCTAGTCCTCATTTATAGTCCCCAGTCTCCCATGGCTCATACAGCCTGGTCCTTATGTGTTTCTGAATTTAGTGCTGCAGAAGCACAGTGGGGTCTGGTTTCCAGGGGCCCCTGGATCTTATACAGACAAGCACATAGGTCAGCTGCAGTGTCTGTCCTGCACAGACACCGTCACAACTCTTGCCTGGTCTTGAAGGGAATTCTCAGGAACCACAGGGAATGTCTCAGCCAGCTTTCTGGATGCATGTGTACAGCCCTTCCTGGAGGCTTTGTGGAGCCAGCTCTATGGTGCGTGAGCCATGTGGCTAAGATTTCAGAGTTCTGCCTGGCCCTTGGCCTTGGTCTCTCTCAGAGGTCGGCTGCTCTGTTTTTAGTGGTTGATCATGTAGATGGTCAACAGGTGTTGACCTTGGCTTAGGCTACTTTTGGGATTTTTGAGGTTGCCTGAGACTCTTGGTTTTCTTTCATCATCCTGCCCAGAACCTCTGATGTCAAACTAAATTCTGTTTGGAAAAGGGCATGCTGTAGAATAATGATAGCCACAGCAATAATATTAATAATACCTTTTATCGGTTGCAGCATTTTCTTCTCTGGAAAACACCTCTAATGACTTTATCTCTCTTACCCTCACAGCTTCCCCTGAGGGGGGGTACAGGTCTATAATCCCATATCCGTGATAATGAAGTCTGAAAAGCCCTGAAAACTAAAAGGTTTGCAGTAAACTCATTTAGTGGCAAAACCTGATCTGAACTGACGTGATGCTATATTTATCCTGCTCATTTTGAATATTCATGTTTTGCTGCAAAAATATTAATGTGTTTGATTACAGAGTGCTGCCCTAGACTCTGCTGGGGCTGTTAAACATGATAGGTCGGTGTCAAGAGCACCTTTCTAAAATCCGAACGATTTTGGTCGTTGGAGCACCCACAGGTTTTGGATAAGGAATTGTGAATGATTATCATTCTCTATTGGCAAACGGGGAAATGAGATTTGGAGCAAATAAGTGACTTGCCCAAGGTCACACAGCTATAAATGGGTAGAACCAGGCACTCAGCTTGCCTTCTAATTCACAGTCCTGGGTACTCTGCACCAGGCCATATAAGAACATGAGCATTGCTCTTCTGGGTCAAAACCATCTGACCTAGTCTTTGGTTGCCAACATCATCCCTAAGATGCCACCATTGGAGGCTACAGACATCTTCCTTGACGTCAATCCTAAAGGTCAGGTGTATACCAGCTTCTCTTAGTAGCTATTTATGACTGCCTTGTCATTCACAGATTTGCCCAAATCCTTTTTGAATCCATTTCTATTTCCAGGAAGTATCCTTTTTAGGGATAATGAATGACTTAAGTTTATAATCTCCTGGGCTCCTGGAAATCTGGTCTTTTGGAGAGGTTGTTGGTTGTGAAGACAGGAAGATGGTAGAAGACTTTGTAGTGGGGAAGTCAGGTCTAGACCCAGCTCTGCGTTTTTCAGCTCTGTCACCATTGACATAGTTTTTTTTCATCCTGAGCCTTAACTTGTTCATTTTTAAAACTAGGCACTTCAGTGAGCTCTTTCTGATTGTTGAGCTCTTTAAAAAATTCTTTTATTCTTTGTGTACCCACTTATATCTTCATGAAGTCCTTTTGGTTAATTGAATTTTGCTGTTTTGGAATCTGGATTGGCAGTTCAGCCAGCTAAGTAGGGGGTCAGTTTGATTTGATTCTGTGTGCTCTGACTTAGTTTTTTTTTTTTTTTTTTTTAATACTTTAACCTGCTTAGGGTTACTGAGCCATCTGGGATCTAGACTGAACTCTTGGAACTTTTGAAGATGATTTCCTTTATTTTATTTTCAATGGAGGAAAGTTGCCCGCTCTTTCATCTCAGTGAGAAGTCCCATTTTAATCTGCTGTCACTATTGGATGGAGCTGCTAATTGCTGGGAGGGAGAAAACGATAGTTTAGCCACACGTTTTCCTCCTGCTCATTCTAGGAAAACTATTATGAATCTTTAAAATAGTGATTATCCTAAACTGTTAAAATCCAATTCTATTCACAGCTCTTTGATTTCTTGCTAATTCAGGAGAGAACCCTTTCCAATCACTTTAATTTTTTTTTATTAATAAATTTAAAGCAAATCCTGCTGAAAGCCTATGCATATATAACTTAGAGTCTTACTAAATGAAAAAAGGTGTGCCTCTAGTTTGTCCATTGGAGGGTTTCTGAATTTTCCATAACTAAAGAGTTTCTGTTCTGTTTTGGCTGTGTGTGTGCGGTAAAAGCTCTTACTCTCTGGCAGTTATTTAAGTAGTAAGAAATTTACTGCAACTCCCCCCCCCCCACCCCCCATGTTTTACCCATAGGAAATGTGCATTTTGACTGTCCAGGTCAGAATCCTGATTTTGCTACTTATAACTGTGACGGTGTTTATGTTATTTAACTTCTCTGTACCTGTTTGCCTCATTTGTGAAACAGAAATAATAGTAGCACCTACTTCATTGGGTTGTTACAAGGATTCATCAGAAAGTATTTATCCTGTGTGAGGAAGGGTAGCACAAAGTAAGTGCTCCACAGATGTTTGCTGGGGTATTTTTCTTGTCATTGTGTGAAGCAGGTCATGCTAGCCGTGCAGGGTGAAAAATATGTTCATGTTGGGCCGGGTCCTGCTTTCTCCCAGAGACCGTTCCTCTGCACAGGCGTCCATCTGTACAGCGCTGTAAAACTTGCTGCCTCAGGCGCCTCATGTTTGGGGCTGAGACACTGCACCTGCATCTTCCCCAGAAGCTGATCTCTTGTACTGTGGTGGCCAGGGTACTCTTTGTCCCATTGACCTGAGGCCTGGTGAGTCATTCCAGTTCTTGTTTAAATTTAGCTGGGCAGCGCTCCACTGCCATTGGGTCCAAATGCCGGGCGCGCTGCCCGACGTGGTGTCCTGTTGCCTGTGCACACGGCCAGGCGTGCACATCACTGTGTTTATGGCAGAGATGAGGAGCACAGACCCCCTTACTGATGGGGGTCCTGGGGCTGGGCTTGTGGGTGTTGGGGGATCCAGAGCTCCTTCCCTTGCCTGCCTGTCAATGCAGGGTGCTTCTAAAGCGTGGACTCAGCAGACATCATTTTGAGTGCTGGCTACATGTCAGGTTCTGTGCTAAGTGCACTCGCAGTCGGCATCTCCGTAAGCCCTCTAGCTGTCCTGTAAGGTCGGTGTCAGTTTCATATTCTCAGACGGGCTGAAGGAAGCCCAAAAGGTTAGTGGACTTTTCCGTAGTAAAGAGTTGTACCAGGATTTGTGCCCTGGTCTTCTGGCTCCATGCTCTCTGCAGCTGGGTGACCAGGGGCCTCATTGCTTCACCAGCTCTGGCCTCCTCAGTTCCTCTGGTGGCTTGTTGAGAGGTGGAAGGTTACTGTAGAGGGTTCAGCTCTTCGGGGGCCCAGGCCACATGGATCCAAAGACTACTACGCCATCTCTTACCAACACAGAGAGATCAGCTTCTGGTGACAGAGGCCTTTATGCTGACTCGCAAAACAAGAAAAAGAGAAAAAGAAACCCATTTACAAAAATAAAAATCCCATGCTGTTAATTTCATGCCAGCATAATCAGAAATTCCCCTTTCTACTGTTTCCCCTTAAAAGCCCCGGTGTCCTTATTATGCTGGTGCAGTCTGGAGAAACTATGGTTGGGTTTTGCCTACGTGAGGCTTATCTCTGCAGCTGCAAGGAGGGGGATCCGGTACTTTGTTGTCAGCATGGAAACTTTCGGCTAAATACTTACAAAAACCTGCTTAATTCTAAATTCCTAGCTCACTTTCGACTCTGTCCTCAAGACCTGATTTTCTTTGGTGTGAACAGATTGTGCTCAGCATTGCGGTAGAAAGGGTCCAAGTTAGGTAAGCGAAAGGACTCCCTAGACACTGGGATGTTACTGAGAAAGTTGTTAGAAGACTGTCACAGACATTTTGATGAAGAGGGGACATTTTGGGCTGGTTGAGGTGGTTTTTAGAGTTCTTCCCTCTTCAGGGCCATTTGGATTCCCCTAAAAAAGAAGAAAAGACATACACACACATAAACCACCAGCTTGCTAAAAACAAGTTAAATGTGCCATGAAACCATTGTCTTCGTGGGAGGTGGGGTGGCAGTGCAGGCGCAGAAAGACTGACGTCTGGTCCACCTGGGTTTGGGTGCTAGCGCTCCGTGGTGAATTTGGGCAAATGACTTCACCTCTGTGAAGCAGCAGTATCCTTTTCTGTGAAGCGAGGTTAGCCCCTACCTCTCAGTGTGGTTTTTAAAGCATATTAATGAGATCACTTGTAACCTAAAGCACACGAGTGTGAGGCCGCCTCCCTACTTCCCGCTTCTCTCGTGACCCCAGCCTGACAAGGGAGCTGCTGAGCCCCCTGCCACCTTCGCCCGGCGTTGTGCTCTAAGTGGATTAGCTCAGCGTCGTGATCTTAATGCCATTAGGCCTGTTGGCACAGCTCGCCTTACCATAGTGAGAAGCAGATGTGGCCGACCGTAATGGCCCTTAGGGTGATCCATCGGGCCCGCAGTGTTGGGGCAGCCATTATTAGTGTTAATTTGGGGGAACCTTTTATGGTAGCTGGGGGAAATGTGGAGGGATTGTTGGAAATTTATTTAAGCTGTTCAGCAGGTTAGGTGCTGCTGGGGTCTACTGTGGCAAAGCCTCAGCTCCCCCCCACCATCTCTTTAAAGAAGGCCCCTCCCAACCCCGAAACCCAGGCCTGATTACTTCCAGAGTTGGAGAGACAACTTAGCAGGCTCTTGTTTCTTGCCGATGTACCTTATTAGTAGCACCTGGCATCATAACCCACTAATGGGAACCAGTGCTCTCCTCCTGCGTGGCCAGTGACAAGTAGCCCTGTCAGCCAGAGCTCGCCGTGCGAGGAAGTTCCTATTAGCTTTATGGTCAGGAGAACTTGTCCTGTTCAGGAAATGAATGTTGCCGCTAAAGGTCCGAGGCCCTGACCCTGGCGGCATAAGCTGTGCGGGCCGGGGAGACCCTGCGCAGGACGCTTGGGATTTCAGCCCTCTCTGGTTCTTGTCACATGTAAAGAGGGAATCACTGTGGTATGTTGCAGCCTTGAACTTTTGATTTATGCAGTGAGGGCGACTAACCGTTTCCATGCCCGGACGGCTATGCAGTGACAGAGCCGTGCTGTGAGCGTATGTGCCTAGGTATGTGTGTGTGGGGTGGTCAAGGGGAAGGAGAGACCCCCACTTGCTAACAGTGGCTGTTTCTGGGAGGGGGTGGGTTTCAGGAGAGGATTCCTTTTCTTTTTTCTTTTCCTTGCATTCTCGTAGCATCTAAATTTCCTACAGTTGGTCGCTGCGAAGTGGTGAGAAGCTGGAGAGCATTGTGTCTGGAATTGAACGTGGGTTCGAATTAATCTTCTGTTTCTTAGAGGCTGTGTGACCATGGCAAGATTGCTCACCACTCACTTTTTCATCTGTGAGATGAAATTAATAATTTCTGATTCATACGGGTGGTGTAGTGTTGTTAAGTAGGTGATGCATAGAGAATACGTAGCACAGCGTCAGGCCAGTGGTGTGGCCTCGGCTTGCATACTTGAAAGGATGTGTATACTTCGTATTTTTTCCATTGTAAAATTAAGTTTTTTTTTTTTTTTCTTGCGACAGAGAGTCCTACTTTGTTGCTCAGGCTTGAGTACCATGGTACAATCTCGGCTTACTGCAACTTCTGCCTTCTGGGTCCAGTTGATTCTTGTGCCTCAGCCTCCCAAGTAGCTGGGACCACTGGCATGCACCATCGTGCCCTGCTGATTTTTGTATATATATATATTTTTAGTAGAGATGAGGTTTCGCCATGTTGGCCAGGCTGGTCTCGAACTGCTGACCGCAGATAATCTACCTGCCTCGGCCTCCCAAAGTACTGAGATTACAGGCCTGAGCCACTGTGCTGGGCCTAAGTTTTTAAAAATTAAAAAGAATGGCAAAGTGCTTTTTGGCTTTTTAACAGATCAAGACCATGCCCCCCACCCCATTATAGCCCGAAGTCCTAAAGAAAGACTACTTAAGTTGTCCCTTTCCTTTTGTTTCTCCCACGAGTAATGTTTCTAAGTGTGGTTTTTGCAGAGAACAGCAGCGTCTGACCTCATTCTTGAGGGGAACTTTTCTGCCTGCCTCTTCTTGAGAAAAAAATGTTTGTGAGTTGTCTGGCAAATGGATGCATTACTTTTGCTGCTGTTACTGCCGCTGCCGTTTTAAAAGCCCCTGGTGACAAAGGAGTGAACTGCACTTTCGGGGGAAAGCATGCCAGAATCTGGCCCAGAAAAGAGGGGCCGTTGGGGGAAGGGTTTGAGGATGACGCCTCCTCAGGAACTTTAAAGAAATCTGTCCATCTGTCTCTGGCATTTATGGCATCGTTGACAGCAGTTCAAGGAAAAATAAAGTAACTTCTTATCTGATGGCGGGGTTGGGTGGAAAGCCAAAGGACTGGAATGGCCAGCCAGTCGGGGTGGCTGGATCTGGAGTTTTGGAGAAAGGACCATTGGCTCATTTCTGGGCACGAACACTCACGAAGGCCAATTCTCACCTCCTCGTGGGCTTCTCTTCACTTTACGTGGAAAAACTGCATACGTCTCAAATTAAAAGCAGCTCTTGCCCCGCTTAGAGCCGGTGAAAGCTGCTTTGAAGGCGTTTGTAGAGTAGGGATTGGAAATGTTCAATGCAAAAGTTAAATCGTGACAGTTGTCCCCTAAATGATCTGCTAAATTAAGGATCCGCTAACATTTGTGAGTCTACCTCCCTGCATCCCCCCCCACCCCCACCCCCCGCCCCCTTGGCAGAAGGGATAAAGATGGTACCTAAAAACAATGTGAAGCGGCTGCTAAATTGAGTGACTCTAAAAACATTTTTCTTTCCTTGAAGTTCAGTGTGGAAAACCAGACTGGACTTGTCAGGGATGCAGGCCCATATAGGTCCCATGTGCCTGGCCCCCTTTCCTCAATTTCCAGCACAGTGGTTTTCACTGCCACCTCTCCCGCGCCTTTCCCCCTTCATAATTATCCACGTTTTTACTTTCTGTGTCCTGACAGCTACAAGAGTAGTTTTGTTTTTTGAGCTGAGGAGCTGCTAAATATTCCCCAGCAGCCAGATTCAATGGCTGGGGTGGGGGAGAATAGGCCAAACCTTGGCATCCCCCTGTTGCAAAAGTGAAAAATATTTCTGTTTGCAGTTAATTTTAGTGGCAAGCAGATCATGTTAACTGGATGTAATTGCTTCCAGATATGGCCGAGGGTTTTGTGTGTTGAGATGAAGGGTCTGGTAAGTGCTTACTTCCTGTGTAAATTACCCTATTCCATTCAGTCTTTCATTCTGGCCAGCCCTGGATTCTGTCATTCTGCTCCCATTTCCCCCTCCCCAGCCTGCAGCCTGGTGTGAGAAGCCGCTTACTCGGTTCCTCCAAGTGTAATTCTTTTGTCACTTGGAGCCACTCTCCCCTTGGTTTTTGATGTGAGTTCCCCCTTAAAATAATGAGGAGGGTTTGAAAAGATGCCACCTGGACCCAGGCCGCTGCCCACTTCTTTCCCAGCAAAGGCAGATCTGAAGAGCATCTCCTGGTCACGTGGGCTGCATCTTGGAACCCAGAACTCCTGGTTTTCGTGTGTGTGTGTGTGTGTGTGTGTGTGTGTGTGTGTTTCTTACTGCCCTCTGACCCCCCCACTCTCACCTTGGAGAACACCTTCTCTTTCTCTCAATTAATCCGACACCTCCTCAACCCGAACTAAGCATGTTCCAGTGGTTCTGAAATCTCAGAAAAAATGAAATGGCTGTTGCACAGAGAAGGTTGTGGCCACAGAAAGGAGTTGTCTTATCAGACGTGAAGCTGCCACTCTTCTTGCAAAGCAGGCTGCACCTCTTGACACACCTGTCCCCTCCCGACACACCTGCCCCTCCCTGCAAGAAAGGGAGAAGAAAAACCCACCCAACAGAACCTTCTCCAGGCTCCTGTGGGTTTCCAGGGTTGCAACTGAAGAAAAGTGTTAAGATTCACGTTCTCCTGAATTGTGCTTTTGTCCTGTGGCCAGTCCCACATTCTTAGTGCTATTTACACAAGAGGTTGCTATTTATCTTCCTATATCAGCCCCACTGATAACCCCTGTGGTCTGTTTAACAACCTATGAGGAGTAGATTACTTGATAAATGCCAGTTTTTCCAATATGCAAAGATAAACTGTTGGGGTCAGGGTGAGGGGTGGTGTGTTATGAAGGAGGGGACAGGTGGGGGAGCCGGGACCCTTTTTTAGATGGGGTGGAGAAGTGTGAAAGAGCCTGATGAAGAGAACAGGTAGCTTGTCACATACAGCAGCTGCATTTATCACACGGTGGATCAGCTCCTGCCCTCACCTACTTTTCTCCTCCTTCATATGGACACGCAAAGTCTCAGAACATTTCATTGAGTGGGTTGCCTATGCCTACATTAATACAAGATGGGTAAAGGTGGAGGTTATCTTTGCTTTTTAAGTTCCCGTCTTTTTCTCCCTTAGTCCTCTCCCACCCCCTACAAGTTGTTGGCTGGTAAGCAGTGGGTGCTCAAAAAACGGCGTACATCTGAAATCTTAAATGGGTGGACTTTCTCTACCTGCCTTGACTTTGCCACTGCTTCTGGAACAGGCTAGGTGAAAAGAAAACTTCTGACCTCATCCCGTAGTCAATAAGCTGTCTGAGAATCAAACAAAAGAGTTTAGACTGGCTGCTAAAGCTAGGACCCAGCTGATAGCTTTGTTTTGATGTCCTTGTAATGTTTGCGGATTGCGGAGGGTGCTATTTAGAGCAGGGGGCATCTACTGGAACAGACTCACTGGGAAGTTGAAACGGCTAGCTCAAAGTCCAAGAGATGCTAAAGATAGTGAAATCCAGCCCAGGAATTGAGGGGGAGGGGGCTCCTCACTCAAAAGGAGACTTTCTGGGAGGGGGCGGGAGTGGACAGCATGGAATGAAGGGAAGAAGGTAGGCTTTAGAAGGAGGCACCCTGTGGGAGGCTCAGGTGGGCGGGTTACCTGAGGTCAGGAGGTCGAGACCAGCCTGGCCAATATGGTGAAACCCCGTCTCTACTACAAATATAAAAATTAGCTGGGTGTGGTGCTGGGCGCCTGTAATCCCAGCTAGTCGGGAAGCTGAGACAGTAGAATCGCTTGAACCTGGGAAGTGGAGGTTGCGGTGAGCCCAGATCGTGCCATTGCACTCCAGCCTGAGCAACAGAGTGAGACTTTGTCTATTAAAAAAAAAAAAAAGAGGTCAGGTGCGGTGGCTCATGCCTGTCATCCCAGCGCTTTGGGAGGCCGAGGCAGGTGGATCACCTGAGGTCGGGAGTTCGAGACCAGCCTGACCAACATGGAGAAACCCCATCTGTACTAAAAATACAAAATTAGCCAGGTGAGGTGGCGCATGCCTGTAATTCCAGCTACTCAGGAGGCTGAGACAGGAGAATCACTTGAACTTGGAAGGCAGAGGTTTCGGTGAGCTGAGATCACGCCATTGAACTCCAGCCTGGGCAACAAGAGTGAGACTCAGTCTCAAAAAAAAAAAAAAAGGCACTCTGGATGAAGACTCAAGCTCCAGAATTTATTAACTGTATGTCTTGGGCAAGTGACTTAACTTCTCTGAGCCCCTGTTTACTTTTCTTGTGAAAAATGACCACCTTGTCTGTGGTGATGAGGATAAAATGCATGTAAAGTGCATAGCAGAGTGAAGGTGTACTGGGTGGACAGGTATGACTGTGCTGTAGATCTGTTACGGCCCCAGGGGAGAAACTACGAAAGGAACCAGTGAAGTCTTTTGTTTGGGCCCTGCTAAATTGATGATGGTACTAACCCTGTGCTAGCAGCCAGCAGGTGAAATAATAAGTGAATAATGTTAGTGCATTGTAAATATAAAAGTCTCCATTTGCGAAGTGCTACTGCTGTTCTAAGGAAGCCACATTTCTAATAAATAATTGCTTAATCCTGTGATGCTGCCACAGCCCCACAGAGTCTGGAAATCTTCTTTGGGAGTTCCTTCTGAAGTCCATGCCGCATTCTTTGGCTTTGCCTTTTGAGAGGGTAGATTTGACTTTTGGAAATGGTAAAAATAATGCACCAACCAATCTGGTGTATCGCGTGTGATAAGCACCGTCGGCTGCTGTGTCTGACTTGGAAGGCAGATTCTGGAAGGGGTGTGTGGGGGAAGGCTTGTTGGCTCAGCTCTGGGGTGAGTGTTGGCCTCACTTCTTAGGTGGGAAGTGGACAAGGCCAAGGGGCTTTTGATTTCCAACTACTGTGGCTGAACTCCCAGTGAGGAAGGACTCGCTGCCATGGATTGCCTGGGACTGGGAAGACTCCTCTTGACTGCTGTAATGTTTCTGCATTTGTGGTTTGGCCTCCTGTGAGTTTGGGCTCCTGGGAGGCACTTCTGTTGTTTAAAAAAAAAAACAAAAAAAACCCAGGACTGTCACTGGTAGATGTTGCTTGGGGTTAGAAAGAATGGATTGAGTTTTGAGCCCTTTGCCCCGAGGGAGTAGGCAGGCCTGGGAGGCACAGTGGCCTGAGTTTGAATTCTGACTCTGCCTTTTTGGAAAGCTCTGGAAGGTTAAAGGAGCTTATGTGTTCAGATCCTAGCCTGGTACCTGGCACATACTCAGTGTGTATTTTTTTTCCCCTTTCCTGACAACGTTCCTTGCCCCGATCACTTGGATAGCGGAGAGAGGAATGTTTGCTTTTCCTCTTCATTGAACCATCATCCGCCCATCTGCTGAGCTGAGATTCACCTTAGGATTGTCTGTTGGACTCGGCTCTTTTGTGACCTAGCAGTGCAGGGGCCCTGTGCTGAGCTGCATAGGCTCGCTCTCTCTGGTGCTGCCTCTCTCTCTCTCTCTCTGCATTATTTATAGTAAACCATATTAGAACAGAGTGTTAAAGAGGAAGGATGAGTCACTCCCATTGAAACCATTGATGACATAAATAAAAGCAAAATGCTTACTATGTGTTTTGTGCAGTATTTAAGGCCAGGTTGTGCTAATTTGAATGCT
This sequence comes from Ateles fusciceps, assembly GCA_036589455.1. Taxonomy (NCBI): domain Eukaryota; kingdom Metazoa; phylum Chordata; class Mammalia; order Primates; family Atelidae; genus Ateles; species Ateles fusciceps. The sequence goes on along the minus strand of JAZHEH010000579.1, from coordinate 1,039,487 downwards.
CCCAAACTGGATCTGTGAAAGCATACATATGTGGGAAAAAATTCGGGTTTAACTAGCAGGAAGTTATTTATTGAAAATCCATTTCAGTATCTGCTTTCTGCCTTCTGTTTACTTCAGGTCCATATTCATATCATGCTTGATGTTCTGGCTAACGAGAGGGACTGGCTTATTCACCAGCTAAGGTCTGTTTATTTTTGGAAGGTTGAGGAATAGCACAGAGGGGTCGTCTAAGTGTCCCTGTCTCCATTCCTCCTCTTGCCACCTGTTGAGGAAGGCATTCTCCACCTGCTTTGCCTGCGTGGGCTCTCAAGGTGTCCAGGAATCACAGAATGGCAGAGCTTTAGCACCCCTGGAATCATTTATTTCAACATGCTCATTTAGGGAGGAAGAAGTGCAGGTCCAGAGAGGTTCTGTGATTTTCCTGAGGTCACACAACAAGCTAGTAGCAAAACCAGCACCAGACCATATCCCTCACTCCCAGCCCACTTCAATTCCTCCTTCACAAGCCTGCCTGTGACTGCCCAGGTCTGTTCTCTGCTTCTACCAAGGGGGAGGCCAGACTAGACTGTGACTTGAGGGCAGTTTCAGATCTTCGTGAGAGATGCTGGGTGGTTTTGGCATAATGACTTGCCTCCTGGAGCACTCGTTAACCTCTCTATTGCTCAGCCTGAGCAGACTAATGTACATCAGTTCCTTCGTATTTACAGGCAATGCCCTGTGTTACGGGTTTTGAGATACAGAGATTGCTAAGACGTGGGACTTTCCCTTGGAGAGCTTATACTTTGAACAGAGGAGTTAAAATATGTATGTATATGACAGAGAATAGAAAATGGAAAGGCTATGATAAATATATATATATTCAGAGTTGAAATGACTTCAGTCTGGAGTGATTCATTTTAAATTTTAAAACCTTGTTGAGCACTTACTGTCTGTTGGGCACCCGGGTGGGCCCTGGGAATACTGCAATGAGCAAGATAGACCAGACGTCTGCCCTCCTGGGGCTTCCCTAACCGGAGAGAAAGATCCTTAGTTAGCGTTTCTGCCCATAACTGTGTTAAGGGTGATTTTGATACGTGTTGGAATCCTGGATGAAGTAGCACATGAGCTGGATATTAAAGGATAAGTCGGATTTGAAGACGGGACAGAAAGAAGGAAAATCGTGGTCAGGGCCAGGGGAGAAAATGAGGAATAACTTCCTTTGGCAGGAATGAGGGTGATTCATGCTGGAATGGTAGGCTGGGGTCAGACTGTAGTGCTATAAATGTGGGGGAGAGATTAGAGAAGGCAGCATGAAGAACGGAGAGAAAATGGGCTTGAAGCCGAGCAGACCTGGGCTCAGATTTTCATGCTGCCACTTGCAAACTGTGTGATCTTGGCCATCAAGCACTGTGAACTGGCTGGGCGCAGTGGCTCACACCTGTCACCCCAGCGCTTTGGGAGGCCAAGGCAGGAGGATTGCGTGAGGCCAGAAGTTTGAGGCCAGCCTGGGCAACATAGTGAGACTCCCATCTTCACAAAAAAAAAAAAAAAAATCAGCTGGGTGCGGCTGTGTGCGCCTATAATCCCAGCTCCTTGGGTAGCTGAGGAGGGAGGACGGCTTGAACCTAGGAGTTCGAGGCTGCGGTGAGCTATGATCATGCCACTGCACTCCAGCCTGGGCAACAAAGTAGGACCCTATCTCTATTTAAACACACACACACCCACACCCACACACACACACACCCACACCCACACCCACACACACACACACACACACCCCCATCATGAACTGTAGTTTCTTCATTCCTACAATGCAGTTATTGTGCGGGATATTCTGAGGATTTGGTGTAGTGTACTCAACACACCCTGCACAGTGCCTGGAACAATGTAGTTGGTCAATAAACATAACTGTTGTTTGTTTTTGGACTTTATCCTGGGGCAGTTGGAGCCTTGGAAGGCATTTGAAAAGGAGAGTGACGTGCCTGGAGTGCTGGACACTGATGCGACATCCACTAGGCATGTATCTGACTGCCCCTTGCTCCTTCCCTGCCTTCACGAGCCTGTCTGAAAGGAGTTTAGAGGGTGATCATCGGCTCCTAAGGAGACCTCTCCCCTGCATGTTGTACCTGGCACTCTACCAAGATTTGTTGAAAGGACGTGAAATGGACCCTTGCCACCTCCTCTCGGTGGGCAGGGGGAGCTGGGAGAGGGGCCTGGGGGAGAGGGGGGTCTTTAGCTGTCAGGATCAAAGGAAGTGACACTCTGAAGCTGGTCTGCCGGACTGTTACCCGTCTCTCCGACTCTCTTTTAATAGAAACCCAGTCTCCCCTCTTGCCTACCTGATAGCGAGCGGCGACGCTATCTCCTGCGGGCCAGTCTCGGCTGTGGTCGTAGCACTACGCAATGTCTGCAAACCGACAGTGGCACGGGGAGATAGGGCCCCGACGTTGTGTAACGAGGGGCATGGGCTGTTTGCCCGAGTGGCTCCTGGCCCCTGGGTAACTGCTAACCTCAACGGAGGAGCGGCCGGCCTTGGAAACGCCGTTCCAGGGCCCCTCGCTGGTTCCACGGATGCCTTTTTGTGGTTGGATAAAGGAAGCTCATGTAGGCCGCCCACAGCGCAGCATGGCCTTGGGCTACGGGTGTTTGGTTGTTTTGTTTTTCTCTCTTCTTTGTCTTTTTTTAAAAAAAAGAAGTTGAAAGGGGGGACAGCCTGGCTTGGCACCTACCACCTTTAACCCAAAACAAAATAAACAGTTCCGAAATAGAAATTAAACTTCAACCTGCGGTATAGACATTCTCCTTCCCTGCCCGAAGCCCGCTGGCCACTGGAGGCTGGCTTTAAGGAATTGGTTTTGGAGACTCTGGCTTGAAAAGGAGCCACGCCCATCTGTCTCACGTCCCAGCCGCTGGCTCCGGGAAGCCTTGGTGGAACATATATTGTACTTCATAAGCTGCCTTCCCCCTCCAAGCTTCCTCAGCCACCCATAGCCCTTTCAGATGATCTGAGCCCCAGCACTGTGCCCTCTGCCCTCTTAGGGTGATAAAATCCAGCACCCTGGCATCTGGGGTTGCCCTGTTCTACTGTGATGGGAGATGGGCTGGAAGGGACTTCAGAGGCTCTCCTGTGTTCCGTACCACGCAGCTTCTCCTTGGACCCCTCTCCACGCAGCTAGGGGAGGGATGTAACTGTTCTTTGAGCAGGACGTTTCATTTTCAAGGTATTCTTAATGCCCCACCCTCCAGGAATTCTGCTCTGTGGGTGATATTTATAAGGTAATGGCATGGCTTCCTGATTTAGGCAGCAGTTTCTTGTCTTCGATTTTAGTTCCTCTCGTGATTCTCATAACCTCTCTCAGATACTTCCAGGATGATAAATTGTATATCACTGTTTCAGCTGATCACATCAGGGTGATTATATTCAGTGACAAAAACAGGAGGCTTTGATCAGTTAGCAGAAGAACCAGGCTCTCACCTCCATTGTTGAAGATGTTATGTTTCTACTAATCTGTCCACTGAGTGTCTCCATCCTGTTTCCATTGCATGCTGTCAGGTTATTTCCTTTGTTCTTGGCTGTCTGATTGCCCCCAGGGGCTGCAGTTATTTTATTTATTTTATTTATTGGCGGGAGTAGGGGATTGATTTCTCTCTTATCATTAGCTTGAATGAGTAGTCACTTCTAGGCTTACACATTGCTCCATGCCCACTGTAGGCATCTGGCTTAGAGATGGTGAGGAGAGAAGGTGGTGATTTAAAAGATTTGGAGGTGGTGGCTTACATTGATTTTAGCTTATCTAACACTTTAGCTAGAGGCTGCTCTTCCCCTCCAAGTGTCCAACTAGCTGTAACTTAAAGCAACAGAGAAATGTATATCATCCCTTTTCTTGTATTAATTAAGTCTGAGAAATTCATTATTTAGAGGGATAGAGCTCCGGAGGAGGTGGCTTTTGAACTAATTTAGAGATCTGAAGCCAGCTGCATGATTCTCAGGTAGCAGGTGAGGGGGTGGGGGTTGATGGGAGGTGGTGAGACCCAGAGCAGGTGCCAGGGTCAGGCAGGGGAGGGAGCCCTGAGCCCTGTTTGCATCAGCCCAGAGCCCTGTTCCACCAAGCCCAGATCAGACACCCTTCTCCACGTGAAGCCCCAAGTTAGAAGTCCTGGGAAGAAGCCTCATTGCTCGGGATCATCTGGGAATGTTGCTTTCTGGGTTTAAAATACAGTCAGTGTTTATCCTACTGGCTGGAGGATACAAACAGGATGCAGGATTTAACTCTTGGCTAACCAGACCACTGCTGTTCAGGCACGTGGTCTGGTTAGCCAAGAGTTAAATCTTGCATCCTGTTTGTATCCTCCAGGCAGTTCAGATCTGCCCACCTTGGAGCCCTGTGCTTTCCTGCCTTAGTGGGCAGAGTCTGGGGGACCTGTGGAATGTTCAGTGATTGAGGATTCTTGTGCAAATTACAAAAACCTACCGTGGTGATGCTGTTCCAAAGCTGTGGTAGGCGGTGATTGCATGGAGTGCGTCGTGACCCGCAGGAATTCTTCAGAAGTTGTGTTTTTGATGCTACCTCTGATAAGTTGGGTTTTCATTTGTTGGTTTATCCTAGACTGGAGGCCGTGGCCGACAGCAAGCAGTACGTTTTCCATCTCAACCCAGCGCACTCACAAACACACCTCAAACCAGAGGGTCAGTGAAACTCTGTTTATCCTTACTATATGCTCTGGTATCTTCTCTTCCATTCTATCTTATTTCATTTAAGGACGTTAATGAAGACCCACTAATAGATTGCCACCCATGGTTTGAGGAAGTCCCCCCAAACGGTGAGACCTTAGCCATGGATAGTCAATTCAGAAAATATTTACTAAACATCGACTGTGTACCAGGTGGTTGCTAAATGCTATGGGGGTAATGCAGAGAAATTAATAAATCTCTGTAAGAGCTCACTGTGAAACAGAAATGACAGCCATATATGTATGACTTTGTGTATGTGTGTGTGTGTGTGTGTGTATGCATACATATATCAGACTGTATGGTCAAATATTACATAAGTGAGGTATGGGGGAGCAGAGGAGAGGAATTGAATTTTGAATTTTGATTGAAGATTCAGGAGGGCTTCATGGAGGAGGTGGCATTTGGCCAGGTTTTGGAGAATGGCTAGGCTTTGGACAGTGGAGATAGGAGCTACCATTTTGAGGTAAGAGATGAGCTAAGATGTGGCAGTGTATGAGTGGAGGCAGGTGCTCATATACAGGGTGGTGTGCTGGCATGGAGAGATGGGCATGGGGCAGGAGGGGGAGATCAAGCAGGGAAAGTGGATTGGGGCCAGGTCCTAGAATGATTTGAATACCAAGCTAGCATTCTGGACATTTGCAAGGTGTACTTGATAGGGGGTTGGATCAATCACTGAGATTTTATTGAAAGAGAAAACTGGGGGAGATCGTGAGACCATGTGGCTGCTCAGAATTCGGAACGTGGAGCCCCCTCTGTGGTCCCAGGCTTCTCTGCACATTTAGTGGTGGGGGTGGGGGTGGTAAAGAGCCTTGCAGGCAGCCTGGCTTGGGTGCTTGCTGTTTTTCTGAAGTTCTGACACCTAACTCTTGCCCTGCTCTGCGGAGCCTGCAGGTGAGTGACACTGAATGGGGCATAGGCTAGTCACACACCTGTCCTTTTTCACATTCATGGTGTACCCTTCGCAAACATTATGCAGCAGTGCAAACTCAGCCTTGGGCCTCAGGGGGAGCCAGGCGTGGTCAGGAGAGCAGGATTTGGAACTGAAGTGCTTTTGTTTTTGGCATTCACTACTCCCCCACCCCCCACTGCCACTTGGCGTGTCCTTGTTTTTCTTCTGTTCAGCCTTCAAGACCTCGAGTCAGGCTTCTCCGGGAAGCGCTGTCTGTCATGGTGCTTGCTGACCTCCTTTGCTTCTGTCTCCTGTGCCATCTCTAGTTCGCACCGTTTGAGTGTAAGCTCCGCTGCCTTGTTTGAGTTTAAGTTTTGTCCCCCCAGCCAAAACCAAAGTTCTGTAAGGATAGCGATTGTGGTTTATCCTCTCTCCCTCAGCTGTCTGCAGATACCATGCTGAACACATAGTAGGTACTCAGTAAATAATAGCTAATTGAGCATGTACTACGGACAAGGCATTTTACTTGCATTAACACATCCCATCCTCACAACTGTGAGGTGAATACTGTTAAAAGGGATGCTTGGGTGCTTTCAAGAGTTACTCTCTCCAACTTCGGATCTCTTGATTCATTTGCACTAAGAGCTCCTCAGCTATGTCGATGCTGTCCTTTCAAAGGTTGCTTCTGATCTCTTAGTTCTCAAGAGCATTGTATTAGGTTGGTGCAAAAGTAATTGCTATTTTTGACATTACTTTCAATGGCAAAAACTGCAATTACTTTTGTGACAACTAATACTTTCTTGGACTCCAGTATTGGCTCCATTTGAACCCTCCTGTCTCTGCCCACTTCTCCCCCCTCCTCCTCTGGTATTTCCTGGAACTCCCTCCCTAGGGCGAGTGCTGTGTGGTGCCTGGAACCCCTGTGATCTGTGTTTGAAGCCTGGCATTGCCCCTTTCTAAGTGGCACACACTTTGGCCACTTTCCCCGTCTCCCCTGAGTCTGCTTCATCACCTGCAAAACGCTGGTAGTTTCTCCTTTCATGGGAAAGGTGGTGGTTGTTCGTCTACGTCTGTTGAAACTGAATGTGACCGTCTCTGCCTAATGTAGATGCTTCAAAAGAAGATGACCTTACCAGTTCTCTTGTCTCTCCAGTCTCTTTCTTGACAATCTTGTGGTTTCCGTAAGCACCCCTCTGTGGGTAATTTCCAGATCTCTCCCTCTAGTTGTTTTTCGTTGTCTTTTCTTGTGTTTCACATATTCTCAGGTGTCGGAGGCCTGAGCGTGTTGGGGAATGTCCTGGTTCTCTTCCTAGGGTTGTAACTCGGGGGAAGGATGGAGGAAGACAGAATGGCCTCGGGAATTATTTGGATCTTTCTGAGTTGAGGCCAGTACCGCAAGGATCTAGAATGTCATGAGTTTGAGCTAGTTCAACACCATTCCTTTGGAATCATCTCCTGTGTCCTCATGTTCCGTGGGCTCTGCCCTCTCCCCCAGGCACCCGGCTGCAGGCTTTGCCATCATCTGTGGTTCCTGCCTTCCCTTTGCCTTCCACATCCACCATTTGCCGCTCCAGCCTACTTCACCAGATGGCTGTCCTGATTTCCTCACCAGCCTTCCTGCAGTGCCACCCTCCAAGGCTCATCACCCCACTTCCCTGAGCAGAGTAGGGCTCTGACGGGGTTGCCGTCCTGCTCCAAAACCTGCAGTGGCTCAGTATGGCCTATTCTAAAGAAGAAACGAGAGAATTCCTAGCATGGCATTCAAAGCCATCTGGAATCCTAGATTCCAGCTACATTTGCTCTCCTCTTCCCTTTCTCAGCATATTTCTTAGAATGTACACCCCTCAAGGCAGGGACCATCTTTTGCACGTCTGTGCTGCAACCTTGCAGTCCACTCTCTAGCATATGACGGCTCAGCATATGTTGCTGTTGAATGAACTCTCATGCTTTCCTTCCCGTGCCAGAGCCTTCTCTGCTCATCGCAGCAGGGCCGAATCTCTCATGCTCCTGCATCAGTGCTTTCTCCTTCAGGCATCCTTTCCTGAGGCATTCTTCCTCCTTGCATCCAGTTGGAAATAATATGTCCCTCTGTTGAACTCCCACACCAAAAGAGGTATAGATAAAGCCAGATCTTTTTTTTTTTTTTTTTTTTTTTTGAGACAGAGTCTTACTGTTTGCCCAGGCTGGAGTGTAGTGGCATGAACTTGACTCACTGCAGCCTGTTCTCTCAGGTTCACGTGGTTCTCCTGTCTCAGCCTCCCAAGGAGCTGGGCTTACAGGTGCTGACCACCACACCTGGCTAATTTTTGTATTTTTAGTAGAGATGGGGTTTTCCCATGTTGGCCAGGCTGGTCTCGAGCTCCTCGCCTCAAGTGATCTGCCCACCTCGGCCTCCCAAAGTGCTGGGATTATAAGCGTGAGCCACGGCGCCTGGCCTGGATCTTTTATTGTTGGTATTTCTGTTTATTTCTTCCCTAAGAAACCATACGTCTTTGTGGGTAGTATCTGGAGTCCTATTCAGTTATACAGCCACCCTTCGTCCACTACTCCCCTTCCAAGTTTAGTGCCGTGGACATCGTAGGTATTCAGTACCTCTTGCTGGCTTAGGAATAGGAGGATGCCTGATGGACGGGGGATGTTCCTCTGAAGCTGGGGTGAATATCTGCATTGTGGGAAGGGGTTAACTACTCAGGCAGTACTGGTGGGGAGGGGCACCAGAAGCAGGCCCAGACTCAGGTATTGTCAAAGCAGAGTCATCTTTGCTCTGAAGCTTTTTCTTTTATCTTTTCTTTTCTTTCTTTTCTTTTTTTTTTAATTGGGGGAAACCTTGTCCTAATTGGCATCTTTATTGTGGTGGGAATAGGCCAGGCAGGGCTGGGGGAGTGTGAAGTCTGTGTGAAGGGAGGTGGCGGGGGCCCCACACACAAGGCCTGATTGTGCAGGATAGGTATGAACACATTGCAGTGTGTGTGCACCTGCAGGGTGACGGCGAGCCCCACAGCTGGGTCCTCTTTTCTCCTTCCACACCCCACTCAGTACCCACCTGACTGGGCCACATTGCAGTAAGAGGCAGTGGAAGAGACTTGATGAAGAGCTTTGCTGGGAGTGGCGGGCAGGGATCTGAGGGGGAGCGTTGCTGGTTCACAGCTGGGGCTTTCCTATGGATGATTTCCTGTGAAGCTTAGATCCTGGAGGTACAGGCAGGTGTCTGATCTTTGACAGGCAGGGACGGTCTCATTTGTCCGTCATAGGTATTCACTACGTCTTGCTGGTTTGGTTAACCCAGTTGTTATACCACTATATTGATTTTTCACGCCATTTTCTTCGGGAAGATTGGGAGATCATTGAGGGCAGGCTGTGACCTTTTCTTTCTCTACCCCAGTGCCCAACCTGGCAGGTAGCACAGCGTAATGATCCACCATATGTTTGATGGGTTGAATTGTAGAGGAGGTCTCTGATCCCAAAGACGAGGGAGAATATCCGTCTGCTCCAGACTGCCTGTGAATCCTCCTCTCTTCAACTTGGGCTTGGCCAGTGGGAGATGGAGGCTGCTGAAGTAGCTGGCAGAGAGGCAGAGATGATGACCTAGCTATGGTCCTAATACCCGTAGGGAATTACTCTTCTGCATCTGAGCTAGTCAATGTGTTGTGTGTTCTCTGCAGAATTTGTGAACCTGGTATGAGTATGAGCTGAAAACAGAGGTGAGAGACACCAGGATGTCTGGCTGCTTCCCCTCTAGACTTTGCAGATAGGAGGTCTGGCTGCCCCCGCTCTAGACTTTGTGGGTAAATCCCAAGGTGTTTGCCATGCAGAGGTTCAGAGGTTTTATAGGCATCCAGATAGTACGTGTGGGTCTCTGCCTCTGCTTGGGGCCTCCCTGGGGCGGCCAGCCAGGCTCAGGGCAGGAAGCCACTGATTCTGGGTCACTTGCCTGCTCTTGCTTGCTGCTGCTTCGATTGTTCCTGCAATTAAGATCTTAGTTCCATAAGGGACATTCAGAGGTCATCTAGGTCATCTCATGGCTCTCAGGCAAGAAAAGTAGAGTTAATTGCTCTCATGCCCACTTTATGGATAAGTGACTAAGGCCTGCAGTGGCACAGTGGCTATTCCAACCATTAAATGTGGCTCCCTGTTCTTCCGTTCCCTGCCAGGATATTCTGTGGATGGTTAGGGGAGGGATCTTGCCTCAGCTAATGAGGTGTATTTTCTGTGGGGTGAGGTCATTTTTGTCACTTAGGTGTCTTTGGCCTGAGCATGTTGGGGAATGTCCTGGTTCTCTTCCTAGGGTTGTAACGGGGGAGGAAGGATGGAGGAAGACAGAATGGCCTCTGGAAGTTTTGGCTCTTTCTGGGTTGAGGCCTTTGTCTGGCAAACTCCGGGAGGCTGCTGGCATGGAAAGCAGCGTAGGGATGCCTGGCCTAGCTGGGGGAGCTCCCTCTCTCCCCCTCTGCTGCCCTCCTTTCCACTCCCATCATAAACACGTCTGGACTTTCTGGTGGTGAGAAGATAGTTTTGGAGGGCTGGGCTGAGGTCTGGGCAGTCAGGAGCTTCCAAATGTGTGGCTTCGATTCTCAGCCTTTTCATCCCTCAATCCTGGGAGACTCATTTTAAAACTTAAAAAAGGACTTCATTCTATTGGATGCTGTGTGGGCAGTTCCTGGGCAGTTCCTGGGCTGTTGCGGAGAGACCTGAAACCCCCTTCAGTTTCCTGGACAGGCTGGGAGTATGTACCCATGGCTTCCCTGCTGCCCGATTCCTGGAAGATACTAATATCCCTCCCAAACTCTCCGTTTGTTTCTGCTTTGTTTTCTGTAGCGTTATGTCTTTGTGGGAAATTTTAAGAAACGTATATATGGATTTTTGGTTTCCACTTATTTTCCCCGCCGAGTTTCAGATTTCATCCTTCTCCACCCCTTCCCGCTGCCCTAAGGTGGGGCTAGTGCAAATTGCTGAGGGTGTAGTGGGATGGTTAAAGAGCTGTACTTCCTTATACCACGTGACACAGACTAAGACAATGAACCTTCTTTAGTAAAGACCCTTTCAGCTGGGTGCGGTGGCTCACACCTATAATCCCAGCACTTTGGGAGGCCGAGATGGAGGATCAGTTGAGCCCTGGAGTTTGAGACCAGCCTGGGCAGCATGGTGAAACCACATCTCTAAAAAAATATAAAATTTAGCCAGGGGTAGTGGCATGCACCTATAGTCTCAGCTACTCAGGAGGCTGAGGTGTGAGAAGTGCTTGAACCTGAGAGGTGGAGACTGCAGTGAGCCGAGATTGCACCACCACACCTCAGCGGGGTGGCAGAGTGGGACTCTGTCTCAAAAAAAAGATAAGACCATGTTCTCATGCCTTTCTCTTCCTCTCCTCCACCCCCTGGCCTGAACTCTCAACTCTTAGCCTGCGGATGTTCGTTTCTATAACTGCTAGTGCTGAGTGGTCACGGTAGATGTCCCAGCAGGTCCTGGGGCTTTAGCGTGTGTTCTCTAGACTTGTGAATGTGGTTGCCACTTCTGCTCTTCTTTGTGTTTTCTTCTTTCCTTTCCCCAATCTTCCCTCCCTCCCTCCTCCCTCCCTCCCTCCCTCCCTTCCTTTCTTCCTCCCTCCCTTCCTTTCTTCCTCCCTCCCTTCCTTTCTTCCTCCCTCCCTTCCTTCCTTCCTTCTGCTTTCCCGTTTGAAGTATATGGCTGCACCTAGCATGACACAGTTCCTATTTATTCGTTGACTTGCTGGGACAGTGTCCTCTGTATGCCGCCACTGAGGGTGGGTTCCAGTGTCCCAGCCCACTCCCCTTCCTCTTGTTTTTGTCCAGTTGGCTGGACAAGAGAGAACAAAACCAAATGGCGTCCCCTCCCCCTCTCCTAAACCGGTCAAGCAGTGGTGTTCTGGGATGATTTTCCTTGCAACCGTTTAAACAAATGCTTTGATGCTTACGAGTCATTGGAGTGACCAGGCCTGTGCGCCCCTTCTCACTGACACCCTTAGACCAGGCTGGGCCTCACCCTTTTGTCTCGCTGCCCCTTGGTGCCCAGTGGGCGTGGGCAGTAGGGCTGAGCAGAGGGGCCGAGGCCGTGCTGGCCGACAGCTCTGTTACAGTAGAGTGGAAGGAGGTCCCAGCCAGAGGGGCAGGTCAGACAGGCCTCTTTTATTTACAGTGCTCTCTTCACGGCCCCACTGAAACAGGAGCCCGGAGAGGCTCCGGTGAAAGGGCACTGTGTTTGTGCATTCAGGCCTTCCAGGGCTGGCTACAAAGGTGGGGGCACCCGGAGCACTGAAGGGGCTTTTTGTCATTGGTAGTTTGGCTTAGGGGAGAAGTGAGGGAGAGCCAGTGTGGGAGCTGCCTTCAGGATTGTAAGCAAGTGCCTGTTTAGACAGCTCCAGGCTGCTCCTTAAAACCCATTTTGTGGTCTGGGGTTGGGGCGGGGGCACACTGCCTCGATCCTCTTGTTGTGTGGAGCAAGTGATTCCTCTCTTCTTGTGTTCTCCAGACGGTTCTGCTGTCCCCACACCAGCCATGGTTGAGGATACAGCGTGGAGGAGACCCCACTCTCCTCTGCTCCTCCTCTTCTCGCCAAAGAGAAGTGTCAGGGACAGCAGTAGACTTCTGTGGGGTCTTTGTTCCTTGTAGCTTTCATTTCTTGATTCTTCTTCTCCCTGATTATCTTGCTGGGCCTTAGTTTGTGCGTCTCAAAAATGGGCTGGGAGGTGCTAGCCCCTGCCTAACATATAGGGCCGTTGTAAGGCTTAGGTCAGATGACTCATGGTGTTTGCTCGCACAGGGCTCTCTCCTTTCACACTGATCAGGCCACGGTCCTTTTATGAGTCTGAGGACCCAAAATGAAGACCCCACTTTCTAGTCCCCCCAGTCTTCCTTCCACCTCTCCCTGGCTCTTGGGGATTCTTTGGGCTTGTCCCCTTCCGGTCTCCATTATGTGATAAGTGAAGAGAAAGAATTCTCCAGAAGTATATTTGAAAGATTAAAGTTTGAGGTTGTAGAATATGTGAAAACACATACATACCACACCACACCCCAAAATCACCCTTTTAAACAAGATTAAAAAACCACCAGTGCCTGCCCTACATGGGTAAACTCTGACAAGCCTGATAATGCACACTTCACAGATCTGCCTTTCTTCAATAGCTGAGTCCACACGGGGTGTTAAGGTCCCATGTGTTTTTACCTGTGCACTTTGATTGTATCTTCAGGACCATATTTTCAGAACCAGAAATCACAGCCACAGTTTAGCAGTGGGACAGAATGGTTCAGTGTAGGCCTATCCCAGAGAGGCTTGGGTTGTCTGAGAAGTTCTGGGTGGTCTGTATTGTGCAGAGGTGAACACCGTATTGCTGTTTCCCCTGCTCCAGAGGGGCGGGCTTCCTTTTCAGCCTTTTGTTTCCTGGTTCCCCTCTCTTCCTCCACTACACTCACCACTGCTGCTGCTCCCAAGGGACGACTTCCTCTCTTGTCCTTGCCCATTTTTTAGGAAGGCGGTGAATAATCAGCAAGGCATGTACGTAGAAGCAACAGGACCCCTAGAAGGAGAAGGGCCCAAGGATGACAGAGCATTGCCCTGAAAGGTAGAACTAGGACCAGCCTCCGAGACTCTCTTTACCATAGTCTCACCTCTCAGGCCACTCCTGTGTCCAGTACCTGGAAGCAGCTGGAGCTTGTAGAAGAAAGATGGGAAAGACATGGTCCCGGAAGTTTTCCTGTTCAGCCAGCACTGATTTCTCTGCTGACTGATTTCTCAGGAGGCCTAATCTGTAAACAGAGGAGAAAGCTTTATTTCTGCCCTTTGACCTGTGTCCATTTTCTAGACAGTTTCTAAAAAAGGCATCACCCCAGCTCTTTGAGACAACGTGCCATATGCAAGTGTTGGTTTTGGGTGGAATGAAACTGAATTGTCAACGGACATTTTTTTTTCTTTCTGTATTTGTGTGTTTGGAATAGTGGCCATGTCATTGGTTCAGACTTTGAGCCCTCTTCTGGTTAGGCTTTTTGGTATAAGCCCTTAAAAATACTTTTGTTGGGCTGGGCGCGGTGGCTCACACCTGTAATCCCAGCACTTTGGGAGGCCGAGGTGGGCAGATCACGAGATCGAGAGATTGAGACCATCCTGGCCAACATGGTGAAACCCCGTCTCTCCTAAAAATACAAAAATGGTGTGGTGGTACGTGCCTGTGGTCCCAGCTACTCGGGAGGCTGAGGTGGAAGAATCGCTTGAACCCAGGAGGCGGAGGTTGCAGTGAACCGAGATTGCGCCACTGCACTCCAGCCTGGCTACAGAGCAAGATTCTGTCTCAAAAAAAAAAAAAATTTTTTTTTTGTTTTGACTTTTCAGTAAAACATAAAACCAAATGAGTTCATGTAAAGTCTAAGATGTTGGTTCATCTCAGCACTGGGATATTGAATAGACCACTTTGGAAGGTTTACTCTCCTAATTGTTGAAGGGCCTGGGCCACCCTATGGATTGCAATGCTGTGGCTGTTTGGGTGGCACCCAGCTTCTAGGGGTTGGTGGCAAACTTGGGTGTGCAGGCAGTAGGAAGGAGGAGATGGCTTCCAGAGAGAGCCATTGCTGAACTCAAGAAGTTTCTTTCTGGGCTCAAGCATGGTTGCTAATGGCCCACACAGTGCTTTTGTGAGAATTTTAAAAAGCACCCTTGTTGTGGGTGGATGTGGCTCTTAACTAGGGTCTATCCCTTGGTGAGCTGGTTGGGGCTGGATCTCAAACCTGTTTGCCCCTCATTCAGAAGCAGGAGGTCCCTGGCCCAAGGGATTTCAATGGTTGGAGTGGTTGTGAACTGAAAGCTGTTCTGATGAGATGTTTTGAGCTATGAGTTCAAAGTTTCCAAAGACCAAGGCCTCTGGGATCGCTTTCACTGATCCTTCAACCAGCTTATGTGCCCCATTAGCCCAGAGACCCCTCCAGGGCGCTTCACACTGGGCTGCCGGTCCCGGGGCTCCACACCAGAGAAGCTGGGGGCCTGTCTCAATGTTCTAACATCCATAAAGCTGCCTGCAAACGTGAGATGGGGTTTATGGCACCCTTTTAGCATGACTGTCTCTTGTGACCAAGGCCAAGAAAAATAGCACAAAGAGGTAGGAGTGGTGAGGAATGAGGATGCATGTGCACGCGCCCTACAGCCTTAGTCAGTGCGTCTTTAGGGTTTAGTTCGGAAAACCACGGCATCTTATGTAACCAATTTCTTTTTCTTTTTCTTTCTTTTTTTTTTTTTTTTTTTTGAGCTGGAGTCTCACTCTGTCACCAGACTGCAGTGCAGTGGCTTGATCTTGGCTCACTGCCCCCCTCTGCCTTCTGGGTTCAAGTGATTCTCCTGCCTCAGCCTCCCAAGTAGCTGGGACTACAGGCACACGTCACCACGTCTAGCTAATTTTTGGTGTTTTTAATAGAGACGGGATTTCACCATGTTAGCCAGGATGGTCTGGATCTCCTGACCTCATGATCTACCCACCTCATCTCCCAAAGTGCTGGGATTACAGCCGTGAACCACTGCACATGACCACCAATTTCTTATATGTAGAATATGGAGTGGGGAGAAAGAGATATGCAAACAAGGCAGAATTGGGACCTTTCCAAGAGACCTCCTTCACTCACCCACTTTCTCATACTTTTACTCACCAAGGCAGGGTCTTTTGAAAGCAACTGTAGAGGCTCAGGCCTGGGGGCAAGGAGAGTAAACCCTAAATCCCCTTCACCTTAGCATGCTTGGGCCCTATGTTGACAAGACTCTGAAGTGCCCATAGGAAGCAGACCAGGCTCTGAGAATAATTTCCATTTAACTAATTATTATTCTTACTCCAACAGATTTGAAATCTATTTAACTTTTCAGGGTCCCCTAGCCTTTTAAATGTTTCAAGTGTATTCTCTCTGATAGGTTACCTTTTCTCTCCCTGTAGGCTATAATTAGTGTCCTTTACACAAAATTGGCTTGGAATTGGATTTAGAGAAGATAAGAATCAAATTACCAGTATTTATCTTGTAAATTCCAAAAGATCTACTTAAGACACTGTATTAAAAAAGGAGTATAAAAGAAAAGTTTATTTTATGAAAAAGTAAATTCCTCCTGGTCTGAGCAACCAGGGGATATTTTAATATCAAACTCCAGACTTTCCTTGGAGGCACCTAAAATTGCCTTTTCCCTTGTCTCTAGTTTTTATCTCCCGTTGAGCTCTGAAATATGTTGCCAGGCTTTGGATATTGGAGAGCCGATGTGGTTTTGGCTTTCATTAAAATTTGGAGGTTTTGACTTATCTATTATTTCTGATTTGTGGTAAGACATAAACCTCTAAAATATGCTATCTTAAAGAGATACACACACATTTTATCTTGGCATTTTAAGTTATTAAGCTGTTGAGAGATGGCAGAATAGACCTCTGTGGTCTCCTGTGTGCTTCCTTGTCCTAAAATGTCAGCATGCTGGTTTTCATGTGCTGCCTAGTACAGTAAGTCCCCAGCAAATTTAAAGAAGGTTGTGTCAAAAAATACGCTTATGTTTTTAACATGGTTGTCTCATAAAGGTACTGGGCAGTCATGGCATATTGAGACTGTTCATAAAGTGGTCAGCCGCATTTCTTGCACCCTAGGAACCCTTTATTAAGGTGCACTTCTGGGGTTGAACCAAAACTGCACACCCCATCAAGTAAGGAAACTTGAGGGGTTGCAGCCCAGCATTTTACTGGCACTTTTGCAACTGCATGCCCTAGTGTGGCTTTCCGCTTCAGCAGCATTGTTAATTTCAGTTTTCTAATCTAATTCTGTCTTTTTTCTTTTTTGGTTTTGATGAGAATGTTGGATACCAAAGCACAAACGATGTATTCCTTTTAAAAGAACAAAAATATATTTTGTGAGCACTTTTACTTCATGGAGTTTGTGTGTGTGTGTGTGTGTGTGTGTGTGTATGTACGTACACACACACATGCATGCACACACACACACCCCCCCTAAATAATTGAAAGCAAGAACTTGAACAGATATTTGTATAACCATGTTCATAGCAGCATTAGCTAAAATAGCCAAAAGGTAGAAATAATTCAAATGTTCATTGACCCATGGATAAATAGACAAAATGTGGTATAGACATATAATGGAATATTATTCAGCCTTAACAAGGAAGGAAATTCTGACACATGCTACAACACAGATCAACTTGGAGGACATACGAGGTGAAATAAGCTAGCTAGCAAAGGACAGATAGTATGTGGTTCCATCTATATGAGGTACCTATGCTTATATAAAGCAAATTTGTAGAGATACGAAATAGAATAGTTGTTGCCAGGAGCTGGTGAGAGAGGGGGAATGAGGAGTTAAGGTTGAATGGGTACAGAGTTTCAGTTGGGTAAGATGAAAAAGTTCTGAGGCTGGATGGTAGTAATGGTAGCATAATATCACGAATGTATTAAATGACACTGTGTACACTTACAAACATTAAGATGGTAACTTTTAGTTACATAGTTTTATTACAATAAAAATATATTTTATGCTAATTGCAATACCTGACATTTGAGACAACACATTTTTAGAAAATACTGAGACTATCATACTGATATAACAACTCTCTGCTAATTTTTTTTAAACACATATTGCCTGTACTCTGAGTATCAGTGATCAGTCTAGCATTGCCCTTTAACTATCATTATGGTTATTGCTAAAGTGATTTTTATTAGGTGCTATCTCTCAAGTGGTATGATTACTTGTCGAGGTCTTCTGTTGGTATTTGTCATGTGATTCTAGAAAAAAATCTCTCCCATTTTGGCTCTGAGACTTTCTCCATTTGACTTCTTCCCAGAGGGAAGTTAAGGAAAATCTTCCACTCTTGATTTTTTTTTTTTTTTTTTTTTTGCGCTTAAATAATTAAATAATATCTGTGGTCTTACAAAACAGGGAGGTTTCAGTGAGGAAGAAAATTCAACTACATTTGCAAAATGTCTGAAAATTATGGGAGAGGTGTTTCTGTTTTTAGACTGGTACTTATGTGTTCAGGTTTTTAGAGGTTTTATATTCACCATCTGCGATGGGCCTTGTCTCCTCCTGCAACTGGTGGCAGATGTAGCCAGAGACTTTGTGAGCTTCTCAGCAGCATCTTTTTCCTGCCCTTCTTTCCTTCCTCTTTGTTTGCTTTTTATTCACATGAAAATGTAAAGACTCATAAGGAAATTCAAAGTGAAAAATCTATGCCCAAATAAGTCAGGATCTCAAGATGAGAATATAAGTTCTGGAAATGGAAGTTTCCTCTGCCCCCGTGGTGGTATCATAGCCAGCAGCCTCATTCTGTGCTTTTGAAGGTTTAATGGCCTGCACGTGAAGGTAGAGGCGCACCGTATATATAGTACCAGGCGTGTGGGCGCGCTGGCACGGATCTGAAAAAGCTTAAGTTTGGCATTTCTAGGTTTATTTTAAACTTACAACCTTTAACGCCAGACACAGAGCTTCTTTCCCACTTAATGTAACTATACATTGATTGCTTTTAATTAGTGTTGGATCTTTTTTGGTGTTTTGCAGCTTGGGATATATAAAAAGTCTGACTTACATTAAAAAAAAAAAAAAAGCTAACTCCTGACATTCTCACGAGTCTTGCAAAAACCAGCACGGGAGCCTTAGAAATCCTAACTTCCTCGTCCTCTTTATTTTTATCTTGAATCAGGTGGGCCGAGAAGCCAGGGAAGAGTCCAATGTAACATACGTAATATATGGAAGTAATTTCCTTGGACTGTTTTGGCAGAAATTAAGCATCTGTGTTTAGATAAAGGTGGTGGTGGGTTGGATTTTCATAGCATAAACATAGTTGCTGAAGATCAATAATATCAAATAATGGGTTCTTGGCGAGGGGGAAAAGGAAATGGAGAAGGGGTCTTTTCATTCAACAGTTTGGAAATGCTAATGATTATTTGTGGTTTTCAGCCCAGAATTCTTCCCATTTGCTTGCAAGCCTCTATGGCACTGCCGAATTCTACAGTAAATATTTCAGACATCCTCAGCCCTGTTCTCCTTTCCCTGCAGTAAATTACATATTAAAGTAGCCTGGTAACTGAGCACTGGTTGCTGTGAGATAAGGGCTGAGAAATCAATATGTTTGCCATGTGGCTGCTTGTTTATGACACCTGCCTCTAGAACAGTTGAGCAATGTTCTGTTTGTTAAGGCTGCATTTCAGAAGCTCGTATCCTCCTAAAACAACCGTGATCTTACTGGGGAGAGAGAGGTGCTACAACAGATATTGATTTTAGTTTTTCTAAGTATGGAATTACACTTCTAAATAGTGGTCTTATAGCCCTTGATTTTTTTTTCCCCGTGAGGAGGAGATGGAGATACTCTGAATATATACATACACATATACACATATATAAAATAAATCTATTTTATAATGTTTATGATGTGGTCAGTTAAAAAGGAGTATAGTTTATAATAAGGAAGTCTACACTTCCTTATTATTTAGATTTATCTCCTCTTTTGGCACCTGGCTTTAAAAAAAAAGTAGTAACAAGAAACATAGCAGCTGCTGGGAAGCATGCATTTTAATCTAAGTCTCCAGTGTGGTTTTAGTTTAACCAGTGGATGATACTGTAGTCTCATGGCTTAGCCTGCTGGTGAGTCAGTGGTTCTTAAAGCTGTGTGGTGTCAGCTCAAGTGAGTGAAGCAGTGTGTGGTGTGTGTGCATTGGAGGGTGAGGGGCTATAATGAGGTAGTCAGCCTTGGAGAGAGAAGGAAGACAGCCTGGGTCTTCTTGACTTGGCCTTCCATTTTGGAAAACAGGAGCAATTATACAACTTATCGTCTTGCCTAAGGGATTCAGTAGAAAAAATAATACATTTCCAAACACATTGCTCTAAAGTCAATGAACTTCAAAGTGTAAAGCATGCATTGTGGGCTGGGCTCGGTGGCTCACACCTGTAATCTCAGCACTTTGGGAGGCCAAGGCAGGTGGATCACGATGTCAAGAGATTGAGACCATCCTGGCCAAAACATGGTGAAACCCTGTCTCTACTAAAAATACAAAAAATTAGCTGGGCGTGGTGGCACGAGCCTGTAGCCCCAGCTACTCGGGAGGTCGAGGCAGGAGAATCGCTTGCACCTGGGAGGTGGAGGTTGCAGTGAGCTGAGACTGCGCCACTGTACTCTAGCCTGGCGATAGAGCAAGACTCTGTCTCAAAACAAACAAACAAACAAACAAAAAACATGCATTGTGTTGGTGCACTTGTGGTGCCCATGACACATACTTTTCAATGTTCCTGTGCCTTTCTGAGAGGTGTCTGTCTTTCTCAACCCTAGTGTGTGTCCTCTGACTTCTAGTGGATTGATACATACACCGTCAGGTCCTCCTTAAAAGATTTAAAAAGAAACATGAGCTCTCTATTAGAGCACCCCAGAAGCAGTCGCATTCTTGAGTTGCTGCCCTGCACTGGGATTCCCGTGGACTGGTGACATGATCTCTTAATGACACTAATGTATTCTGAAATCTGATTTTTTTGTTTGTGTGTTTTTTAACCCAGGTTGGCAGGTTCTCCTTAATCAATAGTGGCAAAATGTCTCTTTCCTTCTCCACATAATGCTAAATGGCTTATCCAGTCATCTCTCTCTGCTCGTGGTCAGCCCAAGGTGACACTGAAAATTGGACGGAGGGGCCGGGCGCGGTGGCTCACGCCTGTAATCCCAGCACTCTGGGAGGCTGAGGCGGGTGGTTCACCTGAGGTCAGGAGTTTGAGACCAGGCCGACATGGTGAAACCCCGTCTCTACTAAAAATACAAAAATTAGCTGGGCATGGTGGTGCGTGCCTGTAATCCCAGCTACTAGGGAGGCTGAGGCAGGAGAATTGCTTGAACCAGGACCCGGGAAGCGGAGGTTGCAATGAGCTGAGATCACGCCACTGTACTCCAGTCTGGGCTACAGAGTGAGACTTTGTCTCAAAAAAAAATAAAAAACTGCATGGAGGTAGCTTGGGGTAGGAGGACGTGGTGATTTTGGCTGCGCCAGGTAAAACCCGGGGAAACTGAAGCTATATCTGCACAGCTGGTTGAAAGGCTGTGTTGTGATTCAGGGATTGAAGTAAAAATACTCTTTCTTCACCACCTGCTATGCCCCCTACTCCCCAGTAATATAGTAGGCATGGGGGTTGACTTATTTTGAGGGGGCTAGTATGTATTTAATATTTCATCTAATTGTTGTAGCCCTGACCTGGCTGGATGACAAAAGTGTTTAAACCAAGACCGATTTGAGCAAGTATTTTATCCTCCGCTCGGGAGAATATGGGCATAGAACAGCGTGGGGATTTGGAGGTGCTGGCAAGGCTGGCCCCTTTCCTCTTGAGTTTACTCAGGCACAGATAGAAAAGGATGAAACTCAGTGAGGTCCCTTCTAGTTATTTTAGTTTTGGGGGAAAGACTTTTGTCAAACAGTACTTAGAACTGATGTGACTGACCTTTCTGATGGGCCCTTTTATAAGATGCTGCACATTTCGCTTCATGGAATTACTAACCTTTTATAAGACTGGGATACTTATAAACATACAGCAGGGCCAGGCAGTGACTGTCAGAATCCTCTCTTCTAAAGATCAGCGATCTACTGCTTTCACAAAACTTAATGCTGACTTGGGAATCCAGACAGCCCCTGGCATGGTGAGTGACCTAGAGTGGTTTTTAATGAGGAGATACTCATGGCAGCCAGCATGTCGGGGTCCACAGTGGGGTTCATAACCAGAAAGTTGCAAGCTGGTTGTTTTGTTTGTTTGTTTTGAGTCAGGGTCTCACTCTGTTGCCTAGGCTGGAATGCAGTGGCGTAATCTCAGCTCACTACAACCTTGCATGCCCTCCCTGGCTTAAGCAGTTCTCCCACTTCAGCCTCCCAAGTAGCTGGAATTACAGGCATATGCCACCACATCCTGCTAATTTTTTAGTTTTTGTAGAGATGAGGTTTCACTGTGTTGCCCAGGCTGATCTTGAACTCCTGGGCTCAAACAGTCGTCCCACCTTGGCCTCTCAAATTGCTGGGATTATAGGTGTGAGCCACTGCACTAGGCCTTGTTTGGGCTGTGTGTGTGTGTGTGTGTGTTGGCTTCTCAAAGTGCTGGGATTACAGGTGTGAGCCACTGCGCTAGGCCTTGTTTGGGGGTGTGTGTGTCTGTGTGTTTGGATAGTTAGTTCAGAATACCCACTCATTTATGATCCAGTCTTTCCTGCGTTCTCTAGCACTGAGGTTCTTTGGGGCCGTAGAAAATGTTTTCCCAAGACTCATTGGTTTGTGTTTTTCACCAGGTTTTTTTGAAGGGTTTAATGGAAACTGAGTGACTGAAGAGAGCAACATGGTGTGATTTGGTAGAAGATCCTGAATTTTGGAGTCAAGACAGGCCTAGATTGATAGCTCGGCCACTTTTAAAATTTTGTGTCCTTAGCCACATAAACATTCTGAGACTCAGTTTTCTCTCCTGTGAATTGGGGATGATATTGCCTAACTTGTAAGGTTCTTGCAAAGATCAAATGAAAAAATACACGTAGATCTCCTGGCTATTATTGGAGTGCACAATAAATGTTAGTTCCCTTATCCTCCTTTTTCTTCTTGAGAGCAGAAGACCTGATTTTATTTCTTTGCATTTTTCATGTCATTGAACAAAGGGAGATACATTCATCTGTTTGTTGCTCATTTTTGTATATGTTGCGGTGGTGATCGAGAAAACTGGTGGTATCCCACATGGGTAGGGGCAGGTAAGGTTGTATCAGTGGCTTTTAACTTCTTCATGAAATTGGATGTGGCTCTAGGGAATAGATATCTCTGGGACAGTCATGTTTTCCTTTGCCTTTTGGCCCCTGTAGTGAGGGCATCTCTCATTGGTTTGGTGGTGTGAGTCTTGTCTGAGTGTGTCGAGGTTGGTAGTGAAAATACCGATGGTAGTTGGGACGTCCTCATCCCCCAGACCTCTGAAACGTGGGCCTCAGCTGCTTTACCCTGTAGGCTTATTATCCGTTGCTATTTCCCTTTCTAGGGAAAAAAAAATCCTTAACAAAATGCTTTGGGAAGGCTTTCTTATCATGGCTTTAAGGTGCTGGTGGGTTGTCGGCAGCCAAGTTTGGGTTTAAATCTCACTGGGGGTTGAGGCTGCTGAACTCCTATTCCTAACATGCCCTTGAGTTTTTATGCATAGACCGTCTTCTGGATCCTTGGTGAATTTTTTTTTACTCTGGGGTTTTCAGGAGAAAGGTTTGTCATTCATCATCACTCTTCTCATTCATCACAGCAGGGGTTAGAGGGAGAAGGTAGAATCAGTTGTTCAAATTTTTTTTTCTTCCAGGTAAGTCGCCCCCCTTCCCCCCGCTCCCCTTCTCCCACTCTTCCCCATTTTCTGGGAAGTGAATGTGTTAGGAAATGCATGGGCCTGTTATTCTGGGACTGGGATGATTTTGGCATATGTAGAAAGAGGGGGTGCTTTTTGTTGATAGCCCATGAGTTGGTCCTGTGATCCTGAGGTGTGGTTTAGTAAGAGCTGAACAGTCATTTATTTATTTATGGGGTGCCTGGAGAATTTTATAGGCAGGAGAGCCTAGAGCAATTCCAGAAAAAGGCTAATCCTAGAGCTTTTTGTGTGGCTTGCTTCTTGGTCTTGAAGCCTTTGATGCTCGCCAACATTCATAGTAGCCCCCAATGCCACCCACATATTGGGGAGCGACAAAAGAGCCAGCTAAAGCTCTTTCTTTGTGTGTGCCCATATTAACCCATGGGTACCCTTCCAAACTCATTATGTCTTGCTCCTCTCAGCTGCTGCGCATGTTAAAAGACCTTATTTGAAGGCAAACATTACTGTATCAGTGATGCTGAAACAGGAGGTCCGTCAATGGCACTTCATTGCATTGATAATTGTTCTGCTTTGAACCACAACACTGTGATTATTGAGGTTCAACTGTAAGGGCTGAGGGAGCCTTGAGGCCATTGAAAACATTCTCCTGCCTTTCCGCCAGGCCTGTGTTATAAGCGGGAGAGACAAATGTGGAGTGTGTGGGGAGGGAATTAAGATAGATGGTGACCTAGAATTCAGAAGGCGGACCCCCGCCACCCCCCGAGCCTGAGACCAAAGCACACTTTAACTCTGTCGTGGGTCACGTGCAGAATTAGCAGTTGGCTGAACACTCTGCTTAAAAACTTTTTCTTTTCTTTTTTGTGCGTACCGTCTGCTTGGACTAAAGAAGTTTCTGGTGGTTGTTTTCTTAATTTTGGGCTACAGAGTCTCTATCTACATTTGTGTTTTGGTAACCACATGTAACAGCCGGTGGAATCTTTCTTCTCTTTGCTTTCTCTGAACTTTCCAAGAGTAGGCCCCTATCTCTCGGGGGATTAACTCCTTGTGGCCCCTGGGTCGTTGGTGCTCCCCCACCCTGTGTCAGCATCTAAACCTCTGCACACAGGATGTTTTCTCTAGCACTTATCAGATGCTTTAGGAGATGCGGGCTGGAGATAGAGGTAACGTTTAACCCATCCTGGATTCCTTTCATGAAGTCAACTGCAGAGCAGAGGGAGGCTTGGCTGGAGCAAACAATGTCAGGCCTTCTATTTCAAACGGAGGTGTGGGGGCTTGTGGTGGCATCAGTGGCGTGCTGAATACCCCTCCCTCCCTGACCCTAGCGTGTAGGTTTGGAGCCCAGGGAATCAAAGAGAAACCAAACTATTCTTTTTCATGTGTGGGCTGAATGAATTTGTGGGTTATCCACACCAGTTCCTTCTCTCTTCTCATCTCCCCTCCTTCCTCGCAGGCCAGCATTTTGGCCATGGTGCCCAGTTTGAACTCATTTGCCAAAGGTAAGTAGGGAAGGGAGTAGAAACCAACTTAGGCACCTGTCTGACAACACAAGGCTGTTTTCTACAACGGTGTATTTGGATTCTGCAGAGCTTTAGATTTTCTGTTTATCCCAGTCTGAACATGTGTAGAAAACTGGTACCTAACCACGTTCTTTTCTTCGGTCTCATGGTCATTGCTAAAGGCAGAAAGGATAGAAGTAGCATAGGGAGTGGTTTACCATAACTGCAAGTAAATACCAACCATGTGCGAGCCTGCAGACATTGCCTGCTTGCTGGGGAAAGACAGAGGTAGCTGGTGAAATACATCAGTCTTCACTTCCAGCACTCAAGATGTAAACATTTCTTACTCTTGGCTGGATCAGGCTATCTCTGCTTTGCCTTTTCTTTCATGTCTTTTCTTCTACCTCCTTCTTCCATGGCAGGAAGGGAAAGTAAAAGTACCCCCGAGCAGCCAGCAGTCAGCCCTCGGCCTCTAGGAAAGAGTGGATCGGTGTTGTTTTGCTGTGGTTTGCGTGCATTTTCCAAAATCTGTCTTGGATGACTGTCCATTTCAGTGAAAGGATGGACCTCGAGGCAGCTGAGAGATAGGAGATCCCATAGCCTGGAAACCCAGAGGCCTGGGCCCTGGGAACAGCTCACCAGAGGACTCAGTCCATGAAATAGGAAACCTTATTGTAGCGTTAGCATCATGTTCCACTGGAAAACAATCTGTTGAATGGAGGTAGACCAATTCTTGCTTTCTTATTTCTGGTACCAAAGAGAAAGGTAGTGTCTCTTGTCATCTAGACATTCTTGTAGGGGCACCAGAGTCATTGCAACCATTTTGAGTAAAGATTAAGTCTGTTGGGGCATCAGAAGGGGAGTGTGTCACTGCCGTTGTTACCGCATAAGCAATGGTACTTGCCTTTTCCTGACCCATTTTGCAGAGCAGGGCAGCTACTTTACCCCTCACCACCCACTCACCTGCGGAAGACACATTTGCAAAACAGTAGACAAGTTGGTGATTTGGCACCTGTTAGGTAGACAGTGGTACATTGAGGAAGTTCCTCGTGATAAGTAACCTAGTTTTTCTTGCTGTAATCCGAATATACTTCTCTAATTCTTGGAAAAAGCCTGTGAGTGGAGGTTGGCCCCACAGCCCAAAACTCTGAATTAATTCTGTCTCTTTCTTTTTTTTTTTTTTTTTTTTTGAGATATGGAGTCTCTCTCAGTCACCCAGGCTGGGATGCAGTGGCACAATCCTGGCTCACTGCAACCTCCGATTCCTGGGTTCAAGCGATTCTCCTGACTTAGCTTCCCGAATAGCTGGGATTACAGGCATGCGCCACCATGCCCAGCTAATTTTTGTATTTTTAGTAGAGACAGGGTTTCACCATGTTGGCCAGGCTGGTCTCAAACTCCTGACCTCAGGTGATCTACCCGCCTTGGCCTTCCAAAGTGTGAGGATTACAGGCATGAGCCACCACGTCCAGTCCAGTTCTCTTGAGTGACATGCTGGGTGGGGCTGCTTTTTGGTGGAGGTAACCAAAAAGAGATGGGGTATTGATTTTAGTTTCATTTGAGACAGAGATCTGGCCCCTCCCTGGGTTCCTTGTTTGTTTGTAAACTGCTTAAATGAACTTTTCCCCCTGCTCCTCCATCACCCTGCTGTTCTCTCCTCCCCCCTCTTATCCTGGCAGTCTCATAGGTAAACTTAGAAGGAAGACAAATACTTCTCAAACTGTCACCGAGGGTACCATAAAAGAGACATTTGGACAGTCGTTCTGGGGGAGATCCTTGTCTTTGCTTCATGTTACTACAGAGGGATTGGGGTAGCCCAGATCACCAGGGGAAAGTGGTTTTTCTTCATTTAGCTTTTAATTGCTTTCTTTCACTTTTATGTATAAAAGATTGTCCATTTAATTAACTCAAGAATGCAATTTCAAAAACACTAATGCTTTACACATGATGGCTTTTAAAATAAAAGTAGCATTCTAATATTGTGTAATGCTTTCCTATTCCCTCTCTCTCCCCCACATTCACCCCCACCCCTCCAGTCTGTATTAACCTTTCATAGCTGAGGGTTGTTAGGAGGAAAATGCTGGTCTGGATGGTGCCTCTCTGCCTCTCCTTCCCACTGAGCAAGTACTCTTAGCAGCACAACAGCCGCGGGCCTTTCTGAAGAGTTCTGCCGCTTCTGTACGGAAGAGGCTACTCATCCCTTCCCCCTTGGCCTGTTTCATGTCTATATTTATTCTCTTCTGGGGTCATTGTGGCTCCTACTCCCATTGCTGCCTTTTAAGAAGCATCACTGGGCTGGGCGTGGTGGCTCACGCCTGTAATCCCAGCACTTTGGGAGGCTGAGGTGGGTGGATCATGAGATCAGGAGTTCAAGACCAGCCTGACCAATATGGTGAAACCCTGTCTCTACTAAAAATACAAAAATTATCTGGGTGTGGTGGCATGTGCCTGTAGTCCCAGCTTCTTGGGAGGCTGAGGCAGGAGAATCGCTTGAACCCGGGAGGTGGAGGTTGCAGTGAACTGAGATCACGCCACTGCACTCCAGCCTGGGTGACAGAGCGAGACTGTCTCAAAAAAAAAAAAAAAAGCATCATTATGATGGATTACATGGGAAAATTAAAAAATAAAAATAAAACCCCAACATTTAGCTCTGGATTCTTTTGAATTATTTGATTAGAAGAACCTTTTTATATTGGTCTGGGATTTCACCATCTTCTCTCACTCTCTCTTTTTTTTTTGAGACAGGGTCTGGCTCTGTCACCCAGGCTGGAGTCCAGTGGCACAATCTTGGCTCACTATAGTCTCCACCTCCTGGGTTCAAGCGATTCTTCTGCCTCAGCCTCCCAGGCAGCTGGGACTATAGGCGTGCAGCACCACGCCTGGCTCATTTAAAAAACTTACTTAGTAGAGTCGGGGATTCACCGTGTTGGCCAGGCTGGTCTTGAACTCCTGACCTCAAGTGATACTCCCACCTCAGCCTCCCAAAGTGCTGGGATTACAGACGTGAGCCACTGTGCCTGGTCCATCTTCTCTTTTCTGTTGAAAAAGAAATCTAGCTCTTTCTCATTCCTTCTTATTCTGTTGTGATGTCTCCATGGCATTGGTCTTCCTTTTGTTGTAGTGGAGTTCCCCTGATCCCAGAATTTTCCCTTCACACTAGCCCTCATAGCCCAGTCCCTGCTAGATGGGCTTTTTATTTTTATTTTTACCAGTTGGGCTTGGGAAGGGGCGGGATGCAGGTGGAGATAAATGCACATATATATAGATGCCCCTGAGAAAGACAGCTCTGGAACCTGCTAGAGTGATCCCAGCCACGAGGTGCCAGAGCCCTGCTGATCACTCTGATTTTCTAGATGAGATAAGGGAATGGAATCACAGAGGGATCAGTGACTTGCCCAAGGTCATGCTGTCAACAAGGGTCATAGCCAGAATGAGGTCCACTTTCCAGGCGCACGGGAGGTATAAGCCTCACCTGCCTTGAAGCCTGCTTGTGTTTTGTTTCTGATGATGTCCAGAGAAGAACTTTATGACCTCGTAACGTGCATTATAAAACACTTTGCATTTAGATCTAGCTTCACTCCCTCAAGTCTCAGATTCACCTTATGTTCTTGTGTTCTGTCCTCCCCGGTGAAGAAATGCTTGGTTGTTTAGAGTAAACAAATTCAACAGCTCTGCCGGGGGTTCTCTGTGCAGGTCACTTTCCAAAGGCATCTCCCTTGGTGTCTCTCCTCCGAAGAGCATGATTTCTGAGCCTACTAAAGTGATTACTGTGCTAAAATTTCCACCCCAGAAGAACAAGTGTGTAGCTATGAGAAGCAACTGAAAGATTATTTTCCCAGGGTGGGTGCGAAACACTGACTTTTCTCAATGTGTGATGTGGAGATATGCGCATCTTGGGAGGAGATGCATCATATGCATCTGATTCTATAATATGTTGGTAAAAATGACTTTGGTGATGAGTATTTTTCAAAAGGGGAACGGAGCTGAGCTGAGAAGAGTGGAGCTTGGATTGGAGATAGTGTGCAGTCTACTTTTTTTGTTTTCTGTTTTATTTGAGGAGAGAGATTTTCAAATTATTTGGAGTGAATAGAAAATGCAGTGGGAAATTTGGGACTTTTTTTTTTTAAAAAGGCTGTGTTCCTTATAGTGGGATCCCATTTGCACCTCCTTTCCTCCCACCTTTATTATGATTATCATTATCATTAGCTTGTACTTAGGAAGCATTGTAAAGGACACCGGGAGGGTTTGAATGCTGCTTGTGAGAGGAAAGGTTGACAGGGGACCATACGGCTTTATCATTCATTAATTCCTGGGTTCATTCATTGAGCTATTTAAACTTTCGTGTGTAAGATGCAGCCCCAGATGGTCTTTTGGTGTCTGCATTAGCTCTGAGACCCCAGGCCCCGACAAAAGAGGGTGCAGAGAGCAGCTGAGTGTGCAGAATATTTCCAGCCATTAGAAAGCTGCTCCCGAGTCTTTCGGCTCAGGAGCTAGAACACCTCTCATCTCCAGCATCTAGAGAATCACTTTTCAGGTCTTTTTTTTGTTTTGTTTTGTTTTTTTTTTTTAAAAACCCAGTTCTTGTGTCGGTTCGCTCAGATATAGGTGATGGGGAGGAAGGCAGCAAATCACACTGCCATGTGTGTACCTATGCAACAATTTTGCATGTTCTTCACATGTACCCCAAAACCTAAAATGCAGTAAAAAAAAAAAAAGGAGAAAAAAATAAATTAAAAAAAAAAAAGCCCAGTGCGAATCTGTGAGCCAGCTTCTATTACTGCAGCAGTAGTCACAGAATCTGATTTTTAGAGTGAAATTGATGGTCATGGGCTTATTTGTGGTGGGTCTCCTTAGTAATTGCTCTCTGCCTTCTTGTTCTGGAAGGAGTTCCATTAACACTGGTGAAACTATGAGCTCATCTCCCCTTCTTCCCCCCTCCCACCTTCCCCTTCACTGCTCAACTCTCTAAAAGACACTGCAGCTATTAAGAAATTTCCAGTCCAGGCTGATGAGGCTAGATGGGGGTGGCTGCCTGGGTTCAACACCTACCGTCTGCCCACCTCTGACTTCGGTGATGGTACACACATCCTCATTCAATCCCTGCAACAGGCCTCTGGCATCCTGGCATTACAGATGAGAAACTTCAGCTTTACAGAGAAGTTCAAAGAGGTTAGATGTTTAGCTCATGCTTTTAAGTTCAGTGGCTGGAAATCAAGCTCAGGTTTTCCCGATTGCTTGGCTTGAGCTCATAATGCCCTCTTGAATTTTCTCTGGCTATTGGGACAGGCTGGCCTCAGTGTTGATGGGCAGGTAAGGGTACCCAGCCAGACCTGGCTTCACCAAATTGCGGCTATGCCTGCTTCCAGCATGTGCTTCCCTGGGTGGGGGGCTGTCCCACTTTTGGAGTAGGGATGGGGCAGATTTGTGTCCTAATCCGTGACAGGCCTCATGGAGCTGAGATCTGGCACTGCAGGAGTGGAGGCTTTGGGGGCAGTCAGGTGGAAGGAGGAGAGGAGCACGGGGCATGCCCCATCCTCCAGATGTCAGTTTTTCTAGTGGGGTTCACTTTGATCTTTTAGTAACTCTCCATCTGAATGTGGCAGTTGTCTCTGGAATAT
Organism: Ateles fusciceps; assembly: GCA_036589455.1. NCBI lineage: Eukaryota > Metazoa > Chordata > Mammalia > Primates > Atelidae > Ateles > Ateles fusciceps. Next base: position 1,009,473 of record JAZHEH010000579.1, on the reverse strand, counting down.
TGTCCTGGCACTATCTGGCTTCCTTGCTCCTAGAAAGTGCTGGTTCCCTAGAAATAATAGCTGGTCTGTGGGGGAGTGAGGTTGGGTCATTGTACCTTGAGGTGTGACATCTTTGGCTTAGTCAGGTCTTTGGCTCGACTGCAAATGTCTTCGCCTTTTCCTCACATCTCAAATTCTTACAGCCAAACTCTGTCTGCCATGCCCTGGTGCCCTCACTGTTGGAGAGACCTGGAGGTCGATGGAGTTCTCCAAGGCTGGAGTCGGGGGAACACAGCGAGGCCAAGATGTTTTGCATAGTTCCTTCCATTTCCCGGATCAGGAATGTGTTCCCGCAGGACGGGTTATGGCCTCGAAGTGAGCCTAATGTAAACATCCTTGCCGAGCCCATCCCCTTAATCAAATAGAAATGGTTTGGGGGATGAGCAACTTGGGAGTGGGGGGAGATAGCAGAGGACGAGTTGGGGGGAGGGGGAGAGATTTAGGGATGGAACTTGGAGAGAGCTGTCTGGGGGCCATCCTCCCAGTGGTCCTGACAGAAAACTGGCTTCATGGAGTTGGTGCAGTGCAAACTGGAATGGTTCTCTTAGGGAACTTGGTTCTCTCAGTGTGGTATGTTGAGGGAAAGGAAGGGAAATCATGGTTTGGCTGAACAGCTGGGCAAAGCAGCAAGGGAGACTGCCGTGTGTTAGAAGAGCAGGACGGGGAAAGAGCAGACGGCGGCCGCCACAGGAGGACTTCTGGAAGAGCCCACAGTTCAAGTCCTTTGAAGGCCTTCAACATCTATTTAATGTCGTAACATTTTGAAACTGTTTTGAGGAGACTAGACTTTCAGAGAAGGGGTGTGAAAAATGTGGGGGAATTAGGTGCAAATGTGTGTGCTGGGGGGATATTTAGGGCTCTACGTGGAGCCCCTTGTGTCATGGAGAAGGGAACCCTTTCCGCTGTGCCCCCACCCTCTTTTCCTATCCTTATGAGGGGGCTCAGACTTTCTGGGAGATTGGGAGCATGTCACCCAGACCCTACTGCCAAAGATCAGGCATAGAGCAGTCTTCTGTGACAGCCTGTGCTCAGAACCCCCAAAGCAGCAATCTGGGGTCACCAAGGAAAGTTACTGTTACTAATCTGACCTAGGTAGTTTTCTTTTTCATAGGAGAATCTAGAAATACTCCAGGGAAAGCCACAGCCACAGCCTTTGACCAGTCAGTCAACTTTTAGGGCTTTTGTGTGAGGTTGGTTTAGAAGAATTTGCTGATGCCAAGGCTGGTATGTTGGTTTCACTGATGCAGATTTAAAGAAGGAGCGCCAGGGAGACCTCAGGAATAGGAAGGTGGAGGAAACTTTTCTGTTCTGACGTCTTCAAGTCTTGGTGCTTGAATGTGCCAAGGAGAGTGAGGATGTAAATAATTTAGTTTGCCTGCAGGATGCAGGATCTAATCTAAACATGATTAAGCTGATTTGATTTTATAGATTGAAATTTCTAAGTGATAGAAACTGATGAGGTTAATGTGAAATATTTACTTAATAAAAAGCTTCATTACCTGGTGCTGAAGGATAAAGGGAAAAAGGATTCTTGGCAACATGTTTGATCTTTTGGAAATGAAGTTGGGTTAAAGTTTTCTTGGTAAAAACTGAATTCTGTGATCTTGTTTTTACACATGCTGTGCTTAAATATTAACACCAATTGAGCAAATTGCCTTTTAACTGCCTTTATTTGCTTTCATTAACAGTATAATTTAAAAGCTCAGAATTTGCATGGAACCTGTTGTGCATGTTGGGGGGGAGAACTATTCATAAATTAATTAATCGTGAGAACATTATCTTTAAGGAAGGTCACGAAACATGAGCATGGTTTCCGAAAAGCAGTGACATGTTTTTGCTGTTTCTTGGGGACGTGATGTACTTTTGGCTTAGAGATCTGGGCTGTGTGTGTGTGTGTGTGTGCGTGCGCGAGTGTGTGTGTGTGCGTGCGTGCGTGATAACTTGGCTGGATCAAGAAAAATTTTAATGACTGGGCATGTTTTAAGTTAAGTTGAGTGAACCTAATTACACTGTAGTTTCCAGATAGCTGAAGGAATACCATTGGTATTTAAGCACTAGTTTGAAAATTAAAGCCAACCTATATAATTGGCTGTGCTCCTTAAATGGTTTATCTCTTTCTTCCCTCCATTTCTGAAATCTCCTTTCCTTTTCTTTCTCTTTCACTTTCAAACCAATAGAGAGAGAGAGGAGAGAGAGAAACTGCCTAGCGCTGCGAACCACAAGTCGGTCCTTCCAGTGGGGAACATTAACTGCATTGTCCTCTCATGAAATGACTCTAAATAATGTTAAAAGTTTCCAGAATGATTTCACTGAAATTGGTTGCTTCCTTCTGTACAGATGTTTTTGTGGTTTAGAAACTCAGCCAAGGCAAACATTATGAATGAGATGCAGAGACCACCATGTCCTGTGAAGGGCTGAGAGTTCCTTTGGGAGTTATTTTACTTGTGATTCTGACACCTCTGTTTTGACAAAGCTTCAGTCTTTCAGTCTCCTCCTTTCGTCTCCCTCTCCTGGTGCCATTGGTTTGTTGTGGGTGGTTTTCCTAATTAAGTTAATCTGCAGTCTAGTTTTTCTGGGTCCACAGATGTCAGAATGCTGAATTTATTTATCTTGAATGTTTTTGTTGGCTACTGTTGAGACACATTCTTCCTCTTCCCTTTTTACCCTAAGTCTTTTTTTTTTTTTTTTTTTTTTGAGGCTTCCAGACCCATTTCAATAAAGAATTTCTCTCTGGTGTCAGTATTTTTTTCTGGGGGATATGTATTTTAAATAATATACGAGATATTTAAAAGGTGGTAAATAAAACCCAAATGTTATAAAGGAAAAGATGTGTAAATTTGACTATATCAAAAATGTAAATGTTTTTTTGCATGACTTTTTTTTTTGTCTTTTCCTTGCACATTTGTTAGTTCTCTTTCAATATAAATCAGAAATATGAATCCTTCATCTGTCAAATGCATAGCAAAGATTCTTCCCAGTCTGTCATTTGTCCTACAGTTTTGATTATGGTTCCTTTCATCATAGAACATTTCTATAATTTATTTAACCAAAAAATGTCATGATGATGTCTGTAGAGTAGATTTTATAAAGCATCTGATGGTCGCATTTTATAATTTAAATTTGGGAAGAGTATTTGGATAATGAGAGATAGAGAAGGTAGAGGGAGAGCAGGGGAGGGATAGAGAGGGCACAAAGGCGAGGAAGGGAGGGACGAGGAAGAGAAGAGAGACTGATGAGAATTAATGATATTAAAAGATTGATTTTTCTTCCTGTAAAAATGTTGGCTGTCTTCAGAAGACCCCTTGACTATTGTCCTTTTGGCATGTACTTGCATTATAAAGATTTTCCTACTCTGAAGAGACCTCTTCTAAGAGCTGCCTGTCCAGAAGGCAGTCCTATTGTTCTCTCTCATAGCTCTACCTGGTCTTTAAGACCTAGTTGAAAAGTAGGCTCCATAAAGCCATCTCTATTTCCACAGATGTCATTTTTTTTCAAGACACGGTTTCACACTGTCACCTAGGCTGGAGTGCAGTGGCCTGATGATAGTTCACTGTACCCTAGACCTTCCAGACTCAAGTGATCCTCCCTCCTCAGTTTCCCAAGTAGCTAGGACCATAGGGAATGCACCACCATTTCTGGATATTTTAAAAATTTTTTGTAGAGATGAGATCTCGTTGTGTTGCCCAGGCTGATCATGACCTCCTGGGCTCAAGCCATTCTCCCGCCTTGGCCTTCTACAATGCCAGGATTATATGCATGAGCAATTGCACCCAGCTCACACTGTTCATTTTTACTCTCAGGGTACCTGCTGTTTTCTGGCTTATGGAAGATACATTTCTGCATGTCTAATCTTTCTTCTTAGAGTATCACTTGATAGCAGAGACCTTGTCTTCTCTCTCACTCATCTGTGAATTCTATACTGTCTTTAGTAGTGTGTAATAACCATTTATAAATACATAAGTGTATTTATACAGACAGGTCAATTCTTATTCATTCTTTTCTCCTGTACGTTCTTCTGGAACATTCTTTAAAGCGATATTTGGGACCTTGAAATCCAACGCTTTGGGTATTTGGCATAAATTAGGTTGAGGAAACTGGTTGGAATTTTGGGAAGAGTGAAGGGGAGAGAACCAAAGAAGGAATTCCGGAGCTGGTAGCATTGATTTCAGAATATTCGCAGTCTAAAAACCCTGTAATCATGACCTGTTCCCAAAGGTGGGTCCATGCAGCTTATTAACCAGATATTTATTGAGTGCCTGGCAAGTCTTTTGCTTTGAGAGAGGCACTATAGGGCAAATAGGAGTAAGTAAAGATCTTTGCCCTTCTGAAGCTGTTCTCTAGTTTGGGATTTAGAAAATTTGTTCAGGAAGAGGGTTTAAAAAAATAGACGCGTTCTGTAAATGACCCTTCTATGTAATCCCTTATTCTATTTTGACTACTTCTGTCTGTTCGTCTTCCTAAATGAAGCTGGTGGCTGTCTTTTTCAAAATCAATTCTATGGAGGTTATTGGGGCAGACCTAAGTTAGTTATCTAATTATCCAGTTAGTCCTGAACTGAAACTCAGAATTCATTCTTTTATTTTTGTATTCATTTATTCAATTAGCCATTCAACAAAAAGTTGCACAGTCAGTATTAGCTACATTATCCAAGTTTAAATACATGGGATGACGAAACTCCCGCTTCTTTTCCATTAGAAAGCTGATATGTTAGTGGTAGTAATGGGTGGTAGGGATAAAAACGCATCCCATCGCTGTCTTAGAAACTCCAGGTGATTCAGTAGAAATAGTGCTATTTCTATCTCCATGATACAGCTTCAGGAAATAAGTAGAGATACTGGGGTCCAGAATAACTTGATATTCTAATTGGAGATGATTTCTGGAGAACATGTCCCTGAGACTTGGTACATGTCTGCCATAGTGTCGGGGAGCAATGCATGTCTGTTGAAAGACAGAATAACGGATGAAGTCCAAAGGTAGGAAATTTACAAGAGATGTTACTTTGGGATGAGGGGGGATGGAGAGGAAACCTGATTGGGGGAGGGACCACGGGGGCTTCAGTGTGTATGAGTAGTTTGTTATCATTTGTTAGACCTTTCAAACTTTTGAAATATTTAAACAGTTTCTTACTATTCTTCCATTTGGTTGATCTTTATCTTTGCTGCTGAGTTCCAGCCTTAGCTCAATAGAGGGAACAGGGGAGATGACTTAAGGCATAGTGTTTGTAAAAATAGTTTGGTTCAGTTCTTATCAAAAAGTTCTTTCCAGGAACAGAACACACTTTTCATTATATGGGATGGAGATCAGGGTGGAAGTAAATATGTTCCCAGGAATGTTTCAGCCCTGAGCTGATTTGCATAGAAGTCCTACAGATCATTCTGTGCTATGCTTTTTTTTTTGTTTTTGCTTTTTTGTTTTGTTTTGTTTTGTTTAGAGGCAGGGTCTCACTCTGTCACCCGGGCTAGAGTGCAGTGGCACAATCTTGGCTCACTGCAACCTCTGCCTCCCAGGCTCAAGCTTTCCTCGTACGTCAGCCTCCCAAGTAGTTGGAACTACAAGGCATGCACCACCATGCCCAGCTAATTTTTGTGTATTTTTTGTAGAGACAGGCTTTTGCCATTTTGCCCAGGCTGGTCTCAAACTCCGGGAGCTCAAACTCCTGCCTCAGCCTCTGAAAGTGCTGGGATTACAGGTGTGAGCCACCAGCCCAGCCCAGCCCAGATCATTCCATGTTGATGGGCTACAGGGGCACAGAAATAAAGATCTCAGGGCATTCATTCTTTTCTTTTTTCCTTTTCTTCTTTTGTTAAGAGGGACGTAGGAGGGAGTTGTGTAAGGATGGAATATTGCTGCAAACCTGTATACTTCTTTAATTTCTGTACTCTCACCTGAGACACTGGAATTTTTTACTACCATCTTTGGGAAGGACCTTCCAGAGAAAGGAACCATTGCTTTTATTGGTGAGCAGGGATCGATGTGTGTCCTCCAGCATAGTTTAAAGTGTTTGGTCTGTTGCCTCTCCGGAGGTCAAAGGTGAGACAGACTTTTGTTGGTGTTGTTTCCCTCCCTCCCTCCTCCTTTTTTTTTTTTTTAACTCCCTTTCCTTGTTATCTCAACTTCCAAACATCAGCTTTGATGTCTATTGTTGGGACTTCAAGAGGACTCTTAGCACATCGGCAGGTGTTGGTTTTAGTGAGCAGGCGAGAGTCCCACATTCTTCCAGGGGGAGAGAGGTGGGTCCCAGCACATTCCTACCCCTAGAGCAGAAGGTGCCAGTGCCTCACCTCTTCTCTTGCCGCTGGCTGAGGACGTCTCCCAGTGGGGTACTGGGTGTACACCAGCTTTCCTTCCCATCTTTTTAAAGCCTGTCTGAAGGGATCTGTCTTCCTTCAGAGCAGCTGAAGAGAGGTTGTCTAACAGCCACGTATTAAGGTTTCATTAATCAAAGACACTTCCACTGCCCCTTTACAGAAACACAACTGCTGTGGCTGTCCTCCTCTGGCAGCCTGCTAATTTATCTTTCCCAGAGGAAGGGGAGAGGAGAAGGACAGAGAGGCAGGCGCTGCCCCTGCCCTGCAGAAGGGATCTCCGTGCCGGCTCCCAGTGAGCATGCGCTGACATGCTGACCCCAGGGGACTGTGCCCTGGGCTTCACATTTAGCTGGCTATATCCCCTCCCCACCCTGTCCGTGAAGCAGGGCATCAAAACCGCTGGAAACAGTTACGCAGATGGATTTATGTTGTCTTCTTCTTTTTTTTTTTTTTCTTTTTTGAAATGGAGTCTCACTCTGTAGCCCAGGCTGGAGAGCAGTGGTGCAATCTCGGCTCACTGCAACCTCTGCCTCCCGGGTCCCGGTTCAAGCAATTCTCCTACCTCAGCCTCCCAAGTAGCTGGAATTACAGGCACGAGCCACCATGCCCAGCTAATTTTTGTATTTTTTAGTAGGGATGGGGTATCACCATGCTAGCCAACCTGGTCTTGAACTCATGACCTCGTGATCCATCCACCTAGGCCTCCAAAAGTGCTGGGATTACAGGCATGAGCCACCTCGCCTGGCCCATTGTCTTCTTATTTGCAAGCAAAATTTCACTTCAAGCTTCAAGGTTTGCACTCCCAGATTCAGGGTTTACTGAAATTGGGGGCAGAAAATTCTAGAAGAAATAAGAATATGGTACATGTGTTTAAGTGTGTTTTAATGGACAGCCTCAGTGAAGTGAGGGGTGATGAGGACATTAATGGCTGGGGAGCCACTGACCTGAAATGGTACAGTCTTCCTCTAGGCTTTGCTGAACTTCTCCTCATGCTTAGGTTGGAATCTGACCTTCCGTAACCCTCAGCTCAGAAGATGGATATTTGGGCATTTGGAAACCTCTCAGGGCCTCCTAAGTAGATGATTGAGCATTTCGTCATTGCATTGTCTTCCTCTTCTTTTTTAAAGCTAGGTCTCTACTGGGGAGTAGCTTTGAACTCCCTTTATTCGACTCATCAAATATTTACTGAATACCTACTAGATGTGTTTGGCTCTGTTGGAGAAGTAATGGTGAGGCGTAATCCTTCCTTAGCTCTTAATTTGGGGTTACAACTAGTACACACATGGCTGTAATAAAAGATAGAATAAAACATGTTCCCTAAGACAATTGGGAAATGCAGTGAAAGCTCAAGTGGGGAATGATCACATCTGACTTACTTATTCAATGAGTATTTATTGAGTCCTACTGTATACCAGACAGTGGAGATACAGAAATCCAAAAACTTGACCCTTGTCCCCAAGAATCTAATAAGGTAGTCGGGGAGGCAGACACCGGGACATAGCAGCACTTTATAGTAGAATACAAGCATTTTTTGGTAATAAAATGTAGAACAAAGTGTAGAGGAAATGGAGGTGAAGCAGCAATTGACTACGTTTTGGGAGGGGCTATAGATTTGCTGAGAAGGTGACTTGTAAGCAAGATCTGAAAAGATGAGAGGAAGATCACTGGTTAGATCAGAGGGAAAGGCATTCCAGGTAGAAGTAACAGCACATGCCAAGGCCTGGGGAAGGAGGGAGAGAGAGCTGCAGGCCATTTGGTTTCATCGGAGCTTGAGATGTATAAAGAGGTTGGCAGAGATGGTAGTTGGAGGTGTGGTTGTGAGCCTATCACGAAGGTCTTGCTTGTGCAGCAGAGAGAGAAGCTGATCTTTTATTCTGTAATTTGGGAGAAGATATTGAAAGATTTTAATCCCAGAAGTGAAATAATAGGAACTATGACTTGGAGCACCAGCATTGAGGATGGATATGTGGGAGTCAGGGGCACTGCTAGGAGCCCATTGAGTGGTCTAGGTGAGAGAGAATGCAAGCAGAGTTAGAGAAGTAGCAAAGGAGGTGGAGAGGGAAGGGCACACTGTAGGGGGAGATGAACAGGTCTTGTTGATTGGGGGGTGAGGTTTGAGGAAGGAGTTGGTTGAGACTCCTGAGCTTTTGGCTTTGATAACTGGTGGATGGTGGGAATAGAGAAGGAGTTCTGGGTGGAAAACCCAAGTCTCTGTTTTGGACATGGTGGTTGAGGAGGTCTTGGAAAAACTTTATGTAGAGGTAGTCTGTGTATTTGCAGTGGGTCTTGAAGGGAAGATATTTTGATAAGCAGAAGTTGTCAGTATACTAATTCACTTGTATTCATTGAGTTCTGATATTTTAGAATGAACAAGAATGAGAAGTATCTTAATTCCATGGCAGCAAACAGTATTTGTGGAGTCCCTTGAATAATGTAAAGTGTTTTCATCAAAGACCTTCATTCATGTGTGTGCTGACATCTGGAGAACAGAGATAGATATTTTCTTTAGGTCTGGGTTAGTGAGCTATAAACTCTTCCCTTGCTCCTAATTAATCCTTTGTAGTTACTGACTGATGAAATCATGGCTCTATGGAATTTTAATCCTTGGCTGTATAGGCACAACTGACTTTATCACAGGACCCCAGGTGTTTGTATCTGAAATGAGTGTTTTGAATCTAACTGCATATTTGATTAGTTTCTGAAATCCACCGGGTCTAGAGAAAATAGGCTAGAGGTGCTTTGTTGTTGTTGAGACAGAGTCTCACTCTGTTGCCCAGGCTGGAGTGCAGTGGTGCGATCCTGGCTCACTGCAGTCTCTGCCTCTCGTGTTCAAGCGATTCTCCTGCTTTAGCCTCCCAGGTAGCAGGGACTACAGGTACCTACCACCATGCCTGGCTAATTTTTGTATTTTTAGTACAGACAGGGTTTCACCATGTTGACCAGACTGGTCTCAAACTCCTGGCCTCAAGTGATCTGCTCGCCTCAGCCTCCCCAAGTGCTGGGATTTTTATAGGCATGAGTCACTGGGCCTGGCCCAGGTAGAGTTTTGGGAAGGATTTGTTTATTTATCTGTTTATCTATTTATTTATTTATTGGGCAGTTGGGAAGGATTTATTTACCTATCTATCTGTCATCATGAGTAATTCTCAATTGTCTATCATGGAATCTTAGCACTTGGGGATCAGACAATTTGTTATCTTGCCTGAGGACACTTAGGCCTGGGGGAGATGAAGTGACTGGAACCGGGGCCTTCTGTTTCATATTGCATTTCTAATCTCTCACCCCTAGGAGAACAGATAAAAGATAATTCGTGTTGAGCGAGGGGTTATGAAGAGACGAATGTTTCTAATAAAAGGAGGGTGTGTGTCTCTGTGATGAGACAGAGTGTTTTGGCTTTCATGGTTCTCCCTGTCTGAAAGTAACCAGCTCTGGATTACAACAGTGAGGAATGGAGGATGCACAGATGGCTCCAACAGTGACTTGGAGTTCAGGTTGAGGTTTTAGGTTGATTTTTGTTACAAAGAATTTAGTGGGGCTGCCAGGTGTGGTGACTCACACCTGTAACCCCAGCACTTTGGGAGGCTGAGGCGGGTGGATCTCTTGAGGTCAGGAGTTTGAGATTAGCTGGCCAACATGGTGAAACCCTGTCTCTACTAAAAATACAAAAAATTAGCCAGGTGGCAGGTGCCTTAGTCCTAGCTACTCGGGAGGCTGAGGCAGGAGAATTACTTGAACCTGGGAGGCGGAGGTTGCAGTGAGCTGAGGTCGTGCCACTGTACTCCAGCCTGGGAGACAGAGTGAGACTCCGTCTCAAAAAAAAAAGAATTTACGGAGTGTTGTATATGAGTTCACATGTGTATGTGTGTGTGTATGTGTGTCTGTGTGTGTGTGCACGTGCATGTACAGGGTCACTTTCTACCACTGTTTTCGCCTTTGCTGACCTGGACTGGCCTGCTGGATTTCCCACCAGGAACTCTCTAATGCAGTGTCCACCGCTACTCTCAATGAGGCACAGACTGTCCCAGCGAAGCTGGAAAGAGAAACCATAACAGGTGCTGTGTTTTTTTGCATGGCGGTTGTAGGATCAGACAAGTTTAGAGCTGGTGGGGCACTCAAGGATGGATAGAAAACTTCTGTTTGGGTCTCTGCAGTGATGGGGGAATGTGGATTTTAACAACAAGAGTAGTAGCTCTCATCTCATGAGCACCTGCATCATGTCAGTCTCTGCGTTAGGTTCTTTAAAAGCCAGAGTTTTGTTAATCCTCACGATTTTGCAGTATTGTTAAATCAGAGTACAGATGATAAATGGAAGGTCAGAGTGGTTAAGCGCTTTGCCTGGTGTCACATAGCCAACAAGCGGTGGAGTGAGGATCTTGACGAATGCCCCAGCCTGTCCCCACTACCACGGCATGCTGCCATCTTCAGCATTCAGTGAGGAAAGTTCTCGCCACTGGGGGTAGTTCACTCTAGAGTGAGCACCTTTCTTAGAAGAGGAATTTCTTGGAGGAAGACAGCAGAGTCTTCTCTAACGATTATGAGAAGGGCAGAATCCTGTGGACACAGTCGGGGGGTCTTGTCTGGAGGCAGCGGGATGACCCAGTGGCCTCTTGGAGCCTTTTCAGGAGGGAAATCTGTAAGGGAGAGGAGATGGGACTCTACCTTCAATCACTTGGAAGGCGATTTCCTGAGGCCAGAGAGTATCTTTCCATACCTTCCCAGGACCCACCCCACACTCCTCAGATCTTTGTTTTTCAGGTTCTCTGACAACCACTCCAGGCAGAGCCAACACATCCTGATGTTATGGGATGAATGGGGACCAGGGGCAGGGCAGCAGGCTGGGAGCAGGTGGGGTTAAAGACCACCTTAGAGAGGGTTCCTTTACACCAGACTTCCCCTGGCTCCCCTGGCTTTGTTCATCTTGAACTCCCTTCACCTCTTTTGCTATTTCATCCCTTCAGTCCACGCTGCATCTCACCCTTTAAAACTGAATCCTCTTTCCTGACGAGGAAAGAAGGAAATCCAGATTCCTCATATCACTGTCCTGTGAAATCAAAGTTACTCTTCTAATTTGTCCCCTTTTCTTCAACCCTTCTTCCCCTCGGTCCTCGCTCCACATTCACTGCTGGCAACCACTGAGTGTGAGATCCTCCCGCACACTTTCTCTGCATCTCTTTGAATGTTTTATTTACTTAAGTCAACCACAGGCTCTAAAGGGTGACAGTGTCACATTAGGGCCTGTTGAGGGAGCAGAGGGCCTTTGTCAGAGTCTGCAGGTTGTGAGGATGGTGACTGGCTGGAGTCGGGGTGAAGCACTGAAAGCTGGAGAAGAAAGGGGAAGGAGGGCAGAGCCACGTGGGTGCTGGACCTGTCTCCTCTTCAGCCTTTACAACTGTTCCTTCCCCTCTCCTGGGAAGTCACACAGCTTTGGCCGCTTCAAGAGGGTGCCTCCTTGGGCAGCACCTACTCAGGGAGTCAGTCTGCATAGTTAAATAGTTGTAAAATAGACTGGAGAGCCAGCCAGGGATGCTCATTTGCAGTTCACGTGAATCCCCGCCTGACCCGTGTTCAGAGATACCACAGAATTGTACAGAACCTGAGCGCTCAAACTGGGTTTTTCAGATCCCACTTTCCCTGGTGAGAATATTTTTCTGTTAATGTGCTAGGAAATGTTTAATCCAGGTGAAAAACACGAGATTGGTAGTGTTTGCGGATTTTTATGGTGTAAGTACTCCCTCCATGGCTAATTCCAAGCTGCTGGTGTGGTCACCGAAGGTGGAGTTGAGAAGAGGTGTGCGCAGTGGTGTGAGCCAGCTCCGGGGCGCCGTGGCTTCTGAATGCAAGTGTGGCGGCTCTAGTAGTCCTAGCTGCCATGCTTTAGAGTGGAAGTTGAATCCCCGGTGGGGCTGCCGGTAAGGTGGGGAGGTCATTTTCTCACCAAAATCAAAACACAAAACCTTGGCTGTGTTGTCTTTCTTAGTCTCATGCCTAGTTCTTGATTGTGGCAAATCCTTGGTGGGGCTGCCGTAAGGTGGGGAGGTCATTTTCTCACCAAATCAAAACACAAAACCCTGGCTGTGTTGTCTTTCTTAGTCTCATGCTAGCACCATGGCTACTGAGTCAGGATCCCACTCATACTGCTGCCATTGGTTGAATGCTTACGTCCATTATCTCATTTAGTCATGCCAGTAATCCCATGACATAGGGACTCGTATTACCTCCATTTTGCAGGTGAGGAAACTGAGGCACAGAGTGGGTCAGTAATTTGCACAGGGTTCTGCAGCCTTTGATGGGTAGACCTGGAATTTGAAATCAGGACTGTCTGATCCCAGATTCCAAATTGTCGTCCGTTATATTTTACTCACAGTTTTGTAGCTTTTCACAGACATCTCCAAATTCTGAGTCTCCTCTCAATGCAGGGTCCTCTAGTATAACCTTTGCTCCTGTTGGCAACTCTTCATTTTGGACTGTCAAAATGGATTTCCTGAGATGTGAGATGTCATGACCCTGTCTTTGGTAAGTTTGGCTACAAGGTACTGGCTGTCCTCTAAGACACTTCCTGAGTCCCAAGTCCACAGATTTCACTGAGGACTGAAATGGCTGCATTCTTCATAGACACTGAGTTTGCCTGTTCCAAAAATGGTGATTTCTATAGCAACCATTTATTCTAGCAGATGTGTGCCTGGTATGGTTGGCAGAGAGGGTGGGATCAAAAATGGAAACGGCCTTTTATTCTTCACTTCCTGAATGCACGCCCTGTGTATGAGGCATATAGGAAGAAAAACATGGCATCCTTAAAATCTGTAATAGATCTATGGCTCAGGAAAGAAATACGTGTTGCTTCAGACTGATTTTTATCTGGAGTTGGGCCGTGTTTGGTTTGTGGCGTGTTCTTTGGCAGATGTACCAGTTGGTTTCAATTCAATGGATGTTTGTCATTTGGTCTCTGCAGAATATGCACATTTACTGTGGGGGGTAGGTGGCTAACAAACAGAAGACACTGGCTTGGCTCTTAAAGATCACGACGTCTATGTAAATGTATATTACATAGGGCTTTTTTGGTGGAAAGTAAAATAACCAATTTATGCCAGCCTAAGGTAAACATGAGGATTTAATGTCATCCTAAAGGAGGATTTTGTGGAGCCCAAGGACAGGAACATAGCCTCATCTTGGAAAGGCAAGTGAACGGAACTAAGAATGAGCTGTTAGAAACTTAGGTGGTATTCTCTTTCTCTTTCTCATGTTTGTATTAGTCTTTGCACCTAGTTTCATTTTCACCTCTTTGCAGACCACAGAATCTAAAAATGACCACCCGAGGACTCCCAGGCTTACATGTGACCAGGCTTGATTCAGATTTCCCTGTGTGTATCCCAGATTCTAGAAAGAGACACACAGTCTGTCTGATGCAGCTTGGATAGGTATCCACTCTTGGCCGATCACTCAGTAAAGGCTTTGTGGTGAGTGTTGTTTATCTAAGTCTGCTCAGGCTATCATAACAAAATACTACGTACTGGGTGGCTTAAACAACAGAAATTTATTTCTCATGGTTCTGGAGGCTGGAAAATCCAAGATCAAGGTGCCAGCATATTTGGTGTTTGGGGAGGGCTCTTTTTCTGGCTTGTTGATGGCCCTCTTCTCGCTGGGTCCTCACAGGGTAGAGAAGAGACAGTGAGCTCTCTGGTGTCTCCTCTTACGAGGACGCTATTCTATCAGATCAGGCACCCCCCTAGTATCTCATTTAACCTTAATTACTTCCTTATGGGTTCTATCTCCAAATAATAGTCACATTGTGGATTAGAGCTTCAGCATACTAATTTTAGAGAGGCACAGTTCAGTCTACAGCAGTCATATAGGATAACATAGCTGTTGGGATCCATTCTTGGGCCTTGGGAACAGAATGGGGCTCATTGGCTTCCGCAGAAGGAGACCACTGCAGATGAGAAGGCTGAACACCCTGCCGAGACAATGTCATGTGCCACATCAGAATCTAAACCTCATTGTCGAACACAAACACATTGCACTTGGGGTGAATCCCTGCTTTGCGTGTGTGTATCCATATACATAGGTGTGTGCGTATATATATGTATGTACAGGTAGATATATATGCATACGTATGTATACACACGTCTCTGTGTGTGTGTGTGTGTGTGTGTGTGTGTGTGTATATATATATATGATTTTCTGGAAAAGGAATGTTTGAGGGTGGCCTCGGGTTCCTGTTGACTGTGAACACACTCCTGATGAGCTGCCCTGTGTGTCAGTTTACACATGGTATTTGAAATTGAGTCTAAATTCCCATTTCTTGTACTTTACGAGGAACAGTCAAGAAAGAGCCAGATTTACAGTTTGCCAGTTTCTTAGCTCTATGTTCCAAAGGAATTAAGTCACTCTTCTTGACAATGGCCTTAAAATAGGGTTTTAATAAAATGAAAAGAAGAGCAGTGGAGCCACCCTTCCCTGTCACCTATGGCTAAATGGATATACGGGCGCCAGGCGGCTACGGGAGCCTTTTGTGGCGTCTCCTCCCATGCCAGTGGGATACGTGCTGCAACAGAGACCAGATGATGAATATATTTTTAAACTTGGAACCCATGAACCACTTATTATTTCTGAATTAGGAATCAAAACATATGAATAATTTCAACAGGGTTTCAGCAGATGTATTCTGCTTTTAAGGTCACTCTGCTTTGGGGAGATGGTCGGTAGTAATGGGGAGTGAAGTCCAGCCCGATACTCTTTGTGACTCTTAGGACATCTGTGTCATGTTTGCTCAATTTAGCAGTCACCGTAAGCGTGATGTGAGGCCATCGTCATGGGGTCAGGGTAACTCATGGAAGCAAACAGCCTTCTTTGTTTTTTAATACATCACTGTCACCAGCGCTTATGCCAGCGGTTGTTAGAAGAGGGGCTCTGGGTGGCCATGTGTTCATGGCTGTGATGATTGAAAAGGCCATGGCATGCAACAGAGTCCCCCAGATTTACCCCCAAATGCTTCTCCCACTCTCTCTTCTCTCTTAGCATCTCTCTCTGAACCTCTTTCCCCAACCCCCCACCATACAAGCTCCGGAACTGAGGTGTTCTGGAATTCCACCCTTGCTAAGCTCTGGGATTAAGGCCAGTCATTTGGAAAGGGGATGGGGAAGAGGGAAAACAACAACAACAACAACAACGACCCAAACATTAACCCCTTGGGTTCATAGCATTGAGAAGACCTCACTATTTCGGCCACTGGCAGATCAGCATCTCTTGGCCATATCCCTGAAACCTGAGCTTCATGTACCAGAAGGAGACAGTTAAGCCAAGTCAGGCTGATGAAAATCTCTCCGTTCTAATGACTGTGCAGGGTACACCTGTTCCAGCCTCTCACTTGCTCTCATTGTCAGTTGGACACAGGTATTGAATGGCCACGGAGTGTGGAGTGCAGACGAGGGGGCTATGGAGGAGGAGAGTTCATGAGCAAGAGAAAGAGGCGGTCTCTTGACCTCAGGAAGCTTGCACTGTGTTTGGGGGAGGCATGGACTTGCCCACACTCTCGCTCTCCCAGCACAAAGGGAGTGGGCTAAGGGTTGGGAGGGAGGTGGATACTTACTGGGCCTGACCCTCTTCTCGGGGTCAGCCACAGATCCCAGATCCTTTACCTTCCCCATCTACCTGTTTTCCTTTACAGTTTTGTTGGAGTTTAAAAGGAAATGACAGCAGTAGCAGTAACATACATGCTCATTTTCACAAGAGAGGCAGTACAAAGATATCTATAAAGAGTTAACAGTATTCCTGTTTGCTCTCCGTTTCAACTCTCCTCTAGGGAAATGAATGTGTCTTATTTTTATGAGATAATTTCAAGCTTACAGAAAAGTTTCAAGAATAATATAGAGAGCACCCATATCACCTTACCCATTTGGAATTTGCTGATTTTTAATAGTTTGCCCCACTGGTTTCCTTCCTGATCTCATGGAACCATAGAGAAGCCTTTTGAGGTAGGAGGCAGGTGGTATTATCTTTTTCTGTGTTGGAGGTGAGAAATCTGTGGCCTCAAGGAGTTGAGCAGTGTGCCCAGGGTTATCTAACTGTCAGACAACAGGTTTCCCACACACATTCCCCATGATGTCATTCTTGTTTTCATTTTTGTCTTTCCTCATAGGCCTCTTTTTTTTTTTTTTTAATCAAGTCTGCAGAAGGGGCCTCTCTTTGCTTTGCAAGGAGGAAATGGTTGCAGGAAAGTAGAAGGTAAAAGGCATCCTCCCAGTCTCCTCCCCCCATACCAGTGGGCCCTCCTGGCCTCCTTTGGTTTTCCCCTCTAGGGCAGAAGCTGGGCTGGCTGGAGGGGGTCCAGGTGCTGCTTGTTGCAGGTGGAGTGCCACCTTGCTTCAGACCTTTCTTCATTTCAGACCGCTAGAGGTTTTTTAGGGTCCCACTTGACCCCCATAAAGGAAATTCACTCCACAGTACATGTCTGTTTTCCCATGAAGAGGCAACAGAGGGAACAAAATGAGCAAAGCAGTCTTCTCATGAAGAGGTGAAGACATCACTGCCTTTTGGAGCCAGATCTGGATTTGCCCACTCCAACTCTTGCAGTGATGTGTCCTTATTTGTTAAAGGAGAGGTCTGGAGTACATGGGGAAGCAAGTCATCAGTCATACCCACAGCCTCCTGCCTCTGCTAAATGTGTCCTCCTGGATGGAAAGGTTGGAACAAGCTGTGCCCATAGGTTCTGCCATTTTTAGGATCTTTCTGGCACTGAACCTTTTGCTTCTGTGATCTCTCATTGGAATCCATCCCTTTTGCCCAGGCGTGGATAATGCTTTTGTCTAATGCCAGCTCTGCCCCATCTGGTCTTAAAACGAGGTGAATCTGCTGCTCTGTATTGAAATACGTGATCTAGAAGGAACAATAAAATAGGAACCTTAACAGCTCTTTCTCTCTGTTTCATTATCCATGCAAAGTTTTCCTGGCAGCTGCCCATTCTGGCTCCATTCCCACCTCTGGGACATGGCAAGTTATTGAGGTGGTAGTGGCTATGGGTGAATGTAGTTCTGGGCTAGTCTGTTCAACTGGGTCTTCTGGGGTTGGTCCTGGATAGAGCTGGGTGGATGTGGTCTAGAAAGAGAAGGTAGTGAGGTCCTTCACATCTATTTTAAGGAGGCTGAGTGTTGTTGAGACTGGCCCTGGCATTGTCTTCATCAAGGACGGGGGTAGACATCTGGCTGCAGTGACTGTGGTGAGGTGAGAGGTTGATGGGGTGGTCAGACCTTACTGCCTCTTGAGTGAGGTTCTAGAATTCTGTTCCTTGGAGATCTTCACAAACTGGAGGGAGGCCCTGTGTGTCCTTGGCTCAAACTGCAGGCCTAGGTCACATGACGTTGGGAGAGAAGCCACTCATGGCCTGAGGACTCAGTGAGCTCCTTGACCCAGGAGGGACCACCGTGATCTCTCCACTTCCCAGTCCACTTTACAACGGAGTCTCTGCCTGACAAAAATGTGGTTATTTTGAGATCAGCTTGTCATGTTCCTTGATTGTTTTGGGTGTAATAGCCTCCTCTCCACAGGTTGTAAGCATCTTGAAGGCCAGGACCTTGTCTTTTCCTTCCGTTGGAGCGGAGGTTAGGGAAAGCTGGCTTCAGACCCAGCCTTGGGGCCCAGGGTTAGCACTCCCTGGCTCTTGCACTTCCCCCTTGTCCCCCAACTCCATCATTCTCCGGGATCACATCATTCTCCCGGATCCCCTTCATCTGAGGATGAGAGTGGGAGGGGTGTATTTTCAAAGCCTTTCCTGTGTGATATGCCCTCCTAGTGCAGCTCCTCTCTCATGAGGATCCTTATTCTAGATATCTCTTCTCTTCCACTGCAGATCAAGGGGGTTCTCAAAGTGACCTGCTGAGCTATGTGCATTGGAATCCCGTGGGGTGCATGTGAAAATTCCTCAGCCCACATGAATGGACCAGAATCAGAATTCCTGAAGTGGGAGCAGACCTCTGTATTAAATAAGCTCCCTCAGATAATTTCAGTGTACACTAAAGTTAGAGAACCATTGTAATAGTCTGATGTCCCTCACACGCCTCACCCCAGTACACACACAGGCACACACACATACACACCCTGTTAACTGGCTGCTTCTGCTGCTGCTACTAAGAATACTTTGCTTTTCAGGTGTTTGTGGATGGGTAGGAGGCAGTGCCTGATTTTGAGCTCTTGACTAGGAATTGTGTTAATAGAGGATGGAGAGATCAGAAAGGGGACCTCAGAATGGGGTTCTTTGGGGGCTGGGGAGGCAGAAGAACTCAGAGAGGGGGGCCTACTGCCTTGCTGGTGAAGCCTGAATCTTCCCTCCGCTGTTAGCACATGGCTCTGCAGACTCTGATTCCCATCTGATGCCATATGTGCTTCCTCCACAGTCCAGGAGTAGAGCTTTGGGTTATGTGATTAGCCTTGTGCCCTGGACAGCGCAGCTAAGCTCAGCACATGTCTTGGGATGTAGCTGCAGAATCTTGGTGCTTTCCTCCTTGGAAGGCTAGAGTCTTGGCACTGAGAGTAAGGAAGTCCTTCCTCCATCCCCCAGCCTCCTGACTGCGTTGCTAGTGACTTGCAGCAAGTTAAGAAAGATTCAGTGGGAAGGGTACAGGAATGGGAGTTGTCTGCATCTAAGCCTTTCAGTTTTTATGGACTTTGGAAAATCTCTGTCTCTCTCTGCGAACTCAGTCCCTTGTCCCCTTTTTACTATCCCGTCTGGTCCCTGGCTTTAGTACAATGTGTCTACCACTGCAGCGATGTGAGAAGCCACTAGAGAGCTATGTGCCTTCCTTAGGAGAGCCTTGGAGGTAGATCCCAAGGTGTTGGTGGTTTGGAAGAGCAGTGACCCTGCATGACCAGGATCAATTTGCCCAGACTCCTGCCCTATGCCAGCCTGAATACCTGGGAGCACCTCCTGGATACCACAGCTACCCATTATTTCTGTGTGGCCCCAGCCACATGGGCACAGTGGGGTGGAGTGAAGATCTCGGCCTCTGCAGTCAGACTGTCCTGGGTTTGAATCCCGGCTCTGACACTTGTAGCTGTAGGATCTCAGGCACATTGCTTAAACATCTGACCTTTAGTTTTCTCACCTGTAAAGTTGGGGGGTAATAACCACAACTAGCTCCTAGGGTGTTCTGTGGGATGCAGTGAGGTGAAGCCAATAAAACCCTTTTTTAGCACCTGGCACATAGTAAGCACTGCGTGAGCATTAGCTGTGCTTGTAGATCCTGGGTGTGTTTGGAGGAGACTTGTGATCTTGTAAAGTGAATTTCAGGTCCTCAGAGACGAGTGGTGTCTGGTTTTGGGTTCTGGCCATTGAAGGCCTGTGCTAGTTTAGAAGGCGTTTAAGTTAGTGCCTTCCCTAGACATGGGCACACGCCTGTCATCTGCCCCCAATGTGCTGTTTACCCTGCCCAAGCCCTGGGGCACTGAAGCAGCCCAGAGGAGGCTACTGCAAACACCAGGGAGAAATAGAGTCTCCAAGACCCCAACAGAGTTTGCAGGGCCTCTTGAGCTCTGGAATAAGAAGGAAAGGGACAGAGACAGGCCCCAGTGTCAGTGGCGGGCTGGAGGGGAGCAGAGGGCAGCTCCCCCATGTGCATTCAGGTGCTCAGAATCTGTTTGGCCACTTGCATCTTGGTCTCCATGAGTGAGGGCATGTGGGTAGCCAAGAGCCCACTTGGTACCAGGTACAGTTTTGTCTTCAGCTCCAGTGGCTACTTTCTCTCCTTTGCTTCACTTTGAAAACAGTCAGCAAAATCCTTATTTCCATAAGCATTTTTCTGGCTGTAAAAACTGAATCCCAAACCCGTTATTATAGCTGTTTATGCTATTTTAATCTGCTCTGTTTAGAGGTGAGAGGGTAGCAGTGACTCTGCAATTACTGAGTACATTTGATCCGTGGCGCAGCCCACTGGAGCCGGCGGAGAACCCTCGGAGTAGGATGGTGTCGTGTGTGGCAAATCACTTTCAAATTTACTAAAAATATGCCCCTTTGCAGCCATGCAGATATTATAATTTTCCTCCTCGAGGCGTGTTGAAATGCCCATTTGCTTCCTGCCTTACGCCAGCTCCCAGCACGCGCCCCTTGGCCCACCTGCCCTTTCCCTTTCATTCTTTGTCTTGGCCAGATTCCGTCTGATCGCTCTTGCCCCCCCGCCGCCCTTTTTTTTCCTTCCTCCCTCTTCATTTCCTGCCCCAAAATATTTTCTATTCTACTACCGGCATGCTCGCCAACCGTTTCTCATTTGCCACGGTCAGAAGAAAAATGGTTAGCGTTTTAAATCTACCAACGATTTCACATTTAAACAAGCTGGCAAGCCGCAATGACGCCGTGCCTCCTACATACAGTGATTGTTGCATCCCTAGGCTCCCTTTTCTATCTCTGTTCCTATTTCATTCACTTTTCTATTTGCAGCCAGCACAGAATATGGGCTTCTCCCCCTCCTTTTCTCCTGCAGCCCGCTTTCCATCCAGTGACCTTGGCTTCTCTGAGTGCCACACTGTAAATGAAATGTGGCATTGCCACATGTATCTTGATAAAATATATCAGTGGATGAATTGATTTTCATATTGATTTCCTTGGACGAGCAAGGCGTGTGTGGAAATCAAGTGTCTCTTAATGATAGTCCTAGAGAGAGACAGGATGCCTAGGGAGGAACGGGCTTTGTTTTTCTTTCGCTTATGAAAAGTTTCTGCTTGTTAGCTTGGGAGAGGGGCCTGTTTGCTTTGGAGACGCACTGTCTTTCTGGGGGAAACAGCAAATGTCCCAGGGGTATATCCTGGGCCCTGAGAAGATTGCAACATCCAGGTGACTGCCTAAGGCTTTAGGGAATGCATCCCCTCTGGACACTGCCAGCTGCATTGTCTCTGGAGAGAGCTGAAAAACTCCCAAGGCATGTTGGAGGCCCTTGTGCACCCAGAAGAGTGGAGGGAGGGTCTCGGTTGGAGAGTGACCTTCTCCCCTGGCCACTTTCATATATCAGGTTAGTTAGATGTGGCACTTGTGAATCTAGGACTGATGCTGTGCCCCAAGGGCATGACTGTGTATAATTCATAAGTGTCAGCATCGATGGCTGGCTGTGTATGGGCATGTGTGCTTGCAAGCACATGTGTCTAAAGATCTGTATGAGCTGTGTATATAGGTTGGCTGTGCATGTGGGGGAGGCAGCGGTCTCTAGGACCGCTCTGGACAACGCAATTAGTGAGCTCTGGACAACGAAAAAGACCGCATCCAGTGAGATGATCAAAACTTCGTTTTATCTTCTCTGCAATTGCTTTCCCAGTTCATACTCCCAACTGCTCCTAAACAAAATAGATGCTTTCAGCTGAGAGTTGAATTTCTTTATGAGGGCGAAGTAAGCATGGCTTCAGGTGATACCGTGCATGTGTGTGTATGCCCGTGTAAAGAAAATGAAACAGTTAATTGAAAGATTCGGGTTGGAGCGATGATAATTCATCACATTTTCTGGCTGAGACTTAACTGGAACTCCTTTGGTTTAAGCGCTGCTGAAATGCTTTGCAAAAACAGAGTAGGATATTTTCCTGCTTTTGTAAGTAGAAGGTAGTGAAGTGATTGTGTCCTTTGATGTTTCATGATTTTGCAGCACACGAGGGCTAGTATTTTGGTTATCCTTTGTGATTGCGCAGTGGCATACAGGAGGTATGGAAGTTGGATTCAGGTTTACCCTTCTCTGGTGGTTCTCATCGGGCAACAATTTCATCCTCCAGGGCACATTTGGCGGTGCCTGAGACGTGTTTGCTTGTCACAACCTGGAAAGTTGTTTGCTGATGTGTAGTGGGTAGAGGCTGGGGATGTTTCTTTTTTTTCAGACAGAGTTTTGCTCTTGTTGCCCGGGCTGGAGTGCAATGGTGTGATCTCGGCTCACCGAAACCTCCGCCTCCCAGGTTCAAGCAATTCTCCTGCCTCAGCCTCCCAAGTAGCTGGGATTATAGGCATGTGCCACCACACCCAGCTAATTTTGTATCTTTAGTAGAGACGGGATTTCTCCATGTTGATCAGGCTGGTCTCGAACTCCCGACCTCAGGTGATCTGCCCACCTCAGCCTCCTAAAGTGCTGGGATTATAGGCATGAGCCACCATGCCAGCTGGCTGGGATGTTTCTATATTCCCTATCATGAGCAGGACAGTCTCCTTCTCCTGCTCCCCCACCCCACTACAAATAATTATTTGGTCCAAAATGCCAATAGTGCTGAGACTGAGAAACTCTTTCAAAATTTTTTGTTCAAAAATTTTTACTAAATTCTTGCATACAAAATCTTTTGTTTTCTCTGTTTTTTTTTTTTCTTTTTAAGAGTGAGGTGCTGGAACCGTTCTGAATAATTGAAACTTCGAATTCATTGACGCTTATTGTTCCGCAGAACAAATAGGGAAGTCTGCCAGTTTGCAGATAGGCAGGCCTGTCCCCAGATGGCCCTCCAGTGAATGCCCAAATTCATTCAGTCATTTTAGGGCCATTAAAAACCATGAGGGCCACACTAGCTTTAAGTTGAGCGAGGCAGAATAAACAATCCGAGATGGGGACATAGCTCACCCCCTTTTTTTCATTGCAGTTGAAACTAAAATGCTCAGAGACTTCCGGTAGCACTTTCTGATGATGCAAGGTATATTCTGCTTACTGCAGGTCAGAGGCAATCTGACAATGCCAGACTTTGAACTGCTTTCAGAATATATAAACGTGTTCATTGGTTTTGAATGGCTCTAAGTGGGTCTTCGGCAGAATCTGTCTGGTTTTGGTATGATATATGTTTCTTGGGGAAAATGGGGAGATTTTGCATACTCTGTGTCTTTGACTTTCATTGAGGAAATCATTGGAAGTCAATGAGTTCACATATGAAAAAGGTTTTTTTTTATTTTTTTATTTTTTAAAACAGAGTTTTGCTCTTTCTCCCCAGGCTGGAGTGCAGCGGTGTGATCTCGGCTCACTGCAATCTCTGCATCCTGGGTTCGAGCAATTCTCCCACCTCAGCCTCCTGAGTAGCTGGGATTACAGGCATGTGCCACCACACCTGGCTAATTTTTGTATTTTTAGTAGAGATGGGGTTTCACCAAAAAAGTCTTATGCAGAATCTAACTGGGTGTGTTTGAAGCGGTAGGGGAGGGAGTTAGGAAGACTGAAGGACTTCCTTTATTACAGTAAAAGAAAATCTTTTACTTTTAAACTTAATTTCAAATGAAACTTCAGTGTCAACTGTTCTGGAACTGTCACGCCTCATTTTATTAATCTCCACCTGTTAGGTCTAGAATGTTGTACAGGAATGGTTAAATGAAGTCCGTGTGTGTCTGGTGAATGCATATGAGTAGTTAGAGACATTCAATACTTGATTTATTGGGCAGATTACCTATCATGGTAACCTCTGGCAGGGGCTCATTATTTCATATAAACTAAAAAGGAAAAAACTGTTCCTGCAAGAATGACTGATTTTCTAAATCACAAAGGGCAGCTGTGCAGCCCAAACACGGTGCATCTCTTGAGTTATACTTTAGCCTTTTGCTTTACAGTGTCTGTCAGCAGGGACAACGGCAGCCCCAGCGGCCTGGGGGTGGAGTCAGAGGGCTGAAGTTCTTGGTCTAGTTCTGCTGCCTTGTAGCTGTGTGACCTTGGACAAGTTGCTTACCCTCCCTGAGCCTCCATCCTGCCCCCTTGCAAGCTCATTTTCAGGATGAAGGGATGGGAAAGCCCTCTGTAAATTTCCAAGAGCTGAGTAAATATCAAGTTTTCTGGATATTGTTCCATTGTTAACCAACGGCCATACCATTTATAAACCAGGTTTTGAGTCCATCTCAAGCATTGTTTGTGAGAGGGGCCTCTCGGCAGGCTCTCCTTTAAGAACTATTACCACGGATCACTCCATCTGCTGCTTGCTAGCTGAAATGCTAAATGGAGTTGTGGATGTACCTGGGGTCTTTCTTGTTACAGTACAGACTCTTAAGGGGGAGATGTGTCTCCTCTCATTTCTCTGAGATGGAAGTGTATTTATAGCCTGATGTAAGTACAATCAGAAGGTTCCTAT
Organism: Ateles fusciceps; assembly: GCA_036589455.1. Classification (NCBI taxonomy): domain Eukaryota; kingdom Metazoa; phylum Chordata; class Mammalia; order Primates; family Atelidae; genus Ateles; species Ateles fusciceps. Next base: position 985,087 of record JAZHEH010000579.1, on the reverse strand, counting down.
AAAACTCTGTTATTACTGCAGTACAAAGTTAGAAATGCTTGAGGTTTTGGCTTCTTGGCTCTTCCATGCGGCAATGAATATTTTATGGGAAAGGAAATACTTAGTGTCTGACTCTTTTTATAGTGCAGCTACTCACAGGGCTGGTAACCTTCCAGATCTTGCCAAAATCAAAATTGCTGTCTGTCCATCTCTCTACTCCCTTCTTCACAAAATTGAGTGGTATCCTGCCTCGCTGAGGTGTCCAGATTCTCTTGGTTGATGGGTCCATTTACATAACTTGGGCGGTACAGTTTTCAGTCCTAATGAATGCCCTAAACCAGAGGTGTTGGCTCCTCCCCAGGCCTGCCCCCACCTCCTGGTACCTTGTGGTGCTGGTCAGCCTCAGCAGGGCCTGCTGGCAGAGTGCCCACTGGGTCTTCCACTTGAAGATCTCTATCTGCCTTTTCTGCCATGCCTCTTCCCCTGCATGCCCACTAGCCACTGAGCAGAGGTGGCCCAGCCTCTCCAGAGTTCACTGTGATTTTGGAATTTAAAAAGCAAAAGGTGAGTTTGAGGTCCAGCAGGCCCCAGAGGGGCTTTTTCCTTTTAAGGTCTGAGCTTCAGTTGAAGCCCTTGCACAGAGCAGCCATCGGGCTGGTAAGATTTCCCTCTCAGGCCCTCTTACCATGGTCCCTTCAGTGACCCCAAGCATAAGGCAGGAAAATGGGGCCTCGGTGGTCTTGGCCCTGGTTTACTAGATCAGGGACTTTAAGTAGAAGAAATGGTCTCCTGGCAGGTCAGCATCCTTGGAAATTGCTCCCCCTGGTGGCCCAAGGGCATCGTGGCACAGGTGTTCCACTGGCTTGGCCCCATGGTCCTCAGAAACCTATTACGACTACAGCAGGACCGCAGACCAGGCTGGTGGCCAGATTCCAGTGTCAAATAACACCTTTCTCAGGTAGCTAGCCCACGTGGCTCTCCTTAGAGGCCCCCATAGGCTGGTGAAATATTGACATCTCCCATGGAGGTGGGCTCAGTGGCCTCGTCTCTTTACCAGTACCCGAAAAGCCCAGAATGGAGAGTTTGGCAGGTGTAAAGTGTGGCTCCTGAGATGCAGAGGAGCACAGCTGGTTGTGTTTCAACACTGGCTCATGATAGTTTTTCTTAGCAAGGGCAGGGCTGTGACAAATGCTTGACATAATCTGAATATGGGCTCCACACTTAATTTAGTAGGACTCTGGGAGCTCACCAGCATCACTGCATTTGCCTTCTGCTCTGCCCCTGGTGTTTGTCTTGGCGCCAAAGTAGGTACAGGGAAAAAATGATTTGCAAACCTCTGGCGGCTTTGGTTTGATCTCCCAACTCTGCCAAACAGAACTGTATTTTCACACGACAGCTTCGTACTGGGTCTTTCTCTCATTGTCTTTTCTTTTTTTTTTTTTCCTTCTACTTTTTGGCATCCAAACTCAGTAGTAGCAAAAGGCAAGGTGGGGAATAGAGGGCTTTTGGTATTGTAGGCTTAGAGACTCACTTGTCTCTTAATATATGAGGTTAAGGAAAGGGTTCGTTATATTTTTAATAAATGGGAATGGGGGCTGGGTGTGGTGGCTCACGCCTATAATCCCAGCACTTTGAGAGGCTGAGGGGGGTGGATCACCTGACGTCAGGAGTTTGAGACCAGCCTGGCCAACATGGTGAAACCCCGTCTCTACTAAAAAATACAAAAATTAGCCGGGTGTGGTGTCGGGCACCTGTAATCCCAGCTACTTGGGAGGCTGAGGCAGGAGAATTGCTTGAACCTAGGAGACGGAAGTTGTAGTGAGCTGACATGGTGCCACTGTACTCCAGCCTGGGCAACAGAGTGAGACTCCATCTCAAAATAAAAATAAAAATAAAATGGGAAATGGGATCACTCAGTGGCTTATTGGAGAAACTGGGCACAGTACTTTATACTTAGGATTGACCACATAGTTGAAATTAATTAGCACAGTTGAAATTTAGGGTTCCTATGACCACGAAGTTGATGGGTGGGTGACAGGTAAGGCTTTAAGAATTGAAAATTCTCAACTGTGCTAAAAGCTTCATTATTGGTCTTTATTCATATTTTAACTCATCCTTCTCATCTGTAAAGTCATTTTTTAACAATGAAAATGCATTAAACAAATGGAACCAGAGAGAGAAGAAAGAGGGAAAAACTTTTATTAAGTGCCTATTGTAGATAGACACTGCCATGTGCTTTTACATAAATACCTTTCAGATTAATTCCAAAGCTAAGGTTTAGCAATTCCCCTGGTTCTGGGATTATTTGGCCCTAGGATCAGATAAACCACCAGTATCCACTGAGTCATTCAGACTCCAGAGTTGTGCCAGATCCGATGGCAGATGCAGGAATGCATATAGGCTGTAATACCTTCTCTTGGGGGTTGGGACCACACACCTGTATACATGTGTGTGCACACAGAGGTAGATACAGCTAGTAGATCATGCTGGTGGGAGCTATACATTCCAGTGCTCCAGAAATTCCTAGCATACTATGCCTGGGGTATTAGGAAGGTGACTTATGAGTCTCTCCATGGGACACTCCACCTCCTTAGGGGCAGCTTGTGGCTGCCATGATGAAATTAGGACAGAAACACCCACTCCTAAAGATGCACAGTTTGTGAGTGTGGTAGGCAAAATAGTGACTCCCTAAAGATGTCCTCATCGTAATCTCTGTAACCCATGAGTATGTTAGATTACATGGCAAAGGAATGACTTAAGGCTATTTGCCAGCTGACTTTAAGAAAGAGAAATTATGCTGGGTTATCCAGGTGGATCCATTGTAACCAGTATAACCTCAAGGGTCTTTAAATGTGGAAGAGGGAGGCAGCAGAGTCAGTGTCAGTGTCAGAGTGAGAGGAGGAGTGAGCGTGGGCCCAGGAATGAGAGCAGCCTCTAGACAAGGTAGGGGGACAGTCTCCCCTTGACCCTCCAGAAGCCACAAAGCCCTGCCAGCACCTTGATTTTAGCCTAGCGAGACCCATTTTGAACTCCTTCCCTACAGAACTATAAGATAACACATTTGTACCATTTTAAGCCACTCAGCTTATGGTAATTTGTTATAGCAACAAAAGGGAACTAATACAGTGAGGCAGAAGAAATCTGAGGGGCTCATCCTTGGGGGAAATGGGAGCCAGTGCTGTTCCTTTTACTGTTCTCGGAGGCTCTTGCAACAGGAAATGACTTGCGGGAGTCCCTTTTTATCTGAAAAGCCAGGCAGGATGGACTCTTATTCAGCCTGGCTTCTTATTCAGCTCAAAGGAATGAGCATCTGCCTTTTTCCTACATCTTCTCTGTAGCCCTCACTTCCTTCTTGTGGGGGAGGTTCCTCTTCTGCAGTGAATTCACTTTGTGGTGTGGAATCTCATGGCAAGGGCTCTGAGTAAGGGATGAGGGTTGCATGGAATGCCATTGGATTCATTAGGCTTGGACCCTAGCAAGAGTGTTGCCTGGGGTGCTGATGTCAGTCTCAACCTTCCTTTGCTGGAGTCCTTGTAACTTGTCTTCCTTTCGCGAACAACCTGGGTGTGGTTTTAAAAATGAGTGAATTCTTCTAGAAGTGTTAAAAATAGCGTGAGCCTTCAAGTAGTGTCTTGGCATTTTGCGAAGGTTAAAGTCCCCCATTGTTTGGGGGCTGAGGGCACTCTATGTAGGGCCACCCAAAAGCAGCTGTGGAAACAGAGTCTGGCTGCAGTCTCTCCAGGTGTTGTGCATGCAAGGGAGCGACTCTTGAGCTCATAGATCACAGATCTGTCCACAGGCTGTCTGTCGGAAAGAACATCTTACTTTACAGAGGGGGAAACTGAGACCCAGAGCACGTAAGTGGTCCACGCAAGATCTTGCAGAGAGTTTGTGGCAGTCTGAGAGCTGGTCACCCTGCTTTTGCGACTTTTGGAATGTTCTGAGGTTCTTACCTTCTAGCATTGTCAGTCTGAGGGCTGTGGGTGAGTTGTGGTGGTAGCTACAGAGGTGAGCTTTCCAGTGCGCCCCCACCAAGAGATAAATGAAAGTAATCATCAGTCAAATCACTGCCTACTAAAAGGGGTGGATTTTTTGGCAAGGGAGGAGGTTTACTCTTCATCACAGAACCTGAGAATATTTCTACTGAGGATGACTTTGTCTTGGACGCTTCAGTTTTATTTTTAAGATTCAATTGTGGTTTTAACTGCAGCACATTAGCCCCCCCTCGTAGGTCACCTTGTGCTGTCTCTGGGGTTTATGACTTAGCTCTCTTTCCTTAGTCACATGTCCTGTACTCACACTTACGATCCCATTTTCCTGCCCCACCAAGATCACCACAATTATTCTAGGTTCTATATGGCATTGCTTTTCTGGAGGTTTTTAAAAATATTCTGGGAGATCTGTCTGGAATGCTTGAGCACATTCATTTATTCTTGTGAGCATAGAGGGCCCCAGGGACCTCCTAGGCTCTCTGAGCCGTCTGATTTCTTAGAAGGTTAAACTATTATGGAAACAGACATTGCATCTGTGTCTTCTCTTGTTTCCTGCACACAGCGGTGACCTTTGGGGTACATTGTTCAGGAGACCGACCCTTCTCTACCTTTTGAAGTCTGCTATTCTCATCTCTCTACAAAAAAGAGAAACTAAACTTCATTGTCATGATTAAGGTCACAGCCACCAGCAGTTAAAGAAGCTGTTGCTCTTCCCACTCATATTGCTGACCTCTCCCTAGCTCTCCGGAGGAAGAGCTCTCCAAGATGGGAGTGTCTTGGGAAAGAAATGAAAGTGGAAAGAGAAAGATGAAAAGGCCACCGATGGCACTTCCCATGTCTTAGTGTCACCGGGGAAGGAACTTGGCGGCGCACCAGTTGGGTATACCAAAGTGACACAGTGTGGATGTTCCAATGGCAATTAAGTATTTATATGACTAGACTCGAGGATTTCCAGGCCATGACACTTCCAAATCCTTCCAGCCCGCTTGTGGAAAGAGGCCTGGAGGCTTCCAGCGAGACAATTAGAGTGTGAATTAGATTGTGTCTTCTGGAAGGGAGACGAAGTTCCCTGCCTACTCTATTACAGTTTATTTCATTAAGGTTGACCATGCCCATTTCTTTGGGCAGAGGGGAATAGGATGGATTCTCTGGAGAAAACAGTGTAGCAAGGCAATGGCGAAATGGCCACACTGGAGTAGGGGCTTTCTGGGACCTGGATAGAGCCTCCTTCCTCCCCCTAGGGAAGAGGACAGAGGTGGGGAAGGGATGCCTGGCTGTTCTGGGCACATCCATGTGTTCTAGTGATGAATGTGGCCAGCCTCATGCTGTGCGTCGGTGAGAGGCCCGCTCAGGCAAGTGCTGCTGTTCTGGCAGCTTCTTAGGAAGGCAAGGAGCAAGGCATGGGCTGTGGGGCCCTTGGGGCAGAGCCTGTCATGGAGCAGGATGAAAGGGTGCACAGGACCTGTTGGCAGGCCCAGCCGCCAGCCTCCGTTCCTAAGCTGGAGAGAGAGGCAAGTGCATGGGAGGGCAGGAGGACTGGTCATGGGTTTGATGAAAAGTGACACTTATGGGGGCTTCCATTTTAGAGTAAAACAGGCCATGTGACTGTGGAGCAGGTTGGATTTGTATTTCAAGCTTGGTAGATGTCGAATTTTGCAATGGAGGCCAGGAGAAGAGGTGAGGAGGCACAGGTGTTTGGTGGTGGGTGTGGTGTTCCCAGACGCAATCAACTTCATGCAGAGAAGAGGCTCTTTTCTACTTAGGTTGCCTGGAGCCTACATTCCAAACTTTGAGTCCTCTTCATCTAGCACTGAGCTTTGCATCTCTCTTACTCCCATCATACATTATTAGAGTGCACTGTCTTAAAGTCTTTTACATACATATGTCTTGCATTCCCTACTTAACTGTAAGCTCCTTGAAGGCATTGCATGTGTATTATGTTTCTTTGAATCTCTCTGTGGTGGCTACTACTATGCCCTGCATTTAGTAGGCAATAAATTTGTGTTGACTTTTGAGTCAACTACTGCTCTTACTCCCTTCCTCTTTTTTAAAATTTATTTTTATTTTTAAGTTATTGTTTATTTTTTTTATTTGAGACAGAGTCTTGCTCAGTCGCCCAGGCTGGAGTGCAGTGGTGCCATCTTGGCTCACTGCAACCTTTGTCTCCTGGGTTCAAGAGATTTTCCTGCCTCAGCCTCCTGAGCAGCTGGTATTACAGGCACATACCACCATGCCTGGTTAATTTTTGTATTTTTAGTAGAGATGGGGTGTCACCATGTTGGCCAGGCTGGTCTCGAACCCCTGACCTCAGTGGTCCGCCTGCCTCTGCCTCCCAAAGTGCTGGGATTACAGGCGTGAACCACTGCGCCCAGCCTACTCCCTTCTTCTTATGGGGCTGCTTACTCATTTCCTGCTGTCTTCCTCCTCACCTGCTCTCCCAGCCCAAATTTCTAAAATAAGAGGTAAGAGGTGGATGCCAGTCTCCTTCTCCTCCAAAGTGATTTTGTGAGGATTTATATGCTGCAAGTCCTGAGATGCAAATGGACATCTAGGAACGGAGGGATTGCTGGAGCACAGACCACACTTCTGAAGATGGAAGGAGACCCTTCTCCTGGCTGTCGCTTTTGATTTGTGATTTTCCCATTGCCAGTTGCTCACACTGTTCCCCAGTCCTGAAGGGGATGGGGGCTGCCACTAATTCCCTGGCACTTTGTGACTTCCTATTTTGCTCCAGTTATTATTTTTATTGTACTTCCTTCCTGCTTCTTCATTCTCCAGCTTCGCCAGTTTGTTCCATGTGATCGTTTCAGCTTTATTTGGAAACTGGAAGCCTCATTTTACTATAATAGTTTCTTGACGATTTTCTAAATGAAACTTGCATACTTCATCTGCTCCCCCACTGCTCAGATATTAAACAAATATCTCTAAGAGATTTCCTTTTTTCCCCCTCAGAGACCAGCAGTTTGTTCAGACAGATGGCGAGAGATGGCATGTGTGGGTACGTGCCCGCGGTCCACGTGTGTGTGTGTGTGTGTGTGTGTGTGTGTGTGTGGGTGGGTGTGGGTGTGTAGTAGGGGATTCTTATGGAAGGTGCCAGTTTCTGCAGCATCTTCTTGCCTTGTTAGCATCCGACTGTGGAACAAGACAGAAGCATCCTGGCAAGTGACCAAACCCAGAGGAAGTGTCCGGAAGGCCTGTCACCCTGATATTCATGCAAAGAGTCTGCTTCTTCGTGAATGGGTGGCTGTGGAGGAGGTCGGGGGAGCAAGTGGCTGGCCAGCCTCCAAGGCCAGATGTTCTGTAGTACCACATGTCAGGACAGGAAGGATAGCACCGAGGGTTCCTAGAGCATGTCAGACATCAGCTCCTGAACTCTGTAATCCTCATGCCCCCTTCCATCCTTCGGTCAAGAACGAACAATGCTTCCCTCTTTGTCTGCTTTTCAGCCCCATCTCTTTCTCCATGAGGCTTCTGGTCTAAACTCATCATGGACACCACTCCACAACACTCGCCTGGCCTCTCCTTCGCCTGCCCCCGGGCTGGCTTCCCCTTGTTCTGCAGTGATGCTGCTTTGGTGCCTGTTTCCCCCTCATCTGAAACACCCTCTCCTCTTCTGTGCTGCCTCCTTGGTGTCTTCTGAGCCCAGGCATGAGCCCCCCCTCCTGGGGGAGGCCTCAGCTTTTGATTCCCACTCAGGCTGGATATTGAGATTGTCCTCAGGACCTGACATGTGCGCGTGTAAGTACTGGTTTCTGTTATATTGTGTATTGTCGTCCCTCTTCAACTAAAGTTTTAGGAGGGTAGGCTGTGTCTTATGCTTTGATTGTATCCTTCACTATGCCAAATAAATACCTATCAGTCAATCAATCGATTCTCAACTTGCCTAGGCCCAGGACAGAGGAGACCTGAGGATTCCTGCCTCCCAGCCATGTCGAGTTGGTAGCCGGTGCGGGGTGCCGAAGGAAAGAAGAGTAGTTTCTTGGCTGCCCATTCTTGCTGCCATCTGCATTCCGATGAGTACATGATGGCATGTTTAGTTGGATGGAGGTAACGAACAGAGGCAACGGCTCTTTTGAGTTCCCCCGCCGTGGTGACTTGTACTCCGTGGAGTCACTCACGCCCCTGTGCTCGGGAGTAACAGACACAGCAGGTTTGTTCCAGTCTCTCTTTTCTTGTACCTTCTTAGGGAATAGAAATGTCCTGTAGATGTGTGACAGTGATTCTGTGTTGGCATTTTGTTCTGGAAGGCTGACCTAACTACTGTCTTTGGAAACACTCTCCTTCTCATTTTAGCACTGGGCACTTTCCTCTGTCTGTCTCCTTCTGTGGTCCCTGCCCACCTCCATTGTTTCGAGAAGGGCTTTGGGGCTGCTCAGAGAACTGCAGCACTGAGACCAAAGTCCTCAGCATCAGTCTCAGGACTCCGCATCATTAGCCCACCCTGCTGCCTCTGCAGGCTCCTCGCCACTGTCTTCACCACCCCCCCCACTGTGGGTAAGCCAGGCTGGCCTCCTGAAGGCTTGTCTGGCACAACGTACTCATTTCTAACACCAAGTCTTGGCTCCTGCGATGCCTCCATCACATGGTGCTCCCCCGACTCCATCCAAGGCTTTTCCCATTCTTAACATTCCTAAACATGGGTAGCTAGGACCCTTTGGAGCTTCCAGAGCCCCTGAAAGGACCAGCTGAATCTCACCATGTTCTCAGCCCGTCTCCAGTGACAGCACCTGCTGCTGATCTGCTCCTCTTCTGCACACCCATAGTCATTTGTTGACGTATTGGCACACCACCACATCCTCCTCTGTCTCTTTCTCTAGCACTATCTTTTTGTCCACTAGGTTATGGACTGGCCAGGACAGGGTACTGTCTCTCTTCTTTCTTAGCCTTACACTAGCTACACATTTATTCAAGACATTATGTTCTCAGTGTCATGCTAAGTTGCTTTACATGCACAGTCTCATTCATCTACCTTCTGAGGTAACGGTATTGTTAGACTACCTCACAGATGAGAAAACCGAGACTTGGAGGACCCCAGAGTCTTAGAGCCTTGTGAGTTAGAGATCTGGAATTGGCACACGGCTGGTATCAGTGTCAGTTCTCAAACTTTTCATTCTACTGACTAGTTGTATCAGGCTCTGCCACTTAAAAGCTTAATGACCCTGGGTGAGTTGTTTATTTCCTTGTGCCTCAGCAAAAAATAGAAATAAAAATACCTGCCTCATAGAGTTGTCCTAAGGATTGAATGAGATATAAGGCATGAAAATGCGCAGAGTCGTGCCTGGCACATAATAAGTGCTCATCTATGTCTTGTACAGATTTGCTTCTAATTCTTCCTCATCGTCAAAGTCATCTAAACGTTGTTGGTATCACAGTTACCACTTTTCGTGTCTCTGACATCATTTTAGCACCTGAGATGATGTTATGCTCTTGGCTTGCGCTTAGGAAGTGTTTAATGAATGAGTGAAAAGGCACTTGGGTTTCGGGGGGTGACTTGGTGACAAATGCTCAGTGTGGTGTTGTCTTTGCGGCAGATGCTGATTATGAGGTTGTCTTTGCCTGTGTTCAGGCTTGACAGGTCCTTGTGGTGGTGGTGGTTGGGGTTAAAGCATTGTGTGGAGTATGGTGGAGGCTGCAGCCAACAACCTTCCTGTTGCCTAAAAACTGTTTCTCCTTCCCACCTCCTTCCCCAGTAGCTCTTTGCCCTGCCAAGTCTGTGCACAAGCCTTGAAATGACAAAGTATCCTTTAGTTAATTGCACAACGGATTGCCTAGAGTTAAAAGTTCTGATTTATATGACTATAGCTCTAACTGCTCAATAACACAGGCCTGTAATCTACTTTCATTTCAAACAGAACGGTGATTTATAGGGCAGCATGCCGCTTAGCTCAGAAATGAGGTGTTCAACATATGCTCTGTTGACATAAATTTGGAATTTATCGCTGTTGTCAAAACTGCCTGTTGGACAAAGGTGGGTATTAAGGCAATAAATGGCTCAGAATAGTTTTCTGTCACATTTCCTAACCATTGTATTCAGTCTATTTGAGGGGAAAAATATATACTTAAAAGTAATCAAATGTCCAAAATCCATGCATCTTGTTTCGAATGGTGAGAAGGGATGATGCAGGGAGGATGGGGGAGCATGGGGGCTTGGGGGAGGGGGGAGCTGGGGGGGATTGTGGAGGAGAAAGCTTTTCACAAAGTTATGGCCCGTGTAAAAAAGATTCCACTCTGCTTCCTCCCCCCATCCCCATTAGAGGTGGGCTTTGCTTTCTCATTTACAAAAACGGGGGAGGAAAAATGAAAGCTCATTAAATAAAAATAGTAAAGGACATTTTTATGTGTGGGCTTAAAACCAGCAATGTCAGGGAGGAGTTAGTTGAGTGGGGCTGTGAGGGAGGCAGAACAGGATTTTGTTTATGGGGAAATAAAGCCCCTGGCCAGCGCTGGTTTCTCCGCCGCCTTGGTGAGCGTGGATGGGGTTGCTCCCACCTTCCCTCCCAGGTTCCGAGGCTCCTGTGCACAGGGTGCACGTGTGCTGGCTGATGAGGGTGAGGAGCTGTGGGTACCGGCTCTAAGCAATATGCTCTACTCCATCCAAATCCCGATTGATTTATTACCCACTGAACAGCTAAGATGTACTCACCACTCATCCATCCATTCACAACACATTTCTTTAGCACCACTAATGCTGTGCCCTTTGCAAGGCTGGAGAATACAAGATGAATGAAGCAAAGCCCTGTCTTCATGTAGCTGCCCATCCAGCTGGAGAGACAGAAACAAGCAGATGCACCCTAGTGAGTACATCTGCTTCAATAGAAACACACTCTAAAGATGGGAGCGGGGGCGGGAAGGGGGTCTGCTTTGAGAGGGGGACAGAAGGGAGGAACTGGGGAAGGCTTCTAGGGATGGTACTGACCCTCTTGCCTGGTGAAATGTCGTTTTGGAAGTGCCAGGTTTCTGCAGGATGATTACACAAAAATGTAGAAAAAATAACGCTAATCATAGGTCCTCCCCTCCATCCCAGATGTGTGATGTTACGGTCAGGTGATCACTGATGCGTGCTAGTTTGGGTTTTCTGTGTTGTGGATTGTAAGAGTGGGGCCAGCGTCCTTGTGCATTGAGGCCGCAACCTCTCTTCTCCTCCATACCATGGATCGGTCACTGCATCATCTAAGCACAGGGCACCCAGGCAGGTAGCACAGGCGACTTAGCAACTGCAGTCAGAGTCAAGGTTAAGCATCTATCTCTTCATTCTCTCTTTCAAGATTACATAGCTTGCAGTATGTTGTTGGGTATTGTGTTGCTCTGTGAGGCTGAAAGTGTGGACGTTTCTAGAGGCCTTGGCTGCTTGTTGGGCCTGGAGTCATTGGTATTATGCATTTCTTGTGTGCTCGGCAGCCTTGCATGTAAGGAGCAAGAGGAGCACACAAGCCACGTGGTACTTTTCCCCGTGAAAATGAGCCCCAGCAGGGGAAGAGGATTCCTATTTGTTGCTTTTATTTTATTTTTCCTTTTATCTCTGTGCCCACACGCTTGGACCGTCTCAGTCTTGATAAATGTGTGCTCTCACACACATGCACACAATCCCCTTTCTCTGGCCTATGTGTTTGCCAAACACAAACACACACACACACACACACACAGAGTCCCACGCACACTGGGCATGGACACCAATTGTAAACCTCGTCTGTGTGGCTCACCCTCCTTTTGCCACCAACCCCTGTCCTTTTCACACAAAGCTCCCTGTTGGGAAAACTCATAATTTTTACACCACACAGCCTTGACTGGCCATTGCTGGAATTACTGTCTCTTTGAAGTGCTTTCTGCTGGGGCATTTACAGGCCGTTTTAATTACCTGCAGCTTGCAAAGGGCCTTGCTCTGTCCCAGCCTTTGTTTGTTTGTTCTTTGCAAGGAGTCTGTGCAGAAAGGAATACGGCTGACTTCTTTTACAAAAGAAAAGGGGGAGAAAGAGAAGTTTGGGGAGCCCTTAACAGAGCTCTTGCCACAGCCTGCCCTGCGATATCCTGCCCACTCTCACGAGCCCAGGAAGAGAGGCTGTCGTCGCTGGCTGTCTTACCTTCTCAACAGGTTCCAGCACCGTGGGTCCCACTCCCGGAGCTTGCCTGAGATATTTTTGTTTGTACATTTTTGTTTTAATTATTATTAAGTGTATTTTCAAGCTTTCTACCAGAGACAGCAGAGCTGTCAAATCACGTTTCCTTCACCGTTGACCAAACCAAAGCCGGCTTCTGTTGAGCTGGGATCCCTCTTCTATTTTCAACTAAATCTGTTCAAGGAATGTGCATTATTAAATTATTGAGTTTAGACGTGGGCTGGAGGACAGGGGTTGAAATCACATATGTGAAAGTAGCGCCCACTTTAAGCTGTCTGCTATTTTTCTTTCCTTTTCTTCATTTTTCACTTGATTCTCTCTCTAAAAGGAACTACATATAAATAGCATTCTTTGGGGTTTCTGTGAAACATGAGTGTAGCATGTCACGTCTGCAGATGAAGATGCTAGTTTACCAGAGAAGCCTCAGAACTGTATCCCCTTTTTTGGGGGATTTTACAGCAGAAGGAATCTTTATTCATGTATTCACTTAGTCCAAAAATGTATTGAGAAATTGGAAACCACATACATTGCTGATGGGAATGTAAAGTGGTGCCACTGCTTTGGAAAACAGTCTGGCAGTTCCTTAAAAGGTTAAACATAGAGTCACCATATGAGCTGGCATTCCACTCTTAGGTACATACCCAAGAGAAGCGAAAACATATGTCCACACATAAAACTTGTACACAAACGTTCACAGCAGCATTATTCATGATAGCCAAAAGGTTGAAACAACCAAATGTCCATCAGCGGATGAATGGATAAACAAAATGTGGTATATCCATACAGAGGAACAAAGTACTGATACAAGCTATGATAGGAATGAAACTTGAAAACATGCTCTGTGAGAGAAGCCGGACCCCAAAGGGTGTGTATTGTATGATACCATTTATATGAAATGTTCAAAACAGGCAAATCTGTAGAGGAAGATGGTGCATTTGTGGTTGCCAAAGGCTAGGGGTTGACGGGAATGGAGAGTGACTGCTAATGGGTACAAGGTTTCTTTTCAGGGTGATGAAAATATTCTGGAGTTTGATAGTGATGATGGTTGTACAGTTCTATGAGTATGCTACAAGCCAGTGAGTGGCATACTCGACAAGGATACATTTTATGGTATGTGGAAAATATCTCAACAAATCTGTTTAGACAAGTGTACTGAATGCCTACTCTATACAGCACACACTGGCATACTCTGAGGTTATAGTGGGTGGTTTCTGCTTTAATGTAACTTATAGTCTGGTAGAGATAAAGAATACTAATTAAAAAACCAATATATAACTGAAAATTGTGTTAAATGCTATAAAGGAAATCTGTAAAATGCAATGATGGAAAATTGTGTTGCTGGACAATCTACCTAGATGGGCTGTCGTTCAGGAGCAGGCCGACTTCACTGGAGTCCAGCATACAGTAGGCACTTAACAGATGCAGGGTGAGTCGCAGCAGGGCATGAGTCATCATGCCTTTCCTGTAGGAAGTTATAAAGTCCAGTGAGACCCAGCTTGTCAGTGGACTCTGGGTGCCATCATTCAACTTACTTTTTTTTTCCTTGGAGGACTCTCTGTTTTTGCTTCTATTTGATTAGATTGGGAAAATCTCGGTGACTCCTTTCTAGCTGCTAGTTTTCCTGCCCTTTTCAGGGAACGACTCTGGCTTAGGTAGGAATGTGAAGGCAGATCCTGAGAAGTCTGGTGATGTCTGCCTGTTTGTATGGACTAGTAAGTCATGTGGCCTCAGTTTTTCCATCCACAAAATGGGCTCTGTACTCTCCATGCCAGCCACAGGGTGGTTGAGATGATCCTCAGGAAACCCTTTCAAAGTCAGACATGATCTGTAAATGCATTACCTTCTTTATGATTAAAACCTCAGTTGAGGCCAGGCGTGGTGGCTCATGCCTGTAATCCCAGCATTTTGGGAGGCTGAGGCAGGCAGATTGCTTGAGGTCAGGAGTTCGAGACAGCCTGGCCAACATGGTAAAGCCCCTCTCTACTACAAATACACACACACACAAAAACTTAGCTGAGCATGGTGGTGCGTGCCTGTAGTCTCAGCTGCTTGGGAGGCTGAGGCATGAGAATCCCTTGAACTTGGGAGGCAGAGGTTGCAGTGAGCTGAGATCACGCCACTGCTCTCCAGCCTGGGCGATAGAGTGAGGCTCCGTCTTAAAAGAAAAAAAGAAGAAAAGAGTTAACTAGATATTCTTTTTTGCATTTTTCTAGAAGAAAGGAAGAAAGAACCAGTAAAGAAGCTAATATCTATTTGGCTTTTGCCTTTTTTCTTCATTAAAATGACAGCAACATTTACAATGTGATTTGGTGCCCATACAGGTAATCTGCTCAATCTCTTATCTTGCATTCATAATTGATGTTTAGAGTGATAGCTTTCCAGCTTAGAATCCTCATAGAAAAGTAATTTAATTTTCAGTGTACTAAAGCAGAAAGAATGAGGCAATATACATTAAAAAGGTTTTCAGAATGGTTTAATTCCAGAGAAACTTTCTTCGTAGACCCTTAATAAGCCTCAGTTATTCTCAACAATCTCTGAGTTTCCATGGCTGGTCCATGGGATCTGGAGGTAGCATTGTGGCTTCCTGGCTAGAGTGGAAATATATAAAAATGATCCTAGATAGCCAGGAGACAACATGTCCTCCACATGTGTCCAGGCACAGCAAGGAGATAAAGGAAAAGTCTGTAGCTTTTTGAAAACTGTTTTCCCCAGAAATCGGTTATTCGTGCTGGTGAAAAACCTTGTACGGGAGAGGGAGAACAAAAACCTTGTTCATCTGTAACCATAGTTTAATTCCCTTATAGGGCCTTTTAGAATCTGGAGAGAATATTTTGGATTTATTTTTGTTTCCCTTGGGCTGACATCATCAAGCATGCATCATGGTGCCCTGTTTTGGGTTTGGAAAAAGCTCAGAGAAGCTATAAATCTTAAGGCATTTTACTATTTTTTCCTCTTCCTTTTCTAAAAGCACAACTTTTCTGGTCTCTTAAAAGGAAAAGAAAAAGAAAGAAAACTACAAAAGTATGTATTGATCTCTTCCCCTCAGATCTTAACTGCCCTGGCTATAATACCTTGCTTACATCTGCCAGGTTTTTGTGCAGTTTTGCAACATCTCCTTAATCCAGTGAGCATAAATAGAACATTTCAATCATATTTGGCTACCAGGAACTTCACAGATAAGCACGCTAAGACCTTGTTGAAGAGGCTGTATGAGATTGTGTGCGATAAGATCATCCTATAGCCCAGTGCACAAATGAAAAACTTTTGTTCTTGGTGAAATTTGTTGATAGAGATATTTCAAATAAATGACTTAAGAGAACTCAGTATTTTTAAAACAAAGGACCAGTTACATAACAACCAGAAGCCCAGGCCTCCTGGTGCTCGGTGGCCATGAAGATCCCTCCTTGAGCAGTTGCTGCAGGGAGATTAGTGTGCCCCTTTGCCATTTCTGACGTCGTATTTTAGCACTCGCAGGCAGCCTTATCTGAAAGTACTGTACTTGGTGTGGTCATGGCCCCGGGGAATGCCATTGTCCTTCCTCATATTTTCAAGGCTCAGGACTGTTCCCTCCACTCTTTGGTCAGCTCCAGATTAGCCTTGATCCAGGCCAAGGTAGGATGCATGGCTTTCTTTCTAAGGACTCCGTAGAGGGCTTTTCTTTTGGACACTAGGGACAAAACTGTTCATTTACTGGAGTGTGTGTGTATCTGCATATGTGTGTAGACAGGGTTTTTTCCACCTCTCTATTTTTCTCTTCTGATTCCTTTTCTTGTTTGCTCATTCATTCAACAAAAAAATGAAACCCTACTATGTTCTGAGCTCAGTGGTAAGATTCAGAAGACGAATCTGGTATGGATCCTTTATGCAGGAGATATAATCCAGTCAGCACAGCCCCATATCAGCCCCACAGCCTTTCAGTTTTGTAAACCTGATTGGAAAGAGCCTAAGACATCATCTAGCTCAACCTTTGCATTGTTGCAGAGGCATCAGGTGAACTCTAGAGAAACTAAGTGGTTTGGCCAAGGTCATGTGATGGATACCTGCAGAGCTGGAGTGAAAGCCAGGTCTCCTGCACTCAGCCCAATGTATCTATATGTACACATATATACATGGTCAACGTTCCACATTTTTTTTTTTTAGGTGATTCTTAAGAAAACACATCTGGTTTGGTATTTTCTCCCTCTCCCTTTAAACAGCTCCAAAACAACCAGTGGCCACTGTCTTTCGTAACTCTCCTGGTCTGGCTCCCCGGCAGAGAGGCACCTGCTGTGTGCTCCCAAAACCTGCAGCAGGGAAGGTGTTAACTAGCACTCGGTTAGTTCTTGATTGTTTTTCTTAATCTGTTGTTTGAAATTCTTGGCTTTTATTGGTATATTTACTTTATGGCATACATAAAGAGCTGTATTAAAAAATAAATTGTGTTGTAAAAGCATTCGGTAATGTTTATTAATATTGACTAGTCAGGGAGCAACGAACTCTGCTGCTAGAAGGATAATTTGTGGTAATACCCGCTAAGCATTCACAGCTTGTCAAATGACTATCTAATCTCAACATTTAAAAAATAGTGGGCAAAAGGGTAATTTCCCTTATGTTTGAGAAAATGAAAGTGACCTATTCTCCAGCCAATATTAGAATGATTGCTTCTTTTTTCCCCTGGGGTACCAGGCCTCCTTTCTGGTTCCAGGCAGTCCCAGGGATAGATTTTTGTGGTTAGGTATCCGTTTGTCTAGGGTGGCTGGAAATTGCTCACTAGCAATAGCTTCTCATATGTCTGTTTTGGCTGCCTGAATCTGTGCTGAGGCCATAAAAGACAGAGTTCTTGCCCCCCACAGAGTGTATAGTCTTAAGGAACTTATAAATGGCTTCGTCTTGAATCTTGAACTTAATATTCCTACAAAATATGTAAGGAGAATGACACTGGGTGTGACTAATGGCCTACTTAGCCTGGAATGTGGCACTTTTGGTGGCCTTAAGAGACATTCCTTGGGAAGATATTATGTCACCCTTAGAAGGAAGGGAACATTCCCCAGAGTATCCCTGATGCCCTGTGAATAGCATGTTCTGGAGTACAGTGGAGCCCACTAGTAGAACAGACTCTGTCCAGAGCATTCCTTTCTCACAAAAAGACACATAGAACGTAGAGGAGAATTAGGCTGGGCGTAGTGGCTCACGCCTGTAATCTCAGCACTTTGGAAGGCCAAGGTGGATCACTTGAGCCCAGGAGTTCAAGACCAGCCTGGGCCTCATAGCAAGACCTTGTCTCTATTAAAAACAATTTTTTAAAAAAAGAAAGCACAGGAGAATGGACTGAATATGGACATACTCTGCAGTCTCCATGGAAGCTGGCTTTGGGGGAGGAAATACTGATAGCCTCCTAACTTGTGATTCATCCCTTCCTCTTAAAACTAGAACACAGAATGCCATTGACTATTTCACTTTTCCTTTGTCATTTGAATTAAAGGGAAATAGATGTTGAAAGTGTGTTTTTTCCTTAAAGGTCTAAGGAGGAAGAGTGAGACTTACTAAAGTACAAAAGCTTTCCTTTACTCAATTCTGTGTCTACTTGGAAAGGTGAATGAGGCCACGGTGAGGTTCTCTTATCACCGAGCATAGTAGTCGGTTGCTTTTGAGGCTGAGAGCCTTGGCAGAGCTCCATCAAGCGGCCTACCTTATGCTGTCCCCATGTGGGGCCCAAGGCTGCATGTCAGCACCAACTTCCCAGGTCCTGCTCGAGAGGACCAGGAAGTTTGCATGGTGGCTGGGTAAGTCGATGATCTTGGAGAGTGTTGGTTCTCATGGAGGTGGAAGAGTTTTTGGAGAGGAGAGGACAGTTTCGGTCATGGTTTGGATCTTACAGAATCTCCCATCTGCTTCCTATCTATTGAGTACCACTTTGAAGCACTGAGAAGGTCAAATTGGTGATCATAGGATCAGAAAGCAAAAACCCAAAGCATTGGGGTGACTTTTGCATGTGGAATGGCCTCAGACCTACCATAGGGTGAGTTGGAAGGACCTTATGTACTGCATTGATCTGGTCCAAGTGTTGTTTCAGAAGATGGATCAGTTAGGCTGAAAACAAGGACAACATTATCTTATAAATGCCCTTACAGGATAGATTTCCCACTTTATTTTTCCTCATTCAGAGGTGGGAGAGAGCAGTGGGTATTCCAGCTGTGGAACCCTCCCATTCATTTTTCCCAATTACAGGTCCTAGTTCCCTGTGCTGGTCTGTCCAGCAAAACTCACAGGTCAGACAATTGCAACCCTTGAATTATTGGAACTGAGGATTCTCTCTCTAAACCTTCCCTGCCTTTTGGTCTGCTCCAGCTTGAGCCTTTTTCCCTGGGCTCAGGAACCTGGGAAGAAATGTGGCATTGGCAGTGCTCGGACGTGAACCCCTCTCTCTTAGCCAGCCAGGGCTGCTGGGCTTTTCCCCTTGACACCTGCTAGCGCAGTGAGTTCTTCCCGTAGCCTTCTCCCCTTGGTCCCTGGCTGCATGGGATGGAAGCGGGCTGAGCTTACCCTGCGGAGAGTAGACATGGTGGATGCCCCCTTAGGGCTCAGCTGTTGTGGTCAGCTCTCTCTGGAAGCTGAGGGTAGGGAGGATGGAGTATGGCTTGGGTCTCTCCTTGCTGCCATTTATTCTAGGTTGATAAAGGCTTATCCTGAAGATGACAGTTTGGTCTAAATCTAAGGCTTCATGCCTCTATGCAGTAGCCATTAGCCTTCCTTGTATGGACTTTAGGAGCCACAGGACAGGGTCCAGTTTTGAATTGGAAGCCACCTGTGAAGTTGTTGTACTTGGAATATTGTTAGGATGAGCAAAGGAATGCCATAGATACCACTTTACACAGGGATTTCTACAGCATCCTTGACCAGTCCCTTTTGAATGAGGCCTCATGAGGAAAGGAAGTGTAAGCACAGTCTCTGCCATTATGGGATTTGCACTCTAAAACCAGATGAAATCTTTATGAGTTTTCAGACTCTCAGTAGCACAGAAATGGTTCAAACTATGAGCTTGTATCTTGCTAGCTTGGTTTACTAGTGAGAGTTTTGTGGTTGAAAACCAGTGAGAAGGAATGAACTCTTCAGTTCCTTGCTAAAAGGTTCAGTTTTGTTTAGCTTGAATTTCTCATAATGATTCAGCTTTCTTGAGAAAACAGAAACTTGTTAGAGGTTAATGTGTTCTTTGTCTTTTTGGACATAAGTAAAAATCTGTTACATGCAAGGTGAGTTTACCTAATGAGCCACTAAGAGTTGCAGAGAACTTGAGTCTGTTCCCTAGGAATGGAGAGTGAGGACCTGAAGCATCTAGGGGCAATGGAATCTCCACTGAATATAGGATGGAGATGCGTGGGCCATACTAGAACTGGGTTACTTTCAAAATGGTGTTCAGCAAGGTGGCTTCTTCTCAGAGAAAAGGGTGTGAAAACTCTACCACCAGCTAAAGCGTGCACAGAAAGGTGCAAAAATGTCCCCAGATGTCTTCCTTTCCTGTCACAGTGGAGGCTGATAATCTCAGATGGCCACGTGCAATTAGACCTTATGAAAAGATAGGACTGGATTGGGAAGATGTGAGTGTGTGTGGTAAGGAAGAGGAGGTGGATAGAATTTCCATTTTGATCTAAATGCTTTGCAGTTGCATAATGTGGTGATGGTGGTGGTGGGAGGTTGTGGTCTAAAGAGGGAATAGACTGTGAGTTCACACGAATTTGCACTTTTGCTCCGGGAACCAGTTGGAATTCTATTTCCACATTGGCTGTTCTGCAGACTGTGCCGTGGAGACTCTGCCGGTAGCCATGTCTCTCTGAAGCCAGGTCTGCACTGAAATTCTCCACCATTATTTTCTTTGAATTAGAAGAAGCCTTCACTTTTCCATATTCTTCCTTTGGTATATGAACAAGAATTAGAGATGTGAGCAAACCAGTGCTGGGCTCTGTTGAACTCCCAGGCCTGTGAGGTTGTTCCCTTTATCTCTAATGAACTTTGTGTGCTTTGCCCAGGTCTCTCTGCCCGGTGAGGGAAGACCTTGCCCTTGTACTTCATGTGGAATCACATGGACGCCATATTCATCTCTGGTAACCTGTGTGGGGCACTGAGTTGGTGGGTGAGTTGCAGGGCAGTGACCTTACCCCAAGGAATAGCCAGGATAGGGTCTCTGAAGGTGGAGAAATGCATGACAACAGAGTTATTCCAAGGATAGGCTCTTGGTAATTTCTGGAAATTTCTTTCATTGAAAGATAAATAGCAAGTGAGAAAGGAGAACTCAGGCTACCTGGATTAGGTTTTAAATAACTAGATTGCTGGGATTGGGTCTGGAGGTTTGCTTGGGCGATCCTAGCCTGGCTGCCTCAGTGTCAGAGGACCTCACAGTGCCCAGTAACGAGTGGGGCGTGGCTCAGGGAGAATAATAGTGCCCCTTAGAGGACCGCCTTAGAGGCCAGGTAAAAAGATATGGGTAAGACTTTGGAATGATATAATTTTGTCTCTGTTGTAAATATTAGATGTGATCTACATCACTGTATAGGTGATGAAATGCAGAGAGATTGTGATAGCATGACTTGTCCAAGGTTAATGGCTGAGTCAGGTGGAGGATGCAGGTCGTCTGGCTGCTGGCTGAGCATTCTTCTCTGTACCCTGCCACCTCCGTAGTAAAAGGGCAAGTGCCTATCACCTTTCACACCAAGCCAATCCAGTTGGCCAAGATAAGCCACTTCCGCCAATGCCACGCAAATCCATTCATACCTAGAGAAAGGCAAGGGTGGTACCCAAACCAAGAGTGCTTATCATGGTGAGGGATTTGATCTAGACCCTTCAGGGAGAAGAGATGGGAGCGCCAGATGGGAGTTCAGCCTGGTGGTGGCTCCCAACTCTGAAGACCAGTCACTCTAGTGCCCTTTTGGAAAACAAATCCAAATGGGTGTTCATCCTCCTGTCCCTCTTGACAGCCACCCCTGAGAAGTGGGCACACTAGGAGCTAACAAATCCCCTGCGAAGAAAAGGATGAAAATCCACTGAAACCCTATGTTGCTATCCACCAGACTTTACCACGATTGTGTGTGAGAAGGTCGCCTGCTGAACCCCTTGTGAATAGAGCCTTTGCCACTCCATAGAACGTCTCTTAGAAAAGCAAGTATCTCTCATCCCCAGGCAAGTGACAGGAATCCTCCACTATCATGTGTGTTTGCATGTGCTCACATACCTAGGGACGTAATTTAAAAGATACTTCGTCCAAAATGCTATTAGGACATGTCCCAGTGCCCAATATTGTGAAATATATTTAGAGTTAAGAATGTTCAGTTAAAATGTTTTGTACTGTTAATATTTCTCAATTTGGGTGGATCAGCATGGCAAGGAGCAAGAGAACATCGGGGGGGGGTGCCCTTACAGTGTCATAGATAAGGGTGTGTGTGTGTGTGTGTGTGTGTGTGATTGAGAAATCGTTTGTCTTTGGCAAGTGGGGAAAGGGAAAGCAAGCAAACAAAACAACGTGATTGAGAAAGAGTTTTGCCGAGAGAACTGTGTGTGATCCCTATCAGAAGGCTGCGTACAGTCGACACCGAATGCTGGTCCTCATGCTGTGGGGAGCCCGTCAACTGGCACTAAGGAAGCTCACCTGGGTGTCCCACATGGTCTTGACACACTGCTGGGTTCTCATTCTGGGACCTGGACGGTGGTGGCAGTGGGTGGCTCTGGTTTTGCCATCATCCAGATGCTGCCAGCTTGAGTGTGTAATACTCCCTCTCCCCACCTGCAGTTTTATCTGTGATCAGTACCAGCTCTCCACCCTTTTACTGTGGTCTTAACACGTCAACATTCTGATGCAGATAGAAGGCCTTGTTTTCCCTTCTGCCTGCTCTACTTCCCACAGATCCAGCTTCTGGCTGCCGTGCCTGCCCCTGTCCTGAGGGCCAAGGCCCCTGGGGAAGTTGCAGGTATGGCACAGAGACTGGGGTGGAGGTGGAGGCTGGATCCTGGATCCAGCAATAGCATGTATGGGCCTGACAACAGGAGTGTGGGTGGGCGGCAGCTTGGAGCCTCTCCCCCAGTGCTCGGCTCCCTGCTGGCCCGCCCCGGTTCCCTGCCTCTTACCAGCTCCCCAAGCTGGCTCATGACTGAGCCAGGGGTCTGGTGGGGAGAGGCCCCGGGTTGGGAGTTGGGATGTGAGCACTGCTGCAGGTTGGACCTGTGACCAGTTGTTACTGGAACCTCGGTCTTCCCCGGGGTGATAACATGGTCCCAGCCCACCTCACAGAATCATAGTGATGGCAAACGAGAGAATGTGTGTGAAGAGCCACAGATGACTGTGACCACCCTACATTTATAGAACGATGTTATCTGGTTTCTTGAAACTCTGCTTTCTGCTGGGGCAAGACAGAGGGAAGACACTTCTGAAGCCGGGCCTTAGGGGAAAGATGTACGTGTTGGGGTGGGTCACTGCAGTCCTGAGAACATCTGGATGCCAGAGAAAGAAGCATCTTGTGTCTATAAGGCCATCAATTTATTCATAGGCTTATTCAGAGCCTGCTTCATGCCAGTCACTGTAATGAGAGTTGGAGCTAGGAGAGAGAAAAGATACAGGTGTGGACCCCCTGGGTCCAACAGGCTGTGCGCAGCCTCCATCCGGGGACAGCAGTGCTGTACAGAGGTGAGCAGAGGCTTGGGGCCTCCCATGAGGTCTGTGCTAGTTTGACAGTGAGCATTATGTCTGCCTGACTATCCTGGGTGTTTCATCCTTCCTCCTTCTGGAATTGGATCTGATTTATATTCTTGGTCCACGTGCCATTGGTAAAGCCTGTGGACAAGACCAAGAATGGGTCCTTCACGGGCAGCAGTCCCTGGGCAGAGGGCGAGATTTACGCTGTCTGAGGATCCAGGGATGTGTTTCCTGCTCCCTTCCACCTGTCACCTGCCAGAGGGATGGTTGCCAAGCACCCAGGTAGGAGATGGCCCTGCCTCCTTTCCAGCCAGAGCAGCAGCAACCTCTCTTTCCTTTCCCTTACAGGAAGCTGCACAGTGGGATGAAGACGTACGGGTGCGAGCTCTGCGGGGAAGCGGTTCCTGGATAGTTTGCGGCTGAGAATGCACTTACTGGCTCATTCAGGTAGGCAAGGTCGCCTTAGTGGCCCGTTCAGGTACAGGCAACCACCTCCTGTCTGCCTTCACCCCTACTCAGAGCCTGCTGCAGCCTGCACGTGCCCCACTGCCAGCTGGGGCCCTGGTCCATCTTGTTCCCTGGACTCTCCCTCCAGGCTCCTGACACAGAAGATCCATCCTGATGGTGGGGCCACCCCGGATGAACCCAACTGCAAGCCCTCATGGGTTTCCCAGGCATCACTGGCAACCAGTGCCCCATGTGATCTACCTTCCAAAGTAGACTGCAGTTTCATTAGCGAAACAGTTGTGGAATTAGGTTCTCACTGTCTAATGAATCTGACTATTGGGTTCACATTATACAGGAGCCTTTAATTAAATAGATATAGAAAGGTTGGAACACAAAGCTAGTTATAGCGTGCTGTCTTTTGCAAGTTAATTTTATCCAATTCTAGCGAGGTCGGCTGTGTGGCTGCTGGTAATTTTGCTCATGTTTGGGCAAAGTTGCTCTCCCCCACGAGGTGTGGAATGGGGAGAAGCAGCTGGCATTTGGCATGCCCCAGTGTTCTTGGTGGAGGGAAGGTAGCGGGTCTGATGGCGTTGAGGCTTAGGTCACCTGACTTTAGCTGTAGAGGCCTCAGCTCTCCTTTGCCAGGGGCATACTCTCTTCCCTTTCATTCCCTTGCCTTCCAACCTTGGAGTCTTTTAGGGGGAGAGGAAGAGGGCTGTTCTTTCATTTGGTCTTGCTTTCTCCTCATGTAGGCCAAGGCCTGCCTCTCCTTTCCCCATACTGCCTCCAGAAACTGGTCCTCCAGGCAGTTTGGTGTTTGTGAAATGGGCTTTGCGGTTGGGCAGACAAAGGTTCAAATCGTGTTTGTGGTAAGTGCTGTGACCTTAGCTACATTCATCTCCTGAACCTCAGTTTCTGCATCTGTCAAGTGCGGGTGTTGTTAACTTATATAATTTTTTGGAGGATTAGGTGATAGAATTTATGTTGAAGGCATCTGTAGTAAGCCCCTGGCCTACAGTTGGCATTTAATAAATGTCAGTGGTTTCCCGCTTGCACCTTCCTCCCTCATCCTGGTTTCTGAGCCTGTTGCCCCGAGGGCGTGTCCCCATCCGCTCATTCCCTGCCTGCCTGCCTGGGTGTTTGCACCCTCTTTCCCCCCCCGAGCCCATCGTCAGTACAGCCGTGGAAGTGCTCCTCGGTCGCTTTTTCTGCTTCAGCTCACCACTGCCTTGCTGCAGGGCCCATGTGGTTCTGCACTGTGGTCTATCTCCCTGGCCCTCATGGCCCTTCCTAAAGTGTCCTAACTCCTTCTCATTTCCCATTCTTCTTTCTTCCAGGCACGGGGATCTGTCCACACCAGGCAGCTGGCAGCTGCCTGTCTTGGCGTGTCTCCTGTCCCCATGTCTTCCTGCATTCTGGTCCTCCTTCCTGGGGGCCCCCACCTCGCCTCTGGCTCCACCCAGTCATCCTCCTCCTGCCCCCTTGTTTCACCTCAGCCCAGCACCCTGAGTCCAGGCATTCCTGCATCCGCATCTGCTTGGCACTCACATACACGTTTTCTTCTGTTTTAATGACTTACACCTTGTGTCTTTGTGCTTCCCTTCAGCTTTGTAAGCTATTTAAGGTTCAGGATGTGGCAGGTTTCGTGAACTGTCTGCCCACCAGGTTGGCTACCCCTCTCTTACTTTCTTGGTCTTCATTCTTTTCTGCTTTAGCTCACCACTGCCTTACTGCAAAGTGTGGGGGCTGCCACTTGTCTTGCTTCCTGCCCTAGACCCCTGGGTGGTGCTGGGCACTTTTGGGGCAGTGCACTTCTAGCCTGTTGGTGAAGCCTCCTTGCCCTGTCAGCCCCAGTAAGCATCCTTTCTTATTGCTCTTTCTTTGAGTCCAGGGTTCTGGCCAGACTTATCGTCTTGGTTTGCTTTATGGGCTTGTTGCTTTCTGAGTTCTCTGGCTTTGCTCACCCCATTCTGTCTACTTGGAATAAGCTATCTTCCATCTTCCTAGATCTTCCAAGGTCCCTTCCATGGTGCCAACCCCAGCTGTTCCCCACCTCCAGCCAGAAGCAATTGTGCCTTCTCTGTGCCCAATTTTTTATTTTGAAGCTATCGTTTGTGCAATGTGTCTTCTGTGTTATGGTTATTTATGGACTTGCCTTATCTCCCCTACTGGGGAGGCGGGGTTACATGGTGGAAGGAACTTGGACACCTACCTACTGCTGATGTGATCTGGGGCAAGAACCATAAGCTCTTACAGCCTCAGTATCCTCATTTGTAAAATGAAAATATTGAACGCTATCTCAGAGAAGCTATGAGGCTCACCTTGGATACATACCACTATGCCTCACATGTAATGGGGCAGATCCTGTCCCCATCATGTCCAGCACACTGCCTGGCACATTATTGGAGCCAACAAGTATTTGCTGAGTGAATGATACAGGCTGGGAGGCCGACGAACGACTCTAGGAAACTCCACTCTCCAGACGAGGCCTTCCTGTGGTAGGGACTGTTTATGTCCCAAGGACTTACTGTGCGGGGCAGTTGGGAGAGGGCAGGGAGTCAGCCAGGAACCCCCTGGCTCGTATCGTATCCCTTTTCCAGGCGGTGTGACCAAGTGTGAGTTAGCCACTGTCTCTGCTGTGAATCACACATCAGCAGCATTGGTGGGGCTGGTGGGAGCGGCTGCAGAGAGGAAAGGACCGCTTGCATACTCATGCCAGGTGGGCCCCGCGTCCCCAGTTCAGACAAGAGTGTGACTTTGCGCAACCCCCGTCTGCAGCTGGCAGTTCCCTGGGGAAGCTGACTTTGGTCCCACCTGAGATGCTGCTTCCACGTCCCCTGATCTCATATGGCTGCTCCAGAGGCTTTTGGAGTTGGGTCCTGTTTTCCTAGTTTTTCCTTTCTATGCCTATCTTAACTGGGCACTGAAGGCTGATTGTGTCATGATTTGTCCCTCTGCTAGTCACTTGCCAGTGCCCTTGGAAAGGATGATTTGATGATTAGGCAGGTGCGATGAGTCACAGTAGTGTTTTAATCCACCCTTGCAGATAGCTCATGACCTACAGTCTGATATTTCTATCCGGCATACTCCTCACCCTTGTGCTGAGAAGTCTAAAAAATAAAATAGCACAAGGGGCTTAGTGAGGCTAGACCACTTCCTGAATTGTTTGGCCCCTATTAAACAGGCCCTGGGGGCCTCTGGAGTGACCTGGCCTTGTTGGGGGAGTTGGGGTCAGAGGGCTGGGCTGGTAGTGCTGGGTCTGCTTACAGATTCCAGTAGTGGTTTACATGTTCTGATGCCTACTGCCAGATGCCTGAAAACAGAGCTAGGTGACGTTCTAGAGAGACACTGAATTAGATGATGAGAGGTTTTCCTGCTGCTCTATTGTGAAGGCTCCATGAAGAAAGCTGACAGTGAGAATGGGTGCACCAGGTCTGTAGAGTGGACCCATTTTACAGATGATGACCAAGGGTTGAAGCAGCGTATAGCCTGGAAGAATAGTAGTTGCTCCAGAACCCTGGGGGGGGGCATTTTTTTTTTTTTTTTTGAAAGAGGCAGACTGTGGAGGAGCGAGTCCAGGATCTGGGTAGGGGTCGTGGTTGCCCCCAGATGCTGCCGCCCTTGCACCAGCACATTCCTGCTGTTTTCTCCTGCTCAGTGGAGCTGAACAGCACTCACTTCCTGGCTAGCTCTGCGTGCTGCCCCACCCCCTCTTGGCTAGCATCGCCTGTGTTTGTTATTGTAGTTCTGGCTCCAGGCCAGGCCTGGCTGGGAGCCAGACTTGTGGGTACAGTATGTACAGTGAGTGCTGAGCCAAGTTTGTCATCATACACGATTAATTTTTTTTTTCTAATCTGGTTGGGGTGGGGTGAGGGGAGGAGGCAAGAAAAGAGTTTCGCCGATGCTTGAGAATAGGCTGCATTAAATTCGGCAGAGATGTCATTTCTGAAAAGGGAGATAGTGCTCCGGCTTGTTCTTCCTTTGCAGTTTTTCCTCCTTTCTCTCGCTGTCCTCCTCTTCTCCTCCTTATTTCCCTATCAGATGGAATCAGCCTGTAGGAGATTGACAATGCAGGTCTTATTTTCAGTGACTAGAATACTAAATTTACACTCCTAAATCAGTTTTCATTGTGTTGAAATTGACAATTTGTTTAATTAAAAGTTTGCCGTGTAGGAGGCCCTTCTGAGAGACAGTGTCTTCCCTTTTTCTCTCTCCCCTTACTTTCTGTTTTTAGGGTTTTTTTTTTAAAGACCCTAAATGGTAGTAGTGAATTTTGGTTTAATTGAAGTTTTAATTTCAATTTGATGTGTTAACTAATCAAGTGTTTATGAGCTATACCTGATGATCACAATAAGTTTAAAGTTACCCGCAATAACCTAACTCATGAACTAATGAGATGATCTGGCCAGGCCCTGCATTCTCAGAGGTGTTTTTGGGGTTGTCAGAAAGGTTTGAGTGTTGGGAAGAGGCTTGGGGGTGGGAAGAGAGATGGCCTCCAAGGCTTTGCAAAGCTGGCCCTGGTGGAGGGTGAAGCTTGGGTGTAGGACTGGGGCCCCTCCCCCTACCTGTGTCCCAGGAAGACTCTGAAACCTCCCTCCTCACCCTCTGCTACCTTACCCCTTGTGGGGGATCTGACTTGAAGCATCTATGGATCCACTGTCTCTTTGGCACTCCTTGTTGTAACATGAGAAGTGATTCCTAGCTCTGAGATGTCCATGCAGAGACCACAGACACATGCAGTGACTCAAGTTGGTTCTGAGATTGGCCAGTGTAAGGTTTCCCATTAGGTAGTATTTCCCACAGCTTGACTTAGTGTCCTGGTGGTTTATGATAGCGAGCTCGCCTAGAACTGCTTGCCCCTATTTTTGACTTGGCTGCATATGATTAGGGTTTGAGTATTTATGTGGCCTGTTCCTATTCTGGGAGTGTCATTCATTTTTGGAGCTAGAGGATGTTTAATAAGCACAAATTGTGTGTCAGGCTCTGTGCTCTTACCAGTGAAGACTGCTACAGTATCCCTGCCCTCAAGGAGCTTAAGTCTAAAGAGAGAGAGCGGTATGACTATGCAATCATCACACAAGATGGTAGTGTGTGCAAAATGCCAAGAATTCTAGGAGAAATTCGGAGTGGAAGGGTGTTTTGTGCCAGAGGATAACAGAACAGCATTTTGAAAGGACTCGGTTTGGGGGAAGCCCAAGCCACCTATGGAGCTGCGTGGTATAACCTGCGAGCATAGGCTGGGCCTGCGGGGAGAGAGGAGAGGGCAGGGTTTAGAAGAGATGGATGGGGTAAAACTGGAAGGAGTGGCAAAATGATCTACATTCTCCCTGATGCACTGGAGAGCCACTGAAGGAATAGGAGGGTGACATATTTTTGTGCCTGGAATAGAAGGGACTGTTGGGCTTTTTGATATAGACAAGGCTAGAATACAGGATGAATAAAGCCCCTTGGAGAACATGAAGACTGGCCGTCTATGTTGGGGCATGGCTGGAGTGTAGAAAGGCCTGTGCCTTCTGCTCTGGTTAGGACCACGTGGCCCCATTCTGCCAGGTGGCAGGCCCCATCCTCCCACTTCTCTCTTACTCTTAGGCACTGTGATCCTGGCTATTGAGAAGTGTTCCTATGATGAGGCTCTTCCCCAGAGTCAGAGCCATGGGGAAAAGAATGAGGGTTTTTGCCAATAGACTTTCTGATTTCAGCAGCAGCATGGAGTGGCTGGGGTATATCACCTGGGACCTTGGTCATCCTTCTGGCAGGGAAAAGGGCTGGAGGGGTCCGCCAGATTGGATCTCTTATGCTTTCCTCTGTCATGGTCGGATGGAGGAAAAAAAAACATTACAAGATGGCAAAGATCTGTGGGTTGTCCTTGTTCTGTTTTATTTATTTTTTTCTTTTTTGGAGCACTGAGCTGTGGGTTTCAGTTTCTCCTTCTCCAAGACAGAGAAGGTGAGGTAAGAGAGGTAGAAAATTCCCTGTGACTGGGAGGAGACGCCGTGAGGTGGTCCCACCTTGATGACTGGAGAGAGGTGCCTTTGGGTCCAAAGATGGCTTCCCCTCACCTTGCCTGTCCTCCCGTTCACCTCTCTCCTCCCAGATTAGGTATCTGCTCAGGGCAGGAGATTGGGGCTGCCCAGGCTTGTGAGAGCCCATGGCCAATCCATGCACCCTCTGCCCCCTCTCCAGTCAGTACCAGCTTTCCCTTCTGGTTTAGCTTCCTACCATCAGGGCAAACGCGGGAGGTGACCAGGAAGAAACTTTGCTCAGGTTCCTCCACTCCCTCCACATGCCTTATGCGGGGGCACCTTTGGTTTTCGGGTCAAGGAAGTGGAGAAGATCAGGTAGGGGTGGCTCAGAGGCCGGGCTGCCCCCCTTCGGTCCGCATGGGTGATGTGGATGCAGAGAGAGGAAGGGGTGAAGGGAGCCACTCTCTCCCAGCTCGCTCTTGAGCACACTTCTCTTTCTCTCTCTCCCTACTCTGAATTTGGCTTGCTTCCCGAACTTTTTCCCAGAGTGGTGTCGTCACTGGCCTGCCGGCAGGTCTGGATGTTCTGCCAGCATTCCAGCGAGTTTATGATCGCTTGCAGATGCGTCTCCAAGAACACACTGTACCCAAAGCAGAAATTAATGCAGGCTTGACTACCGTCCAAGCCCGTACACGGGAGAGAGGAGAAAGAAAACAAAAACTGTTTAATGCTGCTTATAAATTATACACTGGCTGATGAAAAATACATTTCTTTCCTCTCCCCTTTTACTCTCCCCCGACACCCGTCCTCAGCGCCCCCCACCCCCACCCCCGCCCCTTCTCGCTTTCTGCTTCAAGAGCCTAAACTGAGACCAGAAGAATATGGTTTTGCTTTTTAGCTCCTGTTTTGGCTGAGATCCGAAACCCTGCTGCTGATTCACAGCCAGAGTATTTTTCCCCTTTACCTGATGAAATATACTGATTTTCCAGCCCAGATGGGGTGTTTTGGGTTTTGTTGTCTGGGTTGTTTTTTTTTTTTTTTTTTTGGTTTTTGTTTTTTGGCCAGGGATTTTGTTTACAGCAAGTATCAGGTTCCGTGATGGTTCTGGGTGCGATGCTCACCCCAGGGCAGATAAGTCCCCCCACATAACTGCCACCTTAGTGCTGAGAATATGCGTGCCTGTGTCCCTCGGCCCTAGTCAGGCCAGCTGAACTGAGAAAGTTGGGAAAGTTCATGGCAGGTCATGGTTTTAAACAGTGTTTTCACCGGTTCTCTCCCACCCCTTCACCTACAGCCCCCGTGTGAAGAGGGGGTTCACATGTCCCCTGCCCCCAAATACACATGTCTCTATCTCCATATGGTGCCTTAGCAGGGGTTGGGGAAGCTCGTTCCATCTACCCCTCTGGGATCCCAGCCTCTCCTCCCACCCCGCAAATCCCCCATCCCAATTTATTCTATAAATTCGTTTCCACATTATGTCTATCCATTTACATGGCTTTTGTGTTTTTTAATACTGCTAATGTTTATCATTTGCCCAACAGGCTCGACAGATTTTGCTTCCTGTAGAGCATCGAGGCTTTAGAGCCCCCTCGTTGCTAAGTAGCAGTCTCCCCTGTACTGTAATGGGCTGATTTTGTATTCTGTTCAGCGCTGTATCTTATTTTTGTATGCAAGACAAAGTGTTTTGATGGAGGACGATTGCGGCAGTGTCTGGAGGCTGTTTGGAGTTTTATGGGCTGTACAGTACACTGTGTGCTCTCTGAACAGAACACAGGCTGTTGAATTTTGGATTGGATTTGTCATTTTTCCCCCCCCTCAGAGAGGAGCCTGTCAGATAGAACATTACTTTGAGGGTGGAGGGAAGAAAGTGGAATTATGTAATAACCTTCTTCCTTCTCCCTCTCTCGATGATTTTTCTATCTCAGCATAGGGTGGTTTCTTCCACACATACCCTCTCTCATGCCACCACATGATCTTGCACAGCTCGAGGATGACGCTCTTATTAGGAAATGAATGGTGCCCTAGAGGGATGGATGCTGGGACATCTGTCTGTCTGATGTTTATTCTCCTATTCTCCTTTTCCTCCTCTTTGCTCCTTCCATCCTTCCTACGTTCCGGGCTGCCTTGCTGGCCCTTGTTTTTGTCTGAGGATGAATAGATAAGGGGTTATTGGAAGGATATTTACATGGGATCAACCTGATAGTGGCAGTGCCATTTCTGATTTCCAGGGCCTTTTTGTCTTCCTTTGGCTTCCCAGACATGCACCCTGCCAGAACAGTTCTTAGGAGGCCTTGCCTTGTTTTCTCCTGCCCTTGGCCCCATTCCCTAGCCCTGTAATCAGGTTGGGCCTGGGTCTCTGCATCTGAGGCTGTGCCCGAGGGTCCCCACCCTGCTTTAGGCATCAGCATTTACTCTCAGTGCTTTCATCGAGGTCTCTGTGGCAGGTATTTATTTTTCAGCTTTGCTCTTCTCTTCTTCTTCTATTTCTCCCCCAGTCTGCTTTCATTTCACTTCATCTCTTGTCCCTGTCCTTTGTGTCTGTGTCAGCCTCGGCCTTTTCTTGACTTCCTTCTTGTATTTTCTGTCTTCCTTCTTATGTCTTCATCTGTCTTTATCTCTGTCCGTCTTGGTTGGTCTTTTCTCTGTCTCTCTCTTTCTCTGTCTTTGTCTCTGTCTCTGTCTCCCCTCCCCTAACCCACCACCTCGAACTTTTTTTTTAGCTTGGAAGCTGGGCAGTGGTTGGAGTGGAAAGCAAAATGTCACACTGGCCCAGAGGTCTCCCCCAGAGGGGAGGACTCCTGAGCCAGTGTTCCTAGAATGCTCCCAGCACCTAGAACCTCATGTGCTCTATCCCTTGCCTCTCAGGGGCCAGAGTGGGGCTTCTCTGGCTTGGACTCTGCTTTTCCTAGGTCCCTGGATGTTCCCTCAAAACCCCAGTTGTGTTGAGGACGGGCAAGTGGTTGAGCAGGGTTAGGCTTTGCAAGGCCCTTATTGGACTTTGCTGGTGCTGTACTCGCCTGGGCCTGTACTGGGCACCTGAGTGCAGGACTCAGCAGCCGCCCTCACACACTCATGCCCTGGCAGCGTGCCTGGTGCATAGGAGTATTGTGCACCGATAGAATTTGTCAAATACATGAATATCGTGTTATAAAAGTGTTTGGATGACTAGGGAAGATCTGGGTTTGGTGGGGCCTGAAGCGTACTCAGTTTTGGGTGCCATCTCTCATAAAAGGATTATAAATATCAAGTGTTAGAGCCCTTCCCAGGGAAGGGGTCGGTGCCAGGGAGAGGCCTGCAGCTTCAGGCCTCGGTGAACACGAGAGAGGTTGCTGTTGAGGGGCCCCACTTGGAACTACTGAGTGGGGTGGCTCAGGGCTGAGGATAGGAGGGTGACATCTGCCCAGCTCTGGGGACCTTCAGAGCATGGGACATCTGTGCTCACAGGCCTCAGGTCTATGTTCCATAGAGGTCAGGCCGAATCCTCCTGCCTTTGGTAAATGGCTCCAGGTCGCAGTGGGCCTGGAAATGTCATAGTATTTCACACGCTCTTCTCAGCGAGGCTGCTTGGTAGGGATGGACCGTGAGTTCCAGTTCACCCAGAACCACCAGGTAGGCAGCCCCCTCTTGGTAGCATCCTGGCCTCCACACTGACCCTTGGTGACTATCAATGAAATGGCATGGCATCCACCCCTCTTCCAGGTGCTTAGCTGCCCAGGTCTTTGGCTGTGGCTCTCCTTCCTTCTTGTGGCAGTAGAATTGTAAGTATGGTGGGGCAGAGGACTGGTGTGTGTGTGTGTGTGTGTGTGTAACCATGAGGGAGAAGGTGCCTGGAGGTGAGGGAAGGTGTATGCAGACATCTGGGCATCTGTTCTGTGGAGCTTGCAGACTCATCCATTACTTGAGGTCGGTGAAGATTGCTGGATTGGACAGTCGTTTGGGTAGAGGGACTCACTTGTTAGAGGGTATGGAAAAGCTGCGGTGATGGTCCCAGAAATGGGGGGCAGAGTCCTCATCAGAACACCATGTGTACATGTGTGTGTTTGTGTGTGCAAGCATGGGAAAAGGAGATTGAGAAGAATCATTTACATGAAATACTCAAATTTGTTCCTTGGCTGTAATGGGCCCGCACAGACCATTACCTTGAAGATTTAAAAACTAAATGAGCTCATCATATCGAGTGACTTCCACCGACATTCATGCTTGATTGCAAAGCCTGCTTTACCTTTGCATTTCAGCTTCACTGTTTGTTATTAATTCTCAGATGGTGGTGGTGTGTTTCCACCTTTTGGATTCAGCCACGAAAATGTTGATTTTGTGTGATGGATGTGAATGTTTCTCAACGAGACCCCATGGAAGAACCTTTTCATTTTAAAAATAGCCCCATGACCTTTAGGGCTCAGACTGGAGTCTCCGAGGAATGCAGTGGGCTGAGGCAAGACTTGGGTTGACTTTGGAGGGGGCAGAAGTTTGCATTTTTTTAATTTAATAATTTGAGTTTCATATGAATGATTCTGTTCTTCCTTGCAATACTATGCATTTTCATAACTGTCTCTTTCACTTTGGGTAAAGGAAGGGAGGGAAAAAATAACAGCAGCAGTATTCTGTGGGCAAAGGAAGAAAACAAGAGAATGGGGCAGAGAACAGGCTAAATTTAAAATTGTAATTGGCTGACTTCCACTGGCTTGCGGGTGTTTTAATGACTCATAATAACTTCATTTAAAACCAGCTGAGCAGAAAATAGATTGGAGAGGAGCCTCGGGCCATTATGGATTTGTGGTTTTTTTTTTTTTTTGACAAGCTTGGTTTTCAGCAGCCAGGAAGGCTCTCAGAGAGGGCTTGGCTGTGTTCTCTCTCTCTCCTCTCCTCTCCTCTCTCCCTTCTCTCTCTCTCTCTCTCTCTCTCTCTCTGTCTCTCTGTCTCTCTCTCTCTCTGAGGGTTGGTGGTCTGCCCAAGAGAGATTCAGGGCCAGTTTTTTTTTTTTTTAAACTCTCCCTCCCTCCACCCTTTGTTTTTTTTAAAAAACTGATTAAAAATAGATGCCTTGAGGTATTATTTTAGCATCAGTAGGATTTTTTTTCACCTTTGATGTGGTAAATGGAACATAAATAAAATTGTTTTTGAAATTACTGAATTAATTAGGTAGTAAGGCAACTACAATGCATAAATGTCCTTGGCCGTCTGGTTTTTCTCCCTAACCCTGATCTATATTTGTAGGGCGTTCCCTTTTTTCCTCAACCCCCTCCTCCTCTCCCAGCAACCCCTTCTTCCTCTGAGCCTGGACCTTTCCTTTGAATGGCAAGAGTCTTTTATCATCCTGGCAGCAGCTGAAGGATTTTGTAAAAATCCGTAGGATTTTGACAGTATTGGTTCTATCTGGTTATCTGGTCAGCTCCAAGAGTTTTGGGACTTGCCAGAAAAGGTTCTAACCTGCCTCTAGTTGTTTTAAATAGGTCCTGCCTGTTTCCCATGCTAGGACTGGTGCCAGACCGGTGAGTGTTCTTTTTTCTCTTCTCTTTTGAAAAGTCAGCCGACTCAGCCATAGGATGCGTCTGTCTGGGCAGGACAAGAGGCCACCCCCCATCTGATCGCTCCTAGCCATTTATCTATCCCCCTCTACGGCACCTGTCACCTTCTTTGTTGTGTAGCTATTTATTTGCTTGGCCTTTTTGCACACTAGACTCTAAGCTTCTTGAGAACATGTGATTTATTTGTGTCCCCCTATACTACCTCGCTTAGTAACCTGAATGGTGGTTATAACACAGTCATTTAAAAAATAACCTAATGGGTGAGTGAGCAGGCATGCAGATGGACACATGGTAAGAAACAGACCCAAGACACTGCCTGCTTCCCTCCAGCCCCAGGAGCCAGCAATCTGGATGGGAAGACAAGGACAGAAGGCAGGGACCTTGTCAGTAGCGTGCTGTGTTGCATCCTCACAGCCGGACACATAGCGGGCTCTCGGGAAATATCTGCTGAAGAAGTGAAGGGCTCAGGATGCATGGTTTGGATGCAGGATGGAGAGAAAGACATTTATTGAAACTTGCTGTGTTCCAGGCACAGTGCTGTGTGTTCTGCATGTCTGAACTCAGTCTTTCTTGAACTTTGAAAGACAGATGTGCTGATTGTTTTGCAGATGAGGATGGTAAAGAGTTAACTTGCCTAAGATCATAAAGCTAGAAAGTAGCAGAGCTGGACTCAAACCTCCCTCTCTTTCTCTCCTTCCACCCTGCGTCTTGCTTTTCTATTACAGTGTGCTGTGCTGCTGTACCTAGCCCCTGGCCTCCTGGTGTTTGAGCACCTGAATGCCTGCTTCTCTGTTTGTAGAGCTAACCAATCTCTCAAACTGGGAAGCTGAGACCAGGAAGGCCCTGTGCCCAAGGGTCCTGGGGGTGGAAAGGGTGGCATAGTAATTGGCTGCTGCCTGAGTGCTTTGCACCTGTGCCACCAGGAGCAGGTGTGGCTTATTAGCCTCTTCCTGCTCTGCCAGAGGAGCATGTGTTCAGTGGTTGTGAGTTGTGGCTATATGACTTCTCCGCAGTGCCTTGTAGGGTTGGGGATAGGAGGGTTCTGGGAGCATGGCAGGAGGGTCTGTGGGTTAGTGTGTGGTCCTCCCACCCAGGGAGAGCTTGACTATGTCATGCCCCCACTCCTCCTCCCCGATACTCTGCAACATAGAAAGGAGGGGTGGGAGGAGAGAGCTGTCTGTGGTCCCTCCTGTGTGGCGATGCAGCTGGGTGCTCTGCTTCTGGCAGACGCACCCTGTGATGCTGGGGTGGGGTGAAAGGGGCAGCTGACCTGTGCTGCAGCCCAGAAATGTGAGAGATGTGACCATTTGGGCTATTACTAGCACCCTAGACTTAAAGTGTCTTGGAGTGACATGTCAGGAAGGTTTCGACCTCCCCTGACCTTTCAGATTATGGCCAGCGAAGCTGGACCACTTGACATGAGGCTGGTTATGTCCGTTCTCTGACAGCCTCATCTTCCCCAGGCGCACGCTGGGGATACTGGAGCCTTCTCTGGGGGAGCGAAACATCAGCCAAATGGGAACCAGATGGGGAAGGTTGAGCAGCAGAGAAACCTCAGTGACTACTCTGGGTCACACGTGTGGCCCTCTTTTGCGGGTCGTTTGTGAATTCATTCATCAGTTAGCAACTGAACTGAGGGCCGGTGGTGTGCAAAGCTTGGCAGGGCAGACAGAAGGGTTGAAGTCGGTGTCCTTGTCTACAAGAAGCTGGTGGTCTGGCTGAGAGGGTGACACGAGCCCCCCTGGCAAGAGAAGGTGATGAGCAAGGCTGGGCGTGCTCCTTGTGATCACAAGAGGAAGGAGTGAGTGCTGCAGGCGTTTAGAGCAGGGAGAAGCTCCCAAGAACCAGGGGCATGAGGAAGGCTCTGGGTAGGAGGTTCACGGGATTTTGATGAGGTCTTTGTTGCCGGCGTACCCAGAAGGAGTGCTGTGGTGGGAGTGGACTGGCTCTTCTGGACAAGGGGAAGCAAGAACTTCTGTGAGCTGGAACCAGCCAGCTCGGCATCTCTTTCCTCGTCGTCCTCCTCTGTCCACAGCCGCCTGGCAGAGACTTAGAGTCCCGTTTCTTGCTCTTGGGAGTCCTCTGATCCCTGAGATGGTTGTGGCCCTCTGTGGCTTGCAGGTCGAGAAACACTGCATTAAAATTGAAAAGCTGCTACTTCAGGGGGCCCCTCCAAGTGGAGGCATCCCCCAAAACAAACACACATGGGAAAGCGAGGCTTAAAATTGGGTACAGACCCAGAAGATGGTAAATTTCTCATATACGACTTGATGGACTAAAATTATGAGTGCCTAGAGTGCCATATGTCCGGAAGACATAGCTCAGACAGCTGCCTCTTGGTGAGGCCGAGGATAGAGTTGGCCACCTTGGAGGGCAAATGGAGGAAGTGTGAGGACTGTTTCAGGGTGGGGCACCCAGGGTCCCAGCCCAGCTTCTCGGACCACGTGGGTGAAACCCCTGTGTATGCCGTTAGTGAAGACTGAGCTTGTTCCCCTCATAGATGGGAGCCAGTGGGAGAGAGGGGCGGATGCCTCTGTGGTGAGGGGCTCCTTTAGTTGGCTCCCTCCAGGATTCAACCTCACAAAGACATCTCTTCCAGACTTCTCCAGCAGTTAACACACTCCCTCCTCCTTCCCCCTCCACCTAGTCCCGTTTTGATTGGAATTCTTTCACTTGCCTGGGACAAGAAAAAAAAAAGCAAATTCTAAACTTTTCATTAGGTAGTTGGGATAAAAAGTCTTCTGGGGTAGCTGGATTAAACCTCAGCAGCTCTCTCGCTGACTATTATAAGCTAATTGAGCACAGGGAGCTCATTGGCGGCTGCGTTTTGTTGTAGTAATTATGCAAGGCCACAGTCGTTTTCAGTAACAAGGTAACTCCGGGTAAAGGCAGAACTCTCTGAAACTTTTGATTTGCTGTAGTCTTCCTTCCTTGGTTGCCTTTGCTAATATGAGCCTGGGATAAAGGCCCAGAGACCAGATATTTTGGGAGGCTACTGCCTTGCCTAAATATCCCAGATCTCCCAGCTCCTTCATTGGCGCCTAATGGACATCATCCAGCACATCCGCGAGAGCCCTGCTGGGGGGCCAGTTTTGCATTAATTGAGATTTGGGGTCTGGAGTCAGACACTCTGGAGTGTAGGCTCAAGAGGGACAGGTGCAGCCTTTGAAGCTGACCCGGGAGCAAAGAGAAGCGCAGCGCACTGTCTTCATTACTTATCTATGCACCGAGAGCAGGGTCTGATTATAGATAATGAGGCCAAATGATACTCTCTATCTCTACTGAGGTCCTACCTGTCCTGGCTGAGTAAAGCGTGGGCCTGCATATGTAGGACTGTGATGACAAGCCTGGGGATCTTTCCTAGCCCATAGGATTCTTGATGGTGAAACATTCCTAGACAGGCAGGCCTCCACCCCCATCCAGAATCTTTATCAAGAGCTAGGAGATGGCTCAGTGGGTTGGGAAGGGCCTTTCAGTGTCCTTTGGAAAGGGTCCTGGGGCCTTGCCAAGCTGAACCTGTCCTCTGGGTGGCCTGCCTCACCTCTGGCCTGCTGCCCATCAGTATTGAATCATGCTTCTCAGAGGACAGCGTGTAACTGTGTTCCCGATATAGCCCCCGGCCCCCCTGAGGTGACAGGAAGAGTCATTGTCACGGGAGCACTCCATCTTTCTGACACCACAAGGCCGGCATGGCTTTCTTCCCTACTGCTCAGCCCTACACAGCCTAGAATTCTGCTCTGGGAGCATACATAGAGCTGGGTTTTTTTTTTTTTTTGAGTGACTTTTTTTTTTTTTTTTGTCCTATTCTCCATCTCCTACTTTAGTTTTCAGGACTTCGCCTTCAGTCTCTGGCCTGGACTCTCTCCTTCCATCTCAAAATTATAAAAGTTTGTCACAGTCAGAGGCTGGCTGAATCGAAGCAGGAATGTGGTGTTTGGTTAAATTGTAAAATTAGCTAGGAAAGTTAATGAGGCGTTCCACCTCTGCCTGCTGAAGAGCAGGATGCTTATGAAGGTGCTTCAAAGCACCCTGCCTGAGAAGGAAAGAAAGGGAGACAGGAGCAGCAGGGGAAGCTGCCCAGGAACGTAGAAGAGCCTCATCCAGGTGAGTTTCCGGGCCTGGGGCATGCCCTTCCCTCACTTAGCTGAATGGGACCTGAGAAGTCATCCCCCTCAATGCTCCCGCTGTGGGTCCAGCTCCATCTACCCACTCTGAGTCCATAGGAGTTCCCTACTGCATGTCCAAGAATGTCCTGCGACCACACACAGCTGGCTATGGTTAGCTCTTCTAGTGCCCAGATTTCCTTTTTGTCTTGGGCAAGGCAGAAGAGACAAAGACTAAACACTTGGTCTTAGAAGGAGGCTGTGACAGAAAGGAGGACACCAAAGATGACAGTGACAGTGACTGTTAACATTTCCTGGAGGCCATCGGGTGATAGGTTCTGTGCCCAGTTGCTTTACTTCATCTCATTTGAGCCTCACAAGACCCATTTCGAGTTGGTACTACTGGGATGTCCATTTTACAGAAGAGGAGACTGAGTTTACTTGCCCAGGGTTATCTAGCAAGTAAGAGACAGAGCTGCGCTGTGATCCTAGGGCTGCCTGACCCTGAAGCCCCTGGTCTTAACCTCTGAAGCGAAGTTATTTCCATCCCCTTTCCAGGCTACCTATTTCTCCCAGCCCACGGCTCACGTGGTACAGATTGCACGCCTGCAGATGCTCACCCTGAAGCTTTGGGAGTCACGGTCTCAAAGGTGCACGCAGAAGAGCTGCCAACAGTCTATTTTCTGTACACACCAAACTCTCAGGTCTTCTAATTACACCAAACAAACCTTTCTGTTTTCAAGCAGCTACGGGATTAATATGGCAAATAGTTTCCCACCTTGACCTTTGGCATGTGGGGAGCCAGAAATGATGAGTTTTGGTTTGTTTTTTTTCCGGCGGGGGAGGTGGTTCGTACTCAGAATGGGTACTGAGTGTGGCTGGCAATATTTCTGTTTTGAAAAGTGTGGCATCTTAAGGCTTCTGAATTTTGAGCCTGCAAATGTCAGCGCTGTAGTTGTAATGTAACACCTCAATTATGGTGCAGGAGGTAAGGAAGCCAGACTCTGAAACCTGCAAGGCTCTTTAGATCCACAGCCTGAGCCACAATTAAGGTTTCAGAAACACCAAAGGCAAGCCAATGAGTGTCATTTTTAACCAGTTTGAACATTTTACTACTTCCTAACATCAGAAGCACCCGGGCTAGAGAGCCCCGCTTCTTGTCCTCAATAAAGTGATTAAGCTGAATGGGTGTTGGGGAGTATTATTAGGCTGAGAAGGGCTAAAAATAGACATGCTCTGTTTTCTAAAAGCCACAGCAGGCCTGGAGAGAGTGGCAGCCTCGAGGTGCCACTGAGGGGCCCAGGGAAGGGGGAGAAAGGGTGGCAGTCTCTGGGGCTCCGTGTCTGAGACAGAGGTGGTGCGTGTTGTGATGGATGGGTCAGGTGGTAGGGCCTCTTTCCCACCTGTCACCAAGAGTGGAGTCACCGTGGAAGCACATCTGTACCTGTACATGTGTATTAATGAATTTAAAGTAACAGACAACTCCGGAATCTCTAGGATGGATAACTGGGCCTAAAATTTACATACTCAGCCCCAAATAATTGAATTTACCTGCTGTTCTGGGGGAAGGTGTCCAATCTGGGCAGACTATAAGGAGCATAAGCAGTGGGACATGGGAAAGCAGAGACCTTTAGAGCCAAGAGTGAGGATCTGCTCTGGCAAAGCCTTGATTAACTAGGATGCTCAGAGAAGATGTAATTAGAGGACTTTTTGGTGAACTGAAGGTTAACCAAGAAACCTTGTTTATATTGGTCTTTGTCATTTGCTGTCATTCATCAGTGTGAGAGTCCATTTTTTCTGCTTTCAGTGAATGCAACTGATTGTCTTTTTATGGTAGAACATCTTGCTAGCTTGGAAGTCAAGAGGAGAATGCCTAAGAAGGGAGTGAAGCATGGAGGTATATGCCTAATTAGAGTTTTGTTATAAGTTTCTCCCAGAACATCGGTTGTACCTTTTCCTCCCCTACATGTTTTCACACCTTTGAGCTCATTTCTCTCTATAATAGCTTTAAGCGTCTGGGAAGGGCTAGGAACATGACATTTACTTTGTAGATGGAGAAACAGGCCAAGAACAGCAGGATCTTAGAATACACTGAAGTCTGCAGCAGAGCCAGGTCTAGACGCTGTGCTGCTCCCCAGTCCAGGCTCTCTTGGATAGACAGTGTTGCTTCATGCCTGGACCAGGAGGTGAGCGTTGTTCTTAATGGGCAGAGGACTCCAAGAAGAGAGTTAGCTGGGCTTCCCTTGCTGCCACCCTGACTGGAGTGGCTTTTTTCGTTTATGCTTACTAGCTATTAGACCTTGGGCAAAAGAACTAAGCTTTTTAAACCTCAGTTTGCACATCTAAGACTGGGATTACAGGTGGCTCCTGCCTTTAATCCCAGCACTCAGGGAGGCCAAGGGGAGCAGATTACCTGGGATCAGGAGTTCGAGACCAGCCTGGCTAAAATGGTAAAACTCCATCTCTACTAAAAGTACAGCAATTAGCTGGGCATGGTGGTGGGCACCTGTAATCTCAGTTACTCGGAAGGCTGAGGCAGGAGAATCACTTGAACCTGGAAGAGGAGGTTGCAGTGAGCTGAGGTCCCGTCACTGCACTCCAGCCTGGGCAACAGAGCGAGACTCTGTCTCAAAAAAAAAGTTTGCACATGTATAAAATGGGGGGGTAATTGTAGAGTTGCTGGGAGAATTAAATGGTATATTTCATGTAAAGTCACGCAATGCTTGTATCATCATGAATGGGCATCACATGTTATTAGTATTTTTATTGTGATGACTGTCAACACTATGGCAGCGGCAGCATTGTGACTCCTCATTTCAGGGCAGCCTTTGTAGGATCCTTGGAAGGGAAGGAGTGAAAGTATTGATGTTGTGCGCCTGTTGAGTGCACTTTCTGTGCTGGGCACCTTCACGTGCGTCATCTTGTTTAAACCTCCCAACGACCTTATAGCCCCATTTCTGAGTGAGTGGTGTCAGTGCTGTCATACAACTTAGAAGTCCTGCTTTTAGGGTAGGAAGGATGTATCATCATCCCTTTAACAGGTGAAGAAACCAAGGCTCAGAGAGTTAAGTTGCTAATGCTCCTGATGGAGCTAGTGGGTAGCTGAGCTAACATCTTAGTTCTGTCAACATCAAGCCCAGGTTCTCCACTAAACTGCCTGTGATGGGAGCAGGGGCCTGGCTTAGACAGCCTCCTGTGCAGACTGAACCCTGCTTCTTCCCTGCAGCTTGACCTGGATGTCTTAGGGGTCTCTGGCACTGCTTCCTGGTGGAGTTTCCAGAAGAGAAACTCTCATCTGCAGGGCTTGTACAGCTCACAGCCAGTTGTCAGCAGATAACTTGTATGCAGAACTCTGCCAGTTGGTTTCTTGAAGAGTGCAATGGTTATCATACTTGTGATAGCACCTGGAGCCTTCTAAAGGGCTTTATTTCTTGTCATTTGTTGAAATATTATTACCTAAGGATATTTTATCTTAGAAACAAATAAAATACATACACACTACAAAGACAGTTGCAAGTGGCATTGGAGAGAGATGCTAGGAGGATGGAGAGGACAGGGGATTCTGAGAACCAAGCAATGAAGGAACTGTCAATATTGAGATCCTCAAGAGATTCCCAACATTGAGAGAGGACCTGGCATTCTCTTCAGTCAGTGGGAAATGAGGGAGGCAGGGACCAGCCGGGAGAAAGCACGGGAGGACCAGAACGCCACCGAGGCTGAGGAACGCTGCCTCCTATCCCCTTTAAAATACCTCAAATGAAAGTTAGTCGGCAGGAGTGTCAGGGGATGCTGGGGGACCGGGGCAGGGACAGGTATCAGCTTGAAATGGATGGGGTAGGCACTTGGATCTTGGCCACCACCCTTGGAGGTGTCTTTTTTTTTTCTACTGCCCAGGCAATATTGTCAATCCTATTCAGAGGAGAGGTGTGTGTGTGTGTGCGTGTGTGTGTGCGTATGCGTGTGTGTGTGTGTGTGTGTGTGTAAAACCCCTCCATACCGTATTTAGGGTGCGGGCCTGTGACGGAGCATTCTGAAGTTGCTTCGGAAGAAAGGAGCAGAATAAATGAGGATGGGAGGAGGAGACTGAAGGTTCAGATCACAGGCTGAGCTGTGGGGCTGCTGCGGGCCAGCAGAAACCTCGCTTTTCATTCTGAACTTCTCTCCTGAGAATTCCCAAGTGGGGACCTGGGAGGAGGGTGACTGTTGGTGTTTAGGAATTGTGGAGATGTCCCATAAAAATCATGGCAGAAACCCTTACTCCTACGTCTCTGGCCTTATTATCCAGGCTCTCACAAATGCCAAGGCTGCAAAGCTATCTCTTTTAAACAAAACAAAGTTACGAACACTTGAAAGCCCAGGTATTCCCTGGAACTCAGGGGTCAGTCTCTGGCACAGCGTCACTGGCTCAGCCTGACTCTGGCTAATGATTCTCCCAATGTCTGGACTCTCTGTTCCATTTTACCCACCTGATAGAGCAGAGTATTCACCTTGAAAAGGATACTGCTGGCTTAACCAGGGAACCCCGTTCTTTTTTCTATTGCCCAGGCAATATTGTGAATCCTACTCAGGGGAGAAGGGTATGTGCGTGCATGCCTGTGTGCATGTGTGTGCACATGTGCGTGTGTGTGCGCATGTGCGTGTGTGTGCGTAAAATCCTCCGTGCCACATTTAGGGTGCACTTGGTCTCAACAGTAGCTTTCCAACACCAAGGGTTTTAAACATTTGAACTCTCATGTATGGCCACATTTAGCTTTTCTTTGCCATGAGCATCCAGCTTCCGGTTTAAAACTTGTCATTTCAAGATGGAGAGATGAAAAGATTCACCAAGGGTTACACAGCTCAGGCAGTGACGGTCCGGCACCCCAGGTCAATTTCTCTTGGTACTTTGGAAAATCTTGTGTGCGCTGGCCAGCAGAACCTTCCTTGAGCCAGTTGTCTATCCTGCCTCATCTAAGGGTGGTCCTGTCTTCCATTCCAAATAGCATAATACCATGTAGATGAGAGCCTCAGAGAAGGTAGTGTCTCATTTACCCAGGCCGTTTACTCATGGTGTTTGGGCCTGGCCTTCTCCCAGGGCTGTGGGGCTGGAAATACTGTGGGTTGCATATCCTGTAGGGTGTGGCCAGGGGCTATCCTCCTGGGGCTCATCAGCTTAATGAAGTGAAATTATTCTATCATCATGATAATAACTGTGACTTGAGCACCTGTTATGTGCCAGGTACTTCATATAGGTTCTTGTTTAAGCTATCAGGATTAATAGCTTCATTTTCAGGAGGGGAAGTGAGGCTGCAAAGTTGATGCCAGTACCATACCACCAGTGAGTGGTAGCGCCCTAAAGCCATCTCTGGCTTTGAGCTGCTGTGGGACTTCATTTTGAGGGGCCTGGCCATTAACCTCTGAGAGATCTCTCAGTTGGCAAGGCATGTCTGCAAGGAAGTCTGGTTCATCACAGCAGGGGCTGACATTCCTACAGTAAGAGAGATTTTGTGCCCTTG
This sequence comes from Ateles fusciceps, assembly GCA_036589455.1. Classification (NCBI taxonomy): domain Eukaryota; kingdom Metazoa; phylum Chordata; class Mammalia; order Primates; family Atelidae; genus Ateles; species Ateles fusciceps. Next base: position 940,812 of record JAZHEH010000579.1, on the reverse strand, counting down.
TGCTGATTACCACTATACCAGGATTGCCCAGACGTAGAAATTGACGGGAGAAGAAAGAGATTAGAGGCAATGGTAAGATGAATCCTTGAGTCAGTACTTTTGGACTTCAGGAAGATTTTTATTTTATTTTATTTTTTTGAGACAGAGTATTGCTCTGTTACCCAGGCTAGAGTGTAGTGGCACGATCTTGGCTCACTGCAACCTCTGCCTCCCGGGTTTAAACAATTCTCATGCCTCGCCAGTAGCTGGGATTACAGGTGCATGCTACCATGCCTGGCTAATTTTTTGTATGTTTAGTAGAGATGGGGTTTCACCATGTTGCCCAGGCTGATCTCAAACTCCTGAGCTCAGGCAATCTGCCCGCTTCAGCCTCCCAAAGTGTTGGGGTTACAGGCATGAGCCACCAGACCCAGCCTGTACTTATTTAAAATCTGCAACAGATTTATTTTCCTATTTATTGTATTTTATTTAAAATAATTCACTTGTGTATTTTTAAAAACATAATTCATTTCAAACTGGTTTGCACTCCCTGGTTCCCTTCTGGGTAGGGATAGGAAGGTAGTAATACCATTAAACATTGGCCATGAGTGGTGATGGAGCCATTTCCTTGATCTTCTCCTGGGGAAGACTGATCTGACCCCATCTTAACTGGTGTGCTTTGGCTGGAAAGGTAAGAATATTTTAAATTTTGTGATGCGTCTGTTGCATGCATTTGACGTTTGTGTGTGTCTTGTACATTGCCATTATTTTATCTCCTGATGTCCATGAGGATGCTGGTGTTAATGACAGCTAGCATTTATGGGGCGGTTACTGTATGCCAGACACAGTATTAAACGCTTTACATATATTATTTAAATTAATCAGCCCTCAGCCGACCCTGTGGCATAAATACTCTGAGCCCAGTTTTCTAGGTGAAGAAATAGGCCCAGAAAAGATAATTCACTTCTCCAGGGTGGTCACTAGACATGGCAGAACTGGGACTTGAACCGGAGTTTGTTGGATTCCAGAGAGCGTGCTCTTAACTGCCGTACTGTGCAGCCTAATGTTGAGTGCATGTGTTTGTTCTGGCTCGAACAGTGTTTCTAAGCCTGTTGGATTACCTGCTGGTGCTAAAAGTGGTAACAAACGAGTTTTCCAAGCCACTCTGGCTGAGAACTGAGTTGCGGGGGATAAGGGACAAGGTAGACCTGTGTGCGCTCTGTGGGACTTTAGAGAGGGACTGGGATCCCAGTGAGAGACAAGGGCACCATGGAGCTTCCTGGTAGCATGACATTAATTGGGTAGGATAAGAAATGTTCTCTCAGTCATAAAGATGTCTCAGCATTTTTCTCCCCGACCTGTTCCACGACTTCCTCTTCTGCAGAGTGGATATTTAGCCACACATCAGGTGTCAGTCATTTGCCAGGTCACTGGTGGGACGGGACACTGGCTTTTGGGGTTCTGAAAACCACCTGTCCTCAATCCCAGGTGACTCCCATTTTTCTGTTGCTCAGCCCAGGAGACTTTCCTGGAGTCTTCTCCATCCTACATTTATGTGGGGCCCTGTGTCATTAGTTCATTCACCTTCCCGTCCTGTAGTGAGGCTGGACTCAGGATTTTCCCCGAAGCCTTGTCACCCACAGCTACCCTTGAACCGTATCCTGGGCTGATCGATGGGCCTGGTTGTTTTCCTTTCAGCTAGTGTTTGCCCACCTGCTTTCCCTTTCCCTCTTTCCTGAATCTGTGTACCTTCCAGAAACTCTGGTTCTGGATCAGCTTTTTGTTTTGTTGATAAAGGAGAAAGAGCAAGAGTGAGAGTGAGAGAGAGCGAGAGAGAGAGAGAGAGCGAGCCTTCAAGCTCCTCTCCCCGGGAGTACACATCTCCTTGAGGGGAAAAGAACACGCAGTGCCGGCCTTTGGAATTGGCAGCCAGTGTACTGTTCTCCGTCTGATAAGAGGTACTGTAAATAAAACTGTACACCGTGGCCTGTTGTAAAATGCCCTGAGTCTGTACTCATTGTTCTGACAGCTTATGCTTTTTTTGGGTCTGCTGTTTTGGTACACTCTGTACTTCCTTATGTAAGCAGGCGTGCAGATCTCATCAGAACATTCAAGATGTTTATTTTAAAATCTCAAGGAATTTTGAAAAAAAAGGACACACCACTCAACATTAGATGCTGGCAAACATTAGGTGTTTTTTCAGTGTTTCCTTTTTTTCCCTTCTTATTATTAGCATGGGGGTGGGAGAAGTTTTGGAAAGGGAGGGATTTGGATTTGTTTTCTTCACTCACTGGCTTCTGCCTTATTTCCTTCAGAGAGACACCACACATATCTGATGGCATTCAGTATCTTCGGCTTCCTTCCTGGATGCCCGGGACCCCCTGAGCCCCATTTCTGGTTAGGGCAGGTAGGGAGGGAGGCTCTTTGTCAAGGGAGAGGGCAGCTGCGGGGAACTTGCATGGCTCCTGGATTTCAGCTTCATTGTCATTGAGATCTTGGGAATTTAGAGAAAGCTTTATGTTTTTGGAAGTGCCCTGCCGGCTGTTCCCTCCTTGGATTCCTGTGAGTTGGGGTGATCCTTAGCACAGTGGGAGAGCGGCTCCCACACACAGAGGCCTCAGTCCTGCCTCTGGCATGTGCGTTCTCTCTTCCATCAAACTTTAACCAGCTTTGAACCTTCCTCCTTCCTTTATCCCCAGCCTTCTGGAGGTGTCAGGGAGTCAGGGAAAAGGGGGAGAAGAGTAGGGGTCTGGAGAACCCAAAACTGTCAGAGAGCTCCCTGCTCCCCTGCAGGGCAATGCTTAGAACATCCTGAAGCTCTCATCTGCAGGGTCCCTGGGAGACTGGCAGGGGCAAGGATGTCTGTCTGTCTGTTTCACAACTGGCACCTGGAATGTCAGATAAACTCAGTGCCTGGGGTAGGGAGTAGTTGCTCAGCAGATCATTGCCTGGGAGCAGGGGGCAGGAGGCTCACTGAGGGAGGGCTTGTTTGTTGGCTGCCACAGTGAGCGCTGGGCTGGGTTGGGAGCAGACATGCTGATGAGAGGGAGGTCTTGCACCAGAAGCAGTAGACAGCCCCACTTCCTAACCTTTCCTTCCTTTCCTCTCAACTCCGTGAGACCTAGCCAGAGACCACGTCCTTGAGTTTTTAAAAAGAGGGGGAGTAGAGAACTGAGTATGTAGAATAAGGACTCTGCCACCCCCTAGGGGACAGACAGCTTGGCAGTGCCCTGAGTGGCCATTGCACCCTTCTCAGGTCAGTTCTGCACCCAAGAACTTGCCTGGGGCTTTCTTTGTTTAACAAGCATTTAGTGGGCACAGATTGTATGCTGGGCATGGTGCAGAGCATCAGGATATGGTAAAGCCCAAGACAGGTGAGAACCTGCTCTCACAGAGCTTACAGTCCATTGGGAAGATGGAAGAGAGCCCCAAATACAGGACGGTTGAATGGGGCTCCAGGGCCTTGTCCAGGGAAGATTTCAGAGTCAGGTTGGTGAATAGCTGCTGATACTGACATACTGGTTCTATGGCAGATTTTTCTGCTCCTGTCAACAAAACAATCACTCATCTTTAAATTAGAGGAACAAGGTGGGGTGTGCATGTGTGTGTGTGTTCATGTATGTGCAGGTGTGTTACCATATGTCTTTATGAATGTGAGACTCACTTTACACAAGATAAATGGCCCCCAAATAACTGTACATCCAATTCCAATAAAATCAATGATATTTAATTGCATGAAGGGGAGCTCTTTCTTTTAAAGGAAAAGTGACTGGAGATAATGGTAGCTGCGACTTACTGGTTCTGCGTATCTACTCACCAGCCGTGGGGTGGAGCACTCTCCCCACTGTGTCATAACTCTCCGAGGGACCTCCTCTTACTGCTCCCATTTTACAGCTGAGGCGACAGACTCCCTGAGATTGGCAGCTTGCTGAGGATTTGACCTCCGATCTGTCTGACCCAAATGTGGAGCTCTTAACCAACCACACTGCCCTGCCTCCTATGGAATAAACCCACCAAGGACCTCTGCTGTCCACAGAGTGTTTTGTGATTGACAAGGAGTTTTGTATTCATTCATGTCTGTTATCCCATTTGCTCCTCACAGCAGCCTCAGGGAGGCAGGCAGACAGGTTCATTCCCGTTTTACAGTTTGGGAAATCAGTTCATCAAGGTGTGACGACTCGTGTGATGCCCACAGCAGTGAGAGGTCAAGTTAGGCGTGGGACCTGGTATCTGCGGCTTAGATCCTGCTGTTACCCTCGGTCGCTTGGATTTGTGATTGCTGTGGATAGCAAGGGTCTAGCCCCCTTTATCTTCTGCTGTTCTCCCTCTGCTATTTAATTTTCTTTCTGCAATCTATTCCTTAACTTCCCCACCCTCGAGTCTCCCACCTCAACCTCAGTCCATCCCATGTAGCTGGCCTCCTTGCTCGTCTTCCCTTGCCTGGTGTGGGTGTTCTCACATGGTGGCCTTGCTTTCTACAGATGTCAGCGCATCCGTGAGGTCCTCCCTGACTACCTTATGTAAAAGAACAGCCCCTGGCACTCTGTTTATCTTCCCTTAATGCCTTTTTTTGTTTTTGTTGTTTGTTTTGAGGCAGAGTTTCACTCCTGTCTCCCAGGCTGCAGTGCAATGGCGTGATCTCAGCTTATGGCAACCTCCGCCTTCCGGGCTCAAGCTGTTCTCCTGCCTCAGCCTCCTGAGTAGCTGGGATTTAAAATTCAGCTACCACGCCTGGCTAATTTTTGTATTTTTAGTAGAGATGGGGTTTTGCCATGTTGGCCAGGCTTGTCTTGAACTCCTGAGCTGAAGCAATCTATCCATCCCAGCCTCCCAAAGTGCTGGGATTACAGGTGTGAGCCACCGTGCCTGGCCCTCTTCCCTTAATTTATTTCTCTTTTTATCACTTATCACCACCTGACCTGTTCTATATTTACTTGCTTTTTAAAAATCTGCCCTCTCCTCTTGAACGTAAGCTCCCTGAGGGAAGGGATTTCACCTCTTTTGTTTATTTACTATAATCCACCTCTTGGCATATAGTTACCGGACATTCAAAAACCAGCCACCGTGTGTAGGAAGGATATGGCAAGTCATGGCCATCCCAGAGCTGTGTCCCTGGAGTTCTCCCCCGCTCCAGGTTGAGCCCTAGGAAATTTTGTGGGTGTAAATGCTGCTGCTAGGTCCATGTGCACCTGCTGTGTTCAGCTGGCATGACCTCCTTCCCTCCCCCCTTCACCCCCTCCCATTGATGCTTTATAAATGTATTAGTGGCTGCATGATGTCACCGTAATGCATTTTGGGAATAGCCGTGTGGTTTATACACACTTGAGTTGCTTTGAATGCAAACCTGACATCATACTGAAGGCAGCAGTGAACAACATATGCACAGTAAACAGGCAGAGACTGTCTTATTGATTAACAGATGAGGCCTCTATTATCGATCAAAGCTTGGCGAGGAAATTTATCACTTTTAATTTCAGGGCTGCCAAATATTTCTGCCTCTGAGCCAGCCATTACAGAGACAATTTAAAGGCACAAGCCTCCTTGGGAGAGAGGATTTCGTCTGTCTCGCCCTGCTCTGCTCACGTGTCCGTGGAACTGCCTGTGTTTGCACTCACCCTGGAGGGTTGGGGGGAAGTCAGAGCCTGTCCGGGTGGGCGTGGGAGTATTGGGGCTTCATGAGTCGGGGCTAGCAATGGGAGCTGACATTTGTGTTATCCATATGTAAGGAGGGATCTGGCCCAGAGTCACTGAGGACACGGGCTTAGTCAGCTCAGTGTCGTGACTTCAGTGAGGTGGGGGGTGGAGTGGCGGGACTTTGAAGGCAAGCAGATGTGGTCAGGCTTGGGCTGAGGGAGCACCTTTACTAGATCGTGTGTGCTTATCTGTCTTCGTCTTCCTCTGCACTTGTCTGATGGTACACATCCGGCCCTTTATTTCCTACCTGGCCTCCTTCCTTTCTCTCTGCTTCTCAGTCATTAAAGTGAGAAGCTGCTCCAGCCCACAGTGATGGCTGTTTTCTAAGACCCTGCGTACCACATCCCTTGGAAGCCTGTGGCATGGTGGGCTCCTCGCTGATTGCGGGGCTCCAGTGTGGGAGCCCACAGGACGCCCTCCCCCTTCCCAGCCGGTGCCTCCCTCCTCGGGCCTTTGCTTTCCCCTTTCTCCTTTAGAGAGCTGTGAGAGCGAATAGAACCCAAGGAAGAAATACAATTAAAATCAGGTTTCTTACAGATCTACAGAAAATCACTGACGGCGAATGATTTGGGACTGGGGGCAGTTTCTAATTGTGAGGAAGCTATGATTCACCCAGCCCCAGCTTTCCCATCTGGGCCCACTCTGCTCTTGGAGGTGCTTTCTGCATTTCCAGTATAAATGGATGAAAGGTAGCCTTGGCTGCTACCCCCTGTGAACGCACGTCACGACTGCTTTGCAGTTTTCTTAGCTCTTTCTTCAAAGTTCTCTAAGCCATGTACCAGGGGCTTAGCCCGAGGATGCCCTGTGGCTTGAAGGGACACCCAGAGGTCACCATGGGATTCTCCCTGCCTCCAGGTGAAATTCAACCCCAGCCACCTAAGGCAAATGACAATATTTATTTATTTATTTTTATTTTTTGAGATGGAGTCTCACCCTGTTGCCCAGGCTGGAGTGCAATGGTGTGATCTCGGCTCACTGCAACCTCTGCCTCCCAGTTCAAGCAATTCTCCTGCTTCAGCCTTCCCGGTAGCTGGGATTACAGGCATGTGCCACCATGCCCGGCTAATTTTTTGTATCTTTAATAGAGATGGAGTTTCAGCATGTTGGCCAGGCTGGTCTCAAAACTCCTGACCTCAGGTGATCCACCTACCTCAGCCTCCCAAAGTGCTGGGATTACAGGCGTGAGCCATCATGCCTGGCCCAACAATAATTATTTTTAAAGCTCTTCAGGAAAAGTGAGTTCATATCCTCCCTGGGGTACTTTATCACCCACTTACCTGGCCAGTCGACTCACATTTGTTGAGCACCTACTAGAGTATATCCTGCTCATCAGTAGAAAGATAGGTGTCAGTGAGATAAAGAAAGTCAATACCCCCGGAGGACCCCACATTCTAGATCTCCTCCAGGGTCCTCATATTATTCACTGCAAGAAATGTTCATTGGTATTTAAGTCTGTGCTGGAACAGCCTGTATTTGGAGTTAACATTCCTTAAAAGTATGTGCCGATTCTCCAAGGCAGAGGTTTTCAAATTTCTAGAAAAGTATTGGAACTGTTTTTCCAACCCCAAAACCCGGATGTGTAAAATAGATAAATTGAATTTTCTTTCAGAGAAGGGAGCTCAGACCCCCACCCATGGGGTCTTACCCATGAAACATCTTTGCAGATGGAACCCTAGGGAGGCCGAAGGGTACAGGGATTACGAGTGAAGGCTCTGAAATCAGGCTGCCTATGTTTGGATTCACCTTTACTGTATTACCCACTGTGTGGTGTTGGGCAAAGTGCTTAACCTCTCTGATCTTGAATTTACTCATCTGCTACGTGGGGGTGATGATAGCATGTACTATAAATGGTGGTTGTTAGGATGAACCAAATGTTACATATTAAGCATCTCGCATCATACCTGGTATATAGTCAAGCCTCAGGAAATCTGAGGTGATTTGAGAACAGCACGGTGGGCTACAAACATATGTAAAAGTAGTTCTGGCTCTTACGAGGCTCAAATATAAAACTAAAACACAGGCATATTTAAAGAAGAGCTAAGATGACCAGACCCAGTGGCTCACACCTGGAACCCCCAGCACTTTGGGAGAACAAGGTGGGAGGATTGCTTGAGCCCAGGAGCTCGAGACCAACCTGGGAAACATAGTGAGACCTCATCTCTTAAAAAAAAAAAAAAAACAAAAAAAAACCGGCATTAGGTGGGGTGTGGTGGCCTGCACCTGTAGTCCCAGCTACTCAGGAGACTGAGGTGGGAGGATCGCTTGAACCCAGGAGGTTGAGGCTGTCGTGAGCTATGATTGTACCACTGTGCTCTGGCCTGGGTGACAGACGGAGACCCTGTCTCAAAAGGAACAACAGAATGCTAAGACATGTTGAAAGGAACAGAGTGGAGTGGCAGATTGGAAAGGACAGAAGAGTAAGGGGCTGGAGTGCTTGATGTCCACAAACTCTGCTGTTGAAAATGGAGTGGAGGAATGGGACTGGGCATTGCTCAAGCACAGCGACTCGGGAAAGTCAGGTGGCATCCAGAGAGGGCTGGTGAGGGCTGCTTACCTGTGGAGTTGGGTGGCTAACTGGGACAGGTTATGGAAGGCCTTGAAGCCAAGTAGAGGAATTTAGAGTCAGTCCAAATTGGGAGCCATTGTATCTTGTTGAGTAAGAAAGTGTGAGGAATCAAGCGGCCTTGGAGGAACCTGCATCTGTTGAGTAGTTTGCAGGTGGCTGGTGGTGTGGAAACACCCTTGTGTCTTACAGTGTTCTCAGTGTGATGCAGCAAGAGCCTGAACGGGGTGGTGATGATCAAAATGCAATGGACGAGCGCATCTAGGAGACATCTTGAAGGAAAAATGCCAAGGCTTGTGACAGGTGACCCCTGGATCAGATAATATAGTAGAGCTATGAAGACTATTAGCCAGTGATAAAAAGTACTGTTTCATCTTGACATGGTGGCATTGTCACTTTAAACCTTCTAAATAACAGTTCTGAAAAAGTATATTAAATTGAGTGGCACTGAATTAATTTTATTTATTCCACAAATATGTATAGTAATAGGTTTTCACTGTGTGTCAGACAGATGCAGCTGTGCACAAGATGACACAGTCCCTCTGCCAGGGAGCTTACGGTGTGGTGAGGAAGAAAGACAGGGCCACAGACATTTAGAATGGAGCACAGTAAGGGCCAAGAGCTGGAATATACCAGGTGCTATGGGAGCATAAAGGAGAGTCATCGCACCTACCCACAGGGCCCCTGGTATTGAAGCCGATGCATGAATGGTGAATAGGAGCTCCAACTGCACCATAGCAGCCAGGGAAGTGTGGGAGAATGTCAGAGGCAGAAGATGTGCAGAAGAATGTGCACAGGCCTGGCAATGAGGAAGAGTACAGCTCCTCCAGGGAGCCCGCCTGGTTCAGTGTAGCTGGAGAAAGAGAGCAAGAGTGAGGTGTGAGAGACGAAGCAGGAAAGAGGAGCACACCCAGAAGTGCTTTGTGAGTCATGGCAAGGAGCTTGGACCTTGTTCTTCAGGCACTGGGGGAGCCATTCAGGGGTTTTAAATGGTCAGCTGGAGGCAGCAGTTGGGGGTAGATGATGAATTTTAATGTTAGACACACTGAGTCAGAGGCCCCATGGACATCCAGGTTGAGGTATGTCAGCAATTCTTACCTTCCTATAAAGTACAGTCTAGGCAACAGGGCACATTTCCCTGCATTGGCATCATTTTTCTCCTGTCCTCCCATCACCTGGAGCTAGCTCTTCAGATTCCCCTCCTTCTCGGGATATCTCACTTGGACCCCATTTCTGTTTATCTTGGTTATTCTGATTTTGTTTCTCCTCTCTTGAAGAGCCCTATGCAAGGGTGTTTGGAACTCAGTTTGGTGAGTGTTCACCTCTTGGAGGAGGGTCTGAGCCATGGATGATCCCTCACTCAGGATTTTTGCAGGTGTCCAGTCCCCTCCATTAGTATCCACCTGCACAGTTGTGGCCCAGGACCTCCCCCCTCACCAATGGACTATTGCTCTAGTGGTAACTGCTTCTCCTTTCTTTCAGCGGGTGCCAAAGCCTTTGTCTGTGATCAGTGCGGTGCACAGTTTTCGAAGGAGGATGCGCTGGAGACGCACAGACAGACCCATACTGGTGAGTTGACTCGGATTTCTATTCTACAGGTTTTCTACAATGTTGGTGGCACATGGACATGAACTATCTGGGTGGCAACCTCTTTTTAGCAAATGTGACATTCAGTAATTTCCTGGGGGAGCTGTGAGTAGGATGGGCTTCTGACACGTTCAGCTACTCTTGTCTGTGGGGCTTGCCCAGCAGGAGTTTATAAGTATGGCATGGCCCCATGAGAATGGCTGTCCTAGATTAGGCCAGGATCTGTCTCTAACAGGCCACTGAGACCCTTCTTGGAGGTATCCAGTATGCTCTTGTTGAGACCTTAGTCTGTGATGTTATCAAAATCTCTTCTTCCCCTAGTCAGGAAATCTCTCACGCCCCATCTGATGAAACTGAAACCCTCGCTTGGCCCCGGGGGGGCTGGTCCCTCTGTGAGAGCTAGACGTTGTCAAGTCTGTACACAGGATGCATTTGAATGATATTAACTCACAATGACAGAGCTTTATTTGATTTCAAAGGGATTGATTTCACCGCACCAAAGTCATCTGATCATTGTGATCAGCATCGGTGTCATCACATCGTCACGGCAGCTTGCACTTACTGAACACTCACAGTGAGGCAGGAACTGTTCTCAATGCTTTGCGTCAGGGGTCCCCAACCCTGGGGTCATGGACTGGTGTCCATGGTGGCCTGTTAGGAACCAGGCTGCATGACAGGAGGTGAGCGGCGGGTAAACAAGCGAAGCTTCATCTGTATGTACAGCTGCTCCCCCGTTGCTCGCATTGCCACCTGAGCTCCGCCTTGTGTCAGATCAGCAGCAGCATCAGATTCTTATAGTGCAAACCCTATTGTGAACTGCACATGCGAGGGGTCTAGGTTCTGTACTCCTTATGAGAATCTAATGCCTGATGATCTGTCACTGTCTCTCGTCACCCCCACATGGGACCATCTAGTTGCAGGAAAACAAACTCAGGGCTCCCACTAATTCTATATTATGGTGAGTTGTATAATTAGCTCATGATATATTACAATGTAATAATAGAAATGAAGTGTACAATAAATGTAATGTGCTTAAATCATCCCAGAACCACCCTCCTGCACCCCGCCGTATGTGAAAAAGTTGTCTTCCATGAAACGTCCCTGGTGACAAAAAGGTTGGGGACCACTGCTTTATGTGATCCCACCTGGCTAATCTCTCAGTAACCCTGTAAGGTAAGATAGGAAGATACTCTTATGTCATAGATGAGGAAACTGAGGCTCAAAGGAAAGGGGCTTGCTGGAGTTGGTAGTGGGGGACAGCTGTGGTAAAGCCTTATAGTTCAGAGCTGAGACTGCGTGGGTTTAATCCCTACTCTGTCACTTCCTATTTGTGGGGCCATGGACAAATTATTTAAACTTTCTTAATTTAGATTTCTCATCTGTTAGAAGAGTGGAGTAATATTGGTGTCTACCTCATAGCATAGGGTTGTTGTGGGGGATGAAATAAGATATTTTATTTGAAGTATTTCATGGAGTGTTTGGCTCACAGTAAGTACTCAGTAAATAGTAGTAGGTATATTTAATGTAATAGATATTTATTGAGTTTCTACAATGTGCCTGGCACTGTTTAGGCATTTAAGACGTAGTAGTGTATGAGACAAACGACATTTCTGCCCCCCCATGGAACTGAGATTGTAGCTGGGAGACAGAAACAGCAAATAAGTGTACGATATCATGTCTGGTTATATATAGTAAGTGCTACTAAGGAAAGGATAAGGAGTAGAGAATAATAGGGAGAAAAGAAATATTGTGGATAAATATTATGGATATTCAGGGAGAGATGGATAAAATGGTTAGGGAAGAAGGTGGTGTCTGAGCAGAGTCTTAAAAAGTGAGGGAGTTGGGAGGCCAAAGTGGGTAGATCACTTGAGGCCAGGAGTTCGAGACCAGCCTGGCCCACATGGTGAAACCCCGTCTCTACAAAAAAAAAAAAAAAAAAAAAGAAATCAGCCAGGCTTGGTGGTGCACACCTGTATCCCAGCTACTCAGGAGGCTGAAACAGGAGAATAGCTTGAACCCAGGAGGTGGAGGTTGCAGTGAGCCGAGATCATGCCATTACACTCCAGCCTGGGTGACAGAGAGACCTCATCTCAAAAAAAAAAAAAAAAAAAAAAAAAAAAAGTGAGGGAGTGAGCCACTCAAAAATTTCTGGGAAGAATGTCTAAGCGAAGGGAGCAAGCACTTGCAGAAGCCCTGAGGCTGGGTCAAGCCTGCCAAGTTTAAGAACCCGCACGCAGAGCAGTGTGGCCAGAGAGCAGGAAGTGACTTACAGAGAGTCAGGAGGGATGAGGGCGGGATCTGGCAAGTCTCTCAGCCCTGGTAAAAGATCTGGATTTTATTCTGCATGTGCTAAGAGTCCTTTAGAGGGTGAGAAAATTTTTGCAAATCATATATTTGATGAGGAACTTATAGCTAGAAATAGAAAGAGGCCTTATAATTCAAAAAACATTCAAATAATCAAATAATGGGCAAAGGATCTGAACAGACGTATCTCCAAAGATAGGCAACTAGCCAATGAGCACGTGAAAAAGATGCTCAACTGCATTCGCCATCAGGGAGATGCAAATCAAAACCACAGTGCGATACTGCTTCACGCCCACTGAAATGTGGCTACAATAAAAAATACAGATAGTAACAAGTGTTATCAAAGATGTGGAAAAACCAGAACTCTATGCTGGTGGGTGTGTAAATGGTACGGCCACTTTGGAAAACAGTCTGGCGGTTCCTCAAGAGGTTAAGCATAGAATTATCATCTGACACAGCAGTTCCTCACCTATGTGTACAGTCAAGAGAACTGAGAAGATATGTTCACATGAGAACCTGTATATGAATATCTATAGCAGCATTATTCGTAATAGCCAAAAAATGGAAACAACCCAATGTCTACCAGCTGATGAATGGATAAGCAGAGTGTGGCATATTCATACCGTGGCACACTATTTGGCCCTAAAAAGGAATGAAGTACTGATACATAATATAACATAGATGAACCTGAATATGCTCTGTGAGAGCAGCCAGTTGCAAAATGATTCCGTTCATGTGAAATATCTAGAACAGGCAAATCTATAGAGACAGAAAGTAAATTAGTAGTGGGCAGGGGCTGGGGAAGTTGTGGGGGAAATGGACAGTGACTGCCGATGGGATGGAGTTTCTTTTGGAGTGATGAAAATGTTCTAAAATTGATTGTGGTGATGACTACACAGTTTTGCATACTGAGGCTCCTCGACTTACAGTGGGGCTGTGTCCTGATAAACCCATCATAAGTAAGTTGAAAAGATAATACATCAAAAATGCATTTAATACAATTAACATCGTAGCTTAGCCCAGCCTGCCATGAATGTGCTCAGAACACTTATGTTAGCCTACAGTTGGGCAGAATCATTTAATATAAAACCTATGTTATAAAAAAGTGTTGAAGATTTCATGGAATTTATTATATCCTGCACATTACTTCAAAACTGTCATGGTTTCCCACAATTATAAAGTTGAAAAATCCTAAGTCAGGGACCATTCTATGTATTAGTTGAACTGTATACTTTCAAAAGCATGAATTTCATATTGTATGGTATGCATATTAGATCTCCAAAAAGCGGCATGGTATGTATGTACATGTGTATAAATGATCTCTGCCAGTGTCAGGAAGAGTCACTGGTATTACTCGTGCTATCTCTCTATGTATACACATACATGCACAAACAGAGTGATGTGCTGTGTATTAAGTTCTTGCATTGCTGTAAAGAAATACCTGAGACTGGGTAATTTACAGAAAGGTTTAATTGGCTCGCAGTTCTGCAGGCTTTCCAGGAAGCATGATGCTGGCATCTGCTCAGGCTCTGGGGAGGCCTCAGGAAGCTTACAATCATGGTGGAAGGAAAAGCGGGGGGGCAGGCATGTCACATGGCCAGAGCAGGAGCTAGAGGGAGAGAGAGTTGGGTGAGGGGGAAGCTGCTGCATACTTTTAAATGACCATTTAAAAGTTCTCTAAGAGAACTCACTCATTGTCATGAGAATAGGATGGTGCAAAACCATTCAGGAGAAACCCACCCCCATGATCCAGTCACCTCCCACCAGGCTCTACCTCCAATATTGGGACTTACTGTTCAACATGAGATTTGGACAGAGACAAATATCCAAACTATATCACATCATATAATGACATTTTGGTCAACGATGGATTGCATATATGACAGTGGTCCCGTAAGATTATTATAATACCATATTTTTACTGTACCTCTTCTACATTTAGATGATTTTAGATACATAAATACTTACCATTGTGTTATAATTGCCTGCAGTGTTTAGTACAGTAGCATGCTGAAAACGTTTGTAGCCTAGGAACGATAGGCTATACCATATAACCTAGGTGCTTAGAAGGCCGTACCATCTAGGCTTGTGTAAATGTACTCTATGATACAGCCTAGGAGCTACGCACTAGGAAGTGGAGAGCTGGAACTTGACCCAGCTCACGTGCTCTTTCCGTGACTCCCCAGCTGCCTGCACATTGAATGTTGTCTGTGGGCTAAAAGGCTTGGGATCATGTAGCTCACTGCCCCGTCCTGGGCAGGGCTCTTTTGGATCCCTGTGCCCTATTTAAGACAAAAATTGCCTAATGGAACATTTCTCAGAGCATACCTGTATCACAAAGTGACATATGACTGTACCCACACACGCTCACACACACATACACACATACATAGCTTTACTGAGCTATAATACATAAACACACACAGATGCACATGAGAAGGGGGAAAAGTAATCCATCGGAGGGTTCTGAGTGGGAGAATGACATGACTTATTTATGTGTTTAATAGGTTATTCTGGGTCTCGTGTTGAGGATTGACCATGGAGAGTATTATCATGTAATAAACCACTCCAATAGTGATTTAAAACAATAAAGTCTTATTATTACTGGCAGTTTTGTGGGTAACTGGGCTCAGCTGGGTGGTTTTCACTCCGGGTCTCATGTGGTTTCCATCAGGTAATGGCTGGAGCTGGTGTCGTCTGAAGACTTGACTGGGCTGGACTGGATGTCCAAGATGGCTCCTTCACTCAATTATCTGAGTCTCAGTGTTCCTTAACTTGACTTCTCTCTTCAGCAGAGTAACCTGGACTTGTGTGACAGCCCAGGTTTCCAGGAGTCAGGACACAGGAACTGTTAGCCCTCTTAAAAGCTAGGCTGAGGACAGGCGTAGTGGCTTACGCCTATAATCCTAGCACTCTGGGAGGCCGAGGTGGGTGGATCACAAGGTCAAGAGATTGAGACCATCCTGGCCAACATAGTGAAACCCTGTGTCTACTAAAATACAAAAATTAGCTGGGCATGGTGGCGTGCGCCTATAGTCCCAGCTACTCGGGAGGCTGAGGCAGGAGAATCGCTTGAACTCGGGAGGTGGAGGTTGCAGTGAGCTGAGATCGGGCCATTGCACTCCAACCTGGTGACAAGAGAGACTCTATCCCAAAAAAACAAAACAAAAAAACAACAAAAGCTAGGCTGAAAGTACACAGCATTACTTCCACCATATTTCATCAGTCAGATAGTTATAGGTCAGCCCCAGATTGAAGGTGCTGGAAGGCTGGACTCTCCTTCCCAGTAGGGAAATGACAGAAGCCTATAGGGAAAGAGGAAATTGGAGGCAGCCATCTTTGGAAACAAGCTACCACAGGGGACTAAAGTGGAAGAAGGAAGAACACCAGTCAGCTGGGGTTAAGATGACTGGTGTTAGTATTACAGCATTCTTGTCCTTGCCTTTTCTAAGTGGAAAACGTGCCTCCTGACTGGCACTTCAAGCTTTGGCCTGGAGGGGCCTTTCCCTGTCAGGATGGGAGGAGAGCTTTATAGGTGAGCTGTCATTCCAGCCGGTATCTCCCTAGCTCAGTTATAGAGAAGGTGACCTGGCGAGGTTATTTTGCCCAGGCTTCCAGAGCTTGTTGTCATGAAAGTGAGGGGGAGGACCAGGTCTCCCAGGGTCCCAGCCATTTTCTATTGCTAGACTGCATGTAACTGAGAATCCCACTCAGAGAGTTCTAATCCGGGGGGGCTGAGCTGTGAGCCAGCCTTGCCAAGCAGCTTAATTCTGTCCATCCAGATTAAATTTGCAGCAGCAGGGAGCAAGCTGCCCTCTCAGCCGGGGGCAGGGGAGCAAGTTGAGTCCCTGAGGGGTGAGCAGCTGTGGAGGCTGTTCCCAGGCAGACCCCAGATGTATGGAGCACCCGCTGGTTCCATGTATCTGGCACCTGCTGGTGTTATGATGGTGACCCACTCAGACATACGCCCTGTTCTTGAAAGAAGCTGAAGGTCTGAATATGGTGGTCTGGGCCCTTTGATTTTCCCCAGAGATCTTGTGGATGGCGCTCCTCTCCTGGAGGAGGGAGAGGTCAGCTACCGAGTGCCCCCTGCTGATGTTGAGGTAAAATGTGGCCGGCTCAATAGGCCACATGTGGTGTGCTCAATAAAGATTGAGTAAACTGAGCTCTTGAAAGGATGGGGAATGGAGAAAATGAATCCAAATTAGGGGTGAGAGACCAAGGTGGATGCTTTGAGAAAGGCTCCTTACCAACCTTACTTAGTGTGAGCTGTGGGCGAGCTCCCCCAGTAGGGAAGAGCCACTTCCTTGTGTGGGGCGGGTGTCATGCTCAGTGCCGAGGGGGAGATACGACAGCAGCCTTACCCTTAGGATAAAGTTGGCAGAGAGGGTTCCTGTGTGACCCTGGTGACTCTTTCTGACATGTGGCAGAGCTCATTCATCACTCACAGCGCTACTTCCTGCTGAACCCAGGTGGATTTTCAGTTCTCCTAATAATCAGTGAGAGAATACAATCTGAAATCTGTTTGACCTCTCTGTTTTAGGAAAGGGGACCCAGGAGGAAGGGAGATGCCTGATGACAGGGAATGCTGAAAATATCACTAAAGCTCTTGGAGTGGGAAAAACCAAGTAGGGGACCAGGTATTGTTGGAAGAGCTCTGAAAAAGAGAAGGAATGAAGGCCCTGGGACAGTAAAAATAAAGCCAGTGCCACCTGATATTTTTGCTACCTTAGTTTATAAAACACTTTTCTCTGTTATACCCATTTAACAGATGAGAACATGGGGGCCTAGACGCTACCCACTAGGAAGTGGAGAACTGGAACTTGACCCAACTCCAACTCAAGTACCCTTTCTACTACTCCCCGGCTGCCTTCGCCTTGACCGAGTCTTGCCCAGGAGTCTGTGGGCTGAATGGTTCAGGGTGATCCTGTTCAGAGGTCAGTGAGCTCACGGCCCTGCCTGGAAAGAGCTCTTTTGGATCCCTGTGTCCCATTTCACCAAGAAGCCCCGACACCCTGATGTAGAAGCCTCTACATTGTCCTCCTGGAGTAGGATACAGTTTGCCTGAATTAGATCTGTTTCATATCCAAGGCTGCCATGTGGGAGTTCATGGAGCTCACATGTGGCTTTGCATAGCACAGGTGGTTATGGTGTCATACAGATATTCTTGAAACTGGAAAATGAATTTAATGGAAATGATTTCCAATTCCAGTCTATCCAAGAGAATGGCATCTTCACATCTCACCCTTTTGACCCTACTTGACCTGGATGTCTGTCCTGGTGTGTGTGACCCCTCCTTGCCCCCTGCCCTCAAGATCTTGATGAGCTCAAGCTGGTGTTCTAGGAGGCCATGCTTACGGTTGGGCTGGGCTCAGGCTTTGTTGTCACATTCAGTTTTCTGTTTTGGTACAACGAAGACTTTGAGGAGATAAACAGAGATCATTTTACACCTTTTATATTATGACAAATACATATTGCAAAACACTGCTGCTTCCAAAATGTTTGGGTTGCAGAGCAGTGAGGAATTAACAGCTAGGCAGTTCCCCGAGATGCTTGTACTTCATTTACACATCAGAATTTTTTTTACACTGTTCAGTAAAGTAAAAGTGAGAAAACACACATACACACACGTGCACACCCACACGCACACCCAGCGCACCACCTGGCTTCTATATCAGAACGTCTTAAATTAGTAAGTAGTTATTTAAGTCCAGATAAACTGATAAATACCATTAATGGCTTAATTTATACTCTGGGTTTGAAATTTGACACACGGACACTATCTTGGCTCAGGAAACCCAAGTGGTTTTGTGCCAGAGGTTTTAATGACCGATCAGTAATATAAATTGCTGCATCACTGAGCAGAAATAGCTTCTCCATGTCATTTGATCTGGAAACTTCTCTGGCCAGGCAGCAGTTAATAAATTTAAAAATAATTACCCTCTTTATTCAAAGTCAAACTAATTAGGAGTGGGTTTTACAAATCATAATGTTGTTCAAGCCACTGTACATCCCCATTTGGTACTTGAACAGGCCTGGGGGCAACAGACAGGATCCGGTGGTGTTAATTAGAGGGCAGCGAGATAACTTGGCTGCTGAGCTCCGGGGTAGGAGACTGAGGCAGTCTTTGGCATGCCCTCAGGAGAAAATGGGAGGTCTGAATGAGGAGGCCATGAGGGTGACCTGTAGGAACCTTCAACTCTTTCAGCCCATCTGTAGGGAACCCAGAGCAGCCACCTATTTGTAATCTGAATATGGGGGGATTTGGGGCCAGGGCTGGTCTGTGTGGGCCTGGCCAGAGAGACTGAGGGAGTCAGGGAGCAGGAAAGGGGGGATGGGCAAATGACTGCTTGGGGACAAGAGACCTGCCTGAAGGCAGGGAGGTGCATGCGATGGTCTTTAGAGGACATTACTCGCTAAGTGAGTTTGAGCCCTAGCAGGGTGTCGCATTCATACATTTGTCATGCAGATTGCAAGGAAGAGGAACCCCATGAAGCCTAAAGTCAGAGTGTCAAGTGGAGGGTATTTGGTGCATAGTAGTGACCCAGAACTTGGGATCTGGTGTCAGACAATCTAGATTCAAATTCCAGCCCCATCACAGATTGGATGATCTCAACATAGGCCTCGCGTGGGGTAAGTGCTCAGAAAATGGAGGTGGCAGTTTCTTTCCTTGCATCATCCTGGTCTTCCTCAGAGACCTCTGAGAACATGCATTTCCCCCACTGGGTAGGTGATGGGGAAGGGCCAAGTGGATGAGGAGGATGGTAGAGGAACAGGAACAGCATACACCTGCTTTTCCAAGGTCGTGGTGGGGTCTTCCAGGATCCCCTGACTGTTCTCTGGCCAAGAGGACATTTGCAGTGTGCCTACTGAGCTGAGAGCCACTGGGGCCCTCTCAGTGCAGCTGAGAGAAGTGAGGGCATATTGAAGCTCCACGCTTTGAGCAGTCTCATGGAGCAGATTTGTTAGATCTTAAAGCCCTGAGGTCTGGAATGCCCAGAGCTTCCCAAAAGAACCATTCTCTGTTGGTATCTAAACAGGTGATGTGTAAATCCAGGCCAGACAGGCCACAAAACTGGAGTCGAGACGAAGCAGGTGTACCAGCTTCCAGGAACACCAGGCCTGTGCCCTTCCACATCTTAGAGGAGGCCTCAGTGACTGGTGCCCTCAAAGGCTCAGGAATTTTGAGTTCCCAGTGGGGTCCTGAACCATGTCTGCTATTAGCAGGAATCTGGGTATTCTCTCTTTCTTTATAGACCCTTCCATCTCATCCCACCTTTTTCCCAGTAAGAAAAAGAGGCAAAGAGGCAGGCAAAAGATAGCTAAGGTCATTCCTACGTTTAGAAGTTCTGAGGCTGGGAAGCTCAAGGGCACCCTCTGCAGGCCCAGGGTACTAGGTTGAACTAGACCCTAGACTTACCCTGGAGCAATTCAGCTCTCTCCTCCAGCCCTCAGTCTGCTCTGCAAGGTCTGCCAGGTTAGTGACTCAGGTTTGCCTATGTAGAATAGGCATGCAGAATAGCCTGTGCAGCTGGCTTATCCTGTAGTTCCTTCATTTCCTCATTCTCTGAGTTTTTAAGTACTTATTGTATGCCAGGTTTGCAGACTTAATACGTAATGGTGAACAGAACTTGGGCCCTGCCTTCCTGAAGGTTATGGTGTTGTGAAGGAAATGAACATGTAGGTTGAACTTGCCTTAGGTACAGATAATTCAATAGCTGTACTCTTTTGGATACTTTTGAGTTGTTATTTTATTAAGTCTTTAGTCCAAAAATATAGACCTTTTTCTCTCCCCTAATCTTTGCCAGAGAAAACTGAGACCCAGAAAGGTTAAGGAAGACCAGTCTGGGGCAGGACTTGAATGTGTGCCTAGGGCTCCTGCACTCCTGAGCCCACATTGTAGCACTCTCTTCCCTTCCCATGGGGGCCTGGGCATCAGCTCTCATGTGCAGATCAGAGGATCAAAGACTCTATTTGAAAAAGGGAGTCAGTTAAGAACAAACAATCCAAACGAGAATTAGGCCCCACAAGTTCAGCCCAAGCTCCTCTCCACTGTGACTGCAAAATAAGGACTTTCTGTTACTGGCCTAGAAAAAGTTGCTTAGTTTCCACATTACTGCACCACAGGGGAAGCCACTCAACCAGATGCGAATGCTGAGATGCTGGTTCTCATCCGCTGTGTGTTGGCTGCAAGAGTCTCGCAGTCCAGAAACAGCACACCTGGCAGCTGAGGGTCCATGCGGCAGACTCTGCTCTTCCCTTCTAGCAGAGAGTGGGCATTGGAGGGGAACCCCGCCCAAAGGGTCCTCTTTGTTTCAGTGTGAAGGAGGTTAGGAGGCATATTCTCTCTTTTCTCTCTCTCTCTCTCTTCTCTCTCTGTCTTTGCACTGTGTAGCCTCCCCCTTTGGAGGTGCAGAACTGGATCTCCAACCTTGATGTTGGCTGCCTGCTTGCCTTGGCCCCTCTCTCACTCCTAATATGTTAATTATACTTGGAGGATGCTTCAGGGACAGTCCTTGGCTCTGAACTTCAGGGTAGAAAATGAAGTCCTTGTTTGGAGAATTTTCTGTAGTGGGTGATCATGGTAGGGGCAGAGGGCGGGTGGGAGTAGCAGGCAAGGCAGAGGGTTTAAAAGGGTGAGCAGCAATGCTCCTCCCCCTCAGGATGGCTGCTGGCCTTGTCCCCTCCTGCCCTGAGCTTGCACGAGGGGCAGTACTGGGCACCAAGGAGTCCTGTAATGATAGGAAAACTAGCAACTGTTCTGGCTCCTCCTCCCAAGAACTGCCTCCCAGTGGCCAGTCCCAGAGGAGCTGGGAGGAGGCCAGATGATGAAAAATAACTTAATCTACTTAAACTTTACATGAAAAAAAAAAAGAGCCTCAAAACCTCTGCCCAAGGTGGAGGGTATGGGGAGGACAGGCCAGTGAGTCATCAGAGGGACAGGCAGACTCCATGTGCTTTGCTGTGACCTCCCCATTGAAAACATAATAGCATTTGACTTTTATAAATATCAGAGGTGATTTGTATAGCATTTCACATTCTGTGCCAAGGAATTTAACATGAGAAAGCTCAGGCTCAAGAACGGCCGCGGACGTCATAGGCACTTTGGGAGGAGGGTCATGTGCTGCTGTTTGTACAGTCAGTGCCCCAGCATAGATTTACTCTTGACCTAATTTCATGCTGTTACTATAAAGCATGTTTGATGCCTAATATAGAGTTTTATTTTCCAAGCACAGGGCTCTCGGCTGTGCTGGAGCCGCTTGCTATAGAGTAGAGAGGGACGACCCAGCCGTCTCCTGCTGGCCCAGACCAGCCTTTCTTTCTCTCCACTCTTCACCCGAGTGGCTCCCAGGGCCCTTCTGGCCACCTTCTGGAGGGGCCCTTGATACTATTTTTTAAATTAATGAATTTCATTTTTTTAGAGTAGCTTTAGGTTATAGCAAAATGGAATGGCAAGTATAGAGTTCCCATAGTACCCCCATCCTCACACACAAGTGCACAGCCTTCCCCACCATCAACATCCCACACCGCATGGGTGGTACATTGGTTACAATCAGTGAACCTACGCTGGCACCTCATTGTCACCAAGGGCCCACAGTTCACGTGAGGGTTCACTCCTGGTGATGTACAGTCTGTGGATTTGGACAGACACGTGTAAGGACATGTGTCCACCATTGTCATACCATACAGAAGAGCCACTTCGCTGCCCTGAAAGTCCTTTGTACTCTGTCCCTTCATCATCCCAGCACATTTTATATGAAGCATCACTGCTTTGGATAGTGATTTGAGGGGATCAGTGGTGTTTGGCTGTTTTGGGATTGGAGAAGGAGAATTGATGCAAGGCAGGTTTGGATTAGAAAGGGCTGAAGCGGCCAGGCACAGTGGCTCACGCCTGTAATCCCAGCACTTTGGGAGGCCGAGGCGGACAGATCACAAGGTCAAGAGATGGAGACCATCCTGGCCAACAAAGTGAAACCCTGTCTCTACTAAAAATACAAAAATTAGCCAGGTATGGTGGCGTGTGCCTCTAGTCCCAGCTACTTGGGAGGCTGAGGCAGGAGAATAGCTTGAACCCGGGAGGTGAAGGTTGCGGTGAGCCGAGATCTCTCCACTGCACTTCAGCCTGGTGACAGAGCAAGACTCCATCTCAAATATATATATAAAATTTAAAAAAAGAAAGGGCTAAAGCTCATTTCCTCCACCGATATCTTGAGTGTCACTTGATGCCGGATATGGATGCTGGGCCCTGGGACAGGGATGTTGGACAGGGATGCTGGGCCCCAGGACAGGGATAACGGCCGTGGATGCTGGACACGGATGCTCGACCCCCAGACAAGGGTGCCAGACATGGATGCAGGTGGACTCTGGGATGGGGATGCTGGATGTGGATGCTGGGACCCGGGATGCAGACACCAGACATGGATGCTGGGTCCCGGGATGGGCATGCCAGACATGGATGCCGCTGGGCCCCAGGACAGGGGTGCCAGACATGGATGCTGCTGGGTCCCCGTCCGGGGGTGCTGGACATGGATGCTGGGCCCCGGGACGGGGGTGTCGGACATAGATGCTGGGCCCCGGGACGGGGGTGCCGGACATGGATGCTGGGCCCCGGGATGGGGGTGCCGGACATGGATGCCACTGGTCGGGGGGGCCGCCCTGGGCCCCGGGACGGGGGTGCCGGACATAGATGCTGGGCCCCGGATGGAGGTGCCGGACATGGATGTTGGGCCCCGGGATGGGAATGCTGGACATGGATGCTGGGCCCTGTGATGGGGATGCTGGACATGGATGCTGGGCCCCTGGATGGAGATGCTGGAGTTGGGTGCCACTGGGCCCCGGGACCGGGGTGCTGGACATGGATGCTGAGCAGTAGGCAGGACATAGGCCTTGCCCTTCCCTGGCCTCCTACCCTAGTGGGAATGTGATTGCAAATTATCGTCGGGGATGTGGAGGCAGCATGGTGTTTGGAAGCAATAATGAATTAGGAGAAGGAGAACTGAGTTCTTTTCCTGGCTTTGCTATGGACTTGCCTTTTATGGGACAAATGACTTCTCTTCCTTGCTTCTCTTAAAGGTCGAGTGTGGGAATTGGGCAAGAAAAATGGTCGTTTGGGGGTTCTGGGGTTCCAAGGACAGACTAAGATTCTGATCTTGCATTGATGGTCTGTGTTTTTCTCAGCCTTAGTTTTTCACATTTGTAAACTTTGATTAATAATCAATGGTTGCTGTAAGAACTACATAAAATCATACATGTGAAGCCCTGAGCCCTGGGAAGGAGGACTGATGTATGCATATGTGGTGACTGCTTGTTACTGTTATTTTTAGAGGCCTGCAGTTTCTGTCCCTCGCCAGAAGACAAGAATTCCTCCTTTTTATTTAGTAGCTGATTCAGTAACAATGTATTAAATACCCACTGTGTCTGAAGAAGGGATTAAAGATGAAGATCTTTTGCCTCTTAAAAACTGTTCTAGAAATTGGAGGGGAATGACAGAGTCTGATCTTTGAGGACCGTTATTCAGAGTTTGGTCTGTACCCAGCACTGTTGCTTTTTATGTATAATCCAATATAGTCATCAGGATACCACTGTCTGCGTCACTGATGTGGAATCACAGGCTCAGAGAGGCTTAAGTAATATGACTCAGCCAGTGGCAGGACTGGGATTCCAGGTTGGTGTTTCTTGGGGTGATCTGGCGGGACCCACCTTCCTCACTGGTCTGAGTTGCCCCTTCACTCATAATTGTCCCCCACATCCAAGTCCTGATGATCAACCTCAGTTGTCGATTTTCAAGTTTCCATTCACCCCCCCCTCATGCCCATGCCCAGCACCCCCAAGCTTCTCCTTTATCCCTCTCTCCACCCTGTCCACTCCTGTCTTTCCTCTCTGACTTCTCACCCTTCTCCTTAGTGACACTGCGGCTGCCTGATGACAGAAAGGAGTTAATAAAAACCAATGTGTAACTGAAACTTGAAAGGCCATAAATCGCCTTGTTTTTTCTAGGATGTTGGTAGCATTTTGATTTAATAGTTGGACAAACACAAGGGCCTATTTTATTCAGAGTTTACAGGCCTCAAGGCTGTTATTCCTCCAAAGTTAATAGCATTGAAATTGCGGGGGTTTGCTATAATTTGCCTATCGCTTTCTGCTCCACCATTGATGTTTATTGTCAGCGGGATGGAATCTCAATCCGACTCACTTAGATAACATGTCTGTTAAACATTTAGATAATTGTACCATCATTAACTTGTCACATTATTTTAGAGATTCAAAACAGAGACAGGGTAAGTAGAGGTACCCAAGGGGAGTGGAGGTAGGGGAGGAGGAGGAGGAAAAGACAGCCTCTCCTGAGTTAGACAGCCAGGAGAGAAGAGAGTTCATTGCACCCTCTTGGCATTTCATCGGAGGTGTCTAAGTTAAGGTGGCGGTGCTGCCAGCCGGGCCCAGAGTTGCTCCCTGAGGAGTCTGGGAACCGGCGTCTCAACCACCGACCACAGTGGCAGTGGGGTCTGTTATCAGCAAGCCCCTGAGACAACGTGGTAAATGCTCAGAAACCCTTGGTATTTCATCCCCTACTTTGGCCTTTACGTACCAAATTTTCTAAACTTTCCTTAGGGATGCTGATTGCGACCTTATTTGTAATTACAAAGCAATGAGAATGACCTAAATGTCCAAAGGTAAGGAATCTGTTAATGATGGTATGGAAAGATGCCTATGATGTTTTGCATGATAAAAGCTGGTTAGAGAAAACAGGTTATATAGTGTGGTCCCATTTCATATAAAATACTAAAGCCATCCTGTAAGAGTCTATAAAGCTCTATGCCTGTTAACAATGATTATCTTTAGAAGTGGATTACAGGGCAAAGGTGTTTTGCCTTCTGCTTTATCTGTTTTTGACTAAAAAGTACATTTACAAGTACATATCACTTACATGATTTTTAAAAATTAAAATCACTTTACAAATAAGAAAAATATCACCTTTGAGTCTCATTCTGTTATGGAAGGCGGAATTGTAAAAAGAAAAGGCTGCAAATACAAGTAGATGAGTTTTGGGAGAGCTCATGGGCATCAGTATCTCAGCCACACTGGCCGGTGCCTCAGTTTCCCACTGTTAGAACAGATAACCGCCACGTGGAGAATGCAGCACAGGGGGAATGGGCCTATGCCAGCACTCAGAGGTCAGGGCTGCTGTCCTGTTCACTATGGGCCTGACAGAGAAAGTGAGTAAGAAGAGAGCTTTTCCTTACACCAATCTGAGGACTGAGGTCACACCTGGAGGGGGTGACAGAAGCCACAAATAAGAATGAACTCAGCTGGAAGTGGGAGTGACTCCCCATGTAGGAGACTTGGGGAGCAATTAAATATCAACAGCAGTGGGCACTGAGCTTGGAATACAAAACTGCCCTCCAGAAATAACGGGGTGTTTGCTCCCTGTTCCCGTGGTACCATGAGGTCACAGAGGTGACTACAGTGCTGTCCATCTGGCTTTGGACACTGTTATCTCCTGCATTCCCAGGGCCTTCTGTGTGACCTGGGCAAGAGAACTGTCACTATTGCCTCTCTCAATCTGTGTGTACCCCAGCAACACAGGGAATAGGAAAAAAATATACAAGGCAGTGTCTCCCCAACTGTACTGTAAATAATGCAGATATTTAGGGGTGGGAGAGACGATATAAATATTTTATAGACTGTAGGCTAAATAATGTATATATTTAGAAAAGCAGCTTAAATATTTCATATGCTGCAGTGCAGATTCCTGCCTAGAGGCATAATTTGGGCGGGTGAGGTCTGTGGGTTAAGGATGGGGTCCTGCAGAGCCCCAGGGTGAGGGGGCAGAGGGCATACAGTAAAAGTGTTTGCGTGAGATTGGAGTGTGGTAAGGACAGGCAGGTATCACTTACTTAGAATCCAAGTAGTTGGAAGTCTCATTTTTTTTTAAACTACATTTTAAATATCCTGTGCTCTTTTGTTTTTAATGTGGAGACAGACAAGTGACAACCTAATAATAAGAATCTATTTTCAAAAAGTAACTTCCAACCCAAGAGAATTGAAAATGTGTCCACATAAAAACTTACTCATGAACGTTCATATCAGCGTTGTTCATAGTAGCCAAAGAGTGGAAAGTACCCAACTGTCTATCAGCTGATGCGTGGGCATACAAAATGTGGTATATCCATACCATGGACTATAATTTGGCCATAAAAAATAGTAAAATATTGATACATGTTACAGCATGGATGCACTTTGGAAATATTGTGCTAAGTGAAAAAAGCCAGGCATGAAAGGCCACGAACTGTATGATTCCATTTACGGGAAATGTTCAGCACAGGGAGATCTAGACAGGTAGTAGATCAGTGGGTGCCACAGGCTTTGCGGAGGGGAATTGGGAAGTGACTACTAATGGGCATGTGGTTCCTTTTTGGGGTGTTGAGATATTCTAGAATTAGATAGTGGTGGTGTTGGTATTCAGCTTTGTGAATACATTAAAAACCAATAAAAAGGGCTGGGCACGGTGGCTCACACCTGTAATCCCAGCACTTTGGGAGGCCGAGGCGGGTGGATCACGAGGTCAAGAGATCAAGACCATCCTGGCCAACATAGTGAAACCCCGTCTCTACTAAAAAAATACAAAAATTGGCTGGGCGTGGTGGCACATGCCTGTCGTCCCAGCTACTCGGGAGGCTGAGGCAGGAGAATTGCTTGAACCCGGGAGGTGGAGGTTGCAGTGAGCCGAGATCGCACCACTGCACTCCAGCCTGGCACCTGGCGACAGAGCAAGACTCTGTCTCAAAAACCAATAAAAGGGCCAGGCACAGGGGCTTATGCTTTGGGAGGTTGAGGCAGAAGGATCACTTGAGCCCAGGAGTTTGAGACTGCAATGAGCTTTGATGGCACCACTGTACTCCAGGCTGGGCAACACAGCAAGACCCTGCCTGTTAAAAACAACCCCCCACAACAACAACAATAAAACATTAAACGGGTGGAATTTTATGGTACGCGAATTATATTTCAAAATAAAATACAACTTTCTGGTATGTTGTTGGTTCTTACAGACTTAACCCGATCTCCTATACCTGTGGCATCACAGGACTGTCTAGGTAACACTTTGCATCATAGTGACTATTCAGATGATGCAGGAGACTGTGGCACCTTTAGAATCATCTATTCACAGAAGGCAGCAGGGAGTAGGGGTGGCTCTGGGATGCCTCCTTGCCCTCCCCATTCCTCCATTTTCAGAAACAGGAAGGAAGGATCAGGTCAGGACTCTGATCTGGTGAAGGAGTGAGTCTGACGTCTACAAAGTCAGGAGGAGATGGGGTAGTTGCCTTCTGTGTAGGTTTCTAGAAGAAGAGCCAGCCATCATCTGGCCTGGGAGGAGTCACTCTTGTCAAAAGCAAGACATGGACGGTATTGACCCAGGCACCTCATTTTAAGAAAAATCGTACCAGTTATACGGTTTCAGTGTGGGAAATTAGCAAATACTTACAAACAAAAGAAACGTGTTCTGCATGTCCCACCGTCTTTCTTCCATTTTTCTTTTCTTTCTTTTTTTTTTTTTTTCTGAGATGGAGTCTTGCTATGTCACCTAGGCTGGAGTCCAATGGTGTGATCTTGGCTCACTGCACCCTCTACCTTCTGGGTTCAAGCGATTCTCCTGCCTCAGTCTGCCAAGTAGCTGGTATTATAGGCAGCTATAATACCACCACCATGCCCATGCTAATTTTTGTATTTGATGGGGTAATTTGATGGGGTTTCGCCATGTTGGCCAGGCTGGTCTTGAACTCCTGACCTCAGGTGATCCACCCATCTCAGCCTCCCAAAATGTTGAGATTACCGGCATAAGCCACCACACTCAGGCCCATTTTTCTTTTAATCATAAATGGGACTATGATACTCAGTGCATGCTGTTTTGTAATCTGTGATTTGCCTACAAAACCTCTCCTGATGATCTATTTTTTTTTTTTTTTTTTTTTTTTTTATTGAGATGGAGTCTCACTCTTGTTACCCAGGCTGGAGTGTAATGGTACAATCTTGGCTTACCGCAACCTCCGCCTCCTGGGTTCAGGTGATTCTCCTGCCTCGGCCTCCCAAGTAGTTGGGATTATAGACATGCGCCACCACACCCAGCTAATTTTTTGTATTTTTAGTAGAGACCGGGTTTCACCATGTTGGCCGGGCTGGTCTCAAACTTCCGACCTCAGGTGATTTGCCTGCCTTGGCCTCCCAAAGTGCTGGGATTACAGGCGTGAGCCACCGTGCCCAGCCTTGATGATCATTTTAATGGTTTCCCAGTGTTCTCCCTACACCCATTTATTTTTTTTCCCCCCATAAGCCCTGATGTTCCTTACTTGTGCACCAGAGACCAGACCCTATATCCAGAGGACCTCCAAGGGCTGCAGGTAGGAGAAATGGCTAACAGAGATGCAGCTCATTACCACCTCTCACCTATTGCTGCTTCTGTCAAGAAGATAAGCTGGGCCCGCCAAGTAGTTTTGCAGTAGCTGTTTACTTGGCCATTCCAGGCAAGCTTGAGATGCTGGGAACATATCCAGTCCCCACACTCAATCTTCTTAGAAATTGTTTCCGTCTTGGTTTTCTCTAGGCTTGCAAGTGGCCACTCGCCCTGAGCTGGATTTGGGCAGGTAATTTATTTCTGATGCTAATTTAACGAATGGCACTGCCCTGGGGCTGGGCAGACCAAGGAAAATATAGGCATCAATTCATTTGCCACGTTAAAACCAGAGTTAAGTTACCAGTTAAGCATCCTCATACATTAAGTATCCCAGGCCCACCTAGGGAAGACTTCCTGGAGCTGATGAGCCCCAAGCAGGCATTAGGACAAAGGTATTAAAAAAAATTTCTTCTCTGAACCTTCAGAGAAGGTAGCTAACAGAGGGATTGCAGGTTTGGGTCAGATGCAATATTCCCTGCCCCCCACTAGGAAAAGATCCATTACAGATTGGAAATGACTTTGTCTGTTAAGTGTGCATTGTCAGATGGGACGCATATTCCCCTCAACCAAACAAATATAAAATGCTCCCAGCCTCTGCCTCGGATTTTCTATTACTGTTTCACAGGACTCCAGAGACTTTTAAGATAGCAATTTGATTAAGCTTATGGGGAAGATCCCATCAGATAACATTCTTTTTCTGCAGGTAGAGATAATGTGTTCAAGTATTAAGTATGTTTTAAAGGTAATTATCTTTTCCATATTCATTTTAGTTACAGGAATTGACATGGGGGAGACTCTGCATCTGAAAGCTACCCCTTGGGTCCTAGAGTCGCTCTGACTGCTCTCCTCTGGGGAACACACTTGAGGCTTTTGACAAATGAATGAGCACCAAGGGTTTTTCTATTTTGAAATGGCTTGGGATCCCTTGTCTCCAGAGAAGTGGTCCAGAGGCCAAGGTCTTGGCCGCTGACCTCATATGGCTCCCTAGGTTAGATTCCTTGTTCTGGGATACCCACTGGGCTCCACATCTTAAGCTCCTGGATGTCAAGAGGGGGCCTGGCTGCTACTCAGAAAGAGGACTTGTCTCATCCAGTACCGAGTCATGGTGCCATATCGCCCATCTTTCAAAAGTAGAGCCTGGAATTATGATTCACATATACTGAGCCCAGTGTCGGGGTGTTTTCACATTGGGAGAGACTAATTAGGGGTCCTAGAATTCTAAAATCTATAGACTCCTAGACTGCAGATCTGTTGCAAGGGGCTTTAGGAAGCATGATGCTGAGCTTCACAGGGGTTCTTTGATTTTCCTGGGATCACACAGCAGGCTAGAGAGATGCACTGTGGGCTAGCACCCAGGAATCCCCTGGTCTTAGACCACTTCTTCTGTCCCTGTATCCACAACTCCGTGCCATCTCCAGAAAAGTTCCTCTTTCCTTTTCCTGGAAGTCTCCAGAGTAGGAGATTCTGCCCCCCAGGTAGCCTTCGTTGGCCAACTGTGAGTCAGGATCTGCACCAGGGCCCTGTATGAGCCTGAGGAGCCCTCGTAGCAAACCTGGTGCTGATGGCCTGGAGTTCCTCTAACCTCACTTTGTCTACTAGCTGTGCTGTTCTGAGCACTCTGTACATTTTTACAAAATAGAAAAATCAGGGCCCAACCCTGCTTTCGGAAAGCTAACTATTGCTAGGGAGGAAAACATACATATCTAAGAAGATAAGTAACAAAACAAGGCAACTGGATGTGATACACGTGCGCAAGGAAGTGAAGAGTGATGTTTTTGTTGTCCCCCCTCCCTTTTTCTGCCTGAAAACCTCTGCTGTGGCCAGACACCTATGGCTCCTGCACACAGCATTTCCCCCCATGTTACTTCTCTGCCTGATGGCTGCAGCTTGTTGGTCTGAAGGCAAGTGACACTGGGAATGGACCCTAGTGAGAGGTTTATCACGTTAGACCCCATGATGGTGGCATGCCCTGTTGTCTTTGAATGACTGCCTCATTCCTATCAGACAAAGGTGGTAGTGGAGGGGTGAATGCAGAGTTGATAGCTGCAGCCCAGGGTTTTGGTCAACCTGGCCTCGTGTTACATCCTAGGTGAGGATGGCCTTGACATCTAACAACCGTACCTGCTCTTGCATCTCTGTCTCTTATCCTTCAGAAGATCCTCATTGTCTTACCCTAGCTACACAGTGAAATCATTTAGAGGAACTTTATGAAAACAGTGTATTAATAGCAAGCAAAAGCTTCCACCTCAACCCAGATGAATCAGAATCTCCCGCATGGGGCTCAAACATGCGTGTATTTTCAAGCTCCCCAGGAGATTCCTATGTATAACCAGAGTTTAGAATTTCCAAATGGGATAAGATTAGACTCTACTGCATGGCCCGGAAGGTTCCTCACAATCAAAGTCACAGGTCTCTTGTGCCATATCCTATGATATGTGTACACTGAACCACTTAGAATTTCCCAGACTCTCCTGGCTGTTTTTCTCCTCCGTGCATTTTCTGCTAACCCCCACACTCTCATGTATCTTGCCTGCCTGTTTTTTTTTTTTGTTTGTTTGTTTGTTTTGAGGTGGAGTTTCGCTCTGTTGCCCAGGCTGGAATGCGATGGCGAGATCTCAGCTCATTGCAACCTCTGCCTCCTGGGTTCAAGCAATTCTTCTGCCTCAGCCTCCTGAGTAGCTGCCATTACAGGCATGTGCCACCACACCTGGCTAATTTTTGTATTTTTAGTAGAGACAGGATTTCACCGTATTGACCAGGCTGGTCTTGAACTCCTGACCTCAGGTAATCCTCCAGCCTTGCCCTCTCAAAGTGTTGGGATTACAGGCATGCGCCACCATGCCCAGCTAATTTTTGTATTTTTAGTAGAGATAGGGTTTCACTATGTTGGCCAGGCTCGTCTCAAATTCCTGACCTCAGTTAGTCCTCCCACTTTGGCCTCCCAAAGTGCTGGGTTTTCAGGAGTGAGCCACCACACCCAGCCTGGCCTGCCTGGTATTAATAGAGTCTTCTCAGTTCATTTGTGTCCTCTGTGACACCCTTTTCAAAGTTGACCCTCCTTCTGGTCTTCAGCACCATAGACGTATACCACTTGCAGCCCTTAGCTGTTTGGCCACTCCATGAGTTAGGGTGAAGATTGAAGCACCTTGCGGCCTTAGGCCTTTCCACTGCGTTAGCTCAAGTAGTGATTCAGTAAACATTTATTGCATGGTTAATCAAAAACAGAAAAGGGAGCTTCCTGATTAGAAACAGGAATGAAGAATCTGTTCTTGACTCGTTTCAGGTTTTTGCTCTTTACTTGCCAGCTGAAGGGCCTTGGATGAGTCACTCAACCTTTGCAAGTCTCAGATTCCTTGTCTGAAAAATTAAGACACCATACCTGCCCTTTATACCTCAGTGAGGAATGTGAGGACCAAAATGGTCTTAGAATGGGGTAGGGTCTTTCCAAGCAGTAAAGCATGATTCAGAGGTAAGGTGATGTCACTGCAGTGTTTCCTCTTGCTGTGGCTTCATGTCACGGGCTCTGGCTTCTGGCTTCTGGGTGCCCTGCAATGCAATGCCAGAGCACCCCAGTCTGTGCCCTCTGCATAGCCTCCCATCCCAGCTCTTCTGGGCCCTTTTCTTTCTTGGCTTCTTTATCTTGCACCTGCCTTACTCTCTCCCTGCATGTACCACCACAAATGCAGTACAAAAGCAAGTTACCACTATCGTTTTGAATGATAGAGAAAATAATGAGGGAAACAGACTCATCCATTCACTGATTAAGAATTCAGTAATTAAGTGTTCAGTGTTAGGTGATGGGCAGAAGTGAGAAAGAGAGGTATCTTAGGGTTTTTTATTCAGTGTCATCCAAAGGGGCCAATGAGACAGATTCCACAGGCTAAACCATTCCAGATCCATAACCTCTAGACTGTAGAAAGTCTCACAAGGAAGAGACTCCCCCAAACTGTAATTCCTTTGCAGATCTCATTCATTCAGTGGGATTTGAGAACCAACCACTTGTGCAGGTGCCAGCATCTGGAGATAACTTGCCCTCAGCAGCCAGCAGACAAGAAGAGGGCAGAGACAAAGATCTCTCTGTGGCTTTCATGATGGGTGCAGAAAAGGTGGATAGCCCAACTCGGGTGGGAGAGTGGGCAGGGAGGTTTGGAAGCAGGAGGAGGAGACGCTCAGGCTGCTTTGGGATACACTTATTTTGTGTGCCGGAGAAGGATTTGCTGGCCATCTCTTGGGAAATACTTTTTTGTGTATGCATGTGTATGTAGGCTGTTACTAATCCCCCTCCTTGCTCCGTCTACTGTTTTTCAGGTTAGTGGTGTCTGGGATTTGTGGAGGGAGGAAGGATATAAAAGGGCAACAACAGGAGACCCCGGTGCCTGGATTCAGAGCCTTCACATTCCGGAGATCCCCAGAGGCCCCTCTCCCCCGGACCCTTCAGCTCCAGAAAGCCATTGTGCTCCCTCCTGGCCTCTGACCCTGAGGCTCTGGGAAGCAGCAGGTTGTTGACACTTGGACAATCATTTCTTGCAAGGCAACTGCCTCCCTGGGGGAGCTCTCCTCTGCCTTAGGGTGGTGACTGTTCCCCCCCAACCAGGGTTAAGGAAGAGAAAAATTAGCTCTTGGTCAGAGCAAGAGGCACGGAGAGAGAATCTTCAATTTCAGGCCCCCAGGCATCTTCACCCCTCTCTCACGTGCCAGTTCAGGAGTGCACCCCAGCCCAGGGATAAGCTTCAGGAAAATGGGTTCGGGAGAGGCATTTCTGACCAGAGTTCCTTCTGGCATCCTGCTGTGGGTCTCATGTTTGTCGAGGGGACCCCATATTTCTTTATGGAGGATATCTGTATGTCTGCTGCGGTCTCAGGAATGCAGCCACAGGAACAAAGACATTTCTAGCCCCGGTGCTGCTACTTATTAAGAGCTACACTTCAGGCAAGTCGCTTGTCCTTTTAGAAGCTTGGTTTCCTCATTGGTAGAAGAGGGTGAAAAAGGAAGTCGCTTGCCCAGTGAGCCTGCTGAGAAGAGCAGATGAAGGAGGAGGAAGGAGGAGTACTTTGCACTCTGTGAAACACTGCAAACGTGCGGGTTGATCATTAATGGCTTCTTGTGTGTGTGTGTGTGTGTGTGTGTGTGTGTGTGGTGATTCTTACAGTTTGTGAGTAATGGTTTCTCTTATAGGCAAAGCTGGTGTGTGTGTGTGTGTATTGTGAGTATGGGTGTGTGTGTGTGATTGTGTGTGTGTGATTGTGAATATGAGGTTCCCAAGCATTTATTCTCCTCTCTCTGGTCTAGGACATTTCAGGAAGCATTATTCAAAAGCAGGTGGGTTGGGACAGCGGGACTATTAAAATTTTTAAAAATCGCTTTGCATTTCTTTCACTTTGGTCTTAATAATAAATAACTCTAACCTTGCAGCCAAGAGCCAGGATGTTCTGTCCAAATTAGCACAAGTCTGTGTCTCCAGCAGCCGAGCATCCCCGTTCAGTGGGCTGGATCAGTACCATCTCCCCCAGCAATGAGAAAAAGCCCTCTTGCTAAGCTACAGAAAAATCTCCCTTGTGCTTTAATTTTGGAAGAAGCAGATTAGTGTGGCCATATTTAACCTTTGACCCTGAAACAAAAGCATTATCAAAGTTAGTTACTAAGAGAGTCTGTCTTCTTTTCCCTGCCTCCACTTCCCTGTTTGCTGGGGCTAGTTTAAAATCTTGGTAAACTTCTTCAGGGCCAGAGCAAAGTTTTGGAAGGCCACCATCACCTTAGAGACATTCCAGGCCTGGCGTTCACTGCCAGGGCTCCTGGGGTCTAAGGTGGGTAAAGGACAGAGATGAGAATCTTATAGCACAGTGGGGTTCAGAATTTACGGACTGGATGTAAAAACTCTTTTTCCTCTGAAACCAGCCTAGTTTCTGTCTATCTTGGAGATTTGACTATTCAGATTATATATATATAAATATATGTGTGTGTGTGTGTGTGTGTGTGTGTGTGTGTATATAATTTTTTTTTTGGGAGATGGAGTCTTGCTCTGTTAACGAGGCTGGAGTGCAGTGGCACGATCTGAGCTCACTACAACCTCTGCCTCCTGGGTTCGAGTGATTCTCCTGCCTCAGCACCCCAAGTAGCTGAGATTATAAGTGTACACCACCACATCCGGCTAATTTTTGTATTTTTAGTAGAGATGGGGGTTTCACCATGTTGGCCAGGCTGGTCTTGAATGCCTGACGTCAGTTGATTCACCCCTCTCGGCCTCCCAAAGTGCAGGGATTACAGGCCTGAGCCACGTGAGTGACCTAAAAGTACAGACTGATTTCTACCTTCTTCTCCTTTCAGGCAGAAGTCCATAGACTTGGTGGTGTGGGGTGGAGGTATATCTAGACCTGAGCCATCTCCGTGGGTTTACATCTCATCCTCCCTGTCATTAACTGTAATTGTGGCCTTGGAGAATTTATTTGAACTCTGAGCCCCCCACCAGCTTCTTATCTGTAAAATGGGCACAGCAATAATAGTGCCCACCTCCTAGAGAGATTTTTGAGACTAGATAACAGGATACACATGAAGTGCTTACCACGGAGCTTGGTGCTTACTAAGTGTTGAGCCAATACTAACTACTGTCACCGCAATTGTTACCATTGTCATCAATATCACCCTTATTGATTCTTCGTCATGTCCCCAGGTCCTGGTTGGCTCCCTTCCACTCTCCCTTGCATTGGGGTCTTATTGGCAACCTGCCCCATTTCCTACTTGTCCTCTGCCCTCGCTGTCTTTGCAGTGATTTTCAGAGTCCCCGTGCACATTCGCTTTGCAGAGTTTGACTTCATTTCATACCAGGAAGGCCAGCTTGCAGCAGGGGATGGGGAGGGCAGAGCGCTTTATAAGCTCGCGATGAAAGCTGTAAAACGAGATGGTCAAGGAGCTGGCCAGGCCGGGTTTGGGATTATGGCCAGCCCCTGGAATGCTGAGGGGGGGGCCTCTTTTAAGAAGCCAGTGTCTATTTACAGTGTATCTCTCATAAACCCGAATGCTGGGGTGAGGGCAGGGGGACTCGCCCTCCTGGCATGTGATTGATTATCTGGTATTTATGCCATTGAGGACTTGTCAGCGGTCCGGGGTCAAAGGGTCATCTCATGTGTCTTGCCGCCAGCCCACCTCCTTTTGTACAGTGTGGACCGGGCGAGCTGTGCACAAAACAGCTTTTTCTTTTCCTTGGGAAAAGGGGGAGGGGAGGGGGGGAG
The DNA here is from genome assembly GCA_036589455.1 of Ateles fusciceps. Lineage (NCBI taxonomy): Eukaryota > Metazoa > Chordata > Mammalia > Primates > Atelidae > Ateles > Ateles fusciceps. The sequence goes on along the minus strand of JAZHEH010000579.1, from coordinate 905,012 downwards.
TGTCAATGAAAATTTTTTTTTAGGCTTTTCTGAATAGTGTTCTTTAAATTCTAAAGAACTTTTAATTAAAAGTAGCAGGAAAATTCATCTTGAGAAGGTTTAACTTACCTTAACAGATACTTTTGTGTCCCAAGAAGCTGGGAGTGACTTTGAAAGAAAGAAAGTAAGTAAGTAAGGGGTTTTGTTGCGTCTCTCCCCCTCCCCCAAGCATTTTCAAAGTTTCCTGGAGTTCTTGTCCACTCCTGTCTAATGTGGACCCTGCTTGGGAAAGCAGGAAAGGGAAGAGGTCATTCTTGTCCTTTAACATAGCCAGACAAATTTAGAAAGGGACTTTGGGATTCTCTGCTCCAGTTTTCTCCTGTTATGGATGAAGAAACTGAGCCTTGACAGGTTAAAAAACTTTGCTATAGAGTCACACAGCTACATGTTTGCAGAGTCAGGCGCTGGACTCTGATTCTCTGTATTTCCTAGTGGTCCTTTTAGCACGCAAGGTTGCTTCCCGAAGCTGCTTTGGCTGCCCAGTGAAGATAAACATCATGCTGTCACTGCCATCGTTCAGTCCTGGATGTTTGGGACTTGGGAACCGCTCTTAGATTCTTTGGGCTGGAAGGGTCCCCGAGGGACCACCTGGCTTATCCCCCCTCCCCCCCCCTCGCCCACCACGGAGCAGACAGTCTGTGCTCACATGTGCCAGAGGAATTGCTGTGTGTCTGTTTCTTAAATATCTGCAGAGGAAGGCTCTGTGTCCTCTGCTTGGTAGAGAATGCGAGCACCCCTCCCTAAACCTTCATCACTGGATGGTCTGGGCGTCCTAAACAGCCGACTTTGTTTCTTCCTTCTGTAGCTCAGGAGTGGCCCATCCATGGAAGCTTGACTCTCTGTTCCCCTTTCCCCCAATCCCCTGGGTGCTCACAGGGGGCCATCCAGAGCCGCAACTGGCCAGGACACCTCAGTCTCCTGTGCTGCTCCACCATGGCCTGGCTGCTGCAGGGAAACACTGACCCTCTTAACTCTCACCCCCGGCTTTCGGTGACATGAGGCCTTGGTGAGATGCTCTGCCCATCACTCTCAGTTCATTGAACCAAGGTGGACACCCAGGCAGAGACATCATTCTCTGAGAGATAGGTATTTGTAGGAGTCACATAAAACTCATGTTTCCTGTATCCTCTTATTTGTCTTCCCCATCTCACCACCTCCTCATTTAATAAATGCAAAACAAAGAATTGTCTTCTAAAGAATAGCTTTAGAAATCCTCATTTCTTTCCATTCCCTCCATTCCCATTCAAATTAAATTAGTGAATGCTAATTTGGACTGATGGGGCACCACTGTGAAGAAGGTGTGAAGAAAGAACTGCTTCTTGCTCATGGGAGGAGACCCCGGCAGTGATTGGATTCTCACTGAAGTCACTGAGTGCCACACACTGTGCCAGTGCCTACCTCACACTATTTTATTTGGTCCTGATATTAACTTTCCACGATGAACATTCTTGGGTCCAGATAGGACCACCACAGAGAAGGCTAGACACAGGTTGCCTTCTCTGGGGTATAATTTGCTTTAAGCTAAGTAGTACTAGACATGTTAAACACATCATCTCCTTCAATCCACATAAAATTTCTGTGAGATAGGTATTGCTGTTATTCTGGTTTTAGATGAAGCAGGCACAGAGGAGTTAGGTAACTTGCCTGAAGTCACACAGCAGTAGTAAGTGGTGGAGTGGGATTTGATCCACTGTGAATGCCTGCAGAGTTCACACTTGAACTACTTGCTGCTCCGCCTCTTTAAGTTATAGAGCTGGGCTGGAACCCAGAGCTTCCTGAGGCCAGTGCTCATGTTTTGTTTTGTCTTTTCCTACTATTCTGACATAAATCTGCTGGGGAGACACTGTATATAGACGTATATAAATCAACCAGAGACCAGCAAAAGGTCACTGTGTAATCAGATGCCAACCTGGGTGGTGCGTGGAGAGGACGTTAGAGAAGGAATATGTTAACGAGGACACAGTATTTAGTCTCATGTCTGGATCCCCATAGTAAGGGGACAGTGCCTTACTCATCTTTCCATCCCTCAGACCTAACTTAGGGCCTGGGACAGATTATATGTTCAATAAGTGCTGATTAAATTACTGGGAAAGATTTAGGAGGGGAGATGGGACTTGAAGTTTTTTGAAAATGATATTAATAACTGTGATAATCACGATCAAGTAGGCATCATTCCAGGGATGCAAGGCTGGTTCAACGTACGCAAGTCTATAAATGTAATCCACCACATAAACAGAACCAGAGACAAAACCACGTGATCATCTCAATAGATGCAGAGAAGGCCTTCGACAAAATTCAACAGCCTTTATGCTAAAAACTCTCAATAAACCAGGTATCAAAGGAACATATCTCAAAATAATAAAAGCTATTTATGACAAACCCACAGCCAATATCATACTGAATGGGCAAAAACTGGAAGCATTCCCTTTGAAATCTGGCACTAGACAAGGATACCCACTCTCACCACTCCTATTCAATATAGTATTGGAATTTCTGGCCAGAGCAATTAGGCAAGAAAAAAAAAATAAAGAGTATTCAGTTGGGAAAAGAGGAAGTCCAATTGTCTCTATTTGCAGATGACATGATTGTATATTTAGAAGACCCTATCATCTCAGCCCAAAATCTCCTTAAACTGGTAAGCAACTTCAGCAAAGTCTCAGGATATGAAATCAATGTGCAGAAATCACAAGCATTTCTATACACCAATAACAGACTAATAGAGAGCCAATTCAGAGCAAACTCCCATTCACAATTGCTGCTAAGAGAATAAAATGCCTAGGAATACAACTAACAAAGGATGTAAAGGGCCTCTTCAAGGCGAACTACAAACCGCTGCTCAAGGAAATAAGAGAGGACACAAACAGATGGAGAAACATTCCATGCTTATGGTTAGGAAGAATCAATATTGCGAAAATGGCCATACTGCCCAAAGTAATTATAGATTCAATGCTATCCCCATCAAGCTATGACCTTCTTTATAGAACTGGAAAAAACCACCTTAAACTTCATATGGAACCAAAAGAGAGCCCACATAGCCAAGACAATCCTAAGCAAAAAGAACAAAGCCGGAAGCATCACGCTACCTGATTTCAAACTATACTACAAGGCTACAATAATCAAAACAGCATGGTACTGGTACCAAAACAGGGATATAAACCAATGCAACAGAACAGAGGCCCTGGAGGCAATGCCACACATCTATAATCATCTGATCTTTGACAAACCTGACGAAAACAAGCAATGGGGGAAAGGATTCCCTGTTTAATAAATGGTGTTGGGAAAACTGGCCAACAGTGTGCAGAAAGCAGAAACTGGACCCTTCCTGACACCTTACACTAAAATTAACTCCAGATGGAATAAAGACTTAAACATAAGACCTAACACCATAAAAACCCTAGAAGAAAACCTAGGCAAAACCATTCAGGACATAGGCATAGGCAAGAACTTCATGACTAAAACACCAAAAGCATTGGCAATAAAAGTCAAAATACACAAATGGGACCTAATTAAACTCCAGAGCTTTTGTACAGCAAAAGAAACAATCATTAGAGTAAACTGGCAACCAACAGAATGGGAAAAAATTTTGAAGTCTACCCATCTGACAAAGGGCTAATATCCAGAATCTACAAAGTACTAAAACAGATTTACAAGAAAAGAACAAACCCATCCAAAAGTGGGCGAAGTATATGAACAGACACTTTTCAAAAGAAGACATATGAGGTCAACAAACATATAAAAAATGCTCATCACTGATTATTAGAGAAATGCAAATCAAATTCTCTCACGCCAGTTAGAATGGTGATCATTAAAAAATCTGGAGACAGATGCTGGAGAGGATGTGGAGAAATAGGAACACTTTTACACTGTTGGTGGGAGTGTAAACTAGTTCAACCATTGTGGAAGACAGTGTGGCGCTTCCTCCAGGACCTAGAAACAGAAATTCCATTTGACCCAGCAATCCTATTATTGGGTATATACCCAAAGGATTATAAATCATTCTGTTATAAAGACATATGGATGCGTATGTTCATAGCGGCACTGTTTACAATAGCAAAGACCTGGAACCAACCCAAATGCCCATCGACGATAGACTGGATAAGGAAAATGTGGCACATACACACCATGGAATACTATGTAGCCATAAAAAATGTTGAGTTTGTGCCCTTTGTAGGGACATGGATGAATCTGGAAACCATCATTCTCAGCAATCTGACACAAGAACAGAAAATCAAACACCACATGTTCTCACTCATAGGCGGGTGTTGAACAATGAGAACACATGGCACAAGGAGGGGAGCATCACACACTGGGGTCTGTTGGAGGGGGCCAAGGGAGGGATAGTCGGCGGGTGGAGAGGTTGGGGAGGCATAACATGGGGAGGAAATGCCAGAGGTAGGTGACGGGGGGAATGGAGGCAGCAAACCACATTGCCATGTGTGTACATATGCAACAATCCTGCATGATCTGCACATGTACCCCGGAATCTAAAGTACAATAAAAAAATTAAAATAACTGTGATAGTTATTTGTGAACTTTTTTGAAAATGTTATTAATAATCTTTTATGGCATACTTGCCAAGTACTTCGCTAGGTTCATTATTTATGCTGTATTTAACTCTCACAGCAGCCCTATGGCTATTACTCTCCCTGGAGTAAACTGAGGCTGAAGAGAGCTTCTGTATCTTGCTGAAGGATTCAGTCTTCAGGGGTTTTGGTGTTCTGCTTTTTTGTTTGCTTGTTTTTTTTTTTTTTTTTTTTGAGACAGGGTCTTGCTCTGTTGCCCAGGCTGGAGTGCAGTGGTGCAATTTTGGCTCACTGCAAGCTCTGCCTCCTGGGTTGAAGCAATTCTCATACATCAGCCTCCCAAGTAGCTAGGACTACAGGTACACGCCACCACAACTGACTAATTTTTGTATTTTTAGTAGAGGTGGGGTTTTGCCATGTTGTCCAGACTGTGGCTTTGTGTGTGTGTGGTTTTTTTTCCTGATTTTGAAATTACTTTTTTTCCTGAAGCAGAGAAAAAGGCAAGAGTGAAGGGGAAAAGCAGAGGTGAGTGATGATGGCAGAGAGACTGCTCAGTTGGGGTGGGGGGATTTGGAATGCCAGACAGAGGAGCTTATCCTCTTTTTTTCTTTTCCTGTTTATAGTTGGGAGTTGCTTCTTTGATATAAGGATTTCTGGATCTATGAGGTTAACTGTATGCAGTTTATTGAATTTATAATTCAGCACCAAAATGCTAAAAAGAATTGTCTTTTATGTCCCTTAATGAGTGCTATAAAAACAAGTGGTGAATCTAATTTTACGAATGTTCCTTTATGACTTACCTGATAACTAGTAGTTGTTCAACACAAAGGACACATAACTCAGTCTGGACCTACACTGGCTGCCTGCTGTAAAATAACTTGTTTTAGAAGTTGCCCTTCTTGTTCCTCTTGAGTAGCCTAGAGATTCACGTGTTCCCTTTTCTGCTGCCTCTTCTCATCGAGGATCAGGCTGGGACTCTTCATTCTGGAGCACTGAGATGGGTTAGCTTGCCTGCCAGTCCAGGATGACCAAACCTCGCATCTCATTGGCTCTTTCCAAAAAGGGGAGGGGAAAGATATGGCGGCTCATTTCGATGTCTCTGGTACAGCGTATTGCTTCTACCTAGAAGTTGCCTGGTGCGCTAGGGAAGAAAAGAGCAGTTAAGAGAAAGACTCCTTTTATCTTTACCCTGCAACGAGAGGCAGAGAGCTTTAAAGCCACAGCAGCCGCGTTAGGTTAGACATTCGTGAGAACTTCCTGAGTTGCAAGGATGTTCCTGAGACTGGTAACCGGCCATCCCTAAAGCTGCGTCATTTGCGAGTGGGCACATATATACATGCCCTTTTCTTTGTATAGTTTTTGTCATGTTTTTATGTTTTGAAAGTATAATTTGAATCATTTTGTGATTACAGATCTCATAAGCAGATGTTGGCTACAAAACTCAGGCTTCTCTGATGACTGCTTGAGAAAGGTGGGCTGTTCCCATCTGTAGTAGTCTGGGGCAGGAGCCTGGACTCACAGGCCAGTATGCCACTCCGGAGATATCCCAGAAATGGAAGGACTTTTGGAGGAGGGAAGCTCTTGAACAGAGCAGACAGAGGAGGGGTGTGGGAGCGTTGGTGAAGGAAGGCAAGATAAGGCTGTGGTTTCCATTTGTTACCACCTCTCCCGCTTATCTTGAGTGAGAACAGGCCCTCCAGCTCTGAGCGAACCCTTCCATGGGACTGTTGAGCTGTGAGGAGGACAGATACAAGCTCTCCCACCCTCTCTTCCCAGGGCCCCCTCTCCCTTCCACACACAGGCACCTGTAAAGGCTGCAGCTTTGGTCTGTTGGGTGGGTGGGGGACAAATGCAGAAGCGTCCCTTATCTGGGCGGTGATTACTTCCTAGCAGAGCTGGAGGTGGCCTGGGTTATTTTTCACCCATAATCTGAGTCTTGCCTCTGCTGGCCTTGTGCTCAGACTGGCTGATGGGCCATGTCCTGCCTTGTCTCAACCCTTACCAGGCTGATGAATTGCTGTTACAGTCAACAGGGGCTCTGACCTGGCCCTTATTTTTGGTCAGAAGGAGGCTGGGTGACTAGGACAGGGGAAGGGACTGCTGCACCAGCCCAGCATTCGGACACTGGTAACTTTTGCAGGGGGAATGCACACCCAGCTGGTTTGGGACCTGGAGGAACATTCTGGGAAAACAGTGCTATCAGCCTAGACTCGTCACACCAAAGGCAGCCGACAGTACATACACATTTCTCTTGACTTGCAGAGACTGGAAATGGAAATAAGAAGTCACCTCCCCCTCACCCCTGTTCTCACTGAGTTGGCATGTCACTAAAAGATCCCCCATTCCCTGTTATTTTCAGAAGAACCAAGACAGCTTGCCACTCATTCATTCAACATTTATTGCATATCTACTATGTGCTTAAATGCTGGGAATAGAAAGATGACTAAACCCGGTCTCTTGATTCAAGGAATTCAGAGTTGTGAGGAAGACAGACACATAAACAGGCAATTATAATGCAGAATGCTGAGTGCAGCGATGGGAGATATTTATACACAGGATACTGTGGGAGCCCAGAGGAAGGGTGCTCAGCAGATACTCAGGGGACAGATAAGGCTTCTAGAGAAGAAGACACCACATGGTTTTAAAGAAGTAGAAAGTAGCCAGGATAAAGGGAGAGAAGGAACGAAGAGATGGAACTGTATGTGTTTGGGGTGCTGTGACGCCGGGCGCGGAGGCTCACGCCTGTAATCCCAGCACTTTGGGAGGCTGAGGTGGGCAGATCACGAGGTCAAGAGATTAAGACCATCCTTGCCAACATGGTGAAACCCCGTCTCTACTAAAAATACAAAAATTGGCTGGGCGCGGTGGCACATGCCTGTAGTCCCAGCTACTCGGGAGGTTGAGCCAGGAGAATCACTTGAACCTGGGAGGCGGAGGTGGCAGTGAGCCAAGATCATGCCACTACACTCCAGCCTGGGTGACAGAGCGAGACTCTGTCTCAAAAAATAAAAAAAGAAAAAAACAGTGATACTGTGGACTGAACAGCCCAGCTGAGACCGAACGTGGCAGATGCAGTTGGAGGCATAGGCAGGCCCAGGCTGTGTTTAGGAGCCTAGATTTTATCCATAGATGACAAGGAGCTCTTGGAAGCCTTTAAAAAGGAAGTTAAGAGATCAGATAAATTTTGGATAGGTCGCACTGGTGGTGCTGTGCAGGTGAGATCAGAGGGAGGTGAGCTGTGTTTAGGAGACTTTTGTGGCTATCTTGATGAAGGATGTTTACATGATAGAAAAGGAGCTGGATTGGGGTATCCCAATCCCAATGTCAGGCAGAAGGGCATAGAGGCCTTCAGGGTGACGTCCAGGTATCCAGCTCGAGTGACCAACAGGGTGTTAGTGCTGACAGCTGAGATGGAGATCTAGGCCCAGCAGGTTTAAGAGGCAGAGATGTGGGTTTAGGTTTGGATATTCAGCTTGAATATAAGATGTCTGCAGAACATCTAGGAGCAGCTGGGTGTATGGATTTTGTGCTCAGAAGAGAAGTCTGGGCTGGAGGCCTCCTGGCTTCTTGGTGGTCACTGAGACCGTGTAAGTAGAGTTCACCTAGGCAGATGGCGGGACATGAAGCATCATGGGGTAAGGGCAGAACACCATGGTGGGGATGCGAGTTGGGGCAAAGGGCACTGCTCAGCAGAGAAGGACCTCCTCCAGCCGGCTCCTTAGGCTCCCTGGAAGGTGAGGAAGGCAGGAAACATGGGACCTCAGGTGCAGACGGCTTCTCAGAGGAGGATTCTCAAGGTATGGCCTGGTGTGGGGGATCCCTGAAGATAGATGGGCTCTCCAGGGTGAGGAATGCTCTCCTGGCCCAGCTCCCGGCGTTATCAAATCCCAGGGATCTCCTGTGAGCAGGGCCCTGGCCCTGGAGTAGGAGAGAAGAGGTTGACAGGCTGAAGAATAATCTCAGAACTGGTGGGGCCTTACGGTATTGCAGATCTACCCTCCTGTTTCCAGGGGGATTGGATGGGCAGTCCTCCAGGCTGTTCTTGGAAAGTTCCTCAGAACAGGACCCACCCTGCCGCACGGACGTTCCTGGAAGTCCAGCCCAGGTGAACCCTTCTTGCTGGTTCCATTGCCGCACATACCATCCCTTTGCACGTATGTGTCTTTCCTGAGGCTCATCGTGTTTGGTTCTGTTGCATTGTCTGGAGGGAATAAAAACACCCTGATTCCTTCTAAAGAAGGGGAGCACAGGGCCCTGGGTCCTGCCCCACTGAGGTTTTCCATTTCCTGAAACCCCTCTTCTACTTCCCCTTTCCCACACTGATCCCAGAATGAGCACTCCATTTGGGATGGGTGGCCGTTCTCCCCTCTACGCCCTCCTCCAGTGACTTGGCACTTTGGGACCAGCTGCTGGAGTGATTGACATAAAGCCAATCTATAAATAAAGTCTTTTTCTTTCTCATAAAGACTTCGCGGTTGAGTTTGCCTTCAAGGTCAAGATCAGACCTTTCTAAATAAACACATATCAAAGGATCATTAGCAAAGCAGCACTGTTAAATTGAGATATTAACTTCGGTCAACTGCTTGTTTCTTTCTTGTTCTGTAACTCATGACTGCAGTAGGTTTTTATTATTTTGTCCTTAGGCAGTAGCATCTGGCTTCTGTAGAGACTGTAAAAATTAAAAAGCAACACAAATCATTGCGAGAGAAAAGCAGTAAATTCAATGATAAGAATTTAAAATTAAAATGTTTCAGTGCTTTTATATTCTGCAAAACATGAAATGAGTGAGTTTGTTGCCTGTTGCCATAAACCTCACCCAGCTAATCGTCCGCCGGAGTTTTTTCCTGTCTCTTTCCCTCATCACCATCAATTCTGTCTTGGCACAAGGCGTAAAGTGAGAGCCGTTTGTGTGTGTGTGCCTGTGTGTGTGTGCGCCTGTGTGTGTCCGCGCGTGCCCATGTGCTGGCATATATATGCATATACGTGCATGTGTGTGTATAGTGGGGCTGGGGCAGAGTGGTGGGTGCACTCACTGATCTCTGCCTCATTAGAATGGAAGAGACAGCAGCAGGGAGGCATTGTGTGCAAACCAGGATAGGGAAGGAAGAGTCGAAGACTATTACATCCCCATGGGTCAGAATTCCCTTTTTCATCACCCTTTCTAGTTAAGTACAAAAACAAAACAAAAATCCCAAACCAACCAACAAACCAACGAAATACTCCGGGTCACAGACATGAGCATAAATGGCAACCTGTAGCATCCAAGTTAAAGTTTAAAAAGAATTCCCTGAGCAAGCGTGTGATGCTGGATTAGGGGTCTGAGCAGGTGGTTGGCTCTTTCCCGTTGCAGAGATGCGCGGCCTTTGGATGGGGTTCTTGGCAGTGGGATGGGAAGCATCTTAGGCTCCTTATTCCAAGTAAATGATTTAGGGTTTCTGTGTTGAGCTCAGTCATTCTTACTGCAAAATCGAGTTGTGTCTCTGGGCCCAACTGTGTCCTGGGCTGTGAGGGAGATAAAAGTTGATCGTTTTTCTTTCTCACTTTAGAGGAACTATAGCAAAAAGAAAAAAAAAAAAAAAAGAACCTCTTTTAAACAGAGGATAATTTAAGACAAATGTGAGTGAGGATCTGATGGCATTATATACCTGTTTGCAGAAGTTCTGGGAAGCGTGCAGAGTGATGTGTGGTGAGTTCAAGGTGAGCTTTTAGGTCTGAGTTTCCTTGAGCTAATTCTCCCGTCTGTCAGGTTTGGGACCTGGAAGCCTTGGAAAGCCTGGGGTGAATGCTGTTAGGGTGAGCTCATCCCCATGTCTAAACCGGGCCACAGGGCTGGGAGAGTGAGGGGGAATGCTGCAGGTCCCTTTTCACGTAGCCTGTCCCAGTTTGACTGCTGGACCCACAGGCATGAGGCCAGAGCTCTTTGTCCCAGACGAACTTCTTCAGCTCATAGAGAGGTGAGAAAAGAGAGCCAGTCCTTGGCCTCCGTCAAAGGGAATGAAGGAAAGTGTGAAGATTAGTGGACGGAGGGGTCGAGTTAAGAGGGTATGACTAATAGGCTGGTCATTCATATAGGAGAGCACATTGTTCTCTGGGCCCAGATGGTCCTTGGAATAAATCAGCTCAGGCAGAAGCAGACTTCCAGTACAAGGAAGTGGGAGCAACTGCTTGCCTGCTATTCTATAATGACATAGCCCAGGCCACTGGCCCTGAATAGCAGCCATTCAGGCCCCCACTGTGGGGTGCTGGAGCGGGGGATGTATGTGTGCGATGCATGCGAGTGAGTGTGTGAGCAATGCATGCCTGTGAGTGTGTGTGTAAATATGTCATGTTCTAGCCTCCGAGGCTCACAGAAGAGTGGATGAGTGTTTGTGTTGTAAGGAGCCGGCACAGGGAGATTTTTACCTTGGAGCCCTTCTCAACTTTAAATTCCAACCCCGAGAGTTGTATAAGCACTGTAGTCATTTGATTAATGTCTCCTTCAGTAGATAGGAAGCTCTAACAGGGCAGGGTCTGTGTCAGTCTGATTCATCAGTGTCTCCCCAGACCCCACTTAGCACAGGGGCTGGTGGGTGCTTGATAGACATAGATGGAGGAAAGTTCTAGCAACATTTTAATTTTTCCCCATTGCCTTGCAGTCATGCCCCCACTTTAATGAAGTAGCATATAAGTAAACGTATTAGCTATTCCTCACGTGACTTAGGGATAGTCCTGAGGACAGAGTGAGCTAGGGTAGGGACCTGCACCACAGCAGCTACATAGAGTCTTGGGTGGCACAGGTCCTTTATTTCTGTACTTGGGACACTCCACCGATAATGTGGCTTTGAAGCAGGACTTTCTGTCATAAAAATTTTCCAGGTAGATAGCTTCCTCAGTTTCCTGGGTTGAAGACATGCAGGCATGCGCAGGTCATAGAAAACATGTGAGCATCATGGCGCCCCATGGTGGTTTGTCTGGCATAGTGGCCAACATTGCAAAGGAAGAGCCCACCCATGCCCCCCTCATGCCCGGCAGTCTCCATTCAAAGGCTATGCTATTTCCTTTTCCCTTCAGAACCCATTCAGGCTTCTTAGGACTGAGGGTAGGGAAGAGCCAAGCAGCAATAACACTGAGTAAATAGGAATAATCAAACAGATACTCCCTGGAGAGAGTTTTCTTCTATGAAGATGTTAATTAATATGAATGCTTTGTCCTCGTGTTCTGAGGCAGACTTTCTGTACCAACTGTGTGCGACTGCTGATCCAGCCCTGCCTAAATCTGATCACTGGGGTCTTTCATCCTTCGGGGAATAAGCTCCTTTGGAGAATCAAGCCAGATCCCGCCTGTTTGGAGATTAAATAAGTTGCCAGGTCTTAAAATTTAAAATTAAATGCATATTAAGCAAATGACAGTGGAGGGAGCTGAAGACACCTTAGGCCTAGAAGCATTTGAGTTAGAGAATGTTGCAGGGACTCCACACGCATCCCCTTCTCCACTCCACCCTCCTGTCGTGCCGTCCTGACTTTCCACTCGCTGTAAGATGCTTCAGATGACCCAAGACTCAGGCTGCCAGAGTGTCTGAGTTGGGTGATTTGGGGGTTGTTTCTCTCCCGTTCATATCTGAGATCTTGAGTGGTCCTCTGGGCCATTTCTTGAGTGTTTCATTCTCCAGGCCCCTCAGAGGGAGACAATCTTTAGCATTCTCTGACTGTGCTGGTGTTACCAGGAAATGACAGTCTTCTCTTAAAAGGCCATTTCAGAAAACAACTGCAACTAAATGACTCAGGCAGAGGAAGGAAAGGGGAATAGGATGAGTGGAATGTATGGCCCAGGAGCTTTTGGAGAATGGAGGGACCAAGGAGGAATACAGGATGGGTATGTGGCTAGAGGAAACCCGTGTTACAGAGTGTCCGTGACCATGCACTGACTGTCCAGCTTGGCTGTGGTGTCGCCTGCAGAGAATACACTAATGAAACAAGTGAGTCTTGGGTGAGGGGTGGTATGGACCCATGCTTGATGGAAATCATCTTCGGAATCACAGGGTCTTTCATTCTTGCCTTTTCCACTGATCCTTGAGGCACTGAAAACTTCACAGAACTTCTGTCTGGGTTCAAATGGGGACATGTGGAAGGTTATTCCAATCCATTCCTCTCAATGACTTTTGCCTGAAGACTCCAAGCCCACTGTTACTCTAACCTGAGTGAACAGAAAGTATCATCCATGCCGTCTAATTCTCAGTGGCATCTTGGACTAGCCTGAAAGTCACAGCTCCCCCAACCCCCCAAAATAAAAGTTAAGAAAGAAGCATAAAGGTGATGAAATAAACACGACTGCTTGTCCTTCTTATTTTTAGGGGTTGAGAGATGCGGGAATCAGGAAGTGTAGGAGGGAGCAAAGTGATCCTGGGCAGAAACCTGAATGCATATGGCAAGGACGAAGGATCCTTTGTACGGGAGCTGGTAAATCCCTGGGGTGTGCCTGTATTGTCACTTTTGTTTGCAAGGACAGCTGGCATTGTATCCACCACTGTCAGATCATCTCTAGATTCACAAGAACCAAGATCTTTGGCCAGGACTGAGAGCCACTTACATCTGACAAAAGCCTGTTCAACCCTTAAACCCACTTTTTATTTTCCTAGCAGAAGGGTGTTGGAAGTCACAATTTCTGGATGTGCTGGTGACATGGCTTTTGGCATTTCCATTAGCATCCCTGTTCTAGAGAATCCCCATATGCTGTGAAAATTGATCTCAAAACAGTATATCAGCTATATCACCATCTGAGGAGGGACGAAACCCACCAAGAGTGTGATTTGGGGGTACCTCTTGCTTGAGTGTAGAGGGCTTGGCCTCTGCGGTGAGCTATGTGCCTGAGGGCAGCTCACAGTAGGCCCTGCAGGGAGAGCTGAGAGCCTGCCCTGGTCTTGGAGGAGAAAGAGATAGGAAGTACGCACCAGGAGACATCTACAGCCTCAGGTCTGTGTTCCACCAGTGCCTAGGAGTTGTTGTCAAGTTTGACTTCAGATCCCAAAATGTAGGTGCTCGTTGGCTCTAATCACAGCTTTGGCCACAGAGTAATAGCTGCCCACCCAGAGATCTGTGTCTTCAATTGATGTGAATGACTCCTCATCAGGAAGGGTCATCTGGGTAGCACTGTACTGGGTACCCCATGAATGAATATGTCCAGGTTGAGAGGAGAAACCAAACCTGGAAAAGCTATGCCCTGCACCTAACACGTGGGTATGAACGTACACCTCACAATCACATATATTAAAAGATATGGGAATACATGGGCTCAGAAGCCTGCAACTCATAGGGAATTGGGCTGGTGAGTGGGTGGATGGCTTGGGAGAGGAGAGTAAGCCAGCACATTTACTTGTGGTTGGTCAGATTCAGATATTAATGGGTTAGGCTCTGAAAATTATAACTTGCCTGGGGCTCTGGCTTAAGCCTATAGAAGTATTAATAGGTTATCTTTAATGTATTTATTTGTTTATTAATTCATTTAGTATTTATTGAACACCCATTATGTACCTAGTAGTACATTAGGCTCTGGGAATGCAGTGTTGCACAAATCAGAACCCACGTCTTCATGAGTTTCATGCCTTCTAGGGAGACATATAAGAAAATAAGCAAGTCATATACAGGATAAATGTGCTATACTGGAGATATAGGATGTTATTAGAGCACATATCAGTAACCTCCAACTTGGATGGGGTGTTGGGGAGGCTTCCTGGAGGTGGTGTCACCTAAGCTGTCATCTGAAAGGTGAGAAGAAATTAAGACAATGAAGGAATAAGGGAGAAAGGGAAGAAGAATTCAGGCTGAGAGTCAACTTAGGTAAATGTCCAGAGTGGGGGAGAGAGTAAGCCAAGTTCATGGAACTGAAAATGGGAGTGGGGAGGAGAGCTAAGATCTGAGGTTAGAGGAGTAAATGGCCATTAAATGGTGAAAGGCCCCTGAAAACCATTTTAAGTAGTTTTTGCCTTTTTCTGGGGACAATCCGGAAGTAATAAAAGGATCTTAATCAGAGGAGGGACATCAGGTGATGTTGTGGAAAAGTTACTTTGACCACATGGTTGTGACTCAACTGGAGGGTTTAAGCTGAAGGCAGGGAGATTGGAATGATGCTGCCAGCATTTAGGAACGGAATATGGCAGTCTGAACCAGTGTCGCTCTATGGGGGATGGATAAATCAATGCACAAAACGATACTAGAAACCTGACACATTTGGTAGTTGATCTCTTTGGAGAGATGAGAGAGGAATCTAGGATAATGCCCCCTTTTCTTGCTTGGGCAACTGAGTGATAGTGGAATTCTTTACTGAAATGAAGAATACAAGAAAAAAGAGCTTTTCTGTTATTGTTAGGATGATGAGCAGTTTTCATATTACAGTAGCAAGGTGTGCGTGACATCCAAAGGTGGAGTGTGCCTCGGAGGCATGTGAGTATACAGATGTGTCTGAAATTCAGCAGAGACCCAATGAGTATGTCTGTTTTGGAGTCATCATCAACATATAAATGATCATTGAAGCCTTGGAAGTGGGTGAGTTTATATAACAATAGAATATAGAAAGAAAAGAGAGCTTGGAATAAAATCCAGAGGATTCCCAACATTTTACACCCCTCTGGAAGAATCCTAATCCATGATGGAGCTTGAGGAGTCACTAGAAGAAACAGGAGGCAGGCCAGGAGAGTGTGGTGTCATGGAAGCCAGAGGAAAAGGTTTCAAAAAGAAAAGGCAGTCGATTTTCAGTAGTGCTGAGAAGTCTCCTAAGAGGAGGACTAAAAAATGTCTGTCGCACTTAGTGACATGGGAGTTGCTGGTTATCAAAGGCAAACAGCTTTGGTCTCAGTGGTATGCTGAAAGCCGGAGTGGGATTACAGTGGGTCAAGGAGTTAGTGAGCGCTTGGGAGGTAGAGGCAACGTGGGCAGGCAGCTCTGGGAGTGCAGGAGGTGGTTAGACTGATCCAAGCTTAGGGTATAGCAGGCTGGTGAAATTGAAGGATCCCAGACAGGGGAGTTCAGAAATTGGCCAGAAGTCAGTTGGGAGTTGGATGATGGGCCTTGAAGTGTGGGCTGAACAGGAAAGAAGTAAGGAAGGGAAAGGCATGCTAGGGAGATTTTTGAAGATCAAATAATGGGTTTGTTGGGAATAACTCGATGGCAGAACTTAAAGGGTGGGAATGAGGTTTGAATATAACACTCTAGAGATGTAGCTCTTCTTGATGATGAAAGACATGGAGCGTTCTAGAGGGGGCCTAAATGCAACTCATGGTACCTGTCTTAGTCTGTGTGTGCTGCTGTAACAGAATGCCTGAGAGTGGATAATGTTTACAGAACAAAAATGCATTTGGTTCACAGTTTTGAAGGCTAAGTCCAAGATCAGGGTGGCAGCATCTTGCAAGGGCCTTCTTGCTGCACCACTCCATGCTGGAAGGTGAAAGGGCAAGAGAGAGCGCAAGAGAGGGGGTAGACTCACTTTTTTCCGAAGGAACCCACTCCCCTGGAGAATGACATTAATCCACGCGTGAGGGCAGAGCCTCCATGACCCAAACACCTCCCATTAGGCCTTCACCTCACAACACTGCTGCTTTAAGATCAAGTTTCCAACACAGGAACTTCAGGGGACACATTTAAACCATAGAAGTACCTAAGTTAAAACACCACAGCCACCTGATTTACATATCTGCACTGCACTTAGAACACTGGATCAGTGTTCTAAGCAGCTACTATTTCTCCATCTCCTAATCATGTGTCACTGTGATAGACATTGTTTGTATATTATCTCTAATCTGCCCAGCAACTCTGCATGGTGGGTATTATAACTCTAATACAGAAAGGAAACTAAGACCCAGAGATATGAAGTGATTTGCATATGATTATGTAACTAGTAAATAAATGGAAGAGTCAGAATTTGAACCCAGGTTTGGTCTGACTTCAAAGCCCAGGCTCTTTGCTTTGTACTTCTCAGACTGTAAGCTTCCTGGGGGCAAGAAGTATTTTCTTAGCATTGTGTAGCCTCAGGGTTTGATTTCTATACAGAATTGGAACTCAAGACATTTGAGGTGCATGAGTGAGTGAGTAACTGAGTGAGCGATACATAAAGCAACTGTAATGCTGTTTCCCAGGGGGAAATAAAGCACCATCACTCAAAGATAGAAATGAAGAGCATTGGAAGAAAGAAAGGAAGAGCAGAAAGATTTGGCCATCAAGTGATGCTGGTGTTGGGTAGCTAGAACAGATGTGTCTTTCCACCGTGACTTCTGACCAGGGTGCTGGACAGCCTGTGGTTTGCCTGAGAGGCGGCCCTAAGGCCTCCATCTGCCCTGGCATCAGCCTCAGGCTCCAGAGCTGTCAGGCAGTGGCCTAGAAACTCCAGAGGAGGAGCTGAAAGGGGAGGTACTTAAGAAACCCACATGGGAGGAGAGAACCCCAAACCATGAAATGACATTCAACTTTGCATTTCCTTTTAGTGTTGGCATCTGAGGCTGGGGTTTTTCTCCTGACCCTCCTTCAGAATGTCTAGGGCTGGCATGTCTGAACATGTGAGGGTGTTGGGGGGAGGACCACACTACCTATCAGCTACATGAGGAGCATGCATACCACCTAACATGGCCTTGATGTCCAGCCAGACACCTGGCAGACACTCATCTTCCTTACCTGAAACTGATGTATCATATGAGGAGAGCAACCTACCTGAAAGGAGGGTAGTTCACGATTTGGAAGTAGTGGGGAGTGCTGGTAGGCAATGTGGTCTTCTATTTATTTTTTTCTTGACCATAATTAGATTCCTCTCTTGCCTTCCCCAAATAGCATAAAGGACAGTGTCCTCCTTCCAGGTTTTAAAAGCCCTTGCATGCCGCCTGACATTGTATGAACGCCTCTCCCTCAGGCCTACAGACTCCCTCTCATTGCCTGCCTATTCAATAAGCCTGTGCATTTTACTTTCTGCTGTCCTCCACCACTACCACCACCAGCCTATTGTGGCAGGGAAGGTGGCCTGGTGAGCCCAGTGGGCTCCAGCAGGACCGCAGCAACAAGGATACCACTTTGTGCAGCAGCTGGGGGAGGGCTGTCCCTGAGGTCCACAGGAAAGTCCTGGGGCCTGGGAGGACAGTGGCCTGTCACCCCCAGCATTGCACATCAGGTGTCCCCCACCTGTGTGCACTATGCACCCCTCCACCCACTGTCTACCTCCTGGGCTCCATGTCCTGGGGGAAGGTGTGGTCAGCAGATAGGGGAGGATGTCATGCTGCTGGAGCCCCTTAGAACAATAGGAGCTTCACAGGATCACAAAGCCTTTTCCCCTTCCTGTTACAGAGGAGTTGAAGTCCAGAGAAATCAAATTCATTTGTGTAATCCTTTGTCATCCACCTGTTTGTTCTCTCTCCATCCAATAAATATTCACTGGACCCCTGTCAGAACCAAGAGATACAGTGGTGTATAAGAGAAGTGAGGTCGCAGCTCTCATGCAGCTTTCATTCTGACAGGTGGGGAAGAAAATCAACTTGAACTTAAAGCAAGTCTCTGAGTCTCATGGGTGTCACAGATGAAGACTGAGGCTGGGCCTCCTGCAGGGTCCTTTGCAAGGCCCCATGCTCCCTGCTTTCTGGGAGGCTGAACGTTTAGTTCAGCTCTTCACTGCAGATGGAGAAGTTTGAGGGAATAAATCTCAGTTTGGACGAGATACTTCTGGGTGGCAGAAAGATATAGGTAGTTTCAGACCAGGATTTGTTTTTTATTTTTTAATTTTGGTAAGTTATATGTAATGTAAAAATTGCCGTTTTAACCATTTTAAGAGGACAATTCGGTGACATTAAATACATTCACATTGTCATCCAAACATCAACACACGCTATCTCCAGAACTCTTATCATCCGGTAAAACAGAACGCGGTACCCATTAAACACCAACTCCCCATTCCTTCCCTGGCACCTAGACAGGGATCTTAACTTTTTTTGTGCCATGGACTCCCTGGGCAGTCTGGCAGAACCTCTGAACCCTTCCTCAGAATCAGGACTCTAAATGCAGAAAGTAAAATACACAGGATTATCATGGAAGCTTGAAATACAGATACCAAAATATTTTTTAAAAACCGTTTGTAATATAGTAGTAATATGTGTGATTCTTTGTTATCCCATTAACCAATAAGATCAGGCCGTGATTGAATAACTACCATATTTTTGCAGGAGTGGCTTGCATAGATGATGTTTGGAGATGACTGCGACATTTCTAGTGTGGTGTGAAAATATGAGTACTGCCCATATGACTGACTGGTTGCTTATATTCCTGATGGAAGGAGCTAGTGAATTTCAGTTGGGGAGGTTGGTGAAAATAAAGATGTCACTTTTTTCCCCTCTCTCAGTTCACCAACCTCCTGAATTCTGTCCCTGGACAGTTTAAGGATTCCGTAGACTCCAGGTTAAGAAGCTAGACCTGAGCTTACTCCCTTTTTCTGCCTAGAGGGGCAGTGTACAGGGCTGGGAGCGTCCTGATACGTAGGATGTCTGGGTGAAGCCATCCCTGTGCAGGGCATCACAGGAGCCCAGCCAAGGGGAAGAGGTGCCCCCACTCTCTCTAGGCCGCCAGCCTGCTGTCTGAGGTGGGCGGGGCCAGTGCCCCTAGAAGTGTGCCTTCTGGCAGCTTCCCCCGCCCCTTCCACCCTCTTGTCCAAGGGCTCAGTGCAGAAGGGAGCCATATGGTCCTTTGTGGATGCATTTTCCCTAGTACAGTATCTTCCTGGTGTGAATGCAGGGCCTGGCGGGCGCCCTGGTGTCAGCTGTCCCTCCCCCTTCCCCTGGCGCCCCATCCCCCCACAGCCAACCCAGAGAGTAGCAGGTTGTGGGGGAGTCGGGGGAGCCCTGCAGAGTCGGGGTGAGTGAGGAGTCTTTCAGTAACACCCACACACACACTCACACAGAAAACTGTTGAAGTGAAGTCAAATGTCTCAAAGTCAGATCCCTTTTTAGTATGAATTTGCTGTGTCTCATTCTGAGCACTAATTCCAATTTAATTGCAAGTGGCCTGAAGCCTCTTCAATAGGAGTAACAAATGGTTTGATTTTGTAAACTTCATCAGACTGCATTTTAAAATGCGACACAGTAGCCCAACTCGAATGCCAATGAAGCACTGGAGTAGCTCTCTGTTTACTAATTATCCGTTTTTACTCCAAGCCACGCTGGCTGGCTTGTCTGATTAAATCGGATTTGTGGGATAGAGAACAGCTAGCAGAGTTTTCTCTATAGTAAACGAGATTGAAACTATGGGCCGCCTGGCTGCACACTGTAAATTATATTTCCTTTTAAAAGGGGACGTGTCTCTTTTATTTCTCTGTCATCCCTCCTGCATATTAAACTTTACGGTACAGAAGTGTGCCCGGCTGCTACTAAATCCAGCCTCTCGCCCTCCACCTGGTAGCCCACTCTCACTTTCTGTGATTCCCGTCTCCCTCTCTGAAGGACTGGAAAGGAAATTGGTAGCTACATTCTCTGTTCCTTTATCTCTTTAACCCTTTTCTTTTCTTCCCCTTTATTCTGGAATTGACTTTTCATTATTCCATTATTTTCAAAGGTACCTGTGATGACATGGATGCTTAGAAACTATATTGAGTTAGCGAAAGAGAGTTCTAGCAACAGAATTTACCGGAACCTAACAGAGCTTGGATGTTAGCCTTTCAGAAAGATGTGAAGATGGGTGCTATCAGGCTGGGGCAGGCAGGGCTTGGGCACGGATTGGTAACAGTAGTTTAAACTGTGAAAAAAGAGTCAATTTCTGAAAAATCACATGTTCTTTTGGTCCACCTGGAATGATGTAATCCTTTCCTCTGAACACAGTGAAATCCCAATCACCTGATTTCTACCTGTGGCCCAGCGGAGAGGGCCATGGCACAGGTGCTGGAAGGGTGAACGTTGGTGGCCCCACCCTCTCAGTTGAAGCCCAGGTGGGGCAGCAGGTGTGTCCTCTTTCTGCTCCCTGGCTGGTTCTAGGTCTGGTGTAGAGCTTCTGGGCTCGATTTATTGTTTATTCCGCTGACCCTAGGAAAGCAAAACAACCTCTGCCCTTGGTCCTTCCTGTAATGTGCACGTGCAACACACACACATGCATGAACCCACACATGCACGCGTACATGAAACAAACGCAAGAAACCCTGAATCGGGTGTAATCAGGCTGTGCGTATATTCTGCCACTGCTAAGACCTACTCCATGAGCTCGACCTGCCCTGCCCTCACTCTTGGTATCTGTCTCTGTGCTGGAAATTTGCTTCTGAATGTCCTGCAAAATTGACAGTATCTGTCTGCACTTTTCCCTTTTTGGCTATTGTGTGCCGTACAGTATGGGAAGGCTGCGTGGTGTCTCTGATAGCCTGGTTACCGTGGGAATGAATGGCCACCACACTCTCAGGCCCACAGCCCTCCTTTTAATTGTTGACAGTAAAAAGAGTTTAAATGCTGCTTAATTTGTAATCATCTTCTGAGGGGGAAAGGAGAGGAGCCATTAAAATGTCAGTAAAATGAATACATCCTCTCCTTTTTTGTTATTTTGTTTATTTACATGGGGTAGTTTTTCTTTTCATTGCCCAATGCTTGTGAGATATTTCAATGGTGCTGAAACAATCAGTATTTCGTTTTATTTTGAATTTCTGTCTCACCCAACCCCTGCTCCCCTCCCCCACTCCATTCTGTCTTCCTGGGCCTTTGGCCTCTGTCTGTCTCTCTTTTCTGTCTGGGTCTCCTCCTGCCTCCTGCCTCTGCCTCCACCTCCCTATCTCTGGAATACATGGGTTTACTGGAAATTTCACGTGAGAGCCCAGCTGAGATTTTTGGTTTTTTTGCCCAAAGACTCCACTCCTGGGCTGCAGTTTCTCTCCAGGGGCTCTGGGAATGCCCGAAACTAGAGTGACTCTCTACAGAAAGCATCTTTTACAGTTGAGGAACACTAGAGATGAAAGAGTCCTGGGAATAACTGATTGTCCAGACAAGGAAATTGGGTCTCATCTTCATGTGGAAGCTCCGTGCCTTCCGTTAAGCTCTGGACACACTGCCAGAATGTAAATGCCTACTCTGTGTTGGGCGCTGTGCTCTTGTAATGAGACCGCTAGATTCAGAGGGTCCGGTTCTCTGACTTGCCCTGTATGTAGGGTTGCTTGGGTGTCTTCTCTATCACTCTGGTGCTTGGGGCTTGGGAGAGAAAGCTCCCCCTCCACGTCCCCCCACCCCATCTGCCCAGCCCTCCCCTGGCACAGAGAGGCTTCAGGTACTCTCAGACCCAGCTACTCAATAATTGCCTCTGTGAGTGTTCAGCCAGTTCTAGAAGGTCTTAAGCTGCTAACTGGTGGTCCCCTAGAACAGGGACCTAGAGGTTCTCTCAAGTCTTGTGAAATTTTCCCGTCTTCCTAAAAATCCGCATCTCACAGTGCTGCTTGAGAAAGGTTGAACCTAGATTGGCCCCTCGCGGTTGCTCAGTCATCCTATGTTGGATCCTTTCTTTGCCTTGTCTGTGACTGTCCCTCTGTCAGCCTAAGAATGTGGTTCCCTTTTAGTTAAAGGGATTCTCTTTAGCTAAAAGAAGGCTGTCAAGTCTGACTTTGAAAGAGAAAATGCTGACATCCATCTCAGTGGGAGAAAGGACCAATCTGCCAGCACCCTCTTCAATAGAATTATTGAATATTAGAGTGGAGAAAAAACCTTTAAGGATCATTTGTATCCCTCTTCATTTTACTGATGTGGAAACTGAGGCCCAGAAAGGTCTACTAACCCACCCAGGAGTGCACAGTGAGTTAGTCACTGAGCCAGGACTAGAGGCCAGGTTTTCCGCTCATTTGTTCCTGTTCAGTTGGGAGTCTGCAGTAGAACACCATGGGAGGGCAAGAGGGTGACTGGGATCCCTTTCATGCCCCATCCCGACGTTCCCCCACCCACTCTGGGGCTTCTTTTCCTGGAAGCCTCTAAGATCAGCTGAGTTAGAGACCAAGGGACCCATGTTTCTTGCAGTGCTCATGCAGCCTTGCCGAGGGTTACAGGCAGAAGACATGCCAGGGAGTGGAGTTAGAATGGAACCAATTGTAGCTTTTGGTTTATCTGCCACCCACCTACCCCCAAATGCAGGAAGTAGGGAGCCCTTTGCCTTTAGGAACCCTGAGAGTAAACAGTGCCTGTCTCTCTCCTTTGAACTTTGTAGTTCTACAGAACAAGCACTGTAGACACCAAGGAAGAAAGTTCTCTGCATCTTGGGAGAAGTTGTTGGGCACAGGGCCCTCAAGTCAGCACCATGCCTGCTTGCTCCATCCCACAGTCCATCATTCTCCCAGACTGTTCCCATCTCAGAGGCACCTCTCTGCCAGAATGGGCAGTCCCTGAGAGAGGCTTCCACATCAGATGCTCCACCCAAGGTTGGGCTTAGTTGGGTTGGGCTGGACCAGGCTAGGCTTGCTCCGCAGAGCTGGGCGAGGTTAGGCTACTGCAGGCTGCCCTTCTCCTCTCTGGGTTGTTGAAGTTGGTCTGATTTTTCAGTCGTGGGCCAATTAGTTTCACAAATGGGGGCCCCCCGTGGTGCCAGGGCACATTTGTTCCGGGCCTGCGCACTGGCCAGGCCCCATTGTTCTGCCTCCCACCCCCGTGTGGGCCCATTGTCCTCACCCCCAGCGGGTGCTGCTTACCGCTGATTTATACGGGCAGGTGTCCTGCGGGCTCCAGGCTTCTCTGCCACAGCTGGCGGAGGTGCTTAAGGCCTTGGACCCGGTGACCTTTGCCCTAGTCCTGCTGTCATTTTGAAAGTTACAGACCAGAGGGCTGCATACCTCTCCGGATTTACTTTCCACCCCAACTCACCCCCCGACTGCGTGCGCGCGCGTGCACACACAGACACACACACACACACTCACACTCCCTTTCCTTCTTCCTCCCCTTGCTCCTGGAGAAGTTTTAATTCATTCTGGAATGTCTGGAAGGGTCCAGCCAGTGGACTGGGATCCAAGAAGGAGCTGCTGGGGCAGGTGGGAGCTACCAGCAGAGGACACTAGTCTCTGCTGGTGTGGTTGGAAGCAAATACTTCCTGGAACATGGCTTTTAATCCTCGGATTCATTAGTTCCATATCTGATGCTGGGAGGAAGGGAGGAGGATGTTGCCAGCAGTGTGGCACGGCAGGGAACCAGGACTTGATTTGGCATCTTGTAACTTAGCATGCACCCTTCCTGCCACAGGCCCCTGTACCCTTGAAAGGGCAACCCAGCATAGGAGGTAGATTGAAAGTGAAGGTGGGTGTGTAGCCCAGTAAAAAAATGCAGATCTTGTCACCTCTTTTTTTTTTTTTTAATATATATATATATATATTTTTTTAAATTGCATTTTAGGTTTTGGTCTTGTCACCTCTTAACCCGTTTATTCTGTCTCTTCTTGCAAACCAAACTTCTCTCCTCCTTTTTTTTTTTTTGGAGACAGAGTTTCGCTCTTGTTGCCCAGGCTGGAGTGCAATGGCGTGATCTCGGCTCACCGCAACCTCCACCTCCTGGGTTCAAGCAATTCTCCTGCCTCAGCCTCCTGAGTAGCTGGGATTACAGGCCCGCACCACCATGCCCAGTTAATTTTTTGTATTTTTAGTAGAGACGGGATTTCACCTTGTTGACCAGGATGGTCTCAATCTCTTGACCTCATGATCCACCCGCCTCAGTCTCCCAAAGTGCTGGGATTACAGGCGTGAGCCACTGCGCCCGGCTCTCCTCCTTTTTTAAAACCTCCTTCCCCCTCTTTATCCACCCCTTTTCTTGTCCCCCCTCCCCCATGTTCTCCCCCTCTTCGGCTCGTTTGTTGAAGTGATTGACAAAATTAGTAAATCCATTCATGTTACTTTTATTGTGCAGGTCTCAATAAATCCCCCATGTCCAGGGCGCACCTTAATGAGCTAGTGAGCTGACAAATTTGTTTACTGTAGCTGGAGGTGCCGAGTAATGAAATGCACTTGTGTCTGCAGCTCACTGCTAAACAAATACACGGTTTTCCGGGAGCCAGCTCTGCTGGCTGCTGCTGCCTGAGGATGCAGCCACATTCCCCAAGAGACTGAAAGTTGTGTGTGTGCATACGTTTTGAAAAATGTAATCACTCTCCTATCCATTTCTTAGTTTTAAAACAAATCTGAATCAGCCATTCAAACTCCTCCCCCTTTTTTTTGTTACTCAATGAAGATGCTTTTGCTCCCTTGACTGACGGTATTGAAACCATAACATTCCCCTGTTCTCTTGTGGAAATGGAATGTCATACAGATGTGTAGATGCCTTCTATGATTCTGTGCAGATAAGAAAGGAAGGAAAAAGAGGCAGAGAGGGCTGCGTAAAGAAACTTAAAATTGGCAAGGATGAAATTGACAAGTGATGCTCAGGTTTTGGCTCTTGGCTTGGTTTGGGATGATGTAATTGAGTGCCCCAGCAGTGGATAACTCTATATGCAGGAGACAAACACCCACGCATAAACTCAAAGCTAATTGAGTTTGAAACAAGTCTTCTAAGATGGTATCTTAGTGTATCCTACCCCAGTAAAAGGAACTGGGGAACTTGTCTCTGGTTCACCAGAAGCTGATTTGTTTCCAGGGTTCAGTGGGCTGACGTGACCTTTGTTGCCCACCTAGTTAGCCTTGCTAAGGAAGGCTAGGAGTGCAGGAGTGCATCCCAAATGATCCTGGAACTCATGCCCAAGAGGAAACCCAGAGAACTAAAGAGAGGGCTCTTGACCCTTGGTCCAGTACATCTCTTGAAAAGGAGCTGAGCCCTAAATGATGACACAGGGGAAGTCAAAATGGAGGAGCCACTGCAGATGTCAAGGGCTGGACTTTGTTCCTTTCTGTCTATTCCTCACCCCACCCCACCCCAGCCTTCTCCATCCTCTTAAGATGCAGGCAGAGCCTTCCTGCCTTGCATGGGAGTCAGCCCTGTGCTGCTTGTCTCTGCCTCTCTTTCTCTCTTGCAGAGTGAATGGTGCAGCTCTGCTACCTTTTTCAGCAGCAACCTAGGGGCAAAGGGAGGAGAAGATGGGTGAAAGAAAAAGGCATCAGTGTATGTGATGGCTTGAGTGTGTGGTCATGAAGTTTGCCCATGCTGGAGATGGTGTCTTAGGAAAGAGTAATCCCCCCAGATGTCAGAGGGAGCAGAAAGACATATCTGAAGGATTTGGGGGCTGAGGGTGGAGGGTGGGGGAATGTTTCTAGTTTAAATCAACGTTTTCACACCCTCCTCAACTTGATATGTTCTTTCTGTGGGGGAGAAGAAGCTGTTGGGGTGGCAGTCTTTCCTTTGTTGGGTGAGGTTGGGTAGGATTAGACGTGAGAAGCCCCTCCGGGGCACATGGGCATGCACACACACACACAGGCATGCACACACCCCAGCACATGCACACACAGCAGTGTCAGCCTGCTTACCAAAAAAAGCTGGAGTATATTTAGATCCCTCTGCTCCTTTGATTAGGAAACTGCTTATAGCAGGAGATAATAAGAGCTTTGCTCCAAGAAGGTGTAGCACCTGAACATCTTCTCCAGCTTTGTGCCCCTCTGATCCTCTTCCTTCCCTACTATTAAAGAGATAATTGGTATGGAAATGGCACAGGTGTAAACATGAGGGTTTTTGTGTTTCATAATTTCAGACCCCGTCATCACCTGGGTGAAATATCCTAGATCTGTGTCACCCCTCCTGCCTACTATTCCACCCTGGCCTGGCTCTTTCTCCCTTTCTCTCCTTCCTTCCTTCCTTCCTTCCTTCCTTCCTTGTTTCCTTCCTTCCTCCCTCCCTCCCTCTCTCCCCTCTCTTCCCTCCCTCCCTCTCTCCCTCTCTTCCCTCCCTCCCTCTCTCTCTTCCTTCTTTCCTTCCTTCCTTCCTTCCCTCCTTCCTTCCTTTTTGCTAAAATTAAGCTTGTTTTAAATTGGAAGACTTTGAGACATATGTGCCCTGTAGTCAAAACTGGCTGTGTTGCCATTCAGGGGTCTGGTGTGGGTCACCTTCCCTGGAGATAGAATTGATGCAGATGTGGTCCCAGATATTTGCATGGACCCTGCCCATGTTACTGAGAGTCATGCTCCTTGAGTCTTGTATAGCCTCATCCTTTCCACATGCATCCCGTTTTCCTACTTCAAATCCCATTTGAGCACATACCCTGGGAGTCCAGGCTAAGACTGAGTCCCATTCATTCTTCAGAAGAGCAGAGGTGCTAATTCCTTGACCTGAAAAATTACTTCCGTGGGTCAAAGCTGATTTATATATTTGATTTACATTGAGATTTACAGATTGATAGAAAACAATATAATACATTTGTGGGATTTACATAATCAAAAACGTTTGCCAGTTGCATCATAACAGGGCTGTGATGTCAGGGTTGGAGAGGGCAGGTTAGTTATGAATTCTCTTTTCTAGATGAAGAAACTGAGGTTAGGGACAACAGCTGCCTGGACTGGGATCACAAATCCAAGAAGGGCTGCGTCTCTGGGCCAGAATTGGCATTTTGGGACTGTTTCATTATATAAAATGGCAAAACTGATCCTTCCATGGTCTGGGTCTTTGCTTCTGAGCAACAGAGTTCAGACATGGAGTGAGAACTAGGCAGTCCTGTCCAGCCCCCGAGACAGACATGGGAGGCCTCAGTGAGATGCGCTGCCTGTGTGTCACTTGACATGACTGATTTCCAAGGAGAGTCTTGTTGGATGCTCTCAGTAGTGGTTTCATTTACAGACTGTGGTCTGAACTTTCACCAGCCTTAGCCCTCTGTCTGTACTATGACTCTCCTCATATCTCCTTCCCCACCCTTTGTTATTATCTCACAGACCCTTATTTATTTTCTAATTCAACGTGCAGTTATTAAGTGCCTACTCTATATCAGGTCCTATGCTGTGTGTTGGGGAATATAAAGATGAAAACAATAGTTCCTGCTTTGGAGGCTTATAATCTATTAGGCAGAGCTGAAAGTCCAAAGTAAATGCAATACAGGGCTTTACATGATGTAACAGTGAGAGCTCAGAGGAAGATGGCGCTCTTGGCACTGAATCCTAAGTGGTGTAACTCATCAAAGATGCCTTCTCTAGGGTCCATTTCGCAGAAAGAAACAGCCCAGAGGCAACAAAACAACTTAGGCATGTGTATGGTGCAGGGCGGCCATGACTCACGATCCAGGTTGTTCACTGCACAAGGGTACCCAGCCGAGGAGGAAAGAGCCCAAAACCCAGTCCTCTCTGCACTCACCGTAAGTGTACATCCAGGTCTGTGACTCTGCCCAGAGGAGGGGACGCGATTTTCAGATGAAGGTGTTGTTTGGCCGGCATTGGCTCCGTGACCACATTATAAAGTCTCTCCATGTGGGTGTCTCAGTCGATGTTCTTGATAACCACAGTATGGCAGATAAGGAGCGAATGGACCTGGTGAAGTGAAATGACTTGCTCAGGGCCACAAGGTGAGTATGTGGGAGAACTGGGCCCCCTGTGCTGCTTTTCCTTCCCCCGTGTCATGTGGACCATCTGACTTCTGAGGGTCTCGTTCATCCTGTCAGAGCACATCCCCGCTCCCCAGTGGTACCAGGACTGACATCTCTCCGTAGCAGAAGACGAAACCCAGGGGTTGAAGGGAGCAGAGCGCTCCAGTGCTGCCGGCCCCCCTGCCCCGCCGCACATCTCACTGCAGCTAATGAATTGCTAATACAATTTTCTAGATAATTTTATTTCCATAGTCCCACATTTTAATGTGTTTCCAAAAGCTAGCATTTATTTGCTTAATCTCCCAGTGTAATAGAATCTGCCCTGACTCATCATACATGCGAACAATCAGCTAGGCTGAAACGGCAGCAAATTGTTTAATAACTCACATCTAGTCTCTAGATTTTTAACTCGCATGCACCAATAGCTTTTCTTGTGTCTCATCCACATCTCTCCTGCCCTTTCCAGTTTTTTTGAAAATACTTGTCTATCATCATAGCTGTTAGTCTCCAAGCAGAAGAATGGGGAAAGTGGATACCGAGTCTCAGAGCCCTTCCTTTCTTCCCCTGGGAGCGTTGGTTGGTAGATATGTGGCCAAGGAACACCCCTGCGCCTTGTGGAATGTCCCAGGAAGGGGACAGAGACCACTGGAGGGACATCACAGCATTTCCTTTCCAGGGGGTGACCATCTAACTTCCAGCCTGTTGGCCAGGTGCAAAACTGGCCACCTGGATTTTGTGTGTGCCACCCTCCCCCGCTGTCCACCTTTCTAGGAGTTTCTCTCTCCCCCTCGCCCTGGCAGCCTCTGCCCTGCTGTGGTTCCCACCCTCCTCCAGTGGCCCATCAGCCCTCTCACTGCTTCTAACCACTTGCTGCTGCTGTCAGTCCCTATATGTGCCCAGAGTCACTGCCTTCTAACACAGGTCGGATCGTGCTAGCACCACTCGTCTTAGTCAATTCAGGCTACTCTAACAAATGGCCATGGACTGGGTGGCTTGTACACAGCAGACATGTATTTCTCACAGCTCTGGAGGCTGGGAAGTCTGTGGTCAGGGTGCCAGCATGTTTGGGTTCTGGGGAGGGTCCTCCTCCTGGCTGCAGACTGCTGGCTTCTCTGTGTCCTTACATGGTAGAAGGGGCTAGCTAGCTCTCGGGGGCCCTCTTTACAAGGACACTCATCCCATTTTAATTACCCAATTACCTCCCCCAGGCCCCACTTCCTAATATCATCACCTTAGGGATTAGGATTTCAGAAAAGGAATTGGAGGAGACCCAAACATTAGGATCACAGCAACTCTTGGTCTTCGTGGCACTGCATTGCCTGTAGAATAAAGTCCAACCTGCCTACGTGGTATGTGCAGCCCTCTGTGACCTGACGCCTATCACCCTCCCAGCTTGTCTCCATCCCCAGGGCCTGTCCTCGGCCCCATCTGCTCTGACACTTGCCTGCAGGACTCTCTCCTAAGCCTGGCACATATGCCCCAACTTCTTGTCCTTGGCTTCTCAGAGACTCTTGACTTTTCAAAACCTTACTCAAAATCCCAGAAGCTCTTGGAGTCACCCTGCCTTACCCTCTGGGTGGTTGTCAACTCAGCATCTCCCATTTGTCTGGGACCTGGTTTCTCTGCTCAACCTTAGCATGCCCCTGGCCCCCTAGCACAGTGCCTACACTTGGTAGTAGCTCAGTGAGTTGGCGGAATGGACATGAAGTGGGTTCAGGCCACCCTGAGAAGTAGGGGCAGTATCGAGGGGCCTTGGGAAGACCAAGGGGGCAGAGTGCCATGGTGTGCCGTGCTGGGTGGTCTTGGCCCTCAGAGCATCTCTGGATCTGGCTGTGTAGGCTGAGACATCCCATTGGGAATGCATTCATGTTCCCTCTGCCCAGGTTTCTTGCATGCAGGCAGGGGATCTCAGAGGATGCGTAAGGAGAAGCCTTGGCTCTTGAAGGGCATGGCTGGCCCCACTGATTTAAGGTAGCTGTGTGAACACCTGGCTTAATTGGGCTCTCTGTGGGGTGAGGATTAAGGGCAGAGGAGGTGGATGCTGGGGACCCTCAAGTTGAAGGAGCAGGGGCCGCCGGGCACAGAATGCATTGCAGATGCACTCTGCTCTTGTGTATGTAGGTTAGGTGGGGAGGGACATTGAAAACTCACTGTCAGCTCTTGGCACTGCTTCTCCCGGAAAGATACATCTCTCATTGTGTCCCCCCTCCAGCAAGTGGAGCTGAGCACCCTACTCAACACTTCCTAGAGATCTTGGTGGCTCCCAGTGGGGTTGGAAGACCTCAGAGAGGTATGCCTTTTGACCCAGCCCCACTCCTGGCCAGGGGTTCTAGTCATTGCTGGAGCTGTACTAGATGCAGGGTGCTCTGTACTGTCCTTCCTGGGCCTCTTCTAGGGTAAGCCCAGACAGGCAGGCTGCCAGCCTAGGGGTAGCATTGAGCCCAGCCCCATGGTTTCTGAAAGCAGACAAACCGAGATATTTTCAGATCCCAACTCTGCCTCTTTCTGTGTGATGTTAGGTAAGTTATTTAATCTCTCTGTTTTCCATTAGTAAAAAGGGGGATAAGAATGCCTACCTTGTAGGATTGCAAGTTTTAAATGAGCTGACAGTATAGATAAAGCACCTATCATAACACCTAGTTTTGCTCCCCTTCCTTCCTGCTTTCGGATGGCCAGGAGCAAAGTCCAGTGCTGGCTGCTATTCCCCTCCCCTGCTCAGCCTTCATGACGCTGGTGAGATGAGGCGTGGCTCCAGGTGCTTAGACTTCAGTCTCTGCAAAGGGAAGGGATAGCAGGGTGGGTGTGGGGACACAGAAGTGTGGGGGACAGTGAAAGGTGGGCCTTGCCTGCCTACTAGTTCATCCTAACCCAGCCATGAGTGGGACGGAGGTGTTGAGGACCAGACCTCTCACTTGCTATCCTCATCAATGGGCCGGGAAGGCAGGGAGATTCTTCATGCCATCCCTTCTCCCCTCCCTACCTTCCACCAGACACTTCCCCATTCCACGCTGAGCAGCCCATGACTTCCAGCAGCCAAAGCTCTGTCCCTCCCTCCACTCTGGACTGGATTGACAGATGCTAGGCCTATCTACCTTTCCTGCTTGTGTCCCCCACACAGGGGACAGAAGAGTGGGGCCAAGGGTGGGTGACCTCACACCTCTGGTCACCTGCCCTTGGCCCTATACCTCTGTCTCCTGTGTGGGGGACACAAGCAGGAAAGGTAGATAGTCTCTGTGCTGGTGCGTGCATTGCTCATGCACCAGCACAGAGACATGCAGATGGGCCTGCTAGGGAGCTACTGTGCTCAGGAAAACAGCCGCAAAGGGTGGGCAACAAGCTGCCAGTTAGGACTCAGACATGAGGTCAGATACTTCCTCCCATAGTGCTGCAGCCAGAAAGGCCACGGCTCCAGAGCAGCATCAGAAAGGGGTTGATAACAGACATAATGGCAGCCTGCATTTGTGGGGTACTGTGGGGTTGAACAGCCAGTCACGATTAGATAAAAATCTCACACCACTCAGCTAGCTTTAATCCTTTGACAGCTGCCCATCGGGTTTACGATGGAACCGAAAGCTATTGACGTGGTTTGCAAGACCCTGCATGGCCTGGCCCTTGCCTTCCCTTTAGTCTCCTCCTCCTCTTCCCCAGCTGCTCTGCACCATTCCTCTGCCTGATCCTCCCATGGCCACGTTTCTTTCTGGCCCAGAGTATTCACAGACACTCTTCCATCTTCCGGATCCTGCCATTCACCTGCTGTACTGGGTAATATCAGTCATGAGAGCAGGGACTTTGCATGTTCTTCCGTGGTCATATCCCCAGTGCCACAAAGACAGCCTTACTTGTAGAAGGCACCAAGTAATACTTGTTGAATGAATAGACCCTAAGATTAATGCTTTAGTGAGTGGCAAAGTAGTTTAAAAAAGCAGGGTCTTTAGTTAAACTTGGGAAAGCATTAAAATCTAGGGTGCGTGGGTGTGAATCCCAGCTCTGCCACTTATGAACTCTATGGCAGGGATCCCCATCGCCCCGGCCATGCCCCGTTAGGAGCTGGGCTGCATAGCAGGATGCAAGCAAGCGAAGCTCCTTCTCCTGTCATATTAGTGGTGACGTTAGATTCTCACAGGAGCATGAACCCTATTGGAACTGTGCATTCACGGGATCTAGGTTGCACGCTCCTTATTGAGAGTCTAATGATAAATGTAATGCACTTGAGTCATCCCGAAACCATCCCCCTACCATACGTGGAAAAGTTGCCTTCCATGAAACCTGTCCCTGGTGCCAAAAATATTGGGGAGTGCTGCTCTGTGGGATTTTGGCCAAAGTACTTAATCTCTCTTGTCTAAAAGGTGAGGATAACAGAGGCTAGCTTTTGGAGTTGTGGATTTATATTAGTTATGTTAGAACAATGACTGGCCCATAGTATCTTTGTTATCGTTTGTCCTCCCAGGGTCTACCCTGACTCCCCCACGTTCTGCCCCAGACTCTGTGAAGTCCATCCGGTGTGTACCCTCCTAGTACCCTGCCTTCTTTTACATACCAGCCGACACAGTTGCACATTACCCTTGCTGTTGCGATACATTTGATTACTGTCTCTCCTTCTCCCATTAGACTTTAGCTTCCAGAGCTAAGGAGCGATGTCGATTTTGCCCATCCCTGGGGCCACGTACTGGGTGCTCACTGTGGCACAGCCTGGGCCAACTCTGGATTTGCCCCTGAACAT
This sequence comes from Ateles fusciceps, assembly GCA_036589455.1. NCBI lineage: Eukaryota > Metazoa > Chordata > Mammalia > Primates > Atelidae > Ateles > Ateles fusciceps. Next base: position 872,316 of record JAZHEH010000579.1, on the reverse strand, counting down.
GGGGATTTGGAGGTGTGAGTCCCGACGCTGGTTCTCACTCCAGATGGGTAAAGAAGGCACCTTGTGTTCCCACCCTCCTGAGGCGCCCCCTCTCCTGTCTCCCACAGGCACCGACATGGCTGTCTTCTGCCTGCTGTGTGGGAAGCGCTTCCAGGCGCAGAGCGCACTGCAGCAGCACATGGAGGTCCACGCGGGCGTGCGCAGCTACATCTGCAGCGAGTGCAACCGCACCTTCCCCAGCCACACGGCCCTCAAACGCCACCTGCGCTCACATACAGGTAGGTCAGTCCAGCTGATGGGTGGATCGGGTCTCTAGGAGCCAATGTCTATATTTACCTCCAAGGATGTAAAGTGGAGGTGGTGGGCTGAGTCAGCCCTCAGCCCTTCTGCTAAAGGTTGAGACATGCAGGGGCTGCCTGTCGTGCAGGTAAATGTGGACAGTTCTCCCAGCCCTCTCCTGTGGAAGTCTTGCCGTGTTCAACACAGGATGCTTGTTAAAAAGGCAGACTCTCGGGTCCCACTCTCAGAAACTTTTATTCCGTGGGGCCAGGGTGGGATCCCAGACTCAGCATTATTAATAGGTATTCCCAAGGGATTCTCATGTAGGTAGACCCAAAAGGAATTTTGAGAAACACTGACCTGCTGGGTCTCTTAACGGTGTCTGCCCTGCCTCCCACCACTCTTGATGCCCCACGCTCCATCCACACACATTTCTGAAGTCAGCTTCAGGCTTCTGAGGGCATGCTGAAGAAGGGGTCCTACTTTCCCCACAATAACAAAGGCATACTACACTTGGACCTTAACCCTGTTTAGGGAAGACCAGGAGGGCATTTAAACGATGAGCAGTGAAATATTGCTGCTCAGCCAGTTCCAGGTGATGGGACAAGGGAGGGGTTATGAGGTAAGGAGGCCAGGTGCCCAGGGGCTGACCGTTCCCTGCCCCCACCCTCTAGGCTTCAGGGATGGGGACACTTGGTGTCCCTGGTCTTCCCTAACAGGAGAGTGGATGGCTTATATTCCTTCTTTTCTCTATGCCCAAACTGGGGCTCTGGTGACTGTACCTCGATAAAGGAATGCCCATTTCTGAGTCTGCATGTGGCTCTGCCTTTGTGTGCTATGTTTGTAGGGAGGGCTGGGATCAGATCTCTATCTGGGTATGTAACAGAGTGTATACTCATAAAAATCTCTGCATGCCATGTAAAGGAGCAGTAGGCCCTCTCTTCATTTTGAGAGTCTTGTCACAACTCAGAGATTGAGTATGCAGGCCAGGTCTTGCATGGGTGGCAGGCTCTGCTAAATAAGGGAAGAACTTTACTTCTCATAGATGGAGCTGGCCTGGTCTGCCAGCAGTAGGTATCCTCATTAAGGAGCCTTCCTGGCTCTCACCTGTGGACGCCATTTTGTTCAGAGGAGCATCTTGCTTTAGCGCCACCAGATTTCACAGAACTACTTAAAATTGCTGGCATAGGACAGAGGTAGGGCCCAGAGGGTCGGGCTCAATAAGAAGGGCCAAGAGGGGTGGGATATTGACGAGGACTTTCTCTACAGCGACTGCATAAACGTGTCCCCTGCAGGTATATGCACCTTCCTATGAACACCTCCCTCAACAGGTCCCCAAGTTCATTCAGTCTTATGAAAGATGGCCTGGCCGGTCGCGGTGGCTCACACCTGTAATCCCAGAACTTTGGGAGGCCGAGGCCGGTGGATCACAAGGTCAGGAGTTCAAGACTAGCCTGGCCAACATGGTGAAACCCCATCTCTACTGAAAATACAAAAATTAGCTGGGCCATGGTGGCGTGCGCCTGTAATCCCAGCTACTCGGGAGGCTGAGGCAAGTGAATGGCTTTAAACTGAGAAACGTAGGTTGCAGTGAACCAAGGTCATGCCACTATACTCCAGCCTGGGCGACAGAGTGAGACTCCCTCCCAAAAAAGAAAAGAAAGAAAGATGGCTAGATACCTTCAGCCACTTCTGAGCATGAGCATGCTGCTGGGTCAAATTGGTTGGCTTCATTTGACTTGAATGATCTCAGTCCTGCTAAATCTACACAGAATATGCCCTGCTCTGTCCATGCCACCTTCTCAGAGCTCAGATATGAAAATATCACATGCCCTTGTGTCAGTCATGGCACAGATCCCTGGGGAGGGGCTGTTTCCAGAGTTAGGGAGAAGCCCTTGCTTATTCTAGGAAACACGGAGCATGTGTGCTGCCTGTGCACACACAGAGAAACACCCATGCATTTTCACACCAGTGAGGCACTGTGCACACAAGCCATATACAAGCAGTGCACACCCCACACACAATGCCTCATTAATATTCCGTTGTTCTTGGCCCATTTGCTGCTGGGGCTGGGTGTTTAGCACCAGCAGCTGTGTTTGGTAGGTTAGTCCAGCCGTGCTCTTGGCATTGATGGATCCCTGATTCACAAGGCTCATCATATAATAAACTCTCAGCTGTGCTGAAAGGAGAGACTGGGAGGGAGGGGCCTGAGGAGCCAGCAGGATGTGGCTGGGGTGGGGAGGACGACAGACACTAGGCTTGGCCAGTGCCAGAGAAAGCACCAAGTAAGGACAGATTGGGGGTGTGGGGGGGGGGTCACAGGTGCACTGGGCAGGCTGAAGGGGGCTCTAATTAGTCTCGTTTGTCCTGCACTTAATGTCAAGCTCATTAAAGAGGCTACAGAGTTAATCAACATACCACAAATTGGATTTTGAGTTCTGCAGCCAGTTTTGTGTACATTATGACCACACCGACACAATGAGCTCTCGGGGCGAGGATTTCACGCCAGGTGCTCACCATGCTTCCAGATCAGGATGGGGATACGTGTGTGTTGGTGACTTTTCTTTCTTTTTTTTTTTTTTTTTTTTTTTTTTGTTGTTGCTTGTTTTTCCTTCTAAGTTCTTTTTATTCTTCTCCCTGGGCAGACTCAGGAGATTTCCTATTTAAACTCATTTAACATGTGCTCCACTTTATAATTAAATTCATAAAAATCGGATCAAACAAACTCCTCTGTCTTAACCCTTTGTTTTTTAAATTGTTAGGGACCCCTCTGGAGGCGAAAGGCACAGGCAGCCACCCCCTGCCTCCCTGCCACACCGCCTTCCCCCGGCTGGGTGGCTGCCGATGCACGTTTTAATTACCGGCTCCGGCTGAAGTCTCACGTGGCCTTTGCTTTATTTATTTATTTATACCTTAATGAGGATACTGAATCTTTGATTAAAGTCGTAATCGTTGCCGATTCAGTAGAGGAGGGGGGAGTTGGCTGTCAGACCAGACGGGGCTGTGAGTGCAGACACACAGAGAGAGTGGGTCAGGGTGCACACAGACACACACACACACAAGACTGGCCCTGACTGTGTTAGACACACAACTAATTAGTACCAGGGTCTGCACGGGCCTCCACTCCTCTTGGGTTTGATAGGGCTGGAGGTCAGGCAGTACCCATGGCTCTGACAGTGAGGATGGGCAGGTAGTGATTTCCCCAGCTAAGAACCCCAGGCCTTGGCCCATCCCCGGATCTGCAGGTGAGGGACTTGCTGGCTGAGCCTCTGAGCCAGCACAACACCCTATAGATTGGGGTGACCTGGTGCCAAGGCATGATGCCACTCTTTGAGCTTCTCCCATCTGATTCCTGATGGAAGTGCCCCTCGCATGGCATCAGTGCTTCTTGCAAATCCTCTACCCATGAGAAAGCCAGCCACTGAACAGACCCTAGCATCCACTCCCCATAGAGCTCTAAAAACCCTTCAGAGCCATCAGAAGACATGAGAATTTATGTGGGTACAGGGGCCTGGCTTTGGGAGGGGGGGGAGATTTGGTTAGTGGCCTGAGGAGGGGAGAGAGAGGAGAGAGTAAAATATCATTTTAAAAAGGAAGTGAAGGCACAGGCATGCGAGTCTATAATGAGAAGGACAATTTATGCCCAGGCACGAGCGCAGTTTGACATGGGGATAATGAAAAAACGTAGGTCATTGTGGATGACTTAAACCTTAGCAGCTGAAGAAAATGTATGAAATGCAGAGGACATTACACGGTTGGCAGCCCCACACATCTGCAGAGGGACAAGTGAAATACAGTGGGCCATTCTTTACCATAAACTGTGGTTGTTGGAGATGCAGCCCAGAGAAATTGTAATTACAGTGACAAGACGAATCAGCGATATTTAAATATTCATGAACAAAGTCTGGGGTGATCAATCTATCTTTATTGTCTGCGCCTTCATTCCTGTAATAAATAAGTAGCTGGAGTCCTCACCTTTCATCCCCCTACCCCCCCACTTTGGGTATGAAATGCAAGATGGTTAATCTCCACACCCCAACCTCTCATGCTCTGGGGATTTAAGAGTGGGATCCTCAAAAAAGAAGCTGATGGACTTAGATTCCAGACCTAGAAAAGGCAGTTCTCTCCAAGTTTCATAGACCCACCATTTCCTGAGTCTGTTCTGGGTTCTCCCTGTGTGATGTCCTGAGGCTGCAAGGATGGGTGAGGCTGGCTTCTTATCCTGGTGGTGCTTCCATGCTGGAGGTATGGTGGGCGAGCCAGCAGATACAGCACAGTGTGTCAGCAAGCTGACAAGTATATGGTATCCTGACTCTGGAGCCAGACCCAAACCTGAATCCCAACTCAGCTCCTTACTTGCTGTTTCACCTCAGGGATGACGCTGAAGCATCTCCAAGCATCTCATTTTTTCTCAACTATAAAATGAGAATAGTATCTTTCTTTAAGGTCGTTGCCATGATCACCTGATACGATCACATCACACATCTGAGTGCTCAGGAAATGTGGGCCATTTTAATGCAAAAGTGCCATAAAAATTATACCACACTAATAAAAGAACAAAATTCTGGGCATTTCTTCTCTTTGGGTTCACAGAAGAAAGTGTGATTCATTCTGCCCGGGGAACTAAAAGAGAAGTCCACACAGGGGTATGACCTGGGCTTTGAAGGATGATTAGGAGTTCACCAGGGAGAAAAGAAATTGAGCAGAGGAAACAGCTACATAAGACTGTGGAGGAAGGAAATTGGGGGACTGTAGAAGGTATTGGGGAGACAATGTGAAGTTCCCCAAATTGGAGAGATTTCTCTGAAGGTTACAGAGTCAGACTGGAGTGATTTTCACCCTTAACCTAGAGGAACGGGAGAAGAGGTCATCTAAGAAGCAGGATGGTGGGGTCTCAAAGCCCTGAGGCCTGCTGTAGGTATCCATGTGGGGGGCATGCTTTCTGGGGGCTGTTGTCCAGCCCTGAACCAAATGGGCTCTCTTTCCCAGGACTGGTCCTTGCCCCACAGATGATCATGGGGCCGCAGTAAAGTATGGACATGTGTGAACACAGGTATTGCTTGTTTATTCAGTGGAGGTGTGGATCTTTAAGTTGTCTTTGGAGGTGGTGAATACAGGTTGTCTCATCCCTCTCATGCACTGAATGTGCCCTACTGTCTCCTGAAGAGGAGGCAGGGGAAGGACAAAGACCTGATCCAGCCCCTTTCCCCACAGGCGACCACCCCTATGAGTGTGAGTTCTGTGGCAGCTGCTTCCGGGATGAGAGCACACTCAAGAGCCACAAACGAATCCACACGGGTGAGAAACCCTATGAGTGCAATGGCTGTGGCAAGAAGTTCAGCCTCAAGCATCAGCTGGAGACGCACTATAGGGTGCACACAGGTACCAAGGGCCAGGGAGGGGCCTGAGCTGGCTCTCAGACCTGGGTGGAGGTGGAGAACAGATGGTCTCTCGGAGAAGCCCAAGTGAGAATGATCCCAGGCTGAACCAAAGAGTAGAAGAGGTTCTATTAAGGGCTGGTATGGTGGCCTGAGGACCACCACACCCCAGTCAAGGCCAAGGCAGACATTACTAATCAATCCCAGCACACTTTCTAATGAGCTCCCGCCAGCCCTCCAGGCAGCTATACCAGTAGTTCAGAGGTGACATGCAAAATGATGTCTGTATGTGAGCACTTAGCTGAAAGTGAAGGTTAGGGTAATTTCAGTTGGAGTAAGAATTAGGGTGCATTGAATTAGGTTATTATGAAGGTCGGGAAATTGTAAAGTTAGCTTATGTTTGGTTCTGAGATTAGAGGAGCAGATAATCCCTGTATGCATATGAGGTTTTACCATTTCAGAGTGCCTTCACATTCTTTTTTTTTTTTTTTTAACTTTTACTCTTGTTGCCCAGGCTGGAGTGCAATGGCACAGTCTCAGCTCACTGCAACCTCCACCTCCCAGGTTCAAGTGATTCTCCTGCCTCAGCCTCCCAATTACCTGGGATTACAGGCGTGTGCCACCACGCTCAGCTAATTTTGTATATTTTTAGTAGAGACAGGATTTTGACATGTTGGTAAGGCTGGTCTCAAACTCCTCACCTCAAGTGATCCACCCGCCTCAGCCTCCCAAAATGCTAGGATTACAAGTGTGAGCCACTGCACCCGGCTACATTCTTGTTTATATTGGAAAAAGAAATATAGGCTACTCTTTTTCCTGAGGTCAGAAGACAAAATAAACGGAGGGTCTTCCACAGTTTCCCAAGTTGGGGCAGTGGCGTCCTGGAGCTGCACTTGCTTTGTGAAAGCTAATTTTTCACATTTCTTCACAACTTCAAGTTCAGTGACATCACCTTGGTTGCTTAAAATTGGCCCTGGGAGGAGTATTCACATCATAGCAATCAGCAGATGCTACAAACCAGGGCTTTTTAGAAAACCAGTTGTTAAACATTTACCACCAGCATACTGCTGGTTGTGGGAAAGGTTGATTTACAGAAGAATAAGCGGTGGTGGAACTTGGAAAATGAAGATGCCCCCTCTGATCAGGCGAGACAGCTGTCCTGTCCAGAAGGAGAGGTGGCCTCAGGCAGGTCCTGCTGGCTTAGAGGAGAGTACGTTGCCTTTGGAGGGGAAGGGTAGACAGAAGGAGCAGTAAGCAGAGCTGTGTGTTGTCAGAGCTCACTATTCTTGCCCGTTTGAGCCCATAAGGAGAGGTGTCCATTGCTAACAACTATAGTGACGCAGAGGATTTCCCAGAGCCCTGGGGTTTCCTTAGCCCCTTGTCGGGGATGTGACCTGGCAGGTGGATCATTAACTGTATTGGCAGTGACTATTGTAAATAGCTGGTCGATAGTTAGATCACTTTGGCTGTTCATTACTTCATTATTTGCTGGGGCCTGTGCGTGGAGGAGTATTGATAGCAAGATGGCTGGCCAGTTAATTACTATATTGAAACAAGGTTCCCTTACATTCTCTGCTCAGCTCCAGGGGACTCTGTGGAAGGAAAGTTGGGGTATAGAAGGCTAGGGTGTGGCCGTGCACTCCCAGGTTCTTTATTCCTCCCATCCTGCCGTACCCCCCAATTCCAGCCTCAGGAGGGAGGCAGGGTCCCCAGGGCAAGGTCTAGAGTTTTAGCAGGATAGGCTGGGTGCAGTGGCTCACGCCTATAATCCCAGCAGTTAGGGAGGCCGAGGCAGGCAGATCACTTGAGGTCAGGAGTTCAAGCCCAGCCTGGCCAACATGGTGAAAACCTGTCTCTACTAAAAATATAAAAATTAGGCGGGCGTGATGGTGGCATCTGTGATCCCAGCTACTTGGGAGGCTGAGGCAGGGGGATCGCTTGAACCTGGGAGGTGGAGTTGCAGTGAGCTGAGATTGTACCACTGCTTTCAAGCCTGGGCAACAGAATGAGACTTCGTCTCAAAAGAAAGGGCTTTAGCAGGATACATGTCCCCAGGTGTAGCATATTTGAAGGGGACACTCGGGGTTCCCTCAATTTCCCTCCACCCCTGCTCCCCCACAATCTGTAGCCCTGAAAGGTCTTAATCCACCTACTCTCTAGATGGAACTGTGGCTTGTGGCTTGAAGAGCCATTCCTGAGGACTTTGGGACCTTTCTCTTTCTAGACGACATCCATTTTCTTAATTAGAAAGGGAAAAGACTTTGGCCTTGGGAGAGTTGAGAATAGTAAGACAAGGAGCTGGGCAAACTAGCTACGTGTAGCTATTTAATTAGTTACCATGAAATAAAAATTAGAAAACTGTAGAGCCCCAGTCGCACCAGCCTCATTCATAGCCATGTGTAACTGGCGGCTGCCGTCTGGGGTGGTGCCTTGATTGTCCCAGGAAGTTCTGTTGGAGCAAGCCCAGCTGCAGGAACCCAGCTTCCTCGGCACCCCTGAGGGTGACTTGGGGCCCTCACTGCCCTCTGTCTGTCCTCACTTTCTCCTGCCCCATCTCCCTGCCCTCAGGTGAGAAGCCCTTTGAGTGTAAACTCTGCCACCAGCGCTCCCGGGACTACTCGGCCATGATCAAGCACCTGAGAACACACAACGGCGCCTCGCCCTACCAGTGCACCATCTGCACGGAGTACTGCCCCAGCCTCTCCTCCATGCAGAAGCACATGAAGGGCCACAAGCCCGAGGAGATCCCCGCCCGACTGGAGGATAGAGAAGACGTACCTCTACCTGTGCTACGTGTGAAGCGGGGGCCCGCGGCGGTGGAGCCGAGCGGGGAGCCAGGAAAGAAGAGTTGGAGCGAGATGAAGTCAAGGAAGGACTGTGAAAAATAAAAAAAGGAAAAGAAAAAAAAGAGAAGAAAAAGGAAACCTGATAGCTTTTTGGCCTTGGATTCTCTCTGGGCTCCAGATGACCTGGATGCCACGCCACTGCCCCTCCTCTGGGGGCCTCCACCCTCCCCTCCCGGCTGGAGGTTTGCCTGATTTTCTGCGACGGGGTGGGGTATGTCGTTCACTCAAATGGTGGCAGATTTTTCTCCTCCCTCCACCCAGTCCTTCCTTTATGTATCCAGAAACGGAGGCTAAGAAGCAGGTGAGAGGTCCTCTGGTCAGAGCCACACAGCCTCTGCCGGCCTTCCTCCCCCAGCCCCCCAGAAGATGAAGGGAGGGAGGAGGGGGAGCCAGAAGGGCACTCCCCTGCTGATGGGCCTGGGCTGGGTCACTAGTTGCTCAAAATGGCAGCTCTAGTTTGCTGGAGGCCAACTGGGGAGAGGAAGGGTTCTGTTTCTCTTCCCACCACTCAGCCCACCTGCTGCTTTCCTCTGTTCTGCCACATCCGGGTGTCCCCTGGTGGTCTCCGAGAGCCTCAAGGCCCCTCCCCCTGCCCCTCCCCCCAGCTCTTTGTTCCCAGCCTCCCCTTGACTCCTGTCCTCCAAGTCCCAGGGGGAGTCCCAGCCCCTCAGGGACCTGGCGGTGACTCCATCCTTCACTTCCCTAGTGGGACAGCTGCCTCTGACTCCAGAGCCCTCCTACCCTCAGCCTTCTGAGAACACAAAACAAATCGAATACCCTACCCTAGTCCAGCCCCATCGTGAGCAGGATTCCTGCTGCGCTGCTTCCAAAATGGAAAAGCATCACAACTAAATACCTAATATCCTACCAAACAAACAGTCCCTACAGCAGCCCTACTTCAGTCCCATGGAGGGTTTATGATCCAAGGGAAGGCTGTGGATGTCTTTCTCTAGAGGGGCCCTACACCTGGAGAAGAGGACACCCCGCCCGCCCGCCCGCCTGGGCTGAGGGAAGCTGGGCAAGGGAGGAAGTTGTTGAGTCATACTGGGGACCCCAGACATAGTGAGCTCAGCAAGAAAACCCAGGTTCAGAGAGAGTCGCACAGAATTCCTGACTCACAGGGCTCCTCGGTCCACAGTGGGGAGGAGGAGGAGGAGGAGCAGGAGGAGGAGAAGGAGAAAGAGGAGGACGAGGAGGAGGAGGAGTTGAAAGCGCTTTGGCCTTGTGTTATGTTTTGCTTCTTTTCTGTGTCCCGTTAGCACATTGTACTTGAATTACCTCAGTTTTTTGTGACCTCATGAGCTTTTTTAACCTCTGTATCTCTTTTTTGGTTGGGGCTTGGAGGAATGGGGAGGGTGTTCTTTTCTGTTTCTTGTGTAAATTAATAGTTGTTTTTAGAGACTTCAGCTGGCCAAGGCCCTCCCCCGTGCCCCTGGAGACCAGCCTCCCAGCTGGAAGGAGCTGCGCAGGAGGAGTTGATACTCAGGATCTGAATGTGAGGGCCGGGGAGGGCAAAAAAGTGGGTAGGGAGGGGATGTCACATTGGGGTTTCATGGTCCCCAAAGGGCACTAGGGAGTCACTGTTGGCTCTGCCCGGGGCATGAAGTCACCTGTGGCCGCCATCCGTTCAGCCTAGAACAGTCTGGAGGGAATTCCACCTTTCTTAGAATTTGCTGGGCCATTGAAGTTTGAGAGCCTATATTCGGATCCTTGCAACTGTGTGGTCCCACCTCTGTGTGCATTCTCATTGCCAGAACTGGTCTATTTTCACGGCCGGTCTTTGGGGGAGGGGGGCGGGATCCAGCCTTTGTTGTGTTGTGTTGGGGTGGGGGTGTTGTTTTTCTAAAAGCTACCTCTTCTGTTTGTCCAGTTCTTTTGTTCCTTTCCCACCTCCCATTCTGCTGCTCTTCCTCCCTCTTTCCCCAACCTCCCCCCACCCTCCTGAATTTTGGAAAGCACATTTGCAATATTCGTGTTTGCTTTGGGACGGACCCTCGTTTCATCTCATGCTTTATGTGTAAGAGTTTTTATTATTATTATTTGTTCTTTCCTTTCTCTCTCTGAGAAAGTTGTGGCTGCGTTTTGATCTTAGGTTTTACAAAGTGATTTAGGGAAGCGGTTTTGGGGAGAAGGATCTCGAGGAATGTAGGGAAGCCAGAGGGATGGGTGCTGCTGTGACGACCCCCCTGTCCCTCGGCCCCAGCCCTCCTGCCCTCCCCTTCAATCTCATCCACCAAATCTGAAGGCCTTAAAATTGTGTGTTGGGGGGATGTGAATTGGGAGGACGGCGTCACTAGACTGTTCATTAGGGATGATAAAGTAGGGAGGATGCTATTTTGCAACTATGATCACAACTTAGTGTTTTGGAAAGGAAAAGAAGTTAAACTTGAAATATGTGACTAGAACAGTTGTCATGATTATAATGTGAAAAGGGTGAACTCATTTGGGGGGAGGGGCCATCTGTAAGAAATCATTATGCACTATGGCTTCCTCCTTTGGTCTGGGAAGAAGCGGGGGACTGGCTGGCCCTCAGGGGATCTGTAAATCCCAAAAAAACAGTACTTTTAACAGCAAGTTGTCATTCATCAAGGGTGGGGAAGGAAGAGGAAAAAAACTATTCCATAGAACTAGCTGGCTCCCTCCCTCCCTTACCCTTCCCACTCAGCCTGGGCCCCTCCCCCCTCCATTCATAAAAGCTCAGAGGGTTGAGCTGATCTTTACAAATTGTAATATTTTTGTAGTATCTGTTAGTTCCTTCGTCAGTTCTGCAGAACCTTGCCCTTTCCTTTTGTAATGTGAATAGGAAGACAAAAGACAAAAATAAAAGTCCACCACCACCAAAATATCCCTTTGTACATGTGTGTGCGTGTGCGTGCGTGCTTCGTGTGTGTGGTTGTGTGTTAAATCATGCAGTATTGTCGTAATCTGGTGTTGCAGCATTGGGTAGTACTAAATCAGCATCTGGACGCCCCACCCAACCCCGAGGGCCCTGCAGACCCCAGTAGGGAGGTAGGGGAGAGCTTAGGGGAATGTGGTTTCTGAGGGCTACTGTCTGGGGTCACCTCTGAACTTACCATACCCTCTTCTCCCCCACGAAGACACCTGAATAGAGTCTAACATGCCTCTTCTCAACTTCCTACCCACAACGACGGAACAGTTCTGATGTCGAAAGGCCTAGTGGCCAGAGGGCAAGGTGAGAGGTTGTCTGGAGGCTTTAGAAGTGTCTGGAGTTAAGGGGAGAGGAGGAGGGTGGAGGAGGGTCTCTCCCCAGGTGGGATCTGAATATCTGTCCTCCCCCTCTTCTTCATGCCATCTGACTCCTTTGGCACCTGGCTGCCTTTAGCTGTGGTACTGCTGACAACCCTGCTTGCTACTGCCTTACCCAGCACAGTGAAAAACTTCTCTGGCCTGGCAAGGCCATGTTGGTTAATAGTCCCTTTCCCATGTCCAGCTCCTACAAGTGTGTCCCTTAATGCGTTTGGTGACATTTACGCCTCACTCATATGCTCTTTCCCTAGCCACTCCTTCACTCATTCAAAGCATTAAAATCCTATGTATATATAGGATAGACAAATATATAGATATATATAGATATATATATATAGCAAGAGATTGATATAAAATAGTAACTATCATTGCTGCTTTGGGCTGCTTTGGAGGAGGAGGAGGCCGTGAATATGGGGAAGGCAGATCTTGGGGTGCAGGGATGGGTAGGGAGGCTGGGGGACCCAGTGATTCAGTACAATCCAAGGGATGCAACACGGGCTTGTTTAATCTTTGTGCCTGAACAGTTTTTCCATGTTGAGAAAAAAGAAAAGAAAAAAGAAAAAAAAAACACTGCTGCAATTTTTCACAGGTGTATGATACCTTTCTGGATGCTATTGGTACAACTGCTGTGGATGGGAAAGGGTCACTGGGCTTTCCTCCTTATAGAGGAGTGCGCAGAGGTGGGCAGCCTTTCGACTCTGTCTATGAGGGGGCGGCAGGGTGGAGGGAGTCTTTGGGCCAGTTTCCCGGCAAGCTGAGCTAGGGTGAAAACTGGGGGCGCACCAGGATGTCAGACAGAAAAGCAGAAGATTAGACTCTGTTCATTCACCTTTCCTAGGCCCATCCTGTGGTCATCGTTCCCCCTCCCATCTTATCTCCTCCTTCCTGGAGCCTCTGCTGGCTTGGCTAGAATGGTGGCACTTACCTGGATATTTCAGTGGGAGGATGGAAAGCAAGACTCACCCTGCGTGGTGGGACAGATGGGAGAGGAAAAAAAGGCAGAGATGGCCAGGAGAAGGCGCAGGACAAGCCAGAGAGGTTGGGTCAGGGGAGACGGGTGGGGGAGGAAGAAGGGTGCAGGGCCGGTTAGCCAGCAGCTGCGGCCTCCCCGGGCCCTTGGCATCCCACTTCGCAGACAGGGTACCAGCCTCCTGGTGTGTATCATAGGATTTGTTCACATAGTGTTATGCATGATCTTCGTAAGGTTAAGAAGCCGTGGTGGTGCACCATGACATCCGACCCATATATATAAAGATAAATATATATATATATATGTATGTAAATTATAGCACTGAGGGCCCCGCTGCCCTGCTGGACCAAGCAAAACTAAGCCTTTTGGTTTGGGTATTATGTTTTGTTTTGTTACTTGTTTTTGTGGCTTGTCTTACGTCGTGACAGCACAAGTGCCAGTCGGATTGCTCTGTATTACAGAATAGTGTTTTTAATTCATCGATGTCCTAGTTAATGTCTACCTCAGCGCCTCCTCTTAGCCTAATTTTAGGAGGTTGCCCAATTTTGTTTCTTCAATTTTACTGGTTACTTTTTTGTACAAATCAATCTCTTTCTCTCTCTCTCTCCTCCCCCACCTCTCGCCCTTGCCCTCTCCTGTCTCCTCCTCCCTACCTCCCCTCCTCCCTACCTCCCCCTCCCCCTCTGGCTCCCCCTCTCATTTTTGTTGGCTCCATTCTCTCTTCCTCCCTCCTTCCTTCTGCTGCCCCCTGCCCGCCCCCAGCCCACTTCCCCAGTCGTGCTTGCCGCTCTGTATCTGTTCTAGTTCCGAAGCAGTTTCACTCAACGTTGTGCAGTCCTGGTTGCAGCTTTCCGCATCTGCCTTCGTTTCGTGTAGATTGATGCGTTCTTTGTAATTTCAGTGTATCTGACAAGATTTAAAAAAAAAAAGAAAAAAAAGAAAAAATGAATTTACTGCTGCAGTTTTTCTCTCCATGTGTCACTAAGTGAAGTTTGTGCCTTCTATAGCAAAGAGAATATTTTTTACATCCTACTAACAGTAGATTTTTTTGTAGTGAACATTTTTTGTATTTTTATTTATAAGTCTCATAAGAAAAATAGCAATGTTCAGTTGTATACCTTGAATCTGCAGTTAGAAGAGAATAAAGTTAATTCAGTTGTCTCTTGCTTCAAGTGTCTACCTTTTTATTGAAGTACTTGGTCTTTTTTTTTTTTTTTTGCCTTTTCTTGGGCGGGGAACATGGTAGAGGAATTAAGATTTCCGTGTGGCGTCTGGGAAAAAGCTCTGTATTACACATATTTAGCCTTATTTATGTGGCACCTTTATGCCACATTTACAAGGCACGTGCACACTGAATACCATCTCGCTAATACTTTTTTATTTTAAAAGTTTGTTAAACGTGAATTTCATATGATCCTCGGTACAATGTGCTAGGTAGGCACTTGTTCATTTGTTCAGCAAGACCACCATGTACCGGTTACTGTTGTCGGCACTGGGAATTACCGCAAGGGACAAAACAGAAAAACCCTGGCCCCCGCTGGAGAGGCCCATGCCAGCGAGCCACTGAGTTGGACCTGTTGCTGTGTTAGGATAACTTGCTCAGGATTGCCCGGCTGGCGAGCAGCAGTCAGAACTCCATCCACACCTCCTGACTCCAGGTCGGGTTCCTTTACTCCAGAGCCCCTGAGGCACGGGTCTCCCATCTTAGTCTTGAGAGAGACATTGTCGACTTACTCCTTAGCAGCTAAGCGAGCTTCAGAAATTTCTCAACAAGAAGCTTCCACACAATCAAAGGTCCCTGCCTGCGTCTGTAGCAGCCAAGAAGCTGTTAAGAAAGGAGATGGAGCAGGTGTCCTTGTGCAGGGGAGGGGATGGGTGGGAGGCAGCAGTGTAAGCTCTGCATTGTCATGGACAGAATAAAGGATTTCCACAACACTCTCCATGGGTACATGGGTACAATTCCCTGCCTGTCTCCAGCCCTTTCTCTGTTCCTCTTCTGGGGGATGGAAGCATCGCCCTACTCGTCTTTAGCTGTAAAACCAAAGCCACTCAATCCTAGACATGGTGCTTCAGTGCCACTGCCTGAGGCTGTCCAGAATAACCCCTCTCCTCATCAAGACCTAGGGGACGGTAGCCATGATCCCCGCGTCAGGTCTCTCTGGTGTGGTAAGTCCATGCCAAGTGCCAGGCCTGGCCTCCAGCATCACCCATGTGCCACCACCACCCGCCTGGGGGAGCCAAGCATGGCCTGGCCTGCCAGGGGTGGCACTGGGTGGGTTACCTTTCAGCCCTGTTCTCCCGAGCCCAAGGCCAGGGTCTGTGTGACCCTGGGGTTGCTGCGAAGAGAACCACCTGGAGTACCCTTACCCCGAGGCAAGACATCTTCCCAGGAAGAGGAACACGAGCAGCCCGGGGCCTCCAGCCCCTAGAAGTTGCTTCTCTGCCTTTGCTTTTTCCTCTCCCCTCTTTACCATCGGCTCTGCTCTTTCTTCATCCCTCCTGCTACTCATCTTTTTCCTCTCTTCCAGTCTTCTTTCTCTCCTTTCCACTCCTCCCCTCTCTTCCTCCTCTGTTATCTTTTCTCCTTCCTTTTTGCTTTTGTTTCTCTGTCCACCTGACTGTGTCTCATCACATATTTCTCATCTGGGAAACTAGTCCTTAACTAAAATTCTATGTTTTGGTTTTGATTTTGAGCGGCTGCTCCCTTTCCCCCCAAGCCATCCTGACCCTGTCTTTTCTTGGGCCTCTGCCTATTTCCCCACCCCCCACACTCTGCCCAACCCCTGAACACACACACACACACACACACGCACACACACGCACACACACGCCTCCCCGCCCCTCCCCCAGCTCCCTTCCCCTCCGTCAGGCCTCAGCTTTCTCTTGACAGATGGGAGGGCAGTGAGCACTCCCTCTTAAAACAACATTTAATCGCCGTTTTCTGTTCTTGGACATCAAAGCTGGGGCTTAGGCGCTGTGCTGGGGTCGCGGTGGTGCGGGCGCTGGGGGAGAGGAGGTGAGTGAATAGGGGCTGGGCTGAATGGGCTTTGTGTGACCGCCAGCTCTGCCAGCTTTACATGCTCTTTGACCCAGATATGATCTCATGGAGAGAAAGGGGCCCTGGCCAAGCCAGCCTGAGAATGCTCCCTCCGTGGCCTGACTCAACCCCTCTCCTCCCTGCCTGGGGCAGGCAGCCCCAAGGCCACCCCCTGCCAGCCCCGGCCGCTGCTGCCCTCTGCCCCAGTCCTGGCAATTTTGGGCAGCCTCGTCCAGAATGGACTTGCCAGGAGGGCACATTGCTGGGGTTAGAAGAGGGGACAACCACTGAGGCCGGGGCCGGGAAGACGCCACTGCAAGGCTGCAGGGTGTTCTCCAGGGACCTTAAGCGGGAGCCCCCCCAATGCCCCGTAGTCTTGGCTGGGTTCAAGGAGGCGCTTGGGTCATGTCAGCCTTAGCAGCTCTCCCTCCTCCCCAGTGGCTCTGAGGAACTCCCCTCCTGCCCAAGGTGGAGAGCTGAGGCCCAGAGCCAGCAGAGGCTTGCTGAAGACTCAAGCAAGTTGTAGCCTGTGAGAAGAGGGATGAGGCCGGTCAAGTCCACGGCTGGGTGCCTCCCTCCACTCAGCATGGCCAGGCCTTCCCATGTGGGAGCCCCTCACTCTCCTGGCACCAGGAAGGGAGGAGACTGGGGATCTGAAGATGACTGACCTCAGTGCTCTGCTTCTGCCCAGGCCTTCTCTCGGTTCTATCCTCTGCTTTGCTAGCTGCCCAGAGCCATCTTCTAAAAATGCAAATAGCATCATGTCACTCCCTGGATGAGAGACCCTGGTGACTCCTCTGTACTCTAAAGGTGGAATTCAAACTCCCTATCAAAGTTCCAAGACACCCTAAGTGACAGAGCCCCTGCTCAGCACCCCGACTTCATCCCAAGATCACTCTTGAGCCCCTGGGCCAACCCCTGCTCTACTCCAGCCAACGGGACCACGGATGTTCTGGGCCACGCCGAGATCCATTCCCCTGTGGGCCTGTGCGTGTGCTATGTCCTCTTCTGGGAGCTGCACAAACACGCACACCCCTTCTGTCTGGCTCTCTCAGCTTCTCCTTATTCACTCTTCAGCTCAAACCTTCTCTCTCTCAGGAAACCTTCCCTGGACCCCTGAAGCTGAATCAGCTGTAGAGTCTCTATAGTAGTCACCTGTTTCCTGAACTGTCACCGTGACCAGACTGTCAGTTCCTTGAGATCAGGAATTGGGTGTCGTCTGTGGTCCCAGAGCCTCATGCTGCCTGGCACATGGTGGGCACCCAGTAAATCTTCGTTGTATACATAAGTGAAAGAAAGAGAGGGAGAAGGATGGAAACAGAGAGGTAATTAGCACTCCAGGGCACGTGTTGCAGTTGTCAGGGGTGAGTGAAAGCAGGGAAGCCGGAACATCACATGCCCACTCGGGCACCTCCCCAGGACACATGTACACACATGGCAGAGGCCCAGTGAGGGCTCCTGCATCCCCCACACCTGTGCCCATGTCGATTCATAGACCACCTGACCCGTGTCTGCCACATGTCAGAGGAAGGATCAGGAGGCAACAGGGCAGTGGCGCTTCATAGTTGGGAGCTGCCTGGGTGTTGCTGGGTGGGGTGGGGGGCAGAAGTGGGGGCGAGGGGTGCACATGTGACACCTGGTACTCGGCCCATGGGGGCGGGTGCATCCCCCAGCTCTCTGTGGTTCCAGGTCCAGCCCCTCTGTCATCCCCCACTTCCACTCGTGGGCTGGCAGGAGGGCAGGCTCCTCTCAGAGCTGCGTTTTCTGCTCCCCAGGGGTGCCTCAGTGAAAGTGAACTCGCTCATTTAAACCTGACTCTGCAGCCCTGCAGCCCCCTGCAGCGCTAATTACCCTGTAGTTCTAAACTGATTGCTGTACACTAAGCTTAAGCCCTCCTTTATTTATTTACTGACTACATTAATAGCAAAGCCACCCTGCATTCAGCCGCTCCCAACTGTACGCCGGCTGGCTCACCCATTCCCCCCTGTCTTCCCAGGGAGGCGGGGTGCAGAGATGCAGCCTGGCACAGGGCCCCCTTACTTGCACCCTGACTGAGTCCCCAGGACCAGCCACCATGAGAATCGTTGCCTTCATCCATACCTACTGCGGGACCCAATGGGGCTCCTCTTATTCTGAGTCTGTGATAGTGGGAACACACGACACATAACAGCTCACCAACCACAGGGGTCTGCTGTTCCCAACACACTCAGAATGCTGCCCTTCAGCCTTCACTTGTGGGATGAGGTACCGAGCGCTGGCCTCATTTTACAGATAGGTAAACTGAGGCTGTGATGCCACAGCTGGTAGGTGGTGTCTCAGACATGCGGTGCATTGAGGAGCTGGCCTCTCCACTTGCCCCCACCCAGCCAGGTTTGACAATTTCCTTTGTGTGTTCCACAACTTCCACCCCTTGCCATGAGAAAGGAGCCCTTCCCTACGTGGAATTGAAACTGCTTGCGCTCAGCTTTTCTGCTTCATTCACCTGCTTGGCCAGAATTTGCTGGCAACTTTGGGACGAGAGCCTTTCCTTCATTCTCAGCCTTTACCAAACAGATCTAAGTTAGACTTTTGCATCCACCCCCACTTCCCTCCAGCACTCCCACATCCAGGGATGTCTGGGGAGAGGAGGCCTGCTCCAGGCTCCTCTGTGGTCAAGTCCTGTCGGTTCTCCCATTCTGGGGTGCAGAAGTGCCCATAAACATGCTGCTGTCCTTGCCTGCATCTCTGAGTGCCCTGAAATCCCCTGAGGCAGAGCTGGCCCTGGCCTTGGGGCACAGCAGCTCTCTGAAGACAAGGTGGGCCCCATCAGGGGGCAGCATACCGACTCACGGAACCAAGTACTCAGGCTCCATCTACTCTGATGCCAAATAGCTTGGTGGCTGCCCTGCGGGGCACCCCAGAGGAAGAGGGGCAGCTGAGGTTTGGCAGAAAGAACCTGGGATTTAGTAGAGGGGACCTGGGTTTGAGGCCAACTCTGCTGTGCACTGCGTGACCTTCACTGCACCTCAAAGGCTCCCGAAGGCCCCATTTCCTCAACCATAAGACTGGGGGGGTCAGCCATACCTGCTCCACCCATCTTCAGGACAATTGTGAAGCCGACTAGAGTAACGCATGTCAATCAGCTTTCTAAACACCACGGTGCTATAAACATGTGAGTTATAAATGGGGTCAGGCTCTGGCTGGTCTGGAAGGGGAGGTATGGTCCTGGACATTTATTTGCAGGACAGGAGTCCACGGAGCTGGGACCCAGGAGCCTGGGGTTCTGGAGTGACTGCGGCTGCTGCCGGCATCTCCAGGACTCTGTCTCCACCTAGTGGGCACTAGCTGCGGGTGCTTCTGCTGCTCAGGCTGCCTGGAAAGCAACTGGGGTTGCACATCCCATTAAAAGCTGGCCAGGTGCGGTGGCTCATGCCTATAATCCCAGCACTTTGGGAAGCTGAGGCAGGTGGGTCATCTGAGGTTAGGAGTTCAAGACCAGCCTGGTCAACATGGTGAACCCCTATCCTTACTAAATATACAAAAATTAGCCGGGTGTGGTGGCGGGCACCTGTAATCTCAGCTACTCAGGAGACTGAGGCAGGAGAATTGCTTGAACTCAGGAGGGGGGAGGTTGCAGTGAGCCGAGATCGCGCCATTGTGCTCCAGTCTGGGCAACAAGAGTACAACTTCGTCTCAAAAAAAAAACCAAACAAAACCCTGCCTTGGTTCCTTTCGGTCCTCTGCTGTCCCAGGTCAGGGTAGGGCTGAGTAAGGAGGGAATGTGGTCCAGATTTGTGCCAGAGAAAGAACCCTTTAACTACTTGGGGCTGGGGTGCAGTGTTCAGCTGAGCTTTCCAGAAGTTTTCTTGAGTCAATATTTCTATCTTGACTTTTCTTCTCCCATCCACCAACTTGCCATATCAAATCCAACTCCTCCCATCCCTAAAAACCTGAATGGGAAGCTGCTGTCAGTCAGCCCTAACCGCAGGGATGCATGAGGCCAGATCAACCTCAGATGGAATTCAGCTCCTCGAAAGCTTTGTGACTGGGAAAGAAGCAGGCAAGCCTGGAAGGGTTTGCAGAAGGAGCCCAGAGTGCCCCTAGGGCTGATTCACTGAGACCCTGGGACGTGACAGTAAGAGGCTGCAGGGCAATGGGACAAACTCTTACTTCCTGAGGTCCTGAACCTTCCGAGAGCCTGGAAAACCCATAATCGAGGGTCGCGGAAGTCAGCTCCTGCCTTTGAATCCAACTGCCCTTTTAAAATGTTTTATTTTTTTTCTTCAACTTTTAAGTTCAGAGGTACATGTGCAGGATGTGCAGGTTTGTTACACAGGTAAACGTGCATCGTGGTGGTTTCCTGCACAGATCATCTCCTCACCTAGGTGGTAAGCCAAGCATGCATCAGCCATTTCTCCTGATACTCTCCCTTATACCCCCCGCCAACCCAGCACAGGCCCCAGTGTGTGTTGCTCCCTGCCACCTGTCCATGTGTTCTCACTGTTCAACTCCCACTTATGAGACCATGCAGTCAGTATTCGGTTTTCTGTTGAACTGCCCTTTTAATGCAGTGAGTGAGCCTGGTGCCTGTCCCAAACCCTCCGCACCCCACTTCTAGCTCTCAGAACTAGTTGACCAGCCAACCCCTGGACTCTGGGTCTATGGATGATTTGACTGGAAGTGATCTGAAGACAGGCCATCTTGTCTCTCTCCTTGCCTCTCAGGACCTCCAGCCATCTCAAGTGGACGCAACTAAGTGGTTTGGAAAACCCCTCCAACAGGAAACTTCTAGGATTCTAGGACTGTGGCCAACTGTGAAGATCCTTAGAGAAAAACATACCCCTGGCTCCCTATCACCTGTCAGCACTTTTTAAAACAGCAGCATTTCACTTTGCTTTCCCCTCCACGCAGACCCGTGTGGTCTTCAGCATAGAGTGAACTTCTAGCGACACGAGCTGGAGAGAAAGAGGAGGTGCATCCTGACGGTTCATCTGATGGAGAAGGTAAGGGAGAGATCTTCCCTAACAACTCCCCATCTGGGAAGGAGGGAGTCACGAATGGCAGGGGAGGTGGGGACACTGGCCCTCATCAGCTCAACTTGACAGATACTCACCTTATTCTCAGAAATCCGCCAAATAGCATTCCTCCTTCACCCCCCTCACAAACACGGGTATTGCCCTTTCCCTGAATCCTCCACGGCACAGCTGAGACCAGCCTGGGACATTTAAATTAGATTTCTCTGAAGTCTCAAGGACGACAAAAGAAAACAAGCACCAATGTAACTGATTACCCCCATTTGTCTAAGAGAAAAAAAGTTAATTTTTACAATTGTGATTCTTTTCTTTCCTCTTTTTCCTTTCCCCTGTTCCCTACCTCCTACTTAGCTCTTTAGAAATGATTTTAACCTTTACCTTCCCTTCACCAGACACTCCCTGCAGGGCGAGCTTATCTAACTGCGTGTATACTTAGTAGCTCCAGAGCAGAACTCTCTCATACCAGGCGTTTGCCTCGAGAGACAGCAGTCAATTTGCAACCTGAAGTGTGCCCACTACAAAACGCTTTCCCACCTGAAGAGTATCTCAAGACCACAACCACTTTCTAACCACGACCACTTTATAACCTAGCTCTGCCCATGATGGCACCAGCCCAACCACCTGGTAGATCGCACGAACCACGTGGCCCCACACCTCCTGGCTCCCTCCCCTGTATGCCGTTCAAGCCAAGTACCCATTTAAAAGCCCTGACTTTCTGCCCCAAAAGTGAAGTGCTATCCTTAAATGCAGAAGCCTGGACTTCCTCCCCTAAGCTACACTTTGGAATAAAGTCACTTTCTTTATACCAGACCTCTTGTCAGTTGGACTGTACAGGTGGCAAGCAGCTGAACCTGCATTTTGGTTACACCAAGAACAGCATACCATTAGATCATCCGGTTCACAGGCAGCAGCATGGGTATCCCGTGTCATGCCTTCCTACCTGGTTCTCTGCCTGCCTTCAGGAGACAGGGCCCATCTTTAATCCCTGCCACCGACAAGCCTGATAAAGTGAGACCCAGAGTAACGTGGGCTTCCTGTTTTGAATGGACTATGTGTCCATCCTCCTATTAAAGTCGGCTCCTCCTGATCTGGGCTCTGGATCGTGTCCTCTCAGTCTTTCCAAGCTCTTTGCTCCTGCTCTTGTCTTCTCTTTGCTACATCCATTTCCCCATCTCTTCCTGATTATTCACCTCAGCAGAGAACACCTCCCATTTTAGCAAGCTTTTCCTTGAGCCCACGTCCCCCTTTAGCTTCCACCCATATTGCTCTTTTCCTTGGAAGGGCAAAATTCTAGAGAGCTGTCTGCAGACTCTTTCATCCTTTTTCTTACAATAGTTTCCAGTTTGAGTTTTGTCTCTGTTATTCCTTTAAAATAATCTTTTCAAGTTCACTAGTGGTTCCACCTTGCAAAATGCAAAGGCTTCTTTGCTGGTCTGAAAATAGACGGTTCACAAACTCAGTTTCTTCCTGCCATCCTCTCACAAAATAGTCATACACAGCTTCTGACACCTAATGTATAGAGCTCCTCCCCACGTACCAAGCAAGCACTCGTCCAGCAGCTGACACCAGCTGGGTGCCCTCTAACTCAATTCAGTTCCAACACTACCTACCTGGAGATAGCATCAGATCCCACGATTAAGGGTTCAGTCTCACAAGACTGCCTCCCACTTCCAATGCCAATCTCAAGCTCCAGGTTGATTGACCTGTGCTTCTGACGTCTGGCTATATATCAGGGTTCCCACAACCTCCTCATTGGGTTTGATTAATTTGCTAGAGTGGCTAACAGAACTCAGGGAAGCATCTACATTTACCTATTTACTATAAAGGATATTAGAAAGGATACAGTTGAAGAGATGCAGAGGGCGAGGAATGGGAAGGGGCTTGGAGCTTCCACGCCCTCCCTGGGTGCGCCGCCCTCCAGGAACCTCCAAAGATTCAGCTGTCTGGAAGCTCTCTGAACCCTGTCCTTTTGGGTTTTTATGGACGCTTCATTGTGTAGGCATGATTGATTAAGTCACTGGCCATTGGAGATTAACTCATCCTTCAGCCCCTCTCCCCCTCCCTGGATGTTTCGGGGTGAAGCTGAGAGTTCCAACCCTCTAATCCTGCCTTGGCCTTTCCAGCACCCAGCCCCCATCCTGAAGCTGCCTATTGGCTGCCAACCCCCAATAAATTCATTCGCATATGAAGAGACATTTTTTAACATAAAATCGCTTTGAAGATTTCAAGGATTTTAGGAGTTGTACGCCAAGAGACAGGGATGAAGACCAAATATATATTTCACAATATCACAGCTGGCTTTATCTTCCTTGATCTCCCAACAGCTTTCTACAAAACTGACTTGCTCCTTTTGGAAACACTTCTGGTTTCCCTTCCCTCATTGGCTGCTACTACGCAGTCTCATTGGCTGACCCCGTCATCTTTTTCTGCTGGAGCTCTGCGTATTAGACGATCTCTGAAAGGTTCTTTGACACTCTTACTTTGCCTAGCTACATTCTCCCCCACCCTGATGTCTCCTCTATTTCTGTTGCTTTTAAGGTGTGGCTCTGGGAGATTATTCCTTAACTGTTACCTTCCCTGGCCACATTTGAAGTGAGTCCTGGGATTGAGTCTGCTTTGGGACTGGATGACTTTCAGGACCAGCCCAATGCCTGCTTGTGCAAGTTTGGGAGACTGAGTGAATCCGGCAAGTTTGGCCAGGTTCATGGACTTTTGGCAATTCTGTTTATCCGAAAATAACCTTTGGCTGCATTTGCTTCCAATCGATTTCTTACACCAGTAACTCATCAACCATGACTGAAGTTCTTTCCTCGTCCTAGTTGTCCTATCTGTTATTATTATTTTTCTTCTGTACTTCCAAGTCTCCTTGTCAACTTCCTGGTGGCTACCTTGAGGTCATCTGAGAGTCAGCTTCAGTGGGAAAAGCAACACCTTTAATCTGATGTTTGTCACAGTACTGAGTCTCTGTAAGATCTTTTTTTTTTTCTTTTTTTATTGTACTTTAGGTTCTGGGTTACATGTGCAGATAATGCAGGGTTGTTCATAGGTATGTACATAACAAGGTGGTTTGCTGCCTCCATTCCCCCTTCATCTATATCTGGCATTTCTCCCCCACATTATCCCTCCCCACTCTCCCCTCCACCTCTGTCCCTCCCCTAGACCCCCCCAACAGACCCCAGTGTGTGATGCTCCTCTGCCTGAGTCCACATGTTCTCATTGTTCAACACCCACCTATCAATGAGAACATGTGGTATTTGGTTTTCTGTTCTTGTGTCAGTTTGCTCAGAATGATGGTTTCCAGATTCATCCAAGTCCCTACAAAGGACATGAACTCATCGTTTTTATGGCTGCGTAGTATTCCATGGTGTATATGTGCCACATTTTCTTTGTCCAGTCTATCATTGATGGGCATTTGGGTTGGTTCCAGGTCTTTGCTATTGTAAACTGTGCCACAGTGAACATACGTGTGCATGTGTCTTTATAACAGAACAATTTATAATCCTTTGGATATGTACCCAGTAATGGGATTGCTGGGTCAAATGGAATTTCTATTTCTAGGTCCTTGAGGAATTGCCACACTGTCTTCCACTATGGAACTAATTTACACTCCCACCAACAGTGTAAAAGTGTTCCTATTTCTCCACATCCTCTCCAGCATCTGTTGTCTCCAGATTTTTTAATGATCGTCATTCTAACTGATGTGAGATGGTATCTCAATGTGGCTTTGATTTGCATTTCTCTCATGACCAGTGATGATGAGCATTTTTTCATATGTTTTTTGGCCTCATATTTAATGCTTGAAGCCTTTTCCAGTTTTATTCCTGTAATTTAGGATTCAGAAGCAGTTAGCTTTCCTATATCCAAGAAAACCCCAATTTTTGGATTCCTCCTACTTACATTCATTTCTTCTTGGGAAATTGTCAGTTATTACCTGAACATATCTCTTCATAGTAATACCTTGCTACAACACTGAGGAGCAATCAACATGCACTAGTATTGTGTCCCCCATCCCACCTCGCTGTTTCCCTTAGAGCTATAGGCTCAGTATTTACTTGGCTTGGTCTACCTTATCAGTTGTTGCAGACAAGAGTTTTCCTAAATGTTTTATTCATGCCTACCATGGGCTCTGTCTTTCTAACCAGCTATCTTGCTCTTCTTACTGCCAGCAAAGGCTCTGAATAAGCTTGCCACTGTCTACCTTCCTGAGCATCTTCTTCCAACCTCTTTCCACCTCTATACCCAGCCTCACTCTGATTCATTTGTTTCCAGAACAGGACAGACCTTTGAATGTGCTGTTCTCACTGCCAAGAGCTCTCTGCCCACCCCCACCCCAATCCAACTCCATATCTTTGCATGGCTACCTCCTTCACATAGAATTTGGGTCTCAGCTCAAATATTGCCTCCAGTGGGGTCTTACCTGACCATCTGCTGTGGTTTGAATGTGTTCCCCAGAAGTTTATGTGTTAGAAACTTAATTCTTCTGCCTTCATGAATGGATTAATACTATCATGAAAGTAGGTTTCTTACCTTGATAGTGGCTTCGTTAGAAAAACGAGCTCTCTCTGGCTTGCTTGCTCTGTCTTGCCACGCGATTCCTCCCACCATGTCACGGGCACAGCACAAAGGCCCACACCAGATGCTGATGCCATGCCCTTGGACTTCCCAGCCTCCAGAACCATGAGCTGAATAAACTTTTATTCTTTGAAAAATACTACTCTCTGGTATTTAGTTATAACAAGAGAACATAGACTGAGACACCATCCCATCTAAAGTTTGTTTTCAGCTGGGTGCAGTGGCTCACACCTGTAATCCCAGCACTTTGGGAGACCAAGGTGGGCAGATCACTTGAGGTCAGGAGTTTGAGACCAGCCTGGCCAACATGGTGAAACCCCATCTCTACTAAAAATACAAAAATTAGCTGGGCATGGTGGTGCACACCTGTAATTCTAGCTACTCAGGAGGCTGAGGCAGGAGAGTCGCTTGAACCCAGGTGGCAGAGGTTGCAATGAGCTAAGATTACCCCACTGCACTCCAGCCTGGGCGACAGAGTGAGACTCCGTCTCAAAAAGAAAAAAATCACATAAAAATAAAGTTTGTTTTCCTCAGCGTTACCACTGTTTGATATTACCTTCTTTATTTGTGTACTTGTCATGGTTCATGTCCTAGTCCTCCGCATGTGGACCCTGTGAGAGTCGGGGCTGTATTGGCTTTGTCTGCCACCATACCCTTGGCGTTATGAAATGTGCTTGCCATACAATTGTTATGACTACAAATACTGATACCTACCTAATACTCATTGTGTATCATGCCAGACACTAGTTCTTTGTTAAAAATATTTTTTAAAACTTCAAATATACACAAAAAATAGAATAATATGATGAACTCCGCATAATACCCATCACCAGATGCAACATTGTCAAGATTTTGCCACACTTGCTTCTATTCCTCTTTCTGTTGTTCCTTTTTTCTTTCATTTCTTTTTTTCTTTTATTTCTGTTGAAATATTTTAAAGAAAATCCCAGACATCACGTTGTTTCACCACTACATACTCCAATTCATGCCTTTTTTAAAAATGAGTTTTTCTCATTTAACCTCAGTGCCATCCATATCTTTCCAACATTCGGAGTGATGCCTCAGTATCCTCACTCAGTCTATGTTCAGAGTTTCCTGATTGCTCCAAAATGAACTTTTTAAAGTTTATGTATTTGAATTAGGAGCCAAGTCAGACCCACACACTGCATCGATGTGTTATTTCTCTTAAATTTCATTTTCCCCATGCTGTTAACTTGTTGTAGGAAGGGGTGATGATTGTTTAACGATTCAGTTATGAGATGATGAGGGCCTGAAATGGGGCTGGGTCGTAGGAGTAAAAGGAGGAAATGATCTGAAGAGACCCTGTGGAGCAGAGTCATCTGTTTAACCCAGCTTTAGGCCAGTGGAGTGGTGACATCGCTGACCTTTCCGAGACACTTGGGAGCTACCAAATCAACAGTGGCCTTGTTTCCTCTTACAGGGTCCCTAGTGTGACAGCTGACGGGAACCTCACAGATGAGCTCACTGTACATCTTGTTTTAGTCCCTTTCCCAGCCTCTCCCAGCTGGGCAGAGCGTCTGTACAGTACTCTCAGTTGTTCACAAAGTTCCCTCTTTATCTTGCATCCTCTGGAGCTTGTTAGGAGAGGATCAGCCTCCATACATGGGACTTACCGTGGTTCCCGGACCAGCTGTGCAACCAACCTCATGACTGCTAAAAAATGTACTCAAAGCCGGTTCCCCGCCTTAGACCTCCTGCATCAGAATTATGGGGATGCCACCTGGGAATCTGAAAGCAGATTCCCTTTCACAGCCAAGCTTCCGGAGGTGTCGTGTCATAGATTTTGTCCAGTTTTGTAGTTGTTCATGGTGAAAGGCAATTCTAGTAACTGTTACTCTGTCATGGCCAGAAGACAAATTTCTGTTCTGATTTTTAAATTTGAACTAGTTCACTTAATCTTTTTATCAACTCTAAGAGGTAGATTATTGTCCTTGTGTTTTCACACATTAAAAAAAAAAAAAACTGGGAGTAAAAGAGTCTAAATAACTTGTCCACGGACACATATTTTATAAGTGCCAAAGCCAGATTTTGAATCTAGGCAGCTTACCTCCAGACTCTATGCTCTTATACAGCAACCCATTATCTTATATAATAGGTGCTTAATGAATATATTTTGGATAAATGCACTGATGGCTTTCTTTTCTATCTTTCTTGCCCATTTAACCTCTGTTCTACTTTCCAGGAAAATCTCAACCTTACCTCAGTCCACTGTCTTCTCTTCAGCACCAAGACATCTCAGCACACTGCAGAAAATCCAACTTCTGGGCAGACCGAGTT
Source organism: Ateles fusciceps (assembly GCA_036589455.1). Taxonomy (NCBI): domain Eukaryota; kingdom Metazoa; phylum Chordata; class Mammalia; order Primates; family Atelidae; genus Ateles; species Ateles fusciceps. The sequence continues at coordinate 844,657 of JAZHEH010000579.1, read as the reverse complement.
CCTGCCAAGTTATCTGGGCCTTCAACAATCCCTAATAATTCTGTATTTCCCTAGTTTTTGCTTTCCATTTCCATAGGGTTCTTGTCTGAATCTCAAACACCTACTCCTCCGTATTCATTATTTTCAGGAAAAACAACATTTTCAGCTGAACTCTCAGTTTTCTACACATCCCTTATAAATTTGACGTTTATTGGCATCTGTCCTTGCCTTCCTCCACTGTCAAAATATTTAGTGTTTCTCTATCAGAGGCTTATCCACTTTTAGCTACTGCCCTGTCTTTCTTCCCGTTCACAGCCAAGCTTTCAGAGGTGGTGTTTGCATTTTCTGTCTGCACTTCCTCGCCACCCTCTCACCTCCAGCTCACTCCATCACTACAATCTGGCTTCTGTACTCATTACTTTATTCATTTACTAGTGTCGGCTTTTATCTTTATCAATTTTGTCCTTGCATGTTATTTAAATATACTTGTTATTCTTTTTTTAACTTCCTGATTTGGATGCTTAATGCATGTATTAATTTTCTTCTGTTTATTAATATAAGAAAAATAAGGCCATAGATTTTCCTCTCCCCCTGTGTCCTATAGATTCTTATGTGTAGAGTTTTAAAAGTTCTAGACAGTTTTCAATTTTTTGGTTTCTTCTTTGGTCCAAAAATGTTTAAGGAAAAAATTTTAAATTTCTGCGTGGTAGTCTTTTGTTTCTGTAATGAATATTTATTTTGTTGCAATTTGATCAGAGAATATTTTGTGTTATTTCTACTTCTTGAAAGTTTAAACAATTTCTTTGTGGCTTTTTATATAATCAGCTTTTGTGAATATTGCATGGGTACTTTCAAAAGAAGGTATCTATTTTCTATTTTTAGATTAGAGCATTCAATATGTGAATTAACAATTTGAATTATTAATTACATTTTAATATCTTCTATAGTCTCATTTACTTAGGAACATAACAGAGGAAACCTGTGCCCTTTCCCTAGGTATGGTCTAGAAAGTGTCAGGACTCCAGACTCATCTCTATTCTCAACATGGTGCTGGAGCAGGAGCAGTGCTCTGATGGTTGTTCCATAGCCCAGAGCGTTGTAAGCAGATGGGGAGTGATTTCCCGTACTCCCAAGTGGGTGTACGAATTTGCCAGTGTTGCCATAACAAAAGACCACAAACTGGGTGGCTTCAACAGCAGAAATTTATTTTCTCACTCTTCCAAAGGCTGGAAGTCCAAGATTAGGGTGCTAGCAGGGTTAGTTTCTGGCGAGGCCTCTCTCCTTGGCTTGCAGTTAGCCACCTTCTCGCATGTCCTCCTATGACCTTTTCTCTGTGTGTGTTTCTCTCTTCTGATAAGGACAGAAATCCTACTGGATTAAGGCCCTATTCCATGACCTAATATAACCCTAGTTAGCTTTTTGTTTAGTTCTCTTTTTTTTGGTCTCACTTTTGCCCAGGCTGGAGTGTAGTGGCGCAATCTCGGCTCACTGTAACCTCTGCCTCTCGGGTTCAAGTGATTCTCCTGCCTCAGCCTCTGGAGTAGCTGGGATTATAAGTGTGCACTGCCACACCCTGCTAATTTTTGTAGTTTTTTTTAGTAGAGACAGAGTTTTACCATGTTGGTCAGGCTGGTCTCAAAGTCCTAACCTCAAGTGATCCACCTGCCTTGGCCTTCCAAAGTGCTGTGATTACAGGCTTGAGCCACCATGCCCAGCCCCTAATTACCTTTGCAAAGGCTCTATCTCCAAATGCAGTAGTCATATTGGGGCCAAGGGGTTCAACTTATGAATTTTCATAGGGGCAGGGAGGAAGGCACAATTCATTCCATAAAAATGAAGAATGGGAATAGAAGAGAAAGGGAAACATTTTTTTAAAAGGCAGAGAGACATTGAGATTGGGTGAAGGGGATGTTGCAACCTTTTAAAATCTGTGGTCTCAAACCAAATTATACAATATACTTTCAGTAGGTAGCAGTAGTAGGGACACAAGTTAGCCCTTGTGTTTGTACCAAGTACCACCCACCCCAACCCCAGTGACGGGAGCCTCTAAATGACTGAGATTTAATGTCTACTACCCATTTGAATGGGGGCTTGAAGAAGTAATTCAGTGCAGTTAGAGAGCAGATGCTTCTTGCACACTTATCCCCCCTGCATCTGTGGCTCCAGCTCAGGTCTCCCTGTGAGTTTTCAACCTGCATCTGGGTTAGATTCAATTTTTCAGCCTCAAGCCAAGCATGCTCCAAATGAAACTCCTCACTTCTCATCATGTCATCCTCTTCACCCTCATCGAACCTGTTCTTCCTGTGTTCCCTAGTTTACAAATTATCAGCATCTACTCAGTGGTCTGGGACAGAAACCAGGGTGTGTGTTCGGGAGCTGAAAACACTAAAGACTAAAACCCAATGAAGGCGTCTTCGTCCTAGTATCTCACACCTCGTGGGGGGTTCACAGGAGATTTTGCTTAAAAATTAATTAGGTGTGCTACTTAAAAACCCACTGTAGAAGAGAGTCCAGTACCGTGGAGCAGAAGAGACTGGAAACCCTGAGCCGCTGAAAAGCCTGGGGTCTGGCTGAGGGGGGGTGTTTGTGCAGAGAAGGAACTGGAAGGAGGGGGAGGTGGTGGTGACAGAGGTGAATACCTGGAGAGGAAGGTTTAGGAAACTTCCTTCATTGGTTGTTCAGTTCTTCACCCAAATGTCTAGAGGTGGAGTGGGGGTTGGGGGGACGGTTACAGAGTCTGAACTCAGTGAAGAAGGGTTCAGGGGATCAGATGATTTGCTCCTTCCTGGATAGACTCCCTGCCCTCCATGATTCTTCGGGAATCCACGGCACCTGACATCGTTTGGGTGAATTGTGAGCCCACAGCCCACCTGGACTACTTCAAATCCAGCTGGAATCTTTTGGGAAATGGATTCCTCCATTTCCTGAGGAAGGACTACAATGACATGTTTAAGGCAGATGCTGTTCTCCTTCAACCTTGCGGGAGGTCTGTGGGCGGTCAGGGTAGCTGTGAAGACTTTCAGTCAGGTGCTCATCTCCTTCAACCCTGGGACAGGGTTAGGAAGGGAGGCTGGTGAGAGCCACCAGGTAACTGACAGGCGCTTTGGACCTTCAGAATGTGTGGAACTGCCGTATGGGAAAATTTTAGTTACGCTTGATACATGGTCCATGATGGGAGGCCCTCAAAGTCTCTGAGGTTTCTGAGGTTGAGATTTCCTGCCCCCCATAAAATCCAAGAACTGTATCTTTGATGGTCCTGAGTGAAGCTTCGAGGGCATCAGAAAATAGGAAGCCACCCTCCGCTTGTAGGTGGCCTAGGCTGCTCTGCCCATCACCATGGTGGCTCATGAGAACATCACTGTGGGTGGCTTTCAGATTTGCTCCTGGGGTAACACTGGTACTAGCCAAGTTAGACCATTAAAATCAAATAATGGGTATGTTTTCCATAATTAACATGAGAAAAAATAACACAACACACTAGATAGACTTCCCAGGTAAAATTTTTCTGCCATAAACTTTCCTTAAACCTCTGATGCCTACCTCAACCTATCTGCCACTGTACCCTATGGATAAAACAAATGAGCAGAGAGCAAATAAAGAGTAGTGGCAGAACCCAGGAGGGAAGGAGCATGCTAAGTTCAAGAGCCGGTGCTTTTCTGGATCTGCATGTATGTGCCTCTGATTTTATATTGCCTATGGACCTGACTACTGTAGTGTGGCATGTTTCCTCCTGGCAAAATTGTTCGTAATTTGTGTGTTAGAATTAAAGAGATGACTATTTCCTGTTGTTCTACAAAAAGGACCAAGACTTCCAGGTGCTCTGCCATCTGAAGATGTTTGAAGACCAGTTACTGCTCAGGGATAAGAGGGTGAAAGATTCCAGCTTAGGCAAATGGTGAGAGGTGCTTCTTGCTGAATAAGAGGTTAGAGGCTGGGCCAGAGGAGGAATTATAACAGGTTAAGCTAGTTTCTCTCTTCACTGTCTGGTTCATTTTGGAAGCCCCTTGTCCAAATGTTATTGATATTTTGTATCATCCCAGTCTCTCCTAGCTGGAGAGAAGGCAAGATAGGAATAAGAGACCAAGGGTTCTGTGCATAGACCCTGTATTCTCATTTGAGTCCCCATGCTGCCAAGCAAACTTCTTAAAATACAATTGGTGCTTAATAAATGTTTGAGGCCGGGTGCAGTGGCTCACACCTGTAATCCCAGCACTTTGGGAGGTTGAGGTGGGCAGACCACCTGAGGTCAGGAGTTCGAGAACACCCTGGCCAATATGGTGAAACCATATCTCTACTAAAAATACAAAAATTAAAAAAAAAAACAAAACAAAAATTAGCTGGTATGGTGGCATGTGCTTGTAATCCCAGCTACTTAGGGGTCTGAGGCAGGAAAATCACTTGAACTCGGAGTCGGAGGTTGCAGTGAGCTGAGATTGTGCCATTGCACTCCAGCCTGGGTGACAGAGTGAGACTTTGTCTAAAAAAAAAAAAAAGTTTGAGACCATGTTACAGATGGTCTCAGTGGGGCCATAGAGCACTTCAGTGAAGAACAGTTAGAATAGGAAAGCCAATGTCCTCATGAATGTGACCAGGTATCTCTGAACAGTTTATTTACAGTGGTTGAATGGCAGTTGAAGTGGCATAGCTGGTTCTCTACTAGTTGCCACCTCACCCCTCAGTGACTTCCTGCTCCTAACACTCCCCTCCTACCCAAATCATCCCTGCTCAGTGCTGGGGACTGTGCTCAGTGGTGCCTAAGGCTGTTAGTGCAGATAAAATTCCAGATCTTAGAGTGTGCATTCCCAAATGGTTGACTCTCTACACCCCAAACAAGCGTGTCTCTCTAAGAAGTTTAAAGAAAGTAGATCCTTTTGGGAAACATGGACTTCAGAGGCATACTTTGGTACTGATGATTTAGAAATATTCTTTTTCTACAACAGGTGGACTAATTAGGAAAGTGACTAATTGGCATTGGCCCTGGGGGCACCATTATTAGCTCCTTCCTCCCTGTGGGTCTGTCTAGGAGACCATCGCCTCCAATGATATGGACAAGAATGGCCTGGAGCTGAAAAGGTAGCTGAGACAGAGGCTGCAGTCACTTGACTAGTCTCCAGTGGTAAAATATGTATGTGAACTCGAAGGGATTACGTGAGGAGCTTGGTGTTTGCTTTTGCACTTTGAGGATGCCAGAGCTTCACTTGGCCCGCTGAACCAAGAATTTTCTATGGGGCTCATGTAGAAATGGCAAGAAAGGTGGAGACTAAGAAAGAAGGACGTCAGTGGAACTGCAGGAAGAAGAAAGGAAGAATGAGTTCTATAAAACCTGAAGGAGGGAAATGAAATACATGGCTAGAGACAAGCCTGGAACCAGAAAGAAACTATTCTGAAATGCCAATGTCTGAACCCAAGAATATGTATAGTAGGAAGGACGGCAGTCAGCTGGCTTTTGATGGCAGGCAACCGTTCTCACTGGTCAGTGTTCCTGTTGTTCCAATTGAAACCTCCAGGCTTTTGACCTCAAACCTCTGGAAACTTTCTGTGGGTGTCCTGAGATGACCTTTCACTGCTGGGAACAAGGAAACACAGAGAAGGCCATCGCTTGGATTGGAGTTAGTAACGGAACTAAGACCAATCTAACTTCCAGGCAGAATAGAATTTACTTACCTTGTGTAATGTCAGGGCACCAGGGAAGTCCACCATGGCATTTCACTTCCAAAATAACCCATGCCCTCATTAAGTAAGAAGGTTGCAGTTGTTCATTAGAGCCTTATTCCTTCTGCTTAAGACAATAACATTTGTAATATACTACAGAAGAGCTGTAAAGAGTAACCCTTTAAGTACTAGTCCTTATTCATATCTCAGTATGAATGAGCCTCATATCCTGTAATAGGTATTTAAGAAGAGAATGTGTGTGACAACTGCGTGGAGTGTGTGGCCGGAGACAATGGGAGGGAAAAGATGATGGAGGTACTGGACGTCCTCAACAAAGTCTGCCAAGCTCGCTTTATATTAATAGTTTTGCTTTGCTGGTTCCACGCAGATTCTCCATTTCCCTTTGCACTTGCCTGACTTGTTTTAAGCCATAGACCAGGCAGAGAAAGAATGGGCTGATTGTCAGGAGCACATGGCAGAGAGAGAGCCAGCAAGTGGAAAGAGCACTGATCACAGGGTCGGCGGGCCCTAGGCTTGCCCTTGCCAATAGCTGACATCACAACTGCATCTCCAGGACTTGGTATCTTCATCTGTAAAATGGGTGACCTGATTCTGAAATTCTGAAATTCTGTGAGTGTGTGTAAGGGTTGGGGTTAGGGTTATGGTTAGATTTAGGGTTAGATTATTCTGATATCTTGCGAGGATGTATGGGTTAAGGTTATGGGTATGGTTAGCGTTAGAATATTCTGATATCCTGTGAGTTGTGTATAGGTTAGGGTTAGGGTTACAGTTAGGATTAGGATTAGACTATTCCGATATCCTGCAAGTGTGTGTGTAAGATGCATAGAATGACCAGTAGTGATCTATGTGTCTCACAAGGTGAGCATGACCCAGCTGGCCACTCTTTTCATTTCCTTCTTTCCAGAGAGAAGTGGGCTGAAAAGGAGGAGTGGTTAAGGAAACCTACTCAAATGTACTTACATGTGACATTTGGAAAGAATGGCTTCTGAAACCTACAGTCCTGCCCCCTGGCCAGCTGCCTCATTTTCTCCCTGTGTTTTCAGGCTGCCCACTCCACCTGGGACAACTGCCAAGGTGCCTTGTGCCACCTCGGACGCTGCTTCAACTCAGGGGCTGTATTTTGCAAGCAGAGGCTTTGAGACCAGCTTCTACATGGTGGGGGATGGGAGGTTCTCCACACTGACCCTGGAGAAGAATTTCTGCATGAGCCCTGCAGGAGACAGGCTTGGAGTTTGAGAAGTTGGAGAAGGCTCAGCAGGCAGCTGAGAGCCACTTCCACGACTGCTCAGATGACCCGGGGGATGTTCTCTGTGGGCCAGCAAAGAGACTGGTGCAGCAGGCTTGGAAGAGCTGGGGGCACACAGGGGCAGGATTTTTAGCCGCCATCCTGCTGCCTCATTTGCTTCCCTCTCCATTTAGTCAGTTTTATTTAGAACCCTTACCAGCAAATGCTTTTAGAGTCTTATTATACATGATTGCCAGGTAAATAGGAATGTTGATCTCAAACAGAGGTGTTTATAATATGCTCCACTAATGGCCCAGGGAGGAGGAGAAAGAATTGGACCAGAGAAATAAAACTGTGCGTCTTCTCTTTTCAAGGGCTCTGCAGGGTTGCATAGAGAGAAGAGTGGGGGAGCCCTCATGATCTCCTAGTTTAGGCAATTTGTCACCACACAACTTCTGAGCCCATTCAGCACCTCCATCTTCACCCCTGAGAATCCTGCAGCCCCACCCCATGAAATGAGAAGAACACAGGTGTCCACATCAGGAGATATGGATTTTCCTCTTTGGCTTTCTGATTTATTTGCTCTGTGACCTTTGGTGGGTTATTAACATCTCAGAGCCTCAGTTTCTCATCTCTAAAATGGAAATAATTGCTGGACATGGTGGCTCATGCCTGTAGTCCCAGCACGTTGAGAGGCTGATGCAGGTGGATAACCTGAGGTCAGGAGTTAGAGACCAGCCTGGCCAACATGGTGAAACCCCGTCTCTACAAAAAATACAAAAATTAGCTAAGCACCGTGGCTCATGCCTGTAATCCCAGCTACTTGGGAGGCTGAGGCAGGAGAATTGCTTGAACCAGGGAGGTAGAGGTGGCAGTGGTCTGAGATTGCACCACTGCACTCCAGCCTGGGCAACAGAGCAAGACTCTGTCTCAAAAAAAAAAAAAAAAAAAAAAAAAAGAAAAGAAAAGAAAAAGAAAGAAATGGAAATAATAATACCTGTCCCCAGGGTTATCATAAGACCCCAAAGATATAATAGGAGTGCACTTAGTAAATAATTATGTGTGTGATGTGGTATGTAAGAGTTTTGGCTGACTTTATTTACATGCATGAAATGAGCAGTTCTAAAGAGAGCTGGAGAAGCTGTCTTCTTCTTGGTTCAGTACCAACCATCTAACCCAGCTTGAGGCAGAGAGGAGGTACTTGGGGAAAGACTTTTTGAGGGAAGTAGCAGCACATTGGTGAGATGTAAAGGATATTTAAGGGTGAGCCACATGAAGGAATGGGGTTGGGGGAGTGGATTCTCATGGCAAGAATTCTCACATGATGAGACCTGGAGAAGAAATAACACTATGTTATGTGAACTTCAAGAAAAGTTAAAGAACCTTAGATGTAATTGTGCCACTATCCTTAGGGGGCACTACCAAGGCTGTGGTAGGACAGGCCAGTGCTCCAATCCAGCAGAGAGGACCAGAGGTGATTGTTGATAGGTGTGGGAGATGGGCAGGTAAGTGATTGATTCATTCAACAAATATTTGTGGAGTACTCTGTAAAGCTCAGTGCTGAGCTTGGTGTCCGAACCTTTGCCCAGGGCTGGTCCTCTCGCTAAACATAATTGCAACACATAAGCCCTTGACCACATTCTGCCCCATGTGCCTGGTCTGCCTCCTTTCTCTCCATTAGTACTGACGTCAGTGGTTTTTACCTTATCCTTTACCCATTACTAAAAGAATAAATGTATTGGCTACTGTGTGAGTCCGTTTTGCAATGCTATAAAGGAATACCCGAGACTGGGTAAGTCTGTAAAAAAAAGAAAGCTTTATTTAGCTCATAGTTCTGCGGGCTGTTCAAGCATGGCATTAACATCTGCTCAGCTTCTGGTGAGACCTCAGGAAGCTTACAATCATGGTGGAAGGCAACGGAGGAGCAGGCATGTCACATGGCAAGAGAGGGAGCAAGAGAGAGAGGAGGAGGTGCTAGGCTTCTTTAAACCATCTACTCTCTTGTGAAAGAGCTCACTCATGACTGCAGGGATGGCACTAAGCCATTCATGAGAGATTTGGCCCCATGACTCAAACACATGCTACAGGTCCCACCTCTCACATTGAGGATTACATTTCAATATGAGATTTGGAGGGGACAATACCCAAACTATATCAGCTACATCAAGAACGCTCTCTTTGTACTTAGGTACAAAGGTTGTGGCACTGTCCCTAGAAGGCACTACTAATGTTTTGGGCACCTGGTGTGATAGAACAGGCCAGTGCGCCAAGCAGGCAGTGAGTACCAGAGGTTGGTAGGGGTGGGAGGTGGACCTAATCCTCATACGTGTGTGTATTACGTGTGCATATGGGAGTGTGTGCATATGTATGTGTGTGGTGATTCAGGTAGTGGAGGGTGGCTAGAGCTGTCAGTGGTGCCATTACATGGGTGATGGATGAGGTTGAATCCCAAGTGCTGGGGTCATTTCAGAAGTTGGATACCAGGAGAAGCTTGCAGCAGATGGGACCATAGACTGAGTGTTAACTCCATCCAAGGGGAGCTCCAAGTGTACACAGGAGTGTGCAGCCAGAAAGCTGCGATGGGATGGGAAGGCATAAGGCAAAGAACAAGGCAGCCAGGCACATGTGCAGGGTTTCTGGGGCAGGTGCCCTAGGCAGGACTGGGTTGCCTGGTGCCCCCACTTGCTGCGTAAAGTAGGATGGGCCAGCTTGGGCCACCCAGGATTAGGGTGTGTGTCCTGAGATAGGTTCTTCTAAGGACCTGGTATTAGTTATATGAGCATTCACACTGGGAGACTATCGGCTCCTTTGATCCTCAAGTCCCCATATACACGTGGGCCCAGTGTGAGTAGGTATTGCTATTGGCCTCACAGGAGAGAGGGTGATATTGACATGTACAAGATGTGGCTAGTGACAGTGAAGAGCTTACAATTCACTAAATTTATTAAAAAACACACAGTGTGCTTTTATGAAGTCTCCATTGAGTGGGCAGGGGACTCTACTACAAGACAGAATTTGCTAATTCTAATACAAGGGGATGATGGGAAGCACAGAAGAGGGAGGGATTAGTTCCTGCTGGGGAACCAGGGAAGACTTCATGGAGGAAGCTGCAGCGAAGATTAGTCATAAAGGAGGGTGATGGTTGGAAAGGCATTGCTGCTGGAGGAAACAACGCTGCTAAAAGCTTGGCCCTGGGGTCAGATCAGGAGTTGGATATCAGGAGAAGCTTGCAGCAGATGGGACCAGAGGCTGAGTGTTAACCCCATCCAAGGGGGCTTAGGAAGATGCTGGGTGAATTATGTGATGTTTCATTTGGATCAAGGGTGGGCTCCCTATGCCAGAGCAGAAGGAGACAATGCTAGGAAGGTAGCTCAGGCGTGGCCCTAGGAGCCCCTGTAATTAGAGTTCGCCAGTAAGGATTCATATATCGTCTGCCATCTGCCAGGCACTAAGAATGTGAGGATAAATACAACACAATTTTTGCCCTTGCTGGGCTTGCAGACAGTAACGGCAACAACTTTTAGGAGGTGAGAACTCACAGAAAGAAATGCCCAATCTGGGGGAGATAAGGGAGTCTTCACAAAGAGGTGATATGCCCACACTGAGTTTGAACTAACAGGAACTAGCAGGTTGCCAGGCAGGTGGTGAGATGAAGGCAACGGCGGGCTAGGATGTCAAAGGTGTTTCAGATGGAAGAAGCCATGTGACAAAAGTGGGTGCCATGGAAGGATGTTGAGCGTGTTTGGGAACGATCAGGAAGCGTGTACTGAGAGTCTGCTATGTGCCAGGCCCTGTTCTGCATTCTGAGGCCACGAGAATGAATCAAACAAGGCCCTACTCCTGTTCTAGTTGGAAAGGGAAGGAAAGGCAGATAATGAAAAAAATAAATAAAGGTGGGGATACTTTCAGTGTGGGAGAAGCCCTAAAAAGGAAACTCACAGCGTGACACCGTGGAGAGTACCTGGGGCAGAGGGCTGGAGAGAGTGCTGCGTACAAGTGCCTGGGATGGACAGACCTGGGCTGGGCTGACACAGCCAGATGGTGGTGTGAGAGTGGGGGAGCCCCTGGGGCAAGGGTATTGAGCCCAGCAGTCTCCCTTTTCACTGTACCAGAGCTCTCCAAAGGTGGAGCAGAAAATACCTCCGAAAGCAGAATCTACAGGCAGACAGGAGCTGATCCTGCCTGTTCCACACTCTGTCTGCCTGCCCTGCCCGCTGCCCCAGAGAATCCCCTTATACATTTCCAAGCCTTTCCTTTTTCCCTTCCAGAGAAGGGTCGTAGGTACTCAGACCTCCAGGGGAAGGTACAGGCAGTGACTGGGGTGAGTGGCCCATTCTTGGGGACAAGGAAGGTCATCTGCTGAATGTGTCTCTGGGATGTGCTCTTTGGGAAAAGGAGGCGCAAAGATAGCAGGCTGGCTCCAGGCACCAGACCTAGACCTGTTTTTTGGGTTATTTCCCTTGTATTTCGCTCTCCAGGCACAAGAGGGCAGCCGAGTCTTGAGCTTGGCGGGCTGCAGGGCCAGTTGGGTGGGAGGGCTCTTCCCTCCTTTGCTGTTCCACTGCCTGCTCATTTGCCGGCCTCCTGCTCTCCTATTCTCCCAGATTCTGATCACTGAATGGGGGACCCAGGAAGAGGAGGGCCTCTGCCAGCACAGAGTGCCCTGACCTCCACCCGGCCATGTATTGTACATGTTGCCCCACCTCTACTGCAGAAACAGAGGCCCAGGAAAGCAAACCCAGACCTGCTGGCCCAGAGTCCCACTAGGGATATAGGCTAGCCTATATGCTGCCTGGATGACAGACCAAGGGAGAGGCACACCAGCTGGTTTCTGGAGGAGAATTCTTCCAGCTTCTCTCTGCTGTAGTGAAAACCTCCTTAAAGCCCGTGAAGCTGGGGCAGTAAGGCCAATTGCAGCAGATGGGGCGCAGTTAGCTCACTAGATCCATTCAATGGCTATTCAGGCCAATACGTGTGTTAGGGCCCATGCAAGTGGGAGGAATACAAAGATGAATGGGATTCAGGCTCTTCCAAAAAGCTTACCATCTGGTGGACAAATGGCCATGGCAGCATCATGTGGCAAGTTTAGTGAGAAAGAGATGTTCAGGGCACTGGGGAGTACAAAGAGGTCCATTAACCTAGTCCTGGCGGTGTGGTGGAGGGAGGTCAGTGAAGGCTTCCTGGAATTCACACCCAAGCTGAGTTTTAAAGATCAAAGAGTTTAGATGGCTAGGCGCACTGGATCACACCTGTAATCCCAGCACTTTGGGAGGCCAAGGCAAGCACATCATGAGATCATGAGTTCGAGACTAGCCTGATCAACATGATAAAACCCTGTCTCTACTAAAAATACAAAAAAATTAGCTGGGTGTGGTGGCACGCACCTGTAATCCCAGCTACTCAGGAGGCTGAGGCTGGAGAATCGCTTGAACCTGGGAGGTGAAAGTTGATCATGACACTGCACTCCAGCCTGGGCAACAGAGTGAGACTCCGTCTCAAAAAAAAAAAAAAAAAAAAAAAAAAAAGATAAAAGAGTTTAGACAAGCAAAGGGAGGGCGGGGTTTTCAGGCAAAGGGTGAGACATGTGAGCAAGAAATCAAAGTCAAGAAACTACATGAGCGGGATTAGAAGTTCCAGTGTGTTTGAGAAAGTTCCAGTCTGGCATTGTTTACTGCTGCAACCATCTTAATAGACACACGCTCCACGAGCTGTCTTGTCTCCCTCTTCAGCCAGGTGAAAGGGCTTCCTGAACAGTTTTGCACATGTCCATAGGGCCTTTGGAGAACTGAGTTTTTCTAGGCTAGGGACTACAGGATTAGGGGGAAATTGGATGCCGAAAAAAGAGAATTAGAGGCAGGGAAACTGGCTTTCTGGCAGGTCTTCTTCTCTGGGGGAACTTCTTTGCTTTGCCTAAACAAGTGACTCCTCTGCAAACTGGAGACTGATGAAAAAAATGACAAAGGAAGGTTAACAAAGACTTCCATGCCTAATACAAAGTACACTCAAAAGGAATGCAGAGTTTAAGATCATAAACTTCAGCCTGGGCAACGTAGTGAGATCTCGACTGTACTAAAAATAAAGAACGCCAGGCATGGTGGTGTGCACCTGAAGTCCCAGCTACTTGGGAGCCTGAGATGGGAGGATTGCTTGAGCCAGGGAGGTCGAGGCTGAAATGAGTTGTGATTGCACCGTGGCACTCCAGCCTGGGCCACAGAGTAAGAGCCTGTCTAAACAAAAAACATTGTAAACCAATACAAAAACAATTTAAAAAATTAGATTCCTGCTTGATAATTAAATTCCTGCCAAAGTGATCAGGCAAACAGACTGGAAGAAATATTTACAGTGAATAAAACCAATAGGGGACAGATATTTTCTAGAATATACAAGGAACTACTGCAAATCAACAAGAAAAAGTCTGAAGGCAAAAAGAGGAAGAATATGACCAAGAAATCTATAGAAGAGGAAACTCCAAAAGTTAGCAAGCATTTTGGGACAGAGATTATCTAACTCCTCCCTGATCTGCATGTCTTTTTTTCAGCACACAGTCAGACTATATTTCACAGCCCCCTTGCCTCAGGCCATGTGGTCCAGTTCTGACACAAAGAATATGAACAAATTATTATATGGCACTACTTAAGCTGTGCTCTCAAAATCCTCGCATTCCTATCTCCTCCGGGACCTCTCTCCCCTCCCCTGCTGGTCGGATGCAGAGAATTCAATGGAAGGCTCTGGAGCCCTCCAGCCACACGATGGAAGAAGTCTGAGTGTCCAAATGACCACTGGGGAGTACCCTTTCCTTGCCCCCCCCCACCACGGTCTGTGATGTGAACAAAAAATAAACATTTATTTTGTTAAGCCGCTGAGGTTTGAGGTCTGTTACATCACTTAGCTTACCTGACGGATACTGATAGGGATGTTTGGAAGTGCTCAAACTCATCAGAGAAAGGCAAAATTTAAAAATTGTACCACTTCACTTATTCTCATTAGACTAGCAAAAAATAGTAAAGCAGATCATTCTAAAAATTGATGATAGGAATGGGAGGGGGTGTGGTGATATAGGAAATCCCATGCACTGCTGGTGAGGATGTAGACTGGTGTGCTGGGGGGGCAATCTGGTGGTTCTTACTCAAATTAAATATGTGGATACCTTAGGATTCACCAGTTCTACTCCTGGGAATGCATCCCATAGGAATTCTCACACAGGTCTCCATATGAAGGAGACATGGATGTCTCTGGAATCATTGTACTGGGGAGTTGGAAACAATCTGGGTATCTATCACTGGGGGTGTGGATAAACAAAACAGGGGGTGCAAAACATGGAGAACTATGCAGTGACATGAAGCACTGGGTCACATGCACACACATAATGTGATAGGCCTTTAATGCATAGAATATGATGCAAATAATATATGCATACACAACAGCAGTACATATTTTACCAAAATATGCACATAAAGAATAGACATCAAACACCTTGGCATGGTTGTCTATGAAAGGGAAATGAGAGTGGAAAATAAAAGGGGAGAAAGAAAATATAATCATATGAGTGAATTTCCTTCCACTGTTCAGATTCTCAGTTCATTCCGAAAGCATTTTGACAAGAGATTGAAGACTGACAATCACAGCTTTTTTACTTCTGAGGCTTAGTTTTCTTTACAGAATCTTATTTCCATGAGGTTATTACATCTATCCTCATTTTTTAAAAAAGCTTATATTCTGCCTTTGCTGCTCTTTTTTTCAATTTAATAAGCATTTTCTTTTAACCACCTGACCTCATGTGTTTTCAAAAACTAAACTAAACAAAACAATAAAGGAGGAAGAAAATTACAAGATCCAATCTTAGTTCTCACGTCTTTTACCCTGAACGTAAAATGATTTGCTTCTTACATCGGTAATAAACAGAGGGAGAAGAGTGAACTCCATTATCTTGATATTTGTATAGCATTAGTAGTGATAGGACAGATGTCCTAAATAGGTATTGTACCATTACAGTAATTAGTAGAAAGCCAAGAAAAATCAATGGAACAGAGCAGATAGCCATAAATCAGCCCCCAGTAAGTTTTGTAAGTAAGCATGCGACAAAGGAGCATCAAGCCGAGAAGGAAAGGAAACAAAGCGAAATAGTGTGAATAGCACAGAAGCCCCTCAGGTTTTCAGCTTTTGCCAGCAGGATGTTGGGGAGGCTCCGCCCTCATTTCCAGCCTCCCTGTGCCAGGCAGATGTGGATCTCCAGCAAGCTGGCCACCTGCTGCAGCAACACTGCTGGTATCTGGCTCTGCCAAAGACCCTACCACTCCGGATGCCATCGCCTGCAGTTTACAAACTGTATGGCAGGTGTGGGTTGGGGCTGGACACCTCGTGGCTGGATTATGGAAACTGGTGCTGGCTGAGGTTCAGGAATCTTTTTCTTTTCCTAGTGGTCCTCAATCACCTTCACCCCAACATGTCTTTTTTTTAATTATTGAGCAGAATCTCGCTCTGTCACCCAGGCTGGAGTGCAGTGGTGCAGTCTCAGCTAACTGCAACCTGCGTCTTCTGGGTTCCAGTGATTCTCCTCCCTCAGCCTCCCAAGTAGCTGGGGTTACAGGTACGCACCACCATGCCTGGCTAATTTTTGTATTTTTAGTAGAGACGGGGTTTCACCATGTTGGCCAAGCTGGTCTCAAACTCCTGATCTGCTCGCCTTGGCCTCCCAAAGTGCTGGGATCACAGGTGTGAGCCACTGCGCCCAGCCCCAACATGTCTTTTCTCTCATCACACTTCTTCTTCCTTTAGCCAAGCAGCTTGCCACCTTACACCCTTCCTCTCCCTCCCTCCTTGGCATCCTTCTCAATGCTTTCTGTAACCTGAGCAATGGGTCCAGCAGCCAGTTAAAAAATTTGAAACGCTTGAGCATTGATAACCCGATAATTAGATAACTAGAGTTTCTGACTGAATCAGTGTTTTCGTGGCTATGGATTTTCAACCCAGAGCTCTATGAGAGGGCACACCGTTAGAATCAGGCTGACGGGAGCCTTCTGCATACCTACAGTGACCCCTCACGGTCTGCAGCTTCATTTTTACCCCCACAGGTAGCCACGACTTAAGAGTGACAAAAGAGAGAAGCCGACAGGTTGTGGACGCCAAGAAAGGGTTCCCTACCCTCCTGCAGTTAAGGCTCAGATCAATCATCCCTGGATTCACCATACATAGTCACTAAAATCTAGAGCAGGCCCTGTGGGAGCACATCAAACTTGATGACTTATACTTTTGGTGACATTTTTGTTTATTTATTATTAATTACCAAGCACATGGAACACTCCCAAATTACTGATTCCTCTGACTCTGGGAGGTGCTTAATGTGGCTCTGCCTTGCAGTTCTTTCCTGGGGGACTCATGCCTGCCACAAGTTACGGTCTGAGCAGAGAAAGAGGAAGAGGCTCAGTAGTTGCTTCTCGGCAACATATGTGAACCTCCCACCCACCACTGCAGCAGGGAGAGGTGAAGGGAGCAGGCTCCTAATTGCTGTGGTGTACCCAGGGGTACATTTCTTTCTTGGAGATAAGCAGAAGACATAGAGTGTCAAAAGGGAGATCACTGCCTACAGAAGTCTGTGTCATCTCTGAAGCATCCTGGGGCCCTCTGATCTACAGTAAGCCTTGATGTCATCTGAGGCACAGAAGGACTTCTTCCACCATTGGAAAGAAAAGCCTGGAGGGAAAACTTCAGCTGCAGTTTCTGTAACGTTCTCCTCCATCCTTGCCCCAGTTTTGCAGAGATCATTGTTTATCCTTTAGTACCATTGAGTGGTTTAACCCCACTAGGTAACATTGAGTGAAAAAGAAACACTAGATCCTGCCTCAGAGAGGAAACTTGGGAAGACCAATATTATTAAGTAGACTTGATCTCTTAATTTGTTCTTGTTTCGAGGGACTCTGCATCTGGGTATGAAGGATGTTTTTTAAATTGTGAGATGCATATATATAAAAGTTCATAGAACATTTATATATTGCATAAGGGTTAATATAAAATGAATGAACACAGGTTAGCATTGCAGGATCTTTGAAGCACCTTCTTCCTCCTATATTCTGAAGCCTGAGCACAATTTCGTCCTCCCCCACTCACCCACAGGCAACCACTATCCCGACGTCTAATGTAGTCATCTCATTGTTTGTCTTTAGTTCTCCCACCCATTTATACATCATTAAATAATAAAATTTACTTTCATTTGTTTTGGACTTCCGGACTTTACAGATTGAATAAAAAGGAGGTCTTCCTTGGTATTTTCTTCTTCGCCCCACATCATTTGGAAAATCATCCATGTTGATGCCTGTAGCTGTAATTGGTTCAATTTCATTGCTGTACACTCCAATTGATTCTACCATTGCTGGACTTTCAGGTTGTTTATAGTTGGGGGTTGTTCCAAACAAGGCTGATAAGAACATTCATGTTTATCTGCCAGAATTTTCTGTATGTATGTACCTGGGAGTGTAATTACTGGGCATAGGGTATACAGCAACTCAGCTCTACCAGTCAGTGCCAGACTGTTTTCCACAATGCTGCATCAATTTATACGCCTGCTAGAAACACATGAGAACATCTATTGGTCAAGGCCTTTGGTGCTGGTCAGATGTGATTTTTGCCAGTTTGATGGCTGTGTAATTGTATCTCATTGTGGTTTAATTTGCATTCCACTGATGAGATTAAGCATCTTTTCCTAGGTTTATTGGTCACTTGGATTTCCTTTCTTAGAAAGGGTCTGTTCAAGTTTTTCGTTTTCTTTATTTTCATATTAATTCACAGAAGTTCTTTGTAAATTCTGTTGCCAGAATGCATAAATTCTCAGTTGTCAGTTTTATGTTATAGTATCTTTTCCCTCTCTGTAGACTGTCTCTTCACTTTCTTAAAGTGTCTCTGGTCGAACAGACATTTTTAATTATAATATACTAACATTTACAAATCTTTTATTTATGATTAATGGTTTTTGTGCCTAGCTTAAGAAATCCCTACCTGCACCCAAGGTCATAAAGATATTCTTCTACATTACCTTCTAAATCTTTAGAGTTTTGCCCTTCATATTTAGCTTGTTGATCTGCCTAAATTGATTTTTGCAAATAATATGAGGTGGGGTTTTAATTCCTTATTCCTCCCTATAGATACTCAATTATCTTAGCACTGTTTATTGAAAAGTCTATCTTTTTCTCCACCTATCTAAGCTATCACTTCTGTCATGTATCAGCTGTTCACAAAAGTGTGGGTCTGTTTATGGGCTCTCTACTCTGTTCCATTGGTCTATTTGTCAATCCTACTACCCATACTACTCTGTCTTAATTACTATAGCTTTATAATAAGTATTTATATCTGGTAGAGCAAGTCCTCCCATCCTTATTTTTCTTCTTTAAGAGTAGCTACTCTGGGCCCTTGGCACTGTCATATAAATTTTAGAGTCAGCTTGTCAGGTTTCACCAAAAAACTATTGGTATTTTAATTGGGATTTTACTGAGTCTATAAATCAATTTGGAGAGAAATGACATTTTTACCATGTGGAGTCCCCCAATCCATGAAGTGGTGTATGTCTCCATTTATTTAGGTCTTCTTTAATGTCTTTCAATAAAATTTTATTATTGTCTCCATTAATGTCTTATACATATTTTGCTGGATTTATTCTTAGGTACTTCATGTTTTCAGTGCCATTGTGGACAATGTCTGTTCTAAATTTCATTGCATAACTGTTGCTGATTAGAAATGAATTTAATTTTTATATTGATTTTATAGCCAGATATTTTGCTAAACTCTAATATTAATTGTAATAATTTACATAGATTATTTTTCATTTTCTCTATATATCATCATGTTATCTGCTAATAATAACAGTTTTTTCTTTTTCTTCCTCAATACTTACATTTTTAACCTTTTTTTAACCTACTGTACTGTCCAGGATGTTGAATGAAATTTGTATTTGTTAGCATTTTTGTCTCTGTTCAACTTTAAAGGGAAGCTTGTCAGTGGGTCACCGGGAAGAGTGGTGTTTGTTGAGGTTTTTGTAGGTAATCTTTATCTGATTAAGGAAGTCTCATTCTATTCCCAGTTTGGCAAGAATTGTTTTTGTTGTGAATGGATATAGAATTTAAGCTTTTTCTTTTTTTTCTGCATCTGTTAAATGGATCAAAAGGTATTTTTCCTTTAACATGTGTATGTGATGATTTGTATTAATAGAATTTTGAATGTTAAATCACTTTTTATTCTTGGGAAAAACACACCTTGGCCATTGTAGAGCTGCTAGAAAATTAGGCTCTTGAGTTAGACTGCCTAGGTCTAAAACTTGGCTATACCACTGTCTAGCAGCGTGACCTGGGCAAGTTACTTTACATCTTTGTGCCTTGATTTCTTCATATGCTGAAATGAGGATAATAATAAGTCCTAACATATGGAACTACTGTAAAGTTTAGTAATATGCCCCAAATGCTTAAATCAGTTCCTTAAAAATAGTAAGTACCATATACATATTTGTTGCTTTATTTACAGGACAATAACTTGTTCAGCATTTTTATACTCATGCTCATGGGTGATTTTTAGCTTGTAATTTTTTTCTTCTCATAAATAACCTTGGCTATTAGGCTTTTGCTAGACTTATAAAATTAGTTGAGGGGTATTTTCTCTTTTTTTTATTCTCTTGAGTTTGTGTAAGATTAGAATTACTGATAACTTGAATATGTGGTAGAATTAACTGGTAAAGCCATCTGCCCTGAAGATTTTGTATGAAAAGAACTTTCCATTTAAATTCTTTAATGGTTACAAGGCTATTCAGATTTTATATGTGTTATAAATTTATTTAAAAACCTCTAAATGTAATGTTTCAATGTATAGGCATAAAGTTATTTGTAATGCCTTGTTATTAACCTTTTAAATGCTGCAGCATCTGCCATGAGGTTCCCCTTTTTATTTCTGACACTGGGTATATGAGCTTTCTTTCTTTTTTGCCTTGATCATTCTAGCCTGAAATTTGTTAATTGTATTCATCCTTTCAGAGAACCGACTTTTGGGCCTGTCGATTCTCCCTATTAATTCTTAGCTTTTCTGCTCTACAGGATTCTCTTCTTTCTACTTTTGTCTATTTTGCTGCTCCTTTCCTAACTTCCTCAGCTCATTAACTTTCGGATTTTCTTCTTTACTATTATACATATGTGAGGACCAGAGTTCCCTTTAAATCCTGCTGTAGCTGCAACCCACAAATTTTGACATGTAGTATTTTTATTACTACACAGAAATATTTTATAACTTCCATTATGATTTCTTCCTTGACCCATCGGTTGTTTGTTGGTGTGTTTCTTAATTTCCAAACAAATAAAAGTGTCTTAGTTATCTTTAATTTTTACTTTTAGCTTAAATCTATTGGTCAAATAGCATGACCTCCATCATTTCAGTCCTTTGAAACATGTTGAGGCTTGCTGTATGGGCTAGTGTATAGAAATTTATTAGGGGCCTATGTATTCTTGAAACAAATGTGTAAGTGTCTTAGGCCATTTGGGATGCTCTAACAAAATGCCATAAACCAGGTGGCTCATAAACAACAGAGATTTGATTTTCATAGTTCTAGGGGCTGGGAAATACAGGATTGAGGCACCAGCAGTGTCTGGTGAGGGCCTGTTTCCTTCTTCACAGATAGCACTTACTCACTGTGTCCTCATGTGGTGAAAAGAGTGAATGAGCTCTCTTGGGCCTATTTCATAAGGACACTGATCCCATTTATGAGAGCTCTACCTTCATGACCTACCATCTCCAAAAGACCCCACCTCTTAATACTACTATGTTGAGCATTAGGATTTTAAATATGAATTTGGTGAGGAACAAACATTCAAACCATAGCAGTGGGTGTTTGGGTGCAGTATATTGTCTATGTCTATTAAATCAAGTTGATTAATCCTGCTGTTCACGTTATACATATTTTTACTGATGTTTTTGTCTATTTTTAATTCTCCACCAATTATCTTCTTATTTTATGCTTTTTATTTTTCCTTAAAGAGCTGTTTATTTTTCTCTCCATTCTTGCCTTCTTTCAAATTGACAGTATTTTGTCATTCTATTTCTCCTGCTCTACTAATTTGGAAGTTAATACATTTTGATTATGTTATTTTGTGGTGTCTAAAATTGGAGTGTAAGTATTTTACTTTGGATCCCACTAAGCACCAGTGAGGGGATGGGGAAGAGAGACAGAGAAAGCAAGCGAGCTGATGCAGGGTGGATTAATGTGGAAAACTAGGGCTCAGCCACTTTAATTCCATCTGACTTATTTTTAACCACACATGGCATAAATTTCTACGTCCATTAGAATCACCCATATGTTGGCCTTCTCGGTTAATTCTTCATTCCTTCTTGCATTTCAGATCTTCCACTGCCCTTCACATTCCTTCCGTCTGAAATTCATCATTTAGAATTTCCTTTAGAGAGGACCTACTAGTGGCAAACTTTTAGTTTTGTCTGCTACTTTCTTTATTTTGTCCCAATTCTTCAAAGACTTTTTCTTGTTGTAGAATTCTAAGTCGACAGTTACGTTGTTTTAGCACATTTACAGTACTGTTCTCTTGTCTTCCAGCATTCTTCTTAGTCCTGCAAAGTCAGCTGTTAGTGTAACTTTCACTTGTGTTTTTCTCTAGATTTTTTTTTTTTTTTTTTGAGATGGGGTTTTGCTCTTGTCGCCCAGGCTGGAGTGCAATAGTGCGATCTTGGCTGTCTACAACCTCCACCTCCTGGGTTCAAGCGATTCTCTCGCCTCAGCCTCTCAAGTATCTGGGATTACAGGCACCTGCCACCATGCCCAGCTAATTTTTTTTTTCTTTAGTAGAGAGGGGGTCCCACCATGTTGGCCAGGCTGGTCTTGAGCTCCTGACCTCAGGTGATTCACCCACCTTGGACTCCCAAATGCTGAGATTACAGGCATGAGCCACCGCACCCAGCCCTCTAAATGTTTTTAACATCCTCTCGTAGTCCTTAGTGTTGCAGTTTTTTATCAGTAAAATGTTTAGGAAGGAATTGCTTTTCACATATTTTGCCTGTGATTCACTAGACTTCTAAATGTAGTCCTTCCTACAACTGTTACAAGGATTAAATGAGTTAATATGCGTGTAGCACATATAGAATAGCACTTGCACAAATAAGTGCTCAATAAATACTGCCTTTTTTGGATTCTCTGTGTTGATGTCTGTGCCAATTCTTAATACATTGCTTCACAGCCCCAACCCACCCCTCTGTATTCTGTGTTGTGAGAGCTCGTCTATGTCTCTTAGCTTTCTTTTATTTTTTCCATTTCCCTTTCTCCCTCTGCTACATTTTGCATACTTTCTTTTAGCTTATCCTCCAGTTACAAATTGGATAGATTTACAAATTGGATAGATTTACAAATTGGATAGATTTACAAATTGGATTTTGCACATAAAAGTTTCCTTTGCCAGTAACCCTTTGTTACATTCCGCCAACGAGAGATTCTGGAGGGACATGCAAGGCTTCAGGAAGAGGAAGGGATTTACTATGTCCTTTTTTTTCCCCCTGAGGTCTGGTTGCGGGCTTATGATCCTGTGAGCAATCTTGGCAGTGGCTGTCTTCATGCAGCTATTGGTTCAATGCATGGTTCATCCCTGCAGTGGCATTCCTGGCGTTCCTCAGGTGTCCAGCATTCCTGTAGCAGTTATGCTTTCTCATCAGACCTTTCTGATGCTTGCTTCTGTGGATTTGTCCTGTAAGTTTCTAAGTTTCCCCCCGGTTTCCTTTTTCTGTCAGCCTGGTGACTTTCTGCATTTGCTACCCCTGTTACACCCCAGAGTCCTCCTATACTCTCTTAACCTTTAACCACTTTTTACTTAGTTGATTCTTTATACTAAATTTTATATTAATAATTTTGGGCTTGAGTTTATGGTGGTTTCTGCCTCCTAACTGGATTCTGATACAATATTTATCATCAGTTCTGGAAAATTCTCTGTCTTTATCTGTTTGAATATTATTCTTGTCCATTTGATCTCTCTCTCTCTCTCAGGAACTCCAGTCTGACATTCAGTAGACCTTTCTCCTCTATACGTTACATTTTGGATAATTTTTTAGCATATCTTCCTATTTACAAATCTTCTATTCAATTGTATATGACATTCTGTCAAACTCCTCTACTACTAATATATACAAAGTATTATATATCTATATATCAGCATTTTTATGTTTTTAGCATTTTAGGTTTTCAGGAAGAGGGCATATCTGAGAGTTAGTCAAACACATTACTGGAAACTGATATGTCAATATGTGGAAACTTTTTCTCCAACAAACATAAGCAATGCGGGTGTTTATACTTTTGGTTTGTATAGTATTTTCTAGCAACAGATTTGATCTAGCACCTCTGGAGTCTAGAGTGTTGTATTTTCTAGGTGAATGCCCCACTAAATTGATTTTTTGTACACTAAGTATTGCAGCACTATTTTCTCATGAGGTCATAGCTTGGGATAATGAATCAAATGCTTTACCAACAGACCACATGGGAAGAATAGTCACTAATGAACCAAATATCCAGACAATATGGAAATAACATGTCTTTTTTTCTTCTTGCCTTCCTTTTCACCCTTTGTTTCTTCCCTTATATGTGCATTTATTTACTCATAACAAACATTTATATATGGGTGGGTAGAGGGTCATTACAAGGAAACAGATTCCTGTCTGTAATAAAATCTGATTCTGACTGTAAATCTGGGAAACTTCTGGAGAGTGCAGAAAAAAATTAATGATGGAGTGAGGGGGAAAAGGGTGCAATATCGAGGCCACATATGAGCTATATAATCACTATGTCTAAAATTTCCTGGTAAATTATGAGTGGGAATGGGGCATACTTCCCAAGGTAAGGATTCAAAGTAAGGAAAGCTATCATTGAAATTCCTCAATACCTCAGATTGAATAGTAAAATTGACTTGCCAAAACTGAGGCTTAAGAGTCTCAAAAATTAGTTTCTCCAGCTGCCTACTTTACAAACTGCTAGTGGCAAACCAGGATAACAACTTACGTCTTTGTATTTTCTGGATGCCTCTTGCTGTGCTCCATTACTAGGGCAGTCAGCAGAAGCAGCGAGTGTCTGTGCTCCAGCAGCAGCAGCACCTTCGGTCAGTCCCCAGAGGCACCCTGCTTCTATTCTACATCTCCTAAGTCTGTGAACTGACATTTGAAGATACAACAGTTGCAGTAATCTGAGACAATTTGCCTGCCATATCTAACTGCTTGCAATGGGCAATCTTAATACCACACAGATTTCCTTTACTCCCCTTCCTCACCCCAACACACTTAGTGAGCAGGATCAATGACTGATCTAAGTTCAAGGGAAGAGGCTACCTTTTGGCATGGCCAGAATGGAGCTGTGTGCAGTGGATAGCAAAACATTGCAGAGAATAGGGGCCCACAGACCTTAAAGAGAAACAACACGAAATAGAGAAAAAGAAAGAAAGATAAATAAGCTAGTTAATGATTTTTTGTTTCATAAGGCCAAGTTAGATACCCTGAAATTTGTTTCCATTATATTATTCTGTTAATAATTATCTTTTTAACTTGAGTTTCTTTGAGTGAGTTTCTATGCCTTGTAACCAAATGGGCCCTTGCTAAGCTATCATCCATGGAATTTTGGATACCACTGCATTTGGTGCAATATGACAACAGTCAATTGATCAGCCAATGTTTTGGACACCTACTAGGTGGACCAACCCATGATGTAGAGTAGGGGATACAAAGAGAGCTGATTCATAGTCCTTGAGCTAAACAAGCTGGTGATTTAGTTTATCATATACGTAAAATACAGTGTGAGAAGAAACACTGACACAGACAAAACTGAGAACAAATACGTGCCAACACAAAATCAAGTGCTTCAGCAAAGAAAGCAATCAATGAAGTACAGAGACAACTCAAAGAATGGGAGAAGTTATTTGCAAGCTTCCCACCTGATGAGGGATTAATAACCAGAATATATAGGGAGCTCAAACAACTCTATAATAAAATATCTAATAATCCAATTTAAAAATGGGCAAAAGAACTGAATAGACATTTTTCAAAAGAAGACATACAAATGGCAAACAGATACATGAAAAGGTGCTCAAGATCACTGATCATCAGAGAAATGCAAATCAAAACTATGAGATATGCTCTCACCTCAGTTAAAATGGCTTTTATCCATAAAACAGACAATAACAAATGCAGGCAAGGATATGGAGAAAAGGGAACCCTTGCACACTGTTAGTGGGAATGTAAATTAGTACAACCACTATGGAGAACAGTTTGGAGTTTCCTCAAAAAACTAAAGGTAGAGCTACCATATGATCCAGCAATTCCACTCTTAGGTATATACCCAAAGGAAAGGAAATCAGTATAGCAAAGAGATATCTGCACTCCCATGTTGATTGCAGCACTGTTCACAATAGCCAAGATTTGGAAGCACTCTAAATGACCATCAGCAGATGAATGGATAAAAACGATGTGGTACATATTTACAAAGGAGTACTATTCAGTCATAAAGAAGAATTAGATCCTGTCATTTGCAATAACATGGATGGAATTGGAGGTCATTATGTTGAGCGAAATAAACCAGACACAGAAAGACACACTTTGCGTGTTCTCACTTATTTGTGGGGGCAAAGATGAAAATAATTGAACTCACAGAGATAGAAAGTAGAAGGATGGTTACCAGAGGATGGGAAGGGTAGTGAGGTAGGTAGAGGGGATGTTGGGATCATCAATGGGTATAAAAAATAGAGGCCGGGCTCAATGGCTCACGCCTGTAATCCCAGCAGTTTGCAAGGCTGAGGGGGGGCGGATCACCTGAGGAGTTCAAAACCAGTCTGGCCAACATGATGAAAGCCCGTCTCTACCAAAAATACAAAAATTATCTGGGTGTGATGTTGTGCACCTGTAGTCTCAGCCGCTCGGGAGTCTGAGGCAGGAGAATCGCTGGAACCCAAGAGGCAGAGGTTGCAGTGACCTGAGATCACATCACTTCACTCCAGCCTGGGTGACAGAGTGAGATGCCATCTCAAAAAAAAAAAAAAAAAAAAAAAAAAAAAAAAAAGTTAGAATGAATGAATAAGATCTAGTATTTGCTAGCACAAAAGAGTGAATATTGTAAAAAAGTAATTTAATTGTACCTTCAAAAGTAGCTAACAAGTATAATTGGGTTGTTTGTAACACGAAAGATAAATGCTTGAAATGGTGGGTACCCCATTTACCCTGATGCAATTAGTTTGTATTGTAGGTCTGTATCAGAATATTTCATGTAACTCATAAATTTGGATTGACTGAAAGGAGTGGAGAGGCTTAGGGAGGAGGTGCTTGCCAGACACTGGGTCATGGCAGTGGTGGGTAAAGCTGCAGATGCCTAGGGCAGGGATGGAGAGGGGATCTGAGCATGAGGAGAGGATTTCAGGATGGTTGGCTGGACTAGACTTTACAGAAAGCCTTATCCAGATTTTTAAAATTACTCTTTCCATACTTCATCTGAGACTCCTTTAACCAACATTCCTTAGCCCTGAATACATTTCCTATCCTCATCTTTCCCCCCCTCTTTTTCTTTCTTTTACTTGTTTAAGTTTAAACTATTCTTTGTGAGTCCTTTTCCTGGGAAATCATTGGCAAGAATGAGAAGAAAGATGGTGCTTGTTAGGAGATAGCCTGTCTCTGAACGTTGAGGTCCTATGCATTAATTAATTTTCCTGATGAGCCCAAGTGCTCCCTCTGGTCTACACCCCTGGCAGCTGACCTTCACCCCTTGACCAAGCATTGCATAGAGCTCATAGCCCTCCCTTTACCACATCCTCACCACTGTTGGCCTAGGCTTCGTCTCTGGGAATTTCATCACTTCCCAGAACAGCCAGAACATTTGCGGTCTATTTCTCTGTTAGTGTTTAACCAAACATCTGTTCTAAAGGATGGGCTGAACTGATGGAAGGAAGACTCGATAGCCTGAGACTCAGGAAGACAACTTCTGCAGGGTGACTCCCTGGCTTCTGGAGGAAAGAGAAGGAGGGCAGCGGTCCAGTGGCACAGAAGTGAGACACAATGGAATCAGGCTTCACCTCCAAGGACGCTTACCTAAGCCATTTTAACCCTCGGGATTACCTAGAAAAATATTACAAGTTTGGGTCTAGGTACTCTGCAGAAAGCCAGATTCTTAAGCACCTTCTGAAAAATCTTTTCAAGATATTCTACCTAGGTAAGTCTGTTATCCGCATGTCTCTCCGCTAATGTGAGTCATATAGACAGTCTCAGGGCAGGACTGGGTTTTGTGTCTATCATTGTTGCTTCACAGCCCTTTTGACATCAACATTTATTTAACTAGGACAAAAACTAATGTTGGTATAGAGATTCCCCCCATTTATGAAGTGTTTTTGTATCTACTGTCTCACTTGGTCATGCAAAAGGAAACCAGAGAGCCAGAGTGCTGTCCTAAGTCTACCTTGATTTGCTAGGCAGCTTTTAGCCTCAAAGGGCCACTTAAATGGAAATTCTAAAACAGTGCCTATTCTGATCCTAATTCAAGGGAATGCTATGAATATGCATGAGATAAAGACCTTCCAAAATAGGAAGAACCAGTGCTTTTTGAAGAATGACATTATATAAAGTCAATTTTTTAAAACTTAACTTTCCTTGAAAATATTGCTTAATAGTTTTTACATTCCCTGTGTAATAGCCTTTCTGGATCTGGTGTTCAGTCTGTGTACCAGATGTAGATCTTTTTTACCTTCTCCTAGACCTTAAAATTCCTGGCAACATGCCTCCACCCTGGAAAAGATTTTTTTTTCCTCGCTTTGACTTTTCATTTTATGAATGTTTGAGGTTTTATAAACATGGGCTTTAATTCCAGTGAGATATTTTTAGTGTTTTTGATATTTATATTTTCTTTGTCACTAAGAAGTAAATTACAGGGATTTTTGAAAAATACGTTTTGTTTTGTTTTTAATGGAGATGTGGATCTCACGCTGTTGCCCAGGCTGCCAGGCTGGATGGAGTGCAGTGGTGTGATCACAGCTCACCACAGTCTCAAACTCCTGGACTCAATGGATGCTTCTTCATCCCCCTCTTCAATAACTAGGACTTCAGGGGCATGCCACCATGCCAAGCTAATTTTTGGGTTTATGTTTGTTTGTTTGTTTTTGTAGAGATGAGGTCTCTTTAGGTTTTTTGTAGAGACCAGATGTTGTCCAGGCTGGTCTCATCCTCCAGGCCTCAGGTGATCCTCCTGCCTTGGCCTTCCATAGTGCTGGGAATATAGGCATGAACCACCATGCCTGGCCTGGAAAAGATGTTTTAAAAACACATTTTCAGGGGAAAAGTTGTGAACAGTAGTGGTCTGTCTTTGAGGATCACCAGCACAAGCCCAGGGAAGACAATATACATTTGACTCTGCCGACTGCCACGAGATGCGTGACCTCCCTTCTTTGTTCCTTCCTCTAACCCAGATGGTGTGAAGGGAGACCTGCTGATTGACATCGGCTCTGGCCCCACCATCTATCAGCTCCTCTCTGCTTGTGAATCCTTTAAGGAGATTATTGTCACTGACTACTCAGATCAGAACCTGCAGGAGCTGGAGAAGTGGTTGAAGAAAGAGCCAGAGGCCTTCGACTGGTCCCCCGGTGGTGACCTATGTGTGTGATCTTGAAGGGAACAGGTAGAGAAACTGGTGTCTACTTCTTGGCTTTCGAAGGTACCTGAGTGACAGTTGGCAAGCAACAGAAAGATAGGGACCAAAGAGAAATTCAAATGGAGAATGAGTGCTAAGGAGAGAGCGAGAGCAAGAGAGATGAGATAGGTCCATGTGTGTGCGTGTTTGTAAATTTGTGAATGTGCACATGCGTGTATGCACCAGAATTACAGAAGACATGGGGGAGAGGGATGAAGAAATGGATCCTGCGCAAAGAGGAGTAAACCCTAAAACTTTCCAGGCCTGTGGGGACAAGAGCAGTGTTCAGTCAAGTACCTTGGGACCTACGTTTAGGACAATAGCAAGTAAAAAGCTAACACCAGCAGCTGTTGGATGTCAGGGCTTGTCCCTCGCCTCACTGCCGGTCTGTTGTAGCCATCCAAGCCTATAGAACTTGGCTGTGAGTGTGGCTAATGCTGACACCACCAGATACAACCAAAAGCTGACTAGGTTTTTAAACTGAGGTAAGCAACATAAAAAAAAAATTTGAAAAGAATTTATTAATCACCATCCATAAAAGTAGACCTTGTATACTCACAACTAATGGTCAAGATCTTACACTACCATATCTACAAGCAAATTTATGCAAATCAATCTCATTTGTTCATGTAAATTTTAATTTTTTCCATCATGGGAAATTTGCAGTAGCCTATTAACCAGAGGTAGCCACGTTTGCAATTTTCCTCCTATATTCTGAAAATGTGAATTACATTGGATGATTTTCAACATTACACCAAGGTGGCATAAACTGCTTGGTCATAAAATATTGTTTTTATGTATTGCTGGATGTGGTTTTCTAATATTCTGTTAATAATTTTTGCATCAATATTTATGAGGGATATTGAGCTATAATTTTCTTCTAATGTGTTTCTCAAATTTTGATATCAGCACGATGCTGGGGTGGTAAAATGAGTTGGGGGTGATTGCTCCTCTTCTATTTTCTGAAAGAGTTTGAGTATTATTACTATAATTTCCTTCTTAAACAATTGATATCATTCACCAGTGAAGCCAGGTGAATCTGAAAGTTTTGTGTGAGAGAAGACTTTATTAAAAATAGTATTTCTTTAATGGTTACTTGGATTTTCTGTTCCTTCTTTTGTCTGTTTTGATAAGTGGTATTTTTCAAGAAGTCTGTCCTTTTCATCTTGGTTGTCAACTTTATTGGCATTTTTTTTTTTTTTACAATATCCTTTTAATACCTTGTTATGTCTGTAGGATCTGTAGTGATCTCTCCTCTTTTATTCTTGATATTGGTAATTTGTCTTGTTTTCTTTCTTTTGTCTTGATCAACCTTGCTACAGATTGATCATTTTATTAATCTTTTCCAAGAACCAACTTTTGGTTTTGTTCATTTTTCTCTATTGTCTGTCCATTTTCTGTTTCATTGGTTTCTGCTCTTATTTTTGATAATTTTCTTTTCTGCTTACTTTCATTTTCATTCTTTTCTAGTTTATTTTTTTCTAGCTTTCTAAGATTTCTTGTTTTTAGTTTTTCTAGCTTCTTAAGCTGGAAACATATCATTTATTTCACGTAGCTCTTTCTTCAATGTAGACATTTAATGCTGCACATTTCCTTTAGCACTGTTTTAACCACATCCCATGATTTTTTTATCTGGTATTTTTACTATTATCCAATTTAGCATACTGTCACATTTCCTTTGTCATTTCTTTTTTTGATCATGAATTATTTAGAATTATGTCATTTAATTTCCAAAGTATTGGGATTTTTCTAGATATCTTATTGTTATTGCTTTCAAATTAAATTTTGTTGTAATGAGAGATTTATTTTGTGACTCTGCATATGGTCTATCTCAGTGAATGTTCTATGTGCTTTCTACATTGAAGAGAGTGTATATTGTTCAATTGTAGGTGTAGCTCCTATAAATATCAATTAAGTCAGGTAGGTTTGACAGTATTGTTCAAATTTTCTACATCCTTACTGACTTTTTGTTTACTTTCTCTGTCAATTACTGAGAGCGAGGTGTTAATGTCTCAAACTCTGATTGCTGATTTATCCTTTGCTTTCTATAGTTCTGTCAACATTTGCTTTATGCATTTTGACACTTGTTTTTAGCTCTGTAATACACATTTTTAGGATTATGTCTTATTGATAAACTACCGTTTTACCATTGTAAAATATTTCCCTTTATTTCCAGTAATGCATTTGTCTTGAAGTCTACTTTTTTTGATATTAATATAGCTACATCAGCCTTCCTGTGCTTGGTGTTTTGCATGGTGTGGTGGGCAGCATCTAAGATGGCCCCCCAATAATCCTTATGTCAGTATTTTCACCTTTGTGTAATCTCCTTCCCTAGAATATCCACTGGAATTAGTGATTAAATATTGACAAATTTGGTAGAATGCAGTATAACAATGAGACATCAATTTTAATATTAAATTAAAAAGAACAATTCTGATATTAAATTAAAAAGCACCACTACACACCTATTAGAATGGCCAGAATCCAGAAGACTGACAACATCAAATGCTGATGAGGCTGTGGAGAAACAGGAACTCTTATTTATTGTTTGTGGGAATTAAAAATGATGTAGCCACTTTGGAAGACAGTTTGACTATTCCTTGCAAAACCATTCAATCTAGCAGTTGCACTCTTTGATATGTACCCCCAAAGTCAAAAACTCATGTCCACACAAAAGGCTGCACACGGATGTTTATAGTAGCTATATTCATAATTGCAAAAAATTGAAAGCAACCAAGACGTCCTTCAGTAAGTGAATGAAGAAATAAACTGTGGTACATTTAGATGATGAAATAAAATTCAGTGCTAAAAAGAAATGAGCTATCAAGCCATGAAAAGACATGGAGGAAATGTAAATACAATTACTAATTGAAAGAAGCCAATCTTAAAAGGCTAACATGTATGATTCTGACTATATGACATTCTGGAAAATGCAAAACTAGGGAAGCAGTAGAGAAAATCAGTGGTAGCTAGGGGTCAGGGGAAGAAGGCATAAATAGGTGGAATACAGAGGATTTTTTAGGGCAGTGAGACTACTCTGTATGATACTATAAAGGTGGACACACGTTGTTATACATTGTCCAAATCCATAGAATGTACAATACCAAGAGTGAATCTTAATGTACACTATAGACTTTGGGTGATAATGGTATGCCAATGCAGGCCTTCTGCTTGATTTTGCAGTGAACCTAATATTGCTGTAAAAAGTAAAATCAATTTTTAAACAATAACAGGTTTTTATTGGGTATTCTCTCTCTATCTCACTCTCTTGTCCTGGGGAGTGAGCTTGGAACCAAAATTCCCCAGTTGAACCACAAAAACAGTGAAATAAATGTTTGTCATTTTTAGCGGCTAAATTTTGGGAGTAATTTATCCTGTAGTGAGATATAACTAATATACATGATATATCTACATCTCTTTTTCTACCCTTCTGTTTTCAGACTATGTTTTCTCTTTTAATCCAGACTGACAATTTCTGCCTCTAACTGGATTGTTTAGTCCATTTACATTTAATGTAATTACTAATATTACAGGGTTGAGTTTAAATCTACCATCTTGGTATATGTTTTCTATCTGTCCCATCTGATTGTTGCTCACCTGTGTCTTTCTTCCTGTTTCCCCTTGGTGAATGCAGTAATTTTTAGTATTCCATTTAGTATAAGTGTACATATTTTTAGTATTTCTTTTTTATCTCCTCTATTAACCTCTTCTGTGTCTTGTGTGAGTCTGTGTGGTTTTTCTAGAAATTGAAATGGACGTCCTTGACATATCTGTTGTCTCATAAACAATGTAAGATATCCCAACAGTGTAATTTCCTTAATCAACTTTCCTGGCCCTTATGCTCTTGTCAAATATTTTATTTCTATGTATAACACTATAATACATATATCATTATTAGTTTTGGTTTAGTTAATAGTGTTTTATTTATTTTTATTGTTTAATTTTGATTTTAAAAATAAAATTTACCATCTTCATTATGTTTAGGTGTACAGTTGAATAGTGTTAAGCATACTCACATAAGTTTTAAACAATGTATATAACAATATATATTAAACATAGGAATTTTGGACTGAATGTTTGTATCCTTCCCTCCCAATTCTATGCTGAAATCCTAACACCCTTTTGATGGTATTAAAAGGTCAGAGCTTTGGGAAGTAATTAGGTCATGAAGGTGGAGACTTCATGCATAGAATGAGTGCCCTTTTAAAAGGAACCTGGGGGTGTGGTGGCTCACGCCTGTAATCCCCAGCACTTTGGGAGGCTGAGGCGGGCAGATCACGAGATCAAGAGATCGAGACCATCCTGGCCAACGTGGTGAAACCCCGTCTCTACTAAAAAATACAAAAATTAGCTGGATGTGGTGGCGCATGCCTGTAGTCCCAGCTACTTGGGAGGCTGAGGCAGGAGAATTGCTTGAACCTGGGAGGCGGAGATTGCAGTGAGCCGAGATCTTGCCACTGCACTCCAGCCTGATGATAGAGCGAGACTCCATCTCAAAAAAAAAAAAAAAAAAAAAAAAGGAACCTCAGAGAGCTCTCTAGTGCTCCTTCTGCCATGTAAAGGTACAATGGGAGGTCAGCTGTCTGTGGTCCAGAAGAGTCCTCATCAGACCCTGACAGGCTGGCAGCCTAATCTCACACTTCTAGCCTTTAGAATTGTGGGAAATAATTTCTGTTGTTTATAAGCCACCCAGTCTATGGTATTCTGTTACAGGAGCCCAAACTAAGTAAGACTATATTATGCATATATGTAAGATCTTTTATATTTACACACATCTTTCTTGTGTAGTGTTTTCATTCCTTTCCCAAGATGTATTCTTCTGTTTCGCATCATTTTCCTTCACCCGAAGAACTTCTTTTAGTAATACTTATAATGTAGGTCTGCTGGTGACAAATTCTCTTAACTTGTCAAGTCAGGTAAAAAATTAGTAATTGTTTTCCTCCCCTGCTGAATTGAGGAATTTAACAATTTTTGATACCTAAAGTCCCCTGGCATCTATCTTCCCACTACTTATTATTGAAATCTGAGATTTTAAAGTTCACATATTGTAATTTAAAGTATTATTTTCTTTCAAGATCAGTTTGGACATTTGCTTTGGGTTTGTAATCAAATTTATAATTATTTAGGTATATTTTATGTTCATTTTACACAATTTTTCTAGACATTGAGTTTTCAATTTTGATTCATCTGTCAACTGAATAGATGATCAAATACTTTTTTCAAGAAGGACACATAGTGACGTGTTTCCTAAGTCCATGCATATATGAGAATGGATTTTGTCACCGTTGCACATGAACAAAATCATAAAATTGTTTAAATATTGCCTCATGTTTTCTGATATGTAGTAAGAAGTTGAGAGAGGCTATTCTATTTTTTTTTTTTTTTTTGAGACAGGGTCTTGTTCTATCGCCCACACTGGAGTGCAGTGGTGAGATATCACTGTAGCCTTGACCTCCTGGGCTCAGGTGATCCTCCCACCTCAGCCTCCTGAGTAGCTGGGACTACAGGTGCACGCTGCCATGCCTGGCTAATTTTTTGTAGAGATGGGAGTTTTGCCCTGTTGCCCAGGCTGGTGAGAGAACCTATTTTCATATGCCATTTTACATTTTAATCTGTAAACCCCTTACTTAGAATTTTATGTTGGCTATAGTCTTCAAGGTGGAGATATATTCTTCAATATAAAAGTAATTTCATATGCTTTCTTTTCTATTGACTATGTGATTCCACAGAATGAAATTGATATTAACTAAAAAAAATTGCAGCTATGACAATTTGGATAATATCTAAAATTATTAAGTAAATAAGGAAATTCCCAGGATTTGTAGACTCTCAGGGAAACTTTGTAAAAAAAAAAAAGTCTTCAGTCATTGTTAGACAACACGCCTTTCCAAAGTCCAAATCATCTGTCAAGAAGGCTTTTCAGACTTTGTTCTCACTTTCTCTGTCCATCAAAGGCCTTTCCATCTCATTCAAAAATAAACCCTTACAATCCAGCAGGATAGTAAAAGCATTACTTATCTCACACCGGAATCATCAGCTTGGAACAACGGGTTCTTGAGACACTGTCTCTTCCCAATCACTCTGTTGGAATGAGGAATTGTATTTTTGGCAGTAAATTTCTGCATTCTTACCCTTATCCTTGTGCTAGATCCTGTGGCTTTAACTATTTTGAGAATGATAGTGATCCTATGCAACTAATGTCTTTCCTGCATCTTGAAGTAGCTTTATCAACCTACAACCTATTTCCTTCAAGACGATTTCTTCTTTATCTGAAGATTTTTCTTGTGCTGAAGGTTGCCAAAGACATATGAACTGTCTCCTGTCCCTCTACCTCTGCATTTAAATGCCACTCATTTTAAATTAGCTGGCCATGGTGGTGCACACCCGTATTCCCAGCTACTGGGGAGGCTGAGGAGAGAGGATCATTTGAGGCTGGGAGATCGAGGCTGCAGTGAACTGTGGTCACATTCCAGACTGAGTGGCAGAGTGACACTCTGTCTTAAAAATAATAATATAATAAAATAAAATTAAAATAAATACCGCTCATTTTTACAACTATCCAAAAAACAGTAAGAAAGTCAAACACTAAGATACGACTACTCAAGCTTATACCATGAACAGAGGAAAATGAGCTCTTCCCTTAAGAAATTGTAGACGCTGCATTAATTAACCTATGGTTCTTGGACCTCGGAATGCATAGCTTAGGCTTGGGTCCCCCGGGCTAACACTTTGGACAACATATGGGAGCTTTTAGAAATGCAGGCTCTGAGTCCCCCACTAGCTACCTACAGAATGAAAACCTTCACTATAAGATCTGTAAGTGTAGAATGCACATTCCAGTTGGAGAAACACTGGAGTATGGAGGAGGGCTTCCCTCCAGGTCTGCCAGGGCACACACAGGTGGGTGGGAATCAGTTGCAGGTATGCTGTCCAAGCTATTTTCCTTGGCCCTCTGGACAGCCAGGTGGGGCCTGGAGTGGGTGGAGGCCTGGTCACCTCTGTAGAGAACGGCTCCTCCTCTTAACCTCAGCGTATCTGACAGAAGAAAGCTTGAGTCCCTGTCAAGGTGGCAGTTTTCTTAGGTAAATGCTCTCTGTGCAAAGACCTCCATATCTATTTAAAAAGATGTTTGTATGTTGTCCAAAAATGGACACAGTTGTGCCAAATGTGTTCCACAAACTAGTGAACCATATCCATTCCAAGCATCTCTGGACTTTCACGGCTTGCAGAAGGATATTGATAGGCTTTTTCAAAACCAGGATCTTGATGGCCATGATGATTGTTTCAGTGATGCCTAGGAAACATTCCCGCCTTTACAAGGATGCCACTCTTAAATAGGTGCTCTCGCCACCTTATCTCCCTGGGAAAATTCACAGGGCAGGTTGAGAAACCTTCAGCGAGCCTTTCCTCAATTGTAAACATTTCTTCTCACAGGTCTCAGAGCACCTCAAACTCAGTGTGTCCAAAACAGAGCTACCATCTGCTCTAGATCTGCTTTATTTCTGGTATTCTTAGTTCCTTGATGAATGGCGCCATCATATAATAAATTGGACAAGCCAGAACCTGGAAGTCAGTCTCGTCCTCTCCTTCTCTGTCATGTTCCAAGTCTAACTTAACATCAAGTTCTTATTTTACTTCCTGACTTCCTCTCTAACCTGTTTCTTCCCATGTTTACCATCGCCTGGTCCCAGCTACCCCTGTCTCCCTCCTGAGTGGCCTCCCACCTGCATTCTTGCCCCTCCACTCAATTCTCTGCCCTGCAGCCCAAGTGACCCTCTCAAAATGTAAATCTAATTATGTCACTCTCCTCCTTAGTGCTTCCTAATGACTCTCCAAAGCTTTTGGAATGAAAAGCAAAATTCCTGTTGTGGTCCACAAAGCCCTGCCTAGTCTGGTGCCTGCCAACCTGTTTGCCCACAATCCAGCCACGTTGGCACCCTCCTCCTGTGTTTCCTCCCACCATGTGGCCTTTGCACTCATGGTTTCCTCTTACTGGAATTTCCTGCGGCCCTCCCTGCTTCCTTCAGTTTGGTTAACTCCTACATATTTATCTTCTACATCTCCGCTTGCCCGACTCCTTTTTGGAGGAGCTTTCCCTGATTCTCTAGGTCATGTGGAGCTCCCAACATCTCCCCATTAGTGCCACGCTCCTTTTCTTCCTTGTATTTGTCAGTTTTAATTTCCACTTCTGTGAGTGATCATTGGGTTAATGCTTTCTTCTACTACCCACCCGTCTGCAATCTCCGTGAGGTTAGAATCTGTTTCCCATTTGTTCATCCTTGCATCCCCAGTGCCCAGCCCATTTCCTGCCACGTAATAGAGGTTCAAAACATATTTGGAAAATACATGAATAGCCGCATTTTGCTTTTCAGACTCTTCCTCCTAGAATGTCATTCACCTGATTTGAGTGTGGGGTGTGGTCTGTATCAAAGGTGCACCAATGAGTACTCCTTGCCTGTGCAATTCTCGCAATGACCTCCAAGCTTACCTAACCTTGATTGCCTTGACCTGTTTTGATGGTTCTTTCTCAAGAGAGCCTGCAGGAACTTCTGGGAATGAGGTTTGGGGGATGTGAGAATAATGAAAAACAGCTTGTTCAGGAGATTCTGATCCACTGCCCACCTTGCTGAGACAGGGCAAGAGGAACCGCCTTTAAATCTCAGGATAGTTCACCTGGAACGTGGGAAGACATTCTCAGAAAGGGTTCTTCCAGAAGCCCGCCTCCTTATCCTCTCTCGCCCTCCCTCCCTCCTTCCCCACACCCCTCAGGCCTTTATAGATGCATATTTCCAGAGGACAGGGCTGCCTTTTTTTGCATATTGATTCATTCGAAAGGGTAGATTTTTAGAACTAAAGAAATGGCCACACCGCTGTTAGCTTTCTGCGAAACGGCATAGCACTTTCCCAGTGTGTGTTTATTACCTACCCCATGAGCTACAAGTGAGGCAAAGTGGAAATTGGCTGGGTCTCTGGTGAGTCCATTTCCCTGCGGTGCCCTGAGGTGTACACAGGCTTTACACAGCTGCCTTGGCAACTGACTTCCCCAATGTTTGCTGTGTGTGTGTCCAAGGACAAGCAGGGATCTACCACACTGGGTGTTTCTAGCAAATTTCCCTCTCAACTTGGCACATTCTCTGTGAGCTTTGGAGACTTCACAGGGTGACTCACAGTTTGGGAACAATTTGCATCATCATCTGACTGGCAAGTTCTAGTTCTGTGGTAACTCAAGTGTTTCAAATAGCTTAATACACAATAGGGTGCAGAGATTCATTCTGCTTCTGATGTGATCAAACACACATTTCCACAACGTTCCCGATATACAGGATCATCCAGAAACACACCCCCGAAAACACTATGTGGTCAGTACTCTACCTTTTGGTGTACACTTTATTATGATTCCTATGTGCAGATAGCTTATTCAGTTTTTCTGTTCTAGATTTGTCTATTCAAAAGCATGTTTCTCACACACTTCCACAGTGTCTTTTTTTATTTTTATTGTTAAAGTGTTCTATCAAACCATCCATGTTGTATCAAGGCTGGGTGGTAGCTTTGTAACTAGTTTCCCACCTTTAGAATGACTGTCTGCTTTGTCCAGGACTGCAAGGGGGACTCAGAATACGGGATTTTTCAGTGCTAAAACTAGAAAAGTCTGAGACAAATCAGGAAAAAGTGGTTACCCTATTAGCATTTCTAGCCTTGATAAAGGAGCAGGTAGACCCAATCCAGGATAATTTTTGTTTTCTATGTAGATACCAGTTTAGTGGTTGGTAGGAATTCCCTGAAATCAACACCTTGCTAAGCTTATCTCTCTCTCTCTTTTAATTTAACAGCTTATTGAGCTATAACTCAGATGCCATATAATTAATGCACCCATTTAAATTGGGAAAATCAGTGGCTTTTAGTAGGCTTTCAGAGTTGCACAACCTTCATCACAATCAATTTTACAACATTTTGATAATTTTCAAAAGAAACCCTGTCCCCATTAGCAGTCACTCTCATTTCTCTCCAAACCCCTCAGCTCCTGGTAACCACTGTTCTGCTGTCAGTCTCTGTAGCTTTGCCTTTTCTGGGCATTTCATATAAATGGAATCATACAATATGTGGCCTTTTGGTTCTGCCTTTTTTCATTTAGCATAGTGTCTTCAAGGTCCATCCATGTGGTAGCATGTGTCAGAATTTCATTTCTTTTTGTTGCCAAATAATATTCCATTGTATATGTATGCCACATTTTATTTACCTATTCAGAAGTTGACAGAGAGTTGTACTGTTCGCACCCTTTAGATATTTATAAACATTCATTACAAGCTTTTGTGTGGATATATGTTTTCATTTCTCTTGGGTATACACCTAGACAGAATTCCTGGGTCACATGGTAACTGTATATTTAATCTTTTAAGGAACTGCCAGACTGTTTTCCAAAGTAACTGGACTATTTTACATTGTCAGCAGCAGTATATGCAGGTCTGGTTTCTGCACATTCTTGTCAACACTTAGTATTATCTGTTTTTTTTCATTATAGCCATCATAGTGATGTGAAGTGGTATCTCATGGTTTTGATTTGCCTTTCTCTGATGGTTGACGATGTTGAGCATCTTTTCACATGCTAATTGCTAAGCTTCTTAAATGGAAAATTATAGCAAGCATAAAATATATTTGCAAAGAACTGATTATATGCACTAGGCTTACGATTTTTAGTGAATATTTAAGGTGCCCACGACTAGTTTCCACTCTCTTAAATCATTCTACTTGGAGATAAATCTTCAAGTTTTATTTATCTAAACCATTGACTTTTCCTCATGACCAAAAATGCTCCCAGTGAAAGTCTCCCTCACTTGCTGGAAGGCGGAGCCATCTCTGCTGTCTCTGTCAAGCTTTGATGCCCAAGTGGCCGTCTTCTCCTGGAGCCTGCCTCAGATGGCGGAGTGTGTGTTTCCTGATGGTGAGATGGCTCTGCTCCACAATGCTTTGCTAGTTCACTCCTTCCAAGAGCTCAATAACTAGGGGTCACTCCTACTCATAATACTGTGGGGCCTGGGTCCTTAACACACTCAATGTTGCTTCCCTTTTCTCACTTCTCTGATTTTCTGCTACTTCTTCCTCCTTTTTCCGCCCCTCTCTCCAGTTTCTCTTGTGCACTCTGTTTATTTAATTTTGATCATTTGTTTGTTCCTTCCTTCCTCCTCTAACAAATTCAAATAGGATTCAAGTCACTCTATCCCATCTCCTGTTCTTGCCTTCTCTTCTTTCATTCTTTCATTAACTGATTTTCTCTCAAGAAATACCATTGGGCCAGGTGTGGCAGTGGCTCATGCCTATGATTCCAGAAGTTTGAGAGGCTGAGGCAGGAGGATCACTTGAGGCCAGAAGTTTGAGACCAGCTTGGGCAACATAAGGAGACCCTGTCTCTATAAAACATAAAAAGCAGTCGGGCATGGTGGCTCATGCCTAGAATCCCAGAACTTTGGGAGGCCCAAGGGGGCAGATCACGAGGTCAAGAGATCGAGACCATCCTGGCCAACATGGTGAAACCCCGTCTCTACTAAAAAATACAAAAATTAGCTGGGCGTGGTGGCACGTGCCTGTAGTCCCAGCTACTTGGGAGGCTGAGGCAGGAGAATTGCTTGAATCCAGGAGGCAGAGATTGCAGTGAGCCAAGATTGTGCCATTGCACTCCAGCCTGGAGCCTGGCGACAGAGCGACTCTGTCTCAAAAAAAAAAAAAAAAAAAAACCATAAAAAGCTAGCCTGGCATGGTGGTGCATGCTTGTAATCCCAGTCCTTTGGGAGGCTGAAGTGGGAGGATACCTTGAGCACAGGAGTTTGAGGCTGCAGTGAGCTATGATGGTGCCAATGTACTCCATCCCATGCAACAGAACAAGAAGCTGTCTCTAGAAACAAAACGAAACAAAAAACCCAAAACATGCCATTGATTTGGTATAAAGGGCAGGTCTCCTGGCAAGTCTACTAAAAATATGATCTCTGGCAGAAAACATACTATTTGCAATAGTTTTTGGAATCTGAGAATGGGAAATGTAGCTTTCTTCTCTCCAGGAATGCCCTGTTCACAGCTGTGGGATAGTGATCAATAGTTCCTAAAAATGTCTGTGGATGACCTCACCACTCTTATTGATCAGCAACTACTACAAAGATAATGTTCCAGCATTTGAAACCCTTTATTATTAATACTTGCTGTGTATGGTTCAAGTAGCCACTTACCTTATGATTTGGCAGAGAGGACACGTATAACAAGTAAATACTAATAAATGAGCCAGTGTAATATAAATGAGTACTATACTATGCAGTGAAGGAAGAATAATTTTAGGGAGGGAAGTCCATGGTAGAAGCAGGCTGCTAGGTAGTATTATTATCATTTTCATGTATTATTCCCTTTATAAAGAGATTTCATGTAGCTCAGGGTAATATGGTCTCATTCAAATGCCAAAATGGACTCTCAGTTCTTCTTTCTCTCCTTTCCTGATAGAGGTGGCCCAAGGAAACACATCTGGGACAATACTGCCATTTTTAGCTTTGACTCAAGAAATCTGGGTTCCCCATGACTAAGTAGAAAACAATGATTGTGGGTTTGTGTTTTTCAGAGTCAAGGGTCCAGAGAAGGAGGAAACGTTGAGGCAGGCGGTCAAGCAGGTGCTGAAGTGTGACGTGACTCAGAGCCAGCCGCTGGGGGCTGTCTCCCTACCCCTGGCTGACTGCGTGCTCAGCATGCTGTGCCTGGATGCCGCCTGCCCAGACCTCCCCCACCTACTGCAGGGTGCTCAGGAACCTCGGCAGCCTACTGAAGCCAGGTGGCTTCCTGGTGATCATGGACGCACTGAAGAGCAGCTACTACATGATTGGTGAGCAGAAGTTCTCCAGCCTCCCCCTGGGCCGGGAGGCAGTAGAGGCTGCTGTAAAAGAGGCTGGCTACACGATCGAACAGTTTGAGGTGATCTCGCAAAGTTATTCTTCCACCTTGGCTAACAACGAAGGACTTCTCTCCCCTGGTGGGGAGGAAGCCGAGCAGATCCCCGTGATGTCCCTGATCTCAATTAAAGCAACTCCTTTGACCTGTCCAATAGGCTTCAGTCCTTGCTTCGAACTGCCAAGTCATGTGCTGAGCAGAGGCTCAGTGGTTGGGGCCCAGTAGTTCATCTAGGACGGGACTAGAGAGGTCAGTCAGTCTACGAACAATCCATTGACCACTTACTTGGGGCT
Source organism: Ateles fusciceps (assembly GCA_036589455.1). Taxonomy (NCBI): domain Eukaryota; kingdom Metazoa; phylum Chordata; class Mammalia; order Primates; family Atelidae; genus Ateles; species Ateles fusciceps. Next base: position 802,908 of record JAZHEH010000579.1, on the reverse strand, counting down.
GCACACAAATGATGGTGCTATGGGAGCCAAATATGAGCAATTGATATTTTAGTCTTCATTGCCTGTGTTTACAAAAGAAGACCTCACTTCCCTAGTTATGGGGGCTCATAACATCTAGTTATGGGGGCTCAAGCCCATACCTGCCTACAGAGAAGTGTCTGCAGTTATTTACTATCAGTTTCCTAGAGGGACTGCTGTCTCCTTCTCACCCAGAAATGAATGGGCTTCTGCTATTCTTCAACTCTTGCCTTCTCTCTGGAGAGGCTACCAAACCCCAGCCTCTGCTGCTGTTCATGCTGCCCTGCGGGGATAGCTGTTTGCTAGACTCCACTCTGGCCTCAGGGGCCAGAGAACAGCTGTCCAGCGTTTCTGTTCATCCCAGCAATTCAATTTTTTTTAAGCTACAAAGTCATTCCCTTTTCAAATTCAGACTCTGTCACTTATTAGCTGTTTCTCATTAGGCAAGTTATATAATCTTGCAGTGCCTCAGTTTCCTCATCTGTAAAATGAGATTAAAATGGTACTTTTTATTAAGAGAGTTAAAGTGAATTGTGGCCAGACGTGGTGGCTTGTACCTGTAATCCCAGCACTTTGGGATGCTAAGGCTGGCAGATTGCTTGAGCTCAGGAGTTTGAGACCAGCCTGGGGAACACGGGAAACCCTGTCTCTAGTAAAAATACAAAAAAATTAGCCAGGGGTGGCAGCACAGGCCTGTGGTCCCAGCTACTCAGGAGGCTGAGGCAGGAGGATGGCTTGAGCCGGGGAGGTGGGGGTTGCAATGAGCTGAGATCGTGCCACTGTGTTCCAGCCTGGGTGACAGAGTGAGACACTCTCTCAAAAAATAAAACAAGAAATTAATAATAAATAAAATAAAATAAAGTGAATTGCTACATGTAAAGGACTTAGAATATTGCATGGCACTTAATAAACATTCAGAAAATGTTAGTTATGATGATTATTATTATACATATCATCCTCAATATTAGTTGCCAAAATGGCTGAGAAAAGATGGCTTATTCTCCAAGCAGGAGACAGGATTTCTGTTCTGGGCTGCAGGCACTGGACTCTGTACTGGCATTGCCTTTAAGAGAGGCTGTGATAAAACTCAGTTTCTATACCACATGCCACAAATTCCTTTTCGATTTAAGAAATCTCTACCAAACATTTATTTAGCACTCTCCAAGCATCTTTCTTTCATGCACCAGGCACAAGAATGAAAATGAAATGCCAGTGTCAGCTGACTCAAGAGTCCTCGTTTTCATAGTCCTAGAAACACCCTAAGTGCCCCCAGGTTCTTCCAAGGGCAGTAGTGTACCTGCACCAGCAGTCCCCACCCCGAATCTCCCCTGTTCAGGCTCTCCTGCTCAGGTTGTGATGGTGGGGGCCCTGAGCCCAGCCTGAGGATGCTGGAAAGGGACCAACATGGCCTCTTTTGAGAAAGATACTGCCCATGCCTAACACTGCTTTAGATGCCTCAGAGCCATGCTGGTTTCCTCCCAGAGTGGCAAAAAACACTGTCCATTTATTCCAGGGATTGGTAAACTTTTCCTGTCAAGGCCCAGAGAGTAAATTTCTGGCTTTGTGGGTTATACAGTCTTAACTGCAACTACTGAGCTCTGCAGTTGTAGCAGAAGCAGCTATAGACAGTACGTAAATAAATGTGCATGTTTGTGTTTCAATAAAACTCTATTTATAAAAACAGGTGGTTAGATAGATTAGGCCTGAGGGTTATAGTTTGTAGACCCCTGATCTAGGCCCTTAAGTAGCCTTGTTTGTGCCTGAAGTTTACAGATCATCCCCTACTTATTTCTTTTCATTTTTATTTTATTTTTTTGAGATGGAGTCTCTCTGGAGCCTAGGTTGGAGTACAGTGGTTCGATCTTGACTCACAGCAACCTCCGTGTTCCAGGTTCAAGTGATCCTCTCACCTCAGCCTCCCAAGTAGCTGGGATTACAGACATGTGCCACCATGCCCAGCTAATTTTTGTATTTTGTATTTTAGCCATGTTGGCCAGGCTGGTCTCAAACTCCTGACCTCAAGTGATCTGCCCACCTCAGCCTCCCAAAGTACTGGGATTACAGGCATGAACCACTGGGTCCAAATTTCAAATTTCAACTTATGTTTGACTTACAATGTTTGGACTTTACGATAGTGCAAATGTTATATGCATTCAGTAGAAATTGCACTTCAAATTTCAAATTTTGATCTTTTATTTTTATTGCTACAAAATTGGCTTTGTGTTTGATGATGTTGCCCAATTTTCAGCTAATGAAAGTGTTCTGAGCATATTTAAGGTAGGCTAGGCTAAATTATGATGTTTGATATATTAGGTGAATTAAATTTATGTTGGACTTACGATATTTTCAACTAGTGATGGGTTATTGGGATGTAACCTCATTGTCAGCCAAGGACCATCCTTATACATTTTCTTGTGAACAGTCTGATCAGCTTCTACTTATAGAAGCTCAAGGCAAGTCCAACAGGCTGGACAGAAAACAGGCAGAATATGGTTTCCTCTGTGTTCCATCCCTGCTCTAGCACTCTCTTTCTTGCTGAATCTCCCAATCAAAACTCCTCCTTCCTTTTCCAGTTCGAGGCATTGAATAGATACAAACAGAAAATCAGAAAACAAGGGTGGTGGGGGATGGCAGATGAAGTGTTACCTACAATAATATTTCTCGAAGTGCAAGTTGCCATTCACCAGTGTATCATAAAATCAATTTGGTGCACCAAATCAACATTAAAAAAACCAACAGAGAATAAACTAGAAAACAGAATCTCAGATAATAGCACTGCATGTGGTATATTGTTTTGGGAAATTTTGTTTCCATTTTACAAACCTGTCTTTCTATCTGCACACATGTGCATATTTGTTACTGGATCATGATATAACACGCATTTGTTACTCTAGGTTGTGATTCTTAAAACATCTGAAAGCCACTGGGCTGCTCTCCAGGCTCTGGGACTCGTCTCTGATAACCAACGTTTTTATTTCACACAGAAATGAAAAACATAGCCCCTGTTCTTAAAGAACTGCGAGTCATGGGGAGAAATTGACATGCAAACAGTTAAGATACAGCGAGACAATGGCTCTGAGATGTGTAGGCACAGGATGCTAAGGGGGAGGATGGCAAGAAAGGTGGCATTTGCTCTGGGCCTTGCAGACTGAATAGGGGCATGTTTGGCAACCGCGAGGAAAAGGGCAGTCTAGGGAACAACGTGTACAAAGACATGAAATGACTCCTCCTCCTGATAGCAGCCTCCTCACAGGTTTGTTCTGTGACTGAAGCCGGGACCTAAGTAAATATTTGGCTTCTGGCTTTTCATTTGCTTTCCTTGAAATCAAACAGACCGACCAAGTCATGAGCAAACAAGGACTAGGGTCATTCTGGTCCTAACTTGTAAATCTCTTTGACTGCTGACCCATCTCTGGTTTTTTAAGTTCACACTTTCTGGGGAAATGTTCAACAGTCTCAGTTTAAGCGAACCTTTGTGATGCAAGAAGCTGTGAGTCTCTGTGTAACACCCTGGGGAAAGAGTGGGGAAAGAAAAGCTATTAAAAAGGTCATTAACCCGTTTGGTGTCATGCAGCTCAGTCTTCATAATTCCCATCACCTGGATGTCAAAAGCAATAAAAGATGTCCATGGTGCGACTTACTAGGCTGAGCTTTAAAGCTGTAACTGCCCCCTCTAATTTTAGCCTCAGCCAACTCGGAGAATAGGAGGCGACCAATAAATCTTATGGAGGCTCAGAGAACACAGAACAAGCACAGGACTAAGAGACAGAAAACGTGTGTGAATCTCAGCTTGATGACTTCATTGTTGTAAGAGCATCATTCCAGCTTTCTCAGGCTTGGGACCCTTCTAGAAAACAGGGAAAATCATCATCTCTCAGGACTGTATTGAGATCAAATGAGGTACCTCTGAAGGCATTTTGTAACCTGTTAGGTGACAAATATTAGATAATTCTGATAGTATTAACCCATTCTAGGACAGCCATGAAGTCACATGCTGCTGCATTCATGAACAGTTTCTTAGTGAGAAAATAAATCATTCTACCAAAAAGACACATGCACCCATATGTTCATCATAGCACTACTCACAGTAGTGAGACATGGAATCAAGTAGGTGCCTATCAGTGGTGGATTGGATGAAGGAATGTGGTATATTTGCACCATGGAATACTATATGGTCATAAAAAATGAAATCATGTCTTTGTAGCAACATGGATACAGCTGGAGGTCATTCTCCTGAGTGAAGTAGCCAGAAACACAAAGCCAAATACTGCATGTTCTCACGTGTAAGTGGAAGCTAAACATAGGGTACACATGGACAGAAAGGTGGAACAATAGACACCAGGGACTACAAAAGAGGGGATGAGGGAGAGGGGCAAAGGTTGAAAAACTGCCTATTGGATACTGTGTTCGCTCCCTGGGTGATGGGTTCTATCATATCCCAAATGTCAGCATCATGCAAACACTTTGGGAGGTTGAGGTGGGCAGATCATTTGAGGTCAGGAGTTTGAGACCAGCCTGACCAACATGGTAGAACCCTGTCTCTACAAATAATACAAAAGATGAGCCGGGCATGGTGGTACATGCCTGTAATCCCAGCTACTCGGGAGGCTGAGGCAGGAGAGTCGCTTGAACCTGGAAGGCAGAGGCTGCGGTGAGCCAAGATCGCACCACTGCACTCCAGCCTGGGTGACAGAGCAAGATTCTGTGTCCAAAAAAAAAAAAAGAAGTAAAGATCAATAATAGCAATATCCATGTAACCAACCTGCACACATACCCCCGGAATCTAGAATTAAAATTGAAAGAAACAAATCTTAAAACTGAAAAAAAATTGTTAATGAACTGAGTATGGCCTTCGAAACCTGTCTTGCATATACTTTATATGCAAGTCAGCCCCGTAGGCACCTTGCATCCAGAGCCTTCTTCAGAGTTCCTTATTTATTCAGAAGATGTTTCTCACATCCCTGTTACGTGCTAGGCACTGAGTCTGGGCTGAGGATCCTACACTGAAGATGACACAGTCTCTGGCCTCATGGGACTTATATCCCTCCAAGGAAGACCAGAAAGTAATGCACTCTGATACAGCCTGAGCAGAAGTGCTAGATTTTTTTGGTTCTCAAGTCAGCCAGTCAGGACCTTTTGCCACCCAAATGAGACAAACCAGGCCTTTCTTACAGCTGTACCTTTTCATGTATAGATCAGCTTCACTCAAAAAAATGTTGAGCTAGGATTATGTGTTTAAGGAAGATTATCACAAAGAAAAACACCATTGCGAGTGACGTCACTGAAGCTTTCTGTTTCATATCTTCCAAAGATAGCAGGGATTTTAACTTTCTGAGTCTGGCCTTCTTGTCTCCCTTGCTGAACGGTTTCACACTGAAAGGAGATGCTTTCCTTGGCCTTTCAAACGCTTTCCTTGGCCCTCTGATCGCCAGCAGAGGGTGCACGTGGCTCTTGTTGAAGCCCTTCCTGAATTTGACCATTTATACAAGAAGGAATTTAAATTGAGTCAAACCTTCCCAAACAAGAAGCTTCTCCGCATTGTCTCCTTTTTCACACTCTACTTATGAGGGTGCTAGGAAAAGGGAAGGAGGAATGCAGCGTATTTTTCTTTAACAAAAAATATGTATAATTATTTTTATGGATATACACATTTAACATTTTCCCTTTAAGGTCTACACACAAAACACAAATTTTAATAAACCGTACAGAGGCTCTTGGCCAGATTAGCATGAGAAATGATAACTATTAGATTATGCAGTTAACTCACCGTCACCTTCTATTTGCTGTTTACCCAAGAAGGGAAAGAAGGTTTTTGTGCTTTTTCAAACCCCAGTTTTCTCAATATTTAAAAAATGAAGACGTCTTTCTATGGCTGTGGTGGCCGGCCAAACCACTATGCTTAACTCTTTAATTTTTTACTTTCATAGTGTCTGATGAATTCAGAAGAAGGGTTGGGGTTGAATTTCAAACTCTCAACAAATAGTTATGAGTTATTATTGCCTTTATTTGGACTTTAGTACTGAAAGCCAGGAAGTAGTTTCTTTCCTGGTAGGTTATTGTCTCTCTCCAGTTCAGAGGAAAGCTTTTCAATGTTTAAACAGAAGAGGAGTTAAAGAATTGTAAACAGCAGTTAGGCTGCTCTTTAAAAAGATCAGGCTGGGCGAGGTGGTTCACCCCTTTAATCCCAGCACTTTGGGAGGTACAGGTGGGCAGATTATTTGAGGTTAGGAGTTCGAGACCAGCCTGACCAACATGGTGAAACCCTGTCTCTACTAAAAATACAAAAAGATGAAGCGGGTGTGGTGATGCATGCTTGTAGTCCCAGCTACTCGGGAGGCTGAGGCAGGAGAATCACGTGAACCTGGGAGGCGGAGGTTGCAGTGAGCCAAGATCGCACCACTGCACTCCAGCCTGGGTGACAGAACGAGATTCTGTTTTTTTAAAAAAAAAAAAGAAAAGAAAAGAAAGATTAGTAATAGCAAGAACAATTCACTTTGAAGCCTTCCACCTAAGCGACCTGGTGTTGTTCTTAAGAGCAGGGATGTAAACACTTCATCTGTACCGGGAAGAGGAAGAGGTTTCTAGAAAGGGGAGAGTAAGCAGTTAGTTTATTGCTCCTTTACCTCTCAAGGGTTCATTTCTGGCCCCTTCTCACTGCTCTCTAATACTTGCTAAATGCTATAGAAATCCCAGTTGTTGGCCAGGCATGGTGGCTCATGTCTGTAATCCCAGCACTTTGGAAAGCCAAGGCAGGAGGATCACTTAAATCCAGGAGTTCGAGACCAGCTTGGGCAACAGAGCAAGACCCTGTCTCTACAAAAAATATTAAAGAAAGGAGGAAAGAGAGAAAGAAAGAAGGAAGGAAAGAAAGAAAGAAAGAAAGAAATCTCATTTGTTTAATGTGACCTTTGCCCTTGCAGAATTTATAATCTTGCTTGTGAGTTAACATTTATAAAATTAATAATCAAAACCTCTAACAGTGAAGAAATAGAGACTGTAAGGTGGAAAGGAGCTTTACCTTTCTGCGCCTTAGTCTACTGTAAAATGAAAAGTTGAATTAGGTATCTGTTAATTCTAGTGTTTTATGATTTATGAATTAGAGAACAATACTTGTTAAAATAGAATTCTAACTAAAGGACCACTTGAGTTAACCCCATCCTTTGAGATTAAGGTGAAATTGGCTCAAACCCTGTCCTTCATACAGCCCATGATTCCTCCTGTTTTGCAGGGAATTGTAGGGGCAGTGACTCGTATTCTTCCTGGTGACTCCTGGAGTGGAACTTCCACTTGGTCTGTGTTCCAGTGCGCGAATCACTCACCCCTAGCATGGGCTGATTCTTCTCTGCAACACATGACCCCTAACCAGACCCATCCTTTTCCCTTCATTTGCTGAAATTCCCCCTGGCCCTAATATATATGAGTAGCAGCCTTTGCTAAAGCCTCAAGACAACAGAATGGGTTCACACTTAGGACCATACCAACTTAAAATACTTGGCATTCTTGCGCTTAATTTCATGCGGAATTTCTCCGTGACTCATCTTCTTCAATGGACCCTGGCCATGTTGCTCTGCCATCCGCCCTCTTTGCCCTGGTCCCCAGCCCACTCTTCTTGTGCTGTTTGCCTCCTCTCCTGAATTCCTGTACTTATCTCTTCATTTTACTTGCTTCTTCAAGTCTTGACCACACCTCTGGGCTTCACTTCTTTGAAGGCTTCAAGGTGCTTTCCTTGAAAGGAATTGTGGTGCCCATATTTAAAATTAGAAAATTCTCCTCCTTTACCTAATCAGGGGCTCGGGCTCTGAGCTTGCTAGCCTCCAAAGCAAAGAGGAGAAATATGTTACAAGGTTCACTGTACTCATCAGTGAAAAACAGTGTTGTTCAACACAAGCATGACTTTCCCCTGAAAACTCTCTCACAGTTCATGATGAAGGGGGCACAGTGTGTGTATCACTCTCTCCTACCTGCCTCTACTTGGCTGTACCTGGCTACGCTCAATTACTGATTATAACTTGATGTTTTTCAAGTCTGAATCCTTTAGAAGAGCATTATGAAATTCTGTATACAAAAAGCATTTATTGAGTGCCAGAAATGAGTCCAAGTGTTACACAGAGAGAAAGCCAAGACAGATGTGGCCCCGAACTTCCTGGAGCTCACAGTTAAGATGGGCCCAGATAAACAGGTTGCCAGCTCCAAGATGGAATGCTGTGTAGATGGAAAAACACGGGAAAGTCTAGACTAGTCGTGAAAGGTTGGCAAAGGTGTCCTGGAGGGGGTGACGTCTAAAATGAAGTAAGATTTATCTCAGAAAAAGGTAAGAAAACAAGTTCTAGTCAGAGAAAAGAGCATGTATGGGAATGCATGGGAACAGAGCATGTATGGGAATGCCCAGAGGTGAGAGGCACGGAACACAGGATTGGGGACCCCTGTAGTAGCTGCAGTGCCACACCCAGGCCTCCTCCCGGTCAGCACACCCAGCCCCCAGCTGTTCCAAGGGGAGTGTGCTGCTCATTGTTCACAGCTCCACAGCTGCCCCCTTCTCAGGAGAACTGCTCTTAGCTAATCAGAGCCACCACCTCATTAAACGCACTTGATAAACGCTTTTTGCATATAGGATTTCACAATGCTCTTCTAAAGGATTTAAACTTGAAAAACATCAAGTTACAATCAGTAACTGAGCGAAGCCAAGAACAGCATAGTAGAGGCAGGTAGATGAGAGTGATATACACAGTGAGCTCCAGGCCACTGTCCCCTCCCTCACCCATAGCCGTGACTGACTGATAGGGGGATTCAAAAGCCTGTCCCCCTCCTGCACGGGGAAGGGGGCGGGGATGCTCATTAATGCAGTTTCTGTTTCTGCACTTCTCCCCTCGTGGATTGGGCCAAGATTAGATTTCACCTGAGACCACATCCCTGATTGGCTCCTTCTCCCTCTCTAACCCGTTTTCCCTAAAGAGCATTCCCTCAATAAATTACATGTTCCCAAATCCCTGTCTTGGACTCTGCTTCTGTGAAACCTGGGCTGAGAAAATAAAAAAGGAAAAAAAGTTCAGATTGAAGTTTGGACTTAAGCACTAGGTCCAAATTTGAGCCCCAACCATGAACAGGTTAAGGCTTTACTAACTTAAATTACTCCCATTTTCAGTGAAAATTCTTATGTGATGCATCCATTTAAATTGGATTATTAGGATTACAGTAAATTAAACATAACTCTGACTTACTCCAGCCTCCTAAATTGTAACTAAGGACTCCAAAACCCAATAAATCATGACATTCAGGTAAAACCTCAGTCTCTTTCAAAAGAGAGAAGAGTAATCCATGTTCTCTCTGGTTTATCAGGGTACAGCTAGCATAAAACAGTCCTCAAGAGACAGCTGGGCGTGGCGCCGCATGTCTGTAGTCCCAGCAGTTTTGGAGGCTGAGGCAGGAGGATCACTTGAGCCCAATAGTTGGAGACCAGCCCGGGCAACAGGGTGCGACCCCATCTCTAAGAAAAAGAGAGAGAGAGGATCTAATGTTCTTTGATCTTCTGGGATATGAGGACAGGAATGCCCTGAATCACAACTCCCAGAATTCCAAATTCTGGGAGTGCAAACTCCTCATACCAAGTGAAAACAGTCCACTCTCTGGTGCTGATTTAGTCCCGTATGAGTCTGACTTGCATAAGTGAGTAATCAGACCAGCCACAGATTTAATAAAAAGTCATGTTTCTGAACCTATAAGACCAGTCACTGAAATAAGACTCTGATGTTTTCTGAGACTTAACTTGCACTAGTCAAATGTTTTCATCCCTCTCTTTAATTTCCTAGGGATCAGGGTGAATGACCTCCCATAGTGGGGCAGGATGGGAGGTGGAACTTGAAGGGTGGGTAGCAAGAACTCCAACAAGACCCACTGGGAGGCAAAGAAACAGAACTCCTCCCCACCAATGCAAGGTGCTTTTTAGTTTCTTGCTCCCAGGCAGTAAGTATAATCCATGAATTAAAGATAGTGTCCTTTTACAAAATGCAACTATAATTGTAGACATTTAAGTGTACTTTGTGCATTTGAGAAGAATTGATTGTTTCATAGTTCAAGGAGGACCCTGATGGCTGGAGGGCAAACTCAGCACCCTCAGCAACTTTGTCATCATTAGAAGAGTGGGGCTCGAGGAAACCTGGATCTCAGGGAACAGTACAGTCCCCCGAGTGGAGAATGGAACATTTAACCTTTAACATAATGGAAAACCCCAGTAATCCCTAGGCTAGGGGAGATAAATGCCCAAGTACCCCAAGGTGAACTTGTTTGTTTGGGCTCAGAGACACCTGACACAGTGTCAGGTACTAAGTACGAGGGAGAGAAACAGTAAATCAACATACGCAGTCCCTGCACTTTCCAAGTTTATGGTCGATTGCCAAGTGTGAGGGACTGAGTGTTTGCGTCCCTCCCAATTCATATATATTCATGCATTCATAGTCCCGTTACCTCCCAAAGTCCCCCTTTCCATCCCCCAGTGTGATGGTATTAGAGGGTAGGGACTTTTGGAGGTAACTGGGTTATGAAGGTGGGGCCCACGGGATTAGCGCCCTTACAAAAGGAGACACAGGAGCTCGCTCTTGTGTTCTGCTCTGTGCCATGTGAGGACCTGTGGAGAAGAGGGTCATCTGCAAACCAGGAAGAGGGCCTTCAAAAGGCACCAGATCTGCTGGCACCTTGATCTCAGACTTCCCAGCCTCCAGAACTCTGAGAAGTAAGTTTGTTGTTTAAACTACATGGTCTATGGTATTGTATTAGAGCAGCTGGAACTGACTACCACAGCAAAGATGGACAATAAAATCAAGCAAAACAATTCAGGATGAAAAGGATCATATAGAAACACATATAGGTATGATTTCCTGGAGAAAGTGACTTTCTAGCTGAGAATGAATAGAATTAGCAAGGTGCATGTTGCAGGTAAGAGTTGGGAGAGGGGGATCAGTATTCCAGGCAAAATGCAACAAAGACTTAGGGACAGAGAGAGCATGGCTCATTTGAAGACCCAAAGGAAGTTCCATGTGGCTGGTCTAATGAGGAAATGGCTACAGGTGGACTAAAGAGAGAACCAAAGGCTGAATCAGAAAGACTGAAGCTATTTGTACTTAATTCCAAGCACACGAAAGGCCCTTGAAGGTGGTTAAGGAAAGATGTAACACATTCTGGCCTTAAGAATCGCAGACTTCTATTGTCCTCCAATAGTTTCAGGGAGGGAACCCATAGCTTCTTTGGGCTGCTTATTCTACTGGGTAACTAAAGAAAATGTTTTTTAAAAAAACATTTTCTAAAACTTTTATTTTAGGTTCAGGGGTATATACGCAGATTTGTTATTTAGGTAAACCCATGTTATAGGGATTTGTTGTACAGATTATTTCATCACCCAGTACTAAGACTGGTATCAAATAGTTATTTTTTCTGATGTGCAGGTTTGTTATTTAGGTAAACTCATGTCACAGGAGTTTGTGGTACAGATTGTTTTGTTACCCAGGTACTAAGCCTAGTACTCAATAGTTATTTTGTTCTGGCTGAGTGCAGTGGCTCACACCTGTAATCCCAGCACTTTGGAAGGCTGAGGTGGGTGGATCATTTGAGGTCAAGAGTTTGAGACCAGCTGACCAACATGGTGAAACCCCGTCTCAACTAAAAATGCAAAAATTAGCTGGGTGTGATGGAGCATGCCTGTAATTCCAGCTACCTGGGAGGCTGAGGCAGAATTGCTTGAACCTGGAGGCAGAGGTTACAGTGAGCCAAGATCGTGCCATTGCACTCAACCTGGGTGACTAGAGTGAAAGAAACTTGGTTTCAAAAGAAAAAAAAAGTTAGTTTTCCTGATTCTCTCCTTCCTCTCACCCTCCACCTTCAAGTAGGCCCCAGTGTGTGTTGTTCCCCTCATCGTGTATATGTCTTCTCATCATTTAGCTCCTACTTATAAGTGAGAACGTGCTGTATTTGGTTTTCTGTTCCTGTGTTAGTTTGCTAAGGATAATGGTTTCCAGCCGCATGCATGTTCCTGCAAGAGACATGTTCTTGTTACTTTTTATGGCTGCATAGTATTCCATGGTGTATGTGTACCACCTGTTCTTTATTCAATTTGTCATTGATAGGCATTTAGGTTGATTCCCTGTTTTCGCTATTGTGAATACAGCTGCAGTGAACATTCTCATGTATGTGTTTTATGGTAGAATGATTTATCTTCCTTTGGGTATATACCTAGTAATGGAATTTCTGGGTCAAATAGTATTTCTGTTTTGAGCTCTTTGAGGAATTGCCACCCTGCCTTCTACAATGGTTGAACTAATTTACACTCCTATCAACAGTGCATAAGCATCCCCCCCTTCTCCGCAACCTTGCCAGCATCTGCTATTTTTTGACTTTTTAGTAATAGCTATTCTGACTGGTGTGAGACGGTATCTCATTGTGGTTTTGACTTGCATTTCTTTAACGATCCATAATGTTGAGCTTTTTTTTTTTTTTTAAATATGCTTGTTGGTCCCATGTATGTCTTTTTTTGAAAAGTATCTGTTCGTGTCTTGAAAGAAAATGTTTAACATGGACACAGAGAGGGAAATAATACACACTCCAGGGCCTGTTGGTGGGTGGGGAGTGAGGGGAGGAAACTTAGAGGATGGGTCAGTAGGTGCAGCAAACCACCATGGCACACACATACCTATGTAACAAACCTGCATGTTCTGCACGTGTATTCTGTTTTTTTTTTTTAGAAGAAATAAAGAAGAAAAAGAGAAAGAACACGTTAGTTTTACCCAGGCCTTTTGCTCCCTGGCCACATTTACTCATTCCATACTCCTGTCTGTAAACTTTTGGTGACTCTCTGTGGCACATGTGATCAAGTCCAGACCCCTTAGCATGGAGTCCAGGGTCTGTCTCAATGGCCCCACCTACTTCTGCCCCTCACTCTCAGCCCTCATTCATACATGCCTGACACTTAGAATGTGTTCAGTAAATACTTGTTAAATGAAAGAACCCTGGATTGTCTTTGGGCATCTATCTCAGTGGCTGACAAATGTACCCCCCCAGACCTTCGGGCTTTGCACATGTCACTGCCATCCTGGATCCACCAGGAAGGTGAATGGTCAAAACTATTGTGTGGAAGGAAGGATTTTCTGTTTACAGATGAAACAAGGAAGGTGTGTACTTAGCCTTGGCAAATGAATTGTTCGCATTGGACCTAACTGCCTGAAGCAGTGGCACAGGCACTGTAGGGCCTTAGTGGAGGCTCCCCCAGCAGCAGAGGGACAAGGCTGGCACCCAGAGGGGACCCAGACCTGGCTTTGGGGTCCTTTGCCAAATCAACTTAGAATTTCCTCTGCCGAGAAGTCCCTGCCTCTGGCAGAGCTGATAGACTCTCCTCTGCATTCTTTCCATGTACAATTAATTCTTGTTATTGTAGTCATTATGTTCTATAAAATCACCACTGTACTGAATTAGTAAACATAGATCCACTGCTCCTAGGAAAGTGGCAGGGTCAGTTTCCTGTGAGCTTCTGGTTACATTTTCACCAACTGACCAATGCATAACCTTGTTTTCTGTTTTAAAACACCGTATTTACTTTATATTGTTGATTCATTAATTTTGAACTCATGGCCAACAGCACTATGACTCACCCCTGCATGAAGCCTATCTAACACGCATATTTCCCTGTAAGGCACATCACAGCCAACCTGTGCTGAGGGACAGAAGACAGTACTTCACGATGCTTTGGGGTCATTTTACAGAGTGAAACAAACAACTAAAAGCACAAAAATGCAAAAAAAAACACACACACACACACACAAACACAAAAACATGGCACTAAATAGACCATGAAGGAGACATTTGTTTACAGTATGAGAGATGAAACAGAAAGACAGAGCATTGCCTTGTTTGACCTCAGCTAAGAATATGCGTGTCGGGCCAACTCAAATGTTCCACCACTCCACATGTCCACAAACAACCACAAATGTGATGCAAGTGTCAATTTGGAGGTTACAAATTTTAGTAAGAAGGCAAATCAGCAAATCCAGAATCCATGAATAATGAAAATGAACTGTATTTCTATCATAGCATTTATTACTCTGAAGGAAAGTTGGTAATTTATGTCTTTCTTCCACTAGAGTCTGGTGGCTACAGTGTGAGCTCCTTGAGGAGTTGGCATACAATGAGAAATAATGCCAACAGCAGATGGACATGGAGATCTTACCATGCAGTTTTCCACATGCCATTTTCTCATCCAGCGCTCACAAGAATTCTCTGAGTTATGTGCTGTTATTTTTATTCCTACTTTATGGATGGGGAAATCAAGGCTTAGCTGTGATAGTGTAAAACTTGCCTATAGAAACATAGTTAATAGTAGTAGCAAGATTTTCACATAGGCTTGAAGCTCACATGCTTAATTGCTGTGTTATTCTATCTGTGGATTTAAGCCTTTTTGGAGAAATGTCTGGAAAAAAAAAACACAAGACCTCAGCATAATAAACCCATCAATCAACCACGGAGAATGACAATTGGCCCAACTGGTGAAAGAGGAAGGAGTGGCTTCTAGGAGGAGGTGGAGTTGATGCCAGGACCTCTTATACATACCCCTAGGGGACTGAATTCCCTCATTAATTTGAAAAGGCGAATGTTCAAAGCTATTGTGTGGAAGGAGAGATTTTCTGTTTATGGGTGAAACAAGGAAGGTTTGTACTTAGGCTTGGCAAATGAATTGTCCAAACTGGACCTAAGTGCAGGGCACGGCAGAGGCACTGCACAGCCTTAGCAGAGGCTCCCCAGCAGTAGAGTGACAAGCCTGGGACTCAGGGAGGACCCAGACTTGGCCTTGGGGTGTGAAGGCCTTTCAGGTAGCAGCCTGGCACCTGGTTATGTCAGGAGGAGTACTATCGTCCCTTAACCACCCGGGATGTAGAAGGTCCTGCATAGCATGAGAGAATTCTCTATTGGAAATACACTTCAATCATCATTGCCCACATGCTTTGAGGTCAATGTCAGGTACTTGGAAATGGCCAGCTCTAGCCATTGAGTTTCTACCATTACTCCCGCTCACAGTGTGCCCGGGCCGCTCAACCTGGAGGAAATGGCTGTGTGCTCAGGGAATGAATGAGCATAAAAAGAAATACCATCTTAGGTACAAGGACATCCATAATTCCTCTGACCAAAGAGCTCCTTCCCCGCTCCGAAGGACCTGAGAATCAAAGCCCTATTTGTGGCCTAGATATTTTGATTCCGAACAGCACTGCACTCGTTCTCAAAAACACTGTCACCATTCACATCCTGAGCTGCTTACAGTCCTCGCCTGAGTCCTTCAAATGGTCACAGGAGATTAAGGGATCCAGCTTAGAATGTCTGTGGCTGGAAGGAGACTCTGAAATGTCTCCAGTGAGAGTCATTTCCATACTTCAGAGCCACTTGTCAGAACTTTCCAGGAACAGAAAGGCCAACATCTCTGGAGAAGGTACGACTCCTGCCTATATACAAATTCTCTTTCTGCCAGAGGGAATGCTTGCCATTTGTCTCAATCCCCCCCATGCAAGATGAATAAAGAACCAGCTCTGCACACGTTTCCCTCCTGGCCTATCTGCCTGGCACTGCTCTGATTATTTCATCCGAAGAACCAACCTTCTTCCCCATCCTCAGAACTTCTAAAGTAACTTACCCTCCCCAAGGGCCATTCCTCCACTCCCCTCCATGTTCCAAGGATGCATCTAAGGAGAGTAACAATCTTAGTATAGCCCAGCACAGTGGGTAAGATTTTCACCTTTTAACAAATTCTCCCTCTACCACAATTTATATCACGCAGGTGTCATCTAATTTCTCCAAGGCCTGTGGCCATTTGTACAATGAGAATGGATCTGGTCAAAATGATGAAGTGACTGAAATTTGTCTCCATTAACCCCACACCACCCAGTGCTCTTCCTCCTCTAGAGACTGACTGCTCGTGGGCCACTGCCGGCTGCTCATTCTCCTTCCTCGTGTAGCAATAGGCTTCTTTTCCAATATGGGAACTGTGTGCCTGGGACTTTCCTATTAGGAAACAGTGTGCAAATATGTAACACAAGTAAAACTAGACTCTCTTGTGGCCAATATTACCTTCAAATGAAATAAAAATCAGAATCCAAAAGCACTGAAAATAACACCGGCATTCTCTGAGGTGTCCTGAGGTAGTAATGTGTCGTGTTGTACAACTCAGAGAAAGATTTCCTGAGCTTTCACTTTTTAGGCCAGGTGGAGTGGCTCACACCTATAATCCCGGCACTTTGGGAGGCCAGGGCAGGAGGATTACTTGAGCCCACGAGTTCCAGACCAGCTGGAGCAACATATCTAGACTTTATCTCTAAAAATAAATTAACTTTTAAAATCTTTCTGCAGTCCCATTCCTCACAATAGAATGTTTTTTCTCTCTCTTTCTCTCTTTAAAACTTTTCTTCCCCAAGTACCTGACTGTCTCTGACTCCTCATGGCCCAGCCACCCTACAGCTAACCCCTTTTCCTGCCCCTTAGATAGTCTTCCCACCATATTTTCATACTCTGCCCCATTTTTGGCCCATTTCTCTCCATTTTTCTTTTTCAGTTTTGCATTTTATCCATTTTTCTGCTTGTCACAATAAAAGCCCAGTTGTAGAGCAACCAAAAGAAAAATTCTGAGCTGGTAAGGAAGGCAGTACGTCATGAATAAGAGAAATGAATCACAGCAATGGTGCAACCTGGCTAAGATGCTTCTTCTCTTGCGTGTGTGCTTAGGAGAGGTATGCAAAATGCTTTGCCCAAGTCAAAATCCAGGGCTCCTTAGAGTTGTGCTGGTATTTCAGATAGGGGAATGGGGCAGGGATTTGTTTTTAGAAACCATTTTCCAGGATTGACTTAATGGCATTTGCAGCAGCAACCTGGATGAGATTGGAGGCTATTATTCTAAGTGAAGTAACTCAGAAATGGAAAACCAAACATTGTATGTTCTGACTCATAAGTGGGAGCTAAGCTATGAGGATGCAAAGACATTAAAATGATACAGTGGACTTAGGGTACTCAGGGGAAAAGTGTGGGAAGGGGTTGAAGGATAAAAGACCTGAAATTGGGTTCAGTGTATACTGCTCAGGTGATGGGTGCACCAAATTCTCACAAATCACCACTAAAGAACTAATTCATGTAACCAAATACCACTTGTTCTCCCCAAAACCTATGGAAATAAAAAATTTAGGAACAAAAACAAAAATAAAAAATCTTTTCCTATGGCCAGACACGGTGACTCACGCCTGTAATCCCAGCTCTTTGGGAGGCCAAAGCAGGTGGATCACTTGAGGTCAAGAGTTTGAAACCAATGTGGCTAATATGATAAAACCCTGTCTCTACTTAAAATACAAAAATTAGCTGGGTGTGGTGGTGCATGCCTGTAATCCTAGCTACATGGGCCGCTCAAGCAAGAGAATTGCTTGCACCTGTGGGGTGGAGGTTGCAGTGAGCCAAGATCATGCCACTGCACTCTAGCCTGGGCAACAGAGCGAGACTCCATCCCCTCACCAAAAAGAAAAAATCTTTTCCTGTGCTTAAAATCATCTAGTGAGAATGCTGCTTCTAAGGTTTCAAGCTGTTTTTCAAATATGTCAGTTTAGAATCTGGCCCTTGCCTACTATTCTAGTATTACCTCTAGCTACTTGCTCACATGTTTCCTTTAGTCCTTCACTCTAACCTTAATTGATTATTAATAACTTTTTTGATGTATTATGCCATTTTATGCCAGAATGTCCTCAATCTCTCCTTTCTCTATACTATGCTCTCCATACTAATTGCCAGTGACTTTTCTGATTTCCCACTATATTATAAACTCTAAGTTTCTAAGAAGAAATGTGATCCATAGTGAGTTCTTAACAATATATTTTGTATGGCTTGCTTCGGCAGCACATACACTACAATTGTTTGAACGATACAGAGATTAGCATAGCCCCTGTGTAAAGAATGACACGCAAATTCATGAAGCCTTCCACGTTTTTTTATTTAATTAAAAAAAAGAAAAAACCCCAATATATTTTGTATGAAGGAATGAATGGTTACAAAAATTACAATGTATTTCTAAAGTTTGGTCAATTTGTTTTTTAGAATAATTTTGGTGAAATTTACTACTTCAATAAACCATTATTGAATGACTTTTTAAAAAAAAATCTAAAGATTTATGCTTTTTAATTATGGAAACTTCGAAGTCTCTTATCCCTTGTAATATTTTCTCTCTGCCATTTGAACTATCCTCTCCATCTGGAGCACCAATTATACATGTTTGAACTTCTCAGTTGATCCTCTTTAACGTCAGTTTCATTTTTCTATGTAGTTATTTTATTGCATTCAAAGTTTATTTCTTGCCTATGCCAGTTTGATGCAGGTTGAGGGCTCTTTGGAAGGATTTCCTCTAATGACTCAGAGATTTAACTTCCTTTCACCTTGTGATGCTGCCATCATCAACATGTGGTCTTCATGACCTCCTAAGAAGGAGATGATCATCCAGGATGTTTTGTGGCCAGACCTAAAAGCATACACATTACTTTCATCCATATTCCAATCACATGACCCCAATACCATTATAAGAACGTCCAGAAAATATGATTTTCTTATGTGCCCAGGAAGAAAAAATTGAATTGGTGAGTATTTAGTCAGCTTCCAACAAATATTTAATTTTCTTTTCCAATATGCAGATTCTCTTTTATCTCATCTTGCCTACTATTTAATTATATATACTAAGTTTTTTACTCAATTTTTTATTTTCAATAATTTTTAGTTCAGCTTTTGTTTATGCTTTCATTAATTTAATGACTTATTGTCAGTTTAAGAATGCTATTCTACCTAGATATGTGAACTAAACATTACATTATTATAAATAAATGAAGAGACAGACACCCCCATGCCAAAAAAGAATGCTATTTCTTTATCTCTTTGAGGATTGTAGACAAACTTGTTTTAAACACCTTGGTAAGTTACTCCACTATTTCTATTTCCTTAGGTGTGATTTATCCTGTTTATTGGATTTGCCAATCAGCTCTCATTATTATGTATGTCATCATGTGCTTTGTAATTTTTGCATGAAAACTGATCATGAATAGGAATTTTTTTTCATGCTTTGTCCTTCCTGTTGCATGGTTTCATTGCTACATCAGTCTGGTTTTCTGAGATGCACAGTTCTGAACCAGATCTTCAAATAAGGGTTTAGGCATTTTCCTCTATTATATAGCATCATTTTTGGATATACTACTTATGCACAGCATAGGTTCAATTCCTATTTTTATATGAGAATCATTGCTTTCTGGCCAAGTACGGTGGCTTATGCCTGTAATTGCAACACTTTGGGAGACTGAGATGGGTGGATCACCTGAGGTCAGGAGTTTAAGACCAGTCTGGCCAACATGGCAAAACCCCATCTTTACTAAAACTACAAAAAAAAAAAAAAAAAATAGCTGGGCATGGTGGTGGGCACCTGTAATCCCAGCTACTCAGGAGGCTGAGGTAGGAAAATCACTTGAACCCGGGAGGCAGAGGTTGCAGTGAGCCAGATCATGCCACTGTACTCCTGCCAGGCCAACAGAGTAAGACTCCATCTAATATATATATATGTGTGTATATATATATATATATATATATATATATATATATATATCATTGCTCTCTGTTACTTCAAGTAGAAAGATTCTGACAACTTAGAGCTGTCTTAGTGTCAGCTCACTTGGGGAGACCTTTGGCTCAGTCCCAAGTTTCAGACAGGGTGCTGAATTCTGATTCCCATCCACCCCTGAAGTGGCTCTTGGGCACTTTTCTGACAGAATGATTGAAGACAGCCTCCATACAGTCTAGCTGGTCCCAGTTTTTCTTGCACTGCATGGCTTCAGTTCCTGCCTACCTCCTTGTAAAACTTCCTCCTATCTTTTCAAATAAATGTGAATGTCTTAGAATTAAATGTGCCATCTTCTGTTACCCAGCACATATTACATTATTGTTATTTGCTTATAGCTCTGTCTTCTTAACTAGACTGTAAGCACTTAGAAGGTAGACACTGTGCCCAATTTATCTTTCTTCCCTAGTGCCTGGCACAATGGCTACAGATTAGAAGTACTCAATAGTGTCAAAACTGAATTTGAGATGTTTTAGGGCCCCTTGAGAAATCCAATTTTTATTATAACCCAGAAATGAGTCTCCAGAGATATAACATGATGTTTGTGAAAGATAATTTACAGACATACCCAACAGGCATGTACTTGGACTCTGTAAATGATGTTCTGATCTGCCTGTTTGTATGCTAACTTGTGCAAGGCCTTTTATTTGCTCTCATTTTGCTCCTTTGAAGATGTAATTGCTTCTTGGTTCCATATTTCTATTGCTCATTACACTGTTCCATACCATTTCATTCTGAAAATAAAACAAAATAGGATATTTAAAATTAATGATGTGGGGCACAGCTTTTTTCTTTCTTTCTCTTTACCTCTAGGCAGAATTTGCAAATGGCTTGAATGCCAGCCATTCTTTTTATCGGAAGCATCTGGGTTTCATTAGGGTAAGAAAAATCACTGATTACAAGAGGAGAGACCCCAGACCTTCTTTGCAAAGGGGCACTAGTATGTTTATCTATTCCTACTGCCTCCTTCTCAAAACTGGCAAGCTTATGATGGCTACTTCTGTTTCAAAGAAAATTGAAGAGTCATCCCCCACTAGTTTTAGAATTTGAAGATTTCTTGTATAGGAGTTTTCACATTGGTTTCATTTTCAAGATTCAGAAAATGAGCAATTTTTCAGATGCTACTATGTTGTAGAGCTCTGTATCTTTGCAAACGGTTCCTGTCCCTGAAGAAGCTATGGTACCAGCAGGGTCAAGTGGTCAACTTTCTAATTTATGAGGGTAGTTGAAAGTTCATCCCTTCCCCTGAGCAGCATAACTAGGTTAAAATGAAATTTGCAAAGACACATATGAAACCATCACAGCAGGTAATGGAACATTCTGTAAGAGGTGTTAAAGAAGTAATAATAACTGGTCTAGCATGTAAGAAGTTCAGAAATCACCACTCCATCTGAACAAGTAAAAAAAAAAACAACAAAATAAAAAATCAACTCATCTTAGATCCATAAAAAAAGTGAGGACACAGGGCAAACTTCTCCCCCAAAATCAAAGAGAAAAATGAACAAATACATAGAATCATAACTTATGGGACAGAAACCCACAAGCAGAAATCTCTGCAGGAACCAGTGCTTGAGTGGGAAAACCTGAAACATAGTTGACAAATTGCTGGATTCTCAGTCTGGACAACTCTGAGAGTCAAAAGCTCCAGGGGCTACATTTTGTGAGTTTTACCCCAGGAGCTCTATTTGATTCTTGTAGTGAAGATTGGATAAATCCCATCATGTTGGAAGGGGAAACAATAATTTTGAAATATGCCAAAGTGAAACAAAAAAGACACAGGAAGCTTCCCTAGTAACCTGAAGTCCCTAGAAACCCAGTAGCGCCCCCCACAGGCAGACAAGCGACCTCATCAAGCAGCTCTCTGACACCACAGTCAGGTAAATCCACAAAGACCGGAAAAAACAGCGCAAAAAAAGGTGAAACCATCAAAGACCAGAACACCGCTTCTCCTTCAAGGGATCACAACTCCTCAATAACACAGGATCACAACTTGACCGAGAAGGAGTGAGAAGAATTGACGGAAACAGGATTCAGAAGGTGGATAATAACAAACTTCTCAGAGCTAAAGGAACACATTCTAACTCAATGCAAAGCAACCAAAAACCTTGAAAAAAGGTTAGACGAAATGCTAACTAGAATAACCAGCTTAGAGAAGAACATAAACAACTTGATGGAGTTGAAAAACACAGCACGAGGACTACGTGAAGCAAACACAAGTTTTAATAGCCGAATCGATCAAGCAGAAGAAAGGATATCAGAGATTGAAGATCAACTCAATGAAATAAAAAGAGAAGGCAATACAAGAGAAAAAGAGTGAAAAGAAATGAACAAAGCCTCCAAGAAATATGGGATTATGTGAAAAAATCTAATCTATGCCTGATCCGTGTACCTGAATATGACGGGGAGAAGGAATCCAAGCTGGAAAACACACTCCAGGATATTATCCAGGAGAACTTCCCCAAGCCTAGCAAGGCAGTCCAAATTTCAAATTCAAGAAATACAGAGAACTCCACAAAGATATTCCTCAAGAAGAGCAACCTCAAGGCACATAATCGTCAGATTCACCAGGGTCGAAATGAAGGAAAAAATGCTAAGGGCAGCCAGAGAGAAAGGTCAGGTCACCCACAGAGGGAAGCCAATCAGACTCACAGCAGAACTCTCGGCAGAAACCCTACAAGCCAGAAGAGAGTGGGGGCCAATATTCAACATCCTTAAAGAAAAGAACTTTCAACCCAGAATCTCATATCCAGCCAAACTAAGCTTCATAAGTGAAGGAGAAATAAAATCCTTTATGGACAAGCAATTATTGAGAGATTTTGTCACCACCAGACCTGCCCTACAAGAGCTCCTGAAAGAAATACTAAGCATGGAAAGGAATAAGTACCAGTCACTGCAAAAGCAAACCAGTTGACAAAGACCAAAAATGCAATGAAGAAAATGAGTCAACTAATGAGAAAGAAAATCAGCCAGTAAAAAAATGGCAGGATCAAATTCACACATAACAATATTAACATTGAATGTAAATGGCCTAAACGCCCCAATCAAAAGACACAGACTGGCAAAAAAATTTTTGCAATCTACCCATCTGACAAAGGGCTAATATCCAGAATCTACAAAGAACTAAAACACATATACAAGAAAAAACAAACAACCCCATTCAAAAGTGGGTGAAGGATATGAACAGACACTTTTCAAAAGAGGACATATATGAGGCCAACAAACATATGAAAAAATGCTCATCATCACTGGTCATTAGAGAAATGCAAATCAAAACCACACTGAAATATCATCTCACACCAGTTAGAATGGCAATCATTAAAAAATCAGGAGACAACAGATGCTGGAGAGGATGTGGAGAAATAGGAATACTCTTACACAGTTGGTGGGAGTGTAAATTAGTTCAAACATTGTGGAAGACAGTGTGGCGATTTTCTCAAGGATCTAGAAAGAGAAATTCCATTTGACCCAGCAATCCCACTATTGGGTATATACCCAAAGAACTATAAATCATTCTACTATAAAGACACATGCACATAAATGTTCATTGCAGCCCTGTGTACAATAGCAAAGACCTGGAACCAACCCAAATGCCCATCAATGATAGACTGGACAAAGAAAATGTGGTACATATACACCACAGAATACTATGCGGCCATAAAAACGATGTTTGTGTCCTTTGTAGGGACTTGGATGAATCTGGAAACCATCATTCTCAGTAAACTGACCCAAGAACAGAAAACCAAGCACCGTATGTTCTCACTCATAGGTGGGTGTTGAACAATAAGAACATGTGGACTCAGGAAGAGGAGCATCACACACAGGGGACAGTTGTGGGGGGTAGGGGAGCGACAATGGGGGGTGGGGGGAGGTGGGGAGGAATAACATGGGGAGAAATGCCAGATATAGTACGCATCTAAAGTAAAATAAATAAATTATTAAAAAAAAAAAGAAATATGCCAAAGCATTTTGTTCTTCTTAACAGTCTGTCTCTAAGGAGAAACTAATCAACCAAAGCCTAATTTGCTGGGGTTTTATCAAAGCCTAACTGACCAGGGAAAAGAAAATACCCAACTCCAACCCACTCTCACCATCTTCTTCCACTTAAAGGGGCAGGTGTGGAGACTGAGAAACAGTTGTGATGTTTATAGTCCAGAAGTACAGGCTCACTAAAAGACTGAGACCTAATCACAACACTATAGAATGCTTCCCCCTCCATTCATACCTCACCAACACACTACTAAAGGCCTGTTTAGAGCAGTTTCTTTTACCCAGCACATTATGTCTGGCTATCAAGGAAAAATTAAAAGGCATATTAAAAGGCAGAAAAGACCCAGTTTGAAGAGACACAGTGAGCATCAGATATGGCAGGGATATTTGAATTATCAGACTGGATGTTAAAGTAAGTATGATTAAGATGCTAAGGGCTGTAATAGGGCTGGATGAAGCAGATAGCATGCAAGAACAGATGGACAATGTAAGCAGCAAAATGGCAATTCTGAGAAAGAACGAAAAGAAATGTTAGAGATAAAAAACACTGTAACAGAAGTGAAGAATGCCTTAGGTGAGCTCACTAATAGACTGGACATTGTTGAGGAAAGAATCTCTGACCTTGAGGATACCTCAGTAGAAACTGCAAAAACTGAAAACAAAGGGAAAAAAAAAGACTGAAAAACAAAGCAAAACATAATATGCAGGAACTGTGGGATAACTACAAAAGGTGTAATATACAGGCAATGGAAATACCAGAAGAAAAAGAGAGAAACAAACAGAAGAAATATTTGAAGCAATAATGACTGATAATTTCCCAAAGTGAATGTCAAGATACCAAACCACAGATCCAGAAGGCTTAGAGAACATCAAGCAGGACAAATGTCAAAAAACTACACCTATTCAAATTATAGAAAATCAAAGATAAAGAAAATATCTTGAAAGAAGTGAAAGAGAAAAAAATACCTTGCTTACTGGGAGCAAAGATAAGAATTACATCTGACTTCTCAGAAACCATACAAGGGAGAAGAGAATAAAGTGAAAAATTTAAAGTGTTGAGAGGAAAAAACCTACCAGCCTAGAATTTTGTATCCAACAAATTTCTTTCAAAAGTGAAGGAGAAATAAACACGTTCCCAGACAAACAAAAATTGAGAAAATTTGTTACCAGTGACTTGCATTGCAAGAAATGTTGAAAGAAAGTCTTTAGAGAGAATAAAAATTATAGGTCAGAAACTCAGCTCTACATAAAGAAAGAAAAATATTGAAGAAAAAAATGAAAGTAAAACAAAAAAATTACTTTTTGTATTCTTAATTTATCTAACAAATAACAGTTTATTCAAAAGAATAATACCAACAATGTATTTCATTACTCATGCTTATGTATACGTGAAATGAATGACAGCAATGGTACAAGGGAGGGTGAATTAGGATTATTTTGTTATAATAAGCACTAACCATGAAGCAGCATAATGTTCAGTGAAGATGGACTTGGATTAGTTGTAAATGTATATTACAAACTCCAGGGCAACCACTAAAAAAAGTAAAAAGTATAACTGATATGATAAGAAAGGAGAGAAGATGGAATCATATAAAGTTGCTAAATTAAAATAGTGAAAGGTGGAACAAGAGTGGAAGGAGAAAATAGAAACAAAGAACAAGAGTAACAAAACAGTAACAAATATGATTGATATTCACCCAATTATATCACTAATCACTTTGAATGTGAGTGGCCTTAAACACACCAATTAAAAGACAGAGATTGTTAGAATGGATCCAGGAACAAGACTCAGTTCCATGTTGTCTATAAGAAACCTACTTTAAATATAAAGACTGATATCAACTGAAAGTAAATGGATGGAGAAAGATATACTATGCTAAAACTAATCAAAAGGAAGTGGAAGCAGCTATATTAATTTCAGACACAGCAGATTTCACAGCAGGTAAAATTATTAGGCATAAATAGGAGCATTGTATAATGGTAAAGGGGTCAGTTCTCTAAGAAGGCATAGCAATCCTTAATGTGTGTGCACCTAAGAACAGAGCATCAAAATACATGAAGTAAAAACTGACAGAACTGTGAAGAGAAATAGATGAGTCCACTAGTATAGTGGGAGAGTTCAACATCCCTCTATTAGAAATGGACAGATTCAGCAGGCAGAAAATCATTAAGAACTATATCAAATTCAAAAACATCATCTATAAACTGTAAATAGTGGACAGTTATAGACTACTTCATCCAGCAATAACAGAATACACTGCACATTTTTCTTAAGCTCACATGGAATATTTGTCAAGATAGACCACATAATATACCTTAACAATGTTAAAAAAAAAAAAAAGTAGAAATCATAATATCGGCTCTCAGACCACAGTGGAATTAAACTGGAAATTTGTAATAGAAGGATAGTTGGAAAATCCCCCCAACACTTGGAGATACAAATACAACATGCTTCTAAATAACATAAGGGTCAAAGAAGAAATCTCAGAGAAATTAAAAAGTATTTTGAACTAAATGAAAATAAAAACACAAGTTATCAAAAACCACAGGGTGCAATAAAGTAGTGCTAGGGGGAGATTGATAGCATAGAGGGCATATATTAGAAAATAGGAAAGATTTAAAGCAAACACCTAAGCTTTCGCCTTTGGAAACTAGAAAAGAAGAGCAAACTAAATCCATAGTGAGAAGAACAGAAACAGTAGAAATTAGAGCAGAAATCAATGAAATTGAAACAAAATTATAAGAAAAATCAATACAACCAAAAGCTGGTTCTTTTAAAAGATCAATAAAATTGATAAGCCCATACCCAAGCTTACTTAGAAAGAGAGAGAGAAAGGACATATATTAGTAATATCAGAGATGAAAGAGGGGACATCATTACAAAACTCATAAACATTAAAAGGATAATAAGGGACTACTATGAACAACTTATGCGTACAAATTTGATAACCTAGATAAAATAGACCAATTCCTCTGAAGATGAAATCTGCCAAACTCATATGAGAAGTAATAGACACTCAGTAAGTGTATATCTATTCAATTGAAAATGAATCAATAATTAATAACCTTCTAAAGCAGAAAGCACCAGGCCAAAATGGGTTCCCTGGAGAATTCTATCAAACATCTAAGGAAAACACTATATCAATTTTCTACAACCTCTTTCAGAAGATAGAGGCACAAGAAATACTTCCCAACTCATTCTATGAAGTCGGCATCACCTTAAAACCAAAACCAGGCAAACACATTGCAAAGAAAATAAATTTACAGTTCAGTATCTCTTGGCTGGGTGCGATGGCTCACACCTGTAATCCCAGTACTTTGGGAGGCCAAAGCGGGCAGATCACCTGAGATCAGGAGTTTGAGACCAGCCTGGCCAACACGGCGAAACCCTGCCACTACTAAAAATACAAAAATTAGCCAGGTATGGTGGTGAGACAGGAGAATCATTTGAATCCGGGAGGTGGAGACTGCAGTGAACTGAGATCACGCCACTGCACTCCAGCCTGGCGACAGAGCAAGACTCCCTCTCCCAAAAAAAGAGAAGAAGAAAAAGAAATCCACGTTCCGTATCTCTCATGAACATAGATACAAAAATTCTCAACAAAATATTAACAAATTGAATCCATCAATGTATAAAAAGAAATTGTGCCACACCAAGGGGATTTACCCCAGGAATTCAAGGCTGTTTCAACATTTGGTGACTAATTAAGGCTATCCATTATAACAACAGGCTAAAGAATAAAAATCAGATGACTACAGCAATAGATGTAGAGAAAAACCTTTGACAAAAATGATAAAAAAAAAAACTTTCAGTAAATGAGAAATAGAGGGGAACTTCCTCAACTTGATTAAAAAAAATCTACAAAAACTATACAGATAATGTCATATTTAATGGTGAGAAACTAGAAGTTTTCTCATTAAGATCAGGAACAAGGCAGACACACTCTTTCACCACAGTTTTTTAACATTATGCTAGAAATCCTAGACAGTGCAATGAGATAAGTAAAAAAAAATGTATAGTAACTGAGAAGGAAGAAATGAAAATGAAAGAAATGAAACTGTCTTGTTCACAAATGACATGATTATCTAACAGAAAGTCTGAAAGAATTAGGCCAGGTGCGGTGGTTCATGCCTGTAATCCCAACACTTTGGGAGGCTGAGGTGGGCAGATCATAAGGTCAGGAGTTCAAGACCAGCCTCACTAACATGGTGAAACCCCGTCTCTACCAAAAATACAAAAATTAGTCAGGTGTGGTCATGAGTGCCTGTAATCCCAGCTACTAAGGAGGCTGAGGCAGGAGAATCACTTGAACCCAGGAGGCGGAGGTTGCGGTGAGCTGAGATCACGCCATTGCACTCCAGCCTGGGCGACAGAGTGAGACTCCATCTCAAACAAAAAAAGAAACAAACAAATAAAAAACTGAAAAAATCAACAAAAAAGCTCCTGGAACTAACAAACAATTATAACAAGGCAAGGCTAATATACAAAAGTCAATATTTTCCTGCATAGCAACAATAAACAAGTGGAATTTGATGTTTGAAAGAAATTGTCATTATATTAACATCCCCCTCAAAATAAACTACTTGGGTATAAATCTAACAAAATACATACATGGTCTATGCAAGGAAGGCCATAAACTCCGATGAAAGAAACCAAATAAAAACTTAATAGATGGAGAAATATGCCATGTTCATGGATAGGAAGACTCAGTATTAGTCAAGATATTAGTTCTTCACAACTTGATCTATAGATTCAACGCAATCAAAATCAAAATCTCAGCAAGATATTCTGTGGATATCAATAATCTGATTCCAATGTTTATATGACGAGTCAAAAGACAGAAGAGCCAACACGATATTGAAGGAGAAGAGCAAAATTGGAGGAATGACATCAAGACTTGTTATATCACTGTAACTACTATAAAGCCACAGCGATAAAGACAGTGTGGTATTGGTAAAAAAAAAAAAAAAAAAAAAAAAACTGGCAGGGGATCAATGGGATAGAATAGAAAGCCCAGAAATAGACTCACATAAACACATCAACTAATCTTTGAAAAGTGGGCAAAGGCAATACAATGGAGAAAGACAAGCTTTACAGTAAACAGTGCTGGAACAACGGAACGTCCACCTGCAGAGAAGTGAATCTCAACACAGACTTTCCACCTTTCACAAAAATTAATTCAAAACACCTCACAGACCAAAATATAAAACTGTAAAACTAGAAGATAACATAGGAGAAAATCTAGATGCCCTTGGGTTTGGCAATGACTTTTTACATATAATACCAAAACCACAATCCATTAAAAAAAGAACTGATATGCTGGACTTCATTAAAATTAAAGATTTCTGCTCTGCCAGAGACACTGTTAAGAGAATGAAAAGACAAGCTACAGACTGAGAGAAGATATTTGCTAAAAAACACATCTGATCAAGGACTGGAACCCAAAATATGCAAAGAACTCTTAAAACTCAACAAAAAGAAAAGAATCCAATTCAAAAATGGGCCAAAGAACTTAACAAGTACTTCCCCCAAAGAAGACATGTAATGGCAAATAAGCACATGAAAAGTTGCTCCACATCATATGTCATCAGAGAAATGCAAATTAAAACTACAGTGAGATACCAGCACACACCTGTCAGAACAGCCCAAATTCAGAACACTGACACCAACCAATGCTGGTGCGGCTGTGGAGCAACAGAAACTCCTTATTGCTGGTGGGAATGCAGAATGCTAGAGAAACTTGTGAAGACAAGAAGACAGTAAAAAGATCAGTGCTGGCCAGGGGTTGGGAGGAAGAAGGAATGAACAGGTGGAGCATAGACGATTTTTAGGGCAGTGAAAACACTCTGTATGATTCTATAACGGTGGATACATGTCATTATACATTTGTTTAAACCCATAAAATGTACAACATCAAGCATGAGCCCTAAGGTAAGCTTTGGACACCGAGTGACAATGACGTGTCAATGTAGGTCCAGCAGTGATAACAAATGCACCACTCTGGTGGGGATCTTGGTAATGGGGGATGCCATGCTTGTGGGGGGCAGCGGGTGTATGGGAAGTCTCAGAACCTTCCACTCAATTTTTCTGTGAACCTAAAACTGTCTAAAAAATAAAGTCTACTTACAAGGTAATAATAATAACAGAATTTATTTTGAACATGATATATATTTGGCCCTTTACTTTTTTCTTTGGATATGTATGTGTTGGGGGAATGACATCAAAGACCTT
Organism: Ateles fusciceps; assembly: GCA_036589455.1. NCBI lineage: Eukaryota > Metazoa > Chordata > Mammalia > Primates > Atelidae > Ateles > Ateles fusciceps. The sequence goes on along the minus strand of JAZHEH010000579.1, from coordinate 773,023 downwards.
TTAGTTTTTTTAAACTTTGTTTTTCTTCCCTTCCATGTGGCGGACACAGGAATATCTGACTTTCTACTCTGGCCATCATCAGAAAACTCTAGCACGGTTAGGGGAAACTCTGGGCTCTCTAAACGAATACACTTATGTGTTACAGCGCATGTTAATTGGAAATCTGCGACTACCAAAAATGTCACTCAAACTGGCTTGAACGTTAAAGAAAACTTACTGATTTACAAACCTAAAAAGCTTAAAGATACCAGGCTTCAGTCAAGACTTGATTCACCAACTCAAGGGTAGTAAAGACCCCATCATTTCTGCCTTCTACAACATGTATTTCTCCAAGTGGCCACAAGATGGCTGCAAGCAGCTTTCAGCGCTACGATGTCCTTGCCCACATCCAAAGAAAATCCAGGATCCTCAAGGAAAGGTGTCTTCGTCTTTGAGTGACCTTAATTAGGTTCTGTGTCCATCCCTGGTCACTCATGGGGTGGGGTGGCCGTGTCGATAGCTTTAAGTCAGTCAAGTCCCGTTCTTGGAACTGGTGTGAAGCCAGCTTCCCTTCCAGCACAGGGGCTGTGTGAGGGAGGTGTGAACACCCAGATGGAAATCAGGGTGCTGAGTCAGGAACTAGATGGCATTCGCTCCAGAGCAGCACATTGCCCCAGGAGAGAAGGCTCTTTCCTTTCTTTCTCTGGTCTTGGAGGAGAAATGGCTTGACAGCACAGGGTGACGCCCCAGGAAAGGACGCTGGGAGTGGGCTCATCTCCAGTGTAGCTCACACATGCCCCCACCCCTCCCCCTCACAGTTCACCTGGATAGGAGACCAGGCTTGAGAGCAAGAGCCTAGCTAGAAACAGGTGGCGTGCTGTGCTAGAACTCCTTGTCTATGGCTATTTTAGGAACCCCATGGAGTGGCAGCTGCAGGCAGCAGTTGAATAGGAACTGGAGATTTAGGACGCTGGCCATCTTCTCACCACCATCATCACTAACTAAGAAAGAGGCACCCGCAGACCAACGTTAATACTCACCAGATTGGTGACGAAAACTACATCATTTAATGTTTCTGTTCTTTCTTTTCTTCATCTATAAAATGGGAATCATGTGATAATAACCTCCTTGCCTATTTTGTGTTGAAAAAAGAGGAAATGTTTCTGTTCCTTGTCCCATCTTTTAGTCTTGACCCATAAGATTGGGAACTTCTACCCTGAGACTTCAGGCTTCCCTTTCTTCTCCCTTGCTAGTTCCTCCCAAAGGAAGGAGGATTTGCTGACTGTATTGTCAGCCACTTATCACTGATAGAGCCACCCCCTGATAGCAGGGTTACATCATAAGAAGTGTTGAAGGCCAGCACTAATGCTTGGCGCAGGCCCTGCATTGTCTTCCTTTCCCATTGCTGTAGGTAAGTAGCCTCATACGTCCTTGAAATCGGTAAACCCAGCCAAAGATTCTTTCCGGATCTGCTCAGCTCTCTGGCCTCTGAGAGTGTCACTTCCAAATTTAGATGGAGTGGTGAGAGGAGCCTCCACGTTGACATGGGCTCACCAACCCCAGTTCAGCTTTTACCAGGCCTTTGCATTAAAATCTTGGGTTCTTGTCCTGCCATCTTTAATAAAGTGAGGAATCCTTCTCAGTTGGCTACTGATCTTTGTGTATGGGCTCCTTTGGCAGGAACCCGGGGGAGGACTTAGGGGTGGGAGTAAGAGAGAAGGTGGAAACACATGCTGAGGCCTATCCCACTCCCCCAGTACCCTGCTGGGTTGTGGAGATAAAATGAGGTTATATACTTGAAAGTATTTTAGAAATGAAAGTGAGCACAGATGTCAGGCAGTACTAGCCTCCAGGTGGATGGTGTAAGGATGGTGTAAGGAACCATTTCTCTGCTGGGAAATGGCTGGTGCAGATGTCAGTTCTGTAAGGAATATTCCCACTCCAAATACTGGAACCTTGATTATTACCCACAAGATTTTCTCCTCCCAGATGTAGCTTGAATAAAAGTGTGTCCTCACATAAGACATCGAGTGGGCACCGTCAGAAGCCGACTGATTCTGTTATGGAGTAAAAGGGTGCCCAATGCACTAGAAGCCAATACTATGACACCAGGTTTTGGAGAAAAGAAAAGCTTTATGCTGAAAGTGGACTCTCAAGGAGGCAGGAGTCAAGTTCTAATCTGTTTCCCTGCACTGGCTTCAAAGCAGTATTTTTATTAGAAAAGGTTCAGGGGATAGATTCTGAGATTCATAGGTAACTAACTGGTGAAAGGAAAGAGGAGGTCTGGGAAGTCCCTGGGCATGTCCCGTTGTGTCTTCCTGCTATCTCATGAGTCACATGTGTGAATTTCAGGGGTAGTTAGTATGAAACGTGGAAATTCAGGCTGGAATGCCAGCAAGCTTGTTCTGTGCAAACTCCAGTTAGCCATCTTAGTTTCAACCAATTATAGCCAGTTTTTTCTTGATCTCACCATCAGAGTCTCAGCAAGTTGTTTCTTTCCTTACCTGCTATCCCGCAAACAAGAATTTTCGTTAGTCATTGGTTTCTTTAACTCTTTGGGACACGATTTCCATGTGCCTTACTTAGTAAGTAGCACATACTCTCTTCTTCCTCCTCCGTGAGAAAACATAACTTTTTGTTAAGTCCACTTCTTTCCAATGTGCTTCAGATTTCACTCTCCTGGGACTTCAGTCTGTCTACCAAGGGCTCGTCTAGCTTGAAATATTTTGTCTTAACTCTGTCTTTTCCCTTCAGATACATTCATTCTTCTTCTTCCTACTTCCCTTTACTATCCACCCTCTTCTTCCTTAGCTCCAGAATGATTTTCATGCCCATGGCTGTACTAAGTTGCTCTCTCTATTGTCACCAATGACGTCATAATCATCTCATTTACATTCAAAGTTCTGTTTTAGTTCTCATCTTCCTTGATGACTCTGCCATTGTCATTCCCCATTTAAAAAAATTATTTAATGTTTTCATTGTTTATTGTTTTAAGTACATTCGCAATTGCGCTATAATGCCACTACATAAATATCTTTTTGACCTCTTCTAGTCTCCAGACATATTTATTGTTTCTTTTTTAACAAAGTTGGACACAATATACAAAAGCCTTCTTTGTTCTTTCATGTAATATTATTTCTGGACACATCATACAAGGGTAAAGCTGAAGGAGGCCTACAGATCTCATATGCCCTTTATATTTTACAGGTGAGAAAACTAAAATTTGTTGGAAATGCTCAGTGGAAAGCGGCAGTACCCAGGACCCACAATCCCCAAAATCCCAGTCAGCCCTCTGCCTTGGCTATAGAACCCACAGGAGGGTTTCCCCAGTTTGGAGAAAGCACTTGGGGTGTTTGTTTAAAATGTAATTTCCTGAACCTACCACATTACTGAATCAGGCTCTTCAGTAATGGGGCATACACATTTGTAGTTTTTAAAAAGATACCTAGGTGGTTCTTAAGCATATTACAAATTGAGGCCAGGTGCAATGACTCATGGCTGTAATCCCAGTGCTTTGGAAGGGCTAGGTGGGAGGATCTCTGGAGCCCAGGAGTTTGAGGTTACAGTGAGGTATTACAGTGCCACTGCACCCTGGGCAACAGAGGGAGAACTTGTCTCAAAAAAATAAAAACACACATGTACCCCTGAACCTAAAATAAAAGTTAAAATCAATAAATAAAAAAAATAAAATCCAAGAACCACTGTTTTAAAGAGTTTAAGTCACAGAAGACACACAGGCAAATGTTCAGCACTATAAACCAGGACTTCTGAGCTGAGCTAGACTACCACAGACTTTGCCAAAACTGGAGGTAAGATAAACAGTCCGTTCCTTGTCTAGGCAGAAGAAGACACCTTCAGGCCTGTCTTACCACAACCAAACCAGTAGAAATCGTTGCACTCGTTCATATGAACTGTAAGTACTTTGTTCATTTTACTGTAATTAACTCATATAGTTTCTGGGGTTTGAGCTATAGGAGGGAAGAGGGGAGAAAGAAATAGCCTAAGAGAGATTCAAGAGAGCTGTTGAGACCATCTACCAAGCAAGTTATCCCAGTCCAGTTGTATTAAATATCACTTTATTCTTCCCAACACAATTTAGTGACCAGCACTTTTATATGGAGTGGAAAGAAATGAATGGAAAGTAGAACAGAATAGAAAAGAATAGAACAGAATAGATCATTACTATTATTGAGACAGGGTCTTGTTCTGTCACTCAGGCTGGAGTGCAGTGGCATGATCATGGCTCACTGCAGCCTCAACCTCCTGGGCTCAAGTGATCCTCCCACCTCAGCTCCTAGGGTAGCTGGGACTACAGCTGTGCACCAGCACTCCTGGCTAATCTTTGTATTTTTTTTTTTTGTCGAAATGAGGTTTCACCACGTTGCCCAAGCGGGTCTCAAACTCCTGAGCTCAAGTGATCATCCACCTCAGCCTCCCAAAGCTCTGGCATTACAGGCATGAGCCACTGCACCAGGCCTACCATTTTTATGGGTGACCGTGTGTGTGTGTGTGTGTGTGTGTGTGTGTGTGTGTGAGTGTGTATGTATGTTTATATGGAGTCAATGTAAAATTTCCTTTTTTTCAACCACTTTATTGAGGTATGACTGGTCTCACTTACATGTAGAATCTAAAATAGTCGAATTCATAAGAGCAGAAAGAATGGCGGTTGCCAGGAACTGGGGGGATGGAGAAAATGAGTTGGTCAAAGGGTACAAAGTTTCAGTCATGCAAGATAAATAAATTCTGGACATTCCTGCACAACATGGGACATATGATTGTCGATGCTGACAATACTAAAAATTTGCTAAGAGGATAGATTTTGCATTAAGTGCTCTTACCACAAAAGAAAAAAAAAAGTTAAACATTTTTAGGTAGTGGTCAAAACATTTGAAAATTGCCGTGTTTTAGGGGAAAACTGCTTTGTTAGAAGATGAACAGAGTTCAGAGAGGCTGAATCCTTAACCAAAGGGTTCAACTTAATTTTAAATCTTTTGGCTCCAAATCCAGTACTTTCCCCCTAACTTTCCCATGAAGCATGCATTTTTCTTTGCTTGCAGAATCTTCATGATTTCATTTCTAATGAATGAAAATTAGGTTTAATCACATTATCTGTTTTATTATTTCCCTAAATATTGAGTATTTTGGTAATTTTCATTTTTGGCTATTATAAACAACTCAGCTATAAATATTTTTATAATTGTAGTTTTGTTCTTTTTATGAATTACTTATATAGGCTACATTTTCTGGTATGATTATTCTTATGGCTCTTAACTCCAAAAAACAACCAATTTACACTTTTACCAGCAACCATTTCCTAACAGTCTCACTAGTTCTGGATTTTGTCATTTATTCTTATACTTGTTTATCTGCTATGTGTTAAATGGCCCCTTATAATTGTTTCCATCTGAATTTCTTTAATTAACTTTTGAGATTTAGTGTTTCACATGTTGGTTTTATATTGGCTTTCCTAGTGTATGAACTGTCTGTGTGTGTCTTGGTCCCACTGGGATCCTGGTTTGAATAAACTCAATATACTTAAGATATTAAACTTTTGATACGCAGCCATATTTATGGAAAACAGTTTTTCTTATTTTCTTACAACTTTTTCTGCCTTGGTTTTGTGAATTTTCATTATTTTACTGTTTTACATTTTTATATAATTCTACCCATTATTACTTATAATTTGAATTTCTTCTCTAAGTCATAAAAAGAAATTTCCAATTTATTACAGTTAGAAAAATATTAGATTTTGTTTTTTGTGACATGATTTGTAACTCTATGATACACACACACAAAATGTTTAAAAATCCCTCACCTGCGTGGAATGTGAGGGTCTAAGTTAAGAACTGAATGCTAAGAGCCTTTTTGCTCTTTCTAAGTCAGTGTTTCTCAATAAGTGATCCGAGATCAGCAGTATCTAGGAACCTGTTAGATATATAAATTCTCAGGCCTCTATTCCACTCCTATTGAGTCTGAAACTCTGAGAGTGGGGCCAAGTAATCAATGTTTTTTGCTTTGTTTTGTTTTTCTCTTTTGTAGAGACAGGGTTTTTCCATGTTGCCCAGGCTGGTCTCAAACTCCTGGACTCAAGCCATCCTTCCACCTTGGCCTCCCAAACTGCTGAGATTACAGGTGTGATGTTTTTACAAGCCCTCCATGCAATTCTGATGCATGCTGAAGTTTGCATACCTGGGTATAAACTCAACAGCCACGATTACACTCACTTCTAACTTTTAATTAATTGGTAGTAGACATCATCTGCCTTTGCTAGGCAATCCCCTAGGGCCCACAGAACATCATTTATTCCATTTATCAAAATGCCTAAGGACAATGTCCCTCCATCCCCACCCCTTATCAGGGTAGCCAATTATAATATATGCCCATGCTGGTAATTTACAGTTTTGCTTGCAGCTACCCTCCACTGGAAACCCCACTACCACTTCATACTTGTTAATGTTTGCACGAAGATATTCTTCAGTTACCCTCCTGGGTTATTAGCTTTGAGACAGTATGTGTATTTTTATTTTGCTTATTGGGAATTTCTCAGCTACGCTTTCTGATTATTTCTTGCTCTGTTGCGTCTATCCCTAGTGGCTTCATCGCTGATCTTTTTTCTTCTCCCAAGGTCAGTTTGGAAAGGCCTTTCAATAATAAATATAAGATTAGCAAAAGACAACACTCTTAAAATATTAAACTTTATCAGGAAAATTTCAGGAAAATAAATAGAAAATGTCAGCATTGCTAACTAGGCATGCCTTTAGCTATACAAGAGAACTTTCAAAGGTTAGGATGTTTTTAGGGTCACAGGAAGTAGTTGAGGTTATGGTTCTACTTCTAGATAGCCACAAAGTAGATTTTATCGGTTTACCCATAGTTGAACAGGCCCCTGAAAACCCGACAAATAGTGCTGAGCTTCCAACATACCAACGCTATTCGGGACAATCTCTCTGCCACCCTCCTTTCTTTGATCCCTTTCATATCTACTCCCATCTATGGAGGCTCACTTTGTCAGTAACAGCATTCCTGCTACTCCTGGTCCAAATAGATGTTACTCTCCAGAACTCAGCTGGCCTTTGTAATATGTAATATGAGATGGATGCATGAAACAGCAATTATATTCCTACCAGGCCCTGCACCAGCTCCATCACCTTATGTATGGAGAGAGTTTTACCAAAGAGTGATCCTGAGAACCAGGAGCTACCTTTAGAATGCCCCACAGTGCATCACAAATATGGACTGGGAGCGCCCAAGGGTGTCTCCAAACCACCTTACTGAGCAGAAAACTGCCTTTTGTGGTTTGAGAATATTTGACTAGACTTAGATCTGTAGGTGGGACAAGCACATTCATATGCCATGCCTCTAGCAACCAATGAAGTTAAGCTGCAGACATCCCAATGCCTTTTGCAGCCATGGTCCAGGCCTCTTACCCTCTTTTCCCGACTTTCTGCTGTTCTAATCCTCTCAAAACCAATGGCTTTCCCATTGTAGACCTCCTCAAGTAGATCCCACTCTCCCATGTTCCCTTTGTATTCATCTAGAAACCTCTGGTGCCATCCCAGATTTACAGGAGATTGCAGCGCTTGTTTACCACACACCTCAGTTCTAGAGTCATAGCTCCATGGAAGCACTGAAAGACGCAGTGTCTTACAGAGCCTGCACTTGTAAAACAGGGTGCACTAGGGCAAGCCAGCTCTGGGAAAATAGACACCTTAGTAAATAATTTGCAGAAGTGAAGACAGAGCCATTGCACAGACAGGCTCTGCTCCTTGGATCATTTGTGGAGGCTTCAGGATAATGTTAACTCCCAAAACGTTTTAAGATAATTTAGAACAATTTCCTAGCCTCCCTCACATAGCTATAAATTATAAATATTTGTGTAAAGGGGATGAAGAAATGGGTAATTTCATGTTTGAGATATGGCAAATCCCTGCCTATGAGTTGCATAGAACTTCTAAATTTCACCTGGTCTGAGGGTCCCACAGAGAACTTAATTAACTTGTCACACAGCAGCTCACTCAGAGACAGGTCCAGGTAACTAGAGCCACCAGAGTGGGGTTGCTGTCCCAGCTACCATCTTGGAAAACACCACCAGCACTGTACAGTCTGATTGAGATAAAAGTGGATTCTGAGAGTTCTCAGGGATGAAGTTCATAACCCAGCACCCATCTAAATTGGCACTGCATGCAGACCATCTCAGACCTTCCCAGCAAAGTTAGAGATGTAGGCATTCACATGATGTTTTCTATATACCATAGAATGCCGTCTTATTAACTTCCAGTGGTGGCTACACATTTCTGGTGGCTGGAAGTGACTTCTTTCCAGGAAACCTACGTATTGTATTAAGTATTTGGATATCCAGATCTGTGGTCAAAAGGCTGCTTGGTGTGCAAATAATCAGAGTTTATAGCTTAGTCTTCATGGATTTCATTTATCCCATGAAAGTCTACTGAAGTCATCTTTACTATGTAGAAAAAAGAATGATAAGAATGTTTGTGCCAATTAAATATAGTGATTTTCTCTTTCCCCTCCCTCTCTCTCTTTCCCCCTGCACACCCCTGTCTTTGGAATGTATTTAATTGGATAAATACTAATACATTGTTACTATTCATATGTCTTTCCTATATGGTAGAATAATTCCAATAATAAATATGAATTGATTTGAATTAATAATTACGTTATTAACAGTTTTATTCCATTTATATTAATTTATTCATTCTTGTGGCAAGTATTTATTGAACTTTTTCTATGTGTCAGGTACTATTCTAGGCATTGGGGATATGGTATGGAAAAAATAAGAAAGATTTCTGCACCCTTGAGGGCTTCCATCCTATCTCCTATGTTTTCCAGAACACACACTGTTTACTTTAATTGGATCTGCGTTTTGCCAGGACATCACAGAATGAAGTTAGGTATCATTCTTTGAGAATGACTATCCTGAGTTTGGCATCATCTGTATATGGACCATACCCGTGAAAAAGAAATATAGCTTCTTTTGGCAATGACCACTGATATCCAGCATTAATATAGCATTTTCCAATTAAACAAACATTTCGTTTTGGCAGCAAACAGCAATCAATAAACAAGAGAGTATCACTGACATATAGGCAAATGTGGCAGAATTCATAATCAGACTAGGTTTTGTTTTTGTTTTTGTTTTTCATGACACATAAGAAGCACAGCACTTAAAATACTAGATTTTTAAATGTGATCTGACAGTATTTGGAAATTCTTCCCTGAAAATGCATATTCTTGAAATAAATGTACACCTTCCATTGTATATGCATTTTACGGACATGAATAAAATGATTCCATGATTTCATGCAAGACACAGAGTTTTTCTTCACTGTAAACGAGATGTCCACATTGTACAAGCAGTACGTGTTACCTGAGCACTATTCTATTTAACGCATGCACTGTCTGCATCAGGATTGTGACTGACACTGTTGGTTCTCTTCCCAACAACATTCCTTGTTAGCAGAATCATCATTTTCTATGAGTGGTTTAAGGAGCAAGACCTCCTTCTGAACCCAGAAGATGAATCATGATTAGTCTATGACCTCATCTTCCTTACCAGCGATTGGCAGGCATGAATAGTTGATGTAATCTGACCAATGAGGGATGAGGAGGAATTGTCCTAGGGGAAGGGATTTTTCACTCATAAAAAGATAGAAAGAGAAAGCAACGTTTTTCCTGCCTTTGAATATTATGGGTTGAGGATGGGATGCTTGAAGTTGCTGTCTTGCAGCTGCGAGGAGACACATATGAGAACGAAAACTAAAACTATACGGATGTTGACAGAGCAAAAAAATGAAAAGAATGTGAGTCCTTGATGTCTTTTAGCCACTGAATTAACCATCTTGGAATCACTCTAAACTTATTTTATAATAAGTTTATATTATTATATTATATATAAGATATATATTATATTTACATAATAAAAATTTATATAATAAAACTATATTATATATTTATATAATAAAACCTTTATAATTTAAACCAGTGGTCTCCACCATGGAAGAAAGAAAACAACAGAAAATCAATTTCTTTCTATGTGTTAACACCTCATTTTTTAAAAGCATATTTAAAATACAAATTGAAATCAGTAGCTCCACTTAGTCTAATATTTGTCAGAAAGCTGTGTCTCTGGACAGACCCAGGAGACAGGAGTGGGAGTTTTATAAGCATAATGGGACTTTTGACATATAATTTACATATGTCCAATTAAGTGGACTCAAAGATTATTTTCCTAAATAATATAATTTTCAAAATTTGGGGAGAGTATTTTTTAAGGGATGTTTGGAAATGTTTTAATTACTTTGTATTTCGTTGCTAAAAGTATGTCATTGTGTCATCATGCATAAGATCACAAATTTATCCAACTTTTCAAAAATTTAAATGGCCTTTGCCATACCACTGTGTGAGACTTGTGAATTTCAAAGAGTGCATATGTAATATCTATAACTTGATTCTGAAGTTTATAGGGGCTGTGTGCGGTGGCTCATGCCTGTAATCCCAGCACTTTGGGAGGCCAAGGCAGGTGGATCATCTGAGGTCAGGAGTTCGAGATCAGCCCGGCCAACATGGCAAAACCCTATGTCTACTAAAAATACAAAAATCAGCCAGGCAAGGTGGTGGGTGCCTGTAATCCCAGCTACTCGGTAGACTGAGGTGGAAGAATCACTTGAACCTGGGAGGTGGAGGTTACAGTGAGCCAAGATTGCACCACTGCACTCCAGCTTGGGCAACAGAGCAAGACTCTGTCAGAAATAAATAAAAAATAAAAATGACAATTAAAGTTTATAGGGAAAGGCAAAAAAAAAAAAAAAAACACCTCACAGAATAGCCAATACAGTGTTGAGGAACAAACTTGGAGGACTGAAAGTACCCAGCTTCAAGACATACTATAAAACTACAATTATCAAGATAGTGTGGTATTGGCCAAACAATAGGCAAATAGATCAACAGAACAGAAGATAGAGGTCAGAAATAAACCCATACAAACAGAGTCAACTGATCTTTGGCAAAGGAGCAAAGGCAATTCAATGGAGAAACGATTGTTTTTTTTAACAAATAGTGCGGGAACACATGTACCTTAACATATAAAAGGCAGTTAAGGATTTGTCCAAAGTCATGAAGAGACTCAAATTCAGGTCTCCAGTGCCAAGCCCGCAGCGTTTTTTATCTCTAATGTATCTCCAGACAGAACAATCAAACATGTCTATGTGCTAGCTCCAGCTGATTGCCTCATATACCTGGCCTGTATGCAAAACAGAACCCAGTATTTATCAGAAACACAGATCTACTGCACAGCAACCTGCCAGCAAAGCTACCAACAATTCAGAGTGACTGGGAAACTGACAGCTTGTGGTGTTAAGAGGGCAGGGAATGAGGGAGTTGGCAGCTCCACATGCCAGAAATGAGAGTGGTCAAGCTGTTAGGACGTGGCTGCCTGAACTATCCTTCAAAAACCAAACAGCTCACTGGAACTACCATCAAAATACTGAAACATCAAGTAAATTGTCTGTGCTAAAATACAGCTATCCCTTGATCTTAAATCCCTTGCTATTTCACAAGTACATCTCTAAAGCTGAGTGGAAAATTATTCTCTTGTCTCACGTATGACACGGGACACTTCTTCCCAAACTGAATCTAAAATATCTATTTTTCTATATCTTTTTCTTTTTAGAGAAATAAGACCAGTTTTAGGAAAAAATTTTAAAATACAGAAATTATAAGAATAAAACCAAAATTGAGTATTTGTATCACACTAAGGTAACTGCCATTACAAATTCAGTGTTTTACTTTTGGTATTTGTTCCATGCTTATATCTAATATCTGAGGGTTACTTTTAATTACTTTTAATTAATTATGTCACTTGGCCCACTGTATTGGGATGTGTGCATATCTGACTTTTCTGTTACAGTATCATAGGCATTTCCTATGACACTGCATATTTTCGTGATGACTTTCATGGTTGCATTATATTCTATCATATGGCTCAATAATTATTCATTTAATAATTCTGCTACTGTTAGAAAATTTGCTACTCAAAGCACAGTCTGGTACATGTCTTCATTTATATCTCTGATCTCAAAATCGTCCTTCTTAAGTAAGGACAAGGATGCTTTCTGTCATAGGAGGCAGGCCTCTTCAAAGATTTTGTTGTCAGTTTTGTCAAAACATGTGTGTTTTTAACACATTAGTGCCATATTTTTCCCACTGTCTTCACATCTGAAAACAATGTAAGACACTTGTCTTGTCTCTTTTCCATCAGTTTGTTTGTTTTTACCCTTCTGATAGCTCTCAGCAAGATACAAATATCTTTTTTTTTTAAAGTTAAGAGAGAGATGTGGGACAGTGACCTTTAAAAGGAGATCCTCAAATGAAAACTAAACAACTGTCAAAACAACAACAACCACCACCAAAACCCATACAGACCTGTCATTAATCAGAACCTGCCATCCAGAACTTGCCAATGGTTTCAATGCTTCTGTGCATAAGAATTACTGAGATGGCCTGGAAAACTTTCTCTTCCAATCTCAATAAGTTGAATTTCCTCACTTTTGAAATGTGCAAGTATAAATGCAATACAATGATAATGAAATGGCAAAAAATTCACTTCTTTTTCTCTTCCCCCTCTTATAAGAATATATGAGGCTGATGGCTGAATGCTTTCTTTTGCCATCTTAATTACATTTTTATGTCCAGTTTATCAAATCTGCTGCGCAGTCATTTCTATTGAGTTATTGAAATCATCTAAGGCACTACACCACCTATATTTTAAAAACAATGTTTAAACCATATATATAAAGTGTCTTAAGGTAGAGTGGGTAATTGATTGACTACTGGTATAATTTTAGAGTCATCAAATAGCACATCAACCTTCACATATGTTTCCACAGCCCCAATCACTTCCATATTATATGGCCTTTATTACAAGAAAGGAATACTATAGGCTAACATTCCTTGTGGATACATGCAAAAATGCTCAGCAAAATATTAGCAAATTAGACCAGCAACATACATAAAGGATGACAAAATGGAGTGTGTTCTAGGAATACAAGATTAGTTTAACATTTGAAATCAATAAGAATAATTCATTATGTTAACAGAATAAAGAAGCAATGCAATATGAACCTCTCAGTAGATGAAGAAAAAGCAATTAGCAAAATTCAATATCCACTTATGATTAAAAAAATACCAGCAAACTGGAAAGAGAAGGAAACTTCCTCAATCTGATGAAAGGCTTCTATTAAAAGATCTATAGTTAACATTAAATTACCTAAACTCTGAATGTTCTCTCGCTAAGATTGGGAATACAGAAATATGTCTGTTCTCATCATTTCTACTTAACATTATGCCAAAAGTCCTAACCAGTGCAAAAAGGAAAGAAGAAGAAAGAAAAGACATAAAGATTGGAAAAGAAGAAGTAAAACATTCCTTATTTGAAGACCGTACTTTTTTTTATGTAGAAAGTTCTAAGATATTGAAACAAATAAAAAACTAATAGAACTAAAATATAAGTTTAGCAAGATCTCAGGATATGAGATCAAGATGCAAAAATCAATTGTACAGGATTTCTACATACTAACAGAAAACAATGGGAAACATTTTTTATCTATCTATTTACAATAGTGTCAAAAATAAATAAAATACTCAGGAACAAATTTGACAAAAGACATGCAAAATATCTGTGTTGAAAACTATAAAACATGGGCTGGGCGTGGTGGCTTACACCTGTAATCCCAGCACTTTGGGAGGCTGAGGCAGGAGGATTGCTTGAACTCAGGAGTTGTAAACCTGGCTGAGCAACATGGCAAAACTCCAAGTCTTCCAAAAATACAAAAAAAAATTAGCCAGGTGTGGTGGTGTGCACCTGTGGTCCCAGCTCTTGAGAGGCTGAGGTGGGAGAATCACTTGAGTCTAGGAGGTGGAGGTTGCAGTGAGCTGAGATCACACCACTGCACACAGCCTGGGTGACAGGGTGAGACCCTGCCAAACTAAAAAAAGAAAAAGAAAACTATAAAACATTACTGGGTAAAAATGTAAAAGACCTAAATAAATGCAGAGATACAGCATCTTCATGAAAAAGAAGGGTCAATATTGCTAAAATGTCAGTTCTTCTGTTCTTGCTTTATTTATTTATGGAGTCGATGCAACCTTAGTGATAATACCTATACCTATAAGGTGTACCTTATACCTGTATAAGTATAGGTCAATTGATTTTTGTTTTTGAGATGGGGTCTTGCTCTGTTGCCCAGGCTGGAGTGCAGTGACACAATATCAGCTCACTGCAACCTCCACCTCCTGTGTTCAAGAGATTCTCCCACCTCAGCCTCCTGAGTAGCTGGGATTGCAGGCAAGCACCACAACGCCAATCTAATTTTTTGTATTAGTCAATTGATTTTAAACAAAAATGCCCAATAAATTCAATGAAAAAAGGAAAGTTTGTTCAACAAATGGTGCTGAAACAATTGAACACACACACACACACACACATAAAAATATGTATTTGAATATTTGCATATGTATATACACACACACATATACATAAAGATTAACCTTGGCCCCATCTTATACCCTACAAAAAAATTAATTTGAGGTAAATTATATACCTTAATATAAGAGCTAAAATGATTTCACTTTTAGTAGAAAACATAGAATAATATAAGCTAAAAAAACCTAAGCTTCCTAATTGACTAAACAGACCCCCTCTTAGCCAAGAGGACCCCAGAGAAACCTAAAAATCTGAGTTCTTGGTTATGATGGGAAAGGAGATCAGTCATGCCTCATTACACCCACTCCCTTTGGAGTCTAGGCACAAATGACAAACATTAACATTAAAACAGAGATCATAAGACTGACAAAAGAGGCTATTTGTGGAAATAGAATACCAAAGTATAAACAAAACCTAAGTCTCCGAAAGGCTAGGGTTAAGTCATACCCTACAAACCATAAAATCCCATTAATGTGTGTATGTGTGTGAGTGTGTGTATGTTCTAACTAACCTGGTATGTGACTTACTTTCCAACCAGACTCTGGTGTAGCATCACATGACAGGTAGCAGACGGTGTATCTTAAATTAAGCTTTTTTTTCTATTGACTTCAAGTCTTTAGACAAAGCTTCACTCTTTCAAACCAATTGCTAACTAAGGAATACGTAAAACCCATCTATGACTTGTAAGCCCCTACTTTGAGATGTCCCACCTTTTCAGACCAAACGAATGTATATATTCCACGTATTGATTTATGATTTTATGCACTGTCTGTCTCCCTGAAATGTATAAAGCCAAACTATAACCTGATTGCCTTGGGCTCACTTTCTCAGGACCTGTTGAGACTGTGTATCCCTGAACTGCAGTCACTCATATTAGCTCAGAACAAACCTCTTTAAAACATTTTACAGAGTTTAAAGTATATTCTTGTGATATTATAAAATATACATATTTGGCCTCTGCCCTGGTTTCCTGGCACACCTCTCCGAAAACCCTTGGAATCTTCAAAGTGATCTGTGTTTTAAAAATATGCTAATAAGGTGACTGATGAGTGGGGGCTCCTAAAGAGATGGGGACCTGTTGCCAGAGAAACCAATCATGTGATTAGGGGTTGGAACTTTCAGTCAGTCTCCAGGAAGGAGAGAGGGGCTGAAGATTGAGTTAATCTCCAATGGACAATGACTTAATCAATCATATCTCTGTAGTGAAGTCACTGTAAAACCCTAAAGGACAGGTTCAGAGAGCTTCCACGCTGCTGAATAACATCCATGTGCAGAGAGGGTGGTGTACTACAATTCCTGGGAAAAAAAAAAAAAAACTGGACAAATTTTTTTTTTTAAATGGCCACCCAAGATGGCTGCAGTTTGTATATACAGTTAATAACTGTGAACAATTAATAGAAACTAGGCCTATGAACAAAAGCTGAAATCTCAATCTGCAAGCCTAGAGAATGTCAAATATTCCACTGACCTACGCTGATGACCCTTGCCTATAGATGAAGAACAAAGGCAAGATAAAGTCACTCATCCCTCCCCCAGACCTTGAGATGCCTACATATGTGTTAACCTTTTACCCTACATACCTGAACCACATATTTGCTTTATCTTATTTATATCAACACTGAGCACCAATTAGAGTTGTAAGAATATCACCTTTCCTTCTTGGCCACCTTCTCATTTTCTGTGAAACAGAATGTGCTTTGAGTAGTCCGCTCCAGGACACATCCTTGGTTTGCCCTGAGTCTCTTTCCAGGGTACAGTTAAGAAATTCTGACATTCTGGGATGGGCCATTTGGAGGTCTGTGTGCATAGCACCAATGTAAACTTGGGAGAAGTTATCTAGAGGACTTTTAGACAAATGG
The DNA here is from genome assembly GCA_036589455.1 of Ateles fusciceps. Classification (NCBI taxonomy): domain Eukaryota; kingdom Metazoa; phylum Chordata; class Mammalia; order Primates; family Atelidae; genus Ateles; species Ateles fusciceps. Next base: position 756,688 of record JAZHEH010000579.1, on the reverse strand, counting down.
TCAGATCTTAAGCCTCCTCCTTTAGGACTCTCAGCCAAAAGGAAGATCATTGTCCGCCTCTAGGAGTGCCCAAGATAGCAAAGAACTCACCCAGAGGTAGGAAGGCCCCATGACATTGGTTGATTGGCAGGGGAGAAAGATGCTTTTGAATGTGACACTGTGTTGGTTCTTAACAGATGTTCTGGATCAGACCAAATGGAGTTGGTCTCAAGTTTCTTCATGGAGGGAGCTATAAGAAAATGGGAAAACAAAATCACATTTTAGTGAATCCTCATAAGTAACAGCAACACTGCTGAGAGAGCCCTTCCCCCATCTCAGGAGGTGTGATATTGACAAGGTGAAGTTCCAGTGGCAATACCAAGGTCAACCCATGAGGCAGGGGTAATAAAATTTTTAGGAAACTGAACAAGCCAACAAATTGCATTCTTTTCTTCCAACAAATTCCTGAACAAATTGAAAAAGAAGATACAGGGATGAGGTAGATGAAGAGGAAATGATTATTTTTATTACTAGTGAAGTTGATATTGAAGAATATGGGTTTTATAGGGAGGCAGATAGAATTCCCAATACTAAATTCCAGAGCTAGACAGACTTACCTACACAGACACAGGTAGTTCCAGACCCAAACCAATTTTTATGATTCAATTTCCCCTGGTTACCCTTGCATTGCTATGGTCTGAGAAAGCAACAACTCTACCGTTTTTATTTTTTAATTATAGAAAGTATAAAACATTACAAGAGTATAATAAACCCCCATATAACCGTGAACCAAAAGGTTAAATAATGGCCTCCAAATAACCCACCCCAGAAGGTCAGAATTTCTTAACTATGCAGTCTCCTGTCGGAGTTGTAGATTTATAAGAAGTGGACAGGACCTCTCCTCAACCAGAAGACTAGGTCAGAGAGGTTGGGGTGACTAGCAAGGATCCCCAGCTAGGAAATAGCATAGGTTGACTAGAATGGAGATACTCTAATTCCAAACCCAGAATTAGAAGTCTTATCTATAAAGATATCATCTTAAGGAATTTTGTTTGAATGAAAGGAAAGAAACCCAATGCAAATTAGTTTAAACTCAAAATTGAATTTATTGGAAGGAAACTGAAGTAATTCACAGAATCAAATGAAAAAGTGCTAGAATCGAGGATGCATGGAAAATTCCAGGGAATATAAGTGTGGACACAAATACCATTAATACTCTTTGTCTCTCTTCTCATTTTTTTCTTTTCTTTTAGATAGTTCCTCAGAAATTTCCTACCAATAATAAAGCCCTTGGGATTGCAGATGTGTTTTAAAACTCAATTAGAGCAGATTCATGGTTATTCTTATAAATGCATTAGAATTTCTTATATTTACATTGCAGTGCACAGAATGTTTTTCTTCTTTTTCCTGGTATTACATTTAGAAAATTTACTGCTAAAAAACATTTGAAAAGGCAATTCCTTAATACTTAATTGTACATCTTTCCCGAGGCAAGTTACTTATCTCAGTCGGCTTTAACATGGGCTTATTTCAGTATCAGATTCCTCCACTAGATAGCCTCTTTTCCAGCTCTAGGTTTGCCACTTCCCTTGAGTATCACTGCGTTCTATTTGCCCCCTCACCAGCCAGGAAGATTATGTTAAACTTCACTTTCTGTTGTTTGTGTTACAAAAACAATAAGCATTTTTTCACACACATCCTGTCCCACCAACTTACCATTCTTTGGCGTGTCAGATGTTAGGAAAGGCAGTCATGGGCAGTTGGTTGGACCCTTGCAGGCTGTGTAAGAATGTACGTTGGGGCTGGAACACTTCCTTTCATGCTGATAAGGACTCTTCACGGCCTGTGCTGGGCTTACTGTCTTCTGTGGGAGAATTTCTCCCTATTCCCGACTCGAATGTGTACTTCAGTGTTCTGCTTAAAGCTTATGGGTCATATGGCACCTGGCTGACCCCACTGCTATGGAGGAAATGGGTCCTTTGCTTGCAGCACAAGAAGGGTGCGTGCAGACCCGTCTCCCTGCGTCATCTGCAAGGTGAGACCTGCTGGCCATGGGGGGACCCACGCTTACTATTAAGCCTGGTCTTGTCTCTTCTCTGTGTGAGTAAAGCCTTGTTCCCTTCCCCTCCAGTGTCTGTGACTTGATTCATTGAGTCTTTCCTGGTGATCCCAATCCCTGCAAACCATGCAGTGGATAGACATCTGGGGCCTGCTGCTCCTGGTGGCAGGCATTGTTATGCTCGTTCCTATCCTTCCCACAGTGGGACTCTGTCCTGGAAACAGTGACAGGGGTCACTGGCTCAACAGAGGGTGATGTTGGAAGCATGTGGGATATGCCCTTCCTGCATATTACTTGAGAAACACTATCTAGAGAACATATTTATTTTAATTCCTTGCCATTTCTACCTTTTCACAGATGCCCAATACATGGTAATTGAAGTAAATTGGCCTGTAATAAATATCAACCTCAAAGATCCCGTTGGGCAACTTGGACAGCAGCAGCCTCACTCCTAGAGCCATTTCTGAGGCATCTTCTCTACGGAAGGGGAGGATGCTCCTTCACCCCAGCCCTGTCCCCCCAGGGACAAAGGTGGCTTGCCTGAGGCAGTCAGCCCACAACCCGATTACAGCAGCTGCCCTGCAGATGGAGCCACTGACCCAAAAAGACCGAGGGCTGAGGTTCCCAAACCCTCACCTCAACTGCCGGTCTGATCTAGTAGCACATCCAGACACTGAGCTGGGCCAGGCATGTGTAGTTAAGACTATAACAAAATCGATCAATAACCTGCAGTTCTTCCTTGCTTGTCCAGTAGATTACAATGAGGTGGGGTAAAAACACATGAGGGTAGCAGGGAGCTGACATTATTGGTAGTTCCAAACTGTCCTATACTTGAAACGCAAAGAGGGGAAGACGAATGCCATAGGTTTTGTTCTATAGCTACAGCTGTGCTTATGCCCATAAAGCCCTTGCTTTCTAACTCAAAGCTGCTTCCTTGTTCCTACAACAAATGCATGACATACTTACTGAAACAAATCACAGAGTCCATGTATAAATGCATTGCTGGAGATTTCGACAAGAAGAAGACCAAAAAAAGACTGTTTTCCCTGCTCAGTGCGGATGTCAGTCAGCGCCGAAGCATTCCGGGAATGTGACGGAAATTGCATATACAGAAAAGTATGCTGTTAGTGTATTAGCAAGGGTGACCTATTCTTTTAGGCTATTCAGAGAAATAACTGTCATTTGCGGTGATTTTAGTCAACTGCTCTCTCTATCATTTTGTGTAATTAGGGACAGCCATTTTCTCAAGGGTAGCAAAACATGCAGAGATTCAGCTCCCCGCCACCCCCCTGCCCCATAGAACAGCTCCATTTCTGTAACCCTCAGAACGTTAATGGTCTTTGAGCAAAACGAATCATTGAGGCAGCCGTGGCATCAACATGGAACATGAGGGTAACCAGGCAGAGAGGCACAGCTGATGTGTGCAATCAGCTCCGTGGACGGAGGAGGGATGAATGACAGAGCAGTTTGCTGAATGTCCTACCTGTCCATCACTGGTGCCAAAATGCCCTCTTGGATATTCGGCCTCTTATTTTTCTCTCTGGAGATCAGAGCCCCTAAGGACATCAAAGCTTTATGTATTTTAACATGTCAGAGGAGAAAGTGATAAAAATTTTCCTGCCACACAAGGTAAAGGGAATTTAAATACGTAATTGTTTTTAGAAGTTGCTTTGTTCTAGCACTACCCTTTTATCTACTGCTCTGAGAAATGACTTCATTTAGCCAAACTCTTCCCCCTCCCGTCTCCACCACAGGCTCTTTTAAAGCATAAGCCACATGGCTTTGCTTCATTAGCGTCTTTGTTTGTGTACCCGCATCATTGATGGTATCAGTTATAGCTCTGGGAGTATGGTTTGTTCATACATTAACCATCATTAGGAACAAACAGCAAACAGCTTTTCTCAGGAGCAAAGCCCATTCCCTGAGCTAACACTGAAAGCCTAAGAAATGAAGCTCCATCTAAGTACTGTTTATGCCTGATTCTTAAGCTTTGTCTTACATTAGCTCTGGTGTATTCTCCTGAGTTTAGACAACTAACCCCCCTCTACCAGTGTAGAAAGGCTGTTGTTTTTGCTTTATAAGACTCACAAAGAGTATCCTTGTCAATGACAGCACCTAGGAAGTCCCAGAGTCTTCCTTCGTTTTTTATGCTTTTTAGCTGTTTCAGGTTGTCGTTAAGCCAAGGATGATCTTACCTGTGGCATCCAGAGACTCAGTGAAGTCTTGGCTCTCAACATTTCAGTTTACACAGCTAAATTCTTTAAAAAGAAGAAGAACATATACATTAAGAAACAATCCTTTGGTTGTAGATTTGCTATCTAATAAATGATAGGGTTTGGCAATAAAAATCAAATAATTGTATTACTAACATTGGAAAAACATGATTAAGAACACTTCCAGGCCGGGCATGGTGGCTCAAGTCTGTAATCCCAGCACTTTGGGAGGCCGAGGTGGGTGGATCACTGAGGTTAGGAGTTCAAGACCAGCCTGGCCAACATGGTAAAACCCCATCTCTATTAAAAATACAAAATTAGCTGGGTGTGGTGGTGCGTGCCTGTAATCTCAGCTACTCAGGAGGCTGAGGCAGGAGACTCGCTTGAAACTGGGAGGCAGAGGCTACAGTGAGCTGAAATCGTGCCTTGCGCTCCAGCCTGGGCAACGAGAGCAAAACTGCATCTCCAAAAAAAATTTTAAAAAAAGAACATTCCAGTAGCAGTTACTTTCTCCAGTGCATTTCCTGTAACTTGATTTATCTGAGAGCTGAAAGACCTATTTCTGAGTTGTACATGATGTATATGGTATAACTGAATCAAATCCTTCAGCTGATGCATTTTCACAGTCATCTAAAATCCACAGTGCCAAGCAATCCATTGATCACTAAATTTTCAATACTTTTTATCAACTAACTCTCATATTTGTTTTATGTTTGATTGATTTCTTGTGCCAAGGCCATTAATGAAACAAAAACAAGTCTAAAACAGTAGCTTCCTTGAAGCACACACAGACATGGCTAAAAACCTTGCTTCCTCTCTTTACAGCCTAACTTGATTATCTGTAAATGGTGACAGATGCTTTATCTGTGATCTGATCTGTCCTGTTATTAAGTGACCAAAAAGATTAGCCATATTTTTTTAGTCTGATGCCTCAGGTCAAATGTTTTGTGTACAAAAGTGATAGGAACAAACCTTCCCTTTGCTATCAGACCATATCTGCTTGAACTCTTCCTTACTTGTGGTGCAGGCAGAAAATTTCTGTACTGTGGCTGACAGCCTGCAGGTCAATGAGAGAGGAGGTCCTTGGGGAGGACGTCCATGCCCCGGGGAAAAGCCTAGGACTGTGCAGAACTCTCTCTGGAATTTGCTAGTTGCTGGAGTACCTCTGCTCCCCACAGAGAAGCTGGAGGTTGGCAATGAGCAATGTTTGTGTTCTCAGCCACAATGTCACAGACTTAACCTGTGGCAGGTATAATGTCTGCCAAAACAGCCAGGTCTGTCCTTGCAAAGCTTGATATTCTGAGGTTATGTGATGCATTCTAGATATAGTATCTGCAATTCAGCTGAGCTACTATGGACAAAGAGTGGTCTAAACCAGGGGTTTAACAAACTTTTTCTGCCAAGGGAAAACATAGTAAATGTTTTCAGCTTTGTGGGACAGTTTTTGTCACAACTGCTCAATTCTCTCATTGTAGCACAGAAGTGGCTATTCACAATATGTAAAAGAATGAGCATGGCTGTGTTGCAATTAATTTTATTTTGAGACAAGTTACCACTCTGTCCCCGAGGCTGGAGTGCCATGGTGCGATCTCGGCTCCCTGCAACCTCTGGCCTCCCAAGCTCAAGCGATCCTCCCTCCTCAGCCTCCCCAGTAGCTGCGACTACAGGTGTGCATCACAATACCCAGCTAATTTTTTGTGTTTTTTGTAGAGACAGAGTTTTGCCATGTTGCTCAGGCTGGTCTCCAACTCCTGAGCTCAGGTGATTCTCCCACCTCGGCCTCATCAAGTATTGGGATTACAGGTGTGAGCCACCTTGCCCAGCCACACTTAATTTTATTTAGAAAAACAAACAGTGGGCTGGATTTGGCCCATGGCCCATAATCTGCCAACACTTGCTCTAGAGAAGTTGTCTTCAATTCTTTTGATTTTGCATGCTATCAGTTTAAATAAAACAAAACACACATACATACAAACCCACAATGCCTTAAATACAAACCCCAATACTGTATATTTGTATTTATGTATAAATTATATACAAGCATGAATGTGCTAATATATTGCTTCATTATAAAACATTTAAGAAAATTTTAAAAAATGAGATATAGATGAATAATGCTTTTGAATATAAATTTAATTGTGATGACTTCATACTGTCATTGCCTAATAACTAAAAGTACAACATATACTGAGGGCTACGTTCACAGTTTATGTCAGAGGATTTAAATAGTTTTCTTGATAATTGAAAAAAAATGGGTAACTTTCTATTAGATCTAAATAGATCCTTGTTTTTGTCTTGTAATGTCACTGGCAAAAAACCTCAAATTATTTTTGTTATAACAAACACATTATTTGCTCTACACTAGACACTGTCCTAAGAGTTTCAAAAATATTAACTTATTAATTATCTTATTGGCCCTGTGTGGTGGGTACTATTAGTACCCCCCTTTTAAACATTTGAAAACTGTAGCACACAGAGCTTAGATAACTTGCCTGAAGTCACAGCTGCTAGGTGGCTGGCTCCAGAATCCTTGCTCTTATCTACTGTACTAAGCTGCCCCAAGCAGGCATGAGGAGAAGCGTTGGCTATTCCACTTTCTTGCTCCCCCTTATACTTTCACTATTAGAATTAAACTTCGATCCACACTTTCAGGAATATTACTTGTCTATTTAGCGTACATTGACTTTAAGTCAAACTAGATAATGTAGTTCCAAAATCCACTTCACCAGACACATGTAAACCACAATGTATATTGCAATATAATGAATGGGACTGAATGAATGAGGGATCCACTCTTAAACCCTCAACCTTATGGAATTCTCTCTTCTCCTTTAGGAAAACCAGAGAAATGTGTCCATCTGACAAATGGACTTACTGAAGGTGCCAGGGTCAATTTGAATATTAAAAATTATTGCCGGGCATGGTGGCTCACACCTGTAATCCCAGCACTTTGGGAGGTTGAGGTGGGCAGATCACCTGAGGTCGGGAGTTCGAGACCAGCTTGACCAACATGGAGAAACATTGTCTCTACTAAAAACACAAAATTAGCCAGGCATGGTGGCACGTGCCTGTAATCTCAGCTACTCGGGGGGGTTGAGGAAGGAGAATCGCTAGTACTTGGGAGGCAGAGGTTGCAGTCAGCTGAGATTGTGCCATTGCACTCCAGCATGAGCAACAAGAGCAAAACTCTATCTAAAAAAAAAAATTTTTTAGCCTCAAATTTGTTTTTATTTTTTAAAATTTAGAAATCCTAACATTCTTTGAATCCCCTGGTAATCTTGCATACCTCTTGAGATATGCCATCCACAATCATCTATAGGAGTGATCTTACGTCCCAATTATACTGTGTTCCCAATAAAATGTTGACCTTGTATACAGTAATAAGCATAATAAGGACTAATCTATACCATGATTAGCATTACATTAAAACAATTGCAAAGGTACAGTCAGATGTCATTGCACTGATCTTCAGCTATTATTAATCATTTCGTTAACTTAAAACCCTGCTCCTTTCTTCTGGACTTGGAGAGAAAATCATCTGCAAAGGGACTTAAGCACTGGGTAGCAGCTTGTGAAATATCCCACCCAGCAGTATTCCTTCTGCTTCCAATTTCTCAGTCTGTGGACTGGTGCTTAACACTCTTGACTGGTTCTCACACTTACCTGCATAGAAGAATCACCTGGAAGGCTTCTTCTTACACAGATTACCCTGGCCTGGAGTTTATCATTGGATAGATCTGGAACAGGTAACAAGAATTTGCATCTCAACACGTTCACAGGTGATGGTGCTGCTGCTGCTCCAGGTGCCACACTTTGAGAATCACTGGTCCAGGTAACTATCTGGTCCAGCTCTCCCCAAGAAGCAGAAATTGGCTTTCTGTTGTCTATGTAAGTTTTCTATTCGACCTAACCTTGTTTTTAGCCATCAATCTTGATCTCACAGTCAACCCCATATCCCAGGTGAACCACTTGGAGCTATTCCTGTTGTCAGTATTTATTCCATGCCAATTCCGGCTCAATCCTTGCTCAGCAACTACCCACTACCAGACGTATCCTCAGCAGTAATTCCAGGCCTATTGTGGAGCAGAAGCTGGCATAATTATGAGAAGAATTGTACGAGGTTGTATGCTTTTCCTTCTTTGCACTCTCTATTCTTACTCTGTCCAGTTTCATATGGTCACACCCTTGTTTCAACTATCACCTCAAGGTATGATTCCTAAGCTGTACATCTATAGCTCTTACCTCTCTCCTGAGCCCCAGACCTACACATCTCAGTTTCCCACTGGACATCTCTACCTTGATGGGCCCTAAGCATCTGAAACTCAATGTTATGGATTGAATTGAGTTTCCCAAAAAGATATGTTGAAGCCCTCACCTCCACTACCTATGAATGTGTCCTTGCTTGGAAATAGAGTTGCTGCAGATATAATTTACCTAAGATGAGGTCATACTGGAGTAAGGTGAGCCCTTCATCTAATCTGACTAGTGTCCTTATAAAAAGAAACACAGACACATATGGAGAAGAGGCCATGTGGTGACAGGGGCAAAGACTGGAGTGTTAAAGCTACAAGCCCAGGAACATCAAGGACTGCTGGCAAACACCTGAAGGTAGAGGAGGGGGAGGAAGGAGTCTCCCCTACAGCTCTCAGTGGGAGAACAGCCCTGCTGACATTTTGATTTTAGAATTTAGCTTCCAGAATGACCAGACAATAAATGTTGGTGGTCTTAATCTACCTAGTTTGTGATTTGTTACGGCAGCCCTAGGAAACTAATACCCTCATCATGTCCAAAACCAAAGAGAACACCACCTTAACTCACCAATAACCCTAACTTGTATTTTCTCCAAAGTTCTTTTTTCAAATAATAGCCACACAGTCTACAGTCTTCTCAATGATATAAGCTAGAAACTTAGATTCATTTTATACTTTTTTTTTTTACACTTCACATCTTAAAAGCTACTAAATTTTGTTACCTCTGGTTCCTATCCGACTTTAACATCTTGGTCACTGTATGACATGGTAAAAGCCCTGTAAACTGCATACCTCAATTATACCTTGGCTTTCTGTCGAAACTGCTCTCTGTAACCCTGATGTGACAGGCAAGCAGTCCAAACCCACGCCATCTTGGCCCCTGCAACCTGTAATAAGTAACTAAGGTCTGTAGTTTCCCACCCTACCCAGGCAATGTATAAACTAACGCTTATCTTGACTTCTGTGAACCACTTAAGTAACAATTGGAATGTCCGAAGTCCCCTGGCCCTCAGAATGTCCGAAGCCCCTCCCCCTCACCCCCACCCAGGAGGTGGTTTACAGAATGTCCAAAGTCCACTGGCCCTCGGAATGTCCAAAGCCCCTCGCCGTCACCCCCGCCCAGGAGGTGGTTTACAGGCATAAAAGGTCTTGACACCTTCATTTTGGGGCCACGGGTTGGAGAGACGCGAGTCCCGGCAATAAAGACCCTGCAACGTGAGTCCCGGCAATAAAGACCCTGCGATTTGGCATACTTTTGTCTTGCTGTTGACTTTCTATGCTCGCTCTGGTACAACAACTGCAACAATTTCCAAGACGCTTCTTTTTTTCCTTCCATGTATTTCCAGTAAATTCTTAATGTCTCCTACAATGATCTGTTACAAGATTAAAATATTTACAGTCATAGTAGCTGCCTTTTTCTGAGAGTTAACTTTGTGCCTGGATATGTGCTAGGTTCTTTCACAGGTATTTGATCTTCAAAATTTTAGGCAGCAACCTTTTATTATCTTATTTCATGGATCAAAAAACTGGTGCCCACGTTCACAAAGCTATCAAATGCCAGAGTTGGGATTTGAAGTCTTACTCTCTCTGTTATACTTCTTGTGGCACATCATGTCTCCTCCACAAACTAAAAGTACTGGCATGGCACTCAGGCCAAGCCTTGGCTATGTTTCCAGCCTATCACCCTACACATTCCTCTGCAACCCTAGGCTCCAGGCACGTAAGACTGCCCATCCCTGAATATGTGATTCACCTTCGTGCCCTTATGGCTTAGGTTGTACAGTTCCCCTCACTCTAGAAAGCCAACAAGTTTTCACTGCCTACAACCCTTCAGATACTTCAATGCCAAGCTTACCTCTATGTATGGTCTCTTTCACCAACACCCCAAGTCAGAATTACCCATTCCTTCCTCAGTGTTAGAACTTAGGCCATTCCACCTTGCTTTATAGCTAGTCATTTGCATGTTTATTTCTCCCATTGTCTTGCTGGCTTCTTAATTCAAGGGCTATGTCATTTAATTTTGTCATTCACTTTCTTCCCGTCTTTTATAACAGTGCCTCAATCAATGTTTGTTGATTTGAATTGCTAATAACAGCAATAGCAATTATGATAAAAATGTCAGCAAGCCTTTGCTAGGCATTCATACTCAACAAATTCAGTAAGATTCGAAAAATAAAGTTTTTTTCTTTCAAAAGTTGTATCAGTTTTTCTTTGCCCCCAACTGAAAAGAAGTTTCTTGATCTATTTACCTATTTTGGAAGCTTTACTTGAAATACCTATTCATTTCTATTCAATTTGAAGTTTCTGTATGATGTAGACTCATTTATTATGTGGTAATATCCAAATCTGTTCATCATTCTTTAGAACTGAAATGCTTACAAAGGGAAGGAGAGGGGAATCGTTTCTTTTCCTGCTCTCCAGAACATATTCCCTTTAGATCTCGAAGCAGGTTTTGTCCATGTGAGGTTATGTCACAGCTAGTTTGGACCTAACCTGGTACTCCATTACACTTTGTGAGAGGAGGTCAGACTGAATTGAAAATAGTATATTCACCTCACCACCCTTATGGTTCTGGCAGCTTAAATCTAGCCTTCATTTATTTTGGTGTCCCTGAGAACTGACATAAGATAAAATTCCACACTTTTGAGCAAATGGAAGGAACCCAAAGTAGAAAATAGAGAATAAACTAAGTGAGCCTCATGGGAAATCAAGCCAGGGTGGACACTCTGGCAAAGTGGCAGAGTAACTTTCTGCTTAAATGAGCAACTATTTAGAAGTCAGTCATGTGCAAATAATTAAACAAAATGGTTATAAATGTGGGTGCCTTAATAAGGAACAGACTGAAGAACATGATTAGGAAATAATTAAAAGGAAAACAGTATTTTCCACAAAGCAGAGAAACGTGATGAAAAGTAATTACTCTGACCCCTTGGGCTTTATTTTTTTCCCAGCTGGAAAAATATCCCTATTTCTGCCCATAATTTGAAATATCTAGAATGTTGAATTTATTGACAGGAAGTGTATTTACCATCTAATCAGAGAAATCCTAAAAGGAAAAGAGTGCTGTACACATCAGAGGTACCCTAGAGACTCTGCTGTTCATAACTCTGCATGAATAGGGTGGAAAATGCCATATTCCCAATAAAGAGCAACACAGTTGGTTAAAGAATGAACAAAAGGCAGCATTTCTTCATTAGTGTCATTGCAGGAAGCTGATGCTGTGAAAGCTGGAGGCCATCAAATGGGATATTGCAGCAATAAAACAGAATGAAAAAATGAAATGCTCCATTCTCTTGTCAATCTCATATCCTTGTCTTTTTCTTTTTAATATACTAGGCACTACCCTGGTAAGCTAATGCATATTTGCAGTTTCATTTTGTGTTTGGTAATTGTGCTATGGGCAATTATTCATTTGACAGAATTTGCTTTAAATGAGGGAAACTGGCAGGTTGGAAGAAAAAACCCAATGTTGCCTAATCACCAATTAAGGAAACTGCCAGAGGGAAAACTGGACCTGGGACTAGTATCAGTAAAAATGATATAATGATGCTGCACTTCAAAAGACATTTTGAAGAGGCACTTAATGAAGGAGGTAAGAGAGGAGGATTACAGCGTGGCTGATATATATATAATTGCCAAATTTAGGCCATGAAGATAGATACAATGGGGTACAGCCATTTTTGCAAAGTTTTAGACATCTAAACAACAAACGTAACCAATTGTGCTGCAGTTGACAGAAAGGCTGATTCTTTTCCTGTAAATGGAGAAAGTCGGCCCCATAACCAATTTGTTGAGAATTCCTTATTGTGAAGGGAGGTCACCCTGGTAGGCACCGGGGATACAAAAATGAGTAAGCCATAGTTTTGGCCCACTCTCATGGATCTCATAATCTAGCAGAGAAACAGGCAGGCACGGAGGCTAATTGTATGCAGCTATGAAGGACGAAGCAGACTGTTCTCTACATTTCCCAGTGAGTCTCTAATCAGTTGCCTATCAGTATCAGGGTGACCTTTCTTTCTCTAATCTCCCTCACTCTTCTTCCCCATGGGATCCTTGATTTCATTCAATTTCTCCAATTCCCCAACTCCAAGATTCAGCTCCATCTGCAGGAGCAGCATCAAATGTTACCTGTCTTGGAATTGCTGAAGAGACTTTCGTTCTCTGTATTCACAAATTAAGAAATCCTTTCCCTCTTGCTAATACTGATATCTTCTCATGGATTAACTTCAGTGAATTATCATATTAACCAAGTCCTTGTCTCTTTACTCTGTTTTACCAAAGAGTCCCCTCCCACGAAAGTGTGAAGGAGAAAAAGAGGAGAGAAGAAAGCTCTAGTTTGCCCTGGATAACATACGCTAAAATCATGGTGTGAACAAAGTCATGTGAAATTACTGAGCACTTGGAGGAAGCATCGCAAAAGACTTCCTGGAAGAAGAGAGGTTGAGTGAGTGGGATGCTTGTGCACAACCCTGTGCTGCATACTGCCAAATTAAAACATGTAAGCTTTGACTTCTGTCCTAAAGAAGCTTTGAATCTAGCCAAGGAGAAAAAATAAACACACATGAAATTTAAAAATAAAGACAACCTAGAGTGGAATGTGTAATACAAATACATTGAAATTTATGTCCCTGTTTCTGTGCTAAATCAGACTAGGCCTAGGCAAAAGTAGCTTAGCTAATGGTTTCTGGAAAGACTTGTTTCTGGAAGTTAATGCTGTGAGTCAACTAAACTAGCTTACTTATTGAAAGACTGACAGCTTGCTTGGCAATATTCACTTTAAGACCTCCGTTACTTTGTATGGTCATCAGTCCTAAGCTCTCCTGTCATTAACTCTGCTCAATATCAACTAGTTCTCTGCCTTGCAAGACCTGTCTTAAGTCACTCAGCTCTAGTCTTAAAATACTAAGAATATCTTTCTCTCATTTTTCCCCCTTTGAGATGATACTAAGACTGTTAAGTTTGTCCTCTTTTTTTACTGCAGTGAATCTAATCAGCTTTGCTTGATCAAAAGACTTTTCTCATGATCTTTTTGGGAAAATTGACAGAACAAATAATTTTTTGTAAAGACAGATGTCTGGGCTAACTAGTAATTTTTGTAGCTATACAATTTGTGCATTAATACTTCCTTTATTTCTCAATGTGTCTGAAGATGGAGCCCAGGAAGAAAGCAATAGCCATGACTGAAAGGTTATGCATCAAAAAAACACGAATGAAGTATTGGAATAAAGAAAAGTGTTAATCTAGGAGGTGCCTGGAGACCCTTGGGGGTGGCACTTTTGTTTTCTGGTGGTACTGATGATGGGATGGACCAGGGCTGAGACTCAACACAGCTTTGGGTAGAGTTTTGTAACCTGATCGAATTTCCTGGGCTCTGTTAGCCAAGATTCCTTCTGAAAAAAGAAGTGCCCGGGGGATATACACGGAATTGTGACAAACTAGGAGTGGATGGACACTCCAGGAGAGCTAATTTACAGAGTGGGCAAGGCACAGAAAATTCATCCTAAGGCAAGAGAATGGAATGAGCGTCAGTGCCTAGGGTCAATGCATGTGTAGGTGTAGGCAGCCCTTGGTCCCAGGACTTACCAGGCCGTTATCCTGGCAGCACACATACTCTGGCAAGTGTGTAGAACTCAACGAGCCATCTCACCAGACTGGCAACCCCTCAGGGCCCAAGCAACTCTGCTGTGGGAGTCCCCTAAGGGCATTAAACGGTAGAGGAAGTGTTTCTCTGCTCAACCCTTGACAGGTCAGGGAGCCTGGGGCACAGAGGACTGTGAGCAATGAGGGTTGAATATCTTTTCCTTGGAAGGAGCAGAGGCTCACAGAGGGGTGCATGTTAAAGCAGCAGAGACCCGAGAGGGTAGCCCTCAAACATGAACATATGTCAGACAGCCCCTTCGCCCATACTCTCAGAAGGGCTTGGGGCCTGGGGTTTTAGAAGGAACTGGAATTACTTTCATGAGTCATCAAAGCCCAGAATTAACAAGACTTTGGTTTGAATCTCAAGGAATCCCAAGTTTGAGTCCACAGGGTGATGATGCTTGGAAACATATGAGTCATATCATGCAAAGGCACTGGTTTCAGGATGATTTCCTGTAGGAGTCCTGGTAGGAGGGAGGTGGCTGGGGTAGGAATCATCATGCATGCCAATGCAGGAAAGGACAGACCATAATTGCTTCAATCTGAGTCTCTTTGCCTACTGAATTCTTACTCTCCACAGACTGATTATAGCAGAGAAACAGTGAAGAGCCTAAGGAATTCTAAAATAATAGAAGCCAGTGGGAACTGGAATAGTCATAGAAAAACATTTGTGGCAGAGGTAGATGACCTGAGAAGGCTGGTAAAGAGAGTGAGAGAAGAGCTTTTACCAATATATCTGCCTGATTCTGTTTATTTCCACACAGTCACTCTCCAAAGCCTAGGACCCCAGCAGGAAGTGCAGCCACAGCTTGGAGTCTTTGTCCTTGGGAGGAGGGGAAGGAAGGCAGAAGGAGTGACAATGGTGTCACTCTCCAGCACTCACACCTTTGGCCTCCTAGGTGGGTGTTAATAACACCCCAGCCTTTCCGGGGTAGCTCTAATTTCAAATGATCTGTCCTAAGGTCTTGGAAGAATGGTAGCAATAAGGAAAGGACTGAGGAGCCACAACCAATGCCGTTGCCCCAGTGCTGTCCCCTTGTAGCTGTGCTGTGTGTCCCTGATTGAGTCACTTTCCCTCTCTGACCCTGTTTCCTCGTCTGTAGAAAGGACTAATACTGACCTTATGTAAGGGTGACACGCACTGCTGGCTTTCCTTCTTTCCTCCTTCCGCAGTCACAGAAATAGAGCAGGGCTGAGCAGCTGGGCTACCTTTCCCCATCTTCTGTGAAGATGTGACTAAGTTCTCCCCAGAAGAATGTGATGGAAATGGTGCCTTCCATTAAGACCAGACCAGGAAAGATCATAAGCTTTCCCCTTTCCACTGGCAATGGTCCAGGTGAGGCACCCACACAAACTTGGACAAAGAAACAAGATGCTGAAGTCTTCGGTCCCTGAATAATAGTGGGGGAAGAGAGCTGTTTGCTAAGCTAGTTAGTTTATGAAATAAATTATTTTGCTTGACCAATTGTGTATTTCAAGTTTTTGAAATTCAACCTTATCCTAGTTGGGTATATCCCACAGAACTGTTAGAAGCCAAAGAGAAAAGGAGGAGACATCCTCCTATAAACTGTAAAGTATTTTACAAATATATTATAGCTGCTCTGTAATTGAATGACCCATCCATGGAAGCAACAATTGTGAAAAACTAAAATTGCCCTTCTGTCCATCTGAATTATCCAGCCTAATCTTACTACTCTGAGCAAATTAAGGAAGGATGGTAGACACATTTGGGTGTTTGATATCAAGCCTCTCTTCCTATGAATACCCCTCCTCTCTGGGAAGTCTCACAAAGTAAGGACCACGAAGCCTAAGGTCCTTACCTTACATCCCCCCTCTGCCTACCTTAGCATGCAACCAGCCTAAGATGAGGCTAGCGGGAGTTCATGTCCATTACACTGCAGAGTGGCAGAGGCAACCTGGACCGTGCCTGGGGCTTGCCCTTTGCTCCAGAACAGGAACCTTGACTGATGCCCCAGGCAGTTGTCAACTCTCCACATCTGAGCTACTCGCAGACACAACCTAAGCAATTAAACAATATCTGTCTTGAAAATCTCCCAATTCCCTTCATTACAGCCTTTCACGAATCCTCTCAACATCCCTGAGAAAGTGGAAAGCAGGTGTAGCTTTCCTAACTTGACAGCCAGCAGATGTTTGGGGGAAAAAATTAGGCAGCTCATGAGGGCACACAGGAACAGAGCTGGGCCAAGCGTGGTACAGCTGCCCTGGGCACCTGCATCTGACCAGGCCTGCTAAGCCCACTCTACCTAAAAATAGTGTCCTGCCTGCCTGCCAGGAGGCCAAAAATACTAGGTATTACATCGTTCGAGGTAAGAGAATTATTCTTTTATCTTTCCTAGGAATTATCTTTCTTAAGATGCAAAAAGCTTTGGAGGAGGGGGTCTCACACAACCCTTAGGTAAGAATGAGGGGTCTCATTCTTACCTAAGTTCATGAGTCGCAATGGAGGCGTGGAGCCCCGGGGGAGGAGGGACACACACAACACACACTTATAAATGACAAGCTGGGATAAGAACCCGTTTCTCCCCCACTGTGAAGCCCAGACATACCCTTTCCATGTTACCACACTTGGTCCCCAGAGCTGAGGAGGACACAAGTCAAGAGCTAATTGGGTCCTCTTTCTGAAACTCCCTCCATTTGTTGCAAAGGAACCTCCTGAGGAACAGATTTTTGCTTCAGTGCTTTTCTGTTAAGTCAACTTTTGCTGTCTCCTCATCAGGATGTTCTGTCACTGAGCAGTGCAAATTATGAAATCTTCCCTAACAGCTCCGACAACATGAAGCAGCTGAGGGACCAAAGGAGTTTGGACCCCTGGATGCAGTAAAACACAAGCATGCTCTCATCTGAGCGCTCTGCCATTGCTGTGCCTTCCAAAAAGAGGTGTACACAAACTTTACCTTTGATTCCTGCTCAGGCCACCGAACAAGACACGGTCTCTGAGCGCTTTAGACCAGTTTTGGAAACAGAAATCTTTTCCTTTTCCCTTAGCTTTCTATTTGACACACTACGTCAGCTTCTGATCTTTCAATTCTCTCCATCGCCAAGGGCCTTGATTCTCTTAAAGATTAGTCTCTCCTCCCAGCTTACAATGACGTGATCTTTCTTTGAGATAAATACCATTTACTTCTTTAGAGGGGAAAGGAAGAGCTAAAAACTTGCTTCTAACTTATACCTTCCCTTTGTTCTATGTCAAGACTGAAATATCTTCATCAAAAGACTACACTCATCACACAAGCTGCTGCCTTGACTGTGGGCAGGTGCCTTGAAGGAGGTTTTCTGCAGAGGTAGACCCTGAAATGAGCTCTGCAGTAGGCAGACCTGGATCCGGAGCTGAGCTTGGCTACTCTCTAGCCATGACAATATGGGTTAGTGACTTAGTGACTCCGTTTCCTGTTGTGAAAAATGGAGATAAAGACCCCTCTCTCACAGGCTTCTTGTAATAATTAAAATATACATGTTAGATACCTGGAGCTCAATAACTACAGTTTCCTTCATTTTCCAACATCCTGTAGATAAAGAATTTGGGGTCGGGCGTGGTGGTTCACGCCTGTAATCCCAACACTGTGGGAGGCCGAGGCAGGTGGATCACCTGAGTCAGGAGTTCAAGACCAAGCTGGTCAACATGGTGAAACCTCGTCTCTACTAAAAATACAAAATTTAGTTGGGCATAGTGGCATGGGCCTGTAATCCCAGCTACTCGGGATGCTGAGGCAAGAGAATCGCTTGAATCTGGGAGGCGGAGGTTGCAGTGAGCGGAGATCGCGCCAATGCACTCCAGCCTGGGCGACAGAGCAAGACTCCGTCTCAAAAAAAAAAAAAAAAAGAATTTGGATGGTGAGGAAGCATTGAGATAATACTGTGATTTAGTTGCTTGAGTAATGGTCCAGGACAGCTTCCACTGTGAGATATAAAGAAGCGTTACAGAAGAGACTGCACACTCCCTGTCAGCTCTTGGCTCTCATACAGTGAGATGCTGTAGTCTTAGCGGGATCTCATCAAATAACACAACAGAGTGACAGCCTAGTTTAAATTCACTACAACTGATACACTAACAAGTTACTCCCCACAGTTATTCTAAAATCTTAAACACAAAATGTCAAGCTGGAGAAGAAAATAGAATGTAATTATTTACTTGTTCTTTTTTTGAATTTTTTTTATAAAACTTTGGAATAACTATATTTAAACTTTCCGAAATCAAAACACACTTGCATTTTTATTTGGGGTCTTAAAGATAAACTATGTGTTTCCAAATAGCCCAACATTTGGCACGAATTTAGGTCACTTAGTTTTGTTTGACTAAGGAAGGTATCAATATTAACAGATGGGATGAGGTATAAACGGGACTATGCGTGAGAGCCAGTGTGTATCTTAGTCTTTATACCTTCAAAATACATAATATAATCATTGAAAGAACCATCTGATTAAGTGACCTGTAGAGCAAACATGGAGATCATCATATGTACCATATGCATAAGGAGATTCCTTTTGTTTTTTATTGTAAAATGGCCTTTGAATTTGATTATTAGGGAAGGGGCTCTGCTTGGAGCAGGAGTTCTTAAGTGAACCTCCCAGACTCCTTGAAATTATTTGCCAAATTTTACAGGCATATGACTATGTACATTATTATTTTTTTTTTGTATAGAGAGCTTATGTCTTTCAGCAATTCTCTTTTTAAAAAACTTTTTATTTTAGGTTTGGGGGTACATGTGCCGGTTTGTTATATAGGTAAACTTCTGTCACTGGGATTTATTGTACTGATTATTTCATTATCCAGGTACTAAGCCTAGTACCCAATAGTCATTTTTTTCTGCTCCTTTCCCCTCCTCCCACCTCCCATCCTCAACTAGGCCCCAGTGTCTATTGTTCCCTTCTTTGTGTTCATGAGTTCTTATCATTTAGCTCCCAGTTATGACCGAGAACATGCCATATTTGGTTTTCTGTTTCTGCGTTTGCTAAGGATAATAACCTCCAGCTCCATCCATGTTCCCACAAAAGACATGACTCGTTCTTTTTTATGGCTGCATAGTATTCCATAGTATATATATGCCACATTTTCTTATCCAATTTCTCATTGATGGGCATTTAGGTTGATTCTCTGTCTGCTACTGTGAATAGTGCTGCAACGAACATTTGCATGCATGTGTCTTTATGGTAGAATGATTTATATTCCTCTGGGTATATGCCCAGTAATGGAATTGCTGTGTCAAATGGTATTCCTGTTTTTAGCTCTTTGAGAAATCACCATACTTCTTTCCACAATGATTGAACTAATTTATGCTCCCACCAACAGTGTATAAGTGTTCCCTTTTATTTGCAGCCTCACCAGCATCTGTTATTTTTTTACTTTTTAATGATAGCCATTCTGAGTGGTATGAGATGGTATCTTATTGTGGTTTTGATTTTCATTTCTGTAATGATGAACGATATTGAGCTTTTTTTCCATATGCTTGTTGACCTCACGTGTGTCTTCTTTTGAAAAGTATCTGTTCATGTTCTTTGCCCACTTTTTAATGGGGTTGTTTTTCTCTTGAAAATTTGTTTAATTTCCTTATAGATAATGGATATTAGACCTTTTTCAGATGCATAGTTTGCAAGTATTTTCTCCCATTCCGTAGCTCTTTACTCTGTTGATAGTTTCTTTTGCTGCGCAGAAGCTCTTAAGTTTAATTAGATCCCACTTGTCAATTTTTCAGCAGATTCCCAAAGGGGTTCTTCACTCCAGAAAAGTTTAAAAGCCTGCGGTTTGAAGGAGATTGCATAATGCCAAGAGATTACCCAATCTTAAAGTTTCTTATTATCGTGTCTAGGCCAAGCCATGAATTCCACCCTCTCCCTCTTGCTACCTTCTCCTTTCTTCCCTGCTGCAGGCCCAAGGACATGGTAACTGAGACTCTGACTGTGATTCTGCTCTATTTTATCCCAGAAGACATAGTTCCCTAAACTTCTCCACCCTTTCAGGCTAATTACCTCCTCCCAGAAAGACTTCTCCTGATGCCATCAGAGCAAAACAATATGTGTCAACTAGAAGTGACCTGTTCTTCAATAGGCATTGGGCACTGGTTCACTTTTAGGAATTTTTCTACAATTAAATACTTTGCCTAAATTAATCTTCACTAAAATTCCATGAGTTGGCTCTTTTTCTTTTCATTTTAAAGAAGAATTAACTGAGTCTAAAAATGGTTAAGTAAATTGTCCAATTCACATGTCTGGTATATCCAAAAGGAAACCATTGAAAGATATTTAAGTTGGAGAGTAGTGTAATGAATTTGCATTCTTAAAAGATTACTGATGCCTGTGTGGAAAATTAGTTGAAGACGTACAAGAGTAGGATGAGAGAGAACACTTCAGAGGCTATTGCAGGATCAGAGACAAGAGATGATGGTGGCTTAGAGTAGAGAGGTAACAGTAGATACAGTCAGAGTATAGATATGGTAGACTGGATTTGATATTAACTGAAGGTTGTAAAGAGAGGGGAGTGTCAAAATGATTCTTAGGTATCTGGCATGAGCCATTGGATTGACAGTGGTGGTAACCAGCTTCCAAGATGGCACAAATGATCCTTATCTCCTGACCTTCACAAGTCTTACGACTCACCTTTCATGTTATATTGTGGCTAGCCTGTGTGACAAAGAGAATACTGAGAAAGCGATAGTGTTTACCTTCTGAGTCCGGGTCATGAAAGATACTGCAGCTTCCTCCTTGTTCTCTCTTGGATTACCTGCTCTGGAGAGGAGTCAGCCACCATGTTGTGAGGACACTCAAGCAGCCCTCTGGAGCCCTATGGAAAGGTCCATATGGCGAAGATCTGACATCTCCTACCAACAGACTGCACCAACTTACCAGATATATTAGTGAGTCATCTTGAAAGGAGATCTTCCATCCCCATTTGAGCCATCAGATAGCTGCGGTCCTCGCCAACATCTTACTGCAACCTTGTGAGAGACTTCGAGCCAGACAGCCTAGGTAAACTGCCCCCCAAGTTTCTGACCCACAGAAACTGTAAGGTAATAAATGTTCATTACTTTTTAAGCCACCAGATTTTTTTTGTACTTCGTTTCGCAGCACCGGATAACTAATTTATTAGTATCAGGTTAGGGTTTTTTTGACTAAGGAATGATGAGTTTGGTTTGGGCATGTTGAGTTTGAGATGCCATCTAAGTGGAGACAGTAAGTAAACAGTTATGCATATGAATTATTATACATAGTCTGAAACTCAGGGAGATCTGGATTAAAGATTTGATCTGGGAGTCCTCAGCATATGGATGACATTTGAAATTAAGAAAGAATATGAAGAAACGGAAGAGAAGATAGCATGGAAGGCTTCTGGGAGGAGGTAATAGCTGATCTAAATTTTTATATGTGATTAGAGGTTAGCCTGGAAAAAGAGGCAAGGATATAAATAGGAGAATTCCTAGGAAGTTAGGATATAAATAAACTAGTTGTGAAAAAGTGGTATTCATTTGATTTGAGGATATGTGCATTTCCAAGAATCCCCTAGCTGAATGATAAAGTTTCTCAGTCCATCACACACCTCCTCCGAAGGCTATCCCTGATATTGTGTTAGAGGATAAATGAAATTACCACATAAATATAACCAAAATATTTGTGCTTAATAAAGGATACACACGCAGCAAAAAAAAATGTATTTTTGCAGATAGAAAAATTAGAATTAGCAATCACAAAATAATTGCTAACAATATTCTATACCTCCTCAAGCCCTCTTTCATAAGTCAAGTGGTTGGAGAAATAGGTATTTTCACTCAGCTGCCTCTTTCATTTCTCTTTATGTGTCCTGGTTGCTACATAGAATCTATATTATAAATAAAACTTTAATATTTGTATATGGAATGATGTATTAAAAAGTGGCATAGAGAATACCTGGAAAGATTTTAGAGATGAGCTAGATTCTAAGAATCAAACAAGAACTACAGAGTTAGTAATCAGAAAAAAAGATAGATATTTAAAGTTACTCTGCCATTAGATTAGTGCAAATGGCAAGGGTCTATGTACACAATTCCTGTGTTCAATGTTCACTGGAAAAGAGGAATGTGTTTTTCTTCTCTGCCACAGTCATGTGAGAAAGGATTAACTCAGCTACCTGACTTTTAAAATTTAATGGATGTACTTATGGAGGAATATTAGAGGTAACTGGTCTTGATTCAAAAATGTTCAATTTCCTAAACCTGGACTATGTTTTCAAAAATTCAAGATGCATTTAGCAAAGCAAGGAAAAATAAATTCAGGCTGCTAGCTTGGCAGCTGGTCTGGATACAGTATTTTGCTCTGTTTACTCTGTCAGGAAGCCAGTTCCATTTGATTAAATTCTGAAATTAGAATGCATGCACTCTGGAAGATACTAAGCAGCTTCATGCTCTTACCCGTATGGAAAACGTGATTAAGGAAATGAACTCAATGGCTGTAGCATCAGAAGAGATCAGTGCAACAGCTGTATTCAACTAGGCTCAATGGGCTAGACCTTTACTTTATTAAAATGGATGGCTTTAGCATAGAAACTGTGTCCACATCACAAAACTGCCATATTGCTCTGAACTCAGGCCTAGAAAGGAGCCAAGTGGAACTGCCATCAAATGTTATGGCAGCAGTGCAAATGCAGATCTGCTCTCACACCACAAAGCTAAAATGTAGCCAAAATGAGAGATAATTAAAGAATTTATATGCAGTCTTTCCACACCAACATATTAGATTGTTTTCAAAACTGCTAGTATGTCCTAATTTGGCAAGTTTGCCAGAATTCCTCCACAAAACCCTTGAGATTTCCTGTGGTGTGGCAACACCTTTTGCTTTGCCTGAAATGAAGTAGCCTATGAATATTAATTTATATGTAAAATATTGTCAGAGGCCAGCTATAAGCAGATAACCCAGCAACAAAGACGTTGCTGTGTTTATTGACCCCGTTAACAGAAAGAAAGGTAGGATTTTATTGGAAAATACTTACATTGTTGACCTGTGATTGCCAAGTCTTCGCTTTGACCATATAGGCTTGTTAATAAGTTGAAAAATGAAATGGAATTGAGGTTTTATAGTATCCATGAAGTGCAAAGGATGTGAAGGGAGTATGACCTAAGAGATGATGAACTGGAGGATGGTTGAGAAAAGGCTTTCTAGAAACAGAAGTGCATTGATATAGACACTGTATTCTAGGATCTGGTCCTCAAGCTTCAAACATTCAGAAACTCTTTGTGAGGGCCTCCAAATATGATGAGATTCTTTGGAACTGTCTCATACTAACCAAACTGACAGAAAGTTGGTATGTAAAACAGAATGCCAATAACCATGTGCTATGGTTTGAATGTCCCTCTAAAACTGAAGTTGAAATTTATTTGCCAATGTGATAACATTAGGAAGTTGGACCTTTAGTAAGTGATTAGGTCACAAGGGTTCTGTGGGAGTTTGGTACCTTTTTTCTTTGTCTCAGCTCTTGCTTGCTCTTCTGCCATGGGATAACACATCACACAGCATGAAGGCCTTCACCAGATGTTGGCACCACGCTCTTGGATTTCCCAGCCTCCAGAACTGTTAATCAAATAAATGTATATTCTTTATAAATTACTCAGTCTGTGATATTCTGTTATAGCAGCAGAAAATGGACTAAGACACCTTGGGGCTCGGAATGCTCAGATGAACTGAGTACACTCTCTGCCTCAAGACATGGTAGATCAATGTTTGCTTTTATAGCTTGAAGAAAGGGCAAAATTTTTTTAAAAAGCTGATGGGTTTCACCTGGCAGTTTCATCTGGCCAGGCATCCATCTCTAGCAATGAGATGTTAGTGTTCTCACATTGGGGCACACACTTCCCTCAATAGGAGAAACCCTGGCAAATACTTGCTTATAAGATTGTCTCTTAGAAATACCATGTAGGCCAGGCGTCATGACTCATGCCTGTAATCCCAGAACTTTGGGATGCCAAGGCAGACGAATCACGAGGTCAGGAGTTCAAGACCAGCCTGGCCAACATGGTGAAACCCCATCTCCACTAAAAATACAAAAATTACCTGGGCATGGTGGTGCATGCCTGTAATTCCAGCTACTCGAGAGGCTGAGGCAGAATAATTGCTTGAACCGAGACCCAGGAGGTGGAGATTGCAGTGAGCCAAGATCGTGCCACTGCACTCCAGTCTGGGCTACAGAGTGAGACTCCGTCTGAAAAAAAGAAAGAAAGAAAGAAATACCGTGTAGACCACCCCTTTTGCTAATAAAATATTTTTTATTTTCTAATTTTATTGAAATATATAATTTATATACAGAACCATGTGTGGTGGCTCACACCTGTAACCCCAGTTACTCAGGAGGCTGAGGTGGAAGATCACTTGAGCCCGGGAATTGGTGGTTGCAGTGAGCGATGATCACACCACTGCCCTCTAGCCTGGGCAATAGAGCAAGACCACATCTCTAAATAAGTAAATACAATAAATGCATCAGTTCAAAGTGTACAGTTTGATAAGTTTTGATTGCTCTATATACCCATGTAATAATCATTACAATCAAATATAGAATATTTTCATCACCCTCCAAACAATTCTTCTGTGTCCCCTCTTCCCAATCAATTCTCATCCTCAAGTAACCCCCAATCAGTTTTTACCACTATACATTAGATTTGTCCTTTTAGAATTTTATCTACGTAGAATCATATGTATATAGCCTTTTGTGTCCGGCTGCTTTCACTCAGCATGTTCTTGCAATTTATTTATGTTGTGTGTATATCAGTAGATAATTCTTTTTGATTGCTGAGTAGTACTTCATGGCATAAATATACTACAACTGTTTACCCACAATAGCCTTTCAGAGAGAGTTTATAAGGTCCACTCTTATTAGAGCCAATTATGAAATGGAAAAAATATAATATGGGGTTAATTTTTGTTTTTTTACAGCCAGAGTCTGGCTCTGTTGCCCAGGCTAGTGTGCAGGGGTGGGATCATAGCTCACTGTAACCTTCAACTCCTAGGCTCAAGCGATCCTCCTGCCTCAGCTTCCTGAGTAGCTGGGACTACAGTTATACCCCACCACATTTTTTATTATTTGTAGAGGTAGGAACTCACTATGTTGCCTAGGCTGGTCTCAAATTCCTGGCCTCAATTGATCCTTGTCCTTCAGCCTCCCAAAACCCTGAGATTATAAGGGTGAGTCTGTGCCGGGCCAGGGTCTATTTTTAGTAGCCACATATCAAGAAGATTTACTGACATCATCTTAAGACTTCACATGTATGATTTTACACATGTATATTTTGTACAGTGATCAGAATGATGACACCCCAAATCATATTATATACACACTCACACATATAACTTAGTTTTACAAATACATTTTAAAACAATTTAAAACAAGCATGGAAAAGGGCTTCCCGAATTAAACAAAACAAAAAAAAATGTCATCTGCACATGTTAAATTAGGTTTTATATATATGTATTTTATGTATGCAAATAAACTCATGTTAAACTAAAGAATGCCGCCTTCTCCAGTTAATAAAGAGACTATTTGTTGCTCAACATATTCATTGAGTCCAGGGACCATAATGTAACCCATCATTGTATCAATATGAACAATCTTTGTTTCTTTCTTTGTTTTTGAGATGGTGTTTCTCTCTTGTTGCCCAGACTGGAGTGCAATGGGGCAATCTCATCTCACTGCAACCTCTGCTTCCTGGGATGAAGCGATTCTCCTGCCTCAGCCTCCTGAGTAGCTGAAATTACAGGTGCCCGCCACCGTGTCCAGCTAATTTTTGTATTTTCACCATGTTGGCCAGGGCCAAAAGCACTTCCCACCTGGGCTCGGTGGCTCATCCCTGTAATCCCAGCACTTTAGGAGGCTGAGGTGGGCAGTGACGAGGTCAGGAGATCGAGACCATCCTGGCCAACAAGGTGAAATGTGAATCACCTGAGATCAGGAGTTGGAGACTAGCCTGGCCAGCATGGTGAAACCCTATCTCCACTAAAAATACAAAAATTAGCCGGGCATGATGGCTTACACCTGTAATGCCAGCTATTCAGGAAGCTGAGGCAGAAGAATTACTTGAATCCAGGAGGTGGAGGTTGCAATGAACCAAGATCGCACCACTGCACTCCAGCCTGGGCAACAGAGTGAGACTCTGTCTCAAGAAAAAAAAGAAAGAAAGAAAGAGGCTGGGTGCTGTAGCTCATGCCTGTAATCCCAGTGCTTTGGGAGGCCAAGACCTGAGAAATGCTTGAGGTCAGGAGTTGGAGACCAGCTGGTTAACATAGAAAGACCCCCATCTCTACAAAATATTTTTTAAAAATAAATAAATAAAAGAGAAATGAAGAGAAATAGTAATAGCTTTATTTAAATATTTTACAGATAATTTAAAGTTTTAAAAGTATTTTCTGGGCGAGTTCCATGGCTTATACCTGTAATCCCAGCACTCTGGGAGGCCGAGGCGGGTGGATCACCTGAGGTCAGGAGTTCGAGACCAGCCTGGTCAACATGGTGAAACCCCGTCTCTACTAAAAATACAAAAAATTAGCCGGTGCGGTGGTGGGCACATGTAATCCCAGCCACTAGGGAGGCTGAAGCAGGAGAATCGCTTGAACCCAGGAGACAGAGGTTTCAGTGAGCCAAGATCCCACCACTGCACTCTAGCTTGGGGTACAAGAGTGAGACTCAGTCTCAAAAAAAAAAAAAAAAAAAAAAAAAATTCTAGCTGGGCATGGTAGCTCACATCTGTAACGCTAGGGCTCTGTGAGACTGAGATTTGAGGATTACTTGTGGTCAGGAGTTCAAGACCAGCCTGGGCAACATAGAAAGATCCCATCTCTAGAAAAAGTAAAAATAAAACAAATATGCTTTCTGATTAAAATTTACAATTATACGTTCAGAAAAATATAATGAGCAAAGTACATATCACACAAAATGCCATAACATTTTGGCAATTCTAGTTTTTTAATGCATATTTGATTCTTATAGGTAAAATCATGTAATACATATAATTTCATATCCAATTTTCATCTTATATAATATAAATGTAATTATATCACAAATAAGTTCATATTACTAAAATTTCAAAAGTATTTGAATGGCTATACATTGAGCACCATCTTAAATCGGGGTGGCAGACTCAAATGGCTTCAGGGGCCAGGTAGTAACTAAAATATACAAAATAGATGAGTATAAGATGGCAGGGGGTGGTGGTAACCGAAAATACATGTCCTAGCAAAAGGCATTCAAATTTAGTTTTATTTCTAAACATGTGCTGACAAAATTCAGTGGGGAAAATAAGCAAGTCACAAAAGAATACGTGCAATATAATATCATTATGTTGTTTTAAAACATGTAAAACAATTAGATATTACACTTAGGGATACATCAGGGATATACACATGCAGTTAAAGTCGTTTAAAAAAAATAAAGCACAGGAATGCAAAACACCAAATTCAGGGCAATGATTATGTTTGGCAGGAGAAAGTGATGTGAGCAGATTATCAAGCCGAGTTAAACATAAGGGATTTAAAGTGTGGAGCAATATTTTACTTGAATGGTAGATATACAGGTATTGGTGCATTTTACTTACACTGTTTTGTACATATTAAATATTGTGGCCAGGCATGGTGGCTCATGCCTGTAATCCCAACAGTTTGGGACGCTGAGACTGGCAGATCACTTGAGTTCAGGAATTCAAGACAGGCCTGGGCAAAATGGCAAAACCCTGTCTCTACAAACAAATTAGCTAGGGACCAGGCGCTGTGATTTATGCTTGTAATCCCAACACATTGGGAGGCCGAGGTGACTGCATCACTGGAGGTTAGGAGTTCGAGACCAGTCTGGCCAACATGGTGAAATCCCGTCTCTACTAAAAATACAAATTTAGTCAGGTGCTGTGGTGGACACCTATAATCCCAGCTACTGAGAAGGCTGAGGCAGGAAAATGTCTTGAACCCTCAGGTTGAGGTTGCAGTGAGCCGAGCTCATGCCACTGCATTCCAGCCTGGGCGACAGAGTGAGATTCCATCTCAAAACAACGACAACAACCAAATTAACTGGGTATGGTGGTGTGTGCCTGTATAGTCCCAGCTACTGGGGAAGCTGAGGTGGCAGAATTACATGAGACCAAAAAGTCAAGGCTGCAGTGAACCATGATTACGCCACTGCACTCCAGCCTGGGCAACAGAGCAAGATCCTGTCTCAAAAAAATAAAAATGCATCTTTTTAAGAAAAAAAATTGTTAGCCACAGAAAATCTCATGCCAGATCTGCCCACTGGCCACTCCAGCATGATAAGTGGTATTACATAGTCAACAAGTGAATATTCCCTCCACCACTAAATAGTTTTGTGCCCTTAGGCAGTTACTAAAATTCTCTGCAACTAAGGCCTGAAGGCTACATCTAGCCCTCTGCTAGTTTTGTACGGCCCTCCAGCTAAGGATGGTTGGTACATTTAGAAATGCTTGCAAGAACTACCTTTAACCACTGTTATTGAACTGTGAATGGCTTCAGAAACTAGCTTTTGCTGTAGACTTATGTTTCTCAAACCTAAAATTATAAGGCAAAACAACTCTTACATGCCACACTCATACGGTGATAAAGTCATTTCAACAATAACTAACATTGTTTGAACATGAGCATCTCAAACTGCTTTATGCCTTCCTATATGTTAAAAGTTAAAACAAGAAGCAAGATCTCCATACCCACGCACATTTGCAGTAGATAAATTTTACAAGCTCAAAGTAGAGGTCTAACAGTGTCTTTTAGACCTGGACGTAAGTGCAAAGAAAATGTTCACAATTCAAAATCCATTTAACTGTGCAATTGAAGAGCTTCTACTTCAACTGGTAGCAATTAATCAGCAATGTAATGACAGGCTAAAAGGCAAATATCAAGAGAAAATGTAATAGAATTGTATAAATGCCTTCCCAATGATGAATATGTTCAATTAAAATCATATGCCTGTGGATTCATATCAGTATTTGTCAGTACCTAACTGTATGAAAAGACATTTTGAAGATGAAATACATAAAATCTCATTAAAAATCAGCATTTATAGATGAGCATTTGCTATTGATTTTGATGATAAAGAACACTTAACTTTGTGTTAAGTGAAATGGTATCCCTCCAAAAAGACTTCCATCTTTTCCTTGAAAGCATTAGCACTACAAAAAAATTGTATTCAATTAGTATTATACTTTGAATTTCATTAGAACAAATTTTGTGAAAGTTTGCTTTCTCTCTTGTTATATAAGTATTTACATAAGAGCTTTGCTTTTGCCTCTTGGACCACAAAGTCTAAAATATTTACTACCTAGGTCTTCAGAAAATGTTTGCCAATCCTTGTAATAACAGGATTGTGAGGATTAAATAAAAGAATCCTTGTGAAAGTGGTTAGCAGCAAACTAGAATGTAGTATAGTTTATAGCATAGTTTTTTAAATCCGTCATCTATTTTGGACATAGGTTTCCATGGGTTTTTTAAATTATAAACAGAAAAATGTTAAATGTTAAATATTTATGTTCATAAATATTTGTCCACATCTTGGAATAGGATCTAAATTTAGGTCGTATTCCTAGAGGCAGGTTGATTTCAAATTGACACCCTTTAAGAAATATTTATCTTGCCATGTTAGTCTTATTTGCCCAGGAAACTAGATAATTTTAGATCAAAGAGACTACAATTTATGCCCTTGCCTTCCTGACATGTTCTGTTTTTGGATTTTGAGTTTAAGGAGAGTTAGCCTGTCTGTGAAGGTTATTCGGTCATTCAACAGGCATTCATTAAATATCTACTCTTTGGGCGCTGAATAAATTTAGACATGTTGCCTACCCTCAGGAGCCTCTACAGAGGAGAGATAAGATGTAGATCACACCTCTATCCCTGGTATTTTCTGTGAAGTCCCACCCAAATACTTGAACAGAATGAGAGAGAAGGTACCTTCTGCCTTCCCAGCTCTGTCAGTCAATATAGTCCATTTTTTGCTCAACCTGGTTAAAATAAGTGTGTTCTTTGAATGTAAAGAGCCATTTACTAATCTAGATGGATAAAAGTTTAACTGACGAAAAATGAGAAGGAACAAGCAATTTAATTAAGGAGACTAGAATAGGCATAGGCACAGATGCAGAGAAGAGAAGCAACCACCTGGGGGAATTAAGGAGAAAAGGCCGGCAATGCAGCTTGGTCAGATTATGGAAAGCCTTAAATGTCTGTTTTTGAAGTGTGCAATGTATTAGAGTTACACTGCTTCGGTGACTCTCACATCTTTGGGAAGTTGAAGGCAATATTTTCTTCCTCTGATTTAGCAGTGCGTTTTGAAGTAGGGGCAGCCTTCAGACATTCTAGTGAAATGAGCCAACTAAACTGTTACTTTTAAAACAAAATACATTATTAGTATTGTTAAGATAACACTTGCACCCACCTGTATTCATCAGGGGATGTTCCTAATGTCTGTCATCAGTAACAATGCCAATTTTGATCCTCAGTGTCTAGGGAATCTACAGATGCGTGCCTGCCTCCCCTTCTCCCACCCACTTGCCAAAGACATAGATAGGTATGGGTCATCATGTGCAGTAAAAACAGGGTTGAACCTTATCAAACCAGGAGTGAGAAAACCAGCCTATCTGCCTAATGGATAACATTGTTTGTTTGTTTGTTTAGAGGGAGTCTCCCTCTGTTGGCCAGGCTGGAGGGCAGTGGTGTGATTATAGTTCACCACATTTCCTCCAACTCCTGGGCTCAAGGGATTCTCCCACCCTAGTCTCCCCAAGTAGCTGGGACTACAGGCCCAACCCACCATGCCCCACTCCCAAAATTCTGGAAGCTTACCAAAATCTGCCACACTATATAAAAATCCATTCCTAATATCTGAAAAATTGGATCCAGTAGGGAGCCAACGGAGCTTTTTAAGTACAGCATTTCTAATTATGTTTCTGTTGAAGAGAGGCTCCTCAGGAAGGCAGTAGTATGCAAATATTTTAAATTTATGGACAAATACATTTGTGAAACACTATTTGAAACAATACCAAACAGGTTTCTTTTTCTGAACCTTTCACATGCCCTTACACATTATGGCTCCTTAAGAAGGCGATAAAGCATGCGCTTGTCAAATTCATTGGCCTCATGTCCTTTTTTCAAAGGAGTATCTTGTATTTCTAGTAGAAGTTCTGTAGAATATACTTTGGGAAACAATAAAGTATTAGTTATGTGATCAGGAATATGTGCTTATGTGCTTTAGGAATATTCATTTGGAGGCTATGTACATTAAGGATGAAGCAGAGAGACAGAGGCAAAAAAAACAGGCGATATGTCCAGGTAAATATAGTCCAGGTGATAAGAGTGATTACCGAAAGGTAACATAAATACATTGTGAATTTCAATTGGGCAGGACTTTGCAATTGAATGGAAATAGGCAGTAAGGACAGGACACGGGTGGTACGGAGTCATAGTATTCAAACACACATTTTGTTGACTAGAAAAATTGGTACGCTCTTCATAGAAATTAAGAAAACAAAAGCTGCACCTTAGTGGGATACGGATAAACTTACCAAGGGAATGAAAGACCTACAATTGGCCGGGCGCCGTGACTCACGCCTGTAATCCCAGCACTTTGGGAGGCCGAGACGGGCCGATCACGAGGTCAAGAGATCGAGACCATCCTGGTCAACATAGTGAAATCCCCGTCTCAACTAAAATATAAAAATTAGCTGGGCGTGGTGGGCGTCTGTAGTCCCAGCTACTCGGGAGGCTGAGGCAGGAGAATTGCTTGAACCCGGGAGGCGGAGGTTGCAGTGAGCCGAGATTGCGCCACCGCACTCCAGCCTGGCGTCTGGCGACAAAACAAAACTCTGTCTCAAAAAAAAAAAAAAAAAAAAAAAAGAAAGACCTACACTTAATTCTGCTGGAAAGAGAGTTGAACCTTACTCTTTTCTTCCAGTTGAACTTTTCGCCCTCCTTTCTTTTTCTTTTCTACCTTCTGTCGGCCCTCTTAAAGTTACCTTTATCACCAGATCTGGCTACTGAGGGAAGCAATCTCATTGGTCTTTTTTTCTGTCTCCCAAATGGATATTAAAACAAAACAAAAAAATAACACAACTCTTCTTTTTCAGAGTTCTAAAAACTGCTTTTTAGGAGTTTTAGTGCTGATAAATAGAGGAAATCAATATCTTATTAGGACCCCACTTCAACATATGCTAGCCAGTTGCTTAGTATGATGTAAGAAGAAGGGGCAATACAAACAATCTGAAAGTTACAATGGCTTTTTAAAAACTTACAGAAGTATAATTGTTTGGGACTACTCTTAAAACCCATCTTTTAGAATGACAGCATGCTATGTTTAATCATTGATATTATATAAAAATTCATTTTGTGCACTAATATATGGATGCTTAATAATATGGTCTGCTCTTGAGAAACTTAGTTGTCCCCTGCTTTAAAAAATTTAATTAAAAAGAGGTTTAGGTTGGTTTGTGCTTCTACAATACAGTATTTGTGACTAGAGGGTCACGTTGTAACTTGAATGCTACTGCAGAGGTTAAGAACAAGAATTTAGATATCCATTGACTCAGATTTAAAATAACGGAGCATTTATGTAAACAGGGTTCTCCTCTTGCCAAACAAAACATAAACCACACCATTTTCTTTTTTATTGCACATACGTTATTATTCAACCAAAGCCCTATTCTTGATTGCCCCATTCCAGAACAAACAAAAATGAAGTCACTTCCACTTGGTCCTCCCTTGCTTTAGTGCACATTTGTGACTTTTGTTCCTTCATTTGACAAATCTCATCTTCTTTTCCCTCACAAGCTAAAAAATATGCTTCCAAGGCATATTTAATGCTGAATCATTTTGTAGGTGATAATTATGTGAGCCAACTGGTCTGCCTGTCAGCTCAGCATAATTGATAGCACTCTCTTCCACTCCCAAGTGCCTCATTTGCTGATATGGTCACCGGATGTGTCATACCTTTTTTCTCTTCTCATCCCCTAATTTCCCATTTCCAATTTTAACCACATTTATTTTTTAAAGCATATGATTATATACTAAATGGGGGAAAAACGAAGAAGTTATCTAGTTGTATTTCACACTATGAGAATTCCTTTGACAAAATCCTTCATAGGATGCCTTTATCTGAACTTTCTGGCAGCTAATTCGTTACCTTTTGAGGTGGTATTTTCCACTACTAGGCATCTCCATTTTTTTTTTTCTGAGACAGTCTTGCTCTGTCGCCTAGGCTGGAGTGCCCTGGCATGACTCAGGTCACTGCAACCTCTGCCTTCTGGGTTCAAGCAATTCTCCTGCCTCGGCTTCCTGTGTAGCTGGGATTACAGGCACACACAACCAGACCTGGCTATTTTTTGTATTTTTAGTAGAGACGGGGTTTCACCATGCTGGCCAGGATAGTCTTGAACTCCTGACCTTGTGATCCCCCACCTCAGCCTCCCAAAGTGCTAGGATTACAGATGTGAGTCATCGCGCCCGGCCACTACTAGTCATCTCTAAGTTTTAAGAAAGTCTTTATCTTCAGCTTTAATTATATTCTTCTTCCGCAGTCTAAAACTCTGGTTATAGTTTGGAATTCCTTTCTCAACCATGAGTTTTTGTAATGCCCAGGTTAAGGCATCAACTGTATATTACAAACTAACTTCTTTTTAGTTATTTGAAATATTTGTTATATAATTACCCTTGGGAAAATTGAGAAAATAGTTACTCAAGTCATTTATTTGCATTCGGATAAGGCACCTTATTTGAAAGGCTGCAGGGCTCTATCATTTAGTAGCTGTATGACCTTGGAAAGTTTATTTTATCCCCTTCAGGCTGTTTTTCAGCAACAAAATGAAAGTAAAATACCCCTCTTATGGGCTGCTGTAAGAATCAAACAATACATAAAGCTCCTTAGGAACAGAGACTTTATCATGCTTACCATTTTATTCTAAGTGTCTACTACACGCAGTAGCAAGTACAGAGTAAGTTCTAAATAAATCTCTCTATAAACAATAAAAAGTCCTAGCACATTGACTTGCACATAGCACTCAATAAAAGGCAGCTATTACTATTCTTTCATTCTTCCTATGATCTGGTTTCTAGAATTCTCACGACATTAATTCTCACCCTCTTATGGAAGCTACCTTATTTAATCAACATTCTTCTTAAAATGTAGTTCTAACAATTCAATACTATGTGGTGTATGGGGAGACTGCTTTATCTGAACATAATTATTTTAAGGAAGTCTAAACAGACAAGAGTCTGCTGGGAAAAAGCTAGTCTACCAGCTTATATAAAGAGCAGGCGCTTACAAAACCCATTAACTTTCTCACAATACAACCCTTTAAACACTGGGAAAAAAAATATCAGCAAACAAGAAGTGGTCAGTCAGGTAAGAGAACCAGGATAGTGCAGTATTATGGAAAGCCACTGCAACCAATAGTTAGGTTTATTACTGTACCTAATAAACAGCCCAGTGTGGTGATTCCTATTCACTTAGTAGCCTCCCCATCTAGAATATACTCTGTGATCTTTTTTTGATGGCCAGACTGTGTAAAGTTCATACACAGTGTTTATTCCAGGGATCCCCAAATACTGTTAGTTGAATGAGTAAACACAAATTTCGAGGAGGGGCGCTACAGTGAGCAGATGAACAGCTTTCTGATAGGAGATTGTACAACTAATGTTTTCACCAGTGTATTTTAGGACAGCAGATCGAGATTAAGGCACTGGGATTGAATGCAAATAGTGAAATTACATATATAAAGGAAAAATTTATTTGGAACCTTTGCCAAAGAAAGAAATGTAAATTGATTTAATAATTTGAAAGAACAGTAAGGTTTAGGGTTTGTTCTTATTTTTAGTGTGACTGAGATTGGAGTTTGTAGACGTATCTGAAAAAAAAGTGAAGGGAGAGATGGAAGATGGTAAATGCTGACGAAAAGATGGAAGGGTAAGTCAGTGTAATAAAAAGGAGCACTGCTTTTCGCCAACAGAAGTAAAGGTAAAGTGTCTGAGTTAAAGAGGTAGACAGGAAGCTGGAATTTTGGGATTCCTTGTTGGAAAGTTGTGAACAAAAGGTGAATGAAAGGATTGTTGATCTCTGGGGAGGGTGGTCCCATCAGCTCAGTTTTGAGACGACCTAAGAAAATCCCGCCGGGCGCGGTGGCTCACGCCTGTAATCCCAGCACTTTGGGAGGCTGATGCGGGCGGATCACCTGAGGTTAGGAGTTTGAGACCAGCCTGACCAACATGGTGAAATCCCGTCTTGAAAAAAAAGAAAGAGAAAAAAAAGAAAATCCCTTCCACCCGCCCTTCCCTGATCCAATCATTCTGGCTGCATAAAACCACCTGAATAAATCAACTGTTACACTTCCGTTAGTGCTAGGATATATTCATATAACTCCCACGTATTATATTAAATGAAAATAAATCCATCTAAAAATAAGACAAGATTGCTGCTACACCAACAGAGGATTTTAAAGAGGCGTGTTTACAAGCTAATTGAGGGCCAGAGGAAAGAAGTTCGTTTAAACTGAAGGTCGAGCTGCGATGACACCTCCTAAGGCAATCAAACGCTGTTGCAGCACACTTCTTAAGAGATCGGATTTAACGCCAGGTATCGGGTAGGGTGAGAACCGGGCGTGGCGGCTGCGGCTCCGGCTCCGGCTCCAGCCCCGGCCCCGGCCCCGGCCCCCACCATTCACTCGACGGCTCTCGGCCTGAAAGCTTGGTCGCACAGCATGCCGAGGTTCTAGATGAATTGCCTCGGGCCTGAAAACGAGGAAGCCGTCTCCAGAGACCATCGCCAACGCTGACGCCGGCGGGCTGAGGTCGCCGTGGGAAAAGCGGTAGGCCACCCTGCTTCTCTGATCACCGGCGGACAGGGACACACTGTTTAGAGTCATCTTCAAACACTGCCCGCAGTATTTGCGTTACGTCCCTTGGTCAAGGCAGGCCCTTCGCGGCTCCCTAGATCAGTCCAGCCTGTCTCGGACCCGGCGACTAACCACACCGGCAGCCATAACTGGGCCGACGGAAGAGCAAGAAGCCGCCTTGCCTTTAACGAGCGCCACCCTCGCGAGCATGCGCAGTCCGTCCGCGCCGTCGACGCTCAGCGTGCAAGCGCAACGGGCGTTTACGTCGGTGACGCAAGGGAGCGTGAGGACGTGGGACTTCCGCGATTGCGCAGTGAGTGCGTCGACCTCGACCCTTTGGCCAGGTTAGGGAGGGGGCGACGTTGAGATGGGGGCGGCGGCGGCGGAAGCGGATCGCACTCTCTTTGTGGGCAACCTTGAAACGAAAGTCACCGAGGAGCTCCTTTTCGAGCTTTTCCACCAGGTAAGCGGCTGGGATCGGCCCTTTTGCCTTTCGTTTTCCGTCTGGCCTAGGGCCCGGCCCAGCGGCCATCCCGTTTTCTTTGCGCGAGCTCGGCCTTCTGGGGGACGGGACGGTGGCTGTTTGGGGGTGAAGGGCGCGTCTGGGTTGCGAAGCGCTCTCTGGGTGTCGCTTTCCTGGAAGATCTCGCTTCGTTTAGGCCAAAAGTGACGACTAAAGGTGGTGGAGGGATCCTCGGTCAAGCTTCCCATGGTAGAGATCCAGGAGTCCTTAGGGACATTGTGCGTGTGTAGGGTCTTCGTTGAGCAGTGCTTTTTCTTATTCCTCCTGTTCTCATCTTCCTCTTAGGATAATTTGCCTTTGGTTTATCTGACTGGGAACGTAATATTTTAATTTATTTGTGTCTGTTTTCCCTTAAAGTTTGCTTATAAAATAGCAGCATTATTAAAATACCTAAAATCATAAGTACTCCGTAGAAAAACAGCATTTTAGTGTTGCTGTCTTAAAATGTGTGAAAGATTCTGAGTATCCCATTCCCCCTAGCCCTATCCCCCCAATAACTGGTATTGTTTGATTAATCAATACAAAAGTCAGTTTTTAGTCCAAGAAAATCATTCTCTTGTTCTTGATAAATGTTCATTTTCACGGAGTGGCAAAATAATGGCGATTGGTCACTATGTTAAGAAGCCATACAGTGCTGTGATTTGCAAAAGTGGTGGTGTTTCCAGTTCCTTATGGGCTCCCTTCCCCAAATAAGTAAATCTAATGTTAAGTCATAACTAGGATGTTTACTGTAGCCAAAATGGAAATCGGTGCATCAGTTTTAAAAGAAGTTTCTGATTACATTTCTGTTGTTTTTAAACTTTGTCATCTCTTATTTGTAAAATTTGAGTATTTTCCTTTAACTGCTTTATTTACATTCTAAACGCCTTTTTGTTTGTAGGCTGGGCCAGTAATAAAGGTGAAAATTCCAAAAGATAAGGATGGTAAACCAAAGCAGTTTGCATTTGTGAATTTCAAACATGAAGTATCTGTTCCTTATGCAATGAATCTACTTAATGGAATCAAACTTTATGGAAGGCCTATCAAAATTCAATTTAGATCAGGTAACTGTCGAAATGAGGTTAGGGGGGCATTGTTTCCTGCTGTTTTTAAATTTATTATTCATTTTAAAGAACCTCTTATTTGTAGATGAAACTGCTTTCTTAAGCATGTGAATAGCAAACTTTATATATCCCTGAAAACGGGTAACATTGACAGATTTTGAAATTATAATTTTAAAACTGAGCTTAAAATTTCATTTTGGGTTGGTGAAAAGAACATAAACTTTGTCACTAAGAGAGTTGGGCTTGAGTGCTCTGAAAAGAGCTGGTTTATTTTCTGAAAATACTTCTCC
Organism: Ateles fusciceps; assembly: GCA_036589455.1. Lineage (NCBI taxonomy): Eukaryota > Metazoa > Chordata > Mammalia > Primates > Atelidae > Ateles > Ateles fusciceps. The sequence continues at coordinate 718,858 of JAZHEH010000579.1, read as the reverse complement.
TGGCTGCTTTGTAATTACTTTTATGTTTTGATTCTTGATCATGTGAGGATGAAACTTTCCATGTATCCAGTCTTACAATTTAGGGTGGAGATTAGAAAAATATGGTCAGATTGGATATTTATGGAATGCTTTGTTTTGCTTATCCGATATTATACACTTAAAATTTTCACTGTGATGAAACTGTGAAACAGTCTACAGCAGTTTGAGACTTTTTGTTTGTTTGTTTTTTGAGACAGAGTCTCAAACAGAGTCTTGTTCTGTTGCCCAGGCTGGAGTGCAGTAGTGTGATCTCGGCTCACTGCAACCTCCGCCTCCCGGGTTCGAGCAATTCTCCTGCCTCAGCCTCCTGAGTAGCTAGAATTACAGGTGCGTGCCACCATGCCTAACTAATTTTTATATTTTTAATAGAGATGGGGTTTCACCATGTTGGTCAGGCTGGTTTCAAACTCCTGACCTCATGATCCTCATGACTCCTGACCTCATGATCCTCATGACTCCTGACCTCGTGATCCTCGTGACTCCTGACTTCGTGATCTGCTCGACCTCTTGAAGTGCTGGGATTACAGGCATGAGTCAACGTGCCTGGCCAGCAGTTTGAGATTTTTCTCTTTTAGACTGTGTTTACCTTTTTGGAGTGATTTCAAGTGGGAAGACAAAATTTCAAATTAAATTTTCTATCAAGAATAATTTTTCAAATTATTTCATTTTAGGAAGTAGTCATGCGTCGCAAGATGTCAGTTTGTCATATCCCCAGCATCATGTTGGAAATTCAAGCCCTACCTCCGCATCTCCTAGCAGGTAATATTTCTCACTTATTGTTAAGATCATTTATCAGGAATTCTTATAGGGAATAGCCTCAAAACACATGAGTAAATAGTTTCCTTTTTTATGGTCCTATGTCTTTATTCTTCTGCTGTATTACTTGCCTTTTGGGGTTATTGTTATATTATCTATTCTAAGGGGGCTATAGACAAACACATTGTATGTAGTTCCCTTAAAATAGATACATATGTAAGTATATGTTCATTTGCAGCAACATAACCATGCCCACATATGTGTACAGTACATGTGTACACTTGGAACAAAATTTCTCAAAACATTATTTACCCTATTTCTATTTTCTATTTTACTTCATTTTTTAAAAATTTATATTTATTTTACAATCATTAATTGGTTGTTACTTACAGTTGAAAAATACCAATTAGTCAACAGACTACTGGACTAAGATTCCTAGAACTGGATTCTAGGACTGCCTCTATCAGTTGTATAATCTTGAGCTAGTCTCCTTTCTTTAGTCCCATCTTCCCATGTGTAAGGAAAAGAAATTGAATTAAATGATTTGTAAAATCCCTTCAGGTACTGAGTATTAGAAGGTATCATATTTACTTAAATAATTTTATTTGCTTTGGGGGAGGTTAATATTTTGCCAGGGACAGTTTTTTCCTGGTATATCCATAGAGCTATTTAAGAGTCATTTAAGAAAGATTTAATAAATACCTGCCATATGTCAGGTTCTTCACCAAATCTTTCACATATATGATTTCATTTATTCCTCACAGCCATTTTATGAGGGTAGGGATTATTTTTATCTCTACATTATATATGAAGGGAAATGAAGAATGGAGGTTAACTTGCTCAGGTTCAGTGGGCTGGGATTCAAATCCAGGCAGTATAGTGTAATTAAGCCCAACCACTCTGATATATTATCTAGAGGAGCTTTAAGTCTAAATGAAGACACATATTATATATATTTTTGCGACTACCTGTTCCATTACTGTAATAAGCTCTCTAATGAAAGAGTGGAAAGGGCTTTGAGAAAATTTAAGAGAAGTGGATGATATAGAAGAATGTGGAACTGAAAGAAGCCAGTGTACTTAGATCATAATGAATGAAAATGGAGAGCAGTAGGGGATATTGGTAGATAGGCTAGAGAGGGTCTTGTAAACTGTTATCAGGATTTTGAGGTTTTACTCTAAAATAGAGTAGGAAGGCAATGAAATGTTTTAGGTAGAATACTGATAGGAAGAAGTTTATATTTTAAGAGTTGTTTGGTTGCAATGGGAGAATGGACTGGAGGGCACACATGTGAAAATACAGCAGTGAGGATTTGGTAGCAGGGTATTGATAGTGGTAGCAGTGTAGCAAGGAAGCTATTGGTGGATGAAGTCGGTAGTTTAGATTAAGGTGGTGCCATGAGCTAGAGAGAAGTGGATGGATATGAAGAGATACTGGAAGGTGGAATTGTAAGCAAGCAATAGTGCAAAAAGGGTATCCTCCCGGTATTCTTTCTTGCCAGCTGAGATTGACTAACAGTGTTTAAACATTTCTTGGTAAAGTTGGAATGTAAAGCGCTTCCAGCCACTTTAATGAAATCTTCAAAGGCATCCTAGGTGGAGGAAAATAAAAAGAAGTTTCCACCCCCAATTTTTTGCGGGGTAAAAAAATGAGGTGCAGTGACCCATGCCTGTAGTCCCAGCTACTTGGAAGGCTGTGGTGGGAGGACCACTTGAGGCCTTGAGTTTGGGACCAGCCTAGGCAACATAGCGAGACACTCTCTCTCTTTAAAGAATTTCTTTGAAAAAAATGTACAAGTAAATACTTTGGTTTTAATCACAGGCTAGAGAGTTTGTAATTTTTATAATATAAATTGTACTCCCCCTCCCCTTTATCATACAGATAATATAACCTGATTTGAGAAAACTCAGAATTAAAAGATTCAAACTGTAAGACCAGCCAATTGGTTATTTGATTCTAAAGACATTTTAAAATAAAACTTTCTTAAAGTGAGTTTTTCTATAGAGCAAGTTACTCCTATAGGAAGTAAGGAATGAGGTGTAAATCCTCAAAAGTAATATCCTATGCATCTTACAGAACTCTTCACTCCTTACCTCTGAAAACCTCTTTCTCTTTTCTGTCTCAGGAAATGTCTGCCTAATTGCTCAAGACAAAAGTCTAGATCTGATCCCTTATTTCTTCTGTTTCCCTCATTCCATGTATCTAGTCGATCAAATTCTTTTCATATTAGTTTTCAATCTAGGTCTTTGCATTAGCTCAGGGACTGACAAATTATTTATATAAAGGGCCATATAGTTAATGTTTTATTTTTTATTTATTTATTTATTTTGAGACAGAGTTTCACTCTTGTTGCCCAGGCTGGAGTGCAATGGTGTGATCTCGGCTCACTGCAACCTCCGCCTCGCAGGTTCAAGTGCTTCTCCTGCCTCAGCCTCCTGAGTAGCTGGGATTACAGGCATGCACCACCACACTCAGCTAATTTTTCTATTTTTAGTAGAGATGGGGTTTCTTCATGTTGGTCAGGCTGGTCTCAAACTCCTGATCTCAGATGATCCACCCGCCTCAGCCTTCCAAAGTGCTGAAATTACAGGCGTGAGCCACCGCACCTGACCCATAGTTAATATTTTAGACTTCGCAGGAGATACTGTCTCTGCCATTGTAGCACTACACAAGTAGTCATAGATAATACAATTACAAGGGTGTGGCTACGTTCCAGTAACACTTTGTTTAGGGAAAACTGAATTTGGCAGTTTGGCCCACCGGCTATAGTTGCTCACCCCTGCGTTAGTCCTTCAGCTGGGAAGGTTTTGCCTCCAGGTAACCTTGGTGTTCAGTTTTCACTACAATTGTCACCTTTTTAGAAACAGTCCCTTGCCAGGTAAAAGATAGGGGAACCTCCTATCTGTTTCACTTCTACTTGATCTTTAATCATACGTTTTATCACTTAAAATCATCAGAAAATATCTTGTTGTCTGTATTCTTACTCTAGCTGCATGAGAGCAGATACCTTGTCTGTCTTGTTCATTCCAACCTTTGAGAAATGTGTTCTGCTCATGGTTGTCATTTAGTAAATAATTATGAATGGTTATATGTTGGTTTTACTTTTAGCAGGTACGAAGAACTGTGGATAACATGACTCCATCAACACAGATAATTCAGAGATCTTTCTCTTCTCCAGAAAATTTTCAGAGACAAGCAGTGGTAGGTTGACTATTTTTCAACTTGAATTGCCAAAAACAAACCATGCTTAGTTAAAGTGTTCCTGTTGTACCAAGTAACTGGTTTTTAATTAACTTTGTTAAGTTGGAGGTTTTATTCCTTTAGTCCTCAAGGTGTAAATGGACTTTTTAGATACGTTTTTCCCAAATTTTTGTTAGACTAGCATGATCTTTTTAGATTGAGCACTCATTTTAGTTTTCACTGGGCTGAAATATAAACTTAAAAGACTGAAGAAATAGAAGTAAAACTGCTTTTGTATCTGTTTTTCTTTTCAACCATCATTTACTCATTGTCTGATGCTCTTACACCTTATCCTGAGTGACTTTTCATAAACTTGGGTCTCTAGACCAGTTCCTTTTTGAACTTAACCTTTTTTTTTTTTTTTTTTTTTTTTTGTGGTGTAATATCATCGTGAGACTAGACTTAAAACCTTGGCTATCTTTTACTGTTTCATCTTTGTCATCACTTACTCAAATAGGAAGCTATTGGTAACTGTTTGGTGCCTAAATCATGATCTTGGCTTATAGTCCCCAGGCTTTTGTATTTCATAGGTTTGCAAAATGAAACATAGAAGTGAAAATAAATTTGAGAGACCAGTATGAAGCATGTTAACTTTTATGTACATATTGCCTGTTTTTCTAATTTTACTGTAGACTATTAAAAATGATCATATAATAATATTTATCCATAGGCAGAATTTGGGAACCGCCAGTCTAGTCAATGATAACTTCATTTTCCCCCACACTAGTTCATCTTGCACACTATTTCACAGTTTTACAATTCTGTTTTGCTTATCTTCTCTGCACATTGACTTTCCATTGTTTGTAAGATAAAGTCACATTTCTGTAGCCCAATTATTAGGGATTCTTATTGTCTGATTCCAGTAAACTCTGTGGTCTTACCTTTAATTGTTTACTACAATTAAGATCTGTAACCTGTCTCAGCCAGAATTACTTGGTATTCTGTGAACCTGTACTGTGTTTCCCTGTTAATATTGTTTGTGCAATTGCCTTTTCCTGGAATCTCCCCTTTAAAATATTTTCTTAAAAGTATTCCATCTGTTGCTTTAATACCCAGATCATATGCCACATTCATGAAACCTTTCCTAATGATACTGACCTCCTGATTCTTTATATGTTTTTTACACAGTGATTTGGCATTATAATCATTTTGTGTGACTTATTCTAAGTTGCATTCTTGAGGACAAAGAGTAGTATTTATGTATATATCTTGTAGGTATACATTGGAATTAATGAAGCTATTGTACTACTTTAGTCATGTTTAATGTAGGATTCATCTAGGCAAGAGTGATTTTATTTTCTTTCATTATCTGTAACTGACCAAATACATACTGGCTTTGCTATCTAGAAGTATTAATATTTCCGCTTTTCCTCTCCCCCTCAGATGAACAGTGCTTTGAGACAAATGTCATATGGTGGAAAATTTGCTTCTCCACCTCTGGATCAATCAGGATTTTCACCATCACACAGTCATAGTTTTAACCAGTCTTCAAGCTCCCAGTGGCGCCAAGATACCCCATCCTCACAGCGTAAAGTCAGAATGAATTCTCATCCCTACATAACAGATAGACATTATAGCCGGGAACAGCGTTACACTGATCATGGGTCTGACCATCATTACAGGGGAAGCAGAGATGATTTCTTCTATGAAGATAGGAATCATGATGGCTGGAGCCATGACTATGATAACAGAAGAGACAGTAGTAGAGATGGAAAATGGCGCTCATCTCGACACTAACACGTGTTAAAAGGACATTGTTTTTTATAGGGTCATTTTAGGCCCTTTGACTAAGTTGATAAGGAAATAGTTTGTTGAAAAACTGTACAGAGCAGCTTTACAAATTGTCACATTTCTTTATACATTTTTTAAAGCTACAATTTCATACAAAATGAATTGTGGTTTTATTACAGTAATAACCTTTCACCTCAGGGTTTTATGAAGAGGAAAGGGTTTTATGCAAAAAAAAAAAGTGCTACAATTCCTAATCATTTTAGACACTTTAGGAGGGGGCAACGTTGTATGATAAAGCAGGTATTTTAATTATTTGTTGTCTTTTTATATTGCAAGAAATTTCTTGCTAGTGAATCAGATTTTGGTGTACATAATAGAAAACATCCAAGTTGACAGTCTAAAATGGCTACCAGTATTTTGTTAATAAATTCGAAAATACAACTTTTAAGCGATTCATTTTACGAACATTCTATTCGAGAAGGCTATTGGTTAAGTTTGGGGATAAAGGCATTGCTTAACTTCTTAGATAATTTAGGTATAAATTCTCTGACATGCTCTTGAGCTTTACCCCAGTTGAACATACAAGTATAGATCTACACATACTGTTTCATTCTAAAATTTTAGAAATTGTTCATTAAATCACATTTGAGGTATAATAAGTCACTCAGGAAGTTGAAATATCTCTACATGTATTTTTTTTACACTAAAAATACAGTGTTAGCATAAATCCCCTTTTCAGGAAGAACAAAAATGTCAGTGCATAGTTAGATAAAATGGTAAAATGTTTTACTGAAAGCATACTTCTTTGGAAAAAGATTCATGAAGCTTTTAAGTACTGCCTCTGTCGGTCAAACGTTAAATATTTTAACATTTTCAAAGTGCCCAGGATGCGTACAAAGACACATTTAATGGAGATTATACAGGTAGCTTTTTTGTTTGAACCTTTGAGAGAATCTAATCTTAACATTTTCTAATTTTAAAATTTTAAAATCTTGTTTAACAAAAACTTTTCTGTATTAAGATACTGTTTTCCTTTACAGAATTGTTTACAAAAGTTCATTTGTTGAAAAATAAGGATCCTTTTTAATACCACAGCATTTGTACTGTCACTTTTTAATATACTAAAAAAAATATAAAAGGAAGGGTGTGTGTTATTTTTTTTGATGTCGCTGACTTCAGAGACATTGTATACGAAGAATTACCAACAAACTTTTATTCACTGATTGCTTGCTGTTTAGAATGTCAGTTCTTTAATTTTGAGCATTTTGAAATACATCTTTTGTACATATAGGGCATGATGTTTCAGAATCAGATTTTCAGTGACCCCTGGATTATAATTTGGAGTACTTTAGTTACCTTCAGTGGTCTCTAGGAGTTTTATGTACACTTAGATTTCCTGTTTGAAAATGAACTCAGTTTTTCTGTATCTAAGTAAATGGAGTTATTCAACTACTCAGCAAAGACTTATGATGAAAAATTTGTTTGCTTAAGCATTTTCACAGTAGAATTTGTTTCCAATGAGATTATTATTATTGGGTGTCTTGTCTATATGAAAACTTAATCAGTAGGTTTGTAGACATTTAACAAAGACGAATACTGCTTTTTTGTTGTTGTTTGTTTGATTGTTTTTTGAGACGGAGTCTTGTTGTGACACCCAGGCTGGAGTGCAGTGACTGGATCTCAGCTCACTGCAACCTCCACTTTCTGGGTTCAAGCAATTCTCCTGCCTCAGCCTCCCGAGTAGCTGGGATTACAGGCATGCACCACCACGCTCGGCTAATTTTTGTGTTTTTAGTAGAGATGGGGTTTCACCATGTTGGCCAGGCTAGTCTCGAACTCCTGACTTCAAGTGATTCACCTGCCTAGCCTAAGTGCTGGGATTACAGGCATGAACCATCATGCCCCGCCTAATACTGCTTTATTACAACTTGACCTGTGGTCAGATCCTTTCATGCTGGTTAACAGGTGACCTTGACTCAGAATAATCTTTTTTAATGACTTTTTGGGGGAAGCTTGTGAAGTTCCGGTGAATCTTCTTTTCACTTCACGTTCAGTGAGCTGAAAGTAACCAAACTAAATACATGTAAAGAGACAGGGCAAGACAGCCTCAAAAAATTGAATATAGTTGGTGAGATAGCTCATAAGTACAGGTTGAGCATCCCTTATCCAAAATGCTTGGGAAGTGTTTTGGATTCTGGAATATTTGCATTATGCTTGCTGGTTGAGCATCCCAAGTCTGGAAATCCAGAGTGCTCCAATGAGCATTTCCCTTGAGTGTCACATTCCGTGTTGGCACTCAAAAAGTTTCATATGTTGGAGCATTTCAGATTTCGGATTTGGGATGCTCCAGCTCCAGCTTTGGGAGAGCTACAAGAACAGAAAGGAAGAAGAGATTATTTTTGTGGGAGAGCAGTTTCTCTCAGAGTGTTACCCATGGGATGCTAATCTCATAAGGTGTTATGCAAAAAAAAAAAAAAAAAATCAAGCCATTGGAAGCCATTGTGTATTATTGTGAGTTTCTCTTAGTCAAAAACAGCACCATAAAATTTCTGACAAGTACCACAGTAAAGAAATTCCTTTATACTTAACCTGGTATTTTCTACCTTTCTCTATCTAAAATAAAATTTTTATCCCACTTTATAATTTTGTTGTGTGTGCCCACTTTTCCCTGTATCCACTGCTGCCATCTTAGAGTAGGCAGTTTTCTCTACAGGATTATTCCAGCAGCACCCTAATGTTTTCTTGCTTCCAGTCTTCTTTCCTCAGATTTATTCCACACTCTTAAGAATTGAAGATGTAAATCTCACTCGCCTGAATTAAAGCTTCAGTGGCCTCTGACTTAAGTACAAAATTCTCAATCTAATATGACCCCTATTTGGCATCTGCTACTTCAGTCTCCTTTGATGACTTCACTGCTTTAGTCCTCATAGTAACTGTTCATCACTGCTCAATCTATGCACTACTTCCATTAGAAAGTCTCTTCAGGACTTGCTTTTAAGGTTTGTTAGGTGGCATTTCATGAGTATTTAGTTTTGGGTTAATTCACCCCATTATTGAGGCCAGACTTTTGAATAATAGGTAGATGCCTTATGAGTTATGAAATAACCCATTCTGGCTAGTGGGAACAGACACTGATTCTGGTCACATGTGAAGGCTGAGAAATATTCCCTCTAATTCTTTTGGGAAATCCTTTCTCCATCTTTAGGTAGTTTCTTCAAACCTGTATACTGACCAGCTCTCTCATGAATACTGGAGAAAACCTGCAGGTCTCTAGGACTTCTCTCGCTGTGCAACTTGACTGCTTTTCACTGCTGTGTACCAGCCATTCCAAATGCCTTTGTTTCCCTGGACTCTCAGCCATGTCTGCTGAGCTCAGTGAGTTTGCCAGGATCTGCCTGCCCTGTCCCCCAACCCCTCACACTGCAGCCTGAACATTCCCTCAAGGTAGCAAGCAAGGCAATCATGTGACTCACTTCATTTGTTTTCTGTTCTCTGGGATCACTGTCCTTTGTTCCTGATGTCTATGGTCTTGTTTTAGACATTTTGCCTTTGTGTTGGTTGTTTTAGGCAGGAGGGGTAAATCTAATCCCTGTTACTCCATCTTGGCCAGAAGTTGAAGTTAACCCATGGATTTTGATTTGTTATGCACTCACTCTTCTTCATTTTTAATAGTCTGTATTCTTTTTTTCTTTTTGAGATGGAGTTTTGCTCTGTTGCCCAGGCTAGAGTGTGTTGGCGTGATCTCAGCTCACTGCAACCTCTGCCTCCTGAGTTCAAGTGATTTCTCCTGCCTCAGCCTCCTGAGTAGCTGGGATTATAGGCGTGCGCTGCCATGCACAGCTAATTTTTTGTATTTTTAGTAGAGATGGGGATTCAACATGTTGGTCAGGCTGATCTCGAGCTCCTGACCTCATGATCCACCCACCTCGGCCTCCCAAAGCGCTAGGAGTACAGACATGAGCTACCATGCCTAGCCAATAGTCTGTATTTTTAGTTTTGATTTTTCTCTTTTAACTTTAGATATTGAGAAGAGTCTTTATTTCTAAATGACTTTTTTTCCTCCATTCTTCTGTTGTGATTTCTAATTTCGTAGCTTTGTAGACAGAATATAACTTATGTGATAAAAACCCATAAAGAGGCAAACCAGATTGCTACCTGGTTGGTAACAGGATTTTTCTAGGTTACCTGGCAGTGAGTTAGCTGGGCTGAACTGTGGCTCAAGCACACCTCTGCAGAAGATGCCAAGAGAGTCTAGGCCCACATCCATCCTCTCTGGCTGAGTCTGTCATACGCTGTGTGACTCCAGCATGGCATTGCATTCGTTGCGTGGTATTTGCTTGATGATTTCTTTTCCCAGCTTCTATAATGGTTTCATGGATGTTTGAATAAGATTTGTTTTCTCTGTGTCAAAATTTTATCTTTATAAAATGCTCTCTTACCTGATAAGATTTGTAAACCTAAAAGTCAGACTGAGGGATCATTTAAAAAATAAAAAATTTCTATGCATTTTATTTTCATTTAATACACAAAAATAAACATTCAGTTGTCAGTCTTTTGATGCAGGGCCAGGAGCTTTTTTAAGTCTTTTTAAGAAAATCTTGAGGTCGGGCGCGGTGGCTCATGCCTGTAATCCCAGTACTTTGGGAGGCCGAGGCAGGCAGATCACCTGAGATCAGGAGTTTGAGACCAGCCTAGCCAACATAGCAAAACCTCGTCTCTACTTAAAATACAAAAATTAGCTGGGCATGGTGGCGGGCACCTGTAATCCTAGCTACTCGGGAGGCTAAAAAGCAGGGAGAATCGCTTGAACCTGGGAGGTGGACATTGCAGTGAGCCGAGATAGCGCCATTGCAATCTAGCTAGCCTGGGTGACAGACAGCAAGACTGTCTCACACACAAAAAAAATATTCTTGAGTATACCGAGTGAAGTTCAGTCCACTTTCTTGGACTGCACTACCAGACTGCATTGCCTATGATTTCTAATTTGGGTTTCTTTATGGTGCAAGGCAAATGTAGAGAAACTGGTGGAGTATTCAAGTTTTTCAGGTTTCTCACTCAAATCATATTTTGTAGTTGTCTTATGCATACTTATAGCAAATTTCATAGTGATCCATCTGTGTTGAATCTTTACAAAATATTCAACTAATTTTCTAGTAAGAACTAATGTTTTTTACATTCATATTCTATTAGTTTACATAATATTAAAATAACATTAATAGGATCTGATGTTAGAAGATCTGGAATAACTTAACTGGGGAGAGAAAAAGGGGTGAATTATAAAAGTGGCTTACTCTAGCCTTTGCATGTCAAGGGCATTGACATTTGTTAAAGAAAGAGTAGGGAACATCAGTTAATCCAATGAATCAAGCATGTGGCATTAAAAGAGCTTCTAATATGATAGATAAGGCTTGCTAATTATATTTTTCAAATCCTTTATATTTTTTCTCTTCTTATCTCTTAGTTCTGAGAGAGGTGATTTTACTTTCTCATTTTTCTCTGAGAATGTCTGTCAGTTTTACCTTATGTAACTCCAAGCTATGCTAGGTGCAAAAAGAAAGAAAACATTTCTTCATCATGTACTATAAACTTTATTAATCTAAATATCCTTGGTCCATTTTCATTCTTTTAATTTTTAATTCTATTTTGTTTTCTATTACTATTATCATGTCTTTATTTTAATTAATATTTGCCTGATATGTCTTCGTCTATTGGTTAAATTTTAGTACTTCTCTGCCATTTGAATTCAGGAGAGTCTCATGTTCTGATGTATTCTTGCTATGCTTTCTTGTATGTGTATGTTTGTGATATTGATCACTTTTCTTTGTTCTTTTTCTTTCCTCTACTGTAGCATTTCATAACTGAGTGCAAACTGTAACCACCTTTCAAGAAAAAAATACTGCCTCAACTTTACCTCAAAATCTCAGAGGAAGAGAGTACTGTATCAGTATCTTTTTTTAAAGACTAATATCTGTTAGGGTTGAAAACTCTAGTATCATACTATTTCTATTCCCATGGCGTTTCCTCTTAAATTCTCATAATCACAAACATATTTTCTGTCAATGGATAGACTGAAGCAGTTGTATCAGTCAAGGTGAAAATCAGAGAAGCAGAACTAAGAGTTATCTAGAATAAGAGTCTGATTCTTGGGATTCAACATTATGCAATTGGGATGGCTGGTGGAGCAATCTGCCAGCCTGCATGTGGTGCTGGGGCTGAAGTCACCATGGGTCAGCCAGACCAGCAGTTGGGAAGGAAAGGTGAATAAGAACAACAGCAGGAACCAACCAAAAACTTCCAGAAAAAAAATGGAGCTTGCTACTGTCTCTCATGACTCCACCTTATGTGACTTGGATGGCCTGAGGCCTGCAGGAGTAGCTGGCACCCTTAACTCTAGGGCTGCACATATCTTTGACCCAGAACACAGAGAAGTTTGAGGAGATGTGGCAGCAGCTGGAGGAGCTGTGGGCTGGGTGCTGCCACATGCCAACAAGGTGAGCCAGGGGATCAGCAGCAATGTGCATGAGGTACCACAGTGCCTGGCACCCTGCATTGATCTCCCAGAGGGTACAAATTATGCCTGCTACTTCCCTATGACTTCCAGATCTCAAGCAAATTTCTCTTGTGGTCAACTGCATTGCAATTCTGACACTAACTGCTTGGAGTTAGGCCAAATTCCTCAGCCTAAGGGCTCAGTCTTCTTTGAGACTGCCTTCAATTCAGACATCAGCCACATGCTCAGGGATCCCCAGGCCAACCACACTTCAGTTGGCTACAAATTCAAGGGTGTCCACTACCTTCTTGTTAGAAAGACTCACAGAACTTTGGAAAAAGCTATACTTAAGATTATAGATTTATTATAGCAAAAGAAAACACATAAAAACTAGCCAAAAGGGGGAGATGCATAGAGTGAGACCCACAAGGGTCCTGAAGGTGAAGCTTCTATGTTCACTCCCCATCACTGTGTATTACCAGCCAGGAGCATTATACAAGCTTTAATAGCCAGAGTTTTTACTGGAGTTTCATTACATATCACTTAATCCTTGGCCATGTGATTGAACTTAATCTCTAGTCCCTTCCAATCCCAATCTATATCAGATTGATATCACATGGCATAAAGCTCCAACCCTGTAATCATGTGGTTGACTTTTCCAGCATGGCCAGGCCTCGTCTTGAAATATCTAAGGACTCTGCAGGGGTCACCTTTGTAGCATAAATGATCAGGGCTTGCCAGGAATAATAAAGACACCCCTATCACTTGGGAAATTCCAAAATATAGAGATTCTCTCCCAGGAACCAGGAACAAAGGCCAGTCAAGTTCTGGCCTTTGTTAGCATTGATGTATAACACCAACTCTAAACGGAAACTAGACAAGGAATGGAATTCTGGGAACCATATTTCCACCTCAGCTAAGTAGACACAATACAAAGCCATCACAACAGTATTACATCTGTCTCCCCCTGCATTCCACCAAGAAAATAGCTTTAGCAAACTGTTATTAATCTGTTCTCATGCTGCTATGAAGAGATGGCTGAGACCTGAGAGTTGGTAGTTTATAAAGGAAAGAGGCTTAATTGACTTACAGTTTAGCATGGCTGGGGAGGCCTCGGGAAACTTAAACAATCATGGCAGAAGGGGAAGCAAACACGTCCTTCTTCACAAGGCAGCAGGAGAGAGAAGAATGAGAGCTGAGTAAAGTAAGAACCTCCTTATAAAACCATCAGATTTTGTGAGAACTCACTATCACAAGAACAGCAGCATGGGGGTAACTGTCCCCATGATTGAGTTACCTCCCACCACATCCCCTCCCATGACACATGGGGATTATGGGAACTACAATTCAAGATGAGATTTGGGTGGGAACACAGTCAAACCATATGATATCACATACCTTCACATTCCTTGCTGCTTCTCTTCCACCTCTCACACATAGATCACCTCTAGCGCAATGCTTTAACACAGTCACTTAGATTTTAGTTTCACATTGCCATTAATATTTTAAAATATTATCCCATCTCATCTAAAAAAGTTGAACTCATAGAAGTAGAGAGTAGAATGGTGGTTACCAGAGCCGGGGTGGGGTAGGCAGGGAAAGGGAAGGCATTGGTCAAATGGTACAAAGTTTCAGTTAGACCAGAGGAATATATTCTGGTGTACTATTACACAGCATGGTGATTACAGTTAATAATAATGTCTTATGTATTTCAAAATAGCTAAGAGGATTTTAAATGTTCCAAAGATCAAATTCTTAACTATCAGGTTTATTTTAATTATGTGTGGCAGCATCGAGCATAGACAAAACTGCTTTTGTGACTTGATTTATGAAATTCTTATGTTTTATGTTTAAAATAAGAAATTGTTTAGTTTTTATTATTTCAATAATTTTCCCTCTGTAGATGATAATAGCAAAGATGCCAAGGGTATAACTACTTATGCAGCAATTACAGTTATATGTAGTTTATGTTCCCAGTGAATGAAAAGCCAAATTGAACAGAATCATTATTATATTTATCTCGATGCTGACTTTTGAAATACAAAGCTCTATTCATATGCCATTTTAAAATGCATTTATTTGTGTTGCTTTTACAATTTATTTCTTAGAATAAATAATACATTTGCGTGGTTCAAAAATCAAAGCAATAGTAAAAGGTGTATATTGCAAAGTATTCCACTCAATTCTGTTCCTGTCAGCTCATTCCCTACCAGTTCTCAATAAGTAACCACTTTCTTAGTTTGTGTCTTTCTACTGTTTCTTTATCAAATATAGTTTCATTTTCTCTAATTTTTTTTTTCACATGGTGCTTTTTGTACTTAATATAACTCAGAGGTCTTGAATTGTGATTATTTGAATGCAATTTTTATGGACCTGATAAAAAACAATTTTCAGGAAATTTGCAGATTATCATTTTATGTGTCTTATTGCTTTGCTTTATTTTGATATCGGTGTGCAATATACTTTCTAAAATATATTTGTTTCTAAAAAACAAATAGGTATAATTTTCCTTAAATATATTAACATTTCTTTGCCTAAGAAACAAGAGAGTGAACCAGTTCCTAGCAGTGAAGGTAAAAATTCATTTATTTTAGTTATCTATTGCTTTTTAACAGACCACCCTAAATCTAAGTGGCTAGAAAAACAATCCTTTGGTCAAGTTCAACAGGGAATGGCTCTTCTCTGCTCCACTTAGCATCACTGAGGTGACTTAAATGGGGGCTGAATGATCCACTTTGAAGGTGGCTTACTCACATGGCTATCAGGTTGGGGCTGGTTATTGTCTGGGTGCTCAGGGCTGTGAGCTGCGTGTTTTGGTTCTTCTCCATGTGGGCCTCCTTGGGCTTCCTCATAGCATGGTGTCTTGGGTTCCAAGAGTGAGCATTCCAAGACAGCCAGGTGGAAATAGAGGGCATTTTATGATTTAGCCTGAGAAGTCACTTCTGATGTACTCTGTTGGTCAAAGCAGTCACAATCGTCTATTTTCAAGGTGAGGGGGCACAAAGCCTACTACTCAGTGAGAGGAATTTCAAAGTCAGATTGTAAGGAAAGTGCATGGGACAGTTGCTGTTGTTTTGATCATCTTTTAAAAATTCAGTCTGCCACACCATTGTTCCAGGACCTGGATTCTGCAAAATACATCACCAAACCACTTGCTATTGTTTTCTTCTAGCAATTTTATGTTTTAATTTTTCCCATTTAGATGCTTAATCCTTCAGATTTTATTTTGGTATAAATTGTGAAGTCAGGAGCCATTTCAGATTTTTTTCCAGGTAACTACCAGTTGCTAATACAATTTATTATTAATCTATCTCTTCCCCATGCTACTTTTGGGGAATGTTTGTCCACTCCAAAATTCAAGTTAAAATGTAATTGTCAATGTAGCAGGATCCGGGGTGGGGTCTTAACAGGTGATTAGGCTGTCAGGGCTCCACTCTCATGGGTAGGTTAATGCCTTAATAAAAGAGCTTTTGGAAGTGAGCTCTTTCTCTTGGCCCTTCTACCTTCTGCAGTGTGATAATACAGCCTTTTTCCATTCTGGAGGATGAAGCATAAGGTGCCATCTTGGAAGAAGAAAATGACATCACCAGAAACTGAACCTGTAGGCACCTTGATTTCAGACTTCCCAGCCTCCAGAGCTGGGAGTCAACATATTTTTGTTTGTTATAAATTACCCAATCTCAAGGATTCTATTTTAAATAGGAGCACAAGTGGACTAAGACACCCCGCTTATATGAAATTGTTTCATTACCACATTCTAAATTCCCCCTGTTGTATTAGGTCTGTTTCTTGACTTTATATGTAAATGTTTGACTGTTTATTGCCTAGAACCTAATTATTGGAGGACTTCCCCCCACATCCATGCCATGTACCATCACTCTTCTTTTTTTTAAAATAATTAATTTATTTTACTTTAGGTGCATACTATATCTGGCATTTCTCCACGTTATCCCTCCCCACCCTCCCCTCCCTCCCCGCCCCCCATTGTCTCTCCCCTAACCCCCCCCCAACTGTCCCCTGTGATGCTCCTCTCCTTGAGTCCACGTGTTCTCGTTGTTCAACACCCACTTATGAGTGAGAACATATGGTGCTTGGCTTTCTGTTCTTGGGTCAGTTTGCTGAGAATGATGGTTTCCAGATTCATCCAAGTCCCTACAAAGGACACAAACTCATCGTTTTTTATGGCCACATAGTATTTCATGGTGTATATGTACCACATTTTCTTTTCCAGTCTATTATTGATGGGCATTTGGGTTGGTTCCAGGTCTTTGCTATTGTACACAGGGCTGCAATGAACATACGTGTGCATGTGTCTTTATAGTAGAATGATTTATAGTTCTTTGGGTATATACCCAATAGTGGGATTGCTGGGTCAAATGGAATTTCTATTTCTAGATCCTTGAGAAAGTTCCACAATGGTTGAACTAATTTACACTCCCACCAACTGTGTAAGAGTGTCCCTATTTCTCCACATCCTCTCCAGCATCTGTTGTCTCCCGATTTTTTAATGATCGCCATTCTAACTGGTGTGAGATGATATCTCAGTGTGGTTTTGATTTGCATTTCTCTAATGACCAGTGATGACAAGCATTTTTTCATATGTTTGTTGGCCTCATATATGTCCTCTTTTGAAAAGTGTCTGTTCATATCCTTTGCCCACTTTTGAATGGGGTTGTTTGTTTTTTTCTTGTATATGTATTTTAGTTATTTGTAGATTCTGGATATTAGCCCTTTGTCAGACGGGTAGATTGCAAAAATTTTTTTTGCCAGTCTGTGTCTTTTGATTGGGGGCGTTTAGGCCATTTACATTCAATGTTAATATTGTTATGTGTGAATTTGATCCTGCCATTTTTTTACTGGCTGATTTTCTTTCTCATTAGTTGACTCATTTTCTTCATTGTATTTTTGGTCTTTGCCAACTGGTTTGCTTTTGCAGTGACTGGTACTTGTTCCTTTCCATGCTTAGTGTTTCTTTCAGGAGCTCTTGTAGGGCAGGTCCGGTGGTGACAAAATCTCTCAATAATTGCTTGTCTGTAAAGGATTTTATTTCTCCTTCACTTATGAAGCTTAGTTTGACTGGATATGAGATTCTGGGTTGAAAGTTCTTTTCTTTAAGGATGTTGAATATTGGCCCCCACTCTCTTCTGGCTTGTAGGGTTTCTGCCAAGAGATCTGCTGTGAGTCTGATTGGCTTCCCTCTGTGGGTGACCTGACCTTTCTCTCTGGCTGCCCTTAGCATTTTTTCCTTCATTTCAACCCTGGTGAATCTGACAATTATGTGCCTTGGGGGTTGCTCTTCTTGAGGAATATCTTTGTGGAGTTCTCTGTATTTCTTGAATTTGAAATTTGGACTGCCTTGCTAGGCTTGGGAAGTTCTCCTGGATAATATCCTGGAGTGTGTTTTCCAGCTTGGATTCATTCTCCCTGTCATATTCAGGTACACCGATCAAGTGTAGGTTAGGTTTTTTCACATAATCCCATATTTCTTGGAGGCTTTGTTCATTTCTTTTCACTCTTTTTTCTCTTGTATTGCCTTCTCTTTTAATTTCATTGAGTTGATCTTCAATCTCTGATATCCTTTCTTCTGCTTGATCGATTCGGCCATTAAAACTTGTGTTTGCTTCACGTAGTTCTCGTGCTGTGTTCTTCAACTCCATCACGTCGTTTATGTTCTTCTCTAAGCTGGTTATTCTAGTTAGCATTTCGTCTTACCGTTTTTCAAAGTTTTTGATTTATTTGCATTGAGTTAGAACGTGTTCCTTTAGCTCTGAGAAGTTTGTTATTATCCACCTTCTGAATCCTGTTTCCGTCAGTTCTTCTCACTCCTTCTCAGTCAAGTTGTGATCCTGTGTTGTTGAGGAGTGGTGATCCCTTGAAGGAGAAGCGGTGTTCTGGTCTTTGATGGTTTCACCTTTTTTGCGCTGTTTTTTCCCCATCTTTGTGGATTTACCTGGCTGTGGTGTCAGAGAGCTGCTTGATGAGGTCGCTTGTCTGCCTGTGGGGGCGCTACTGGGTTTCTAGGGACTCCTTCAGGTTACTAGGGAAGCTTCCCGTGTCTTTTTTGTTTATGCTGGGAGATTAGGCCTGCCTCTTCCGCTGACCTGTAGGTGCTGCTGGGTTGTGGAGAATGCCGTCCCATTGCTACGTAGGCTTCCTGTGTTTTTTGTTAAAACGTGTAGCCCAGTCCCACCCCTCTAGTGGTGGGTTGTGCCCTTCCTCCACTGGGCTGGATCATTCAGGGTTCATCTCAGACTGTGGCACTGGCTACGCAACGCACTAGAGTCAGAGCTTTAGCCCTCTGGGGTTTGTGGGGAGGTTAGGGACCCCCCAGCTGCACCCGGCAGTCTCCCCCTTTCAGATTTCTCTCCCTCCGGTCATGGGGTAGGGGACCCCCAGCTGCTCCCGCTTACAGCTCCCTCTCTTTCCAGGCGGGGAGAGGGGGCGATAGCTCAGTCTGCAGAATGTTATTCAACTCCGCACTTGTAATTCCCGGTGCTTGACTGGCAAAGATCCCCCTGTTCTGTGTATTGTTGAGGCTTTGGGGGGAAGCGCTGTATCTGGGCCGGAGCGCCAGAGATGGAGCCTCCGACTTGCCGGTCAGATGTACTTTCTGCATGAAGCAGCACCCCTCTCCGCCTCAGTCTTGCCCTGAGTGGGCTTTGCTCACTCTCGGACCATACCCATTGAAATGCACCTGGTACCTCGGTTGGAGCTAGGAGATCTCTGGGTTTCTGTGTCTTTTTCGCTGGGTGTTGTGTGCTGGAGTTGTGTCTAATCTGCCATCTCGGATCGGGAATCCATCACTCTTCTTTTTCAGAATTTTGCTAATTATTATATGTTTATTTTTCTTTCTTTTTTTTTTCCTTTCTGTTTTTTTTTTTTTTTTTTTTTTTTTGAGACAGAGTCTTTGCTCTATCACCCAGGCTGGAGTGCAGTGGCATGATCTTGGCTCACTGCAACCTCCACCTCCCAGGTTCAGGCAATTCTCCAGCCTCAGCTTCCTGAGTAGCTGGGATTACAGGCATGTGTCACCACACCCAGTTAATTTTTTTGTATTTTTAGTAGAGACAGGATTTCACCATGTTGGCCAGGCTGGTTTCAAACTCCTGATCTCAGGTGATCTGCCCACCACAGCCTCCCAAAGTGTTGAGATTACAGGAGTGACCTACAATGCCCAGCCCTGTTTTTCTTTATAAACTTTATAATCAGCTTGTCTCGTTTTTAAAGTCTATTGGTATTTTAATCAGAATGATAGCAATTTATTTTAAAATTTCTTTTATTATTAATTAGATTGGATTTTTTGCTTCTATGTACCAATTATATTTCTTCATGAATTATCTGTTCCTTTCCTTTGCCCGTTTCCTTATTAGAGTTTTACATTCCTCTTATTGATCCTCAAAAGCTCTTTGTATTTAAGAATACCAGAATATTGTTTGAAATGTTTCTTATAAATATTTTCCCTAATTGATTTTGTTTCCAATGCTTTTTGAAGTCTTAAAATAAATAGTAAACATCCACGTGTACATGGGGGTAGATGGGTGAAAGTTAACCATGTTTTCTTGTGTGGTTTCATCTGTTCTTTTATTTATTTATTTTTAATTTTTGTGGGTACATAGTAAGTTTATATATTTATGGGTATATATATTTATATACATGAGATATTTTGATACAGGTGTGCAATGCATAATAATGACATCAGGGTAAATGGGGTATGCATCAAGGATTTATCCTTTGTGATACAAACAATTCAGTTATGCTCTTTTTAGTTATTTTAAAATGTACAATTAAGTTATTTTTTACTACAGTCACCCTATTTTGCTAGCAAATACTAAATCTTGTTTATTCTTTCTTTGCTGGAAGCCATTTTGTTGTTGTTTTCAGATCTCGCCAAAAGGAGGAAGGGAGACTTTTTATTACAGCTTTGATCTCATTATTTGGTATTGGTCTGTTCAGGTTTTGGATTTTTTTGTGGCTCAATCTTGGCAGATTGTATGTGGCTAGGAATTTAACCATTTCATCTAGATTTTCCAATTTATTGGAATCTGGTTTCTTATAGTAGCACTAGTGATCCTTTGAATTTCTGTAGTATCAGGTGTAATGTCTCCTTTTCCATCTCTAATTTTATCTATTTGGGTCTTCTCTCCTTTTTTATTAGTTGGTCTCACTAATGGTTTGTCAATTTGTTTATGTATTCAAAAAACAACTTTTTGTTTCATTGATCTTTTGTATTTTTTTTTAAATTTCCATTTCATTTATTTCTGCTCTGATTTTTATTATTTTATTTCTCCTCATAATTTGAAGTTTGGTTTGCTCTTACTTTTCTAGCTCTTTAAAATGCATTGTTAGACTGTTTATTTGAGTTTTTTTTAAAATTTAGACATGTATAGCTATAAACTTCCCTGTTAATATTGCTTTCACTGTATTGCATAGGTTTTGGGTTTGTTGTGTTTCCATTATCATTTGTTTCAATAAATTTTTCAGTTTTCTTTTAATGCCTTCTTTGACCCACTGGCCATTCAAGAGCACATTGTTCAATTTCTATGATTTTGTATAGTTTCCAAAATTCCTCTTTTATTAATCTCTAGTTTTATTCCATTGTGGTCAGAGAAGATGCTTGATATAATTTTATTTTCTTGAAAGTTTTAAGACTTGTTTTGTGGCCTAACATATGGTCTATGCTTGAGAATGATCCATGTACTAAGGAGAATAATATGCATTCTGCAGCTGTTAGATGAAATGTTCTGTAAATCTGTATTAGATCCATATGGACTACAGTTTGCTTTAAATCCAATGTTTCTTTGCTGATTTTCTGTCTGGATGATCTGTGCAATGCTGAAAGTTGAAGTCTCCAGCTATTATTGTATTGGAATCTATCTCTTTCTTTTGCCGTAATATTTGCTTTATATATCTGGGTGCTCCAGCATGAGGTGTGTGTGTGTGTGTGTGTGTGTGTGTGTGTGTGTGTGTGTGTGTGTGTATATATACACTTTGTGTATGTGTATATAGATATATATATACACTTTGTGTATATATATATATATATATATATACACACTTTATATATATATATCTATATACACACTTTGTATATATATATATATATATATACACACTTTGTATATATATATACAATTGTTATGTATTCTTGCTGAATTGACTTCTTTATTATTATATAGTCACCTTCTTTGTCACTTATCATTTTTGTCTTGAAATCTATTTTGTCTGATATAAGTATAGCCGCTCCTGCTCTCTTTGGTTTACATTAGCATTAAATATCTTTTTTCCCTTTTATTTTCAGTCTATGTGTCTTTGTAGGTGAAGTGTGTGTCTTGTAGGCAACAGATCATTGGGTCTTATTTTTCATCCGTTCAGCAACTCTGTCTTTTGATTGGAGAGTTTAGTGCATTTACATTCAATGTTATTATTAATAAATAAGGACTTATTCTTGCCATTTTGTTATTTGTTTTCTGGCTCTTTTGTGGTCTTCTCTTTATTCTTTCTTTCCTTCCTGCCTTCCTTTCATGAAGGTGATTTTTTTCTGATGGTATGCTTTAATTTCTTGCTTTTTAATTTTGTGTGTCTATATTTTTTTATTTGAGGTTATCATGAGGCTTGCAAATACTATCTTATAACTCAATTTTTAATCTGATAAAGAAAACTAATAAAAATTCTACACCTTAACTTTGTCCTCCCACTTTTTAATTTTTGTCATTTTTATTTATGTCTTATTGTACTATGTCTTGACAAGTTGTTGTAGTTATTACTTTCGATTGTTTCATCTTATAGTCTTTTCACTTAAGTACACACCATAGCTACAGTGTTATAATATTCTGTGTACTTCCTATTACCAGTAAGTTTTGTACCATCAGATGATATTTTATTGCTTATCAACATCCTTTTCTTTCAGATTGAAGAACTCCTTTTAGCATTTCTTGTAGGAAAGGTTTAGTGTTGATGAAATCCCTCAGCTTTCGCCTACCTGGGAAAGTATTTATTTCTCCTTCATATTTGAAGGATATTTTTGCTGGATATACTGTTCTAGGGTAAACAACTTTTTTCCACCAGTACTTTAAATATGTCATTAAAAATGACACTCTCTCCTGGCCTGTAAGGTTTCCACTGAAAAGTCTGCTGCCAGAAATATTGGTGCTCCATTGTATGTTGTTTCTTTTCTCTTGCTGTATTTAAAATCCTTTCTTTATCCTTGACCTTTTGGAGTTTGATTATTAAATGTCTTAAGGTAGTCTTCTTGGGTTAAATCTGCTTGGTATTCTATACCTTTTCTATGCTTGGATATTGATTTCTTTCTCTAGGCTTGGGAACTTCTCTGTTAGTATCCCTTTGAATAAATTCTCTATCCCTATCTCTATGTCTACCCTCTTTTTAAGGTCAATAACTCCTATATTTGCCCCTTTGAGGCTATTTTCTAGAACATGTAGGCATTCTTCATTTTTTAAAAATTCTTTTATTGTCTCCTCTCTCTATTTTTAAATAGCCTGTCTTCAAGCCCAAGAATTCTTCTTCTGTTTGATCAATTCTGCTATTAAGATACTCTGATACATTCTTCAGTCAGTATGTCAGTTGCATTTTTCAACTCCAGAAATTCTGCTTGATTCTTTTAATTATTTTTAAAATTTATCTGATAGAGTTCTTAATTCCTTCTCAGTGTTTTCTTGAATTTCTTTGCATTTCCTCAGCTATTTTGAATTATCTGTCTGAAAGTCGCATATTCCTGTTTTTCCAGGATTGGTCCCTGGTGCCTTATTTAGTTCATTTGGTGAGATCAAGTTTCCTGGATTTTTTGGATGCTGTGGATGTTTGTCTGTGTCTGTGCATTGAAGAGTCAAGTTCTTATTCCAGTCTTCACGGTCTGGCCTTGTTTGTTCCCATCTCTCTTGGGAAGGCTTTCCAAGTATTCAAAAGGACTTGGGTATTGTGATCGAAGCTGTATCTGCATTAGGCGTCACCCCAAGCCCAGTAACACTGTAGTTCTTTCAGACTCATAGAGGTACCACCTTTGTGGTCTTAGATAAGATCCAAAAAAATTCTCTAAATTACCAGGCAGAGATTCTTGTTCTCTTCCCTTACTTTTTCCCAAACAGGCTCTCTGTCTGTCTCTCTGTGCTGAGCCACCTGGAGCTGGGAATAGGGTGACAGAAGCACCCTTGAGACCACCACCACTGGGACTATGCTTGGTCAGACCTGAAGTCTGCACATCACTGGGTCATGCCCAAGGCCCACTGTAGCCATTATCAGGCTAATGTCCATGTTTGCTCAAGGCCCCAGGGCTCTACAACCAGCAGATAGTGAAGCCAGCCAGGCTTGTGTCCTTTCCATCAGGGCAGTGAGTTTCCCCAGCCTCCAGGCAGGTCCAGAGACATCATCCAGGCACTGGGGACTGTTCAAATACCTTAGAAGCCTATGTGGAATTATATTATCCTGCAGCTGTGCTGGCACTGGAATCACAAGACACTCCTTCCTACTCTTGTCTTCACTTTCCACAGGCACAGGAGCCTCACCCCATTGCCACCACCACTACAGACCCATGAGGCGTGCTGCCAGGCTACTGCCTATATTCACATAAGGCTCAAGGTCTCTTCAGTCAGCTTGTGGTGAATGCTGCCAGGCATGGGATTCACCCTTCAGGGTAGTGGGCTCCTGTCTGGCCCAGGGTAGGTCTAGAAATGCTGTCCAAGAGCCAAGTCCTAAAATCCGGAACCCCAGGAGCATACTTGGTGTTTTACCCCCCTGTGGCTGTGCTGGTATCTGAGGTGCAAGACAATGTTTTCTTTACTTTTCCCTTTCCTTTTCTCAAGCAGGATAAGTCTCTCACCATAGCTGCCACAGGTGGAAATATGCTGGGTTTCTTTCTTTCTTTCTTTTTTTTTTCTTACTTGGCAAACAGGATGGAAAGTCAATTATGCCGGGTTTCACCTGAAGCTAGCATGTCTCAGAGTGTCACCCAAGGCCCATGGTATAATGCCCATGTGTCTCTGCTGGTTATTTAGGACCCAAGGGCTGGTTAGTCAATAGGTGATATGTCCTGCCCAAACTGTGTGCTTCCTTTCAAGGCAGTAGGTTCCCTCTGGCTTGGAGTATGTTTAGAAGTAATTTCTGGGAGCTAGGGTTGGAATGGGGGCCACATGACTCTGGTTCCCTACCTTACTGTGACTAAGCTGGTATCCAAGATTCAAGGCAAAGTCCTCTTTACCATTTCTCCCCTCTTCCCGCTTCTCTACTCAAGAAGTAGGAAGGGGTCTCTTTTGGACCTGCGATCTGTGCTGCCTGGGGCTGTGGGAGGGGTGGTGCAAGCACTCCCTTAGCTGCCCTGGCTTGTGTCTCAGTAGGTTGCATGACCCTGAAGGCCACTGGCCCTGAGCCTAGCTCAGCACTAGAACTTGCCTAAGACTTGCAGTCCTTGTGGCCTGAACTGCCTTTCATGTTTAGTGCGGGCCCACGGCATGTTAGCCCACAGTTGCATGGCTTGCCAGAACTCAAGTTGTGACCACTGAAATGAGCTGCTACGATGGGTGATTCCTGGCCAAGGCTTGTCTAAATACTCCCTCTGTGGGCTTATGTAGCTAAGCTCAGCCCAGTTTTGCTTTCTGCTGTGACTGGGCATCGCTGAGTTAAATGAAAAGTCTCACAGTCTCTGTGCTCTCCGTCTCCCAAACCATGGATTCTCTTTCTGTACCACATGGTTGTTGGGGGATGGGGGAGGCATGGTGTTGGAAATTTGAAGCTGTCTTTTCTATCATCTTTAGTGCCTCTTTCAGCAATATGAAGTCAAAATCCAGGTACTTTGAGTGCTCACCTGGTTTTCAGTTCTTATGAAGGTGCCCTTTTTGCGTAGATAGTCGTTACATTTGGTGCTCCTACATGGGATAGGGGTGATTGGTGGAACCTTCTTTTTGGACATTTTGCCCCACCCCTCTCCTTCTGCTCTTTTGAGATTTATACATTCCTTTCCTACCCCCCTCAAAAAAATTCAATCATGTGTTTGCACAATTTTTCATAACTGTTTTTATATTTAACTGTTTAATCCATCTAAAATTTATTTTAATATATTGTATGAATTCTAGTTGAACTAATTCTTTCCCTAGTCAATTTCTCCAACACTATTAAACAAATGCTTTTAATTATCTAATTTTTCAGAACTCAAAATTGGATTAAAACACTACTTTTCAAGTTCGAAGAAAAATTCAATTATCATTTGACTGTGATTGTGGGAAGCCTCAAAGTAAAACAGGAAGAACTGGCAATATAGCTTGAGTGTGGATTTCATGTCTTCTAGTATGTGTATGTATGTGTATATATATATTTAAAGACGGGGTTTCACCATGTTGGTCAGGCTGGTGTTGAACTCCTGACCTCAGGTGATCCGCCTGCCTTGGCCTCCAAAGTGCTTGGATTACAGGTGTGAGCCACCACGCCCGGCCCTAGTTTATATTTTAAAAAGGTAGGTCTTCTCCCAAGTTTGAAACTCCATGGTACATTTGCAAGTTTTAAATGAAAATTTATAATTCATTTTCATAATGAAATAATTCTATTAAAATTTTTTGTTGGGTTAAAATATATGTAACATAAAATCTGCTATTTTAACCATTTTAAGGTATACAGTTTGGGAACATTTCATGCATTTACAAAGTTGTGCAGCTATCACTGTAAAACTTTTTCATCACCCCAAACTGTAACCATACCCCGCTAAATATGGTAACCTCTAATCTACTTTCTGTCTCCATGAATTTGCCTATTCCAGTTATTTCATATAAGTGAAATAATGCAATACAGTCATGAACCACATAACAACATTTCAGGCAATGACTGACTGTGTATATCATGACAGTCCCATAAGATTATAATACCATATTTTATCATGCTGTTTCTGTTTAGATATGTTTAAATACACAAATACAATTGTGTTGTAATTGCCTACAGTATTCAGTACAGTCACATGCTGTACAGGTTTGTAGCCTAGGACCAATAGGCTATAACATATAGCCTAGGCATGTAGTAGGCTCTACCATTTAGGTTTGTGTAAATACACTCTATGATGTTTGAACAATGATGAAATTGCCTAAAGACCCATTTGTTAGAATGTATCCCCATTGTTAAGTGACAATGATTGTATTTGTCTTTCTATGTCTTGCTTATTTCATTTAGCATAATGTTTTCAAGGGCCATTCATATTGCAACATGTATCAGAGCTTCATTTCATTGTATGACTAAATAACATTGTACTGCATGTGTGTACCACATTTTCTTTTCCATTCATCTGTTGCTGGACACTTGGGTTGTTTCCACCCTTTGGCTATAGTGAATAGAAATAATTCTATTTTAATCAACCACTTGGTTATCCATCACCAAACTTTCACATTTTCTTTCCTAAAGAAATAAATGGGTGATTAGTTTTTGAGCAGCTCTTAAAAACAACTAACTTAAAAAAAATTAACCAGGGGTAGGAGTGGTCCAGTACCAAGAAATTCTTGAATATAAGTATTGTTCTGTTTCCTGTCCCTTGGAACTAACTTTTTCATAAGTATTGTTCTGTTTCCTGTCCCTTGGAACTAACTTTTTCAGAAACATAATTCCAAAGAAAAAGGGAAGCATAGCAGTTTTTCGAATTGTAAAATATCCTGGTCTCCATCGCTATGCCCTTGGAGACTTTTAAGAATCTAAAAAGAAGAAAAAGGAGTTTCTATTAAAATAAATAAAACATTCTCAAATATCTGCCAAAATGCATTTTCTGAGGAAGAAGCAAATGTAATAAAAGTTTTCATTTATCATTTAATTATAATTTTAAATCATTTGATTTATTTGTCATAAGATGTGGCTGACACATGAGCTAATGGAATCTTCACAGTAACTTTACAAAGTAGGGGATAGTTTTATTTTTTTAATTCATAAATGGAGGGAAAAGCAATTTAGATAGGTTTTGTTACTAGTCCACGGTCACACCGTGATCATTAGAGTCAGAATTTGAATGTAGATCTTTCTGACTCCTAAACCCATGGTGAAATACTGAGGTACCACATATTATCTCTCTCTAACCCCCATGAAGTGTTCTGCTTTGGAAACAACTGTTTATATGTGGCAAAAAAGTGAACAAAAAAATTAATCTTTTATGTCTGTAGTTTTTTATTCCCTATTTTTTCCCCTTGGAATAAAATTATTAATAGACCACTTTGAGGTCAGTGTTGAATTAGAAGACAGGAAATGGGAGATGTCCTCCTGTTTAGAATATTTAGGATTAGTAATCAAAGTGTTTTCTAAAGTGAAGTACATATTTCTTATTGCTTTAAAAACTTTATTTTTTTTATGGATACATAATAGATATACATATTTTGGAAGTAGGTACAATAAATTAATACATTCATATACTTCATCTGATTGATTTTTATAGGAAGGAAAACAGAAACAGTAAACTCCCGAAATGAAATAGTATTGAGGAGTTTGTAGAGTCTGCATTTATGGCATTGTCTGAGTTTAGCATTATCACCTTTATAATTTTTGTAAACTAAAATGTAATTAGATCAAACAAAAATGTATTATTAAAAACTTCAGGTGTGGCACAAAGTGGAGACTGAAATTTAGAAGTAAATGATAAGCTCTGAAGAGCATTTGATTTCCTTAACATGCTTCTGTTATATTAGTTTACTTTCAGTCTATTCTTTGTCAATCACAAATTAAAAAAACCAGAAGGCCCATTTAAGCTAATTATGTAGTTTCCCCAACAACTGCATTTCCATATGAAGATTTTTGTTGTTGTAAAATCTTTCCCTGTTCAATATTAAATACTGAGCGTTGTTAGGCTTATTTAAAATTTAATGCATGTATTTGAAGATGGTACTTAATTTACCAGGTAGAAATAAAATTACTGTTGTCAGCACTTACATTTGAAAATATTGTCAGAGAAATATAATTATTTAAAAAACCCCGTTCATTCAAAGGAGAAGATTCCTTTATTAAAATGATAATTCTAAGGCTTGTCCAATAGTTGTGCATCTGTGCCTATGGTTTTGTTCTTCCAGAATCTTTTGTATGTATCCCTTTTTCAGCTTCATTCCTTTTTGCCTCTTTCATTTCTTGAGCTTTTTCCTTTGGCTGCAATATAGTCTTTAATCTTAGCAAAGTTTGCTCCTTTACTACTTTTCTTTCGTTCTCTCTAAGATATCAAGAGAGAAACTTTATTTCCTGTGTTTTATCATCTTCAATTCTCTTGTTTCTCAAGCTGCAGTAGAATTTTGCTAGTAGTGAGAAATACAATGACATCTTTTGAGACCTCATCCTGAGTCTGATACCAATGCCTTCATATCTTCATTCAAACTTTCTCTTCCTTTAATTTTTGAATGCTACATTTTCTTGAATCTCTCCCCTCCCATTCTTACCAGCAGTTATTTGTTTCCTTTTCTGAGTTCTTTCCTCACCATTTAAATATAGGCACTCTCCAAAGTGAGTTCTGTATGAGAAAGTGAGAAATTGGATTAGATGGTAAACATAGTGGCTTAATGTACCACGGAATTTCTTTTACATGACCCAAGTTTCCACCTAGAATGGAAGCTTTCCTGAGCAACCCATCAGGAACCTTAGTGGTTCTTTTTTTGCTTCACTGTCCTCCCCCACGTTTCATTCTCAAAATCACATCATGTTTCAAGATAGACACTGGGGCATCAGTGCCAAGCCAAAATTTTAGATATCAGGAAGGGTAAAGGGGCACTTTCTTTCTCTTTTTTTAGAGGTAGGGTTTTGCTGTGTTGTCCAGGCTGGTCTCAAACTCCTGAGCTCAAGTGATCCTCTCACCTAGACCTCCCAAAGTACTGGGATTACAGGCAAAAGAACCTGGCCAAGGGAGCATTTTCTCAGGTAAATCAACTCCTTTTAAGAAACCTTTTGGAAATCCCATAATTTCATAGGCCAGAACTTAGTCACATGACCATACCGAGCCACAAGGATGGCAAAGTGCCCCGCTAAACACCAAAAATGTGTTGTTAATGAAGAAAGAGATGTATTTGATAGGCAATGATAAAGTCCCTGTCACAGTCTGTTTTTTCAAATGTTGGCTACATGATCAGAAGTGATTGGTGTTTATAATATCTCAGTAGAGTGGGCTTATTAACTAATAATAAGTGATTTATTTATACTAGTTATTAAGGACCTACCACATGCTAGGCATCATGCTGCCATCACATATATTATCTTAAACTTTTACAATCATTCTTCAAAGGAAGTAGTGCTTCACCTATTTTTAAAAGGAGGAAAATGAATCTCAAAAAGATTAGAGTCTGTTTCTGGCTGCTTTTTCCTTTAGCTGAGTTTTCTCGTAGGGCACTCCTTACTTTTCCAAGAAATAGACTTGAGGTTGGCTTTTTCACCGATTTGTTCTATATGTGCCAACTTGTACAAATTAAATTCAGGATCTACTTTATGTGCTAATTAGTTTGCAAGAGTCAACCTGTTTAAGGAAATACAGATATCAAATAGCTGAGGTAGGGCTTGAATTTAGCTTTGTTTGTCTTCAAAGCTTATTGTCTTTTTTATTTTACAGGGCCCGTACTGAATCTTTATTCATATATATCTTCTTTGTCCAATAATCATTTAGATTCCTCTAGTTTGATGTCATAATTTCCCATGGAATTAAAACTGGACTCTTCAAAATGAGAGAATGGCCTGAATTTGGCTACAATGAGAAGTACTAATCGATTCAAGCTTGTTATCAAGACACCTAGAGATCACCAGGTAAGTTGGTAGTATGGGAGGTGGTTAAATCTCCATCGCATGTGGGTGCAACAATGTGTGATATCGCACTAACAGAATTAACTCTCTGATGTCCCCCACCTGAATAACATAGGATAACTGCTCTCTTCAAAGCCTCCTGCCTAAGTATTTCTGGGATTCCTATAAAGTTCCCTCATCAGGACAGTATCTTTGCTTTGGTAGGCAAGTATACCAGAATTCTCACAATGCCACTGTTTCAGTGTGGTTTCTGGTGAAGTGAGCAAAGATGTAGCTGGGTTTTTCCTTTAGTGAGGAAGGGTGAGAAAAGTAAAGCAGATGCTAGATTGACTGTGTCTAATTTCCATCCCAAATCTTGAGTTTACTTTACCTTTTTTACAGGGGAATAAGAGAAGCCAGGTGCAAGGAGCCGGGAATGTTATGCTAGAGGCATCTCCTCCACATGGAAGGAAATATCAGAAGTGAAGAGGAAACATTCCTCTCTGTTCCCCATTCCTGCTACTGCCCTGCTTCAGTTTTGTCTTTTCAAAAAATTGTGCTACTAGAGAACGTAAGCAGTGTTGTGTGATACATTATTATATGTGCTTTTTATTGAAAACCCCTTTTAGAAAACGTGCAGCTGTCTCTCCTCCACTGGCCTTAGACATGAGTCCCATAAGGACGAGGCTAGGAGAGAAACCAGTGCGATAGTTGCTGGGCTGTCAGAATTATTCTCTCCCTCCCTCCAACTTAGCTTTGATGCTGTACCATGCTCTTTGTTTCTGGCTGCTTTTTCCTTTGGTTGAGTTTTCTCCCAGGGCACTCCTTACTCTTCCAAGAAATAGACTTTAGCGGGGCTTGCTTCACCAATTTGTTCTATATGTGCCAACATGTACAAATTAAATTGAGGATCTGCTTTATGTGCTAATTAGTTCGTGCAGAGTCCAGCCCTACAGGGTCCTTTGAGCCCCCTCTCTCCTGGTGTGGAGACTAGAAACTGTAGAAATAAAAGACACAAGACACAGAGACAGAGAAAATTTAGTGTGGGCCCAGGGGTCCACTGCCAACCAAAGCGCGGAGTCCGGCAGTGGCCCTGTGTCCGCACACTCTGACTTTTATTGAGTACAAAGCTGGGGCAGATAGGTAGGACATGGCATTGGTGGTCAGTGATAGGGTCAAGTACATCATGTGTCATATAGGTAGGGACCCAAGACTTTCTTGTAGCCGAGATGAGGTAAGAAGCATAACATGTCGGCACTTTTCCATACTTGTAAAGAAAGAACAAAGACATTAAGATTTATATTACTTTTACTAATTATCTTTTCTAACAAAAAAAGCAACCAGGTGCAGAAGCAGAACATGACAGTGGACATGAAAGGTGACCACTGAAGCACAGCATCACATAGAGACAATTAAGCCCCTAGAAGTCTGTGGGTCTACCTGACAGCTGTCAGGCCTACCACAAGAGCTTGGAGGGGGAGTGGAGTTTTCTCCTAACTCCTCCTGGGAAGGAGACATCTCTGACATCATCTCCTTCCCCAGCTTGCTAAACAGCACCAGTGCTGCCGCATAGCCAAGTGCCCTCCAGCAGCCCTTACATGGGCATGACAGAGGGCTTAAAGCATCTTGTCTTATGGTCATTCCTTTCACAATGTCACCCCAGGTTCACACTTCATGACCTGAGAGGCATTAGTAAAAGAACCAAGATCACCTATGAATAACTAAGATCACCTATGAATAACTACTATGGTTATATCTCTAGTTATTTTCCTCTTCATTATTTATATGGGAATAGGCTGAGGCTTCCGACTCTTGCCTCAGCACTTATGGGGTCTCCCCCCTACAAGTTTGCAAGAAATAAAATTCTCAAGGTTAAGATGGGCCTATAGCTGCACTTTTCAGACAACTTGCAATCTCTTTCCCCTCCCATAGCTTCAGCTACCTTCTCTATGTAGTTGCCTTCTAAATGCAAATCTCTATCCCTGCCCTCTTTCCAGCTGCCTGCTGGATATCCCCTTGCAGATGTCCCTCTGGAAGCACAACTTCGGCCTTTCCAAAACTGAACTCAACAACCCTTACCTGTTCTTCCTGTTCTTCTCCTTCACTTAAAGACACAATCATCCTAGTTGCTTAAGTCCAAGGTATTCTATCAGCCTGGGGATATTGTTACCCATAGCAATTGTTGTCATAGTTCTCTTCTTCGGGATCTAACCCAATTTCATCCTCCTGTATCTCTTCAGTCAAAATGAATCCCCCTTTCCCTTTATTCCCAAGCACTCTGTAATTCTTTAAAGCATTGGCACCATCTCCTTTATATTGTCTGTACCTCCTATTTGTTTAAAGAAACAAAGCAAATAAGCACCTACTACATAATGTATATAGAATGTTCTATATGTTTTTATTTAATCATCATATAATCCATTTTACAGACGGGGAAAGTTAAAGCTGTTTCCTTATCTGTAAAAGAAACAACTCTAAGTTTATAAATTCTTAAATACCTATAGTGTCCAGTATAATAAATATCAGTTTAACAGATCTACTTTTTATTATTGTATTCCAGCATAGTGTTGGATACACACTAAGTACTCAGTAATTCTTTATTGAACTGAATTGAGATAAAATGCAATTCAAACTTCATAAAAATTTTTAGAGTATCCATTTTTTACAAGGTGCATTTTGAAGATGATAAGTTTGGCCATTATTTTTATTCTGCATTTTTACAGTGACAAAAGGTAAACCCAAAAGATTTGTCATCTTTCATTCCTTCCCAGACCACCGGAGGGAGGAGGGATGTAAACAGCAGTTATCAGTTATCAGCAGTAAACCCTTACATCAACATTTATCAAGATGAAGTTCCACAAAACAGGAAGAGAAGAGTATCATTATTAACCAGTGAGTATTCATTGGGTACCTACTGCATATTCTTAAATGCTTTATCAACCATAAGACAGTTTACAGGTATGAGATAGTCTAATTACTTTGGTGACCACTAGCCAGTACTACCAACATTACTACATGGCTCTATGCTAGTACTATAAAAGTATAAAATAAATATATCCTGTAAATTAAAGTCTTGTTTAATAGAATGGTGATAAAGTATATCAGATAAAGTCCCCAAGGAACATAATTGTAACAATGTTAGGTTTATGAACTTCCTATGACAGTTAACATGAGGAATCAGGGGCCTCTCTTAAGAGAAAGTAGGGAAGGACTTTTTTCCTTTTTCTCCTTTTCTTCTCCTCCAGAGACAGAGTCTCACTCTGTTACCCAGGAGTGCAGTGGCGTGATCATGGCTCCTAGCAGCCTTGAACTCCTGGGCTTAAATGATCCCCCTGCTTCAGTCTTTTGAGCACCTGGGACTAAACCATGTGCCACCAGGCCAGGTGTATTAGGCTGTTCTTGCATTGCTATAAAGAAATACCTGAAACTGGGTAATTTATAAAGAGGTTTAATTGGCTTGTGATTCTACATGATGTACAGGAAGCGTGATGCTGGTATCTGCTTGGCTTCTGGGGAAGCCTCAGGAAACTTACAATCACAGTGGAAGGTGAAGGAGGAGCAGGCGCATCACATGGGAAGAGCAGGAGCAAGGGGGTGGGTGGTGCCATACACTTTTATACAACCAGCTCTTGCGAGAAGTCACTCACTATCACAAGAACAGCACCAAGGGGATAGTGATAAACCATTCATGAGAAACCCACTCCCATGATCAAATCACCTCCCATGCCCAACCTCCAACATTGGGAATTACAATTCAACATGAGATTGGGTGAGGACATATATCCCAACTATATCATTCCACTCCTTAGAGTGGTGGCTCAGGCCCAGGCAGCTGGGTATGAGGAGCAGTGTTTCAAGGCTGCTTTTCTTTTCTACCACATGGCCAGGCTGCAAATTGTTCTGACTTTTATGCTCTGTTTCCCTTTTAAATGTAAGTTTCAACTTATTTCTTTGCTCCCACATCTGAGCATAGGTTGTTAGAAGCAGCCATGTCATGTCTTGAACACTTTGCTGCTTAGAAATTTCTTCTACCAGATACTCTAGGTTATCATTCTCAAGTTCAAAGTTCCACATATCCCTAGGGTATGGACACAATCCAGCTAAGCTGTTTGCTGAGGCATAAGATGCGTGACCTTTGCTCCAGTTCTCAATAAGTTTCAAATTTCCATCTGAGATCTCCTCAGTCTGGCCTTCACTGTCCATAACACTGTCAACATTTTGGTCACAACAATTTAACCAGTCTCTAAGAAGTTCCAAACTTTCCCTCATTTTCCTGTCTTTTCCGAGCCCTCCATACTCTTCCATCCTCTGCCTGTTACCCAGTTCCAAAGCTGCTTCCACATTTTCAGGTATCTTTATAGCAATGGCCCACTCTTGGTACCAATTTTTTGTATTAAGCCATTTGTACACTGCTATAAAGAAATACCTGAGACTGGGTAATTTATAAAGAAAGTAGATTTCATTGGCTCGTGGTTCTCCAGGCTGTATAGGAAGCATGATAGTATCTGCTTCTGGGGAGGCCTCAGGAAGCTTAAAGACATGGCAGAAGGCAAAGGGGGCAGTGGCATGTCACATGGCCAGGGCAGGAACAAAGAGAGATAGCAAAGTGCCATACTTTTAAACAGCCAGATCTTGTGAGAAGTCACTTACTATCATGAGGACAGCACCAGGGGATGATGGTACTAAACTATTAATGAGAAGTCCACCCCCATGATCCAATCACCTGCCACCAGATACCGCCTCCAGTACTGAGGATTATAATTCAGCATGAGATTTGGGTGGGGACACAGATCCAAATTATATCACCTGGCTAATTCTTTTTATTTTTTATTTTATTTTATTATTATTTTATATATATATATATTTTAAAGACGGGGTTTCACCATGTTGGCCAGGCTGGTCTTAAACTCCCAACCTCAGGTGATCCGCCCGCCTTGGCCTCCAAAGTGCTTGGATTACAGGCATGAGCCACCACGCCTGGCTATTTTTTATTTTTTAATTAATTAATTTATTTTAGAGATGGGATCTTGCTTTGTTGCTTAGGTTGGTCTCAAACTCCTGGCCTCAAGTGAAACTCCCACCTCAGTCTCCCAAAATTCTGGGACTACAGGTATCAGCCACCAACGTCTGGCTGAGAAGGACTTTTAAAGATACAATTTGGGATAATTCTAACGAGGGACCAAGGAAGTTGGGGGAGGGGGTCACTTGTGGACTGATTATCACAGTGATCTTTGTTCAGAATGTGGGAAGAACAAAACTGGGCTGGGAAAGTCACTGGTAAGATGGGAGCAATAAAAAATAAAATTAGGGCCAGGTGCAGTTGCTGTTGCCTGTAATCCCAGAACTTTGGGAGTCTGAGGTAGGTAAACTGCTTGAGCCCAGGAGTCTGAGACCGCCAGGACAGCATGGTAAAACCTAATCTCTAAAAAAATACAAAAGTTAGCCCATTTTGGTGATGAGTGCTTATAGTCCCAGCTTCTTGGAAGGCTGAGGCGGGAGGATCACTTGAGCCCAGGAGATGGAGGTTGCAATGAGCTGTGATTATGCCACTGCACTCCAGCCTCCAGCCTGGGTGGCAGAGCCAGACCCTGTCTCAAAAATAAAATAAAATATAAAAGTTTAAATTAAAAATCAGGTAAATATTTACAATAGCCACAGGGTAGAAGCAACACAAGTGTCCATTGATGGATGAATGGATACAAAATGTGGTACATACATACAATGAAATATTATTCAGCTCGAAAAAGGTAGAACGTTCTAACACATGCTACAACATGGATGAACTTTGAGGAGACCATGGTAAGTGCAATAAGCCAGATGTGAAAAGACAAATACTGCATAAGCCTACTTATAAGAGGTACTTAGAGTAGTCAAATTCATAGAGATAGAAAGTAGAATAGTGGTTGCCAGGGGCTGGGAGCAGTGGATGGGTAGAGATGGGGAGTTAGTGTTTAATGGGATGGAGTTTCAGTTGGGAAGATGGAAAAGTTCTGGAGATAAATGGTGGTGATGGTTGCACAACAATGTGAATGTACTTAATGCCACCATGCTTTATTATTATTTTTATTTTTTTGCAGAAAAGCGATTTATTAGGCAGAGAGAGAAAAAAAAAAAACAAGTAGGGAGAGAGACAGAGAGGGAACTCCCATGCTGTCATGGGAGGGGCCACCATACTTTATACCAGTGGTCCCTAACCTTTTTGGTACCAGGGACTGGTTTCATGGAAGACAATTATTCCATGGATGGGGGTAGGGGAGTAATGGTTTTGGGATGAAACTGTTCCACCTCAGATCGTCAAGCATTAGTTAGATTCTCATACGGAGCACACAACTTAGATGTCTCGAATGTGCAGTTCACAACAGGGTTTGTGCTCCTATGAGAATCTAATGCCACTGCTGATCTGACTGGAGGCAGGGCTCAGGTGGTGATGCTCGCTCACCCACCCCTCACCTCTGGCAGAGCAGCTCTGTTCTCAACAGGCCACAGACTGGTACCAGTCTGTACCAATCTGCAGCCTAGGGGTTGAGGACCCTTACCTCATATGGAAAATGGCTAAAATTGTAAAATTTTATATTATCTATATTTTGTTACAATTAAAAAAATAAAAATTAAAAAAAATATGCAAAAAAGAAGTAGTGCTCTCTCAAGAAAGGGCAGGGTTTGTGTGTTCTTGGCCATGTCCTGTTAGAAACATTATTCCAGTAGTAAAGTTAAAAACAAATGGTGTTCTTTAAAATTTTAAATACGTAATACTTTAAGAAGATAATAAAAAGCTCAATTGATGAAGTTTTCTGTACTTCAACTGACTCTACTTTCTTTCTTTTCTTTTTTTTTTTTTTTTTTTGAGATGGAGTCTTGCTTGTTGCCCAGGCTGGAGTACAGTGGCGCAATCTTGGTTCACTGCAACCTCTGCCCCTCGGGTTCAAGCGATTCTCCTTCCTCAGCATTCCGAGTAGCTGGGACTACAGGTGCGTGCCACCTTGCCTGGCTAATTTTTGTACTTTTAGTAGAGACAGGGTTTCACTATGTTGGCCAGGTTGGTCTCAAACTCCTGACCTCCTGATCTGCCTGCCTTGGCCTCCCAAAGCCTGGGATTACAGCCTCGGCCTTCTAAAGTGCTGGGATTACAGTGTAAACCACTGCACCCAGCCTCAACTGACTCTAATTTCTATGAATCAAGTTTAAAGCTAAGACAAAACTAAAGAAGAAATGCAGAACGTTTTTTTTAAAGTAGGCTACAAATGAGTAAAAAGCTGTAGCGAAACAATGCGACATCAGGCAATGCAGTTAAAATATATATGCTACAGTAAGTCTTTATGTGTATAATCTGTGCATACTTTTTGATGACCATTCAAAGAGTTTCTCTGGGCCCTTGCAGGTGGTGGTTTGGGTACACAAAAGCAGTAGAAGGCGAAATCCAGCACCCTACACTATCCTTAAAGTTCCAATTAGGCAACAAACTTTCTGTCTCATAAAACCAGCTCACCAGGTAGGATAGACCACAAGCTCTGTAATTAGTAGCAATATGGTTTTCAGAAAAATACATAAAGGTTATAATTCAAAGCCGAGATCAACATTTGTAACAAAGTGGCACTCTGTCACAAATTTGCTACTGAATAGCCAAGATTGAAGAGACTCAGGAAATTTGACACTCCATGGCCTCAAGGTCCTGATGCTGGCCACCTGGACTCCTAGAAATGACAGACACTATAGCTGTCATTGCAGGAGATTAAAGACACCTGGATCAAAGCCAAAGAAGATGACAGAGCAGCCAGAACTGTTTTAGTCCATTTCAAGTTAGTTTGCTGCATACATTTGTTATGGGAGGGCGAGATTTACCTTTGAGAATTTTTAAGAACAGAGTAGCAAGTCGTCATCACGCAAACACCTAATAGCTGAACTAAAATGCAGACTGCGTTCGTAAGGAATAAAGGATAACCCTTGGCCAAATTGTTAGAGGCGTTTGAAGAGTGACCCTATCTTTAATAGGGGCTGGGTAGAATAAGGCTGAGACCTACTGGGCTGCATTCCCAGGAGGTTAGGTATTATAAGTCACAGAAAGAGATAGGAGGTCAGCACAAGATACAGGTCACAAGGACCTTGCTGACAGGATGCTGTAAAGAAGCTGGCCAAAACCCACCCAAACCAAGATGACAAAGTCATCTAGTCATCCTCACTGCTAATCATCCTCTAGTCATCCTCGCTACTTATTATACACGAATTACAATACATTAGCATGCTACACGAAACTCCCACCGGCGCCATGACGGTTTACAGATCTCACGGCAACTTTAGGAAGTTACCGTATATGATCTAAAAGCGGGGGGAACACTCAGTTCCCAGCATAGTCCCATCCCTTTCCCGGAGAACTTATGAATAATCTACCCCCTTGTTTAGCATATAACCGAGAAATAACTGTAGGTATACTCAGTTGCCCATGCCCTCGCTCTGCCTATGGAGTAGCCATTCTATTTCTTTCTTAATAAACTTGCTTTCACTTTATGGACTCTCCCTGAATTCTTTCTTGCAGGAGGTCCAAGAACCCTCTCTTTGGGTCTGGATCAGGATCCCTTTCCCATAACAAAATGAAGGAAAGTAACTAACTTTGTACGCCTACTACGTGCTAAATGATTTCTCAGACAATATCTCATTTAAATATTTCTAAGTGATTTGATGATAATGGAAATGGCCTTCTGGTCCCCAAAAGCGCACTGCCTCTTAGTCCCAAATAAATGAGGAAAATATCCAGTTTGTGGAATAGAGGGGCAGTTAGTAAAAAAGAAAAGAAAAGCAAAGAAGGAAAGGGATACATGAAAAAAAATCATACTTAGATAATCAGATCTTTTTCAGCCAACCAGAGTAAGAGTTCTTTTTTAACTGCACGGTTACAACTAACCAAAACTCAGGAAATAACTCCTGGAGGCAAACAAACTTAGCAGTGAAAAACAGGCGCGTCCAGTAACACCCGAAAAACACGTGGCGGGGGTGGGGCATCCGGTAGCAATCGCAGGTGAGACTCTAAGTCCCATCATTCCCTTAGGCAACCAAGCCAGGCTGTTGAAGGCTAGCTGGCGCATCGCATGCTGGGAGCTGTGGTTTCAGCTCGTGCACCTCCCCGTGGGTTTGCGACGTTTAGCGACTATTGCGCCTGCGCCAGCGCCGGCTGCGAGGCTGGGGCAGTGGCTGCTGGTGCCGGGTGATGCTAGGCGGCTCCCTGGGCTCCAGGCTGTTGCGGGGTGTAGGTGGGAGTCGCGGACGGTTCGGGGTGCGAGGTGTCCGCGAAGGTGGCGAAGCCATGGCTGCAGGGGAGAGCATGGCTCAGCGGATGGTCTGGGTGGACTTGGAGGTGAGTGAGGTCGGCGGGGGGTTTGGGGAGGCGAGTGAGGTTTAGCGCGTGGGACCGAGGAGCCCAGCCGGTCCTGGGAGAGCGGCGGGGGTCTCGGTCTCAGGTGTGGCAGGTGAGCCTGGCCGGCCCGGGGCGGCGCCGGGCAAGTCCGGCGGCAAGAGTCCTGCGGGTGTTGGGCGCCGTGCTGGGCTGCGGGGCTTCTTTCCACAAGGGAGGAGTCCCCCGTATGGCTCCCTCTCCTTCCTACCCCTCCGCCCAGATGTGGACTTTCCTAACGCTCTGGCGTCTCTGGGGTTGGGTCACTGGTGTGGGGGCGGGGGCAGCGGCTCTGTTCCCAGTCTCCCCCTACTAAATCCTTAAAGGACCCTAGGTTGTTAGAGCCAGACGGGACGCCGGAGATGACTCAGCCTTACCCCTCATTCCATAAGTGAGAACATTGAGGCCCACAGAGAGGATTAAACTCATTCAAGGTCGTGCTGTTA
This sequence comes from Ateles fusciceps, assembly GCA_036589455.1. Classification (NCBI taxonomy): domain Eukaryota; kingdom Metazoa; phylum Chordata; class Mammalia; order Primates; family Atelidae; genus Ateles; species Ateles fusciceps. Next base: position 679,062 of record JAZHEH010000579.1, on the reverse strand, counting down.
GTGAGAGTTTGGGTTGGGACCAGAACCCAGTTCCTATCTTTTCAGGCTTTCCATGCCCGAACCAAGGGCTCCTCCCTCCGTTGAGCCTCAATTTTCTCCTGTATGAAGTGAGGATAATAACAGTAGTTTTTCCATTAGATTGTGAAGATCAAGTGGTGTAATTAATGTGAAAACTTTGTAAACTCTGCAGAGATGTGGTGGTGTTAGTTATCTAACTCTTCCAAAACTGAGTGATGTCAGCAGTCGTTTTACTTACTTTGCATCTATGCGCGAGTAGAATCTCAGTGCTTGACAAATAGCAGGCCCTTGGTAGATGTTTGTTGAATAAACGAGGACTTGTATTTAGTACCTTCAGTAGTTGCCCGAGGAGCATTCTTCTGTTTTGGCTTTGGGTTACAAGCTGAAAATGTTTGAGGGAATTCGTGTTAAATAAACTTGGGTAAAAGAGGCCAGGATGATGGTTTTATATATTTATTTTTAATTGCAGATGACAGGATTGGACATTGAGAAGGACCAGATTATTGAGATGGCCTGTCTGATAACTGACTCTGATCTCAACATTTTGGCTGAAGTAGGTGATGCCATGTAATACAGTCATACTTTTTAAAGGGCACTGGAAATCTAACCATCATTTTTTCCAGCTTCTTTATTTAAAAAGTAAGAAAGTCGAGGTCCATGTACATGAAGGTAATGGGATAGGTCTTGGTAGGGGTGGTACTAGAACCAAAGTAATCCATCTCACAGCCTCGTGAAAAATTAATTAAAAATTTTTTTTAATTAACCATGCCAGAACTTTACAGAAACATAAATTCTGTCATTTACTGAGAGCTTACTGTATGCCAGCTACAGTTTCTAAGTGCTTTATATGTCTTTGTTCTTAGTTCTTACAGTAACTATAAGTTAGGTATTGTTATAATGCTCATTTGATAGATGAGGACATTTGAGCATAGATGTTGAGTAATTGTCTGAGACCCCAGTGGCTATTTACTGGGGGAACCAATAGTTTAACTCAGGCTTTCTCAGTAAGGTGCTCTAACCATGAAGACAGCCAACTGTCCTCCCATCAGATTTGGTGACTCATGCCAGTGTTTTCATCTTTATATCATAACCGTGACTTGAACTTGACTGCATATATCCGATTCTGCCTTTTCAACTCAGACGTGTGGTGCTTCTAGATCTATATTAAGATTTTAGGCCCTGCACGGTGGCTCACGCCTGTAATCCCAGCACTTTGGGAGGCCGAGGTGGGTGGATCACGAGGTCAGGAATTCAAGACCAGCCTGACCAACAGGGTGAAACCCTGTTTCTACTAAAAATACACACACAAAAAAAAATTATCTGGGTGTGGTGGTGTGCACCTGTAATCCCAGCTACTTGGGAGGCTGAGGCAGGAGAATTGCTTGAACCCAGGAGATGGAGGTTGCAGTGAGCCGAGATCCTGCCACTGCACTCTAGCCTATCTAGCCTGGGTGACAGAGTGAGACTCTATCTCAAAAAAAAAAAAAAAAAAAAAAAAAGAAAAAAGATTTTAGAATTTCTGTTAATGCACATCCATAAAGTGTTCTCTTGTTGACAGATTGACGTGATTAAGGTTTTTGCATACTACTTTCATCTGAAACATTTAGCAAAACAAATAAAACACACCTGCTGCATCTTAACCACTCATGAAACATTTAATAAGGATGTGAATTTCACCATCTGGTAGGGGGTGAAATCCCTGACCGTGAATGATTCTGTTTATACTGTCAGCAGTATTCAGAGCCATTAAGAAACTCCAGAATAGGAACAAAGTAGGGATGTTTGTGGAAAAGAGAGTCTTGTTAAAATAAGTTCCCAGAGGGTAGCATTGATATATTACTGGCACTGGATAGATTTTGTAAATCTGCAGTTAATGCTTTCATTTGTTTTGCTGTGTAAATAAAAGAGGTGAGGACGTTTTTATTGATGAATGACTGCATTTGTGGAGTACCAGGCTTATCCTCCCCACACATCAGCTGTAGGAGAATCATGAGACTTAGTATTTCTCATCGTAACAACTTTTTTTAAACTTTGTATAAAGCCCTGAGTTTTAGATTTGGTTGTTTATTTTTCCTGTTACTTGGGATTTACTGGAGATGAATAGTGAAGTGTCTTTATTTTACCAGCCTAACTTACCCTTGGCCGAAGAAGAGTGTTTCCTTTAGACTGTTGATCTAATGTGAAATACTGACAGGGTAATGGACCAGTAGGTTGATACGTACCCTGGAGGAAATTTGGGTATGTATTCACACAGCTGCAGATGAATGCTGCATTTGTAAATGGACTAAGTCAGATGAGGATAAAGTGTTATTTATTTATTTATTTATTTAAAGCTCAGGGGCTGTCAGTTCTGTAGTATGTTTTATTCTTTTATAAGAGTCTGAGAAAAATGTTTTATGCTGGTAGAAGAACAGGCATCCTACTCTGAAAATTTTTCTGTAGGTGTGGTCTCTTGGCTTGCTAAACTGGGATATAGAATAGGTATCTAGCATTAGATTTGTAGTAGTTTGATTTTTCCATCGTTATTTTTTTTTTTTTTTCATGTGTTTGGGTTTTCTTTTTCCTTCGTGACTGTCATAAAACATTGTGTGTTATTCAAGCAAAATGTTTTATTTCTCTGCAGAGATTGCCAACACCAGTTTTCTTGTTTGGCTAAACCTCCTTTTAGTTGTTGGATGTCCAGACATATTTTAATTAGATTCTAGCCATTCCTTTCAGTGACTTTGAACTGTTTTTCTCTACCTTAGTAGCAATAATACCTTTGATTTATAGAGTACTTTCTACCAGAGTTCAAAGAGCTCATATCTGTAATTTCTTTTATCCTGTTAACATTCCTATGAGGGAAGGGGTACAGTTTATTATTATCACTGTCTTACAGAGGGAGAAGCTAAGGTGACTTGCTTTAATGCCGCAGCTACTGTTACTGCCGGGACTGTATCTGAGAGACTCACACTTGGATATTCTGTAAAATGGAGCTGGGAATTTGAGGGCCGGGGTGTGTGTGTGTGTGTGTGTGTGTGTGTTCAGATGTCGCCAATTACCTCTTAAAAATTTTTTTTAAAATATAAAAATACTGTTAAACAGTGTAATTATCCAAATTTTATGTATAGTAAACTATTGGATTTTTGTCCTATTCTCTTGCCCCATCTTACTCCAAGTTTATGTATTGTTTTGATATTTTGTATGCATATATAAATGCATTGTTTTAAAAACAAGTGTAAATGAAATCATACATATGCATATATGGCTTTGAAATTGCTGTTTTACTTGACAATACAGATAGTTACCCAGGCTGGAGTGCAGTGGCATGATCATAGCTCATTGTAACCTCAAACTCCTGGGATCAAGTGATCTTCCTGCCTCAGCCTCCTGAGAAGCCAGGACTGTAGGGGTGTGCCACCATACCTGGCTTATTTTTTTTATTTTTTAGTTTTGTAGAAATGAGGTCTTGCTATGTTGCCTGGACTGGTCTTGAACTCCTGGCCTCAAGTAATCCTCCCACCTTGGCCTCCCAAAGCTGGGATTACCATGCCTGGCCTAGACACTTTTCAAAATGAACTCATAATCAAGGGTTGACTGGCTTTTCTGGAAAGGGCAAAATATTAAATAGTTTAGGCTTTGAGTGCAGAAGCGTGGGGCCATAGTTTGCTGGCCCTTGGTAGATATCTGTGTCATTTATTTATAGGCATTTGAGTTTTCAGCTGTGTGTATGTGTATTTGTGTGTTGTATTTTGCCTGAATAAATAAACAGTGCTGGAATGAAGGAGGAACACTTTTAAAGTATCCTTCCCTCTAACTTTCTCTGAGATGTATATTTAGTCCTTAAAACCCCTTCAACTTTCTCTTTGAAAGTAAGGTTATTCCTGTTGGTTCTTGGTGACTAATGGCGTTTCCCATCCACAGGGTCCTAACCTGATTATAAAACAACCAGATGAGTTGCTGGACAGCATGTCAGATTGGTGTAAGGAGCATCACGGGAAGGTAACATAACCAAATAACAGGATTGCTGCTTTGGGGGATGAGTAACAAGCTTGTTGCTCCCACATCTGAATCTGATACCATTGTTGGATGGTATTTTAAAAAGGGTTAGAGAAGATCGCTTGGCAAGCCTGGGAAACTGCTTGCTTGCTTACTTTTCATCTTTGGGACCTCTCGAGATCATCTTCTCCTGAATGTCCTCTTTTTTTCTCTCCTACATTCAGTCTGTCGCGAACGCATTGTGGATTATCAAGTATTACTCAAGTCAGTCTTTTGGATAAGGTTAGACATCAACTTTCAGAGAAGGGGGATTGCTACTCTCCTGTTGATAGTTGTTTCTTCTCAGAGGTTAATATCCTTGGACTTTGAACACCATCTTATTTGACTGTGGAAACGCTATTGACAATCGGGATCATAACTTATTTGGCTTGGATTCTTTAAGAAAAAAATTGGTGCAAAGATGGTAGTTTCAGTTTGAACTTGAGCTCTAAAACTGGTCTATTTGTGGTTATATTTTCCCATTTTTAAAGTGAAGTTTCATTTCTGGATGCCTTTGAAAACTGACTTCACATGTGTTTCTGGTGGGGGGCTGGGGATTCTCTCTTGCAGTCTGGTCTTACCAAGGCAGTGAAGGAGAGTACAATTACATTGCAGCAGGCAGAGTATGAATTTCTGTCCTTTGTACGACAGCAGACTCCTCCAGGGCTCTGTCCACTTGCAGGTAAAATCCAATCCTGTATATCTCTTATAGTCTTCCATATGTAGTGGTTCAAGAGACTGCAGTTCCAGAAAGACCAGCTGAGACCATCCATGTCTTCCACTTACCCTGCTTTGGGTTACACATCTTACTTTTCATTTCAAGTTTCTTTGTATAGTTTATAGTATGAGTATTGGGAAAATGCCCTGAAACCTGATGAGATCTGGGAAACACAAACTTACTCAATAAAAATTTCCCCTATATTCTTATTATGAAAAAATTTCACATGCACAGAGAAGTGGATTTAGTAATTGTTTTTTTTTTTTTTGAGACAGAGTTTCACTCTTGTTGCCCAAGCTGGAGTGCAATGGCATCATCTTGGCTCAGTGCAACCTCCGCTTTCTGGGTTCAAGTGATTCTCCTGTCTCAGCCTCCTGAGTAACTGGGATTACATATGTGGGCCACCATGCCCAGCTAATTTTTTTTTTGTATTTTTAGTAGAAACGGGGTTTTACCATGTTAGCCAGGCTGGTCTCGAACTCCTGAACTCAGGTGATCTGCCTGCCTCGGCCTCCCAAAGTGTAGGGATTACGGGCATGAGCCACCGTGGCTGGCCAATTTAGAAATTGTTAACCTTGTGGCATGTTTGTTTTTCCTATTTTTTTTTCTTTTTTTTAATTGCATTTTAGGTTTTGGGGTACATGTGAAGAACATGCAAAATTGTTGCATAGGTACACACATGGCAGTGTGATGTGCTGCCTTCCTCCCCATCACCTATATCTGGCATTTCTCCCCCATGCTATCTCTCCCCAACTCCCCACCCCCCCACTGTCCCTCCCTATTTCCCCCCCCGACAAACTTTCCTATTTTTTTGTTGGACATTTTAGAGTAAATTGCAGGCATCATGACACTTCATTCCTAAATACTTCATCAAACATCTCCTAAGAATAAAGACATTTTCTTATGTAATACAATGTCATTGCATTGAAGAGAATTAAACATTATTCAGTATCATATGATATCTAGTCCACATTAGATGTTTCAAAATATTGAATTGTTTTTCAGCCAGTCAAGGCTCATGCATTTCATTTGGTTATGTCTCTTTAGTCTCTTAATGTAAAACTTTCCACCTATTGTTTTTTCCCCTGTGACACTGACTTTCTAAAGAGACCAGGCCTGTTCTATCAGAATTTTTAAAGGGGTGACATTGCCAGAGGGAAGTTAATATTCTCTGAAGGTGTGTGTGCCTTTGTATATGAAAGTTGATGTGGTAACTAACACTTCTTCTTAAACATTTATAAAATTAAGTTTTGGCATTAAGTACTACAGCATATATTGTGTAAATGTCTCCCAGCCAATGTGACTGATACCTGTTTTAAAGGTCTCATTTAAAATTAGTATTTTTCATATAAGTTTTTGGAAAAATGAATGTGCATATGATTTGTTTAAAAATTTGGATTGTAAATAAAGGTTTATCTACCTATGTGATTCAGTTAAATTTTTAGTGTTAAGCGATGTGAATTCTGTGACACTGGGAGGAAGTTTGCTTGTCTAGTTTGACCTTAAAAAGTAACAAATAGATTTGTGCATTATATCAAACATGTGGAACGATAGATTTGTCCTTCTGTTCATGAGAGGTCATTCAAAAATTTATAATAAGCTAAACTGACTTGGAAATCTGTACTTGTAAACTAATCACATATACCCAAACCTGACTTAGAAATATAGAGGTACTTTTAGGAATTGTTTGAATTTTAAAAAATCATCACCATTTCAAATACATTTTATGAATTTTGATATCCTGTTGTATACTACTAGAAATACAGAGATGCAGTATGCTTCATGTCTTTCTAGGAAATTCAGTTCATGCAGATAAGAAGTTTCTTGACAAATACATGCCCCAGTTCATGAAACATCTTCATTATAGAATAATTGATGTGAGCACTGTTAAAGAACTGTGCAGGTAAGGGCTATATTTAGGATCCATTAAATTACTTCATGTAGCATGTTTTAATTGAGAATTTGTGGAAAGAAATTGGATAGAGCTGTAGAACTAAGGGTGCCAAGTGGGTTTATATCTTCCTCATCCGATTCTGGCTTGTATAGGATCTTAACTTATCCTGGACTGGTGAGAATTGGGGAGAAACAATGTCAGAAGTCTTCCATATAATATTAATTAACCCTCAAAATTTATTGAGCACTTATTTTGTGCCAGGCATTGGCTTATCTACTGGGAACATACAGGTGAAAAGCTCTTAAGTACCTTAGAATGTGGTGGATCGACATATGTGTAAAAAACACACCCTAAAAATATACTCTATGATGACTGCTATAGGGAAAATGTGCATATAGACTATTGAGGTCACAAGGGAAGCAGCACCTAACTGTGCTGGAGCAGGAGGAATGGGGAGTCAGAGAAACCTTTTCATAGGAAGGAAACAGCTTTTAAATTGAGATTTGAAGAAGAATGAAAGTTTTCCAGGCATTTTATTGAGGAGAGAGCATTCAGAGAAAGCATATAGAAGCAGAAGAATGTGAGGGAGCAGGAAGCTAAGGCAAGATGTGTTCGAGGAATGACAAACCATTTGTTAGTGCTGGGGTGCAGAGCATGAGGCTGGAGAAGGTGGGAGGTGGGTGTAAATCCTCGGGGACTTACATGCCGTGCCAGTGAAATTCACTGTGATCTTGCAAGGAATGGGGTTCCTTTGAGAAAGTGTAGGTAGAAGAGTGAGTGATATGATTCGATCATTTTGATTCATTTCAAGAATCAGAATGATCTTGATATGAATGTGTTAGATAGAAAGGAGCCTTTTCTGCCATCTTGGAGAGGAGAATGAACTGGAGAAAGGGCAGGGCGTGGAAGTGAGTGGCTTGGAGATAAAAATGTGAGAGGGTCATTTGACAGATATTCAATGCTCGAATGAGGTGGCGTGAAAAGGAAGAGGTATAATGTGATTCTGATGTTTCTAGTTTGGGCAGCTTTGGTGGATGATGGCACTGTTCAAATAAAAAGGAGAAGAGAAGAGGAAGAGTAGATATGGTGGATAGGGCATGGGAGGTGCTGAGGATGATGGGTGTGGTTTGACATATGTTGAATTGGAAGTGTCTGGTAGATTTTTAGATGGAGATGTCTAGCGGGTAGTTGCATATCCACGACAGAATCTCAAGGGAGGGCTGGGCTGGATTTTCATATTTAGCAATTTTATACACTGATGAGCTTGCTTATAATAGAAGAAAGAGAGGAGAGGGTGGAAGATAGAGGCCCTGGCAAGGAGGCAACTTGAGAATCATGACTCAGATGCCATTTTCAATGTTAATGAATTACTTGAAGGAGGTGATTGTTCAGTGTATTTGAGACAGCTTCCTTTGAGAGTTCCATTTCTGCTGTGTATAGACGCTGGTATCCAGAAGAGTATGAATTTGCACCAAAGAAGGCTGCTTCTCATAGGTAAGTTTAAGTTCTACCAAGCGCTTTCCAGTCTGACACATACTTAACTCCCAAATTCCTGACTGCTTGAAATAATGTCCCTTAACTCTTTTTCCTTGGGGGAAAAGATTAAGTTCGACTAGCATAACGATAACATTCTTTGACTGTTAGGAATTCTGGTAGGATTCCAGTGTTCCATTCTGAGACGGTTATATAGCTTTTATTGCTGTTTTAAAACTCTTAGATAACTTGGTTTATAGGTGTGATGAAACAATCTGTAATCTTTTCTTCCCACAGAAAATATGGACTTGCAGCCATTTGAAATGAGAACACTTTGTGTACAATTGTATAATATAGTTGCCTACTTTGTTATAGTTTTTCTGATTTTTTTTTTTATGTCTGGAGACTTAGGTACAAGTAGACAAGGAATTTAAAGATCTTGTATATTCATGTGTCCTGTACTGGTTCTTTTCATTTTGATTTTGTAACCTTTCAGGAGAAACATGAAACCCAATGGAAGGTTTAGCAGCTGGCTTCTAAGGGTGGCATTTGTTAAACCATCTATTGAGCCCCTGTGATGTGCCTTGCACAGTTCTAGGCAAACAGAGGAAGACCAATCCCTGAAGAGTCTGGCATTCTCATGTTATTTTATTGGGCGTATATAGACTGTAGCACAGCCATACAAGGCCTAGAATACCTTATCTGAAATAACTGGGGTATGTTTTGGATCTCAGAATTTTTCAGATTTTAGAAAGGTAATACTATGTCTGTATTGTTTATTATCTCGTAGCATCCCTAACAAGGTTTGAGAAGCAGCCTGTAATAAAATGTATAGATATTTCTGCAGTGAAACACATGTATATTCACACCAAATGGCATAACTAATGATGACTGTCAGTAGCCTCACGTTAAGATTGCTCAGGTTTTGCTACATAACAGGTTATACTATGGGTATTCAGGTATGTTTTGGATTTCAGTTTTGTGGTTAGGAAATTGTGTGCTTTTATTTAGCCAGAGGCTGTAATTTTGGCAGCTTCGGCTCTGATCCAAGACCTGGGAAGAAAGCAGATTGTTGCCTTAGCCACACAAATAACTGTCATGAAACTCTTGCACTAAAATTTGTGCAGGGTATTCTCTAGAAGTGGCCCTTGGCCCATCATTCAGAGCTTATTGATTTACTTGCACACTGTTCTAATAATCTTGGTTACCTGATTTCTCAGACTACAACAGATGAGAAACAACATGTTGGAAGAGAAGAAAGGCTCTTAGATGGAGGCAGGCTGCCACTGATTATAGCACAAATCACCACGAGGGAGGAGGTAGATCCTCTTGTATGGTTAGGTACTGTTTGAAAATTGATGTTTATTATGATGGCTGAATCATGAGTTATGTTCAAATATGTCAGTCTATTTTGTTCAGGGACATCATTAAGTATTGTGCAGTGTTTCTCAAACTGTGTTCCATGAGCCATTTATAAGTACTCTGCAAATGTGAGAGATGAAGTTTTAGAAATACTGTGTGTATAGTACAGCTTCCTTTTGGAAATTCATAATACATATTAGTATATTAAATGCTTTGCAAAGAATTTTAGTAAAAAGTTTAATCTAGTTTTTCCTAAACTTATTTGACCCTGGAATTATTTTTTTCTCCCCTGTGGAACATGTCACCATCTTTTGGAACAATTTGGGAAGCTTTCATCTTTCATATTCTACAATTTTTTTTTTTGTCAAAAGTTTTTAAAATACAAAACATTTAAAGAAAATTGCTTTACTGAAATGTTCTACTTTTGATGATACTAGATAGTGGCATTTATAGTAGCACCCATTGTTCTTAAGTCATTTTTTAAAAGTTGTTCTCTTAAAATGATTTCATCTCCTGGTTTTGGACAGTTCATTCAGTGTGGTATGTTTGCTTATAGGGCACTTGATGACATTAGTGAAAGCATCAAAGAACTTCAGTTTTACCGAAATAACATCTTCAAGAAAAAGACAGATGAAAAGAAGAGGAAAATTATAGAAAATGGGGGAAAATGAGAAGACCGTGAGTTGATGCCAGTTATCATGCTGCCACTGCATAGTTATCTGGAGGCAACCTCTGGTTGTTGTTGTTGTTTTTTTTTCACGCTGATGGCCTGGCAGAGCACCTTCTTTCAGTTAACTTGCATCTCCAGATTGATTACTCAAGCAGACAGCACATGAAATGCTATTTTTCTCCTAATATGCTGTTTCCATTATGACACAGCAGCTCCTTTGTAAGTACCAGGTCCCGTCCGTCCCTTGGTACATATATGCATTTGCTTTTAGACGATTTCTTTTGTTTAAATAAATAAATAAGTAAATAAATAAAGCTAGTTCTATTGAAATGCAAACCTTTTTGTACCATCTATTCTTTAGCAGTTTAATCACTGGGAAAAGATGGCTTTTTCTTTTTGAAGTGATATGGCTAATGTTTAAACTCTTGTAATGCAATTAGGAATGGGTTAGTAAGTTCATGTCAAGCAGGAGGTGAGCATGTTTTGCTTTACAAGTCAAGAATAGAATAACTACAGATAGGTTTAAAGAAGCAGATTTGGGCTCATTGTTAGAGTTCTTGAATTAACAGTACTGGACTAGGCTACTGGGCTACATTCAGGAAATTTAATTAGGCAGGGATTCTGTAACCAAAGGTTTATTGCTAAGTAATAATTAGGGCCTATTTATATGCGCAGCAGTGGACTGCTTGGTTTACAGAATGTAAATAGCTTGCTGGCCTAGGTTTAATAGTAAGTAGCTGGGAAAGGATTTCAATTGGAACATACTAACACCTAAGTTTACATATTCTAGATCACAGTACTAAGGTGATTTCTTCAGCCCGAATTTGCAATAGAATCATCTGTAGAACACATTTCATTGTTTTGTGCACCTTATTCTGACAAATGCCCCTTGAAGACAAATCAGAATTGGGGAAAAGTCCACAGGTTACTTTCCTTCCTTGAAAACCACTAGGTGAGAAGACTTCTGTGGTGATATCAAATTACATTTCTGTTCTATTATAGATATGAACATAGCATGATCCTGATGTGTGGTAGTTACAGATACAGAGATCAGAATCCCATAATATTTCCATTTGAGTAACATTTTAACATGTACTAAGTTGTGTTACTACAGCAGTATCAATGGAGAGAAGGATTGTAGTGTAACTTTTTCCAAATAAGTAAATTGAGACTGAAATTCGTGAGTCTGCTAAGAATGAGTTTATGAAAACAAGTCTGTACTGATCTTTCTGACCACTTCTTTCTGCTTTCTGGAGTGGCGTGGGTTTTAGCTCATGCACCAGCTTCAGTTGGTAGGCAGGATTGGGTAGTACAGTTGAGCCTTGGGCAACACAGGTTTGAACTGCACAGGTCCACTTATATGCAGATTTTTTTCTGCTTCTGCCACTCCTGGGACAGCAAGACCAAGCCCTCCCCTTTTTCTTTCTTAGCCCACTAATATAAAGATGATGAGGATGAAAGCCTTTATGATGATCTATTTCTACTTAATGACTAGTAAACATATTTTCCTTAAGATTTTCTTAACATTTTCTTGAGAGTTTACTTTATTCTAAGAATATAATATATGTATTGTTCCTGATGTTTGTGTAAAAAATATAGTATCTACTACACATAACATACAAAATCTGTGTTAATTGGCTGTTTATATTATCAGTAATGCTTCTGGTCAGTAGTAAGCTATTAGTAGTTAAATTCTGTGGGAGTCAAAAAATTATACACAGGTTTTTGGCTGCACGAGGGTTTTGCACCCCTAACCCCCATGTTGTTCAAGGGTCAACTTTAGTTAAGAACAGGGCTCTTGAGTCAAACTCTTAATTCAAGTTCAGGCTCCTGACATACTAAGTGACTTTGGCAAGTTTGCTTTTCTAAGTCTCAGTTTCCATATCTGTAAAATGAAGTTAATAATGTTACGTAACGAATTGTTGGAATTAAATGCTATTCTTACAGTTCTGAGCTCAGCACAGTGAGCATCCTGTAATGATAGCTAATGAATATTGATAATAAAGGGGGCCGGGTGTGGTGGCTAATGCCTGTAATTTTAGCACTTTGGGAGGCCGAGGTGGGTGGATCACAAGGCCAGGAGATTGAAACCATCCTGGCGAACATGGTGAAACCCCTTGCCACTAAAAATACAGAAAATTAGCCGGGCGCGGTGACACAGGCCTGTAAGTCCCAGCTACTTGGGAGGCTAAGGCAGGAGAATTGCTTGAACCTGGGAGGCGGAGGTTACAGTGAGCTGAGATCACGCCACTGCACTCAAGCCTGGGCAACAGAGAGAGACTCTGTCTCAAAAAAAAAAAAAAAGAAAAAAAAAGATTATAAAGGGTACTATGATTAGTTATGAGGCTGCAGGCATTATCTTAAATTAGCATTCACTGAATGCCTAGGATTGCCTACATCCTGCCGAGGACTGCTATAACCTTCACTAACAGTGTGACCTTGACTTGGCTTACTGTTTCCAACTAAACCCTTGGCAAAAGGGTTTGCCCTTACTTGGCTTTCAGGAATGTCAAATTCTAATGCAATGATAGATAAGAAAACGCTGGGCTTAAGGAAGAGGTTCGTAGGGGCCAGATACTGCTGTTAATGCCTCAAGGTTTCTTCCACAGAACTGGCTGGTTTATTCACCAGTTTACCTGTTTGAGCCATGCCAGTTAGTTTAAAAATTTTTAACTCCTGGTGTTCATTTTAAATCTGTTACATGAACAGGCATTTTACTGCTTTAATCCTCTGTTCTGTGTCCTCATTGTGTAGCTAATTCTATTGTCCTTTAATGGAGCTTGTGTTTAATTTTAATAAAATAACTGGCAGCTTGTGAGTTAAGCAAAACCAGTCTAATGCAGGTATATGTGAAGACATGCTGGGTTAGTGATTAGTTCATTATTTATTAAGTCTGCTTAAAAATAAGAAGTTTAAATTTGTAGTGCTGGTATTTAGGATTTCACAGGGGATTCCTGAAGCTATGAAGTAATTTCTGTGAAATGAACTGCAGTGCAAATTGGTTTAAATGTAACTACAGCTTGAAAAATGATCAGTATATTTGCTTAGCAGAGCTTGCCATTCTAGTGCTCTCGGGGCGCCTCTCATTCGGTGGTGGTTTGGTCTGTGCGGTAATTGTCCTAGAAGCTGTATTCTTAGGATCATCCAGGTGTATTTCCCCCACTATTAAACTCAAGGTGAACAAATTAGTACAGATGCTCTTTAACTTATGATGGGGTTACATCCCAACAAACCCATCGAAAGTTGAAATTGTTAAGTAAAAAATGCATTGAATACATTTGGCCTACCAAACATGTTAGCCTAGCCTACCTTAAATGTGCTCAGATCACTTACATTAGCCTATAGTTGGGCAAAATCATCTCATAGAAAGCCTATTTTATAATAAAATGTTGAATATGTCATGTAACTTAGTGAAGACTGTAGAGAAGGTGAAAAGCAGACCAGTTGTATGGGTACTCGAAGTATGGCTGAAATAGTATGAGCAGACTCTAGCGCTCTTGCCAAGACACTGAACAGCAGCGCTGCCTCCTGCACCCAGAGCGTTTGGTATATTTCCTGACCTAGAACATTTGGAGCCCATAGATCCCAAAGAGCTTTTTGAGGAATGCAGGGCTGTCCTGCATACTTAACCTTCCTAGTTCTAGAGAGATTTTGCGGCTCTGGGAACAGATTGCTCCAGTAACTACCTACCTATTAGGGCCATGCAGTGGAACAGCTTTGTCCAAGCTGTTGGAAAGACAAAGACAACTTTGTACAATGCCCTGTTGAAGCACTCAAGTGAGAAGAAAGGAAGTATCTCATCCTAGTCTAACAGCCTGATACATTGTGCCTCTAAGAGGTAGACCGGTATTTTGACACTTCCAACCACTCCTCAGTAAGCTGGGCTATCAAAGCACATTTTTTCCCCAAGCCCTGGTCATCTTGTCTAGGTATAGAACACAACAATGGACCAGATGGCTGTACCTAATTTTCCTCCAAAACCAAATTAAGCTAGTCAACAGTGCCAATATTAGGCTTATACCCATTGAAAACCAATCAGGTAGCCATTGCCCAGTTCCTAGAGGGCAAGGAATCAGACCAACAGTTGTGTATCACTGTCACCCATGTAAAAGCACACATTGGCTAGAAGTGGTTTTGATCAGCTCAAGGCTGTGACCTTCTTCAGAACCTGCAAAACATCACTCAAGGAGGCAAGATTCCCCTTACTGTTTGTGGGGACTTCAATGCAGAACCAACACAAGAGGTCTAGAAACACTTTGCTTCCTCTAGCCTCCACCTGAACAGTGCCTCCAAGCTGCTGAGTGCTGGTGGGCAGATAGACACCCCATATACTACCTGGAAGATCTGGACCCCAGGGGAGGGGCAGGTACACCCTGGATTATATCTGGTATTCTAAACATGCTCTAAATGTAAGGTCAGCTCTTGATCTGCTCACCAAAGAACAGATTGGACCCAACTGGCTACTATCCTTCAATTATCCTTCAGACCACCAGTCTCTGTCGTGTGACTTCACCTTTAAAGATGAATCTGATGGACGTCTATAAATACATTTTTCTCTTTTTAATCACAAGAGTCTTAACCAGAGATGTTTCAAGAAACTGAAATAGGATAAGAAGTTGCTTAAGGAAGGATAGAAGCATGAGAAGCCTCTGTCATTTCATTTTTTTATATTTTTCAGCCTGCCCTTGGGAAAGGATCCCATTAGTTCACAAATCTTTTCAATTAAAACCTATAGCAAAAAGGCGTTTGCTTTTGCACTTTAGTTTTGCCTTGTATTATTTTCCTTAGCATTACATTTGGATTGTTTAAAGGCATTAAATTGGCTTGTTTTGGCTGGGCACAGCACTGTGAGAGGCTGAGGCGGGAGGACTCCTTGAGGCCAGAAGTTTTAGACTAGCCTGGGCAACACAGCAAGACCTTGTCTCTATTTCTTAAATAAATAAGTAATTAAGAAAAAAAATGGCTGATTTTGAAGCTTTTTTAGTTTGAGGATGCTATAAAAACTCAGAATTGCTTGAATCTCCGTAATTAAGTATGTAGGAGCAATTTCTCTAGACAGCATTTCAAGGTATTTATTTGTGAGTTAAAAAAATATCAGGCCAGGTGTGGTGGCTTATGCCTATAATCCCAGCACTTTGGAAGGCCAAGGTGGGCAGATCACAAGGTCAGGAGTTTGAGACCAGTCTGGCCAATGTGGTGAAACCCTGTCTCTACTAAAAAGATAAAAATTAGCTGAGTGTGGTAGCAGGTGCCTGTAGTCCCAGCTACTTGGGAGGCTGAGGTAGGAGAATTGCTTGAACCCAGGAGGTGGAGGTTGCAGTGAGCCAAGATTGTGCCACTGCACTCCAGCTTGATGACAGAGCAAGACTCCATCTCAAATAAATAAATAATAAAATTTAAAAAAAGTCAACAAGATATACATGGAGATATTTTAAAAAATATCTTCATATAAAATTATAGCATTAGGAACATTTTAGAACCATGGAAGACACAAATTTTAGAGAAAGTAATTTATTGTAATTTTCTTGAAGCTTTAAATGCTAAACTTTAAAGTCCAATTTTCATTTGAGCTCTAATAAAATGTGCACAAAAGAACTATTTAGCCAGGAGGGGGGTTTTGTTTGTTATTTAGGTATAAGTCTCAGGTCTCTTTCATACATTCTTTATAAATAATCCTTTCTGTGCCTCCATGTTCCCCAGTAATGTATTTCTTGAAGAGACTCCAATTAGTTTTCAATTATATAAGATTTTCCATTGGAATAATTCTGCTATACACTTGAGGTCACTCAACGTCATCATTATTGGAATGTGCTTCTCACAGTAGGTTATTTATACGCTGAATGTGGTAATGGCTAAGAAAGCCAGTGGTACCTTCTTTTCAGTGATGGGAAACTTTCTGGAAAGCCTGTTAATGGACTGTCATTGAAATTTCCTAAGATAGCTAGATACTGTGGTTCAAAACATCTGTAAAGGAGAATGTAAAAAGTTAGATAATGTAGAATTCTCTCCCATCGGAAATAAAAGTGTTAACGATAACAGCTAAAGCCTCATCTAAACAAAATAACCTATTGGTATTAAATTGATAAATATTTTAACCCATGAGTCATGAATACTGAAGATTAATAATGGTCTTTTAAAGCTACAAAAAAAAAAAAGTTGTAAGTCGAACTGTTTGTAACTTGTATCCTTTCCTGATAGCCTAAAGTCAGTGCTATTTGAGTGCCCTTAGCCATGGTACTGAGTATGTGGGCAAGAAAGGTCTCCATTTTTTTTAGCAATTTAGCCATAGGAGAGCAGAATGAATCATGAGGCACCTGTGTTTTCTCATTTACAAAGCAATATATCTCTGTTAAGAAATCAGCTTACAAATTTAGAGGGAAATTGATAGTTTGCTTTGTGTGAACTGCTGTTCTTCATATGCCTTGAAGAACAAATAATAGTTGTAATATTCTAGTGCAATTTTGTCTTATTGATTGCAAAAACTGTTATATTTCATATCTATTGATGAGGATAAAGGCTATTATGTTCTATATCTGCTGATGTGTGCCAAAGCTATTACGCTAGCTATCTATTGATAAATACCATCATCCCTTGGTATCCATGGGGGATTGGTTCCAGGACCTCCTGCAGATACCCAAATCCATGGATGCTCAAATCCTTGATATAAAATGGTGTAGTATTTACATAAAACCTAAGCACATCCTCTTGGATACTTTAAATCATTTCTAGATTACTTACATAATAACGAATACAACGTAAATGCTACGTAAATAGTTGTGTTAGTGTATTGTTTAGGAAATAATGACAAGGAAAAAAGTCTGTACATGTTCAGTCCAGACACAATTTTTTAGAAAAATATTTTTGATGCACGGTTGGTTGAAGCCATGGATGTGGAACCCACAGGTATAGAGGGCCAGCTGTATGCTGTATGTCTGTTGTGAAAATTAGTTGAGTTTTAATTATTTGAACAAAGCATTTAATTTTATGTGACTCATAGCAGAAGTATAGATAGCCATGGTGGTAACATAAATGAAGAATTCCTCTCTGGTTGAGCATTTTCTATTGAGTAAAGGACTGCTGTGGCTTCAAAATTTCTTCATCTCTACAAAATAAATAAATAAATAACCCAAAATTAACTGGGCATGGTGGTGACATGCACCTGTAGTCCCAGCTATTCAGGAGGCTGAGGTGAGAGGATCCCTTGAGCCGGGTAGGTTGAGACGAGAGGATTGCTTGAGCTGGGGAGGTCAGTGCTGCAGTGAGACATAATTGCACTGCTGCACTCCAGCTTGGGTAACAGAGTGAGACATTGTTTCAAAGAAAAAAAAAAGTGGGGGAGATTATAATTTTTCATTCCACTGGAACACAAGCATTTCACAGTTGACACGTCAAGTTGAATGCAGAGGACCTGAGACAACTTGGTTTTCAGAGTAATTTAATCAGTTTAGCAATTTAATCACTAGGTTATAGCAGACAAGTCTGTGGAGCAGGTGCTACCAGAGTGTGGAGCAAAATATGTTACTGTACAAATGAAAGCATGCCATAAGCAGCCCGCGAATCCTTGAGGATCCAGGATAAAAAACATGATTTTGGTTACACAACAGTGTGACTGTACTTAACGCAACTGCATTGTACACTCAAAAATAACGAAAGGGTAAATTTATGTGACATGTATTTTATCACACACACACACCCATACACGTGCACGCACAAAGAGGCGTAATTATCCACGATCCATTTTTAGAATGATTCTGTTTTAGGACCAGTATGTAATGGGACCAACTTGGAGGAGCTGAGCTCTGGGACCCTTGCTTGTGCCCTCAGGAAGAGTAAATTCCTTTTGTTTCTCAATTTGGAGCAACAGGAAGTAGACAATTTAGGGAGGTGCTTTCTTTTATGTCAGCATCCAAGTAGTATAAGGAATTGCAGTTTTTGTTTATAGATAACGGAAATTTAACAAATTAATACCTTTTAGGAGTGTCTTGCCTTCTTACCTCCACATTTAGTTATATGAGATGGGGAAAGAGATGCTGCTGAATTCTGAGTTAGGTGTACTCCTTGGATAATCTAAATTAGTAGGTCCATGTAGGCCGTCTTGGAACCTAGCCCTGTTTTGTTTCTGTGGAAAAACTTCCATTTTGAATATCACTTAACCAGCTTACAATTCATATTGAGCAACAGAATTGTTCAGTTAGAGACTGCATGCAGTTTTATGCTTTAACTCATCTTGGTTATACTGTCCAAATCATTTGTTTTTCTTATGCACTTTCTTTACCATCCTATGGGCTCTAAGATACCTTGTTACATCATTCTACCTTATTCTGTCTTCAGATGTTTTTGTGAAAATAGGCTGACACGATAGCCCAATCATTTTGTTTGTAAGTAACAGCTAGCAGACATTTTCAGAATTGACGGATAGCATAGTTCTTAAGGACACTATGAAGAAAAATCAGCCTCACTAAAGTGGAATAGGAGCAAAGGTTGCCACTGTTCAACTATTTTTGTTTAAATATAAACTTCCAGAAATGTGGGACTCCTCAGGGCCAACTCTTCCTAGAAAACCTTGTTCCTTCTTTAGGCCATCAATATTTGTTTTACACAGCTTTGGGTTTTATGAATAGTACATTTTTAAAAACATTATTTGGGTACTCTAGAAGTTGCCACCCTTTATTTTGCCAAATAAGGATGTTAAAAACACCACCTGCTATCACCATTGTTTCATAAAATAAAATACATTTTAAAACACCCAAAGAACAGAATTTCACAATAAAGGACGGGCACTTTAAATTGAATACATTTAGTGTTGTGAAAAATTCAGTTATGTCCGTATTTTCTACATAAAAATCCAATTATGTTCTTACTTTAAATTGGCTTAAAAACACACAGACTTCATCTGGGGCATATATCAATCAGTCCCTCTGTTGGAGTTTGGGACTCAATGGTGTATTTATGTCTGGGACTTTGTCTGAAACCCTTTCCTAGGGCAGCAGAGAGAGAGAGAAATTACATGCTACACTACCCAAATTATTCTTGTTTTGCAAGTTATTAAATGAAAGGACTTCAGAAATAAAAAAAAAAGGCTTGTAAAATCAGTTTAATGAAATTATGCAGTCTGTTACTGATCAGACCATAAATGAAGATGCTTTCTTCATGTGTTTTACACTGTTGTTGATTTTGTACAGTCTTTCTAGGAATGCTGCGGATTCTTTGGTTATTTGACCTTTGGTTTTCCACTTTTGATGTTCTGAAGTGGTTAATTGTGACCTTTAGCCATGAAGCCTGATGTTCAAACATTGGTTTTCTGAGGATGGATGGGGAGAAGGGACAGGTATGAGTTTCAAAATTTTTTTAGAATTTCAGATATTATATGAAAATTTTATAAATAATTTTATTTGAATTAAATCCTAAGTCTATTTTAGGCTTGAATAATATAGATACGTGTTTCCTGTGGTTAATAGCAGTTTTTGAGAAAAGCGTGACATACACTTTTATACACTGAGTTACCGAAAGACCCTTGGGAATGGATGTTGTAGACAATTGATTACAAAAAGTTCTAAAGTTATATGGGAGAATGGTCCGTGCTTTGGAATTTTCTTCTTTGAAAGTATATAGCTTAAACTACTTAAATAGGATAGAACACACCTACATTTCTGCAGAATTAAATTAGATATTATGTATTTGATAGAAAATTTATAATTAAGAATTCATTGTTTTACTTAATTCATATTTATTGAGGATTCTAGTTTGTGTTAAGTATTGTTCCAAAAATTAGGGATCTAGCAAGGACTTAGACATATCCCTGCCCTCATAGAGTTTATGTTCTAATGTGTAAGCTAGACAATGCATAAGTAAATAAGGAATTGTAATATTAAACAGATGTGATAAAGACAAATTATGGTGGGTGCTGAAGAGGAGAAAGGCTACTTTAAAGTGGATGGTTAGTGCAGGTGCCTTGATTAGGTGGCAGTGTAGTCCAGGAACATGGGAAGAAGGCTGTAGGAGGCACAGAGAACAATGGCCTTGCAGTAGCAAAGAACTTAGTGTATTCTTGGAACTATCAGAAAAGTCAACTTGGATGAAGCATGGTGAGCTAAGAAAGGGGACATGCTAGGCTCTAATAGGGACCGAGTAAGTGTTAGTAAATGAGTAAATAGATGAGTGAAAGATTTTTACAGTCTTAATTCTGGCCAGTCCTTATTGCAGAGTAATGATGAATCAGGGATAGATATCATTGAGGGTGACGGGCCACCTGGTCAACTCAGAAACTCTAGTGCAGCGTCTCAGTTGGGTGCCTACATTTTAGGCTTCATGCTACAGGCCCAGAAGTTTGCTTTCAAATTATCATCAGCAGACTAATCCCTTGAGGAGGAACTTATTCCAACCAAACACATAAGGGATTGATGTGTTAATTCAGAATGCTGATCAATTTACATTGAAATCTTCTTTTCTAATGACCAAAATACCATATTAATGTATGTTATAGGGAGCATTCCTTTTTCCAGCCTGAGGGCCCTGGCAAATTGAATTGGTAACCAGAAGCCCACTCAGTAAATTTAGAAGAGGATCAAGATCTTTGGGAGTATTTTGTGTAGGTCAAGTTGACACTCGATGAAATATCCTTGCTCCACAATGAAGAATAACATTACAAGTGCCCTCATTAACTCTTTAGATTAGGACTAGCCTTATGTGTATTTTTAGGTAACTGGTTTGCTTTTTTTTAGGCAGCCTTTCTTATTGTCTTCTTTTGACAATCTTTTTGTTTGTTTGTTTTATATGTATTTTTTACTTTGGTATGTCATTTTTTTCTGATTATAAAATAACAGGTGAATATCTCAGAAAATAACAGTTCTGTACAGAGAGGACCATTGTTAATATTTGGATGCCTGTTCTTTTTTCTACATATCTATATGTGTAGCAGGGTGCTTAGTGAGGGACAACTTTACAATGTTGTTTTCATGCCATAAAGGTTTAAAGTTGACAGCAGAAGGTGTCAGAGGTGACAGCAAATCATCTTTGAACAGACCTTTAGTCTGCTTTAGTAAGGTCATCAAAATACCTCTTTAGTTGTAATTATAACACAAGTATCTTGTATTTTTAAATAATGTAGATAATGCAAATAAGTCAAATGGAGATGGTAACTAATTTGTTTAATAGTGTAAATGGTTCTCATTGAGGGAGGATATATCTCAGCAGACATTTATTTAAAATAATTTTTTTATTTTTATATTTTTTAAAAGCCTACAGCACCCGGTATTCCCAGGCGGTCTCCTATTCAAGTACTAACCAGGCCTGACCCTGCTTAGCTTCCAAGATCAGAGGAGACTGGGTGGTTTCAGGGTGGTATGGCTGTAGACTAAAAATTTTTTTATAATTTAAGACATGCAATAGTTAAGAGACTAGTGTGGTGACCTTCCACAGACCTTCACCGAGCTTGAATAGTTGACTCTCTGCTCTTACGTGGTTTATACCTCTGTCTGCTCTCTTCCCCCACAGATTATTTCATAGCAATCCCCAAACAACATGTCATTTCTCTTCTATAAATATGTCACTATGTATCTTAAAAGATTAAGACTTTAGGCCAGGCACAGTGGCTCACACCTGTAATCCCAGCACTTTGGGAGGCCGAGGTGGGTGGATCACCTGAGGTTGAGAGTTCAAGACCAGCCTGACCAACATGGAGAAAACCTGTCTCTACTAAAAATACAAAATTAGCCAGGCATGGTGATGCATGTCTGTAATCCCAGCTACTTCGGAGGCTGTGGCAGGAGAATTGCTTGAACTCAGGAGTCAGAGGTTGCAGTGAGTTGAGATTGTGCCATTGCACTCCAGCCTGGGCAACAAGAGCAAAACTTCATCTCAAAAAAAAAAAAAAAAATATGATACCTAAAATAATTAGCAGTGATTTCTTAGTATTATCATATAGTAAGTGTACACATTTTCCTGTACTTCTCACATATAATTAACAGTTTTATCTAGAATTACATTTCTTACCATGTTTTCCTTTCCAAATTTAATTATTTGAAGCAATTACTAAGTATAACCCACATTCAAAGAGAAGGGAGTGTTGGGGGCATTCAGAGTTATTTCGATGTCAAAAATTTTTTTCCAGGTAATCTTCATGGGGCTGGTAAAGAATAGAAGATGGAAGAAAGGACTCAAATCTGAGTAGATATTTCAGGAGAATGTAAAGAATAGAAGATGGAAGAAAGGACTCAAATCTGAGTAGATATTTCAGGAGAATGTAAGGGAGAAGGTGGCCAAAGGAAGCTCCAGGCTGATGGCCTGTAAGAGCCGTGATGCCTACTGTAAATTTTTAGGTTTTCTTTTTATGTGTTATTCATGCCTTTAATGAAATTAAATGCCTACTATCCAGCATCAGCATTAGTTGGCAAAGCAAAACTGAAAGAAATGGAGCACATAGTAGTAAACTGGCCAGTGGTTTTCAGAGAGCAGCCATAGAACAGCAACCATTAATGTAAGGCGACAAGTGACAACCAAGCCGTAAGAGCCCCCTCATAGGAATCCTTAAACAGGAAGGACTTGAATTTCCTATCGTAAAAGAAGAATTTTGGTTTCTTTTCTTGCCTTTTTTTTTTTTTTTTTTTGAGACTGAGTCTTGCTCTGTCTCCAGGCTGGAGTGCAGTGGCGCAATCTCGGCTCACTGCAACCTCCGCCTCCTGGGTTCAAGCGATTCTTCCGCCTCAGCCTCCCGAGTAGCTGGGACCCCAGGCGCTGCCACCATGCCTGGCTATTTTTTGTATTTTTAGTAGAGACGGGGTTTCACCATGTTGGCCAGGATGATCTCAATCTCTTGACTTCGTGATCCACCCGCCTCGGCCTCCCAAAGTGTTGGGATTACAGGCGTGAGCCACCGCGCCCGGCGCTTTTTTTTTTTTTTAAACATACATCCTTTTTATTTTAAGTCATAAATAGGTATCAAAATTAAAAGCAAAAATTACAGGGTAAGACTTAACAAAATTACTAGGAGTGTCAAAGGAAGTGAAAATGGGACTAGGCGCAGGGCAATATGAATTAATGAACACGGGAAGGACAATGAACACTGGGAGAACAGTGAGCATGTGGGGAAGATACTAGGAGAGAAGATCTGGTGAAAAATTTGATCTTAGATGAGCGCCTAGGTAAAGGAATAATGGGATAAGATTTCTAAACCCTACTATGTGCTTAAGAGTCATCGTCGCCATTGCTGCTGTCTCTGTCATCCTCTCCATCCTCAGCCTCTTTTCATCATCCTTGATCAATTCCAGCTGGTCATCCCCGCATCTTCATTACCATCATCATCCAGTAGGCCCCCCTCCTCAGCAGAGTCATCTGCACCCCCCCTCAGACTCCGTCTTCACATGAGTCTCATCTTTCTTCACGGAGCTGCTGCTCTGCTCCTCTTTGACTTACCATTCTTCATCTCTACTGCTTGTTTGCTCTGTTCCTTTCAGTTTTTTCCAGGTGATCCAGGAGAGAATCTACTTTTTGTTTTATCTAAGTCATCTCCTTCTTAATGGGCTGAAGGTAATCTCCTTTCAACTTTCCGGACTTGGAAGATCCCCGCTGTCCACTCTTAGAATTGAAGCCACTTTTGCCCCTTCATGAGGTGTTTCCTGATACACGCTGATATTTTGAGGGAACTACAGCCCTAGCAATAGGAGGAGGAGGAACTCGTGCTGGGTAACTGTACATCCTATCATAATAATCCCATTGAAAGTCATAGCCCAAGTCAAAAGAGGAGCCATACATCTCCACTGCAGATCGTCTCACATCTGTTTTTCCTTGGTTCACTTTTGGCTCTGCAGTCAGGATAATATCTAAAACCTGGCCAGCGATGATT
Source organism: Ateles fusciceps (assembly GCA_036589455.1). Taxonomy (NCBI): domain Eukaryota; kingdom Metazoa; phylum Chordata; class Mammalia; order Primates; family Atelidae; genus Ateles; species Ateles fusciceps. Next base: position 655,070 of record JAZHEH010000579.1, on the reverse strand, counting down.
CTGCCATCCTCTCCTGCTACAGCAGCCTGGGCACTTCTCTCATTCGCATAGTGGACGAAGGCAAAGCCTGCATGAACAGAGCAGCCCACAATCTTACCATATTTTGAAAAGATTGCCTCCACATCAGACTTCTTGACCACAGGAGTGTTGAGATCCTCAGTGAATACACGGAAGTTCATGGAGCGAGGATCTGTCTTGTTGGTAACATTGCTGGCCATTGTGTTTGATGATAAGATTTCTCACAAAGCTGAAAACGTAGCTGAAGATCAAAAAAATCTCACAGGAGTGGGGAGGGAGAAGAAATTCGATTCTGAGTCTCCTATTCCTGGGTTCTACTTGGAGAAGTCGACTGCTGCTTGAGGTCACCAACACGGCCACAACCGCTCAGTCTTCATCTCTTCACAAAATGTGGTTTCTTTTAATTAGATTAAGGAGAAAGGTGACCCCAGAAGGCTGGAGTTCTAGGGTTACTCATACAAATGTTTTCATAAAGCAAAAAGAATATAACATGGTGAGCTAATGAGGGAATTCAGTGTGAAACAGTTATACCACATGTTGCAAAGTGATAGCATTTGGGAGATAATATAGAGCCTAATAGGAAAATAGCTCTTATGAATTGCTCTTAGGTTTACTTTTAGTGAAAGTGAACTGCTGCAAACAAAATTGCTAGGTCAAGGTCAACAGTAAGAGAATCAAGAAGTCTTGAGTATACACATTTAAAGGCCGTGAGGTTTGTTTTTTAATTCAGGCTTTACCATTTTTTATTTTGTTTTCTCTTTGGTACTTACATTTACTGAATTGAATTAATTACACTCCTTAGTTAATTCTTGGCATATTACCATTGGTTGATGTAAAACCTCTCTTGTTTCATATTATATTATTACATTCCCCAACCCTATTTCCATTCCCAACTCCTCAATCCCTGTCAAGTCAGACATACTTCTTCCATTCTACCTTTCTTTTTATTAACATATGTGATCTTGTATATATGTGTTTTAGCATGATGTAAATGGCATTGATACAAATATTTCTTTTTTATATCATACTGTGTTTATGAGGCTATACATATCTCTAACTAGACACTTAGCTTAGTAAATCTCACTTGTTTTAAATATTTCTTTATATGCATTTTCCCCCACTTATTCGCACCACAACCAATCCTGCCATGAATATTTTTGCACATGTGTCTTTTTGGACCTGCGCAGGAGTTTCTCTGCAATATATAGCTAGGAGTAGGATTTCCAGGTCACTGACCATTCTACACTAATTTCTCTAAATACTAACAATATTTTCTTCATAATAGCTGTAACAGTTTGTGACAAGAAATACAATATTGCCATTTCCCTAGATCTTTGTCAGTATTTGGAATTATATGAGTTTATAATATTTGCCGTTTTACACATATGAAATAGCATTTCTTGGTTTAATTTGCATTTCTCTGAATACCCATGAGGCTTGAGCTTATTTTCATTGAATATTGCAATCTGTCCTTTGTCCATTTCTTTTTGCAAACCTTCTGGCTTTTTCTGAATGATATTCAATTCAGGTATCTACTTCTAATTTGTTGTCCATCTGTTGACCTTGTGTGTGGTGACTTTCTTTGTACATGGATCTCTAATTTTGCCCCTTACAGTTTGTTACTTTTCCTCCTTAAGGCTTGTTCTTTTAGAATCTTCTCTAAGAAGTAGTTCTCTACATCAAGATCATGAAGATAATCTACATAAACTTTTACTTGCTTTTTAATTGACTTTTGCTTTTCATGTTGTTGTTGTTTTTTTTTTTTTAAATACATATGAAGTCCATATTTGGAGATTATTTGAGGTAAGGATCCAACTTAATTTTTTCCAGGGAGTGTACCAATATTCCTGTCACCATTTCCAAAATATTAATCCTTTTTCTACTGGCTTGTGATATGACCTCTGTCATACACCAGGTTTTCATATGGGTCTCTTTCTGAGCTTTTAAACTCTATTCCATTAGTCTTTTGATCATATGCAACTGTTTTTCTTATTGTGATTTTCTACTACGTCTTAATTTTTTTATAATGCCTTTTAGTTGGATGGTAATTATCCTGGGTTTTCTATGTGGATTATCAGGTCACCTTCAAATGATGAACACTCTGTCTTCTCTTTCAATTCTTTTAACCTATTTCTTTTTCTTGTCTTATATTAGCCAGCATGTCATGTAGTATATTGAACAGTAGCTATGGTGGTAGGATTTTTATCATATTGACCTTAAAAAGAAATACATCAAAAGTTTCTCCATTAATTATGATGTTTGCTATAGGGCATTGGTAGATAGCCTTCAAAAAGTTAAGAAAGTCGTTTTCTTTCTAACCTTTAAGAAGTTAAAAAGTTTTTTAAAATCTTAATTGAATGTGAACCTTATCAAATGCCTTTCTTGTGTCTGTTGAGATAATCATGTATTTTATTCTTTAATACATTCCTGTGGTGAAATATGTTAATATGTTTTCTGCTATTAAATTATCTTTGCATTTCTAGAATAAACTCTAATAAGTATTATTAGAGTTATTTTTTTGAACACTTGATTGGATTCTGTTAGCTGATATTTTATTGAGTGAATTTCCTTCTATGTTTGTTAGTGAAATTGGCCTATAATTTTCTTTGCTATCCTCATCTGATAGTTTTAAAGATTGTACCAAACTGAAAAATGAGTTGGGCAGTTTTCACAATTTTTCTAAGTTTGGTTAAATTTATATAACATAGAAATGCTCTGTTTCAGTTTAGTGGGACACCTGTAAGATTACCGGGCAACATTATTTCCATTTTTCCTGGTTGTCGATTTGAATTTCCTATTTTATGTTATGCTAATTTTATTGGTAATATAATTTCCTGTTCTATTTATTGTAGGTTTTCAAAAATATTTGGCTGTAGGTGTTTTATAATAAAATTACTTTTAAAGTCTTTATTATAGCTATAATTTGTTCCCTTAGTTAATTATATTTTGTTTGTTTGCATTTTATTATTTTGCTGAACTGTTATTTTCTGAGGTTATCAACATTAGTCTTTTTAAAGATGAAGCTTCTGATAGTATTAAACCTTTTTTTCTATACCATTCCATTATTTTTTCTTGGGTTCTACCTTTTATTATTTTGTTTTTATTTCCGTGGGTATACTCTCTCAGTCTCTTGCTTGTGTTTTCAGTTGTGCTTAGTTATTTTTCAGCTTTTCCTATTTTCTGATACATGTATTGAGAACCATTAATTTCCCTCCAACAAACTTGTCCTAATGAGCTTCACAGGGAGCACTGTCTCCACTGAGTTCAGGATCAACCTTCTTTTCAGGTACATGATAAAGAATTACAACAAATATTAGAAAATTGGAATCATTCAGAGAATGTTATAAGAACAATGCAATTAAGCTATGGCTCAGTAATTAAAGAGTAACTTGAAAAATTTTATATGGTTTCAAATAATTCAGGTCACAAAACAATTTAAATAGAAATTAGAAAATATTTAAAACTGAAGAATCGTGGAAACACTACAGATGAAGCTTTTAGGGTGCAGCTAAACAGTACTTTGAGGGAAAATTATAGCTATAAATTCTATATTAGGAAGGAATAAAAGTGAAGAGAATGTCAAAGTCATGAGCAAAAGTTAATGAAATAGAAAATGAATATTCAGTAGAGAGTATTCAGTAGAGAATAGCAAGTAAGCTAAAAGGAATAATAAAACTGAAACTTTTGGCAAAATCTCAAGGAAAAAGAAGACATATAACCAATATCAGGAATGAAAAACACTTAAGTACTGCAAACAGGGGAAAAGATAAGATAATAACGTGAACAACACATAACATCAGGCTACAGTATGACAACCATCATCAACAAAAAGGATGTCCACTCAGACACACCATCTGAAAATCACCAATTACAAAGACCACAGGAAAATAAATCCACAAAGATGGGAAGAAACCAGTGCAAAAAGGATGAAAACACCCAAAACCAGAATGCCTCTTCTCCTCCAAGGGATCGCAACTCCTCACCAGCAAGGGAACAAGGCTGGATGGAGAATGAGTCTGATGAATTGACAGAAACAGGCTTCAGAAGGTGGGTAATAAGAAACTTCTCTGAGCTAAAGAACATGTTCTAACCCAATGCAAAGAAACTAAGAATCTTGAGAAAAGGTTTGACAAGATGCTAATGAAAATAAACAGCTTAGAGAGGAATAGAAATGAATTGATGGAGCTGAAAAACACAACAGGAGAACTTCACGAAGCATACACAAGTTTCAATAGCTGAATTGACCAAGCAGAAGAAAGGATATCAGAGGTCAAAGATCAACTCAATGAAATAAAACGAGAAGGCAAGATTAGGGAAAAAAGGGTAAAAAGGAATGAACAAAGTCTCCAAGAAATATGGGACTATGTGAAAAGACCTAATCTACATTTGATAGGTGTACCTGAATGTGACAGAGAGAATGAATCTAAGCTGGAAAATACTCTTCAGGATATTATCCAGGAAAACTTCCCCAACCTAGCAAGGCAGGCCAATATTCAAGTCCAGGAAATACAGAGAACACCACAAAGATACTCCTCAAGAAGAGTAACCTACCCAAGGCACATAATCGTCAGATCCACCAGGGTTGAAATGAAGGAGAAAATGCTAAGGGCAGCCAGAAAAAAGGCTGGGTTACCCACAAAGGGAAGCCCATCAGACTCACAGTGGATCTCTCAACAGAAACCCTACAAGCCAGAAGAGAGTGGGGGCCAATATTCAACATCCTTAAAGAAAAGAACTTTCAACCCAGAATTTCATATCCAGCCAAACTAAGCTTCATAAGCAAAGGAGAAATAAAATCCTTTATGAACAAGCAATTACTCAGAGATTTCATCACCACCAGGCCTGCTTTACAAGAGCTCCTGAAAGAAGCACTAAACATAGAAAGGAAAAACCAGTACCAACCACTCCAAAAATATACCAAATAGTAAAAAGCATGGACACAATGAAGAAACTGCATCAACTAATGGGCAAAACAGCCAGCTAGCATCAAAATGGCAGGATCAAATTCACACTTAACAATATTAACCTTAAATGTAAATGAGCTAAACGCCCCAATCAAAGACACAGACTGGCAAATTGGATAAAAGGCCAAAACCCATCAGTGTGTTGTATCCAGGAAACCCATCTCACATGCAAAGGTACACAAAGGCTCAAAATGAAGGGATGGAGGAAGATTTACCAAGCAAATGGAGAGCAAAAAAAGCAGGAGTTGCAATTCTAGTCTCTGATAAAATAGACTTTAAACCAACAAAGATCAAAGAGACAAAGAAGGACATTACATAATAGTAAAAGGATCAATGCAGCAAGAAGAGCTAACGATCCTAAATATATATGCACTCAATACAGGAGCATCCAGATACATAAAGCAAGTTCTTAATGACTTACAAAGAGACTTAGACTCCCCACAAATAATAGTGGGGAGACTTTAACACTCCACTGTCAATATTAGATCATCAACACAGAAAATTAACAAGGATATCCAGGACCTGAACTCAGACCTGGACCAAGGAAACCTAATAGACATTTACAGAACTCTCCACCCCAAATCCACAGAATATACATTCTTCTCAGTACCACATCACACAGAGTTTATTATTAAAAAAAAAAAAAAAGATGGCTTGTATGAACCAGTGATTGGAGTGTTACACAGCAAGGATTTTGAGGCCAGGTGTGGTGGCTCATGCCTGTAATCCCAGCACTTTGGGAGGCCAAGGCAGGCAGATCACCTGAGGTCAGGAGTTTGAGACCAGTCTGGTTAATATGGCAAAACCCTGCCTTTACTAAAAATACAAAAATTAACTGGGTGTGGCGGTGCGCACCTGTAATCCCAGCTACTCGGGAGGCTGAGGTAGGAGAATCCCTTGAACTGGGAGGCTGAGGTTGCAGTGAGCTGTGATCGAGCCACTGAATTCCAGCCTGGAAGACAGAGTGAGACTCCATCTCAAAGAAACAAATGAAACCAAGGATTTTGAACTCAATAAATATTAAAATATCAAATTAACATATTAATGTTCTAAGGGAGAAAAATCATATGATCATCTTAATAGATGCAGGAAATCATTTGTTAAATGTCACCATCCATTTGCAACTAAAAAAAAAAGCAAACAAATTAGGAATACAAGGATCAGCCATCATTCTTAATGGTGCAATTTTATGGCATTCCCAAGACTGGGAACTTGTCGAGGATGCCTGCTTGCCTGCTGCCAATTTATTGGTCATCATACTGGAGCTAGCCCACATAGTTAATAAAGAAATTAAAGATGTTAGGATTGGGGCAAATGATAAAACTCATCCATAGATGATTGATTATCTACGTGGAACATCCAAAAGAACTGTATACATATTTATGTTTGTTTGTTTGGTTTTTTTAGACAGGTTCTCGTTCTGTTGCGCAGGCTGCAACAGAGGTACAAACTGTTGCTGACAGTGGTACAAACATGGCCTCACTGCAGCCTTGATCTCTTGGGCTCAAGCGATCGTTCTGCCTCAGCCTCAGAGTACGTGGGACCACAGGCACATCACCATGCTTGACAAATTTTTAAATTTTTTGTAGAGATTGGACATCACTGTGTTTCTCAGACTGAAAATATTTTTTAGAAATAAGAATTTGGCAAGTTAGTTGGATATGAAAACCACTACTGACCATCCTCAACCTAAAATGATTTGACTTAGTTTTTTGACATTACAATGGATTTATTGTGGTATTAAATGCATTTTTGACTCATGATATTTTCACATTACTTCAAGTTTATCAGGACAACCCCATTGTAATTCAATTGTATGTAAGCTGCATACAAAAATCAGTTGCATTTTAATATACCAGCAAATATCAGTTAAAAATGAAAAATTTAAAGCATACTATTTACAATAGCATAGAAAAATACGACATACATAGGAATAAATTTAAAAAGCTATACACACATGTGCACCTGTGCACATAGCATAATGGAAATGACTAATATATTCAATTGCATTAAAATGAAGAATTTCTTTTCTCCAAATCTACCATAAAAACAAATCACAAACTAGGTGAAGATAATTGCAAATCATATCATTGACAGAAACTCATACCTAATATATAAAAAATTTTCTACAAAAAAAGAAATCTAATAGACAAATGAAGAAGGCATGAGAACAAGTACTTCATAAAAGAGAAACTTGAATGTCCAATAAACAGGAAAAAATTTCACCTCATTATTAATCAGAAAATTCATATTAAACTACAACAAGAAACTGTTGTATTCCCACCAGATTGGCAGTTATAAAGTGTGATCATACCTGGGGTTAAGAATATGAGTCTTAAGCACTCACTGGTGAGAATGTCAATTGGTTCAACTGCTTTTGAGACTCACGTGACATTACTTAGTAAATTTAAATGTGTGATCATCCTAAGATCCAGTGGGTCTACTTCTAGATATTTAAAGTAGAGAAGATCTTACACATATGTGCAAGAAGACAAGTATGAATATATTCATAGCAGCCCTAAAATAAAAATTACCCCAGTATTTATCATCAGTAGAATTCATAATTAGTTGTGTTTATATAATATTGCAATAAAAAGATCTGTAGCTACATGCAGCAATATGGATGAATTTTACAGACAATTGAGCAAATAAGCAGGCTACAGAAGAATACATACTCTACGATTTCATTTAGAGAAAATTAAAAGACTTGACAAAGGTAAGCAATGTATTTTTAAAGTATACATAAATGGAATGATTATGAAGTGAGGGTATCACAATTAGGATAGTGGCTTACCTGGGTGAGGGAGGAAGGGTATGTGATTGGAAGAGGGCTGCACAGGAAGTCTCTAAGTTTTGGCAATATTTTCTTCACACTAAAAATGTGCTTACCCATGTGTTTGCTTTATTATCTTTATTCTTTTTAAAAAATTTTTATTTAATTTTATTTCTATTATACTTTAGGTTCTGGGGTACATGTGCAGATCATGCAGGATTGTCGCATAGGTACATACATGGCAAGGTGGTTTGTTGCCTCCATTCCCCCCATCATCTATATCTGGCATTTCTTCCCTTGTTATCCCTCCCTACCCTCCCCCACTCACTGCTGACCCTGACAGCTGACCCCAGTGTGTGATGCTTCCCTCCCTATGTCCATGTGTTCTCATTGTTCAACACCCACCTATGAGTGAGAACATGCGGTGTTTGATTTTCTGTTCTTGTGTCAGTTTTATCTTTATTCTTTAAAATATGTATATGTTTTATTTCTGTAGGTATTTATTTTACAATAAAAGTACAGTTATGTAGTCCCAGCTACTTGGGAAGCTGAGGCAGGAGGATCATTTGAACGCTGGAATTCAAGACCAGCCTGGGCAATATAGCAAGACCCTGTCTCTAAAAAATAAAAAAAAAAAAATAATAAATTTAAAAGTTTCATTGTGACGATGTATAAAGAACAACTGCATGGCACATAGAAAATACTCAATAAATGTTTATTATTTATTGTTATGAATGTCAAAATATTTCCCTGTATATCTAGTTATAGCTGCAGTCCATAAATTTTTCAGGTACTGCTTTTATTTAGCTTGAAGTCTTTAACAAATTTCCCTCATGCTTTAAAACAAGTGTTATTTAGTAGACTATTTCAGTTTCAGGCATATAGGATTGTTCAATCATTCTCTCTCTTTGTTTTATAATAGTGCTGTATTAGACTCAGAAGTCTGTATGAAGGTAATTTTTCTGACAGTTATTGAATACATTTATTTGTAGCTTGAAGAAAGGAAATGTAGTTAGATGAATAAAAAATACCTTTGTTGAAATTCCTGCAGTGAAAATAATTTTGGTATTGCAATTTTGTAACTTTCTCCTCTTCCTTTCTCTATTACAGCCTTGATTTTAATATCTCTATTTTTTAATAACCCAAGCCTTCTTAGTACTGTAACCATAATGGTATTACAAAATAGACTATGATTTTGTGTTTATGTGTATTGTTTAGTATTAATTTATACCATCACCAGCAGTGTAAGAGAGTGCCCATTTCCTTGTACCCTGGTGAGCAGCATTGGATAATATTTAAAAATAATTTTTGGCATTTGATGTATTTGTTTTTTTCCATTGTATTTATTCCTTCACTTGTTAGTAAACTTTAACTTCATATATACATATATATGTATGTATATATGTTGTCCAATTTTCATTCTATGTGATTTATGTCCTTTACCAATTTTCTTTTTTTAATGCTTTTTTTTTATTAACTCTAATTTAAAGCCATTGCATGGACTTAAAAACATCTTTTTAAGTCCATGCAATGGCTTTAAATTAGAATTTAAAATAAAAGCATATTTTACAAATGACTTTTAAATGGTTTTAAATTAGAGTTTAGAATAAAAGCATATTTTACAAATGACTTGTAAATAAAATGAAAGCATATTTTACAAATGACTGTTAAATGTCTCTCAATAATATTATATAGTTTTGAAAGTCCCTACAAAACAAAAAACAAGGAAAATCTCATTTTAACGAGACAGCACTTGGTTTACATTATTTTTTTTGATCTACATTATTTAATTGCAGTTAAAACAAATAATTATAAATGTAAGCCTAATTACAATACAAAAACATACATGAATCCTTGGAACTTCAAGAGTTGAATTTGTCTGGTCACTCTCTGGCCTGTTGTTTTTAGTTTATTCCCTCCAAACCGACCAGAGTATGAAAAAAAAATCACAATAATTACAAAAAAAAAAAAAAGTCAATTCTTGCGTGCCTGCTCTACCTCATTTGACTGGGACAACTTTACTCTTTCCACATTCTTGGACCATTCAAATTCAGTGGTGTCTTCTGTCTCCAGAATGATACCGTATGGAGTATCTTTATTTAAGCACCTTGCCGGCTAAGCTATGTACATCTTACCACATCAGGGACTTGTGATGCCTCTCTAAAGCTTACTCATTCTTTTTTTTTCTTTTTTTTTTAAATTATGCTTTAAGTTCTGGGTTACATGCGCAGATCATGCAGGATTGTTACATAGGTATATCTATTGTAAGAGTAATTTTTTTTTTTCAAAAATTAATTTGTAAAACCAGTTTATATATTTAGGATGGTGTCATTCCTTATTGTAATTTTCTTCTCCCAAGTTTAGAATTTGCTTTAACATTTCAACTTGTTCTTTTCCAACTATCGCCTTTTTTTCCTCTTCTTCAGGAGCAAATATTCCCACCTTTTCTTCCTATTTCATGTAGAGCAGTTTAGTCTTCTTTTATTGCAGGGGGAAGATGGTGATTTGGCCATGATGATGTGGCCCCAATTGCAGAACTGAGTTGGAGGCTGAAGCATGTGAGCTCTGATCCTTGCCAGTTCTGTAAGTCAACAAATAACATCTATTTAGACAGCTTCCAGATAATAGATAGCTGTGAAATATAATCTTCCTTAGGATACAATAATGATCCAAATTTAAGTATGTCAAGCATTCAGAACCTTCTGACTCCTTGCAAAATTTTATCTCAAGTGACTTCAATATACTGTGCATACTTTATCAGGCAGTCCAAAGGAAAACATCTATCTATAGTGAAAGCCTAACACTGATGTTTGTCAAAGGTCAGAGATTCAGAGATTTAACTTGTTAATAAATCTATATGCTGTTAGTATTTTTATATTGTGGTGGTAAAAAAATTTGCAGGATTTTTAAAAACATGGTTTAGTTCCTATAAAGAGTTTCTAAGTACATTGTTTTTCTGGTAAAATCCAGTTTGTTCCACATTTTTGACTGGGAAAAGCAAATCTTTTCTTTTGGACAAGAAAGGTCAGTTTTTAAGGAGATCTAGTCCTAAAAATATCAAGAATAGAGGCCTAGGAAATATAAGCCTCCACAGCCTTTCCACATTCCCCAAACTACTTAAGATGATACCCAAATAGGACCAACCCTAAATGAGCCCTGGAAATGGGGAAGAGGGCTATCTGTATGCCTCAGTACTAGGGACCATCTACTTACTGTCACATAGATGATTGAAATCACCTTTACATACTGATTGTTGTGGCAAAAACACTCCCCTGTTTTAATTGTCCTTCTAAAGCGGGGGTGTCTAATCTTTCGGCTTTCCTGGATCACGTTGAAAGAAGAAGAATTGTTGTGGGCCAGACATAAAATACACTAACACTAATGACAGCTAATGAGCTAAAAAAAAAAATCTTATAATGTTTTAAGAAAGTTTACGAGTTTGTGTTGGGTCACATTCAAAGACATCTTGGGTCACATGTGGCCCAGGGGCCATGGATTGGACAAGCTTGTTCTAAAGAATGATGGAGGTATGTCTTAGCCTGTGCAGGCTGCTATAACAAAATATCATGGACTGGGTGGCTTATAAACAACAAAAATGTATTTCTCATAGTTCTAGAGGCTGGGAATTTCAAGAGCAAGGTGCTGTCAGATTTGGTGTCTGACGCAGGCACACTTCTTGCTGTGTACTCACATAGTGGAAGGAAGAACTAGCTCTCTGTGGTCTCTTTTATAAAAGCACTAATCCCCCATCTTGAAGATTCTACCTAAAGGCAGGCAACTGTTTCAAATGAAGCAAGTGAAGTCTTAATTCTTGTCTTCTCATGGCAGACATATGGGTTCATGTCATCATCCTATCGTAACAGGCTTTCCTTGTTTGGGAAATGAAGGAGGAGTTTTGTTTTGAATATGTGTTTCTAATAAAAATGCCAGTACAGTCTTGAAAGAGGTTTTTGAGCAAGTGATTTTCAAGTGCAAGTTTTTTTATCCTTCAGAGTTGAACATCTGGGAAAGAGGCACATAGGCATTGCTGTAACTGAAGAATCACAGACAATGATGATCTGCTAATTTCATCTCCTTCTCTGAGAAAAGAAATATTATTAGATGATGAAGGTTGTCAGGATTTTTCTGAGGGTCTCCCCCAAATACTGCTTTCCCCAAGTCAGTCTTGGTATAGTGACTAAATCAGATTAGATTAGCTCAGGCATATCCACTTTTCTAGCCTCCTTGCTGAGAAAATTGCTTTTGATTTTCTCAACATTTCCTTTTTGAGAATAAGTTTTTTGCCTCATCTTTGCACCACCAAGGAGTGTTTTTGCCACAACAATCAGTATGTTAAGGTGATTTCAATCATCTATTTCTAGAGAAGAGTACAAACTACATATAGTTTTAAAATAACAAATTTCCTTACTTCTAGTCCTCAAGGTTTCCAAAAACTTGGTATTTACTTTTAGCTAGGGTATTCCATTATAACGGATAAAATGTTGTGATACACTGTGAATTTTTAAAAAAACAAATTAAGAAACAGAAAAATATCTCAATTTTTTAGAATAATATATACAAACACAGAGGTTATAAAACTGATGAAAAACTTCATTACAGACTGTGCTTTGGTTTATAAAGTCATGTTTTGTATTAGGTGTACATTTACTTATTGAATTGTTTCATTAGAAGAAATTGTTAGAAATTGTTCAGTTTTGTCTTTATCAAAAGGATTCTTGAAATTAGATCTCAATTTTTTGGAATCCTTGAAGACTAGAATTGACAAAATTGCCATTTAAAAACTCTAAAGCAAGGCTACCTGGTTTTCAATTTCAGTTCTGCTACAAATTAATTCTGTGACTTCGGATGAGTAAATAACTTTTTCATGGCTCAGTTTCTTTACCTCTAAAATGGAAACAGCTCAGAGGTTGACAAAATATGCCGATGACTTAAATGTGTGTTTGAAACTGTTGGGATGGAAGAGAAGCCTGGGGTGGGGTGGAGAGGCAGGAAGGGTGGAGTGAGAGAGAGAGAGAGAGTTAAAGATACAGTCAAGATTTCCAGCAAATTAAAGCGTACTTTATGAAGTAGAGAAAAATAAAGGAAGATGAGGAGGTCTGGGAAGGAATATGAATTTGCTTTTACACAGTTAATTTTCAGTTGTCTAGTAGCCACCCTAAGGAGGGATGTAGTAGGTAGTTGGACATACAAGTTTGAATTTCAGGAGAAAGGTCGGACATGGAGGTAAATATCTGGGGGCCATCCTTATATGAGTGGCATTTGACATCAAGAGTGAGAATGGATGAGGTCAACAAGGGAGTAACTGTAGTTAGAGAAGAGATCCAAGACTGAGCCCCAGGGCACTCTGACATTTAGATGTCAGAGAGAGGAGTGACTAGCAAGCAGATGGAAAAGGATCAGCCCATAAGGTAGGAGGAAACCAGGGGAGGGTGGTGTTTAGAAGTCAGTCTTTCTTGATTAATTGAATTAAATGCTGTTGTCAAATATATCAAGTAAGACTTACAGCTATCATTGGATTTAGCCATTAAGCAGTGATTGATGACTTTGATGAGAGCAGTTCTGGTGGAGGATTGTGGACAAAAGCCTGATTGAAATGATTTCAAGAGAGAATGGAAGGAGCAAAATAGGAGCGGCAAGTATAGACATTAAAAAAAAAAAAAGCTTTGGCTGGGGACGGTGGCTCATGCTTGTAATCCCAGCCCTTTGCAAGGCTGAGGTGGGCAGATCATGAGGTTGAGAGTTGGAGACTAGCCTGACCAACATGGTGAAACCTCGTCTCTACTAAAAATACAAAAATTAGCCAGGTGTGGTGGTGCACACCTGTAATCCCAGGTACTCAGGAGGCTGAGGCAGAAGAATTGCTTGAACCCGGGAGGCAGAGGTTGCAGTGAGGACCGTCAATAGTAATAGCTTTTAAAATATTGATAAAAAGATATACACATTTAAGCAAAACCTGACTTGAAGTTGTATACATATCCCTCTATAATACTACAAATTAATTACATGTAAACATGTACACTTGAATTCACTCTTCAGGAGACCCATTGCAACATTTTTTCCTCTTCTGTTCCTCTCTCCACAAATATATCCTCTTTTTCCAGTTATAAAATTAAGGCTCTTATGAAATTGAAGCAAAGCATGATAGTTGTACTAGTCCATTTTCACATTGCTATAAAGAATACCTGAGACTGGGTAATTTATAAAGGAAAGAGGTTTAATTGACTCACAGTTCCTCATGGCTGGGTTAGCCCTAAGGAAACTTACAGTCATGGTGGAAGGTAAAAGGGAAGCAAGCATCTACTTCACAAGACAGCAGGAGAGAGAGTGAAAGCAAAAGGGGAAGAACCTCTTATAAAACCATCAGATCTCTTGAGAACTCACTATCACGGGAACAGCATGGAGGAAACCGCCCCTATGATCCAATCACCTCCTACCAGGTTCCTCCCCCCAACACCTAGGGGTAACAATTTGAGATGAGCTTTGGGTGGGGACACAAAACTAAGCCATATCAATAGTGTGTATATGGAAGTAAGGAGTATTGTGGGGGAGAAAGAGCTGGTTGTGGAAGAGGTAATTGCTTATAACCAAAAGAAGCCCCCTAAAGCTATTAAATTACATTATTCAACATAAATCTACCATATGACTCTATCATTCTACTTCTAGGACAAAGACTTGCACATAAGGGTTTATCATAGCTTTATGTAATAGCCCTAAACTAGAAACAATCAAAATGTCCTTCCACAGGTGACTAGATAAATATATTGTGGTATATTTATACAATGGAGTACTATTCAGCAATGAAAAGGAATGGACTTAGATGTGGATTCCAAAAAGTCGAACTCATAGAAGCAGAGAGTAGAATGATTGTTGCCAAGGGCTTGGGGCAAAACAAATGGGGGAGATGTTGGTGAAAGGGTAGAAATTTCAGTTATACAAGACACAGTTTTCAAGATCTGCTGTACAGATAGTGACTATAGTTAATAATGTTTTGTATACTTGAAAATTGTTAACATATTAGATATGTTAACAATGCCCTTACTAAAAAAAAAAGTATATGAGGCGATGGATATGTTAATTAGCTTAATTTAATCATTTGACAATGCATATTTATATTAAAACATTACATGTACACTGTAAATATGTATAATTTAAATTTGTCAGTTATACCTTAATAAAATGGTGATGGTACAAAGAAAGACACCATCCTCCACAAGAAAAGGAAAGAATACTTAATAGTAAACCTGAAATGATGAAATTCTGTGGAAGGAAAAGTGTATGAATAGTGTAATAAAGATATTGCAAGAAAAGGAAAAAGGAATGGATTGCTGACACGTGTAGCAACATGGGTGAAACTTCAAATACTTATGCTGAGTGAATAAACCCAGACCAGGAGTAAATATCATTCTATTTATATAAAATTCTAGAACATGAAAATATTGGGTTACCTTTGTTATCTACTTATATGTAAAAGGAAAAGAACCCTTTTGCTCTTCTTAGAGCATGGTAAGTTGTTTTGGCTAAAAGGACAAAGTTCTTGATAAGTAAACTATTGCTTTGCTTTTGGTGATGGGAGTGATCTTAACAAAGAGTGGTGCCTAGTAAAACAGTTTCACATCCCTCAGTGTCGGCAAGAAAACATTTAACATATCTAAATATCTATGGACTAGAGTTCCTGCTCTATCTGCTGGCTGTTGTTTGATACTACCCCCTGTCCCCCCACCCCAAGTAAGAAAGGGGTTGTAGCAACACCATTTGTCACACACGCATAGTTCATCCTAGATTCACCAGGTAATTAGGGTGGACATTTGTTTTTGGTAATTGCTTTTACCCAAAGGAATGATAATACTTCTCATATCTCTGTGACAGGGAGGTCGTTAAAGTTGGGAGCCAGATACCTAAGTTAAACTCTCATGGATCCTGGGAGATAGGGGCACTATCTTCCTTGATGTTTACATTTCAAAGAGATGGCTTCCAAGTCCTTGAGAAAGACATTGCTTGGTTGTAAAGCTGGCAGGAAGGTTTGTTTAGCTTTTGAAAAAATTTATAGACATCCCAAATAATTTACAATTACAAATTTTCTAAAGGAAATGCTCTAGGAAAAGGGAGAGGAGATCTCTTTCCCTTTCTTTTCTTTTACACCAGGTTTTTATTTTATTTTATTTTTTGCATTTGTATTTACCCTTACAGTACGTATAATGAGACATTCCTTGAATGTGGTCCAAAGTATATTTCTGTTCATTTGATCTCACTGGAGACTAGAGAAGAGTCTCCAAATACAATTTGACTTTGAAAGGTAAACTTTCTCCTTCAGGCCACTAATTAATTTACTTCAATTATTGTTATCTAAGCCGTTTCTTGGTTTGTTTGCTATCTCAACAAAGGAAGGCATTTTAACCAATCCTGCTTAGGAGAGAGCCCTTCAAATTAAGTTCTCTTTTATTCTGGCGATGTCAATGAATATTAAATGTCGGATGTTGTGCCCATTGTCCTGGGTGCCAGGGACAAATGGTAAACAAGACAGGCATGCTTCTGTTCCCCCTGGAATTTATGTTCCTGCAGGGAATGAGACATTTAACCAGTGGTATTACCAGCAGGAGCCAGTGCCAGGAGTGTGACTCATGGAAAAGCACAAAGTGCCATCTATAGGACAATATTGTGAAATGTCCTAACCTGGAACTGCAAAAGGTCAAATTACAGAGGGCCTGCAAACCTTACTAAGGATTTATGATTAAAAATTCAGGCCTTGAGCCTGTTCCTAGAGCTTTTGATTCTTTGGGTTTGGTGTAGCGTAAGAGCCAATACTTTAACAAGTTCTTCTACAGGATTCTGATGCAATAGTCCCAATACTTTCCTTTGGACCCTCTGGACTATAAAACCTTTGAATGTTTTAAGGCCAGAGATTGGTATACTTGCATTTGAATGGATTGGTGGAAGGATGGGGCAAGAATGTAAGGGATTTAGGGAGCTACTGTAGTAGTTAGGCAAAGAATGAGGGTAGCTTGGACTAGTGGGCATATAGAGAAGGGACATCTATGTCACTAGCATTTGAGAAATATTTAGAAGTGGAGTAGGATTTTGTGATTGTGTGGAGGGAGTTGCTGAGGGAGAAGAAATCAAGGATGACTCCCAGGTTTCAGACTTGAGTAATGGGCTGGGTGGTGGTATCATTTCCTGAGATGGTGAACACTGGAGGAAGAGCAGTTGGAGTTGAGGAGTAGGAAGGAGGAGTTAATATTTTAGACACACACACAGCCATGGAGAGGTGTTTAGTAGGCAGTTAGATATAGCAGTTTGAAGCTTAGGAGAGAGGTATAGAGTTTGCATGTAGATTTGAGAGTGGACAGCTGAGAGATGGCAGTTGGAGGGGAATGAATGAGACCTCATGGTGTTAGTTCGTTTTGCATTGCTATAAAGGAATACCCAAGTCTGAGTAATTTATAAAGAAAAGAGGTTTATTTGGCTCACAGTTCTGCAGGCTGTACAAGAAGCATAGGGGGGGATCTGCTTCTGGTGAGGGTCAGGAAGCTTACAATCATGGTGGAAGGTGAAGAGGGAGCAGATGTGTCACATGGAGAGAGAAGGAGCAAGAGAAATGTCAGGATTTTTATAATAGCCAGCTCTCCCTTGAACTAATAGGCAACTCACTTATTATTGTGAGGAGCACTCCAAGCTATTTGTGAGGAGTCCATCACCATGACCCAAACATCTCCCAGTAGGCCTCATCTTCAACATTGGGGATCACATTTCAACATGAAATTTGGAGAGGGACACACATCCAAACCATATCACCACGCAAAGAAAGCGTCTAGATGGAGAAGGCAAGAAGATCCAGAAGGAAGCCAGAGCAATGTCAGACTATGTGTTTTGGTCGAGGAAGAGGAAGAAGAGCCATCAGTAGATACCAAACAAGAAGAGCCAGGGAGATGGAAGGAAAACTGGGAGATTATGGTATCCATGTAAATACCTATGGAGAATGATCCCTGGTGATTTTCTATATTTGTAATTTAGCCAAAGCATGTTCAAAACATTGCAGCATCCTTTCCAATCACATGTTCTGGAGGGTGGATATTCTTACAGCTATGTATAATGGTTCTATTCCAGGGACCAGTCACACTTACACTGAGAGCTTAAAAAATATCCTTTAAGATAAGATAGTTATTATGGCCACAATAGCTACCAAGTCCCTCTTCTTCCAAATGTATATCTCTCATGTTTCCCATCTCACTTAGGTGTCTGAACTTCTCAGGATCAGACTTTAAATGGCCTTTTGACCTGTAGATGAAAACATTGATAGGAAAAGGTGATGACAATGACAGGGTTGTCTCTTGCTACCAGATCAATTTCTTGGGTGATATCGTCATCTTTTAGGCCAGACGTGGTGGCTCACACCTGTAATTTCAGCACTTTGGGAGGCTGAGCTGGGCAGATTGCTTGAGCTCAGGAGTTGGAGATCATTCTGTGCAACATGGCAAAACTCCTTCTCTACAGAAAATACAAAAATTAGCCAGGCATGGTGGCGTGCACCTGTAGTCTCAGCTACTTCAAAGACTGAGGTAGGAGAATCACCTGAGACTGGAGGTTGAGACTACAGTGAGCTGAGATCACACCACAGCACTCCAGCTTGGGTGTCAGAGTGAGACCCTGTCTCAAAAAAAAAAAAAAAAATTTGTCTTTCACTAAAAAGCTCTTCAGAGTGATAAATGGGAGTCCATGTCTTCTCCACTGAATGTGAATGTTTTTCCTGCATCTTGAGATATGTGATTTTTAAGTTATCTAGTTCCAAGATAGTTAAAAAAATTAATATCAATGAAAAATAAACAATAGATTTTTTTTTTTTGCAAAGGAAAGCATCTAGCACTTTAAAATCTGTGATTGTATTGGCCATATATCTGCTAAATCTTGCAAGTGTATAAGTAGGGTAGTATATAAATATAGTGGTGGTCAGTGAAGTGGTCCTCTCTTATTCCATGGTCTAGCCTTCACCCAATCTATAATCCTACCACTAGGATGATAGACACATTGCCTCTGTGCACCTGGCCAAGTGGTTGGCTCAGGGATGGCCACATGGCCCATACAGATTTCTTTCTGGTACAGATAAATGAACACTGGGGAGAAAATTCTTTCTTTCCTATTGTGGTTGCTAAGCTAAAAGACATGAATCTGGTCCCTGGGCAGCCACCTTTCCTGCTGCATGTAAGGGCTTTTCTGAAGAAGAAAGCTGGCATACAACCAGAAGCAAGGTTGAAAAATGGAGAGAGATGAGTTCTGACACTGTGTGAGAGGTGAGTCTAGCTGTCATTTTGAATCTTTTATTTACCAGTTATGTGATAATGGTCTTTCTTACCTGAGCTAATTGGCTTACTTAAGCTTTTGCCATTAGCAACTGGAAGTATCCTAATTAATATAGCGACCATTGGTTAAAATATTCACTTTATTGTTGTGGGAGATCCTTATTAAATACCCTTTATGGGCCTAAAGACCACTATCCTGTCCCTCTGCAATTACCATAATGAACCAGTAGGGATAATTAATTTTTGACCTTTTAATTTTAAGTTACTTCAGAACAGTATGTTCCTTTTCAGGAAAATAAATTATATTTATTACAATAAGGGAAGGCAGCATTTGCTACGTTCCTTTGAGAAGTCTCTAGAGATAATGCTTGCTTTCTGTTTTAATGTTTCAACTAGGGGACAGAGAGGGACCTGCCTAAAACAAGATACCAGAGTTACTGGATTTGTCAGTGTCCCTTTATTTCTATCTCAGGGGATGAATAAAAGGAGGCAGAATCCTTGTGCTGTTGTGTCCACAAAACTTGGGTGTTTAACCCTCAGGATGAAGTGAGTCCTTAGCTTAGTGCGGGGCAATGGGGGTGAAGGTTTCCCACTTTTGACAGAAGGCTTAAAACTGTGTTGTAATATTTGAATATTACTTAGTGTTGCCTGAGAAGAGTGAGCAGAGAACTTTGATTGGTCCTTGTTTCTTGGTGTTCTGAAGTTTCTATCTCACTGCTTAACAGGTTTCAATGTAAGCCTGGTACAGAGAAGGAATTCCTCTCAGATTTTGGTCAGATTTTAAAACACATGAGCTAATTCAGTTTAGAGCATTGTTGCCTAAAAAGAACAGTACACTAGCTCAGATGAATTAAAGCAGCAACAATGCACTTTCATTAGAAATGTGAAGAGGGCAGATATTTTTAATGTTCTTTTGTGAAAAAAGAAGTGAAATTTAAAAATAAAAAAATACAAATCTTACTTGACACCAGGTAAGAACAACAACATAAAAGATCACATTTAAAGAAATTCATAAAATTAAACTTGAATTTTAAAGTTAAGTTAGAAGACATGTAATTTTAAAAACCTTTGGGAGGTGGTAAATCTACTGGTGGAGTGTAGCATTCTCCAATGTAGTAATTCAGTTTCCTTTTCAAATGGTCATTGATGGCATTTAGTTCTGTCTGTTGGCAAATTTCTGAAATCTATCTCCCTTCTAAAGGAAACTGAGGACTTCATCTCAATTGTGTACTTTTCATTCGCCTTTCACTCTCCGGTAAAACAAATACCCCTCATAAGCAATATTCAACACCATTTTATTTATACACCATGCTTCCTATACATTTGCAAGTACCGGTAGTAAAAGATTCAACCAGCACTGAAGGAACGCAGCACAGCGACCATTAAGAATAGCCATACACAAATTGAGAGAGGCTTTAATCCATCTTTCATACATTTCCATTGAAAAATGGATGAAAGCCTCTCTCAATTTGTGCTCCTGAGCAAGTGGTGGCTGACACACACACATTTATTGAATGCCTGTACCATGTCAGTAGCTATGCAAGGTTGAGAGGATACAGAGATGAAAAACATACACCTCCTGATCTTAAGAAATTCGCAGCTTATTGTAAATCCAAATAGAAAACACAGCAGTGTATAGGCTCCTCAGCATTGAGGCTGAGGTTTGGAATGCAGCTGTTAGCTCCAAAACAAGGCAGATGGCTGACCTGGGATCCGCATGCAAGACACTGGCCTTGTCAACGTTGCAGTTTAACAAACTGAGGTAAGCAACTAGAGCCATCTGTTCAGTCTCAATGTCACCATAAGGACTCATGGAATCATTTCAGAAAAAATTCCTACTCAATTTCCTCTTTACAGACAAAGCAATCCATAACATGATTTTTTTTAATTTGGGATTTAGAGCATATTTTTAATTATTTTAAACTATATTTTCAACATTTACATATCCCCTTTCTCCCTTCCTCCCTGCATAACAGCCAATTATGTTTCTTTAGTTATTCATCCCTATTTGAAAGCAGGTGCAAGGTACCTTAGTTAATATAGCTGTAACTATTAAGGCCTTTCATGGCCACCTTAGCCTCATAATGCCGTCAACTACTATTACATTGTGTAATCTGTCAATCCCATGCCTTCCACCACTGTATTTTGAATCTGAGTACACTAAGACTTTGGTTGTCCAACATTTTTCTACTCTGTATGTGTGTCATTCCATTAGAAGCTTTGTTCCAGTAGGAGGTGTGGTTACCTTGAGAGATTGGAGAATGTACAACCCACAGAGATTTTTTTCAGCCAGTTGTTAGCTGTAATTTCTCATCATTGGATTACAACAATTAGGTTTCTCCCACTGCTCCCAGCATCCAGCTACTAATAATTCTACTCCTCCTTCACTTCCTAGAGCTTGTTATTCACAAAGTTTCTACTTAGGAAATCTTGCCAAACTTACTTTATATTCTCGTTGCTTTTTATTTTTCATTTACTACTACCCTAATCTGTAGTTTGTATATTCCTTATAAACGTAAGTTATGAAAGCAACAGTAAGATTTTACAATTTCAATAAATAGATTTGTTAAAATGCTTAAACTGTTTAAGAAATAGCAACTGATGTATCTTGAACCAGACTGCTTTGGTTTAAATCCCAGCTCTGCCACTCTCTGGTTGGGTTACTCATTTGGACTCTTTAAACATCTGAAAAATGAGTATAATAATAACATATAGGTTGTATTACACAACGGTTAGAGTGAGAGGATTCTGGCGTTGGGTTCAAATCTTAGTTCTGTTACTTATTTGCTGTCTAATCTTGATAAAATGTACATAAATTTTCTAAAGCACAGTTTGTTCTTTTATCCAAGGATAATGATAGCACCGGCCCCAGGAGATTGTTGTATAAATGCAAGGCCTTAAGTCCAGTGCCTGGTACATCTAAGTACGAAACACATGGTCACTGTTCTTCATATATATATATATAAATTTTATTGCACTTTAGGCTCTGGGGTACATGTAAAGAACATGCAGGATTATTGCATAGGTACATACATGGCAATGTGGTTTGCTGCCTCCATTTCCCTGTCACCTATATCTGGCATTTCTCCTCATGTTATCCCCTCCCCAACCTCCCTACCCCCACTGTCCCTCCACTAGTCTTCCCTAACAGAATCCAATGTGTGATGATCCCCTCCCTGTGTCCATGTGTTCTCATTGTTCAACACCCACCTATGAGTGAGAACATGTGGTGTTTGATTTTCCGTTCTTGTGTCAGTTTGCTGAGAATGATGGTTTCCAGATTCATCCATGTCCCTACAAAAGAAAATGAACTCATAGTTTTTTACAGCTGCATAGTATTCCATGGTGTGTATGTACCACATTTTCCTTGTCCAGTCTATCATTGGTGGGCATTTGGGTTGGTTCCAGGTCTTTGCTATTGTAAACAGTGCTGCAATGAACATTCGTGTGCATATGTCCTTATAGTAGAACAATTTATAATACTTTGGATATATACCCAGTAATGGGATTGCTGGGTCAAATGGAATTTCTATTTCTAGGTCCTTGAGGAATCGCCACACTGTCTTCCACAATGGTTGAACTAATTTACACTCCCACCAACAGTGTAAAAGTGTTCCTATTTCTCCACATCCTCTCCAGCATCTGTTGTCTCCAGATTTTTTAATGATTGCCATTCTAACTGGTGTGAGATGGTATCTCAATGTGGTTTTGATTTGCATTTCTCTAATGACCGGTGATGATGAACATTTTTTCACGTGTTTATTGGCCTCATATATATCTTCTTTTGAAAAGTGTCTGTTCATGTCCTTTGCCCACTTTCAAATGGGTTTGTTTTTTTCTTGTAAATCTGTTTTAGTACTTTGTAGATTCTGGATATTAGCCCTTTGTCAGATGGGTAGATTGCAAAAATTTTTTACCATTCTGTTGGTTGCTGGTTCACTCTAAGGATGGTTTCTTTTTCTGTACAGAAGCTCTGGAGTTTAATTAGATCCCATTTGTCTATTTTGGCTTTTGTTGCCAATGCTTTTGGTGTTTTAATCATGAGGTCCTTGCCTATGCCTATGTCTTGAATGGTTTTGCCTAGGTTTTCTTCTAGGGTTTTTATGATGTTAGGTCTTATGTTTAAGTCTTTAATCCATCTGGAGTTAATTTTAGTGTAAGGAAGGGGTCCAGTTTCTGTTTTCTGCACTTGGCTAGCCAGTTATCCCAATACCATTTATTAAACAGGGAATCCTTTTCCCCATTGCTTGTTTTTGTCAGGTTCATCAAAGACCAGACAGTTGTAGATTGTGATGTTGCCTCCAAGGCCTCTGTTCTGTTCCATTGGTTTATATCTCTGTTTTGGTACCAGTACCAAGCTGTTTTGATTACTGTAGCCTTGTAGTATAGTTTGAAGTCAGGTAGCATGATGCCTCCAGCTTTGTTCTTTTTGCTTAGGATTGTCTTGGCTATGCGGGTTCTCTTTGGTTCCATACGAAGTTTAAGGTGATTTTTCCAGCTCTGTGAAGAGGGTCATAAGTAACTTGATGGGGATAGCATTGAATCTATAAATTGCTTTGGGCAGTATGGCCATTTTCACAATATTGATTCTTCCTAACCATGAGCATGGAATGTTTTTCCATCTGTTTGTGTCCTCTCTTATTTCCTTGAGCAGTGGTTCATAGTTCTCCTTGAAGAGGTCCTTTACATCCTTTGTTAGTTGTATTCCTAGGTATTTTATTCTGTCTGTAGCAATTCTGAATGGGAGTTCACTCTTGATTTGGTTCTCTTTTAGTCTGTTATTGGTGTATAGGAATGCTTGTAATTTCTGCACGTTGATTTTGTATCCTTAGGCTTTGCTGAAGTTGCTTATCAGTGTAAGGAGATTTTGGGCTGAAACAATGGGGTCTTCTAAATATACAATCATATTGTCTGCAAATAGAGACAATTTGACTGCCTCCTTTCCTAATTGAATTCCATTTATTTCTTTTTCTTGCCTGATTGCTCTGGCTAGAACTTCCAATACTATATTGAATAGGAGTGGTTCCAGAGGGCATCCTTGTCTTGTGCCAGATTTCAAAGGGAATGCTTCCAGTTTTTGCCCATTCATTGTGATATTGGCTGTGGGTTTTTTGTAAATATCTTTTATTATTTTGAGATACATTCCATCTTTACCTAGTTTATTGAGAGTTTTTAGCATAAAGCACTGTTAAATTTTGTCAAAGACCTTCTCTGCATCTATTGAGATGATCATGTGGTTTTTGTCTTTTGTTCTGTTTATGCAGTGGATTATGTTTATAGACTTGTTTATGTTGAACCAGCATTGCATCCCTGGGATGAAGCCTACTTGATTGTAATGGATAAGCTTTTTGATATGCTGTTGCAATCAGTTTGCCAGTATTTTATTGAAGATTTTTGCATATATGTTCATATATTGCCCTGAAGTTTTCTTTTTTTTTGTTGAGTCTCTGCCTGGTTTTGGTATCAGGATGATGTTGGTCTCATAAAATGATTTGGGAAGGATTCCCTCTTTTTGTGTTTTTTGGAATAGTTTTGGAAGGAGTGGTACCAGCTCCTCTTTGTATGTCTGGTAGAATTTGGCTGTGAACCCATCTCAACCTGGGCTTTTTTTGGTTGGTAGGCTATTAATTGCTGACTCAAGTTCAGCCCTTGTTATTGTTCTATTTAGGGTTTCAACTTCTTCCTGGTTTAGGCTTGGGAGGGTACAAGTGTCCAGGAATTTATCATTTCTTCCGGGTTTACTGGTTTATGTGAATAGAGTTGTTTGTAGTAATCTCTGACGGTAGTTTGTATTTCTGTGGATTCAGTGGTGATACCCCGTTTATCGTTTTTTATTGCATCTATTTGATTCTTCTCCCTTTTCTTTTTTATTAATCTGGCTAGTGGTCTACCTATTTTGTTCATCTTTTCCAAAAATCCAGCTACTGGATTTATTGATTTTTTGAAGGGTTTTTTGTGTCTCTATCTCCTTCAGTTCTGCTCTGATCTTAGTTATTTCTTGTCTTCTGCTAGCTTTTGAGTTTTTTTGATCTTGCTCCTCTAGCTCTTTCAATTTTGATGATAGGGTGTCGATTTTAGATCTTTTCTTGCTTCTCATGTGGGCATTTATTGGTGTAATTTTCCTCTAGACACTGCTTTAAATGTGTCCCAGAGATTCTGGTACATTGTGTGTTTGTTCTCATTGGTTTCGAAGAACATCTTTATTTCTGCCTTCATTTCATTGTTTATCCAGTCAACATTCAAGAGACAGTTGTTCAGTTTCCATGAAGTTGTGCAGTTCTGAGTTAGTTTCTTAATTCTGAGTTCTAATTTGATTGCACAGTGGTCTGAGAGACTGTTTGTTATGATTTCTGTTATTTTGCATTTGCTGAGGAGTGATTTACTTCCAATCGTGGTCAATTTTAGAGTAGGTGTGATGTGGTGCTAAGAAGAATGTATATTCTATGGATTTGGGGTGGAAATTTCTGTAAATGTCTATTACATTTGCTTGGTCTCGATCTGAGTTCAAGTCCTGGATATCTTTATTAATTTTCTGTCTCGTTGATCTGTCTAATATTGAAGGTGGAGTGTTGAAGTCTCCCACTATTATTGTGTGGGAGTCTAAGTCTGTTTGTAGGTTGTTAAGAACTTGCTTTATGTATCT
Source organism: Ateles fusciceps (assembly GCA_036589455.1). Classification (NCBI taxonomy): domain Eukaryota; kingdom Metazoa; phylum Chordata; class Mammalia; order Primates; family Atelidae; genus Ateles; species Ateles fusciceps. The sequence continues at coordinate 629,381 of JAZHEH010000579.1, read as the reverse complement.
GGCTGCTCCAGTATTGGGTGCATATATATTTAGGATCATTGGCTCTCTTATTGCATTGATCTTTTTACCATTATGTAATGCCGTTCTTTCTCTCTTTTCATCTTTGTTGGTTTAAAGTCCATTTTACCAGAGACTAGGATTGCAACTCCTGCTTTTTTTTTTTTTTTTTTTGCCTCCATTAGCTTGTTAAATCTTCCTCCATCCCTTTATTTTGAGCCTACGTGTATCCTTGCATGTCAGATGGGTTTCCTGGACACAGCACACTGATGGGTTTTGACTTTTTATCCAATTTGCCAGTCTGTGTCTTTTGATTGGGGCATTTAGCCCATTTACATTTAAGGTTAATATTGTTATGTGTGAATTTGATCCTGCCATTTTGATGCTAGCTGGTTGTTTTGCCCATTAGTTGATGCAGTTTCTTCATTGTGTCAGTGGTCTTTACCATTTGTTATGTTTTTGGAGTGGCTGGTACTGGTTGTTCCTTTCCTTGTTTAATGTTTCTTTCAGGTGCTCTTGTAAGGCAGGCCTGGTGGTGATGGAATCTCCAAGCAATTGCTTGTTTGTAAAGGATTTTATTTCTCCTTTGCTTATGAAGCTTAATTTGGCTGGATATGAAATTCCAGATTGGAAGTCCTTTTCTTTAAGGTTGTTCAATATTGGCCCCCACTCTCTTCTGGTTTATAGGGTTTCTGCCGAGAGATCCACTGTGAGTCTGATGGGCTTCCCTTTGTAGGTAACCTGACCTTTCTCTCTGGCTGCCCTTAGCATTTTTTCTTTCATTTCAACTCTGGTGAATCTGACGATTATGTACCTTGGGGTTGCTCTTCTTGAGGAATATCTTTGTGGTGTTCTTTGTATTTCTTGGACTTGAATGTTGGCCTGCCTTGCTAGGTTGGGGGAAGTTCTGGCTAATATCCTGAGGAGTGTTTTCCAGCTTGGATTCATTTTCTCCATCACATTCAGGTACACCTATCAAACGTAGATTAGGTCTTTTCACATAATCCCATATTTCTTGGAGGCTTTGTTCATTTCTTTTTCCTCTTTTCTCTAATCTTGCCTTCTCATTTTATTTCATTGAGTTGATCTTCAGTCTCTGATATCCTTTCTTCTGCTTGGTCGATTTGGCTATTGAAACTTGTGTATGTTTTGCAAAGTTCTTGTGTTGTGTTTTTCAGCTCCATCAATTCATTTACATTCTTCTCTAAGCTGTTTATTCTCATTAACATTTCGTGAAATCTTTTTTCAAGGTTCTTAGTTTCTTTGCATTGGGTTAGAACATGTTCTTTTAGCTCAGAGAAGTTTGTTATTACCCACTTTCTGAAGCCTGTTTCTTTCAATTCATCAGACTCATTCTCCATCCAGCCTTGTTCCCATGCTGGTGTGGAGTTGTATCCCTTAGAAGAGGAGAGACGTTCTGGTTTTGGGTGTTTTCATCCTTTTTGCACTGGCTTCTTCCCATCTTTGTGGATTTATCTACCTGTGGTCTTTGTAGTTGGTGATGGGTGGGGTCTCTGAGTGGATGTCCTTTTTGTTGATGCTGAAGTTATTTCTTTCTGTTTTCTAGTTTTCCTTCTAACAGTCAGCCCCTTCTGCTGTAGGACTGCTGGAGGTCCACTCCAGACCCTACTTGCCTGGGGGATCACCTGTGGTGACTGCAGAAGAGTAAGGGTTGCTGCTGGTTTGTTCTTCTGTTATGTTTGTCACAGGATACCTGCTAGATGTCAGCCTGAGCTCTACTTTATGAGGTGTCTCTTTGGATATATGGGGGTCGGGCGACCTACTTGAAGAGACAGTGTGTCCCTTATAGGAGCTCAAGTGCTGAGTTGTGAGTTCCGTTGTTCCTTTTCAGAGCTGCTGGGCAGGTACATTTGAGTCTGCTGCAGCAGAACTCGTAACCGCCTTTTTTTCCCAGGTGCTCTATCCTGGGAAAGTGGGGCTTTATTCTTATAAGTTCCTCACATGCTGCTGCCTTTTTTAGAGATGTTTTGCCCAATGAGGAGGTAGCCTAGTCACAGTCTGCCAGCAGAGATGTTGCTGAGCTGCTGTGGGCTCTGCCCAGCTGCTGAGTGAACTTCCTTGTGGTTTTGTTTATAGAGGTATAGTTAGAACTGCCTCAGTATTGGCGGTCTGCCTCAGTAATGGCAGACTGTCTCTGTAATGGTGGACTGTCTCAGTAATGGCGGATTGCCTCGGTAATGGTGGACTGCCTCAGTAATGGCGGACTGCCTCGGTAGTGGTAGACTGCCTCGGTAATGGAGGACACCCTTCCCCCCCACAGAGCTGGACCTTCCTGGGTTCAGCTATGCTTGCTGTGAAACTCTCAATCCAGAACATTTCAGATTGCTCGCCTTTGTGGCGATGAGACCCACTGAGCCAGATCACTGGGCTCCCTGTTCAGCCCCCTTTTTTTCAGTTGAATAGGCGGCTCTGTCTCCTAGGCATTGCAGGCACCAGTCGAAACAGCGCCCATATTTGTGTGAGTTTTTGTGCAGAGACCTGCCATGCCAGCTGAAACAGCCATGCTGGAGACTTGTGGCACTTTTCCTCCTGGGAATCTCCTGGTCTGTGGGCAGTAAAAATTCATCTGGAAATGCGGTGATCACTCACCCTCTGTATTCTCGCTGAAAACTGCACTCCAGAGCTCTTCCTATTTGGCCATCTTGGATCATCCCAGTCTCTGTTCTTAAAAAAAACACATAACAGAGTTAAAATGAATCAACTAAAACTCAGATATATAGTTTTCTAACTTTTCTGGGTCTGGCTTAATACTGTTCCTGTTGTTGATGGTATAGGGGAAAAAGTAAAATTTCCCATCCCAGACTATAGTTTCTTACAGTTTAAGAGGGTATCTTTCAGATGACTCACACATTTCTTTTGTTGGTTAAATGGAAAGTCTTAGAGGAATCCTCTCCGCCATAACTCTGTGATCACGTCCCTTCTTTCTTCTCTTTCCCTGATTGGTCTCTTGGCAGAGAAAGAAACTTGCATCACCTCGTGGTAGTAGGAGTTCCATCCTAAGAGGACTCTTCCCCTGCTGGTTCCCACTGAACCCTGGCTGATGTGTAACTCATGCTACCTCACCTTTGAGTGTCTGATGCTGTTCTTTTTGCATCTACCATTGATGCTTTTATGGGTGGTGTACCTTGTGGCCTGTTTTCTAGTCCAGGGAAATGGAAGATGGTTGCTCTTCCATGAAGAATTTGGGAAAGTTCTCCATCATGTCCCATTGATGACTGAGCCCTGACTGGGCTCCTACTGATGCTGATGAACTGATGTGACTCAGCAGCACTCCTCTTCCATACCCTTCCCCTATCCCTTTGTATTGTTCAACTCTGCAGTCCTTTCCACTTGACTAATAGAATTATATATCCTGCAAGTTACTCTGTTACCAAAATTCCTAATGGAGAGTAAAATTCAAGTCCCCGCTATACTTTTGGCACCACCTCTAACTGTCTGGGGTATTTCTATTGCACTTTCCCTAAGTTTGGTGTGATGGGGGGCAAAATTGAGGACTTCCTTGATGTCTGCACGTGCTCTCTCCCCTCTCTCTTTTCTTTCTCCTCTCTGGGCTTGGTTTCCCAGTGCCCAGAGGGCTTTCCACTTTTCCTTTCTAGGTAGCAGGAATGCCATATCTTTTTTGTTGTCTACTCTGTGGCTTTTTGTAAGATTCTAATCAAGTTGGCCAGACTTGACTCTCTTGATTTATGATCTATGATATATGAAGGGATACTAGAAACCCCCTTTATTCTCCCTAAAAAACAAACCAAGTTAGCTTTCAAATCTTTTCTGTTTCTGTGGGCTAGAGTTCTGGTTTGAACATGTAACCTGAGCAACACTTCTCTTTCCTCCTGAAATGATGAATATTGTTGATTAGGTAGGTGAGACTTCCAGGATAACATGACATATGGGAAATGAAATTTATATCTCTTTAGTGTTTCAAAAATATTCTTATTATTTCTATTTGTTTATATAATAATATAAAAAAGCAGAAAAATAATTATTAATAATTCCATCTCCAAGACATAGTCACTGTTAATAATATTTTCCAGCTGGGTACTAGCTGGGTGACTTAGAGCAAGTTAATTTATCACTTTGATCCTTAGTTTTCTTTTCTGATAAATGGGAATAACTCTTCCTCCTCCTCCCAAAGAGGGTTGTTTTGATTCAAAATGACATTTTTTTTTTAATTTCAAATTTTTGTGATAATGTAACAGGTGTATATATTTATGGGATATATGAGATATTTTGATACAGGCATACAATGTGTATTAAACACATCATGGTAAAAGGGGTATCCATCACCTCAAGCATTTATCCTTTCTTTGTGTTATAAACAATTCAATTATATATTTTTAGTTATTTTTATTTTTTGAGACAGCATCTCACTGTGTTTCCCAGGCTGGAGTGCAGTGGCATGATCTCAGCTCACTGTAGCCTCTGCCTCCCAGGTTCAAGAAATTCTCCTGCCTCAGCCTCCCACGTGGCTGTACTGCATGTACAGGCACCCACCATCATGACTGACTAAGTTTTGTCTTTTTATTTTTTATATTTTTTTAGTAGAGACGGGGTTTCACTACGTTGGCCAGGCTGGTCTAGAACGCCTGACCTCAAGTGATTCTCCTACATCGGCCTCCCAAAGTGTTGGAATTACAGGTGTGAGCCACCACACCTGGCCGTTCTAGTTATTTTTAAATGTGCAATACATTATTGTTGACTATAGTCACCCTGTTGTGCTATCAAATAATAAATCTTATTTATCCACTATATTTTTGTACCTATTAATCATCCCCACTCCCCAAACACATTACCCTTCCTAGTGTCTGGTAACCATTCTTCTACTCTCTATCTCCATGAGTTCAGTTGTTTTAAGTTTTTAGCTGTCACAAGTAAGTGAGAACATGTGAAGTTTTTCTTTCTGTGCCTGGCTTATTTCACTTAGTGTAATGACCTCCAGTTCCATCCATGTTGTTGCAAATGACAGGACCTCATTCGTTTTTATGGCTAAACAGTACTCCATTGTATATATGTACTACATTTTCTTTATTCATTCATCTGTTGATGGACACTTAGGTTGATCCTAACTTTTGGCTATTGTGCTGCAATAAACATGGGAGTGCAAATGTATCGTTAATACACTGATTTCCTTTTTAGGGGGTATATACTTAGCAGTGGAATTGCTGGGTTGTATGATAGTTCTATTTTTGTTTTTTGAGGAACTGCCAAACTGTTCTTCATAGTGGTTATACTAATTTACATTCCCACCAACAGTGTACAAGTGTTCCTTTTTCTCCACATTCTCACCAGCATTTCTTATTGTCTGTCTTTTGGATAAAAGCCATTTTATTATAACTGGGGTAAGATCATATCTCATTGTAGTTTGGTTTGCATTTCTCTGATGATCAATGAAGTTAAGCACATTTTCTTTCTTTTTTTTTTATTGCATTTTAGGTTTGGGGGTACATGTGAAGAACATGGAAGATTGTTGCATAGGTACACACATGGCAGTGTGATTTGCTGCCTTCCTCCCCCATCACCTATATCTGACATTTCTCCCCATGCTATCCCTCCCCAACTCCCATATACCTGTTTGCCATTTGTATGTCTTCTTTGTAGAAATGTCTGTTTAAATCTTTTGCCCATTTTTAAATTGGATTATTATATATTTTCCTATAGAGTTGTTTGAGCTCCTTATATATTCTGGTTGTTAATCCCTTGTCAGATAAGTAGTTTGCAAATATTTTCTTCCATTCTATGAGTTGTCTCTTCATTTTGTGGATTGTTTCCTTTGCTGTACAGAAGCTTTGTAACTTGATATGATCCCATTTGTCCATTTTTGCTTTGGTTGCCTGTGATTATGGGATATTACTCAAGAAATTTCTTGAGTACCCCATGTCCTGGAGAGTTTCCCCAATATTTTCTTCTAGTAGTTTCATAGTTTGAGGTCTTAGATTTAAGTGTTTAATTCATTTTGATTTGATGCTTGTTTATGATGAGAGAGATATGGTGAGAGATATCCAGTTTTCCTAGCATCATTTTTTGAATAAACTGCTTTTTCCCCAGTGTATGTTCTTGGTACCTTTGTCAAAAATGAGATCATTGTAGATGTATGGATTTGTTTCTGGGTTCTCTATTCTGTTCTATTGGTTTTTGTGTTTCTCGTTCTGCCAGTACTGTGCTGTCCTGTTTACAATAGCTCAGTGGTACAACTTGAAGTCAGGCAATGTGATTTCTCCAGTTCTGTTCTTTTTGCTCATGATAGCTTTGGCTATTCTAGGTCTTTTTTGTGGTTCTATATAAATTTTAGGATTGTTTTTTCTATTTCCATGAAGAATGTTGTTGGTATTTTGATAGAAATTTCATTGAGTCTGATTATTGCTTTGGGTGGTATGGACATTTTAACAATATTGATTCTACCAATCCATGAATATGGAATATCTTTTCTTTTTTTCTGGAAAAAATTTCTTTCATCAGTGTTTTATAGTTTTCATCATAGAGAGCTTTCACTTCTTTGGTTAAATTTATTCCTAGGTATTTAATTTTATTTACAACTATTATAAATTGAATTACTTCCTTGATTTCTTTTTCAGATTGTTCATTGTTGGTATATATAGATGCTCCTGATACTTGTATCCTGCAAGTTTACTGAATTTTTTTTTTTTTAATCAGTTCTAATAGTTATTTGATGGAGTCTTTAGGTTTTTCCAAATACAAGCTCATGTCATCTGCAAACAAGGATAATTTGACTTCTTCCTTTCTAATTGCTATAAAATTTCCTTTCCAGTTTGTTTCTCTTTTCTGATTGTTCTGGCTAGGACTTCCCATCCTGTGTTGAACAACAGTGATAAAACTGGGCATGCTTGTCTTGTTCCAGATCTTAGAGAAAAGGCTTTTTAGATTTTTTTCCATTCAGTATGATACTAGCTATGGGTCTGTGGCACATTACTTTTATTGTGTTGAGGTCTGTTCCTTCTATACCCAGGTTTTTTAAGGTTTTTATCATGAAGAGATGTTGAATTTTATCAAATGCTTTTTCAGCATTAATTGAAGTATGGTATTATACGTGATATGATGTATCACGTTGATTTGCATACGTTGAGCCATCCCTGCATGCCTGGGATAAATCTCACTTGGTCATGATGAATGATCGTGTAATGTGTTGCTGAATTTGATTTACTAGTATTTTGTCGAGGATTTTTGCATCAATGTTTATCGGTGATATTGACCTTTATTTTTCCTTTTTTGATATGTTATTGTCTGGTTTTGGTATCAGGGTAAAACAGCCTTCATAGAATGAGTTTGGAAGTATTTCACCTCCTTTAGGTTTTGGAATAGTATGAGTAAGATGGCTATTTGTTCTTGAAACATTTGGGAGAATTCAGCAATGAAGCAATCAAGTCTCGGGCTTTTCTTTGCTGGGAGACTTTTTATTATGGCTTCAATCTTGTTACTTGCTATTGGTCTGTTGATTTCTTCATGGCTTAATATTGGCAGGTTTTATGTGTCTAGGAATTTATTAGTTTCTTCTAGGTTTTCCAACTTATTGGCATGTAGTTGCTGATAGTAGCCTCTAATGATCCTTTGAATTTGTGTAGTTTTGGTTACAATGTCTCCTTTTTCTTCTTTGATTTATTTATTTGGGTCTTCTCTCTTCTCTGGTTAGTTGAGCTAAAGCTTTGTCAATTTTGTTTATCTTTTAAAAACATCAACCTTCAATTTTGTTGATATTTTGTATTTTTTGTTTCAGTTTATTTCTGCTCTGATATTTGTTATTTAAGAGTGTATTGTTTAATTTTCATGTATTTGTATAGTTTCCAAAAATCCTTCTTTTTATTGATTTGTAGTTTTATTCCATTGTTTTCAGAAAGATACTTAATATAATTTCAGTTTTTAAAAAATCTTTAAAGATGTTTTTGTGGCCTAACATATGGTCTATCCTTGAGAATTATTCATGTGCTGAGAAGAATGTGTATTCTGCAGGCATTGGATGAAATGTTCTCTAAATATCTATTAGGTCAATTTGATCTGTAGTGCAGATTAGGTTCCAATGTTTCTTTGCTGATTTTCTGTCTGGATGATCTGTATAATGCTGAAATTGAGGTATTAAATTTTCCAACGATTATTGTATTGGATCTATTGCTCTCTTTAGTTCTAATAATATTTGTTATACATATCTGGGTGCTCCAATGTTGAGTACATATATATTCACAATTGTTTTATCCTCTTTCTGAATTGACCACTTTATTATTATATAATGCCCTTCTTTGTTGCTTTTTACAGTTTTTGTCTTGAAATCTATTTTGTCTGATATAAGTATAGCTACTGATGCTATACTTATAAACTTTTTTTGGTTTCCATTAGCATGAAATGTCCTTTTCCCATCCCTTTATTTTCAGTCTATCTATGTCTTAAGGTGAAGTGTGTTTTTTATAAGCAACAGATTATCTGGTCTTTTTATTTCTATCCTTTCAGCTACTTTATTCCTTTTGATTGAAGAATTTAGTCCATTTACAATCAATGTTATTGATAAGCAAGAGCTTAATCCTGCCATTTTGTTATTTGTTTTCTGGTCTTCTCTTCCTTCTTTCCCTTCTGCCTGTCTTCCTTTTAGTGAAGGTGATTTTCTCAGGTGGTATGTTTTAACTTCTTGCTTTTGATTTTTTGTGTATCTGTTGTATGTTTTTTGATTCGTTACTGTGAGGCTTTCAAATAATATAATCCATTATTTTAAACTGATGACAACTTAATACTGGTTGTGCAAATAACAAAATAACAAGCAAAGAGTAAATGAATGTGAACACTACACTTTATCTCCTTGCTTTTTAACTTTTTGTTGTTTTTATTTTATCTTATACTGTCTATGTCTTGAAAAGTTATTATTTTTATTGGTTCATCATTTAGTCTTTTTAATCAAGATATAGTTTACACACTACAATTACAGTGTTATAATATTCTGTATTTTTCTGTGTATTTACTATTATTAGTGAATACCTTAAAATGATTTCATATTGCTCATTTACCTTCTTTTTTTCAGACTGAAGAACTCTCTTTATTATTTCTTATAGTGCAGGTCTGGTGTTGATAAAATCCTTCAGCTTTTGTTTGGAAAAGTCTTCATTTCTCCTTCATAGTTGAAGGATATTTTTGCTGGATATACTATTCTATGGTAAAAGTTTTTTCCTTCAGCACTTTGAATATGTCATGTCACTTACTCTTGGCTTGTAAGGTTTCCACTGGGAAGTCTGTTGCCCGACATATTAGAGCTCTATAATGTGTTATGTCTTTCTTTTCTTGTGCTGCTTTTAGGATCATTTTTTAATCCTTGACCTTTGGGAGTTTGATTATTAAATGCCTTGAGGTAGTCTTCTTTGACTACTTGGTCAAGATACCAAAGATACCAAATCTGCTTGGTATCTTGTAACCTCCTTGCACTTCAATATTGATATATTCCCTAGGTTTGGGAAGTTCTTTGTTATTATCCCTTTAAATAAACTTTCTACCCCTATTTCTTTATCCACCTCCTTTTTAAGGCAAATACCTCTTAGATTTGCTCTTTTGAGACTGTTTTGTAGATCTTCCTTCTTTTTTATTCTTTTTTGTCTCCTGTGACTGTGTATTTTCAAATAGCCTGTATTTGAACTTACTATTTCTTTCTTCTGCTTGATCATTTTGCTACTGAGAAACTATAATGCATCATTCTTCAATAGACCAATTTCCTTTTCAGTGCCAGAATTTCTGCTATGTTCTTTTAAATTGTTTCAATCTCTTTGTTAAATTTATCTGATATGATTCTGACTTTCTTCTCTGTTGTCTTGGACTTTGTTGAGCTTCCTTAAAACAGCTATTTTGAATTCTCTGTCTGAAAGGTCACATATCTCTTCCTCTCTGGGGATTTGTTACTGGTGTATTTAGTTCATTTAGTAAGTTAATATTTTCCTGAATGTTCTTGATACATGCAGATGTTCTTCAGTGCCTGGGCATTGAAGAGTTAGATTATTTATCGTTGTCTTCATGGTCTGGGCTTGTTTGCACCTATACTTCCTGGCAAGGCTTTCCAGGTACCCAAAGGGACTTGCGTGTTGTGATCTAAGTCTTTGGTCACTACAGCCATATCAGCTTTAGTGCACACTCTAAGCCCAGTAATACTGTGGCTGTTGTAGACTCAGAGGTACCACTTTGGTGGTTTTGGGTGAGATCTGGGAGAATTCTGTGGATTGCCAGGCAGACATTTTTGCTTTCTACCTTTACTTTCCCCCAATGAACAAAATCCCTGTCTCTATGGTGAGCTGCCTGGAGCTGGGGAAGGGGTGACGCAAGCACCCCCATGGCGACCACCAGTGGGACAGTGCTGGGTCACACCTGAAGCTGAACAACACTGGGTCTCACCCAAGGCCTGCAGTGACCACTGCCTGGCTACTGCCTATGTTCACTCAAGGCTCAGGAGCTTCCACAACCAGCAGGTGGGAAATCCAGCCAGGCTTATTTTCTTCCTTACAGGGCAGTGAGTTCTCTCTGGCTGCTGGTGGGTCCAGAGATATCATTCAGGGGCTGGGGCCTATAGTTGAGAACTTTAGGCATCCACCTAGTGCTGTATTTTACTGTGGCTGAACTGGACCCAAGCCACAAGACAAAAGTTTTCTCTACTCTTTCCTCAAGCAGAAGGGTCTCTCTCTCGTGGCCACCCCTACCCCAGGAGCCCACTTGGTGCTCTGCCCCACTGTGGCCAAGTTGGTTCCCAAGCTGCAAGACAAAGTCCACTTTACTTTTCCTTCTTTCCTCAAGCAGAAGCAGTTGCTTCCTAGAGCCACCACAGCTGAGAATGTGCTGGGTCACCTCTGAAAGCCAGCATAGCTCTGAGTCTCACCCAAAGCCTGAAGTGAGTACTGCCTGGCTACTATTAGCTTATTCAGGGCCCAAGGGCTCTTTAGTTAGCAGGTGATTAATTTCACCAGGACTAGGTTTTTCACTTTAACACAAGGGGTTCCCTTTTTTCCCCCAGGGTGTGTTTAGAAATGTCTGGACCTGGGGCCTGGAATGGGAGCTGTAGGACTCTGCCTGATGCCCTATCCTACCGTGGCTCATCTGGTTTCCAAATTGCAAGACAAAGTCATTACTCTTCCCCTCTCTTCTCCTTGAGTACAAGGAAGAAGTCTCTGCTGGAGCTGCAAGCTGCACTGCGTGGGGTTTGGAGAGAGATGACACAAGCACTCCCCTGCCACAGCAGCTGGTATCTCACTTGGTCATATGCACCTTAAATCAGCTGGCTCCAAGCCCAACATAGCACCAGGAATTGCCCAGGAGTTGCAATCCTTGTGGCCTAGACTGCCTTTCAAGTTAATTTAGGACCCCAGAGCTTTTTAGCCCATGATGGTGGGTCTTGCTGGAACTCAGGTTCTGACTTCTGGGATGGACAATTTGCCTCTTGTTAGGGCTGGTCTAAATGCTCCCTCTGTGGGTGCCAGCTGAGTTCTGTCCTATGTTGCTTTCCTCTGTGACAAGGCAGGACTTAGTTCCAATGCAATGTCCCACAATCACTGTGCTCTCCCTCCCCCAAGTACACATATTTTTCTCTCCATGCCATACCACTGCTGCTAGGGAAGGGGGTGGCATAGACAATTCAAGACTGTCTTTCCTACCTTCTTCAGTTTCTCTTTCCTTAATATGATGTTAAGACCAGGTACTGTGATCCCTCACCTGAATTTTGGTTCTTTATTGTATGGATAGTTGTTCAATTTGTTGTTCCTGCAGCGGGGAGGATCACAGGAGGCTTCCATTTGGCTATTTTGTTCCACCTCCTCAATGTTTTTTTGTTTTTTTCTTTTTATCAGAGAAGTAATTGTTATATATAATTGGTCCTGATTCTTGATTTTCTATCCCTGTTACAATACCCAATTATTCTAGTGTGTGTGTCTTTATAGTACATTTTGGTATTCACCTGCCGCACAATGATGTTTTGATGAACAATGGACCGTAAATATGATGGCGGTCTCATAAGATTATAATGGAGCTGAAAAATTCCTATAGCCTGGTGATGTCGTAGCTGTCTTAACATTGTAGTGTAATGTTACTTATGTCTTTGTGCTGATGCTGATGTAAACAAACCTACTGTGCTACCAGTCACATGAAAGTATAGCATATACAATTATGTATGGTACATTACTGATAATGATAATAAATCATTATGTTACTGGTGTATGTATTTACTATATGATACTTTTTATCATTATTTCAGCATGTACTTTTCTACTTACTAAAACAGCCTCAAGCAGGTTCTGCAGGAGGTGTTCTAGAAGAGGGCATTGTTATCACAGGAGATGACAGCCAGGGGTTGGGAGAGAGACGACACAAGCACTCGCCCTATGTTTTTGCCGCTGCACACCTCACAGTCAGATAGGATGTGAAGGTGGCAGACAGTGATATTGATGATCCTGACCCTGTGTAGGCCTAGAGTAATGTGTGTGTTTGTGTCTTAATTTTTAGCAAAATTTAAAAAGAAAAAGAATTTAAAATTAGCAAAAAGCTCTTTAAAGTATTTTTGTACAGCAAGTGCAAATGTTTATAAACTCTATAATAGTGTACAGTAATGTCCTAGGACTTCGCAGTTACTCACCACTCGCTGACTCAGTCGAGCAACTTCCAGTCCTGTAGGCTCCATTTATGGTAAATACCCTATACAGGTGTACCATTGTTTATCTTTTATAGTATGTTTTTTACTGTACTTTTTTTACATTAAATATGTTTAAATACACAAATATTTATTATTGTGTTACAATTGCCTATGGTATTCAATACAATAAATGCTGTACAGGTTTGTAGCCTAGGAGCAATAGGCAATACCATATAGCTTAGGTGTGTGGTAGGCTATGCCATCTACATTTGTGTAAGTACACTCTTGTACAACAGCAAAATTGCTTAATAACGCATTTCTCAGACTTTCCTTGTCATTAAGCAATGCATAACTGTATTTGGTAAAACACAAAGATATCACACATATTTATTATGTTATTAAGTGTCCTTTAAAATAATTTGTCAGTTATAACTTTTTTATTCTTTCAAACGAACATTGAAATCATTGAGTTTACTTCTTAAGCATTTCATTGGTATCTTTATTTAAATTGCCTTATGTTTATGTTATTAAACATACTAATAAACAGGTTTTCTTTTTTGGGCCTCAGTGAGGTTTGGTAGTTTTCATTATATAAGATGTTTTGCATTTCTTATTAGGATGTTTCTTATGTATTGCATTGTTTCTGATTATTGTTGAAGATGGAACTTTTTTCCTGTTAAATTTCTTAAGTGACTACTGTTGAGATCTATTTCTATATCTATATCTGTAACAATGTCAATATCTATATATTGTTGACTTTTGTATCTTTTTGAACTAATTATCTTACTGACTTCTACTAGTACATTTTCATTTTATATACCTAGGTTTTTCCATATAGAGAAGAATCACTTGAAAATAGAGATAAATTTATCTCTATTTAACAGTAATTTATTGTATATTTCAAAATAACTAAAAGAATGAAATTGGAATGTTTCTAACACAAAGAAATGATAAATGCTTGAGGTGACAGATATCTCAATTATCCTGATATGATCATGTAATGATCAAATCTTGTATCAGTATATCACATGTATGCTTGTATCAGTGTATAACATGTACTACATAAATGTGTACGACTATTATGTATCCACAATAATTAAAAATAAATTATCAATTAAAAAATTATTGTCCTTTATTACATTGGCTATAACTTACAGAAAAATGCAAAAGAATAATGAGCACACTATTCTTCCTGAATTTAATGAGAATGCACCGTATATTTTATCATTAACCATAATATTGGCTATCAATATGCGGTAACTATTCTCTATTACATTAAGAAAATTTTCTTCTATTTTCAGGAGGCTTTTGAATTTATTTTAATGTTGCATTGATTTTAATTATTTTTAATCTTTGCAATTATTAAAATAATTATTTTTAATCTTCAGAGGTATTGATGTGACTAATTAATTGACTGGTGATATTTAACATGCTAGTGGATTAGCATGTTATTTATATTAATAGTGAGATTAGTTTGTGATTTTCTTTTTGTGCTGTATTTCTCTGTGGGCTTTGGTATTAGAATATTGGTGGTTTGGGAAAATGAATTGGAAGTGTGCCATCTTCTTCTCTGCTCTGGAAAAACTTAAGTTGCATGTTAATTATCTTTTCTTGAAGCTTCAATAGGACTCACTTGTAAAATTGTCTGGACATGAATCAGCTTTTGGAGGTATTTCTTAGGCAAAAATTTCAACTTCTCCCATGATTATTGATATCCAGATGAACTATTTTCTCAAGTCATTTTTGGAAGTTTATACATTTTTAGAAAATCATATGTCTCATCCTTATTTTTAGAATTTTTAGCTTAGGTTACTGTGTTTAAATTTCTTATGCCATTATAACATACTTTTATATCTGTGAAAAAGCCTAATTCTTGCTTTTAATGATTTAAATGTTTTCTGTTGTTTAAATCTGCAAGAGGTTTGTCCATTTTATTGATATTTGCAAAGAAATTAGCTCTTAGATGTATTTATCAAATCTTTTTTTGTTTTCTAATACTTTCTCTTGATCTCTTAGGTTTCTTGTTTTTTGCCATTTTTCAAAGTTATTTTTATTTTCTATTTTAAAAAATAAATGTATTTAAGGCTATAAAATTCTTTCTGAATATATTTGTCCTCATATCAATTTTGATTTGTAGATTTTGCTGTATTGCAGATTTAATAGCCTATAACTGCATTTTAAAGCTTTTGTAATAAATAAGTATAAATAAATCAATAAATAAGTATAAGTAAATCAAAGCAATAAAATATTCATATCTTAAGGGTTCAATTAGATGAATCTTTTAATGAAGTAAAATTTATACTGAGTGAAATGCACGTTAGTTGTACAATTTGATGAGTTTTGACAAATACATATGTCGGTGTAACCAACACTCCACCCAAGACACAGAACTCTTTCACTACCCCAAATGTTCTCATGTCACCTTTCAGTCAGTTCCCCACTTCTCATGGACAACTGCTGCTAATTTCTGTCCCCCACAGATTAATTTCATTAATTATTGGGCTTTGTGTATATGAAATCTTATAGTATGTGCTCTTTTGTGTCTGCATTCTTTCCCTGAGCATGGTGATAATTGGATTAATCCATAGTGTTGCTTATATCAGCAGTTCATTCATTTTTTTTTTTAATTGCTGAGTAGAATTCCATGGTATGATTATACCACAATTTGTTATCCTGTCTGTAGATGAACTTTTGGGTTGTTTCCAGTTTTTGGCTATTATGCATAAAGTTGCTACAGAAATTCCTTTAAAAATAATCTTTCTGTGGACGTTTTCATTTGGGGGGGGCACATATTTAGTGGAATTTCTGGGCCAAGGGGTATGGTTAATTGTATCAGCAACTGCCAAACTGTTTTCTAGTGTTTGTACCATAGTACATTCTGTGCAGAAATGCATGAGACTTCCAGTTATTCCACATTCTTGTTCATAATTGGTATTGTCAATCTTTTAGGTTTTAGCAACTTTATTGGGTAAAAGTAGCAAATCATGTGTTTTTAATTTGTATTTCCTTGATGGATAATGATATTGAACATCTTTTTGTGTGCTAATTGGCCATGCATATACTTTTGTGGGGTGAAAGGTTAGTTCAGTCTTTTGTCCATTAAAAAAATGGTTGTCTGTTTTCTTTGTTATTTGAGGTGTAAGCGTTCTTCACAAATTTTGGATATAAATTGTCAGATTTATGTATTGTAAATATTTTCTTCTAGTCTGTGATTTGTCTTTTTTTACAGTGTCTTTTGAAGAATAGAAGATTTTAGTTTAAATGCAGTTTATTTTTATTACTTTTACTTCTATGGTTATTGCTCTTTGTTTTTTACTTAAGAAATCATTACCTACCTGTCTATTGTAAATTTCTGTTTTCTTCTTACAGCTTTATAGTTCTAGCTTCGTGCTTGATCCCATCATTCATCCCAAATTAATTTTTGTGTTTGGTATGAAGTGGTATGAAGGCGAGGTCAGGGTTCATTTTTTTTCTCGTTTGGTTATCCAGTTGTTCAGTTGTTCCAACACCATTTGTAGAAAAGACTGTCCATTCCCTATGGAATTATTTTGGTGGCTTTGTTGAAAATCAGTTGAGTGTATTTTGTGGATCTTTTTGTGGACTTTCTATTCTGTTTCTATACTTGCAGTTTGAAGTTTCTATATTTAATATTCTCTTTGACCCATTAATTATTTAGGAATATGCTGACATCTTTAACAACTCTAACTTATGACACAGAAAACCATTATTTTAGGGCCATGTCAGTAATAAAGCTAATTAATTATTCACCTGAGAAGGCATGTCCATTTTTTAAAGTAGTTCTGAAACCTGGCAGTATATGTGGGGGAGTTTTTAAAAGCAATATACAAGCCCACCCCAGACCTAATTTTTAGTGTAGAAACTGGAGAGTTTCTGTTTTTAAAAAAGCTCTTCCAGGTGATTCTGAGACATCCAGTCAATTTGGAAGCCATTGCTCTAAGCACTACCCCTTACAGCAAAGAACAGACTTAGGGTTACTCTCTAAGCCCTCAGTGGATTCAAAGCTTTTCATTACTTCAGTGTACAGAATCAACCCTCAAGAGAAGGGAAGAAACAATTAGCCTGTTTTCTCTCAAGCATTGAAGTCACCATAAATCACAGGTTATCTTTCAATGACCCTCTTTTGACTTGAGAGAATACAATATTTATGGTTATTATAGTATATTTAAGATATTTTGCAAGTTACAAAAACCATTGAATTCTGAATGACTGTTCTACTGCTGTTCAAATGTAGTGACTTAAAGATTCAGGGAGGAATCTTTGGGACTATGAAAGTCAATGTCTTATTTATTCCAGGGCTAATGGATCAGAAAATCTCCAAGAAGGTCAAGAGAGCTGTCAAATGAAGTGCACTGTAGCTCAAGACCAGAGAGAAGGGCCTTGGAGGTAAGAAGGGCTTTGGAAGAGACTTAGTATCTCAATGTATTAGTGAGAACATTAAAAAAAACCCTTGTAGCTTCTCCGTAGATATTATATATAACAAATCACCATTTTCTCTTAGACTAGTGGTTCTCAACTAGAGGTGAGTTTGTATTCTAGAGGATATCTGGTTTTTGTTTTTCACAATTAGGAGGAGCGCTAACTGGCATTTAGTCGGTAGAGACCAGATATGCTGCTAACATGTTACGGTGCAGCTCCCCACAACAAAGAATTGTTCAGCTCAAAATATCAATAGTGCAATGGTTAGGAAACCCTGTCTTAGACAAATAATATGAAAGAAGATTTTTCCATAAGAGACTACTTGGCACCTACTTTTGACAGCCCAGAGATTTCCCAAAGCAAAATGTCCCATGTCAAGTTCATGTTCTTTCCAGCCAAACCCTGGACTACTTTTATTGTTCTCTAGTGCAGGAGAAAGTACCAGCATTCATTCTATTGTGAATACAAGAAATCTGTGACTCATTTTATATCTCTTGGGGTGTTCTGTACTGTGCCTAGGTGTGGATTTACTTCTCTTTATGCTGCTTGGACTCACTAGGAATCTTAATCTAAGGATTCACATCTTTCTTCTAGAAAATTCTTAATTATCTTTTCAAATTCTTCTCTACACTTTCACCAAAAAGGCTCATTCTAGACTTTCTCATTATATACTTTATGTCTCTCTCCTTCTAGTTTGTATTTCTATCCTCTTTGCATTATATTCGGAGTAATTTCTTCAGGACTACCATCAGTTCCACTATTTCTATCTTCGTCTTTGTCTAATCTGCTGTTTGACCCAACCACAGAATTTATGAGATTTGGGACTTTATAAGATTATGGGACTTTATAAGATTATGGGACTTTATAATATTACTGTTATTTGCTATTTTAATGACTATATTTTTCATATCTGGAAGTATTGCGTAGTACTTTTGCCAACCTATATGATGTTTTTCTTAGTTTTCTCTTTCACATATATTTGATTCAATATTGTAATTTTAAATTCTTATAGTCTTCAATGATGATTCTCTAATGAATTTCTTAGGGATCTAATTCTTTAAAATCCTTCTATTTTTGCTTATGGTAGAGGGTTTTCTTGTGTTCTTATGTAATTCTAGATTATGATCTTATGATTGGTAGGACATTACCTGTGAAAAACCTATGTGGTTTATTTTTTGTGTGTGAATTCAGAAAGAGTTTGATTTGCTTAGGTTTCCCTTGGAGAATTATTATACCCAGCTTGCTTACTTATTTATTCACTTATTTAGCTATTGGATTGGGATTTCCTAAACTGGACATGTAGTACAGATTAGAACTTCATATCTTTATCAAGGCAGACTTTTTTTGTCCTTCCTTATCAGAATCTTGGCTAAAATAGATAAGCATCTTTGTCATAATTTCTTTATAAGTGGGTATATTTTTTCCAGCCTACCCTGTGAGAGTAGTTCTTTGAAGGTTCAGGCTTACATAGGGATTTTGGGCCCCAAACCTTGTCTCTTGCTTGAGTTAAAGCAAGAAAGCCAGTGAGGCTGGACAGCAATGAGTAAGAGAGAATAATGGTAGAGAGGTAGTGAAAGGCAAGAGCATGTAGGACCTTGGAGATCATAATTAAGATTTTTGTTTTTGGCTGGGCGCAGTGGCTCATGCTTGTAATTCCAGACTTTGAGAGGCCGAGGCAGGTGGATCATGAGGTCAGGAGTTCAAGACCAGCCTGGCCAACACAGTGAAATCCCGTCTCTACTAAAAATACAAAAATTCGCTGGGTGTGGTAGCAGGCTCCTGTAATCCCAGCTGCTTGGGAGGCTGAGGCAGGAGAATCATTTGAACCCGAGAGGTGGAGGTTGCAGTGAGCTGAGATTGTGCCACTGCACTCTAGCCTGGGTGACAGAGCCAGACTCTGTCTCAAAAAAAAAAAAAAAAAAAAAAAAGATTTTTGTTGAAATGGGAAGCCATTGAAAGGTTTCGGGTAAAAATGGAATACTCTATGTTTTAATCATCAAGTAGAGGAAGAGTATCACATAAATGAGACCAAACTAATGCCTAGTGATGTGGGAGTGTAACTAGGAGAGTGTGGATTAAGGAAGCTGAGAGAAGATTCTACTTTGGGGAGAAAGAGAGGCTAACCTGCTTATCAAATGCTGCTGAGAGGTGTGTTAAATGTATTCTGAAGATTGACCACTGGATTTGGCAGCATGGATGTGACTGATGATCTTGACAACAACATTTTAGTGGAGTGGTGGGGACAAAAAAGCCTAACTCAAAGGAAGAATTGAATCAGAGGGGATGCAGAATCATGGACATCAGAGAAGACTGAGAGTAAGACTTGCGGCTGGAAACATGAGGATTCAGCTTACTGAATGGTGGGACCTCCAGTTCTCTTCCCAGCCTTACTCCCAGAATTCCAAGACGCTGGCAGGAGATTGCACAGAGCTTAGCTGAACTGGAGAATGCTGAGCTGCATTCGAGTAGCTGATTAAGACAACAAGCCAAAATGAAAAGAGCCAAGCCTTTTATCACTTACTACATTAGTATATGTAAGAGACCAGAAAGGATAAATGTTTGGCTCCCTCTGTGTTCCATTTTTTCCCCATGGAGCCATGTTGGGTGAGGGTCAGGTGGATCAACTTAGAAGTAGGGATCATCTCATTGCTCAGGGATTCCTAAACAAAAGGCTCCAGGTGTCTTACAGACCCAGGGCCTGGAGAGAGAGGGCAGGGGAGTGCCTAGGAATGGAAAAGCAGTGAATACTGAGTCACAGTGGAGAAACGTGTCTTCAAGGCTCCCAAATAAAGTGGTCTTGGCAGAGTTGCCTGAAAGAGACCTTGGCTAGCTTCCCCCTCTCCCTATAAAGAGACCTCAGAATGGAGGGGTCTGGGCTAAGGATGCAGATATGCCTAAGAGCATGGCTGGTCTAGGTGGCCTGACTCCTTGATTGTAACACCCTACAGAGACTGTGACACACTGGCTGTGTACCAACTTTAGTGCAGACCTATGAGACCTGTCCAGTAAAGCCTTTGAGACCTTTCCGATAAAGCCTTTGTAATGACCTATGATTGGGCCTGAAAGATTACACAGAAGATTTTGGCTAGGAGCCAGGCTCCTCAGAGATTAGATACTTTTTTTTTTTCATAAGAAATTGAGCAGGCCAAGGAAAAAGCTTCAGATGCTGGTATATAGGGGTGTAAGTCCTAATTAATAGACCTGTTTGCCACCTCATCACTGCACAGTGAGATTGTCCTGTTAATCAGCCCCAACCATATACATAGAGCATCCAGGTAGCTTTTTAAGTGCATATCGTAATGGTATGAGCAGATGGCTAAGGGTTTCAGGCATTTGAGGAACATTTCCTGTGTAAAAGAAAAACCAAATAGTCACACAGATAAAAGGAACCTAGAAGAAACAATTTCTTCTAGGTTGTTGATGATTAAAAAAATTGATGACTAAAAATAACCAACAGTAGAAGTGCCAAAAATATGTCAAGATACTTTTGCAGCAAATGTAGCAAAAATATAAAGAGGTATAAAATTTAAAAATTAGGAAGATTAGAAGATAAATCCAAGAGATAGAATATTGAAGTGTCAGGAATTAGAGAAGAGAGTAGAGAAAATGGCAGGGAGGCCATTACCAAAGAAATAATAATACAATCTCTCTGAAATTAAGAACACTGACCTCTAGTTTGAAAAGATCCATAGTATGTCCAACACAATAAATGAAAAAGTCCCTACTGCCAGACCTGATCTCTGCAGGGCAGTCTTGCATATCAGACAAGGCTGGTCCAACCTGAGCACTCTTTGGTCTGCTGGCCTCTCCCAGGGCCCCAGCCTGGCCACATCTGCTTACAGGGCAGTCTTGGGGCCCTGGGGGCCCACACCATAGCTTCTGTGTCTGTGGACTGTGTCTGACTGGTGGAAAACACCAGAGAGGTGGCCTCTATGGCCATACCTTAGCCTGCAAGTTTTCTCCCCATACTACAGCTTCCCCTGAGCCCATGGCAGCTCCCCATATCACATGGCTGGTGTGTGTCTGCAGGGGTGGGTTTTGCTTCACTTGCCCTGCCAGTAGAAGTGCAGTATGCACCCCCACCCCCCAGCCCCCAATGATGGTTGTCGCAGACAAATCCTTGGCCAGCACAGAGCCAGGAAACCCTACCTAGCCAGTGCCCCACCCTTGCACGGATCCTGTACAGAAAACAGGGGGATCCTCCTACACCCAAAGTGATCACTCCTGCTTATTGGGCACAGAGGAGGCACCCAGACCTGTGCTGCCCAAAGCCAATGCCACCTCCACTGCAACAGCACACACAGTCTCCAGCAGGGTCCCCCACACCCTCACCAGCTGCCTTGCCTCTACCACTGTGGTGAACAACCACAAGGGAGGGAGGTACCCCCCACATTCTCTAGCACTCTGCTGCAGCTGCCACACCCTGGCACCTCCAGTACAAGTGGATTCCAAACCTTGAGGAGCCAGAGAACAAAGTCAGGCCAAGTACAAGTCCCCCACAGTTAGAGCATGCATTCCAGGAGTTGGGAGTTGAGTGTTGACCCCCTAAAATCTCCCAGAAATGAAGCCAGCTGGCTTAATCTGCCTTATGCTACAATCAGACCCTTGAAGTCATCAAATAGGACAAGGGAGAAAAACTCCAAAGGTCAGCAACCTCAAAGATTGAAGGTTGATAAGCCCACAAAGATGAGAAAGAATAAGCGCAAGAATGCTGAAAACTCAAAAAGCCTGAGTGCCTTCTGTCCTCCAAATGATCGTATCATCTCTCCAGCAAGAGTCTGAAACCCAACTGAGGCTGAGGTGGCTAAAATGACAGAAGTAGAATTCAGAATATGGACAGGTATGACGTTCAGTGAACTACAGGACTATGTTGTAACCCAATACAAGGAAGCTAAAAATTATGATAAAACATTGTAGGAATTGACACACAAAATAGCCAGTATAGAGAAAATGTAGCTGACCTGAAAGAGCTGAAAAGAACACTATAAGAATTTCATAATGCAAGTATTAATAGCAGAATAGACCAAGCAGAGGAAAGAATCTCAGAGCTTTAAGACTGGCTTTCTCAAATAAGACAGGCAGATGAGAATAGAGAAAAAGGAATAAAAAGGAATTAACAAAAACTCTGAGAAATATGAGATTATGTAAAGAGACTGAATCTACAACTGATTGGTCTACCTGAAAGAAATGGGGAGAATAGAACCAACTTGGAAAACATATTTCAGGATATCAGCCATGAGAACTTCCCCAGCCTAGCTAAAGAGGCCAACATTCAAATTCAGGAAATGCAGAGAATCCCAGTAAGATACTTCACAAAAAGATCATCCTGAAGACACATGATCATCAGATACTCCAAAGTCAAAATGAAAGAAAAAATGTTGAAGGCAGCCAGAAAGAAAGGCCAGGTCACATACAAAGGGAAGCCCATCAGACTAACAGCGGACCTCTCAGCTGAAACCCTACAAGTCAGAAGAGATTGAGGGCCAATATTCAACATTTCTTAAAGAAAAGAAATTCCAAACCAGAATTTCATATCTGGAGAAACTAAGTTTCACAAGTGAAGGAGAAATAAGATCCATTTCAGACAAGCAAATGCTGAGGAAATTTATTACCACCAGACCTGCTTTACAAGAGCTCCTGAAGGAAGCACTAAATATGGAAAGGAAAGACTATTACCAGCCTCTAAGAAAACACACTGAAGTACCAGACCAGCGACACTATAAGGCAACCACATGAACAAATCTGCAAAATAACTAGCCAACATCATGATGACAGAATCACATTCACACATATCAATAATAACCTTGAATGTAAATGGGCTAAATGCCCCAATTAAAAGACACAGAGTGACAAGCTGGATAAAGATCCAAGATTTATTGGTATGCTGTCTTCAAGAGATCCATCTCACATGCAATGACACATGTAGGCTCAAAATAAAGGAATGGAGAAAAATCTACTGAGCAAATGGAAAACAGAAAAAAGTAGGTGTTGCAATCCTAGTTTCTAACCGAACAGACTTTAAACCAAGAAATATTTTTTGTTTTTAAAAAAGAAAGACAAAGAAGGGCATTACATAATGGTAAAGGGTTCAATTCAACAAGAAGATCTAGCTAATTTAAATATCTATGCACCCAACACAGGAGCACTCAGATTTATAAAGCAAGTTCTTAGAGACCTTCAAAGAGAATTAGACTCTCATGCAATAATAGTGGGAAACTTTAATGGCCCACTGACAATATTAGACAGATCATCGAGACAGAAATTAACAAAGGTATTCAGGAACTGAACTCAGCACCAGATCAAATAGACCTGATAGATATTTATGAAACTGTCCACCCAGAAACAACAGAATATATATTATTTTCATTGCCACATGGCACATACTCTAAAATTAATCACATAATTGGAAGTAAAACACTCTTCAGCAAATGCAAAAGAACTGAAATCTTGACAGATAGTCTCTTGGACCACATCACAATCAAATTAGAATAAGAAATTCACTCAAATAAGAAATTCACCCAAAACCATACAGTTACATGGAAATTGAATAACCTGCTCCACAATAACTTTTGAGTAAATAATGAAATTAAGGAAATCAAGAAGTTCTTTGAAACTAATGAGGACAAATGTACCACATACCAGAATCTCTGGGGCACAGCTAAGGCAGTGTTAAAAGGGGAAATTAATAGCACTAAACACCCATATCAAAAAGTTAGATAGATCTCAAATTAACAACATCACAACTAAAAGAATTAGAGACACACGAGCAAACAAATCCCAAAGCTAGAAGAGGCAAGAAATAACCACAATCACAGCTGAACTGGAGGAGATTGAGACAGAAAAAACCCTTCAAAAGATCAACAAATACAGGAGCTAGTTTTCTGAAAAAATAAAATAGACCACTAGCTAGACAAGAAAAAAGAAAAGAAGATTCAAATAAACCCAATTAGAAATGACAAGGGGGATATTACCACTGATCCAAAAGAAATGCAAATAATCACCACAGAATATTATAAACACCTCTGTGCACATAAACTAGAAAATCTAGAAGAAATGGATAAATTCCTGGACATATGCACACTCCCAAGACTGAACCAGGAAGAAATTGAATCCCTGAACAGACCAGTAACAAGCTCTGAAATTGAGGCAGTAATAAATAACCTAACAACAACAACAACAAAAAGCCCAGGGCTAGACAGATTCACAGCTGAATTCTACCAGATGTACAAAGAAGAGCTGATACTGTTCCTACTAAAACTGTTTCAACAAATTGAAGAGGAGGAACTCCTCTTTAACTCCTTCTACAAGGCCAGCATCATCCTGACACCAAAACCTGGCAGAAAGACAATAAAAAAAGAAAATTTGAGGCCAATATTCTTGATGAACATTGATGCAAAAATTCTGAGCAAAATATTGGCAAATTGAATACAGCCTCACATCAGAAAGCTTATCCACAATGATTAAGGAGGCTTTATCTCTGGAATGCAAGGTTAGTTCAACATATACAAATCAATAAACGTGATTCATCACATAAAAGAACTAAAGACAAAAACTATGTGGTTATCTCAATAAATGCAGAAAGGCTTTTCATAAAATTCAACATCCATTCATGTTAACAACTCTCAATAAACTAGGTATTGAAGGAACATACCTCAAAATAAGATCCATATATGACAAACCCAGAGCCAACATCATACTGAATGGGCAAAAGCTGGAAGCATTCCCCTTGAAAACCAACACACAACAAGAATGCCCTCTCTCTCACCACTGCTATTCGATATAGTGTTAGAAGTCCTGGCCAGGGCAAGCAGGCAAGATAAATAAATAAAGGGCATCCAAATAGGAAGAGAGGAAGTCATAATATCCCTGTTTGCAGACGACATGATCCTATACCTAGAAAACTCCATAGTCTCAGCCCAAAAGCTTCTTAAGCTTTTAAACAACTTCAACAAAGTCTCAGAATACAAAATAAATGTACAAAAAATCACTAGCATTCCTTCACAGCAACAACAGTCAAGCCAAGAGCCAAAGCAGGTACAAACTCCCGTTCACAACTGCCACAAAAAGAATAAAATACCTAGGAATACAGCTAACTAGGGAGGTGAAAGATCTCTACTACAAAACGCTGCTCAAAGAAATCAGAGCTGACACAAACAAATGGGAAAACATTTCATGCTTACAGATAGGAAGAGTCAGTATTGTTAAAATGGCCATACTGCCCAATTTATAGATTCAATACTATTCCTATTAAACTACCATTGAGAATCTTTGCAGAACTAGAAAAAAATATTTATTTAAAAATTCATATGGATCCAAAAGTGAGCCTGAATAGCCAAGGCAGTCCTAAGCAAAAACAACAAACTGGAGCCATCATGCTACCTGACTGCAAGCTATACTACAGGGCTACAGTAACCAAAACAGCATGGTACTGGTATAAGAACAGATACACAGACCAATGGCACAGAATAGAGAACTCAGAAATAAAACTGCATGCATACAACCATCTGATTCTTTACAGCCCTGACATAAACAAGCAATGGAGAAAGGATTCCCTATTCAATAAATGGTGCTGGAATAGCTGGCTAGCCATATGCAGAAGATTGAAACTGGACTCCTTCCTTATACCTTATACAAAAATTATCTCGAGATGGGTTAAAGACCATCTTTAAATGTAAAAACCCAAACTATAAAAACTTTAGAAGAAAACCTAGGCAATACCATTCAGGACATATGGACAGGCAAAGATTTCATCAGCAATTGCAACAAAAGCAAAAATTGACAAAGGGGATCTAATTAAAGAGCACAACAAAAAACAAAACAAAAACCAAACCCTATCAACAGAGGAAACAGACAACCTACAGAATGAGAGATAATTTTTGCAAGCGGTGCATCTGATAAGGGTCTAATATCCAGTATTCATAAGGAACTTAAACAAATTTACAAGAAAAAAAATCAACCCTATTAAAAAGTGGGCAAAGGATGTGAAGAGACACTTTTCAAAAAAAGACATACATGTGGCCAACAAACATATGAAAACAGAGCTCACTGATGATTAGAGAAATGCAAATCAAAACCATAGTGAGATATCATCTCACCCTGGTCAGAATGGCTATTATAAAAAGTCAAAAAAAAAAAAAAAAAACATGCTGGCAAGATTGTGGAGGAAAAAAAATGCTTTTACACTGTTGGTGGGAGTGTAAATTAGTTCAGCCATTGTGGAAGACAGTGCGGCAATTCCTCAAAGACCTAAACACAGAAATACCATTCGAGCCAGCAGTACCATTATTGGGTATATACCCAAAGGAATATAAATCATTCTAATAAAGACACATGCATGCATATGCTTGTTGAAACACTACTCACAACAGCAAAGACGTGGAATTAACCCAAATGCCCATCAGTGATAGAGTGGCTAAATAAAATGTGGTACATACACACCATGGAATACTATGGAGCCATAGAAAAGAATTAGATCATGTCCTTTGCATAGACATAGATAGAGCTGGAGGCCATTATCCTTAGCAAACTAACACAGAAACAGAAAACCAAATACCACACGTTCTCACTTACATGTGGGAGCTAAATGACGAGGACACATGGACACATAGAGAGGGACAACACACACTGGGGCCTATTCGGGGGTGGAGTGTGGGAGGGTGGGAGGAGGGGAGACAGGATCAGGAAAAATAACTACTGGGTACTAGGCTGAATACGTGAGTGATGAAATAATCTGTACAACAAACTCCCATGACATAAAGCTTACCTGTGTAACAAATCTGCACATGTACCTCTGAACTTAAAATAAAAGTTAAAAAAGATTAAGAGTCCCTAATCCTACCTACTCAAAGACATAACACCATTTTAAAGAGATGATTTTAAGAATAAAGAGAGAGAAAACAGATGACATAGCATGTATTATGAATTATAATGGCGCTGAACTCTGTAGTTACAAAATGTCAGAGAGTAATAGACTTTAAAGTTCTGGTGGGAAATTATTACAAATCAAAATTCTAAATCCAGCCAAGTAATCCAACAAATGTAAAGGTAGAATGAAGATATTTTTAGATATGCAAGAAGTAAAAATAAAATTTTCTTTTCCTTTTTATTTATTTATTTGAGACAGGGTCTTGCTGTGTCACCCAGGCTGGACTGCAGTGGCATGATCATAGTCATAGCTCACTGCAGCTTTGAACTCCTGGGCTTATGTGATCCTCCTACTTCAGCCTCCCAAGAAGCTGGGACTACAGGTGCATACCTCTGTGCCCAGTAATTTTTTAATTTTTTGTAGATATGGAGGTCTCTCTTGGTTGCCCAAGCTGGTCTCAAAGTGATCCTTCTGCCTGAGGCTCCCAAATGCTGGGATTACAGGTGTGAGCCACCACACCCAGCCTTTTCTCCCTTTCTCAGAAAGCTTTTAGAAGATAAGCTTTGACCAAGTGAGGAATGAGCTCAGAAGACAGTAGATGTTTCCTAGGGCAGTGGCGTCTTGCAGTCTCATGTCGGTAGCTGATCCAGTTGGAAGGCAATCATTTCCGACAGGAATAGATAAGAAAGGGCTCTGGGAAAGATTTCTACAGAGATAGAGACCTTGGCACATTATCTGATAGTGCTGCTATTTTGGAAAATAAAATTTAGAGAAATTTGGCAGATATGATAGAGGATGTGGACAAATTAAAGAGAAATACATAGAGAACCAAGCAAATGAAAAAAAGGCAATTATTAATTTTAGTAAAACCAAAAGATTTGATAACTTTTCGGGCAGAGAAAGGAAGGTGTACTACTTGACTCAGCAGACATTACAATTTAATTAGTAATGCAAACACTAAACTGATTTAAAAACTATACATAGTTATAACGAGAAAATGTAGTAAAGGAAAATGAACTGTGTGAAGAGAATGAAATCTTCTACTACTAACCTAGGAAATTAATAGAAAATATCAAAATAGATAAACCAAGAAGTAACAGTGTTGTAAACATTGTTGGTGACCTACTCAGAATTCTTTCTACTAACAATGTAGGGTGGCAACGTGCTTACGGAAAAAATATATGTATTTTCCTGCTTTTATTGTCAGTAAGTGGTTGTGTTACACGTTCTGGCCAGTTCCGCATGATCAGAAGTCACTGGGTGGGGCTTCTAGGAAGCCTTGTTAGAAATGGGCAGATGCGTCTGGAACGTGCCTTCATCTCTTACTCTTGGCCCTTCCTCTTCTTGCCCAGAACACAGTTGCATAGCCAGAGGGAGCGCATCTGTCTTCAGACTCCAAGGCCATAAACATGAGAAAGAAAGTCATATGTCAAGGAGGCTGAGCAGAAAGAGGGTCTCAGAGAGGACCTTGATGACATAATGGGGAGCTGCTGTCTCAGCTCTGGATTGCCTCTGGGCTTCTTTCACCTAAAAAAACCAACTCATCATTTGTTTAGAAAATCTGAGATTCATACAGCGGAAGAAGATACATAAACACGATATTTTAAAAGCGTGGAGGTAGATCGTTGATATGGTTTGGATATTTATCCCCCTCCAGATCTTATGTTGAAAAGTGATCCCCAAAGTTGAAGGTGGGGCCTGATGAGAGGTGTTTGGGTCATGGGGGCTGATCCCTCATGAATGGCCTGGTGCCCTCCCTGTGGCTTTGAGTGGTAATGCGTTCAGGTGATAGCAGGTTGTTTAAGGAAGCCCGGGAGCCTCCTCTCTGTCCTGCTCCCTCTCCTGCCATGTGACATGCTGGCTCCTCTTTTGCTTTCCATGAGTGGAAGTTTCCTGAGGCCTCACCAGAAGCAGCTGCTGGTGCCATGCTTGTACAGCCTGTGGGACCACGAGCCAAATGAACCTCTTTTCTTTATAAAGTACCCACTCTCAGGTATTCCTTGATAGCAATGCAAAACAGACTCATACCATAGTTTAAAACAGTTAAAATAATTCAAAGTGGTTGCATCTAGGGGAGGGGAGAGCATGGTAGAAAGTACAGGAGTTTTTTGGTATAGTTGATGCTATAGTTAGCTCCATTTGATGTTTTGGATAATGTGTGTGTTTAAGTTCAATAAGATACAAGTTAATAAGAAAAAAGAAAATGTTTCTGAATGGGACACTTGGATAGCTTCCTGTTTTACTTAAAATAAAATCCAAACTCCTTTAACAGATTTTCCATGGTTGGCCCTGGACACCTTCCTGCCTCATGTTTTGTCACTTCCTCCCTTCATTCCCCCGTGCCCCCTCCCACCCCCCCAGTCTAATTCCCAGCCATATTGTCTTCTGTCAGTTTTGTGAACACTTTCATTACATTTCACATGAAGCTTCCTCTGGGTCAGTCAGGGTCCCAGCAGGAAATGGATGACAGGGTCAAACTTGGTAGCCAGGTAAGTTTAATAAAGGGTAAAGGAAACCAGCAGGGGGTGATGCAGCACTCTGGGGCTTGCAACAGTAGGGAGCCACCCATCCTTAGCCTTGAAGGACTAAAGAGAGCAGCTGTGTGGGGAAGGTCACCTGATAGGATTGTGGCCTTTGGGAGAGCAAGGCTGGTAACCAATATCTATTTTGATATGAAGATTGCCCTGTTCACTGTTAATTAAAGTGATTGGGGCAGTTGTTATAGGAAAATATCCTATTTGCACATTGTGTTGGAAGGATTGTTTATCTTATGTATAAAACTCTGCCCTTCTGTGCTATGTGTCTGATAGTCACATGGGCCAGGGCCTCACAGGGAACATGTTGAGGCCTCATGCAGCAAAGGCTTCTTGGGTATACAGATACTGGCACAATTCAGCATTTGTGAGTTTGAAACCAGAGTGCAATCAGTATTGACCTGAGAGGTGCCACTGGAAAACTGGCCCATAAGATGATCCTGTCACAGTCCTGGCATCTTGCCTTCCAGAGAGTCAATGCTCCTTCACTGGGGTGGGTGGGCAGCAGAGACAGGGAGATCTGGCTCCCCCAGAACAAAGTGAAGCCGACCAGGTAGGTGCCATTGTTGAAGCTGAAGACCTTTCCTGAAGCACCTGCCATCAGGGCTGGAGAGGACATCCTGGCCCTCAGAAAGTCCCCCGCTGTATTGCTTCCTGTGTCCCAAGTGGCCCCTCAACTCCAGCAGGATGTCCAGCTGGCCCCCACTGCAGTATGTGTCTCGAGGGTTGAGGATGGTGGCTGTGCTGTGTGCAGCGCCGGTGGTGGTGTTCATGTGGGTGAAAGATTTGGGTGGGTTCAGCTGGTCTAGTTTCTCCATGATTTCCTTTATTTTCAGCTTAGTCTACTGTTGAAACTTCTGGACACAGTGGTGCTTCATGGTAGAAGAGAATATTAGGAAGGTATCCCTATGATGAAGAAAGATAGGCATCTCTTGTCCTCACCAAAAGTGAAATGGCAAAGAATGTGACTTATTATGTGTATGCAGCTGAACCTGTCCTTATTTCATTAACTTTAATAATGCATTTATATCTTTATTCATATATAACTACTGAAGTGTTCCATGTAGAAATTGGCCATAATTAAAACGATGAAAGTTTTGAGTAAATCACATGAGTCAGTTGTACTTTAACCACTTATTCCATAGGATGTTAAAAACCCATTGAACCTAAAAATATATGGCTAAGAAAAAATTATTTGATTAAAAAATGATTACAATAGCAAATTGAAAGAAGGAATTATTAAGAAATATTGCAGTATTTCTGAGTCTTAATAGAATGAAAGGAAAAATCATAATAAAAAATTAGCATTTTCAACAGTGAAATGCAAAGACATTTTTGTAAAAATTCATTAAATTTTGAATGGGTATCATGTGAACATGGTACAAAATTCAAAAGACACAAAAAAGAATGAAGTGTGGAAATAAATCTCTCTTTCATTCCTGTCTCCTGCCACATAGTTTTCCTCCCCAAATTAATCAGTCTCATCTTCCTTATAAATACTTTTTAGAGCCTAAGTGTCCATATGCCTGTGTACATGCATACATCACATATATTTTCATTTTTACATAAAATGCATTGTTCTGCGCCTTGCTTTTTTATGTAATGTATTTTGAATGTCTTTTCATTTCAGTACATATTGAACTTCCTCAGACATCCATTAAGATGGATGCACAGCATTCTACTTTATTAATAAGCAGTCTCTTATTGCTGGACATATAGATTTCCCCAATCTTTTGCTATTACAGATTTTCCCAATCTTTTCCTATTGAAAGTATAAGCTTGTACTTGCATCCTGCAAATGGAATTACTATATTGAAGTTTAAAACATGCCCATGTTCTGAAAAATAGAAAGGTTTGTATTTTTGTTCTTGTGATTTTCTTTCTTTCCTTTTTTGAGACAGGGCTACTCTATTGGCCAGGCTGTAGTGCAGTGACACTATCATGGTTCACTGCAGCCTTCATCTCCTGGGCTCAAGTGATCCTCCTGCCTTAGCCTCCCAGGTAGCTGGGACCGTTAACATGCACCACCACTCCCAGCTAATTTTTTGAAACTTTGTAGAGTGAGGTCTCACTATGTTGCCCAGGCTGGTCTCAAACTCCTGGGCTAAAGTGATCCTCCCACCTCAGCCTCCCAAACTGTTGGGATTACAGGCATGAGCCACCATGCCCAGCCATGATTTTCTTTACATAACATAAAAATTTATATACATAATACATTTACTTAAAATACTTCATCTTTTTTTTTTATTCAGCAGTGTTTACTTACTCCCTAGCATAAACAGTGACTAAATTATTTATTTATACCTCCTTGCTCCAACTTTTTCCTATGACTATATTTTTGCTTATTTTTCTTTGTGTTTACACCTACTTTCTTAAAAACATGTTTTAACAAACTATATCTATATTTTTATATATGTTGTTAATAAGTAGTATCTTTTAAGATGAGGCTAAAAGGACAGCAGGGGGTGGTGAGTTGGGGAGGGATAACGTGGGGAGAAATGCCAGATATAGGTGATGGGGAGGAAGGCAGCAAACCACACTGCCATGTATGTACCTATGCAACAATCTTGCATGTTCTTCACATGTACCCCCAAACCTAAAACACAATAAAAAAATGATAAGGATGTATCTCCACCTGTCCTTCAACTTTTATTTACAACATTTCTGTAATGACATAGTATATAATATTTCCATTGTTTTCCATTTATGATCGCCATAGTTTTGTTTTATTTTGTTTTTTGGTTAGTACTATAATTAAGTGGATTCAGTGCTTGTCATTATTCTGTTTATAAGTCCTTATCATTTAAGCTGAAGCTAGTCTTTTACATATTTTTTAAAGAAGAAGCTTATGAGAACCATATCCCCTGAGTTTGTTGTAATAGTTGGATTTTTAAAAAAGTTGAATCTATAAATAACCCGGGATTTATTTGATATGTGGTATGAGGTGAGAATACAAATTAATTTGTAACCTCCAGTAACGTGTAAGATACAGGGAAACAATTTTGCTTATTACTTCTTTAACCTTCAGAAGGATGAAACTGTCCAAGAGACAAATTAAGAATTAATATATGCTTTCCTTTGAGGAAACTGAGACTTCAAACAGAAACACACGTGTTCAGTGAATCTGAGGGGGTAGCTGAGAAAATGGTTCAAATAATTAACTGTAGGGCCCTGGAAGAAAAGGAAATTGGAACCAGAAAGAGTCTGATAAGATGAAAGAAAAGGGAAGAAACAAGAAAACAGTGCCTGGCATTTGATCTATTTTTGTTTACTGAATTTGTGACTGAATTCAGAGTTTCTGGGAGGTGCAATGAGAGTGAGCTTATAAGAAATAAAGAAGAGTAAGAGGCTGTGGTTAGAAGAAAGTCATGTGAAAGGGCAGTCTTTCTGCAGGAGAGCAATCAGGTAATAACAAGGCTCAGGGTGTGTCCCTCAAAGTGGGTTGTCAAAACACATTAGATTTGCAGGTACTGGTATTTCAAAAGAAAAATCACCAGAAAACTTCAATTTTGAATTGAT
The DNA here is from genome assembly GCA_036589455.1 of Ateles fusciceps. Taxonomy (NCBI): domain Eukaryota; kingdom Metazoa; phylum Chordata; class Mammalia; order Primates; family Atelidae; genus Ateles; species Ateles fusciceps. The sequence goes on along the minus strand of JAZHEH010000579.1, from coordinate 596,422 downwards.
TTAGAGGGGGCTGATGGAAGGATTTTGGGAGAAGATGAAGATTTAGCCAGATACCTGATCATTCAGTGAATATGGGGCAAACAGTCGATGCTATGAGGTTAATCTTATGTCCCTTTTACAGATTAAGCAATTAAGCAAGAAGATATTAATTCATTTGCCTATAGCCACACCATTAATAACGACCAGAGTCAAAATTCAAATCCAGGCAGTTGCTGGATTTAACGTTAAATCCAACTGTTTTCTTGTTTCTTCCCTTTTCTTTCATCTTATCAGACTCTTTCTGGTTCCAATTTCCTTTTCTTTCCAACCAGGGCCCTACAGTTAATTATTTGAACTGTTGGATTAAGCCTGAGATCTAATGCTTCTGCAGCCCTATCTCCCAGTTGTGTTTGGGGTGGGGGTGCGCTGTTGCTATTAATTGTATTTGAATGCAATCCTAGGGTTGATGGAGAGGCTGAGGAGCACACCCAAGCTCCTAGATTCTTGTCTTGTACTAGGTGTATTAGGGACATTCAGGCAAGGGTGGGATACTCAAGAGCCTACTCGAGAGCAATTCAAAATTTAGTAGAAGTCACAAGTTAAGAGAAAACAGGCTTAACTCGAACCATTTTGCTTACCTTGGTCTCTCAGGTTACAAAATTATGAGTAAAATGAAGGAATATCAAATCTTTCCCAATTAAAGAAACCCTACTTGTCCATAATTCATCAGCAGACTATTTAATGCTATGCTCTTGGTCTGACTTGGGATAGAGTGAATTCTGAGTTAGATTTTATTCCATAAGTGGAGAAAGTAAGCCTTAATGTTATTATTGTTATTTAAAAACTTTTTTGGAATTCTCACAATTGTAAAAATGATCTATATAATGAGCCTTACCAGAAGTGCCACGGTATTTTATAAATCATCTTATCTGAAAATAAGAGTGCACACAAGGAGAGGAACTGCACACAAAGCCGCATGAAAGGATGGTCCCTTTTGTACATGCTGTTCCTTCTGGCATGCTTTCACACCTTTCCCTCTGGGTTGCTTTCTCTGTCCGTCCTCTTCTGCCTCCCCGAGCCCTACTTCTTCTTCTAGTCTTGCTTAGATATCACTTCCTCTGGGACGCTTTCCCCATGCCCTCATCTCTGGGGTGGGTGACCCATGTGTTCACACTGGCACCTTCCATAGCAGGCTTCATGCAGTATTGCAGTAGCCTGAAACTTACTGGTATTCTCTCTCTATCATCGTTAATGAGGACAGGGACCACACCTGTCCTGTTCAGTGCTGTGTCCCCATCTCAAGGCCTGCCATGTAATAGTTGATGAGTAAATAAGTGTTTATTGAATGAATGATTCTCAGACCAGAACCTTGTTCTCCTCACAGCTGCTTCAGTGTGTTCTCCGTTGGGATCTTTCAGGTTCTCAGTATATATCATTAACATAATCAAAAAGGAGGGAAATTGAAGACAAGGTGATTTGTGGCTGTATGTAAATTTTTTGGAAAACCCAGGTTTTCTGCTTCTTATATTATTTGTCCCCTCCCTATACGGTAATGTCAGCTCCACATCCCCTCTTCCCTTACAGGAGGTGGAAAGAAGTTTCCGTGATTATTCTTACTATAAACACAGCATTTTGGTCTCTTGTTCATAGATGACCAAGGTGCTTTTCTGTTTTATTTTGATTCTTCTTCTCTCAGTTCATGGAAGATTTATTTTTGATTAATTTCTGAAATGTGCTGTGTCCCTTTTTTATGGACACTACCATTTATCTTCTGTTTATGTCATGTTCTAGATATACAGAGATACAGCATCACTTATTTGACAAATTGTTATTGCTTCTACTATGTGCTGGGCCCCGTGTTAAGGACCAAGGATGAATACAATGGTTCCAAGGATGGAGCTGGGATCACAGCTGTGCATCTCCATGGAGGATGCTTTCTCCACTCTGGGGGATTGGAGGAGAATAGAGAAACAAGAGGTTGGGGGTCAGGAAGTAGAGGGAGAAGGAGGCTTGGTGGGAAGCTGACACCAAAGTGGCACAGACCACTTAGTGGCCTTCGTAAACCATGCCCCGACAGAGGCCCCAGCTGCACCCCTGGTGGCTCTGCTCCCACAGCTTTGCATCTGTGAGTCCTCCTCTTTGTTATAGCCACACAAGTACGAGGAGGAGGCACATGCCATGGATTACAAAGTGACTGTTAGGAATGCTGTGAACAAGTTCACAAGTTGCTTAGGTGCCTCGATGTCTTGGCCTCCTGTGAGGTTGGAGCAGGCTCTGCAGTGTGCGATGGTGGAACCAAGTGTTCCCACACTCCACGTGTCAGTTTTGGCTTGAATGTGCCTCTCTGCTATTTGGTGTTCATCTTCACACCAGCACTCCATTTTCCATACCAAGAGCTGCAATTAACACAATTGAGGCTTAGAGACCAGGAGCAGTGGCGGGAATCACTGTGCTCAGCATCTGCCTCGAGATCTGCTGAGACGTAGAAAACTTTAGGATCAGCATGTTCAGCCCACAGCCATTGCGCTGTGCTCTAAGTGTTATACCTTTAGGCTGTAAAACATGCCTAGATAGCCAAGGGGCCACATGGAATATTTCAATGAAGGAAAACCCTATCTTTAAAGAAGATGCTGCCAGCTATTGGCCTCAGGTGAAGACTGGAAAAATAAACCTTGACAAAAAGGGAATGTTTTTACTGTATGTAAGGGTACTTTGCTTTTGTGAATGGGGTTCTTGTCCGGATGTCTGAAGATCTTTTGGATATATTTGGAATTTGAAATCTTAATTGTTGGAAATTGAATAGATAGAAGGGGGAATTGAGAATTGGGGAGACCATCACTTTTCACTGAGGTGTCTTTTGCTCTGTGGTGACACCTAACAGTGTCAAAAATCTTGACTCATCCAGGGAAGGGCTGTGAATTAGCAGAAATGTTTTTGGGGAATAAAAAAATGAAGCTTTTTATTCTCTATTCTTTTTATACTCTATGTTTGCAAATTTACTTACTTCAGCCAGGAAGGTCAATGGAAGTTAACTTGCACTTACGTTGGATACAAGGTGAGAGAACTAGAAATTAATTTCTTGAGTTTACTGTGAAATTTTGAACATTTACACATTCAGGCTATAAAGAAGTATTTCCCTAGTTAATCTCATGCAAAATGACAGCTTTTACAATCTGTTTAGCATACCAACAAACCACTCTTATTAGTAATGACATGCATGTTAATAACAGGGACAAGATTTCCAGATTTCCTTTTCTTGTAAGACCACAACCATTAGTAAGAACCTCAAGAACAAAACCAGGATGTCTAGGCATAACGTGACCAAGGTTGCAGATGGGGTGACAGAATTGACCCCACAATCTTGAGAAGCATATCCACACACATGTCATGAACCTTTTATATGACAGTTGTTAAATTTTGATAACCATTTTTCAAAGCATATGTATTTTTCTAAAGGTACTTTACAGAAAATGCTTTCCCCCCCAATTTGGTAAAAGGGTTCATTCTGTGAGCCTATTGAATTAGTATGAATAATAAAGTACCTTTCAGCCTCATATACTTTCCTCTTATTGGTTCTTATTCCATTAACACTTATTCCCGGTTGTAAATTCTGGAGCTTTCTAAAGAAATGGTAAAACCTCTTTCTAAAGAGATGGTAAATGTTTTAATAAAGTTCTCTTTGGGGGAAAAAGAAACAAAACTTAGTCTCTTCCTCAAGATGTTTACAATCTATTAGAGATGACAGATACTTTTAAAAATACATGTTTTTGTTTCTATTATGGAGCAAATGCAAAAACACTGTGGAAACATTCTTTTTGTTTTTTTTTTTGAGATGGACTCTCATTCCTTCCCCAGGCTGGAGTGCAGTGGCGCGATCTCAGCTCACTGTAACCTCCACCTCCCAGGTTCAAGCAATTCTCCTGTCTCAGCCTCTCAAGTAGCTGGGGCTACAGGCACTTGCCACCATGCCTGGCTAATTTTTGTATTTTTAGTAGAGATGGGGTTTCACCTTGTTGGTCAGGACCAGCCAGGCTGATCTCGAACTCCTGACCTCAGGTGATCCACCCCCACCTTGGCCTCCCAAAATGCTGGAATTAGAGGCGTGAGCCACTGTGCCTGGCCAGGAAACATTATTCTTCTGGAGGGGTCACCACTCTGTCCATCTGGCAACCCCTTCCATGGAGACCAGAAGTTCTCCTTGCCCCTGCCGCTGATTTCCTTCCAGATGTGCAGAGGAGCTCACCTGTGTCCCCACACAGGGTGGCTCTGCCTGTTCTCAGGGACCAATGGGAAGGACTGGAACCTTCTCCTCGTCCAGTGATGGGGGAGGAGGCTGGAGGGAGGATTTGCTGAAAATCTCTCTGCCACTGGGACTGGCTTTGTGTCCCTTCTGCATTCACGTGGCACAATGGACCATGTGCTCTGCTCTGTTTTAGAGATTTGTTAACTCCCATATGAAAAATTTTATAAGAAGATTTCAATTTGGTATACTTTGATAAATAAATCACACAAAAACCAGATGTGACCTTCCTCACACAGTGTTCACCTCTGTGTCCGAGGACCCAGGGCATAGCAGAACCTTGATGCATATTTTGCATGGGTGGCCCACCTGGGTGTTATAAGGGTGACCAATGAAATTCACTCTGAGAGGACCTACCTTTCCAGGCAGACAAGTTATACATGGATCTTATTATGGAAGAAGAACCTACCACTTCAGAAGTTTTGGGGGTAGGGGTGAGAACAGAGATTCCATATATTATAGAATTTTTAATAAGCAATTATGACCTACCCTGAACCTTCAAGTAAAAACTTATCTTAAAAAATCTACATATTTAACTTTAATTTTCATGATGAACCTATTTCTCAGTACTTCTGACCCTTAGATGGCAGCCTCCCCCTGGAAGTGTCACATGATGGGATGCTCCAGGCATGAGCAGACCCAAGGGGCCATCTTTGGATGGTGGACTCAGAGCCTGGGATTACAAAGCTGCCCACCTTCCCCTCCCTCCCTTTTTTTTGCCTTCCTTTTCTTTCTGTTTCCTTTCTTCCTCCCTCTTTCCTTTCTTCCTCCCCCCATCCCTCACTCTTTCCTTCTTTTTTCTTCCCACCTTTCTTTCTCACTCCTTTCTTCCTGCCCTCCATCCCTCCTTTCTTCTCTCCCCTCCCTCTTTTCCTCCTTCCTCTCTTCCCTCTTTCTTCCTTCCCCTCTCTCCTTCCCTTTCTTCCTTCTCACTCTGTTTCTCCTACCCTCCCTCCCTCCTTTCTTCCTTTCCTCCCTCCCTCCTTTCCTCTCCTCTCCCCTCCTCCCCTCCCCCTCCCCTCTCCTTTCCTCTCCTCTCCCTCTCCTCCTTTATTTATTTGAAGAAATAAAATTCAAACTGGGTTTTAAAGGGTGATTGGGAGTTTGACAGGTGGAAGGAGGGGCAGGAGAACATTCTAGTCAGAAGGAGCAGCATGTAGAGTGGTGCAAAGGCTTGAGAGACTGATGTATTTGAACACATATTTGTCTTGTGTGTGGGATATTTTTAAAAGAAATTTCATGTATGTATATTTATCACATACATTTAAGGCATGCAAGTGTGATGTTTTGATATACATATGCATAGTGAAATGATCACTATAGTCAAGAAATTAACATATTCATCACTGTACAATTACCTTTTTTATTGAGGCAGAATACCTAAAATCTAGTCTCTCAGCAAATTTTCCATATACAGTATTAACTATAGTCTTCATGCTGTACATTAGCTCTCTAGACATTCATCCAGTAGAACTGCAAGTTTGTACCCTTTGACCTACATCTCCCCATTTTCTCTTCCTCCCAACCTGGATAACCACTGTTCCACTCTGTTTCTATGTGTAATTTTTAAGTTTCATATATAAGTGGGATCAAGCAATATTTTTCTTTCAGTATTATTTCTTTCCTTCAATATTGTTATTTTACTTAGCATAACATCCCCCAGGTTCACCCATGTTGTTGCAAATATAGTAGCATCTCCTTTATAAGGCTGAATGATATTCCACTGTACATATATAGCGCAATTATTTATCTGTTCATCTATTGATAGGCACTTATGTTGTTTTTATATCTTTGCTATTGTGAATAATGCTGTGATGAGCATGAGAATGCAGATATTTCTATGAAGTGCTGATTTCATTTCCTTTGGGATACTCAGAGGGATTGCCAGGTCATATGGTAGTTCTATTTTTAATTTTTTGAGGAACTGCCATACTGTTTTCCATAATGACTGTACCAACTTACATTCCCACCAAAAGTGTATGAGAGTTCCCTTTGTGTATGAGAAAATACTAACATATCCTCATCTTTAGCAGCCATTTATATATATTGATGACTTCCAAATTGAGCATCTTTCTTACAGACCTCTCTCCTGAATTCAGACTCATATTCTATCTACAAGACATCTGCATTTTTGATATTTGTATGGGAAACTTCACTTTATTATAACTAAAACCTAAATTCATTTTACCCTTTTCCCCAATATCTTCCTTCCCTTTTATTTTCTTCAGTGAATGTTAGGGTTCTTCTTCAAGTTATTTGTGTCAAATTTGCAGGTATCATGGAAACTTCTCATTGAGTTGCCTCAAGGGAAAAATTATTGAATATTACCATGTGCTAGAACTAGGTAAACATTTTTCATGTATCATCTAATTTAATGCTTTGAATTTAATATTGAAGAAATTGAAGTTCAGAGATTAAATTCCTAAATTGGCTGAGTTGGTAAGTGAAGACACTGGAATTCAAAACCAGGTCTGACTTCAATCTCCGTATTATTTTCATTATGCTACATTGGCCGTAGTTCTAAATATCTTGTCTCATTTCTCTTTCTGAGAGGCAAATCTACTCATGTGCTGTCTGTATTATGATTCTTTAACCACTCCCCATTACTTTTAGGATAAAGCCCACATTCCTTAGCATGTCATGTAAATCTTTCATAATTTGGGTGCTGGCTCCCCACTTTCTTCTCATTAACTCTCTGCATTTGTTTTTTGTCACTAAAGGTTCATAATTCTTGCCATTTCCTGAATGAGACTTTTGTCAACAAGTTTGTCCTACTTCTCTCTCTCCTTCCTTTTTGTCAACTTGACTCTCTCATTCTTCATGAATGAGTCCAGTTAATACTTCCTCTATAAAACTTCACAACATCTCTCTATCGTAGAGTTCAGGTTTTGTTTGTTTGTTTGTGTGTTTCTTTTTCTTTTTTTTTTTTAAATAATTTGTTTATTTTACTTTAGGTGCATACTATATCTTCATTTCTCCCCATGTTATCCCACCCCACCTTCCCCTCCCTCCGAAGCCCCATTGTCTCTCCCCTACCCACCCCCAACTGTCCCCTGTGTGTGATGCTCCTCTCCCTGAGTCCACGTGTTCTCGTTGTTCAACACCCACCTATGAGTGAGAATATATGGTGCTTGGCTTTCTGTTCTTGGGTCAGTTTACTGAGAATGATGGTTTCCAGATTCATCCAAGTCCCTATAAAGGACACGAACTCATTGTTTTTATGGCCATGTAGTATTCCATGGTGTATATGTACCACATTTTCTTTGTCCAGTCTATCATTGATGGGCATTTGGGTTGGTTCCAGGTCTTTGCTATTGTACACAGGGCTGCAGTGAACATTCGTGTGCATGTGTCTTTATAGTAGAACAATTTATAGTTCTTTGGGTATATACCCAATAGTGGGATTGCTGGGTCAAATGGAATTTCTCTTTCTAGATCCTTGAGAGATCGCCACACTGTCTTCCACAATGGTTGAACTAATTTACACTCCTATCAATAGTGTAAAAGTGTTCCTATCTTTCCACATCCTCTCCAGCATCTGTTGTCTCCCGATTTTTTAATGATCGCCATTCTAACTGGTGTGAGATGATATCTCAGTGTGGTTTTGATTTGCATTTCTCTAATGACCAGTGATGACAAGCATTTTTTCATGTTTGTTGGCCTCATATATGTCCTCTTTTGAAAAGTGTCTGTTCATATCCTTCGCCCACTTTTGAATGGGGTTGTTTGTTTTTTTCTTGTATATCTGTTTTAGTTCTTTGTAGATTCTGGATAGTAGCCCTTTGTCAGACGGGTAGATTGCAAAAACTTTTTTGCCAGTCTGTGTCTTTTGATTGGGGCATTTAGGCCATTTACATTCAATGTTAATATTGTTATGTGTGAATTTGATCCTGCATTTTCTTGCTGGCTGGTTTTCTTTCTCATTAGTTGACTCATTTTCTTCATTGTATTTTTGGTCTTTGCCAACTGGTTTGCTTTTGCAGTGACTGGTATTTGTTCCTTTCCATGCTTAGTGTTTCTTTCAGGAGCTCTTGTAGGGCAGGTCTGGTGGTGACAAAATCTCTCAATAATTGCTTGTCCGTAAAGGATTTTATTTCTCCTTCACTTACGAAGCTTAGTTTGGCTGGATATGAGATTCTGGGTTGAAAGTTCTTTTCTTTAAGGATGTTGAATATTGGCCCCCACTCTCTTCTGGCTTGTAGGGTTTCTGCCAAGAGATCTGCTGTGAGTCTGATTGGCTTCCCCTCTGTGGGTGACCTGACCTTTCTCTCTGGCTGCCCTTAGCATTTTTTTCCTTCATTTCGACCCTGGTGAATCTGACAATTATGTACCTTAGGGTTGCTCTTCTTGAGGAATATCTTTGTGGAGTTCTCTGTATTTCTTGAATTTGAAATTTGGACTGCCTTGCTAGGCTTGGGAAGTTCTCCTGGATAATATCCTGGAGTGTGTTTTCCAGCTTGGATTCATTCTCCCCCGTCATATTCAGGTACACCGATCAGGCATAGATTAGGTTTTTTCACATAATCCCATATTTCTTGGAGGCTTTGTTCATTTCTTTTCACTCTTTTTTCTCTTGTATTGCCTTCTCTTTTTACTTCATTGAGTTGATCTTCAATTTCTGATATCCTTTCTTCTGCTTGATCGATTTGGCTATTAAAACTTGTGTTTGCTTCACATAGTTCTTGTGCTGTGTTCTTCAACTCCATCAAGTCATTTATGTTCTTCTCTAAGCTGGTTATTCTAGTTAGCATTTCGTCTTACCTTTTTTCAAGGTTTTTGGTTTCTTTGCATTGAGTTAGAACGTCTTCCTTTAGCTCTGAGAAGTTTGTTATTATCCACCCTTCTGAATCCTGTTTCCGTCAATTCTTCGCACTCCTTCTCGGTCAAGTTGTGATCCTGTGTTATTGAGGAGTTGTGATCCCTTGAAGGAGAAGAGGTGTTCTGGTCTTTGGTGGTTTCACCTTTTTTGCACTGTTTTTTCCCATCTTTGTGGATTTACCTGGGTGTGGTGTCAGAGAGCTGCTTGGTGAGGTCGCTTGTCTGCCTGTGGGGGCACTACTGGGTTTCTAGGGACTCCTTCAGGTTACTAGGGAAGCTTCCTGTGTCTTTTTTGTTTATGCTGGGAGATTAGGCCCACCTCTTCCGCTGACCTGTAGGTGCTGCTGGGTTGTGGAGAACAAGGTACCATTGCTACGCAGGCTTCCTGTGTTTTTTTGTTAAAAATGTAGCCCAGTCCCACCCCTCTAGTGGTGGGTTGTGCCCTTCCTCCACTGGGCTGGATCATTCAGGGGTCCTCTCAGATTGTGGCACTGGCTACGCAAACCACTAGAGTCTAAGCTTCAGCCCTCTGGGGTTTGTTGGGGAGGTTAGGGACCTGCCCAGCAGCACCCGGCAGTCTCCTCCTTTCAGCTTTCTCTCTCTCCAGTCATGGGGTAGAGGCTGCCCAGCTGCTCCTGCTTACAGCTCCCTCTCTCTCCGGGCGGGGGGGGGGCTATAGCTCAGTCTGCATACTCTTATTCAACTCCGCACTTGTAATTCCTGGTGCTTGACTGGCAAAGATCCCCTGTTCTGTGTATTGCTGAGGCTTTGGGGGAAGCGCTGTATCTGGACCATAGTGCCAGAGGTGGAGCCTCTGACTCGCCAGTCAGATGCACTTTCTGGGTGAAGCAGCACCCCTCCCCCGCCTCAGTCTGCCCTGAGTGGGCTTTGCTCACTCTTGGACCAGACCTGTTGAAATGCACCTGGTACCTCGGTTGGAGCTAGGAGATCTCTGGGTTTCTGCATCTTTTTCGCTGGGTGTTGTGCACTGGAGTTGTGTCTAATCCGCCATCTTGGATCCTCTCTGTTTGTGTGTTTCTATAATGTCTTGACTCTTGTCATATTGCATTGCTTTGAATCTACCTGCTTGGTCTTCTCCATTAGATTAAGGATGATGGTCTTTTTGCCCCATTCCTTTGTATCAAAATTGGCTAACAAGCATGTGGCACAGAGTAGATTACAATTATTGTTTATTTAAACAAAATATGGTTTTCCAGCTTTGAAAACTAAGTGGATACTAATATCATTGATCAAGAAATGGAATCACAGAAAGAGGTGACAATTTGGTAGAGAGGAGATATTTCTTTTGGCATTAATGTGCTGTATTTGAGGTCTGTCAAGTGGAAGTGGAGATGTCTCATGTAAAGTGGGTCTTAGACTGGAAAGCTGAAAATAAAAATATTGGAGCCATTGGATGAGATTATATAGGGGAAAAAGCATTGCAAGAATACTCCTTCATAGATGGTGTTACATACCTTACGTTGTATCAAGTCATGCAGTACATAATGACAGGTTGCCTAGCTGTTAATAAAGCTAAGTTTTATCAGTGGATTCAGAAGTGACAGCCTGCTATATCCATAGTAAAGTTCCAATCAAACTTCTAAGAAAAGTTCATTCACTGATGATCTCTGCCTTACTTACTTATCTAATTAGAAATTTTAAAATGGTAATTTCCTAATTCTGTCATTCTTTCTGTATTCATTAGCTATAATTCTTCCACAAAAAAGAACTTTCCCTTATCTATTAGGGTTATTGGTTTTCTCTTTAACAGGAATGAGGATAAATGTTCATGTATTTCTCTTTTGTTGCCAATTTTCAAAATAAGGATTTACCCAGCTCCACTTATGACACATGAGAGGTTTTGTTTTTATTCTTGAATGTCTCTTTTAGTATTATTATGAGCTCATGGATTTTATATATTATGTATTTCAATTAACTACAGTCATTAGTCTTTTTGATGCTAAAACTAATCTATCTATGGCCAATGAAGAGACTCCTTGTGTTACCTCCTCTGTTCTATGATATAGATATCTGTGATATGATTCCATTTGTCTCTGATCATTTGCTTTCTGGCATAACAAGATGTCCAGGCTCATGGTATATATATTTTCTGTTCCAGTCCTGGAATCAGCCTTTTCTTCAAGAATACCTGTTTTCTTTTACTGAGGAAGCGTTCTAGAGACCACAGTCAGGGTGCTAAGAGTGATTGTTGCTAATGGATTATCATTGCTTCAAGGCCTTTTCAATAGACAGAGCTAGGAAATATCTATATTGGAAATAGAAAACATCATGAATGTGTACAGATATTTTCAAATCAGTTTAACCACATGGCTTTTAAAAAACTTTTTTAATGTTTTAAACAAGCACCAGAACCAGCATGGTATGGTCATTTTTTCATGTGTCATTCTCTTGGTTTTGCATCCCATATCAGTTGTCATTGTCCTTATATATCCTTCTTTCCAAAACGGATTCTTTTAAATTTATTTTCCTTTATTCCTAAAATGAATAAAATTTACTTTACAATACATGTGGTGTTATGTGCAGAGATTGGTTCTTAGTGATTTTTGTATGGTATCTATCTGTTAGCAAATGTAGTTTAAGAACATGTTAATCTGATTTCCAATCACATGATCAGGTGGGTGGATAGTATTAGTGCCATATGCAACGGTCATGTCCCAGGCATCAATGATGCCCATGTTGAGATCTTTGAAAATATCCTTCATGATAAGATATTGAATATAACCATGGAAGTCTCCAAACCTCTCTGTCTCTATGTGCATCTCCCTGATGTTTTCTGTCTTAATAATCACTTTAGTGGTTGGGCTTCTTAGGAACAGTCTTTCAATAGCCTTTCGGACACCGATGGCCCTGCGAATAAAAATGTCAATGGGAAATGGTCTGAAGTGCTGGCCAAAGGTGATGACGATGGCTGTATTTTTGTCACCTGATAGCAGGTCAATTTCCCGAGGGATATAATTATGATCTATCAGAGAGTAGAGCTGGACAGTGAGGAAGGGAAGGCTATGTTTTTTCCATTGAATCAGAGTGTGTCTTTGTGCATCCAGAAGCAAATGTTTCCTAAAAATTCCAGTTTCATGAAGATCAAAAAACTGCAGTGCTGATAAAAAGAAATAGTTGTTTTAAATAGAAGATGATGGTTAATATTCATGGAAAAGAATGTCCTATCATTTAAAATACCCACCCATCTAAATAATTGCTCACTAGAGTCTTTCTAGCCTCTAGGGTAGAGTACTAGCTCATACATGTAAAGTGTGAATCAAAAATGTCAAGTTTTCGTTGGAATTTTAAAAGAGGGCCAACATCTCTTATGAAAGAGGGAATAAAATACATTTTAAATTTAAAGACTCAAATCCAGAAAGCTAAATGAAGTAAAAAACAAAATACCTCAAACGAGAGAATAGAGACCTCATTAAAAGTACTTTAAAACCAGCCTGAATTTCGAAGAGAATATAAAGTAACTACGCACTTTTTACAACTTTGGGTAAGTAGTAGATCCACTGACGTAGCGTAGAGTCTCCCAGGAGGTAAATGAGTTTGCCTTTCAAACAGTCGTTCATCTTAATTGTGTCAAACTGAATCTGGTTGCAAAATGTTGTTATCCACCTTCCTCGTAAGGTATAACCACCAGGGACAGGAGGCTTCATTCCAACTTGGCATCTTGCTTCTATCTTTTCACTCTCTGGTAACAGAGACACTTGTAAATGATTTTATTGCAATAAGTTAGACATCTAGCCTTCTTTCTTCATCCTTCCTTCTATCGCTCTTTTTCCCCCTTCCTGTAATGTCTGTTTTCTATTTCTATCCCTTTCTAGTACTATTCTTTGATCATTAGCTTTGCTTCAGGCACTTCTACTTAGTCTTTTGAGAGAATTTGAGTCATCTTGCCTCCTGCCTATTCCTTTTCTCCTAAATTTGGTCGTTAGCTAAATCTTGACATTTCATCCTTTCTTTGACGTTCTATCCTTTCTTCCTGATTCTGTGGCGACGTCTGTGTTTGTCTCTAACCTGAATGATGTTAGTGGTCTGCCAGTTGCTGCCGTTGTATCAAATTCTTTACTTTTGTTTCATTAATGAAGGAATGAATAATCTTAATTTTTCCATGTTCAAAAAATGGCTTAAAATGTGTACATTAAAAATAAAAACCTCAAATGGTTATAATAGTCACCTCGTTTGACTTACTTTAAAACCGGACTTTGCCAAAAGCAGCATGCGGCATCCAGTACAAAGCAATATTTTGAGATATTCCAGGAAGTTTCACTAGAGTTTCAGGCTCTGTTTGTACATGGTCTGCCTTCTCTTACAGGGAGCAGTGCAACAAATGTCTTGTTATGTCATGATGAAGGTTATCAGATTTCTCCTGTCATGTTTCCTTGCCACTCTCTATGCTGCTACCCCATCACTGAGCCAGTGCCTTGAATTTTAGGATTTGTTACATCAGGACTTCTGTACTGATACTACATTCTGGTATGAGATAGAAAACCAGTTTGAATGCTGTAGGAAAGACCAAGGTAATAACGAGTTAAAAATAGAAGTTTATTTCTGTCTCACTTAACAGGCCTGGAGTGAGAAGGCCAGGGCTAATATACCAGTGCATGGTGTCAGGGACGTCTGTTCCTTCTGTGTTGTAGCTCTGCCATTCTTACCACATGGCTTCGATCTCATGGTCTAACCTGGCTCTTTCCCTTCTCACATTGTATCTAAAGTTCAGCTAGTAGTAAAGGAAGAAATGGATAGGGAAGGCCAGTTGTTTTGCTTTTAAAGCATGACCTAGGAGTTTCCCACTCACACTTCTGGAAAAAATTTAATTAATGGCCACAACTAGCCATAAGAAAGGATGGCCATGGGTCTAGCCACAAACTGGTTTCTATTACTAAAGAAGGAGGAGGCAGTGGACATTGGGGAACCATCAGCAGTCTCTGTTTTACTCTCTTTGCTTAGTTCCTCAAAGGCCTTATTGTCTGTGACTGCCTATGTTCATAGACTAGTGCATCGTTACATGATTGTACTGTATTTGTAACCTGTGGACAAAGTGATAAAATGGTGCTGGTGGCAGAATTGGAAAGTGCATCTGAAATAGCTCTTAAGTCCTGGTGATTTGGCTTAGTAAAGGGAGTTTGTATAATCCTGTAATTATGTTAGAATTACAGTGTGATGTGGATGGATTTCTATGAGGCTTGATGGCATTGCACCCTGGATGATCGAATACCATGACCCTGGAAACTTGAGATTCATAGTGTTAAGTATTCTTTATCCTAATAATATACTGACACACTTTGCTGAGAACATAGCCTTTAAGTTTATGGTTGTAAACCATATCTTGTGTAATCTTTATGTGTCAGAGTATTCATTTTGCCTTGTCTCAAACTCTCTGAAGCACTATTTCAAACTTATAACAGATTTGCTTATGATTACTCTTACATGTTTATTTTACTTAATAATTTTAGAATAGGGTTGAGTATTTTGTAAAGTATGTGGGTAGTAATATCAGGATTCTATATATCAGGCAAAAGCAACTCCATTTTAGAAACTAATTTGCCATGTTGGCTTCTGATTAACACCAGTTTATTCTATTGTTTCTTGCATAACAGCAGGTACTTACCATAAATCTTGCCTTTAGGCCAACAAGGCAAGATTTGCTGGCATTTTACTTCAATTGTCCTGTACATCCCACTTGAACCACCCTTCCTTGTGCTCTGTAAGCCCTGGGTCTGGCGGTAATGGTATGGAGATCCACCATCTTGTCTCACCAATGGAGACATAAACATAGCTTCTGCTTCTAAGTCCCTATTAAATGTTTCTTTATGAGAAACCGGATGTGTCAGCCTCTTCTTTGGCTTCTCAGCTTCCTCAAACTTTAGGAGTAGGTTTGCATAGACCTGCCCACTGAGAAACAGATTCCATTATATTTTTGATTAGATAGGCAGACTAATAGTCCCCCAAAGATATCCACATCCCCAATTTTTAAAACCTGTGACTACATTGCCTTCCACGGCAAAAGGGACTTTCCAGGTATGACTAAGGTATGGACTTTGAGATGGAGAGATTATCCTGGATTATGTGGGTAGGCCCAATCTAATGTCACTCATCCTCAAAAATGGAAGAGGGAGGCAGAAGAGTGAGTCAAAGATGTGACAGGAGAACTTGACCCTCTGCTGTGACTTTGAAGATAGAGGAAGAGGGCTACAAGGACTGTGAGCAGCCTTAAAAACCTGGAATAAGCAAAGGAACAGATTCACCCCTAGAGCCTCTAGGAAGGAACATGCTCCTGCTCTCCCTTAGCTCAGCTCAATGAGACTGATGTTGGACTTCTGGACTACAGACTATAAGATGATATATTTTTGCCTTTTAAAACCACTTATTATAGCAGCAATATGAAAATGCTCCATAGATAACTGACATTCTTTTAAATATAAAGTCATCCCATCCAGAGACAGGGTTTTTTCCTTCTATTTATACGAATTTTATTTTATATTCCTTAGTGACATGTTAAATTGCCTTTCTTTAGAGCATGCATCGTGTTAAATTGTGAATTTGCATTTTAAAGCACAAAGTGGATCATACCACTCTCTTCCTCAGTCAGTTTCTGTGGCTTTCAGGTCAGCATGGCCCTTGAGAACCTTCATGATTAGATCCTTTCTCTCTTTCTAGGCTTATCCTCTGCTACATTCCACAATATGCTCACCCCACTGGTCTGTTGAGCAAGTCCATGATGACTTTGCTCATGACTGGAATTACCAGATAAAAAAGAGTTAGATAAAAAATACAGGACACCATATTAAATTTATATTACTTCTAACAAGGAGTAATTTTTTAGTGTAAGTATGGCCCATGCAATATTTCCCCTTTTCTCAATGTATATATGACAGGCAATTAGAAATTACTCAAATTCATTTGCTTCCCTTTATTATTATTTACTTAAATCCAGCAACACTACCCATGCTCTTTATGAGGTTTCTCTTTTCATCCTCTGACTACACATATCCTTTAGGACTCAGTCAAATACCAAGTTTAACATAAGCTTCTTTGCCTTTTTACTTTCTCCATAGAGTTGGTATGTTGAATGTATTTCACACTGCAAGCTAACTGAGCGTTTATTTTTCTCAATTTGTCCATAATGCCTGCTATCTGTTCAATGCTTGATAAATGTATGCTGATCCTTTTGTAGTTCAGAAACATGATGACTGGCTTTTCGTGGTCATGTGTGAGATGTGCCTCCCTCAAACCATGTTATGATGTCAGCACATTACCCATATGATGTGAGGAAAAATAAATAAATAAACGTTTGCAGAATAAATGAATAAATGGTGGCAATAATTTGTTATGAGTTGAAGTAAATATCATGATGAATGTTATGGGTAAACTAAGACTTTATAAAAAGTTATTTTAAAGCTAAGTAGCCTAAATATTATTTCATCAGTAACATGGCTTTGTGTTTGTCTTTAAAACATAATGAGATAAAAACTCCATATAACATTGGTAATTGCATCAACTAAATGTTAGGAGGTTATGCCAACAGAGAGTTAGGAAACCAAAATCGAAAGTTTTTCTACTCTGAAGCTGTAGGTATTCATCCTTCAAAGACATCTGGACAGTGCCTTAGACTCTAGGAGATGAACTCTCAGGTTTAAATATAAATGTAGGATAATACTCTTTTGGATATGTCAAGATGAAATCTCCTATAAAAATTTTGAAATCATTTCTTTGAGTTAATTTCTCCCTTTAAAGTCCAGCATGATTGACATAATAGACACCTGCTAGGAATTGTGCTCCAGGAAACCTACAATTACTTGGGTTAATGCTGATAAAATTTCCTCTGAGCATCACCTAACTCAGGACAGAGCAGACTTACTGTTACATTTGGCGACGTCAATGTGTTTACCATGCTTCATCATTTCAACTCCTACTTTGGACCTTCAAAAAAAAAAAAATAGAACAATAAATTAACCTGCTCTCTCCCCCACGTAACACAGGTGACTCACCTGCTTGTGAGTGAAGGAAATTTTTAATTTCCTATAACCAGAAGCTATTATTATTGTCATAAATTTTAGATATATTGGATATTGTAAATGAATGAGGATTTTGGAAGACTTTCTACCTGCTGAGAGCACCTGAAGTCCAGGGCGGCTCTACTGATCTGCCACATGTAATCAGTGTGTCCTGGAATTTTAGATTCAATTTATCTAATTTTTATCTAATTTATGTAATTTACAAGTTCTCTTCTCTCTTTCTGCTTCCATATCTCCTATTCCAGTTTGCAGAATAGTTTCCTTGGATTACTGTGGGCTTCTAATTGGTCATGCAAGCCTCAGCTTTATTCCACCTAAATTTTTCAATCTGACTGGCAGAGTACACTTTCTCACTGCAAATGTAACTGCACTACTGCTTACATCCCTTTATTGTCTCCCCATCGTGTACCCAAGGAATCCAGCCTTTTTGAGTGGCATGTAGACCTTTTATCAGAGGGCCTCTGCTTCCCTTTTTAATCCACATTTCCTGCTATGATTACCTTTGACTTTTTCGACAAACTTGCTTTCTGAAGATCATAAGCTTTAGGAAGAAAGGTAATGCATGTGTCTGGTCCACTGCTGTATCCTTAATATCTATCAAAGTGGCTGGCAGAAAGTAGTGTCAAATCTGATGTGTTAATCAATGTACCTTACACTTCTTTCCTCCAATTGATGAAAGATGACTCTTCCTGCTTGAAAGCTCTTACTCATACTTTGTTTCAAACCTGTGTATATGGCCATGTAAGTGGAGGAAGGAAGAAAGGGATTAAGGGGAGAATGGGGGACCAGGTGCCAACTATAACCGATGTAAGTAGTACCTGATTCCCTGCTATGGATGTCTCTTCAGGTGCCATCCCGAGAAGAGAAAAGATCAGCATGTTTTCATCCTTGCTAGGATTTAGGCATAAGGATGGTTGATGGGTAGGAAGAGATTTGATGAGCTGTACCATCAGAGGTAAAAGGAAAGGAATAGAAACTTAACTGTCCTTTTACTTTTAGAAGGGATCCAGGGACTATAGATCAGGAGCCAAAACTTGGATAATGAGGTAAGATTCTGGAATGCATGTTATTTTGTCATATTTGGTGCCCACTCTTATTTCCTCTTACCATATTTTTTTTGAAAGCTTATGGAAAAAAAAGACTCTAAACTTGACTTTGAAAACTGCTAGAAAGGAATTGCTGTGAACCTGCATTCTACTTTGTCACTAACCTTAGGAAAAGTAAATCTTTGTGGGAAAAAAGGATACTGGGCAGAATTGAAAGAGAAAAGGAAATGGACCGAGCCTCTGAGACTTACGTAAAGTTAGCAAATGAGCAAAAGTCTCTGCAACTGAGAGATGTCTTATGGCTTGGCTCACAGGTCTGGGATTTATGATAGCAGATAATTACCCTTTGCAAATCCTCAAAGTGGCCCATGAAGAGTCACTGATGGTTCATTCTAATCCACAAAGTAGTTTTCAGCTTAGTGGAGAACAGGAAAACCAGGAAGTCAGCATCTGTTTATCATTCGGGAGAGAAAAGCCTGGCATTGCCGCAGCTGTGATTGATAGAGGAAACATGCTTCCACCCGGTTTGTGGAGGGCTGTTGAACCAGGGGTTCACAGGGATCACTAGGTCACAGTATGAAAAGTAAGAAGGACTCCTCTACCCTGAGAGGTGTATACTGAGGAATATCTGATCATGGGATCAACTGGAGATAACCAGTAGGAATTGGCTTATGAGGAAGATTACTCAGTGTAGAAAACGGATTAGAGAGGGTATGACTACTGGGAGAGAGACCAGTTGGGAAGCTGGTATAAGTAATCTAGATGAGATGATGATGGTCTGAACCTGAATAGCAGCACTGTACATGGGGGAAAATGGATCAATGAGAAGATATTTAAGAGGCAAAATTAACAGAATATGATATGGGAGGTGAAGGAGCATGGATGTTATCATATACTTATCAAGGAATCTTTTTTTCAATGGAACATCTGTGAACACATAGAAGAACAGTTACAGCAAAACACATGACTGATGGGACAATATAGTGAAAATGCAAACTTTGGCATAGAGTGGTGAGTAGAGGCCCCGTGAAGACACCACATGTCTGACCTTGAGTAGAGGCCTCTGAGAGTCATGCTCAATGTTGCAATGGGCAATGTAGCTCTGACTGGGGCACTTCTCAGTGAGACACTTCTCAGTATACTTGAAAAGTATACTCACCTGTGGAAAAGGCCGTTTTCCCTGTCAGTAAGATAAGACACTTCTCTATTCTGGGTGGTCATGTGGGTCAGAGCCTCACAGGGCATGTGTTGAGGCTTCACACAGTAGAAGGCTTCTTGGTCTCTGTTATCCAGATATTCACAGAGTTCAGCACTTGAGTTTAGGGTCAGGCCACATTCAGTGAAGACATGAGAGGTGCCATTAACAAATTTACCTTTGAAAATAATTTTATTATAGCCTTGGTTCCTTGCCCTCCAGAGAGCTGATGCCCCTTCACTTGGGTGGATGAGCAGTAGAGACAGGGAGACCTGGCCCTCCCAGAACAGAGTGAAGCTGATCAGATAGGTGCCATTGTTGAAGTCAGTCACCTTTCCCGAAGCACCTGCCATCAGGGCTGGGGAGGACATCCTGGCCCTCAGGAAATCCCCGCCATATTGCTTCCTGTGTCCCAAGTGGTCCCTCATCTCCAGCAGGATGTCCAGCTGGTCCCCCCCTGCAGTACGTGTCTCGAGGGTTGAGGATGGTGGCTGTGCTGTGTGTGGCACTGGTAGTGGTGTTCACGTGGTCAAAAGGTCTGGGTGGGATCTGCTGGTCTAGTTTCTCCATGATTTCCTTTATTCTCAGTTCAGTCTCTGTTAGTGACTTTAATGGTATCAGTGGTGTTTTAGGGAATAAGGAGTTTGTGGAGTTGTTCCAGTAATGGATGGAGATGGATAAGTTTAGAGCAGACCAAAGCTGAAATGACAAGGATTGTGATCTGCTATGAAATTAACCTGTCTAGTCATTTTCACTTATTATGAGTTTGAATATTTGTTTACAGTGAATATTTGTGTAATTGAATTCAATTTGTTACCAAACTGAATATTTTGTAACAAAGTGGCAGAGTAAATCGAAAGAGAAGAGAAACAAGGAAAGGAGATGTCATTATTATTATGATATAATATTATATATTATTATCAATATTATTTAAACTGTGACAATTTTGAATAAAATATAAACATTTACATCTTTACCTCAATATTTTAGAGAATGTCTGAACAGTTGTGGATAAACATATTCAGTGCAAAATATATAGCTCAGAGAATACTTATGAGCAATAAATTGTTGATGATAAGTTTACTCTTTCTTTTCATATATGCCTTACATCCAGTAACATCCATATCTTTTACCCATCCCTAATAGTCTTTTCCTCTCCAAGTGTATCATAGTTCAAATCACCATCATTTATCTCCTGGATTATAGTGGTCACCTCAAAGATGATGACTGTCTTCAGACTTCAAGGAAGTCAGTCCTGCTTTCTCTCCATTTAATTTCCTCTTCTGTAGCTAAACCAGCAGCACCTCCCTGTTTAAACCCCTTCAATGGCTTCTTGTAACTCTTGGGTAAAAGTCCATTTGTAATATTGCTTTGTCTGTGGCCTATTTTTAACTCTAGTTCTTGCTACTCCCTCCCTTGCTTTCGATGTCTCGATAAGACTTCTTTATTTTTAGGAGCTGACCTTCCTGTCTTTCAGCTCCTGCTCTTTACTAATACTTTCTCCTCTTCCTGCATTGCTGAGTATCCCCAAATTCCTCCAAACCATCTAAACATCTCTTAACTTTTACCTTAGAAATCACTACAGCCTCAGAGGTCACTTATACTTTTGGCACTATACACTGTTTTCTAGGCACTAAAATTCAGTGATTTTCAAATCTTGCTGGTAGTCAGAAACACCTGCCAAGCTTTTTTAAAAATATGGACTCACAGGCTGCAGTCTAGATCAACTGAGTCATAATTATTAAATTATGTCGTCCAGGAGTATATGCTTTCCAAAAGCCTCAAAAGCAATCTTAGTATCAGATAGATTTGAGAAGAATGCTTATAGACCAGTAGTTGTCAACCCCTCTCACCTCTCATACTTTAGAACACATACAAAGCTTTTAAAAAAACTTGAGGCCTGGCTGCACTGCACCCCAGCATCAGGCAATAAATGAAACCCTTGTGACTGGTAACAAAGTAAAAGCCTTGTGATTGGTAACAAAGTGGTAGAGTAAGCTAAAAAAGAGGAGAAACAAGACAATAGATATCATTTAAAAAAGATGAACGGAACCCAAGTTGAAGTTTTGAAAAAACTTTGGCAAAGCCGAAAGACAAATCATTGACAATGCCAACCAAGACACAGAGATGCAAATACACAAAATCCTTCAAAAGAACCTTTTTATATATCTCTGGAAAATATTAAAAACTTACACTACAATAGGGAATAAAAAGAGAATAGAAAATAATCATGAAATATATAATTAACAGTAAGAATAAGAATATAATCATCATGATGATAAACTTTTTCCATTTTCCCCACCTCTACAAGTCACAGGCTGAGATGCTTTTACTGGAGAGTACAGATATCCCTAACTTATATAACCAGGAAAAACAATCCAATCAATTTTATGAGGTAGGAATATATTTTATATTGAAACTAGACAAGTATGATACAAGAAAAGTACAGGCCCATTTTACTCATGGACATGACATTTAAATTCTCTCTCTCTTGGACAAAACAGATGGAAAAACACTCCATGCTCATGGTTAGGAAGAATCAGTATCGTGAAAATGGCCATATTGTCCAAAGTAATTTATAAATTCAGTGCTATCCCCATCAAGCTACCAATGACCTTCTTCACAGTACTGGAAAAAACCACTTTAATCTTTATATCGAATCACAAAAGAGCCCACATAGCCAAGACAATCCTAAGCAAAAAGAACAAAGCCGGAGGCATCACAATGCCAGATTTCAAACTATATACTACAAGGCTACAGTAATCAAAACAGCATGGTACTGGTACCAAAACAGAAACATAGACCAATGGAACAGAACGGAGGCCTCAGAATCAATGCCACACATCTACAACCATCTGATCTTTGATATACCTGACACAAATAAGCAACGGGGAAAGGACTCCATGTTTAATAAATGGTGTTGGGAAAACTGGCCAGCAATGTGCAGAAAGCAGAAACTGGACCCCCTCCTGACACCTTACACTAAAATTAACTCCAGATGGATTAAAGATTTAAACGTAAAACCTAACACCATAAAAACACTAGAAGAAAATGTAGGCAAAACTATCCAGGACATAGGCATACGCAAGGACTTCATGACTAAAACACCAAAAGCAATGGCAACAAAAGCCAAGATAGACAAATGGGATCTAATTAAAATTCAGAGCTTCTGTACAGCAAAAGAAACCATTGTTAGAGCTAACTGGCAATCAACAGAATGGGAAAAAATCTTTGCAGTCTACCCATCTGACAAAGGGCTAATACCCAGAATCTACAAAGAACTAAAACAGATATACAAGAAAAAAACAACCCCATTCAAAAGTGGGCAAAGGATATGAACAGATACTTTTCAAAAGAAGACATATATGAGGCCAACAAACATATGAAAAAATGCTCATCATCACTGGTCATTAGAGAAATGCAAATCAAAACCACACTGAGATACCATCTCATGCCAATTAGAATGGTGATCATTAAAAAATCTGGAGACAGATGCTGGAGAGGATGTGGAGAAACAGGAACACTTTTACACAGTTGGTGGGAGTGTAAATTAGTTCAACCATTGTGGAAGACAGTGTGGCGATCTCTCAAGGATCTAGAAATAGAAATTCCATTTGACCCAGCAATCCCATACCTGGGTATATGCCCAAAGAACTTTAAATAGTTCCACTATGAAGACACATGCACATTTATGTTCACAGCAGCCCTGTTTACAATAGCAAAGACCTGGAACCAACCCAAATGCTCATCAATGATAGACTGGACAAAGAAAATGTGGCACATACATGCCATGGAATGCTATGCAGCCATAAAAAACAACTAGTTCGTGTCCTTTGTAGGAACTTGGATGAATCTGGAAACCATCATTCTCAGCAAACTGACATAAGAACAGAAAACCAAACACTGCATGTTCTCACTCATAGGCGGGTGTTGAACAATGGGAACACATGGACTCAGGGATAGGAGCATCACACACTGGGGGCAGTTGTGGAGGGGTTGGCTAGGGACAGCAAGGGGTGGGAAGGGTGGGGGAGGGATAACATGGGGGAGAAATGCCGGATATAGTATGCACCTATGCAGCAACCCTGCATGACCTGCACATGTACCCCAGATCCTAAAGTAAAATAAAAAAACAAAAACAAAAAAGAAAGTGCTTGGTGCCAAATCCGGGCATTTATTGATGACTAACTAATAAACTGTTTATTTTGAAAAAAAAATTCTCTCTCTCTCTGTGCATATATGTATATACGTATAAAGATATATAGGTAGATTAGATAAATATATACAGGTGTGTATATTTGTCATGGTTGATTACGGGTGAATTCAGGGTTGTAAAAATGGCTCTAAAGTGGAAAATCTTGTAGGATAATTTATATATTAATGGATTAAAGACAAATCTCATTATTTTTCACTCTCCTCAAACTTTTCTAATTGGGATCGCAGTTGCAATAAAAGCATTTGATGTATTTCAACATTTATTTAGCATTAAAATTTAGTAATAGGAAACCTTAAACATTTTAAAAGTCAAGGAGACAAGGATGTCGGCCACCATTAACTGAATTAATTGTTCAACATAATGTTAGAAGTCCTGAACAATAAAATAAACGAAAAGAAATCCGAGATGGGAGAAGAGTAGGGGGAGAAACAGACTTTTTCTCCTTCTTTTCTTTATTTTTTGTAGGTGTTGTGATTGTCTACAAAGAAACCAGAGTTAGCAAATTATTAGCATTAATATAGTGAGCAAGGAGCTGAATACAAAACAAACTCACAAAATCAAAAGCATTTAAATTATAGAAAATACAATAGAAGAAGCTCTGTCCTTGATGGCAGCATTTTGAAAACTCTTTTAAGGATATTTTTAAAAGGCCTGAATGAATGAAAAGATGTAGCACTTTGAAATGTAGTTAAGGCTTAATATGATAAAGTTGTTAATTCTCTCTCAAAATAATTTAACATTTTTCTGTATTTCTAATTAAATTCTCTAGGTGGGAGAGGAAACCTGATTAATTCTAAAATTTTAGGGAATATAATCATCTATAAATTGAAACTATTAAAAAAAACTAGCCTTAGTGTAAATTATTGAAATAAAATAAATTGTAAAGTGCAATATCAATCAAATAAACCAATCAAAAGGAGTAGATACCTTAGAAGCAGACTTAAAGTTTATTATAGGTTAGTGGTAACATCAGAAATCAGAAAATTATATTTAGTAAATTGTATCAAGAAAATGGTTTCACTATATTGACAAAACCCCCAAGATTCCTATCATACCCTACATACTATAGGTCCAAATGAATTAAAGACCTAAATAGGAATATTGTAACTAAAAGTTTAAAGAGATGTATAATTTCCTTATGACCTCATATCACCAAATATTTCTTAAATATGACTCCCAAAACACAAACTACAAAATAAGTATTTATGTATTCGATGACTTCAAAATTAGAAGATTCATTTAATAAAGGACATCATAGACAAAGTTAACAGCAGAATGGGACAAAATATTTGCAACATTTAAAATTAATAAGTTATCTAGAAAATAAAAGTTGCTACTAAAAATAAAAAAGAAAGTGTTAGTAAAACCAGTAGAAAATTTGACAAAGGATATAAGTTGAAAGCATGTATAAAAATGTTATTGACTATTTAGGTATATTAGGAAAGTGATGAATCTGATTTATTTATTTATTTTTTATTGACACAGAGTCTCGCTCTGTCACCCAGGCTGGAGTGCAGTGGCACGATTTTGGCTCACTACAACCTCCACCTCCTGGGTTAAAGCCATTCTCCTGCCTCAGCCTCCCGAATAACTGAGATTACAGATGCCCACCACCATGCCCGGCTAATTTTTTGGATTTTTAGTAGAGACAGAGTTTCGTCATGTTGGCCAGGCTGGTCTCAAACTCCTGACCTCAAGTGATCTGCTCGCCTTGGCCTCCCAAAGTGCTGGGATTACAGGTGGGAGCCACCACACCTGGCTGATAAATCCAATTTATTTAGAAGACCGATAAGTTAAACTTTGTATATTCATATAATGAAATGCATGCAGCTCTCGGACATCATGAACTATATTTACATATAGCAACATGATTAGATTTCAAACAGCAATTTTGAATTAAAAAATTAAGAAAATATGTAAATTAAAATAAATACAAAGGCTAACTTATAGCTATATATCTTTCTAGTCCACATATATACATAAATACATGCATTGAATAAGAATTGAAATAGTCTGAGGAATCACTAGTATGGAATGGGTGCCAATGGGAAAAGACGAAGGAGAGTATGGGTGAGAAATAATTTTTTTTAAAGTGTAACAAAAGAGTTCTGTTTCATATATGACCAAGTAACGTCTTACTCTCTTTGAGATAGCAATATTCAACTCTGAACACAATGCCAAAATCAAGTACCTGAAGGCAAAAGAGAGTGAACAAAAGCAGTCAAGTTTTGGAGGGATGATGAAACTTGGAAGAAGGTGCCATTATGAGGAGGTAAATTTTCTGTTTTTGATGTGTCAGTCTGAGGGCAGTTCACTAACAGAATAGCTAAAACACAATGGAAAGCCGTCTTTTTTTTTCTTTTCTTTTTGACTTGAACAACCTGAGAGCAGAGTCTGCAGCAATACAGTCACTGGAAGGAGGGGGAAATCCCAGAACAGAGAGAGACAGGGAAGGTCATGCCCCAAATTCTGAGTATGAACTTTGTTTAGATATCTAGCTGACCCCTGAAGCGCACCTATGGGGTAGACACAAAGCAGTCTGCAGCTAAAGTCAGAACTCAGCTGAGATGTGAGTTACTTATAACCACAGGTTGAGTCAGTTTGCAGTTTGAGTTGAACCAAGTTGATCGATTGCCTGCCACAACAAAAACATCGACACTATTCTCAGTAGTAAAACAGGATCTGTTTACAACATAATAGACAGAATGTCGAGGATACAATTCAAAATTACTCAGCATAGGAGGAAACAGAAAAATGCAGTCTTTTGCAAAAGATAAGACAATTAATGGAAGCCAACCCTGATGTAACATAGATGTTGGCATGATCAGACAAGGATTTTGAAACAGTTATTATAACTATGCACAATGAGGTAAAGGAAAATATGTTGTAATGAATGGAAAGATAAGAAATCTCAGCAAGGATGGAGAAATATTTAGAAATGTTGATGAAAAGAGTCAAACTCTGTCAAATATTTGAAGAGATTTATTCTGAGCCTAATATGAGTGACCATGGCACATGACACAGCCCTTGGGAGGTCCTGAGAACATGTGCCCAAGATGGTTGGGGTTCAGCTTGGTTTTATACATTTTAGGGAGGCATGAGATATCAATCAAATACATTTGAAACATACACTGGTTTGTTCCAGAAAGGCAGGACAATTTGAGGGGAATGGGAGATGGTGCTTCCAGATGATAGGTAAATTTAATCATTTTCTGGTTGACAATTGGTTGAGTTTGTCTAAAGACCTGGGATTAATAGAATAATTTGGGCAAGATAAAAAACCGGAGCTTAGTCCTCAGAAAGAACCAAACAAATTTCACAACAGAACAAAACAATATCTTAGATAAAAAAATAGCATGGGGAGAAATGCCAGATATAGGTGATGGGGAGGAAGGCAGCAAATCACACTGCCGTGTGTGTACCTATGCAACAATCTTCCATGTTCTTCACATGTACCCCCAAACCTAAAATGCAATTAAAAAAAAAATACACCTCTTAATTCACTATACTAAACAGCTTCCCTGCTTCTCAATGTTTATCTGTTAGATCAAATTCATGTTTATCAATTCCTTTTCGACCTTATATACAGTTATTAATTTAAGGTCTTTTTGATTTATAAGTTTCTGAAAGAGGCATAATAAAAATTCCCAGAATGTCATATGGTTGAAAACATACAGCATGCAGCCTTTTCAGATAGGTGTTTTTCAAATAGTAATATGCAATAAGTTTCCTCCATGTCTCTTCTGACCCCTGAAGCACGCCTACAGGGTAGACACAAAGCAGTCTGCAGTTGAAGATTTGTATAAGTCTATAATATTTATATAAGTTTATTTATTGGCTCACTATTATACAATGAGTGAGAATCCTACTGCTCCACATACTCACCAGCAACTGGTATCAGTTTTTTCTGTTTTGAATTTCAGCCATTCTAATTGATACATAATAGAATGGCTAAAATTTGTCTCCCCTGACAAATAATGTTGAGTGCCTTTTTAATATATTTAGTTGTAATTTGTATATCTTCTTTGGTGAGGTGTCCATTCAGATCTTTCTCACATTTCAAAACTGTGCAAAAAAATTCCCACTATGGCTGTGATTTATCAATTTTAGCTTGTACTTCTGACTGTTGCCACTTTTGTATGTTGGGATTTTTTGCTAGGGCCATTCACGTTTATGATTATTGTATCTTCTTTGTAAATTGTTTCTTATATAGCATCTCACTTTATTCTTATTTGTCTTTTCTTAAATTCGATTTTCTTTACTTTTTAACATCAATATTTTGTCAAAATTTAGTAGAGTAAAATGTTTAAGGAAATCAAGGAAAGAAGATATGAGTCAGAAATTTTATAAGAAGACAAATTGACCTTTAATTATAAAAGTCACAGGCAAGTTCTAATGAAAACATTAGCATTCTGGAAATATTTTGCCCAGATCCTTCCCAAGGAATCTACTAAACAGCATGAACATTAAACAACCAATATAATTGAAAAATTTGATATAAGGATTTATGGTAAAAAAGTATCACATATTTATTTACAGAAATAAGTCTAGTATTCAGTGATTGTGTGCTCTGACAATATAGATTTAGTACAACCATAAAAAATGGTTGGAGAGTGGGGGAGAGCTATGGAAAGTAAAATTAGCTTCTTGTTTGCCTTATAGTTATTAACTGAAGTAAAAGGACATTGCTTCAAATCAGATGTTGAGGAAAAGGGAGTGTTGGGGCAAAAAGAGGCTTATAGTTACTTTCGATATTGCTCATTAGAGGGAAGCAATAGTCATTTACCAAGAAAAATGTAAATAAGTGTTATATAAATGGATTAAAATAACATAATCATTAGAACAAAAATATAAACTTCACTAAATAACAGTAAAAGAAAATCAAGTAAATAAACAAGATCCTATAAAGACATGAATATATATGATTATAACATAAAACAATATGTCATACTGACACCAAACATATTTACCACATCAATAACTATACATTAGCTTATCTCACCAATTAAAGTATATTTTCAGGTCAGGCACAGTGACTTATGCCTATAATCCCAGCACTTTGGGAGGTTGAGGCAGGTGGACCACTTGAGGCAAAGAGTTTGAGACCAGCCTGGGAAACATGGCAAGACTCTGTCTCTACAAAATATATACATATAAAAAGAAATCACTTTGGGAGGCTGAGGCGGGTGGATCACTTGAGGTCAGAAGTTTAAGAGCAGCCTGGCCAATATGGTGAAACTCTGTCTCTACTAAAAACACAGAAATTAGTTGGGCATGGTGGCGTGCACCTGTAATCCCAGCTACTCGAGAGGCTGAGGCAGGAGTATCACTTGAACCTGGAAGGTGGAGGTCTCAGTGAGCCAGCCTGGGTGACAGAGCAAGATTCTGTCTTAAAAAAAAAAATACACATATATGTGTGTGTGTGTGTATATATATATATATGTGTGTGTGTGTGTGTGTGTATGTGTGTATATATATATATATGTGTGTGTGTGTATATATATATATATATATATATAGCCAGATGTTGTGGTGTGTGCCTGTTGGCCCAGCCACTCAGGAGGCTGAGGCAGGAGGATGACTTGAGCCCATGTTTGCACCACTACACTCCAGCCTGGGGTACAGAGTGAGACCCTGTTACAAAAAAAAAAACACTTTTTTTTTTTTTTGGATTGGTTAACAAAGCCAAATTCAACACTGTGGTTTACATAGGAGACATACTAACAACACAGATTTAGAATTTTTTTTTTTAATAAAAAAGAATAGTACTTAATAATGAGAGATTAAACACTTCCCCAAGATTGGAACCAGTCAAGAATGTCCTCTTTCACCATTCCTATTCAGCAATGTATTGGCCAGTGCAATAAAACAAGAAGGAAAAATAAGACGTATACATATTGGAAAGGAAAAAGTAAAACTGTTTTTATTAACAAATGACATGACTGTCCATGTAGAATCTACCCAGAGAATCTATGGAAAATTCCTGGAACTGCTAAGTGAATATAGCAAGGTTTCAGAAAACAAGGTCAATATATAAAATTTAATTGTTTTTGTATATACTAGCAATGACCAATTGGAATTTGAAATTACAGAAAAAGAAAACCATTTACAAAGCACCAAAAAAAGTGAAGGACTTAAGTATAAATCTAACAAAATATATACAGGATCTGTATGTAGAAAACTATGGAACATTAATGGAAGAAATTTTAAAAAATCTAAATAAATGGAGAGATATTCCATGTTCATGGATTGGAAAGACTAAATATTTTTAAGATGTCAGTTCTCCCAAGCTTGATTTATTGATTCAATATCATTTCAATAAAAATCTCAGCAAGTTTTTTGTAGTAATCAACAAACTGACTCTGAAATTTTATATGGAAATGTAAAGGAACCAAAATAATCAACCCAATTCTGAGAAGGAAGAACAAAATTGGAGGACTCTCATTATCCCATTTCAAGGCTTACTACAAAGCTGCCATTATCAAGACAACATAATATTGGTGAAAGAATGAACACATTGATCAAGGGAACATAATAGAAAGCCAATAAATATACAAATATTATCAACTGATTTTTGACGAAGGCACAGAGGTAATTTGTTGGAAAAATGAGTCTTTTCAATAAATAGTGCTGGAACAATTAGACATTCATACATAAAAAAATGAGCCTAGACACAGACCTCACATGACAGAAAAGTTAACTCTAAATTGATCATAGACCTAAATATAAAATCTAAAATTTCTGGAAGAAAACACACATGAAAATCTGTGTGAATTTGAGCTGTTGATGAGGTTTTAGAAATAATGTAAAAAGCACAATCCATGAAAAGAAAAACTGGTAAGTTAGATTTTACTAAAAATTGAAGCTTCTTCCCTGTGAAAGATACTATTAAGAGAATGAAGAGATAAACCATAGAGTGTGCAAATATATTTTCAAAACCCTTACCTGGTAAAGGACTTCAACTAAAATATACAAAGAACTCTTAAAACTCAACAATAAGAGAAAACAATCTTAAAATGTGCAAAAGATCTGAATGGACACCTCACCAAAGAAGATATACAAATTGCAACTAAATATATAAAAAAGACACTCAACATTATTTGTCAGGGAGACAAAGCAGCAGTGAAATACTATTACATATCAATTAGAATGGCTAAAATTAAAAAACAAACAAACAAACCTGACAAAACCAGTTGCTGGTGAGAATGTGGAGCAGTAGGATTCTTACTCATTGCTGGTGGGAATCCAGAATGGCACAATTACTTTGGAAGATGCTTTGACAATATCTTTAAAGCTAAACGTAGTCTTATGATTCAATATGGCAGTTGTTCTCCTGTGTACTTATCCAGTTGATTTGAATGCTTATGTCGACACAAATACCTGCACATGAATGTTTATAGCAGCTTTGATCATAGTTGCCTCAAACTGGAAGCAACCAAGAGGTCTTCAATAGCTGAATATAGAAAAACTAATTGTAGTGCATTGATACGTTGGGATAATATTTAGCAATGAGAAAAATGAGCTATCAATCCATACAACAACATAGATGAATCTTAAATGCATAATGCTAAGAGAAAGAAGCCCATCTGAAAAGGCTATGTATGATTGCATTACTATGACATTCTGGAAAAAGGTGGTTCTATAGAGATCAAAAATCAATCAATAGTTGCCAGAGATTTGGAGAGGGGGAGAGAGTTGAATAAGTGAAGCAGAAGGGGACTTTTTAGGTCAGTGAAATTATTGTGTATGATACTATTGTGTATACATGAAACTGTGCAAAAGCTCACAGAATCTTGTAACACAAAGAGTGCATTTTAATGTAGGCAAAATAAAAAATCAGTTAGGAGCTTGAGGGACTAAAGGGTAGAGCACAGTGTTTTAACTTTATTACAAATTCAACTGTATTACAGATGTATGACATAACCTTGCTGGGGAAAGGTGCTGACCTAAGCTGCTTTGGAAATTCATAGAGTCTATAAGATGAAAGACAAAAGGAACTACATATAAACACTGTGCTCTCACTTAACAATTCTGAGACCATTGTATATGTATGCTGGGGGGTGAACAAATAAGTAAAAAAATAGATGACAGATGGTGGGAGCCAGATTTCTCATTATTGATGTGGTAGGTGAAGGCTAGTGTGAGCCATGTAGTGATAGATGAGAGAAATATCAGTATGAGCCCATGTTTAGCTTAATTTAAATTGCAATGGAGATTTTATGTATAATTATAGACATGCATGTATTACTAGTGAATCTAATAAATTCAAAAGGAAGAAAACACAAATATGCAAAATTAGACATCTTTGGGAGGAAGGGATGTTTCCCTTTTTTCCATGAAAAAAGGCAAAAGTTTAAAAGTCACAAGATGATTTTCACAATTTAAGCAAATACATATGAGAATCTAGATAAAAAGAATAACTCAGAAAATACAACCCATCAAAATTGACTGGAGTGACATTAAAAAAATAGAGAATAGTGAAAAAAGTAGTAGAGTGCTGCTACTGAATGCAGCAAGTCAGACTGGTGGAATTCCACCAAACTTTAAAGATCAGTCAATCCCAATGTTACTAAAGTAAGTTCAGAACACTACAAACAAACAAAAACAAAAAGAAAGCTTGCAAATTGATTCTTATGAAATAAGTATAATGCATTTTCCAAAACCTGATATTGTACCAAGAACTTTAGATTTATGAATATTGAGATATACATCTTAAATAAATATTAGCAAACAATCCAAATGAACATTAGAAAAAATATTAGGTCATCATAACTCAAGAGAGTTTTATTCCAGGAATACACATTTTATTCAGTATTTAATATAATTCATCACATTAATACAGCTAATGAGAAGAATTACATGATTATCTCCATAAACACACAAAAGGACTTTGACAAAATTAGTACTGATTTATGTTGAAAAACACAACAAAAATAAATTTATGGATTTCCTCTACACATAAAATATATACTTTAACTCAAAAGCTTGCATTTTACTTAAGAGAAACACTGAAGGCTTTGTCACCAAAATCAGGAACAAGACAAGGATGTCTACTATCTCATTACATTGAACATTGGGATAGAGGTGTTAGCTAATGCAGTTAGACAAGAGAAAGCAATTTGAGACACTAAAATTGAAAAGAAAATAAAAATAATCTTTATTTTCATGTGCAATTGTTATTTATCTGACAAACCCCAAAGTATCAATGGAAAAATGACTACAAGTAATAAAAGAATTTAGTAAAATAGTAAAAAATTGGAAATAAAATTACTATATAAAAAATTGATAGCTTTGTGTATACAGACAAAAAACAGAGAGAAGCTAAAATGGAAGGGACAATCCAATATATGGCAGCAAAATGATAATAAAATACTTAGGTATTCGTTTAGCACTAGTGTCCAAGATTTATAAGAGGAAAACTCACAAAACACTATCGAAGAAGACAAAACTGAACAAATGCAAAGGCAACCATGTCCTTAGATAGAAAACTTAACATCATAAAGATGTTTAGTCTGCCAAGGTTAACTTATACATTTAATAAAATCACAATAACAATATCCTAAATATCTTCTGGGCCAGACAGGCCAGTTAGAAAGTTCACTTGAAAGATAAATGAGAGAGAATAGTTACAAAACATACGGGGAATAAAAAAGCCAAAGTCTTGTGTGTGGGTAGGATTAGCTCTACTAGATATTAAAACTTACTTGTAAAATCTTTATAATTAAAGTAGGATGGTATTGATGCATGAATAAAAGGACAATGTAACAGAATTGAAAATCAGAAATATACCTCATTATATATACAAATTTAGTATGCTGTGGTGGCCACACTGAAAATCAGTGAGGATATAGGATGGAATTTTTAATAAGAGGGTTAGGATAATTGGAGAGCCATCTGGAAAAAGTTAAATGAGATTGATATTTTATACCATTCAACAAGATAAATTCCAAGTGGATCTGATATTTATAGACAATGTAACTATACAAGTGAAAAAATAAGAAAACATGAGTGGGAAAAATGTTTTAACTATGACGTAACACCCAGAAACATGTTATAAGGGAAAGACTACTGCTAAAAAAAGAACTTTTTCATGGAAAAGGATATCATAGACACAATAAAAAGACAAAATGACAAGCTGGATTTACATGGCCAGGTAATACATACACCTAGATTGAGTAATTAAATAAGTTAGTTTGTGATGAGGAAGTTGGTAGCTTTAACAAGGGCCATTCTGGGCGCATGTGCAAGGTCAAATCCTGATTGGAATGGACTGAGGATGAATGGGAAACAAGGAAATAGAGGTTGTTGGTGTCCACAATGCCTCTAACAAGTTAGGTAGAGAGGGAGAAGATAGGGCAGAGTTGGAGTGGGGGAGGAGGGGCAGAACTCATGGAGTGCAACTGATTTGATGCAGATTGCATAGGTGAGGGCTCACTTGTGTGATCTGCATCAAAAGTGAGTTGTTCCTATCTTTGCGAAGTTCTGAGAAATTATAAAAATCATCCAGGTTACTTCTAAAAAAAAAAAGAGATCAACATCAGCAGCATTTTTCAAAGCTTCGTCTTTGAGGACATGACAAATGTCCCAGAAGAGATGAAACAAGAGAGGAGTATTGTGAGAAGTGAATCTCTCTGTACTCATTATTTTACTCCTAACCTGTAATTTGTTTCCAAAATTTTGTTCTTCTTTTGTGAGTCACTCTCTTCTTTCCCTCTGCTAACCAACAACTCATACCCCCAATCCCTTTGTCTACCTCTCGGCTAGGATTGTTGCTTCTTCCTTCCCGGACCCTGAAATGGAAGTCAGAGTCACCTCATAGGTTCTCTCACTGCCTTCCGTATTTTCTTAGTTACAACACATAACAATTACAATAAGAAGCAGAAAAATTAATTCATCAGCATGTGTTTTGGGGGAAGACAAGGGTTAGTGGATAGGACCACAAGAATATGCTCGAATTACAAAACATAATCTGAAAAATGCCTTTAAAGAAAGCCAGTCCTGTTAACTGGGCAGGGAGGTGAGGTGTGTAGCTTTTGTTTTGCTGAATGCCAAGTCTGAAATTTGAAAGTAGAAACTCCTTCAGGAACGCATTACTCTGCATAATAAAGAAGCGATGATCCAATAAGGCTGGATATTGCATGAGGAAGGGGAAAAAGGAGATAGAAAGAGGCAGTGAGGGAGAGAGATGACGAGAGAGAGAAAGAAGCTCCTCCCCCACTATGCCCATGTTAGCACAGTCATGGAGAGCAAAAATAAAATTATATGCTTTAAATAGCTCATTTTCGGAAACAAAATGTAAAGCCTTGCCTCTTTGTCCCTTACCAAATCCTCAGTGAGGTCTCAATTGTGTGAAAGCTTTTGTGTGAGTGGATTCATCTGGTAGAATCCAAAAAGTTTCTATGTTTTGAATCTGGTATGTGCAGAGCAAAATCAGATACTTCACATGCAAAGTGGAAGTGAGAGAACAAAGGATCAGTTTAGAGCTGGTTAACCTTTGGGAAGTCCAAGATGAAATTATTTTAAGCAAGATGCAGCACACAGTTGCAACTCATATTGAATCACTACCTTCTGATTGATCTATGACTTCCCAGTTACTGAAGCATGGTGTGGGAGAACTTGTAGAGATGTTGAGTATTGAGACCAAATGAATGAATGCAGGAGAGAAGACAAGGGGAAGCTCTAATTTGTGTCACACACTATATTGCAGATTATTTATTTTTTAATTTCCAAGAGACTGCCAATAACTGAAGAATTGGAATAATGTCTGTCTCAGCATTGTATGCCCAGTGCCTGGCATGGTGCCTGACAAGCACAGTATTTGTTGAATAATTTCAAAACAGAATCCTGATTTTTAGATCAACTTCAACTTCTATCCACTGAAATTTCATATTTTCTCAGAATGTACAATAATCATGTTCAATAGGGTAAAAAAATCAGTCAAGGGGTTACTCTGACCCCCTCCT
This sequence comes from Ateles fusciceps, assembly GCA_036589455.1. Lineage (NCBI taxonomy): Eukaryota > Metazoa > Chordata > Mammalia > Primates > Atelidae > Ateles > Ateles fusciceps. Next base: position 560,878 of record JAZHEH010000579.1, on the reverse strand, counting down.
GCCCTGAGACTGACCCAGGTTTTCTGACTTTTAAGTGAGTTGTGTTAAGTGTGAGTTATAATGTCTCATCTGATTCATTTTTCCTAGAAAGTAGTGTGTATTGATAAGTTTCAGCAGCATTAAAAAAAGTATGATTGCCATTGCACTTTTATAAATCTTAAATTCTCAACCTCCTTTTCATAGATCTTTAAACTTATTCTGTAGAATATTGAGTACTTACCCAATAGATGTCAGGTACCATGGAATTCACTGAAGATAAAGAGAAGCAGCAAAATGAATGAAATAAACATTGATGTAGGATTAGAATACAGTAGTAGAAATACCAAATTCTTGTTGATCTCTGAAGAAACCTTGTTCTTCCAGGCTCCTGAGTCTTGCCCAAACTGTTTTGCCTGAAATTCTTATAACTTCCTCCCCTCACTGCACCAACGCCGCTCAATCTCCTCTATGCTTCCTGGTAAATCTGGAAATTTCCTATTCATTGTTTGAGTTTGAACTTGAATACCAACGGCTCTTTCCTCAACTGCTTTCATTGATAATTTCTTCCTTTGTGCTCCTATAGTCTTGTATGCGTACCTTGTAATAATATGTGCTACCCTGTTGTATCTCCTTATGTGTCTGTACCTTCATTGGATTGATGGACATTCTAGAGGAGACTCCCTCAGAGAGTCCCTCATTTAAGAGGAGAAACACCTCAGGCTGAATACACCTACCTTGGATTGCTGATATGTCACAAGATTTCAGTCCTGACAACCAAGCAGTGCTATGGTTCACATCCCTGGTCTGACATTTCCACTGATGCACTACCAGCTTTGGTTAGAATTGGCTCCTTTGAGAGTGGCCGGAGAGCTTCTTTGTCAGAAAGAATTTTACCGATGGCAGAGTTTTGGAAATTTATTAATCCCATCCTCTGTACCATACTTATTTTTGTATCTATTTTCTACTTGGAACCCTTAATCAAGATCACATTTGTCTAAGCCATAAGCAACTGCAAATCAGAATGCTTAGAATCCTATGGCCAGATAATCTCATTTATTCTGAAATCAACGTCTCACCTAGATTCTACTCCTTAGCTTGAGCTTTGCATATCCCAGTGTCTTTAAAATGTCTCCACTTGGAAATCCTCACCGGTAGGGGTGAGCTGGATGCAGGCTTTGCTAGCTTATGAAAGCCTATTTGTGCACATTTCTTTCCAACCTCTCATTCAGTGATATCATCTTGGTAGCTTGAAATAAGCCATGATGGGTACATTTGCATCATGGAAATTATCAAAGACTGTAAACAGATTTTTGGTTTTGTTTTCTGGGAGAGCAGGTTTATCAGTATACTCCTGCTCATACCAATCTCAAGGTCAGCTTGTCCAGCTGGAATGTTTTTTCTTTTTCCAAATGTCTTCTGCTGCTGCTTCTCTCCACCTTTGTAAATGGTATCCCCAATCAGAAACTTGGCCACTGTCTTTGACTCACTTGTCTCCTTTCCTTATGCTTCTATATAGTCATCCTCAGACAGGACGGAGTCAATGTACAGTGTTAGTTGTCTCTTTCATCAGTTGTAATAGAAACTTGTAGCTGGACATGTGTTAGCTGAGATACACAAACTTTGCTGGCCTCTGTTGTATTTGAGTGTGGCCAGGACACTGAGTTCTCTGATATGTAAGTAGAGGCCATGTGTGCCATACCTCCTCCAGGTTCTTGTTCCTCTTCCTATCTGTGTAAACTAGAAGGGGCAGCAGCCTAGCTTAGACCACAGAGGTGATGGCAATATCCCAGGATGGGCGTTCTTAAAATTCTTTGCGACATGGGCCCTTTGACAGTCCTATGACCACTTTTCCAAATACATAAAATAAAATGTGTAGAATTAGAACAAAAGCCAATTATACTGAGGCACAGTTATCAACATTTAAAATAACCTAATTCGTTTGATAGTCATATAGCAACTTTTTATTAACACACTAAATAACAAAATTCAGCAGCCAGGTCTTATATTTACAGTAATTTCAAAGCAATAATAATTATGAATGATATTTCAAGATTCTTTATTAACTGTACTGTGATATAAAATATCTGTGATTTCAAACTGCAGACTAAGCCACAGGCATCGCTAATACTACTGTGATTTGTTGTCATTATTCATAATTGAAACGATTGCTAAACTTCATTTAGAAGTTAGTGAAAATAAAGATGTAATTTTTTTTCCCATTCAGGTTCACAGGCCTCCTAAATTCTGTCCATAAGCCCATTTACGGGCCTGCCAACCCTAGAATAAGACCATTGGCAGAGGATGGCAGAGCTTGATGTCTGGCTTCCTGGATGACCTGAAGGTACACATCCTAACTAGATAATTACATGAGACATAAATAAATCCCTATCTTGTTTTCTTGTTTAAGCCATTGCATTTTGGGAGTCTTTTTTTTTTTTATGGCATTCCACCCTGTCTACATCTGCCTATTAAGTATCTCTTCAATTTGCGGTTCTTTTTTTTTTTTTTTTTTTTTGAGACGGAATCTTGCTCTGTCACCCAGGCTGGAGTGCACTGTTGCCATCTTAGCTGACTGCAACCTGCGCCACCTGAGTTCAAGCGATTTTCCTGCCTCAGCCTCCCGAGTAGCTGGGATTGCAGGCGCGTGCCACCATGCCTGGCTAATTTTTGTATTTTTAGTAGAGATGGAGTTTCACCATGTTGGTCAGGCTGGTCTTAAACTCTTGACCTCGTGATCCACCTGCCTTGGCCTCCCAAAGTGCTGGGATTACAGGCGTGAGCCACTGTGCCCAGCCTGTGGTTCTTTTTTTGTCATCACTATTGCTGTCTGGTATAGGTATTGCTGGGGCATTAACTGGGAATTGTTTCAGCTTTGGTTTTACAGCATTACTGAGGTATCATCTACATGCAGTAAGAATACATGCATTTAAAGACACCTGTGTACCCACCACAATCAATAGGTAGAATATTATTACTACCCTGAAATTCCATTTCCTAGTAAATTCTGTCCTCCTGCTGGGTGCGGTGGCGCACACCTGTAATCCTAGCACTTTGGGAGGCTGAGGCGGGTGGATCACAAGATCAAGAGATCGAGACCATCCTGGCCAAATGGTGAAACCCTGACTCTACTAAAAATACAAAAATTAGCCAGGCATGGTGTCACATGCCTGCAGACCCAGCCACTCGGGAGGCTGGGGTAGGAGAATCGCTTGAACCTGGGAAGCGAAGGTTGCAGTGAGCCGAGATCGCACCACTGCACTCCAGCCTGGTGACAGAGCAAGACTCTGTCTCAAAAAAAAAAAAAAAAAAAAAAAAAAAAAATTCCGTCTTCTTCCTGTGCATGTCCCACGGCCCATGCCTAATGTGCTTCTGGCCCTGGACAATTACAGATTTAGTGTTTGGCACTACAGATTAGATTTGGTGTTTTAGGGTTTCACATAAATAGAATCATGTAGAATGTACTCTTTTGTGTCTGGCTTCTTTGACTTGCTATGTTTTTGAAGATTCATTGATGTTGCATTTATCAGTAGTTTGTTCCTTTTCATTATTGAGCAATATATTTTATCTATTTCTCATTTGATAAATATTTGGGTTGTTTCAAGATTGGGGCTATTGTGAATGGAGCTGCTCGGAACATTCATATATAGTTCTCTATATGGACAAATATTTTAATTTCTTTTTGGTAAATACCCAGGGGTGGAATAACAGGGTCATGTGGTAAGTAAATCTTTAACTTTTGACAAATCTTCAAAAAGCCTACTGGAGTTTATTGCTTTTAATTGGTAGGTAAATTTGGGGAGAATTGCTCTAGTAACAATATTGAGTTTTCCAATTCATGAAAACAGTTTATACCTCTCAGTTTGAATTTATGGAGACTTGGTTTTATGTATTTTAAGGTGGGTCTTGAAAAGCCTGGGCTTTTAACCATGTTCCTCTCTTTACTGGAACTCAAAACCTATAAACTCTGTTTCCTCCTTCAGTGAGCAACAGATTAAATATCTACTCATCCAGCTGTTGTTCTGTGCTAGGCTTTGTAGAGTCTCCCTTGGATACACAGAGCTCAGGGATCAGTCAAAGATTTGAGATTAGATTTTGGGGCTTTTTCTTCTAAGGCCTTTCTCCTGGAATTTCCCTACTCAATTTCCAGTCACTCCGACTGCCCTGAACTCCATCATATGACACCTCCAGGCTGCAAGTCTGAAGTTTTCTGCTTGAATTCAAGTTGCTTTGCACAATACACACTGAGATATATTGTCAGAATAAAGCTGGGTCCCACGCAGCATAATTCCCTACTTTTAAGCATCAAATTCTCTCCAGTTTCTGCCAGTTTTTGGCCTTTTTCTAGTGCTTTCACATCATTTTTTAAAATATATTTTTTCCAGAGTTTAATACTGTTCTATGTGAAATGTTAGTCTCATATAAGCCACTCTACCATTTTTTTTGCAACTGGAATCCTAGTCCATTTATATTTCATATTATCATTGCTGTATCTATGTAATTTTATCTTACTATTTGGTCTTTATATGTCCCACATTCTCTATTCCCTTTTCTCCCTTTTTGACCTTTTTTTTTTTTTTTTTTTTTTTTTTTGAGACAGAGTCTTGCTCTGTTGCCCATGTTGGAGTGCAGTGGTGTGATCTCGGCTCACTGCAACTTCTGTCTCCTGGGTTTCAGTGATTATAATGCCTCAGCCCCCTGAGTAGCTGGGATTACAGGTATGAGCCACCAAACCTAGCCAATTTTTTGTAGTTTTAGTAGAGACGGGGTTTTACCATGTTGGCCAGGCTGGCCTCAAACTCCTGACCTCAAGTGATCTGTGTGCCTCGGCCTCCCAAAGTTCTGAGATTACATGTGTGGGCCACCATTCCGGGCCCCCCTTTTTACTTCTTGTGTATTAATCAAAAAATTTAAAATTATTCCATTTCCATTCTCACTTAGCTTGTTAGTTATACAAACCACTAGGAATTTCTACTCTATTTTGGAAATTTCAAAATGCATCTTTGACTTAATGAAGTCTAATATAAACTGATGCTTTTAGTCATTCTTAGGAAATGAGGGACTTTAGAAAACTGTACTCCATTTACATTTAACTCCTTCACATTTTCTTGCTATTGTCAGGCATTTTAGTCTAGCAATATTTATTTATTTTATTTCTTTTAGAGATGGAAAAGAAATATGTTGCCTAGGTCGAACTGGAACTCCTGGGCTCAGCTGATCCTCCTAACTTAGCCTCCCACGTAGCTAGGACTATAGGTACTCACCACTGACTGATTTAATTCTAGGGATATTTAAAACACCGCAACATATTATATATAATACATACATATATATACTCCTTATTCATTTAGATTTGTACACTTAGGTTCCTTCTTTTTCATTCTTCTTTCCCTACTGTCATTTGGAGGAATTTGTCTTCTGCCTTAAGAACTATTTTTAATATTCTGTAAGGCATCTTCTAGTGACAAATTCTCAAAGTTGCATTTTAAAAAATCTTATTTTGCTTTCATTTTTAGGGTTACTTTTGCTGGTATACTATTCTAAATTGACAAGTGTTATTTGATTTTGCTTTTGGTGGTGAAGGGCATCAGCACTTTGAATATGTTACCTCATTTTCCTTCTATTTCCTTAACTGCCCTTTGCTCCTCTCTTGCTTTCTCTCTAGAATCTAGATCTTTCAACTCCTTACTGCCCCAGTTGCTCTCTGATGCTTAACAAATCAAATATAACATTCTCCAGCTTTTCTAGTTGCTCTCAAAAGGAGACTACAAGCGAGTCTGCTATTTTGGGAAACATAAATTGTATTTATAATTATAAATATAAACTAATAAACTATACATACATCTATGTATATGTGTGTGTATATATATGTGCACATTCTATATGTTTTTATTTTTATTTCATTTTCCAAACGAATGTCTGTGGCTGGTATGTGGAAATGCTTGCACTTCATTTTAATAGTGCTTTTATATCGGCACACATCGAGAACAAAGACAATTAGACGTGGCCATATTGGATACTTTTGCCTTGATTTCATTGTTAATTTCAACATTTCACTATGTTTGATTGAATATATGATGTTAGATTTATGATATTTGCTTTTCTTAATGCCTTTTATTAGATTGAGGAAGTTCTCTTCAAAGAAAGAGTTTGTAAAGTGTTTCTATTCTTAATCGGAGTTGAATTATTGACAAAGACCTTTTCTGATTCATTGATTTAATTATATGATTCTTTAAAACTTGCATCTTTAAATGTGATAAATAACATTAGTATATTTTCTAAAGTTAAACAATCCTCTTGTTACTGACTTAAGTTGAACTAGGTCATAATATAGATTGCATCTTTATATATAACTCTGTTGCTCTATTTAAGGGTGCAAATTAACATGATTGTTTTGAAAGTAGAATGGCAATATTTTTGTTAGTTTGTGTTTACCTATGCCCTATGGCCAAACAATCCAATCTGGATACATCACAGAGAACTTCTCAGTGAGGTCCATAACAAATCACATACAAAGTTTGTTTTCAGTGGATTGTATATATGGGTGTCGTTGTAGGGAATTACATAGACTGTAATATGTATTACTATGAAATGGTTAAGAAAGCTGTAGTGGATGTGTATTGTGGGGACCCTATCCAGCAGTTAGAAGCAACTCACTAGATTTACCTGTAACATGAAGGGCTCTTAAGAACAGCTCTAAGTGAAGAAAGAAATAAACATTATAAATCTTTATCACAACATTTTTAATGTAAATTAAAAATATGCAAAGCTCAATACATGGATACACACATGTTCAAAGACACAAATTAAAACAAAAATTCTTCCTGCTTTTCTGGTTTTATTAATGACTCCTCCTGCAGCTTACCTGGGATGTCTTGCCCCTGTACCAATCCAGACTCTATAGTCAGTGAATCCCCCAACTCAGGGGCAATCTCTATGGGAAACTTTCCAACATAACTCTAGACCACATTGATCTCTCCCATATTTTAAAATCCCATGACATATTCACATATTTTCTACCCAGACAATGTCACACATAAAACAAGGCAAAGAAATATCAGCTGTAAACAGGTATTTTTGATGTCCTTTTTCCTTTCTCCATCTTGATGTTAGATTGAGTGACTATATCCATGCTTGCTTCCCACAGAGCACTTTTGCCTTTTCATTGTTAATTTCAATATTTTACTATGTTTGATTAAATATATGATGTTGAATTTATGGTATTTGATTTTTTTAATGCTTTGTATTAGATTGAGGAAGTTCTCTTCAAAGAAACCAGGACTTTTGCTGGTTGGTTATTAGGAAAATATTTTATCTTGATGCTGTCTCACCGTCAAAACCAGCCTATTCTTGTCAGTAATTGAGGCTCTCACTATCATTTTTTTCCCCATACTAGTTCTCTCCCTTTTCTTCTCTTTCTCTTACTTGAGAGAACCCCTAGCCGACACAGTCTTTCTAATTTTGTTTGCTTTGTTCCCCTCTGCCCTCCACTGACCACAGGCAAGATTAGAGGTAGAGAAAGGCAGTCTCCATAGTTTTGCTTACTCACCTATTTTAATTACCTCTCCTACCTGGGTAGTTGGAAAAGTACCTGTGATTTCTTAACTGGCTCTTGTGGCTGTGTAAAACTTGTTTGTTTCTTGTCTGTGAACACATTTATTTTCATCAGTCTGTTTTCCTTGTCAATTAGCTTATTATTATCTTGGGGTATAGATTTGAAGAGGCAATAAAGAGTAGTACAGTGAGATAACCATTAGATAATTCCACAGCCTCTGTTAACTGGGTGTTTCTAAGATATTCTTTGAGATTTTTTCTCTCTCCATGTTACGGGTGACGGTTGGTAATGGAAAACCTCTTAGTTCTGAAATAGCTGTGGTCTTTGAAGCCGTAGTGTAAAAATACCCCAAGTGACTCTATGTATAGGCTTTCCTCAGAGAATCTGAACTCTCATGATGACTCCAAATAAGAGAACACATTGTCAATGGACACCATGCAGAGAACTGGTGTGTGATTGAGCTCACTGCAACCTCGAGCCATCCTCCTGCCTCAGCCTTCCAAATTGCTGGGGCTACAGGTGCATGCCACCACACCTGGCTAATATTTTTAATTTGTATTTTGTAGGGACAAGGTCTTACCATGTTACCAGGCTGGTCTTGAACTCCTGGGCTCAAGTGATCCATCTGCCTCGGCCACCCAAAGTGCTGAGATTACACGCATGAGCCACTATGCCCAGCCAGATCTTTTATCAATTTGAAAAGGATTTCTAATAAATGAGGAAGGATTATTTTCTCTGGATTAGGGAAAGGGGATATAGTTCATTAACTCTTCATTATCATAAACATTATTGAATTCACCAATACAGTAAATGTTACTGTAACTTCTGCTATGCAAAATGCCTGTAACATGAAAGGGAATATAGGGATGTAAATGAATAGCTCTGCCTATTAATTCTTTCCCCCTCTAACCCCTGGTCACCACTGGTTTTCTTACTATCTCCATGGTTTTGACGTTTACAGAATGTCATCTAGTTGAAATCATACGGTGTGTAGCTGTCCCAGATTGCCTTTCTCTTAACGATATGGATTTAAGTTTCTCTGTCTTTTCATGGCTTGATAGCTGATTTATTTTAGTGCTGAGTAGTATTCTACTGACTGCATACTGGAGGCCTTTCTCTCATGTCTCATGTTCTTCCGTCTGGCACCTTCATGTTTGTCATGTGACTGTTACTTCAGCTATGAAACATGACTCCAACTTCATCTCTCTTTCTAAGCCTGGATGCCTAAACCCTGTGCCAATTTGTAAGATTTCGTTTTGAAGATCACAAGTATTATTAGTACTATGCTAAGTACTCATAGGATTAAATGAATTAATACACATGTACAATATTTAAAAACAGTTTCTGGCACTTAGTTTAAGCACTAAGTAATTAGCAACTACTACCATTACCACCCCAACTACTACCATTTATGCATGGGAGTGAAGTTTGAGATTGGCTTTTTTCTCCCACTCAGCATACTGTCCATGATATCCATCCAAGTTATTGCACGTGTCAACAGTTCATATCAACATATCATTTCACTCACAATTAGGCAATATTGTTTATCTTGGTTTCTTTAACTAATATTGTTTCTAAAACCTACTCCTCACTACTGGATTTGTTTCTTATCTTGTAAAGTCTTTGGTAGCTCTTTCGGAGGGGACCAATATTAGACTGAGTATATATTTTTTCTTTCTAAATAGATGATAAGTTTACTTGCTATAGAATTAGGTGAAAAATATTTTTCTTTTTAACCTTGAGGATACTGTTTCATTCTCTTCATTCATCCTAATGTCATTGATGAAATGGCACTTTTAATGGCCCATTAGACCTCAGATCTAATATCTGTTAACTTTTCTTTCATAATTTGGATCCCATTTTCCTTTTATTTTATATTCTGCAAGAATTCTTGAGTTAACATTTTCTCTCTCCAATTCATTGTTCTCATTTTGATCTTTAGTGTGTCCCTCAAATTTTTCTTTATTTCACATATCACATTTTAAATTTAACAAATATCTAGTTAACTCTAAGTATGGCTGCAATATCCTCTCACATCACTCTGGTAATTAAACACACTTATTCTAAATTCTTTTTTTTAAAATTTTTATTTATTTTTTCATTTGAGCTCTGGGGTACATGTGCCATCCTGCATCCTGCAGGATTGCTGCATAGGTACATACATGCCATGGTGGTTTACTGTCTCCATCCGTCCCCCGACCCCTGTCACCTACATCAGGCATTTCTCCCAGTGTTATCCCTCCCCATCCTCCCCCGTCCCCACCGCTGTCCCTCCCCCTCCCCTTCCCCTACCTCCCCCCCACCTAGCCCTGTGAGTGTTGTTCCCTTCTCTGTGCCCAGGTGTTCTCATTGTTTATCACCCACCTATGAGTGAAAACATGCAGTGTTTGGTTTTCTGTTCTTGTGTCAGTTTGCTGAGAATGATGGTTTCTAAGTTCATCCATGTCCCTATGAAGGATATGAACTCATCGTTTTTTATGGCTGCATAGTGTTCCATAGTGTATATGTGCCACATTTTCTTTGTCCAGTCTATCATCGATGGGCATTTGGGTTGGTTCCAGGTCTTTGCTATCATAAACAACGCTGCAATGAACATACGTATGCATGTGTCTTTATGACAGAATGATTTATAATCCTTTGGTTATATACCCAGTAATGGGATTGCTGGGTCAAATGGAATTTCTATTTCTAGATCCTTGAGGAATCACCACACTGTCTTCCACAATGGTTGAACTAATTTACACTCCCACCAACAGTGTAAAAATGTTCCTATTTCTCCAGATCCTCTCCATCATCTGTTGTCTCCAGATTTTTTAATGATGGTCATTCTAACTGGCGTGAGATGGTATCTCAATGTGGTTTTGATTTGTATTTCTCTAATGACCAATGATGATGAACATTTTTTCATGTTCGTTGGCTGCATATTTGTCTTCTTTTGAAAAATGTCTGTTCATATCCTTCACCCACTTTTGAATAGGTTTGTTTTTTTCCTTGTAAATCTGCTTTAGTTCTTTGTAGATTCTGGATATTAACTCTTTGTCAGATGGGTAGATTGCGAAAATATTTTCCCATTCTGTTGGTTGCCAGTTCATTCTAATGACTATTTCTTTTGCTGTGCAGAAGCTCTTAAGTTTACTTAGGTCCCATTTGTCTATTTTGGCTTTTGATGTCATTGCTTTTGGTGTTTTAGTCATGAAGTCCTTGCCTATGCCTATGTCCTGAATGGTTTTGCCTAGATTTTCTTCTAGGGTTTTTATGGTGTTAGTTCTTATGTTTAAATCTTTAATCCATCTGGAGTTAATTTTTGTATAAGGTGTAAGGAAGGGGTCCAGTTTCAGCTTCCTGCATATGGCTAGCCAGTTTTCCCAATACCATTTATTAAACAAGGAATCCTTTCCCCAATGCTTGTTTTTGTCAGGTTTGTCAAAGATCAGATGGTTGTAGATGTGTGGCGTTGCTTCTGAGGCCTCTGTTCTGTTCCATTGGTCTATATCTCTGTTTTGGTACCAGTACCATACTGTTTTGATTACTGTAGCCTTGTAGTATAGTTTGAAGTCAGGTAGCGTGATGCCTCCAGCTTTGTTCTTTTTGCTTAGGATTGTCTTGGTTTTGTGGGCTCTCTTTTGGTTCCATATGAAGTTTAAAGTGTTTTTTATCCGGTTCTGTGAAAAAGGTCATTGGTAGCTTGATGGGGATAGCATTGAATCTATAAATTACTTTGGGCAGTATGGCCATTTTCACAATATTGATTCTTCCTAACCATGAGCATGGAATGTTTTTCCATCTGTTTGTGTCCTTTCTTATTTCCTTGATCAGTAATTTGTAGTTTTCCTTGAAGAGATCTTTTACCTTCTTTGTTAGTTGTATTCCTAGGTATTTTATTCTCTTTGTAGCAATCGTAACTAGGAGTTTGCTCACGATTTGGCTCTCTGTTAGTCTGTTATTGGTGTATAGGAATGCTTGTGACTTCTGCACATTGATTTTGTATCCTGAGACTTTCCCAAAGTTGCTTATCAGCTTAAGGAGGTTTTGGGCTGAGACGATGGGGTCTTCTAAATATATGATCATGTCATCTGCAAATAGGGACAATTTGACTTCTTCTTTTCCTAATTGAATGCCCTTTATTTCTTTTTCTTGCCTAATGGCTCTGGCTAGAACTTCCAATACTATATTGAATAGGAGTGGTAAGAGAGGGCATCCTTGTCTAGTGCCAGTTTTTAAAGGGAATGCTTCTAATTTTTGCCCATTCAGTATGATGTTGGCTGTGGGTTTGTTGTAAATAGCTTTTATTGTTTTGAGATATGTTCTGTCAATACCTAGTTTATTGAGAGTTTTTAGCATAAAGGGCTGTTGAATTTTGTCGAAGGCCTTCTCTGCATCTGTTGAGATGATCACGTGGTTTTTGTCTTTGGTTGTTTATGTGGTGGATTATGTTTATAGATTTGCATATGTTGAACCAGCCTTGCATCCCCAGGATGAAGCCTACTCAATTGCAGTGGATAAGCTTTTTGATGTGCTGTTGGATTTGGTTTGCCAGAATTTTATTGAAGATTTTTGCATCAATGTTCATCATGGGTATTGGCCTGTAGTTTTCTTCTTTAGTTGTGTCTCTACCAGATTTTGGTATCAGGATGATGTTGGTCTCATATAAAGAGTTAGGGAGGATTCTCTCTTTTTGTATTGTTTGAAATAGTTTCAACAGGAATGGTACCAGTTCCTCTTTGTCTGTCTGGTAGAATTCAACTGTGAACCTGTCTGGACCTGGACTTTTCTTGGTCAGTAGGCTGTTAATTGCTGCCTTGACTTCAGACCTTGTTATTGGTCTATTCTTTCACCTTCTTCTTGGCTTAGTCTTGGGAATGTGCAAGTGTCCAGGAATTTATCCATTTCTTCCAGATTTACTGGTTTATATGTATAGAATTGTTTGTAGTAATCTCTGATGGTAGTTTATATTTCTGAGGAATTGGTGGTGATCTCCCCCTTTATCATTTTTTATTGCATCTATTCGATTCTTCTCTCTTTTCTTTTTTATTAGTCTAGCTAGCAGTCTGTCTATTTTGTTGATCTTTTCAAAAAACCAGCTCCTGGATTTATTGATTTTTTGAAGGGTTTTTTGTGTCTCTATCTCCTTCAGTTCTGCTCTGATCTTAGTTATTTCTTGTCTTCTGCTGGCTTTTGAGTTTTTTTGATCTTGCTCCTCTAGCTCTTTCAATTTTGATGATAGGGTGTCGATTTTAGATCTCTCCTTGCTTCTCATGTGGGCATTTATTGTTATAAATTTCCCTCTAGACACTGCTTTAAATGTGTCCCATAGGATCTGGTATGTTGTGTCTTCATTCTCGTTGGTTTCAAAGAACATTTTTATTTCTGCCTTCATTTCTTTGTTTATACAATTGTCATTCAGGAGCAAGTTGTTCAGTTTCCATGTGATTGTGGGGATTTGAGTGCTTTTCTTAATCCTGAGTTCTAATTAGATTGTGCTGTGGTCTGAAAGATGGTTTGTTATGATTTCTGTTATTTTGCATTTGCTGAGGAGTGATTTACTTCCAATTATGTGGTCAATTTTGGAGTAAGTGCAATGTGGTGCTGAGAAGAATGTGTATTCTGTGGATTTGGGGCGGAGTATCCTGTAAATGTCTATTAGGTCCACTTGATCCAAATCTGTGTTCAAGTCCTGGATATCCTTGTTCACTTTCTGTCTCGTTGATCTGTCCAATATTGACAGTGGATTGTTAAATTCTCCCACTATTATTGTGTGGAGTCTAAGTCTCTTTGTAAGTCATTAAGAACTTGCTTTATGTATCTGCGTGCTCCTGCATTGGGTGCATAAAAATTTAGGATAGTTGGTTCTTGTTGCATTGATCCTTTTACCATTATATAATGCCCTTCTTTGTCTCTTTTGATCTTTGTTGGTTTAAAGTCCGTTTTATCAGAGACTAGGATTGCTACCACTGCTTTTTTTTTGGTCTCCATTTGCTTGGTAAATCTTCTTCCATCCCTTTATTTTGAGTCTATGTGAGTCTTTGCATGTGAGATGGGTCTCCTGAATACAGCACCCATCGGTGGATGGGTCTTGACTTTTTATCCAGTTTGCCAGTCTGTGTCTTTTGACTGGGGCATTTAGCCCATTTACATTCAAGGTTAATATTGTTATGTTTGAATTTGATCCGGCCATTTTGTTACTGGCTGGTTGTTTTGCCCATTAATTGATGTGGCTCCTTCATTACATCATTGTTCTTTACCATTTGGTAAGTTTTTGCAGTGGCTGGTACTGGTTGTTCCTTTCCCTGTTTAGTACTTCATTCAGTAACTCCTGTAAGGTAGGTCTTGTAGCGACGAAATCTCTCAGCAATTGCTTGTCCGTAAAGGATTTTATTTCTCCTTCACTTATGAAGCTTAGTTTGGCTGGATATGAAATTCTGGGTTGAAAGTTCTTTTCTTAAGGATGTTGAATATTGGCTCCCACTCCCTTCTAGCTTGCAGGGTTTCTGCCAAGAGATCCACTGTGAGTCTGACGGTCTTTCCTTTGTGGGTGACTTGACCTTTCTCTCTGGCTGCCCTTAGGATTTTTTCCTTCATTTCAACCCTGGTGAATCTGACAACTATGTGCCTTGGGGTTGCTCTTCTTGAGGAATATCTTTGTGGTGTTCTCTGTATTTCCTGGATTTGAATGTTAGCCTGCCTTGTTAGGTTGGGAAAGTTTTCTTGGATAATATCTTGAAGAGTGTTTTCCAACTTGGATTCATTCTCCTCATCACATTCAGGTACACCGGTCAAGCGTAGATTAGGTTTTTTCACATAATCCCGTAGTTCTTGGAGGCTTTGTTCATTTTTTTCACTCTTTTTTCTCAAATCTTGCCTTCTCATTTTATTTCATTAATTTGATCTTCTATCTCTGATATCCTTTCTTCTGTGTGATTGATTTGGCTATTGAAACTTGTGTATGCCTCGTGAAGTTCTAGTGCTGTGTTTTTCAGCTCAATCAAGTTGTTTATGTTCTTCTCTAAGCTGGTTATTCTAGTTAGCATTTCGTCTAACCTTTTTTCAAGGTTCTTGGTTTCTTTGCATTGGGTTAGAACATGGTCTTTTAACTCAGAGAAGTTTGTTATTACCCATCTTCTGAGGTTTGCTTCTGTCAATTTGTCAGATTCATTCTTTGTCTTTTTTTGTTCCCTTGATGGTGAGGAGTTGTGATCCCTGGGAGGAGAAGAGGTGTTCTGTTCTTTGATGGTTTCATCCTTTTTGTGCTGTTTTTCCCCCCATCTTCATGGATTTATCTCCCTTTAATCTTTGAAGTTGGTGATTTCAGGAGGAGTCTGAGTGATGTATTTTTCTGTTGAGGTTGGAGCTGTATCTTTTTTGGCCTGTAGAGGGCGTTGCTGGGCTCTTTCTGGTTCAGTCAGGTTGCTGGGTGGGTGGTCCTTCCCTGGAGTTTGTCTGCAGGTGAAATTGGCCCTGCCTTCCCAATGGCGTCTCTCCTTCCCCAGCTGGATCTTCCTGGTTGGGGTCAAGCTGGTGTATTTGGTGCCAGAGTCTCTAGCGAGGGCTTCAGTTTGAGTTCTATGGAGGTGGGGCCTGTCAGGCCTTATGGTCTATTTCCCTGCTTTTAACACTGCCTCCTTCTGTGGGACAGTGGGTCCTGCTGGCATTAGTCCAAACTCCTGTCCACATCCCTGCGACAGCTTGCATATCCAGAGGTAGCCGCTGCTCAGATTTGCATTGACCACCCACTGCGCCCCACTGACTGGCAGGACTCTTGTGGACAGTGGGTTGCAGGAGGGGATAAGGTAAGCACGGGATCTGAAACGGAGCACGGAGGGGGTTAAGTCCCCCAAGCCGGCTGCAGTTTCAGGTGGGGACGTGTGTACCCCGTCTTTGCCCTGAGGCTCCTTCCCTGGGCCTATTTCAATGCCCTGTCAGTCCCACAGAAACAAACCCGTTTGGAATGGTGAAGTCCTCTAGCCCTCTGCGTCTCCTTCTCTGGGAGCTGCATTCCAGTGCTGGCTTCTCTCCGCCATCTTGGCGCCCTCCCCAATTCTTATATCAATTGTCCTTTTAACTTTGTTTTCTTGGCATGTTAATTTCTTCTGATTATGGTGCTTTATGCCTCTCTTTCAAGTATTAGTCTCTTTCAAATGATTGGTAATTTTTGGCTATGTGTTCATCTTTGAAATTTTCTGCTAGTCTCCCTGTAAATGTTGGGGTTATTTATTGCAATTTTCTTCTGAGAGAATGATTAGAAATATTTCCTGGTGCTGAGTGCCCATATCCATTCTTCTAAGAGTCCATGCTCTCTTCTTCCCTCTTGGAGATTATGAACAGCCCTGCTCTGTGTTCCCGACCCTTGCACACATCCTCAGTGGTTCCATATGATATGTGGGATATGGGGAAAGGTCATACCTCCTGGCTCTCTCTGTCAAACTCTGTGTCCACCTTTACTGATTACAGTAAGAGTCATAGGAAAAGATAGAAATACTATTATCTCACATATTTCTCATCAGGGTATCCAACAAGTTCTCTTTGATATAAAACATAAATCCTGGGACTATTTGATTATGCCGTTTTCCTAGACTCTGTAACAACTTTCACAACTGCATCCGTAATCTCTCTTATTTATTAATATCCAGAGTCAAGTTGACTTTACCAAAGTAAATTACCTCTTTCAGTTGTTGTATCCAATCACACCAGCTAAAGGAAAAAGTATACGTAATGACTCATGTGAGTGGGAAGTCTTAGGAATTAATCTAGCTTCAGATACGGTTCAATCTGTTGTTCAAACAATGTAATCAGGCTTCTCTCTAAGTCTGTAGGCTCTCCTGTCCTATTTCCTTAGAGACACTCTCAGGATAATGCACTAAAGAGAGTCCTAATGAACTAAGCTATATATGTGTTCAAGATCTCAGAATGAGAGAGATCTATATCTTTTCAGAATTTATATTAAATGTTCAAGATCTCAGAATGAGAGAAATCCATTTCTTTTCAGAATTTATATTAAGATCTCAGAAGATCATCAGTGTTTAAAATCTCAGAATGAGAGAGTTCCATTTCTTTTCAGAATTTATATTAAGTCACAGAAAAAACCCAGCAACTCTAATCAACTGTGCTAGTACCAATCACTTATGTAGGGGATAGAGTGTTTTGATGAACCAGTAACTGCCAAAAATCACATGATGAGAGTCTCAGTAGCATACTATAAAGTGGGGAAGGTACAGTTCTCCAGGAAAAGAAGGGCCCTCTTTCTGGAAATACGAATATTAGTCACAATAAACAGCAGATGTTCAGTAGAGGAGGCAATAAAGATGAAGGCAAATAGGAGGGTGAGTCATATTTTCTGTCACTAATCCCTTATCTCTCTTTTTATCTCTCAGGAAGCTTTTCTGAAATTTTACTTTCTCACCATATAAGTCATATAGGGAACTTACTTATTGATTCATTCATTTTCTTGTTTACTTCCAGTCATTTATTACATGCCTGTAGTTGCAAACTTAAAAATAATTGGAATTCCTTGTGTGGACCCGTATCTTTAAAGTTTGGGATTATTTTAATTAACTCCTAAAAAGCTTCGGCACAGCAAAGGAAATAATCAGCAGAGTTAACAGACACCCCATAGAGTGGGAGGAAATTTTCACAAACTGTGCATCCGACAAAGGACTAATATCCAGAATCTACAAGGAACTCAAACAAATCAGCAAGAAAAAAACAAATAATGCTATCAAAAAGTGGGCTAAGTACATGAATAGACAATTCTCAAAAGAAGGTCTACAAATGGCCAACAAACATATGGAAAAATGCTCAACATCACTAATTATCAGGGAACTGCAAATCAAAACTACAATGCAATACCACCTTACCCCTGCAAGAATGGCCATAGTTTAAAAAATTAAAAAGAATAGATGTTGGTGTGGATGTAGTGAAAAGGGAACACTTTTACAGTGCTGGTGTGAATGTAAACTAGTACAGCCATTGTGGAAAACAGTATGGAGATTCCTTAAAGAACTAAAAGTAGATCTACCACTACTGAGTATCTACCCAGAGGTAGAAAAGTCATTATATGAAAAAAGACACTTGTACACACATTTATGGCAGCACAAGTAGCATTTGCAAAAATATGGAACCAGCCCAAATGCCCATCAATCAATAAGTGGATAAAGAAAATATTGTGTATGTATATATATATATATATATATATATATATATACACACACACACCATGGAATACTACTCAGCCATAAAAAGGAAGGAAATAATGGCATTCACAACAACTCAGATAGAGTTGAAGACTATTATTCTAAATGAAGTAGCTCAAAAATGGAAAACCAAACATCATATCATATGTTCTCACTTATAAGTGGGAGCTAATCTGTGAGGACATAAAGGCATAAAAAATGATGCAATGAACTTTGGGGACTTGGGGGAAAGGTTGATAGGGAGGTGAGGGATAAAAGGTGGGTACAGTGTACACTGCTTATGTGATCAATGCACCAAAATCTCATAAATCACCACTAAAGAAATTATCCATGCAACCAAACAGCACCTGTTCCCCAAAAACTATTGAAATTAAAAAAATAAAATAAAACAGAGATAATCATCCTAAAAAAACAAATACATTCCACTTACTCCCTGACAGATGTAAACTGAATCATTGTACTTTATTTAACAGGTGTGGACTGAATCTTTAACATATTCTATACATAGTTCCAGATGCTGTGAGCAAGGTACCTAGTGAACAAATACAGAGTCCTTACTGTTAGAGAACCTAGAGTTTAATGTGAGTAGAACACGTAAAAATGATATACACAACTAAGTTATTGAGATTATTTTAGATAGTGATACATACACGCATGAAAAGAAAACAGTGAAGAAATTAAGAATAATATGGAGATGGAGTGATCGAGTTTTAGATTGTGTGGTTGGGAAAACTTACGAGATTGAGTGACAAGGAAGACTCAGCTTTATGGATCATGAGAGGCTTTTGGAAAGTATTAAAGGGTTTTATATAGGGATATAAAATAATCTCATTTACAGTTTAAAAAGCTCTGTCTGGCTACTGTGTAAAGAATGGGTTGTACAAGTTTCAAGATTATGAGCAGGAAGATCAGTTATTGCCTGAATCCAGGAAGAAAGTGATACAGTTTAGACTAAGATTGGTAGCAATAGAGACAGAGAAGAGGAGAAAGATTCTTCACATATATTGTAAAAAAAAATATGGCAGAACTTTGAAAGGAATGAGAGAAGTGATGAATCAAGGACAATTTATGTCTACCTATATGAATCTGGAAACATTTCTGAACCGGAGAAAACTAGGGACAAATGCATTTTGGAATATAAATAAAGAATTCTACTTTGATCATACTGAGTTTGAGATATCTCCTAGATAGGTAAATGGGAAGTTAAGTAGGCAATTAGATATGCAAGTCCTAAGCTCAATGGAGAAATCAGAGCTGGAGACATCTTAATAAAGAAAACATAAATTTAAATATATATGTGTATATAGAATATAAATATTCTCTGTGTATGTGTGTGCAAATATTCTATATATACAGAGAGAGAAGAGAAGAAAGAGAGAGATCCACTGATACTATGTGTTTCTCTTGAGATATGGCCACATATTTTCTCCCCTTTCAGAAACCCCTCTTGAAAACATGGTCTATATTTTTTTGTCTTTGTTACCTCCTATTCTCTGTTACAACACATTCCAGTTTGGCTTATGTTTTAAATTGCTCCTGCCAAGGGTACTAATGGCCTTTGTGTTGTCAAATCCAATGGTTACTTATTTGTCTTCATCCAACTCAGCCTCTTGGCTCCAAATTTGCCCTCTATACATTCTCTGCAATAATGGACAGAATTCCCTTAAGCACCCTCCTGTATAGTGAGCACGTTGTTAAGCCTTCTCAGTAGAGGGTTTTGGAGGGGCATTGCAGAAAGAAGGAACTCTCCTGCTGTTCCTGGTGGCTGTGCAGTAGGCTAGTGTTTTTGGTATGGGGAACACCCAGTGGGGCTCTTCCCCAGCCATGTTCCCAGAATAAGCAATCTTTTGGCAACCTTGCAGCCTCATCCTGGCCTGGTGATAACCTTTCGTGGCCTTCTGCATTAGCTACG
This sequence comes from Ateles fusciceps, assembly GCA_036589455.1. Taxonomy (NCBI): domain Eukaryota; kingdom Metazoa; phylum Chordata; class Mammalia; order Primates; family Atelidae; genus Ateles; species Ateles fusciceps. The sequence goes on along the minus strand of JAZHEH010000579.1, from coordinate 541,248 downwards.
GCACCCCAACACTCCCTGCCTGTGAAGACCTCCTGTTTGCATGGGCACTCGATTCCTTATACAGGACCCCTGCACAGCTCATCTTTGTCCTGGGCCCTCACCCACTTGTCCACACCCCCTGGTTCCTGGTTGCCTGCACCTTGCCTGGACTACAGAGGATTCCTTTCTGCTTGTCCAGCAACTGCAGACCAGCTCTAGCCTGAGAAAACCAAAGATCTTCTCTGCTTTCCAGTGAAATGAACTATACTTTCCTCAATAAGGCTGAATTGCAGCCTTGGGGGAAAGAACCACTCCCAGATTTTTTTTGGACACTGTCCCTCAGCCTTAGGCATAGAGAGAATCCTTTATCTTATAGTCACTCACTTATCAGAGTTTAATAATTCTTTATAGCAAACTTCCCCTGTGTAGCTCACTGGGTGATTTCTACCTCCTCATTGGACCCAGACTGTTAGTTACAATGATGAGAAAGATTATAACTAAGAATTCAGCACAAACTGGTACTTAGATCATACCATTTATTTGTTTATTTATTTTGGAAAATATCCTCTCTTGAAAAAAATACCTTACCTTGTCAGTTTCTTTTCAGTATATTCTTTAATATGCTTGCCTCTTGATAATAGTTTCCCTTGGAAATTTTTACAATTTTTTCTTCATGGAGTATTTATCCAAAATGTTTAAGAATCCACTCAACTCCAAGGTCTACATGTCAGTCATTTTCACTTTTTCCCTCTGCTGGAAGAACAACTTGCACTTGCGCTCTCTCCCTCACTCTCTCTCTCTCTCTCTCTCTATATATATATATATATATATATACACACACACACACTGGCCAATCATCTCAGACAGGAAATGAGCATATGAAACATCACAGAAACATGGTAACAGCTAACTCTATGTGAATATTGATTTGGTTTTCAGAAGAACCATTAAGCCTTCATGGATTGCCCCTAGAAAGTGCCAACTTCTGAGAATTATCATTCTGAGTGTATCTTTCTATCTGAGCTTACATTCTCTCTTAGAGTTCACATATTACAAACATACGTCTTTTTTTTTCTTTGCTTAAAAAAATCTCTGGGTCACATTCAAATTTTAGTTTCCGTGCTAAAATTATAGTGCTCTGTGTTCCCTTTTAAAAATCTTCCCCTTTAGCAAGATCTTCAATGCCCTTTATCCATCGTTACCTCAAGTAGAAAGGGGTAGTGGAGAGTAACTCTATTAATAAAAGAAAGCAGGTGCTGTTCCCCCATTCCTGCAGCTTCACAACTCTTGTTTATTCTTACCTTAGCAACTATGGTGATGCTTGAGTTAAGGTACTGCTCTTCACTCCCTTGATTTCCCTCTCTCTTCTTCACTCTCTTATTCTCTTTCATTCCCTCTCTCTTATTTTCCCTCTCCCCTTCTTTCCTCCCTCAACTACCCACCCATTGTAATTAGAATAAAATTTAAACTTCTTGCCATAGGTTATAAGATGTAGCTCCTGCTGTCTCTCTAACTTCTCAAGCCTCTTTTTCCATTTTGTCTCATGGCTGCCTCCTTTTTATCTTTTTTATCTTGCTTGCAATGCTTCTCTTCTGAGATGCTTCTCTAAATAACCAGTCACCTTTATCACCACCATGCCGTTACCCTATCACTAATGTGATATGCTTTGTTCATATGACTTTATCATGAATTATGGAATTATTTTATATCTTTTTTTGTTTATTTTTTCCTTTATTAGAATATAAAATCTTCGATGGTAGAGATTTCATTTTTTCTTTTTGATGACTGTATACCTAAAGACTAGAACAGTTCCTGGCACATGGTAGGGATTTAAACAAATAATTTTGACCATCTAGGTGTATATGGGGCATTGAACTGTGAACTGTGATTATTGGCAAATAAATAGAAAATGTATTATCTCCTGCCCCCACCAAAACTGGATAAACAGATTTCAGGCGCCCTATTGTAATTGTTTTTTCCAGGTGCAACTATTCTTGCCATTCTCACTATTGGGTCAGGGGCCCAGTGGTATCTACAGCATGATGAAGAGTACAAAATTAAGGAAGAACATGGAACCAAACTGCTTGACAATAATCACATTGCTCTTTGGGAAGGCCTATTAAAATGCAAATGAGAGTGATTAAAATGTTAACCTACATGTGTACATTATAGGAGCCATTGTTATTGATTATCTACATAATAACTTTCAGACAATAGTGGCTCTCAAACATGTTTTAAGCAGTGGAATTTTTTTCAATCAAAAAGCTCACCCAGGATTCCATGTATATATAGGTGAGAGTGACTGATATTCTTTCTGGCTGAAGCAGTGGTCTTGGAACTGGTACTTTGCCCCCCGCAGGGCACCTCTCCCCTGCACCCCCTCAGGGTGCCCAAAGTACCACCTGAGGCCCAGAGAGCTGAAGTTACTTATCCAGTCTTTTTTGTTGTTGTTTTTTGAGGCTGGGCCTTGCGCCATTGAGGCTGTCTTCTGTGGTCACTCTGGCTGTAGTGTAGTGGTGTGTCACTGCAGCCTCAAACTCCTCGACTCAAGTGATCCTTCCACCTCAGCCTCCAAAGGGCTAGGATTACAGGTGTGAGCCACTGCACGCAATCCTCCAAAGTCTTAAAATGATCAACAGCAAGACTAAAGACAAACTTCCTGAATTCTGGTGCCCTGTGCTTTTACCTGTCCTAAAAAACAGATGATAAATACTATAGAATTAGATTAGAGTCTAGTATTGGGAGTTCCTACAGAGAGAGAAAATTTAGAGGTTTTCAGGACCCAAGGGTCCTTGCTTAGAATTTTCTCTATGACTATTTGAGAATTGCCTCAGGAGACTTCTCTTCTGACCTGGAAATTCATCTAGAGCTTGTGTTTAGTGGTAGAAATAAACAAACAGGACTGCTTTCTCCAAATATTTATTTTAAAATTACTTTATCACTCTGAATTTTTATACATCAGAGAGAACTTTTACCCATAGGTGTCTGGACTTCCCACTGGTGAAGAGTGGCATGGCTCTGATCAAGAAGGGTAGGTGGTTTTCATGAGTATTTTTAGTTTTACTTTTAAGTGGAAACTGAGATTAGACATGCCTCATTTAGCTGAATTGGTGGCTTAGGGATCAGCCACAGTGTAGATTCTCTGCTCATGCTAGTTGGGAATTCAGACCCAAGCACAGCATCTGGCCTGCTAGTAGACAGTTAATATTTTTTTTTAACTTAAATGAATGAATTTCAGACTTTTGTGTTATTTAACAAATATAGTTTAACAATATATTAATCTGATTTCTGACTACATGTTGAGGTGGGTGTACATTATTTGTGCCATATGCAATTGTTATGTCCCAGGCATCAACGATAGTCACATTGAGATCCTGGAAAATGTCCTTTATGATGAGATATTGAATGTAACCATGAAAGTCACTAAATCTTTCTGCATCATTGTACATCTCCCTGACATTTTCTGTTTTGATGATAACCACAGTGTCTGGGCTTCTCAGAAGAAGACGCTGAACGGCTTTGTGAACATTGAGGGCCCTTCTGATAAAAACGTCAATAGGAAAGGGTCTGAAATGCTGGCCCAGAGAAATAACAATGATAGTATTTTTTTCTCCTCCAGTTCTGTCAATGGCCCGGGTGAGGTACTCAATCTCTTTTGACTGAATAGGTCATTGATCCTATCAAGGGATAACAATGTTTTTGCCACTGAATGTTGATATTCCTATCCAAATCCACAGCAAGTTGGTGTTGAAATTTTCCAGATTCATGCAGATCCACTGACTTCAGTGCTGATAACAAATAGGCAATCCCAAAATAAAAGGAGAATAAAGTTACAGAGATTGAGTAGTTATAAAGGTAGAAGAGATTTGATCAGTAAAATCAAATAAGCTAATCATGTCTAATTTATTATAGGTTTAGATGAGGGGATGTTTTTGAAAATTATTTGAACAGTCAAAACTGTTATGTAGCTTCTTGGATTAAGATGGTGGATACGAGGCACAACTCCTTGCAGCTTCCACTCAGACAGACAGAGCTGCTTGTGGAAAGTTACATCATGAACTTTTCCTCCAAGAACTACCACAGGAACATATCAGGAAAGCCAAGAGAATCCATAGACGCTTTGAAGGAACAGGATCATCACTGCAGTCTCCCTGAGATGCTGAAAAACTGTGTTTCTAGGGCAAGTTTGCATCCTGCCTATAGGACGTTAGCTGATGTGCTCTTGAAAGTTCCACCTCCTGGTTGGAGGCCAACCAACACAAAACCAACACACTAAACAAAAACACAACCAAGGACCCTCACAGAGTCCACTTCATTCCCCTGCTAACTCCACTGGAGCAGGTGCTGGTATCCATGGCTGCAAGACCCAAAAGTGGGTCACATCACAGGATTCTTTGCAGACACTCTCCAGTACCAGCCCAGAGCCCAGCAGCTCCACTGGGTAGCTAGACACAAAAACAGTCACTACAGTTCAGCTCTCAGGAAGCCACATTCCTAGGGGAAGGGGGATTAAACCACATCAAGCCAGCACCTTGTAGGACAAAGAATCTGAACAGCAGCCCTTGAATCTTAGATCTTCCCCTCTGACATAGTCTACCCAAATGAGAAGAAACCCAAAAACCAATTCTGGTAATATGACAAAACAAGATTCTTGAACTCCTGCAAAACAGCATACAAGCTCACCAGGAATGGATCCAAACCAGGAAGAAATCTCTGAATTGTCAGAAAAAGAATGTAGAAGGCCGATTATTAAGTTAATCAAGGAGGCACCAGAGAAAGGTAACGTCCAACTTAAAGAAATTTAAAACATTATATAGAATATGAAAGGAAAATTCTTCAGTGAAATAGATAGTATAAATAAAAACCAATCACAACTTGTGGAAATCAAGGACATTCTTAGAGAAATGCAAAATGCACTAATAAGTCTCAGAAATAGAATTGAACAAGCAGAAGAAAGAACCTTGGAGTTAGAAGACAAGGCTTTTGAATTAACCCAATCCATCAAAGACAAAAAAAAATTTTTAAATGAACAAAGCCTCCAAGAAGTTTGAGCATTATGCTAAATGCCCAAACTTAAGAATAATTGGTATTCCCAAGAAGAAGAGAAATGTAAACGTCTGGAAAACACATTTAAGGGACTAATTGAGGAAAACTTCCCTGGCTTTGCTAGAGATCTAGACATCCAAATACAAGAAGCTCAAAAAACACCTGGGAAATTAATCATATAAAGATCATTGCCTAGTTACATGGTCATAATCATCACGTTGTCTAAAGTCAAGATGGGGCCAAGGGAGGGACAGCGGGGGTTGGGAGGGGAGGTCAGGGAGGGATAATATGGGGAGAAATGCCAGATGTAGGTGATGGGGGGATGGAGGCAGCAAACCGCACTGCCATGTGTGTACCTATGCAACAGTCCTGTATGATCTGCACATGTACCCCAGAACCTGAAGTACAATAAAAAAAATAATAAAGTCAAGATGAAGGGAAAAATCTTAAGAGCTGTGAGGCAAAGGCATCAGGTAACCTATAAAAGAAAACCTATCAGATTAACAGCTGATTTATCAGCAGAAATCAGAGGGGGTTGGGGTTCTATTTTTAGCCTCCTTAAACAAAACAATTATCAGCCAAGAATTTTGTATCTAGTGAAACTAAGCTTCATGAATGAAGGAAAGATAGTCTTTTCCAGACAAATGCTGAGAGAATTTGCCACTACCAGCCAGCACTGCTGCAATGACTGCTAAAAGGGTCTCTAAATCTTGAAACAAATTATCAAAATACACCAAATAGAACCTCCTTAAAGCATAAATCTCACAGGACCTATATGTAATAACAAAGTGAAAAAAAAAAAAGATATTCAGGCAACAAGTAGCACAATGAATAGAATAATATCTTATATCTCAATACTAACATTGAATGTAGCTGGCCTCAATGTTCCACTTAAAACTTACAGAATGGAAGAATGGGTAAGAATTTACTAACCAAGTTTCTGCTGTCTTCAGGAGAGTCACCTATTAATAATACATAAGGACTCACATAAATTTAAGGTAAAGTGGTGGAAAAAGATGTTTCATGCAAATAGACACCAAAAGCAAGCAGGAGCAGCTATTCTTATATCAGACAAAAGAAACCTCAAAGCAAGAGCAGTTTAGAAAGACAAAGAGGGACATTGTGTAGTGATAAAATAACTAATTAAACAGGAAAATACCACAATTCTAAATATATATGCATCTAACACTGGAGCTTTGAAATTTACAAAATAATTACTAATAGACCAAAGAAATGAGAGGAGATGGCAACACAATAATAGTGGGGGAACTTTAACACTCCACTGACAGCACTACACAGGTCATCAAGACAGAAAGTCAACAAAGAAACAATGGACTTACGCTATACCCTACAACAAATGGACTTGACAGATATTTACAGAACATTCTACCCAACAACTGAAGAATATACATTCTATTCATGAGCACATGGAAGATTCTCCAACATAGACCATATGACAGGCCATAAAACAAGTCTCAGTAAATTTAAGAAAATCGAAATTATATCTCCAAGGCCACAGTGGATTAAAATTGGAAATCAACTCCAAAAAGAACCCTCAAAACCATGCAAATACAGGGAAATTAAATAACCTACCCCTGAGTGATCATGGGGTCAACAATGAAATCAAGATGGAAATTAAAAAAAATTTTGAACTAAACAATAATAGTGATACAAGCTATCAAAACCTCTGGGATACAGCAAAAGTGATGCTCAGAGGAAAGTTCATAGCCTTAAATGCCTACATCAAAAAGTGTGAGAAAGCACAAATAGATAATCTAAGGTCATACGTCATGGATCTGGAGAAACAAGAATAGTCCAAACCCAAACCCATCAGAAGAAAAGAAATAATGAAGATCAGAGCAGAACTAAATGAAACTGAAACAAAATGCAAAAGTAAACGAAACAAAAACTGGTTCTTTGAAAAAATAAATAAAATTGATAGACCATTAATGAGATTAACCAAGGAAAGAAGAGGGAAGATACAAATAAGCTCAATTAGAAATGAAACAGGAGATGTCACAACTGATACCACAGAAATATAAAAGATTATTCAAGGCTACTATCAACACCTTTACACACATAAACTAGAAAACCTAGAGGAGACAGATAAATTCCTGGAAATATGCAACCCTCCTAGTTTAAACCATAATTATATAGAATCTCTGAAAAGACCAATAACAAGCAGAGACTGAAATGGTAATAAAAAAAATTGTCAACACGAAAAAGTTTAGGATGGATCCACAGCTGATTTCTGTCACATATTCAAAGAAGAATTGATATAAATCCTATGGACACTGTTCCAAAAGATAGAGAAAGAGGGAATCCTCCCTAAATCATCTATAGAGCCAGTATCATCCTAGTACCCAAACCAGGGAAAGACACAACAAAAAAAGAAAACTACAGACCAATATCCCTGATGAACATAGATGCTAAAATCCTCAACAAAATATTAGGTAACCAAATCCAACAGCATGTCATAAAGATAATCCACCATATTCAAGTGGGTTTCATACCAGGGATGCAGGGATGGTTTAACACACGTAAGTCAATAAATGTGATACACCACATAAACAGAATTAAAAATGAAAATCACATGATCATCTCAATAGACACAGAAAAAGCATTTGAGAAAATCCAGCATCCATTATGATTAAAACGCTCAGCAAAATCAGCATAGAATGAACATACCTTAAGGTAATAAAAGCCATCTACAACAACCTCCCAGCCAATATAATACTGAATGGGAAAAAGTTGAAGGCATTCCCTCTGAGAACTGGAAGAAGACAAGGATGCCCATTTTTACCACTTCTCTTCAACATAGTACTGGAAGTCCTAGCTAGAGCATTCGGACAAAGAAAGAAATAAAGGGCATTCGAATCGGTAAAGAGGAAGTCAAACTGTTGCTGTTTGCTGATGATATGATAGTATACCTAGAAAACCCTATAGACTTGTCCAAAAAGCTCCTAGTACTGGTAAATGAATTCAGCAGTTTTAGGATACAATATTAATATACATGAATCAATAGCTCTGCTATACACCAACAGCGACCAAGCTAAGAATCAATCAAGAACTCAACCCCTTTCACAGTAGCTGCAAACAAAACACAACAAAACAAAAACAAAAACAACTTAGGAATATACCTAGCCAAGGACATGAAAGACCTCTACAAGGAAAACTATAAAACACTGCTGAGGGAAATTATAGATGACACAAGTAAATGGAAACACATCATATGCTCATGGATGGATAGAATCAATATTGTGAAAATGACCATACTGTCAAAAGCAATCTAAAAATTCAATACAATTTTCATCAAAATATCACCATCATCCTTCACAGAACTAGAAGAAACAATGCTAAAATGCATATGAAACCAAAAAAGACCCCACATAGACAAAGCAAGAAAGCAGAAAGAACAAATCTGGAGGCATCACAGTACCTGACTTCAAACTATACTATAAAGCCATAGTCACCAAAATGCATGGTACTGGTATAAAAGTAGACACATAGACCAATGGAACAGAATAGAGAACCCAGAAATAAAGCCCAATACTTATAGCCAACTATCTTTGACAAAGCAAACAAAAACATAAAGTGGGGAAAGGACACCCTATTCAACAAATGGTGCTGGGATAATTGGCAAGCCACATATAGAAGAATGAAAGTGGATCCTCATCTCTTACCTTACACAAAAATCAACTCCAGATGGACCAAGACTTAAGTCTAAGACCTGAAGCCATAAAGATTCTAGTAGATAACATCAGAAAAACCCTTCTAGACATCGGCTTAGGCAAAAACATTATGACCAAGAACCCAAAAGCAAATGCAACAAAAACAAAGATAAATAGATGGGACTTAATTAAACTAAAAAGCTTCTGCATGGCTAAACACGTAATCGGCCAAGTAACAGACAACTCACAGAGTAGGAGAAAATCTTCACAATCTATACGTCTAACAAAGGACTAATATCAAGAATCTACAAAGAACTCAAAGAAATCAGCAAGAAAAAACAATCCCATCAAAAAGTGGGCTAAGGACATGAATAGACAATTCTCAAAAGATTATATGCAGATGGTTAACATTTGGAAAAATACTCAGCACCACTAATTATCCGGGAAATGCAAATCAAACCACAATGTGATACCATCTCACTCCGTATTAAGAAAAAAAGGCCAGATTCAAAAAAATCAATAGATGTTGGTGTGGATGTGGTGAAAAGGGAGCACTTTTACACTGTTGGTGGGAATGTAAACTAGTACAACCACTATGAAAAACAGTGGAGATTCCTTAAAGAACTAAATCTCACTTCTTTGTAGCTACCAGGGAAAAGAAGTCATTACACTAAAAAGATACTTGTACACAAGTTTATAGCAGCACAATTTGCAGTTGCAAAAATCTAGAACCAGCCACATGCTCATCAATCATTGAGAGGATAAAGAAAATGTGGTGTTTATATACTATAGAATACTACTCCACCATGAAAAGGAATGAATTAATGGCATTTGCCACAACCTGGATGAAATGAACAGCTATTATTCTAAGTGAAGTAACTCAGGAATGGAAAACGAAACATTGTATGTTCTCACTCCTATGCGGGAACTAAGCTATAAGGATGAAAAGACCTAAGAATGATACATTGGACTTTGGGGACTTGGAGGAAAGGGTCGGGGTTGGCGAGGGATAAAAGACTATACGTTGGGCACAGTGTACACTGCTTGTTCTCCCTTCTGTTGAGAATTTTTCTTATAACATAGAACTAAGGCCCTACCAATTTTCCCGCTTTTATTGGCTCAACTTTCCTTCTAAGTTTGAAATCATGAATGGCTTCATTTTAGGAAGGCCAGGATGGAGCCACAGCTACTGCATTGCTCTCAGTGATGACAGCCAGGGTCTGGGGACATAGAGGGACAGGCGATGGTTTTGTAGGTGAGATTGCTAAGGTCTACTAGCAAATTCTGAGTTATTACTGGTGCACTCTTGGTTTAGTAAATAGAGTAACTGGACTAGGATTTTAGCAACTGGATTCTAGCCCTGACCCTTAAATTAACTAATGATAATAATTGCAATGGCTGTTGTTTTTTTGGGCACTTTCTTTGTGCCACTATGCCTTGCAATGTGTGAAATACTTTATGTCCATTACTTCATTTAATCTTCTATACAAACACCAGGTAGTACTCATATTAGTCTGTTTGCATTGCTATAAAGGAATACCTGAAGCTGGATAATTTATAAGGAAAAGAGCCTTATTTGGCTGATGGTTCTTCAGGCTGTACAAGTGTGGCATCAGCATCTGTTCAGCATCTGGTGAGGCCAGGAAGCTTTTAGTCATGGCAGAAGGCAAGGGGAGCCAGTGTGTCACATGGTGAGAGGGGGAGCAAGAAAGATGCCAAGCTCTTTTAAACAACAAGTTCTCACATGAACTGACAGAGTGAGAACTCACTTATTACCATGGTAGAGGGGGCGGGCAGTACCAAGCCATTCATGAGAGATCCACCTCCATGGCCTAAACACTTCCCACTACGTCCCACCTCCAGTGTTGGAGATCATGTTTCAACATGAGATTTGGAGGGGACAATCAGTCAAACTATATCATTATTATTATTCCTGGTTGATTGATGAGGAACACCAGGCAGGGAAAATAACATGCCCATAGTCATTGTTTCTAAGTAGCACAGACTAGATCGGTTAGGCCTCAAGCCCATGCTTTACTTGTGTCTACCTAATGCAAAGTCTAACTCAATTCTGACATCTATTCTCTTGGTAATGATGACGGTAATGATACCTTACATCAAAGAGAACTTATCTTGTAAGAAACGATATTCTAACTGCATTGCATGCATTACTTTGTTTTACCAGATAGAAACTCTTTTCAGTAGACAGATGAGAAAACTGAGGAATGGAATGGTTATATAACTTGTTCAAAGTCACCCAGATAGGAGGTAGAGAAGTCAGGTTCTGAACCCAGGCTGTCTGGTTCTAGAATCACACCCTTAATCATTATGCTGATTCTAGAAGCTGGACAATTTAATATCTCAAGTTATCTTTGGCTCCATCAATACTTTTCTGAACATACTGGGTATGTATTGGAGTACGAATTCTGCAGAGGTAGGGATTTAATAAACCTTTTTATACACTGGTTTCCTTCCAGTTAGATATCTGTATTTCTTTTAAAGGAAAGTTAACAATGCCTTGTGAAAAAGTTTGGTGTGTTGTGATTGAGAAATATGAAAAAAAGAAGCATTTCCCATATTCCCTTCTCTCCTTTGAAATGGAAAAGAAATTTCTGAAAGGGGTAAGAATTATAGCTTAGACTGAGGCATACTGTTGATACTGGCTTTGAAGTATTCCATCCACTGGCGGATCGTTGAATCTCCCATTAGATATATGAATTTTCCTCTCAGGCATTCCTTCATTTCGACTGTAGCCAAACTACAGGAGACAGGATTCCATGTGTTTCTCCAGACATACCCACTGGGGATTGTGGTTGTCATTCCAAGCTTGCATTTCTCTTTCATTGCAACTGTTTCTTCTGCCAAAGAATCAGTGAGAAAGGATCATCCAAAACATCAAATTACCCATCAGTATTTATTAAGAGCCTTCTATCCGCTAAGTATCCTAAGAGGGAGTAACGGTGGTGGTATTGGTGGAAAAAGTCTTATTGAAGTATTCTCTTAACAGAACAGCTGCTTTTCGTAAAAAATTTTCTTTGATGTGAATTTCCTAAATAATGTTCATTCATGTTCATTATAAGAGTATATGTTTCATCCCAGGGGAAAAAAATGGCTTTCTTCGGGAAAATTTAAGTATTTTCCAGCCTTTCTATGAAAATAAAGTCATCAATTCTTACATAGAATGGAAGCTCAATTATCCTATTATTTTAGCTCACTTTACCCCTAAGTTTGTCACACTGTAAGTGTCTTAAATGCTACCATCAAAATAAAAATCCTTTGAGTTAAATAAAGGTGATATAAAAAATATTTAACTAGTTTGGCTTGGGAACTGGCCAATCCAAATGAATATGGCTATAGGCTGGAGAGTGTCTTGGAGGTCCAAGATAGGCCAGTGATTAACCCCTTAGTCATTGACTTAGAAGAGTCTGGGAATCCAAGGGCTGAGGTAGCCAAGATGGTGAGGAGCCCATGGCACGTTTGGGGTAGTGATTATTATTAACCAAAAGAAGTAGTTTAATATTTTAACAACTAGGATGAGTGTACTCTTGTATGTGTGGTGAAAAATAACATTTCTACATCTAGGTACATATTTACACTTTAGTGTAGACAGATTTATTAGTGATTAGAAAGGTTTTCCTTTTCTTGTGATTAGCTTTAATGCTGAACTTGCAGAGACTTAAAAGCTCTTGCCTTGAGTCATTTTAGATAGGAATTTCCTAGGCTATTTGGATTCAAAGAAATTAGAGAGAAATTAGTAAATATAAGTGTGGAAGTTCTATTTTGTATGCTAACCATTGTTTGAAAGGTGGCAAAGATCAAGAGGGAGGGATTAAAACAAATTGACACCCAGATGGCAGGTTGGAAACCTCTAGAAGGTAATAGGTTAGTGGTGATGTGGGAAGATGTGATTGGCAGTGGTATGAAAGGGGTGTTGTGGGGAGGTAAAGAACTGAGTATAGAATTGGAAAAGAGTTAATGTTTAAAAGTTGTATAAAATGGGCAGGTAATTCATTGTCTGACAAATAGACTCATGATGAGAGTTACAGTTACTAAAATAGGCTTATGATATCCTAGTGATTCAATTATTCACTCACCTAGATAACTGGTATCTTGGCCAACCTTAGATAAGCCAGATGAACAGAGTACTGATAAGACTGAAATAGTGAACAAGTAGAAAGGAGAAACCCTTTAAGTGGGTCTTGAACTAGGCACCACCCACCAAACACACGGATACTTACTGTTGCATTTGGAGACACTAATTGTATTGAATTTTTCCATAAGCTCTATACCCACATTTGACCTTAAAAACACAAATATGGAAATTAATCTGTTGGTGGCCTCAAATCAGGAAACATACAGAAGCTAGATTATCCAGTGCTTCAGTTATTTTTTAGAGATAAGTCAATTATTCTGCCTTCAATTTCAGGTCATTTAGTAAATTTCCATTTCTTTGCCTATTAGGCCGTGGGATACAGTTACCCAGAAAATATGCAAGAGGATTTATTGAGATGCAGAAAAAAAGCAGAGTGAAGCTGACCAGGTATGTGCCATTGTTGAAGTCAGTCACCTTTCCTGAAGCACCTGCCATTAGGGCTGGGGAGGACATCCTGGCCCTCAGGAAGTCCCCATGTATGTGCACACACACATATACTTGTGCATTTCTCATTTTCTTTTAGTTTTTATTCTGTATTTATTTTTTATCTCTTTGATAAAAATTAAATATTCAAAAAGTTTGTGGATTACTAGAGGATGGGCACTGTCTCTAAATGAATTCACAGATCCTTTCCCAAAAGGCTCTTGCTAAAGACACCCAAAGTTGATACACTCACAAGACTTTTCTTTGAATCAGTATATAGGCCAAATCACAATATTTGCACAGGTAATCTCAAGAAGTAATTATTTTTACCTTTCAAAGAGGCTCTTTTCTTGTTTGCTAAGATAAGAAACTTGCTTGTTCTTAGAATACATGTGGGTGAGTGCAGCACAGGGTATGTGTTGAGGCCTCATGCAGTAGAAGGCTTCTTGGTCTCTGTTGTCCATGTAGTGGCACAATTCGGCACTTGTGTTTAGGATCAGGCCACATTCAGAGTGGACCTGGGAGGTGCCATTGACAAACAAGCCAATGAAGATGACCCTGTCATAGCCTTGGTTTCTTGCCCTCCAGAGAGCCGACACCCCTTCACTGGGGTGTATGAGCAGCAAAGACAGAGAGACCTGGCCCTCCCAGAACAGAGTGAAGCTGATCAGGTAGGTGCCATTGTTGAAGTCAGTCACCTTCCCCGAAGCACCTGCCATCAGGGCTGGGGAGGACATCCTGGCTCTCAGGAAGTCCCCCACCATATTGCTTCCTGTGTCCCAAGTGGTCCCTCATCTCCAGCAGGATGTCCAGCTGGTCCCCCCCTGCAGTACATGTCTCGAGGGTTGAGGATGGTGGCTATGCTGTGTGCGGCGCTGCTGGTGGTTTTCACATGGTCGAAAGGTCTGGGTGGGATCTGCTGGTCTAGTTTCTCCATGATTTCCTTTATTCTCAGTTCAGTTTCTGTTAGTGACTTTAATGGTATCAGTGGTATTTTAGGGAATAAGGACTTTGTGGAGTTTTCCCAGTAATGGAAGGAGATAGATAAGTTTAGAGCAGACCAAAGCTGAAATGACAGCAAATGTGACATGAGATGGATAAATTTAGAGCATACCTAACCTGAAATGACAGGAAGTATAAAATGCTGTGAAATTAACCTGTTTCTAGTCATTTTTACTTATTATGATTTTGAATATTTATTTACATTCTATTATCAATATTATTTAAATTATCCAATAAAAATGCATAGAATGGAGACTGACCGACAGGGGGCACAGAGGGACAGGAGGTGAGCAAGATGGTTGCAGAAAGTCTGTTACTACTACGACAGGGATGTTGGAAATTACTATTATGGACAGGCCCACCCAAAAAAGCCTCACTGAATCTACACAACTCACAGTTTGCTGCTCAACTATGGTTTCTACTGAAAAATGGAAACCCATCACCCTCACAAAGCCAATGCTGAGGAAATGACCAAGTACCACAGTGATGACTACATTAAATTCTTGTGCTCATCTGTCCAGATTACATGTCTGAGCACAGTAAGCAGATGCAGAGATTCAATGTTAGTGAGGACTGTCCAATATTTGATGGCCTGTTTGAGTTCTGTCGTTTGTCTACTGGTGGCTTTGTGGCAAGTGCAGTGAAACTTAATAAGCAGCAGATGGACATTGCTGTGAATTGGGCGGGGGCCTGCACTATGCAAAGAAGTTCAAGGCATCTGCCTTCTGTTATATCAATGATACAATCTGGGCCACTCTGGAACTGCTAAAATATCACCAGAGGATGCTATATTCACCATGATGATGGCATGGAAGAGGCCTTCTATATTACAGGCCAGGTCATGACTGTGTCCTTTCATAAATATGGAGAGTACTTCCCAGGAAATGGGGACCTATGGGATACTCAGGATGGCAAAGGCAGATATTATGTTGTTAACTACCTGCTCCTAGATGGGATTGATGATGAGTCCTATGAGGTCATTTTCAAATTGGTCATGTCCAAAGTAATAGAGATGTTCCTGTCTAGTGTCACGGTCTTACAGCATGGCTTGGATGCCTTGTCTAGGGATCAGTTAAATTGCTTTAATCTGACTATCAAAGGGCATGCTGAGTGTGTGGAATTTGTCAAGAGCTTCAACCTGCCTATGCTGATGATGGCAGAAGGTGTTTACATCATTTATAATGTTGCTCAGTGCTGGAAATAAGAAATATCTGTGGCTCTGGATATGGAAATCCCTAATGAACCTTCATACAATGACTACTTTGAATATTTTGGATCATATTTCAAGCCCTACATCAGTCCTTCCAATATGACTAACCAGAACACTAATGAGGACCTTGAGAAGATCAAACAACAGCTGTTTGAGAACCTAGTAATTCGGCCCCATCCATCTATAGTCCAAATGCGTGTGATTCCTGAGGATGCCATCCCTGAAGAGGGTGGCGATGAGACTGAAGAAGACCCTGACAAGCTCACCTCCATCTGTTTCTCAGACAGATAAATTTCCTGTTAGGAAGAGTTCTTCAACTCTGATGAGGAGGGAGAGGGCGGCCGTAAGATCTCTCCCATCTTCACAAAATCCAAGGGGGTTAAAACAGGATGAAAAAGAGATTCAGAGATGAAGAAAGTCACAGAAGGGCAGAAAAACCAAGGAGCAGAAACCAGAAGCCAAAGAGGTCAAGGAGGAGGTCAAGCTGGCCTGAGGAAACCTCTCTAGCTCTGGCTTCCTGTCTAGTTCCCAACATTTCTCTCCCAAACCCTCAGATTTTATGTTTTCTGTTTCTCTGTGTATTCATATAAAATTTATTAAATATAAATATCCCCAGGGACTAGACAGAAATCAAGACGCTGAGCCTAGGGCAGCGATGGGTGCTAGGTCTGGGTGAAAGCAATACTTTTGTGCAAGCATAAGAAAAAATCCTGAAATGCCAAGTGCCTGCTTAGTAGCTTTGGAAAGGTGCCTTTATTGTGCATTCTAGAAGGGGTGGCTGGGTCTTCAAGGATGCCCTGTTCTTTTCAGGCACCTAAGGTAACATCAGCCATTTTTAGATTGGTTCCATTTTTATATCATCTCAAGTGAGCCAAAAAATTCACATTGCCTGCTGTCTGTCTTCTCCCAGTTCTGCAGGTTGAGGATGGTAGTCTAGTTGCCTGTCATCTTCCAACTGCAGAATTGGGGGGAGTTTTGAGATACTATTTTTATTTTTGTAAGACTCTGTAATAAGTTGGTATATTTGTATACTCTTTACCCCAAAGACATAGAATGGTTGAGTAGATTATAAAAAAACAAGACCTAAATCTATCCTGTCTACAAGAGATTCACTTCAACTTTAAGGACACACATAGACTGAAAGTGAAGTAATGGAAAAAGATATTCCGTGCAAGTGGAAACTGAAAGAGAGCAGGAGTCACTATACTTATATCAGATAAATTAGACTTTAAGTCAAAAACTAAAAGAGAAAAAGAAGGTCACTATATAATAATAAAGGGATCAATTCATCAAGAAAAAATAACATATATACTTTCAACATTTAGAGGACCTAAATATATAAAGGAAATGGAACAAGAGCTAGAAAGAAATTATTTAGGTAGACAGTGAGGGTAAAGGAATCCTTGGCAAGGCTTCCATTTTAACAGAAAGGAGCCCCCAATCATTTCTTTTCTAACAACGAGAAGCCTGAAAAATTGAACTGCAAACATAGATAAGCAAGCTGGAAGCTTGGATGGGTGGATGCTGGCAGCTGTGTCAATAGAAAAGGGCTACCTCAGGGCCAGGCATGTTCAACATGGAGGCTCCGTCTTCCCTTTTCTTTGTCACCACATGTACAGTAAAAAAGCAGGCAACATGATGCTGGCCAGGTAGAGAAGTATCTGCATAATAAAAGATTAGATTGGGGCAGCTAGCTTCTTTGTGTGCTATGCAAATGGCATCCTGGCCTGACCAATCTTTCTTGCCCTATGTAAATCAGACACCTCTTCCTCAAGCTTATCTATAAAATATCCTGCACTTCACTGTGGACCAGAAGACCCACTCAGGACTCCTCTCTCTGCAGAAGAGAGCTTTTCTCTTTCTTTTGCCTATTAAATCTCTGCTTTTAAACTCACTCCTTGTATGTCCACATCCTTGATTTCCTTGGAGTGAGACAATGAACCTAGGGTATTACCCCAGATGAACAATGCCATTTCATTGTGAGGGCCCACCTGGGATCTCAGGTAGATTCATTGGAGGGTTGAGAATAGGAGCAGACCCTAACTCTTTCTTTTCATTTCAAGGCCTTCTGCTTTCCATTTTAAAATCAAACCAAATACTGGGCCCCCATCAGCCATTTAAAAACAGCCTGGCTCCCAGCCTTACAAGACAAGGGACAGGCTTGCCGGGGGAGAACTTAGCTAATTCTCCAGTGTTCTTAGGATGATGGGAATGTTGGTTTTGTTTCGAATTGGTTTCCTTTTACAGAGAGCCTAGCTGTCCGGTGGGGTTGGAAGAGATCAAGAGGCACTGAGGGTTCCTGGCCAGGGAGACACCTGGTGTTACCTGAAGGCTTCTGGACTAATTCCAGCCTCCAACAGCCTGATGGCTGATGGCAACAGGATCTCCAAGTTTTTTCTATTGCAAATTTTCTCCTTTCCTATCCACAATGACCATGTCTCCTGTCCACTCTGTATGCAATGATGTGAGAATTTTTATAATTCAGTGAAGTAATCCTATTAGGCAAGATCAGGAAATGCCATAGTACCTGGGAATATAGCTCAGGGGATTGCCGTTTTTGTGATTTCTAGGCACAGATGGCCTCCTCCCTTCCTCCCACCCTCCTGAACATCTCTCTCTTTACCATTGGTCTGGACAGCCCATGGTATTTCAAGGTCAACATCACCACCTAGTAGAATAGGAGCCCTATCCCATAAGGCACATTGTTGGCCCTTTGCTGAAACACTCTAGCTTCCAAATTCTCCCTTTCTGGTGCCCATCTACTGGAGACCAGGCTTTATACTCCTGTAAACAGAAAAACTCTGCCTTCAACAATGAGGAGAAAAAGGTCCCCCAAAACCAAATTTTAGTCTCAACACTCTTCCACTTTAAGTTTGTTTCCTACTTTTTTTAAGGTACCTATTCTGCCTCCAATTAAAGTGGTACTTGAATAGTAAGGGGATTTTAATTCCGGAAGATAACTAGAGCCACTGCCTAAGAATAAATACTGTAGTACAGGCTATAATAGCAAATTGTAGAGCTCACTCCTGCATTCTCTCTCCATTGAAGGGCATTGCCCAAATGCAACTGTTAAGTAATCTCTCTCAAGATCCATCTACTGAGGAGTCATGCAGATCACACAAGTCTAGGAAGTTGAAGGGAAATTACCAGCAGATGACTAGAGTCACAAAGGTGAGCATGAGTAATCCCAATTGATTGGTTCCTCTGGTTCCATAGCTGAGGGTTGTGCCTACATCCATGGGTAGCACCTTTAATGGATGCCAGGGCTCAGGAAGCCAAGGAGGTAAAACAGTTGAGGGGGATGCCTCTACTGTCTTCCCCCTCTACCCTGGGCCATTCCAAAGGAAAGCAAGGCAACTAAAGGGACACCTATTTTCTTGCTTCTCTTTCTAGATGAATAACAGACCATCTTCGGTCGGCACTCCTCTGGAATGCATTCTGAATCTCTGGGATTCCTTTGACCCTGAGACTCTGTATAAAAAGTGGCTCATTTTCTTTTGCATAAGGGTGTGGGCTTCTTACCATCTTGAACCAGCCTAGCTTGCAGAGGGAAGCCTTGATTTTAATACTATCCAACAATTAGATCTTTTCTGTAGACGGAAGGGCAAATGGTCAGAAGTCCCCTTATATACAGGCTTTCTTTGCCCTGTGAGACAACTAGAACTTTGCAAGCATTGCACAATTGACTTAGCTCTTTTAGTAGTCATATCAGGAGGGCCCAAAGGGAATGATTCCCCAAAACTAGAGAAGCTACTTCCAAGGGAACTATCTGAGGCAGCTATTGAGTGTCCAGGCCCTTCATGTCCTCCCTATCTGGGACCCCTCCAACTGTACCATTGGTTCCTCCAGCTCCATTATCTCCAAAACTCTGCACTCTCCCAGCTTCAATCCTACACTTACAGGAAATGCTCAATGGAGGTGATATCACTAGAGTTCCCATCTCATTCCAGGATCTTAGGCAAATAAAGGGAGACTTAGGCCAATTTTCTGATGCCCCTGATAGGTATATAGAAGCTTTCCAAAATTTAACTCAGGTATTTAACCTCTCATGGAGGGATGTTAGGCTGCTCCTAAGCCAAACCCTAACTTCAACTGAAAAACAGGCAGCCATGCAGGCAGCAGAGAAATTCGAAGACAAGCAATGTGTCTCCTACAGTAGGCCAAAAAGAAAAAAAGAAAATAGGGAAAGTGAAGAAATAGGGGAACCATCATTCCCAATAGGAAGAGTGGCAGTACCTCTTTACGACCCTGATTAGAACCCCAGTGATGTCACAGATGAATGGAAAAGGAAACACTTTTTAATGTGCATACTGGGGGACCTTGTGAAGAACTAGGGCCAAACTTCTTGGTTACTCTAAACTGTCCATGGTAGACAAAAATCCAGATGAGAATCCCACAGCCTTTATGGAAAGGCTGAAAAAGGCACTAATAAAACACACCTCCTTGTCCCCTGATTCAGTTGAGGGACAGCTCATCCTAAATGACAAGTTTACTACACAGGCAGCTCCCGGTATTAGAAGAAAACTACAGAAGCAGGCTATAGGGCTAGATAACATTTTGGAGAACCTCTCTTGAGGGTGACCACCTCGGTCTTTTATAGTAGGGACCAGGAGGTATAGGAAGTTGCTATCGGTATGGGAAGTCAGAGCACTTTAAGAAGAAGTGCCCAGGAAGCCAGAAGAAGCCACCTTGACCCCTCTAACCTGTGGCAGGGACCACTGGTAATTGGACTGCCCCCAGAGATGGAGGTCATTGGGTTCAGAACCAGTCTCAGAGATGGTCCAGTAGGACTGATGGGTCCCCGGGGCTCAAGCTGCCAGCTCCAATGACTCAAACTGCCATTATAGAACAGGAGGCCCAGTAATTCCAGAAACTGAAGGAAGGAGGGAAGGAAGGTGGACCTCCTTCCGGACACTGGAGTCAGCCTCTCTTTTCTCCTCTATAATCCAGGCCTCCCCACTTCCCATAGCATGACCATAAGAGGTGTCTCAAAAAAACTCTAATCTGATATTTTTTTTCAACCCCTTGGTTGCAGTTGGGGGAACCTATTATTTACAAATGCCTCTTTAATCATGCTTGAAAGTCCCACTCCTTTATTAGGTAGAGATATTCTAGCTTGCATAGGGACCAGCATCCTTATAGCTCCAGGAAAAACTCTTTGTCTCCTCCAGTGGAAGCTAATACCAATCCAGAAGTGTGTGCAACTCAAAAAAGAATAGGTTGAGCTGTAACCACTAGGCCAGTCTGGATCCATCTTAAGGATCCCACTTTTATTCCTAATCAGAGACAATATGCCCTAAAGCCAGAGGCTAGGAAAAAGCTAGAAGCCATTATTAATAATCTGAAGACACAGGGCCTCCTTAACTCTGTAACAGCTCCTATAACACCCCAGTATTAGAAGCACAAAAACCCAATGCAGAATGGAGATTCATTAATGAGGCCATAGTCCCAATCTATCTGGTAGGACCTCATACCTATATCTTGCTAACCCAAATACCAGAGAGAACTAAATGGTTTACGGTCCTAGATATAAAAGATGGCTTTTCTGCATATCATTACATCCTGTCTCTCAAAACTTGTTTGACTTTGAAGATCCTTTTGGCCAAACTGCCCAGTTAACATGGATGGTGCTGCCTCAGGGATTTTGAGATAATCCCCTCATTTGTCTGGACAGGCATTGTCAAAGGACCTCTCTGAGTCTTCCCATCATCAGGTCAGGGTCTTATAATATGTGGATAATATACCGCTCTGTGCCCCAACTGAGGAAACCTCCTGGGAAGGCACTAAAGCTCTTCTTAATTTCTTAGCTGACAGAAAATATAAGGTTTCAAAATCTAAGGCCCAGCTTTGCAAAACCTTGGTAAAGTACCTTTGTTTACTGCTGTCTGAAGGGACCAGAGCATTGGGAGAAGAAAGAATTAAGCCAATTTCCTCCTTCTCCCTCCCTAAAACCCTCAAGCAACTGACAGGATTTTGGGGCATTACAGGACTTGGAAGGTTATGGATACCTGTGTGTGGTGAGATAGATCATCCTCTACACTACTTCTTTCTTTCCTTCTTTTTTTTTTTTTTGAGATTGAGTTCCACTCTTTGTTGCCCAGGCTGGAGTGCAGTGGTGCAGTCTCGGCTCACTGCAACATCCGCCTCCTGGGTTCAAGTGATTCTCCTGTCTCAGCCTCCCAAGTAGCTGGGATTACAGGCGCCTGCTACCATGCCCAGCTAATTTTTATATTTTTAGTAGAGACAGGGTTTCACCATATTGGCCAGGCTGGTCTCTAACTCCTAACTCCACCCACCTTAGCCTCCTAAAGTGCTGGGATTACAGGCGTGAGCCACCGCACCTGACCCCTCTATACTACTTCATAAAAGAAACTCAAGTGGCTAAGACTCATCTCCTAACCTGAAAACCTGAAGCTCAAAAGGCCTTTAGCCAGCTAAAGCAAGCCTTACTTTTAAGGTACCAGCCCTCAGCACTCCTATATGGAGGAGGGCCTTCAATCTTTATATATCAGAAAGGAAAGGAATGGGCCTCGGAATTTTAATTCAGGCCTGAGGACCAGCTCAACAGTCAGTGGGCTACCTGAGTAAGAAACTTGGTTTGGTGGGTAAAGGATGGCCAGCATGCCTCGGAGCATTGCCATGTTGGCCCTACTGGTACCAGAGGTCACCAAATTAATCCCGGAAAATGGCTTAACTGTTTATGCCCCACATAATATAGCAGGATTGCTATCTTTTATGGGAGACCTTTGGCTAACAGACACATGGCTCCTTAAATATCAGGCTCTGCTGTTAGAAGGGTCAGCAATTCAGTTAAAAACTGATTCTTGCCTAAACCCAGCCACTTTCCTCCCCAAGAAATCTGGGGAAACTGAACATGACTGTGAGCAAATTGTGGTACAGATCTATGCAGCCAGGGAGGATCTCAGGGAAACTCCCCTAGAAAATCCAGACTGGACCATCTTCACAGATGGCAGTTGCTTTGTAGAGCAAGAAGTCCAGAAATCAGGATATGCAGTACTCACTCTGAATGATGGTATTGAAAGTGCACCTCTCTCTCCAGGCACAAGTGCTCAACTAGCTGAAGATAGCTCTTACAAGAGCACTTAAATTAAGCAAGGGAAAGGTAGCTAACACCCACACTGACTCCAAGTATGCTACCATTTGGAAGGAAAGACACTTTCTTACCACTAATGGATCTACTATAAAATACCACCAGGAACGTAACAGGTTATTATCCTCAGTTTTTCTTCCATGAGAGGTAGCAGTGATGTATTGTAAGGGACATCAGAAGGGAATAAATGAAATAATTGAAGGAAACAAGTTAGCAGATCAGGCAGCCAAGTCAGTGGCAAGAGAGTCTCATGGCATCAACTTGAAGCCCATCTAATCTGGGAAGGCTCCATAAGAGAAATCAAGCCTAAGTACTCCCCCTGCAGAAATAGAATGGGCCATTTCTTGAGGCTATACTTTCCAGCTCTCCGGATGACTACAGTCAGAGGATGGCAGACTCCACTTGCCAGCTTCTAGCCAATGGAAAGTCCTGAAAATCCTTCACCAAGCTTTTCACTTGGGAAAGAAATAAAACTTATCAGTATTCTCAAAGATTGTTTTTAGGAGAGAATTTATTAAGAACAGTCAAACCGGTTGTTAATGCTTGTGAAGTCTGTCTTAAAAATAATCCCTTCAATGGTTGTCTCCTTCCTACTCAAACCTAAAGGATGGGAAACTATCCCGGGGAGGACTGGCAAATAGACTCTACCCACATGCCAAAGATGAAAAGCATCCAATACCACTCGATATGGTTATAGATTTCCACTAACTGGGTAGAAGCATTTGTATGGCATAAAGAAAAGGCCTCTGAGGTAGAAATACCCCTTCAAAGTTAGGTCTGAGCCCTTTTGAGATGCTTTATGGATGGCCTTTTCTTACCAATGATTTCTTATCACACCAACAGACCTCTTCATTGGTTAAGCATGTAACCTCTCTGGCTCACTTTCAACAGGAATTAACTAGCCAAGCCTAACTCCAAGAAAATAGGACCACCTTTATTTAACCAAGGAGATTTTGTGTTGGTAAAAGCTCTCCCCTTCTTTCTCTGTCTTCCTAAGTGCAAGCTGGGAAGGACTTTACATCATTCTCCTTTCAACCCTCTCAGCGATAAAAGTTACCTGTATCGACTCCTGGATACATCACACTCAAGTCAAAGCCTGGGAAGCTGAGAGAGTAACCCCTGACAGCCCAAAGGAATGTCCTGGATATTAATGTTAAGAAATATGAGATCTTAAGCTGAAAATCATAAAAGATAAGTAAATGAGTAAGGGCTACTCATCCTACTCAGTCTCACCTTTACCCTACCAGATACATTCAGTCATTTCTACTTGTCCTCTCGAGATTCATCATCAAATATTGGAGCTGCTTCTTGATGCATACTTCCAAGGATTATAGTTACCAACAAGAAGTGAACATGAAGAATTTTATGATCACTGAGCCTACTAGGACTTTTTAATGGATTCAGTGAAACATTACACCATTTAGCTCCTACACTATCAGCCACGGCCCATCTATACAACAAGACTAATTCCTGGGTCTATCCTGAGTGGTCAGTTCAATAACACTAAGGAACGTCTGGATTACCTGGAACTTACCATCTTAGGATTCCCTTTGTTAGCTTTATCTTTGACCTTTAAAGACCTATCAGGCACAAATGGGACATGGTTTGTATATTAATCCATTTTCACACTGCTGATAAAGACATACCCGAGACTGGAAACTTACAAAACAAAGAGGTTTATTGGACTTACAGTTCCATATGGCATTACAATCGTGGCAGAAGGCAACAAGGAACAAGTCACATCTTACACGGATGGCAGCAGGCAAAGAGAGAGAAGATAGCTTGTGCAGAAAGACTCCCATTTTTAAAACCATCAGTTCTCATGATACTTATATCACTGTCATGAGAACAGCATGGGAAAGACCTGCCCCTGTCATTCAATTAACTCCTACTGGGTCCCTCCCACAACATGTGGGAATTCAAGATGAAATCTGGGTGAGGACACAGCTAAACCATATTAGTATGGAAGCACTTTCATCTGTGCAACTTACTCCTCCCAGGAAAACACTCCCCCGCCCCCTGGTACCAGGAAACACTCTCCCCTAAAGATAAACTTCACACTCTCAGGCTGGGAAAAGTTGACCAGATAATAGCAAATGCCTTCCTCTGCTTTAAAAGCAGTAAGGAAGGACCATACCTGGGAGATCTCAAATATTGTAGCATTACACTGTGATTGCTAATAGCTCAGAGACTTGGGGAAGAAAATGCAATGGGGGGTAATCTAAAAGGATTGGAAGCCCTATGGGGGGGGGACTTTCAAAATCTAGCCTCTCCTCCTGATTGAAAGTCCTGATTGGAATGGCATGCTCTAAGTAACCACCTTGATACCTAGTACTATAATGTAAAGAATAACACATGAGCTTTCCAAACATGCCCCCTCATGGAATTCCAGATCCCTGTTTGCTAAAAGTAGTGGCCTACAAATCTGTGGTTGAACAGGAGACATCTGGACTGACAGCCCTTGCTGCAAGGAGTATCTGAGATATTGGCCAGGGTATATTATGTCCTTAATTTTTTGACATTCCATTTGTCAGGTGGACCCCTCTCATTTAACAAAAATTATATAATTGTCTCAATAGAAAAGGCATTTGATAACATTCAACTTTGCTTCAGATAAAAAAATCTCAACAAATTAGGTATAAAAGGAATGTACCTCAAAACAATCAAAACCATGTGTAACAAATCCACTGCTAACATCACATTCAATGTGTAAAAGTTGAAAGCCCCCTGAGATCTGGAACACGACAGTGTTGACCATTCTCACCACTTTTTTCAACACAGTATTGGGAGTCTTAGCCAGAGCAATTATGCCAGAGAAATAAATAAAGGGCATACAAATGGGAAAGAGAGAAGTTAAATTGTCCCTGTTTGCAGACCACGTAATCGTATATTCAGAAAACCCCAAAGGCTTAAATGAAAAACTGTCAGAACTGATTTTTAAAACTCAGTAAAGTTTCAGGATACAAAATCAACATATAAAAATCAGTAACATTTCTGTACACCAATACCAAACAACCTGAAAAAGAATCAAGAAAGCAATTTAATTTATAGTAGCTATAATAAAACCCTAGGAATAAATTTATCTAAAGAGGTGAAAGATCTCTACAATGAAAGCTATAAAACATTGATGCAAGAAATTGGAGAAGACACACACACACACACACACACACACACACACACACACGCATAATAGAAATATATTCCATGTTCACGGGTTAGAAGAATAAGTGTTAAAATGTTCAGACTACCCAAAGCAGTCTACAAATTCGAGGCAAATCCTATCAAAATACAATAATATTCTTCTTGAAATAGAAAAAAGATCCTAAAATCTGTATGGAAACAAAGAAGACCCAGAATAACTAAAGCAATTCTGAGCAAAAAAGAACAAAGCTGAAGGCATTGTATTACCTGACTTCAAAATACACTACAAAGTTATAGTAAGCAAAACAGTGTTATACTGGCATTAAAATAGTCACATACACCAATGGAACAGAATAGAGACCCCAAAAGTAAATCCACATATTTACAGCCATCTGGATTTTTGATAAAGTCATCAAGAACATACAATGAGGAAGAAAAGTATTTAAAATAAATGGTGCTGGAGAAACTGAATAACCATATACAAAATAATGAAATTAGACCCTTATTTCTTACCATATACAAAACTCAGTTAAAAATGAATTAGAGACTGAAATGTACAACCCAAAGTATGAGAATACTAGAAGAAAACATAGGGAATACTGTTCAGGGCACTGATGTAGCCAGAGGATTTTTGAATAAGACCTCAAATGCACAGAGAACAAAAGCAAAGACAGACAAATGGGATTATATAGAACTAAAAACTTCTTCACAGCAAAGGAAGCAATTAAGTGAGTGAAGAATGGGAGAATGGGAGAAATCTACAGAATGGGAGAAACCAACCTACAGAATGGGAGAAAATATCTGTGAAGTATCCATCTGACAAGGGATTACTATCCAGAATATACAAGGTACTCAACCAACTCTATAGCAAAAAGAATAATCCAGTTAAAAAATGGGTAAAATATTTAAATAGACACTTAGCAGAAGAAGATATACAAATGGCAAACAGGTAGTTGAAAAGGTGCTCAACATCATTGATCATCAGAGAAATGCAAATCAAAACTACAATGTAGTATTATCTCACTCCTGGTAAAATGGCTTTTACCCAAAAGACAGGTAGTAACAAATGCTAGCAAAGATGTGGAGAAAAAGGAACCCTTGCACACTGTTGGTGGGAATGTACAACCACTATGGAAAACAGTTTTGAGGTTCCTTAAAAAACTGAAAATAGAGCTACCTTATGATCCAGCAATCCCACTGCTAGGTATATACCCAAGAGAAAGGAAGTTAGTATATCCAAGAGCTATCTACACTCCCATGTTTATTGCAGCACTATTCACAATAGCCAAGATTTGTAAGCAACCTAAGTGTCCATCAACAGACAAATACATAATGAAAATATGGTATACATACACAATGGAGTAGTATTTAGTCATAAAAAGAACAAGATTCTGTTATTTGCAACAACAAGGATGGAACTGGAGGTCATGATGTTAAGTGAAATAAGCCAGGCACAGAAGACAGACTTTAGATGTTCTTATTTACTTGTGGAAGTTAGTAATTAAACCAACTGAACTCATGGAGATAGAGAGTAGAATGATAGGGGCATGGAAGGGAAGTAGGGTTAGTTAATGAGTACAAAATATGATTAGATAGAATGAGTAGCATCTAGTATTTGATAGTACAACAGGGTAACTACAATCACTAATAATTTATTTTATAATTAAAAAATAGTTAAAAGAGTATGATTATATTGTTTATAGCACAAAGAAAGGATAAACTCTTGAGATGAATACCCCATTTACCTTGACGTGATTACTATGCATTGTATGCTTGTATCAAAATATGTACTCCATGAATACATACACCTACTTTGTACCCACGAACATCAAAAATTAAAAAAAAATGAAAACCAAAAATATGGATATTCTGTTCTTCAGATATTCCCTTAAAGAAAGTAAAAAGATGAGCTATGCATTGCAAGAAGATAGGTGCAATGAATTTATATGTGATAAAGAAAGAATGTGTATGTGTGAACACACACACAGTCTTATCCTCTCAAATATTGCTTAATGATTATCAGGTATGTTGTTTCATATGTAAGCTATTGAAACTCCCCCTCCTATAATCTATAAGTCTTGTAGTTTAGGCTTTCCTAGAACAGATGAGGTAACAAATAAAAATAAGCTTTTGTAAACCACATAAATAAAGCGTTTCCTACCTTTGTGGAGTTCCAGAAAACTGTAAAAGTGATCCAGGAGGCTAATATAAACAACAGCGCCAATAGCAACTTATAATTTATCATACTTATTTTCATGATTAGGATCCTACAAGAGACAAGAGACAGTTAGGATCCCACAAGAGACAAGCACAAAAACATACAACAAAACAGAACAGAAAAGCAAGAAAACATGGGAAACATTTGAAATTTTTTTGGCTCATGATAACTTTTTAGCCTCAGATAAATAACTCCCAGAAGTAAGCCTTCAGCCTCCCAGTTGTACTTGGTATCTCCCAGGTACTCTCTTTTAGCTATCAGTTTATATGTTCTACAGAAGAGATATTTCACGGAGCCCACTGTAAACTCTAAGAAATTGAGCAGCTAAGAGCCTGAAGGATGCAAGCTTGCTCATGTCTAGATGAAGTCTCCAGACTATTTGTCACCTAACTATCAGTTTCCCTGTTCTCTTCCCTTAAACTTAAGGGCAGACACGAAATATTCCAGCAAATATTGGCACTGAGAACCACATCATCACAGCGCCTGTTGAATGTAAATTCGTTTTTCTGTTTCCTTAATGCCAATCTGTTAATATGTTTTCCATTTTAGCAGGCTTTCTAGCACCTCTCAAGCTTGAAAAGAATTATTTAAAAACTCATACTTCTTACTTTTAAAAATTTTCAGGCTTTATCAATGTTTCTGTATGATTTATCTTAACATTTGTTTTTGCACAGGAATTCCAAGTTTCTTATAACATGGGTCTTTTAACTTTAACATAAGATTGCTTGAATGCTGCCCTTCTAAAAATTTCAATCCCTCAAAATTTACCAACCCCTAGAAGCACCTTTCGCTCCAGATTGCCAGTTTATACATGGGCATTAGACGTTTCTGCACACAAAAATAAATTTTACATTTTTCCCTCGCCTTCCCAATTTTGTAAATATTGTCATACCTTTAGTTTACAGATTGTTCAATCCCACACATAAAATCTGTGGCAAGTTAGGTGTTAAGGATTTCTTCTGAAGCCACCAGTGTGATACTGGTATACCTCTCCTCTGTATCAAAATAAATTGCAGATGTAAGTTGAAGTCTGTTTACCTTTAGCATGGATTTACAAGCTTCTGCTTGTTTTCGGTAAGACAGGCATGTCAGCTCCACCTTAAGGAGGGGCCTGGATCATAAACTATAGTTATTAGTTCAAGCAGAGGTAGGAAGGAGAAATGAAGTGCTCTTCATAGTAAATTATATGATTTCAGAATCCTGAAGCTTTTTGAGTCTAATTCTAGTAAGTTACAATAAATAACTGAGGAGAAAAAGAGTGAATGAAGCCAGAATTTTGAATGATTGAAAGTAGATAAGCATCAACGGAAAGTCAGACTTTCTAGTTTTCATCTGAACCTTTTCATGAAGACCAGTTCAAGTGTGTATCATGTCATTCATAGTATGTTTCAACACAATTTGCTGAATTGAACCAAAAAAACCTAAACTATAACATAGGGAAGACAACAATATTAATTGCATCTGAGACTAACAGAGTGACAGCTTATAGTCATGGGTTGGAATCCATCTGGGATTTGTATTCTTGATCTGATAAAAACAGTGCTGGAAAGAGGAGGCAGCCAGACAGCTGTACCAGTGCCCATAGGAGGGAGGAGCTGCTTGCCCTGTTGCTCCCTCCATAAGTTCATTTCTGCTGCCCCTGGAATCTTTTTATGAGATAGGCATAATGGATGTACTTGGCTTAAAGAACCAAGAGCACTGAAGAAAGTTCAAATGATTTGTGCAGGTCATCTGATGAACTTTGAAAAAGGGCTGAATCCAAGAGTCCCGTCCTTCTGATCTCTAAAACTGTGTCTTTATAGTGTATATGTATAACAACAAAAGCACAAAGGATGAAAAGGAGGAAGCTGGAAAAACTATCTTGAAGTCTTTACCCTATGTGTGATGTGGGATAATATTACTTGAAGGTAGACTCTGATTAATTTTTTAAAAATTGTAACCCTAGTATAACCACTAAATATTTCTTTTAAAAAGTGGTACACATAATGAATCAACAATGAAGATTAAATGAAATAAAAAAATATCTGATTAGCCCAACAGAAGGAAAAAAAGAAATGGAACATAGAAAACTTCTGTCAATATATCCTTAAATTCAAATGTATGAATGGTGATCTGAAATCTGAATGATATAAACCAGGGATGGACAAACTTTTTCTATTAAAAAAACAAGATAGAAAATATTTTAGGAGAAAGAAACTGTAAACAAGAAAATGTAATGGGTATATTAAAATTAACCTTGTGTTATTCAGTTGGAATTAGAATTATCAGTATGCGTTAGAGTTTTTTGATGGATAAATATGCATTTGTACGTATACATGGGTTCGTGCACACAGTCATATATTTTCAAGCTCTGTCCGTGAAGACGCCCTAAAAGCAATGACTCCTAGTGCCTAGACCTTAGTTTCTTAATTCTCCAGTAAAGTGAGCCAGAATTTCTTGGAGAAGTGGCTCGTTGATTCCATCACTTTGTAAGGGGATGTGGGATGAACCTGGAGTATCTTGTGGTGCTAGGAAATGCCTTTTAAGAAATGGAGGGGACATGTCAGAATGGCCAACCTGAAAGAGCACCAAAGTTGCAACAATTTGAGCCACAAAATAAATTACAATTGTTTTGGAATATGTATCAGTCTACTCTCGCATTTCAAAATACAATCATTGTTCTCACATTTCAAAATACAATCATGCCTTCCCAACAGTGCCTTAAAATATTAGTGAATTTCAGCATTAACTCAACAGTCCAAAGTCCAAAGTCTCATTTGAGTCAAGGCAAGTCCCTTCTACCTATGAGTCTGTAAAATCAAAATCAAGTTCTGGAAACTACCATTCTCAGCAAATGGCCACAAGAACAGAAAACCAAACACTGCATGTTCTCACTCATGGATGAAGCTGGAAACCATCATTCTCAGCAAACTAACACAGGAACAGAAAACCAAACACCGCATGTTGTCACTCATAAGTGGGAGTTGAACAATAAGAATACATGGACACAGGGAGGGAAACATGATATTCCAGGGCCTATTGGAGGGTCAGGGACTAGGGTAGGGATAGCATTAGGAGAAATACCTAATGTAGATGATGAGTTGGTGGGTGCAGCAAATTCACCACCAGTTGAACAGTGAGAACATATGGACACAGGGAGGGGAACATGACACACTGGGGTTGTTGTGGGGTGGGGGCTAGGGAGGAATAGCAGAGGGTGGGGGAGGTTGGGGAGTGATAACATTGGGAGAAATGCCTGATGCAGGTGATGGGGTGGGGTGGGGATGGAGGCAGCAAACGACCATGGCATGCATGTACCTATGCAACAATCCTGCAAGATCTGCACGTGTACCCCAGAACTTAAAGTATATATTAAAAAAAATCAAAATCAAGTTAGTTACTTCCAAGATACAATGGAACTATAGGTGTTGGGTAAATATTCACATTCTAAAAGGGAGAAATTAGAAGAAAGAAAAAGGCTACAGACTTCACGCAAGTTCAAAATCCAGAAGAGTTGTCATTAAACCTCAAAGCTCCCAAATAATCTCCTTTGACTCCATGTCTCACATCCAGGGCACACTGATGCAAGGGGTGGGCTCCCAAGGACTTCAGCAGCTCTGCCTCTATGGTTTTGCAGGGTTCAGTCCCTGCAGCTGCTCTCAAGGGCTGACGTTGAGTGCCTTTGGTTTTTTCAGGTGATGAGTGAAAGTTGCCAGTGGATTTACCATCCTGGGGTCTGGAGGATGGTGGCCTTTTTCTTACAATGCCAAGTGGGAACTCTTCCAGAAATCATCAAGAAGGAATATAGAGTTGAAAGAATATGAAAGACAAGTTTAAAAATATGGAGCAAAGAAATAATAATGTCAATATCTATATTTAATAAAAATCTCAGAAAGGTTGGGTAAAAAAACCAATGAAAAGTAGAGAGTCAATATGTTATTTTCAAGTGCATGTGAAAATCAAAAATAGACCACATACTGAGTCACAAAGGAAATCTCAGCAACTTTCAAATTCATCATTTAAATGTAAATTGCAATGAAATTGCAAAATATTTGACAATGAATCACAATGAAAGTACTTTATATCAAACATTAGGGAATGCCCCCAAATTATACTGAAAAGGAAATATGTAACTGTACATGAAGCTATTAAATAGCAATGAAAATTAAGAATAAATGAGCTAGGTGTCCAAGTCAAGAATAGAAAGAGAATAGCACAGTAAACCTGGAAAAAGTAGAAGTCAGGAAATCACAAATAGAAAAGATACTAATAGGAGGTAAAACAAAGAAACCACGGAGATAATCGACAGAATGAAAAACTAACACTTAGAGCAAAACTGAAAGTGAGCAACTTGCCAGCAAATTTGATCAAGGGGGAAGAGAAAACACAAAAATAATTAATTTGGGGAATAAAAAGGGTATATCACATCTGACGCCAGGAAGATTTTTTAAAGATTATTTGGGGAATAAAAAAGGATACACATCTGACAATTGGTGTTCTCATGAGAGAACACTAGAATAACTTTATGCCAACACATTTGCAAAGTTTGACACAGAGGACATACTTTTGTGGTATATAACAACACAATTGATGAGAAAAGAAAATTTAAAAACCCAAATAAAAAAGTAATTATTCCATGCATAGTTACTTCATTCCAGAAGACTACAGCACAGAAAAGGAGAAAGAGTAACTTCCAAAGTGGGAAATCCTGGCAAACACTACCTCAGCTAAAAGATCAAGGTCAACACCAGCAGTGAAAATTATAGTAATATGTACCCTTGAGATGATGTGATGACAATGGCACTTTACTTTTGTGGTCCTCCTCCCCTAAACCCATAAGCCCAGTCTAACAGTGAGAAAAACACCAGACAATTCCCAATGGAAGGATACTGTTTATAAAATACCTGACCAGTACTCCTCAAAACTAAGTCATCAAAAACAATGAAAGTCTGAGAAACTGTTAGATGCAAAAGAGCCTAAGAAGACATGACTATTAAAAATAATATTGGATCTTGGAACAGAAAAGGAACATTAGATAAAACACTATGGAAATCTCAATAAAGTTAATGGTAATATTGGCTCATTCATTGTAACAATGTGTCATAATATATATGTTACCAAAGTAATATATATGACATATATACACTGATATCATAGTATAAATGTAGCATAGTAATATAACGTGAATAATAGAAGAGTGCAGGGTGTATGGTAGCTCTTTGTTAGTTACTGCATCTGGTTAAAATTTAATTGTTAGAATGTGAATTCATCTTTTTTTACTTCAAAATCATTTATGCAACTTAAGTAATGTAGGTTAAAAATAGAGTGAAATTTGCACTCTATTTTTTTTTATTAAAAAATCTTTTCAATCTGTACCCTGAGGGTGCAAATTTCATTCTACCTATCTAGCCATCATGGTTAGGTTAGGTTTATCCTAGGAAGAAAATTATGGATATCCATTTTATTGCAACATGTGGGGAACCACATGGAACTCCAGAGCTGTAAAGATTATTTAAAAAGAAGACATTTGAGATTCAACAGATGCAAAAAAGATGTTTTTGGTTTTTTTTTTTTGTATAATGAGAATATATGCTTGCAATTGTCTTCAATATAACCATGGGTGAAATTTCTGGGTCACATGGTATTTTTTATTATTATTATACTTTAAGTTCTGGGATACATGTGCAGAACCTGCAGGTTTGTTACATCGGTATACACCTGCCATGGTGGTTTGCTGCACCCACCAACTCATCATCCACATTAGGTATTTCTCCTAATGCTATCCCTACCCTAGTCCCTGACCCTCCAATAGGCCCTGGAATATCATGTTCCCCTCCCTGTGTCCATGTATTCTTATTGTTCAACTCCCACTTATGAGTGAGAACATGCGGTGTTTGGTTTTCTGTTCCTGTGTTAGTTTGCTGAGAATGATAGTTTCCAGCTTCATCCATGTCCTGAAAAGGACATTAAATCATCCCTTTTTATGGCTGCATAGTATTCCATGGTGTATATGTGCCCCATTTTCTTTATCCAGTCTATCATTGATGGGCATTTGGGTTGGTTCTAAGTTTTTGGATTGTGAACCGTGCTACAATAAACATACATGTGCATGTGTCTTTATAATAGAATGATTTATAATCCTTTGGATGATCCAGTAATGGGCTTGCTGGGTCAAATGGTATTTCTGGTTCTAGATCCTTGAGGAATCACCACATTGTCTTCCACAATAGTTGAACTAATTTACACTCCCACCAACAGTGTAAAAGTGTTCCTATTTCTCCACATCCTCTCTAGCATCTCTTGTTTCCTGATTTTTTAATGATTGCCATTCTAACTGGCAGGAGATGGTATCTCATTGTGGTTTTGATTTGCATTTCTGTAATAATCAGTGATGATGAGCTTTGTTTCATGTGTTTTTTGGCCACATAAATGTTTTCTTTTGAGAACTGTCTGTTCATATCCTTTGCCCACGTTTTGATGGGGTTGTTTTTTCTTGTAAAGTTGTATAAGTTCTTTGTAGATTCTGGTTATTAGCCCTTTGTCAGATATATAGATTGTAAAATTTATCTCCCATTCTGTAGGTTGCCTGTTCACTCTGATGACAGTTTCTTTTGTTGTGAAGAAGTTCTTTAGTTTTATTAAATCCCATTTGTCTATTTTAGCTTTTGTTGCCATTGCTTTTGGTGTTTTAGTCATGAAGTCTTTGCCCATGCCTATGTCCTGAATGGTATTGCCTAGGTTCTCTTCTAGGATTTTTGTGGTTTTAGGTCTTATGTTTAAGTCTTTAATCTATCTTGAGTTAATTTTTGTATAAGGTATAAGGAAGGGGTCCAGTTTCAGTTTCCTGCATATGACTAGCCAGTTTTCCCAACACCATTTATTAAATAGAGAATCCTTTCTCCATTGCTTGTTTTTGTCAAATTTGTTAAAGATCAGGTGGTTGTAGATGTGCGGTGTTATTTCTGAGGCATCTGTTCTGTTCCATTGGTCTATAGATCTGTTTTGGGACAAATACCATGCTGTTTTGATTACTGTAGCTTTGTAGTACAGTTTGAAGTCAGGTAGTGTGATACCTCCAGCTTTGTTCTTTTTGTTTAGGATTGTCTTGGCTACATGGGCTCTTTTTTGGTTCTATATGAAATTTAAAAAATATATATTTTTTCTAATTCTGTGAAGAAAGTCAATGGTAGCTTGATGGGATAGCATTGACTCTATAAATTACTTTGGGCAGTATGGCCATTTTTACAATATTGTTTCTTCCTATCCATGAGCATGGAATGTTTTCCCATTTGTTTGTGTCCTCTCATTTCCTTGAGCAGTGGTTTGT
The DNA here is from genome assembly GCA_036589455.1 of Ateles fusciceps. NCBI lineage: Eukaryota > Metazoa > Chordata > Mammalia > Primates > Atelidae > Ateles > Ateles fusciceps. The sequence continues at coordinate 505,988 of JAZHEH010000579.1, read as the reverse complement.
AGTGCTCCTTGAAGAGGTCCTTCACATCCCGTGTAAGTTGTATTCCTAGGTATTTTATTCTCTTTGTAGCAATTTTGAATGGGAGTTCACTCATGATTTGGCTCTCTGTTTGTCTATTATTGGTGTCTAGGAATGCTTATGATTTTTGCACATTGATTTTGTATCCTGATACTTTGCTGAAATTGCTTACCAGCTTAAGGAGATTTTGGGCTGAGTTGATGGGGTCTTGTAAATATACAATCATGGCATCTAAAAACAGACAATTTGACTTCCTCTCTTCCTATTTGAATACCCTTTATTTCTTTCTCTTGCCTTATTGCCCTGGCTGTAACTTCCAATACTATGCTGAACAGGAGTGGGAGAGGGGCATCCTTGTCTTGTGCCAGTTTTCAAAGGGAATGCTTCCAGCTTTTGCCTATTCAGTATGATATTGGCTATGGGTTTGTCATAAGTAGCTTTTATTATTTTGAGATACATTCCATCAACACATAGTTTATTAAGTTTTAGTATCAAGGGGTGTTGAATTTTATCAATTGCAGCTCTAAGCAGTATTAATAACTTAATAAAAATGTAATAGAAAAATATCCTGTTTGCTACTGCATTCAAACTTCTAAAATTAATATAAGATATAAAATATTTTTATGGACATACAAAATTTTGAAGGACATGAAAGAAGGTATGAATGGAATATTATGTCATGTTTATTAATTTTAATTGGAAGTTCTAATATCATAAAGATGGTAATTCTCCCCAAAATTTTATCATACTCTATAAGCTGATTCTAAATATTATATGGAAAAGAAAAGGGCCAAAAATACATAACTAAATCTGCAAAGGATGAAAATAAAGGAGCCCACCCTGCCAGATATCAATTTTTTTTTTCCCCCAAGTTTCAGGATGATGTAATTGAAGACATAAGAGGTTACATGAGCCAATGTTGAACAGGCAGAATATTATTTCCACCCTCTAAGCATGTCACAAGTGAGAAACAGAGAGACTCAAGACAATGAGCTCGCCAAACGTGATAGCCTGGTGACCTCTGGTAAGACCTGCTAACTATACCCAGCAGCTGACGCAGTGCAATGTGGCTTCTCTGAGAGCACAGCATGCATGTGTGCCAGAGCACGTCCTTAAACCAAGACTACAGCTCCAACTCTGACTCTGATTCATACACTGTAAATGTGTAAAATAGGCTGGACACTAAGGATCTCTCTTCAGTCACTGTCACTGCCAAGCATTCACAAGTGTTAGCCCAGATAGATCTGAGAAAAGTCAGCTATGCAAGATACTCTCATGTGACCATGCATAATGCAACCAAAGTGGCCCTCCGCACTTTTTTAAAAAAAGCAATTGTGATTAAGACAATATAGTATTTATACAGCTATAAACAAATTGACCGCTAAGATGGAATTAAAAGTGCAGAAATCAGTCTATTAAAAAAACTTAATAAATAACAGAAATTGTCATTACATGTTGATGAAAAATAATAAACAACTTAATAAATGTTTACACTATTTTTAAAAAATCAGGCTGGGCATGGTGGCTCATGCATGTAATCCTGGCACTTTTTGAGAGGTCGAGGCAATGGATTACTTGAAGTCAGGAGTTTTAAACCAGCCTGGCCAACATGGTGAAATCCCATCTTTACTAAAAATACAAAAATTAGCTGGGCATGATGGTGTGCACCTGTAATCTCAGCTACACCAGAGTCTGAGGCAGGAGAATCGCTTGAACCCATGTGGCAGAGGCTGCAGTGAGCCGAGATCATGCCACTGCACTTCATTCTGAGTGACAGAGTGAGACTCCCATCTCATAAATAAATAAATTACAAGAAAACCCAACCCCAAAAGACTTCCTATATCACATCATGCATGCCTCTGCAAATTCCAGGTAGATTAATCTGAATGTGAAAAAGCAAACTTTAATATTTCAGGAGAAAATGTAAAAGAATGTATTTTCTGGAGAATAAAAGGATTTCTGAAAGACAAACAAAAACCAAAAACAAAAACATAAATGATAGAAGAAAATGTTGATAAATTTAACTATGTTAAATTTTCGAATTTCAATGCCGTAAAAGATACCCTAAAACAAAGTAAAAATGCAAGGCATAAGCTATGTCCACTTAATAAAACCAAGAATGAATTTGTGTCCAAACTTAGTAAAGAACTCCTTCCAGGTAAGGGGAAAGAAAACCCAACAGAAAAATGAGGAAAAGACATGAATAAACAATTCATATAAAGTGATATTTGAATGACTTTTATTTATCAAAAGTGATATTTGAATATTATATGTGAAAATCTTCAATGTTTCTAGTTATAGAATAAGTGAAAATTCAAATCACAGTGACAGATGTCATGTTTATTAGATGAGACAGATTTGAGAGTATAAAAATTATAACTTTTTGGTAAGTATTTGGTGTAATGGGGCTCTTCTACCTTTCTGGTATGAGAGTCATTTTGTGAGAACATTTTGGCAACATCTAGTAAAATTAAATATTTATATAGCCTTTGACTCAGCATTTATATCTATTGGTTAGCACTTCAGATTAAAACTCTTGATTTTGCTAGGTTAAATGCTGATACGATATGATCTGCAAATAATGACAATTTGTGACTTCTCGTCAACATCTTTTTTTCTTAATATATTTTCTCATTTTTATGTACTGACCTGAGGTAATAGTGGTATCTTTGTCATTTTTTTTGTCTTAAAAGAACTATGTCTAAAGTTTCTCTGTTAAGTGCAATGACTGCTATGGAATTTTAGCAGATAGCCTTTTAAAAATATGAGGAGGGCTCCATTCTACTTCTAGTTTCTCAAGAATTTTTTTCATAAATATCATATATATTTTTATATTACGTTTGTATTATAAATAAATATAAATAACTTAATCAAGTTCTTTTCTGTATCTATTTTAAAAAAGTGTTAATTTTTATCCTTAAGTCCCTAGGTGATATTTCAGTGAATTACATTTACACATTTTCTGCTGTGAAAACATTCTTGCATTCTTGAGGTGAATCTCATTTCATCATGAGATTAAGATCACTTAACCTTATTAGAGAAATGTATTTTTTTTTAACCTGAATTATAGATGTGAGTTCTCATAAGTCAAATATAGTTGCTATTCATTTTAATGGGAAAATATTACATATTCTCAGCATTAAAATAACAAGTATTTTTACTATAACACCACCAAATACCATTAAAATAGACCCAATTACCTCAATAGTTAAAAATTATTTTGAGAACACAACCTGCCAAGATACTTTCTCTTTATTAATTATGATATAATTAGTTTTATCTTCTCTCATTAAAGAATTTTCTTTTTAAGCTAGTATACACGTTATGCTTAAGACTGTGCTTACAAAGCAGGACTATATGTGATTCTCAATGTTTATCCAAAAAACAAAAAGCAGAGCAAATGAACTTGATAGAAGCAAGGCAAATGATATCATACTCAGTAAAAAGTTAACAAATAAGAAGGACGAGGTTGGAGATGATCAGTGCTGTAAAACCGCCCAAGTGCCCTGAAAGGAGAAGAGACACCGATGGCACACCTGTAAAGGTGACCCATGGCTAGGTCTCATTTCCTGAAGTGCACCTTCTTGCAATGTGCCCTAAATCCAGAATGAACCTTGTAAACAAGCATGAGCCCTCATAAGTTGAAGTAGTAATATTAAATAAAACCGCTAATTACACTGATTCTCATTACCTGAATGGATATCACTACTATATTATTCACCTTCTACATTTGTAGATTTGGGTAATGTCTCACTTAAGATTTTTATGTCTACATTCCCAAGTTAAATGGACCTGTAATTTTCTTTTATTGGACTGTATTTATCAGCTTTGGTGTAAAGCTTTATAAAATGAATTTTGGGTTTTCCCTTTATTTTCTAGAACAACTTATATGAGATAGAATGAGTTCTTCCATAAAAGTTTGATAGCTGTCACTTGTAAAACCATCTAAATCTAGTGCTTATTTAAAGGGAAACAAAGTCTTTACCATGTTTTATTTCCTTAATGCTCACTAAGTAGGTTTTCTATTTCTTCTTAAGACAATTTTGGCATTCTCTATCTTTTTGGAAATATATCATTACTCCTAGGTTTTACACTTGCTGTTTAATAAATTTCTTAATCTCTCTTTCAGCTTCTGGAATACATACAGTTGTTTATTCTCACTCTGTATTTTGTCTCTTTCTCTCAGTCAGTATTTGGAAGACTTAACTTTTTTTTTAAGAACTAGATTTTGGTTTTGTTAATACTCCCTTTGGTATATAAAATATATATTGGATCTTTGCCCCTGGTTCCTTACACAGAGCTCCAAAACCCCTTAGAATTTCCTAATGAGAGGAATATCTTTGCCTATTTATAATGAGCCCTTTTTGAGCACATCTGAGTTTGTGCTAGTGAAATGACTCAGGGAGGGTCCCCGAGATGATCTTAAGATAAGGGCTGATCACCAGAAAGACTGAAAACACTTGATTAGAGATTGGGAACTTTTAGTCCTACTCTTGACCTCCAGGGAAGGGAAAGATCTGGAAATTGAGTTATAAAAATCTTCGAAAAATAATTCCTTCTGAAACTATTCCAAACAATCCAAAGAGAGGGAATCCTTCCTAAATCATTTTATGAGACCAACATCATCCTGATACCAAAACCTGGCAGAGACTCAGCAAGAAAAGAAAACTTCAGGCCAATATCCATGATGAACATAGATGCAAAAATCTTCAATAAAATACTGGCAAACCAATTGCAACAGCACATCAAAAAGCTTATCCACCATGATCAGTAGGCTTCATCCCGGGGATGCAAGGCTGGTTCAACATACGCAAATCTATAAACATAATCCACCACATAAACAGAACCAAAGACAAAAACCACATGATAGTCTCAATTGATGCAGAGAAGGCCTTTGACAAAATTCAACAGCCCTTTATGCTAAAAACTCTCAATAAACTAGGTATTGATGGAACGTATCTCAAAATGATAAAAGCTATTTACGACAAACCAACAGCCAATATCATACTGAATGGGCAAAAACTAGAAGCATTCCCTTTGAAATCTGGCACTAGACAAGGATGTCCTCTCTCACCACTCTTATTCAATATAGTACTGGAAGTTCTAGCCAGAGCAATCAGGCAAGAAAAAGAAATAAAGGGTATCCAAATAGGAAAGGAGGAAGTCAAATTGTCTTTATTTGCAGACGATATGATTGTATATCTAGAAGACCCCATCGTCTCAGCCCAAAATCTCCTGAAACTGATAAGCAACTTCAGCAAAGTCTCAGGATATAAAATCAATGTGCAAAAATCACAAGCATTCCTATACACCAATAACAGACTTAAAGACAGCCAAATCAAGAACCAACTGCCATTCACAATTGCTACAAAGAGAATAAAATACCTAGGAATACAACTAACAAGGAACGTAAAGGACCTCTTCAAGGAGAACTACAAACCACTGCTCAATGAAATAAGAGAGGATACAAACAGATGGAGAAATATTCCATGTTCATGGCTAGGAAGAATCAATATTGTCAAAATGGCCATACTGCCCAAAGTAATTTACAGATTCAACGCTATCCCTATCAAGCTACCAATGACCTTCTTTGAAGAACTGGAAAAAACCACCTTAAACTTCATATGGAACCAAAAAGAGAGCCCGCATAGCCAAGTCAATTCTAAGCAAAAAGAACAAAGCTGGAGGCATCACACTCCCGGACTTCAAATTATACTACAAAGCTACAGTAATCAAAACAGCATGGTACTGGTACCAAAACAGAGATATAGACCAATGGAACAGGACAGAGACCTCCGACGCAACACAACACATCTACAACCACCTGATCTTTGACAAACCTGACAAAAACAAACAATGTGGAAGCGAGTCCCCTGTTTAATAAATGGTGTTGGGAAAACTGGCTAGCCATGTGCAGAAAGCAGAAGCTGGACCCCTTCCTGACACCTTACACTAAAATTAACTCCAGATGGATTAAAGACTTAAACATAAGACCTAACACCATAAAAACCCTAGAAGAAAATCTAGGCAAAACCATTCAGGACATAGGTGTGGGCAAGGACTTCATGACCAAAACACCAAAAGCAGTGGCAACAAAAGCCAAAATAGACAAATGGGACCTAATCAAACTCCATAGCTTCTGCACAGCAAAAGAAACAGTCATTAGAGTGAATCGGCAACCAACAGAATGGGAAAAAATTTTTGCAGTCTACCCATCTGACAAAGGGCTGATAACCAGAATCTACAAAGAACTGAAACACATTTACAAGAAAAAAACAAACAAGCCCATTCAAAAGTGGGCGAAGGATATGAACAGACACTTTACAAAAGAAGACATACATGAAGCCAACAAACATATGAAAAAATGCTCATCATCACTGGTCATTAGAGAAATGCAAATCAAAACTACATTGAGATACCATCTCACGCCAGTTAGAATGGCGATCATTAAAAAATCTGGAGACAACAGATGCTGGAGAGGATGTGGAGAAATAGGAACACTTTTACACTGTTGGTGGGAGTGTAAATTAGTTCAACCATTGTGGAAGACGGTGTGGCGATTCCTCAAGGACCTAGAAATAGAAATTCCATTTGATCCAGCAATCCCATTACTGGGTATATAGCCAAAAGACTATAAATCGTTCTACTATAAGGACACATGCACATGAAATGTTCATTGCAGCACAGTTTACAATAGCAAAGACCTGGAACCAACCCAAATGCCCATCGATGATAGACTGGACAGGGAAAATGTGGCACATATACACCATGGAATATTATGCAGCCATCAAAAACGATGAGTTCGTGTCCTTTGTAGGGACATGGATGAACCTGGAAACCATCATTCTCAGCAAACTGACACAAGAACAGAAAATCAAACACCGCATGTTCTCACGCATAGGCGGGTGTTGAACAATGGGAACACATGGACACAGGGAGGGGAGTATCACACACTGGGGTCTGTCGGGGGAAAAAAGGGGAGGGATAGTGGGGGGTGGGGGAGTTGGGGAGGGATAGCATGGGGAGAAATGCCAGATATAGGTGATGGGGAGGAAGGCAGCAAATCACACTGCCATGTGTGTACCTATGCAACAATCTTCCATGTTCTTCACATGTACCCCCAAACCTAAAATGCAATAAAAAAAAAAAATCTTCGAAAAATCAGGTGTGGAGAGCTTTTGGGTTGGTGAACACAATGATGTTCTGGAAAGGCGGTGCTCCCCCGAGAGGGCATAGAAGCTCTGTGTCTGCCCCTCTGCCCCTTGAACCTTGTCCTATGCATCTTTTCCACTTGGCTGTTCCTGAGTTTTATCCTTTACAATAAAACAGTAATAATAAGAAGAGTAATAATAATAAGAGCTTTTCTGAGTTCTGAGAGTTGTTCTAACAAATTCTCAAATCTTAGCAGGATGTAGTGAAAACCCCCATGTTTTCAGCATGGCAGTCAGAAGTACAGGTGGCTCCTTGGACTTTCAATTAGTGTGTAAGGTGTGAGCAGTATTGTAAGACTGAGTCCTTAATTTGTGGGGTTTGTGCTAACTCCAGATTGTTGTGTCAGAATTGAATTGAATTGTTGGACACCCAGTTAGTGTCAGAAGATTGGAGAATTAATTGGTATGTGAAAAATGACACCTATTTCGTGTCAAAAAACTCCCCCACATATTCTCTGTTGCTTTTTGGTTTTCTATCATATTGACTTCTTGCTGACTTGTTTGATGGGACTGTCTCTGGTTTAGTTTCTTAAGTTCAAGAGTTATCTAATTAAAATGTGCTCTTTTAAATAAATGTATTAAAAGTAAATTTCTTTCTAGTTTTGTTTAGTACATGTTACAAATTCTGACATGTAGTAATTTTATTGTTATCTATACTAAACTGTACTAACCTCATACTTGACAAAGCAAGACTGAATGCATTCTCTTTAAGATCAGGAGGAAATCAAGGATGTCTGCTCTGACCACTCCTGCTAACATTGTACTGAAGTTTGAGAACAAGGTTAACAGAGATTTATTTTAAGACACGTAGGATTTTTTCAAGTAAAAGGCAGTGGCCTAAATATATACACCTACTCTGTTCTCTCAGAAATTAAACATTATTTTAAAAAAGGGGGGTGGCCTGCTGAAGCTGGGGACATGGTAAGTGAGTTGTTTCCAATTGTTCTGAGACAACCTCCACTGAGTTTGTTGTAGTGACCTGGTAAAGGTGAGGGACAGGGAAGAACTGAGAGAAACCCCTCCAAGGCCCTTCCAGCTGCCTTCCTATAGTCCAAGGCAGTGAGAAATCTCTCCAAGGCACTTCAAGCTTTTTCCTCAGGAGCATGGCAGAAACACTCCAAAGGCTAGGGACAAGGCAGCTGGATGTAGGGAAACCCACCAAGGTGCAGTGGTCTGGAGGAGGTGAGCTAGAAAGCAAATAGAAATGCCAAGTCACAAAAAGGCTGGCATTATGATTTGGAAAGCTGGTGGCTGGTCTCTAGAGCATAAAGGGATCTACTGGAGTCTTATGTATGCTCGGATCCAAGCTCTACTGGAGGAAAACCCTGACCTTGCCCTCAAAATTTTGAAATCGGTGATAAATTGAATCAAACTAAAACTGTAACAAAGTCCAGATACAACTCAACTAGAGATTAAATTGACTCAGCCCTGCATATCAGCAACTTGACAGAAGGTACATGTCCGTTTTGGGGAGTAAATATTATTTTATTAAATATCTACTATATTTATATAAAATGTCTGACACAGAGTCAAAAATTACAAGTCACACAAAGAAGACCCAAAATGGCCCTGTTAGAATTATTAGAGGTTTTAACATAACCGTAACAAATATGTTAATGAATCTGGTGGAAAAACTGGACAAGATGGAGAATTTCAGCAGAGAGATTGAAATGATTAAAAATAACCAAATGGTCCTTTGATGGAACACCAAGATGGAAATGCCAAAAGTAAAAAACACCCAATAAATTAAAAAATGCGTATGATTTATGGCACAGTGGATCCAGTATAAGAAAAGAACCACAGTGAACTTGGAGACAGGGCAATAACAATTATTCAAAATGAAAACCCAAAAGGAGAAAAATGAAAAGAAAACAAGACAACAAGAACAGAATATATAAGACCTATGGGACAATATCAGTTGGTCTAATATACAATTAATTAAAGGCCTAAAAGGAGAAAAGAGAGATAATGGGGCAGTGGATATATTTGAAGAGACAATGAATGAGAACTTTCCAAAAATGGTGAAAGATATCAAATCACAGATACAAGAAGCTTGATGAATCCCTAGAAAAACAAAGACTTCCCCAACTAGGCAAAATGTGGTCAAACTACTGAGAAGCAAAGTTAAGAAATCTTATAGGCAATCTAAAAGAAAAAGACATGTAAGTCAGCATTTTCCAGAGAACAGAATCAATAGTACAGATGATGCCCACCTTATAATGGATCAGCTTGTGAGTTTTTGGCTTTACAATGGTGTGAAAGCGATATGTATTTGGTACACTTCTTGACTTATGATGAGATTGTATCTGGATAAATCCATTGTAAGTTGAAAACAACGTAAATTGAAAATGCACTTTTCACTGATGATATTTTAAACTTATGATAGATTTATCAGGGCATAATCCCACTCAAGAAGCATCTGTATCATCTATCTATCTATCTATCTATCATCTATCTATCTATGTATCTATCATCTATCTATCTATCTATCTATCATCTGTCTATCTGTCTATCTGATACGAAATTGGCACGAGAGATATATAGAGGCTAAGTCCCAAGATCTGCAGGGTAAGTCAGCAAACTGGGGGTCCAAGGGAGTGATGTTGTAGTTTCAGTCTGAATTTGAAGGCCTGAGAACCAGGAAAGCCAATGGTGTAGGCTCAGTTCAAAGGCTGGTAGGCTCAAGGTCCAGGAAGAGCCAATGTTTTGGTTCTAGTCTGAAAACTCGTATCAGTGTGAAGGCATTCAGGCAGGAAGAATTCTGTCTTATTCAGCAGGTCAGCCTTTTGTTCTATTCAGGCTTTCACAAACTGGATGAGGCTCACCTACGTTGGGGAGGACAATTTTGCTTTATTCAGTCTACTCATTTAAATGTTACTCTACCAAAAAAACACCCTCAGAGAAACACCTAGAATAATGATTGATCAAATATGTATACCTCATGACCCAGTCAAGTTGATACATAAAATCAACCACCATAAGTCTACCCCCTTGTCAGCTTAGTACCTATATGCATTTCCTTAAACCACACTTAACCTCCAAATGAAGACAATGACAAGGTTGCCATTCCACCTAATGTATGATACAACTATCCTGCATACAACTGAAAACTTTCTAACCTCTTCTCCAGAAGAGGAGATAAAGTCCTTGAGTGATGTTTACTCTTCTTGATATTCTATAACTTAAATACTTGATATCCTATAACTTGTATACCATAGACAAAATGATACAATATAAAGTGAACAGTACTGAAATACTGTGATACAGACTGAATACATCTTATGGTATATGATAAGGGGATAAGAGGAAAGAAAACAAAAATATTTGCTTTATATACACACACACACACAAATATTTATTTGTATATATGTATACAAATATATATTTATACAAAAATAAGAAGGAAATACTCATGACAATTACAGTCATTGTTTATGTAACTGGCCACATGGTTGTAACTGGTATTTATCCTCCACCACCATTCCATATTCCTTTTGCCTTTAGCAAGCACCTCACCTTGTCATGTTTTTTTTACCTGGTGGGGTGACCCAAACCTTTACTTTTGAAGGGTCTGGACCATTAATCCTGCCTCTACTGGGTCATTGTAGTTTTCCATTGACCTTAATCACAGGGCATGGTAATACTAATGAACCGTACAAAAACTTGCACATAGATGTTCCTAGAAGCATAATTCTTAATGGCGAAAAATTAGAGAAAATCTAATGTATTTTAACTGGTAAATGAATAGACACAATGTGGCATATGAACACAATGAAATAATATTCAGCAATGAAAAGAAATAAACTACTAGTACATGTTAGCATGTGGAAGGGCCTCACAACTGTTATGCTCAGTGAAAGAAACCAGACACAAGAGACCACATGTTGTGACTCCACTTGCTTAAAATTGCCAGAAGAGGCAAAGCTATAGAGACAGAAAGTCCATCGGTGGTTGCCTGGGCAACCAGGTAAAATCATCTTGGGGTGCTGAAAATTTTCTAACTTATGATGAAGGAAATACACCCCTATGAAATACAAAATAGGTTGAGATGGAAGAAGACTAGAGGCGAGGGAAACAGGAAGGAGGAAATGATTATAGAAGTCCAAGGCGGGTGGGGTGATGAAACCAGGTGCCTTTTTTGACTCACACAATAGCCTCTAGAATAGACTTTCTGCCTCTGGACTAGTATTTACCAACCATCTCCCCACGTTTGAGTATGTGGCTGAGAGTTCTGACACTCCTGTCAGTTGCAATGCTTAAGGCAGGGATTCTAGGGCTGGTTGGTGAATGCGTGCAGTTTGAAATAAACTTCAATTGTGCATTTGAAAGGGATGAATTATATTATATGTAAATATGCCTCAATAAAGTTATATTTTAAAAGGTCAATAAAGATTTGTTTCTACATAAACTGTAATAAGCTTCAAAAACACTGCTTCCGCCCTAACAATGAGGAAAAAAATCCAGATAATATACAAAAGTGTAAGTTTCTCAAATACATCATAGAGCTCAAGTAGCAAGACGACCAAATGGCCTGAATTCCAAAGAGGAACAAGCCCCTTCAGGGAGAGATGAGATACACAAATGATGTCATCTTTGTCAGAGTATAGGAAAAAGAGAAGAGAGCAATAGAAACAGGAAAGAGGAACCCTGCAAGAATGCAAATGAATTGTTAAAGGCCAAATGTGAGCTAGTGTGCTAACTCGGAATACCTGGGATCACCAGAAAAGAGGAGGTCACAATCACCCAGAAGCTCTTTCCTCTGATGCTGTGCTGGTATTTGTGAGAAAGACTCAGAGAAGACCAGGAGGTTGAGAGGGTACTCCTACTTGGTGCAGGCGTGAAGGAAGTAATTGGCAGCAGCTAGGGGGATAGGCATAAAGCCCTGGGCTTAAGCAAGAGCCTTACATCAATGGAGGAAGGGCAGGTATTGTTCTCCTTCCCCGGGAGGTGAGCAAAAATCTACTGTTGCAAAGGGAGGAGGTGGAAGAATAAGATCTCTATCCCTAGGGAAGGGGCAGGAAGCTATCTTGGACCTAGGATATATGCTGACGTCAAGCAGAAATCTGCTAGCATCATGAGTAGGGCAGGAGACCTTCGCCCAGGACCAACCATGGATACAAGGCAGAGTGTAGCTGCCACATGAAGGAGGAGCAGGAACTCTGGAAAGTCTCTCTCCGAGTTCCAGGTACTTGCCAAAGCAGAGGCTGGACCAGGAAAACAGACTCTCTTTCCTGCCCTACCCCAAGTAACAACAGTAAAAACAGCAGGCTGCAGCTGGTGGAGGGGGGAGCCTGATCATACTGGCTAAGAGAGATGGCTGAGAGCACAGCAGGAAGCAGGAACACTCAGGAAAACCCTCCTGCATCTCAGTCCTTACCCTAAGCACCAGGCAACAAAAAATTTGAAGTCTGTGGTACATTGTAGGTAATAATATAATAGCTAGTAATGTATAATAATATATAGATAAAATATCACACATATTTTATATATAATAATATAAGAGCAAAACAAAAACCATAAACAAAACAAAAAAAACAAACCAAATTATCAGGGTGCTGTTAGGTTTGCAGTGGCACTCCAGCTTGCTGCATCCCAGGTTGAAGTGGAACTTGGAACTCAATTGGAACTCCTAAGGATTTATTACCCAACTGATAAAACTACTTGTTCTAAGACCTACACCAGTATGTCAAGTTGTTTTTTTAATCTACTGCCTAGAGTGTTTCACACCCTGGTCAATGCACTCTAGTAAGATTCAGGATGGGTGAGAGATAAGCAGGGAGAGAAGGATCACACTGAGAGGGGCTCTGAGACCTCAGTTAGTAGGTGAGTCTGGTGCATGAAAATATATTTATGGAAGTTGAGCATCTGGAAGGGCAAATGATACCCTTAAAGCATCCTGTTCCTTTCTTTGGAAAGGCTTCAAAGCACCAGAGCCAAAGCTACTTGTGCCTAAGCTTGAAACTCCCTAGACTGCAATTTGTGTGGTCAAGAATTCAGTGTCCAGAGTGAGACTCCAACACTCGCAGGATGTGAAGTCTTGGGCAGATGTGTTAAGCTTCTATGGTCTCATAATTCTCTACTGTAAAGTGAGGATTATGATGGAATTCATCTCTAAGGGCTGTTGTGAGGATTAAAAGAGATGGTCCATGTAAAATGCTTAACACAGTGAGTGTTGCTCGACACATGTTAACTATTATTTGTTGTAACTGTCATCAAGAGGTAGTAAAGTCCTGAAATCATTCTTGAAGTTAGAGTGAAGAAGAGGAGATGGACCTGATTTGCTGAATGAATTTGAAGGGTGATAGAGAGAGCAGGGTCAAGAATGGCTCTATGTTTTGAGACTCTGGGGTTGGCAGAATGGTGGGACCTATGGGACACTGGAATGCCTATGTCTAGTTTATAAAAGGGAGCCCATTCAGGTACAGCATTTTCCGTTTAGTACTGCAAGCCCAGTGGTGCCAATCGCTTTTTTCAACTGAAGCCAGAAGTCCAGATGATTATGTAAAATCTGAAGTTTTAGTATTCTTAAAAATCTGGAGCAAACAAAAGACGACTGTGAGATGGAAACTTGCAACCTCTCTGTAAAATTTGGGAGGTTCCACTGCTGTAGAACTCATCGTTATATGTTCCATAGTGCCTTGTGCCTTTTTACTCCCTGAATGAATGAATTTTCTAAACAGGGTTTTCCAAGAAGCATAAAGACCAATACTGACTGGTTTTATTAGTTCCAAAGTTATAGAAGTATCTTGAAAGGGATTATAAAAGAAAGATTTATTATTCTAGATTTAACAATGTAAGGCTAGAGATGCAGAAGGAAATGTAAGCAAACATTATAAAAATATTATATAAGGGCTGAGCCCCATACAGTATTGTTCAAGAAAGCAGCAGCAATCTGTCTGCTCTTGGTACTTTTATTTTCCCTATAAGCTCAAAGGTTTTGTTATATAGACAATAAACCATCTATTTTTTTTCTCCGTCACTCATCTGACTCTACATTTCTTTCTGCCTCCAGAAGGCAGTGTTAAAAATATTTAACTCTTGGAGACTTGTGCTCTGTATTTCATTCCCTTTTCTTGTTAGGGCTGCCCTTGTCCTGCCTTCCTTTCTACCTGCCTCTAGAAAGCTCAATTCCAGCTTTCCTAAGCAAGGAACAGCAATCTACATTTGTGAACTAGAGAGGAACTTCCCATGGCATCTTGAAACATGAGTTTTAGTTAGCTAGGGGAAGGAGGTGTGCCTGGAAGGAAGGCATACCCGGCAGAGGGAAAAACATGCAAAACATGAAGGTAGGAAAATCAAGTTATGTTTGGTGATGACAATGATACAAAGTGGTGAAGGTGTGTACAAAGAAACAGGAGATGAAGCTGAAAAGTCGACCCCGTACTGGCTTTCAGGATTCAATCTACTCCCCTTAGCCTGACATTCAAGGCTCTTCATCACTCAGCATTTCCAGAGTGAGATGTCTGCCTTGCACCCAGAGAAAAACACACCCAAAGCCCCTCAGAAGCTTTGAATGAAACAGAGCTGTGTTAAATACATGCTCTGCCACATATAAGCTACCTGATCTTAGAAAAGTTGTTGAATATCTTTGGATCCCAACTTTTTTTTTCTTTATTTCTTCTAAAAAACTGTGATATATGTGTAGAACGTGCAGGTTTGTTACATAGGTATATGTGTGGCCTGGTGGTTTGCTGCACCTATTGACCTGCCCTCTAAGTTCTCTCCCCCTCACCCCACACCCCCCAACAGGCCCTGGTGTGTGTTGTTCTCCTCTTTGTGTCCACCTGTTCTCAATGTTCAACTCCCACTTACGAGTGAGAACATGTGGTGCTTGACCCTCTGTTTCTGTGTTAGTTTGCTGAGGATAATGGCTTCCAGCTTCATCCATGTCTTTGCAAAGGACATAATCTCATTCCTTTTTTATGGCTGCATAGTATTCCATGGTGTATGTACCACATATTCTTTATCCAGTCTATCACTGATGGACATTTGGATTGGTTCCATGTCTTTGCTATTGTAAATAGTACCACAATAAACATATGTGGGCAGGTGTCTTTATAGTAGAATTATTTACAAAAAAGAAAAAATTTAAAGTAGAATGATTTATATTCCTTTGGGTATATACCCCATAACAGGATTGCTGGGTCAAATGGTATTTCTGGTTCTAGATCCTTGAGGAATCGCCACTGTCTTCTGCAATGGTTGAACTCATTTACACTCCTACCAACAGTGTAAAAGCATTCCTATTCCTCCACAGCCTCACCTATTGTTTCCTGACTTTTTAATAATCATCATTCTGACTGGCGTCAGATGGTACTTCAATGTGGTTTTGATTTGCATTTATCTGATCATCAGTGATGTTTAGCTTTTTTTCGTATGTTTGTTGGCTGCATAAATGTCTTCTTTTGAGAAGTGTCTTTTCATATCCTTTGCCCACTTTTTGATGGGGTTGTTTTTTCTTGTAAATATGTTTAAGTTCCTTGTAAATTCTGGATATTAAACCTTGGTGAGAAAAAATTTCCTCCCATTCTGTAGGTTGCCCATTCATTCTGGTGATAGTTCTTTTACTGTGCAGAAGCTCTTTAGTTTAATTAGGTCCCATTTGTCAATTTTGGCTTTTGTTGTCATTGCTTTTGGTGTTTTAGTCATGAGGTCTTTGCTCATGGCTATGTCCCGAATGGTATTGCCTAGGTTTTTTTCTAGGGTACTTATGGTTAAGGGTTTTACATTTAAGTGTTTAATCTATCTTGAGTTAATTATTGTATCAGGTGTAAGGAAGGGGTCCAGTTTCAGTTTTCTGCATATGGCTAGCCAGTTTTCCCAGCACCATTTACTGAGTAGGAGATCCTTTCCCCATTGCTTGATTTTGTGAGGTTTGTCAAAGATCACATGGTTGTCGACGTGTGGTATTATTTCTGAGGTCTCTATTCAGCTCCATTGCTCTATATGTCTGTTTTGGTACTGGTAACATGCTGTTTGGGTTACTATAGCCTTGTAAAATTCAACATTCCTTCATGTTAAAGAACTCTCAACAAACTAGGTATTGATGGAACATATCTCTAAATAATAAGAACTATTTATGGCAAACCCATAGCCAATATCATATTGAATGGGCAAAGGCTGGAAGCATTCCCTTTGAAAACCAGTATAAGACAAGGATGCCCTCTCTCACCACTCTTACTCTATGTAGTATTGGAAGTTCTGGCCAGGGCAATCAGGGAAGAGAAAGAAATAAAGAGTATTTAAATAGGAAAAGAGGAAGTAAAATTGTTTCTGTTTGTAGATGACATAATTTTATATTTAGAAAACTCCGGCAGGGCACAGTGGCTCACGCCTGTAATCCCAGCACTTTGGGAAGCCAAGGCGGGTGGATCATGAGGTCAGGAGTTAGAGACCAGCCTGGCCAACATGGTAAACCCCGTTTCTACTAAAAATAAAAAAATTAGCCAGGTGTGGTGGAGCATGCCTGTAGTCCCAGCTGGTTGGGAGGCTGAGGCAGGAGAATGGCCTGAACCTGGGAGGCGGACATTGCAGTGAGCCGAGATCATACCACTGCTCTCCAGCCTGGGCAACAGAGCAAGACTGAGAAAGGAAAGGAAAGGAAGGGAAGGGAAGGGAAGGGAAGGGAAGGGAAGGGAAAGGGAAGGGAAGGGAAGGGAAGGGAAAGGGAAAAGGGAAAGGGAAGGGAAAAGGGAAGGGAAAGGGAAGGGAAAAGGGAAAGGGAAGGGAAAGGGAAGGGAAGGGAAAGGGAAAGGGAAGGGAAAAGGGAAAGGGAAGGGAAAGGGAAAGGGAAGGGAAAAGGGAAGGGAAAGGGAAGGGAAAAGGGAAAGGGAAGGGAAAAGGGAAAGGGAAGGGAAAGGGAAAAGGGAAAAGGGAAGGGAAAAGGGAAAAGGGAAGGGAAAAGGGAAGGGAAAAGGGAAACGGGAAGGGAAAAGGGAAGGGAAAAGGGAAAGGGAAGGGAAAAGGAAAGGAAAGGAGAAAGAAAGAAAGAAAAAGAGAGAAAGAGAAGGAAAGAAAGAGACAGAAAACTCCATCATCTCAGCTCCCCAAACTCCTTGAAAGAAAGAAACAGAGAGAAAGAGACAGAAAACTCCATCATCTCAGCTCCCCAAAACTCCTTGAACAGATAAGCAACTTCAGCAAAGTCTCAGAATACAAAATCAGTGTGCAAAAGTCACAAGCATTCCTTTACACCAACAATAGGCAAGCAGAGAGCCAAATCATGAATGAACTTCCATTCACAATTGCTACAAAGAGAATAAAAAACCTAGGAATACAGTTAACAAAGGAGGTGAAGGACTTCTTCAAGGAGAACTACAAACCACTGCTCAAGGAAATAAGAGAGGACACAAACAAATGGAAAAACATTCCATACTCATGGATAGGAAAAATCAGTATCATGAAAATGGTCATACTGCCCAAAGTAATTTGTAGATTCAATGCTATTCCCATCAAACTACCATTGACATTCTTCACAGAAATAGAAGAAACTATTTTAAATTTCATATGGAATTAAAAAGACCCTCTATAGGCAAGATAATCCTAAGCATAAAGAACAAAGCTAGAGGCATCATGCTCCCTGATCCCAACTTTTTCATCTAAAATGGGGGATCAAGTATGTTGCCTCAAAGAGATGTTGTGATATGTTAATTGCATGAAAAATATTTATACTATACTTAGTAAAGTACTGATAAGCAACTTCAGCAAAGTCTCAGGATCCAAAATCAATGTGCAAAAATCACAAGCATCCCTTTACACCAACAATAGGCAAGCAGAGAGCCAAATCATGAAATTAATTAGAAGAAAGATATTTATAATATACTTAATACAGTACTTGATATCTATTATAGGTAACTAGTAGGAACAGTGTTTAAAAATACCAAATTACTTTCGGTTCTCGGATTGTACTATACTCATAGCACAAATTTTCAGATGCTGGGGACCTCCATGTAGAATTTTCCTGATACCTTCTCTGACTTTCCTGCCTCTATCTCTGATTGCCGTTGATGGTTCTCTCTTTCTAGCACAGAGGTTCTTAGCCAGGGGTCCCCTTGGGAGATCTCAATATAGAATTTAGAGGAGTCTGTGAACTTAGGTGGGAAAAACATTACGTCTTTATTTTTCACTAACATCTAACTGAAGTTCAGCAT
The DNA here is from genome assembly GCA_036589455.1 of Ateles fusciceps. Taxonomy (NCBI): domain Eukaryota; kingdom Metazoa; phylum Chordata; class Mammalia; order Primates; family Atelidae; genus Ateles; species Ateles fusciceps. The sequence continues at coordinate 487,609 of JAZHEH010000579.1, read as the reverse complement.
TTTCTCTAATTTGAATGTAGGTGATAAAGCTCAGCAGTATTAGTGATATCCAAGATTTTTACCTGTGGAAATTACAGTATTTCATATCATGCTACAATTGTTGCAGGTATTACAAAGTGCCATTTACTCTTACCACTACTTTGAAATTATAGCAATTAGGCCCACACTAGATATTGCTATTTAGTGTTGTATAATAGGAAGGATGTATATTTATATATCATAATAAAAATACTTAGAAAACTGTAATTTAATATGATTGGTTTTCTTTATATTCTTTTATATTTAAATTCATGCATTTAAAAACACCATTTTTGAGAAAAAGTCCATAGATCATAAAGGGCTTCCATGTACGAAGAAAAAAAGATATAAGAACCCCTGTTTTAGCAATTACCATTATATTTTTCATTAATTTAGTTAGATATACCCTTTCACTTACAAATCAGCTTCCAGCCCCAATTTTACAAACTGTTAGCAAAATCTCTCATAGCTTCATTTAACACCATCATCTTCTCAATCAAAAGAGGAATAGAATACAGTAATTTACTATTAATCATAGATTATTAATGCCCAATCAGTTAGCTGATTGAACAAACTAACTTATCACTTTCTTTAAGTTAGAGTTATATTTCCTGGTCTAAGGACCTTGTCTTCCAACATAATTTTTTTTCCTTTAAAATAAACCCTGGAGGACTTAGCCATAAGAGGCATCCACTCCCATCATAAAAAAGAAAAATCCAGATAATCTACAAAACAATGTTCATTTAACTTATCAGAAACAGAGGTCCCAGGCCAACCATCTAGCTTAAAATCTAAGGAAAGACAGAGCAAAAAGAACACAAATACTGACTTTTGAAAAGAGAGCAGGAGAAGAGGATAAACTGCCATGTAAATGGGTAGAAGAATTTAGCTAAATTTAAAAAATGAATTTCTAAAGGCTGAATGTGGGCTAGTATGAGAGTACAGAACTTCTGGGAGCGCAGATATAAACAGACTATGCACATGAAGAGAATTGGTTCCTACCTAGTACTTTTTTTAGACCTCCACTGAGCACTCATGAAGAAGATGGGTCAGGGCAAGCGAACAGACCTCACTAATGCAGGCTTGGTGGAGGAGGGTGGCTGCATCAAAGGGAAAAGACATAAAGCTCCCTCACACCCTCTCCCCTAATAACACTAATGTGCCATGCTAGTGACAGAAGGGCAGCAAACTCTGTGACTTCAAGACACATATGAAGACCCCTGTGGCTGGGAAAATGGAAAAGTAATGAACTGTGAACTTCTTGAGGAGGAGCAGAAAACTGTCCTGGGGAGAGGCAGGAAACTCTCCTGGGTGCAGACCATTAGAAATTTTCTCATGCTATGGAGAAGAGGACAGGATCTCTGAGAAGGCCTTCCCCTAACCCCTGTGAAATAACAGGAACACAAGACCTACCCAGTCTGATCCCAAACAAAATAGAATCTTACAGCCTTCTCCCCAGTAAGGAGAAAGCTACTAATTTCTTTTCATGAATACTGTTTATGTTAGGCTATATTATTTTTAAACATTATGCCTTTCCATTAAAAAAAAGTATGAGATATACAGAAAAGGAAGAAAAATTCCATAGTAAAGAGCAAGGCAATCAATAGAGTCAGACTCAGAGATGACCAAATGCTGGTATTATCAGACAGAAACAGTCATCAAGATGAAGTATGCTTTTGATGGCCTTATCAGTAGAGTTGACAAGCATGAGGAAAGAATCAGTGAATGTGAAGATAGGTCAATGAAAATTATTCTACTAAACAAAAAAAGAGAAAAATACAGTATAGATTACCCTAGAGATGTGAAATAATATCAAATAATCTAACAAAAAAAATGCTTGGAAGATCCCCAAATATTTTGAAATGAAACAATATACTTCTACATAACTTGAGGGACAAACAAGAAGTCACAGGAATACTAGGAAATATTTTTAATGAAATGAATATGAAAATAATATATCAAAATATGAGGATGCAGGTAAAGCAGTGTTCAAAGGAAAAGTTGTAACATTAAATACATGTATTAGAAAAGAATAAAGGTCTAAAATCAATCATCTTTCATTGTAAGAAACTGGAAAAAGAAAAACAAATTAAACCCAAAGTAAGCAGAGGAAGACAATAATGTAGATAACAGCAAATAATCAATGAAATTAAAAACAGAAGCAAAATAAAGTAAATCAATGAAACTGAAAGCTAATTCTTTGTAAAGGTCAATGTTACTGCTCAGGATGACTAAAAAGAGAGAAGGCACAAAGTTTCAATGTTAGAAATGACAGTAAGAATATTATTACAGATATAACAGATATTAAAAGGCCGATAAGGGAATACTAAACAATCTTATATCTGTAAATTCTATGACTCAAAGGAAATGAGAAAATTCCTTGAGAGACGCAAACTACCAATGCTCACTTAAGAACAATAGATAACCTGAAAAGTTCTATAGCTTTGGGAGAGACTACATTCCTAATAAAAAATCTGCATCAGGATTTTTCATAATTTATTTGCAAATTCTACCAAATATAAGGAATAAATAATACCAATTCTACAGATTTTTTTTTCCAGAAAATAGAAGCACTGGGGACACTTTGAAATTCATTTTATGAGAAAAACAGATTCCAAAACCCTGATTTCAAAACTAGAATTAACATAGATGGAAACATCCTCACCAAAATATTAGCAAATTAAATTTAGCAGTTTATAAGATGGATAATATATCCTGACAAAGTGAGTCTTATCTTGGTAATGAAAGTCTTGTTCAACATTTGAAGATGAATCAAAGTAATCACAGTATCATTAGGCTAAAGAAGAAGAACTCTAGGATAATCTCAGTATAAACAGGAAAATTATTTAACAGAATTCAGCATTCTCCATAATAAAAACTTAGTAACAATAGAAAGGAGTTTCTTAACTCAATAAAGGCATTTAGGAAAACCTGTATTGATACAATGCTCAATGGTGAAAGACTGAATGCTTTGCCCCAAGATAAGGAAAAAGTCAATAATGTTCACTCCTGCTGTTCTTATTCAGCGCCATACTGGAGGTGTTAGAAAGAAATAAAATAAAAGACATACCATTTTGGAAAAGGAAAATAAAACTATCTTTACAGCCAATACGATTAGCTACATAGAAAATTCCAAAGAATCTGCATAAAATCTACCAGAACTATTTAGTGTCAGCAAGATTATATGTTCAAGATTAATATAAAGTTTTTTTAGACCTGCCCCCTTAATATAAAATTTTATTTTTATTCTATCAATCATCAGTTTAAAATTGAAATTAAAAACGCAGCATGATTAAGAATAGCACAGAAAACATGAAATACTTACATATAGCTCTAATGAAATACACGAGATCTGTATACTGCAAACCATAAACCAAGATGAAAGAAATCAAAGAAGACATAAATAAATGGGCGATGTTGTGGATGGGCAGGCTCAATATGATTAGGATGTTAGTTTTCCTAAAATTGACCTTTAGATTTAATAAAATTCAAATCAAAATCCAGTAGGGTACTTTTTATATAAATCAACAACTTGGATTTTAAAATTTATGTTGAAAGTTAAGGAAAATAGAATAATCAATTGGTTTTGAAAAGAAGAGCACTATTGGAGGACTCTGCAAAGGTTCCTGGGTCTGGTCCAGTGAGACAGAACACTTGGACCACAAGTCAGGCAAAGCAACTTTATTACTTGGATAGGCAGCAAAGGTAAACAGAAGCCTAGGATCCATGGTAAGCAAGCCCCTGAGGCTCAGGAATTGTCTGCATCGTCATCATACTGTAGCTGATGGACTCCAAAAGTATTCTCCTTTGGATTTTATATCCTGTGTACCACTTGGGTTGCTGTGTACAAGCATTGTAGAACATCCTGTTTTTGGGTGGAACAAGGACAAAACCTTGATTGTTGCAGACATTTCCTCTGTATCTCAGGATTTTGCATTATCAGTATGTTCTTCCCAAGAAAGGCAAGCAAGAGGGGAGAACTGTGTTGGCCAAGGCCACTGGTGACTTGACCTCTTACAAATACATAGTACGTAATTTCAAGACTTGCTAGGAAGCTATAGTGATTAAGACAGTATGGTATCAGTGAAAAGACAGACACATAGGTTAACAGAAAAAAATAAAGATTCTCTGTATATACCCACAAGTATACACAGAGAATCAGTGGGTTTTTGATGAAGGTGCAAAGGCAATTCAATGAAGAAATTTTGTCTTTTCAAGAAATTGTGTTGGTAAAAGGACCTGTGGGAGGTGGAGCAAGATGGACACCAGTTTAACAACTATTGACTCATAAAAAGCACTTTCGTAAGAACCAAAAGTCAGCACCTAGTTTTAACTTCATATCACTGAAAGAGGCACTGAAGAGGTAGGAAAAAGCAATCTTGAATTGCCAACACAAACCCACCCTCAACTCCCGGCAGTGGTGACATAGCGTGGAGAGTGTTTCTGTGCACTGGGGAGAGAGAGAGTGCATAGCAACTGTGAGGCATTGAACTCAGTGCTGCCCTGTTATAGTAGAAAGCAAAACTGGACCAAACTCAGCTGGCACCCACCCACAGAGCATTTAAAGCAGCCCTAGCCAGAGGGGAATTGCCCATCTGGGTGGTTGGAACTTGAGTTCCCACCAGCCTTCCCACTGCAGGCTAAAGTGCTCTGGGGCTGTAACTAAACTTGAAAGACAGTCTAGGCCACCAGGACTGCAACTCCTAGATGAGCTGCTGCTAGTGCTGAACTTGGCCCAGAGTCAGTAAACTGGAGAGCACACAACTTTCTGAGACACCAGCTGGGTGGCTAAGGGAGTGCTGGCATCACCCCCTCCTCATTCCAGGCTGCACAGGTCACAGCTCCAAAAGAAACCCCTTCCTTTGCTTGAGGGGAGGAGAAGGAAGAGTGGTGAGGACTTTGTCTTCCATCAGGGATACCAGCTCAGCCACGGCAGGATGGAGTATGGGTCAGAGTCGTGAGGCTGCTGTTCCAGGCCCTAGCTCCTGAATGCCATTTCTAGACACATCTTGGAAAAGAAGGGAGCTCGCTGCCTTGAAGGAAAGGACTCAGTCCTGGCAGCATTTATTACCTGCTAACTGAAGAGTGCTTGGGCCTTGAATAATCAGCAGCAATATCCAGGTATTACGTTGAGGGCGTTGGGTGAGCCTATGAGACTTGCTGGCTCTAAGTGCCAGCTTAGCCACAGTGGAGGAGAGCAACAAGCAGGCCTTTGAGGTCCCTGATTCCAGCACCTGGCTCTTGTATGGCATTTCTGGACCTGCTTTGCACCAGTAGCCCACTGCCCTGAAGGGTGAGTACCAGGCCAGGCATCATTCACCAAAGGTTGATCGAGAGCCCTCAGGCCTTAAGGGAACATTGGTAGTAGTCTGACAGTGCTCCCTGTGGGCCTGTGATGGTAGCCACAGGATGAAAGTGTCTCTTACTTTGGAAAGGGGAAGAGAAAAGAGGGGAGGACTATGTCTTCTGGTTTCAGTGCTGCTCAGCCACAGTACAATAGAACCCCAAAAAGACTTCTAAGGTTTTTATCTAGACCCTGGATCCTAGATGGCACCTCTGGACTGGCCTGGGCTTTGGGGGAATCTCACTGTTCTGAAGAGAAGGACACAGGCCTGGCTGGCTTTGCCACCTGCTGATTGCAGAGCCCCAATTTAACTGAAAATGAATCACAAACCTAAATGCAAAATTTTAAACAACTAATCTTCTAATAGAAAACCCAGGAGAAAATTTTTGTGATTTTGAATAATACAAGTTTCTTTCACGTGGCACTGTTAATACAATTCCTAAGACAAAAACCTGATAAACTGGACTTCTACAAAATTAAAAGCTTCTGTTTTTTAAAAGACATTGCTATGAAAATATAATATTTTCAAACATTATAAATATTTACAAATCACATATATAATAAAGGACTTATCTCCTTAAAATCTATTATCTATCTATCATCTATCTATCTATCTATCTATCTATCTGTCTATCTGTCTAATCTATCTACCTACCTATTCCCAAACTCAATAATAATAAGTAACCTAAGGAAAAAATGGCCAAAAGTTTAAACATTTCATCCAAAAAGAAACAGAGATGGTAAATATAAAAAGATGCTCAACATTATCTGTCATTAGGGAAATAAAAATAAAATCACAGTGAGATACTACTACAGACTTATTAGAAGGTGAATTTTTGCACATTGCTGATGGTGGGCAAAAATGGTGGAGAAACTTCAAAACAGTTTGACAGTTTCTTATAATATTAAAATAGACTTACCACACAGCAATGCCACACCAGAGAAATGAAAACTTATGTTCACACAAGACTTTATACATGATTATTTATAGAGATTTTATTCACAACTTCCAAAAACTGGAAAATGATTCAAATGTCCTTTGACTAATTAAACAAGCTGGGATACATCCATACTGCTAAATGCTGTAATTCAGTGGCAACAAGATACACAAATAATATAATATGAATCTCAAATGCAGTATGCTAAGGGAAAGAACACAGACTAAAAGGCTTATATAACATTCTGAAAAAGGCAAAACCATAGTGGCAGAAAACAAATGAAGGGTTTGTAATGGTCTGGGATTAGGGACAAGGGCTGAACACAAAGGTATATGAGTAAAGTTTTGGGTAGTGGAATTATTCTCTATCTTGATTGTGGTGGTGGTTACATTTTAGTCAAAACTTAGAACTGTAAACAAAAGAGTGAATTTTACTGTACATGAATTGTACCTCAATAAATTGACTTTACAAAAACCTGGATAGAGAGTCATTTCCCACATTTACTCACTGTCAGACTGTTCTGCACACAGAGAAGAAAAGGAGTTCCTTGAAAGCACAAATTTCTTAATGTTAGATATACATAATTTTGTATACACTTAACTACACAGTCCTCAACTTGTGAGAGTTTGACTTATGAGTTTTGACTCATAAAATGGTACAAAAGTGATAGGCATTCAATAGAAACCGTACTTCCAATTTCGAATTTTGATCTTTTCCGCTAGCAATATGCTGTAGGATACTCTCTTGGGAGGCAGGGCAGCAGCAGGGGATCCTCAGCTCCCAGTCCACCACACAATCGCAAGGGTAAACAACCAATACTCTACAGTGTACTGCTGGGTTACCAGATGACTTTGCCCAACTGGAGCCTAATGTAAGTGTTCAGAGCACATTTAAAGTGGGCGAGGCTAAGCTACGATGTTTGGTAGGTTAGATGTATTAAATGCATTTTCAACTTATGATGGGTTTAATGGAACATAACCCCATGTAAGCTGGGGAGCATCTGTACACAGCATCACTGTTATCTTATATTCACATTTATCAAGCAAACCGTCTATTAGGGTTTCATTATAGATATATAAAGTAGCTTTGCCACATCCTTTCCATTTTCTTTATGATAATGCCACTATCTTAGCAAAATACAGAAAGTAATATCTATTTAAGATAAATTCAAAAAATGTTTTCTAGTCTCTAAAATATTCTCTCATCCAGTTTTAAGTCACTTGAAATGCTAATTTCTCTCCCACAGTCTCTCTAATTAGAATGTCGTGGTTATAAGTCCATCACATCCTGATGATCTATTAACAATGATGTATGTTCTGAACTTGTCCAAAGTTTTAAAATTCTATGAACATAGCACAACCTGATTTAATCCCATTTTCAGTCATACCTTGTGAAAACCATCCATATGCCAGTCCCTAATATATCAGTTCTAAAAAGGAATGAGTTTCAAAAGCCTGAGGTTCTCAAAGCATGTAAAAAGTTATGTACCTTTTAAAATATTTCAACAACTTCTCTGAAGCCCACGTAATTAACATCAAATATTAGCAGGACAGGACAACAAGAACTAGAACAGATTGCTAAGAGTCAGTGTAGGTGGAAGACGGTTCAGCAGGTTAAAGAATTTGTAATCTGGAGTTAGTTAGAAAGACAGTGTGTAGGTGGCAAACGTCTACAGATAAAGTCAAGGTCAGAATCCAGGGACTTGGAGAAGGGCTAAGGTTAAGTTTCCCCTTGGAACTGTCCCTTCCTATCACATTACTGTAACTACTTGAAGCTAATTAAAGATGCCATTTATTGACCACCTACAATGCACTAGGACCTTTGCTTGCACTAAAACCATTGTCTCCATGACAAATCTGTGTGCAGTTATTATCACTCTTGTTTTACAAGTGAGGAGACTGAGGTAGGGGACAGGGTTAAAAGTTGAATTGACAGGTTTCCGATCCCAGTCCCCTTACTTGCACACTATGCTGCATGTTATAAAAATCCTTCCAGTTTTCAGGTTCATTTGGCCCTAGTGCACATTTTCCCAGACTTCTGATGACTCTCTGTGTCTTTAGACAGCCATGCCATCCTTTCCTCTGACCCTAACTCCTTCTCTCTCTAAGGCTCTCACATTTTTCTCCATCTTGCTTTTTTGAAAGCTGTCTACTTTTGCTACCCTATAACAGATTCATTCCTCTTTAAACCATCATCTTCCTGGACACACAGCAGCATTTTCATTTTTACAATGTTCCTTGCTAGCCTGAGGCCAGTGCCAGGGCCTTTTTAAAAGTAAAAATCCCACAGATCCATAATTACCCCTCATTTAGGGGGTGAAAGAATTTTTCCCCTAAAGGTAATTCAATTCGATTATTACTATCAAAGTATAAAATGTGTATCCTCACATGAGTATGTCTTAAAATATTATAGATGGTACTTCAAACAAAAGATCATTCTCTTTTTTTTCATAAATGGTAAAATGGCACAACAAATGAACTGGATTGATAGTCAAGAGACCTGTTCTATCTTAAATCTGTTGTTTAAGAGGATATATGACCATAAATCATATAAGCACTTAGAATTTTGGTTTTTTGGTCCAAAATATTATTCATGAAATTATAATTAGAAATCAGTTAGAAATTGATCTGAAATATTATTCATGACATTTAGAAATTATTTTATAAAATAATTTCTAAAGACGTCTTAGTGTTCTCAAATTGCTGGTGTATGCGTGTGATAAGCTTTTATAAGCTAGAATATCAGCTTGTCTTGGAATGCTCTCTTAGGGTATTGATTGGTCTTTCCTTGTATTTACAATATTTGAACTGAATTTTTATTTCAGTTATAATGGACAGAATTACTAAAGGAAAAACAGACATTACCCTTCATTCACAATGCACACACTTCTCTCTATAGCAAATATACATAAAACACACCCCTGCACACACCCACACACATATATCCACACCCATAGCCCCCAGAAACACAAACATAGGTTTGAACATTGCCTCATCCATAAACCAGGTTCCCACAATGATAGGAAGCCACATATCTCCCCAGATAGCCTCCCTCAAATTTCTCATGAGGAAATTCTTTGTGAATTCCTAAATCTTTCAGGATACGTATCCCTTCTATAAACTAGCCCAAAACCAGAATTCTATTAAATCTCACCCTGACGATGCCATTTATTAGCTTATCTTCACAAGTGCAGTATTATAAGACTAGAAATCATCTCAGAGATAATGATGAGATTAAAAATTTCAAAGGCCTCCAGGGGCCTCCAGGGGCTGGTGGACATTGCTTAAAAGCAAACAAGCAAGCAAGTAAACAAAACCTGCTAAGGTATTAAAATGCCTTGATAGTCTTTTATTTTAAATATTCATGCATATGTTGCATTTCCTACAATGATATGCTGAAGTTTAGACTAACAAAAGTGTTTAAAATTATTTTCCAACCAAATAACCTTAATTTTCCCTCAAAAATCATTAAATAAAAATAACATAATAGGAAAAATGTGCTTCAGTAATTGTGATATGGCTCAGACACACATTTATCATCAAGGATTTTTGGAGCTGAATGATTTCACTTAGCTACACAAAGACTAGTGTCCACATTAGGAGAGAATCCTATTGTATGTAGTCAAAGTTGTTATCACCTTAAAATGGATTTTAGAGCCATAGGATGTTTTATGCAAAACTCATGGTCAATGCAAATAAAAGCCTTGTAGTAGATAACAGGAAAGATAAAGAGGAATCAAAACATACCACCACACACACACACACAATCAAATTACAAAAGAAGGCCACAAGAGAGGCAGAACAGCACAAAGTAACTGCAAGCCTAGAAAACAATGAACAAAACTGCCCAACAAAAAAAGCCAGGACCTGATGGCTTCTCTTGTGAATTCTACCAAACATTAAAGAAGAAATAATACCAACTCTTCCCAAACTCTTACAAACGAAGTAAAGGGAATACTTTCAAATTCACTTTAGATGACCAGCATTGCCCTGATATCAAAGCCAGACAAGGACACTAGGAGAAAAGATAGTTATAGACCACCATCCCTAATGAACATAGATGCAAAAATCCACAACAAAATACTAGCAAACTGAATTCAATAGCACATTGAAAGAATGATTCACCATAATCAAGTGAGATTTATCCCTAGGATGCAAGGATGGATCAACATACACAAATCTAAACATGTAATCCATCACATGAACAGACTGCAGGACAAAAATTATATAATCATCTCAATAGACAGAGAAAAAGCATTTAACAATATTTAATGTCCTTTCATAGAAAAAAAATCTCTAAAAAAATTGAATATAGAAGGATTTACTCCAACACAATAAAGGCTATATATGACAAACCCACAACTAACATCATACTCAATGGTGAAAATCTAAAGGCTTTTCCTTTAAGATGAGGAATAAGAGGATACCCACTCTTCCCATTGCATTCAACATAGTACTGGAAGTCCTCACAAGAATGGTTAGGCAAGAAAAAGAAATAAAAGGCACCCAAATCAGAAATAAAAGGGTAAAATGGTTTCTGTTTGCCAGTGACAGGAACTTATATATAGAAAACTCTGAAGACGCCACCAAAAAACTGTTAGGATATGAACAAACACTTTTCAAAAGAAGACATTTATGTGGCCAACAAACATATGAAAAAATGCTCATCATCACTGGTCATTAGAGAAAGGCAAATCAAAACCACATTGAGATACCATCTCACACCAGTTAGAATTGCAGTCATTACAAAATCTGGAGACAACAGATGCTGGAGAGGATGAGAAATAGGAACACTTTTACACTGTTGGTGGGAGTGTAAATTAGTTCAACCATGGTGGAAGACAGTGTGGCAATTCCTCAAGGATCTAGAAATAGAAATACCATTTGAGCCAGCAATCTCATTATTGGGTATATACCCAAAGGATTATAAAACATTCTATTATAAAGACACATGCACATGTATGTTTATTGTGGCACTGTTACAATAGCAAAGACTTGGAACCAACCCAATGCCCATCAAAGATAGACTGGATTAAGAAAATGTGGCACATACACAACACAGAATACTATGCAGCCATAAAAAAAGGTTGAGACGATGTCCTTTGCAGGGACATGGATGAATCTGGAAACCATCATTCTCAGCAAGCTGACACAAGAACAGAAAACCAAACACTGCATGTTCTCACTCATAAGTGGGTATTGAAAATGAGAACACATGGACACAGGAAGGGGAATATCACACACTGGGGCCTACTGGGGGGATGGGGGAGCTAGAGGAGGGATAGCAGGGGGGTAGGGGGGAGTGGGGAGGGATAACATTAGTATAAATACCTAATGTAGATGATGGGGGTGGATGCAGCAAACCACCAAGGCACGTGTATACCTATGTAACAAATGTGCCTGTTCTGCACATGTACACCAGAACTTAAAGTATATATATATATGTATATATATATAATGTGTGTGTATATATATAATGTATATATATGTGTGTGTGTGTGTATATATATATGTGTGTGTGTGTGTATATATATATATAAAATAAAAATAAAACAGTCCAACTGAAAATGGATTAAAGACTTAAACATAGGACCTGAAACTGTAAAATTGCTAGAAGAAAACTCAGGGACAAATCTTGATATTGGTATGATCACTGAGTTTTTTTTAATATGACCCCAAAAGCACAGACAACAAAACAAAAAATAGATAAAATGGGATTACGTCAAACTTAAAACCTTCTGCACTACAAAGGAGACAACAGAATGAAGAGACAATCTATGAAATGGAAAAAACATTTGCAAACCATGTATCTGATAAAATATTACTATTTAAACTATATAAGGAACTCAAATAATAAGAAAAAACATCTGGAAACCACACACCTGATAAAAGATTAATATTTAAAATATATAAGGAAATCAAACAAATAGTAAGAAACAAATAATCCAAGTGGAAAATGGGAAAAGGAGCTGAATAGATATCTCTCAAAAAAAGACATTCTATTGGCCAAGAGGTATATGAAAAAAATGTCCAACCTGACTAATCATCAGGGAAATGCAAATTAAAACTGCAGTGAGAGATTACCTGATACGTGTTAGTATGGTTATTATCAAAAAGACAAATGTAAGTGATGGTGAGGAGGGGGGAGAAAGAGAATACTTGTACACTCTTGATGGGAATATAAATTAGTACAGCCATTTTGGATAACAGTATGGAGAGTCCTCAAAAAATTTAAAATGGAAATACTGTATGATCCAGCAATTCCATTAATGGATATATATCTGAAGGCAATGAAGTCAGTATTTAAGAAGATATCTGCACTCCCATGTTAATTGCAGCAATATTCACAGTAGCCAAGACATGGAAACAATGTAAGTGTGCATCAACAGATGAACAGATAAAGAAATTGTGTCATAGATACAACGTATACAGTTGGGTGTTGTCCAGCCTTAGAAAAGAAGGAAATCTTATCATTTGCAACAACACGGGTGAACCTGGAGGACATTATGCTGGGTGAAATGAGCCAAACACAGGACATGGAAAGATAAATATTGCATTATCTCATTTACATGTGAAATCTAAAAATGTCAAATTCATACAAATAGAGTAGAATGGTGGTTGCTGGGGGGTGGTCAGGGAGAGGGGCAAATAGGGATGTTGGTCAGAAGACTCAAAGTTTAATTTACACAGGATGAGTAAGTTCTAGAGATCTATTGTACAGCATTGTGTCTATAGTTAATAGTAGTTTATTGCATACTTGAATATTGCAAAGAGAGTAGATCTTAAGTGTTCTCACCACACAAATAAAAATAACAGTGAGGTGATGGATATGTTAATTAGTTTGATTGTAGTAATCACTTCACAATGTCTACATATATCAAAACATCACATTATACACTGTAAATATATACACTTTTTATTTGTGAACTGTACCTCAATAAAGTTGGAAAAAAAGAATTCTGGGTGCTCTATTATAACTGCCATAATACTGAAGCACAAGGCAGAGGAGAGGAACATGTCTTATAAGGAGTGGAGAAGAATTGGTAGGATCTACATCTGTTTTCTTTCAATAAATTTCTTTAAAAATTATCTACTGAATCTGTGTGCCAATCTCCAATATCTGTGATTACAGTTCTGATATCCACGCTGTTATATAGACATGGAGGGATACATGGTGGCTAGAGGTACTGGCTTAGATGCAAACAAACAAATGCTATGTGTGTGTGTGTGTGTGTGTATATATATATATATATATATATATAAGCATTTTGTTTGTATATATACATATAAGTATGTATATATACATGTGTATGCTTCACAGATACGTGTGTGTATATATAGATAGCTATCTATATCTCTATATGCTCATGCAGAGCAATGCATACTGAGCATGGCCCATGTAATATGGTGGTAGCAGGCCACCTGGCTGGTAATTGTGCTGTGAACACTTAATATCTGTAGTGTCAAGATACCCACATCCACAGAATTTGCTCTTTTGGATTCTCTCTTACCTTATTACATATTCAAGTTGCAGTGGGATTTAGACCTGTGGCTGTTCCTCTTATGGCCTGAGATTTAGTTTAAATCATCATTGTTGGACTGCTTGATGGTTAAGAGACTCAATGGTTTTATTTACAAAAATGGAAAAAATAAAAGAAAATGTAAAAAAAAAAAAAAAAAAGCAGAAAACCCAGTCCCCAACCTGCACTCTACCCGCCCCCATCACCCACTCCAGCTCCCAACTTTTCTGGACTGAGTGTCCACAGAGACTGGGTCGTCTTGGATTCCCTCTGCCTCTGAGGACCCCAACAGACACCCCCAACCCCAGGCTAGCCGGCCCCGCCCTGGAGTGGCCAAAATACTACCTAGCACAGGCCTCCACTCAAGGCACCCCCCAAACTACCTATGTATCCAGCACCAGAGGGCCTCCGTTCCCAGGAAGCCCCTATGTATCCTAACACTGGTAGACACCCAGCACCACCCTCCCAGACCCGAAAGAACGTGAATCTCAGCACTACCTACTCCCCTAAACTACCTATTTCGTGTTGGCTGGCTTGCCTGCTACCTAGTGCCGACTGCTCCCAGGCAAGGCCTCTGATGCAAAAACAAAAAACGAAACAAAACAAAGAAATGGTTTACAGCAAGAGAAAGTTTACAAAGAAAGCACTCCAAAAATTGAGAGGACCCGGCTGAATCAACTCTCAGGCCTTCAGGAACTGTGGACTCAGGGCTTCTGTTTTTCTTCTTTCTGACTTCTCTGTTACTTTTCTTTCTACCGTGGAGGTGACTAATCCATACAAAGGCATGAGCAAGGGAAGTGCACTCTGTCTATAAATATGTAAAGCCTCAACCGAAGGTGACCCAGGGCTGCAATTAGATGTCCAGTCTCTAAAAACAAACTTCAGAGCTTTCTTGTGGCTTTTTTCTTCTGGCTCTGTGGTGTGGGGTGGGCAGGAACAGATCATCAAAAGGGAGGTTTATGATTCCAGCTGGCATGCTGAGGCCACAAATAGCATTTCAGCTTTTGATCAATGAAGCTCATAGGGAAACTCCAACCCTAAAATAAATGCAAAGACTGCTTTAATCAAGGAGAGTCTCTGGACAACTGTAATTCCTATGAGAGAACATGAGAATATGATGGAGAAAATGTTCATCCATAGGTGTGGTACTTTCCAACGCTTACTGGCAAGCTAACAACGGGGAAGGGAGGGGGAGAACTATAGACCATTTGGTGTTTTTTAAACGATATGAGGCAACCTTTTAAAGGATAGTAAAATTGTTTTTTGGGGACATAAAAATACTTTTACAATGGAATACAATTGAATGGAATAAAAGAGTAACTAGAAAAAAAATCATAGTGCATTGCATACAGTGTAGATAAGTATTGTTTTACGAGACTTTTTGGGTGTGTATGGGTGTGTGTTTGTGTGTGTATGCATTCATGTGTCCTGTATTGGGGTTTGGTATGGTATTTTTGTGGGGGGGAGGGGAAGGTTTGTTGGTTTGTTTTTTACTGTGGGTCCTGGTCAAAAAAATTTGGTAAAGATTGCCATAATTTAGCTTGTTGCCACATGCTTTTGGGATTGTGAGTTTAAAAAACTAACACTAAAATTGTAACCACTCAACACTGAGTTTTTTAAAAGACTATAACTTGTACTCTTTTTGGCAGTGTTTATCAACTGCTTTGGCTTGAGGAGATAACCTGAGATGGCAACAAGCTGCGTGAAAAAGTAAACGGGAGATTTATAATGAAGTTCTTGGAGGCAGATAAGACCAGGGACAGAGGGCACCAGACAACACATGTGTGTGCGTGTGTGTGTGTGCGTGTGTGTGTGTGTGTGTGTGTATCAGAGAGAGATTTAGAGACCAGGACTCACTAGAGGACACGGCAGGGCGGGGGGGACTGTTTTTTCTGGTAAACAATCTAAAATCTTGTTGTTCATGCTGAGATCTTGACAAGAAAACAAGTTCCAGTATGTGATATGATTCCAAACCTGAAGAATTAACCTGAGCATCAGAAACCAGGAGTCCTTAGAGTTTTGTTCTCTGCCTCAGGGAAACACTTTGTTTCTGACTGACAAGATAACTTATAAAGGAACTTTTGGAAAACCCAGGATAACATCACCTTGTTCTGGAAATTACTGAAGAGGAACCAAATTGTACAGAGCCATGTTGTGTTTATTTGATTTAATATGATTATTTCTCCTGTCCTCTTTTATAGGATTCTCACTTTGTTTCCAAATGCCACAGCTCGAAAATTACTGCTGATGTTGATATTTATCTTAATTTTCTGGGTTATTTACTTGGCTTCGAAAGACCACACAAAGGTAGGAAGTTCCCTTTTTAAGAATTTCACAGAAGGTCATAGTGACTTCATTTGAATGATCCCCTTTATCATGGCAAGAATTAAAGGTTAAAAGCATATCATTTTATCAGGAGAATGTGATGAGGGGGTTCCCCTGTTCAGCATAAATCCCTTTGGCAATGCATATATTATTATTGCTTTTTAAAATGGCATTGTATACATTATTGTTTTTTTTTTTTTTAATGGCAGATGGATTTGTGCCATCTCTATACTGCTTGGCATTGTAACCATCCAGCCTCAAAATTCTCTCCTCCTCCCTTGGCTTCTGAGACTTCAAACTAATTATGTCTTTGTTTCAGTCTTCTGCCTTCTTCACATGGGTTTTCTTATTCTTTAAGTAGTTTAGTATAGTGTATTTTGGCTCTTCCCTTTGTAAGTTTTTCTTAACTCACCTTGCTTCCAGTTTCTTTTCTTCCAAATCATTTAGTACAAACATAATCTTTCCAAAACTCTGCTTTCATCATCTTCTGGTCCTGATCAAACACTTTCACTAATGACAGTATAAAGAACAAACTCCTTTGTTTAGCCATTCGAGTCCATTTTACATTTGAACCCAAATACCTTTAAGAGTGTCTCTCTGGTCAGGCACGGTGGCTCATGCTGGTAATCCCAGCACTTTGGGAGGCCAAGGCGGGCATATTGCCTTAGGTCAGGAGTTCGAGACAAGCCTGGCCAATGTGGTAAAACCCCATCTCTACTAAAAATATCAAAAAGTAGCCGGTTGTTGTGGCACATGCCTCTATTCCCAGCCTCTCTGGAGGCTGAGACAGGAGAATTGCTTGAACCCGGGAGGCGGAGGTTGCAGTGAGCTAAGATTGCGCCACTGCACTCCAGCCTGGGTGACAGAGTGAAACTCCATCTCAAAATAAATAAATAAATAAATAAATAAATAAAATAAAAGTGTCTCTCTAACCTTTGTCTAATGCAGCCTTATCTCCAGGCTTCAAACAGGAAGCACCACAGTATAAGGCATTCAGCCAATAGTATGAACTGGTTAAAAAAACCCTTCAGAGCCCGCTCTACAAGTATGTGTTCTCTAGATTTCTTCCTCTGATCCTCGTCTCCTCTATGCTTTTAATTTATATGCCCAGGTCCTATCCACTACCAATATTAGTGTTTCACAAAGAGAGGTCTGGGAGCCTTCTGCTAAGTGATTAGTCTTAGAGTTCTCTAAAGCCAAGAAGCTTCAGGAGCAGAGATCTAGGTATTGGAGGAGGAACTGCCTCCATAGATATTGAAGTCTATCTGGAGGATGTCAAGACGTTTAGCGATTAAGACTAGGAACCAAGTTCTTCATGATCTTCTGTAAATGAGTAAAAGAATCCAGTTGGTCAAAGAATGACAGAGAAGAGGAGGGTTATGTAGTCATTGGTGATAGTTGGTCAGATACATCATGGAGAACAAGATATCTTAGGGTCTTCTGAAAAAAATATATATCTCTTAATATATATAAATCTTTGAAATATTTGTATTTGAAATGTGTATGTATATGTGTATAAAACCCTGATCTTTATACTGTTCTAAAACCACTGACTGAGTGGATTACAAACAATATAAATTTACTGCTTATAGTTCTGGAAGCTGCAAAGTCTAAGATCAAGGCACCAACAGATTTGGTGTCTAATGAGGGCCTGCTTCGTTGTTCATAGATGGCTATCTCTTCATGCGTACTCATACGGTGGAATGGGCAAAGGAGCTCTCTGGTAACGGCATTAACTTTATTCATGAGGGCTCCATCCCCATGATCTAATCACCTCCCTAGAAGTCCCATCTCCTAATACCATCACATTGAAAGTTGTAACATATAAATTTGGGGGGAATCACAAATATTCAATCTATAGCAGCATTGGAGATTAGGTTACAACATGAATTTTGGGGGAGATGCAAGCATTTTGTCTATAGCAATTCTATGTGTGTGTGTGTGTGTATGTGTGTGTGTAGAAACAGGTTATTAAATAATGAGACAACTGGGCCTTACGTGAAATTGAGCATTAAATGCTCAATTGTACATTAAATGCTGATCCTGGCCCTGCTACTATGATTTTAAAGAGACTTTCCCCCTTCTTTGCCTAATTTTAAGGGTCTAGCACAAAACTTTTTTTCCTTGCTCATATTTATGGCTCATATGTTGCATAATTCTACTACATAATATTCTTGACATGACAAAACCATAGAAATAAATAGCAGGTAAGTGGTTGCCAGAGGTTAATTAAGGAATAGGAGAGGATGAGGGAATAGTAAGCATGGTTATAAAACAGCAACATGAAGGAAAAGGAAATGTCCTGTATCTTGACTGTCAGTTTCAATATGCTGGTTGGAAATATTTTACTAGTTTTGCAAGATGTTACCATTGAAAAAAACTCCGTAAAGGGTACATGAGATTTCTCTATAATTTATTTTTTCCTAAATACTTTTATGGTTTTTAAATTTTAGATTCAGGGGGTACATGTGCAGGTCCCTTATATGGGCATATTGCATGACGCTGTGTGCTTTGGGCTTCTAATGCTCCCATTGCCCAGTGGTCAACATAGTATTCAATAGGTAGTTTTTCAGCCCTCACCACCCTCCCTCCCCATTTTTGGAATCCCCAGTGTTTATTGTTCTCATCTTTGGGTCCATATGTACCCAGTGTTTAGCTCTCACTTCTAAGTGAGAACATACAGTATTTGATTTTCTGTTTCTGTTTAATTCACTTAGGATAATGGCCCCCAACTGCAACCATGTTGCTGCAAAGGACACGATTTTCTTTCTTATGGCTGTGTAGTATTCCATTGTGTATAGGTACCACATTTTCTTTATTCAGTCCACCATTGATAGGCAACTGGGTTGATTCCATGTCTTTACTATTGTGAATAGTACTACAATAAACATAAAAGCGCAAATGACTTTTTGGTAGAGTAATTTATTTTCCATTGGGTATATACCTAGTAATGGGATTGCTGGGTTGAATGTCAATTATATTTTTAGTTCCTTGAGAAATATTCAAACTGCTTTTCACAATGCCTGAACTAATTTACAGTCCCACCAACAGTGTGTGAGCAATTCCTTTTCTCTGCAACATTAGTAACATCTGTTATTTTTTCAACTTTTTAATAGTAGCCATTCTGACTGGTGTAAGATGGTATCTCACTGGAGTTTTGGTTTGCATATCTTTGATGATTCGTGATGTTGAGCACTTTTTATGTTTGTTGGCCACCTATATATCTTCTTTTGAGAAGAATATGTTAGTGTCCTTTGCCCACTTTTTACTGGGATTATTTGTGTTTTTCCTGTTGATTTGTTTAAGCTCGTTATAGATTCTTGATGGTAGTCCTTCGTTGAATACATTGTAAATATCTTCTACCATTCTGTAGCTTGTCTATTTGCTCTGATGATGGTTTCTTTTGCTGTGCAGAAGCTCTTTAGTTTAATTAGGTCCCAACTGTCAATTTTTGTTTTTTCTACATTTGCTTCTGAGGACTTAGTTATAAATTCTTTGCCTAGGTCAATGCCTAGAAGAATATTTCCCAGATTTTCTTCTAGGATTTTTATAGTTTGAGGTCTTACATTTAAGTCTTTAACCCTTTTTGAGTTAATATTTTGTATATGGTGAGAGGTGGGGGTCCAGGTTTATTCTTCTACATATGGTTAACCAGTTTCCCCATCACTGTTTATTGAATACATTATCCTTTTCCCATCTTTTATTTTTGTTGACTGTATTAAATATTAGTTGGTTATAGATGTGTGGCTTTATTCCAGGGGTCTCAATTCTGTTTCATTAGTCTATATGCCTGTTTTTGTACCAGTACCATGGTGTTTTATTTACTGTAGCCTTGTAGTGAAGTTTAAAGTTGGGTAATGTGATGCCACTAGCTGTATTCTTTTTCCTTAGGATTGTCTTGGCTATTTGAGCTCTCTTTTGGTTCCACATGAATTTTAGAATAGTTTTTTTTGTTTTTTCTAATTTTGTGAAAACCGATATTGGAATAGCATTGAATCTGTACACTGCTTTGGGCAGTATGGACATTTAAATGATATAGATTCTGCTAATCCATGAGCATGAGATGTTTTTCCATTTGTATTCTCCATGATTTTTTTAATCAATGTTTTGTAGTTCTCCTTGTAGAGATCTTTCACCTCTTTGGTTAGATGTATTCCTAGATATTTTTTGTAGCTATTGTACATAGGATTGGATTCTTGATATTTTCTCTGCTTGAACATTATTGGTTTATAAAAATGCTACTTTTTTTTTGTACATAAGTTTTGTATCTTGAGACTTTGCTAAAAACCTGTTTATCAGGTTTACGAGTCTTTTGACATAATCTTTAAGGTTTTCTAGGTATAGAATAATGAATTGTCAATGAAGAGAGATAATTTGACTTCCTGTTTTCCTATTTTAATTCCTTTTATTTTTTCCTCCTGCCTGATTACTCTGGTTAGGACCTCCAGTTATGTTGAATAGGAGTGGTGAGAATGGACATCCTTGTTCCAGCTCTTAGGGAAAATGCTTCCAACTTTTGCCTGTTCATTATGATGTTGGCTGTGGGTTTGTCATAGATAGCTCTCATTATTTTGAGGTATGTTCCTTTGATGCCTAGTTTGTTGAAGGTTTTTATCATAAAGGGGTGTTGAATTTTACTGAATGCTTTTTCTGCATCTATTGAGATGATGATACAGTTTTAGTTTTTAATTCTGTTTATGTGGTGAATCACATTTATTGATTTGCATATGTTAAACCATCCTTGCATCCCTGAAATAAAGCCCACTTAATTGTGGTGAATTAACTTTCAATGTGCTGCTAAATTTGGTTGCTGGTATTTTATCAAGGAGTTTTGCATCTATATTCATCAGGAATATTGGCCTGTAAGTTAGTTGTTGGTGGGGTGTCTTTGCCAGATTTTGGTATCAGAATGATTTTGTAGAATGAGTTGGGGGAAGAGTTCTTTCTCCTCAATTTTTCGGAATAGTTTCGGTAGGATTGGTACCACTCTTCTTTGTACATCTGGTAGAATTCAGCTGTGAATCCATCTAGTCCATGACTTTTCCTGCATGATAGGTTTTTTTAAAAAATTATTATGATTCAACGTCATTAGTAATTTTTGGTCTGTTCAGGATTTCTGTTCTTCCTGATTTAATCTTGAGAGATTGTGTGTTTCCAGGAATGTATTCATTTTCTCTAGATTTTCTAGTTTGTGTGCATAGAAATGTTCACAGTAGTCTCTGAAGATCTTTTGTATTTCTGTGGATTGATTGTGATATCAACTTTGTCATTATGATTGTGCTTCTTTGGATGTTCTCTCTTTTTACCTTTGTTAATCTAGCTAGTGGTGTATTCATCTTGTTTAGATTTTGAAATAACCAACTTTTTGTTTTGTGGATTCTTTGTATGTTTTTTGGGGGTCTGAATTTTATTTAGCTCTGCTTAGATTTTAGTTATTTCTTTTCTTCTCCTAGCTTTGAGACTAGTTCTTGTTTTTCTAGTTCCTTTAGGTGTGAAGTTAGGTTATTACTTTGAGATCTTTCTATCTTCTTGATGCAGGCATTTAGCACTATAAACTTTCCTAGTAACACTACCTTTGTCACATCTTAGAAATTTTGGTACAGTTTGTCTCTATTTTTATTTGTTTAGATTTTTAAAAATTTCTGCCTTAGTTTTGTTATTTACCCAAAAATTATTCAGGAACAAGTTATTCAGTTTCCATATATATGTGTGATTTTGAGAGTTCCTATTGGTGTTGATTCCTAATTTTATTCCATTGTGGTCTGAGTAGATGCTTGGTATGATTTTGATGTTTTTGAAATATGTTTCATGTGCAGATGAGAAGAATGTATATTCTGTGGTTGTTGGGTGGAATACTTTGTACATGTCTATTGGGTCTAATCAGTCAAGTGTTAAATTTAAGTCCAGAATTTCTTTTTTTCTTTGTCAGTTTTCTGCCACAGTAGTATGTCGAATGCTGTCAGTGGGGTGTTGAAGTCCCTTAGTATTATCACGTGGCTGTCAAAGTTTTTCTTAGGTTTAGAGTAATTGTTTTATAAATCTTGGTGCTCCAATGGTGGGTACATACATATTTAGGATAGTTACATCTTATTAAATTGAACCATTTATGATTATATGATGGCTTTATTTGTCCTTTTTTAACTGTTGTCGATTTAAAGTCTATTTTTTCTGATAAAAGAATAATAAACTCATTTTCCATTTGTGTCATAGATCTTTCTCCATCCCTTTACTATGAGCCTATGGGTATTGTTACATGTGAGATGAATCTCCTGAAGACAGTAGTAGAATGGGTCTTGTTTTTTAATCCAGTTCACCACTCTGTGTCTTTTAAGTGGAACATTTAGGCCATTTATGTTCAAACTTAATATTGATATGTAAGGTTTTGTTTCTGCCATAGTGTTGTTAGCTAGTTGCATTGTAGTTTCAATTGAGAAGTTGTTTTATGGGATCTGTGGGTTATGCACTTATGTGTGCTTTTGTGGTAGTAAGTAACATTCTTTTATTTCCATATATAGAACTCCTAAGCTTAGTTTGGTGAGATATGGAATCCTTGGCTAGCATTTCTTTTCTTTAATAATGCTAAAAATGGATCCTCAATTTCTTCTGGCTTGTAAGGTTTCAGCTGAGAAGTCTGCTATTAGTCTGATGGGTTTCCCTTTATGGGTAATATGACTTTTTTCTCTAGCTGTCTTTAAGATTTTTACTTTTGTGTTGGCCTTGGATAGTCTGATGACTGTGTACGTTGGGGATGCTTGCCTTGTATAGTATCTCAGGGAAGTTCTCTGGATTTCTGGTATCTGCATGTCAACCTCTCTAGCAAGATTAGGGATGTTTTCCTATATTCAAATAAGTTTTCCAAGTTGCTTACTTTCTCTTCTCTCTCAAAAATTCCAATGTGTCATAGATTTGATCACTTTACATAATCCCTTATTTCTCAAAGGTTTTGTTCATTTTTTTAAAATTCTTTTTATTTTTATTTTTGTCTGAGTGGTTGATTCCAAAAACTGGTTTGATCTATAAAATTCCTTCTTCTGCTTAGTCCGGTCTATTGTTAAGGTTTCCAACCTTATTTTAAAATTCCTGTAGTAAATTTTTTAATTCTACAAGTTATGTTTGGTTCTTTTTTTTGTTGTTGTTTGTTTGAGACAGAGTCTGACTCTCACCAGTGTGGAGTGAAGTAGCATGATCTCAGCTTACTGCAACCTCCAACTCCCTGGTTCAAGCGATTCTCCTGCCTCAGCCTCCCGGGTAGCTGGGATTATGCCATGCACATGCCACCACCCCCAGGCACATGCCACCACCCCCAGCTAATTTTTGTATTTTAGTAGAGACAGGGTTTTCCCATGTTGGCTAGGATGGTCTCAATCTCCTGACCTCGTGATCCACCTACCTCAGACTCCCAGAGTGCTGGGATTACAGGCGTGAGCCACTCTGCCAGGCCTGTTTGGTTCTTTCTTAGTCCTGCTATGTCATCTTTCAAATCTTGGATCATTTTTCTTGCTCCTTTGTGTTGAATTTCAATTTTATCTTGAATCTTGTTGAGTTTCCTTGCTACTCACATTTTGAATTATATAGCTGTCATTTCAGATATTTCATTCTAGTTAATATACATTGGGAGTGAGTGGCATCCTTTGGAGGTGATGAAACACTCTAGTTTTTTGTATTGCCAGAGTTCTCACACTGGTTCCTTCTCATCTGAAAGAGCTGACACTTCTTCTTCTTTTCTTTTTTTTTCTTTGAATTTGGCTATCATTTGGATGGGATTCTTGATTTTTTTTCTTTTTTTTTCCCTTGGGGTTATTGCTATGATGCATATTGTATATGATAATTGGCTTTGTTACTTCATGCTTTCAGGGTGCATAGGCTCATGATGGGTTCCTTGGTTGCAGATAGGTTGCAGTGGCTTTCTCAGATATTGCTTTTTGTAGCAATGTGCCTTTGGTGGTGTAATTCACACTGCAGTCTAGTGTGTAGCATTTAAGAGTAAGAGATGGCAGCTAGGGGCAGGGGCAAGGACAATTTGAGAAGTATGAAACGTGCCCTCTCCCAGCACACACTCACCTTCAGTGGTGGTGGAGACACTGGAGAATGTGTCTCTTTCAGCCCATGATCACTATGCCCTGATAAGAAGAGCTGCTGCTAACTCTGCACTCTCAGTACACTGAGAAGAAAGGAGGGGTGAGAGATGACCCCCTCTCCACATCCATTCCTGGGCTTTGGTGATGCCACCTTCAGCAGCTGGTCCCATGCTTGCATTTTTTTTGACTCAAGGTGAGCTTTGGTGAACTGTGTTCCCCCCTCTCTTAGGGACAGATAGTGCTGAGGGTTAGATCTCCAGGGAAAGTGGGGTCTGCCTCCCTTCTACTTCTTGGAGCTAATGGGGCACTGTCCCCCAAATGGCTACAGGAGCAGGCTGGGACACCAGGATTGACACACACGAACTGGTTCCAGGTTGCAAAGCTGTCCCTGGCTACAAGCCTCACCACCCAGGAGAAACCTTGGCTTCAGAAACTCTCCTCCTGCTCCAGGCCTGTGACAAGAAAAAGCCTAATTTCAGTGCCTGCTGCTGGGGAACTCGCGGCACTCACCGCTCAATTCTGACTGTGGGTGCCCTTCTGCCTTTCCAGAGCAAATACTGCAATCTTTGGCCTGAGCCTAAAATGCCTGCTGTGGCCACCACTGCCAAGTGGCCAATGTCTTTAAACGCTCAAAATGGTGTCATTTGTGGGCTTGTGGCTGAAGAGGATGGGGTCCCTCTCGAGCAAGTAACAAGGGCAGGAAGCTTCGGAGAGTGCAGTCCACTTATGTCTCAGTCTCACAGCAGTCTTTTGCACAGTGGCAAGTGCCCTCCCAGGGCTGTGTGGGTGCACCCATTCTCCCCCTTCCTCCTTAGAACCATGCAGCAGCTACAGTCATGTCTACAGATACCCGGTGTCTAGTCTCTCAAAATGGCTTCCAGCTGAGGCTGCTCCAGGATTGGATACCTGTGGGATTCTGTGTGGGTTCCCTTTCTTTAGCAATATTTCTGTGTGATCTTTAGGCAGCTCTGTATGTCAGACATGAGGGCCCAGTGATGGTTTTTCCTGTAGCCATGATCTTTAAAGCCTATTTGAGAGCTTTGGGGATTTCTCTCTTAATGTTTCTTTGCTCTCACTCTCAGTCAGTTCCTAGCTGGGCAAGCTGCTTTAAATCCTCTCCTTACTTACTTCTGATGCTTCCTGTCTCTTTTCTGATGAATCCAAGCATTCTCTACTAGTTAGTTTCTTCAGAATATGACCATCTACTTACTAATCTGGTTCTTCTCCATGGAGGAGGCACACAATACTTGTGTCTAGTCAGCCATCTTGATCCCTCCAATTTCTCTACTATTTCTGACGATTGCATGTGAATCTACAATTATCTCAAAATAAAAAGGTTAATTTTTTTCTCTTTACTGTACTTCTGTTGAAGTTTAAAGACCTCATTATACACTGAATCTTATACAAACACTATTTTCTTCAAAAGTTTAGAACTCCATGTGGTGCACACTTTGCATTTGTTGGGCCTTTTAAAAATATTCCCGCATGGTCCCAGGTGCTACAGGTAACCTAGGGAAGCATATTAGAGTTCTCCTTCAAGATAGGAAACTTTCTTCCTGCCCCATATTTCTGACTGGAGGACCAATAATGGACACTTCAGAGAATGGGGGAGTGTTAGGGAGATTGTGGAAAAGATGAAGCTCAAAAGAGCTATCCCGCAAAGTGGTTAATGAACTCCTGGGCTCAACTCTGAGTTTAGCATGTGTCAATCTTACTCTAAATAGCCTACGAAAGGCTTTGGGAATTTAATTACAGACTGGACCACTGCCCATGTCTCAGAATGTCCACTGGATTTCATACACATAAAACTGATTCAAATTATACAGTGAAGTCTTTGAGAACTGAACAGACCTGTAACCAAAGCCCACAAAAGGTGTACTGAAACTTGCAGCCTTAACCTGACTAAATCACATGCTTGTTTTAAAAATAAAATCAAAATTATCATTAGAGTTTAAACAAGACTCAGAATCTCATAGCGTAATATTTAAAATATCTAGGATATGATTTAAAGCTATTTAGAGAAAGAAGAACCAGGAAAACCATAACTTGCAAGAAGAGAATAGAAATCAGGCAAAACCCTGAGATAACATAGATGTTGGAATTATCAAAGACTTAAAAACAGCCATTATAACTATATTAGTTTTTTATTGCTGCTATAATAAATTACCACAAATTTAGTGGCCTAAACAATGCAAATTTATTATGTTACACTTCTGGAGGCCAGAATTCCAAAATGGATCTCACTGGGCTAAAATCAAGGTATTAGCAGGGCTGCGTTTTCTTCTGGAAGCTCTAGGAGAGAATCTGTTTTCCTTGGCTCCTCCATCTTCAAAACAACATGGAGCAACACTGGGCTAAATCTTTTTCACACTGCTGTCTCTTTGGTTCTTCCTTTTCTGCCACTGTCTTCTACTTTTAAAGACTCTTGTAATTACATTTGACTCACCTGTATAATTTAAGATACTCTTCCCCATCTCAAGGTCAGCTAATTAGCAAGCAGAATTTACACCTTCAATCTTAGCTCTCTTTTGCCATGTAACTTAATATATTTGCAGGTTTTGGAGAAGAGGACATCAATATCTAATCCTTGTTCTTCAATAGGTAAAGTTTTCTTTCCTGTCCGGCTTCTATCGTACTTTTATGCTTTGTCTTCGATTTTTCTGAAATTTGATATGACATGCCTAGATGTAGATTGGTATTTTTCCTGCTTGGTGCCCTCTGAGCTTCCTGGATCTAGGGGTTGGTATCTGTTATTAATTTTGGAAAAATTTCAGTTATTATTTCTTCAAATATTTTTTCTCTTCCTTTCTCTTTATTTTCCTTTTGGTATTTCCCATTATGTGTATTTATACCTGTTGTATTTGTCCCACAGTTCTTGGATATTCTGTTCTTTTTTTCATGCTTTTTCTCTTGTTTTTAGTTTGGGACGTTTCTATTGACATACCTTCAAGTTCTCTTATTTTTTACAAGACTATGTTTAGTCTGTTCATGAGTTCATCAAAGGTGTTCTTTATTCTGATACAGTGATTTTGATTTCTAGCATTTCCTTTTGATTGTTTCTTAGAGTTGCCATGTCTCTACATACATTACCCATCTGTTTCTTTTGTTGTGTATATTTTTTGTTAGAGCCCTAAGTATTAATGCCACAATCATAGTTATTTTAAATTCCTGGCCTGATAATTTCAAAATCTCTACTATAACTAAGTTTGGTTCTGATGATTGCATTGTCCCTTTAGATGGCACTTATTTTTCTTCTTGTGTGCCTTGTAATTTTTATTGAAATCTGGACTTGATGTAGTTGGTAAACTGGAACTGAGCTTTTATGTTTATGTGATTAGGAATTAGACTGTGTTTACTGTTTACTGTAGATATTGTGTCAGAGGCTACAATTTCCTCCAGTGCCCATGTTTATGTTTCTCCTAGAGACTTCATCCTTGGGTGTTTCTAGGGATCCCTTTTTAAATAGAGTCTGAGGCTTGCAGTGCTTTTCGATATAATCCTCTTTTTCTATACAAGATTCCTATTGAGTTGGTTGTAAGATGTGCAGGAGGGGGAAGCATTCTGTAGTACTGTGATTTAGTCTCAGCATTTTAGTGAGCTTGTGCCTAAGATTGTGACCTTCATAAGCGTTTCTCAGCTTCCTATTTTCCTATACCCACATCAATCCTTAGGTGAAATAAGAAAGCCAGAGGGGGAGCTGGGTTTGGGTATTTTCCTTACCCCAGATTGGTCAGGTTTTGGTAAAACCCAACTTGGTTAGGCTCTGGTAACATAGTTCCCCTTGTTCTCCTTCTTAAGGAAAACAGAGAGTTCTGGGACATTTAAAAATGATGGCATCAGAACTAAAAAAGAGAGAACAAAGATAAAACAATTATTAAAATGGTAGACTTAAATCAAAGCATATTAATAAGAACACTAAATATAAATAGTCCAAACACATCAATGATAAAACAGTGACTGTCAGATGTATAAAAAAGAAGAAATCAAGCTGGGCACAGTGGCTCATGTCAGTAATCCTAGCACTTTGGGAGGCTGAGGCTGGCAGATTGCTTGAGCCCAGGAGTTTAAAACCAGCCTGGACAACATGGTGAAACCCCAACTCTACAAAAGACACAAAAAATAATCATGTGCTGGTGTCTCCCACTACCTGGGAGGCTGAGATGAGTGGATCACCTAAGCCTGGGAGGTCAAGGATCCAG
This sequence comes from Ateles fusciceps, assembly GCA_036589455.1. Classification (NCBI taxonomy): domain Eukaryota; kingdom Metazoa; phylum Chordata; class Mammalia; order Primates; family Atelidae; genus Ateles; species Ateles fusciceps. The sequence continues at coordinate 459,188 of JAZHEH010000579.1, read as the reverse complement.
TGAGCCCTGATCATGCCACTGCAATTCAGTCTAGGTGACAGAGTGAGACTCCATATAAAAAAAAAGAAAAAGGAAAAGAAAAGAAATCAACCATAAGCTAGCATCCATCTTAAATATAAAGATATAGGTATATTAAAAGTAAAATGACAAAAATAGATATACCATGCAAATCCTAAACAAAATAATGCTTGTATGAATTTATTAACATCAGACAAAGTAGATTTCAGAACCAGGAAAATTACCAAGAACAAATGAGATCATTATGTAATGATAAAAGTGATGATTCACCCAAAATACATAGCAACCAATACATGTGTGTACATCTAATAGCAGAGCTGCAAAATATTTGAAGAAAAGCATATATAAATAAAAAGAAAAGAAAATTCAGAATCATAGTCAACACCATTAACATTGTTCTGAGTAATTGATAAAATATGTAGAAAGTCAGTTTAGTGGGTTGAATGATGGTCCCCTAAAAATGTGTCTACCTGAAACCCCTGAATATGACCTACAGTAGTCCTCCTTAAATCTACCGAATATATGTTCTAAGACCCCAGTGCATGCCTGAAACCACAGATAGTACCAAAGCCTATATGGTGTAAATGCTGTTTTTTCTTATACATATATACCTATAATAAAGTTTAATTTATAAATTAGACACAGTAAGAGATTAACAAAAATAACTAAAATAGAACAATTGTAACAACATACTGTAATAAAAGCTATATAAATGCGGTTTCTCTCTCGTCTCTTTCTCTCTCTCACAATATTTTATTGCACTGTACTCATCTATTTTTGGACCATGTTTGACCATGGGTAACTTAAACCATGGATAAGGAGGTGACACTGTATTTAGAAAAAGACTCTTTGATGATGTAAATAAGTTAAAAGGCTCAAGATGTGATCATCCTGGATTAACGGGGATCTTAAATCCTTTTAAGAGAAGAAAATGAGAAAATACACACAGAGGGGAAGGTTACATAAAAATAGAGGCAGAGATTGAAGTAAAATATCTGCAGGCCAAGGAACACCAATGATTACTGGAAACCACCAGAAGTTAGGAGAAATGTATAGAATATATTCTTCCTCAAAGCCTCCATAAGGAACCCACCCTGTTGACACCTTGATCTCAGACTTCTGGCCTCCAGAACTATGAGAGAATAAATTTATGTTGTTTTAAGTCACTAAATTTGTGATGATTTGTGATGTCAGCCCCATGAAACTAATATGATCAGCAAAAATATAGAAGAACTAGAGAACACAACCCTTCAACTAAATCTGATTGACATTCATAAAACACTTCCTCCAACAACAGTGGAATATACATTCTTTCCCCGTGCGCACGAACATGTACCACATTGTCCTCTGTTGTCTGCCTTGTTGACACAGAAAATGATAATGTGATTTTTAAAAAGAAAAGTCAAGTGAGGGGATAGCAAAAGGAAAGACTCTAAAATTGAACCATGAAATAATACGTATTGATTATATCTAGTTAATTTTTAAACCAGTGACTCCTAAAGGAAGCCATCTCCTGGCAGGAGAGGAAGTCACACTACATGGAAACCAATTTTGATGATTTGAAACCAATTATGATGATTCCATAACCGAAAGCCAATTAGTATTGATTTTGGATATTTAATTTATCACACTGAAAGATGTAAAATAAGCCATAATAATTTATATTGAAAAGCAAGCCCTATTATTTGCTGATAATATATTATTTTCCCTTTCAATCTTTCAGTTCTTGTTCAGCTTGGAAAACCATATTACCCTGAACCAAGGGAACATCTTCAAAAAATTGTCACACTCTGAAGCACCATTGTGTCCAGCAGTTTCACCAAAAAAGACTGAACTGAGAATAAAGGAAATCATAGAGAAACTAGACCAGCAGATCCCACCCAGACCTTTCACCCATGTGAACACCACCACCAGCGTCACATACAGCACAGCCACCATCCTCAACCCTCGAGACACATACTGCAGGGGGGACCAGCTGGACATCCTGCTAGAGGTGAGGGACCACTTGGGACGCAGGAAGCAATATGGCGGAGATTTCCTGAGGGCCAGGATGTCCTCCCCAACTCTGATGGCAGGTGCTTCGGGAAAGGTGACTGACTTCAACAATGGCACCTACCTGATCAGCTTCACTCTGTTCTGGGAGGGCCAGGTCTCCCTGTCTCTGCTGCTCATCCACCCTAGTGAAGGGGCATCAGCTCTCTGGAGAGCAAGGAACCAAGGCTGTGATAGGGTCATCTTTATTGGCCTGTTTGCCAACAGAACCTCCAATGTTTTCACTGAATGTGGCCTGACTCTAAACACAAATGCTGAACTGTGCCAGTACATGGATGACAGAGACCAAGAAGCCTTCTACTGTGTGAGGCCTCAACATATGCCCTGTGAGGCTCTGACCCACATGACCACTAGGACAAGAAATATTTTCTATCTTAGCAAGGAAGAATGGAGCCTTTTCCACAGGTAAAGAGGCTTTGAAATACAATAATAGATAAAAAGAGGTGTCCAACCAGACTCTGCCTAGTAGTTTTGCCTAATCAAGTTTTTGTATCATGTCAATTATGTTGACTAAATTATAATTAGATCCTCTGAGTCAGTTCAGCTTGTAGTGTGTTCACAGGGACCCATACAAGTCACCTCTAGAACTATTTGCTGACAGGCGTATAAGCACTTAATATAGACCTATAGTTCTCCATGGTTTGCAATACTTTCAGGTTCAGTAATTTTTTATAGACATGTATTTTCTGTAATGTGTTCCATGGAATACAAATCCTATAGAATATTAATAGATGCTATGCAATAAAAAAAAGTGGTGAATGATATCATTGTTCAGTCCAGCTTTACCCCTTACATCCAGTGAATCATTAAGTTCTATATGTTATACCTCCCAGCTAAGTCTTGAACCCAGCCATTTCTTTTTTTTTCTTTTTTTTTTTTTTCTTCATTTTTTTTATTGCATTTTAGGTTTTGGGGTATGTGTGAAGAACATGCAAGATTGTTGCCTAAGTACACACATGGCAGTGTGATTTGCTGCCTTCCTCCCCCATCACCTGTATCTGGCATTTCTCCCCATGCTATCTCTCCCCAACTTCCCCACCCCCCCACTGTCCCTCCCCCTGTTTCCACCTGACAGGCCCCAGTGTGTGATGCTCCCCTCCCTGTGTCCATGTGTTCTCATTGTTCAACACCCGCCTATGAGTGAGAACATGTGGTGTTTGATTTTCTGTTCTTGTGTCAGTTTGCTGAGAATGATGGTTTGCAGGTTCATCCATGTCCCTACAAAGGACACGAACTCATCGTTTTTGATGGCTGCATGATATTCCATGGTGTATATGTGCCACATTTTCCCTGTCCAGTCTATCATGGATGGGCATTTGGAACCCAGCCATTTCTGTCTACTGCTATTGCCTCTATCCTTGCATAAGCTGTCATCGTACCTCAGATCACTGCAACAATCTCTAGAGCTGATTTCTCTGCCCTCAGTCTTGTTTCTTCAAATCCATTCTCCACACTGCACCTAGGCTAATGTTTTTGAAATGTAGTTATGTCTTTTACTAGCTCCTACTTAAAAGCTGTAAGATGACCCCATGGCTCTAAGGGTGAAATTTAAACTCTTTAATATGTTTGCAAGGACTTCCCTCCTTTGGCAGCCTCTTGTCTCACCTTCATGCAGCCTTGCTCTCTGTTGGTCAATGAAACTCCTTTTATCTCACAAAGGGACCATGTCCTCTCACCTTTGGCATTTCACAGGCTTTGGTTTAGATATCATTTCCTCCAGGAAACATCCACATCCCTGAGTGAAGTGCTAGTCCTATATTCTTCCTTAGCATTTTGTTCTTCCTCAACATAATTATTATTATATTATTAATTTTCTAATTTCTATTTAATATTCTCTGTTAAGTTGTAAGCTCTGCAGAGCATTAAATGTTAACTACTTTTCACCATTCATTTATTTTTTTTGTTTTTGAGATCAAGTCTCACTCTGTCACCCAAGCTGGAGTGCCGTGGTGCGATCTCAGCTCACTGCAATCTCCGCCTCCTGGGTACTAGCAATTCTCTTGCCTCAGCCTCTCTAATAGCTGGGATCACAGGCACCTGCCACCATGCCTGGCTAATTTTTGTATCTTTAGTAGAGATGAGGTTTCACCATATTGACCAGGCTAGTCTTGAAATCCTGACCTCAGGTGATCTGCCCACCTCAGCCTCCCAAAATGCTGGGATTTCAGGCATGAGCCTTCATGCCCAGCCCATTCTTTTAATTTATAAGTAGTCAGTACCTTCTGTAGTCCAGACACAGCACTAGATTTTGGAAATTAACATTCCAGTGGGATAGAAGGACAAAAAGTATATAAACAGATTTGTAACAGAAAGTCATAAGAGTAAGGGTTTCAAATGTGATGATTGATGATATTTTAAAATGGTGATCAGGTAAGGCCTGTTTTGAGTAGCAAACTGGGTGAAGTGAGGGAGTAAGCTATGTGAATTTTCAGGAAATATCATTCTCAAGAGAAGGAATAGGACCTGAGGCAAGAATATGTTGGAATGTTCCAGGAACCATGGTGGGGGGTGGAGTGCAGTGAGGCTGGAATGCAGGAAGTGAGGAATAGAGAAGATGAGATAGGTAGGCAGGGCCTCAGAAGTCATCTATGTCTGTTAGGAAGTCATTGAGGGCCAGTATTTTGTCTCACAGGCCTAGCACAATGCCTGACACTGAGAAAGTTCTGAATAACTATTTGTTGAATAAAAATATAAGTGAAATAATACAATCTGGAGAAATAATTAAAGTGCTTTCTTTGCAGCAGGACTTCTCAGAAACTTTAATATGTATCCCTTCAAGCAAGACTATAGCATAGAGCATTTCCCAAATTTATTTAGCTACAGACTATGATGATGGTCGTGTCAGGGTAACCACCTGAGATGTTTATCACCACCTGGGGGGTGTCTGTCCTGCAAACCCTACTCCATGATGGATGAATAAATACACTCAAACATAGAGTACAGTGAACGAGTGGGCTAGGGAGGTGTAGCTGCTTTCAGAGGGCAATTGCAGCTACCCAACCCCCTACTAGCTGTTTCTCCTCACATTTGGGGTGTCTGTCCTGCAAACCCTACTCCATGATGGATGAATAAATACACTCAAACACAGAGTACAGTGAACGAGTGGGCTAGGGAGGTCGTCAGCTGCTTTCAGAGGGCAATTGCAGCTACCCAACCCCCTACTAGCTGTTTCTCCTCACATTTATTCAGTATAGATTTAATAGCAGAGGTTCTAAGTCAACATGCTTATGGATAGTTAAAAGAGTGGTTTTACAAATGATAAAAGGTTTGGTTCTGGGGCCCAGAGCAAATGCCATTAATGGGTAATTTCTCTGGTCGACCTCCCTTCCACAGACCCATAGGGCACAAAGTTTACATGAGTAAACAAGCTAGTTGAGTAGAGACAAAGGAATGTAGAGTAAACAGACTTAACTGGGGAAGCGTCTATTATCCCTAATCTTTACCCCATGACGTAATGTTCCAAGGTAAGAACTGGTCACCTTCAGCCTGTCCCGTTATTACAAGTTATGAAAACCTTTCAGCCTTACAAATGGTTTGAGACTATATCTTATCACTTTCCCTAATATTTCCCTTAATATTTTGCCAGCCACCCTGAGTGAATCCCAGCAACAGACCACTTATTTTATGGATCATTTAAAGAGACTTTCGTTCCACAGTTTGGGAACTGCTGCTGTAGAAAGGCTTCAGTTTTCTTACATGTGTTCAAAAGGGCAAATTTCCAGGATAGCACAATATCCTGGAAATTCAAGTTCAAATCCAATGTAAGCATTATGATGACACAGAGGGCTGGGTACAATGGCCCTATATCACTACAGGCTCTCCCTTTCACTCCTACATCACCTTCACTTCTTTACATTTTCCTGATCAAGTTATGGAAAAATTTCTTTATCCCCTATGGCTCAACTAAAAGATGCTGAGATTTTTAAAATAAATGTTTATGAAGCAAAGGAAAAATGATCATAGAGACATAAAGATCTTTCTGTCTTGAAGGTCTCAGAACCATGTCTTAGGTCTAAGGGTGGGGGCCCCCAGTGCCTGATTCTATATTCCCTGTTGGCTACAGCTGGATCCCCTCTTGAGGTAGTCCTCAATGAAGCCTGACTTGGAGGTACCATCCTTGCACCAGTTCCTGATTGTATCTCAGGAAATCCAAAGTCCCTAGTCTGGCAGACAGGCACATATTTTGGGTCCTAATCATGCTTCTCAAGGGTGTTGTGCTCATGACAGTAATCGTGATAGTAACCTGCTTTATTTCCCAGTAGATATAAGTCCTTCCCAGATCCCCTGGTCTGTTCAAGCTATCAAGTTTTTCTCCCCCCCACACTGCATGGAAAGAGAGATTTCCATCTCCTTACAGGTGATGTAGTGCATATGCAAGGAACAGCTGATTACATACCTAAGAGTCTCATGGACCATTCTATTGCTAAGTTCTAGAGCCCCTTCCTAGACCCAAGCCCAGTTCTTTGACATCTTTCCTGCTTGCCAGTACAATGACTAAGCCAGTTTCTGTTTCATTTGTAACATAGTACAGTCGACTCTTGAACAACTCAGATTTGAACTGCACAAATCCACTTATATCCAAAGAGTTTTCAACCAAATGTGGATCAAAAATATAATATTCACAGGATGCAAAAACGTACATATATGGAGAGCTGACTTTTCACATACTTAGGTTCTGTGGGGCTGAATGCAGGACTTGAGCTTTTTGTATGCTGATTTTCGTAGATGCGGTGGGGGTCCTGAAACCAATCTCCCGCATATACTGAGGGATGACTGGAAATACATTTTCCCACTTCGGTTCTCCCTCCAAACCCTGGTTGCAGAATCAGAAATGTTACTTCCTAAGATATTTATTTCTTCAAATTAAAAAAAGGTCTTTTTCTTATTAAGAGTTTTATGGATAATCATGATAAAAAAATAAATGAGGGGGTTACCATAGGAAAAGACATCACATAGGGAACACAATTGTTCACAATTCTGTTAGTTACTATTATGATCTAATTAATTATAGACCCCTTTTTTAAATTTAATGCACATGTACAATTACAAAAACGGGCGACATTAAAATGAATTTCTTTATACAATTAATACATAGTTTTAATCCTAATTTTAATGTCGCATCAAAGCTTTCTTTGGTAACCAAATTTATAAGGTAGCCAGGTCTCGATCTCTTGTTATCCTCAGCTTTACCAGAGATTGGTATGGGAGAATAGAGGTTTGGTCAGGCTCAAATTTCTTAGAGACAAATCTTAATCTTGTGCCAAAAATAGGTCTGATGGGATCCTCAGTAATAATAATTGCAATGATTTGTTGAGCACCTACTATATGTCAACGTTTATTTAGATGCCTCCTTTATATTATACCATTAATCCCCCGTAAAAGACTCTGGAGTGACTATTACTATGCTCATTTTACAGATGAGGAAATTTGGGCATATTAAATAGGTTGGCCAAAGTTATATATCCAGTTGAGTTGCAGAGTCAGAACTGGAGTCCCAGTTGACCTTATTCTAAAGTCAATGGGCCCTAGCAGTGTCTCCCATGACTCCACCACTCCACGCAGCCATCATGTCTAGCCACCCTGACCTCTCAGTTCTTCAGTTATCTGGCCTTCTTGATGAAGGGGATATTATCCTCACTTGAATAAAAAACTCATTTCCTGAGACTCAGGAAATTTTCTCAATCTTAGAAAGTACTTTCTCTATCCCTCTTGAAGGTTTCTGTGGCTCTGGCTCTGAAAGGGCATACCTCCCCCAGATGGATTTCATTCTGATAGAATGAATTTAGTTTGGCCAGACATAGTCACCATAGTCATTGGGAATGATACCTTGAGGTGAAGCTCACTGTGCTGGGCACTTCAAATATTATAGTGAATAATATTGGCTTGATTCCTATCTGAGGGAAATAACAGATTATGAAAAATAGACTCCTGGGAACTCATGAAGGTGAAGAGTAGATGAAGATGAATCTGGCGATGTAGACAGCTTCATCCTTCATCAGATAGGTTTTTATAGTAGTTAGGGAGGTTTTCCTGTAGGTTGATGACAGAAAGTCATGGAAACATTTTACATAGGGGAAATAAAACAGGTAGCATGGAGGTTGTATTTAGGTGGGATAAACCAAAAGGGGAGAATGATAGTATCATGATAACCTAGGACAGGGTTCTCAGAGTAATGTCCCTGAACCACTGGGTTTGGGTTTGCCCAAGAGCTTGTTATTATAGAAGTCCAAATTCTTAAGAATTTGCCCCGGAACTATTGAATCAGAAATTCTGGGGGTGAGTCTCAGCAACTGGAGTTGTAGTAGGTACTGCAGGTAATTCTGATGAACGCTGAAGTTTAAGAAGCACTGGCCTAGGAAAATGTTGATGAGGGCCTGAATTACTACAGATGGAAAAGGTGAAGATGGTGGTTTGTGGTAGAGAGCCATTTAGAAGGTAAAATTAAAAGAAGGATATAGATAGATGTAATATAATATATATATATAGATATTAGATAGATTTGATGGATTCTATGTGGAGGGTGAGTGACTTTCTCTGGATCTCTAGATTACCTGCCATTAGCAGAGGAACAGCTTTCCAGAATTCTGACCCACTTACTTCCCCAGGATATCTTAAATATATCAAAATAATGGGGAAAAGGCATTTGGACAAGAGTAGTTTAACCCAACTAAACCAGTGATTCTTACTTTATTATCTGGGTAGATATTAAGCTAATTTATTTTTCCATTTCTTGCAGGTCCAACATAGGAGTTGAAATGATGAAGAACTTTACCCCCGTTGAAGTCGTACCATGTAACAGTAAGTCTGGAGTGTTGTTGCCTGCCATGATCACAATTTATTCATTTAAAGGACATGCTTACTTAGACATACTTATTCCACATTAACCATTTGATCTCTCATTTCCTGGGACAAATTATATCAACCACCTTGGGTTTTAGAGAAGGGATTTTATTCTTGGAAATTATTTTCATGTCAATTTAAACCAATTTTCATCCCAAGTCAGATATAAAAGACTAGGGAAACCATTTATTTCAGTGACACCTTCTCAAAATGTACAGGCTATTTGTATTTAAATTTGAGATTTATTCCTCCAGAGCCAATGATCAGGTGCTGGTGCTATGTGGAAAATGTCTCAGATGAGCTGCACAGATTCAGAGTTAGGACATTTCTTTGGTGGTTTCTAATTTCTCATTTAGCCAAGCCATCTTACTTAAAGTTCTATGAACTAGAAATTTCTATGAATTTTTTCACAGTTTAGTAACGTGAACTTTAATGGTCAACACAAAACCATTTCATTCATAGATGTGATGTTTCTGCTACACTGGAAATAAAGTGAATTTCAAAATTAAAGTAAAGCAAAAGACTTCCATTATATCAATCAATGGGGTACACATTTACTCATTACCCCTTTTTCATGCATTCAGCAAATGTTTACTGAGGACCTACTGTATACAAAGAACTTTGCTAGATCCTGTGGAAAACATAAATACAAATAAATCATGAACCCAGATTTAAAGCTCACAATCTTTGAAGAAGACAGATCCCTTCTCTGCTAGGGCAACTGTCATTCACACCCAACTTTTACACTGAAGAAAGTTCTTAGACTCTTGAGGCAAATTGAATGCTCATAACACCTCTTTTGTTTCCCTCTTGCCTGGACAGTAATTTCTAGTAAAGCCAGGTAGTTTCTTGGAAGATAGTACCAGACTGTAATTATTGAAGCCACTTACAAATCTGATGTAATTCAATATGAATAAATATAAGTTCCTAAATGTATACCCCATACCCCAACAATGCAGGTAGATGACAAAGAAGATGTGCATATTAAGTGGTGAATATAAAAGTGGCCCTAGAAACTTACCTGGGGAAAACTCAACAGGAGTCAATAAATACAGTTTAGGCTATTTTAATAGAGGAGTGTTCAGAACACGGAGGTCATGATCCTACTTTTTTCTGTGCTGGTCAGCTCACAGTGAGAATATTACATTCAGTTCTAGACACAACAATTAAGATTTGAGGATTTTAAAAAATTATTAGCCAGAGAAGATGATTCCGGGATACACAAAATAAACAATGTGTGACATTCATTTCATAAACATGTTCAAGCTTCTTTCCCTGGATATGTAGTTTGAGGAAGATGAGATTTACAATTCAGCGAGGCCAATGTCATTGGTGTAATATTTGGCAGGGCCACTGTGCCCTGCTATTTCACGGTCACACATTGCCTCCTGACTCTGGCTGGCTGTTCCACAGTAGAGTGGCTCTGGGGACAAGGTGGAGCTCAGGGAGACATTGCAAATGCACAAGGGTCAACTGATCCCCACTCCAAGGAAAACTATTCAGTGACAACTTTTAATTCATCCTTTTAATGTGATCTTATTAAATAAATATTTGTGGAAGAGAGGAGGGCAAAATAGAGCTGAAGAGAAAGGTGGAGGAAAAAGAGGAAAAGGAAGGCAAGAATGAGGAAAATGTTTCCAAAATGATTTGTGGTAATAAATTTGTATTGCCAGAGAGCGAGAACATAAAAAAGAACTGCCAGACTGGAATGAAGACTCCTTTCCCCAGTGGTTATACTTTGAAAAAAATGTGGATTACAGCGTTTTGTAAACAGATCAAGTTCAATGAAACAAAAAATATAAATGACTGCTTGGAAAGAAAACTTATTTATCTCATGGGAGATTCAACACTGCGTCAGTGGATTTACTACTTACAAAAAGCTGTGAAAAGTATGTCTTTAATTTGTATTTTGAAAAAATATTTTACTTTTGAAGATTTTGAAATAATAACTAGAATTATTTGCTTTTCTTTTCTAATGTTTATTTTATTATTTTATTTAATTTGCCAAACTTTTGGCTTCAGGCTTTTATTAAAAATTTAATTTTTATCTTTTCATTCACAAGTGTTAATATTTTTCTTCCTCATCATGTATTCTCATACAAATTTCAAGATTTTGTTAAGATTGTAATGCACCTGGTAAAATTATCCACCCTATATAGGCAGCAATGAATTGTAGTTAGAAGTGATCTTGGTTAGAATTTTATACGTGTTGCGTGCAGTTTAAATTTATATCATTTTCCTTTTGTTAAAAGATTTATTAATTTGTCTTCCATCAGCCTTAAAATATTTTGATCATCATGGAGCTGGGATCTTTAAGACACATGTTCTTCTGGATGTTGAAAGACATATTTTGATTCAGTGGAAAAAACATGGACATCCATTTGTTACCAAAAAGCTATTCTCAGTGAAAGATGAAAACTATATCCCACGGGAAATTGACCGGGTAGCAGGAGACAAAAACACAGCCATTGTCATTACCCTCGGCCAACACTTCAGACCCTTTCCCGTCAACATTTTCATCCGTAGGGCCATCAATATTCAAAAGGCCATTGAACGTCTATTCTTGCGAAGCCCAGAGACCAAGGTGATACTTAAAACTAAAACACCAGAGAGTTACATCAAAATGCAGAGATGTTTAGTGACTTTCATGGCTATATTCAGAATCTTATCATAAGGGATATTTTTGTGAATCTTAATGTGGGCATTATTGATGCCTGGGACATGACAATTGCATATTGCACTAATAATGCCCATCCACCTGATTATGTGATTCAGAATCAGATTGGCATGTTCTTAAACTACATTTGTTAGAGGAAAAATATAAAAACAGCACTAGCCACTTTCTATAGATGGTCTTACATATATAGCAAGGATAGTTTAATGCAATACAAATTTTGAGGAAACTAAATTTGAAAAAGTTTTATTATAGTTAATATATACAGCATAAAATTTACCATTTAAGCCATTTTATTATTTTATTATATTTTATTTTTGAGATGGAGTTTCGATCTTGTTGCCCAGACTGGAGTGCAATGACATGATCTCGACTCACTGCAGCCTCTGCCTCCCAGGTTCAAGTGATTCTGTTGCCTCAGCCTCCCAAGTAGCTGGGATTACCAGCTCCCGCCACCACACCTGGCTAATTTTTGTATTTTTTAGTAGAGATGGATTTCACTATGTTGGCCAGGCTGGTCTTGAACTTCTGACCTCAGGTGATCTGCCCGCCTCAGCCTCCCACAGTGCTGGGATTACAAGTGTGAGCCACCGTGCCTTATTTTATTTTAATTTTTCGAGACAGTCTCACTCTGTCACCAAGATTGGAGTGCAGTGGCACGATCTTGGCTCACTGCAATCTCTACCTCCCAGGTTCAAGCGATTCTCCTGACTCGACCTACCACGTAGTTGGGATCACTGGCATGCATCACTACACCCAGCTATAAACAATTTTTAAGTGTACAATTCAGTGGTATTAAGTTATTTACAGTGTTGTGAAACCATCATCATGATCCATCTCTGGCACATTTTTGACATTCCAAAAAGAAACTTGGAACCCATTAAACAATAACTCCCCATTCACTCCTGTCTTGGTCTGTGGCAACCACCATTGTATTTTCTGTCCTTCTGAATTTGACTATTTTAGGTAGCTCATGTAAGTGGGAACATGCAGTATTTGTCCTTTTCTGCCTGGCTAATTTCACTTAGCATAATGTTTTTAAGGTTCATGTATGTTGTAGCATTTGTCAGAATTTTCCTTCATTTTTAAGGCTGAATAATATTCCATTGTATATATGTACCACATTTTGTTTATCTGTTCATTTGCTGATTGACATTTGGGTTGTTTCCCCCCTTTTGGCTACTGTGAATAGTGCTACTAGGAAAAGGAAATCAAATTTAAAGGCATGTCTCCAATGCTGAGCATGATGACTGAATAGCAAATGATCATCATCCATAATCTGAAAACATGTGCAGCCCAGAAATGCATAGACTAAATGATTCAAGTTTAGAGAAAATGTCATGTATACAGGAAAACTTAGTGGGATCATAATAGCAGTCTTCTTGCTTAGGAAAATTATTTGGAATTTAGTAACCAGTTGTTCTCTAGATTCCAGTAAAAATCATGGATCACAATCCAAAACCCACAGGCTCATTGAGAGAAACCAAGTTAGCATCATGTTAATGTACAGACTCCAGAACCCTGATTCTTGGACATCCTAAAATGTGATGTGGGACCCCCTCCAGAGAGCCTCAAATGACAAATTTTGTCTCTAAATCTTCCTCTCATTATAAAGATACACACCCCTTTCTATTAATATACTCTAGGTCTCAAGAGTATATTAGAGAATATTGTTATCAAGGATACTTCCCCTGTTAGGACTGTGTTTCTTAGTTAGAGAAAGTGAAAGTATGATGTTGTAACACCAGTAGAAAGTCTGGGTCATACAGCTTAGCACTAGACTCCTTAGCACGTTAGAAATTTCTTCCTTGTATCAAGTTACTTACTGATTCTAATTCTAATGAAACAATCATTAGAGTGAACTGGCAACCAACAGAATGGGGAAAAAAATTTTACAATCTACCCATCTGACAAAGGGCTAATACTCAGAATCTACATAGAACTAAAATAGATTTACAAGAAAAAAACAAGCAAACCCATCCAAAAGTAAGCAAAGGATATGAAGAGACAATCCTCAAACTCTCCCAAAAAATAAGAGGAAAAAATTCTCCCTAACTTATTCTATGAGGCAAGCATTACCCTGATACCAAGACAAAGACAAGAAAAGAAAATTACAGGCCAATATCCCTGATAAGCATAGATGCAAAAATCCTAAAAGATAAGGAATACTAGCAAACTGAATTCAATAGCACATTAAAAGCATCATCTACTATGACCAAATGGCAATTATACCTGAAATACAATAATGGCTCAACATATGAAAATCAATCAAAATAATGTGCCACATTAACAAAATGAGGAACAAAAACCACATGATCATCTCAATTGATGCAGGAAAAGCATTTGACAAAATTCAACATCCTTTCATGATAAAAACATTCAATAAACTATGAATAGAGGGAAACTATCTCAACATAATAAAAGCCATATATGAAAAGCCCACAATTAACACCATATGCAACTAGGAACAACTAATTTTCCTCTAAGATCAGGAACAAAGCAAAGATGCCCATCCTGGCTGCTATTCAACATAGTACTGAAATTTCCAGCCAGAGCAATTAAAACAACAAAAAAAGAGATAAAAGGCATACAACTGGAAAAGCAGAAGTAAATTCTCTCTGTTCACAGGTGACATGATCTTATTTTTAGAAAATCTTAAAGATTCTGCACAGAACTTGTTACAGCTAGGAAATGGATTCAACAAAGTTTCAGGACACAAAATCAACACTCAAAAATTTGTTGCATTTCTATACCAATGACCAATTCAAAAAGGAAATTAAGAAAACAATCCCATTTCCTATGGCACCACAAAATGATAAAATAGCTAGCAATATGCTTAATCAAAGAGATGAAAGACCAAAAAGTATAAAACATTACTAAAAGAAATAACACACAAATAAATGGAAAGATATCCCATGCTTGTGGATTGAAAGACCTAATCTTTTTTAAATGTCATACTATCCAAAGCAATCTACAGATTCAGTGCAATCTCTGTCAAAACCCAGTATTTTTTTTTTTTGTAGAATTAGAAAAAAACTCATAAACTTCATGTGGAATTTCAAGGGATGTTGCATAGCCTAAGTAATGTTGAAAGAGAAGAACAAAGTTGTAGACCTCACACTCCTTGATTTTAAAACATACTTCAAAGCAACAATAATTCAAATGGTGTGGTTCTGACACAAAGATAGATATGTAGACCAATGGAAGAGAATAAAAAGCCCAGAAATAAACCCTGGCATATCTGGCTAAATGATTTTTAGGAAGTGTGCCAAAACTACACAATGGAGAAAGAAAGAACAGTCTCTTTAACAAATAGTATTGGGAAAACTGAATATTCACATGCAAAAGAATGAAGCTGGACTCTTACTTTATATCATATACAAAAATTAACTCAAAAATGAATTGAATACCTAAATGTAAGATCCAAAACTACTAAACTTCTAGAAAAAAAATAGAAGGGAAAAGCTTAAGGACAGCAATTTCTTGGCTCTGATACCAAATGCGCAGGCAACAAAATTGTTAAAAATAGATAAACAAATAGGACTACATCAAACTTAAAAACTTCTGCATAGCCATAGAAACAATCAACAGAATGAAAAGGCATCCTACAGAATGGGATGAAATAATTGCAAATAGTAGATCTGCTAAGGTGTTAATATCCAGAATATATAAAAAACAACCAGATTTAAAAATGGGCAAAGAAGTTGAATAGATATATCTTCACAAAACATATACAAATGGCCAATAAACACATAAAAAGATGCTCAATGTCACTAATTATTAGGGAACTTCAAATCAAAATCATAATGAGCTATCACCCACACACATCAGGATGGCCGCTATCAAAAGAACACAAAACAAGTGTCAGTGAGGATGTGAGAAGTTGGAACCCCTGTGCACTGTTAGTGGGAATGTAAAATAGTGCAACCATTATGGAAAACAGGATGGCGGTGCCTCACAAATTAAAAGCAGAATTGCCATATAATCCAACAATCCTGTTGTGGCTAGATATTCAAAAGAATTCAAAGCAAATTGAATTATTTCTAAATAATTCAAGGAGATACTTGCACACCCATGTTCATTGCAGGATTATTTCCAGTGGCTAAAAGGTGAATCAACTCAAATGTCCATCAACAGGTGAATGGATAATGAAAATATGGCATATACGTACAGTGAAAAACCATGCAACCTTAGTAAATGAAGGAAATCCTGTCACATGCACACATGGATGAACCTTGAGGACATTATGCTAAGTGGAAGAAGCCAGTGACAAAGGATAAATACTGTAGGATTCCACTCCTACGATGTATCCATGGCAGTCAAAATCATAGAAACAGAAAGTGGAAAGGTGGTTATCAAGGGCTGGTAGGTGAGGGAGTTAGTGTTTAGTGGGATAGAGTTTCAGTGTTGCCAGGTAAAAATATTGTAGAGATCTGTTGCAACAATGTGAATATACTTAATGCTACTGTACTGTACGCTGAAAAACTGGTTAACAGGATAAATTTAATGGTTTTTTTGTTACCATAATAGTAATTTTTAAAAATCCTCATTTATGTTCTTTCCCTTTCATGGCAAATAAACTTAAATGTGGAAATCAAGAGGATGTCGTTTCTTTGTCCAGCCTGCTGAAATGAAATACAATTGTCCCTCTATGTATGCAGGGGATTGGTTGCAGGACACCTACGTAGATCAAAATTCACTCATGCTCAATCCCTAAACTTGAGTATATGAAAAGTTGGCCCTCTCTATACATGGGTTTAACATTCTATAAATACTGTATTTCAATAATTTGATCCACATTTGGTTGAAAAAAAGTCAGATATAGATGGACCAGCACAGTTCAAACCCCTGTTGTTTAAGGGTCGACTGTTGTCTCAGTTGTTCAGTATCCATTAATGACTTGAATTCTCTATTTTGTTCGATACTAAATCAACATTAGGAGGCATATGATTAAAAACAGTTCTCTGTTAATCAAGGGGCATGTGAGTTGGCATTCGGGTACAAGGCTTGCTGCACACATAGCTGCTGCTCTCATAGGAGTAATCCCAATGTTCTTTTCCAGTCTACACCATGGATTGCAAAATAATTTGTATACAAATTTTTCCTGTACAGCATGAGTTTTCAATGACAACCAGATGCAAAAAGCCATCAAGTGCTTCAGGCTCTTATACATGCTGCACAGATGCCAAGAACGTAATCTTTCTCTGCATATAAATCATTTCCATTACTATAAAGCAAAATGTGTTCTAGTACATACTTTTTCATTCACATTATGTGCTATTGACAGTATGTTTGTATAACAGCATAATTTGATATAGAAATTTTGCTGACTTCTGATTTAGCATCAACTATATGTATCATTAGCTTGTGGTTGGCTTTATAAACTTCTTGCCAGTGGTTTGAGTTGTACCTTTTTTTCACCATCAGGAGTACAATGACAAGTGCAAGTTACCTTGGTAACTCTAGTCTCTTTTTTTCTTTTTACTTTATTGATAAAACTCATCAACTGGATACTGGAAACCAATATCTTGTTCTTGTTCGTTCTTGTTCGTTCTTGTTCGGGAGAAAAGTAGATTGCTTTAGCAGAGAGGCGACTGTGCTTTGCTTGACAATTATATAAAAGTCTTTGATGGCTTTAGTCCTCTGTAGTAGCTAGGACTTTTACACAGGTGATAAAAATCTACCTCAAACTAGCCTAAGGAGGAGTGGGAAGCATGAATTAGCTCATAACAGAGAAGGCAGAGAAAGTGCAAAGGCTACAATAATTGTGGTATAAAAGCTGAGGTTCTGTTACACTTGGGGGGTCTAAAAAGAAACTCCAGGGGGCTCCCAGTGGTCAAATATGGGACAACTTGAGCACCAAAAAGGAAAGAATGATTGCAAATGTTTAAAACACATGAAGTGTGTAGTTGATGTGTGTATGTTTGAGGCAGAGAGAAGGAGAAGACCTTATTTGTCATTCTTGGAGGTAGCTAGTATAGACATACTGCTGTGGTCTGAATGTTGGTGTCCCCTCAGAATTCATTGGTGAAACCAAATCCCCAAAGTAATGTATTAAGAAGTGGGAATTGCTCTACTCTCTCTTTTGCAAATAATTAATTATTTCTGTTCTAGTCCATCATAAATTTAAGTTCGTACTCCTACTTAGTGATTATACTAACATGAGAAGAAATCCACTGAATCATCATTGAGAAGGATGAGGAATTTAGATCACATCCAGCTTCTCTCCTCCACTGTAAGATCTCTTCCTTGTATTGTAACATCTATTTCATGTTAGATCTCCTGTAGTCAGTATATCTTTACTGCCAACATGTGAGATAAATAATAGTGCCCACTACTTCCTCCTTCCTTTTACCTTCCTCCAAACCCAAACCCAGGAAGTGACAGAAATAATATGTTTAAAGAACAAATTAATAGCCATTCTAGGTAACAAAAGAAAGTAACAACAGCAGGTGAGAAATATCGAGTAATCTGAAAGTCAGAAAACAGTGTTTGTCCCGGGGGGATATGAGGAGGCAGCAGCCTAATGTGGCAAAGGACTGAGTGCCACGGGCTCAGGAGGGCAGGGGAGCTGTCTGGTTGTGCCTTGGCTTTTCTTCACATTGTCCTTGATGGATCTTTGCCCGTTCTGTTTTCACTGTGGGCCCCTGATATGAATCAGAGGTGACCATTAGAGTCATTGAATGCATATGGGCAGAGAAAGAGTTTAAAATACTCACAGGCTTTGCTCCTTCAGACCTGATGTAAAATTTGCGGGAGCAGCTGTTGCCAGCCTCATGCGCTCACGTGGACCAGGCACTAAGCCTGCTTCTTGGGGCTGTGGTGATGAGGGTCAGGCCACAGGGTGAGTGTTATGTGGCTCCTCCGAAGCAGTTTCCTGGTCATGTTCAGGGACTGGGAGCCTTGAGAGGTAAGTGGGGCCTGAGCGGGTATGGTACCTTCGCTGGTGGACAGAGCCCCTGCAGACCTTGTCCTGATTCTCTTTCATTAGTCTTTCTTAGGCCGACTGCCTCCTGACCCTTGGTTCCCATTCTCATGCTGTCCTCTTTTTTAAAACGCAGCTCAAGTGCCTGGGCATTTCTCCTTCAGTCTGCAGCTGAATGTGGACAGTGTTTGCTGCACAGGCTGGGGCACAGTTGGGGTTTTCTCTGAGCTCTACAATGATCAAGTCTCGATTCTTTTCTTACCTATCAGCAGCATTTTTTTTTTTTTTTTTTTTTTTTTGTAGAAAGTGATTTATTTAGAGAGAGGAAAAGGAGAAGGAGAGAGAAACAGCTAGCTCACACTGAGTGAGAGAAAGAAAAGCCGCTCTCACACTGAGTGAGAAGGGTTCCCAGAGGGGTAAAACCAGAGAAGGAAAGCTCCTCTCACACTGAGTGAGAGAATCCAGAAAGATGGAATCCAGGAGAGGAAAGCAGCTTCCACACTAAGTGGAAGGGAACTGAGAGAGAGATGGAGTTTAGGAGGGGGAAGACAGGCTTCCATGAGAGAGTGTGGAAGGGAACCCCAGAGGGGAAATCCAGGAGAGAGAAAGATAGCTTCCCCAAAGGGAGTGTTCATGGAAGGGGACCCAAACATGGAGTCCTCTATCAGCAGCATTTAAGGATTTAGTACTGTCTCCTCCATGAAATTGTTTCACCTGTTTCTAGGGAGGCTGCTTTTGTAATGTACTCTTTTTAAGGACCCCTTCAGGAAAATGAAGTCAGAGCAGTGCAAGTAGAATGAATGGTTTCTTATGACTATACTCACCAGTTGGCTTGGAGGGCACTGAGCTGTTGCATCTGAGCAGCACACTCCATGTTAACAGAGGGATGACTCAGCTAGGGGAAGACCCACTACAGGGGAGAGAGTCTCACCTGAGTCCAGCCCCAGCCTTCTGCACCCTTGCTGTATCTGAAGGCCTGCTTCTGTGTAAAGCAAGCGTTTCCTCTGAAACTAACAGACATTTTGCTGTTTCTGCTGTTCATATGGGTCGGGGTAGCACAGGGCACATGTTCAGGTTCATGCCTTAGAAAGCTTCTGGGTCAAAAGCTGCAGTGTCCAATTCAGTAGCCACTTGCCATGTGTGGTTGCTAAACACTTGAAATGTAGCTGGTGCAAATGCAGATGTGCTCCAAGTGTGAAGTGATCACCAGATTTCAAAACACCAGAATGTAAAATATCTCATTAATAATCTTGATGATGTGTTGAAATGATACAGGTTGGATATATTAGGTTACATATGAAAATTTAATCTATTTCCTTATACTTTTAAAATAGATTTACCAGGAAATTTTAAATTATTTGTCTGGCTTACATTTCTATTTTTAATGCATTCAGGTACAGGCACAGCTGACCTCATTATTTTGTACTGAAGGCACTCTCAGAGAGGGTTTAGGAGGCTACGATAAAGGGCTTCTTGTTCTCTAGAGAGCAGATATCCCTTTTTTCCCTGGGGTGATGAGCAGAAGAGACACCTTGACCCAAGATGAGCTTGACGAGGTAGATCCCATGGTTAAGTTGGTTACCCTTACTGAAGCACCTGCCTGCAGTGCTAGCCTTTAGAAAATCCCCCTTCTTTCACTCCCACATACTCCTCCTTCCTCCCAAGAGTTCTCTCACATTTAGCAGGATGTTGAGATGACCCCTCTGAGGACCACCTGGGGGTTGAGGTTTGTCCTTATACTGAGGTCTGGTTGATGGTGATTAGTGTTCATGTGAAATCATCTGGTTTGGCTTATTCAGGATTTCTTTTTCTTTTTTTCTTTTCTTTTTTTTTTTTTTTTTAAGATGAAGTCTCACCCTATCACCCAGGCTGGAGTGCAATGGTGCGATCTTGGCTCCCTGCAATCTCCGCCTCCCGGGTTGAAGCGATTCTTCTGCCTCAGCCTCAAGTGTAGCTGGGATTACAGGTGCCCACCACCACGTCCAGCTAATTTTTGTATTTTTAGTAGAGATGGGGTTTCACCATGTTGGCCAGGCTGGTCTCAAATTCCTGACCTGGTGATCCACCCACCTCAGCCTCCCAAAGTAGTGGGATTACAGGTGTGAGGTTTTTTTAAATATATGTGTGTGTATATATATATATATGTATATTCAAATCAGCCTCTGCTATTCTGTGTGCCTTGGGGAACAATACACGATCCTTCAGAGTGGGACCATAATGGAATGTCAAGGAGCATACTTTAGTGATTGAGCAAATCACAAAACCTGTCTCTGGCTGATCATCCATGTTGGTGGGTTTGTAACTATATGGATACAACCTGCTGCTGTTTCTTGTCAGGACTATGCCCCATTTCTAGATCCTCTCTGTTAGAGAAAAGGGAAGCTCAGCACACCTGTGTTGAAATCAGAGAAGTCAGAGGAGGCGAGGTGAATAAATGCATGTAGAAGATTAGATGACAAGAGATCAAATAGAATGGAAAATGCAGAGGAAAAAATGGTGATGATTTTAATAGCTTTGGGGAATTGACTCTGTGTCACTGTGCCCAGTGTTTTAGTATTGATATTATTTACTTCCCATTGTAATCCCTGAGGCAGGTAGTAAAATTATCCCATTTTATAGATGAAAAACTGGAACAGAGAGAGAGGATAAATAATCTGTCAAATCATACCAATGGCCAGTGGCAGGAGGAGGATTTGAGTGTGAATCTCAGTCTGGAGTACATTTCTTTAATTACTGTATTCTACTGCCTATAGATAGAAATAGAACAGGGAAATGTATGTGGAAAAGAGAAAGGCACATCAAAAGGAAAAAGAAAATAGTAAAACAGGGTGCACTAGAAGTGTGAATTGTGATGTTTGACTTGAAAGAGATGAGTTTAAAAAGACGAGGCAATGAAAAGGAAAGTGAAAAGAAAATGGAGTCTCAACCTTTTCTTCATACATCTGGAAGATTGTTGTTCTAACATTTACCAGCAGAATTCCTATTTGATATGGTCTGGCTCTATGTCCCCACCCAGATCTCATCTCAAATTGTAATCCCCACATATCAAGGGAGGGACTTGATGGGAGGTGACTGGATCATGGAGGCAGTTCCTTCCATGCTGCTTTCATGATAGTGAATGAGTTCCCATGAGATCTAATGGTTTTACAAACATCTGACATTTACCCGATCTCTCTCTCTTGCCTGCCGCGATGTAATATGTACCTGCTTCCCCCTTCCACCATGATGGTAAGTGTCCTGAGGTCTCCCCAGCCATATGGAACTGTGAGTCAATTAAACATCTATTCTTTATGAATTACCCAGTCTCAGGGAAGTTCTTTATAGCAGTGTGAAAATGAACTATACACTATTTAGTTTTAATTCCCTTATATAGGTCAGGGAGCTCTGTTTTTGGTACATGTGTACATAGTGACAAAATGTGGGCAGAGACAAAACGTACCTTTGAAGTTAACTCCAAGTCAGGACTCTAAGATATCTTGATTTTCTTGCTAAGGATTCCTCACAGATTTCTGAAAGAATTCACAGACTCAGAGATGCCACCAAAGAGGTCAGCAGGGCTGCATATGAGCATTGCTTGCCTGTACCCTGTTTCTGGGTTGGAATGACATTTTCACCAAGTTTAGATAGAGTAACAAAACCAAGGTAGTACCTCCTATAAACATAAATGTGTACAGTTTAACAAACAAAGGATTGTTCTTTGTTGTGAGATTATTTCTAAGTTTAGGCATTGAAGTGCCACTTCTTATAAATGATAGAAGCATGTGCTAGCTTTTAAAATGTCATTTAGGAAACAAAAAAATGAAAGCTCTTTCTCAAAAACAAAATGATGAGAAAAAAGGAAGTTGCAGGATTTAAATGGTATGAAACTATGGATATAAAGTTTGAAAACCTTCAAAACATTACCATATTGTGCGTGGTTACATAGATATTTGGTAAAATTTTAATATCATACATAATCATTAACACCAAAATTCAGGGTAGTGGATGCCTCTGGTAGGGAGGAGGAGGGGCAACTGGATTAGAGACAGTAAACAGGGAGCTTATTTTTATTTGTAAAATTGTATTTCTTCAACTGAGCAGTCAGTACATGGAGGTTCAATTCATCTTTTCACAAACTATACTGATAGTTTGCAATACACTGAAACATTACAAGGAAGGTGTGAAGGAAGGAAGTTAGAAGGGAAGGGAAGAGAAGGAGAGAAGAAGGAAAGGATGAAAGAAAGAGAAGGGAGGCAAGATTACATTTTATTAATCCAAATTGTGGAAAGTAGAATTAGAAGTGATGTCAAAAACACCAAGATCCATTTTGGGCAAGAAGAGGGAGAAAAACTGAAGGTTAAGTCACAGGGCAAAATTTCCTGAGGAATTCAGAAGGAAAGAACCTCAAGATGAGATTTACATTTGTGTGCAGTTGTGAATTCCCCTGAGCATGCACCAGCTGTGTCCCCAAAACTATGTTAGCTTCATAAGGAGATAGATTTACCTGGGCTTGCCTGGACAGGTAGATTTTCAAATGAAACCACTCTTTTGACTATTGCAGTGCATGAGAAAACATTTCTTAGCTTTACAAAGTCTGTGGTGGGAGTGGGTGTCACAAAAATGATCCTAGCAACAAGTACAAGCATTGATTCTGAAAATGATGTATGTTTTTCCTTCAAACACAAAAATCATAGTGTGAATTCTGTGATAGGTAAGCACGGGAGAAGGAAGGACATGTGGAATCACAGGTAATGTGGCAGCCTTGGTGCTCTTCATTAATCTTTTGTGTGCACAGAACCAAACCCTCTCCTATTGTGTGTCAAGTTCTTCCCAGCCGTCATCTCTGTGTACCTCAGAATGTATCAACAGTGCCTTCTAGAGAAGAGGAAAATCACAAACTAAGAAACCTTCTGTTTCCTTTTAGAAAATAAAATGTCAAACTGGTTGGAGAGAATAGCAGCAACAATCATATCCTAAGGTGGAGACCGTTATAGTCTCCATTTGACAGATGAGGAAACTGAAGGTCAGAGAGGATAAGTAAATACCCCAGGGTCACCTGAAGGGTGAGCCAGTAATCTGAGGCTTAATTCCAGATCTGTGTGATTCTTCCACCAGATCCTAACTGCCACTCCTGCCATCATGGTGACTCACGTTCCAGTGAGGTTTTCATCCCTCACTCCTGAGTGGACTGCAAAATGTAAATTTCTTTCCTCATACCCCACAAGATGGAATAAAGCCATAGAGCTTCAACGTATTGACATTGAAACCTTGATATTCACTTCTGTCCTATAATCAGCAGTGTAATAGCCAGCAGCCAGTGTGTCCACATCTATTTTTTAAAACAACATTGTCAGCCTTTATATATTGTTTTCACCATCTATTTTTCCCACCAGTAGACCAGTCCTTTGCAGAGTTTTTAAGCCTCAACAGCAATTGACTACACTAAATTGAGGTACTTTTTGCCCTCTTGCCATATTTTAAGTCACTCCAAAGTTTTCTGCTAGCTCAAGCAGGAACTTAATCATCCTCCATTGCATGCATCACCCCCTAACCACTACCCAAAGGTCCTGTTGATAATCATCCCCAAACGAATGCCTCAAGTATGCCTCTGAACCAGTCTGTTGACTTCGCTGTGTCTGCCTCTTCCACTCCTGTCTGCTTTGGTTGACAAGCAATTCTTGCAAAGGTACTTGAAGGAATATTGCTGCGGCTTCCGTGGCTTATTTTTTTTTTTAACCCTCTACATAATATTGCCTTCAGAAATGATTATTTTTTAATGATAGCAAACCTAATGATCCTTAGGATGCCATAAGACTGCTAGGCTTTAGGTAGAGGCTGGGAATTTTTTGAGACTGTGTTGTGCTTTTTCACTTGAACCTAGGAGCAGTAGCGTTTGTGTCTATGGTTCATAAAAGTATATTGCCCACACTAACAATAAATGAAGTCTAGCTCAGCAAGCAAAACTTCCTTATTGCATGCTGTGAAATCATACAGTCATAGAACTTTAAGTTAAAAAGGACAGCGAAGATATTCTATATTAACCTTGTATATGGTACTAAATTTCCCTTTGTATCAATTGTTTCCTAACATCAGCACATACCAGAATCACATGAAAGGCTTGTTAACAAGCTTGTTAACTTTCTTTCCCAGTTAGATTCCCCTAGAGAGTGGCTGTCTTGGCATATGACCACTCTGGACAGAGAACCTCAAGACCAAATTAGAAAACTATAACAATGAAAATTGCAATAAAGTGTTTCTTGCAGTGTGAATGCACTGACAAAAGTTCTTTTAACATAGTTTATCAGAAAATGCTTTATTTTACCTCATTTTTGAAATTTATTTTGTTGGATATAGAATTCTGTGTTGACAGTTGTTTTCCTTAAGCACTTCAAAGATACTGTTCTTCTGTTTTCTGGCCTCCATTATTTCCGAAAAGAAGTCAGCTGCCATTTAAATCGTGCTCCCTTTTTATGTTACATGCAAGTCTTTCCTGGCTGCTTTCAAGAGGTTCTCTTTATCTTTAGTTCTCAGTAGTTTGACTATAATGTGCTTAGGAAGTATTCTTCAAATTAATCCTGCCTGGGGTTCTATGGAATTCTTGAACTTATAAATTTATGTCTTTCCCCTTGTCATGTTGCCAGGATGGTCTCAAACCCCTGGTCTCATGTGATCTTCCGACCTCAGCTTCTGAAAGCATTGGGATTACAGGAATGAGCCATTGCACTCAGCCTAATAATCCTTATTCAGTGATCAATCTGTCACATCTCTATTGTTGTATCTCAAACATACTTTCTTATTTTTTGTATAATGGACAGGATGAGAATTTAAAAATCTTTAAATTTGGTTCCTTTTTGCTTACTTAAATTTCGTATTCAATTAACTTATTTCCCCTTGTATTTTTCTATAAGCAGTCAGGAGGTACAAAGCCACTCCTTCAACACGTTGCTTAGGAATATGTTTAACTAAATATCTGATCTCATTGCTCAGAAGTTCTATCTCCTATAAAACACGAGAACTCAAACAGTTTATCCAAGTTCTTTGCCACTTTATAAAAATAATTGCTTTTTCTCTAGTTTCCAATAATGTGTTCTTCATTTTCATCTGAGACATAATCAGAATGGTCTTTACCATCCATATTTTTACCAATATTCTGGTCATGGTATTATCTAAGAAGACAGAAGTTTTCTCTACATTTCTCTTCTTTTCTTTCTGAGGTCTCACCAGAATTTCCTTCAAAAGGCCATTCATGATAATTTAGGCTTTTCTAGCATATACATAAAAACCTCTTTCAGCCTCTACTCATTACTCAGTTCCAAAGCCACTTCCACATTTTTGGGGTGTTTGTTACAGTAACACCCTCACTTCTTTGTATCAATTTTTGTCTTAATGTGGATTGCTATAACAAAGCACTACACATTGGGTGGCTTACAGACAACAGAATTTTATCTGTCACTGCTTCGGTGGCTGGAAGTCTGAGATTAGGATGTCAGCATGGTCAGGTTTTGGTGAAGCCCTCTTCTGCATTGCAGATTGCTGACCTCTCATTATATTTTCATAAGTAAGAAAAAACAGAACTCTCTGGGGTTCCTTTTTATAAAAAGGTCATTAATTTCATTCATGAGCACTCTTTCCTCATGACCTGATCATGTCTCAAAAGCCTCACTTCCTAATATCACCAAATTGGGAATTAGGATTTCAACATATGAAGATGAAGGCAACACCAATGTTCAGTCTACAACAATAACCTTTAAAGTTATTTTTATTTTTAATCAAAACAATATAGGAACATAGATTAATGGCATGTAGTATGACACAACTTATAATAAAAATTGGCAATCCCCTACATCCTTCCTCTCCTTACTCAAGTTTTGCTTTTAGATACACTTATTAGCTGTTTTTGATAGTTCTATTTCAGAAATTATTCACTGGCTTACTATTTAGGGAGATAAGTGATTGTTTCTCTTACTCTATACACCACCCATGTGTACACACACACACACACACACGCACACATACATCTTTTCCCTTCCCTTCCATTTGGGAGATCACAATTTTGTTCAGTTACAGGGTTTTACATTAGCAGGTGTATTAGTTTCCTATATGCTGCCCTAACAAATCACCACAAACTAATGGCTCAGTTAACACAAATTTATTCTTTTATAGCTTTAGGTCAAAAGTTAAAAATTAGTCCATGGGGATAAAGTCAAGGTATTTGCAAGGCTGGTTTCTTCTGGAGACTGTAGGGGAGAATCTGTTTCCTTTGCCTTCTAAAAGTCTTCTGCATTCGTTGGCTGTAGCCCCTTCCTGCATGTTCAAAATAAGCAATGTAATGTCCTCAAATCTCTCTCTTATTCTTTGGCTTTTGTTTTAATTGCACATCTCTCACTATAAGCCTTCCCCCTCTCTCTCTTAGAAAAGCCCTTGAAATTATATTTGCCTCAACTGGATAATCAAGGATAGTTTCTCATTTCAAGATTCTTAGTTACATCTGCAAATCCCCTTTGCCACAAAGGGTAGCGTATTCACAGGTTCTGGGGATTAGGGCATAGGTGTCTTTAGGGGAAGAGGAGCATCATTCTGCCTTCCACACTAGGATCACAGAAATATTTCTCATAGATGAATCACAAGGTATACTATAATTTTTCATTCCTAATACAATTTTTCCTGGTATTAATAATTATCTTTTGTTGTTTGCTTCATTTTTATGTACTTGCACAAATTATTCTAACCATGAAACTCTTCTTAATATGGCAAAACACATCAGTTAAACTGTTAGTCCATTTCTTTCTGGAGATTTCTTTCCAAAAACTCTATGTCCTCCTGCTTCTATTTGGAGCAATTGTTCTTTAAATCAGAGGTCAATGGATTTTTCTGTAAAGGACAAGATATCGAATACTTTAGGCTTTATGGGACATAAAATCTCTGTCTCAACTACTCAACTCTGCCTTTGTGTACAAAAATAGACATGGACAATATGTAAATAAATAGGCTAGTTATATGCCAATAAAACTTTACTTACAAAAGCCAGCAAATTGAGAAAGACAGTTGGAAAGAGACACACACAGATCAAGGAGATACAATAAAAAACCCAGAAGTAGGCTTACACAAATATGCCAAACTATTTTTAAATTTTTAATAATTTTAAAATATTTTCAACTTTTAGATTCAGGGAGTACATGTATAGATTTGTTACATGGGTATATTGAGTGTTGCTCAGGTTTGGGGTATGATTTATCCCATCACTCAGAGTGAGCCTGGAACCCAGTAGTTTTTCAACCCTTACCCCCCTCCCTTCCTCTCTATTCTAGTAGTCCCCACTATTGTTGCCATCTTTGTGCTCATGAGTACCCAAGATTTAACTCCCGCTTATACGTCAGAACATGTGGTATTTGGTTTTCTATTCCTGTGTTTATTTTCTTAGGGTAATGGCCTCCAGTTGTATTTATGTTGCTGCAAAGGACATGATTTCATTCCTTTTTATGGTTGCTTCATATTCCAAGGTGTATATGTACCACATTTTCTTTGCCCAATCTGTCATTGATGAGAACTTAGCTTGATTCCATATCTTTGCTATTGGGAATAGTACTGTGATGTACAGTACTATTTCTTTGCTATTGGGACTAGCGTGTGGTGTACAGTGCTATATTTGGTACTATTCTACCAAAAAGACACATACAAGTGCATGCCTCTTTTTGGTAAAATAACTTATTTTCTTTTGAATATATGCCCAGTTAATGGCATTGCTGGGTCAAATGGTGTTCTTTTTTAAGTTCTTTGGGAAACCTCCAAACTGCTTTCCACAGGGCTAAACTAATTTACTATCCCACCAACAGTGTATAAACATTCCCTTTTTTCACAGCCTTGCCAGTATCGGTTGCTTTTTGACTTTTTAACATTAGTCACTCTGACTGATGTGAGATGATATCTCACTGTGGTTTTGATTTGCATTTTTTTGATTATTAGTGATAATGAGCATTTTTTTCATGTTTGTTGGCCACATGTTTGTCTTCTTTACAGAAGTGTATGTTCGTGTTTTTGGCCCACTTTTAATGAGGTTATATATATATTTGCTTGTTAAATCATTTAAATTTCCTATAGATTCCCGGTATCTATAATCTTTGTCAGATTATAGAGCAAAATATTTTCTACTGTTCTGTAGGTTATCTATGTACTCTGTTGACTGTTTCTTTTGCTGTGCATAAGGTGTTTAGTTTAATTAGGTCCCACTTGTCAATTTTAATTTTTGTTGCAATTGCTTTTAAGGACTTAGTAAAAAAATTATTTTCCAAGACCAATATCCAGAATGATGCTTCTTATATTTTCTTCTAGGATTCTTATAGTTTGAGGTCTTACATTTAAATCCTTAATCCCTGTTGATTTAATTCTTGTATATGGTGAAAGGTAGGGGCCCAGCTTCATTCTTCTGCATATGGCTAGCCAGTTATCCCAGCAGCATTTATTAAACAGGGAGTCTTTTTCCTGTTTCTTTTTTTGTTGACTTTGTCAAAGATCAGATGTCTGTAGGAGTATGCTTTTATTTCTGGGTTCTCTATTCTATTCCATTGGCCTATGTGTTCATTTTTTTTGCTTTTGTTTTTTTTCTTCCTAGTACCATGTTGTTTTGGTTACTGTAGCTTATATGATAGCTGAAGTCAGGTAATGTGATGCTCTGGCTTTGTACTTTTCCTTTAGGATTGCTTTGACTATTTAGGCCCTTTCTTGGTTCCATACAAAATTTAGAATAGTTTTTCTCTGTGAAACATGATGTTGGTACTTTGATAGGAATAGCATTGAATTTGTAGATTGCTTTGGGCAGTATGGCCATTTTAACAATACTGATTCTTTCAATCCATGAGCATGGACTGTTTTTCTATTTGTTTGTGTCATCTATTCTTTCTTTCATTAGTGTTTTGTAGTTCTCCTTGTAGAGGTCTTTCACTTCCTTTGTTAGATGTATTCCTAGGTATTTCATTTTTTGTGGCTATTATAAATAGATTTGTATTCTTGATTTGGCTCTCAGCTTGAATGTTATTAGTGTGTAGAAATGTTACTGATTTTTGTACATTAATTTTGTATCCTGAAACTTCACTGAAGTCATGTATTGTTTCCAAGAGCCTTCTGGCAGAGTCTCTAAGGGTTACTAGGTATAGAGTTATATCATCAGCAAAGAGAGATAGTTTGAGTTCCTATTTTCTGATTTGGATACGTTTTATTTCTTTCTCTTGCCTGGTTGCTCTGGCTAGGACTTCTAGTACCATGTTGATAGGAGTGGTGAGAGTGGGCATCCTTGTCTTGTTCCAGTTCTTAAGGAGAATTCTTCCCTCAGCTTTTGCCTGTTTAGTATGTTGTTAGCTGTGGGTTTGTCATAGATGACTCTAATTATTTTGAGGTATGTTTCTTCGATTCCTAGTTTGATGAGTGCTTTTATCATGAAGGCAAGTTGAATTGTATCAAAAGATTTTTCTGCATCTGTTGATGAACATAAGGTTTTTGTTTTAAATTCTGTCCAACTAACATACCTATTAGAATATTTAAAATTAAAAAATAGAAGTAACACCAAATGCAGGTGAGGATGTAAAGGTACGCTCTGGAAAACAGTTTGGCAGTTTCTTAGAAGACAAAATATGCAGTTAAACATATGAACCAGCAACTGTATGCTTGGGAATTTATCTTAGAAAAATAAAAACTATGTTTATACAAACACCTGTGCACGAAAGTTTTCAAGCAGCTTTATTGGTAATAACCCAAACTAGGAATAATGTAATAACCCAACTGGAAATAACCTACTTTCTTAGTCCTTCATTTTTTAACCTTTTTTTATTTAATTCATATGATATTCTGTTGTAACACTCTGAGGCGATTACTTTGATTTATTTTAATTAAGTGGATGAAGGTTTAAACACTAGGAATAGTACTCAGCAATCAAAACGAACGAGCTGCTGATACACAGGACTTGATTAAATCTCAAGAGGATAATGCTGATTTTCAAAAAGCCTATCCTAAAACTTTACATACTGTGTAGTTTAATTGATATAACACTCGTCAGATGACAAAATTATTAAAATGGAAAATAGACAAGTGATTGTTGTGGTATATACATACACAAGTGCACGTAATAAAATTTAAAAAAACTAAATACACATGTAGACACACATACACGTAAGTAAGTACAAATAAAACTAAGACTGGTAGATTATGTCAATGTCAATATTCTAGTAAAAGTGTGTTATAGTTTTGTATCATGTTATCATTTGGGGAAACTGCATTAAGAATACACAGGATTTTTGTATATTTATCACAACTGCATGTGAATCTTGGTGTAATCTGCCAACCCATTCTAAACCAACTGCATAATTCTCATCTTGGGATTTCTGTACCCTTCTGAAATGCCTGTTGATTGGATAATGAGTCTCTGAGATTGATCCTCCAGTGTTCTTACATTTTAATTTTTCAGAACTCATTTTCTTTTTAGAATAAACTTTATTTATGTCCAAGTTACATACAATAAAATTTATTAAATTAATGTAATTAAATGCATTTTGACAAATGTATATAGTCCTAATATAGAACAATTCCCATAATCCCTAAAGTTTCCCTTGTAGTCAGTTCCCTCTCTTGCAATAAATAATCTGCTTTCTGACACTATGGTTTTTGTTTTTCCAATAATTTGTTAAAATATATTTCTGAAGGGCCTTCTGTTACCTTCAGAGCTTCCTGTGAGCTCAGCTGAGGCCACTTTTGCAACTGCATTTCTATTCAGCTTCTTCCTCTGCTTGGTCTGTCTTCCTTTGCTTTCTCACAAGTGTCCCTGAGAGCAATCTCCAGAAACCCTCCTACTTACACATCTCAGATTCTGAATTTGCTGCCTTGGAAACCCAACCTGTGACACTGGTTTCTGATAATTTTATTTTTAGGTACCTAGACATGGTATCTTTATTTACCTTGATCAGTGTCGCTGTGCCTATTCAATCTGAAAAGATTGTTCAGTCCTTGGACATTAAAAAAAATTGTTTTTAATTCTCTATTTCCTTTACATTTTTCTTAAAAAAATTGTTTCCTACTATTGTATGGATTTCAAAATATCTGCATTAATTTGCCCTTTCTGTTAATTCTTCTTTCATACCGTCTAATTAAACCTTTGCAATGCATTCTGAGAGAAGTCCTCAGCTAGGTCTTCAGATTAATTCAGTCACTTTTCCAGGGATTCAAATTGATGGACTATCTGGCCCATCAATTGGATCTTTATAGCAGTTGCATAACATACTTTCTTAGTTCTTCGATTTTTTTTTTTTTTGATCCTTGGCATTATTTATTTATTTATTTTTATTTTAGGTTCTGGGGTACATGTGCAGATCATGTAGAATTGTTGCATAGGTACACACACGGCAATGTGATTTGCTGCCTCCATCCCCCAGTCACCTACATCTGGCATTTCTCCCCATGTTATCCCTCCCCAACCTCCCACCCTCTCACTGTCCCTCCCTTGGCCCCCGCAACAGACCCCAGTGTGTGATGCTCCCCTCCCTGTGTCCATGTGTTCTCATTGTGAGAACATGTGGTATTTCGTTTTCTGTTCTTGTGTCAGTTTGCTGAGAATGATGGTTTCCAGATTCATCCATGGCCCCCACAAAGGATATAAACACATCATTTTTTATGGCTGCATAGTATTCCATGGTGTATATGTGCCACATTTTCCTTGTCCAGTCTATCGTCGATGGGCATTTGGGTTGTTCCAGGTCTTTGCTATTGTAAACAGTGCCACTATGAACATACGTGTGCATATGTCTTTATAACAGAATGATTTATAATCCTTTGGGTGTATGCCCAGTAATGGGATTGCTGGGTCCAATGGAATTTCTATTACTAGGTCCTTGAGGAAGCGCCACACTGTCTTCCACTAGTTGAACTAGTTTACACTCCCCACCAGCAGTGTAAAAGTGTTCCTATTTCTCCACATCCTTTCCAGCATCTGTTGTCTCCAGATATTTTAATGGTCACCATTCTAACTGGCGTGAGGCGGTATCTCAATGTGGTTTTGATTTGCATTTCTCTAATAATCAGTGTTGATGAGCATTTTTTCATATGTTTGTTGGCCTCATATATGTCTTCTTTTGAAAAGGGTCTGTTCATATCCTTTGCCCACTTTTGGATGCATTTGTTTATTTCTTGTAAGTCTGTTTTCTTCTTTGTAGATTCTGGATATTAGCCCTTTGTCAGATGAGTAGATTGCAAAAATTTTTCCCCCATTCTGTTGGTTGCCAGTTTACTCCAATGATTGTTTCTTTTGCTGTGCAAAAGCTCTGGAGTTTAATTAGATCCCAATGGTCTATTTCGGCTTTTGTTGCCAGTGCTTTTGGTGTTTTAGTCATGAAGTCCTTGCCTATGCCTATGTCCTGAATGGTTTTGCCTAGGTTTTCTTCTAGGGTTTTTATGGTGTTAGGTTTTATGCTTAAGTCTTTAATCCATCTGGAGTTAATTTTAGTCTAAGGTGTCAGGGGGGTCTAGTTTCTGCTTTCTGCACATGGCTAGCCAGTTACCCCAACACCATTTATTAAACAGGGAATCCTTTCCCCATTGCTTGTTTTTGTCAGGTTTGTCAAAGATTAGATGGTTGTAGATGTCTGGCATTCCCTCCCATGCCTCTGTTCTATTCCATTGGTCTATATCTCTGTTTTGGTACCAGTACCATGCTGTTTTGATTACTGTAGCCATGTAGTATAGTTTGAAATCAGGTAGTGTGATGCCTCCAGCCTTGTTCTTTTTGCTTAGGATTGTCTTGGCTATGCAGGCTGTCTTTTGGTTCCATATGAAGTTTAAGGTGGTTTTTTCCAGTTTTGTGAAGAAGGTCATTGGTAGCTTGATGGGGATAGCATTGAATCTATAAATTACTTTGGTCAGTATGGCCATTTTCATGATATTGATTCTTTGTAACAAGGAGCATGGAATGTTTTTCCACCTGTTTGTGTCCTCTCTTATTTCCTTGAGCATTGGTTTGTAGTTCTTGAAGAGGTCCTTTACATCCTTTATTAGTTGTATTCCTAGGTATTTTATTCTCTTTGTAGCAATTGTGAATGGGAGTTCACTCTTGATTTGGCTCTCTGTTAGTCTGTTATTGATGTATAGAAATGCTTGTGATTTCTGCACATTGATTTTGTATCCTGAGACTTTGCTGAAGTTGCTTATCCGATTAAGGAGATTTTGGGCTGAGATGATAGGGTCTTCTAAATATACAATCATGTCGTCTGCAAATAGAGACAATTTGACTTCCTCTTTTCCTTAATTGAATACCCTTTATTTTTTTCTTGCCTTATTGCTCTGGCTAGAACTTCCAATACTATATTGAACAGGAGTGGTGACAGAGGGCATCCTTGTTTAGCGCTGGATTTCAGTGCCAGTTTTTGCCCATTCAGTATGATATTGGCTATAGGTTTGTTGTAAATAGCTTTATTGTTTTGAGATATGTTCCTTTGATACCTAGTTTATTGAGAGTTTTTAGTATAAAGTGCTGTGAATTTTGTCAAAGGCCTTCTCTGCATCTATTGAGATAATCATGTGGTTTTTGTCTTTGGTTCTGTTTATGTGGTGGATTACGTTTATAGACTTGCGTATGTTGAACCAGCCTTTCATCCCTGGAATGAAGCCTACTTTATTGTGTTGGATAAGCTTTTTGATGTGCTGTTGCAATCAGTTTGCCAGCATTTTACTGAAGATTTTTGCATTGATGTTCATCATGGATATTGACTTGAAGATTTCTTTTTTATTGAGTCTCTGCTGGATTTTTGATATCAGGATGATGTTGGTCTCATAAAATGATTTGGGAACGATTCCCTCTTTTTGTATTGTTTGGAATAGTTTCAGAGGGTATGGTACCAGCTCTTCTTTGTACGCCTGGTAGAATTCAGCTGTGAACCTGTCTGGACCTGGACTTTTTTTGTTTGATAGGCTATTAATTGCTACCTCAACTTCAGCCCTTGTTATTGGTCTGTTCAAGGTTTCAACTTCTTCCTGATTTAGGCGTGGGAGGGTGCAAGTGTCCAGGAATTTATCCATTTCTTCCAGGTTTACTGGTTTATGTGCATAGAGTTGTTTGTAGTAATCTCTGATTGTAGTTTTGATTTCTGTGGAATCAGTGGTGATATCTCCTTTATTTTTTTTTATTGCATCTATTTGATTATTCTCCATTTTCTTTTTATTAATGTGGCGAGCAGTCTGTCTATTTTGTTGATATTTTCAAAAAACCAGCTCCTGGATTTATTGATTTTTTTGAAGGATTTGTTGTGTCTCTATTGCCTTCAGTTCTGCTCTGATCTTAGTTATTTCTTGTCTTCTGCTCGCTTTTGATTTTTTTTGATCTTGCTCCTCTAGCTCTTTCAATTTTGAAATAGGGTGTCAATTTTAGATCTTTCCTCACTTCTCATGTGGGCATTTATTGCTACAAATTTCCCTCCAGACACTGCTTTAAATGTGTCCCAGAGATTTTGGTACATTGTGTCTTCGTTCTCATTGGTTTTGAAGAACATCTTTATTTCTGCCTTCGTTTCCTTCATTTCATTGTTTATCCAGTCAACATTTAGGAGCCAGTTGTTCAGTCCATGAAGCTGTGTGGTTCTGAGTTTCTTAATCCTTAGTTCTAATTTGATTGCCCTGTAGGTCTGAGAGACTGTTTGTTATGGTTTCCATTCTTTTGCATTTGCTGAGGAGTGATTTACTTCCAATTATGTGGTTAATCTTAGAGTAGGTGCAATGCGGTGCTGAGAAGAATGTATGTTCTGTGGATTTGGGGTGGAGATTTCTGTAGATGTTTATGAGGTCCATTGGTCCAGATCTGAATTCAAGTCCTGGATATCCTTGTTAATTTTCTGTCTCGTTGATCTGTCTAATATTGACAGTGGAGTGTTAAAGTCACCCACTATTACTGTGTGGGAGTCTAAGTCTCTTTGTAGGTCGTCAAGAACTTGCTTTATGTACCTGGCTGCTACTGTATTGGGTGCGTTTATATTTAGGATCGTTAGCTCTTCCTGTTGTATTGATCCTTTTACCATTACGTAATGCCCTTCTTTATCTCTTTTGATCTTTGTTGGTTTAAAGTCTATTTTATCAGAGACTAGGATTGCAACTCCTGCCTCTCTTTGCTCGCCGTTTGCTTGATAAATCTTCCTCCATCCCTTTATTTTGAGTCTATGTGTGTCCTTGCACGTGAGATGAGTTTCCTGGATATAGGACACTGATGGGTTTTGACTTTTTATCCTATTTGCCAGTCTCTGTGGTTTGGGACATTTAGCCCATTTAAATTTAAGGTTAATATTGTTATATGTGAATTTGATCTTGCCATTTTGATGCTAGTTCGATGTTTTGCCTGTTAGTTGACACATTTTTTTTCATTGTGTTGATGCTCTTTACCATTTGGTACGTTTTTGTAGTAGCTGGTACTGGTTATTCCTTTCCTTGTTTAGTGCTTCTTTCAGGAGCTCTTGTAAGACAGGCCTTTGGTGATGAAATCTCTCAGCAATTGCTTGTCCATAAAGGATTTTCTTTCTCCTTCACTTATGAAGCTTAGTTTGGTTGGATATGATATTCTAGGTTGAAAGTTCTTTTCTTTAAGGATGTTCAATGTTGGCCGTCACTCTCTTCTGGCTAGGAGGGTTTCTGCTGAGAGATCTGCTGTGAGTCTGATGGGCTTCCCTTTGTGGGTAACCCAACCTTTTTCTTTGGCTGCCCTTAGCATTTTTTCCTTCATTTCAACCCTGGTGAATCTGACGATTATGTGCCTTGGGGGTTGCTCTTCTTGAGGAATATCTTTGTGGTGTTCTCTGTATTTCCTGGACTTGAATGATGGCCTGCCTTGCTAGGTTGGGGGAAGTTCTCCTGGATAATATCCTGAAGAGTGTTTTCCAGCTTGGATTCATTCTCTCCATCACATTCACATACACCTATCAAACATAGATTAGGTCTTTTCACATAATCTCATATTTCTTGGAGGCTTTGTTCATTTCTCTTCACTCTTTTTTCTCTATTCTTGCCTTTTCATTTTATTTCATTGAGTTGATTTTCAGTCTCTGACACCCTTTCTTCTGCTTGGTTGGTTTCACTATTGAAACTTGTGTATGCTTCGTGAAGTTCTTGTGCTGTGTTTTTCAGCTCCATCAACTCATTTATGTTCTTCTGTACTCTGGTTATTCTAGTTAGCATCTCATCTAACCTTTTCTCTAGGTTCCTAGTTTCTTTGCATTGGGTTAGCACAAGTTCTTTTTAGCTCAGAGAAGTTTGTTATTACCCACCTTCTGAAGCCTGTTTCAGTCAATTCATCAGACTCATTCTCCATCCAGCTTTGATCCGTAGCTGGTGAGGAGTTGTGATCCTGTAGAGGAGGAGAGGCATTCTGGTTTTTGGTATTTTCATCCCTCTTGCACTGGTTTCTTCCCATCTTAGTGGCTTTATCTACCTGTGGTCTTTGTAGTTGGTGACTTTCGGATGGGGTCTCTGAGTGGACGTCCTTTTTGTTGATGATGAAATAATTTCTTTATGTTTCTTTGTTTTCCTTCTAACAGTCAGGCCCCTCTGCTGCAGGACTGATGGAGGTCCACTCCAGATCCTGCTTGCCTGGGGATCACCAGCAGGGGCTGCAGAACAGTAAGGGTTGCTGCTGGTTTCTTCTTCTGTTATCTTTGTCCCAGAAGGGTACCTGCCAGATGTCAGCCTGAGCTCTTTATGAGGTGTCTCTTTGGGTATACAGGGATTGGGGGAGCTGCTTGAGGAGACAGTCTGTCCCTTATAGGAGCTCAATGCTGTCCTGGGAGCTCCATTATTCTGTGTAGACATGCTGGGCAGGTACTTCTAAGTCT
This sequence comes from Ateles fusciceps, assembly GCA_036589455.1. Classification (NCBI taxonomy): domain Eukaryota; kingdom Metazoa; phylum Chordata; class Mammalia; order Primates; family Atelidae; genus Ateles; species Ateles fusciceps. The sequence goes on along the minus strand of JAZHEH010000579.1, from coordinate 421,858 downwards.
GCTGCAGCAGAACTCATAACTGCCTCTTTTCCCAGGTGCTCTGTCCTAGGAAGGTCAGCTCTATTTATAAGTTCCTGTCATGCTGCTGCCTTTTTTCATAGATGTCCTGCCCCTCATGGAGTAGTCTAGTCATAGTCTGTCAGCAGAGGTGTTGCTGAACTGCCACAGGCTCTGCCCAGCTGCTGTGTGAACTGCCTCGGTAGTGGCGGACTGCCTTGGTCTTGGTGGTCGCCCCTTTACCCCCACTGAGCTGGACCATCCTGGGTCCATCTGCATTTGCTGGTAAACTCTCAATCCAGAGCATTTCAGATTGCTTGTTTTGTGGGGGATGGTACCTGCCGAGTCAGATTGCCTGGCTCCCTGTTTCAGCCCCCTTCCTTTCAGTTCAATGGGCGGCTCTGTCTCCCAGGCGTTCCAGGTGCCAGTTGAAACAGCCACCCAGATTTGTGTGAGTTTCTGTGCACCAAGCCAGCACTGGCTGAAAACACCATGCTGAAAACTCGTGGCGCTTTTCAGCCCGGGAATCTCCTGGTCTGTGGGCACTGAAAATTTGTTTGGAAATGTGGTGGACACTCACCCCTCTGCATTGTTCTTGTTGGGAACTGCACTCTGGAGCTGTTCCTATTTGGCCACCTTGGATTGGGATCCCAGTTCTTCATTTTTTAACTTGTTCTTATTTAATTAACATGATATTCTGTTGTAACACTCTGAGGCTATTACTTAGATTTAATTAATTGTTCATTTTGCTCTTTTAACTAGTTTATTAGCATTCCATTTGTTGAATTCAGTGCTGTTTTTCATAATGAATTTCCACAACATTGGGTGTTTCTTGCTTTTTCATTCATTTTTATGTGAGACTCTCCCTATTCTGTTTTTAGTGGATGTGGTTTTCTTTGGGGGAACAATCCTGCCTCAGGTGATTTGGGGCACTGAAACCATAAATATACTTCAAGGAGGTATGTGATAACAGCTATTTTGGAGGGTATATGTTTCCTGCTTCTTCTTGGATATTGTAAGTTATCGAATACATTGCCCTTCTTTTCTTGCCTCAACACCTTATAATTTTAGCCTAAAGACTGATGTTCTGCTGGCTGCTTCTTGATACAAATGAACATGAGATGTGATCATCTTATGGAGTCAACCCGTGTGGACAATTGAAATAGATTTCTTTAGCCACTCACCTAGATGTTTTGCCAGGGCTCTTTCTAACCTCCTACATCCTTACCTTTAACTCAAAGTCCCTCCAGAGCCATGGCACCTTTCCTAACAGTCCTCTCACTTTAGACAATGGTTTCTTCTGTTAACCCAATCTCATGCATATATTTTCTTTAATGGACCCCTTCATGATCACTAGTGTACCTTTTTGTCTTACAGGATGTTTACAAATTTATTCCTTTAAACAATATCTTGTCTAAGGAGTTGGGTCAGTAAATGGCAGTAGAAATTTGTTTTCAGTTCATTCTCCAACTCTTAAAAAATGTTTGGGATAGTTTAAATAGCATCAGAATTATTATTATTTTCAGAATTATTATTTTAAGTATCAATAGAACTTATCCTTTAAAAAATCATCCGGGGTCTAGTTAGGTATAAATTTTGACTACCCATAGCATTTCTGCCATAAAAATAGTCTTTCTAGGTTTTCTATACCTTGATAATTTTGATCAGTTGTATTTTACTTAAAAAATTCCATCTCTTTTATTTAGATATTTTAATCTGATATAAATTTGGCATTGTAAATTCTTATAATTTAAAAGTGCTGCTATTTTCTATATGTCTTAGAAAATATATCTTCCAAATAATTTTTGTGTATTTGTGTGTATTGAACAACTTTTAGGGTAAAGATTATTATTCTTACTTTTCTACAATGTGTGAGCACAGTTCTTTGTATAATATCTATTACTTTTCTTTGTAATCCCTTTAAAAGTATTCATTGTACCACTATTGGTCATGGTTCAGAGAATCAGAGACTTTTCAACACCAGATATATGGCTAATAATTTGCTTTATTCTACGCTGTTTATCTTGAAAGCTATGGCTATCAACAGTAATGAAAATCAGCAAATATATATATATTTTTAATTGTTCATTAGGTTCTGGGGTACATGAGCAGATCATGAAGAATTGTTGCATTGGTACATAAGTGGCAAGGTGGTTTGCTGCCTCCATCCCCCCATCACCTACATCTGGCATTTCTCCCCATGTTATCCCTCCCCACCCTCCCCACCACTTGCTGTTCCTCCCTTAGCCCCCCAACCAACCCCACTGTGTGATGCTCCCCTCTCTGTGTCCATGTGTTCTCATTGTTCAACACTTGCCTATGAGTGAGAATATGCAATGTTTGATTTTCTGTTCTTGTGTCAGTTTGCTGAGAATGACGGTTTCCAGATTCATCCATGTCCCTACAAAGGACACGAACTCATCGTTTTTGTGGCTGCATATATTCCATGGTGTATGTGTGCCACATTTCCTTTGTCCAGTCTATCATCGATGGGCCTTTGGGTTGGTTCCAGGTCTTTGCTATTGTAAACAGTGCCGCTATGAACATACGTGTGCATGTGTCTTTATAATAGAATGATTTATAATCCTTTAGATATATACCCAGTAATGGGATTGCTGGGTCAAATGGAATTTCTATTTATAGGTCCTGAAGGAATTGCCACACTGTCTTCCACAATGGTTAAACTAATTTGCAGTCCCACCAACAGTGTAAAAGTGTTCCTATTTCTCCACATCCTCTCCAGCATCTGTTGTCTCCAGATATTTTAATGATCACCATTCTAACTGGCGTGAGGCAGTATCTCCTCAATGTGGTTTTGATTTGCATTTCTCTAATAATGAATGATGATGAGCATTTATTTTTTCATATGTTTGTTGGCCTCATATATGTCTTCTTTTGAAAAGGGTCTGTTCATATCCTTTGCCCACTTTTGAATGTTTTTTTTTTTCTTGTAAATCTGCTTTAGTTCTTTGTAAATTCTGGATATTAGCCCTTTGTTAGATGGGTAGATTGTGAAAATTTTTCCCATTCTGTTGGTTGCCAGTTCTCTCTAATGATTGTTTCTTTTGTTGTACAGAAGCTTTCAAGTTTAATTAAATCCCAATTGTCTATTTTGACTTTTGTTTCTTTGGTTTTTTGTTTTAGTCATGAAGTCCTTGCCTATGCCTATGTCCTGAATGGTTTTGCCTAGGTTTTCTTTTAGGGTTTTCATGGTGTTAGGTCTTATGTTTAAGTCTTTAATCCATCTGGAGTTAATTTTAGTGTAAGGTGTCAGGAAGGGGTCTAGTTTCTGCTTTCTGCACATGGCTAGCCAGTTTTCCCAACATCATTTATTAAACAGGGGAATCCTTTCCCCATTGCTTGTTTATGTCAGGTTTGTCAAAGATCAGATGGTTGTAGATGTGTCGTGTTCATTCTGGGGCCTCTGTTCTGTTCCATTGGTCTATGTCTCTGTTTTGGTACCAGTACCACACTGTTTTGATTACTTTAGCCTTGTAGTATAGTTTGAAATCAGGTAGCTTGATGCCTCCAGCTTTGTTCTTTTTTGCATAGGATTGTCTTGGCTATGCAGGCTCTCTTTGGTTTCATACAAAGTTTAAAATGTTTTTTTTCCAGTTTTGTGAAGAAGGTCATTGGTAGCTTGATGGGGATATTGTTGAATCTATAAATTACTTTGGGCAGTATGGCCATTTTAACAATATTGATTCTACCTAACCATGAGCATGGAATGTTTTTCCATCTGTCTGTCCTCTCTTATTTCCTTGGGCAGTGGTTTGTAGTTCTCCTTGAAGAGGTCCTTTACATCCTTTGTTAGTTGTATTCCTAGGTATTTTATTCTCTTTGTAGCAATTGTGAATGGGAGTTCGCTCTTGGTTTGGCTCTCTGTTTGTCTGTTATTTGTGTATAGGAATGCTTGTGATTTATGCATATTGATTTTGTATCCTGAGATTTTGCTGTAGTTGCTTATCAGTTTCAGGAGATTTTGGGCTCAGACAATGGGGTCTTCTAAATATAAAATCATGTCATCTGCAAATAGAGACAATTTGACTTCCTCCTTTCCTAATTGAATACCCTTTATTTCTTTTTCTTGCCTGATTGCTCTGGCTAGAACTTCCACTACTGTATTGAATAGGAGTGGTGAGAGAGGGGCATGCTTGTCTTGTGCCAGATTTCAAAGGGAATGCTTCCACTTTTTGCTTGGGAGGGTGCAAGTGTCCAGGAATGTATCCATTTCTTCCAGATTTACTGATTTGTGTGCATAGAGCTGTTTGTAGTAATCTCTGATGGTAGTTTGTATTTCTGTGGAATTGGTGGTGATATCCCCTTTATCGTTTTTTAATTGCATCTGTTTGATTCTTCTGTCTTTTCCATTAGTCTGGCTAGCAGTCTATCTATTTTGTTGATCTTTTCAAAAAAAACAGCTCCTGGATTTACTGATTTTTTGAAGGTTTTTTGTGTCTCTATCTCCTTCAGTTCTGCTCTGATATTATTTCTTGTCTTCTGCTAGCTTTTGAGTGTTTTTGATCTTGCTCCTTTAGCTCTTTCAATTTTGATGTAGGGTATCAATTTTAGATCTTTTCTCATTTCTTCACTATTATTATAAATTTCCCTCTAGACACTGCTTTAAATGTTTCCCAGAGATTCTGGTACATTGTGTCTTCATTCTCATTGGTTTTGAAGAACATCTTTATTTCTGCTTTCATTTCATTGTTTATCCAGTCAACATTCAGGAGCTAGTTGTTCAGTTTCCATAAAGTTGTGCAGTTTTGAGTTAGTTTCATAATCCTGAGTTCTAATTTGATTGCGTTGTGGTTTGAGAGACTGTTGGTTATGATTTCTGTTCTTTTGCATTTGCTGAGGAGTGATTTACTTCCAATTATGTGGTCAATTTTAGAATAAGTGCATGTGGTGTTGAGGAGAATGTATATTCTGTGGATTTAGGGTGGAGAGCTCTGTAGATATCTATTAGGTTTGCTTGGTCCAGATCTGCATTCAAGTCCTGGATTTTCTTGTTGATTTTCTGTCTTGTTGATGTGTCTGATATTGACAGTGGTGTGTTAAAGTCTCCCACTATTATTGTGCAGGGGTCTAAGTCTCTTTTTAGGTCACTAAGAACTTGCTTTATGTATCTGGGTGCTCCTGCATTGGGTGCATATATATTTAGGATCGTTAACTCTTCTTGTTGCATTGATCCTTTTACCATTATTTAATGCCCTTCTTTGTCTCTTTTGATCTTTGTTGGTTTAAAGTCCATTTTATCAGACACTTGGATTGCAACCCCTGCTTTTTTGTGCTCTTCATTTGCTTGATAAATCTTCTTCCATCCCTTTATTTTGAGTCTGTGTGTGTCTTTGCATGTGAGATGGGTCTTCTGAATACAGCACATTGATGGTTCTTGACTCTTTATTCAGTTTGCCAGTCTGTGCCTTTTGATTGGGGCATTTAGTCCCTTTATATTTAACGTTAATATTGTTATGTGTGAATTTGATTTTGCCATTTTGTTACTGGTTAGTTGTCTTGCCCTTTGGTTGGTGTAGTTTCTTCATTGCATCATTGGTCTTTACCATTTGGTTCTTTTTTGCAGTGGCTGGTACTGGTTGTTTGTTTCTATGTTTAGTGCTTCCTTCAGGAGTTCTTGTAAGGCAGGTCTGGTGGCAACCAAATCTATCAGCAATTGCTTGTCTGTAAAGGATTTTCTTTCTCCTTCACTTATGAAACTTAGTTTGGCTGGATATGAAATTCTGGGTTGAAAGTTCTTTTCTTTAAGAATGTTGAATATTGGTCCCCAGTCTCTTCTGGCTTCTGGATTTCTGCCAAGAGATCTGCTGTGAGTCTAATGGGCTTCCCTTTGTCAGTGACCTGACCTTTCTCTCTGGCCGCCCTTAGCATTTTTCCCTTTGTTTTAACCCTGGTGAATCTAATGTGACTTGGGGGTTGCTCTCTTGAGGAGTGTCATTGTGGTATTCTCTGTATTCCCTGAATTTGAATATTGGCCTGGCTTGCTAGGTTGGGGGAAGTTCTCCTGGATAATATCCTGAAGAGTGTTTTCCAGCTTGGATTCATTCTCCCTGTCATCTTCCAGTACACCGCTCAGGCATAGATAGGTCTTTTCACATAATCCCATGTTTCTTGGAGGCTTTGTTCATTTCTTTTCACTCTTTTTTCTCTTTTCTTGCCTTCTTGTTTTATTTCATTGAGTTGATCTTCAATCTCTGATATTCTTTCTTCTGCTTGATTGATTAGGCTATTGAAACTTGTGTATGCTTCACGAAGTTCTTGTGCTGTGTTTTTCAGCTCCATCAAGTCGTTTATGTTCTACTGTACTCTGCTTATTCTAGTTAGCATCTCATCTAACCTTTTTTCTAGGTTCCTAGTTTCTTTGCATTGGGTTAGCACATGTTCCTTTAGCTCAGAGAAGTTTGTTATTACCCATTTTCTGAAGCCTGCTTCTGTCAATTCATCATATTTGTTCTCCATCCTGTTTTATTCCCTTGATAGTAAAATTGTGATCCCTTGGTGGGGGAGAGGCTTTCTGGTCTTATGGTTTCATCCTTTTTGTGCTGTTTTTTCCCCATCTTCTGGGATTTATCTAGCTTTGATCTCAGGTAGCTGCTTGGGGAGGCAGCCTTTCCTTTGCCTGCCTGCAGAGGCGATGCTGGGCTGCCATGGATTCAGTGGAGCTGCTGCATATATTTCCTGCATCTTTTGTTTACTCAGGAAGATTAGGCCTACTTCTGCAATGGTGGCTGCCCTTCCCCCCTGTGGAGCTCGATCATGGGTGGTTCCTGGTTACACTCTAACTGATGTGCTGGCTGTGAAACCCTCAAGTGAGAGGGCTTCAGCCTACTGGGCTTTGTTGGGGAGGGACCTGGGACCCACCCCACTGTATGGCTTAATTCCCTGCTTTCAGTTGCCCTTATTTTCGGGGGACCAGGTAGCTCCATTCTGCAGGCTTTCTCGGCATCAGCCAGTACTTCCACCTAGATCTGTGCTGACAACCCCCAGCACCAGCTGGAGTTGCTGCTCAGCCTTGTTCAGGCAGCTCAAAGATCTCCTGTTCTGTGGGTTGTAGAAGGCTTAGGTGAAGTGCAATATCTGAATTGGAGTCCTGGAGCTGGAAAGCCCCTGATCCTCCAGTCATTTGCACTTACCTCCTGGGTGGGGCAGTGCCCTGCCCTGCCTCAACTTGCCCTCTTTGGGTTATACCCACTCTCCAGCCAGACCCTCAAAATGAAACTGGTACCTCGTTTGGAACTGCGGAGATCACTCAGCTTATATGTCTCTTTCACCGGAACTGCATTCTGGAGCTGCCTCTATTCAGCCATCTTGGAACCCCCGAAAATTAGCATGAATTCTAATTTACTTAGTTTCACAATTACATATTTCTGGATATGTTATTTGTACCCGGTGCACTGGCAGGTTTGGTAATCTTGGTAGACTCTCCAGCTTCTCTTAGAAACATGCGCCAGGAAAAATAAGCACATGTCCCTAGTCAACTCCATGGTCATGTCTCTGAGTACAGTAGGGAGCTAGTAATAACCACTGCACATCTCTTATTTCTGTGATGTTTCAGATTTTTCTTAGCATTTCTAAAAGCAGGGGATAGTTTCATTTTCTCAGGATGTTCAAAATAATCTACAAAAGAGCTTCAAATTAATCTATAATTCGGAGTATAAAGATTTCTCTTTTTCTGCTGTTGAGACCTTTCAAAATCTACTTCTTGCTAGTAGTTTCCTTCTACCACTGTATTTTTACAGAATAATTTCTTATATCTTAGAATTTTTCTCAAACCAGATTTAGATCTCAAATCTAGAACTCACTAGCTATGAGAATATGGGCAAACCACTTAACCTCTCTGAATATAGTTGTCTCATTTGCAAAATGGGGGAGTTAAAATTGTATCCATGTGATAAGATTGTTATGAAGATAAAATGAGATAAGGAATGTACATTGTGTTTAGCTTAGTATGTAGGAATCAATAAATATTAGGTGATATTGTCAGTTATTATAATCATGGTCATCATTCATATGTGCTAACTGCTTTTCCTCAATATCATGTAAAAAAACTTCTAGCTTAACCTTGCAGGAGATATTTGGGGGTGGTCATCTGTAATGGGAAAGTAGCCATAGCACTCTATCCAACAGGTCTTTGTTACAAATATCTGTCTCTATCTACTAGATCTGTAGCCTAGCATTCCTACATGGGTACTATCTGTGCCTGTTTGTGGTGTTCCTGGAAAGCATACTTCTAAAGCCTGCTTTATTCTCTCCTCTCTCTCTGGAAGTGATAACCTGCCAACCTCTGAGTGCTAGCAATTTGCAAGGTATTGATTTACCTGACTCCTGCACTCCCTCCTAGAACACACATACACACATTGTAAAACTTGTTTCTTCCTTTATACAATTGGATTTCTCTTATTTTCTATGTTCTGACAATAGTCCGATTTCGATCTTTGCCCTAGAATTTTAGTGCTGTGTTTTCCTTTTAAACCTTTCTTTCAGCACTGATATCAGCTAATGCCCCTAACTCATCTCTACTGATATCAGTAATACCCCAATCCCATTTCTACTGACATCAGCTAATACCCAAAACCATCTTCACCAACATCAGCTAATGCCTGAAATCCCTTTCCACAGAGATTGGGTTAAAGACGGGTTTGGGGCATTAGCCAATGTCAGTGCTGAAAGAATGGATTTAAAAAAGAAAACAGAGCAATGAATTTTTATAGCAAAGATTAAAATTATAACAATACAGTATAAAAATGAATTTAAAGTATTTAGTTATAAATATAATAAGCAACATTTCTTAAGTACTTATGGTGTGCCAGTCACTCAGCAAGAACTTTTCTCAGACTGTAGCGTGTCTTCCTGCCAAACAATCCTAGAGGCTGTTTGTGCTATTATCCCCCATTTTGTGGATGAGAAAATAGAGACTTGGATGGATTAAATTACTGACTCATTGTCACAGACATCTATAGAGCAGTAAGCCAGGACACAAGTCTAGGGTTTGAGGGGGTTCCCCCTCTTGAATCTAAACCAACTGAGAGGAAACAAAATAGTTAGAAGATTCAGGATCAAAAGACTGGCTCTTTTAATGACATAAATTAGATTAGAGGGGCCAGGCACGGTGGCTCACACCTGTAATCCCAGCACTTTGGATGCCGAGGCAGGTAGATCACCTGAGTTCGATACCACCCTGGACAACACGGTGAAACCCCGTCTCTACTAAAAAATTAAAAAAAAAAAAACAACAACTGGGTGTGGTGTTCCTTGCCTGTAGTCCAGCTACTCAAGAGGCTGAGACATGGGGATCGCTTGAGCCTGGGCGGCGGAGGTTGCAGTGAGCGAAAGTCGTGTCACTGCACTTCAGCTTGGGCCACTCCATCTCAAAAATTAACAAACAAAAAATCAGATTGGAGAACATGATTCCCCACTTCTCAGTGCTCCTGAAATCGGACCGTGGGAAAGCTTGACTTTTCTGGGCAGACACGCCTAACCAGCTCAGAACTTTATATTGCTCCAAGATATAGATGGGGAAATAGAGAGTAAATCCTTGTGTATTATTCTTATCACAAATGAAAACTGAATTGTAGGACATGGTTTAAGTATGTTATCCAAGTGATTTCCTATACTAAATCTCAGAACTAGGCAGACTCGGCCACCAGGGTTCTACCACTATGAGCCTTTATGAGTAAAATGGGAAGTTTCTGGAGTTGCCACCAAACTCCTCCTGACTCTCTTTGGCTCCCTGAATGCCGTCATTCTTGTCCATTCTTTCCTTGGGACCTAAAGCAGTTGGGATTGCCTGGACCAAGGCTTGGGGGTTTCCCTCTTTAGGTCAGTTATATAAAACTCAGTCCTGGAGTTTTATATAAAAACTTCTGTAATCACAGACTGTTTGCTCCAGCCATGTTGGAGGAGCAAAGGGAAAGTAAAACAGTCTCTAATTCCTGAGAATGAGTCTAAGTGAGACTTGAACCTTCAACTATAATGAATGTGCCCATTCCTCTGTCAGTGGTTGTTATGTTAACTGTGCATACCACCTGATGTTGTCATAAAAAAGATCAGAGTCTTAGGCCAGCCTCCCAGAACCCCATCCCCCCCACCTTATGCTTATATTAGAAGAAGACTTCAGGATCTTTTGGTCACGTTTGGGGTGGTCCCCCACACATGCCCATTATGGAGTTAAATATTTTATTATTTTTAATTTTGGGGCTCTTCATTCAAGTTGTGCTTTACTATTTTATTAAAAATTCTTGAATTTGTAAATATTAAGACATTACAACTTACTACTGATACAGGAATGACAATGCACTAACAAGAAAATGAAAGTGGAAGATAAATGACTTAGAAACAATAGCAACTCTATAATTCCAAGTTAATTTAAGCAGGCAAGTTTAAAGTGTTTCATAAAGGTGCAAAGCAAGCTCTCAGCCTGCAGTGATGCTACCACACCAGCAGATGGCATTGAATAGCTTCTCAGGTGCCACAGGAAGACCATTTACAAATGGTGATTGCAACCTCTTAATTAGCTTGGACTGAGGAGTTCATGTTAGAATTTGTTTTATTAATTATTTTTACTGCTTATTGCCACCATTTTTCCTTCCTTCCTTCCTTCCTTCCTTCCCTCCCTCCCTCCCTCCATTCCTTTCCTTCCTTATTCTTTTCTTCTTGCCTTCCTCCCTCCCTCCCTCCCTCCCTTACTCCCTCCATTCCTCTTTTCCTTCCTTGTTCTTTTCTTCTTTCCTTCCTTCCTCCCTCCGTCCCTCCCCTCCTTCTTCAGTAAAATTGACTAATAAAAAATATTTAAGGTATACAATGTGATGTTTTCATATATGTACACATTATGAAATGATTACCCCAACCAAGCTAATTAACACAACCATTAGCTCACATAGGTACCATTGTGTGTGTGTGTATGTGTGTGTGGCGAGAATACTTAAGATTTACTTTATCAGCAAATTTAGTATATAAATATTATTAACTGTAATCACCATCTTGTACATTAGGTCTGCAGAAATGACTCATCTCATAACTGGAGGTTTGTACTCTTTGACCAGCATCTCCCTTTTTCCTCTACTCCTTGACCACTGGGAGGTAACCACTCTACTGTCTGTTTCTATTGTTTTTTAATATTCCATATATGAGTGAGATCATTCAGTATTTGTGTCTGTGTGTCTGGGTTATTTCACTTAGCATAATGTTCTTCAGATTCATTCACATTGTTGCAAATGGCAGGGTTTCTTCTTTTCTTAAGGCTGAATAATATTCCATTGTATTTATAGTAGTCCTCTTTTATGCATGGGGATGTGTTCCGGGGATCCCAAGTGGATGTCAGAAACAACAGATAGTACCAAACCCTATGTGTACTATGTTTTTTTCCTAGACATAATTGCCTGTGATAAAGTTTAATATATCAATTACACCCTGTAAGAAATTGAGAGCAATAACTAAAAATAAAATGGAACAATTATAACAGTAGACTGTAATTAAAGTTAGGCATATGTGGGCTCTCTCTCTCTATATATAAATATCTTATTGTACTTTACTCATCTATTTTTAGGCCATGGATGACTAGGGATAACTGAAACCCCAGAAAGTAAAGCTGTGAATAAGAGGGGGTAAGAGAGACTATAGTGTGTGCATCACATTTTCTTTATATAGCTTTCCACTGGCAGACACGTAGGTTGTTTCTGTATCTTGGTTATGGTGAATAATAATATGATGAACAGGCAAGTGCAGATTCTTTGACATACTGTTTTCATTTCCTTTGAATATACATCCAGAAGTGGGATTGTTGGGTCATATTGTATTTCTATTTTTTTTTAATTTATGAGAAGCTTTTTCTTTTATATGAAAAGAAAGTACTCTCACTTATCACCTGTGTCAAACCTGCCTTACAAAAGATCTTTCATACTTTAATCTAACATTTTACTTTTCTTTTTTTCATTATTGTACTTTAGGTTCTGGGGTACACATGCAGATAATGCAGGATTGTTGCATACATGGCAACATGGTTTGCTGCCTCCATCCCCTGTCACCTATATCTGGCATTTCTCCCCATGTTATCCCTCTCCAACCTCCCTACCCCCCCACCTCCCCTCCCCTAGTCCCCACCAACAGACCCCAGTGTGTGATGCTCCCCTCCCTGTGTCCATGTGTCCTCATTGTTCAACACTCGCCTGTGAGTGAGAACATGTGGTGTTTGATTTTCTGTTCTCGTGTCAGTTTGCTGAGAATGATGGTTTCCAGATTCATCCATGTCCCTAAAAAGGACACAAACTCATTGTTTTTCATTGCTGCATAGTATTCCATGGTATATATGTGCCACATTTTCCTTGTCCAGTCTGTCATCGATGGGCATTTGGGTTGGTTCCAGGTCTTTGCTATTGTAAACAGTGCTGCAATGAACATATGTGCATGTGACTTTATAATAGAACGATTTATAATCCTTTGGATATATACCCAGTCATGGGATTGTTGGGTCAAATGGAATTTCTATTTCTAGGTCCTGGAGGAATTGCCACACTGTCTTCCACAATGGTTAAACTAATTTACAGTCCCACCAACAGTGTAAAAGTGTTCCTATTTCTCCACATCCTCTCCAGCATCTGTTGTCTCCAGATTTTTTACTGATCGTCATTCTAACTGGCATGAGGTAGTATGGCAATGTGGTTTTGATTTGCATTTCTCTAATGACCAGTGATGATGAGCATGTTTTCATATGTTTCTTGGCCTCATATATGTCTTCTTTTGAAAAATGTCTGTTCATGTCCTTCGCTTACTTTCGAATGGGTTTGTTTTTTTCTTGTAAATCTGTTTTTACTTCTTTGTAGATTCTGGATATTAGCCCTTTGTCAGACGGGGTAGATTGCAAAATTTTTTCCCATTCTGTTGGTTGCCGATTCACTCTAATGATTGTTTCTTTTGCTGTACAGAAGCTCTGGAGTTTAATTAGATCCCGTTTGTCTATTTTGGCTTTTGTTGCCAATACTTTTGGTGTTTTAGTTATGAAGTCCTTGCCTATGCCTATGTTCTGAATGGTTTTGCCTAGGTTTTCTTCTAGGGATTTTATGGTGTTAGGTTTATGTTTAAGTCTTTAATCCATCTGGAGTTAATTTTAGTGTAAGGTGTCAGGAAGGGGTCCAGTTTCTGCTTTCTGCACATGGCTAGCCAGTTTTCCCAACACAGTTTTATTAAACAGGGACTCCTTTCCCCATTGCTTGTTTTTGTCAGGTTTGTCAAAGATCAGATTGTTGTAGATGTGTGGCATTGCCTCTGAGGCCTCTGTTCTGTTCCATTTGTCTATATCTCTGTTTTGGTACCAGTACCATGCTGTTTTGAATACTTTAGCCTTGTACTATAGTTTGAAGAAGTCAGGTAGCATGATGCCTCCAGCTTTGTTCTTTTTTGCATAGGATTGTCTTGGCTATGCAGGCTCTCTTTTGGTTCCATATGAAGTTTAAGGTGGGTTTTTCAAGCTCTGTGAAGAGGGTCATAGGTAGCTTGATGGGGATAGCATTGAATCCATAAATTACTTTGGGCAGTATGGCCATTTTCACAATAATGATTCTTCCTAACCATGAGCATGGAATGTTTTTCCATCTGTCTGTGTCCTCTCTTATTTCCTTGAGCAGGGGTTCATAGTTCTCCTTGAAGAGGTCCTTTACATCCTTTGTTAGTTGTATTCCTAGGTATTTTATTCTCTTTGTTGCAATTCTGAATGGGATTTCGCTCTTGATTTGGTTCTCTTTTAGTCTGTTATTGGTGTATAGGAATGCTTGTGATTTCTGCACATTGATTTTGTATCCTGAGACTTTGCTCAAGTTGCTTATCTTAAAGAGATTTTGGGCTGACGATGGGGTCTCAGACAAGAGACAAGAGCCAGTTGTTCAGTTTCCATGAAGCTGTGCGGTTCTGAGTTAGTTTCTTAATTCTGAGTTCTAATTTGATTGCACAGTGGTCTGAGAGACTGTTTGTTATGATTTCCTTTCTTTTGCATTTGCTGAGGAGTGATTTACTTCCAATTATGTGGTCAGTTTTAGAGTAGGTGAGATGTGGTGCTGAGAAGAATGTATATTCTGTGGATTTGGGGTGGAGAGTTCTGTAAATGTCTTTTAGGTTTGCTTGGTCCGGATCTGAGTTCAAGTCTTGGATATCCTTGTTAATTTTCTGTCTCATTAATCTGTCTAATATTGACAGTGGAGTGTTAAAAGTCTCCCACTATTATTGTGTGGGAGTCTAAGTCCCTTTGTAGGTCATTAAGAAATTGCTTTATGTATCTGGGTGCTCCTATATTGGGTACGCATATATTTAGGATAGTTAGGTCTTCTTGTTGTATTGATCCTTTCACCATTATGTAATGCCCTTCTTTGTCTCTTTTGATCTTTGTCAGTTTGAAGTCTATTTTATCAGAAACTAGGATTTCAATTCCTGCTTTCTTTTGTTCTCCATTTGCTTGATAAATCTTCCTCCATCCCTTTATTTTGAGCCTATGTGTGCCCTTGCACGTGAGATGAGTTTCCTGGATATAGCACACTGATGGGTTTTGGCTTTTTATCCTATTTGCCAGTCTCTGTCTTTTGATTGGGGCATTTAGCCCATTTACATTTCAGGTTAATATTGTTATGTGTGAATTTGATCCTGCTGTTTTGATGCTAGCTGGTTGTTTTGACCATAAGTCGATGCAATTTCTTCATTGTGTCAATGATCTTTGCCATTTGGTACGTTTTTGTAGTGGCTGGTACTGCTTGTTCCTTTCTATGTTTAGTGCTTCTTTCAGGAGCTCTTGTAAGGCAGGCCTGGTGGTGATGAAATCTCTAAGCAATTGTTTGTTCATAAAGGATTTTCTTTCTCCTTCACTTGTGAAGCTTAGTTTGACTGTATATGAAATTCTAGGTTGAAAGTTCTTTTCTTTAGGATGTTGAATATTGGCCCCCACTCTCTTCTGGCTTGTAGGGTTTCTGCCGAGAGGTCCGCTGTGAGTCTGATGAGCTTCCCTTTGTGGGTAACTTGACCTTTCTCTCTGGCTGCCCTTGGCATTTTTTCCTTTCTTTCAACCCTGGTGAATCTGACAATTATGTGCCTTGGGGTTGCTCTTCTTGAGGAATATCTTTGTGGTATTCTCTGTATTTCCTGGAGTTGAATGATGGCCTGCCTTGTTAGGTTGGGGAAGTTCTCCTGGACAATATCCTGAAGAGTGTTTTCCAGCTTGGATTCATTCTCTCCATCACAATCAGGTATACCTATCAAACATAGAGTAGGTCTTTTCACATAGTCCCATATTTCTTGGAGGCTTTGTTCATTTCTTTTTACTGTTTTTTCTCTATTCTTGCCGTGTTATTTTATTTCATTGAGTTGATCTTCAATCTCTGATATCCTTTCTTTTGCTTGGTCGATTCAGCTATTGAAACTTGTGTATGCTTTGCGAAGTTCTCGTGTTGTATTTTTCAGCTCCATCAAGTCATTTATATTCTTCTCTAAGCTGTTTATTCTCGTTAGCATTTCATCTGAACTTTTTCAAGATTCTTAGTTTCTTTGCATTGGGTTAAAACATGTTCCTTTAGCTCAGAGAAGTTTGTTATTACTCACCTTCTGAAACCTCTTTCTGTCATTTCATCAGACTCATTCTCCATCTAGCTTTGTTCCCTTGCTATTGAGAAGTGATCCCTTGGAGGAGGAGTGATACTCTGGTTTTTGGTGTTTTCATCCTTTTTGTGCTGGTTTCTTCCCATCTTTGTGGATTTATCTACCTGTGCTCTTTGTAGTTTGTGACTTTTGGATGGGTTTTCTGAGTGGACGTCCTTTTTGTTGATGCTGAAGTTATTTCTGTTTTTTTAGTTTTCCTTCTAACAGTCAGGCCCCTCTGCTGTAGGACTGCTGGAGGTTCACTCCAGACCCTGCTTACCTGGGGCTCACCTGTGGCAGCTGCAGAGCAGTAAGGGATGCTGCTGGTTTCTTATTCTGTGATCTTCATCCCAGAAGGGTACCCACTAGATGTCAGCCTGAGTCCTCCTTTATGAGGTGTCTTTTTAGATATACGGAGGCTGGGGAGCTGCTTGAGGAGACAGTCTGTCCCATATAGGAGCTCAAGTGCTGAGCTGGGAACTCCGTTGTTCCATTCAGAGCTGCTGGTCAGGTACGTTTAAGTCTGCTGCAGCGGAACTCATAACCGCCCTTTTTTCCCAGGTGCTCTGTCCTGGGAAGGTGCGGCTTTATTTTTAAGTTCCTGATGTGCTGCTGCCTTTTTTCATAGATGCCCTGTCCAGCAAGGAGGTCGTCTATTCACAGTCTACCAGCAGAGGTGTTTCTGAGGTGCTGTGGGCTCTGCCCAGCTGCTGTGTGAACTTCCTTGCAGTTTTGTTTACAGACGTATAGTTAAAACTGCCTTGGTAATGGTGGTCTGCCTCAGTAATGACGGATTGCCTCAGTAAAGGTGGACTGCCTCAGTAATGGTGGACTGCCTCGGTAATGGTGGATTGCCTAGATAATGGTGGAATGCCTCGGTAATGGTGGAATGCCTCGGTAATGATGGACTGCCTTGGTAATGGCAGACTGCCTCGGTAGTGGTAGACTGCCCTCGGTAATGGTGGATTGCCTAGATAATGGTGGAATGCCTCGGTAATGGTGGAATGCCTCGGTAATGGTGGACTGCCTTGGTAATGGCAGACTGCCTCGGTAGTGGTGGACTGCCTCGGTAATGACTAACACCCTTCCCCCTACCAAGCTGGACCATCCTGGGTCCAGCTGCACTTGCTGCAAGACTCTCAATCCAGAGCGTTTCAGATTGCTGGTCTTTGTGGGGTGTGGGACCTACTGAGCCAGATCACTTGGCTCCCCTGTTTCAGCCCCCTTTTCTTCAGTTGAATGGGTGGCTCTGTATCCCAGGCATTCCAGGTGCCTGTTGAAACGGCTGCCCGGATTTGTATGAGTTTTTGTGTAGATAACTGCAGCGCTGGCTGTAACAGCTGTGGTGGAGACTCATGGCACTTTTTAGCCCAGGAATCTCCTGGTCTGTGGGCCATAAAAACTCGTTTGGAAATGTGGTGATCACTCACCCTCTGCATTGTTCTCATTGAGAACTGCACTCCAGAGCTGTTCCTATTTGGCCATCTTGGATCCTCTCTTGTATTTCTATTTTTAATTTTTTGAGCACTCTCCATGCTTTTTCAAAAATAATGACTATACCAATTTACATTCCCACTAACAATGTATAAGAGTTTCCATTTTTCCATGTGTGATTAAAAATAATGTGTATTTTGCTGCTGTTGAATCAAAAGTTCTGCATATTCTGTTAGGTTCATTTGGTCTAAAGAGTAGTTCAAGTGTGCTATTTCCTTATCAATTTTCTGTCTGGATGAGCTATCCATTGTCAAAAGTAAGGTATTCAATTATTACTATCAACTATATAATAATAATATCAACTATTATTGCTGTCTATTTCTCCCTTCAGATCTGATATTTACTTGATATATTTCACCTTTCTGATATTGGGTACATGTGTTTTTAGAATTATAATATCCTTTTGATGGATGACTCTTTAATCATCAAATGATGTCTCTTGTGATAGTTTTTAACTTAAAGTCTATTTTGTCTCATATAAATATATTGATTCCTTGTTTATTCCTTCATTTCTTGAAGAAGAAATGAACTTCTTCAGCTTTTGTTTCTCTGGGAAAGTCTTTATCTCTTCCTCATTTCTGTAGGACAGATTTTCTGAGTATAGTATTATGAATTGACAGGTTTTATTTTTTCTTTCAACACTTTAAATATGTCAGCCTACTGTCTCCTGGCTTGCATGGTCTCTGCTGATGTATCTGCTGATATGGTTATGGGAAATTCTCATGTATCTGATGAGCTTCTCTTCTCTTGCTGCTTTTAAAATTCTCTATCTTTGATTTTTGAGAGTTTGATTATAATGTGTCCTTGTGAAGTCTTCTTCGGGTTGAAACTGTTTGAAGACTTTGAGCTTTATATACCTGTGTGTCCACATCTTCACATTTGTGGCATTTTCAGCCACCATTACTTTAAATTAGCTTTCTGCTCCTTTTTTATCTTCTTTTTTCTGAGAGTGCTGCAATGCTAATGTGAGCTCTCTTGGTGGTGTCCCATAAATCCCATAGGCTTTCTTCACTCCTTTTTATTTTTCTTTTTTTTCCCCTATAACTCGACCATTTCAAATTATTTGTCTTTAAATTCACAGATTCTTTCTTTTGCTTGGCCAAACCTACCATTGACTCCCTCTACTGCATTTTTCTATTTCATTCATTATATTCTTCAGCTCCAGAATTTCTATTTGTTTCTTTCTATGATTTCTAACTCCTTATCAGACTTCTCATTTTGCTCATGTATTGTGTTTCTAAATTTGTTGAGTTGTCTGTGTTCTCTTGTAGTTCACTGAGATGTCTTAAAACAATTATTTGTCAAACAATTAATAGATCATTATTTCTTTGGGGTCCCTTACTAGAATACTTTTAGTTTCCTTTGATGATGTCCTGTTTTCTTGAATTTTTGTGTACCATGAAGTCCAGTGTGTTGCTGTCTTCACTTTTGCAGAAGTGGTCACCTCCTACAGTCTTTACCGACTGGCTTTTGGAAAGAAACACCTTTGCCAATCAGCCCAACTAGGGATTTTGAAACTCTCTCAGACTTTTTGTATGGCATGCCCACTTCATATCTCTTGTTCCCCTCTTGGTGGGAATTCTGATTGTATGCCTTCTCTCAATCCTGCAAAGCCAGGCTGGATGATGAAAGCCTCTCATTTGTTTTCTCTAGGGCGGTGCGCATTTGTTGTCCATGAGGTCCAGGAAGTCAGCCTGTGGGGTGGGGACTCAGTGCATTTGGAGTGTTCCTAGGCCAGTTGTTGTTGTTCTGCAGATAAAGCCTGGGCCCAAGCAGCTCATGGATAGGCTGCCTGATGGAGTCCATGGAGTGGTTAGTAAGTCCATGGAGTGGTTGCTCTTGGAGTCCTTTGTTAGCCCAGCTAAATCCCATATACATGAGCTGATTTACTCAAGAGAGTAGGATGGCTTTTCTTATGAAATTGTGAATGTGGTCTTTGGTATTCACTTTCTTTTTAATTCCAGATATCAGAAACTTTTTCTTCAAAGTGTCTCTTGTACAGGTTAGGGAGTCTTGCTCCCCAACCACTCAGCCACACAGATCACATCAGTATTCTGGGTAAAATTAGAAGAGAGAGGGCGTCTTGGGAGGCATCCCACATAACTGGGAAAGCTGAGTGCTCACTCATGCCACTCTCAATTTTCCCCCTTGGGAGAAATTATGGGCCAAGAGGGTCTCTTTTGGCACTCAACTTCAGTGCTTCCTTGGGAAGGGGTGACACAGGTAAAGTGAAATTGTTCTTACCTTCTTCAATGTGTTTATTCCTGGGGATTTTTGCCCTAACACTGTACTGGAACTTCTTTACTGGACTCTCACACTTCTGTGACAGTATTTTTGTTTGTGGGTAGTGGTCAAAATTGATGCTTCTGTAGGGGGGATGATGGTAGAAAGCTCTTATTCTGCCACCTTGCTAATGTCACTCTGCCACTCTGCAGTGAATTCTTGAATATAACCATCCTCCCAGTTGGTCCCAAGCATAGCTCTGTGGCAGTGAGTGTTATCTCTGATGTTTATGTGGGTTTGACCAATTCCAGCACTCTTCTTTTGTTGTCTCAAGTAAGTCAGTTCACGTTGGTGCTGGCTGAACCCAATGTGGCTGCTTTTATTTGGGGCTCTTAAGACTGAGCTTTGGCACCTTTTTAAGCATACAAATGGGTTATCTGTTTTGTCTTAGAGGTAGCACTGGTTTTGCAATACATATTCAAGCAACTTAAATAATATTTTAGGCAACAGCCTTCATTTTCTACTATTTAACCAAACTGTCTTTTAAATCTTGGCAATTTATATTAATAGAATGAAAAGATTCAACATTGAGTTCAGGGAATTATCAGGCAAGGATTGATGTTTTTACACCAGAGACATTAACTTAGCAAA
The DNA here is from genome assembly GCA_036589455.1 of Ateles fusciceps. Classification (NCBI taxonomy): domain Eukaryota; kingdom Metazoa; phylum Chordata; class Mammalia; order Primates; family Atelidae; genus Ateles; species Ateles fusciceps. Next base: position 401,866 of record JAZHEH010000579.1, on the reverse strand, counting down.
GTAATTGGGCACCAAGGCCTAGATTCAGCTTGGTAAGTTCTCAGTTAATTATGCATGTTATGTTGCATGTAATCTTAGATCTGTGTCTCAGTTTATTTAAATGTAAAATGGAAATTATGATAGTACTTATTAATATTGGTTTTTATAATATGATACATAAGCATGAGTGAAGAACTATCAAGCAAACTGGAGAGGTAAGGAAATGGTCAGAATAGAATAAGGTTTTAAAAATAAATTTACTGGAGAAAAAGTTTTGAGATCCATTTATTTTATGTACAGCTTTAGAATTTACAAAACTTTCATGTACTTTTTGAGTTTAATAATGTAGATATGATTACCTACTTTGTATAGATGGGAGAACTCAGACTTATATGGATTGTGTGTCTTGGTTAAGGTGGAATAGTCAATAAATAGCAGAAATGGGAAGAGATTCCAGTCCTTTACCTACTTATCTATTTTCCACTCATTTCTTTTCAGTTTTATGGCTAAATGTTTTAGATAAACTTTCTTTAGTGAGTGTGTGTGTGTGTGTGTGTGTATACACACATATGTGTATGTATATCTATGTGTGTATGTGTGTATATATAGATGTATGTATATGTACATATATGTGTGTACATATAAGTATATACAAATGTGTATAAAGTTAGGGAAAGGTGTGTTTCTCTATTCTTTATTTTGTGTCTATGGATTCTGCTCTTTCATTGCTCTTGGGGTCCTTTGTTAACCCAGCTCAATCCCATATACACGAGCCGATTTACTCGAGAGTAGGATGCCTTTCCTTATTAAATTGCGAAGGTGGTCCTTGTTATTCACTTTCTTCTCAATTCCAGATATCAGAGACTATTTCTTCAAAGTGTCTTTTGTACAAGTTAGAGATAACCAAAGTTTGGCTCCATCCTGAGAATTTGGCCAAACATAACCTCTGATATCTTTGAACTTGTGCATGGTCAATAACATCATCCTATGGTTTACTATGTCTAACCAGTTTAACAACATAAAGAATACAAACATGACATACTATTCGGATTTATTGTTGAAACTTTTAAAAATAAGTGAGCATTCTAGATGTTACTTAGAGTGAAAAATCTCTTTATGTATTTTATACATGAATGTTCTTGGCTGGGCATGATGGTTCATGCCTTTAATTCCAGTACTCTGGGAGGGTGCGGCACATAGGTTTCTTGAGCTCAGGAGTTTGAGACCAGGCTGGGCAGCATGGTAAAATCCAGTCTCTACAAAAAATACAAAAATTAGCCAGGCATAGTGGTATGCACCTGTAGTCCCTGTTACTCAGGATCCTGATGTGGGAAGATCACTTAAGCCCAAGAGATTGAGGCTGCAGTGTTTGTACCAATCACTGCACTCCAGCTTGGGTGACAAAGTGAGATCCTGTCTCAGAAAAAAGAAAGAAAAACAATTCTCACAGTATTAAAAGTACAAAGGCATATTTATTATTACAATTATAAAATAGAACAATTATTATGAAAGCTGTTCAATTTGTGTACAAAATAATTAAGAATTTAAAAATAGTTAATAAATAAGAATATAAATTAGCAGTTAATATAAAATTAAGAGAAACTGTGTAAGCTAGATAACTTCAGGAAGTTATTCTTTCTCAGCAAATAAATATTCATGAGACTTGAAAAATGCAAAGCAGAATAATAAAAAGTCATAGTTCTAATATTTGTTAAATTATTTGATGTATATTAGAGAAAATAAGCTTTAAGAGCCGTCTTAGTCTGTGTTGCCATAAAGGAATGCCTGACTGAGGCTGGGTAATTTATAAAGAAATGACGTTTATTTGGCTCACAGTTCTGCAGGCTGTGCAAGAAGCCTGGCACCAGTGTCTATTTTTGGGGAGGGTCTCAGACCGCTTGCACTCATGGTTGAAGGCAAGAGGGAGCTGGCGTATGCAGATCACATGGCTAGATTGAAAAGCAAGAAAGCAGAGGAAGTGCCAGGCTAGTTTTCAACAGAGAGTTCTTACAGGAACTGAGAGACTTATTTGCTGCTGCAAGAATGTATCAAGCCATTCATGAGAAATCTGCCCTCATGATCCAAACACCTCCTACCAGGCCCACTTCCAATACTGGGGATCAAATTTCAACAGGAGTCTTGACACAGCCAAACAAACTATATTCAAACCATAGCAAGAGTGATAAGTAAATTTTATACTAAATCTAATTCCAGGTAAGCTATGATTCTTTCAAGAAAATTTTCTATGGGGAATATTTTACCTCTTGTAAGTATGAATTAAGAATGTCAACTGTGACTTCTGAGTTCCATGAGAAGGAAAAACTCCAAAATAACGCAGAAAAACTAGATATGCAAAAGTATACTAGAGTAGAAGATAAGAAGAAAACAGGAGAAAAATTAGATGTCTCCAAATTTCTTATTCTTTTACCAATTTTAATGTTATATAATCTTACAAATGTGCTGTGTAGGGACCATGGAACAGCTAGCTGACCCTGCTAAACATGTGTTCTGCCTACATTCTAATTAAGTTTACAATTTTATTTATAAAAGTTTAGTGATAAAATTATAATACTCGTATTTAGATATAACACATTTTGTATAAATATGAATTTTATGTATCTATAAATAAAATAGTATTTATATTTTATGTCTCAGAACTTCCTTTTATGATGGTTATTTTTAGCTTTGGCTTGGCTTTAGTTGAATGTTGACTTTAACACTTGGGCACTGGGTGTTTAAGCAGAATCTATCTTTGGTGAACTTCTGGTACAAACTGTCCCATAATTTTGGCAGTCATGTTGTACTCTGAGTAATGAGGTGATGACCCTCATCAAGAGGCATCCCTAGTATGCAGGGTAGCTAATTATGGTGATGGGATCATGGTACTATCTTTATTTTCATCAGCTGAACCAGGATTTCTGTCAAGGATATCATATACACTGAAAACAAAACAAAGACTGAAAACACCTCATAGGAGTAAGATATAAGAAACCCAGTATGTCAAATCCAGAGAGATAAATCATTTGAGGATTGTTACAAAACCAGAAGTGGGTGAGAAAACATAAATCCAAAGAACCAAGAATTAGTAGGAGATCCACTTCAGGAGCTAAGAATTCAAGCATTTAAAGGACTGGGAATCAAAAGAGAATACCTTCCTTTTATATGGCCCTAATCCTAAAGAAAGCAAATTTCTATGCCTTGTTGCCATGTTAGTATGTTATTGACAGGAGAAATCCATGCCCCCATCTCTTTGGCTAATTTGTAGTAGTGTCTCACAAAATGTCACTATTATATCTCTTCTCTTATTGCAAATCAGACACTCATGTCTTCTACCTTCACTCTATCCAGATTCCTTTCTTTGAATTGAGTGTCTCTATAGGACAGATTATACTACAGTAATGAACAATCCATAAACTTAGTGGTTTATTTATTTTTAAAATTGATTTATTATACTTTAAATTCTGGGGTATATGTGCAGAACTTTGTTACATAGGTATACACATGCCCTGGTGGTTTCCTGCATCCATCATCCCGTCATTTGCATTAGGTATTTCTCCTAATGCTATCTCCCCCCCAATCTCCTCATCCCCTGCTATTCCTCCCTTAGCCCCCACCCCCTGACAGGCTATGATGTGTGATATTCCCCTCCCTTTGTCTATGTGTTCTCATTGTTCAACACCCATTTATGAGTGAGAACATGCGGTGTTTGCTTTTCTGTTCTTGTGTCAGTTTACTGAGAATGATGGTTTCTAGCTTCATCCATGTCCCTGCAAAGGGCATGAACTCATCCTTTTTTATGGCTGTGTAGTGTTCCATGGTGTATGTGTGCCACATTTTCTTTATCCAGTATCATTGATGGGCATTTGGGTTGGTTCCAAGTCTTTGCTATTGTGAACAGTACCGCAATAAACATATGTGTGCATATGTCTTTGTAATAGAATGATTTATAATCCTTTGGGTATATACCCAGTAATGGGATTGCTGGGTCAAATGGTATTTCTATTTCTAGATCCTTGAGGAATTGCCACACTGTCTTTTGCAATGGTTGAACTAATTTACACTCCCACCAACTGTGTAAAAGTGTTCCTATTTCTCCACATCATCTCCAGCATCTGTTGTCTCCTGATTTTTTAATGATCGCCATTCTAACTGGTGTGAGATGATATCTCAGTGTGGTTTTGATTTGCATTTCTCTAATGATCAGTGATGATGAGCTTTTTTTCATATGTTTTTTGGCTGTATAAAGGTCTTCTTTTGAAAAGCATCTGTTCATATCTTTTGCCCACTTTTTGATGGGGTTGTGTTTTTTTCTTGTAACTTTGCTTAAAACTTAGTGGTTTAATTTTAAAAAGTGGTTTTAAAAAATCTGCTTACTTAGTTTTTATTTTCTATTAGGTGTCTGCCTCTGTGGTAACACTCAGGACCCAGGCTGATAGAAAACCTGCAATCTTATAGCTACAGCACCTGGAATACATGACTTCTTCAATCACCACAGCAGGAAAACAGATACTGGGGAATAATATTTGGACTTTTCACTGCCTGCACAGAAGTGATACATGTCACTTGATCACATAACTCACATATGCATTACATCATGTATTAGTTCATTTTCACACTGCTATAAAGAACCATCTGAGGCTGGGCGATTTATAAAGAAAAGAGGTTTAATGGGCTCACAGTTCCACATAGCTGGGGAGGCCTCAGGAAACTTACAATCATACCTGAAGGTGAAGGGGGAAGCAAGACATGTCTTACAGAGGGGTAGGAGAGAGAGGGCAAGGGGGAACTGTCAAATACTTTAAAACCATCAGATCCCATGGAAACTCACTCACTATCATGAGAACCATGTGGAGAAACCACCCCCATGATCCAACCACCTCCTACCAGGTCCCTCCCTCGACACATGGAGATTACAATTTGAGATGAGATTTGGGTGAGGACACAGAGCCAAACCATATCACCTCATGTACTCATCATTTTGTGGTGAGAAGAATTTACATCCACTCTGTTAGCATTTTTCTTTTTTTCTTTTTTTTTTTTATTGCATTTTAGGTTTGGGGGTACATGTGAAGAACATGGAAGATTGTTGCATAGGTAACACATGGCAGTGTGATTTGCTGCCTTCCTCCCCCCAACACCTATATCTGGCATTTCTCCCCGTGCTATCCCCTCCCCCCAACTCCCCCACCCCCCCACTATCCCTCCCCTTTTCCCCCCCGACAGACCCCAGTGTGTGATACTCCCCTCCCTGTGTCCATGTGTTCCCATTGTTCAACACCCGCCTATGAGTGAGAACATGCGGTGTTTGATTTTCTGTTCTTGTGTCAGTTTGCTGAGAATGATGGTTTCCAGGTTCATCCATGTCCCTACAAAGGACACGAACTCATCGTTTTTGATGGCTGCATAATATTCCATGGTGTATATGTGCCACATTTTCCCTGTCCAGTCTATCATCGATGGGCATTTGGGTTGGTTCCAGGTCTTTGCTATTGTAAACTGTGCTGCAATGAACATTCGTGTGCATGTGTCCTTATAGTACAACGATTTATAGTCTTTTGGATATATACCCAGTAATGGGATTGCTGGGTCAAATGGAATTTCTATTTCTAGGTCCTTGAGGAATCGCCACACCGTCTTCCACAATGGTTGAACTAATTTACACTCCCACCAACAGTGTAAAAGCGTTCCTATTTCTCCACATCCTCTCCAGCATCTGTTGTCTCCAGAGAAGGCCTTTGACAAAATTCAACAGCCCTTTATGCTAAAAACTCTCAATAAACTAGGTATTGATGGAACGTATCTCAAAACGATAAAAGCTATTTACGACAAACCAATAGCCAATATCATACTGAATGGGCAAAAACTAGAAGCATTCCCTTTGAAATCTGGCACTAGACAAGGATGTCCTCTCTCACCACTCTTATTCAATATAGTACTGGAAGTTCTAGCCAGAGCAATCAGGCAAGAAAAAGAAATAAAGGGTATTCAAATAGGAAAGGAGGAAGTCAAATTGTCTTTATTTGCAGACGATATGATTGTATATCTAGAAGACCCCATCGTCTCAGCCCAAAAATCTCCTGAAACTGATAAGCATTTTTCAAGAATATGATGTATTATTATTTTTTATTGCATTTTAGGTTTTGGAGTACATGTGAAGAACATGCAAGATTGTTGCATAGGTACACACATGACAGTGTGATTTGCTGCCTTCCTCCCCATCACCTATTCTGGCATTTCTCCCCATGCTATCTCTCTGCAACTCCCCACCCCCCACTATCCCTCCCCTTTTTCCCCTCGACAGACCCCAGTGTGTGATGCTCCCCTCCTTGTGTCCATGTGTTCTCATTGTTCACCCACCTATCAGTGAGAAAATGCAGTGTTTGATTTTCTGTTCTTGTGTCAGTTTGCTGAATGATGGTTTCCAGGTTCATCTATGTCCCTATAAAGGACATGAACTCATCGTTTTTGATGGCTGCATAATATTCCATGGTGTATATGTGCCACATTTTCCCTGTCCAGTCTATCATCAATGGACATTTGGGTTGGTTCCAGGTCTTTGCTATTGTAAACTGTGCTGCAATGAACATTCGTATGCATGTGTCCTTACAGTAGAACGATTTATAATCCTTTGGATATATACCCAGTAATGGGATTGCTGGATCAAATGGAATTTCTGGCTATAGATCCTTGAGGAATCGCCACACTGTCTTCCACAATGGTTGAACTAATTTACACTCCCACCAGCAGTGTAAAAGTGTTCCTATTTCTCCACATCCTCTCCAGCATCTGTTGTCTCCAGATTTTTTAATGATTGCCATTCTAACTGGCATGAGATGGTATCTCAATGTAGTTTTGATTTGCATTTCTCTAATGACCAGTGATGATGAGCATTTTTTCATATGTTTGTTGGCCTCATGTGTGTCTTCTTTTGTAAAGTGTCTGTTCTATTAAGTACAGTTGCCATGCTCTACAATAGATCATTTGACTGTATTCCTCCTATTTAACTGGCATTTTGCAGCCTTTGACCAACATTGCCCCAATTCTTCCCAGGCCTTGGTCACCATAATTCTACTCTCTACTTTGATGAGATCACCATTTTTAGATGCTACATATCAGTAAGTTCATGTGGTATTTGTCTTTCTATGCTTGGCTTGTTTCACTAAGCATCTTTCTTTTTGATCCACTCATCTTTATGTGCCATACTCACAAGTGTTTTTATTTTTTTATTTTCTTTCTTGTTTATTAATATTTTGTTTTGAAACAATTTAAACTTACAGAAAAGTTACAGGTATGGTACAAAGCAGTTTCTTTTTCCTGAGATGTTTGGGAGTAAGTTGCCTATGTGTTGCTCCTTTGTCCCCTAATATGTGCGTTTCCTACTAATAAGAACTTTCTCCTATAAACCAAACACCACCTGCAAAATCAGGAAATTAACAGTGATACATTACTATCATTTAATCTTCAGACATACTCAAATTTTGCCAGATGTCTCAAAGATGTTGTTTACAACAAAAGAATCCAATTTGGAATCATGAGTTGCTTTTCACTGTCTTGTCTTCCCAGAGTCCCTCACTCTGGCCCAATTCTCAGGCTTTCCTTGACTTTCATTACCTTGACACTTTTGAAGATTACAGACCAGTTACTTTTTACTGTGTTTTTCAATTTGCATTTGTTTCATGTCTCTCCGTTATTAGATTCAAGTTGTACATTTTGACAGGAATATCACATAAGCGATCTTGTGTTCTTCTTGTCACATGCCATTAGATGACACAGATTCTGATTTCTTCACTTTGGTTACTTGAATGAGTTGATATGTGCCATGCTTATCCACCACAAAGTCATTCTTTTTCCATTTGTATTTAATAAGTATCGTGGGAAGGTACTTTGGAATTACATATATATCCATTATCAAACTTTCCATTTATTTATTGATGAATTTGTATCAGGAATATATATGTTTTCCATTTTATTCAATGGATTATAACTTGTTGCCATCATTGTTTATTTTCATAATAAAATTATACTGGATTTGAACAGTGAGTGTCTCTTCAGCTAGGCTTCTATGTCCGTTTGACACGTCTTTATCTTTCTTTGAGCTATTCCTTTTCTAGGACAAGTTATTCCAGATTCATCTTGTACTTTTTCTGCCTCAGCATTGGAATCTACCATTTCTCCAAAGAGGTCCTGGTTCCTTTTTAGTAGAGCATACGTATTTAGAAGCCATGATCTAGGCATTTGGTATGTGCATTGCTATGTGTGTTACTGTTCCTAAGTGCTATCAGGGGGAGAGTTAGGAATATATGTATGTATACACATATACATATGCATATGTTTACATGTAAATTCATTCACATATATAATCCAGTATGCATATATATATGCACACACATACATTTATGTACATGTATATAATGTATACAGTCAGCCCTCTGTATCAGCAGGGAACTGATTCCAGGACCCACCACAGATACCAAAATCCACAGATGCTCAAATCCCTTATATAAAATGGGGTCAATGCTCTGTATTTGCAGCTTCCACACCTGCAGATTCAAGCAATTGTGAATGGAAAATGTGTACAGTTGGCTTCCTGTATCCACCTGCTAATGTGAAACCCACAGAAAGGGGGGACCAACTGTATCTATATAATCTCCAAAAGTTCACACAGATGCAGCACAGGGCTTATTCTGGTATTCTCCCTTTTCGTGTTTCTAACGCCCTTCTCTGACAATGAGAAAACTATCTCTCATTATCCTTATTTCATCAGTCCCCAGTACATGACCAACCATTCACTGCTACCACCCCTTCTTTGTGTGCACACCCTGTGTGTCTAACACTCACACTGGCCATCACCTCTGTGGGAATGCCCTTTCCACTCTGCTCAGGCTTGAAGCTCACCATAAACCTCCTTCCATGTGGATGTCTTCTTCACCCTGCTCAGGCTTTGCCACCCTGTGCCCAATTTCCTACCCACCCCATCTGTGTCTCCCACATGAATGTCCTCTGATACCCACGCCTGGCCACTCTCCATGTAGACTCTCTCCTCTTCCTCCTCAGACTCTGACAGCACTCACCAGGATTCTCCCTACCCTCCTCCAAGATGACTCTTCTCACCCACCTGGGTTCAGACCCAGGCAGCCCACCTAGGCAGGTGTTCTTTTAGCTCAGCTCAGAGTTCAGTGCCCTCCACTGCACTACTGAGGCTCCCCTCAGCTCCGCATCAAGTACAGAGTACATCTTGCTCTACCTACCTAAAGGCATTAGAAGCAAACTCTTCAATAAGGGAAAGAAAGAGAAGTGAAAGATCTCAGTTTCTTTTGAGACAAATTTATCATATCTGCTGTGTTTCTTTCCATTTTTGCTCCCCCAGTTCTCTTCTCCAGGCTATCACATGTCTGCAGACAAGTTTTACCCTGAATATCTGCCATGAGTAATTTTATACAATTGAAAAAGATTTACTGAGCAATATATCCTTAATTTGATCCTTGCCTTTAGGTAATGTAATTTGTTGAAAGATTTTATTGGCATCTATCCTAAAATTGCTTTTTGACTCTTAAGTTTTACTATTTGGCGTCTAGAAGCAATTGGTTTTTCAATCCTGCAAAGTTCCAATTCTTAAATTTCCCCATTTCCTTTCATTTCTACTTTCAAACTGGGAAATTCTTCCCTAGGCTTATTTCTTATATTATCTAGCCAAACACGACAATATCACTAAACAAACACCCCCAACTTTATGTTTTCCCTTTGAGTGCCAGGTTCACTTAAATATGATCTACTTCCCAAGTAACATGGGTGACAGTTTTACTAAATATTTGGTCACCATAAAACATGAATCACAACTTTGGGGCCTCTGATATTTGCTGTCTTGCTAGTGGCCATCTAACTGTGAAGTCAGTGTCACATGTTTGAGTTGCTTTTTACAAAGCCTCCCAACATTGAGTATGGAAGTCTACATTAATCAGAGTAGACTGGTTATGTTCTGATAACAAATGGTTTAATGTTTCGGTGTCTTAATACAACAAAAGTTGATTTCTTGATGGCATTTTATGTCCTATTCTGGTTGGAGGGGGTGGATTGAAGGTCCTGCTTTGTATAGTCACTCAGGGACTCAGGCTGTCAAAGGTCCTGCCATTCTGTATCTACACTGTCTGAAATGACCACTCCCTAGTTGCTTCAGTAGGGAATAGAGGCTGAAGAAGCATGCATGGGCTTTTTATTGCCTCATATCAAACTTGATATACATCACTTATGGTCACATTTCAGTGGCCAGAATTAGTTATGTGGTCCCAGCCAACTTCAAAGGAGCGGAAAGTGAGCCTTCTATGTGCCAAAAAGGAGAGAACAAGATACTGGCAAATGGTAGTACTATGTTGTACATATGCAATTCGTTGGTTGATTCCAGTGGTGAGTCTCATTCTACCTTGTTATTATTTATGATATGTCTTTTACACTAATTCAACAGACATTTTTGAGTTCCTATTGTGTCCTAGTATTCTTTTAGACACTGGGTATATCTATACACGGATATATCAGTTCAGCGATATATCAGTAACACAAAAGTGACAAAACCTACTTACCCTCATTTTTAATGGGCTGGACAGACAAATTTTTAGCCACTATGTGCCATGAGGGAAAATTAAAGCAGAAAAACAGTCTAAAGCTTTCTGGTTGGGGAATGAGATTTAAAAGCTTAAATATTTCAGTTGGGAAAGCCTCCTACAACAGTCATTGTGGTAAACTGAATAATGGCCCCTAAAATGTCTATGTCCTAATCCCCAGAACCCACAAATATGTGACCTTACATGGCAAAGGGGGGACTTTGAATCAGTGACCAAAGCTTGGTCACTTGATCATGAGATGAGATCATCCTAAATTATCCAGGTGGGCCCAACGTAATCATGAGGGTCTTTACAAGATGGCAGGGAGATTAGAGTCAGAGAAGGCAATGTGGTGGTGAACGCAGAGAAGAGAGAGATCTGAAGATGCTATGATGATGGCTTTGAAGGTGGAGAATGAGGCCTGGAGCCAAGAAATATGGCAGCCTCTAGAATATGGAAAACACAAGGCAATAGCCCTGCTGACATTTTGACTTCTAGACTTCTGGCCTACCAAACTGTAAGATAATAAATTTTTGCTGTTTTAAGACACTATATTTGTGTTAACTTGTTACACCAACAATAGCATTTGAAGGAAGCTCTGAGAGAAGTCAGGAAAAGAACCATATGGATATTTCAGGGAAGAACTTCCTGGGCAGATAGGACAAGTATGAAGACCCTGAGACAGGAGTGTGTCTATCACATACAAGGAACAGAAAGGAAGCCAGTACACCTGAAGCCAAATGAAGGAGGAAGAGGCTTCTGGGAGATGAGCTAGAGGCAATGCACTGTCAGTTCATGTAGCTGTTTGCAGGTCACTGCAATGATTTTGTTTTTAATTTGAGTTAGACAGAAGCCATTGGAGAATTTTAAATTGCAAAACCACATAAATTGCCTTATATTTAAAAGTAATCACTACGTAGTGATTCCTTTATCACTATTAATAACAGAGAATAGGAGAGTAAGGGTGGAATCAGGGAGATCATTGAGCAAATAGAAATAATCCATGTGAAAAATGATGATACCACGGTCCAGAGTGATAAAAGGGGAGGTGGTGAAAGGCAGTCAGGCTCAGGATCAATTCTGAAAGGAGATTCAATGATGGATTGGGCATGAGATGTGAATCAAGAATGACTGAGATTTAGGGCTAGAACAACTAGGTGGACAGAGCTGCCATTTACCAAGACAGGAAGGACTGTGGGAGTTTGGAAAACTTTAGGAGTTTTAGATATATTAAATTTAAGATGTCTTTTAGACACCCAAGTAGAGATGTCTAGTAACCAATTGGATATACTAGTCTGGTGTACAAGAAAGATGCAAGCCTGGAGGTACACACTTGTGAGTGTCCAGGATATTCAAAGCCATGATACTAGATAAGATGACCAAGAAAGATAAAAGCGATAGGAGAAGAGGTCACAAGACTGAGCCTTGAACACACTAAGATTTGGAGATCAGGGAGATGAGGAATAATTAGCAAAGGAAACTGAGAATTTGCAATGGTGACCAAGAAAGAGAACAAGAGTATGTTGCATAAAAGTCAGTTGAATATGTGTTTTAAGGAGGAAGGAGTGTCAAATGCTAGTGAAAGGTGAAGTGGGCTGGGTGCAATGGCTAGCACCTGTAGTCCCTGCACTTTCAGAGGCCCATAAGTCTATGAGTTTGAGACCAGCCTAGGCAACATGGCAAAACTCCATCTCTACAAAAAATGGAAAAAGTTAGCTGGGTGTGGTGGCATGCACCTGTAGACCCAGTTACACAGAAGGCTGAGCAGAGAGGATGCCTTGAGCCCAGGAAGTCTAAGTTGCAGTGAGCCGTGATCGCTCCACTGCACTCCAGCCTGGGTGACAGAGCAAGACCCTGTCTCAGAAATAAAAAATGAAGTTATACTCAAAATATTTAACTGTCAGCACAATAAAATATTAATGTGAAAGTGTATATATAACAGCCTGAAAGAAATTCCCTTTTATCCTTTAAAAAAGCTAGGTTGAATATGTTATAATTCTGTCAGGTGACATAGTGTAGTATAAATTATTCATCAAATCATTGTAATAAATTCCAAATCATTCATTAATTTTTAGAAATTGTTTATTTGAGGAGGCTCTCACTAGATAAATGATGCTGCTGTCTGAGCCATGCCTAGATAAAAAGAACAAACTCAAACGCAGAAAAAGTTCCCTGTTAATAGTCATTGGTGACATAGCGTGTCAAATTAACATCAATAGTATTGATCATGGTGCCAAATTCTTTCAGCTTCTATTGAAAAACACTCACATTAAAAACGTTCTATCCTCATCAAATCTTTTAGGCCAGATGTACTGAGATTTTGTATGTTAAAGTACTCTTATTATCGACTAAATCAAGAAAATCATTTTGCAATGTCATACTTAATAATCCTTTGAGCCAAACAAGACACCAAGCAGTGTATTAGTGAAGGGCATTTGTCCATGTACCAGATTGATTGGATTTGAGTCTTAATTCTGCCATTTAAGTTTTAAATCACTTCTTTGTGCCTCAGTTGTCTTATCTGTAGATATTGGAATGATAATGATGATTATGGTATTCAAACGAGTTAATGTTTACTGAATAGAGAAAATACTATAATGATTGTTCTCATTTCTATTAATGAAATTATTGTTGCTAATTACTGTGATGGGCAAATGTTTGATTGGGTTTGAGTGAGCCTGTAGAGCTAAATGGAGGTAAATTCAACAGTGACCCACACTCTGGGCATCCCTGACCTGAAACTGCCCCCAAGGTCCCATCCTTTTTTCCCTGACCACCTGTGTTCCCTGCCTCTCCCAGACCCTCTCAGAGGTAAAGTCCCATGGAGGCTACAGTACTAGGCAGCCATGTGAAAGTGACATCATATGGGTACCAGAAGCACCAGGTCACAGTTTTGGAGGCTAAATGAGCCCTAGACATCTGCTCATTTGATTACCAGTGTCATCAGGGGCACTTTCTACAAATGTCTGAGCCTACTAGAGCCAGGATCTAAGGCTGGGTCATGGGAACCGTGGCGGACTGGCTGACATTCCAGGAGCACAGTGGAGATCAGAGAAGCTTTCCAGAAGGCTTGTGTCAGAGAAGGTCCCATTCAGAGGTCCTCAGGGCTGTGTGTAGAGGATGGGCAGGCCTTGGGCTGATGGTGGGTATGGCAACGCCAGGTAGTGAGAACTCCAGGAGGTGTAACTGTCACATATGCTATTGACCAATGGGAATAGAAACTGGTCTTAGTGTTGGAGCAAGGACCTGGGGGCCTCCTGCAACACCTAGATTAACACTTTGATTTCTGGATTCTGAGGTAGTAGAAATGGGTCCCAGGGAATAACAGTGGTTGGTGGGGGCACTCAGAGGTCTGGAAATGTGTCTATTTATCACTGATGTGAAAATATTTTAATATTAAAGACCAGTATGACTGCAGCAGTGCATGTGGCTTGATATTTGCTCTGCTGTTAGTTTAAGTAAGCTGCGATCTGACTATGAGATTTTGCAATGTGGAGGTCATTGATGTTTCAGTGAGCTGATAAAGGTATGAACCTGACTGAAGAGTTCAGGGGAAAATGCAATGATAATTGGTAACTCTATCAAGGTGTTTTGCTATAAAGAGGAGCATAAAAATGAGGTTGGAGATTGGAGGATCAAAAGCTTTAGCATGTTTGTATGTTGATGAGAAAGCTCCTGTAGAGAGATGATGCCTTCGTGTGGGGATGCACTAAAGCTACTCTTATTATTTGCAGGTTTTCTTCCATTTCCCCTATGAACTACTTCCTCTATGAACTACCAGACATCCCTTCCACTGGTATTTTTTCTTCTCTTGCTATAGATGCTATCCTGATTCATTTCTGGATGTTTTTCTTTTTCTGCTTCTATTTTTAGTGTAAAGTCTGCCTGATAAATCACTAAGCATCCATGTAGCCTGCATATCCTGGATGTGTGCTCTTTTCTTTGCCAGGAGACCAACACATTAGTATCTTAAACCATAGCTGGGAAAATCAAATGCCATTCTGTAGTACTAGTTTTGCAGACAGTTTGCTTGCTTTATCTATTCACGTATCTATCCATCTACCTACCTACCTCTTAATCTACCCATGTATTAATCTGTCTATCCATCCATCATGTCTATCATCTATCTTATCTGTCTATCTACCAATCCATCTATCTGTTTTTCTGTTTATCCATCTAGCTATTCTGTCTATTTCTTCATCCATCTGTCTCTCTCTCTTTCTCTCTCCTATCTTATCTATTTTTTTCTAGAAAGAGATTAAGTGACTGGTTGACTATGGATTAGATTTCTCTCCTTGAACCCCAACCTTAGTTGAAATGTAGAATATTACCTAACTGAACCTCAAGTTTCATAGTTTTATGACAAGATATTCTTCTCTAGAGTACTTCTCCATTCCCCACTCCCCCACTCCCCCACTCCTTCAGGAATGAGTTGAAGAGGTGGGGATGAAAAGAGTGACAAGTCTTCTTAGTGTCCATCACATTCTGGATTCCAGCATATCAGAGACAGGCCCCTCTTGATAGCTCACATCCACTGTATAACATTTCATTTTTTCAGATGATAGTTACCTCTGTCTTCCTGGGCCCATGAAGTGGTTTTCTCCTACTCTGTTATGTCTTTGAATTCACTTTGTTATTTCATGGAGAATGAGATACTGCTTCTTTTCCAAAGGCCAGAGAAGGAGACAATAGAACACAGAGATTAGGAGCCAAAACTATTGTATAAGCCAGGTCTGGGCACAGGTCCCCAGCCTTGCCACTGATTAGCTCTGTGAGACATGTTCCCTGAAAATTAGGGACAAAATTGTACACATTTTATTAAGGTTATTGTGAGGATCAAATGAAGAAAAAAAGTAAAATTACTAGCTTTTTAAAAGTCACTGTTTTCGTTCTATAATAAAATATTTCTACTTTATTATGAGTATCGTACTTGATCTTGACCTCCTAAAATGTGATTTCTTCCTACATTTCTAAATCCTTAAGCATAGGTATAATTCCCTCAGCGGCCACTAATTTTTCTCCATAAAGAAAACTTTATTAATATAATTGATGTGACTAGAAAGGAATAAATTCTGAAATGTTTATTTCGTAGTGGTTCTCTCAGAATTCACTTTTATACAGGGAGATAACCTATCTGCAAAAAATATGCATTAAAAAAACCTATACCTTAAAATAATAATAGATTACTTGTTTTATTTCTAGTTTCTGCATTCATAAAGTAAGGGGTTAGGTGCAGAGGATCTCTAAGGTCCTTTTTAAACATATGCAACCAACAATATCGGTTTCTAATTTCTGTGAGGAAGGAGATTCGATGGTTGATGACATGAAGCTGGGCCTTCGTGGGTGTTCACCACCTACGTTCCTCTTGTCTTCATGGCAGCATTGGATGGATTAACCAATATGTCAATGCAGGATTAGTAGACTTGGAAGTCATGATGTTTCTCTCTTCTGCCCATAATAGTCCTTGTTAACTTATCACAGGTCTTTTTCCAGCTGCACTTGATAAAGTCTCAGCATTCTTCTCAACACTGTACTGCAGTAAGCCATCCATTACCAATCAATTGGTGTTGGCATGCAAATAGAAATCGATTTTCTATTCTTGGAATAAAAATATGTGTTACAGAGAATGTATTCTCACTGACATACAAGAAGCACTCAGAATTTAGTTTTCTTTTATATTCCAAGACTATATCAACTAAAGTGAAAACTAGCTCCCTCCAGAGCAGATTCTTCCTGCACCAATTATGTATTATTTGTCCATCCTTTCATACTTACAACTTTCTCCACTGAGAGGGGGCAAGACATTCTTTACCCTAGTCGTGTGACAACATTTTGGTTTTAGTGAGAGGAGCAAAAACTCTGTTTTGGTGACATTTCTATTGGTGACGGAAGCTCTTTCTTCCCGTTTCTTCTTTTTTCTCAGTGGCCTCTCATTTCTGCAGTTTTCAGAACTTTCATACTCCTTTCTCTCCTCAGAATAAGGAATAATTAAAAATAAAAATATACAAGATAAAATATTGTTACCCCCATGAGTGAGAGATTTGGAAAGGTCAGCCCTGATCTATATCAATAACTTTCTGTGATAGGATTTCAGTGAGTAAGACCAAAGGAGAAATATGCAGGAAAGAGCTGCTTTTCTGTTGCATCTCCAGTTGTATTATTTGGTCTTCATGGGGAAGAGTGGCAAGTGGGATACTCATTTTATCCTGAAAAATAGTTGGTGTTCTTAGACTAGAATGCTATGGAAGGTGTCAGAGATAAGATAAAAACAAATATTCACATTCAGGAGCAGTGGCATTTAATAAAGTGATTAAGCAGTGACATTAAATGAGTGCTCAGGCCATTTTTAAGTGATTAATGTGGGTGGATGAAGGCCAGGATTCATTGGGGAAGAAATATAGAGATGCTTTTCTTGATTAAAAATAGCAAGTAATGGTAGTAAAAATTTCATGGGAGGTTTCGTTTGATTGTCTTTGGCATTAAATGGCATTGAGTATTTTAAAAGCCTTTTCCTCCAGCCCCCACAGGAGTAGGAAGGGTAAATTCTATGGAGAAATGGAAATATTTGTGAGCAGATTCTGGATTGGTGCTGGAGTTGTTCACACTTTGACTTCTCCATCCACTAACCTGTCCCATTCACTGATCCAAGAGTATTGTTTCTTCACGTTAGAAGGGCATTGCCTCTAGATAGCATGGAATGGAGATACAGTGGAGTCGAATGACCCTTTTGGAAAGTAATATGGTATTTTTTTTTAAATTCTACTTTAGGTTCTGGGGTACATGTGCAGATCATGCAGGATTGTTGCATAGGTACATACATGGCAAGGTGGTTTGCTGCCTTCAACCTTCCATCACCTATATCTGGTATTTCTCCCCTCATTATCCCTCCCCACCCTCTCCACCCCCCACTGTCCATCCCCTAGCCCCACAGACCGACTGCAGTGTGTGATGCTCCCCTCCCTGTGTCCATATGTTTTAATTGTTCAACACCTGCTTGTGAGTGAGAACATATGGTCTTTGGTTTTCTGTTCTTGTGTCAGTTTGCTGAGAATGATGGTTTCCAGATTCATCTGTGTCCCTATGAAGGACATGAACTCATCGTTTTTTATGGCTGCATAGTATTCCATGGTGTATATGTGCCACATTTTCTTTATCAAGTCTATTGATGATGGACATTTGGTTTGGTTCCAGGTCTTTGCTATTGTAAACAGTGCTGCAATGAACATATGCATGTATCTTTATTATAGAAAATTTATAATTCTTTGGGGATATATCCAGTAATGGGATTGCTGGGTCAAATGGAATTTCTATTTCTAGGTCCTTGAGGAATCCCCACACTGTCTTCCACAATGGTTGAACTAATTTACACTCACACCAATAGTGTAAAAGTGTTCCTATTTCTCCACATCCTCGCCAGCATCTGTTGTCCCCAGATTTTTTAATGATCACCATTCTAACTGGTGTGAGATGGCATCTCAATGTGGTTTTGATTTGCATTTCTCTAATGACCAGTGATGACGAGCATGTTTTCATATGTTTGTTGGCCTCATATGTCTTCTTTTGAAAAGTGTCTGTTCATATCCTTTGCCCACTTTTGAATGGGTTTGTTTGTTTTTTTTCTTGTAAGTCTGTTTAAGTTCTTTGTAGATTTTGGATATTAGCCCTTTGTCAGATGGGTAGATTGCAAAAATGTTTTCCCATTCTGTTGGTTGCCGGTTCACTCTAATGATTGTTTCCTTTGCTGTACAGAAGTTCTGGAGTTTAATTAGATCCCATTTGTCTATTTTGGCTTTTGTTGCCATTGCTTTTGGTGTTTTAGCTGTGAAGTCCTTGCCTATGCCTATGTCCTGAATGGTTTTGCCTAGGTTTTCTTCTAGGGTTTTTATGGTGTTAGGTCTTATGTTTAGATCTTTAATCCATCTGGAGTTAATTTTAGTGTAAGGTATCAGGGGTCCAGTTTCTGCTTTCTGCACATGGCTAGCCAGTTTTCCCAACACCATTTATTAAACGGGGGAATCCTTTCCCCCATTGCTTGTTTTTGTCAGGTTTGTCAAAGATCAGATGATTGTAGATGTGTGGTGTTGTTTCTGAGGCCTCTGTTCAGTTCCATTGGTCTGTGTCTCTGTTTTGGTACCAGTACCATGCTGTTTTGATTACTGTGGTCTTGTAGTATACTTTGAAATCAGGCATTGTGATGACTCCAGCTTTGTTCTTTTTGCTTAGGATTGTTTTGGCTATGTGGGCTCTCTTTTAGTTCCATATGAAATTTGAAGTGGATTTTTTCCAGTTCTGTGAAGAAGGCCATTGGTAGCTTGATGGGGATATTGTTGAATCTATAAATTACTGTGGGCAGTATGGCCATTTTCACAATGTTGATTCTTCTGAACCATGAGCATGGGATGTTTTTCCATTTGTTTGTGTCCTCTCTTATTTCCTTGAGCAGTGGTTTGTAGTTCTCCTTGAAGAGTTCCTTTACATCCTTTGTTAGTTGTATTCCTAGGTATTTTATTCTCTCTGTAGCAGTTGTGAATGGGAGTTTGCTCTTGATTTGGCTCTCTGTTTGTCTGTTATTGGTGTATAGAAATGCTTGCGATTTCTGCACATTGATTTTGTATCCTGAGACTTTGCTGAAGCTGCTTATCAGTTTAAGGAGATTTTGGGCTGAGACAATGGGGTCTTCTAAATATACAATCATGTCATATGCAAATAGAGACAAATTGGCTTCCTCTTTTCCTAATTGAATATGCTTTATTTCTTTTTCTTGCCTGATTGCTCTGGCTAGAACTTCCAATACTATATTGAATAGGAGTGGTGAGAAGGGCATCCTTGTCTTGTGCCAGATTTCAAAGGGAATGCTTCCAGTTTTTGCCCATTCAGTACCATGTTGACTGTGGGTTTGTCGTAAATAGCTTTTATTATTTAGTGATACGTACCATCGATACCTAGTTTATTGAGGGTTTTTAGCAAAAAGGGCTGTTGAATTTTGTTGAAGGCCTTTTCTGTATCTATTGAGATTATGTGGTTTTTGTCTTTGGTTCTGTTTATGTGATGGATTACATTTATAGACTTGCATATGTTGAACCAGCCTTGCATCCCCAGGATGAAGCCTGCTTGATCATGATGAATAAGCTTTCGATTTGCTGTTGCAATCTGTTTGCCAGTATTTTATTGAAGATTTTTGCATCTGTGTTCATCACGGATATTCGCCTGAAGTTTTCTTTTTTAGTTGTGTCTCTGCCCAGTTTTGGTATTAGGATGATGATGTCTTATAAAATGAGTTGAGGAGGATTCCTTCTTTTTGTGTTGTTTGGAATAGTTTCAGTAGGAATGGTACCAGCTCCTCTTTGTATGTCTGGTAAAATTCGGCTGTAAACCCATCTGGACTGAACTTTTTTTAGCTGGTAGGCTATTAATTGCTGCCTCAACTTCAGCCCTTGTTTTTGGTCTATTCAGGGATTCAACTTCTTCCTGGTTTAGTCTTGGGAGAGTGCAAGTGTCCAGGAATTTATCCATTTCTTCCAGGTTTACTGGTTTATGTGCATAGAGTTGTTTGTAGTAATCTCTAATGGTAGTTTGTATTTCTGTGGAATTGGTGGTGATGTCCCCTTTTTCATTTTCTATTGCATCTATTTGATTCTTCTCTTTTTTCTTTTTTTTTGGCTAGTGTTCTATTTTGTTGACCTTTCAAAAAACCAGCTCCTGGATTTATTGATTTTTTTTAAGTGTTTTTTTGTGTGTCTATCTCCTTCAGTTCTGCTCTCATCTTAGTTATTTCTTGTCTTCTGCTAGCTTTTGAGTTTTTTTGATCTTGCTCCTCTAACTCTTTCAATTTTGATGATTGGGTATCGATTTTAGACCTTTCCTTCCTCCTGATGTGGGCATTTATTGCTATGTATTTCCCTCTAGACACTGCTTTAAATGTGTCCCAGAGATTGTGGTACGTTGTGTCTTCGTTCTCATTGCTTTCAAAGAACATCTTTATTTCTGCCTTCATTTCATTATTTATCCAGTCTACAGTCAGGAGCCAGTTGTTCATTTTCCATGAAGTTGTGCAGTTTTGAGTTAGTTTCTGAATCCTGAGTTCTAATTTGATTGCCCTGTGGTATGAGAGACTGTTGGTTATGATTTCCATTCTTTTGCAGTTGCTGAGGAGTGATTTACTTCCAATTATGTGGTTGATTTTAGAGTAAGTGCAGTGTGGTGCTGAGAAGAATGTATATTCTGTGGATTTGGGGTTGAGAGTTCTGTAGATGTATATTAAGTTTGCTTGGTCCAGATCTGCATTCAAGTCCTGGATTTCCTTGTTGATTTTCTGTCTCGTTGATCTAATATTGACAGTGGAGTGTTGACATCCCCCCACTATTATTGTGTGGGAATCTAAATCTCATTTTAGGTCATTAAGGACTTGCATTATGTATCTAGGTACTCCTGTATTGGGTGCATTTATATTTAGGATAGTTAGCTCTTCTTGTTGTATTGATCCTTTTACCATTATGTAATGCCCTTCTTTGTCTATTTTGATTTTTGTTGGTTTAAATTCAGTTTTATCAAAGACTAGGATTGCCACCCCTGCTTTTTTTTGCTCTCCATTTGCTTGGTAAATCTTCTTCCATCCCTTTATTTTGAGTCTATGTGCGTCTTTGCACATGAGATAGGTCTTCTGAATACAGTACACTGATGGTTCTTGGCTTTTTATCCAATTTGCCAGTCTGTGTCTTCTGATTGGGGCATTTAGTCCATTTACATTTAATGTTAATATTGTTATGTGTGAATTTGATCCTGCCATTTTATTACTGTTTGGTTGTTTTACCCTTTGGTTGGCATAATTTCTTCATTGCATCATTGGTCTTTACCATTTGGTTCTTTTTTGCAGTGGCTGGTACTGGTTTTTCCTTTCTGTGTTTAGTGCTTCCTTCAGGAGCTCTTGCAGGGAAGGTCTGGTAGTGACAAAATCTCTCAGCAATTGCTTGTCCATAAAGGATTTCATTTCTCCTTCACTTATGAAGCTTAGTTTGGCTGGATATGAAATTCTAGAATTCTAGGTTGAAAGTTCTTTTCTTTAAGGATGTTGAATATTGGCCCCCACTCTCTTCTGGCTTGTAGGGTTTCTGCCAAGAGATCTGCTGTGAGTCGGATGTGCTTCCCTTTGTGGGTGACCTGACCTTTCTCTCTGGCTGCCCTTAGTATTTTTTCCTTCGTTTCAACCCTGGTGAACTTGATGATTATGTGCCTTGGGGTTGCTCTTCTTGAGGAGTGTCATTGTGGTATTCTCTGTATTTCCTGTATTTGAATGTTGGCCTGGCTTGCTAGGTTGGGGAAGTTCTCCTGGATAATATCCTGAAGAGTGTTTTCCAGCTTGGATTCATTCTCCCTGTCATCTTCCAGTACACTGATCAGGCATAGATTAGGTCTTTTCACATAATCCCATATTTCTTGAAGGCTTTGTTCATTTCTTTTCACTCTTCTTTCTCTTTTCTTGCCTTCTTGTTTTATTTCATTGATTTGATCTTCAATCACTGATATCCTTTCTTCTGCTTGATCTATTTGGCTATTAAAACTTGTGCATGCCTCACAAAGTTCTCGTGCTGTGTTTTTCAGGCTCCATCAAGTCGTTTATGTTCTTCTCTAAGCTGGTTATTCTAGTTAGCATTTCATCTAACCTTTTTTCAAGGTTTTTAGTTTCTTTGCATTGAGGTAGAACATGTTCCTTTAACTCAGAGAAGTTTGTTATTACCCACCTTCTGAAGCCTGCTTCTGTCAATTCATCAAATTTATTCTCCAGCCTGCTTTGTTCCCTTGCTGGTGAGGAGTTGTGATCTCATGGTGGGGGGAGAGACGTTTTGGTTTTTGATGGTTTCATTCTTCTTGCACTGGTGGTTTCTCCCCATATCTTGGATTTATATGGTTTTGATCTCAGGTAGCTGCTTGTGGGGGACAGCCTTTCTTTTGTCTGCCTGCAGAGATGCTGCTGGGCTGCCACAGATTCAGTGGAGCTGCTGTGTCTTTTATTTACTCAGGAAAATTAGGCCGGCTTCTGCAATGGTGGCTTCCCTTCTGCCTGCCAAGCTCGATAGTTCCTGGTTGCTCTCTAACTGACTTTCTGGGTGCCTAACTCTGGAGTGAGAGTTTTTTGGCCTGCTGGGCTTTGTGCGGTGGGGCAACCAGTCCTGCCATTTGGGCTGTTTCCCTGCATTCCATTCCCCTTCTTACTGGGGGGGCAGGTAGCTCTGTCCCACTGGCTTTTTGGCTTTTTCAGTGTCGGCTGGAACTTCCGCCTAGATCTATGCTGACAGCCCTGGCACTGGCTGAATTTGCTGTCCTGCCCTGTTCAGGCAGCTTGCTAAGGCTTTTCAGCCTGGCAAAGATCTCCTGTTCTGTGTGTTGTAGAGGGCTTGGGTAGAGTGCTGGATCCGAACTGAAGTCTCAGGAGGGAGAGATCCCCTGGTCCTCCAGGCGGTTGCATGGTCCTCTTGGGTGGGGCAGTGCCCCACCTTGCTGCAACTTGCCCTATTTGGTTTATACACACTGTCCGACCAGACCCACAAAATGAACCTGGTACCTCATTTGGAATTGTGGAGGCCACTTGGCTTCTGCATCTCTCTCGCTGGGAGCTGCTTTCCGGAGCTGCCTCTTATTCGAGCATCTTGGGATGCATCGGTAATATGGTATTATCTGATCCAGCTTCCTACCTAAAGCAGGATTCGCAGCTCAGCTTCCCTTCAAAGGTTCATTCGCTTCTCCTTTAAGGTTGGGACTGGGAAGTTTGAATGTTTACATTTTTCTTGAACAAAAAGCAGGATACATTCTTTGACAAATATGAGTGAACTCATTAAGATATGTTGATAGACTGGTTTGATCACAGGAGAAGACTGGGATATGTGGCTATTTTTCACACAGAGCACAGAGCACTTGTCACACCTAAGTTCTAGTCTTGATTCTCTCACTGATGAGTGGTCAAGAGCTGGGCTTTAGAGACCCAGGCTAGAAACAGAGGAGAATCAGAGGAGAAAAGTTAATTCAGGGCCCTTCACTTGCATAGACTCCTTATAAGGCTCTTGGAGGGATGGACTCTAGCAATGTGTGTACATAATCATATAGTTTAATAAAATATATATTTATATTTATATGCATATTTATATTTTATATATAATTAATATTTTTATATTTATGCATATTTATATATACATAAACAAATATATAACATATTTAATATATTTTTAAAATATACATTTATATATTCTTACTATATGTGTACATATAAAACTGCAATTAGGAAGACTGAGGGCTCTTTCTATCCCAATTTTGTATGAACAGGCAATCAAGGAGTAAGTAATCAAAAAAAGTGATGTGTCAGGCAGTTAATAAAAACATCATTTTTCTGGATTTTGTAACGTTCGGTATCTGTAAGCTTTTAAAAATGTGTAATTTGTTATGATTTATCTTCTCATTGTAAGTAAATCTTCACATTTGCATCTATTTTTGTGGGGTTTTTTTAAATTCTTTTCCTTTCTAAAGGCAAAACATCCAGGCCCTAAGGAACCCATATCCATCCCTTGTTGGAATCCTAGCACCATTCATTAACTCTGTGATCTTAGGCAACTCTCTTTACCTCTCTGAGTTCCAGTTTAATCTGTAAAACAGCAACAACTGATTAAATAGCATAATAATTCTACATAACTACAGAGGTTATTGTGAAGGTTAAATATACTGTTGCAGGTAAAAGTGTTAATACAAATGTTATTAGAATTGTTATTCATAACAATGTCCTATTTTCCTGCAGACACCATCTTAAAATGAACATAATAAAACACAGTATACTGTAGTACTAAGAGGGTTCTTGAAGAATTGAATGAGGTAATGTTTATTGCTGTGAAGATGTAAAGTTTCTGTTTTAGTTATCCAAAGAAACACATGTGCATGTGTTCACATCCTACACACCCACATTTCTCAGCACACACACATACACACACACACATGTGCACACACGCTCTCTCTCTCTCTCTTCTCTCTCTCCTCCCTCTCTCCCTCTCTCCCTCTCTCCCTCTCTCCCCTCCCTCTCTCCTCTTTTAATTCCCAGCTAGGATTCAAGCTGATTGCTTGATTTCTGCCACACAGACGTCTTGGGCTGTTTTCACTTGAGCCAGTAAATCCACAGGGGTCCTCGGGGCCTCCTTTAGGGCTCAGGAGCACAGACTTCAGACACAGGCCATCTGGGTTTGAAATCAGTCTCCACCACCTTCTACTGTGAGCCCTTGGGCAAATTGTTTCCTATCTCTGTACCTCAGTCTCTTCTCTGTAAAATGGGGGATAATAATAGTATTCACCTCTAGAGATGTTGTGAAGATGAAATGAATTAACACATAAAACACACATAAAATAAACCATGGTAAGCTTTATTACATCCTTTTAACTAACACTCTGTAAATGCTCATTGAGTGTTAGCTATTATTATTCTCCTTATTGTGTCAGTTCCTGCTGGAGTGTTGGAGACAGCATTTACATTAAACTTTCTCCCAGTTATATAGTATTTGTTTAATTAAATTATAAGCTATAAAATGAGAAAAATTAGGATACAGAATAATTTTTTCATAAACTGCATTACATTTTAAAATCCTTTAGTCCTTTAGAGATTATGTTCTATTTTTTATATTGTGTGTAATTTTGTTTGTGGTAGATAGTAGTTTATATTTAATTGCTTTATTTGCCAATGTACATAAAAGATCTTACCTTACAAATTTTTTTTTATTAGTCCATGAAATCCAAAATCCTAGGAATCACTGGTCCAGAAGATTTTAATTCTCCTTTCAATTCTCAGGTTCTATGGACAAAAGCATTTTTCTAAGGGTCACTACTTCAACAAGGTACTTGGGGTTCAAGGTCTATGCTTAACAAAACCTTGCACCCATGTTCCTTAACACCCCTTGATTTTTTTCATGGAGCTTCTAAAGGCAGCTGGAGAAAGAAAACTCAGGCCTTTTTTCTCCATTCTCATTAGCACTGGGTGCTATGGTCCGAATGTTTGTGTCTCCCCCAAATTCATATGTTGAAACCTAATCATCAATGTGATGGTGTTAGGAGGTTGCACTGTTGGGAGGTGATTCGGTCATGAGGGCAGAGACCTCATAAATGGGATTAGTGCTTTTATAAAAGAGATCCCAGAGACCTTGCTGGCCTCTTTTACCACGTGAGGACACAGCAAAAAGTCACCACCGTCTATGAGGAACAGGCCTTCACCAGACATGAATATGCTGGTGCCCCAGTTTGGACTTCCCAGCTTCCAGACTGGGGAGAAATAAATTTTTATTGTTTGTAGGCCATCTAGTCTATGATAGTTTGTTATAGCCACCTGAATGGACTATAGGGTCACAGGTAGAAAACAAAAAACTTAAATATGAAGCTGCAGGGATTTTCAGCACTGTTCTATCCACTGGTGTTAGGTGGGCAGACTAAGGAATTCAGAAGCTCCTTAAGCATTTAGCCAAGACAAAGGGCAGGTCTGTGGATGAGAAGAGTCCAAAGAGCCTGTGAACAGCAAGGTGTTCAGTTCCAGCAAAGGACTCTTGGCACCAGCACCTTCCTCCTGTCCCTCATATATGAAAAGAGAGACTTTTCCCACTCCCTCTCCCAATGTGAAAAGAGAGCTGTTTAATAATCAAGACCATTTTAAGGCCAAGGACAATCAATTAATAACAACACTTCCCTGAAACTTCAACCCCCCAAACACACATTTTAATCAAAAGAACAGCTTTCCACATCCCTCCTCCAATAGATCCTGGCCTCCATCCACCCACATTAATCACTCCAAGATGGCCTGAGAACTTATTTAATGTCACTGGCTAATCACTTTATTAAATGGCATTGCTCCTGATTGTGAAGATGTGTTTTGTTTCTCGTCCCCACCCATCTGTCCATGAGTCTGATTCTGAGGACACTATTTTCTTGTCAAGTACAGTTAGACACTCCTACCTTGCCTTGTGTCTTTGCATCCACACTAAGATCCCAGATACTTTGAAATGGAATGCACTTCTGCAAATGTGCTTTGTTGTCGTAGAAGTCTTCAGAAAGCAGGCAGATTCAGCTCCTGACACCTACTGTCTTTCCTGCCTTTCTAGGTAGAGGTTGAAAATATGAAAACTAAGCTATTTGCAAACCAACATTTTGGGAAAGCAGGCAATTGCATGGCCTTTATTAGGAGAGCAGTACATTCAGCTATGAACTGAGGGGGGGAAAGCAGAAATCAGTTATTTTCATAACTATCAGAACAAGAATCTGTGATGGTCTTTTATTATTTTTCCCACCGAACCTGAAATCTGGGGCACCCCATGATTCAGTCTGATGGAGGCTTCCAAGAGTCACATCCATGACTTCACTAGGGGAAACTTGAGTAAGTCAGAGGCAGGCCCTGCTTGTGATTTTCCAACACGCCAAATGTCTTCATTTATTTTTTTATCCTTGCCATTTTTGTTGTCACTAGTCAATCCTCTTTATGCTAAACCATTCACTTATTTAATCGAAAACTGATTTATTAAGTTTTTACTTGTGCTGAGCTTTGGGGAATGATAACACATAAGATAAGGTCCTTGCCTTCAAGGTACTTAAGATCTCATGTGTCAAGACCGATGTGTAAACTGAGAAGTAAATGGACATTTCAGAGGGGGAAAAATACCTGCTAGGGGACATGGTAGCATAAAGGATGGAGTAGCCAGGTCTGTCTGAGGGCTCTGGAGGGGAAAGGGCTCATAAAGGAAGTGACTCCCCGAGGAGAGATGAGCAGGTGCTTTCCAGGTGGATGGGGAGGAGGTTGCATGGGATGGGCCTGGGTTGAGATGTGGCATGGGGAACCTACGCATGCTTGTCCCAGAGCTTGTCAGTGTAATGTGTGATGTGTGTGTGGGAGTGTGGGAGTGTGCATGTGCAGGTTAGAGCATGGTGTGTCTTTCACAGCCTGATATTTAGGAACATCCATGCACATATCGGAGGCATTCTGTGAGGCAATCAGGCTTATTTAACATTCACTGTGGGACAAATAAGAGAAAATTAAAAGAGCAATTTTAGTAGGGAATAATTGTTTTCCATACACCATAATTACAACTGCTTGTAAATGCTGCTATCATAAACGAATCTGCTGTTTAGAGTTCTCTTAAATTTTCTTGGTAATGAACAGACGCTGAAGGAAAGGGACTTCAGCACTCCAGATGGGGAAGTTGGGCTTGCACTGACCCCTGGCGTCTGCCTTCAGCAGAGGCTTCTCCCTGCTGGCACACAACTAGAGAGCAGGCTGGGAAGAGTCCCTGGACACCTTTGAAACTGAAGCCAGTCTTTGAATCTAAGCCTTCTCAGGCCTTCTGAGGTCATTTCCCAATATTTGTTTTCTGTGATATTTCTCGTCTGCCTCAACAAATGGCACATTCAAAAGCTGCCATTCAGAAACCTGACTGTCATTTGAGGTGCTTCCTTCCCTTCCCCTCCATTCTCACACCCCCAAGCCCGTGTCCGTCAGTCACTGAGGCCTATTGATTGTGACTCCAACGTCTATGCTTGAACTCAGGATGATGTCATGGCTCTGGGATGGCACGCCAGCCTCCTGACTGGCTTTCCTGCTTCAAATTTGTTGTCACTGGGGACATTCTACTTTCGGTTCACTACATTTATTCCTCAGACTAAACTTTGATATGCTAGGATTGCTATTCATTGCTCTTATTAAGTAGCTGCAAAAACTTGGCTGTGTCATGTAGGCAATCTTCTAATGTATAAAATGAGGGTATGGGGGAAGAATAGTGCTTTTCTATCTTTTTACTAGAAAGACTACTGTTGTTTCCTTCAGCATTCTGTCCTTTCCCCTTGTTTTGAAAAAAAATCCCTCTTCTAACAAATAAGCTCATTGATTAAAGTAAAATTAATTTGTTGTTCTTTTTTTAATAGAAGACACATTTTAACTGCTAATTGGAGTATTTGGTAAGAAGATAATTGCTGTTATCATAAAGAGTTAATATAATTCCAGCCAAAAGCAAAACAAAACACCCTGATGTTTTTATCTAGCGTGTGCAGCCTTATCATGAATAAATCTACATTTCTGTTAGCTATCTTGAAATACTGAGAATAGCCTCATATTATAACTGTCACAGATCCCCATGATATAAAGGGATCAACTGAAATAAATGACCACTAAAGTCACATCTGGCTCTGAGATTCTAGGTGTCTCAAGCACTCATATCTTAAATTCCTCTCAGCATTTCCAGAGTGAACCTAGCCCATTCCTCTTTAATTACACCTGGTGCATAAATAAATATTCCATCACCAATGCCAGTTCTAATTAATTAAAGTTGGGAGGAGCTGACCATGCTACTTGCAAATTGAGCATGTATGTGTAGAGAACTTAGAACAAATTAATTTCACATAGATTTAATGATTGATTATTTGATGCATGCTAATTAAACATTTCTGGTAGGGTATGAAGAGTCTAATTAGTATTAATTTTTACATTGCCAAATCATATTTCAAATTTTTATTTTCTTTATGGGTCCATTAATATCCAAAAAGTGTCATTTTTCCTTTGATGCTATGCACCATTCATCTTGCTTTGAATCATCAGCATCATTGTCACCATCATCACCATGTCATATTTACCAGTAATCTCAGGTAATGGTCCCTGTTCTCCAAGCAAGCAGGTCACTTTACACCTGGTAACTCCTATTTCCTCATGGTACAAATCTAGCTCATTAGAGTCAGACTACTCAAACTCTCCCCAACCTACCT
The DNA here is from genome assembly GCA_036589455.1 of Ateles fusciceps. Taxonomy (NCBI): domain Eukaryota; kingdom Metazoa; phylum Chordata; class Mammalia; order Primates; family Atelidae; genus Ateles; species Ateles fusciceps. The sequence goes on along the minus strand of JAZHEH010000579.1, from coordinate 372,536 downwards.
TGCTGCTTTCCTTCTTTACATATATGTATCAAATGCATCATGTGATCCTTGTTGAGATCACAAATGGGGGTTTGGGGATAGCTAGATGTAAATTTAAGGACAGTTGGGAACATTTTAATATAGAACTGTATGCTAGATAAAGTTATTGTGTTAGTGTTAAATTCTTTGGGCATGATAGTGGTATTAAAGTTCTTTAGGAAAGAGTCTTTGTTTCTAAAGATAGGTGCTGAGATTCTCTGAATTGATATTATGTCTGTTACTTACTTTCAAACAGTTTTCTTTAAAATAATGAAAGAGAGGGTTCTGTGTGTGCATGTCTACGTATATTACATAAAGAAAGATAAAGCAAATGTGGCAAAATGTTAGCAACTGGTGAATCTGGGTGAGCAGTCTATAGGCGATCATTATACTACTTTCTACACTTCTCTATAGGTTTGAAAGTTTTCAGAACATATGTTGAGAAGAGTATTTTTTGAATCACTTAGATGTTACTCAGTTTTTGTATTATACCTCTTCTTTCCTTAAAACCTCAATCCCTCCCTGCTGTACTAATCTCAGGGGGTAATTTTTTCCTCGTATTCAGTCAAAATGGGCTAAGTTATGATGCAATAACAATCTGAAAATCTCAGCAATGTAAGCCATCAAAAGTTTATTTCTATTCATGCTATGTGGCCATTTCAGATAGGTGTGAGATTAAAGCCGTCTTTGTGAACATCTCATATACCCTCATTCTCACCTCATGAAAGCCTTCTCTCTGAAGTGGACTTTTCCACATTACTTTCAAAGAAAGAGGTTTCTTTTCTCTCATTTAAAGATAAGTGTTTCATGTGAACTCTGGCCCCCTGCTCCTTCTGGGATTTTGCTTCCACAAGGTGTACCTCGTTCCTCCATCTCTTACAATATCAGCCTCCTCCTCTCCATGTGCTCCAGTCTCTGTATCTCAGTAAGTTCTATCTTTGATCCTATTACACCTTCTAATTTCCTCTCTTCCTTTTTCCTGGTGAATGCTTTAAGCTGATGGCCTTTGCTAATGTCTTCACTTCTGACATCCCAATCTTGGTTTTCATAAAGCTGACGTTTGTTCCCAACAAATACAGTCATACCTTGTTTTATGGCACTTCACTTCATTGCACTTTGGAGATATTGGGTTTTTTACAAAATAAAAGTTTGTGGCAATGCTGCATGTAGCAAGTTTACAGGTGCCATTTTTCCAACAGCACGTGCTCACTCCAAGTCTCTTGTTGATATTTTTCAGCAGTATTTTTCAACTAAGGTATGTGTGTTTCTTAGACATAATGCTATTGAACATTTAATAGACCTAAAATGTTCCCAGTTGTCCTTAAATTTACATCTAGCTATCCCCAACCCCCATTTGTGATCTAACAAGGATCACATGATGCGTTTGATATAAATATGTATAATATAAACATAACTTTTGTATATACTGGGAAACCCAAACAATTGTGTAAGTTGCTTTATTGTGATTTTTTTTTGCTTTATTGGGATGGTCTGGAATGAAATACACAATATTTCTGAGGTATGCCTGTACCTACTTTAGCTCTCCACTTTGTTATCCTTGATCTCTGCAGTATGGCACTATTGCTCATTCCCTCATTCTTGATATTCTTTCCTACTTTCATCTGTGTATACCGATTTGGGGGGAGTTCTCTGCTCCTCTTAGATTATCCTTTATCTGTCTTCCTTAATGCTTCATTTCTCTCCTGCCGTCCTACTTGTGAGGATTCTCCAAGGACTTTTCTTTAGCACTTCTCCCTGTGCCTCTTTGACCAATTCTTCTGAGAGCTTGAACTGTTCCCTCCAGCGCATCTCTCCAGCCCTGGCTTTGCCCTTGCTATTTCAGCCTCGTCATCACCACTGCTTATATGATTTTCCCATTTGAGTGACTTGCCATCACTTCCGATGAACTCATTCGAACTTAAAATCATCATACTTCCCCTTTCCAGACACTTCATGTTTCTCCCTCAAGCTACCATTTTTCTTCCAGTTTCCTAGCCTGATAGAATCTTATAGAATTCTTTGATATTTTCTTTTTGTTCATTCCCCATTTTCATTTCTAATATTCTAAGGTTCTATAATTTTCCCTCAAATGAACCCTCTTCCTTGTTTACCTTGCAATGTAGGCTGCTAAGAACACAGCTTAGATCACAGAGAGCTCTGACCCAGGCTTTGTACTTCCTGTTCTTGGTTCCCTCCAAGCTGCCCTTCGAACAACTATAAATCAAAACTTCTTTCATGACAATCTCCTATTAGGAACCAGCTGACAGAAGCATCATAGCTAGACTCCCCAGCTTTGAATATAATTTGGCTTCATCCAACTACTCACTGACTCTACATCCACAGCCTTCTAGCTAAGCCCTCCTAGCTTAATTCCAGCATCTTGCTCTAGAAATGCTCTAATTCTTCTATTTTGGCTTTTCTCTTCCTCTTTACTTCCCTCCTTGCTTTATTCCCCACCCTTCCCCTTTTTCCTTCATTATTTTTCCCCAAGATTTCCCCCTCTTTCTTCTCTGTTCCTTCTTTCCCCTTCATTCTTCTTCTCATCCTCTTTTCCTTTTTTTTTTTCCCTGCATTTCTTTAGTCTGTAAGACCTTATTCAGTTCCTACCTTCTCCATGAAGGCATCTCTCACTGTCAGGCTTATGCTGAATTTTTCCTTCTCTCACTGTGACCAGAGTTAGTTTTGAACAGTCTGGTAGTGAATTATTTATGTTATTCCTTTCTTTCCAATTAACTCATGGTCTCTTTGAAGTGCTACATAGAAAACTATTACAGTGCTGGGCACATGACTGTGGTCAGCAGAAACTTATGAGTTGATGAATTGATTTCTCTGAGATCTAACAAAAAGTATTAGTTGTGTTTTTTATTCTTTTACCCTAGAAAGCATTATACCTTCAAATTTCTGAAAATATATTTTTTCTCCTCAATTCCATACGGAGAAATTTGGTCCCAGAAAGAGCAGCTGGTGATATTAAAGCCCCAGGCCCACCCATTCCCTTGGAACATCTACATCTATGACACAGTTAATTTATCCTCTATTATAGAAATTGTTACATTGTTTTTATGCCTTTTCATACTTGCTGTTCCCATGATTTCCATCTTGTCTTTTCACTTTATGAATAATAGTGCTTTCATTTACATTAACTCATTCAGTCCCCTGCACAATTCTTTTACGGCTGGTAATATCATTAGATTGGTATTATTGTTATTCTGCAAAACTGACAGTAGAGCTCAAAGAACTTCCATTGGCTCAAGATCATACAAATAGGAACTCAATTGAGTTTTGTTGTTGTTAAATTGATTCAAAGCCCTTTGTTCCTTCCATCACTTTAAGTCCATTCTGATCCAGATGCCCTTCCCCAGGGCATGCAGTTTCCATTAACAAATAATTTATTACATGGCAGTGTAATCTTTAAATTACAAATATGTCTATCCAATAGCAAAACTGTGAGCTAACTGAGAGTAGAGAGCAGATTTTATTTTTTATTTCCAATGAATAGCAAATGATATATTTAGTGAATGTCTGAATTAAGACGTCAGTAAATAAATGAATGGGAGAGTATCATGACTTGTCCTGTCCACCTCATAGAGAACTTAGCACAGACTCCACACAGATGATGTGCTCTCCATGGTACATTATATATGATTATAAGAAAATCTAAAAATTCCTTTCTCTTAAATCTCCTTACCTATCCCCCTTCTCCAATGTCTTCAAAAACACACATTCCACTCATGCCTGTGATTTAGTGTAGTGGTTACAGCTTAGACAGACTTGGGTTCACATCTTTCTTCTGCTGATTATTAGCTAGCTGACTGGCTGTGAACATAGTAATAATCTTCTGAGCCTCAATGTTCTTATCTGTAAAATGGACATAATAGTAAAAAAATCATAGAGTGGTGAGAATTCAGTGTCATAATTTATTTGAACTCCTCAGCAAAGAACCTGGAATATTTAAGTCTTTAATCCATCTTGAGTTAATTTTTGTATAAGGTATAAGGAAGGGGTCCAATTTCAGATTTTCTGCATATGGCTAGCCAGTTTTCCCAACACCATTTGTTAAATAGGGAATTCTTTCCCCATTGCTAATTTTTGTCAGGTTTGTCAAAGATCAGATGGTTGTAGATGTGTGGCATTATTTCTGAGGCCTCTGTTCTGTTCCATTGGTCTGTATCTCTGTTTTGGTACCAGTACCATGCTGTTTGGGTTACTGTAGCCTTGTAGTATAGTTTGAAGTCAGGTAGTGTGATGCCTCCAGCTTCATTCTTTTTGCTTAGGATTGTCTTGGCTATACAAGCTCTTTTTTGATTCCATATGAAATTTAAAGTGTTTTCTTTTTTTTTTCTAATTCTGTGAAGAAAGTCAATGGTAGCTTGATGGAGATAGCATTGAGTCCATAAATTACTTTGGGCAGTGTGGCCATTTTCACAATATTGATTATTCCTACCCATGAGCATGGGATGTTTTCCATTTGTTTGTGTCCTCTCTTATTTCCTTGAGCAGTGGTGTGTAGTTCTCCTTGAAGAGGTCCTTTACTTGTCTTGTAAGTTGTATTCCTAGGTATTTTATTCCCTTTGTAGCAATTGTGAATGGGAGTTCACTCATGACTCGGCTCTCAGTTTGTCTATTATTGTTGTATAGGCATGTTTGATTTTTGCACGTTGATTTTGTATACTGAGATTTTGCTGAAGTTGCCTATCAGCTTAAGGAGATTTTTGGCTGAGATGATGGGGTTTTCTAAAAATACACTCTAAAACCATAAAAACCCTAGAAGAAAACCTAGGCAATATCATTCAGGACATAGGCATGGGCAAAGACTTCATGACTAAAACACCAAAAGCAATGGCAACAAAAGCCAAAATTGACAAATGGGATCTAATTAAACTAAAGAGCTTCTGCACAGCAAAAGAAACTATCATCAGAGTCAACCTACAACCTACAGAATGGAAGAAAATTTTTGCAATCTACCCATCTGACAAAGGGCTAATATCCAGAAGCTACAAGGAACTTAAACAAATTTACAAGAAAAAAAACAACTCCATCAAAAACTGGGTGAAGGATATGAACAGATAATTCTCAAAAGAAGACATTTACGCAGCCAGCAAACATATGCAAAAAAAAAAATCTCATCACCACTGGTCTTTAGAGAAATGTAAATGAAAACCACAATGAGATACCATCTCACGCCAGTTAGAATGGCAATCATTAAAAAATCTGGAGGCAACAGATGCTGGAGAGGATGTGGAGAAATAGGAACATTTTTACACTGTTGGTGGGAGTGTAAATTAGTTCAACCATTGTGGAAGACAGTGTGGCGATTCCTCAAGGATCTATAGCCAGAAATTCCATTTGGTCCAGCAATCCTATTACTAGGTATATACCCAAAGGATTATAAATCATTCTACTGTAAAGACGCATGTACACGTTATGTTTATTGCGACACTGTTTACAATAGCAAAGACTTGGAACCAACCCAAATGCGCATCAATGATAGACTGGATAAAGAAAATATGGCACATATACACCATGGAATACTATGCAGCCATAAAAAGGATGAGTTCATGTCCTTTGCAGGGACATGGATGAAGCTGGAAACCATCATTCTCAGCAAACAAACACAGGAACAGAAAAACAAACACTGCATGTTCTCACTCATAAGTGGGAGTTGAACAATGAGAACACATGGAGGGGACATCACACACCAGGGCCTGTCAGGGGATGGGGAGCTAGGGGAAGGATAGCATTAAGAGAAATACCTAATGTAGGTGACAGATTGATGGGTGCAGCAAACCATCATGGCACATGTATACCTGTGTAACAAACCTGCACGTTCTACACATGTATTCCAGAACTTAAAGTATAAAAAAAAAACAAAAAAAACCCAGAACATAATAATTTGTTCTGTGAAAGTGAACAACTGCTTTTCTAGGGAAAGGTGATCAAGGTATTTCAGGACTTACTTGGGCTAAACATGCTGACTGAGTAGCATGTTTTCAGCTTCAAACCTGCAAAGATCTTTCTTTGGCCAAACTAAAGTAGAAGATGTAGATAGTGATACAGGCCACGTCATCCCTAAACTCTACTTTCCTCTGAATAATTCTGAGAAATGGTAGGGTAAGTTCATTCTGGTGGTCCTCATAGAAACTTACAGAGAGTTGGAACAAGGAGTTAGTTGCCATTGGTCTTTTCCTACCCCCTCCCCATCTAGCTCCTGCTGCACTGTGTTTCCAGAGTGGATGCAGTGCATTGTGTGTGTGTGTGTGTGTGTGTGTGTGTGTGTGTGTGTGTGTATGCATGTGCGTACACATGAGTGCGTGAGTGTGCATGATGCTTCCTTCCTTAATGGACTGAGCTGCTACCAGGTGTCCAGAGGCAGTAAAATAAAGCATCACTGTTGGGTACTGCTGAAGCATGTTTAGCACATATGTAAATTCATCTCCTGGGACAGAAGGTCGTCTAAATAGAGTTAACATCACATTAATGCTGTTTATCACCAAATGCAGGGCTTTGAATTTAGGGGAAAGATGAGCCACATCTCCATACAAATTATCTCAGCTTTACCAGAACTCTGGCAAATGACAGTGTCTGCTTCCTTCATCTCAAAGTGCTGCCCCAACCAGTCCATGTTATAGGTGAGCAAACAGGTCTAATGAGGCCAAACTACACACAAATCTAGTTTTGAGCGGGGATTGGAGGAGAGCTAGAGAGGGCTGTGGCCAGTGTCTTGCACTTTGATTTAGGAGAGAGATTGATCTTTGGCATCAGAAAAAATGACTTAGGTTCAAATTGTAACTATGGGTGTGTGAACTTGGACTAACTTTATTTTCTCTTCTGTACAATAAGGACCACGATACCTCTCAGGGTAATTTCATTATTCATCCATTTTACATATGTTTATTGCAGACATATTATGCACCAGGCTCTGATGTTGTAAAAAATTAGATGATATTATAGATGATCATTTGACCAAATGCAGGACATATGGTAGATACTTAATAAATGTTCATTTCTTCTCTCAAGACTTGCAGCACTGACATTTCTCCAGGGGAAAATTCACCTGCCTGCCTTTGGGAATGGGTCAGATGTGGAGTATTTGCAGACTGACTTCATTTCCTGTATCCCCTCTCCCCCTCCACTCCCAGAAACTCTCCCTAGGGCTCTTGGAACCAGAATACCATACTAACTCTGACAGATGATCTTTGAGGGGAAAGAAATGTCTGACACTCCAGGTCCTAAGTGACAGCACAAGGATATTCAAAGTGATCCTGCTTATATTAGATAAAGGCGACTTGTCAAAGGGGACAGGTTGTTTCAGCATTAGCTCAGGGGGAAGCCTGACAAGTGAATAGCTCTACTCATTCTAGGACCAGTCCTGTGACCTTCCTTAAAGGTGAGAAAGATGCCAGGGTCACAGGGAGACAGAATGGCTTGGACACAGGTCAACTGGGAGGGAGGATAAGCTAAAGGGAAGGATACTTGGGCAGTGGACCTAATCTCTCAATCCTCCTGAGTGCTCACTCTCACTGCATCCCTTGCATGGACCTTACCCTTTGCTCTGAGTGCCTTCTCCACCATGGCCCCAAGGATGACCCTCTGTCCTCTCCTAGATCCCTCTCAATGGCATCCATATCTGACTCTTGATAGCGCTCTGCTTCTCTTTCCATTGTGGCCTTAGCCATGGCAACGAATGCAGGGAAGTATAACAACATAATCCTCTTCACACCATTCAGTCCCCCAAAGGTCCTTTTTCAGAGTTCTCCATTTATCTGGTCATTAGATCTAATTACATCCCTCCAACTTAAAGCACTGATGAGTGGCACCACTTTCTCTCACCAATTAAAATAGAGGAGATTAAAGAATGCCCTCGACACTTTGTCCTTGTGAGGGTGGTAGCTGGGGGAAGAGACAGAAACACAGAAGACTGTCCTTTATCTTCGAAGACAGTGTTGATATAATGGGGGCTCCTGCCAGGAAAATGGGCTCTTTGTGTGGCTTTTCCAGCTGTGGTCATGAATGTCCATTAAGAAGTCTCTTGTCCCTTATAGAAATATTTCTCTTTCCAAGGATAGCTTGAACAGATTAAACAAAGGATATCTAAGATAATTAAGTAGAAAACAAAAAGGGAAGTTGGGATTGGAAAAAAGGAGTTAATAAATATATTAATCCAAAAGATTTATTAACATATTTGTTGTAATTAGTACAAACTCTGATTGAAGCTTCCTAGTAGCTAAGGCAAAAAAGGAAACATGGTATGTTACCATAGTTTTTATCATTTAAAAGGGGGGAATGTACTTTCCCCCTAGCCCCTATTCTTGGAGGATTAAAACAAGTTCTGATTCTAAATTCTGAAAGGAACTTCTCATGTGGCATTTCATTTAAGAGACATTGGGTGATAGGCAAAGTTTTCAATAACATTACTTGATATTCAATATCTTACATGTAATATGTGAGGTTCTGGGTGTCTAGGGTTTTGGAACAGGGCTTGCTTCTTTGGAGGGTAAATTTGCCCATGTAGGACACAAATAGTGATCTCAGCTTTATCAGAACATATCAGTCCAACTCAGCTCACTGAGTCAAGCAGAGAAGAGGGGAAACACTTTGGACACCAGCACCACATCTGGCTCCCCGGCAAGGTCTTTCGGAAGAAGTATCCCTACACTTTGTCCCTCTAAAAACAGGCCCACCTTCTCTACCCTGCCCCACTGATGTGCTTGGCTCATGAAGACAGTCATCAGACAGAAAGAGGGGTGCAGCACTTTGAGGACAGAGGCAGGCTTCAGGCTCACCTCCTGGAGATCATCTCAGCATAGTCTGTCTCTCTTCATCAGAGCGTTATTGAACCAGACCTTATTTTTTTCCCTTTTCTCTTGGCATCCCAGGATCTTATTTTTGGAGATTGAAATCTCTTTTTAGCCTTCTCCACTATTCAAAGTGGAATACACCCTTGTGTGGTTGAGAGGATTTGAAGGCAGCGGGGTATGGAGGAAGCAGAGCAACGGGTAAGATGATCTCAGTGCACTAACCCTGAGGTTTGCTCCTTTCCAAGAAGCACAAGGAGCCAGGCTTCCACTAAAGCGCAGCTCCACAGGGAAGCATGGTCCTACCAGAGAGGGTTCTCTAGTGTACAACTTCCTCTGTTCTCATCCTAGGCTCCTTCAATAGACTCCAAGACAGAGCCTTGGGTTCAGTCAGGGGCAAGCCCATGCCCTATACAACCCGCTCCCACCCCACCCCATGGGTCTCTGCATCTCCAGACCAACTTAAACAGCTGTGTCTTTAAGATGCTTCCAGATAAGACTCTCCCCCTGGCCCCTCTGCCCTTGACTCAGCAAAGTTGGCATTCAAGATCCTTCTGAAAAATGGCCTTCTTTCTTTTCCTGTATTCCTTCTGTGATACTCTGTCCCCCGCCTCTTGACTTGGCTTCCCATCCCGGGGGGATCCTGGATTTCTCTCTGCACTTTGGACTAGTTCTCTGTTCCTCTTCATGTAATTCCCTGGTATGATGGTTAATTTTATTTGTCAGCTTGACTAGGACACAGGGTGCCCAGACATTTGACTAAACCTTATTTCTGGGTGTGTCTGTGGGAGCATTTACAGATAAGATTAGCATTTAAATCAGGGGACTGTGTAAAGTAGATTGCTCTCCCCGATGGAAGTGGGCATTATCCAGTCTGTTGAGGTCCTAAATAGAACAAAAGGTGGAAGAAGGGAGAATTTGCTCTCTCTGCCTGACTCAGTTTAGAAATCTCTCATCTGCTCCTGTCAGACTGAAGCTCACATCATTCACTCTCCTGCTTCTCAGGCCTTTGGGTTTCATCTGGACTACATCATCAGCTCTCCTGGGTCTCCAGCTTAAGATGGCAGATTGTAGGATTTAGCCTCCATAATCATGAGAGCTAATTTCCCCACCCCCCTCCCTCTCTCTATATGGCTCTGTCTCTGTCTAGCAAAGTGAGGCAGGTAATGCTTCTCCTGCCCTTGAAACTGCCTCCGGGAAACTGATCAAAACATGAAGCTCAGCAGTTTCTCTCCTTACTGACCAAACCCTGCAGAAGCCCCAGCCCCATCGTGTCAGACAGAGCATGTTCAACATTTCCGAGTTTGAGTCTGGGGCTGTTTTCACGCCGTGGCAGCTGCCACCTGTTCACCATCACGTGAAGGCACAACATGCAAATGCAGAGAGGAAGAACATTTGTAAAACTTGCCCTTGATTATTGTTACTCCAGGGGTTCTCTCCGCTTCCATCTAACGCCGTGGGAAACTTTGTGTTAGTCCTTCGGACGCAGTTGTTTTCTTTTCATTGTGATTTCATGGAGAACTCACAATGAAAGAAAAAGGCCTTTGTGAAGCAAGATGTGAAGGAGGCAGCTGCTAGTCATGGTTTTCCTGAACCAAACTGCATGCACCATATTTGGTTATCCAACGGGACAGTAACCCTGGCAGCCACTCCTGTGTGTCCTACAAAGGAGGGCTCCTTACATTCTCCACGTCTTCATTCATAAATAAAGTGAGCAGGCTGGAGGCTCACTTTGTGTGTGAGGGGTGTAATGAGATTGTGTATGACGAGTGTTGTAGCATGGTTCTTGTCCCACTGAAAGATGCTCCTTGGAGGTCAGCCACATCTCTCCCTCCCCCTTTCTCCCTTTCCCTTTTCCTTCCCCCATCTCTTGCTTTTCCCTGCTCCCTGACTCAAGCCTGAGCTCCTCCCAGGTGTGGAGAGAAGCCTGTGCTGCCAGTTGCAGTAGGAGCATAATCTCCAAAGGGGGCGCTCTGAGATCAGGAAACAGGCCTTCAGGGACCTTGACTGTGTGTCTGTGAAGACTGTGCGCTGGTACCTGTGGCTGGACATTTAAAAAAAATGGCTTTTCTGAAATCTTTGCCTTGATATGCTATCAATTTTTCCAGATGCCTTTTCAATATCTGTCTACAGAACTGTGTGAAATTATAGTAAGTCCTACAGCTGGGGGAGATGACAATATGACAGACATCTCTGGCTCGGATGAAAGAAACTAGCGACATACTTCTGGCAGTGGGTCCGTCCGGGGGGTCTGCCAAGCTGCAAGCATCCCAAAACACGGGACGCTGGGTCCACCTAATGGGAAGCTGCCTGCAGCTCTTGTCGCTCTCTTCCTTCCTCCAGGTCCACCTTCAGGCAGGAGGCAGATCTAGGCTGCAGGCTTTTAGGCAGCACTGGGTGAGAGGCTGGCCTGGGTTTGCCTCCCTCTGCTAGACAGACCCCAGGGCCTTCAAGGTGGGAGGAAGGGAGAATAAAATAAGGCCCTGAAGAGTTTTTGTTAAGCTCTCCTGGATTGGAGAAAGGAGACCGTTGTTAGGGGGGGCAAGAGGACAACACTTTTCTAGAAATTAGAAACCTCAACTCATCAGCCCGTAGGGTGGTAAGAGGGAGGAGCTTGCATCTCCAAAGGGCTCCTGACCACTCATCTCATTCCATTTATTACCTTTCAGGGTGTGCCGGGCACGGGGGGCACATGCCACTGAGTTCTTGAGAAAAAGGATATGAGAAAGGTGAATAGTGCCTGGCATTGGGTGTCCCCCACATGGGAATGAATGAGTGAATGCAAGCATCTGAAACAAACTGAAAGCCTCCCTTCCTGCAGGTTTTTCTCCCCTTTAATTTATAAAGATAAAAAGGCTTATTTAGTGCAGGGCTCTGAAGGCTGGGAAGTTCAAGGTCATACCCCTGCCTTCTGGGCAGGGCTTTTGCACTGCCTCATAACATGGCAGAGAAAGTCAAAGGGTGGTAGATACTTCCTAAGAGGTAAAACTCCTGAAGACTTCTGGCTTTTAAAAAAACAAACAACCACTCTCAGGGGAATGAATCCTTTCCTGTGAGAACTAATCCAGTCCGGCCACAGTGAGAATGCAACTCATTACTGCAAGGGCGGCACAGCGCCACTCTCGAGGCATCCACTGCTCTGACCCAAACTCCTCTCCTGTGGATCTTTATCTTTCTCTATGGGAGGACCTGGGCTTTGAAAGGGAGGATGTGCTAGGAGACAGCTTGGGAGGGCTGGAAGTGCTCCTATGTGCACAGAGGCCTGGGGAGGATGAGGGTGGCTGCACAGCAGCCTCAGGGATTATGGGGAGGGCTGCATCCTCTGATCCCGCGGCCTCCGTGCACGGGCACAGAAGGGCCCAAGAGGAGCAATGTCCCAAGCATGTGTTACAACAACCTGCGGGTTGCTATTTAACAGCACTTGTCATCTTGTCCGTTTTGTCCACCTGCCAAGCCTGTTTCCACGCAGCTCTCCAGAGTGGGCGGCTGCTGAGTCTCCCATCTGCGGCTGATAACAGACGGCCTTGCCTTGCATGAAGCGCAGGAAGTTAAGAAGCTTTTCTTTGCTGTTGCGGAGAGACCTCTGGCTCGAGGCAGTGCTCTCCGAGGGCAGTGGAGATGCTGTCAATTACAAGCCTGTCCTTCGAGCCTTGGGGCTGAGCCGTGATGGGCTGACTGCAGTTGGATGTGTGCGCACATCTGGGAGAAGCGTTTGTGCTGGGAGCCCAGTGGGGCTTGGCTCTGGGTGGGCCTGGGTCTTCCCTTTTCCCTTAACTCACTGTAAAGTAATCTGTCAAGACGACATCACCTTAGGGGAAAATTACATCCTATCAAGGTGATCCTGTTTAACGGGGGAGTCTATCTACTATAGCTATCATATTAGTATGTCTGCCCCAATTATGCATAGCTTTGACACCCTACCCCAGAGATTCCAACACTTGTTTGCTTCGCAGCATTGTTAGTCTATCAGTAGTTTTCATGGTAAAACTACTGTAGTTTTACCGTAGTTTTCCAGTAGTTGCTTTTGTCACAGGATGAAAGAACTAACAGCTGCATTTTTTCAAATAGCTAGGGTCAAACACCTTTATAAGTATTAATGTCCTGATAACTTAGTAGCCATTTGAAAAGAAAAGAATATGAACTGAAAGCATTTTTATTTCATCCCTAAACAATAATTACGTATGAATGGGTCTGTGTGCACCTGTTGGGCACTGCACAACCTCTCAAATCTTGGGCACCAACACTTTGTTGCACAGTGACTTTTGTGCGGGACTTGTTTTGCATCACAGCAACCACAGAAACCCCACCTTCAAAAAGATACGACTGAGCAGAAGAGAAATCGTGAGATTTAACGTTGAAACTGTAAACTCCCTTGAGTTAGTAACTTGCTCAATGTTTAGTAGAAGTTGAGTATGTTTGTGTCCCTCTTAGTGACCCAGGACACCTTGTTTGTTACACAATTTGGGGACTGTGACCCTACTCTATGCATTTGTTGTATATTCTCATGTTCAAGGAAATGGGGTGAACTAGAAGCCTGGTTGGGAACCAAGAATGAGGAGATGAAAATTGCTAAGTTTAACCCATGTCTTAACATTCTCAAGACACTGTCTCAGGTTATGCTCCTTCCTACTAAGAGTCATGAAGCTGGAGTCTTTCCTGGGAGTGTTGAAGACAGATTGTATTGGGCAGGATGGGACATTTCCATGGGTTGGAGGACTGGGTCTACAGAGTCATTCCTAGTATCTTCTGATCAGTCTCCTCCAACTATTCGAGATCCGGTTCTTCCTATGTGAGCATAGCACAGTGATGAAAAGCAGGACTCAGGAGCAAGACTGCCATCTGCTACCCGCATGACTTTGAGAGTATCTGACCTCTGTGCTTCAAATTCTACATCTGTGAAATGGGTTTTATAATATAGTATACCTCACTGGCTTCTTATGTGATTGACATGATCTAATGGAGATTAGAACACTGTTTGCCATGATTCTGAGTAGGCAGCTGGGCAAATAACTGTGACAAAACAGACATGGTCTCTACTTCTACCTGCTTACAGTGCAGGGACAAATATCAAACTAGTATTTGGCCACACAGTTAATTGATTACAATTCTGATGTGTGTTAAGCAGTGTAGTATTCTATGGGAGTATGTAACATAAGGCTTTAACTTAGATGGGGGCAGGGGAAATGGTGTCTCATAATCCTTCCCAGAGTAAATAATATTTAAGTCAGGACTCAAAAAAGATAAATAAGGGTAATTTGGGCTGAGATCTAGTGGGTGAAGCAGGTCTGGAAGAGTGTCCCAAACAGAAGGAACATGACAAAGACTTTGACGCTCTGGCTAGTGGTCAAGAACAAGAAAGGGAGGGTCAGATGGGGGCAAAATCAAACAGGGTCTTGGTAGTCCTTGCTGAGGAATCTTAAGTTTTCTTCCCAAGAACGACCAGACAGCATCAGAGGTTTCTCAGCAAAGGAATGGCATGATGTTATGTCTTGTAAAAGGTCATTTTGGCTGCTGGCTGAAGACTAGGTTCCAGTGGGCAAAAAGGAAAAAATGAAAAGACCAGTTAGGAGCTTATTTGTAAATCCTTTGGGGTAGATGAGAAGTGACTCTGTATGGGGGCAATAGAGAAGAGGACAGATTTGAGAGATAGTTTGGAGATAGGAGAGATCTGATGGCTTCATAGTGAAGAGACAAGGGAAACCAGGCAAATGCCCAGGAGTCTTCCCCCAGAGCAGCTGGGAGAGAGGAAGGTGAGCCGTATGACAGGGACAGGTGCCTTTGAAGGCGTGTGTCCATCAAAGGCACTTGGAGCTGATGACCCCGCTTTCCCATACCACTTCCTGCAAATACTTCCCAGATAATTGAAATAAAACAGGGTTTCTGTGTCTCCTTCTGAAATAAAACCATCTCAGGTTTTCACTCTATTTTGTATAAAGGCCAGTGCATCAGGGATGAAGGAGGAAGACCTCCATTGTGGCAAAGAACCCTCCGTGGCTTTAGAGTTCTTAATTGAATATAGGACATATTTGGAGTCATTAGAAACAAAGTTTATCATTATGCTGGCCACGAGCAGGCCTGTCCACATTCACTGTCAGTTCCTTTCCCCCTCTCTCTGTAGCCATCTTTCTTTCTTGTATTGAAGGAAAAAAAATATTTTTGATATTAATTAAGTTACATGGCAATTTCCTCCCCCTAATTAAAGTGGAACCTTTTCACAGGACACTTTGAAGTGCGGCTCTGTGGATATAAGAAACTTTTCATCCTTCGCCAGAGCTCTGTAGTGTCTCTTCATATTGTTCACTTCAGTCAGAATAAAACTCTTTCTGATAATGAAGGGAAGAGCATTTAACTTTTCCCAGCTATCACACAGTCAAGTCAGCCTGGAGCAGGGTGTGGGGAAAACCTGCTGGGGCCCTGGCCTGGGGCGGTGTGGGGGCTTGAGCCGATGCTATGACTCAGGTGCACCCGAGAAGGGGGTGGCTGGGGTGGCTGGAAGGTGTTGGGCAAGGGAGGCCAAAATGGGAATCGGGGGTGGGGTGCTGGGAGCCACTTGGAGCAGGGGAGATGGGAGGAGCAGCAGCATCCCACCCCCCAGGTGCCAGCTCAGCTCTGTTTGCAAGTTCTTGCTGTGAGCTTTGATGTTGTGGGGCCTTCTGCTCTAATTTCCAAGGGACAGTCTCTGGCTTTGTTTGGGCTCAGAAAACCCCTTGAGATGCCCAGAGATGGGATAGTGACAATGACCTATGGAGTAAAGAGAGAAAGTAAGGAAATGGACTGAGGGTAAGAGCAGGAGAAAAAAAATCAACACAGGAAGGAGGGCTCAGTCCCTCACCCTGAAAGGGCTCTCTCAGCCAGGGAGATATCTGTGACTTTTCACACCTTGGTGGTTGCTTCGATTTACTTTCCCCCGCCTCACCTTTTCCTCTCTCTCATACCCCTCCAAATGCTCTCGAGGTGAGTGACCAAAAGAAGGAGTCTTGTCCCCTCCCTGCCCAGAAACAAATTTCTCATGAAAACACCCCAGGGAGGAAGCAGAGGCCACTGGTTTTTATCTGCGAATCTCACTGCAAGTGTTTTCCCTGTAGATATCGACATCCAGTAAAACACATATCACAGACGAAACCAGCAACACCCCCATGTGTCCACTGCCTCCCCCTCCAAGATGCCACCATTCCAGAGTGTCAGATGCTTCAACTGGATTATTGCCGTTTCCCCAGCTGTCTCAAGGTGTCTCCCAAATAGCTTCAAAGCCACAGACAAAAGTAAATGGGAGAAGCCGAGTCTCTCTTTGGGAGGCACATGAGGCAGGTAGAGACGAACCACAGGTTCCCCTCTCATGGGTCCAGCTTCAGCAGCTGCCGGTCTCCTGTCTTGGGCCAAGGAGGCAGGAGCAGGTCCCCAACAGGAGGCCTCGGCTGCCCGTGCAGCCTGCAAACACCATGAGGATGAGGACAAAGAGGAGGAGCCCTGCCTTCCTGGGTGCTGATGCTGCGCTGAAGACAGGCACAAGGCGGGGAGGATGTGGTAGAAGAGTTAGGAAGGTTGGGGGTTTTCCTGATGTCCTGCAGCATCCGTTAGTAACTTTAATTCTGCTTCGTATTGGTTGAGTGACTCCCGAATGCCAGGTGTTAAACTAGGTGGCAGGATGAAGGCAGAGTCCCAGCCCAGCAGGGAAGTGGCCCTCTGTATGGGTACTTCTAGTAGAAGGTGGTTGCATCCTGTAAATATAATCTAACAAAAAACACACACTCCAGGAGCCTCAGGAAGGCAAACTTGATTCTGACTCGGGGAGATCTGATAAAACCCTCATGGAGGTATGATTTCAGCTGTCTGGATTACATCTGGGCAGGTGGAAAGATGGCAAAAGAAGTTCCAGATGGAGGGAGCCACGGAAGACAGGTGCTGAGGAGTGGCAGTACCAGTGTGTTTGGGTACTTTAACTAGGAAGGTATTCTTTGAGCCTAAGGGGGGATCCAGGGAATGGGGTTGCAGGGAGGAGAGTGATGAGGGGTGAGGCATTGCAGTGAGGGAGTGCAGCTGCATGAGGCTTGTCTACCAGGCTGAGGAATGTGGCTTTTCCTTTTTGTATCATGGGAAACCAGGGAAGACTTATGAGGTGTGGAGTGATGGGATTAATACTGTATTTTAGAGAAATAATTCTGTTCCCTTTTGACACATACTCCCTAATCCTTTATCCCTGGCACATGGCTTGCCACTGAGAAGGCTAGGAACATGTAAACACACTTTAATGTGGGGCTTGGTCTCTATCCATCTGCAGCTTCCCTATGGGTAAGTTTAGCCAGGCTCCAAGGGAGCAGGGCACAGAAGACAGAATTGCTTTTCCCAAGGACCATTGGTTAAGTAAGCACCATCTTCATCCTTGGCCATGCGGACTCTGATGAGACATTATTATGATAACTCAATGAAATATACAAATTCCAAGGGATTTACAGGAAAAGGGTGATGGGAGTTAGGGATGGGGCTAATCTGGGAAGGCTTTCTGAAAGGGGCGGCCTTATGTTTGAGATCTCACAGGTGAAATGAGTTGGCGGGAGATAAAAGGGAAAGGCCATCCAGCAAGAGAGTCATCAAAGCAGAGGACAGCAAATATGACCAGGGGTAAGGGCACAGTGTGTTAGGGAGGAAGGCGAGGTGGGAGGGTTGTAACAGGACTTTAAGGTGGAAATGCCAGTCAAGGGGGCTATGAATTCCGGCTGGTGGAAGTCTGTAGGGTGGTCTGTAAATAATGGGCCATGTCAGCCCATTGTTTGGAGCCCTTCCTCCTTCACCTCCACCAAGAGTGCAAGCAGACTCCCCTTATTTTGTTCCCATGGGGTACAGCAATGCAGGATGGATGAGAGTAGACCCTCAACTGGTTAATCTGGAATAGTTATCAAATCCTCCTGAAATTAGCAAGGGCAGGAAAGGTGCTGTGACAAGGGCAAGTGGCTCCGCTGAACTGAACAGTGGAAATCATTTGTGTGCGCTCGTCCCTTGGTATCCGTGGTGGATTGGTTCCAGGACCTCCCGCAGATACCAAAATCCATGGATGTTCATGTTGTCCTTGCACACTTTAAATCATCTCTAGATTGCTTATAAAACCTAATACAACATAAATGCTAGGTAAATAGCTGTTATCCTCTAATGTTTCAGGAATAATGGCAAGAAAAAGTCTGTACATGTTCAATATAAACACTTTTTTGAATATTTTTGATCCACAGTTGGTCGAATCCACCTGAGGGCTGGCTGTATATCTATTCTGCAAGGCAACTAGGCCCAAGGCCTGAGTGATAACCTGTGCTCTTTCTATCTTGGCAATGAATCTGTGCTGCCCAGCTGAGAGGCAGGATTGGGTTTTCAATGTGCTCTGAATACCTGGGAACTTTCTCCATGGCATTGCTTCGTCGGAAAATCTTCTTTGAAAAGGCAACAAACTCTACCTGGAAGAACAGGTAAGTAAGTAACTTACTTAACAACTATTTTGTGCCTTACCCTTTTATAAAAGCCATGCACGTACCATTTAATGTTCACAGAATGCTTCTGAAGACTCCGGGAGAGATTTTATGATGCCCATTTTACAGATAAGGAAACTGAAGCTCAGATAAATAGTTTCCCCAAATCCCACAGTTCCTAGTGTAGAGCAAAGACTCAGTCCCTTTTCTTCTGAGGATAAATCATGTGTATTTTCTGCCACAGACAGGGTCCTAAGGAAGACAAATTTCTTTCTGTCAGGATGGGGTAGGGTTCTTGAATCCAACACCTGATTCTTACTGCAGAGGCTCCTAAGGGCTGGGTCTTTAGCACTGATGACAGTCAGATTCCAGCTGCCAGCCATAGGAGATACCTGCAGGCGTTCCAGCCAACCCAGAGACCTAGAAAGAAAACCCAAGCATTCCTAACCTTTAAAAAGATCTTAGCCTGTGGACAGATAAATTAACTCCAGGGCTCTGGGGGAGATTAAACCTTATTTTATGGTTTGCTTGTTAAAAACGCATAACTCCAAATCTCACCAGAGATTGCAATTAAGATAGCACAGGGCTAAAGCTATATGAGAAGTATTATTTACTCCCCGGCTCCCTGCAAAGTCCAAAACGACAATGGGCTTTTCCATTTCATAACCTGCAGTCGAGCTGAAGCCACCTGCCTTTGTACCTAAAATGCTTTAGGACATGTGCTTCTCTCCCAGCATAGCGTTACCATAGTTCTGTTATACTTTGTGGTTGCCCAAAGTAACCATAAAACCCAAAGTTAAAACAAAGTTTCCAGGGCGTTAATGTTCAAGAGACACCAAGAACATTTTTTACCATCTGCTTCTCTACTGTTCTCACATGAGGGGCCCTTTTTCTGTGTTATCCTTTGAATGCCTGACATGTACGAGCCCCAGATAGCTCCCTAATTTCTAGCAAAGTCCCAGGAAAAGCCAGATCACCCCAGAGCCGACTCATCGCACTAAAATATGACCGAGAGAGCCACCACAAGCCTTCTCAACCATTGCTATTGGAGACCACACACAGTGAGTCAAACTCATTTTTCCCCCCACTGGAAGTTCTGTGAAAAGTTGGTTACTTTGTGTGCTCAAAGACAATTACCAAGGACTGTTTAGATTTTCTTTCTGGGGGTCCTCTTTACTCCTTGAGATTCATGGTTTGTTTTTCCATCTTCTGTGTGTATACAAGAGATGCATAATGAATTTATGAGTGTCTTTCTGTGAGAAATTTCATCTTAGCCACTGTGGTGTAGTGAGGGTCTTTCTCAAATTCATCTTTTGCATTTTAAGACTCACGTGGAGTGTTTAATTTGTATTCAGATTCCTGACTCCATTCAAGAGTCGCTCAACCAAGTGATTCTTTTTTTTTTTTTTAATTTGTAAAGAAAAGAGGTTTAATTGACTCATGGTTCCACATAGCTGAGGAGGCCTCAGGAAACTTACAGTCATGGTGGAAAGCAAAGAGGAAGCAAGGACCTTCTCACCCGGTGGTAGGAGAGAGAGTGCAAGCAGGGGAAATGCCAGACGCTTATAAAACCATCAGATTCTCATCATCAAGTGAATTTGGAGATGCTGGTATAGTGAAAAGAATATACCGCTGAGAGACAGGAGAACTGAGTTTTAGACTAACCTTTATTACCTAATAACTATTTGATCTTTATCTAGTTTCAGTGCCTTGATAGTTGTTAAATGCCTCCTTGTAAAAGGAGGGGCAGCTATGATTAAGTGTGTCAGGCATGTTCTAACTGCTTTGTAAGCATAAACCCTACAAAGTAGCCTCAAGGTCACACAGCTAGTCAGAGGCAGGGCCAAGATTCAAACAGATTGGCTCGACTCATGAGCCCAACCTTCTAACTACTATGCTGTGATACCTCTGTAAATAGGTTCTCTTAGCTCCAATGTTCCACAAGTTTCTTGTAGCCAAAGAAAAGACCTCACACAATCTATGAGAAGTAGACCTTCCATTGCAACTTGTTCTGTCTCTGTCCTGGGCTAATCCCCCAGCTCCTAAATAACACAAAGACTCTGGACCAGCCCTGCATTTTGTTTTTTTCTTTCCTGGTGATTATCTGGGGCTCATTTGGCCAAACTTCTATGTCTGTTGCCTAGCAAGTCCCAGCACATCTGGAGTCCTGCTGTTGTCTCAATTGCACAGCTGTCTACGGCAAAGATGCAGTCATCAGAAAGCTGCTGCCCAATGGAAATCCAGGGAGCAATCTTTATATGGATCAGCTCTTTATACCTTTGTGTGGATTTTGCTTCTCACTCACAAAGACAACGGAGCAAGCTAGCAGAGTTCATACTGAGATGTGAGTGGCTTTATAACCAGCATGAGGAAGATTTCCACAGAAAAACCTCTTCTTTCCTGGTGACAGACCTGAATTTTTGCTAAGGGGGGAAAAAAAGCTCTCTCTTCGAGAGCATTTGTGTGGACCTAGGTGCTTTGAAATGGAGAAAAGCCAGAAGATTCCTCTGAGGCAAAGAGATACCGCCGAATAGTGCAGGCCCCAAATTTAGGTTTTGTAGACCTGCACATTAAAAAGTTTCCAAAAGCTTAAGGAGGCAGAGCCAATTTGAAGCTTTTCTTTTATTTCATGCAACAGGGTAGAGGATATTGTTTTGGGGGGTGGGGAAGATTGAAACCTGCAGCGAAAGTAAATGAAAAACCAAAATCTCTGCTGGAGGTGTAGATAAAAACCAGAAAATAAAAAAAGGAAGCAAAACTGACCAGTCTTATTTAGCTCCCCAAGGAGAGAAGTGCAGCAGAAAAGAAGAAAGCGGCAACAGTCTGCCCTGTGATCTCATATTCTATTAATCAGGCCTCTCCGTAGCTTATACTCTCCCAGATAAAGGCCATTGATGTTCAAAATGGCGACACAGACACCGTAGGGTCCTGAAGTGGCTTCTGCATCAACAAAGACCAATGAAATTACACTCAATGCTGAACTTCAGAATGTCAAACCCAGATGGGACCTTAGAAGTCTTCTGGTCCAACCCCCTCATTTTGCTCTTAAGGAAACTGAGGCCCAGAGGTCATGAGGCTGGCCAATGTAAAACTGGGAACAAGACCCAAAGATTCTAGATGCTAGATTCTTTTTTTTTGACACCATGCTAACAACCCAAACTCAGTTGCTATTGTTATTTGAACATGAGCAATCTGTGGATAATAATAATAGGGTTACTTTTATTTGCCATATTATTTGATGGAGTAGAGCTCATCCATGGCTCAGTTAATTAATGTATTAATTCTATTAGCAGTTTCATTCCTCTGTGTGGGGTGTGTGTCTTTAGCACTGTGCTTCCAACATGCTGCTCTTTCTGTGAAGGCCAAAAAAGGTGATCCAATGAACTGGGAGGATCATTCCCTCCCTCTCTGGGTATTGTCACTGACCTAATTTATTAATTTTACCCTCCCTCCCAGTTTAGAAACCTGGACACAACCAGAGCTCTTCACATTAAGCTGTCAGTATTGTCATTAACATTTGTATCAATAATCCTGAGCTCTGACAACTTCCCTTATTTTTAGACCTAAATAGTATTTTATAATATAAATATCTCACTCTAGGCAGGGCACCATAAAGCAATTATTGCACTTCCCAGGTGAGGTGAATTTCTTGGCCTCGACTCTTCAAGGTAGCACCTGAGATGTGTTCTAATCACTCAGAGACACTGGGACAGAAGATTATTATACTATTAGATAGTATAGAACAAAGAAGACACCTGTTCTACCGGCAGAGTGCCAAGTCCTCCCTCCAGAGAGAATAATGAAGGTGGGCCTGGTTGTGAGTGTATGTTGTGGTACTGTAGGTCTGTAATAATGGAACCTATGCTAGTTGAGAAGCCCAGGACAGTCCTTCTGAATTTGTAGTAAGCTTTGCAATCTTCAGATACCCTTTCCTGGCATAGCGGTACTGATTCCCCACAGCAGCACTTTGGATTTTTATCTGGAAGTTAGATTATTGGATGATGTCCTCAGTAATGCATTTTCAAGTCTCTCATTGTACAGATGAGGAAACTGAGGATTAGAGAGCAGAAGTAATTTGGACAGAGCTGGTATTCAAATTGAGATCTTTCTACCCCCCTCCACTGCACATTACTTAATACGGATTATCCCTACACCCCAGCAAATTAGGTCAGGCCAAAATGAGGTTCTGAGTTTCACTCACTGACCTGACATTTGTTTGGTTAATATCAATAGAATGCCAGTGACATATAATGCACTGTGTCACGCTGAGGAATACAGGGATTGCTAGATTACCCTCTAAGCGCAAAGGATACTTTTTGGATAATTTTTAAACTTCTACGATTAGAGATGATTATGGATTCCAGGTGCCTATCCAAAAAATATCTTTCAGGAAGAAAGTGGTAGAAGGGTTCAGAAGAAACACCCACATCATACTTTTCAGTCTACCTCACTCTGAGAGGGCTACTGCATTCTGCCCTTCAACCCTCACCTACCTCTCACATCCAGCTGCTCCAGACAGACAGCCACAGGTGGCCTGTCTCGGGAAGAGCCCCCATGCAAACAGTACCCGTGTGTACACTGGTACACACACACAGCCTCACACACTGCTTGGCTGGTGCCATCCACCCACATTGCACTCTAGTCCATGAAGCTTCCCTTCTCCAGGGCCCTGGTCTGCTAAGACTGCACTGTGGGAGTGCTGCACATTGCCCGAGAGTCACAAACACCCCAGAACATCTGCTTGCCCCCAGGCTAACGTCCCGCTGCCGCCAGCAACTCCCCAGCCTCTTCTCCCTGCATACTCAGCAATCACTCCAACTTCTGTGTCACACTTTCCCGGAGCTCCCTCTGACAAGTTTATCAAGTTGAGAGATTACACTGTCAATGGGCATACATACAAAAAAAAGTGAAAAGAAAGAGAAAGTGGGGGAAAAAAAGCTCGGGAGGCTCCCTTGGTGCTGTAAAGACACCTTCCCACACTCCCAAGGTCATGCGAGCAGGCTGGGAGAGGCATCCTCATTCTTCCTCATACCTTGATTCTTAAGTGAGCCTCCTCCGTGGGTGCCTGTGCAGCTCCCCGCTCTGTGGTGTGGGGTGGGAATGGGGGAGCATCACGTTTCAGTAGGAGATTACTTGGTAAGACAATGGCTGAGCTGATAATGCCAGCAAAGTCATGACACCAGGGACCTCTTACAATTCTAAGATCCAATCATCTTTAAAATATTACCGTCTAAGACAGATTTGAGCAGGGGCTATAGCAAACAATTGATCCCAGTATATTTACTGAGAGTGCAGGCACCCTGATGAAATATCAGTCTGGGTTGGGGAGTTAGAGAGGGGAGGGGCTGAGAAGCATTGGACTGACCAAGTTCTTTCTAAAAATCCTTTGACAAATAAGTTTAATTAGGGAAATACAGATGCTACCATTTATCTATCTATCTGTCTATCTATCTGGATCCTGGTCTTTATTAAAATTCCAAGAGTCAGCAAAATAGAAGACCTGCATCCTTTGTCAAGTCTCTCTTCAACTCTACCCACCCCCCATGCATTCTTTTCACATCTGCTCATGCCCACCCCACCCCCCACCCCATTCAACTACTGAACATTTTTCATTGGTTGCCTAGGACCTCTTTTCCTTGGGACTTGTCTCCTTCCTACTTTCTGCATTTCCTCCCACATCAGTGACTCTCCTGTCACCCCCTGGAGGATCTGCAGCTTCAGTCCAGTCTGGGGAAATGTGGTGCAACCCCAGGACATTCAGACTAAGGGGGCTAGGCTTTTGTATAATAATAAAGGCCTTGGAAGTGAGAGGTGAGCTGCAGTATCAAGCAATTTATCCTGCACATGTGTCTGACAGAACGGCATCAGTCCCTTACCTCCCCCGCCTATAGAAGCATCAATAACATGGATAAAGCTGCTGCCCCCAGCATCAGCCTTTCAACACGGCCATGAGAAGAAGGACAAAGAAACAGCCTCTTTCCTGGCAGAGTTGAGCTTATTGCTTGTAGTTAATGCGAGGGTAGAGGAGAGGACCAGCTCTATGGAAGGCTGAAAAATTCCAATCACTGACAAGCAGGGCCACAGTCAGAGAAGCCAAGTGGAGCCTCAGGCTGGACATGGGCCAGGGACCACTGCACACACTGCTGGACGAAGGGCACATGCCTAGGGCCCAACGGAGCCACTGAACACTGGGGAGAAGGCCCCCCAGAGCAAATCCTGTTCATATTCCCAGCAAGAAGGACCACCAATATCTGTCCAGTTACAGGCATGGGTTTCTTTCTAAAGACATGGATGAGGATACGTGCATTCCCAATTTCGAATTTGTTTTGGAGACACTGGCCCACTGGTCCCTGGAAACTACCGTGTGCCACTCTTGCATCTCTCTGACTTTGTTTTTCCTTTTGCCTGGAATGCCTGGCTTTGGGAAAGATGCCTCTGTGGGCTTCCAGTTCAGGTCCAATGTCTGTGAAGCTTTGCTTGACCTTTATTTTGAGACAGAGTCTTGCTCTGTCACTCAGGCTGGAGTGCAGTGGTGTAATCTCAGCTCACTGCCACCTCTGCCTCCTGGGTTCAAGCGATTCTCCTGCCTCAGCCTCCTGAGTTGTTGGGATTACAGGCGCTCCATCATGCCCGGTTAATATTTTTGTATTTTAGTAGAGACAGGATTTCATCATCTTGGTCAGGATGGTCTCAATTTCCTGATCTCATGATATGCCTGCTGCCTTGGCCTCCCAAAGTGCTGGGATTACAGGCATGAGCCACCATGCCTGTCCCTTGCTCAGCCTTCTTTAGAGTGAGCTCTTTATGACCCCTTCCTGTGTTTCCATAGTACATTGTGTGGATTTCTGCACCACGAATCATCATAAGAAATTAGAACTTTTCTTGCCTGTCTCTTTCTTGGATTGCCATCTCCTTGAGAGCAAGGACTTTCTAGTTTTACACCACTAGTTCCTTGTAGAGTACCTAGCAAGTAGGTGGCATTCACAATCGTGCCAGATAGACAAGCATCGCCTCTCATTTTCCCTCAGTCTTTGCCAGTAAGAAATGTTTTCTTCTATGCTAAATCAATTAATCCATTAATCAGCTCTGGGTCAATGAACAAAATATTAGCTTGACAGGCAGAAAAAATGAGTTCAAAAGATCTATTGTACATCATGGTGACTATAATTAATGACGATACATTGTATACCTGAAGATTGCTAAGAGAGTAGATTTTAAGTTTTCTTACCACCAAAAATAACTATGTGAGATAATGCACGTGTTAATTAGCTTGGTTTAGCCATTCTATTTAGTACTCCCCTTGGTATACATATATTGAAACATCGTGTTTATACCATAACTATATATAACTTTTTATTTGTCCATTAAAAAGATATATAAAGCACATATATAAAAATATGAACTCAGACCATATGAAATTAGTAATATTCAACCACTTTACACCTACAAAAATGATAATTTCCTATGATTCAACCCACTCTCTGGCATAGACACGACCCTCATAGAGGAAAGGAATAAAAGAAAACTAGCATTTATTGAACACAGCTTTGTGCCATGTACTTTATAAACGTCATCTCATTCCGTTTAATCCTCATTTACTGATGGTCCAGGAGAAAAGAATAAACATCAGAGAAACAAAATATTTAAATGCTGAGATGGGTGGTACAAGGGGACAGTGGGATGGGAAGAGAGAGTTGGCTCAGGAAGGCTTCACAGCTGGGGGGGCTTCAGTGAGCCCTGAAGGGCTGGCCTCTTGAGGCAGCCTTGGTGGAGCCAGGCGTCCCTCTCCTTTTTCCCATGACACACTCACTCCCCCTTATCTCTACTATAGCACTCCTCACATGACATCCTTGCTATTAATTTACTCATCTGTTTCCACCCTCCCCCTCTGGGTCAAGCCCTCAAAAGCAGGGATCGCGTCTTGTTCATCTTTGTATTCCTCTGCCCAGAGCCACCTGGCAGGCACACTGCTGTACTCAAATGTTTGCTGATGGACAAATTCAGAGACGATCATGCAGGGAATCCCTACAATGAACTCATGGACTTCTCTGAGTCAGATATGCACAAGCTCCTCAGCTTCCCCACCAGGGGACTTAGGCACTTACAGTCAGTCCTGCTGCTCCCTGTGTCATGATATCTTGACACTTACTGTCCCTGAAGAGCCCCCTCTGGCGTTAAAGCTCATCTTGACTCAGGAGTATAGGCCCTAATGGGGCTGACCCAAGCAATAAGGAGGACCAGACCCCAGAATGGATTACAATTCCAAAGAAGGGTCAATAGATACATTCTCTTTCCATTTCCTGTTTCTCTCCCTGGCTAGCACAGTTCTTAAATAAACCCTAATGTCAGACCCTACCGTTGTCTTTCTATAAGGAACCAGAGGTGCATTTTGGAAGATGCACACTATACTCATAAAGCAGCTGCCATTAGCACCCTAAGATAAGTATTTCATTCCCATTTTATAGAATGAGAAGTTATACACCTTGCTTAAAGGTTACAAACTAGAATTCCAGGTGCCTCTGATTCTAAAACTCACACTCCCAATCACAAAGCTTTATCAGCACAAAATCCAGAGTTTGGCTAGCCCCAGTGTACTAGAATGTCTGGAATTAGATATGTTTGTCCATAGTCTCTGGTGGCCTGAGCAGCAGTCAGGACCAGAAGTGCACCCAGGAGTCCTCCCTGGTTTTGATACCCTGCTCCTCAACCACAGGGACAAGTCGGGCAGACATTTTAGCAATCTTGATCCTGTACCAAGCCCAGTCTCATGCCAGGTCTCAAAGCCTTTCATTCATCATCCTCTATGAGGAATTAAATCACTGGGGTTGATTTATGAAAAAAGGCAGGAGCCTTTGCCAACAGAGCCCATGCTGCTCCCTATGTCATGATATCTTGCCCCTCCCTGTCCCTGAAGAATCCCCCTCTGGGATTGAAACTCATCTTGAATCTTAGACGCTCACCAACTCATTGTAAATTTAAGCACATGCCCTCCTGACCTCTAGGATTGGGTGTTTTTTCTTAATCTTTAAGGAGGCGTATCTCCAAGGGGAAGGCAGAGTTTCACAAAGAGGAGATGGAGGTGGCAAAGAGAACAAACCCTGCATATGCTAAGAGCTCTATTCCACAATTTGAGTGACAGTGAAGACACCTCTTGTCAAATTACTGCTTCAGTCGAACACAGCTAACTCTCACCAACCTTGACAACAGAATGATTTCGTTTAAAAAAAAAGGTGAGAGAAGGGGGAGAATTGAACCTTGGGCTATTAGCAGTGTTCCCATGTGTTCTTATGGACTCTTTAAAATGCTTTGCTGTTTATGGTTGTGGAAGAGAAAGCCCATGTTCTATACATGCCCCAACTATTATTCTAGTTGAAATGAGGGCCCTCTGGGGAAGCTGCCATGAGGAAGCCGGGGACACCCAGGAGTTATGGAAAGCCAGCAGAAGGGGTGCTTCACTACAGCTGTCTTCTGGCTCCCAGCTGGTGCTGCCTGTTACCTAGTCACGGGGTGGGCACAGAGATCTCTGTTTCTCTGGACTGGTAGTTATAATTCAGGCAGAAAAGCGGGTCACACTGTTTCAAGATATCAGTACTGTTATGGCAATGGAGAAACAAAAGCAGAGGTTGAGTAAAGGTCAGACACTGGGAAGATGAAGCACATTACGAAAGCTAGTAGGAGTGAAAGAATGTATAAGGTAGGGTGAAAGTAAAACTGAAACAAAGACAGCAGATGAGTTGCCACCAAGGGTGAGCTAGAGAAACAGTAGTGGGAGAAGAAATTCACACTTGGTGTCAGCAGCCAGGGATGAAGAAGTAAAGGTGGAATAACTAAGACACATGCTCAGCAGCTCCATATGCAAGTACTGTATTAAGATATTATGGCCTTTGTAAAGTTCCATGGGTCCCCTCCCCATAGGTGAGCCTTTGGCAGATTTAAAAAGGGGTACTCAGGGCTCCTTTCCACCAGGGAATTTGTCATTTGGCCCTTGGTGAAGCAGTTCCTGCCCTGTATTAAATTTTTTTTATTGCATTTTTTTAGGTTTTGGGGTACATGTGAAGAACATGCAAGATTGTTGCATAGGTACACACATGGCAGTGTGATTTGCTGCCTTCCTCCCCATCACCTATTCTGGCATTTCTCCCCCATGCTATCTCTCTGCAACTCCCTCCTCCCGCTGTCCCTCCCCTATTTCCCCCCAACAGACCCCAGTGTGTGATGCTCCCCTCCCTGTGTCCATGTGTTCTCATTGTTCAACAGCTGCCTACGAGTGAGAACATGGCGGTGTTTGATTTTCTGTTCTTGCGTCAGTTTGCTGAGAATGATGGTTTCCAGGTTCATCCATTTCCCTACAAAGGACATGAACTCATCGTTTTTGATGGCTGCATAATATTCCATGGTGTATATGTGCCACATTTTCCCTGTCCAGTCTATCATCAATGGGCATTTGGGTTGGTTCCAGGTCTTTGCTATTGTAAACTGTGCTGCAATGAACATTCCTGTGCATGTGTCCTTATAGTAGAACGATTTATAATCCTTTAGATATATACCCAGTAATGGGATTGCTGGGTCAAATGGAATTTCTATTTCTAGGTCCTTGAGGAATCACCACACTGTATTCCACAATGGTTGAACTAATTTACAGTCCCACCAACTGTGTAAAAGTGTTCCTATTTCTCCACATCCTCTCCAGCATCTGTTGTCTCCAGATTTTTTAATGATTGCCATTCTAACTGGCATGAGATGTTATCTCAATGTAGTTTTGATTTGCACTTCTCTAATGACCAGTGATGATGAGCATTTTTTCATATGTTTGCTGGCCTTCACGTATGTCTTCTTTTGTAAAGTGTCTGTTCATATCCTTCGCCCACTTTTGAATGGGCTTGTTCGTTTTTTTCATGTAAATCTGTTTTAGTTCTTTGTAGATTCTGGATATCAGCTCTTTGTCAGATGGGTAGACTGCAAAAAATTTTTCCCATTCTGTTGGTTGTCGATTCACTCTAATGACTGTTTTTTTTGCTGTGCAGAAACTGTGGAGTTTGATTAGGTCCCATTTGTCTATTTTGGCTTTTGTTGCCAGTGCTTTTGGTGTTTTGGTCATGAAGTACTGGCCTATGCCTATGTCCTGAATGGTTTTGCCTAGATTTTTTTCTAGGGTTTTTATGGTGTTGGTTTTTTCTAGGATTTTATTAGGTCTTATGTTTAAGTCTTTAATCAATCTGGAGTTAATTTTAGTGTAAGGTGTCAGGAAGGGGTCCATTTTCTGCTTTCTGCACATGGCTAGCCACTTTGGCCAACACCATTTATTAAACAGGGAATCCTTTCCCCATTGCTTGTTTTTGTCAGGTTTGTCAAAGATCAGATGGTTGTAGATGTGTTGTGTCGCCTCGGAGGCCTCTGTTCTGTTCCATTGGTCTATATCTCTGTTTTGGTACCAGTACCATGCTGTTTTAATTACTGTAGCCTGGTAGTATAGTTTGAAGTCTGGTAGTGTGATGCCTCCCGCTTTGTTCTTTTTGCTTAGAATTGCCTTGGCTATGCAGGCTCTCTTTTGGTTCCATATGAAGTTTAAGGTGGTTTTTTCCAGTTTTGTGAAGAAGGTCATTGGTAGCTTGATGGGGATAACGTTGAATCTGTAAATTACTTTGGGCAGTATGGCCATTTTCACGATATTGATTCTTCCTAACCATGAACATGGAATGTTTCTCCATCTGTTTGTGTCCTCCCTTATTTCATTGAGCAGTGGTTTGTAGTTCTCCTTGAAGAGGTCCTTTACGTTCCTTGTTAGTTGTATTCCTAGGTATTTTATTCTTTTTGTAGCAATTGTGAATGGCAGTTGGTTCTTGATTTGGCTGTCTTTAAGGCTGTTATTGGTGTATAGGAATGCTTGTGATTTTTGCACATTGATTTTGTATCCTGAGACTTTGCTGAAGTTGCTTATCAGTTTCAGGAGATTTTGGGCTGAGATGATGGGGTCTTCTAGATATACAATCATGTCGTCTGCAAATAGAGACAATTTGACTTCCTCCTTTCCTATTTGAATACCCTTTATTTCTTTTTCTTGCCTGATTGCTCTGGCTAGAACTTCCACTACTATATTGAATAGGAGTGGTGAGAGAGGGCATCCTTGTCTAGTACCAGATTTCAAAGGGGATGCTTCCAGTTTTTGCCCATTCAATATGATATTGGCCATTGGTTTGTCATAAGTAGCTTTTATTATTTTGAGATACGTTCTGTCAGTACCTAGTTTATTGAGGGTTTTTAGCATAAAGTGCTGTTGAATTTTGTCAACGGCCTTCTCTGCATCAATTGAGATAATCATGTGGTTTTTGTCCTTGGTTCTGTTTATGTGGGGGAATTACGTTTATAGACTTGCATACGTTGAACCAGCCTTGTATCCCCGGGATGAATCCTACTTGATCCTGGTGGATAAGCTTATTGATGTGCTGTTGCAATCAGTTTGCCAGTATTTTATTGAAGATTTTTGCATCTATTTTCATCATGGATATTGGCCTGAAGTTTTGTTTTCTTGCTGAGTCTCTGCCAGGTTTTGGTATCAGGATGATGTTGGTCTCATAAAATGATTTGGGAAGGATTCCCTCTTTTGGATTGTTTGGAATAGTTTCAGAAGGAATGGTACCAGCTCCTCTTGTATGTCTGGTAGAATTCGGCTGTGAACCCATCTGGCCCTGGGCTTTTTTGGGTGGTAGGCTCTTAATTGCTGCCTCAACTTCAGACCTTGTTATTGGTCTATTCAGGGTTTCGACGTCTTCCTGGTTTAGTCTTGGGAGGATGCAAGTGTCCAGGAATTTATCCATTTCTTCCAGGTTTACTAGTTTATGTGCATAGAGTTGTTTGTAATAATCTCTGATGATGGTTTGGATTTCTGTGGAATCTGTGGTGATATCCCCTTTATCGCTTTTTGTTGCATCTATTTGATTATTCTCTCTTTTCTTTTTATTAATCTGGCTAGTGGTTTTATTTTGTTGATCTTTTCAAAAACCAGCTCCTGGATTTATTGATTTTTTGAAGGGTTTTTTGTGTCTCTATCTCCTTCAGTTCTGCTCTGATCTTAGTTATTTCTTATCTTCTGCTAGGTTTTGAGATTTTTTGATCTTGCTCCTCCAGCTCTTTCAATTTTGATGACAGGGTGTTGATTTTAGATCTCTCCTTGCTTCTCATGTGGGCATTTATTGCTATGTATTTTCCTCTAGAGACTGCTTTAAATGTGTCCCAGGGATTCTGGTATGTTGTGTCCTCGTTCTTGTTGGTTTTGAAGAACATCTTTATTTCTGCCTTCATTTCATTGTTTATTCAGTCAACATTCAAGAGCCAGTTGTTCACTTTCCATGAAGCTGTGCGGTTCTGAGTTAATTTCTGAATTCTAAGTTCTAACTTGATTGCACTGTGGTCTGAGAGACTGTTTATTATGATTTCCGTTCTTTTGCATTTGCTGAGGAGTGATCTCCTTCCAATTATGTGGTCAATTTTAGAGTAGGTGTGCTGTGTTGCTGAGAAGAATGTATATTCTGTGGATTTGGGGTGGAGAGTTCTGTAAATGTCTATTAGGTTTGCTTGGTCCAGGTCTGAGTTCAAGTCCTGGATATCCTTGTTAATTTTCTGTCTCATTGATCTGTCTAATATTGACAATGGGGTGGTAAAGTCTCCCACTATTATTTTGTGGGGAGTTTAAGTCTCTTTGTAAGTCATTAAGAAATTGCCTTACGTATCTGGGGGCTCCTGTATTGGGTGCGTATATATTTAGGATCATTAGCTCTTCTTGCTGCATTGATCCTTTTACCATTATGTAATGCCCTTCTTTGTCTCTTTTGATCTTTGTTGGTTTAAAGTCTATTTCCTCAGAGATGAGAATTGCAACTCCTGCTTTTTTTGCTCTCCATTTGCTTGGGAAATCTTCCTCCATCCCTTTATTTTGAGCCTTTGTGTATCCTTGCATGTAAGATGGGTTTCCTAGATACAGCACACCGATGGGTTTTGACTTTTTATCCAATTTGCCAGTCTGTGTCTTTTGATTGGGGCATTTAGCCCATTTACATTTAGGGTTAATATTGTTATGTGTGAATTTGTCCTGCCATTTTGATGCTAGCTGGCTCTTTTGCCCGTTAGTTGATGCAGTTTCTTCATTGTGTTGATGGTCTTTGCCATTTGGTGTTTTTGGAGTGGCTGGTACTGGTTGTTCCTTTCTATGTTTAGTGCCTCTTTCAGGAGCTCTTGTAAAGCAGGCCTGGTGGTGATGAAATCTCTGAGTACTTGCTTGTTCGCAAAGGATTTTATTTTTCCTTGACTTATGAAGCTTAGTTTGGCTGGATGTGAAATTCTGGGTTGAAAGTTCTTTTCTTTAAGGATGTGAATATTGGCCCCCACTCTCTTCTGGCTTGTAGGCTTTCTGCTTAGAGATCTGCTGTGAGTCTGATGGGCTTCCCTTTGTGGGTAACCCGACCTTTCTCTCTGGCTGCCCTTAGCATTTTCTCCTTCATTTCAACCCTGGTGAATCTGACAATTATGTGCCTTGGGGTTGCTTCTTCTTGAGGAATATCTTTGTGGTGTTCTCTGTATTTCTTGAATTTGAATGTTGGCCTGCCTTGCTAGGTTGGGGAAGTTTTCCTGGATAATATCCTGGAGAGTATTTTCCAGCTTGGATTCATTCTCTCCGTCACATTCAGGTACACCTATCAAATGTAGATTAGGTCTTTTCACATAATCCCATATTTCTTGGAGACTTTATTCATTCCTTTTACCCTGTTTTCTCTAATCTTGTCTTCTCATTTTATTTCATTGAGTCGATCTTCGTCCTCTGATATCCTTCTTCTGCTTGGTCGATTCGCCTGTTGAAACTTGTGTATGCTTTGTGAAGTTCTGGTGTTGTTTTTTAGCTCCATCAATTCACTTATATTCCTCTCTAAGTTGTTTATTCTTGCTAGCATTTTGTCAAATATTTTTTTAAGGTTCTTAGTTTCTTTGCATTGGGTTAGAACATGTTCTTTTAGCTCACAGAAGTTCCTTATTACCCACCTTCTGAAGCCTGATTCTGTCAATTCATCACACTCATTGTCCATCCAGCCTTGTTCCCTTGCTGGTGAGTTGTGACCCCTTGTAGTAGGAGGAGAGGTGTTCTGGTTTCGGGTGTTTTCATCCTTTTTGCACTGGTTTCTTCCCCATCTTTGTGGATTTACCCACCTGTCGTCTTTGTAGTTGTTGGCTTTCAGATTGGGTCTCTGAATGGACCTCCAGTTTGTTGATGATAAAGTTATTTCTTTCTGTTTCTTACTTTTCCTTCTAACAGTCTGGCCCCTCTGCTGTAGGACTGCTGAGGTCCACTCCAGGCCCTGCTTGCCTGGGGGATCACCTGCAGCAGCTGCAGAACAGTAAGGGTTGCTGCCAGTTTCTTCTTCTGCTATCTTTGTCCCAGAAGGATACCCACCAAATGTCAGTCTGAGCTTTCCTTTATGAGGTGACTCTTTGGATATACGGGGGGTCAGGGAGCTGCTTGAGGAGACAGTCTGTCCTTTATAGGAGCTCGAGTGCTGAGGTGTGAGCTCCGTTGTTCATTCAGAGCTGCTGGGCAGGTATGTTTAAGTCTGCTGCAGCAGAACTCATAAACCCCTCTTTTTTTTCCCAAGTGCTCTGTCCTGGGGGAGTTAGGGCTTTATTTATGAGTTTCCCTTGTGCTGCTGCCTTTTTTTCAGGGCTGCCCTGCCCAGCGAGGAGGCAGCCTAGTCACTGTCTGCCTGCAGAGGTTTTGCTGAGCTGCTGTGGGCTCTGCCCAGCTGCTGTGTGAACCTCCCTGTAGTCCTGTTTATACAGGTGTGGTTAGAACTGCCTCGGCAATGGCAGCCCACCTCTATAATGGCGGACTCTCTCTATAATGATGGGCTGCCTTGGCAATGGCAGGCTGCCTCTCAGTAATGGCAAAGTACCTCCATAGTGGTGGATTGCCTTGGTAATGGTGGATGCCCCTCCCCCCACAGAATTGGATGGTCCTGAGTTCAGCTGTGCTTGCTGTGAAACTCTCAATCCAGAGCATTTCCGATTGCTGTTTTTTTTTTTTTGTGGGGGTGGGACCATTTGAGCCTGATCACCTGGCTCCCTGCCTCAGAGCCTTTTTTTTTTTTTTTTTTTTTAGTTGAACGGTCGACTGTCTCCTAGGTGTTCCAGTTGCCTGTTGAAAAGGGCCCCAGGATCTGTGTGATTTCCCGTGTGGTGACCCACTGCGCTGGCTGAAACAGCATCGCTGAGATTCGTGGCATGTTTTTTTTGCCTGGGAATCTCCTGGCCTGGCTCCCTGTTTTAGTCCCCTTTTTAATCAGATGAATGGGCAACTCCGCATTCCCGGAGCTCCAACTGCCAGCTAAAACGGCGCCTGGACCCATGTATTTTATATGGAGAACTGCTACACCGGGGCGCCGGCGAAACATCTGCGCCGGCCAAAACAGTCGCACCGGCAAAACCAGCTGTGCTGGCGACCCGTGGGGCTCCTCTACCTGGGAATGGTCTGTGAGCAATAAAAATCCATCTGGAAAGGCGGCGTCCACTCACCCTCTGTGCTTTCACTGGGAGCTGCAATCCTGAGCAGCTCCTAATCAGCCATCTTGGATCCCTGACCTGTATTAAAATTTTTATCATAATGATTGCTGATGTCTCCACCAGATCTGTCTGCCTTGTTTTTACATTTGGCCTCCTGCAAACTCTTATTTCTATATGTCCTTTAATCTGTGTCTTACCAGTCTGGACTCTGACCCCCTCATCTATTCCTGACTGTACATTTTTGACTTGGCAACTTTAATTTCTAATTTCTTGCTTGTATTTATCTTTTAATAACTCTCTGCTCCCAGCTGCAAGTCAGCTCTTCTAGATCTAGTATCTTTGTGGTGATTCTTATCTTACTACTGCTCTAGGGTCAAAACGATCATTGTAATTCCCAAGGGAAGTAGAAGCCATGTGATACCAGCCATCCGCAGATGATATACCATTTTTATAAATCCAAGTTTACCAGTAAGTACTCATTATCCTACAATTATAGACATTTGGAATTGGGAGAGACTTCAGAAATATCTAACTTGATGTTTCCCCCATTTGGTGTGCAAATCCTCTTAATATATCAATTATTTCACAATAATAAGAGTTGCCACTAATTGACTCTGCTAAACACTTTACATATGTTAAATCATTTAATCATGACACCAGTTCTGTAAGGTAGATATTATTATCCTCATTTTATGGTTTAGGAAACAAAGTCTGCTCTAACCACTACCCTGCATTGACACCACTTACTATTGGTTCTAAAGCTTCTGCTTGGATGTCTGCAGTAGAAAGGAACTTACAACCTCTTAGCATATCCTGCTCTACCTTTGGACAGCTGTGACTTTAAAAAGCACCTCTTTATGTTGAGCCAAAGACCTTCTTCTTATAATTTTTACCCATTGCCCTGTTTTGACACACTAGTGATACGGAACAGGTCTACACCCCCTCCATCACATGACAGTTCTCTAAATACCACATCCTGCTGTTTCTCTTGAAATTTTCAAAACATCTCCAAGTTCAATTTATCCTCCTATGTCTGCTTTAGACGATAGCTGATTGCTTCAATTTTCCTTCAGTTGTGGTACCTTGGATAGGGCTCCAATCATTGTATTGTAAATGCAAATTTTGTATTCTACTCTATTTTCTGCGTTACTACCACTTTTTTTCTTCTCCCATGCTAAATTTCACAGACTAAACAAAAGACATATAAGACAAGATCCTTGCCCAGAAGTTAAAAATTTGTCATTTTCTTGGGTAAGAAACAATATGGCAGTATATTTAGTAAGCTATTTATTGTACGGAGTTGACTGTAGATATGACAGAAAACCCAGTGAGAGGGAGGGGTTGTCTGCAACCATCAGGGAAGGCTTTGTGAAAGACTTGTGGCTTAACCTGGCCTTCTGAGGTGGGAAGCTTTGGAAGAGCAGAGCAGAGAGGATCGGGTAGTAAACTACAGGGATAAATTGCAGGTTGCATGTTGAAGGTAAAGCACAGAATGGCTTTTTGTAGTGAGGTTGGGAAAATGAGGAGGGGAAAGAGTGAAAGGCCAGATGGAGATGAGCATGGAGATGGGAAAATTTTGAAGATAGAGCTGAAGGATATATACATATGTGAACACAGAATCACTGAAAGAGAAGGATGTTATTTTAAGAGCATTTCGTTAGCC
Organism: Ateles fusciceps; assembly: GCA_036589455.1. Classification (NCBI taxonomy): domain Eukaryota; kingdom Metazoa; phylum Chordata; class Mammalia; order Primates; family Atelidae; genus Ateles; species Ateles fusciceps. The sequence goes on along the minus strand of JAZHEH010000579.1, from coordinate 336,066 downwards.
TAGCCTTTCATATATCTCACCTTTGCAGACCCAATATTTCTCTGCAGGGCACCTATGCTAATTTCTATCACCATTCCAATTTACTGTCTATTTCAATCAGTCAGTTTCTTTGGCTTTACCTTTACCTGAATCCCACTTTACCTGGCAAGTGCTATAGTCCTACACATAGTCTCATCATTTCCTCCTGTGATTATTGCTCTGAGATAACCTGCCTGCCTCCTGCTTCAGCTCCTTCCCGTGCTCCCCCCACACATGTGCCAGACACAGCACAAATTTAATGTAGCACTTCCTGTGCAGTCTCTCCCATCGGCTCTCCATCATCTTCAGGACAAAGTTCATGCTTTCCGTCCACTTCCCCCAGCCTCATTTCCAGGCTCTCCTCCTATGAACCCTACGCTCAGCAGTAACCAAAAACTTTCATTTGCTTCATCAGACCATATTCTCTTTCACTTCTTGGCTCTCATTCTACATGAAGCACTTTCCCTGCCCCCTGCCCCACACTTACTCATATTGCAATAATATTTTTCAAAACTCAGCTTAGTATGGCCTCTGGGGACATTTAACTGCCCCCCCCAAACAATGAATTAGGTGCCCCTTCACTTCCAGATCATCCTGTGGCATGCCCTGAGTGCTCAGTGTACTGAGTGTGAATGTGTAACTACCACACCAGGCAAGAAGTAATAGAAACCAACGAGACTATCTTATCTTTATTGCAAAGCTATCAGAGACTTGCAGAATCCAAGCTAGAGAACCAGGCGTGAAAAATAAACAAGTATAAAATGAAACATCTAAGTTTGGCTGTAGGGACTGCAGTAAAGGCTGTGCTGTAGGTGCAATCTGTCTGTTCTGTGGGCAGGTACTACTGCAGGGAGAAATTTGACCTCCAAATGTTTCTACCATAGAAGAGGAAATTCCCATTCATGGGGAATCTTTAAATTAGGGGATCTTTGTGTCTATTCTTCCCAAGTCTCTTCCTTCTTAGTTTACATAATTTGAAAAGTCTTCTTCAGGCAGGGGGATGGATGAATTGACCCCCCCTGGATGCTGAGGAGTAACTCATTCTCAGCTGTGAACTATGAAAGGTCAGGAAGCAAATTAACTGCTTTGGAACTTATCCTTCCAACTCAGAGTTTGTCAGAGAAAGCTCAATGGGAACCTGTCAGAGTAAACAACAAGATGATGCCGAAAAAACAATTTTCAGCATTTTGTGGCTGATAATAATTGCTCACTTAAGTGTTCTGAAGCTTTAATTGGGTAGGTCTGTAATCAATGGCAGTTTTTGTCCTAAGGTAGAAGAAGGCTGAGTGACAGAGAAAAATAGCTCACTTCTGTATGTTGACAATCTTGAGAGCTGAAGGAAGCAAGAGAAAGTCTTCCCAGTTTGCAAATGGATGGAGAAGGGAAGTGAAGGAAGACTGGATCTAGACTTTGCAGTTGAACACAGGGGAAAGACTCTAGGAATTTCAGAGATGGGATTCATTTATCAGTGGGGATTGGCTACTCTCCTTCTGTATTCAGCTTCCCTCTTCCTCAACTGGTTTCCCAATCAGCTGTCCAAGGCTTGGCTCAAAGCAACCTCTTTCAGGGTTATGGGGTTTCCACTTTCTGAAAGAATCCTAACACAATAGGCTCCTGCCTGTGCAACTTCATTTGGTCCTTGAATGCATGATACCTAGTTTCCAATTTTGGATTTACTCTTTATTCATCTCTCTCCATCTCTTTAGCCCCAGTTGCCCATCCTTGCTTTGGTATGCTGATAATAGCATTCACATCTTGAAGAGACTCTATCCTGCCAGGACATGAGTTCACGTCCACTTATCAGTTGGCATTCAACACAACACCCAAGGGAAACCACTCTTTTCCAGTTAGAATGGTGCCTTGGCTGGTAAATTGTTCTATCTTTGGCCGCCATGTGCCTGTGTATGCCTTACAACTTAGGGTATAAGACTGCAATGATAGCACCTAAACCTGCTCAGCAAGCTTAGGACCAAACCCTAGAGTTCACTAATGAGTTTTCAAAAGGGGCCAGGGCTGTATCTTCTCCCTAGGAATAGCTTCACTGTCGGCAGAGAGGAAGTTGCTTATATGGTATGATTTTCCTGATACCAGGTAGATCCACCCTATCTAAAACAGCTCTCTCACACTCCTATTCAGTACCCAGAATTCCTCCATCAGCCATGGGAAACAGTGGGGTTGGAGAAAGGACACAGGATTTGGATTTAAAAGATATACCGTCTTTGATTCCTTGTTCTGTCCAATCTGTCTGCTGGGCAGATCCTCAAGCTTTTCTGAACCCCAGTTTATTGTAGGAAGCAAATAAAAAGAGCATAAAAGCTTTTTGCATTTAAAAAATTTTTATTTTATTTTAGATTCAGGGTGTACAGGTAGAGCTTTGTTCTACTGATATATTACATAATGGTGGGATTTGGGCTTCTAGTGTAAATCTTAAAGCTCTGTTCACATATTAATTGTTGTTGCTCTTTATTTAGTCCTTGAAGATTTTTATCTTCAAAACCAAGTTTTAATGTCAAATATCCATGGGAGGAGTCAACTTTTATGTGTATTATTATAGCTAAAACCTTGGAGCTTAGAGGCTGAAAATAAGTATCAGAGAAAGACCTAGAGTGATAGCCTTAGACACATTCAGAAGCTACTGAGATAAAGTAGTTAACTCTTTCCTCTGAAATTAAAAAAAATCTCTTGCAATCCCCTTTCTGTGTCCAATATGTAACAATAGTAAACCAAAGGCATAGTGAATCACCCACTTGAATACAATTTCTGTTGACTTACTTATATAGAAAATATCCCATAAGAACCTAATGAGTGTCAGGCTTTCTGCTGTTTTCTGGGAATACAAAGATGAACATATTCCTGGTCCCTGCCTTCACAGAGCAAACAGTCTATAGGCAGAAACAGACATGTAAAAAGCCAATCCCAACCTAGAGTGATGAGTGCTCAGATGAGCAAAGTGCTATGTGAGAGGTGTACCATTGGAAGTTGTTGGAGGAAGGCTAAGAGCTGGTGAGCGGGTCAGGCAGAGAAGTGGCAGGAAAGGAGTTAAAGTTTTCCAGTCAGATGGAATAGTATGGTGAGTCTGGAGGGGACTGAAATATGATTTGTTTGGGAAATTTAAAAGAGTTCAGTATAGATGAAGCACAGAAAGCTGGAGAGGTAAATGGAATCTGTGTTAATAGGGATCTGTGTGCCACAATAAGAAACTTGGCCTTTAGGCAGGAAGCAGTGGGTCACGGAAAGGTTTTATGTAGGAGAATGGTATTCAGTATCGCATGACTCATGCTGTATTAAAATAAATCTTGATGTGACTGATCTCCCTCCTCACCCAACTAGGCTATGGGTTCCATGGGAGCTTGATAATGTCACATTAATCACTGTATCCTAAGTGCCTAGCATACAGCAGACAGTGTCCCTCCTCTTAACTTCCTGGAAGCGCTCTTGAAATAAACTGACATGAAATTACAAAGGTGAAATGAGAGTTCAGTGTAAACCAGGAGGTGGCCTACCTTGTCTTTTTTAGCTGACAGCCCACCTTTTCTATTTTCTCTCCTTCTGGGCCCACAGCCCAGGAGAACAGCCTCAGACTTCTCAAGGAGATGCTTAAATAAGGGTTAGTAAGGTAGCTCCGCCAGGTCATGAGGTCCTCAGTTCACAGCAGGCATTTTGGCACCACTCCCTCCTGTGTTTATGGCACGTGGAGCTCCTCAGGCTCAGCACCCTTTCCCCTCCAAGCACACACTCATTCTCAACATATCTTGTCTCAGCAGTGCTTCCCCTGGCAGCTACCATCTATTAACCAGAGTTTGCTCTTGAGATGAAATCTATTTATCGTGCTAGAGTGAAATGAATTCCATGAACCTTTCAAGTGAGCCATGAGACAGGGAAGACATTTCATTCCAGCAACTTTATTAGATGGTCTCCATGAACTTTGGAATGAATAATGCTATGCTCATATTATAATGCTGTGGTTAAAGATTTTCATACTAAAACAATCTTTATGTGAAGTTCTGAGGCCCACAGCCTTGAGCAGCTAGTGTAGAACTAGGAAAGTCACTTAAAGTAATTGCTTTTGGGCCAAGTCCCAAATCTCCTCTTTGATGTCTGAAACAGTCGATATTTTGTCTGTCTGTGTAGAAACCATGGTTAAACTGAGAAACAATCAAAACTGAAGTTAAATTGGCTATCAGACTGCAATTGTGCCTAGACCCTTCTATTTCTTTAAGTCTTGCTTCTGTTCATAGTTCCCTTATTTATTTATATCTAAAAGAGAATACTGCTCTAACAGACATTTGTGTTTTAATAAAAACCTATTACACTAGGAAAATGTCAAGCAATATCTGAACCTTGTGTATTTGGCTCTGAGATTTTTAATGATAAATGGCAGCACAAAAACTAAAATTTCTGTCACCAACAGGTGACAGTTACCTGAATTGCAGCCACTGTCCCCAGGAAAATTGGACCAACCTTCAATGACTTGCCTTGTCATCTTCATCTCTTTCTCCCTTTGGGCTTCTTTCTTTTCTGCCTTTCACTACTTTTCATAGTTACAAAACTATATCTCTTTGCGCTTCTCCAGTTTGCCCCATCTCTGTGTGTAAGGGTGTGTTGCTCTACCCTTTGTTAACAGTTCATCTAGTCCCTTGATCATCCTGTCTTGACTGTATCCATCTCTCTAAATCTGTAACTTCCCAGGCCTGTGTCCATCTCCTTAAATTTGTACCTTCCCAGGCCAGGAGGTCTGCACCTCCTGGCTGCCCCTCCCCTCAAATGTAGAGAGCCACGAAAGCTGCCCCACACACTTTCTCCACACCGTCACGATGCAGACGTGGACTCCTTGCCACTCTCATTAGAAGTGGCTTTTGTCTTTTGTTGCCAAATCAGAATGTTCTCAGCAGTGAAAATGCGGCTTATGAAAGCAAGTGCCTTGTAATTAAATAAATGGGTAATTTCAGTGTTTTTATTTTTATTTTTCTACCCAAGGATTTCCTTAGTAACAGGAAGGAACAGATAACAGTTCTTTAATTCCTATTGATAGAGAAGAGAAAATAAGTTAGTCTATATTTAGGTTTTTATTTGGGTGTTTGTGATAATTAATAAGAAGAGAAGGAAACATCTGTCCTACAAATGGAGAAGATGAGAGGGAATGAAGCAAAAGAAAAAAGAAAGAAAGAAAAAATTGGCGGCATCAGTTAAGACTGCTGGGAAAAGATAAGATTGGCCAAAATGCTGGCTGAGTTATCGTTTGGAGAAGAGTTAAGGAAAATAAGAGCTTCATCAACTATATCAGAGAATGGAGTGGTCCTGAGGAGGCAGTCCTACAGATAAATGAGATGGTGATGAAGTGTGACCATTATAAACCAGTGGACACTTTGAGTAGAGAGGGAGCCAAGGAGGAAACACAGATTTCAAATCAAGACAAAGCAGCAGTCAGCCTGAGAAGGAGACCCCCTGGGTGGGAAGGAGACTTGCCAATGTGTTCTGTGCACTGCTTACAATCATTCTTCCAGGCCTCTGAGGCAGAAAGGGGACAGCAGAGGCTGCACCCATGTAAACAGCAACAAGGAAGCAGCGTGAGGCAAGCCTCAGTCCCTGAGCTTCAGCAGAGGAATCCGCAGCTGGAGGGAGCATCTATACACATGGAGAGGACAAAGGGATCTGGAATGACAAGCCCAAAGAGTTCATCTCATGGCAGATGACATTGACAGCTCCCCCCTCTCCCTCCCTCCCCTCCCTTCTTTCTTTCTCCCACCATCTCACCCTCCCTCTCTCCCTCCCTCTCCCTTTCTTCCTTCCTTTCCCTCTATCTTTCCTTGTCTCTGCACTCCCTCCCCCCTGACTTCATCCCTTTTCTCTCCTTCTTCCTCTTTCTCCCTCTCCCCTCTCCTTCTCTCTTTCTAGATAGTGTTTCTAAGGAAATATGACACAAGCTTCTTGGTCTGTGACTTTTGGCTACTTGGATCCAATGCAATTGTGCCTAGATCCTTCTATTTCTTTCCAACATTCTTCCAAATGTTTGTAGGTTTGAAATTATTTTCATTAGTCCTACTTATAGGAACAATTTTTATTAGCTCACGGCAGTACAGAACAAATGGCACCTTTACCCCCCCAAATTGCAAGTTTCTTGGATGAGCTGACATTTGTCTCTGGGAATAAGGGGTTAACCAACCTAAAAATAATTAAAACTCACATGCTCATGATATAATTTTTCTTACTCAAAATGCCTTCACAACGTCTCAACATCACTGTGAGATGCTTGGGCAGATATTCTTATTTCTTCTAAAGCTACACTACAATAAAATGTGAGGTAGACAGTGAAGGTTAGACTTTCACATTCGTTGATTATTCAAACTGTTAAACTGATTTTTTGGCTTCTCCTGTAAAGTGCCATTGAGTCCTATTTTTTTTTCCTTTTTAATTGTACTTTAGGTTCTGAGGTACATGTGCAGATCATGCAGGATTGTTGCATAGGTACACACATGGCAATGTGGTTTGCTGCCTCCATTCCCCTATCACGTATATCTGGTATTTCTGCACATGTTATCCCTCCCTGACCTCCCCACCCCACCCCCAGCCCCCCGCTGTCCCTCCCTTGGCCCCACCAACAGACCCCAGTATGTGATGCTCCCCCTCCCTGTGTCCATGTGTTCTCATTGTTCAACACCCGCCTATGAGTGAGAACATGTGGTGTTTGATTTTCTGTTCTTGTGTCAGTTTGCTGAGAACGATGGTTTCCAGATTCATCCCTGTCCCTACAAAGGACATGAACTCATCGTTTTTTATGACTGCATAGTATTCCATGGTGTATATGTGCCAGATTTTCCTTGTCCAGTCTATCGTCAGTGGGCATTTGGGTTGGTCCCGAGGTCTTTGCTATTGTAAACATTGCCACTATGAACATACGTGTGCATGTGTCTTAATAATAGAATGATTCATAATCCTTTTGGTATATACTCAGTAATGGGATTGCTGGATCAAATGGAATTTCTATTTCTAGGTCCTTGAGGAAGCACCCCACTGTCTTCCACAATGGTTGAACTAATTTGCACTCCCCACCAACAGTGTAAAAGTGTTCCTATTTCTCCACATCCTCTCCAACATCTGTTGTCTCCAGATTTAATGATTGCCATTCTAACTGGTGTGAGGTGGTATCTCAGTGTGGTTTTGATTTCCATTTCTCTAATAATCAATGACAATGAGCATGTTTTCGTATGTTTGTTGGCCTCATATATGTCTTCTTTTGTAAAGTGTCTGTTCATATCCTTTGCCCACTTTTGGATGGGTTTGTTGTTTCTTGTAAATCTGTTTTACTTTTTTGTAGATTCTGGATATTATCCCTTTGTCAGATGGGTAGATTGCAAAAATTTTATCCCATTCTATTGGTTGCCAGTTCACTCTAATGATTGTTTCTGTTGCTCTTCAGAAGCTCTGGAGTTTAATTAGGTCCCATTTGTCTATTTTGGCTTTTGTTGCCACTGCTTTTGGTGTTTTGGTCATGAAGTCCTTGCCTATACCTATGTCCTGAATTGTTTTGCCTAGGTTTTCTTCTAGGGTTTTTATGGTGTTAGGTCTTACGTTTAAGTCTTTAATCAGTCTGGAGTTAATTTTAGTGTAAGGTGTCAGGAAGGGGTCCAGTTTCTGCTTTCTGCACATGGCTAGCCAGTTTTCCCAACACCATTTATTAAACAGGGGAATCCTTTCCCATTGCTTGTTTTTGTCAGGTTTGTCCAAGATTGGATGGTTGTAGATGTCTGGCATTGCCTCCCATGCCTCTGTTCTATTCCATTGGTCTATATCTCTGTTTTGGTACCAGTACCATGCTGTTTTGATTACTGTAGCCGTGTAGTATAGTTTGAAAACAGGTAGTGTGATGCCTCCAGCTTTGTTCTTTTTGCTTAGGATTGTCTTGGCTATGCGGGCTCTCTTTTGGTTTCATATGAAGTTTAAGGTGGTTTTTTCCAGTTCTGTGAAGAAGGTCATTGATAGCTTCATGGGGATAGTGTTGAATCCATAAATTACTTTGGACAGTATGGCCATTTTCATGATATTAATTATTCCTAACCATGAGCATGGAATGTTTCTACATTTGTTGGTGTCCTCTCTTATTTCCTTGAGCAGTGGTTCATAGTTCTTCTCGAAGAGATCCTTTACATCCTTTGTTAGTTGTATTCCTAGGTATTTTATTCTCTTTGTAGCAATTGTGAATGGGAGTTCACTCATGATTTGGCTCTCTGTTAGTCTGTTATTGATGTATAGAAATGCTTGTGATTTGTGACTTCTGCACCATTGATTTTGTATCCTGAGACTTTGCTGAAGTTGCTTATCAGTTTGAGAAGATTTTGGGCTGAGATGATGGGGTCTTCTATATATACAATAATGTCATCTGCAAATAGAGACAATTTGACTTCCTCCTTTCCTATTTGAATACACTTTATTTCTTTTTCTTGCCTGACTGCTCTGGCTAGAACTTCCAATACTATATTGAATAGGAGTGGTGACAGAGGGCATCCTTGTCTAGTGCCGGATTTCAACGGGAATGCTTCCAGTTTTTGCCCATTCAGTATGATATTGGCTGTGAGTTTGTTGTAAATAGCTTTTTTTAAATTTTGAGACATGTTCCTTCGATACCTAGTTTATTGAGAGTTTTTCACATAAAGGGTTGTTGAATTTTGTTGAAGGCCTTCTCTGCATCTATTCAGATAACGTGTGGTTTTTGTCTTTGATTCTGTTTATGTGGTGGATTACATTTATAGACTTGCGTATGTTGAACCAGGCTTGCATCCCCAGGATGAATCCTACTTGATCATGATGGATAAGCTTTTTGATGTGCTGTTGTAGTCGGTTTGCCAGAATTTTATTGAAGATTTTTGCATTGATGTTCATCATGGATATTGGCCTGAGGTTTTCTTTTTTAGTTGAGTCTCTGCCTGGTTTTGGTATCAGGGTGATGTTCTTCTCATAAAATGATTTGGGAAGGAATCCCTTTTTTGTATTGTTTGGAATAGCTTAAGAAGGAATGGTACCAGCTCCTTTTTGTACGTCTGGTAGAATTCGGCTGTAAACCTATCTATACCTGGACTTTTTTTGGTTGGTAGGTTATTAATTGCGGCTTCAACTTCAGCCCTTGTTATTGGTCTGTTCAAGGTTTCAACTTCTTCTTGGTTTAGGCTTGGGAGGGTGCAGGTGTCCAGGAATTTATCCATTTCTTCCAGGTTTACTGGTTTATGTGCATAGAGTTGTTTGTAGTAATCTCTGATGGTAGTTTTTATTTCTGTGGAATCGGTGGTGATATCCTCTTTTTTCATTTTTTATTACATCTATTTGATTCTTCTCCCTTTTCTTTTTTTATTAATCTGGCTAGTGGTCTTTCTATTTTGTTGACCTTTTCAAAAAACCAGCTCCTGGATTTATTGATTTTTTCAAGGGTTTTTTTGTGTCTCTCCTTCATTTCTGCTGATCTTAGTTGTTTCTTGTCTTCTGCTAGCTTTTGAGTTTTTTTGATCTTGTTCCTCTAGCTCTTTCAATTTTGATGATAGGCTGCCAATTTTAGACATTTCCTTGCTTCTGATATGGGCATTTATTGCTATAAATTTCCCTCTAGAGACTGCTTTAAATGTGTCTCAGAGATTCTGGTACATTAGGTATTCATTCTTGTTGGTTTCGAAGAACATCTTTATTTCTGCCATCATTTCATTGATTATCCTGTTGACATTCAGGAGCCAGTTGTTCAGTTTCCATTAAGCTGTGTGGTTCTGAGTCAGTTTCTTAATTCTGAGTTCTAATTTGATTGCCCTGTGGTCTGAGAGACTATTTGTTATGATTTCCATTCTTTTGCATTTGCTGAGGAGTGATTTACTTCCAATTATTTGGTCAGTTTTAGAGTAGGTGCCATGTGGTGCTGAGAAGATTGTATATTCTGTGGATTTGGGGTGGAGATTTCTGTAGATGTCTATTAGGTCCACTTGGTCCAGATCTGTGTTCAAGTCCTGGATTTCCTTGTTGATTTTCTGTCTCATTGATCTGTCTAATATTGACAATGGGGTGTTCAAGTCTCCCACTATTATTGTGTGGGAGTCTAAGTCTCTTTGTAGGTCATTAAGAACTTGCTTTATGTACCTAGGTGCTCCTGTATTGGGTGGGTATATATTTAGGGTCGTTAGTTCTTCTTGATGCATTGATACTTTTACCATTATGTAATGCCCTTCTTTGTCTCTTTTGATTTTTGTTGGTTTAAATTCCATTTTACTCAGAGACTAGGATTGCAACTCTTCCATTTTTTTGCTCTCCATTTGCTTGATAAATCTTCCTCCATCCCATTATTTTGAGCCTATGTAGGTCCTTGCACATGAGATGGGTTTCCTGAATACAGCACACTGATGGGTTTTGAGTTTATATCCAATTTGCCAGTCTGTGTCTTTTGATGGGGGCATTTAGCCCATTTATTTACATTTAAGGTTAATATTGTTATGTGTGAATTTGATACTGCCATTTCGATGCTTTGCTGGATGTTTTGCCCATTAGTTGACACATTTTCTTCATTGTGTCAATGGTCTTTACCATTTGGTACATTTTTGTAGTGCCTGGTACTGGTTGTTCCTTTCCTTGATTAGTGCTTCATATATATATATATATATATATATATATTTTTTTTATTGCATTTTAGGTTTTGGGGGTACATGTGAAGAACATGCAAGATTGTTGCTTAGGTACACACATGGCAGTGTGATTTGCTGCCTTCCTCCCCCATCACCTATTCTGGCATTCCTCCCCATGCTATCTCTCCCCCAACTCCCCCACCCCCTGCTGTCCATCCCTTTTTCCCCCCCCCGACAGACCCCAGTGTGTGATGCTCCCCTCCCTGTGTCCATGTGTTCTCATTGTTCAACACCCGCCTATGAGTGAGAATATGCGGTGTTTGATTTTCTGTTCTTGTGTCAGTTTGCTGAGAATGATGGTTTCCAGGTTCATCCATGTTCCTACAAAGGACACAAACTCATCATTTTTGATGGCTGCATAATATTCCTGGTGTATATGTGCAACATTTTCCCTGTCCAGTCTATCATCGATGGGCATTTGGGTTGGTTCCAGGTCTTTGCTATTGTAAACTGTGCTGCAATGAACATTTGTGTGCATGTGTCCTTATAGTAGAATGATTTATAATCCTTTGATTATATACCCAGTAATGGGATTGCTGGGTCAAATGGAATTTCTATTTCTAGGTCCTTGAGGAAGGGCCACACTGTCTTCCACAATGGTTGAACTAATTTACACTCCTATCAATAGTGTAAAAGTGTTCCTATTTTTCCACATCTTCTCCAGCATCTGTTATCTCCAGATTTTTTAATGATTGTCATTCTAACTGGCATGAGATGGTATCTCAATGTAGTTTTGATTTGCATTTCTCTAATGACCAGTGATGATGAGCATTTTTTCTTATGTTTGTTGGCTTCATGTATGTCTACTTTTGTAAAGTGTCTGTTCATATCCTTCGTCCACTTTTGAATGGGCTTGTTTTTTTCTTGTAAATCTGTTTTAGTTCTTTGTAGATTCTGGATATCAGCCCTTTGTCAGATGGGTAGACTGCAAAAAATTTTTCCCATTCTGTTGGTTGCTGATTCACTCTAATGACTGTTTCTTTTGCTGTGCAGAAGCTGTGGAGTTTGATTAGGTCCTATTTGTCTATTTTGGCTTTTGTTGCCAATGCTTTTGGAGTTTTGGTCATGAAGTCCTTGCCTACGCCTATGTCCTGAATGGTTTTGCCTAGATTTTCTTCTAAGGTTTTTATGGTGTTAGGTCTTATGTTCAAGTCTTTAATCCATCTGGAGTTAATTTTAGTGTAAGGTGTCAGGAAGTGGTCCAGTTTCTGCTTTCTGCACATGGCTAGCCAGTTTTCCAAACACCATTTATTGAACAGGGACTCATTTCCACATTGCTTGTTTTTGTCAGGTTTGTCAAAGATCAGATGGTTGTATATGTGTTGTGTTGCCTCGGAGGCCTCTGTTCTGTTCCATTGGTCTATATCTCTGTTTTGGTACCAGTGCCATGCTGTTTTGATTACTGTAGACTTGTAGTATAGTTTGAAGTCCAGTAGTGTGATGCCTCCCGCTTTGTTCTTTTTGCTTAGAATTGACTTGGCTACGCGGGCTCTCTTTTGGTTCCATATGAAGTTTAAGGTGGTTTTTTCCAGTTCTGCAAAGAAGGTCATAGGTAGCTTGACAGGGATAGCATTGAATCTATAAATTACTGTGGGCAGTATGGTCATTTTCACGATATTGATTCTTCCTAACCATGAACATGGAATGTTTCTCCATCTGTTTGTGTCCTCCCTTATTTCGTTGATCAGTGGTTCGTAGTTGTCCTTGAATAGGTCCTTTACGTTCCTTGTTAGTTGTATTCCTAGGTATTTTATTCTCTTTGTAGCAATTGTGAATGGCAGTTGGTTCTTGATTTGGCTGTCTTTAAGTCTGTTATTGGTGTATAGGAATGGTTGTGATTTTTGCACATTGATTTTGTATCCTGAGACTTTGCTGAAGTTGCTTATCAGTTTCAGGAGATTTTGGGCTGAGATGATGGGGTCTTCTAGATATACAATCATGTCGTCTGCAAATAGAGACAATTTGACTTCCTCCTTTCCTATTTGAATACCTTTTATTTCTTTTTCTTGCCTGATTGCTCTGGCCTAGAACTTCCACTACTATATTGAATAGGAGTGGTGAGAGGCGACATCCTAGTCTACTGCCAGATTTCAAAGGGAATGCTTCTAGTTGTTGCCCATTCAGTATGATATTGGTTGTTGGTTTGTTGTAAATAGCTTTTATCGTTTTGAGATATGTTCCGTCAATACCTAGTTTATTGAGGGTTTTTAGCATAAAGGGCTGTTGAATTTTGTCAAAGGCCTTCTCTGCATCAATTGAGATAATCATGTGGTTTTTGTCTTTGGTTCTGTTTATGTGGTGAATTATGTTTATAGATTTGCGCATGTTGAACCAGCCTTGCATCCCCCGGGATGAAGCCTACTTAATCATGGTGGATAAGCTTTTGATGTGCTGTTGCAATCAGTTTGCCTGTATTTTATTGAAAATGTTTCCATCTGTGTTCATCATGGATATTGGCCTGAAGTTTTGTTTTCTTGCTGAGTCTCTGCCAGGTTTTGGTATCAGGATAATGTTGGTCTCATAAAATGATTTGGGAAGGATTCCCTCCTTTTGGATTCTTTGGAATAGTTTCAGAAGGAATGGTACCAGCTCCTCTTTGTATGTCTGGTAGAATTCGGCTGTGAACCCATCTGAACCTAGGCTTTTTTTAGGTGGTAGGCTCTTAATTTCTGCCTCAACTTCAGACCTTGTTATTGGTCTATTCAGGGTTTCGACTTCTTCCTGGTTTAGGCTTGGGAGGATGCAAGTGTCCAGGAATTTATCCATTTCTTCCAGGTTTACTAGTTTATGTGCATAGAGTTGTTTGTAATAATCTCTGATGATGGTTTGAATTTCTGTGGAATCTGTGGTTATATCCCCTTTATCATTTTTTATTGCATCTATTTGATTATTTTCTCTTTTCTTTTTTATTAATCTGGCTAGTGGTCTGTCTATGTTGTTGACCTTTTCAAAAAACCAGCTCCCTGGATTTATTGATTTTTTGAAGGGTTTTTTGTGTCTCTATCTCCTTCAGTTCTGCTCTGATCTTAGTTATTTCTTGTCTTCTGCTAGGTTTTGTGTTTTTTTTGATCTTGCTCCTCTAGTTCTTTCAATTTTGATGATAGGGTGTCAATTTTAGGTCTCTTCTTGCTTCTCATGTGGGCATTTATTGCTATATATTTTCCTCTGGAGACTGCTTTAAATGTGTCCCAGAAATTCTGTTATGTTGTGTCTTCATTCCCGTTAGTTTCAAAGAACATCTTTATTTCTGCCTTCATTTCATTGTTTATCCACTCAACATTCAAAAGCCAGTTGTTCACTTTCCATGAAGCTGTGCAGTTCTGAGTTAGTTTCTGAATTCTGAGTTCTAACTTGATTGCACTGTGGTCTGAGTGACTGTTATGATTTCCATTTTTTGCATTTGCTGAGGAGTGATTTCCTTCCAATTATGTGGTCAATTTTAGAGTAGGTGTGATGTGGTGCTGAGAAGAATGTATATTCTGTGGATTTGGGGTGGAGAGTTCTGTAAATGTCTATTAGGTTTGCTTGATCCAGGTCTGAATTCAAGTCCTGTATATCCTTGTTAATTTTCTGTCTCATTGATCTGTCTAATATTGACAATGGGGTGTTAAAGTCTCCCACTATTATTGTGTGGGAGTCTAAGTCTCTTTGTAAGTCATTAAGAACTTGCCTTATGTATCTGGGTGCTCCTATATTGGGTGCATATATATTTAGGATTGTTAGCTCTTCTTGCTGCATTGATCCTTTTACCATTATGTGATGTCCTTCTTTGTCTCTTTTGATCTTTGTTGGTTTAAAGTCTATTTTATCAGAGATGAGAATTGCAACTCCTGTTTTTTTTTTTTGCTCTCCATTTGCTTGGTAAATCTTCCTCCATCCCTTTATTCTGAGCTTTTGTGTATCTTTGCATGTGAGATGGGTTTCCTGGATACAGCACACCGACGGATTTTGGCTTTTTATCCAGTTTGCCAGTCTATGTTTTTTGATTGGGGTATTTAGCCCATTTACATTTAGGGTTAATATTGTTATGTGTGAATTTGTCCTGCCATTTTGATGCTAGCTGGCTGTTTTACCAGTTAGTTGATGCAGTTTTTTCATTGTGTTGCTGCTCTTTGCCATTTGGTATGTTTTTGGAGTGGCTGGTACTGGTTTTCCTTTCTATGTTTAGTGCCTCTTTCAGGAGCTCTTGTAAAGCAGGCCTGGTGGTGATGAAATCTCTGAGTACTTGCTTGTTTGCAAAGGATTTTATTTTTCCTTCACTTATGAAGCTTAGTTTGGCTGGATATGAAATTCTGGGTTGAAAGTTCTTTTCTTTAAGGATGTTGAATATTGGCCCCCCACTCTCTTCTGGCTTGTAGGCTTTCTGCTGAGAGATCTGCTGTGAGTCTGATGGACTTCCCTTTGTGGGTAACCCGACCTTTCTCTCTGGCTGCCCTTAGCATTTTCTCCTTCATTTCAACCCTGGTGAATCTGACAATTATGTGCTTTGGGGTTGCTCTTCTTGAGGAATATCTGTATGGTGTTCTCTGTATTTCCTGGCCTTTAATATTGGCCTGCCTTGCAGGGTTGGGGAAGTTTTCCTGGATAATATCCTGAAGAGTATTTTCCAGCTTGGGATTCATTCTCTCCGTCACATTCAGGTACACCTATCAAACATAGATTAGGTCTTTTCACATAATCCCATATTTCTTGGAGACTTTGTTCATTCCTTTTTACCCTTTTTTCTCTACTCTTGCCTTCTCATTTTATTTCATTGAGTTGATCTTCGACCTCTGATATCCTTTCTTCTGCTTGGTCGATTCGGCTGTTGAAACTTGTATATGCTTTGCGAAGTTCTTGTGTTGTGTTTTTCAGCACCATCAATTCACTTATATTCCTCTAAGTTGTTTATTCTCGTTAGCATTTCGTCAAATCTTTTTTCAAGGTTGTTAGTTTGTTTGCATTGGGTTAGAACATGTTCTTTTAGCTCACAGAAGTTTCTTATTACCTACCTTCTGAAGCCTGATTCTGTCATTTCATCACACTCATTGTCCATCCAGCCTTGTTCCCTTGCTGGTGAGGAGTTGTGATCTCTTGGAGGAGGAGAGGTGTTCTGGTTTTGGGTGTTTTCCTCCTTTTTGTGCTGGCTTTTTCCCATCTTTGTGGATTTATCTATGTGTGGTCTTTGTGGTTGGTGATTTTCAGATGGGGTCTCTGAGTGGACATCCAGTTTGTTGATGATGAAGTTATTTCTTTCTGTTTCTTACTTTTCCTTCTAACAGTCTGGCCCCTCTGCTGTAGGACTGCTGAGGTTCACTCCCGGCCCTGCTTGCCTGGGGATCACCTGCAGCAGCTGCAGAACAGTAAGGGTTGCTGCCAGTTTCTTCTTCTGCTATCTTTGTCCCAGAAGGATACCCGTCAGATGTCAGTCTGAGCTCTCCTTTATGAGGTGACTCGTTGGATATATGGGGGGTCAGGGGAGCTGCTTGAGGAGACAGTCTGTCCTTTATAGGAGCTGAAGTGCTGAGCTGTGAGCTCCATTGTTCATTCAGAGTTGCTGGGCAGGTATGTTTAAGTCTGCTGTAGCAGAACTCATAAACCCCTTTTTTTCCCCAGGTGCTGTGTCCCAGGAAGTTAGGGCTTTATTTATGAGTTTCCCTTGTGCTGCTGCCTTTTTTTCAGGGCTGCTCTGCCCAGCAACGAGGCAGCCTAGTCACTGTCTGCCTGCAGAGGCTTTGCTGAGCTGCTGTGGGCTCCACCCAGCTGCCGTGTGAACTTCCTTGCAGTCCTGTTTATACAGGTGTAGTTAGAACTGCCTGGGCAATGGTGGGGCTGCCTCTGCAATGACAAACTAACTAGGTAGTGGTGGATTGCCTCAGTAATGGTGGATGCCCCTCCCCTACAATGCTGGACCATCCGGGGTTCAGCTGTGCTTGCTGTGAAACTCTCAATCCAGAGCATTTCCGATTGCTGTTTTTCTGTGGGGGGTGGGACCAGCTGAGCCTGATCACCTGTCTCCTTGCCTCAGAGCCTTTTTTTTTTAGTTGAATGGTCGACTGTCTCCCAGGTGTTCCAGTCGCCTGTTGAAGAGGCACCAGGATCTGTGTGATTTCCCGTGTGGCAACCCACTGCATCGGCTGAAACAGTGGGCGCTGAGATTCATGGCGCTTTTTTGCCCAGGAAATCTCCTGGCCTGGCTGCCTGTTTCAGTCCCCTTTTTTAATCAGATGAATGGGCGACTCTGCCTTCCTGGAGCTCCAATTGCCAGCTAAAATGGTACCCGGACCCATGTATTTTGTATGGGGAACTGCTGCCCCGGAGCGCTGGCCAAAACAGTGGCACCGGCGAAAACAGCTGCGCCGGCCAAACCAGCCGTGCTGGCGACCTGTGGGGCTCCTCCCCCTGGGAACCTCCTGGTCTGTGGGCAATAAAAATCCATCTGGGAATGCGGCGTCCACTCACCCTCTGTGCTTTCACTGGGAGCTGCAATCCTGAGCTGCTCCTAATCTGCCATCTTGGATCCTCCTCCCTGTTTAGTGCTTCTTTCAGGAGCTCTTATAAGGCAAGAGTTGTGGTGACAAAATCTCTCAGCAATTGTTTGACTATAAAGGATTTTCTTTCTCCTTTGCTTCTGAAGCTTAGTTTGGCTGGATATGAAATTCTAGGTTGAAAGTTCTTTTCTTTAATGATGTTGAATATTGGCCCCCCAATCTCTTCTGGCTTGCAGGGCTTCTGAGAGATCTGCTGTGAGTCTGATGGGCTTCCCTTTGTGGGTAACTCAACCCTTCTCTCTGGCTGCCCTTAGCACTTTTTCCTTCATTTCAACCCTGATGAACCTAACAATTATGTGCCTTGGGGTTACTCTTCTTGAGGAATGTCTTTGTGGTGGTCTCTGTATTTCCTGGACTTGAATGGTGGCCTGCCTTGCTAGGTTGGGGAAGTTCTCCTGGATAATATTATGAAGAGTGTTTTCCAGCTCGGATTCATTGTCTCCATCAGATTCAGGTACACCTATCAAACATAGATTAGTTCTTTTCACATAATACCATATTTCTTGGAGGCTTTGTTCATTTCTTTTCACTCTTTTCTCTGTTCTTGCCTTCTCTTTTTATTTCATTGAGTTGATTTTCAATCTCTGATATCCTTTCTTCTGCTTGGTTAATTCGGCTATTGAAACTTGTGTATGCTTTGCAAAGTTCTTGTGCTGTTCTTTTTAAAATTATTTTTATTTTACTTTAGGTGTGTACCATATCTCAGCATTTCTCCCCATGTTATCCATCCCCATACCCCACTGTCCCTCCCCTAGCCCCCCCCAACTGCCCCCAGTGTGTGATGCTCCCCTCCCCTGTGTCCATGTGTTCTCATTGTTCAACACCCACCTATGAGTGAGAACATGTGGTGTTTTGTTTTTTGTTCTTGTGTCAGTGTGCTGAGAATGATGGCTTTCAGATTCATCCAAGTCCCTACAAAGGACACGAAGTCATCATTTTTTATGGCTGCATAGTATTCCATGGTGTATATGTACCACATTTTCTTTGTCCAATCTAACATTAATGGGCATTTGCGTTGGTTCCAGGTCTTTGCTATTATACACAAGGCTTCAATGAACATACGTGTGCATGTGTCTTTATAGTAGAATGATTTATAGTTCTTAGGGTATATACCCAGTAATAGGATTGCTGGGTCAAATGGAATTTCTGTTTCTAGATCCTTGAGAAATGGCCACACTGTCTTCCACAATGGTTGAACTAATTTACACTCCCACCAACTGTGTGAGAGTGTTTCTAAATCTCCACATCTTCTCCAGCATCTGTTGTCTCCAGATTTTTTAATGATCGCCATTCTAACTGGTGTGAGATGGTATCTCAATGTGGTTTTGATTTGCATTTCTCTAATGACCAGTGATGATGAGCACTTTTTCATATGTTTGTTGGCTTCATATATATCTTGTTTTGAAAAGTGTCTGTTCATATCCTTTACCCACTTTTGAATGAGGTTGTTTTTTCTTGTATATCTGTTTTAGTTCTTTGTAGATTCTGGATAGCAGCCCTTTGGCAGATGGGTAGATTGCAAAAATTTCTCCCCATTCTGTTGGTTGCCGATTCACTCTAATGATTGTTTCTTTTTGCTGTACAGAAGCTCTGAATTTTAATTAGATCCTATTTGTCTATCTTGGCTTTTGTTGCCAATGCTTTTGGCGTTTTAGTCATGAAGTCATTGCCTATCCCTATGTCCTCGATGGTTTTGCCTACGTTTTCTTCTAGGGTTTTTATGGTGTTAGGTTTTATGTTTAAATCTTTAATCCATCTGGAGTTAATTTTAGTGTAAGTGACAGGAAGGGGTCCAGTTTCTGCTTTCTGCACATTACTAGCCAGATTTCCCAACACCATTTATTAAACATGGAGTTCTTTCCCCCATTGCTTGTTTTTGTCCAGTTTGTCAAAGATCAGATGGTTGTAGATGTCTCATGTTCATTCTGGGGGCCTCTGTTCTGTTCCATTGGTCTATGTCTCTGTTTTGGTACCAGTAACATGTTTTGATTACTGTAGCCTTGTAGTATAGTTTGAAGTCCGGCAGTGTGATGCCTCTGGCTTTGTTTTTTTTTTTTTTTTTTTTGCTTAGGATTGTCTTGGCTATGCAGGCTCTCTTGTGATTCCATATGAAGTTTAAATTTTTTTTTTTTTCCAGTTCTGTGAAGAAGGTCATTGGTAGCTTGATGGGGGATAGCATTGAATCTATAGATTACTTTGGGCAGTATGGCCATTTTCATGATATTAATTCTTCCTAACCATAAGCATGGAATGTTTTTCCATCTGTTTGTGTCCTCTCTTATTTCCTTGAGCAGTGGTTTGTACTTCTCCTTGAAGAGGTCCTTTACATCCTTTGCTAGTTGTATTCCTAGGTATTTTATTCTCTTTGTAGCAATTGTGAATGAGAGTTCACTCTTGATTTGGCTCTCTGTCTGGTATTGGTATATAGGAATGCTTGTGATTTCTGCACACTGATTTTGTATCCTGAGACTTTGCTGAAGTTGCTTATCAGTTTGAGAAGATTTGGGCTGAGACAATGAGGTCTTCTAGATACACAATCATGTTGTCTACAAATAGAGACAGTTTGACTTCATCCTTTCCTATTTGAATACCCTTTATTTCTTTTTCTTGCCTGACTTCTCTGGCTAGAACTTCGATACTATATTGAATAGGAGTGGTGACAGAAGGCATCCTTGTCTAGTGCCAGATTTCAAAGGGAATGCTTCCAGCTTTTGCCCATTCAGTATGATATTGGCTATAGGTTTGTCATAAATTGCTTTTATCATGTTATGATATGTTCCATCAATACCTAGTTTATTGAGAGTTTTTAGCATGAAGGACTGTTGAATTTTGTCAAAGGCCTTCTCTGCATCTATCGAGATAATCATATGGCTTTTGTCTTGGTTCTGTTTATGTGAGGGGATTATGTTTATGGATTTGTGTATGGTGAACCAGCCTTGCATCCCTGGGATGAAGCCTACTTGATCGTGCTGGATAAGCTTTTTGATGTGCTGTTGCAATCGGCTTGCCAGAATTTTATTGGAGATTTTTGCATTGATGTTCATCATGGATATTGGCCTGAAGTTTTCTTTTTTAGTTGAGTCTCTGTCTGGTTTTGGTATCAGGATGATGTTGGTCTCATAAAATGAGTTAGGGAGGATTCCCTCCTTTTGTATTGTTTGATACTGTTTTAGAAGGAATGGAACCAGTTCCTCTTTGTATATCTGGTAGAATTTGGCTGTGAACCCATCTGGACCTAGACGTTTTTTGGTTGGCAGGCTATTGATTGCTGCCTCTACTTTAGCACTTGTTATTGGTCTATTCAGGGTTTCAACTTCTTCCTGATCTAGTCTTGGTAGAGTGCAAGTGTCCAGGAATTTATCCATTTCTTCCAGATTTACTGATACGTGCATAGAGCTGTTTGTAGTAATCTCTGATGGTAGTTTGTATTTCTGTGGGATCAGTGGTGATGTCCCCTTTATCTTTTTTATTGCATCTATTTGATTCTTCTCTCTTTCTTTTTTATTAGTCTGGCTAGTGGTCTATTTTGTTGATCTTTTCAAAAAACCAGCTCCTGGATTTATTGATTTTTTGAAGGTTTTTTGTATCTCTATCTCCTTCAGTTCTGCTCTTACTTTTTTCTTATCGTCTGCTAGCTTTTGAGTTATTTTGATCTTCCTCCTCTAGCTCTTTCAATTTTGATGATAGGGTGTCAATTTTAGATCTTTCCTTGTTTCTCATGTGGGCATTTATTGCTATAAATTTCCCTCTTGACACTACTTTAAAGGTGTCCCAGAGATCTGGCAAGTTTTGTCTTCATTCTGATTGGTTTTGAAGAACATCTTTATTTCTGCCTTCATTTCATCGTTTATCCAGTCAACACTTAGAAGCAAGTTGTTCAGCTTCCAAGTGTTTGTGCGGGTTTGAGTGTGTTTCTTAATCCTAAGTTCTAGTCTGATTGTGTTGTGGTGTGATAGACTGTCTATGATTTCCATTCTTTTGCATTTGCTGAGGAGTGATTTGCTTCCAATGATGTAGTCAATTTTAGAGTAAGTGCAATGTGGTGCTGAGAAAAATGTATATTCTGTGGATTTGGGGTGGAGCATTCTGTACATGTCTATTAGGTCTGCTCTGGTCCAGCTCTACATTCAAATCCTGACTGTCCTTGTTAATTTTCTGTCTCGTTGATCTGTCTAATATTGACAGTGGAATGTTGAAGTCTCCCACTATTATTGTGTGGGAATCTAAATCTCATTTTAGGTCATTAAGAACTTGCTTTATATATCTGGGTGTTCCTGTGTTGGGTACACATATATTTAGGATAGTTAGCTTTTCTTGTTGGATTGATCCTTTTACCATTATGTTGTGTCCTTTGTCTCTTTTGATCTTTGTTGGTTTGAAGTCCGTTTTATCAGAGATTAGGATTGCAACCCCCTGCTTTTTTTTTTTTTTTGTTCTCCATTTACTTGGTAAATCTTCTTCCATCCCTTTATTTTGAGTCTATGTGTATCTGTATGTGAGATGGGTTTCCTGAATACAGCACACTGATGGGTTCTGACTTTTTATCCAGTTTGCCAGTCTGTGTCTTTTGATTGGAGCATTTAGGCCATTTACATTCAATGTTAATATTGTTATGTGTGGATTTGATTCTGCCATTTTGTTACTGGCTGGTTTTCTTTCCCATTAGTTGACTCATTTTCTTCATTGCATTTTTGGTCTTTGCCAACTGGTTTGCTTTTGCAGTGTCTGCTACTTGTTCCTTTCTGTGCTTAGTGTTTTCTTTCAGGAGCTCTTGTAGGGGAGGTCTGGTGGTGATGAAATCTCAGTAATTGCTTGACTATAAAGGATTTTATTTCTCCTTCACTTATGAAGCTTAGTTTGGCTGGATATGAAATTCTGGGTTGAAAGTTCTTTTCTTTAAGGATGTTGAATATTGGCCCCCCACTCTCTTCTGGTTTGTAGGGTTTCTGCCAAGAGATCCACTGTGAGTCTGATTTGCTTCCCTCTGTGGGTAACCTGACCTTTCTCTCTGGCTGCCCTTAGCATTTTTTCCTTCATTTTAACCCTGGTGAATCTGACGATTATGTGCCTTGGGGTTGCTCTTCTTGAGGAATATCTTTGTGGAGTTCTCTGTATTTCTTGAATTTGAATGTTGGCGTGCCTTGCTAGGCTTGGGAAGTTCTCCTGGATAATATCCTGGAGTGTGTTTTCCAGCTTGGATTCATTCTCCTCATCATATTCAGGTACACCAATCAAGCATAGATTAGGTCTTTTCATATAGTCCCATATTTCTTGGAGGCTTTTTTCACTTCTTTTCACTCTTTTTATTTCATTGAGTTGATCTTCAATCTCTGATATCCTTTCTTCTGCTTGATCGATTTGGCTATTAAAACTTGTGTTTGCTTCACGTAGTTCTTGTGCTGTGTTTTGCAACTTCATCAAGTCATTTATGTTCTTCTCTAAGCTAGTTATTCTAGTTAGCATTTCATCTAAACTTTCTTCAAGGTTTTTGGTTTCTTTGCATTGAGTTAGAACATGTTCCTTTAGCTCAGAAAAGTTTTTTATTATCCACCTTCTGAAGCCTGTTTCTGTCAATTTGTTGCACTCTTTCTCAGTCATATTGTGTTCGTGTGTTGTTAAGGAGTTGTGATCCCTTGAAGGAGAAGAGGTGTTCTGGTCTTTGATGGTATCATCTTTTTTTTTTGCACTGTTTTTTTTCCCATCTTTGTGGATTTACCTGGCTGTGGTGTCAGGGAGCTGCTTGATGAAATGGCTTGTCTGCCTGTTGAGGCACTACTGGATTTCTAGGGACTCCTTCAGGTTACTAGGGAAGCTTCCTGTGTCTTTTTGTTTATACTGAGAGATTAGGCCCACCTCTTCTGCTGACCTGTAGGTGCTGCTGGTTGGTGAAGAACGCTGTCCTGCTACATAGGCTTCCTGTGTTTTTTGTTAAAAATGTACCCCCAGTCCCACCCCTCTAATGGTGGGTTATCTCCCTTCTTCCACTGTGCTGGATCATTCAGGGTTCAGCTCAGACTGTGGCACTGGCTGCACAACCA
Source organism: Ateles fusciceps (assembly GCA_036589455.1). Taxonomy (NCBI): domain Eukaryota; kingdom Metazoa; phylum Chordata; class Mammalia; order Primates; family Atelidae; genus Ateles; species Ateles fusciceps. The sequence goes on along the minus strand of JAZHEH010000579.1, from coordinate 312,831 downwards.
GCTAGAGTCAGAGCTTCAGCCCTCTGGAGTTTGTGGTGGAGAGTAGGGACCCACCCCAGCTGCACCCACCATCTCCCCCTTTCAGCTTCCTCTCTCTCCAGTCAGGGGGTAGGGGCCCACTACACTGCTCTGTCTATCCTGCTTACAGCTCCCTTGTCTCTCCAGGTGAGGGGAGGTGGTGATAGCTCGGTCCACAGGCTCTCCCAGCCGGCTTTTGGGCTTATGTGTCTGTTTAGGTCTCTGCACCAATCCAGGACACCGTCCTGGATTATTATTCAACTCCGTGCTTGTAATTCCCAGCACTTGACTGGCAAAGATCCCCTGTTCTGTGTATTGCTGAGGCTGTGGGGGAAGCACTGTATCTGGACCAGAGTGCCCAAAGGGGAGCCTCTGACTCACCCATCAGATGCACTTTCTGGGTGAAGCAGCACCCCTCCCTGCCTTGCTCTGCCTTGCCTGTGCTTTGCTCACTGTAGTATCAGAACCATTGAAATGCCCCTGGTACCTCGTTTGGAGCTAGGAGATCTCTGGATTTCTGCCTGTCTCTCACTGGGTGTTGTGCGCTGGAGTTGTGTCTATTCAACCATCTTGGAGAGTCGACCCACAATCTGGTTCTTTACAAAATATGTTTGCTGATCCCTACATGAGCCTTTGGCAAAATTTTCCTCATGCTGTTTTTTTTTTTTTTAGCTTCATCAGTCATTTATATTCTTCTCTAAGCTGTTTATTCTAATTAACATCTCATCTAACCTTTTTTCTAGGTTCTTAGTTTCTTTGCATTGAGTTAGCACATGTTCTTTTAGCTCTGAGAAGTTTGTTATTACTCACCTTCTGAAACCTGTTGCCGTCAACTCATCAGATTAATTCTCCATCCAGCTTTGATCCCTAGCTGTTGAGGAGTTGTGATCCCTTGGAGGAAGGAGAGGTATTCTAGTTTTTAGTGTTTTCATCCTTTTTGTGCTGGTTTCTTCCCATCTTCATGGCTTTATCTACCTGTGGACTTCGTAGTTGGTGACTTTCAGATGGGGTCTCTGAGTGGATGTCCTTTTTGTTGATGTTGAAGCTATTTGAAGTTATTTCTTTCTGCTTCTTAGTTTTCCTTCTAACAGTCAGGCCCCTCTGCTGCAGGACTGCTGGAGGTCCAGTCCAGACCCCCGCTCACCTGGGGATCACTCATGGGGGCTGCAGAACAGCAATGGTTTCTTCCTCTGCTATCCTTGTCCCAGAAGGGTACCTGCCAGATGTCGGCCTGAGCTCTCCTTTATGAGGTGTCTCTTTGGGTATACGGGGGGTCAGGGAGTTGCTTGAGAAGACAGTCTGTCCCTTATGGGAGCTCCATTGTTCCGTGCAGAGCTGCTAGGCAGGTACCTTTACGTCTGCTGCAGCGGAACTCATAACCACCTCTTTCCCAGGTGCTCTGACCTGGAAAGTTTGCTTTATTTATAAGTTCCTGATGTGCTGCTGCCTTTTTTCATAGATGCCCTGCCCCCACACGGAGTAGTCTAGTCACAGTCTGCAAGCAGAGGAATTGCTGAGCTGCCGCAGGCTCTGCCCAGCTGCTGTGTGAACTGCCTCAGTAGTGGGGGATGCCCTTCCCCCCCACCTGAGCTGGACCATCCTGGGTCCAGCTGTTCTTGCTGTGAAACACTCAATCCAGAGCGTTTCAGATTGTTTTGTGGGGGTGGTACCCACCAAGCCAGATCACCTGGCTCCCTGTCTTAGCTCCCTCCCTTTCAGTTGAATGCGCAGCTCTGTCTCCCAGGCATTTGTTCCAAGCCCCCAGTTCAAACGGCCGCCCGGACTTGGGTAAGTTTCTGTGCACTGACCGGGCACCAGCTGAAACTGCTGCACTGAAAACTCATGGCACTTTTTTGGCTGGGAATCTCTTGGTCTGTGGACACTGAAAACTTGTTTGGAAATGTAGTGAGCACTCACCCTCTGTGCTGTTCTTGCTGGGAACTGCACTCCAGAGCTGTTCCTATTTGGCCATCTTGGATCCTCCCCCTCTTGAGTCCTATTTTATGCTGCTGATTTTAGCAGTGAAGTTTTCATCTAGCAAGATATTGGCAAATCTCATACCTAGTGAGAAGTAGGGGATTGAATTTGTTAAATATTTATCTTTCATATTTCATCACTATATTTACTTTACAGAGATAATGTGATGTCATGAATAAATACCAACATTGGAATCAGAACTCCCAAGTTCAAGTTCAAAGCCCACCAGTTTTACTTGCTGTATAATCTTAGACAAACATGTAATCTCTCTGGGTCTCAGTTTATAACACTGTTAAAAAGAAGATTAAGATACCTACCTCACAAGATTTCTGTGGGGATTAAATTTGACTAATGCAAAATCCTGTGTCTAGAATATAGCAAATGCTCAATAAATAATAAGTATCATTGTTGCTGCTGTTAAAGCATTCAATACAGCTTTATAACCTATTAAGTTCTAAAGTATGAAACTTACTGATTTATATGTGAAATTATAAGAAAATATTTTTGTATCTCGTGGGATCTCCTTTATTTGCAAATGAGAGAAACCCAGCTAAATGACATTTTTTCATTCAACAAACACTGAGCACTTCTCTTTGTCAGAAGCTATTCTAGGTGCTGAGGTTAATAATAGTAAAAACACAAAGTCCCTTGTTGTATGCTACTTACATTCTAGTTAGACAAAATATAAAGAAAAAAATATAAAGAATATCAGATTGTGATAAGATACTTAACCTAGTATACAGAGTGTTACTAAGGAATCAGAGATAACTTAGATTTAGGGGGACACAGAAGTCTTCTCTGAGGCAATGGAATGATGAAAAGAAACCAGTCATGCAAACATTCTGGGCAGAGATGAGCAAATGCAAAGGCCTTAAGGCAGAGAGCAAATTTGACAGTTTCAAGGAAAGAAGACTTAATTAAGGAACAAGATGAGTTGGAGAGATGGACAGGGGCCAGATCATAGAGTCTTGTAAACCATGATAAGGAGCCTGGATTTTATTAATTATTGTAGAAGTAATTGTAGAAAGTTAAGCACAGAAATGGCATTATCTCATTCAGATTCTAAAAAGAGTGCCCTATGTGCTGTGTGCAGTTGGAGAATATGTTATAGGTTGTCAAGAGTAAAAGCAAGGAGACCAGTTAAGAAGCTGTTGTGATAGACCAGGATGTGAAAAAAGGAGAAGAAAAGAAGTAGACAGATGGGAGATTTATTTTAGAGGTAGAATCAGCAGGATTTGGTGATAAATTGGATGTTGGAGGTGCAAAATAGGGAGGAGTCAAGGATGACGCTCAGGTTTCTGGACTGAACCACTGAAAAATGCAATTGGTGGTACTATTTACTGAGGTGGGAAAGACAAGGTAGGGGGTGGGGGTGGAGAGGAGAGGGATGAGTGTTGTGTTAGACAAGTCAGAGCAAAATGACTACCAGACAGTGGAGAGGCATTGTTGATCAGGCAGCCAGATCTATGGGTATAGAGGTAAGGGCTACATTTACAAATTTACAAGCCATCAGCATAAATTACATTTAAAGCCATGAGACTAGATGAGATCACCAAGAGAGTGAATAAAGACAAGAAAATGATTTGAGACTGAACCTTGGGGGATGCCAAGATTTAGGAGTCATTTAGAAGTGAATGATCCTGGGATAAAAGGCAATTCATTAGCCCAATAAACACCCAGTTTTGGTAAGAGTGGGTCTGACCTCAGGGACAACATTCAAGGTCCACAGTGCCATTGGAGTGCTGCCATCTTTCTTTGCTACTCTGTGTTCTCTCTCCCCCTCAATCTTTCCACTCAGTCTAATTCCATCTATAGTCTTCATTACAGAATGAAACACAGCCGTAGGCAGCTCTGAATTTCATCTTAGAAAAAAAGAGTCTTCCTCCCAACTTAGTGTGAAATATCCTATGGAAGATCACTGATTTGTCCAAGTTTGGGTCACAAGCCCATCCTTGAACCAATCACAGGCCAGGAGAACAGAGTAACACAATTGATTGGCCCTGCCTGGTTCTGTGCTTCCTGGGGTCTAGCATGGACTTTCTTATTAAGAGGAAAGTAGCACACTTGCAGTTGCTGATAGAGTTACTGAGCCAGGCAGTCTCTTATTATTTTTTTTTAATAATTATTTTTTCTTTGTTCATGCATATCAACATCTGTGATAGGCAGCCTTTTGAAATTGAGTCTAATTCCTAATTGTAAGCTTGATGTGTCTGTCTATACCTCCAAATACGGTGTGACATGACATGATGGCTTGGGTTTTAGTTCTTCCTCATTTGATATCTTTAATCAAGTTTAAATAAATACACTTTCTCTTATCTTGAGATTGATGTACTCAACAATTATACTGGAAAGTAAAATGAGTCATTGGAAAAAAAAAGACAATTAAAAAAACCCCAGAGAATTAGGAACCTTCTGCAGGCACAGAATCATTTGATTCCAGGGGTGATGTGTTTACAGAGAGGCCATGGTAAAGCAGGGCCTGCAGGTTCCCAGGGTCTTCCTTGCAGATCAGTATCTCTCAAGGAAGATCAGAGGACTACTTCTCCACCACCCTGTCTACTCAGGGCTCTCCTGCCTCTAATAGGCTCAGCCAAGGCCAGAGGCAGGGGCCACATGGCCTTTGTCAATTGTTCTGTATACTCAGTAATTGCCTTTTTGATTCTGGCCTGGGCCTGTTCCCATTTTTTTTTTTCTCTTGTGCAGAAAAAATAATTTATTTCTAAACCTACACACTTCAGGGGAACTAAGAAAAACTGACAACCCAAGCTTACTAAAGAATGAGGATGCGAATAGCACATTTCATAATAATGAGTTGGCCAATTTAAGATGCACACTTCAGTCCCTGTATTAGTCTGTTCTGGTTGATATAACAAAATACCTTACACTGGGTAACTTACAAACAGCAGAAATTTATTTCTCACAGTTCTGGAGGCTGAGAAGCCCAAGATCAAGGCACCAGTGGTATCTGGTGAGTGTTCTATTCCTCATAGATGGTGCCTTATAGCTGGGTCATTAAAAGGCAGAAAGGGCAAATTCGCTCAGGTCTCTTTTTAAGGGCTTTAATCTCATTCATGGAGGGCTCCATCCTCACCATCTGGTCACCTCCCAAAGGCCCTCCCTTTAAAACTAGGTTTCAACATATGAATTATGGGAGAACAAACCATTCAGACCATAGCAGTCCTCCTTTATAGCTACTCTACAAAGGGCAATTTCAGAGGTATTCAACAGGCTGTCTCTGCAATGCACCTGACTGCAGTTTGCAAACTCTAAGACTGCTCACTCAGGTTGTTGTTTAAAGGTACTCCCTTTTAACTTTCACAGAGGAAGCTCATTAAGTATCACGGAAGATTTCTGACCACTCCATTTCCCTCTGTTCCCTATTCCATAGTCTGTACTGGAGAGTGTGGCCTCAAGATTAAGAGGTTTGCTCTGGAATTTGCCAAGGTCCATGATTTTGTCCCTTTATAGCCTTCACTCAGGAAACCATGTTATCATCTCCAGCAAGATTCTATGGTCTGCAGTCTTATCTTAAAAGGGCATGAGATGATCAAGAGGCTGAAGAGGACAACATCAATAGACAACTTGCCATTCATTGTGGACTGTCTGTTCACCATAAAGCAATCACGTTTTATGAGTCCAGAGGCTGGTTTTTGGTTTCTGTTCATTCTGGGTTTGGGGTGTTCCTTCCTTTGTTTTTAGTGACTGTATTTGCATTGTCACTTTTTATTTGCCCATAAAAATAATTGGTCTTAGAAAGAAATCTTCATTTTGTAGAATCAAGATAAGGAATAAAAAACAGCCTAGATTGGGGTCAGCAAGAAAATTACTGAGTAAGTTGCTTTGTGGCTCTTCTTCCTTCCTTAATGAAGCTGAATATTGTTGTGTCCTTGTAGGAAAATGCTCTAGACCTGGGATGTGGCTGCAGGAGGAAGACCAGGGCTTCCTGAACAAAGGCTTCGGATGGAAAGAACCACAGATCTTGGCAAACTCCACACTCTGTAGACTACTATCCAGATCCAATGGATTCGATCCATGGATGCTGAAGCCATTTGAAAATGTAATTTCCCTTATGAAACACCCATGGGATGTTTTCTCTTTAGAGTATATTTCTATCTTCTTCTTTGGAGTGGTGGTTGAAGGAACATTTCTCTCTCATAGCTGCTAAGGAGGTAGTCAGATTAGGTACAATTGGAGCTCACTCCTTAGCTATGAGACAAAATGAGGCTTTCTCAGTGATTTCCAGGATCTCTCCCACAGGCTAAACAAATAACCTTGGGTCACTTTTTGGGACCACCAAGAATTAATAAATGGTGTTGGGGAAACTGGCTAGCCATGTACAGAAAGCAGAAACTGGACCCCTTCCTCAAACCTTACACTAAAATTAACTCCAGATGGATTAAAGACTTAAAGATAAGACCTAACACCATAAAAACCCTAGAAGAAAACCTAGGCAAAACCATTCAGGACACAGGCATAGGCAAGGACTTCATGACTAAAACACCAAAAGCAGTGGCAACAAAAGCCAAAATAGACAAATGGGACCTAGTCAAACTCCAGAGCTTCTGTACAGCAAAAGAAACAATCATTAGAGTGAATTGGCAACCAACAGAATGGGAAAACATTTTTGCAATCTACCCATCTGACAAAGGGCTAATATCCAGAATCTACAAAGAACTAAAACAGATTTACAAGAAAAAAACAAGCCATTCAAAAGTGGGTGAAGGATATGAACAGACACTTTACAAAAGAAGACATATATGAGGCCAACAAACATATGAAAAAATGCTCATCAGAGAAATGCAAATCAAAGCTACATTGAGATACCACCTCATGCCAGTTAGAATGGTGATTATTTAAAAATCTGGAGACAACAGATGCTGGAGAGGATGTGGAGAAATAGGAACACTTTTACACTGTTGGTGGGAGTGTAAATTAGTTCAACCATTGTGGAAGACAGTGTGGCGATTCCTGAAGGACCTAGAAATAGAAATTCCATTTGACCCAGCAATCCCATTACTGGGTATATATCCAAAGGATTATAAATTTTTCTACTGTAAGGCCACATGCACACGAATGTTCATTGCAGCACTGTTTACAATAGCAAAGACTTCAACCAACCCAAATGCCCATCGATGATAGACTGGACAGGGAAAATGTGGCACATACACACCATGGAATACTATGCAGCCATAAAAAACGATGAGTTTGTGTCCTTTGCAGGGACATGGATGAACCTGGAAAACATCATTCTCAGCAAACTGACGCAAGAACAGAAAAACACCGCATATTCTCACTCATAGGCGGGTGTTGAACAATGAGAACACATGGACACAGGGAGGGGAGCATCACACACTGGGGTCTGTGGGGGAACTAGGGGAGGGTCAGTGGGAGGTGGGGAGTTGGGGAGGGATAACATGGGGAGAAATGTCAGACATAGGTGATGGGGAGGAAGGCAGCAAACCACATTGCTATGTATGTACCTATGCAACAATCTTGCATGTTCACATGTACCCCAAAACCTAAAATGCAATAAAATATATATATATATATATTTAAAAAAGAGTAGGGAGAGGGTCTCCTCTCCAATAGCCTCATCATTGTGATCAAGAAGAGGGGAAAATATGCAGATACCAAATATCACAACCAGGAAAGGGGAAAGGAAAGATAAGAAAAATCCAAACATAAAAGACAGATGGAACGAGGCAAGCAACCAGGCTGGGCCTTACCTACGGGCTGGGATTCAGGTAGGATTCCAGCCTCTGCACTGGGGACTTACAAGGGCAAACCCTGTACTCAAGGGTGCTGAGAGGGGAAACAAGGGTATCATCAAGGACAGGATCCAGGCACCCACACTGAGGGCACAAGGAAGGGCCGGGCTAGATAGCATTGCATTGTGGTGGCCAGTCGGAAGGCCAGAGAATAACATTAGTGTGGGTTGCATTCTTAATTGTGTTACTTATTACCTCCATGACCTTGGGAAAGCCACTGTACTTCTCTAGGCTTCAGTTTTCTCATCTGTAAACTGAGGATAGTAATGTGTACTTTAGAGAACTGCTGGGAGAATTAAAGGACCACATGTTTAGCACAGTGTCTGGCACATAGCAAACACTCCAAAAATAATGATAGCCATTATCATCACCCAAATCAGTTGAAGCCAGTTTAATCAGAAAAAGGACACAACAAAAGAACCATGTTATCCAGATTAGCTTTGAGAGCAAATTGATTTTTAATCACACACGGTTGAGTTTGAGCTCTTTACATTCCTCTTGCCCCAGGCCAAGATTCGTCTTAGGGCCTGGGACCAGAGCTGAGTCCAGAGGTGATCAAGTGGTCCCAGCTGAGGACAAAGAAGGCTAGCAAAGGCTGAGAGCTAGGCAGGGCCTGACACTAGCTTAGCCATCTTTGGGTAGGTTATAGGATAGCATCTGGAAAAGGGATGTCATTTGTTCTGTCTAAGAGCATCTCTAAAAAGACAAATTAGAGTTTAAAATAAGAACTTTCTAATCATTAGAAGTTTTTTTTTTAATGATACTTCAAGTTCTAGGGTACATGTGCAGATTGTGCAGGATTGTTACATAGGTATACACATACCATGGTGGTTTGCTGCATCCATCACCCTGTCATCTGCATCAGGTGTTTCTCCTAATGCTATCTCCCCCCCAATCCCCCCACTCCAACAGGCTCCAATGTGTGATGCTCCCCTCCCTGTGTCCATGTGTTCTCATTGTTCAACACCCACTTATGAGTGAGAACATGTGGTGTTTGGTTTTCTGTTCTTGTGTCACTTTGCTGAGAACGATGGTTTCCAGATTCATCCATGTCCCTACAAAGGACACAAACTCATCATTTTTTATGGCTGCATAGTACTCCATGGTGTATAATGTGCCACATTTCCTTTATCCAGTGTATCATTGATGGGCATTTGGGTTGGTTCCAAGACTTTGCTGTTGGAAACAGTGCTGCAGTGAACATACGTGTGCATGGGTCTTTATAATAGAATGATTTATAATCCTTTGGGTATATACCCAGTAATGGGATTGCTGGGTAGAATTATTTTAAATGTAAAGCAAGTGGCACTGGAAAGGGGCAAGCTCAGTTTTCCAGAAATGTTCCAGTAAGGACGGATATGTGGAGGTTCTAACGGAGAAATCTGACTTAGAAGTGACCTCCAAGGTGCTGTGGAAGGTAGAGATGCTAAGGTACCGTGTTCTGTTGGAATCATGCCAGCTTTTTAGCGAAAACCTAAGAAATTGCCAGAGAAGCTTCAGGGCTTAAACCTGGTCTGGTAGGTTTTGGAACCCTCAAGAGAGTTGCCTTTTTAAGGGGTTAATAGAGATGGAAGCCCTCTGCAGGGCTGTCAGCTTCCCAATCACATTGTGCTGCTTCTGATCTTTGTAAAATAAAAAAAAAAAAAAAAAATGAGACAGTGGTGGTGCTAGGATGGAGTGAGGGTGAGGGTGGGACAGAAGGTGGCAAGAGAAGAGGAAGTGGGCAAAAAATAGATGCACTTTGAAGCCTGCAATTAGTTTGTACCGTGCTATTTCCATAAAGTAGACCTCACACTTGAGATCCGAAAGGTAATCATCGGAGATATCAGAGTCTGACTATAAATAGCCAAGCTTCTGGGCTTATGGCTGCACCCTGGGGAGAGGGGCCAGCAGGGAGGTGCCCTGCTGGGGTTCTGGGGGTCAGGGCCACCCTCCCTCGACTCATCCTTATTAATGCCAACTCCCAGGACAACGGAGCACCTTGATAGCTATTTATGCCCCGATCAACTGTAATTGCTGCACTCATCACAGGAAAGCATGCTGCAGGAAGAATAACTTCACTAGACAAAGCTGTTGTGTCCACCCAGTGGTTATAATCAAAAAGGTGTAATCACAGGTTCCTCCCAGGAGCTGCCAGGAGATCCTCTCTCTGGCGTCTCCCTCATTCTAAGATCTGTTTGTCTGGGTTGCTCTTCAGGTAGCTGTTCCTAGCTTCCTCCTTGTAAATCAAACTGTTCATCTCTCTACCATGTCCACAGGAGGCCTGAGGAGGGACGAGGCCAGGCTGGTTTGCAAAGAGAAGCTTGGGACTCTTCAACCACACGCCCCTTGGAACAGGCTCATAATCTGATGGCATCTGCGAGCTGCAGCTCAAGCCAAGACTCCATGCTCTGGGCTTCCTTGCACTGGCTCAGTGGCTTCCTCGTCTGTGCATGTACATTTATGTGCATGCATGCATGTGGGATGGGGGACATGTTTGGGTGAGTGCATATTCAGGTGCACCTAGCACAGTCTCTGGGCTCCACTGATAATATATCTCACACATACTATGTGCAGTTATCTGTCAAATGCTACAAATGTTGCAATGAATAAAACGCATTTTAAAGTATAGCTTTTTGTCATTACATGGTTACTTGATGAACCCATGCTTAAAGAAAACTACCTTAACATGGGAGATTTCAAAGTATTTTTAGCATTAGAAAGAAGAAAAACATTAGGAACCACTGCTTTACTAAGCAAAAATCCACATGAAGCTATTATGATGGGGCTATTTTTATGCTGTGCACATTTCAGAAACTTAATATAAAGATTAAACTTGCAGCTTGCACAGTTAACAAATAAAATGTGGGAAGAGATCCTTACCCTGTTCCTGAGTCTCACTCTATCTTTGACTGTACCTCTCTCCATGTGCAGCGTACTGCACAGGGCCAGGCACATAGGAGACATCAGTCAGGATTTGTTGACATGTTGCCTCCCTGAGCCTCTGCCCATCTTAGATCCCTAGGTCATGTCTAACTTCAGTTTTTCTGATTCTTGTAAACACTGGAAGCCACCCAGCTAAGATCAAGTGGGGTTCAGCAAGAACAAAATTATGCCCCAAGCTCTTTGACCTTCTGGGCATTTCAGTGGTCTTAATGGTTTCATGAATGGGGTGGAAATGTTGTGGGGTGGGTCTAGCTTAGGTCCCCTCCATATGAGTCATCCCTCTACTGAAGGGTATATTGCAAAGTGGGCTTTGGAGCAGAAAAATATGCATGCCCATCCAGGCTCCATCCATTATTAGCAGCAATTAACCTTAGGCAAATCACTTAGCCTTCATTTACTTGTCTACAGATCACACCTACTGCAGACTAGACATGTATATACTTATTAATGTAAGCTCACTTCCCTTCTCCCGTATTGTTTGCCTAAAATTTGATGGGTCCTTCTTTTGTACTCCTATCTAATTTTGGGACAACAGACATAGACCTTACTCTAAAGACAGCTATGATGCAAATGGGTGAGTGATATGTCCAGGACCAGCTTCATGGGTGTGTCCTCACTCAGTGTCCTGTGCTCACGAGAGCTCAGTTCTCAGTTTAAGGCTCTGCTGTTACTATCTTGAATTTTTTCTTGAAACTTTTGAGAAAAGGACCCCTCACTTTAATTTTGCACTGGGACCTGCAAATTTTGTTGCCAGTCCTGGATATATCTGTATCCTGGAGACACACACACACACACATATATATTTATGTATATATTTATATGCACAACACCCTCTAAGAACATACATGCAATTGACTTGTCAGTATGGCCCAAGGACATGCCAGAATGCTGATGGAATACAACAGTAAGGAGAGTTTTCCTGGAATTGATCAGAAGAGGAAGGCAATGAATGATAGAACTCAAAGAGAATTCCAAACAACATTTCTCACGTGTTCCAACTCCACAAAAAATAGGTGTCCTTCTGCTCCACGTTTACCTGGATCCAGAGAACTATTGGGACCTCTAAGCAAGCTGCTTCCAAAATCTGCCCCTATTTTCACAGGTTAAGTCTGCTGTCCTGAAATTGTTGAAAATGTTGATTTGAGGAAGTGGCCTCCATAACTTCATTCCAAGCCCTGAAGGCTCTGCAATACCTCATTTGACTTTTGATTTATCTAAAATTGTCAAAATGGATTAAATATATGCTTTCTGCTCCTTTCCACCTGACATGTCCACTTCCACCCACCCCTTCTACCCAGGCTGTTTCCACATTAGGAATGTGTCTCTTTTCCTCCTGTTCATGTTTAAGTCCTGGCTTTGCTTCTTACTAGCTGTGTGACTTTGGGCAAGTCACTCAGCCTCTCTGTGCCTCTGTTTCTTTATGTAAAAAATGGGGGATAATAATAGAGCTGAACTCATAAGGTTGTTGTGAGAATTTAAAACGTTAATGCATATCAAGATGTTGGAATCATGCCTAGCACATAGGAAAGTCCCAATAAATGTTGTAATTATTATTATCAGTTTTTATGCCTGCACAGCTCCCTCTAACCTATCATCAAGCCCTATAGTTTCTTCTGTTGAAAACACTCTCACATGTGTCCCAAATGCTACATGCTCACTTCCATCACTTTACTGTAGGCCTCTGTCTTCTCTCTCTTGAAGTCTGCTGCAGCTTCCAAACTGAATCCGTAGTTCCAATCTCACCCTCCCCACAATGCCTAGCACATGCTTGGCATGCAGTAGGTGTTCAATATATGTTGAATGAGTGAATGAATGAGGAATGGACAGCAGTAAAGTGGAAGTTCTAAAGGGCAAACCTGACCACCTCTGTTCTGCTGAAACTCCTCAATGCTCAGGATAAAACCCAAACTCTTTAACTGAGGCTTTCTTGCTCTGGGCTCTTCTCAGTTCTTAAGCTCCCCATCTCACTAGTAACCTCTCTGTGCTCACACCCCAGCTCCCCAGCTCCAGCACTGTGCCTGTTAATTACCTTGCTCAGAGCTGCTCTCTCTCCTTGGCCTTTGCTTATCTGCTACACTCTCTACTGCTTCCCTATTCCTATCCTATTCCCATCCTATTCTCATGTCTGGCCATGTCCTGCTCACCTCCCATAACTGAGCTTAGATGTTCCCTCCTCAATCCCCAAGGCTGTATCAAGTCTCCCGGCTACACATCCCAGAGCACATGTGGACTTCTATTTCCCTTGTTCTTTTTCTTTCCTTTTTTTGAGATGGGGTCTTGCTCTGTTGCCCAGGCTGGAGTACAGTGGTATGATCGTAGTTCACTGCAGTCGACCTCCAGGACTCCAACCATCTTCCTGCTTCAGCTTTCCTAGCAGCTGGACCTACAGGTGTGTGCCGCCACACCCAGCTAATTTTAATTAAAAAACAATAGAAACAAGGTCTTACTACGTTTCCTAGGCTGGTCTTGAATTCCTGGGCTCAAGTCATCCAACTGCTTCAGCCTCCCAAAGTGCTGGGATGACAGACGTGAACCACCATGCCCGGCTGCATTTCCCTTTCCTTGTCAGTCTCTTCTACTAGAATTGAAACTCCTCAATGGTCAAGACTATGCCTTACTCATTTCCCTATTTTCAGTATCTCTCACAGTTCCTGACATAGAATGGACATTTACTAAAAGATTATTTATCAAATGAATGTTGCCCTGTAATTCTTTTCTTTCCATTTCTGCCATTGCTCTGGATTGTATGGATACCAAGCGTGGGGAGCCTTGGTTTATTCTCATTGGCTTGTGTATCCTCAGGGTCTAGCACAGTGCCAGACCCACTGTAGGCATGCAATGCATATTTATTAAATACATTAATAACTTTTAGATGTTTAAATTTGAGTCTATCAATCTATACATATTTATCATGTTTCTTTCACAGGCAAGATATCCTATTAGCATAAATTGCCAGACAAGACACAATGACAGGCTGAGAGAGAGGAATTCCAGGCTGAGAAGACAGCATGGAGACAGATGGCAAGCTATTAAAGAACATGGAGACTTTGGGGATGGTGGAAGGCAGTTAGGGTCGGGGAGTGTCATAGTGACACATAAGATTGAAAGGGATTTGGACCCTAATTCATAAGCAATAGGGAGCCATTGCAGGTTCTTGAGGATGGTATAGACAAAAAACAGCCTAGGTTTTAGAATAACAACCCCAGGAGTAGATGGAATTATGGATTAAGGTGGCATGGGACCTGAGGCAAGGAGACCAGGCAGAGGCCACAGCAGCAGTGACATGACAGTGCGAAAGTGGGAAGGAGGGAGGGGGACTTGAAGGTGACTGCTGACTCCAGGAGGCAAGTAGGGATGTCGAGTCTGAAAATGACTGGGATCTAACCTTGGAGACTAAGAGGATAGCAACATTGTCACATTGGAGGAAAAGCAGGTTGATGGGGGAAAGTTTGAACGTGCTGCTGGGGAACAGGTAATGAGCTCGCTCTTGGACCCTTTGGGGTGAGGGATGAGCAGTCCCTGGAGTATTGCTTGGCAGGCAGCTGGAAACCAAGGCTCCGGGGGGAGAAACGGGGTCAGAGGAGCTGCAGAGAGCAGTGAAATGTGGCCCCTTGTCTAGTACTACAGCTCCAGGAAGGGGTGCAGTGAAGGGTGTCGGGGCTAGAAGGGGAAGCAGGCAAACTGAGGGCTGTTCGGCTGCAGCCTTTCAGGCTAATGTTCACAAAATGTAATCGTTAGTGAACAGTGTTGGAAAACACCAAACTACAAAACCTGACATTTCTGAATAGCAGGCAGGCAGGCGAATGGGGCTCCCAGGATCAGGCTGGGCACCTCTGCCGCTTCCTTCAGAACCTAATTGAAATGCGATGCGGAAGGCGCTCCCACCCAGGCAGGAGCAGGATGCTGTGGAGGAGCTGAGGGGGGAGTGCAAACACCCCTCCCGTGCAGGCACCCTGCTGCCCCTGGGTGAACAGGGGCTGGGGAAGGAGAGCAGGAAGGGTTTAGTGGGGCTGTGGGATATCCTCCCCCCCTCAACACACACACACAGCACATAAAGAGGTAGGAAAGCCAAAGATTTCTGTCAATTGAGAAAGCTTCTGCAGCAACGGAGATGTCAGCTCAGGAGCCAAACTGCCATTTCTGCTTTAATTGGAGCCTCTCCATGAAGGTTGCGAAAGCGATGAGAGAGAAGAGTGGTGGAGAGAGGGAGAGAGAGAGAGAAAGAGTCAGAAACAGAGAAAGAGCTAGAGAGAGACACAGCAGCACAAGAAAGAGACAGCAAGAGATCTTCTGCAGAAGGAACAACCCTCACACAGTTCCCAGGCAGCTTCTTGAAGCTTCTACTATGGGTCAGGTTGCTGGCTAGACCACGCAGGGAGGCCACACGTGTGGGGCGGCCCCTTCATGTGGGGCACAGGCTCTGTACCAGGTGAGAGAGAAGGGGAGGGGTCTGGAGTTTATTAATATTCTCTTCCTTATCATTTATTAAAAAAGGTAAAAAAAAAGTCCTTTTTCATTTTTTCTCCAGTGCCCTGACTACTTATGAAGCCCACATAGTTCTTGCTGCATCAGGGAAGCTCTGCCCGTGGAAAGCCAGGGCATATATAGATCTAATAAAACCTAAGCCTCTGTAGCTTCCTCAGCTTTGCAGGTAACCGATGGAGCAGCGGTGCGGTCCTCCTGCCTCCACCCTGCCCAGGCCCCTTAACCCTGAGCTTTCCTAAGAAACTGAGAGATGCATCAGAGGCACAGCCTGAAAGGAGAGAAATCAAATGAGGTGATAAGAAGAAAAGAAGCAATGTGTGTGTGCATGTGAGTGCCTCGGTATGTGCGTGTATGTGACAGAGAGAGATCAGAGATGAAAGATTATATAAGGAAGAGTGGAGAGGAGAAGGGGAAATAGAGATAAGGAATAAGACGTCGACAGTGGGAAAGGGACACATAAAGGCAGCATTTGAGCATAGATAACATTTGCTTCTTGTGCCTGGTCTCCTAAATATCCACAGACTTATTAAAATAGAGTTTGAAAAAAGCCTTTAGGAATCACAAATTCAACCTTCATTTTACAGATGCAAAACCTGAGGCACTGATGCTCAGGGAAGCTAAGAACCTGTCTTGCAGTCACAGAACTTGTAGGCAAAAGTGAGGATTTGAAGCTGGATTTCTCAGCCCTGGGAGCCTAGCACACTGTGGTTTGCTCTTGTGGATGTGTCGTGGTAACTACCACTGAGTGCTCACCATGTACCAAGTACTGCCTAATACTTCACGTTACCTCATTTAATCTTCACAACAAACTTAAGAGATATGTGGTATTATTTTCCACATTTCAGAGTTGAGGAAAAGGCACAGAGAAGTCTAGTAAATTGCATAAGTGGCAAGGCAGGTAAAAAGGAACTGGGATCAAAACCAAAGCAATCTGATTCAAGTGCTGATTTTTACCCACTTTGCTAAACCAGCTCTCAATAATAAGGTAACATGTTGGTAAACAAAGTCCGTGCGATTATTCTCATCAGAAGGCAAAGGATAGACCGTTCTCTTTCCAGAATGCCAAAGCCTCTTAACTATGAAGACAAAGAGAATTTCTCATGGCTCCCCTGATGTCTCCGTGTTCATGCGCCTCCCCTAGATGATAGGTCCTCACTAATGTTCAGTCGTGAGGCTGGTCCATGTGCTTGCCTCTCAATGGCACTGTTGTTGAGCCAGTCTTCATCCAGAGTATGAGCTGCCTTCATGAACTCACTGAAGAGCATGGACTGAGCATCTACCCTGGGGCAGGCCCTATTTGTGGCAGGCACAAGGGATGGGGTCCTCATCAAGTTGACCTAGCAAAGAGCCTTTCCTTAACAACCTCTTAGTCTCTTAGGGGAGCTAATATATGTGCACAAATAACTGTCCCGCAAGCTAGAGAGTCATAAGTAACACCAAGAAATATCCTGAGCAAGTGCTAAGAGGCTCTGGGATGGGGCAACTGGGAGGACTTCATGCAGGAGCTGAGCATCAACTTGGCTCTCAAGGAGTCAACAGAATTTGGCTGTGCAAAGGTGGGAAGGAGGTAAAATGGCATTCTCAGTAGGAGGAATGCTTATACAAAGGCTCAACATTTTAAAAATGTGTGGACAGTCCCCCACTTACAATGATCTGACTTAATAACTTTTCATCCTTATGATGGTGTGAAAGTGCGATGCATTCAGTAGAAACCATACTTTAAATTTGGAATATATATCTTTTATATTTATTACAAAATTTTATTTTTATAAAACAAGCTTCGTGTTAGAAGATTCTGCCAAACTGTAGGCTGCCAAACGTGTGTCACGTTTAAGGTAGGCTAGGCTAAGCTATGATTTTCAATAGGTTAGGTGCACTAAATGCATTTTTAACAATAGTTTCACTTTACAATGGGCTTATTGGGGTGTAACTCCATTCTAAGTGTAGGAGCATCTGTAGGAGGATCTCAAAGGGCTTCCAGGGATGGGTGGAACTTCCCCGGAAGGGGACACCCAGAACCACAGCGCATTTTCCACTTCCTCCCAGGAAGATGACCTTTCGGTTCCAGCCCTGTACAAACAGGCCATTGGGAGGCATGCTGTGCTCAGAAAGGCCAGTATTTTATCAAGCGTATGTCAAACCCTGCATGTGCATTACCTCCTGCAAACCTCACAGCCACCCTATGCAATAAGTACAGTCATTATCTTCATTTTACATACAAGAAGATGGAAGCCAGAAAGGTTAAAGAGCTTACTGCAGACATATTGCCAGTAAGGGATGAGGCTGGGGCTCAACCCCAGGCAACCTGACAACAGAGCCCACACTTGAGACCACTGTGTCATTTTGCCACCTGTGTGGTCTTTGTAAACTGGCTCTTGGAGAGCACGCACTTAGGAGAGCTGTTCTGTTCAGTCCTCACCTGGGAATGAGATTGAAACTAAATTATAGCAATGACGAAGGGGCCATGGGATCCCCACTGGGTTGGGAAACCTGGGATTCTGCACCTTCTGCAGGAAGCTGTGAAGTCTGTATGTGTGTTAATAACACTTTGTTCCTAAAGGTTTCTAGGGACTAGAGTGCTCATTCCAGCAAACTAAACATGCTTAAGGTGCAGATCATCTGTAGAGCTCTAGCTACACATACATAAGTGTTGATCAGCAGAAAGGCTGCACTCATTTCTAAACAATGTCTAGCATCTTAGCACTCTATTGTGAATACTTAATATACAAATTCCACCATGGGGTCTCAATCCTACAGAGCCTCTTGGTCTTTCTCCCTTCTCCCTCTCCTCCCTCCCCCTCTCCACTCTCTCTTCCTCCTCTCTTCCCTCTTCTTTTCTTCTGCTGCCTTATGAGCTGTTAGGGAATCACTCCAAAGTCCCAACAGCATTTACACAGAAAATTCGCATCTCTAGATTTCAGAACTCTCTCCAGAACTAAACTCAGGGGTCCAGGATTCCCACAGCTCAAGGACTTGCTGACCATCCAAGACCATGTCCTGTTTCTTTTCTGAGTCTTATTGGCTAAAAAGGAAAGAGACGTTGTTGAGGAGTGGCCAAGGCCTCGGACTTGAGTTTGAAGTGGTCAAAGTATGTTCTTTCATGTGAGCCATTTCACGTGTCTGCCAGAGGCAAGCTCTGGGGCAGAATGAGGCCAGGAGCTGACTCATCCCAGTTCATGGTGTTTCTAGGAGGGAGGCTGCTTGTCTTGAGGCCCAGATGCCTCAACCTGGCACCTGCATCCTGGAGCTGCTCCTCCCTTGTTGAACCCAGCAGCAGCAGCAGCAGTCCCAGCATTAAAAGCACCTGTGCCCCCCCTCACCCCAAACCCCACCCCTCCTCCACCACCTGGGCACCTGCAGGCCTCTTCAGTAACCCCTTTCTAACCCGGCCAGCCTCCACCAGGGCTCCAGTTGATGAAATCTGGGAGCTATTTTGAAATTTCCCTTTTTAAAAAAAAGTCCAAACTGATTAGTTGATAATTACATGTTGGAACATCTGCTCTGATTTGTTTTATTCTTTCTATTTTGGAAAATTGGAATACACTGAAGTTTTGCCTTCTGGAATTGCCGGCCTGGCTCTTGGAGTGTGAGCAGCCCTCCTGCTCGGTAGCACCTGGCTGGGCCCACAGCCCATCTCCCAGGGAAAAGCACAACTCTCTGCCTGCTGTGGCAGCACGTTGTCCCTTCCCGCCCCAACCGTGGCCTGGCAAGGATTACAAAACCTTACTCTCTGTTGTGACCCTAGAAGCCTCCATTTGCCCCACCTGCCTTCAAAGTTTGGGGGTCTGAGAGGAGCACAGACTCAGCAGAGCCTGCAGCTGGACTGAAATGGGGCATGGCAAAGCCTAGTAAGGTGCACCTGCAACACCCCGGGGAGCAGTCGCTTACTTTGCTGGCTTCTTTCTGGAAGTACCTAGATGCTCCCTGCCTTCTTTCGAAGAGGGCAGGCCCACACTTCCCACCACATGCTTGCTATTATTGAGAGGCTGGGGTTTGCTCAGGTTTGCTCATGGCAGAATCCTGGCATTAAAAATCTTTGCATCTCCAAACTCCAAGTGGCTGCCATTGGGAGGTGAGTGACTGCTCAAGAGCCTGAGAAGTCTCAGCAGAGTTGAGGACTTACATGCTTATCATCATCTCTTCATCAATTAGCATTTCTAGACTGCTTCTGCAGTACTAGGGGCTTGGCATGAGAGGAAGGGGAAGGGCCATAAAGGTGAATCCAAAACAGACTGTATCTTCAGGGGATCTATTGCTACCTCTCCAATCCCTTCTACCTCTTGCAGCCAGAATGACCTTTAAAATCTAAAACACAAATATGATTGTGTTACTTACTTTTAAACCTGTCAATGGCTCCCTATTGCCTTTATTATAAAGTCCAAAGTCTTTTACTCAGCATGCACGGCCTCTCTTAGGTCTGAGCCATATTCCCCAGCCAGCTTCGCCTTCCTTAGTCTTCATCCCATTTCAGACCCTATGCTCCAGCTACACTGCCTCATTTGCAGTGCTCTGGATCTTCCCTGTCCTTTCTTACTCATGTTGCCTTCACACATGCTGTTTCTTTGCCTGGACGACTCCTCTTTCCTCTTCTCTTTGTTCCTTCACCTCGATCACTCCTACTTATCTCAAGTCTTCACCTAAATGGAAATTTCTCCAGCATCTTCCCAATGTTTCCAAACTTCTAAGGGCAGGTGCCCTACCCATGTGCTCTTGTAACATTCTGAATTTCCCCAATGACATGTGTAGTACCTCACTGACACCGCCTGATAACCTGTCCGTCCTCCTGTCCAGATCAAAAGCCAGTAGAGGACAGATACCACACTTTCCTTATTGTATAATCTCAGGCAACTAGCACAATGCCTGACATATGATGGGGCTCTATAAATACAGTTGGCCCCCATATCTGCAGCTTTCACAGCCATAGATTCAACCACCTGAATCAAAAATATTCAGAAAGAAAACAATAATGGTAAAACAATAAAAATACAGTGTAACAACTATTTATGTAGCATTTACATTAGGTAATCTAAAATTATTTAAAGTATATGGGAGGTTGTGTGTAGGTTACGTGCAAATAATTTGTGATTTTAAATCAGGAATTTGAGCATCTGCAGATTTTAGTATTTGTGGGATATGGGGAGTGGTCTTGGACCAATCCCCCAGTGGATACCAAGGGATAACTGTAATTGTTGGGGATAAGTAGAAGACTGAATGAATGAACAGAGGAAGAAATGTTCAACTTATTGAGGCAATGACATTTCCACAAATAATATAATATCGGGAAGTATTATGATGTATCAGACAGGATAGGTTACATTATGCTGCAGTAATAAGCAGCTCCCCAAATCTCAGTGGCATATAAACACCAAAGGTTTATTTCTTGCTCCCATTCTATTTCTACCATGGGTCAGCAGAAATATTCTGCTCTATGGTGTTCTCATTTAAGAACTCCAGCCCCAGGAAGGCCCCATCTCTGTGTTTCCATGATTGCTGATGTAGGAGAAAGAGGACATAATAAATCTTGCACTGGCTCTTAAAGTTTCCACTCTGAAGTGACACAAACAATTTCTGCCCGTATTTTATTGTCCAAAGCAAGTCACATGACCACATAGCCCTGCAAAGGGGCCAGGGAAATACAATCTGACCACATGTCCAGAAGGAGCTCTGGAAATATATGTTTATCAGCATTCGTACTCTTCACAGAAAATCTGCGAAGAAAAGTCCATTTCCAAATGAAAATGTCTGGTAAGAATTTAAGAACAAGGTAGCATTTGACTTGAGCCTTGAAGGATGAGTGAGGTTTTTAGGCCACCTAGTTCAGTTTGCTGCTTTGCTTCTTCATGCTAGGAATGCATACAGCTTTCTTCATTTTCACTTGCTACCCCTATAGCTGGAAAATTTCCTAGGCTCCCTGTTCTAACAATTCAAATAAATAAGACAAAGTTACATCTCTTAAGGAATTTGTGGTCTAGTAGGGAGGATAAGTTCTGAATGTGTACAAATATTCATAAAACATTCATGAATGTCATATGCACAATGAAAGTAGAGCAAAGCAGGAAAAATTCCACTTGGAGACATCTGAATGCCACTACTCGGAGAGGGGTAGCATTTTGAGAAGGCAGAGCTAGGGCCAAAAAGTGGAGAGGGGCTCCAGGTAGAGGAATCAACATGGACAAAACCATGGGAGTGGGCATTGGCAAAACCAACTAACTGAAAGAAATACCCTCCAGGCTGGCCAATGTTCTGAATGCCAGGGTAGTGGGGTAATGGGACAAATGGGAAACCTCCTGAAATTGAAGACCTTCAGAAAGTTGGGGGTGGGGAGGTGGGTAGAGAATAAGAGAGCAGCATTGTTTTCTTCTCACTAAAACCTTCTCTGAAATTTCAGCCCTAAGAGCCACCACTAATGTGCAGTGATCTGTGGAAGGCCTCTAGGAGGATGCCCCTTGCTTTTCATGCCTCACAAAGAATCTCAAATACTCTGCAAAGTGTGCAGTCTCCTCTGCCACATCTGTCCCTTACTTCACCCACAGGGCATATGGATTTGCAATCTTGGTGGCTACCTCCTCCTTTTTAATGAAAAGCAGACAATTTTAGGAAAGGTTTGGAGACCTGAAGACCCTGAATTCTGTAAGAAAGCCTGATCTAGGATATTGCCTCCATCTCTGGAGATGTCCCCCAGCCCCATGGGACTCAGGGCCATGATTTTCTGGGGCCCAGGGACAAGCAGAGCCAGCCCTAAGCACTCTACTCTGCCTGGACCCTCCTGCTGCCTTCATTGACCTTGTCCCATTATTCTTATGACTTGGTCATTTTCAGATCAATCTAGCCTCAGAATAATATGTCAGCACAGGCTCTTACGGTAAGAGTGACAAGATGAGGAATATGACAATGATTATTGTTAGTTTTCATTTTGTCAGATTTTGCTTTGTTTGTTCAAATTGCTGTTGCTGGGGACCTATTTCCTGAAGCCAAAATTTCCTGCCTCTCACTCACTTCACACTTTGACTCATTTATTTTTCCTATTTCCCCGAAGACCTTTTGACACTTTGAAAAGTGTTTTACTTAGATACAATCCTGGTCTTTTACCTTGTGTTTCTTCCATTTCTCCCCTTTTCGCTTTTTATTAATAAATCATAAAGAAAGTGTTTCCAGGCAAACATCACTCACTGAGTAATAAAACCTGGGGGTGGAGGACAGAGTGGAGTAGAGAAGTGGAGGCTGGGGGAGCCACAGGAAAGCCTTTCCTGAGCAGTGTACCACATGCAGGTGCGAGAGAAGAGCCCCAGGCAGTGTGGCTTCACGGGGCCACCCAGGCCTCCTTCATACCAGCTGGGAGATCTTGCCCACTGGGAGACTGGCTAGACTCTGAATTTTTGCAATACTTATGCAATCTGCTTATGTAGATGGAATCACAGGCTCCTGGATGTCAGTGCTAGAAGGCAATGTGCAGATCCTCTCCTCCAGCTTTTACAGATGAGGACCCTGGGGTTAATGACTTAGCCTAGATGAGTCTGTTAGAAGCAGAACTTAGATCAGAATCAAGTCCAGGGCTTTCCAACACAAATTTTAGTGTTTCCTTTGACGCATGAAGTGATGAACCCTGAGAGCCACCCCAAGCCCTCTTCTTACATTTCCCACTTTCCCTGGGGGCTGCTGTCACCAACAGTCTGACAACTCCAGGTCTCCCTTCTCCCCGCAATTCTAGACTCACAGGTGCATTTAATTAACTGCAAAACATTTCGACCTAAATGACTCACAGGCACCTGAAGCTCTTTCTTTAATCTCCTAGTAGCTAACACTGTTAAAACTTACCACCTAAACTATAAAATCTCAGACTTCTTTAAATTGCTCTCTTTTCCCCAGCAGCCTTTCTACATTGAAAGCTCTCTGGAAGCCACCCTTCCATCCCTCGGTTCCCATTGCCAGTTCTGCATTCCAGGCCTCCTCATTCCTCTCCTAGCCTGCTTGTCTCTCTGCCTTCAGGCTCTACCCTCTCCAAGCTGCCTTTCAAATTCGACCAAAGACATTTTCCTACAACTCAAGTCAGATCATGTTCTTCTTATGGCTAAAAACTTGATCGCCTCCATGAAGGAAGATCAGGCTTGGGGGAAAGAGGCTGGGGGATGTAGAGGAGCACCACTAGCACAGGGTCTGCGCCTGGGCTTTCAACTAGTGTTTGATGAATGACTGAATCTGTAATGAGAGCATAGGAGGGCTGCAGAGTGAAATGAAATGATTGTGCCTTGCAAACGTTTCCCAGCCCTTCCATGTACTGTGTGACTGCAGGCAAATACTGAGCCACTTGGAAATCCAGATTCTTAAAAGAAGGCGACACTTAATACCACTAGACTTAGCTCACAGATTGTCTTGAGGATCGATGAGAGAAAGGTGAGGAAAGAGCTGTTTAGGGCGTAGAACAACATGTAAAGGGACATATTGTTATGTCCACTTTGGAAAGAGTCTGAGGACACGCATGGCCCGATTAAATGGCAAGTGTGGTCCTGGACAAGTCACTTCTCCTCTCTCTGGATTTGGAATGCCATCTATAGAATGACAATGTGGGACAAAAATATCTCAAACCCCTTCCCGCGCTGACTTCCTGGGGATTTGATGTTCGGATCCAAGGCTCCCATGTGTCCTCAAGGAGGCTTGCTTATTAGCTGTTGCAGTCGGCTGTCAAGAGCTGCTGCCCTGGTCCCATCTTTGGATTTAGCCTCACTACCTGGGCTTCTGCTTTCAGCTAGTAATAAAGAACGAGAGCTCAGATCTAAATCTTATTCTTTCCTTCTTCCATCACATGTGACACAAGTTTTGATCAACCAACCTAGGTGGTTCACTTAGAAAAAAAAAATAAACTGGGAAAAATTATAATTAAAGAGCAAATTGGACCTCATTATGAAAAATGCCTTAATTATCCCCCCAAGGCTGGCTCTGGTACACAGGCATCAAAGGGCCCAGCAACCCCAGATCAAAGCTTGGAGCTGGGTGTTGTGGCCAACTCCTCGCTTGTTTCCATAGCAGTTGTGTTCAAAGGAACAAAAACTCTGAGTCCACATCCTGGAAAACCTCTGGAAACCTCCAACCTGATTGTTTAGGGCTCTTCCAGCCACCTCCTAGGGAGCAAAAAGTAAACTTCACCAGGGAAGATCCTCAGGGAAATTAGGCTTTCTCCCCTTCCCTGCAAAAGGTCTGGGCCTAGAGGATTTGAGACGGAGAAAGGGATTACAAGCCAGGGTTACCCGGGGATTCTGAAATTGGGGCTATAAACCCCAAGCATTCAGATCAAGCCAAC
Organism: Ateles fusciceps; assembly: GCA_036589455.1. NCBI lineage: Eukaryota > Metazoa > Chordata > Mammalia > Primates > Atelidae > Ateles > Ateles fusciceps. The sequence continues at coordinate 288,363 of JAZHEH010000579.1, read as the reverse complement.
AAATCATATGTATAAATGCAAATAATTCACACCGATAAATTGGGTGCCTATAAAACTACAAGTCACAGCTGTTTGTGACTGTTGCATTCTACATGGTGATGGCTGCCAGTTCCTGCTCACAAATCTTCAGTCTCTCCCCACTCTTGCAGAAGGAAGTCTGACCCTTCATTCTGGCATTGGAGGGTTCTCACAATCTGCCCATCACTGGCATTTTTGTTTTTCTTTTCCATAGTCCCTGCATTACAGACAAATCATTTAATTCACATTCTCTACTGATTTCCCGTGCTTTTAGAAATTCCTAGGTTATTCACACTTGCTTTTCCTGTGATCCTACTTTCTTGTGTATTCTTTTTCCATTAGTCAAAATCTTCCCTGTCCACAGGTAACTCTGTGTTCTCGTATAGCACTCATTCATTTATTTAGCACACTTTTCAGTGGATTCTCTCTTGGACAAGACTCCATTCAAATGCCTTTGAAGACAAAGAGGAGGAGGAATGTCCCCTACAGTGGAGGAGTTCACACTCTGGTGCAGGAGATAGACATGCATTCAATAGCTACACTAAAGTATAAAAAATATTATCGCCACTGCTGTTGGGAAATATGTGAGTCACAAAAATAATTTAAAATTTTCTAGTAGCTACTTTTTGAAAAAGTATAAAAGAAACAGGTAAAAAAAATTTTATTTAATTCAATAAATCCAAAATGTTATCATTTTAACATACGGCACTAGACATATTTCAAGTACATAAGAGTCACATGTGGTTAGTGGCTACTATATCAACATGGCACAGATATTGCCAGGGCAGTAACACATTTAGTCTAGGGAGTTGGGAAGGCTTCACAGGGACTTGGTAGATGAGTGAGGTTCATCTGGTGGAGAAAGGTTGGGATGCTTTACAATCAAAGGGAAGGGTCTGTGGAAAAGGCAAAGAGGAAGAAGAGCATGGCATATCCGTAGGTATGTAGGAGGTACCAGGCAGGATGCACTCTAAGGAGTGACTAGAGGTGAGCTTGGAAGGGAGGCCTCGTGTGTCCTCCAGCGGAACATGCAGAACTCATGCAATCTGCTCTGTGATTAAAGAAGATGATCTTGGCACCTAGGTTAAGCATGGGCTGGAGGTAAGAAGGACTCCAGGGGCCAGGTGGGAGGCTTTTGCCTAGATTATTGCTATTGCCTCCTAATCTGTCTCCTTGCTTCTGTCCCTAATTCACTGTGGTCTATTTTCAATACCACAGTCTGAGAGGTCTGGCTTAGACATAAATTTGATGTCACTTCTCTGCTTAAACCCTCAGGATGTCTATCTCACTCACAGTAAAAGCCATGGTTTTTGCAGTAGCCCACAGTGACAGACAGGGCTGGACATTATGTGCCCTGCTACCTCCATTCCCTCTATAACATCATGTCCCCTTCATTCTCCCACATTTGCACTGGCATTCTGTTATTTTTCAAACACGGCAGGCATATTCCCACTTCAGGGCCTTTGCATTCACCTGTCGTTTCCTCTGCCTGAAATGCCCTTCACCTGGATATCTGCATGGCTCACTCCCTCGCAGGCCCCAAATCTTCCTCAAATGTCACTTTCTTCATAAGGCTTTCCTTGGCCACTTTGTCTAAATTGCAGCCCAACTGACTACACTGCTTTTTCCTTTCTCTTTTTTTTTTTTTTTTGCCCTATTTTTCTCTTCAGTCTTTACCACTGGCTAATATACTAAATGTTACTTATGCATCTTATTTCTTACCAAAATCTACTGTGACCCACAGTCACAGTAGAGTTTAATACCCAAGAGGAAAGAGTTTTTCTTTGTTATAGTCACTGCTGTTTCCAGCACCATGTCTGGCATGTTGCAGGCAATCAGTGTATCTTGGTAAAATGAATGAATAATGGATGGATAGAGACAGGCAGGACCAAGGTATCAAGAGAGCCGTGGAAAGGGGCATCTAAGCCACTTTGTATGGAGGGGGAAGGGGATAGGAAAGGTTTCCTGGTAGAGGAAACACCTGAGACGTAAGAGTTCAAATTGGCTATGAGAAGAAAAGATGATAGGGAAGGCGTGACAAGCCGAAGGAACAGCAAAGACAAGGAGGAGAGAAATACCATGGGGCATGAAACTGCACACAGCTTGGTTTGCTGGAGTGAAAAGTGCAAGCTAGGGAGGGGCGGGAGACAAGGCTGGAGAAGTAGGCAGGGGCTGAATCACAGAGAGCTGATCAGTCTGACCATGGCAGGGGACTTTGACTGGAAATGGTCCAGGCACAGCTTGATCTGCTTTTCCAGTAGTTCATTCTTGCATTTGTCCAGAGATCACACATGGGAAAGACAGAGCAAAGCCAAGACCATCAGTTGAGGAAGTTATTGGGGAAGGCCAGGGATGAGACAATGAGATTCCAAGACAGAGTGGTGATAATGGAAATAGAGAGGAAATGGAAGAATTGAGAGAAGAATAAAATTGGCAATTGACTGGTTCAGGAGTAAGGTACATCTCTGGTTTAGGTGCTGGTCCTGCCAAGTGAAAAGCAAAATGACAGTAGGAGTGAGTTTGAGAAGAAGGTTGTAACATGAGATGTTTCCATGAACATATCCAGGATATGCTCAGACATATTAGTCTGAAACCTGGGCCAGTGATGCTGGCTAAAGAAATATACATGTGGGAATCAGTAGCAGGTAGATGATAAGAGGAGCCTGTATGAGTCAAATATATGGGACAGGCACCCAAAGCAGCCTGTGATGGCTTAGGCAGTCAGAGGGGAAGAGAAGTAGAATAATAGTGCAGAGAAATTTACATCACCGAGAGGGACACAGTGTTGAATATGACATCCAAAGGGCAAAGGAGAGATGGAGGGTTAGGACAGGAAAGCAAGAATTTACAGAAAGGTCAAAATCTGATAAATGAGCAATCTGGTACAAAAATATGTCAAGGAGAGTGGTTTAGATCTGGGACCATGAGCAGCAAATAGGGTGAAGCCTGAGGGAGGATATAGTAGCCTAAAGGAGGTGTTGTCCAAAAGAAGCATGCCTTTCATACTCTTTCTAGCCACAGAACCTCTTCCTTCAAATAGCTTCTACAAGGCTAATAACCAAAACAAATAACAAGTAGAGCTGCTCTCATTGAAGCCGGTTTGGGCCCTAAACATAACAAGTACCTCCTAGCTTTCCTTCCACCCTTGGAAAGTTCCTCAAACACAGGAAGATCGAAAACTGTTTGCGTAGTGTAAAGAATGCTGGACTGCATGTGGTCAATCTATTAACCAAACTGCATGCAGCTGGGAGTCTTGGAGATTGCCAGTGCCAGGTCCACCTCCAATGACTTTGAGATGTGAGCAAGCTGCTTTCTCTCCTCTATGAAAATAAGAGATGGCGGGGGCACAAGATCATTTTACCAGCCCCTTTCTGCACTAATATTCTGTGGGAATGCAGAGGACATAAAAATGACTAAAGATAAGGTCAGCCAATCCAGCAGGTCTCTCTCCCCCACTGCCACTTATCCCTCTGCCCACCCTACTCTCTACCCTTTTTTTTTTTTTTTTGAAGTAGAGTCTCACTCTGTTGCCCAGGCTGGGGTGCAGTGGTGCAATCTCGGCTTACTGCAACCTCCGGCTTCTGGGTTCAAGCGATTCTCCTGCCTCAGCCTCCAGCCTCCTGAGTAGCTGGGACTACAGGCACGCACCACCATGCCCAGCTAGTTTTTGTATTTTTAGTTGAGACAGGGTTTCACCATATTGGCCAGGTTGGTCTCAAACTCCTGACCTTGTGATCTGCCCGCCTTTGCCTTCCAAAGTGCTGGGATTACAGGCATGAGCCACTGTGCCTGGCCAGCTCTCCACCTTTAAAGCACTGCCCTTAATACTTTGTTACCTCTAACAATAACATTGTTACCAGCCTGGTCATATTTTTGTCTTCCCTGTGCAATGACTATATTTTCTAAGAAAACAAGCTCCTTTAAATGCACTGCCCTCTGCCAAGCAGGGGGAGTGCCACATTATCTGCAGTGGGCACTGGCATTTAGGAGGAAATGATTTTCTTTCATCTGTCCAAGTAAATCTTTCCCCCAACACTTGTGAAGCTGATTGCTACCAATTTCCAGTTGGAGAAACACAGCCATTTAGAGAGGGAGACAGTAGTAACTAGAAGATACTTACAACATTTAAAACGGGGCTTTGCTTTTTCCTTTTTTTCTTTAGGTTGTGTATTTTTTATTATTTTCAGTGTTTGCTAGCACTGCTGTTTGGGAAGAGAGAAGTGGAATATATGTGTGTGTGTTTAATACACACACATAATAAAAATGTTTAGATAATATATGTGTAGTATACCCACATATATGTATAAAACAGTGTGTTTATGTACTTAACGTATGCATACATATGTAATATGCATATATAATGCATGGGGAAGAGAGAGAGAGAGAGAGAGAGAGAGAGAGAGAAACTCTTCCTTTGAACTCATGGCCCTTCATTGCTGTTCAGAAATAAAAGGAAGCAGAAAGCCGAGCAGGCATGTGCTAAGCTCCCATCCTGGCCTCTGTGCTGATTCTCCCTATCGTATGTGCCAGGCACTTCCACATTTACCTCTTGCAACTCAAGCATGGGAGAAGGGGGAAAAAAGAAATAAAACACTTCCTCCAAAGAGCATAGTCACGAGAATCGTAGGACTAAGAGCAAATAATGATTTCCTCCTCTGCTTTTAAGTAAATACTGCTGCACAATGAGCTATTGGGCAGGACAGGTGCAAAATAATAGACTCTTTCTGGTCTCCCCCAGTCCCATGAGGCCACTGCTAACTGCATCAGGTACTCAATTTTCTTTTGTTATTTAAAAATGTGTTTGTGGATTCCTGGGGGGCAGGCGAGGAAGGGGAGAGTCCCATTCTAGAAACACCAAGAGGACAGCTTAATTTGTATTTTTGCTTTATTAATGAAAAGCTACCTGTCGGTCTCAGGATTTCTCTACTCGGGGGAGCTTTTAATGCATCTGTCCAATGCAGTGGGACTTGGGGGGGATAAACCCACTCTAATCAGCAGACAAAATCTTACAGGGAAAGGCAGCACACCCAGTGGAAATAGCTTGGACTGTCAGGAGAGGGAACTGGACTCCCCGCTGGGATTTGGGCAAGACCCTGAACCTCCCCCCAGGCCTCAGTTTCCTCTTCCATGAGAATGGGAGGATAATGCACATCTTACCTATTTCAAAGCACTCATGGTGAGGTTATATTAACCTCATGATAGCTTTGAAATACCTTAGTGCCTCAAGAGGGTAAAAAGGCACAGTAATAAGAAAAATGTAAAGGGTTATTCTTAATAATGTTTTCATTCAATTGGGTATAATTAATCATTTCTCATTCTCTATTCTGAAAGCAGTTTGTCACTTCAGGTAAAGTCAGACACAATCCCAGAAGCATCTGGCTGGAGAGGACATGAGAGCTCATCTCATTCAGACTCTCATTTCCAGGTTAAATTACATGGTGATGGGTTCAGGTCTTTGTGTCATATATCCCTCAGAAGTATCTCTCATTATCAAAGGGAAAAAACAAGTCTAGAGAGAAAACCTGGAGCCTCCAGCAGATGTTTCTGAAAATATTTTACTATCCTTATTAATTGCAAAATATATAGATTACTTCCCATTTTCCCACCCCCTGTCGAGCTATTTGTACAGTCTGATGTGGGAAACACGAGGGTGCTCTTTTTATTCTGTGTCCAGACCCCTTTCCTTTCTCTTCCATGGCAAAGCTAATCCTTCAGGAGGCAAATACAGTAGATTGGGTAGATCTTCCAAGGATGGGAACTGTCTTTAAATGAAAAAGGTTTTGAGATTTGAGTTTGAATATGGAGCTATTCTTATTATATATATAGCACTGGGTCAATTCATGGAAAGTTTGAGGGGCTAGAGGAGTCTTTCCCTAGGTGTGAGCTGAATGATCTCTGATCTGCTTCTTGGAGAATTACGCACCGAAAGCCCCAGCTCTCCAATGAGGCTTCCTTCACACTGCTCTTTCACACTGCTCATCACCAGTATTTACTAGTTGGGCAGGTCCCTCGGGGTGAAAGAGATACTGAGACCAGGTGGGCATTAACTCTAAGGGACCAAGGTCTGTGCTGGAGCCACGCTGGGGAGGCACAGTGCAGCCAGCAGCTAGATCGTCTTCCCTTCTCCAGGTTAGCCTTGGGCCAATGCTTACTTTTCTTCTCAGAGGGATCCCTAGAGAAAGAGAACCTACACTACCCAGAAATCCAAATTTATATTTGTCACTTGGTAAACTTTGCTCAGTTTTTTCTTCACCTCTGTCCTCCTGGCTTCTATGTGAATAACATATTAATTCATTAACATTCATTAAAAACTCCGTTCAATTTGGTTGAGCAAATTAGCAGAAACTATGGCATTGAGTTCGAAGGCCAGGGCATTTTGAGGAAAAAAAGGGGAATGTTCAGGGACATGTCCACAGTTGAGGGCACTGGCAGTGGGGGGTCAGACCCATTGGGCAGTGCGGTCAAGGGCTCTGATCACCTGGAGGCAGTAGCAGGAGAGTGGGTGCTGATGGGATGGGCAGGTGCAGTCCATAGGATACCCGTCCATCTGTGTGATAGACACAGAAACCAGTTCACTGAAGACAAACTTTACCTCACTGTTCTTTGTATGGATAGATCTGACTTTTTCACTAGTCTGGAACAAGTGGAGAACAGGATTTTAGTACACAGAGACATAAGAGCACTCACTTTAGTGTCAGAGAGCTGGAGTTTAATTGTGATTCTGTAATGTCCTAGCTATGTGACTTTCAGTTTGTTATTCAATCATCAAGCCATGGTTCCTTTATCTGAGAAACAGTGATAATGTTAATCCCTACCTTGTAAGTTGATTCTGAGGAAACAATGAACAGAAACTTGAAAAGTCCTGGCATATAAGTGGTTTGCAAAATTAGATATTGTCTTAGTTCTGTCAGCTAAAACAGAATACCATTGACTGGGTGGTTTAAACAACAGACATTTTTTCTCACAGTGCTGGAGGCTGGGAAGTCCCAGATCAGGGTGCCAGTATGGTCAGCTTCTGGTGAGGGCCCACTTTCTGGTTTGCAGGGGACATTCTTCTTGCTGTGTTTTCATGCGGGGGAGATGAAAGAGAGTAAGCAAGCTCTCTAGTGTCTGTTCTTAGAAGAGCACTAATCCCTCAGGATAATCACTTCCAAAAGGCACCACCTCGCACTACTATTACACTGGGGATTAGACAGCAACATGTGAATTCTGGGGGAACACAGACATTCAGTCCATAGTCGGTATTGTCATTACCAATCTCCTTCCCCCTCCTTATCTAAAGGCTCTCAGTTTTTAGACCCACTATTGAAAATACATTTTAGAATGGTTTCCTCCATCCAGCCTGCTTTTCTAACGTAGTTCTTGACATCAACTGAACCTCCAAGAAAAATTAAAGAATGCCCCTAGCATCAAGAAAATGTTAAATGTCTCCTTAGAAATATGGGCAAAAGATACAAACATCGAATTTACAAAGAAAAGACATAAGTGTTCATCAATCAAACACACACAAAATGAACTTAAGCCTTGATAGTAATAAAAATGCAAACAAAAAATAATTAAATTATGCTTTTCATTTTCCAAAATGATAAAATATTAAGATGTGATGGGGTAAGCATTGCCAAGGATGTGGAGGGGCAAGATACTCATACACTGTTAATGTGAATATAAACTGATAGCACCTCTCAGCGAACAATATGACAAAATGAATCAATAGCCCACCCTTTGTACTAAATTGACCTACTAATGGAACAAACAAGAAAACCTAGAAATAGACTCAAATACATATAATAATTTGGTGTATGATGAAGATAACACTTCAAATTAATGGAGTAAAGATAAATGAACAGTGAACGTAGTTGGGACAACTGGGTAGCCATCTGATAAAATATTGAGTTTCTAGCTCACTTTATGTGCCAAAATAAATTTCAGGTGGATCAAATATACAAATGTGAAAGAGGAATCCATAAAAGTACTATGAGAAAACATGGGAACAGTCATTAGTAATCTCAGTGAGCAAGATTTTTTGACCAAGATTCCATAAAACTTGTTTCTATAAACATATGATTAGATGATACAAGACAATAAAAATATTATTGTGTGAAATATGGCCCGTGTTTGTGATAACTATGTCTAATATTTCTGTAAACAGATTCATCTGCCAACTTTGGTTTTGCAAGTAAAGAAGTTTCAATGAGCTGCTTTGATTCCACCATGCACTTGGAAATGCCTTCCACAGAGAAACATGGCTGTAACATGGGAGGATTATGATCCAATGGTGTAAATCTGTATTTGACACTGGATTCAAAGAAACTTCTGCTTTGCCTATATCCTGGCTTTTCTGCCTCTGAATATGTAGGGGCCAGTGAAGAGAAGAAGTCATCTGGGGAAAAAAAAACCCACAATTTCTCTCAATACTTTCTACAGTTTCTTATCTAAAACCACTGGGTTTTTAAATTTTGGGGGAGGGTAATACTGTAAATATTTTGTATATTATGAAACTTCAAGCAGCATCAGAGGAACTTTTTATAACCAAATACATTGTTATTTCTGCAGCATACAAATGAATATTCACAGCAAGTGAGATAGATAAAACCACACATTAGTCCAAGTCAAAAGTTTTACACCAAATGAGTTTTAGCAATGAATTTGTGAAAATGCTTTCAGTTCTCAGAGTATTATGAATAAGAGACTGGGGGTTTATCTGTAAAGAGTAACTACAAATCAATTTTTAAAAATCCATTAGAAAATGGGCAATGATATAAACAGTTCACAGAAAAGGAAATACAAGTGGCCCTCAGATGAATGAAAAAGGTTATCAACCAGTCTCGTTACTAATAAAATAAATGCAAAATAAAACTACAAGATAACATTTTCAGATAACAGATGGATAAACATCTGAAAGTTTGAGAAGATATTGGTGTTGAGAGTGTAAGGAAACATGCAGTCTTGTATGTTGCTAGAAGGCATGCATTGCGGTACAACTTCTAAGGAGATCTATTTAACAAAATCAATAAAAATTTAATTAAGCATGCAATTTTACATCTAGGAGTTTATACTAGATGTACCCAATGATAGGTTAAATACATCATGTTATAATGTACACACACCATACAGTACAGTATTAAGCACCACCTAAAAAGAATGTGATAAATGTTTATGTACTGATATAAAATAATACCCAAGATATGCTGTTAAGAAAGCAAATAACAAACAAAAAAACCAAGGTGGAATATAAACTGGGTTTATTAAGGTAAAACTTGTAGAAAGGGAAAGGAAAATTTGGTGAAATTGCCACTTTTATAGGCTAAAATGATAATGTACATTAAAGAAAGTAACAGTGGTTGTCGCTGGGTAGGGAAACTGAGTGGCTGGGATATAGGAATATGACAGAGATTTTTCAGCATATATATATTTTCTCCTATATATCATATATATATATATACACACACACATATGCTTGAATTAAACAAATATCAGATCTCATCCTATCCTCTTAATCTCTTTCATATTTTTTATTCTCTCTGTGCTGCTTTTTGGGTAACATCTGAGTTTTTTCTAGTTCCTAATTCTCTTTTATTTTTATATAGAGAGATTTTTGTGAGATTTTATATGTATGTATATATGTAATATATATGTATATTATATATATGTATATATGAAGAGAGAGAGAGAGAGGGAGGGAGGGAGTGAGAAAAAGAAGCCCTTTTCAATTTTGGCTTAGGTGCTATTGCTAGGGAAATAAAAAATAAGGAAAATGATCTATTCACATCATGATTTAGAGGAGCAATCTAAACACTCAACAGTAATAGGTTATCAAATAAATAATGATATCTTTATGATAGACTAACATGCAGCCATCAGAAATCAAGTTGTAGAAGAATGTTTATACACATGGAAAATAGTTTGTGGTATACTAACAAATTTAAAACATAGACCTTAAAATAGAATGTTGTCATACTCATAAAAATAAAAAAGTAAAAATGATATATAACCATGTAAGTAAATATACATAGGAAAAGACAAGACATGTCTATAAAAAATATTCTTCTTACAATTATTCACTGAGTTCTTACTGTGTATGAGAAATTCTTCAGGCTAGGCATAGAGGTCTGAACAAAATAGTTATAGTTCCAGTATTCATGGAACATAGCTCAGTGGAAGACATGCAGAAGAGAGAGAGAAAAAAATAAAATTATATGAGAAAGAATTTTAAGAATTACTCCAGACTGGGTGGTTAGAGAAGCTTCATTGAGGAGGTTGCATTTAGGTTAGCCTAAATGGTCCTAGGACATGAAGGATAAGGAGCCAGTCACATGGAAAGAGGTAGATGAATGTTCCAGGCAGGTGGAGCAGTGTCTACAAAGATGGGAAAAAGTATACTGTGTTCATGGCAATGAGAGAAGTCTGGTGAATGCAGATCAAGGGAGAGAACAGCACAAATGAAGATGGAAAAGGGAGGTCAGACACAGCTTATACAGGAACTTAGAGCTAAAACAAGGAATTAAAATTTTGTTATAAATGCAGTGTTTTTGAGAGTTCAACTGTCATTATAACTGCATACTTTTTCCTCTGGCTGATTTTAAGATCTTCTCTCCATCTGTGGTATCCTAAAATTCACTATGATGTATCTAAGAGTGAATTTCTTTTTGTTTATATTGTTTGGATTTGTAAGAACTCTTAAATCTGTCTTTAAACAGTTTCAATGAAATTCTTAGTCGTTTTCTCTTCAAATATCACTTCTGCCTCACTCTGTCACTCCTCTCCATCTAGAACTTGAGATAAACAAATATCAGGTCTCATTCTATCTTCCTAGTCTCTTTCATATTTTTATTTTTTATTTTCTCTGCTGCCTGTTAGGTAATATCTGAGTTATCTTCTAGTTCACTAATTCTTATTTATTAGCATATCAGCTGTTAAACCCATTTGTATTAGCATGTCAGCTGTTAAACCCACTCTATTACTGTGTTTTTCATTTCTGGAAATTCTATTTGCTTTTATTTCAAATATTCTAGGTTGCTTTTTATAGTTTTCTGTTCCATGAAGATATTTTTAAATATATTGCTTTTCTCTAAATAAATATTATTATAAAATGCTTCTGTTAATTTAATATAAAGTTTCTGTCAGACTGTTTTTGCTGTCTGTTGTTTACACTGATTCTTCCTCATGATGCTTTATGCTTTGTATCTTGGTATTTTCTACTGTGTTCTATTCATTATCTTTGGAAACTTATTTCTGAGACATCATTGAAGCACAGCATAATTTCCTTCAAAGATAATTTATGTAGGTTTTACTTTGTTTATGCCTATGTGTACTTCTAGAGTTTGGCCATAGCAAACCATGTTCCCAGCTTTTTAATATCCCTTTCAGTTAATGAGAATTTAACCTACAAATTTACTAGGGAACCACTTTGTACTTACTTCTAGGGGAGAGATTATCTTTTCTTTTGCTGATCTGCTCAGGGCTAGGAAAATCTTGCCTTAAATTCCTGGGGTGGGGTGACTACACTTGCCTTTTGGTGTCCCAGCTTTTTGTGGGGAGGTATCATATTTCATGCCCTCACTTTAGAAAAGCTTAGGGCTTTGATTATTGTCATTGTTTGATGAGGTTATAATCAGTTCAAACCCAGTTTAGCAAACACCATTGGGGCAGAATACACCATTTGACTCTCAGGGTTATTAATTTCTAATAGATTTTGACATAGTAATTCTTTACCATAAGATTGGCCCTTTGATGCCTTTAAGAATCTTTTTAAAAAGTTATTTATCATAATTAGTTGTTTTCAACATGAGAGTTGTTCAAATAATGTAGCCCTTCCTTATCCTCAGAAAAAGAAATTGATTTTAAGTGCAGTTGGAAACTGAAAGTATTATACAGAATGATTTGATCCAATTTACTTTTAAAAAATTACTCTATGACATGGAGAACGGAGTGGAAGAGGCAAGAGTGAAATCAGTAGGCTTTATGAAAGACTACTGAGTAATTTAGGTGAGAAGGTTTGTTTGAGCTAAGTTGTGACAGTGAAGAGGGAGCAAAATCGGTAGGTTTAGTTTACATTTTGTAGGTTACAATAGAAAGGACTTGCCAGGCACGGTGGCTCAGGCCTGTAATCCCAGCTCCTTGGGAGGCCAAGGTGGGCAGATCACGAGGTCAGGAGAGTGAGATCATCCTAGCCAAGATGGTGAAACCCTATCTCTAATAAAAATACAAAAAAATTAGCTGGGTGTGGTGGCGTGTGCCTGTAGTCCCAACTACACAGGAGGCTGAGGCAGGAGAATCACTTGAATCTGGGAGGCGGAGGTTGCAGTGAGCTGAGATCACGCCACTGCAATCCAACCTGGTGACAGAGCAAGACTCCATCTCAAAAAAAAAAAAAAAAGGACTTGGGGATAATTGGATGTTAGAGAAGGAGATGGAGTCACTCACAATGTCACAATGACTCCAAGTTTCTGCCTTAAACAACCATCTGAATGATGGTGCCATTCGAGAGGCCACCATGATAGAGCAGATGGTGTGGGTTTGATTCAGGGTTGTGTGTGTGTGCACACTTGTGTAAGTGTGTATGCGTAGAAATAAAATTCAGTTATAAGCTTGTAATGCTTAAGATTCATATGAGATATCCAAGTATCTCTGTTAATACTGATTATTTCTGGGTGATGAGATTAGGGGGAAATTTTCTATTTTTCCAAATTTTGACTGTTAAGCATATATTTTATCTGTTTGTAAGGAAAAGAACGTTGTTTTAAGATAGAGGCAGCCCCTGTGTACTACAAAAACTATAATTCCTTTTGAAAACTTGAAACTGATCATCTTTATATTAACATTCCCATCTGTTTCCACTTCTGCATATTATTTTTATTTGTTTATGTGTATCCACCATACTGTAGATTATTTTGATGTCAGAGACCATGTCTGATTTATTTATCACTTTTCCCTAGTATCTACTACATTGCAGTCCATGGTAGATGCTTAATAAAATGCTGAGTAAATGAAAGCTTTTACAGATTAGAGATACTCCATAACTATTTTTTCATTGAATTATGGATTCAACTGCCCATAGGATGTTGCAATCACAAACCAACAGGTTTTTCCATTCAGACTACCTGAAGCTACACCAGGCAGAACCTACTTTTTCACGCTAAACCCAGAGAAGCCAAGGTGGAGGCTGAACTTTGGAGACTTACTAACATCCCTTCCCCTTGAGTCCTAGATGGGCTCTCTTTCCCAAAGGCAGGAACAAACTGAGCATTGTGGGAACACCTAACCAGCCCAGGCAGCCTTCAGTGACACAAACCTTAATGTACTAGCTTGTCTACAGCTTTGCAACAGCACAGATGGTATGAGAAACCCCTCGCTGCTATGGACCCCCAGACATACCATGGGTCTCCCTTCTACCATAATGAGCTTCCTCACTCTCCCTCAAGAGCAGACTGTATAATGATGACATTTCACTCAGCAAACTCTGGAAGAGCATAGGGGTTGCTTTCCTCTTGTGTTATTGTTGCAACTACTGCATAAGTCTAAGCCTTCTTAGAAATCTTCAGAGTGTAAAGCCTGAGACAGAGCAATCTCTCTGGAGCCAGCAGGCTCCTCGCTCATCAATTATGCATATACTGTGTCACTCTCAGGGCTGGACTATGGAAAGGCCATATAGCATAGACAGGTATTTAAAAGTCAGATTCTCCTAGATTCTCGATGGGGTTGAAAACAAGGTGTACAATGCAAGTCAGAAAGTGACAAAAAATGCTCAGGTTTCCATAACTCTCTTCACCTCTCTTAGAGTTTCCCCTCTCCAGCTGAAACCCCACCAGTGTATAGATTGGGAGATTTTTCAGTGTTCCTGCAAAGCAATGCCTAGTGCCCATCCTGCTTCAGTGCTCTTGTTTTGGCAGCTTCCCAGAGGGCCTGTGCCAAAGCCGCAGGCTGTCTGGAGAGAACACCCAGCTGGCCACCCCAGAGGAACACCACCACAGAGACGCTGAGTCAGGCCCAGCCAAGCAACAGCAGCTGTTGCAATGGGACTTTGGGGAGTGGAGGCCGCCTAGTGCTCCGTTTTAGCAAGGCACTGAACAGCATCTGCAAACCACAAAAGCCAATGCATAATGCAGAAGTGCATGCTCCACTTTCTATCTCTTTCTTCATTGTTCTCCCAGGAAATGTAAAATAGATAGCTTGGCCATGGTTTCTGCCTACAGTCATGTCCTTAAATACTCCTGTCTATGGCGTTATCTTCCTATACCCAGGCATCTTTGGAGAATCAAAGCAATGCATACTACAATGGAGCTTAAGCATGGTGGCAAGAAAAAGCGTGGTTAGTTTTCAAGTAATTGGTTCTTCAGGCCTCATTTTCTGTACTCTGAGATCCCTGAACAAAAGGCACTAGAGGTAACGGTGAGGCTGAGTAAAGAGAGCAGGTTCTGGTGCTGCTAGAACTTTGGGTCTGCCCTACCTTGACCCAGGCACTAGGCACCAAAACCCCAGCCTCCACTCCTTTGCTGCTCCCCTCAGACTCCTATCCAAAGCTCCCAGAGCTCAATTGAAAGCAGCAGGCAAAAAGTCAAATACTTCATTAAAAGCAGCAAGAGACTCTATTGTAAAACTGCGGCTCTGCCCATCAAAGATCAGACACTGGGATCCAAATCGGTTCTGGTTTCAATCAGAGATCAGATACTGAAGAGATAGCTTGTGGTGTGTATCTCTTCAATGTGCTGCAGAAAGCCCTTCTGTGTCTCCTGTTTTTACCTTACTTTTGTACCCTATAGAGACCCTCAAGAACTGCTGCTCATAATACACACACGCGTGCACACACACACCCTCATTATGCTAAAATAGGGAGAAGCCGAGAAAACACTTCAAAAGGTAAGCAAAGGCTTGAGTTTCAGGTTTATTGAATTCCCAGAAATGCTGTCTCTCCTCCTGAGAAAGGTTAGTGTTTGGAAACAACTTTAATCTGGCTAAAGAAAAGAGAAAGAGGCAGGAAAAGACAAAGGGAGAGGGAGTGCTGGCTGAGGAAAGAAATGGAGAGAAAGAGAGAGAGGGAATTGTTAATTTCAATTGATTTTCTGATAAGGTTTCATATCCTGAAGTGTGCTTCAAATCTGAGAAGTGACATCTGCTGAGATCGCCCGTCAGTGTCTGAATTCTCCTGAATGTAATTAGATCTGAGACAAGATAGAAGACTCAGTACGGTGGCCCTTAGGGAGGAAATGGTCTTTGAAAAGAATTATGTTAATCAGACTAGCCTTCTTCTTGCATCTGTTCTGCTGTTATTCTGGGTAAAATTAATAGGTCTAAGGAAGGATCTGATCATAATGACAATCTGGTCTTCACAGCAGGAGGTTTTATAAAGGAGTTGAACTGTGCCTTGTTGAGAACACTTAAAGTAATTAGTTACAGGGCTACTCACTTTCTTTCCTTTTTAATAATAATAATGGTTATTAATGTTTACAAATTAAAGAGTCTTACTCTAGATGAAAGGAATGCTGAAATGGAGACTCGGGAATAGACGCCTGTACCTTTATGCCTCCTGCTGGGGTTGAGGATCCTACAGCAACCCCCCTTTTTGTGAATTGTCTTCCCTTTTTTACCTCCCCTAACCCATCCCTTCCCTCTTTGCCTCCAGGGTACCCCTAGAAACAAAGTGCTTAGAGCTTGCAGAGAGGAGGAGTCAGCAGAGCTCAGGGCAGAGGCTGTGAAGTAGGTGCTCAGTAAATATTTGCTGGTAGGATGGAAAAAAAAAGAGATGGAGAAAGGAAGAAAGACTTGAAGTTAAAAAAAAAAAAAAGAAAAAGGAAAATAACAAAGGAGGAGATAAAGACTTGAAAGGAAAAAAAGAAGGAAGAGAGAGAGAAAGGAAGAAAGGAAAGAAGGAAGAGGAAGAAAGGAAAAACATTCTTATTGCCTTACTAGAAGGTATAACTGCAAAGCAGGGGCAAGGGTTGATGTTATAATTTGTGTTCAGTTCTCTTCTCTGTAAGTCTATAAACCAGGGTGGGCAAACTGACAGTCAGTGGACTAAGTACTGCCCACCCCCCTGTTTTGGTAAACAAAGGTGTTTTTTTGGCCTATAGGTTTACACATTGTCTATAGCTGCTTTCACACTTACACCTGCACAGTCTATATGGCTTCCCTAAGCCCCAAAATCTACATATGGCCTTTCACAGAAAAAGTTTGCTGACCTCTCTTACCATCTCTTGTGATAACATGATGTTAGGACACCCTCAGTGGGACTGACTTTTCAGAATAGAACTGCATGATGTTCTGAGACATGTAGTCTCTCTCAGGGGTATAGGCAGTGGGGTAGGGCGAGGAAGGAGGTGAAAGAGGGTGAACTGGTTTTTTTTTTTTTTTTTTTTGAGACAGAGTCTTTCTCTGTCACCCAGGCTGGAGTGCAGTGGCACGATCTCAGCTCACAGCAACCTTGACCTCCTGGGATGAAGCAATTCTCCTGCCTCAGCATCCTGAGTAGCCAGGATTACAGGTGCGTGCCACCATGCCTGGCTAATTTTTGTATTTTTGGTAGAGATGGGGTTTCATCACCATGTTGGCCAGGCTGGTCTCAAACTCCTGACCTCAAGTGATCCACCCACCTTGGCCTCTCAATGTGCTGGGATCATAGGCGTGAGCCACTGTACCAGCCGGAGGGTGAACTGTTAAATTTCTGTCTTCTCCATCTGAGAACACATCCTGAGAGGATGAGATGCAGTGTGTCTGCCCCATGTCCACAGGGCTGAAGGGGCTGCAGAGGGGCAAGAGTGAAAACTGAAGACCTACTTTGTCTCCTAACAAATTGTCACCACTCAATTTAATTTGTATGTACAACTGACAACGCAGAGTGATGCAAGAGTGAGATAAAGGTGAAGACTAAGGTCCAAGGTCTTCCCCCATACTGACTCCATCATCTTAGCCAAACCATTCAACACAGGCCCAGTCTTCTGAGCTTATCATCTCTCTTGTGAAATGGTGAGGAAAGTAATATGACTTTATAGCTTTGATGTGTTAGAAAAGCAGAGTGTTTCAAATACGTTGAAAGCAAAATAGTTTTAAGCAAAAAGTTATTGCATAATAGTGATAATAGTAATTTTATAATAATATGTTGGACCTGGATAAGCCATTGTTTGTGTGCTGTGAAAGGACAAACTATGGTCCCTAGAGATCAGGCTCTAACAGAAGATCCTATGTCTAAAAGACATTTTTGATAAAGCTGAGTGTGCTGAGGCATCTTGAAACTATTAGACAATGAATCCTAAATCCAGTGGCGTAAAACTACAAGCATTAATTCTTGCTCACACATCTGCCAGTCAGCTGGAGTTTAGTTGATCTAGAACCGGTTCATTTGGGCTTAGCTGCAAGTTGCAGATCTGGTCCAATGAGGATGTTTCTCTCATTGTTTTTGGACCAGCAATTTCCCCAAACATGCTCTTTTCACAGTGATAGTCAGGAACACATGAACTCAAGCCTCTGCTTGCATCACCATCTGTTAACATCGCTTTGGCCACAGCAAGAAATAGGAAAGCATATTCTTCTTACCATGCAGCCAAAGCAAGTCAAATGGCAAAGCCCAACACCCATTGGGTTGAGAAATGTATTCCTCCATGGAAGTCAGTCAATGGGAGTGAGGATTTGCTGAAAAATAATCTACTATACAAGACAAATCACTAGTTAGGTAGTGCCTAGCATACTCTTGAGCCACTGGACCCAGTTATTTAAATGTGCTGCCATTTTGGCATACGTTAGTGGATCATCACTGGAGGTGGGACTGTAGATTTACTTCCCAATTCGGTACAGCTCACCCTTGGCCTTACATTTGTGTTTTTCAACATCTGTGAACTGTGGACTGTCAGGCAGAAAAAAAAAACTGCACAATTTCATCAATAACTCAAACTCATTGACAAAATTTTATTTTAAAATCTGTATGATTTAAGAAAAAATTTAATTTCTTTTGAAAACATACTTTCAATAAAGATGCAGGAGGATTAAAGATAATGGTAACAAAGAGGCAGAAGGAGCCAGGACCAAAATCAGATTTCAGCAAGAGCTGGGGTCACCTTAAATAAGAATGACAGCCATGGTCAGGGGGTCCCAATTAATTAATTACACCTTAATTGAAAAAACTGTCTTTGTTCTTGTACTGTCCTCACTGTCCTCTAGAGCTGTGGGAATGCTGTGGCTTCTGGGGAAGGGAAGGTAAGAAAAGGGGTAAAGCCAGTTCTCTGTGTTTCTCTGTCTTTTTCTTTCTCTTCCTCCTGCTCCACAAGAGGTAAGGGTAAGGTTACCATAGGATCAACAGCTTCATAAATATGCAGAAGAAAGACAAATCAACTTGAAATCCAAAAAAATAATTAAAATATAAATAGACTTGTTTGTTTCAAGGATTTGCAATGAATGCTTGACTCAGTCTGAAGATTAATCAGTGATGGGTAATTATACTTTCCCACACACACGCACATCCATGCACACAAAAAGACAACCCTGGTCTCCTCTAAACAACATGAATACAAAAACAGTATGATTTTTCTGGTTCAAACAGAGGTGAAATCACCTGAAGCACCTTGCTGAGTTGGAGAGCTTGCTTCATATCTGCTGCTGAGCCATCATCATATGAAGGGGGCATGGGTGGAGTATCGCTGTTATCTACAAGCAGCCTTCCTTCTCCCTCCCCTCCCTCTCTTCTTCCTTTCTCTTTCCCTTCTTTATTTTTGTCTGCATTTCTCCCTGGAATTTGACTCTTCCCCTGCCAAAGGTGATAAGCAATCTATTGGTTTACAGACATTTATGAAGTTTTAATCACTGTGCCAAGCTCTACAATAGACAATAAGGTGAAGAAACCCAAACCCTGTCCTGGAGGAACTAGGGATAGACAGTTTTCTCAACTGTGGTAATTTTGGCCCTCTAGGAGACATTTGAAAGTGTCTGGAGACATTTTTGATTGTTGTGGTTTGGGGTGGGGTGGGTGTTACCAGAATTCAGTGGGCAGAAGCCAGAGAGACTGACAAACATCCTAAAATACACAGGAAGGCCCCAAACACAGAATTATCAGATCATAAATGTCAATAGTGCTGAGGTTGAGAACCCTTGTTTAGAAGGACAATCAAAATGCAAACTAATATATTAAAGGTGAGTTACTTCCAGGCTATGAAGAATAAGGGCCCACATGTTCTATGATACTTGGCTTCAGGCAAACTGTAGGTCTTGCTTCTTTCTCTGGTCTCTGGCTTTTCCAGCTCCTGCAGGCTCCCAGCTTTGCTGTCACCTTATTTAAGAATATGGAATTGTTGATCATAGTTGTAGTATTAGGAATAAAGCCCCTCTGCCCCTAATGCACTAATGTGCCATTCCTTGAATGCTTCTAGTGGCTCAGTATTCAGCCAACTATCCATCTATGCATGTATGCATGCATCCTTTTATCCAGCCAGCAATATTCAGGTGGCACTACTAGAGTTATTCAAACTCTACTAGGTACATCACCCTCTCAGACAAGACTTATTGGGAGACAAATCCATATTCGACACATGAATTGGAAACAACCATGGCTGAGCGCTCCATGAAAGTGGTTTTGCCTGATACGCATGGGCAGTGTGCCAGTTTCCTTCTCTGAGTAGTGCCTCCAATTCCCTATCTGTTCAATGGGAGTATGGCTCACACCCATTGCATTGTTTCTCAGGATAAGCACCCAGGTAATCAGTCTGGTCCACTTCTGGAGGAAGAAGAAAGGAAAGAAGAATGGTAACATCCTGCCTCTGCCCAACACTAGTTTTGTAGCCTTGGGCATGTGCCTTAGTTTCCTCATTTGTACAATGAGAATAATAATGGCACTGTCCTAAAAGAGTCACAGCGAGGATTGAGTCAATAGACAAAAAGTGCTTAGAACAACACCTAGCACGAGATAAGAACTCAGAAAGTATCAACCATCATTATCAATTATCCTCAGTACTGAGAGAGTACTCACTAGTTTGGAGATCATGAAAAGTTTTCCTAAATGTCAGAGGCCTGGAGAAAAGCAGTGAAACCCTATATTTAGCAGTGAGACCCCTAGGGAGCACCTTCTTTTACCACAAACTGTTAAAATAGCATTTTTCAACCTCAGCACCCTTGACATGTAGGGCTTGATAATTCTATGTTGTTGGGGGGGGACTGTGCTGTGCATTGTAGAATGTTTAGTAGCATCCCTGACCTTTACCGCGCTAGATACAATAACATCCCCCCACCAGTTGCAACAACTAATGTCTCCAGACATTGCCAAGTGTCCTCTAGGGGACAAAATCCCCCTGGCTAGAATCAATGTCTTAAAAATTGTGATTAAAAAATTAATGACAGTAATAATAATAATGTGTAAGGAATCTCCCCCTTATTAATGACACTTCCCTTTTGATTGGGTACCAGGGCTTTTTACTTATGCTGCGTGTAAACATAGATGCTTTGAAAATACTTTCATTTTGCCAAATTTATACTCCTTCCACACTATAGTAGGGCCGATCCCTCTCAGACAGTATGCTTCCAGTCCAACATAGTTACCACGAGGTGAATGGATAACAAACGCTCAAAAGAATAAGTTCCTTCTCAAGCAGAAATGAATGAGAATCGAGATTAATTCATATATTCCACCCAATTATGATGTTAATATAAACATGACTTCAGAAAAATAACAATATAAATATATATTAATCACTAGTCACGGGCATGTCTCTATCAGACTTCCAGTTACAAAGATTTTGACTCAGGGCCTCGTGGTGGTTATCACTGAAGCGAATTTAAGCAGGTTTCTTATCCTTTCTAAGCGTCCATGAGCTCTTCCATAAAATGGGGCTAGTAATTGCACTCATCTTGTAAAGACTAAGTGAGAGAATCCATGTGAAGAACTTAGCACAGTATGAGGCACAAAGGAAATATTCAGTAAGTATCAACGATAGTTGTTGCTAAAATAAGAAAAAGGTAAGTCAAAATTTTTAAAATAAGAGCAACATGTGGACACAGATTGGTACCCCTTTCTCTCTATTTTCAACTGGTTTCAGGTGCTATTTCACAAAATTTGGGGCTCCCAATCGTACTGGGTTAAATAGTGTTTTCCAAAAATGCATGTTCACACAGAATCTCAGAATGTGACTTTCTTCAAAATTGGGTGTTTGGAGATGTAATTAATATGAGGTCATACTGCATGAGGGTGGGCACTGCTCCTTCCATGGAGTCATGTGAAGCAACAGACACATGAGAAAGAGGGCCATGAGAAGAGGGAGGCAGAAGCTGGAGTGATGCATCTAAGGGACAGCAGGATTGCTGGTGGCCACCAAAGAGTAGGAAGGATTCTTTTCTGGAGCCTGCAGAGGGAGGCTGGCCCTGCCAACACCTTGATGTCAGACCTCTGGCCTCCCAAACTGTGAGATAATGAATTTCTGTTATTGTAAGCCATGCAGTTTGTGGTACTTTGTTACAATAGCCCTGGGAAACTAATACACCAGCGTACTCTGTTTTTCAGGCTCTGCTTGGGTGGGTGCTGCTGTTTCTTCATTTGGCAAAAGTAGGTTCTCCTATAGGTGTTTGTAACCATCTGCTTATTTCAATCAGCACCAGCATCACTTTTGATTTTTTTGTTCTGTTAATGAACGTAAGGACACAGTCACTCCAAGCAAGCTCTGATATTCCTTCCTGAGCAGAGGAGTTTTGTTGACTCACAGACTCTCATCCCATCCTCCCCATTCTACCATATTTCCTTATTTCAAACAGCCCCAGAGGAAAGCATGGCAGTCATGTTCTCCTCACCTTCCAATCACAAAGTTTAACTTAGTTGCACTTGGCAACCCTCCTACTGATACATGTCTCATTTAATTACTTTCTGCTCGTTTTCATGCTGATCAATGGGTCCTCTCCACTGAATTGTCCATTTATTCACCCCAAAGCTTGAACAGTTTACAAAGACTCACACCTCTGGCAGAAATCATTGTTGACATTAATAGCTCTGTAAATAGATGCTGCCATTTTCCCATTGGACCTAAAGTAACATAAAGCATTCATAGACTCCTGGGCTTGGGAGGGACCAGAAAGATCCATGTCTTCCTGTGGCTCCCCACCCTCTGCTTCCCCCTATTCAATGCATGATTTTCTCTACGACATTCTTATCAAGTAGGCATTCAGTCATTGCTTTAAAATCTCCAGTGATGGGAAATTCACTTCTTCTTACAACTGTCCATTTTATCTTTAGTCATTTCTGGCGTTAGGAAAATCTTTACACTGATATAAAATCTGCCTGGCATCCTATCCACTGATCCTGGTTTTGCCCTTAGAGCCCAAACAAAATAATGTTCATCTTTCTTCTTAGGCTTTCATATCTAATAATAGTGATTTCAAATTCACCACCCCACCCCCACCTCCTAAATAGTTCAGCATTTTTTTTTTTACTCCAGCCAGAGCTACCCTTACTCTTTCAGTCATTCAGTAACTACATTTAAAGTTCCTAAACATTTAAAGTTCCTCTCCATTAAACACATCACAAGTTATATGTAATTTTATAGCATGATCCAAAAAGCATATACAGCATTCCTAGTAATTTCAGAAGGGACAGAGTAGATTGGATTATACCAAACCATTTTAAAAATACATCATTTTTGTCTTGTTTCTTCATCAAAGAACAAGAAGCTTAGCAATAAAGACACACACAACTCTAGTGTAGAAATGAAAGAGCTAATAAAGAAAAAATAATTCATTAAGCTATTCAAGGAAAGAGCTGGAAAAAACTGAGAGTAAACTGGTCTTTGGACAAATGTGAAAAAGGAAGCAGAATAGGGATTTTGTTTTTTGCTGAAATCTGTGGTTGAGTCTATGTTCCAGTTATTCTCTTTGTGCCACAAACCACCCCAAACTTCATGGTGTAAAACAATAACATTGTATCATTTTATTCCTGCTAAGCTTCTGTGAGTCAGGAATTTGGGCAGGGCCAATGGAGATGTCTCTGTTCTACCATGCTTTGGTCCTTAGCTGGAGGACTCCAATGCTGGAGTGACCAGAATTCCCAGGAACAGGAATCCGGAGGCCTCATCACTCACACATTCATGGCTGGCTTAAAGGCAGTGCTCAGCCAGCACTGCCAACTGAAACATGCACACATGGCTTTTCCAAGTGGTTGGGTTTATTACAGAATGACATTTCGGTTTCAAGAGGGAGGGTCTTAAAAGTGAGCTTCCTAAGAAAGTCAGGTAGATGCTGTACGACCTTTCTGACCTCACCTCAAGTTATGAAGCATCACTTCTACCACATTCTCTTGGTTACCTCTTGATGGGGATGCTGTGAGGTTACCTTGTAGAAGAGCATGTGGGATGGGAAATTATTGTTGCAGTCAACTTTGGAAAATGTAATCTGGCATTGTCTGGAAAAGTAAAAGTCAACATTGTGCAATGAGATTACTAAGCAGAAATAACTCAGAACTTGAGGAAATCGTTACGGAGGGTATCTTCCAAGCAGGACAAAATGATAACCTTATATCCATCTGCATATTTGATCTTGTTCTCCATATACAGCCTATAATAGAGAATTTTCACACTAGCATGATTTCTTGCAGTCTGAAGAGTAGGAAAAGTGTGAGGTTACTGGTATCTTATATGATAGGCTAAGGCTAGGCATCTCCACAGAAAGCCCAAAGTGGACATAACTGAACATTTCTTAAACCCTGTAGTGCAGGTGCACATGAGAGGGTTGGCTTCAGTGTTATCTAATCAACAGCATCAAGTTCTAGATCATGGTCATTAGGCCTAGGAGACATGGCTTTCTTAGCAAAATATTTGGTATTCATTGTTTGAGGGTGATGTTCTGTCTGTAGAGAAGGCAGTGAGTCCACAGCCCTACTCCTTCAACTTGGAGCACATTTGGCTGCAGTGTACTGCTGAGTCAACTGTACTTTGGGTACATGTTATTGACAATCAGAGGTAACAATGGAGAGCCTTAGACATTCACCTTTCTGCTTATCTTGTTTTTATCCATTGCACGACTTTGTTGTCAAGCCAAATAAAAACAACCTTGAATTGAGTCCAAGGCATCATTCTAGCCTATTCTTGAACTTAGACCAGAACTTGTGGTCTAGACAACACAGCTCTACTGAGAAGGAATTCTAGAAAGAACTGGGAAACAAGGTCTATGGTCCCAAGGCTGTAAACAGTAAGAGTTGAATACATTCATCTCCCGTTTCACCTTTAGGTGGTAGCAAGTAAAATTAATAATCAGCAAAAACCATGTAGTGCCCAGACAAAGTACACTTGACTTTTCAAAGATAATGTTCCACCAGAGAGCCATGACCATCTCCATCAGGATATCCTGGTTATGGTAGTTACTGCTCATACCAGTCATTTGACAACTACCATACGTTGTCATCTATCATTGTTTTTCAGCTCATATTTACTTGACTGATGACCAATGGCCGTAAACCCATAGGAAGACTGTGGTAGGTACAACTATCTCTCTGCAATATTTTGTACCTTGGATGTACAATTTAGTAAACCTAACTTCCCAATGGTGCCCTTTGTATGTTTTCTAGATTTTATTGATAATTATAATTCTGAGCTTTGATCATTCTTTTCCTTCCATAATGAATGCATTCCATTTCCACTCTCCCACTCTGAATGTCACCAATTTTTCAAGACTAGTTCCAATTCCCTAAAGCCTTTCCCAAACTGTTCTGTGCACATCCACCTCACATCCATCTCCTTATTCTGCAAACTCCTCCTATCACACTTGCCATCTGTCTCCCTCACTTTGATGCTTTTATCACATTCTGCCTTCTCTTCTTACTTAACTGTTCCTTGTGTGTTTGTGTTGATCTTTCTGTAGTTAAGTAAGATTCAGAGCTCCCGGGATGACAGGGACTATTTTTTGTTGTTTTTGTTTCCTCCACAGTCTATGTACAAAATAAATATCTGTTAAAAACACAAATAAACTCAGTTGTTAGGAGTGGGGAGGTGTCTGCTAAGACACACTCTTGTCCAGTCCCTTTTCTGACATACAAGAGACCTTTATGAAATGTGTGACTGGTACAAGAGCTTCATTCAGAAGAATTAAATGCAGCAAACTAACAGGGAGACTAAATCCTCGACCTGAGCCTTCCAGGGAGCATACTTTCACACTCTGAATATACACCAACACACCTGTCCCCTTGAAACAACTATAAACATACATCCTAGGATATGTTACAGTTCACTTCTTCTAAGGATTGTATCAGAGATATCTGTCATCCACAAGATCTTTTCATGAATCAGGCTAGCAGATGAGGGCTTGGAAGATCTGGTTTACATTCCATAAGACAAACAAGTCCCAGGATCGGCCATCAGAGACACAGAAGCCAAGAATGATAAGTCCAGAAACGCAAAGAATCAGCCTCCTAAGTTGCTTCCCTGTGTTGTCCCTGACTCCACCTGGCTCTTTCCCGAGCATGCCTTCACTAGCTAATGACTAATGCCAGGGGACCCAGTGCAAACTTCAGGAGAGGGTCTGGAAAATGTAGTGCCAAGTGGAAATTTTGAGAACAGAAACAATTGTGCTAAACTGAACTAAAGAGGGGCCTTAGCTGGCATGGCCTCCTCACTGGGATGTCTCTGCTTGGGGTTCTTTCTAGTGCCTTTCCTACTCAAGGGCCTCAGTGAGTATTCCTCATCCAGGGAAGAGGATGGCAAACTTTTTCCATAAAGGGCCAGAGAGTAAATATTTTAGGTTTTGTAGTTATTATTAGCCAGGTTTCTTTAAAGAGGCAGAATCAACAGGATATATGAGAAGGGGCTTATTAGGGAAATTTGCCCACACAATTGATCACAGAGGCAGAGAAGATCACAGAGACAGAGAAGTCCCACAATTGGCCATTGTTGAGCTGGAGAACCAGAGACACCAGTAGCTTGTTTCAGTTCAACATCAGAAGCCTCAGAGTGAGGAAAGCTGATGGTGTGGCCCCAGTCCAAGGCTGAAGGCTCAAGGGCCCCTGGGAGACACTGGTGCAAGTCCTTGAGTCCAAAAGCTGAAGAACCTGAAATCTGAGGTCCAAGGGCAGGAGAAAAAAGGCACCCTGATCAAGAAGACGGGGAGAGAGAGGGAGAGGGAGAAGAGAGAGAGAGAGAAGAAAGAGGAGAGAGGGAGAAAGGGAGGGAGAGGGAGAGACAGGGAGAGGAAGAGGAAGAGGGAGATGGAGGGAAAGGGAGGGAGAGGGGAAGACAGGGAGAGGAAGAGGGAGAGGGAGGGAAAGGGATAGACAGAGAGAGGAAGGGAGGGAGGGGAAGACGGGGAGGAGAGAGAGACAGAGAGTGCGAGAGAGCGAGTGCTGTTTGGGTGATGCCTGCGCACATTTGAGGGGCAGGTTTTACTCTTTCAGTTCGCTGACTTACATGCCAATTCCTTCTGGAAACATCCTCAAAGACACACCGAGAGAACAATGCTTTCACCAGCCATCTAGGCATATCTCAAGCCAGTCAAAGTGACACCTAAAATTAACCATCACAGGGGCTGTTTGGTCCTCATTGCAACTATCTATCTTCGCCATTGTAGCACAAAAAACAGCCAAAGATCTAATGAACACATCTCTGTTTTCAATAAAACTTTACTTATAAAAATAGATAGAGGACTGTATTTGGCCTGTGGCCCCTAGTTTGTTTATCCCAGATCTGGGGGAAACCTCTATGTGTCTCAGCCTTTTTCAGTTTTTATGGCCACATTTCAGCTCTTAAAGCCCAGGTCATTTAAAATTGCATCTCTCCCCTCCCTCGCTTCCTGCCCCATCTATATTCTACAGATCTATTTGAAGTCTCTGTTTTCTTTCCCATGAAAATTTCATGGATCGTTCCAACCTATACAACTCAAGTGAGTTTTCTGTAGACCCACGGCATGTATAGTTAGTACCCTAGAGTCTTGTTTCAGAAGTATTCTTTTCCTCTTCCTAAAAATAGTGTGAGGTCCTTGAATGAGAGAGCATGTTTCATATTGATATATATTTCTTATACTTTCTCTATTACAGCTTGGCAAATAGTAAATGTTTAATAAATAATTGCTAATTGATTTATTGATGTGTATCTGCAACAGTACGTATTTGCTCTTACTCTGTGGTGTACGTTGAATAATGGCTCCCAAGATGTCCATATCCTAATCCCTGGAACCTGTTGATGTTGCTTTATATGGTGACAGGGACTCTGCCAATATAATGAAGTTAAGGACCTTGAGATGGGGAGATTACCTTGGATTACCTAGATGGGCCTTGGGTAATCACAAGGGTTCTCATAAGGGTAAAGCAGGAGGAGTCAGAGTCAGAGAGATGATAGAAACAGAGAAACAGACAGAAAGAGATTTGAAGATGTTCCACAATTGGCTTTGAAGATGGAGGAAGAGGGGCATGCACCAAGGGATGTAGCCTGCCCGTGGAAGCTGGGAAGGGCAAAGAAAGGGCAAGTTTTCTCCTGGAAACTCTGTAAGATCCACCTTGCTGACACCTTGACGTTAGCCCAGTGAATCATATTTCAGAATTCTGGCCTCCAGAATTCTAAGAGAAGATATTTGTGTTATATTAAGCTGTTAAGTGGGTGGTAATTTGTTATAGCAGCAACAGAAACCTAATACCCTCCACAATAGGAAAACATTAAATGATTAAAAACACCAAGAGACATTTTTGTGCCCATGTCTGGTGCCATAAGTTTCTGAGCATTTACCCTCCACTGAAGACGGAAACCTTAAGTTAGTGGTTTCAAAAAGACAACAAAAAGGTTTATTTGTTTATAGGAAGGCACTTCCTGGTGACATTCTATGTATGAGCTCTTCGTCAAGGTGCAGAGGAAAGAGCAGTGGTCCTGGCAATGTGGATTAAGATCCAACTCGGCTACTTACTCTGTGACCTTGGACAAGTCACTTAGCCTCTTTGGTTCGACAGTCTGACAGCTGGAAGGGTTGTAGGAAGTCTGTCCAGTCCCACTTAATTGGTCCCAGTGAGGCAAATCTAGCCTCTCTGTTCATCTGGACTTAATAAGACATTTACTATAAGCTTGCAATAAAGCTACCCAGTAAGAAACCCAAGGGGCAGCTCTGTCATACAGATTGCTGAGGAATTCAGGGGCCACAGAGCTGCTGAGCAGCTGCAAGACTCTTTCTGCAAAGGAAAAGTTACAATTACTCCTCAGTGGCCCTTCTGATAAAAAAAAAGAAAAAATGTTACCACATACCGGCCCAACAGCAAGGTGAAGGATGGGGTGAGAGTACTTTTTTTTTTTTTTTAGCTATTCTCCAAGATTAATTATAGAGGTCTTAATGGTACACACCAGGCTGCTGTTATAGTTATTAGTGTTATATTAACAATAATAATGATGGTAGTTTTACAAGAATAAGAATCATTTCTTTTTTTAATTTGGAAAAATCCAATGTTAACTTCTTAGAGTGGAAAACACTGTAACGATGAAGTGTATCATCTTAACTTTGCAGACACTCTACTGGGCTCCCCAAAGCAGTCCTTCCAAACCATTGCCACTCCCTACTGTCTGTCCCCTTACTGTCTTTGCCTCCAAAGAGAAGTTATCAGCAATGACTACCTCACTCTCCATTCTCTGTACCTCAAACCCTCCACCTTCATGCATCTTCTATTGTTCTCTTCTCTCTCTTGGAGTACAGAATGTTCTACTACGTGTC
This sequence comes from Ateles fusciceps, assembly GCA_036589455.1. Taxonomy (NCBI): domain Eukaryota; kingdom Metazoa; phylum Chordata; class Mammalia; order Primates; family Atelidae; genus Ateles; species Ateles fusciceps. The sequence continues at coordinate 259,722 of JAZHEH010000579.1, read as the reverse complement.
CAAGGCAAGCCCTTCGCCTGGGCTCCAGCCATTTCATTCCATCAGTTCTTTCCACTTTCCCTCACACTGTCAAACACTCCTCACCTCTGCGTCTTCCCTTCAGACTGTTAACATGCTCATGTCTCCCATATGCTAATAAGTGAAAACAAAAGCATGTTCCTTGAACTCTGCTACCTCCTTGAATTATTAACTACATCATTTATTCCCAGCTAGTCTAAGTGCTACTTCCTCTCATCAACACCCAGCCAGCCATGAACATCTTTCTTTCTGGATCTCATTACAAATAATTAACACAAATGACTCCCTACATAATTGAACTTTTCTTAATTGACAACTTCAAAGGGTTCTTCTTAGTTCCTGCGTTCTTTGACCTCTCTGCAGTATATAATTGGCCCCCCTCTTTTGTAACTATCACACCCTTAGTTGGCATTACCGTGCCTGATCACTTAAGTTTTTTTTGAGACAAAGTCTTGCTCTGCCACCCAGGCTGGAGTGCCATGGCACAATCTCAGCTCACTGTAACCTCTGCTTCCCAGGTTCAAGAGATTCTCCTGCCTTAGCCTCCCAAGTAGCTAGGATTATAGGCATGCACCACCACGCCCAGCTAATTTTTTGTATTTTTAGTAGAGATGGGGTTTCTCCATGTTGGCCAGGCTGGTCTCAAATTCCTGACCTCAGGTGATCCACCCGACTTGGCTTCCCTAAGCGCTGGGATTACAGGCATGAACCACCATGCCTGGCCCATTTAATTTTTTTCACTGAATCTTTAAAGCATTATGTATGTCTTTAAAGGAACTCATCATATTATTTTTTATATTTTAGTTAATGTTCTTAACTTTCAGAAAAATGGTGTGTGTGTTTTTTTTGATATTGTTATAGTCATATGTTTTTTAAATGAAGTTCCAATACCATAAATAGTAGAATCACATGAGTGCTTGGCAAAAGAATGAAGCTTCCCGGGTGCCACTCCAGACTCCTAAATCAGAATCCCTGGAGTTGATGGGCAAGAGACCCAGAAGCACTTCTCTATAAGCATCCCCGACCAAGGTCCCCAGGAAAGCTTAGTTTCATATCATGCCTGAGCCAGTTCCACAGGGGCAGGATGTGCTGAAATAGCCTTGGTATCCTCTAACCCTTCTGGCCTAGTGCAACTGGAAATTGTCATAAGCGATAAGAGAAGTATTTCTCTTGGCATCTTTCCTGGGTCTAGTTGAATTTTTTCTGTACTTAGAACCTTCCAGATTTGGGACAGAGACTGCTAGGTGCATCTGGGTCACTGGACTGCCTTTCTGCAGCAGCCGTCTGTTTCCAAACCCCTATCCTGCATTGGTGAAGAGATTTCTGCTTAGTCTTGGTTTGAAACACCTTAACACACATTATAGAGATTCCAGCATGCCTCCTAATAGAGCTTGCCTGAATTATGATAGTAATTTGGGTAAACACCTTATCGCCAGTGTCTGACTGTGAAGTTCTTAAGGGTAGACTAAACTAATTTCCAGGGGTTTGGCATATCCATTGTAGTGCCTTATTTCATCCAGACAGATGCGGGCTTTTCCCTCTTTCTCCGCATTCCAAAAGGTCAGCTCCCTTTTCTCCTGTCTACAACCTACACATTTTTCAAGTCTTACTTCTTCCATAAAGCTCTTCCCAAGAAGTTTTGATGGTCATTGATCACTCCCCTTCTTAACTGCCCAGTAAACCTTACAGTCTATTCCAAAAACGATCTTCAATTATGTTCATTCTACTATATATGTCAGTATGGTATAGTAGTTAAGCTTATGAGCACTGGATCGAATAAACTAGATTCTGAAATTCAACTCCAACACTAAATTGCAGTCTGAACTTAGCTCCGGGACTCAGTTCAACACCTATAAAATAGAAGTCATATAATATATGCCTCATGGTGTTTTTTGAGAGTTCAATGAGATAGTGCATATAAAGCCCACAGCACAATGCTCAGGATACAGTAAGCACTCGATAAATGTTAGCTTTCTAGAGCTATCATGCAGAAGTCAGATTAGGCTAAGTTATGCTATGGTAACAAGTAACCTCAGACATTACATCTTACAAAAGCACAGGGTTCTTTCTCACTTTCATGGCACATCTTTCCTAGCACAGTTAGGAATCAACTTCACGTTGCTCTACTGCAGGAACCAGGCTGACAAAGGAGCTCTTACTATAACACTGCCAGTCATCACAGCAAAGGGAAAAGAGACTACAGCAAAGTAAGCGCGGGCTCTGAGAATTTCTGCCTGGAAGTGATACACATCACTTTCCCTTACATTTCATTGGCCAAAGTCACAAAGCAGAGTCTGACTTCAATGGAGGAAGAAAAGAATAATTCTCCCTCAGGAAGGGGAGGGGAAAGAAACAGTTATAAGTCTTTCATTTATGTTCATTTTCCAATGTCAGTTATATGACTGACATGTCTTTTGTATTCCTCAGAACCTAGCACATAGTAGGAAGTGAATACCTATTTTATTGATGGATAGTAGGTGTTCATCATGTCTCTACATTTTGAATTGAGTTGAGTGATTGAAGGAGAAATTCCTTAGTGATATATAGCAAGTGTCTAAAACTGTCAACTGATGAATTGACAGCAAAGGATCATAGATCCCTGTTTCCTTAAAACAAATGAAGCCCTCTACCTGGCACATATGCTTCACTTGAGCATCTTCCAAGTCCATATTTGCCTTAATATTTTCTTTTAGAGTAATTTTTTACTTTGTTTTCTACAAAATCTATGATGGTGCTGCCATATTTTCATTTAGATTCACAAATCCAGCACACCCAAAACTCTTTATTTCCTCCTGGGCTCTGGCAAGCAATTAGGGCACAATGCCTTCTAGATATCTCAGGGATAAACATGTGGACTGGGCATCTGGGCACCCAGTGGATGTAGCTTTTTGCTCCTGAAAATATGACTTTTTAAATAACTAAATATCAAAGGAGATGTTGATAGTCCAAAGGTACATGTTTTTAAAGAAAATGAAACCTAATCCCCCAGGAAATTTTGGGTCTCTAACTAATTATTCATTCTTACCAATTAACTCACCCTGGTTTTCTCCCTAACCTTGAGTATATTTCTTTCAAATCACTCTCAATCTTGAAACTTAGAGTCAAAATTCCTTCCTGGGGCATAGTTATGGCTCCAGTGCTTCTGTGACTGCACCAGATATTAATGTCCCTGGAGTCTTTCTCTGCCAACAGCAGATTAAGCCTCTATTGGGAGAGTTTTTTGCTTCTCAAGAGTTTTCTTCCAGTCAGCAGTGCTCAGACATCTCACATGACCTAACTACCAAGTTCTTCCTGTCTCAGCACTAGAAAGAAATTTCCAGGGGGGGAAAGCTATCTCCTTTCAAGTCCCCTACTCATAATTTACCTTCTTATTTATCCATAGGGCAGAATCCCAAATGGGAATGAAAGTGCTTAAGTCACTTCATGCTACTGGTTTGGAGATGGGGGTGGGGGGACGGGCAGCAGGCAGATCAAAGAGCTTCCTGAAGTAAAAGGATACCAACCTATTTACAAACTCACTCTTTCCTTCCTTTCTTCCTAGCATTCTTCTTTCATTCTTATCAATACTTTCACTGAATTATGTGTAAACTAAAATTTGAATTGAATCCCTTTAGCAACTAGCTCTTTTACAAGCTGCTTTTGATACAGACTGTCTCCTTTTGAAAACTACATGCCTCTTTCTAATGCAAGCCTGTAGCAAAATATCTCACTATTTAAATGTACTTATAACTTACTTTCCATTACAAGTCAAGATAATGAAAATGAAGAATTTTTCACTTTTTTTTTTTTTTACTATAATAGCTCCAGAGGTTAACATATTGCATGGCACATATAAGGTGTCCAGTAAATAAATACAGGATGAAAGACTGAATGAATAGCATGGTGGTAAATAGATTCTAAACTCACACAAAATTCCCGAGTACAAAACCAAGGTCCACACTTGTTCTCTGATGTATCATTTTTTTTCTGCCCCAGTTTTCTTACTTGTGAAATGGGGGGGAACACTACATGACTCCATAAAAGTCCAGCTGCAGAAAACATAAAACATTCCAGGTATTTTAAGCAGAAAAGGATTGAACACAGGGAATCAGTGCTTATAGAACTATGGAATAATAGGAGGAGCAGGCTCTAGGCTCAGCCTTTACAAACAAATTTTAAAATACCACCACTGTACTGACCCACTTAGATAACTTTGCCATTTGACAGTCAGAAAGCTGGGGAAACTCAAGGTCACAGTCCAAATTTTTGAATTCAGGATCCCATTGCCTTAGATGTAATCCAAGGATCAGACAACCCCTTGGAATTGTTGGCTCCAAGAACACCTGAAATGCAGCTGTCTGGAAGCCATCACCACAACTGCCAACTCCAGGGTCCAACTGTTAGACCAGCTGGATCTATCCATTAGAAAAATGGATGGTTCACTTACCACTGTTTATCTCCCCCACTTAAATCAGTAAGGGGTTCAAGTTTCAAATCCTGATTGGATGAACCAAAATCACATTGACTAAAGCATCCCTGTAAAGCATTCTGGGAAGTATAGTTTTCAGCCAGCTGCTGTAGTACTAGAAGTAATTCCAGAAGTGATACAATGACCACTGATCAAGCCAGGCTATAGTATGACCACAGGATGGAATGAAATTGCTTATGAGAAGTACCTTGGCACAGTCCCTGGCATCTGATGAGCACTCCATAAATGTTAGTGGTTATTATTTTGCCTAAGGAGGTCTATCATATTAGCTTACATAATGCATCCATATGCGTTTTGTGAGCACAACAGGCATACAGAAACACATTTAACCAAGCAGCCCCACAAAATTCACCTCTGTTATTTTTGGTACTGGACATTGCCAAAGCCCACACAGCCATTTCCATGTCCCACATTCCTGCATTCTTCAGATGACTGGAGATGAGGGCAAACCTCCTTCCAGTCTCCTGGGTAAATATTGCAACACTTTTGCAGAGGGTTACCCCACAGGACATTCAGTTTGACCAATTGCTTCAGGCTATAATTATCTGTGGAATTCCCTTCCATGGCTTTGCCCATTGTGCTTTTGGGGGAGTATGCATAGGTGTGTGTGTTTCTCTTGTGTGGGGGATCTCATTTCAATGATCATGTTCTCCTGTCTCCTAAATCATGTGTCTTTTCCCCTTTGAGATCAATTCCAGTTCCCTTCCCTTCCCTTTTCTCTTCTTTAGGCAAATCCTCTGAGGATGTTTCTTTCTTGTCAGACAAGTCATTCCTCAATATTTTGGGCGAAACTTCTACATACCAGTTCCTGTATTAGCTCCTGTAGATTGATGGTATTCAAGTCCTTAAGGAACTTACAGTTTATATAGGAACACTTGTGGTACTCTAAAAACTCAGAATAGAGAACCTACCTCATATTTGATTGAGGTCATGAAATATGTCTCAGAGTATAAAAATATCAACTGAGGCTTGAGTGGAAAAGGATGAGTGGGAGTTAGCCAAGGCAGGGGAGCTCAGGGGATTAAAAGAATATTCCACAGAAAGAAAGTTATATACACAAAGATTCTTTCTTTTCCCCCATAGATCAGTGGTTAAAGGATAGATTTTTGAGACAAGTGAATCTGGAGTCAAGTTTCTGTAGTCCCACTTGTTAGTTACACAACAATCCCATTTGGCCAGTGTCTGCAGTTGAATGCAATATTGGTGGGATTGTCAAGCTAGGAGCCCTGCCTCGCCATTGGCTAAGTTGTGAGCAGGTAAAACAATCCAGGCCAATCAGATACTGTGCCTGGAATTTGAATCTTGGGTGGATTGAAAGAAAGACCGAAATAGGCACAAGGCCATTTATCGTAGTGGTAGTAGGCTCTAAATCATCCATTATTTTTTGAGACTTAGCTTCCATCCTTTCTGAGGTGGTATTTTTAGGTTATTTTCTCAGTTCAGTGAGCTATCCCATGCTTCCTGATAACTTTTATTTTTGCCTGAGTTTGTCTCTGTGGCTTGCAACTTAGAAACCTTATGAGACAGAGGAGGGAGGGCATGAGCCTCTCTCAGGAATTTCCAGACATACTTCCACGGGCCACGATATGGGAATTTGAGACAATCTTAGCTGGATTTTTGGGGGGACAGAATGATCCATAAATTAACATCTGTTAATACATTTATGTCTTAGAAAAAAGCCTGGTGGGAGATACACTAACATAGACACTTTGCATGGTGGGATTACAAGTGATTTTTATTTTATTCATTATATCTTTTGATATATTCCAGAATTTCTATAATAAATTGCAATGGGAAAAATACTAATTAGGACATGGTAAGAGCCAGGCATCATGGCTTGTGCCTGTAATCACAGCTACTCAGGAGGCTGAAGCAGAACCTCACTTGAGGCCAGGAGTTCAAGACCAGCCTGAGGCCTGAGCAACATTGCGAGACCATATCTCTTAAAAAAAGATTTTAAAAATTAGCTGGCCACCGTGGTACATGCCTATAGTCTCAGCTACACAGGAGGCTGAGACAGGGGAAGGGTATGGATTCAGCCCAGGAGTTTGAGGCTGCAGTAAGCTATGATTGCACCACTGTACTGTAGCCTGGGGGACAGAGTGAGACCCTGTCTTCAAAACACAACAAACCATGGTAAAATACATGACTACTTCCTAATACTGCTGTGAGATCCGAATTATATAACATGTGTGAAAACCTCTGAGAAATATATAGGGTGATTACCGATACCTCCTTCTATGTTCACAGTTGGTTCTGTTTTCAGAATTAATCTTGGGCAACCGAGCCCACATAGAGACAGCCTTGCTGATTAGGCAGAGATGGCAGGGATTCTTTCTCTGTTCTCCTTCCATGCCCCACGAGTCATCCTCAGCACTGGTGCCTCCTTGGCTGCATTGTTGATTCCTAGGTGGCTATCACAGAGCTAACAGGTAGGAGCTTCTGTAGCACTGAGGAACTGATGCTACCTCTGGGAGTTGTACCACAGTGTCCCTACTGACTCTTGAAAGAGACACATGGCAGCTTGGAGAAGCCTCCCAGAGCCACTCACAGCCAACAGAGGCTTCCCTGGCCTCCTGTACACCAGCCTCCAGCACCCAGTATAACACAGCTGGGACAGTTCTCTGTATCACAGGGCCAGGCTCTCTGGGTCAGCATTGGCCACTACAAGGTGAGCACCTGGAGCCCTCACAGTGAGTCACCAAGGCTTGGCAACACACAGAGAAGGCCCTCTGCTCTGGTGAGGTCCTAGGAACAGTTGCCACCTACCCTAAGTCCTGATAAGGATCTGGGAAGGCCATCACTTTTGACAGGGTGAAGCTCCCTTTGCAATGGAGGCCTGTATGAGACTCTGGTATGTTTCCACCCATCTTTTGAAGTGTGGGCATCCCTGAGTACTCTAGGAAAATTTATCCATGATGGCTACAGCTAATGTTCAGGACTTATCGGCAACCACCTTCCACTGATGAGCAGGCAGCTCAACTCAAGTTCAAATTAGTCTTTCTCTAATAGTTTCTTAGACCTCGAAGAAAAATTGTCATCTTACTTGATTTTCATGTTACTTTGTGCATACTGTATTTAAAGCATTTATCACACTTTGTAAATACTATATGCATATATTATATATTATAAATATATATAATTATATGATACATAATTATATACTATACATACATATAACAATTATGTATTATACATATATTTTATATGTTTTAATAATTATATATTAGAATAATTATATATCATATAAACATATTTACAGGGTGATAAATTCTTTAAATACAGCATTTTAATTGTGATAAATATTTTATTGTGATGCTTTATATATACATTTAGAGACAGGGTCTCACTATGTTGCTCAGACACATATATAAAATCTCCTTATCTTTACCCAGAAGGCTGTGCACTCCTAGGGACAAGGAATAAACATTGTCCACCCCATCATAGTCCCTGGCAAGTTATGGCCTTAGTCAGTACCTAAGAAGTAAATTATTTCTTCACATCTATTCATTCAACAAATACATATTAAATATCTACTCTGGGCCAGGCACTGTACTGGCCATGGGGGAACACAGGTGAAAGAGAGAAACCAGCCTCCATGGAGTTTACCTTCTAGCGGGAAGGCCGAGGAGCACAAATACATGGTCATATAATGAATGTCACCTGCCAGGGAATGCCCCAAAGATACATGGTACAGAGTGGGAGGAAGGAGCTCTGTTTCAGATGTGAGTGGCCAGGAGATGGTCACATTCAAGCAGAGGGCTGCGTGACGTGTGGGAATGAGCCACTCTGAGACGGGACGAAGGGCGTTGCTGGCAAAGGGGAGGCAAGAATGAAGGCCTGTCCTGTGCAGGGAGTAGCCCTGATGTAACTCAGGACCAGAAGGGTGGCTGGAAGGAGAATGGGAGAGTGGGAGGAGGTGAGATTAAGGGGACAGATGGTGCAGGGTCTAGCCTGCTACACGAGGAAGCTGGATTCTATTCTGAGGGGAGAGGACAGGCTACTGAAGTCTCCAAGCAGGGGAACGATGTGATCTACTTTGTTTAAATTCTGCCACATGAGAATTAATTGAGAGGCTCTAGAGGGGGAAGCAGTGAGAGTGGCTGGGGAGGTGATTCCTAGACCAAAAGATGTTGATGGCTTCAACTTGGTTGGTCATGCCTGGAACTGCAGAGATGGGGAATGTGGTCAGGTCCAGGATACGGCTGACTGGCTATTTTTAAGCTGCAAGAACTAGGCGGGCTCTTAGCTAGAAAGCAGGTTAGGGCTGAAACTAACAATATTCACTTCCCAGCAATACTTTGGAAATCCGGGCCAGGCGTGACATACACAGGAGCACACCAGACAGACCAGTGGGAGTGGAGCAGACAGACCCGTGGGCAGGCCCTGGGTATCTGGCTGCCGCCTGGAGAGGGGTGGGGAGGGAAGAGGAGGGGAAGCTGGAGGGCACTTCAAGTGCTTAGCCCAGGGTCCACACTGCCCTACCTCACATTCTCCCCAAAGCCCCTCACCAGGTGGTACATGGGCTGGATTCTGGCAACAAAAAGTGCTGAGACTTTCACCGCGGCCCCAGCAGCTGCCATTTCCCATCCGGCCCTATCCGTAGGCTGAGGACAAAAGAAAAGAAAATCACAGCGAGAATAAGACCCCACCCCCCACTCCCCAGCCAGGTCTTGTTCTCCAGCCTGCTTGATGGAGGCAGGAACACAGAAGTACATCCTTGGGGACACAGGACACCTTCTGCCATCTCCTGAGCTCTCTACAAGCAGCTGGCTATACAGTTTTCCTGTGGGCTCTGGCCCCGTGCTGGCCACCAAACTTCATTGCTGAGCACTTCTCTCTGAACCAAGGCCCTGTAGCTCCTGGGTGTCACTTTTATTTACTCGCTGTTACCTAATCTGCCAGGGGAATGGCCACTAAAGTGCTCACATAAGGATCTGGAGAGATTTATTCCACTTCCATCTTAGTGCTTGTTAAAAAGCATGTAAAAAAGGATGCTGGGAGGTGATCCAGAGCCGACTGAGCCAACGGGGTGCAGAATGCCGGCACAGAAACTGCCCCGGGGGGGATTTATGACCATCCAACCAAGGCCGGATGGCTCTGCCCAGCAGTCAGGGCTCTCAGAAATCTGGACGAATGTCCTCAGCACCTTCCCCACGCCTGCCCTGCCTTATGATACCTCCTTTACCAAAACCTTTTTCTCCCAACCAGCTGTGGTCCCCCACATTCTACCTCCCACGCCACCCTGCACCTTTTCAGCTGAAGTGTCCACAGCTCTCCCAAGTCTTCTTGTGGTCTGCACACTACCCCTGCCCTCAGCAAGGCCTCTCACTAGTTTGGCTCACATAAAACTTCCTGTGGTAGGCAGAACTATGGCTGCCCAGAGATGTCCACACCCTGCTTTCTGTTACCTGTAAATATGTTACCTTTCTTGGCAAATGGGACTTTGTGGGTGATTAATAAGGACATTGAGATGGGGAGGTCATTCCAGTTTATCAGGCTGGGTCCAATGTAATCATAAATGTCCTGGTAAGACAGCAGGAGAGTCAGTCAGAGCAATGAGATGAGGCTGGGCACAGTGGCTCACTCCTGTAATCCCAGAGCTTTGGGAGGCCAAGGCAGGAGGATTACTTAAGCTCAGGAGTTCAATACCAGCCTGGGCAACAAAGGGAGAGCCCTGTCTCTACAGAAATTTTTAAAAAATAGCCAAGTATAGTGGTATGTGCCTGGAGAGTCACAGCTACATGGGAGGCTGAGGTGGGAGGATGCCTTGAGTCAGGAGCCATGATCATATCACTCCAGCAGCATTCTTGTTTGGGTGACAGAGTGAGACCCTTTCTCTAAAAAAAAAACAAGGATCAATGAGATATAACAATAGAACCAGAGGTTGAATGATGTGTTTGAAGCTGGGGAAGGGGTCATAAGCTAAAGGATGCAGGCAACCTCTAGACACTAGGGAAGTCAAGGAAACAAATTCATCCCTGAAGCTTCCAGAAGAAATGCAGCTGTACCAACACCTTGATTTTAGACTTCTAACTTCTGAGAATGTGAGGAAAGAGATGTGAATTGTTCTCTACCACTAGGTCCAGGGTCATTTGCTGTAGCAGCCGTAGGTGACTAATGCATTCTCCCTTTTCTGAGTGTGCTTCCACGACTCATGCTGCCACTTCATCACATTCTGCCTAATGTGGTTCCCCAGACTGAGCCCTTGTCTCCTCAACTGGCCCGGATGCCCCAGGAATCCAGGGAACACAACTTGCAAAGCATTTGCACATCGTCAGGGCTTAGCACAGCACACAAGAAGCAATCTGCAAATACCTGGAGAAGGGACCTGATCAAATGGGAAGAAGTACCAGGTAAGAACGGGAGCCTTCAAGCCGCCTACAGAGGCACACATTGCACCCTCCTCCTTCCTCCCAGCCTGGCTTGCTGAACATGTGCTTATATTCAAATATTTTGTCAGGGCTTCTACAGTCCATGCACAGTGCTAGGTCTTAGGGATATGATGGAAAGCTGGACAGGTCATGCCCCTCCTATAGGAAGCAAACAGACTAGTGGGAAAGACAAAGAGAAAATATTAGTGAACTGTGTTGTGGTGAGCTATGGAAAGACCTGGAAGAGGCAACTAATTGGTCTATGGGGTCATGGAGGGCTCCTCGGAGGCACTGACATTTAAGATGAGATCAGAAGAATAGCTAAGAGTCAGGTGAAGAGAGCTAAGAGAGGGATGAGATGAGGGCATAAGAAATAATGTGCACGACAACACAGAGGATAATTTGTAGACATATTCACAGCAGCATTTTCGCAATAGCCAAAAAGTACAAGCAGTCCATCTCCATTGACAGATGAATGGATAAAGAAAATATAGTATAGTGGAATATTATTATTTTTTGAGACAGTCTCATTCTGTCACCTAGGCTGGTGTGCAGTGGCATAATCTTGGCTCACTGCAACCTCCGCCTCTCGGGTTCAAGTGAATCTCCTGCCTCAGCTTCCCAAGTAGCTGGGATTACAGGCACATGCCACCATGCCCAGCTAGTTTTTGTATCTTTAGTAGAGACAGGGTTTCACCATATTAGCCAGGCTGGTCTCAAACTCCTGACCTCAGGTGATCCACCCACCTCGGCCTCCCAAAGTGCTGGGATTACAGGCATGAGCCCCATGCCTGGCAATATAATGCAATATTAATTAGCCTTAAAAGGGAAGGAAGTTCTGATATGTGCTACAATAGGAATTAACCCTGAGGACATTGTGCTACGTGATATAAGTCAGACACAAAAGAACAAATACCACATGATTCCACTTATATGAGAATAGTCAAATTTGTAGGAATTTATAGAAAGTAGAGTGGTGGTTGCCAGGAGCTGGGAAAAGGGAGGAATGAGGAGTTAGTGTTTAATGGGTATAAAATTTCAGTTTGGTATGATGAAAAATTTCTGAGGATGGATGATGATGATAGTTGTACAAAAATATGAATGTGCTTAATGCCACCGAAATATGCTCTTAAAATAGATAAAATGGTAAATTTTATTATGTATATATTTTACCACAATTTAAAAAATTAATTAATATTTTAAAAGGACATAGAATCAAGGGAAGAGGCTGTCACCTATGGACACAAATATCTGTAATCATCCTTAAGCATCTTCCACCTATAAAGACAAATAAGGCCTGCTTCCTCTCTTGGAAGCTTGGTAGCTTAGGAGGGAAAAAGCACATAAAAAATGTAACTTCACCTTGGAAGTCCTCAATTCAACCAATGTAAGACTCTTACTTGTATCCACCAGGGGCCTCAGTCTTCCTTACTTCTGGTGTCTCTATAGAAGTACCCCCAGGACTGGCGTGGTGGCTCACGTCTGTAATCCCAGAACTTTGGGAGGCCAAGGTGGGTGGACCACCTGAGGTCAGGAGATTGAGACCAGCCTGGCCAACATGGTGAAACCCTGTCTCTACTAAAAATACAAGCAATTAGCCAGGAGTGGTGGCACACATCTGTAGTCCCAGCTACTCGGGAGACCAAGAGAGGAGAATTGCTTGAACCTGGGAGGCAGAGGCTGCAGTGAGCCGACACTGTGCCACTGTACTCCAGCCTGGGTGAGACAGAGCAAGACTGTCTCAAAAAGAAAATTCTAAAAAAAAGTACCCTCAAAGAGCTGGGGTGCATCACATGCAAGCCATGTTGGTGATTGTTGATCTGTGTGGTCTTCCCCTTACTGCTCAGTAGATCTCCGGAATTCGGATGCCTCCAGCAGTGTTAGACAGTAAAGCCCATGGAGTGAATTGCCAGCTGCACACAGCTCTGGGTGGCCCTAGGGCAGTTTCACTCTCTGTAGTGGTGCAGTTGGGAGTTTCTGTAATGTCTCTGCCCTCTGGCTGGGCCCTAAAAGTGTGGGGGAAATCGAGACTTTAGGGCCCAGCCTCTTCAGGGGAGGCCCACACCAGAGGGGCTGGGACACAATCACTCAGGAAGCCTGTCTCCTTCCTTCTTTCACAGGAGATACAGCTTCACTAGAGGAGGTGGAGGGTGAGAAGATGCAGATGGCTTTCAGTACAGCCTCACTCTGCACCAGGGTCTCTGTCTCCTCCACTCTTCAGACCCTGGGGTTGAGCCTAGCTTACTCTGGCAGACTCATTACTCACTTATGGAGATTTCTTTCTAGAAGTTTCCATTCTTTCTTCTTTCTGTAGGGACCCCCCCTCCCCATTCAGTCCATCAGATATATCTATGAAGCTCTGAATTCTAAATAAAGGTTCAGATTATTTCCCATGGAGCCCCTGGGCCCCGGGGGAAATCATAGGATGTTGCCCGACACCTGTAACAGGGTCCCTGAACATTCCGTGACAGTTAGAGTGATTTTCTCTGCCCAGAGCACAGAGAAGGTCTCTAGGGGAGTGTTGCTTAACCTCAAAGTTGTCATATTCTAGTCTCAGCCAAGCCATCCTTTTACACCAATCTGTACTACAATCTTATAAGTGTTTTCCTAGCACTTTTGAATTACATGGTACAGGAGAACAGAGGCGGGAGAGATTGATTCTGTCTAGGGGAGGTTGTTCAAGAGAAAGGAGTAGGGACAGGGTGATACCAACACTCCTTAACATCAATTGAACAGCATGCATAACACCGCAGAGCCCTGTTACCACACACCTCATTATTGTACACACTCACAGGTTCTGCAGGCCAAATCCCCTCCTGAATACAATGAGGGCATGCCACCAGAAGGAGACAGTGTGGCTGGTGGGAAAGCCTTGGAGGTGGAGCCAGAGGACCTGGATCACTTCCAGGCACCACCCAGTTCCTTCATCCTCTCAGCACTCAGATGTGACTGTCTTCAGGAGAACACATCCCCGCTAATACCTTTGCTGCCTTCCTTTCAAGACTACCGTGAATCAGAGGAAATGCTTTCAGAGAAAATGCTTCCAAAATTGTCTAATGCTCTTACAAATATAAAAATAAAAGGAATAATAAAACAATAACAGACCATTATAAAAAAGAATAATGATGAAAAGCTCAGCATAGATCAGTGGGCCTAAGACATGGCTTATTACCATCTTTCAATCAGTATATTGTGGGTATTTGTCAGGTTCAGAGAAGGCTGAATTTTGTAGAAGAAGAGCTGAAATCCATATATTAAATGCCCATTTTGGTGGTGGGTCAGAAAGAGCAAAGGATGTGTCTCACATAGCTGTCAGGTGTCCTGAGTGACATGAACATCAAGTCATTGTGCTAGTTGTCTCATAACTTAAAAAAAAAAATCTGAGAACATGCATGCGTGATAGGAGATTCTCGCTGAATACAAGTAATGAGAACAGGAGCCCCATTCTAGACTTCTAGAGTCTAAGAGCAGGGACTTGCTCCCCCATTCCCTACCCCAAAACCCCCTGCCACAGGTTTGAATCTCTCCTCTCTAATTTCCTCCCCAGCTGTCCTGTCCAGGAGAGACTGCCTCCACTCACTGCACTGTGATACAGAAATCAAAGGAAGCTACTGGGTGGGAAGGAGACTCACACCATACTCAGCTAAGTGAGAGAGCTGTTAACAGGGAGGTTGGGAAGGTCAGGTAAGCTGAGCAGGCCCCGCGTTGCCATGGAGTTTGTTGAATTAGACACAGAACAAGGAGATGCTGGTAAGATGAGGTGACCCTGGCTGCCTGAATTACACACTCTCCTTGCCAAAGGTGCATATGCAGAACCCCGCTAGAAAATCATCTGGCCTGGACTTCTCCTTTTGCTTATGGGGATTTGGGTTCTGGGGCTGGGGACAGGTGGGCTGTCCTATGTCTAGGGAGAGGAGGGGGAAGAGCCTAGCCCAAGTCCCCATATAGCATCTGGGTAGAAATGGGGAAATCAGGGCAAGTGGGTTGAAGCTAAGAGTCAGGAGCCGGCCAGAGCCTGTGTGAACAGATGCAAGACTGGGGAGCCGTGGACAACTTGTGAGGGATGTGCTACCAGCTGTGCCTCTGCTGACTGTCAGCTGTAAAATGTGGGGCTGGGTAGGGATGACTTAAAGTGCAAAGTCCAAGTATCAGGGCCATTCTGCACCCTTGCAACAACATACGTACATTTTTAGTTTTCTCTTTTGCACCACTCGTACCCCAACCTCCTCACAGAAGATTTCCCTTGCGGCTGATCTAGTGAGTTCTCACAATTAGCAGCCATTTCTCAGATCTGCTTGGCAAATGGGCCTATTGTTGGATGTGGAACTCATCCTCAAGAAGATAAATCAGTTCCCATACTGGGTGCAATCTCATGCTTTATCACCTTCTTCAACATGCAGTCCCACAGACAGGGTTTTCATGTAAGTAGCTGGAAGTGTTAGCACCTGAATACTTGCCCAGGGTTTCATGGAAGAAGAAGCACAACTAAGTTGCCTCTAGAAAAAATTTGGGGTTGGTAAAAAGCCCATAATGACACTTGATTCAAGGCATGTAGTGTGTTTTATTATTGCTGATATTAAAGCACAATAAGCAATATTCTAGTTAATTTATCATTGGCCTTTACCTTATACTTTTGCAATATTTGCAACTTTTCCCTCCAGTCCCCAGAAAGAATAGCAAGTATTTTACTTTCTTAAGCACTTATGGACAAGATTCAGAAGTATAGCACCTAGCGTTAGTGACATCCCAGCGTTAGGATTTAAAAGTGGGTTTCTATATATTTTGGTGTGGTTTTTTTCACATTACTTTTGTGAGGTAGGCAGTTTTTCTGGTCTAGGCATTTATTCCTTTTCCATAAAATCCAATTTATTCATCCAGTAGTTTTTGAGCATATGTGATACACCAAGTGCTCTTCTGAGTGCTGAAATTACAGTAAAACTAAAACCATCCAAACTCCTTGCCCTCATTTGGTATGCAGTCTATTGGGGAGACTGATGATAAACAGGATAAATAAGTAAAAGGCAAATGATTAAAATATATAATGTTAGTAAGTTATTTAGAAAAAAATAAAGGAGGAAGTGGGGTTATAAAACTTCAAAGGTGGGAAATAAAATTTGAGATCTTGGTCTGAAAAAAAATAAAACTTTACTGAAAAAGCAACATTTGAATGAAGGCGTAAAAGGAAGTGAAGGAGCTGGCCATGTGGTTACCTGGATAGAGAGCATTCTAAGTAGAGAAGCAAGTGCAAAGGCCCTGAAGCAGGAATGTGCTTAGAATATTTAAGAAACAGCAAGTAGATCAGTGTGGCTGGGACAGAATTAATAAGCAGAGAGCAGAAGGAGACCAGCTGGACCTGGCTGACCTCTGTGGCTCAGTGGGAGGCTTTCACCCTGAGGGACCTAAGAAGCGTCAGAGGGCTTTGAGCAGAATGGCTTTGACAGCTGTATTTAAAGCAGAGCATAAGGGACCAAGAACAAGAGTCAGGGAAAATAATGAGGAGGTTATTGTGATAATTCAGGCGAGAGGTAATGGGGGCTGGGACCAAGGGAGTGAACATGGGGGTGTGAAAAATGGTTACGTTCTGGATATATTTTGAAAGTAGGACTTAGAGGCCTTTTTGGGAGCTGAGATATGGTAAGTGGGAGAAAGGGGAGAGTCAAAGCACCAAGTCTTTGAGCCAGAACAACTGAGAGAATGGAGTTGCCATCGATTGAGATGCAGGAGAGGCTGGTTGGGAGGAAAGATTGGGAGCTTATGCTTGGACAGGTTGGCTTTGTGATGCCTGTTATAGATCCAGTAGGACAAGGAGGCATAGATGCATATGTGGATCTGCAACAGAGGAGGCAGGATATATAGGATGCATTGAAAGCCACAAGACTAGATGGAATCCTCCATGCTATGTGTGTGTAGGTAGAAAGAGAACTCCAAAGACAGAGCTCTAACGCACTCCAAAATTTAGAGGTTGGGTAGATGAAGAATAATAAATGAAAGTGACTTTAGACAAAGCCACCTAAAGTTTAAAAGAAAGCTAGTGAAGATGGTACCCTGGAAGCCGAGTGAAGAAAGTGTTCAAGGAGTGACTGACTGGGTCAAATGTCGGGGTTTGTAGATCAAACAGTAGGCAGAGCAAGAAATGGCCATTATGTTTATGGTGATCATTAGAGGTTTGGTGGAGTGGTAGCAGGAAAAAAAATCCTCACTGGAGTGGGTTAAACAGAGAATGGGGGAAAGAAATTGGAGAAAGTGAGGATAGATGACTTTGCAGAGTTTTGCTTTAAGGGAAGGAGAGAAATAAAGAGGACTGCAAGAGAAGTGGAATCTAGGGAGGTTTTTTTTGTTAATATTGGAGAAATTATGACATATATGAATGCTGATAAATGATCCAGAAGAGTGGAGAAAGATGATACTTCAAGAGAAAGAAGGTGAGGAAGGGAGTTTCTGGAGAAATGATCAGCCAGGAGATGGGTTCCAGTGCGTGGAGGGAGCTATTGGCCTTTCTAGGGTCATGTGTAGTTCATGCTCCTTACTATACAAAGGGGAGAGTTTATGCATTTATATACAAATGATTTTTTTACTCACAAGAGGGCATTGGGACAGATAACTGAAAGCAATTTTTAGCCACTAAAAAACCACACCACTAGAATCCCATGGAGGAGGGGGGGAGAGGACAATATTGATTAGAAAATATAGCAATGGGAGGATCCAAGATGGCCAGATAGGAACAGCTCCAGAGTGCAATTCCCAGCAAGAACAATGCAGAGGGTGAGTGCTCACTGCATTTAAAGACAAGTTTTCACTGCCCACAAACCAGGAGGTTCCTGGGCCAAAAAGCACCACGAGTTTTCAGCACAGCTGGTGCCGTGGGTTGGTGCACAGAAACTCACACAAATCTGGGCTGCCGTTTCAACTGGCACCTGGAACGCCTGGGAGACAGAGCCGCCCATTCAACTGAAAGGGAGGGTGCTGATACAAGGAGCCGTCTGGGGAGGGCACCACCCCAGAAAACAAGTAATCTGAAAAGCTCTGGATTGAGAGATTCACAGTAAGTGCAGCTGGACCTGGAACAGTCCAGTTCAGTGGGGGGGAAGGGTGTCTGCCACTGCCAAGGCAGTCCACCAATACTGAAGCAGTTCACACAGCAGTTAGGCAGAGCCTTCAGCAGCTCAACAACGCCTCTGCTGGCAGACTGTGACTAGACCACTCCACGCGGGGGCAGGGCATCTAAGAAAACGCAGCAGCAGCACGTCAGGAACTTATAAATAAAGCCGACCTTCCCAGGTCAGAGCACCTGCGAAAAGAAGCAGTTATGAGTTCAGCTGCAGCAGACTTAAATGTACCTGCCCAGCAGCTCTGCATGGAACAATGGAGCTCCCAGAACAGTACCTGAGCTCCCATAAGGGACAGACTGTCTCCTCAAGCAGCTCCCAGACCCCAGTACACCCAAAAAGACATCTCAAAAAGGAGAGCTGAGGCCGACATCTGGTGGTACCCTTCTGTGGACTAATATAACCAAAGAAGAAACCGGTAGCAACCCTTACTGTTCTGCAGGCCCCATGGGTGATCCCCAGGCAAGAAGGGTCTGGAGTGGACCTCCAGCAGTCCTGCAGCAGAGGGGCCTGACTGTTAACGGAAAACTAACAGAAATAAATAGCTTCAACATCAATAAAAAGGACGTCTACTCAGAGACCCCATCCAAAAGTTGCCAACTACAAAGACCACAGGTAGATAAAGCCACTAAGATGGGAAGAAACCAGCACAAAAAGGATAAAAACACCAAAACCAGAATGCCTCTCCTCCTCCAATGGATCACAACTCCTCACCAGCTAGGGATCAAAGATGGATGGAGAATGAATCTGATGAAATTGACAGAAACAGGCTTCAGAAGGTGGGTAATAACAAACTTCTCAGAGCTAAAAGAACATGTGCTAACCCAATGCAAAGAAACTAAGAACCTAGAAAAAAGGTTAGATGAGATGCTAATTAGAATAAACAGCTTAGAGAAGAATATAAATGACTTAATGGAGCTGAAAAGCACAGCACAAGAACTACGCAAAGCATACACAAGTTTCAATAGCCGAATCGACCAATCAGAAGAAAGGATATCAGAGATTGAAGATCAACTCAATGAAATAAAATGAGAAGGCAAGATTAGAGAAAAAAGAGTGAAAATAAATGAACAAAGCCTCCAAGGAATATGGGATTATGTGAAAAGACCTAATCTACGTTTGATAGGTGTACCTGAATGTGATGGAGACAATGAATCCAAGCTGGAAAACACTCTTCAGAATATTATCCAGGAGAACTTCTCCAACCTAGCAAGGCAGGCCACCATTCAAGTCAGGAAATAGAGAGAACATCACAAAGATATTCCTCAAGAAGAGCAACCCCAAGGCAAATAATCGTCAGATTCACCAGGGTTGAAATGAAGGAAAAAATGCTAAGGGCAGCCAAAGAGAAAGGTCAGGTTACCCAGAAAGGGAAGCTCATCAGACTCACAGCCAATCTCTGAGCCAGAAGAGAGTGGGGGCCAATATTCAACATCCTTAAAGAAAAGAACTTTCAACCTAGAATTTCATATCCAGCCAAACTAAGCTTCATAAGTGAAGAAGAAAGAAAATCCTTTACCGACAAGCAATTGCTGAGACATTTCATCACCACCAGAGCTGCCTTACAAGAGCTCCTGAAAGAAGCACTAAACATATAAAGGAACAACCAGTACCAGCCACTCCAAAAACGTACCAAATGGTAAAGAGCATCAACACAATGAAGAAACTGCATTAACAGGCAAAACAACCAGCTAGCATCAAAACGGCAGTGTCAAATTCACACATAACAATATTAACCTTAAATGTAAATGGGATAAATGTCCCAATCAACAGACACAGAATGGCAAATTGGATAAAAGTCATGACCCATCGGTGTGCTGTATCCAGGACACCCAGCTCACGTGCAAGGACACACATAGGCTCAAAATAAAGGGATAGAAGATTTATCAAGCCAATGGAGAGCAAAAAAAAGAAGGAGTTGCAATCCTAGTCTCTGATAAAATGGACTTTCAACCAACAAAGATTAAAAGAGGCAAAGAAGGGCATTACATAATGGTAAAAGGATCAATGCATCAAGAAAAGCTAACGATCCTAAATATATACGCACCCAATACAGGAGAACCAGATACATAAGCCAAGTTCTTAACAACCTACAAAGAGACGTAGACTCCCACACAATCATAGTGGGAGACTTTAACACTCCACTGTCAATATTAGACAGTTCAACGAGACAGAAAATTAACAAGGATAACTAGGACTTGAACTCAGATCTGGACCAAGTGGATCTAATAGACATCTACAAAATCTCCACCCCAAATCCACAGAACATACATTCTTCACAGCACTACACTGCACCTACTCTAAAATTGACCACATAATTGGAAGTAAGATCACTCCTCAGCAAATGCAAAAGAATGAAAATCATAACACTCTCTCAGATGACAGGGCAATCAAATTAGAACTCAGGATTAAGAAACTGACTCAGAACCACACAACTTCCTGGAAACATAACAACCTGCTCCTGAATGTCAACTGGATAAACAATGAAATGAAGGCAGAAATAAAGATATTCTTCGAAACCAAGGAGAATGAAGACAAAACCTACCAGCATCTCTGGGACACATTTAAAACAATGTCTAGAGGGAAATTTACAGCAATAAATGCCCATCAGAGAAGTGAGGAAAGATCTAAAATCGACACCCTATTGTCAAAATTGAAAGAGCTAGAGAAGCAAGATCAAAAAAACTCAAAAGCTAGCAGAAGACAAGAAATAACTAAGATCAGATCAGAACTGAAGGAGACAGAGACACAAAAAACCCTTCAAAAAAATCAATAAATCCAGGGGCTGGTGATTTGAAAAGATCAGCAAAATAGACCCCTAGCCAGATAAATAAAAAAGAAAAGGGAGAAGAGTCAAATAGATGTAATAAAAAATGAAAAAGGGGACATTACCACCGATTCCACAGAAATACAAACTACCGTCAGAGATGACTACAAACAACTCTATGCACAAAAACCAGTAAACCTGGAAGAAATGGATAAATTCCTGGACACTTGCACCCTCCCAAGCCTAAACCAGGAAGAAGTTGAAACCTTGAACAGACCAATAACAAGGGCTGAAGTTGAGGCAGCAATTAATAGCCTACCAACCAAAGAAAGTCCAGGTCCAGGTGGGTTCACAGCTGAATTCTACCAGATGTACAAAGAGGAGCTGGTACCATTCCTTCTGAAACTATTTCAAACAATACAAAAAGAGGGAATCCTTCCCAAATCATTTTATGAGACCAACATCATCCTCATACCAAAATCCAGCAGAGACTCAATAAAAAAAGAAAACTTCAGGCCAATATCCATGATGAACATGATGCAAATATCTTCAACAAAATACTGGCAAACTGATTGCAACAGCACATCAAAAAGCTTATCCATCACGATGAAGTAGGCTTCATCCCAGGGGATGCAGGGCTGGTTCAACATACGCAAGTCTATAAACGTAATCCATCACATAAACAGAACCAAAGACAAAAACCACATTATTATCTCAACAGATGCAGAGAAGGCCTTTGACAAAATCCAACAGCACTTTATGCTAAAAACTCTCAATAAACTAGGTATTGAAGGAACATATCTCGAAATAATAAAAGCTATTTATGACAAACCCACAGCCAATATTATACTGAATGGGCAAATACTGGAAGCATTCCCTTTGAAATCCGGAACTAGACAAGGATGCCCTATGTCACCACTCCTATTCAATATAGTATTGGAAGTTCTAGCCAGAGCAATTAGGCAAGAAAAAAAAAAGGGTATTCAATTAGGAAAGGAGGAAGTCAAATTGCCTCTATTTGCAGATGACATGATTGTATATTTAGAAGACCCTATCATCTCAGTCCAAAATATCCTTAAACTGATAAGCAACTTCAGCAAAGTCTCAGGATACAAAATCAATGTGCAAAAATCACAAGCACTTCCATACACCAATAGCAGACTAACAGCCAAATCATGAGCGAACTCCCGTTGACAATTGCTACAAAGAGAATAAAATACCTAGAAATACAACTAACAAAGAACGTAGAGGACCTCTTCAAGGAGAACTACAAACCACTGCTCAACGAAATAAGAGAGGACACAAACAGATGAAAACATTCCACGCTCATGGTTAGGAAGAATCAATATCATGAAAATGGCCATACTGCCCACAGTAATTTATAGATTCAATGCTATCCCCCTCAAGCTACCTATGACCTTCTTCACAGAACTGGAAAAAACCACCTTAAACTTCATATGAAACCAAAAGAGAGCCCGCATAGCCAAGACAATCCTAAGCAAAAAGAAGAAAGCTGGAGGCATCACACCACCTGATTTCAAATTATACCACAAGGCTACAGTAATCAAAACAGCATGGTACTGGTACCAAAACAGAGATATAGACCAATGGAACAGAACAGAGGCCTCGGAGGCAATGCCACACATCTACAACCATCTGATCTTTGACAAACCTGACAAAAACAAGCAATGGGGAAAGGATTCCCTGTTTAATAAATGGTGTTGGGAAAATGGGCTAGCCATGTGCAGAAAGCAGAAAGCGGACCCCTTCCTGACACCTTACACTAAAATTAACTCCAGATGGATTAAAGACTTAAATATAAGACCTAACACCATAAAAACCCTAGAAGAAAACCTAGGCAAAACCATTCAGGACATAGGCATAGGCAAGGACTTCATGACTAAAACACCAAAAGCATTGGCAACAAAAGCCAAAATAGACAAAATGGGATGTAATTAAACTCCAGTGCTTCTGTACAGCCAAAGAAACAATCATTAGAGTGAACTGGCAACCAACAAAATGGGAAAACATTTTTGCAATCTACCCATCTGACAAAGGGCTAATATCCAGAATCTACAAAGAACTAAAACAGATTTACAAGAAAAAAAAAAAAACAAATAAAACCATTCAAAAATGGGCAAAGGATATGAACAGACACTTTTCAAAGAAGACATATGAGGCCAACAAACATATGAAAAAACACTAATCATCACTGGTCATTAGAGAAATGCAAATCGAAACCACATTGAGACACCACCTCATGCCAGTTAGAATGGTGATTATTAAAAAATCTGGAGACAGATACTGGAGAGGATGTGGAGAAATAGGAACACTTTTACACTGTTGATGGAAGTGTAAACTAGTTCAATTATTGTGGAAGACAGTGTCATGCTTCCTCAAGGACCTAGAAATAGAAATTCCATTTGACTCAGCAATCCCATTACTGGGCATATACCCAAAGGATTATAAATCGTTCTATTATAAAGACACATGCGTATGTATGTTCATAGTGGCACTATTTACAATAGCAAAGTCCTGGAAACAACCCAAATGCCCATCGACGATAGACTGGACAAGGAAAATGTGGCACATATACACCATGGAATACTATGCAGGCATAAAATATGATGAGTTCATGTCCTTTGTAGGGACATGGATGAATCTGGAAACCATCATTCTTAGCAAACTGACACAAGAACAGAAAATCAAACACTGCATGTTCTTACTCATAGGCTGGTGTTGAACGATGAGAACACAGGGACATGGGGAGGGGAGCGGCACACACTGGGTTCTGTTGGGGAGGGGCAAGGGAGGGACAGCCGGGGTGTGGGGGAGGTTGGGGAGGGACAATATGGGAAGAAATGCCAGATGTAGGTGATGGGGGGAATGGAGGCAGCAAATCACATTGCCATGTGTGTACTTAACAATCCCACATGATCTGCACATGTACTCCAGAACCTAATGTACAATAAAAAAAAAAAAATTGAAAAGAAAATAGAGCAATGATGCCATTTGAAATCCAGAGACATAAATAAGTCTAGGATATAAAGCTTTCTGGCTCTCTATTAAATCTCTTCCTACTGCCTTAATATGAGCTGTGGAACCAAAGCATTTCCTTATGCTAGGTATTAATCTAGTAGCCTATTTTAAACCACAGACCCAAGAGATGGTTTGTGACAAAGTACACAGTACTCCTGGGTAGTCCTTCCCTAAATACTTATTAAAGGAATGGACACGGGAATGCAAAGGAATAAATGAATAGCCATCTTGTCCTTTATGCTGACATCAAGCTACAGAGGTAAGCAATTGCTCAGTATATTCTGTGTGCCTTAGCAAAATATTAAATGTAAAATACACATATAAATATAAAATGTAAAATGGTTGAAGAATCACAGGTTTTGGAGTTGGACAGATATGTTTGACTCCCAGATTTGCATCTCAGTTAGATGGCTTCTTAAGCTATATGAGCCTCATCTATAAAATGGGAGTGGCAGTACCTCCTAACTTACAGAGTTGTTCCAAAAGTAAAATCTAACAAAAATATCACATAATATTCTAGTAAAGTTCCTGGTACATATTAGATATTGAATAAATGCTGGCTTTAAAACAACTCTGCTTGATGACCTTGTAAAATTCACTGGCTTCTCTTCTGCAGCATTTAAAAATTTTTAGAGTCAACCCATGAGATAAGGCATTCCAGAAGATTTTCCCTCACTGTGTAAAATACTGCTTGTTTCTTTGAACATAAAATGACTCCTTCAATGTCTTCAGCCTCTTCCTCCCTCACTCCAATTTGGTGATTAGTTCTTACATTTTGAGTGGTTCCTCTTTGTTTTTAGGTTTGGGCTTTTTTTTTTTTAACTTATAAGGTCCTGTTTTCCCAATGGCTATGAGATGGAAATTTAGGGGTCCTGTTTTCCTTCAAGTCAAGCTTTGCCCCTGAACACATTTGTTGGAGACACTCCATGTAGGAGGAGTGAGATGCAAGGCTCAGGGGTCTCTAACCACACCCCACCCAGGCCAGCTTTTCTGCACCAAAAGAGAGACAGCCACCAAGTCAGTGAGGGAGATGACTGTTTAGGATTTCTTCACCCCCATCAAATTATGTGTGACTAGAAGAAGGTTTGTTTGACATCTCTGTTTAGGCGAGGTCAAGAACACTCAGCAGGGGTTGTTGTGGACATTGAGGATGTTCTTACAGGATCCTGAAGAGGCTTGTAGTAAGAGATGTTTCTCAGCAACCCAGGGCCACCTACAAGGGTTGGTAAGTAACCTGAGAGGAAATAAGCTGCTTAGGATCAGGGTTCCCCATGTTTTCAACAACCAAGAAAGGATGATTTATCTGTAAGAAATCTTTGGTAGGTTTGGTGGAACAAGAACGTGAAAAAAAAACAAAAAAAACTTCAACATAGACGAGGCAAGAATTTATGCAAAGAAACACCTGACATCAAAGTACTCTAGCCAATAAAAATTGCAATTTTCAAGTTCACGTGGGAAGCATTCCTTCCAGCAGCCTCGCCCTATCCATCCCCTCACCTCCCACTATTACAAACATACCCATGAGCCCCCACCTCTGGGAAACCACAAAAGTCTCCTCTCCTGAGACATTTATTAGGTTGATTGGTGCAAAAGTGCTTGTTGTTTTTGGCATTAAAAGTAATGGCAAAAACCGCAGTTACTTTTGCACCCACCTATAATTCTGTTCCATCTATGTGGACCATAATTTTTGCTTGGTATGAACATCTCTGTGGTCAGCATTCTTTAACTTTGATGCTTCCCAGCCTTTTTCACACAGGTGCCATTGCTCTGGCAGCATTTTGAGAAGTTCTCAAGAAACCACTCAAAGCTGAGGCCAGCTGCTCAGCTTTCTGATCACCCCAAGTGCTGATGGGATAAATATCTCAAAGTCCATCATAACCCATTTCAACAGAATGCCAGTTGGAAAGCTCTCCCTAGCTACTTCTGTCTCAACAAATTTCCACCTGAAGAATGTGGGTTAGGAGAAGAAGTGAAATTCTAGAGGAAACCCACAGAGTCAGTAGGAGAAAGGACTGAGGTCCAAGAGAAAGGGGATCCCCCCTTTCTTCAACAACAGTGACCCCACTAACAATGTTAATAGAGTATTAATATGCATAGGCTTTAGGCGGATTGTTTTACAGGATTTATCACAATTTTTATAACAACTATACCTGGAGGGTACTGTCATTACCCCTATTAGAGAAGGGAGGAAGCTGAAGCTTAGAAAGTTTAGGTAGATGGATTGCCAAAGTGATGCACATATCAGGTGATCTTGGTATTTGAAGCCCATAAGCTTATGTTCTTAACTAATTGACCAGTCTACTTCATAAACAAGAAAGGGAATGTGTGGGGGGTGGAAGTGGGGTGTGGTGTAGATGAAATTCTCTTACCTTGATCTAGGAACTGACTTGGTTCCAGCCCAGCTATTGGGATGAGGACCTGAAAAATTCCATGGCGGGAGGAGTCTCGCCCTCCACGGGTAACTTCTGCCTAGCTTTTGTCTTCTTTGAATTGAGGAATGCATCTAGCGATCTTCCCCTGAAGCTCATTTTGCAGAGGTTTGGGAGGCTACATAGTCCTGAGAAGGATAGAAAAGGATTAGAGGTTGGGGACACTCATATCCAAAATGCAAGGTTGCATTTTTTACTTAGTAAGTACAGAGAGCACAAATCCAAGCACACCTCTACGGGAAAGCACAAACACCAGATGCTTCTGCCTTAGCCCCAGGTAGCTAAGCTCCATCCCTCTCACTCTAACTTCTCTAGCAACCTTCCCGTTTTCCATCCTTCAAAGTAGAACTATCAGAAACAGAGGAGCCTTATCTCCTCTCTCACTGAATGTCAGACTTCAAATGAATACTACTC
The DNA here is from genome assembly GCA_036589455.1 of Ateles fusciceps. Lineage (NCBI taxonomy): Eukaryota > Metazoa > Chordata > Mammalia > Primates > Atelidae > Ateles > Ateles fusciceps. The sequence goes on along the minus strand of JAZHEH010000579.1, from coordinate 233,107 downwards.
AGCAAGACTTGTTCTCCCCATCCTGAGTCAGGATTTTCAAGGAATTCACCAGGTTTTCTAAATGAAAATTCTCGACAAGGGCACAGAGAATACTTTCTAACCAGCAGCACCTGACGAGGTCAGGCACTGGAAGTCACGCATTCTCCAGCTCCATCCTGCATTAGATATACAAATTCAGGACATAGGCCCAGTTTCAACTGCCAAACTCATAGTTTATCCATCTCTTGTGGGTAGCAAAGACTGAAGGTCTGTGTGAATCAGACCAGTGAAATCTCCCCAGGCTGCTGCCTGAGGAGGCTTACAGGATAAGGCCAGCTTGCAGTTCTTGTCTCCAAGAAAGACCCTTTTATGATTCTAGCAGCCACCCCAACCAGTGAAATTGTGTATGCAGTTGAGAATAGTATGACTCCTTGTTCCTTATTATCAGTGCATGAGGTAACTCTTGGTATTATTTCTGCTTATTGATCTTATATAAGATTACATCAAGAGGTCTGAAGTCTTGTGATATGCTTGACTGCCTCTGTGATCCTCACCAAACTGGCCCAGAATCCAGGAGTCACCCAATGCCCATTCCTACAAAGGGCACAAGCACAGGGGCAACAGCATGTAGTCAAATTGTGGGTGCATTCAAAGATTACTTACCTCCCTCCATTCGAGTGGGCACACAGACCATTTTAGGCTCTAGAGACCTCTCAAGATCATGCCCCAGTGCTGCTCTCGAGCAGTATAGCATCCTGGGTTGTTTCAAAAGAGACTGACAGCTGTCTCCCAATACTCAAAGATCACACAGCTTTGTCCCATCTCCTCCAAGGGCTGATCAAGAGGCTTAAACTGAAGCAGCAGGGATTTTAAGTTAGAACAGCTTTTGAGGAAGCCTTATGAGACCTGATCTGAAAACGGTGAAGAGCTTCACCTTGTCCAGAGGCTTATAGGCATGTTCACTGACTGTCCCTTGGAAGACTTTGAGAGCATCTTACCTGGAGGAAGTGGATGTATTGTAAGTTCAGACAAGGAGGGCTCTGGACCGCCCATCAACCGTGGAGACCAGTGATAAATAAATACCAGGATGAAACCCCAATCAGTGTCAGAAATTTCTGTGAGCTGAATTTCCCTGATGACAAGGAAGGGGCAGCCAGCCGGGGGCTCTGACTCCGAGAGCCCTCACTCTGGGCCTGTACTCCTTCAACAGAAAGTGCCGGAATGCAATTCCAGACCTTCCTCCTCCTTTGTCACCTTCTTTTTCTTCTACCTTTTGCTGGCAAAGCTATTCCCTGGAGAATTCTGAAGGTGTCCCCTGGCTGTGCCAAGCTGGCAAACACCTGAGCCAGAAAGCAGAGCTGTAGAAGAGATCAAAGACAGGTGATGTCATTTGTAGGACAGTCTGGGAATGTGTGTAAGGCCAGTGGGTAGAAAGTGGAATATATCTAGCTACACCAAAAAGGGGTAAGTTGCAATATGTCAGGGTGGGCTTTTGTGTGTCTGCAGAAAGACAAGTAGAATAACAGGTCAGTGGTGAGGCCAGAGTTCCTGTGTCCACAGAGATCAGGAATTGTCTGCAGCAACAAGGCAAGAGCTTTCCTGAATTAGGCAAGAAATGTTGCCCCATCTATGCTCAGCCAGAATTCAGAAAGTAAATTTATTTTCTGCTAACAAGAATTGTATAAGAAGGACTTTGGAGTAAGTCTGTCTTCGAAGGAAAATGTTTAGAATTCAGTTCATGTCCCACTCTTGATGATATATTCCCCAGCCCTTCAGGCCTCCCTGGATCTCTCTAGGGGAAAAAAGGAAGCCGGTTTTAGAGATTAGATCATAAACATAACTTTATTCTCATTCACTCACCACTCCCAACAGCCTAACAGCCTACAAGTCACTTATATTCTCAGATCCCAACTCATAAACACACATGCACACACACACACCCTACTTATTGACATGTCAGTTACACTTACACATAATAATCATGTAATGGTATTTTTGGTGCTATGACCCCTTTGGCAGTCTGATGAAATCCACAAATCCCCTCAGAAAACTGTTTTGAAATACCTAAAATAAAATACATAAGATTACAAAAGAAAATAATATTAAAATTAAGTTTTCAAAAAATTTTTAAGCCAATTTGGAGTTTGGAAATACATGTGCTTTCTTATCAGATCTTCAAATGATAGCCAATGATGGATCTTACTGACATTGTCATGACTATAAGTGATATTTTGATGTATCTGCAAGAACGGTAAATAATATGAACATATCCGTGATTTCTATTAATAATAAAAGCATAAACACTGTTAATACTACTGTGTATTGTCAGCTCTATTCATATTGGCAAAAATGTCACATTTTAGTTAGAAGTTAGTGAAAATAAAGATATAATTTTTTTCCTCATTCAAATTCATGGACCCTCTGAATTTCATCCCCTGACACCATAAAGATCCATGGGTTTTAGGTTAACAATTACCCTGACTTACCTAGCGTATGTACTTATAGATTATATACACATTCATTCATTATATTCATTAACACTTATCCACCAACTATTCACATACAACTTTCTAAATTGCATCTCAAAAATATCCAACCAACATACTCACTAGCATACACACACAAAACACTCATATAACACTTGTGTGCTGGTAAATGTTCAGCAACAAGTTCTCCGTAAATAAAAGACCCTGATTTGTAGAGGTTGCTAAGTTCCATAACATAAAGACTCCTATGATGGCCAATTTCAAATTATTAATACAATGTCAGTGAATGTACAGTTGGGAAGAGATGCGCAGTAACACATCATTGCATAGTATTTCCGCCATACAGATACAATCGATGTAAAAAAACTTCAAGACATGGATAAGAGAAAAATGTAGAATAATTAGCAAGGGGTGAATTTTAATTATTTATAACCTTCATTTTTATATAATTTAATTGTAAGTATATACAATTTAATTTTTAATAATGGCTGAGTTTAATCACCAGTTTACAAAGTCCCTAAATTTAACAAACGGCTCTCATGGGCCAGGAGAAGCCAGCTCCACATGCCACTGCGTATGCCTTTATACTCATATGCATACCAGACCCTCAGGTTATGTTCTATATATACATCCAGTCACCCTCATATTCACCAAGGTCCCTGAGCCCCCATTCATGAAAATACACTCTGCTAACACCTTCACTCATGTACATAAGCACAACCCTAGTAGTATTGGTCTATCATTTTTTTTAGAGACAGGATCTTAGTCTGTTTGCCCCAGTGTGGAGTGCAGTGGTGTGATCATAGCTCATTGCTGTCTCTAACTCCTGGGCTCAAGCAATACTCCCCACTCAGCTTCCTGAGTAGCTAGGACTACAGATGTGTGCTTGGCTAATTTTTTTCTTTTTTTTTTTAGAGTCAGGGTCTCCCTATGTTGGCTAGGCTGGTCTCAAACTCTTAGACTCAAGTGATCCTCCCACCTTGACCTTCCAGCATTGGGATTAGTCATGATCCACTGTGCCTGGCCTCTGTCCATCATTACACACAAGTCTTCCGTGTATACCCTTGATATATACCACACATTGCTGCATTATACAAACATATTCACAAACTCACAATTCATCCTCAAACTCATATAACCCCAAACTTATAAACAAAATTAATACCACAGTTATTACGTTCTCATCCATACACACACCAGTTCCATATAATCCTTACTTGCTAAAACACACACATCAACACCCCATGCAAATATACAGCAAAATTTCTCAAACATGTCCATGCATGCATCAAATCATTCAAATAGACTCAAGCATTCATGTAACACTCAAGGTACATTCAGCATGCACATATTCAAACGACTGCACTTTTTCTACACCCCCCCCCAATAAACACACACACAATCAACCTCCATTCATACACATACACGTTTCTTCATCTACACATTTATTATTCATATGGGCTCAATCATACAGATTGCCCAACGTCCCCCTACATACAACCCACATATTCTTACACCCATGCCACTGCAGACCTACACAAACACAGGAGACACAACTGGCACCTCCTCCAGAGGGAAGGCCACCATTTGGCTCTGAGAGCACCTTAAGAGTGCAGAGATCAGGGCTCGCTGGGTGACCTCAGATGGGTGCATTAGGGAAGAGCAAGGTGGCAACTTGGCCAGAGAGCCCATTTCCTCTACAGAGCGCAATCTGTCATTGTCTTCTCTTTTGTCTTTTGATTTCTGATTCAGTGAACTTCAGACCCAATTACATCTGTGCCAGTAAAAACAATGAGACATGCTGGGCTGTGTGGGTTGGGTGGCAGAGAGAATCAAGAAAGTTGTTTGTCAGGTGCCACTGAAAACAAAGTTTGAGTCTAACAAAATTCACACATTGAAGGAAGAAACAGTCCCACTCTCTCCCAGAGACTGGAGGTTTGGGTAAGCATACGATGCATCAGGATTTAGAAGGCATCAGAAGTGTTTGCCACTTTTTCAAATATCTGGACCACAGGTCCCAAAAAGACACAAAGAAGAGGAGGGAGAGCAGTGTGTGCTGGAGTTTTAGGGGTGGGGCCCTCAGAGTGGCCTTGGCAGTGGGAGTAGCCTGTCATCCAGGTGAGCTTGGGGCAGTGGAGTCAGAAAGGCACATGGGCCTCTACTTAGAGTACCTGGCCCTGGGACAGGTGAGGAATTCAAGGTGGGAACTCATAAATGGCTGGTCACTAAGATGAGGCTAGAATCAGGGTCTCTCTATCACGATCTCTGTTTTTTAGCAAGGGTTTTTTTTTTTTTTTTATCCTCAGAGCAGGAACTCTATAGGTACTTGCTGCATTGAACTGATAAAGGCATCAAAAAGTTAGAAAGGAGGTCCCTTCCCAGGGAGTCCAGAGGGCAGAGCAATCCTGACCAGGGCCTGACTCAACTGCTCATGACTCTGAGGCAGGAGGGGTCGGCCTTGCAGTCCTGACTCATCCCTATGGGGTCCGGCATCAATCCCTAGCTCCAACTGGGTCCATTCATTCCTTTAGCAGGATGGCCTGCCCCATCAAATGACCTGCCCTGTCAAATGACCTACCCCTTCAGGGTGGGGGTGACAGGAAGAAAGAGTTTGACTTTAAGGATTGGCTACCCAGATTAGCCGAGTGACTTTGGACAATTCCAAACCTCTCTGAGTCAGAGATGCCTCAATTGAATACATAAACATTCTAAATGATATTTAAGTTTTGTCTTAGTCAGTTTGGGGTACTGCTATAACAAAGATACCATTGACTAAGGGGCTTAAACAACCAATATTTGTTTTTTTTCTCATAGTTTCGAAGGCTGGGAAGCACAAGATAAAGCTCCAGCGGATTCTATCTGGTAAGAGCTTTCTTCGTGGTTTGAGGATGGCTGCCTTCCTGCTGTGTATTCACACGGAGGAGAGCAGAGAGAGAGAAAGCTCTCTGGTGTCTGTTCTTATAAGAGCACTAATTCCATTCATGAGAACTCCACTCTCATGACCTAATCACTGCCCAAAGGTCCTACCTTTTAACATAATCACACTGGGGGTTAGGATCTCAGTCTATGGATGCTGGGGGATCACAAACATTCAGTCAATGGCAAGATTTCTTCTAAGGTTCTGAGACACATTACTGAGTGATGAAATAAAGTTAGAGCAGTTAGGAGCTACATTTTTTCCATCTGTAAAATGGGAATAATAGGACCTATATGTCTTAAATTTATTGTAAAGATGAGATGCGATAATATAAGTAAAGTGCCCCAACACAGTGCCCGACCCAGTTAAGCCTTATAAATAGTGGTTATTGTTATGCTTTCAGAATGGAACGAAGCAGAGGATTAGGATGGGAGACATATAAAAGAAGTATGACATATAGTCCCTGCCCTCATGTTGCATGCAAACCAAAATGAGCACAGGTCCCTGGGTATAGACACCTCTTTCCAGGCTATGCTTAAATAAGCTGGCTTTCGATTCATTTTGTACAAGGCACCCCACGTGTGAAATACGAGACCCACTGCTTGCCTTTGGGCGTATAGTGTCACTTAAGAGGAGGACACAACCAAACTGATACCACTGAGTGGCGAAGGAAACAAGAATAGAATTCAGAGGAGGGAGGGGGAGCAGGAGGACTTGAGCCAAGCACTCAGGATGAGTAGAAACTAGACACACTGAGAAGAGAGCTCAGCCAACCACCTCGCAGGGACAGGTGGCAAGACTGTGGTCCTGCAACATGGAGATGAGAACCTCGTCTGGCCTGCTTCATTTGCTCAATTGTTTGTACAGCAAGTCTTTGATGAAGATGAGTGCTTTTTGACAAGCGCCACCATTAAACACTGGGTAAGGGTGGGGTGCAAAAATGAAAATGACATAGTCCCTGTCCTCAGGGGCATCTGCTTGAAAAGAGAAGTCAGACTCATAAACAAGTGCCTTGCGAGGTGGAGAAGTGCTCACAGAGGTAAGTACAAACTGATGATGTCCTTTGGATAAAAAAGGATGGATTCTTCACTCTCTCTAGCTTGTCCCATAGGGGCAGGGAACAGCTGGGGGTTTGGTCAGGGAATGGCAATGATAACTTACACTTATTAAGTGTTTTCTATGTGCCCTAAGCCATCTCTCTATATCAACTGTTTTAATATGCATACCGGGGTAGGTGCTATCATTATCTCCATTTTACAGATGAAGACAAATTTTCAGCAGAAATGGGGAAAATTGGTTCCCGTATCTGGAAAGTCTAAGGGTAGAACTGGCCCGGTGAGGCAGAGGTTTCAAACAACACCATCAGAGGGTTCTCTCTTACCCTGTCTGCTTTTCTCCCTGCTGCCTCCCTGTGCACCTCCAAGAGAGCACCCAGTCCCTGCCCTGCTAATGCCATTAGTGTATCTGTCAAACCTGCAGCCAGGACTCACTTGGGTTGCACAGAGCCTGTTGAAGGCCCATTTGCTCAACACATAATGGGGATTAGAATTCATTAATGCACTACAAATTAAAGTATTAATAACGGCCTCAGAGTTTAAATGAGAGCCAGGGAAGGGAATCCGGCAAGAGGCCGCCCCGCCTGCATCTCCCACCTAGCTACATTGTTCAGGCACGGGCAATCCTGTGCTCTTTAATATGCTGTGACAGCTGCTGAAGTGACCCCAGACAATAAACAGGGCCTCCTAGTTAAGTATTAATCTGTCAAAAGAATGACCTTCATCCACTAAAGAAGGAATGTTTTTAAAAACCTTGCAAGTGGAGGAAGGCTCATTTGCTTGCTCATTTAGCATATTAAAAGGGTATTATTGCTACAAACAAGAAATCTAAATGAGTCCTGGGCAGGAGCTGCAGATAACACTCCTGATTAAAGGTGCAGGGTAATGATGGACACGGGAGGCTGAATCCGTTATTGTTCACCAACATGGCAGGACCCGGCTGCTGGGGTGATAAGAGCATTGAGCCCTAGCTGGGTCCAGGCTCGCTCTGTCAGAGACGAGTGGAGCATGATGAGCCATGGGGGGGCACTGCCCACCTCCACCCTGGGACATGAGGGGTGTCTGAGGTGACCTCCGAGGAAGGGAGCCCAGAGAAGTGGCCTCAAACAATTCCCTAGAGTGACCACGGTCTAGTTTGTGTCTCTCACCCTTTGACTCGTTTACTTCCAGCTTCTCATATTCCTATTGGTCAACTCTGCAGACAGCCACCCTTTCCCAAGAACCTAGGCAGTTCTCCCAGGGGCCAGCTCCTGCTTAGTCCCAGGAGAAAGTCTGGCAGGGGAGAGAAAGGATAGACATGATTTGTTTCTCTTCTGGGGGATAATACCAAGTTCCCAGATGTCAGAAGGGAGGCTGGGTTGAGAAAGTAGGTGTCTCTAGCCTGTGACAGTCTGTCTAGGGAGGGGGGGACTTGGCAAAGCCATGAGCAAAGAGAGGAGAGAAATATGATTGAGGGAAAGAAACAAAAAGATACAAACACAAATTTCCCATGCAACAAATATCTGCCAGCAAAGGAGCTCTGCTATGTGTCTGGTTCCACATTAGATGACATGGGAGGAGAGGTAACCAAGAGGCAGGGACTTGCCCTCTATTCAGGGAGTCAGGGATAACTCAGATGAAACCAATAGGCATGAAATAAGGTTTGAAGAACATGGAATATTTAGAATATAATAATGATTGATAAGAGGAAACAGTGGCAAAATTAGAGAATTTGAAAGGAGATTTGAATTATCCTAAGAGCTAATTGCACGTAAACATTCATCTCTGGACTGCATGCTCCTTGAAGACAATGACTTTGTTTGGTTCATCTCTGTGTTCCCATTACCCTGAACAGTTCCTGGCACACGCACGAGATGCCTGTGGTGGGGGCAATGCTGTTTGTTCTCCACACTGCTCCCTCTTCCTGGGATAAAACATAGCAACATTTCTCAGCCTTGGAGCTCCCTTGGAGCTAAATTGGAAGCATATGACTAAGTTTTCACAAATGGAAACATGAATAGAAGTGATGTATTACTTCTGGTCCAAGGTATGAAGGCATGGACCTCACTGATCTCTCTCATCCCTTGTTGCAACAGCTTTGGCAAGTATGTGATGAGAGCAGTCCATCACACCATAGAGGGAGCCTGGGTCCCTGAGTCACTAGATGGAGGGTGACTCTGATCAACCTGCATCAAAATCTTTAGTTTGTTATGTTGCACCACTGAGATTGAGAACTTTACTTTCTGAGGTAGTAAGAGTTATTTATCCTGATTAATAAATGCAGTGCATAATAAATGTTTGCTGAAATAATAAATGAATACTCTCATTTAATCCTCACAATAACTTCAAAATAGCTATTTTGATTTGACAGACAAGGAAAGAGATTCAGAGTTAAGAAGCAACAGAGCCAGAAGTTAAATTTATGTCTTCAAATTCCCTGTTCTTTTTACTATACTTGGCTGCCTTTCAAGAATATAGTCAGATGTATATTTTATGTGAAATTTTACCAAAAGGTACTCCAGTGAAATAGAGGTTAGGGACTTTCCAAATGAGAGGCTCCTCTGGTTACCACTGCAGTTGGGACAGGGTTGTCATCTTAGATGCAGGTAAGACCTTCTGAATTCCAATATCACAATGAAGAGCTTTGGCCAACTGTGTTCTCTCCTTGGTGTAGGGGGTAGGATTTTTACTCCTCCATTTCCCAGCTCAGGAGACAGAGAAGTCTCCTTCCTGGAAGCAAATGGTCAAAATCAGGAGAGACAGACCCATGCTAACTTTTGCATCTCACCTTCTAATATAGATTTATCAACCATCCAACAGCTTCCACAGCTCTGGAACCTGGCCTGCCTGAATTTAGGAAGCATGAAAATAGCTGAAGGCAAATACTAACAAGTTAACTCACTAAGAATCCCCCTGTTCCACCTGCCATTGTCAAAAAGAAGGCAGAGGGTGGTATGAAGAGGCTTGGACCTCTGCTCCAGGCCAAGAAGAGGGGTCAGTACACAGGGAGGAAGGGAGGTGGCTGCTGGACTGGAAAAAACATTAACCTCTGACAGAAAAACTAGTAAGAATCAGCCGTAATGGATAAGACTAGCTATTACAGAGAAATCCAGGAGGGACTGGATTGTCCTCTGTCCTCACTGAATGTCTCTCTCCCCTAGCCCCCTGGGAGGGCTAGTTGCTCAGTTTAGCTAGCAGAATAGACATTTATGAAGTTAAGACCAAGTGCCAAGTACAGTGCCAGGTGCTAGGACACAGATATGAGTAAGAAGGGTCAGGGACAGGAACAGGTGAGTGTCAGATGAAGCAACCTGTAATCCTGAGAAAACACTACTGCTCCCCAGGGTTGCTGCTAAACCACAGGGTGCCCTGGTGCAAAATAGAGAACAGGAGTATCCAGCTCAATCTGTAGTGGACACAGTGTTGCTCAGTGGCTACCCTAGTGGCCAAATTCCCCCCAAATGACTCTTCCTTTCTGTCTCCACTCTCCATGGTATCTGTTTTCCTGTGGGACCTTCAGCTTTCAGAAATGCAAATCCATGAAGCCTTAGACATTAGAGCTGGATAAATCCAGAGACTGTTGTCACACTAATTTCTCATTTTAAAGATGGAGAAGCTGAGACCCAGAGAAGGAGAAATGACCTGATCGAGGTCACATTTTCCTAGGAGGTCACATTTTCCTAGGAGTTCACATTTTCCTGGGAGGTCATATTTGGGAGAACCGAAGTGATGACTCATTTGTGCCCATTAACATTTAAGCCAGAAAAATGTATTAAAGCTGTTGCATAAGCTAGTCAATAGATGGAAAGGCAACTGTTTGCTCAGACTGGACTGAGTTTAGAACATGACACTCCTGTGTCCTCCCAGATTTGAGTCTGCTCCACACCATTTTCTTCCCTTGATTCCAGTTGCCCTCTAATTTTCACTTCTTAAGCAACCCGGATTGCTTTATGAAAAGACCATAGGGAAATTGGAGCCTTCAAGAGCTCCTTTGGCTGAGGAATTAGTCAATAGAATTACCCTCTCTTACTGTATTTCTCTCAATCAAAAGGCCTGCCAATGGGCTGTCAATGACAGACAAGATAAGTATAAAGTAGCTGCAAGCTGGGGTCTTAATTGTGTGAGCGTCCCTTAAGGGACATGACATTTTTCTCTGGAGCAATAAGAGTGGATCAGCTCTACCCTGCCACTGTTGGCTCTGTTCCCTTGCATTCCATACTCACACAGCAGACCACCGGAGTGACAGTTCATGTACAGCTATTCCCCGGAGGTTTCAGCCCAGTTCATTTGTCACCTTCTCCAGGATGCTTTCCCTGACACTCTCTCCAGTCTCCACACTCCCAAACATGTGGACACTTCTCTTACGGTACTCGCCACGTTGCACTGCCACTCTGTGTCCATGTCTTTGTCCCCCACTAACTCTGACAGTGTGGCCAGTGAGGCTAGACTAAGAGCTACTGGATAGCCAGTATATCCAGGTATTGTGCCTGGGACTTCACCTGCAACATCACAACTCTGAAGGATAGGCTTTATGATCCCATCTTCGTTTGAAGAAACTGAGGGTTCAGAGGAGTTAAGGAACGAGTCTGGGGTTTCACAGCTGGCAAGTGCAGAACTAGGTTGGAGCACTGGTCTACCTGACTCTATAGCCCATGTTCCTACATAGACAGTAATCTAACTTTGCTACCCCAGGATGTCCTACTTATAAGCATCCACTGTTTGAGATTGTCAATCCTATTTGTGGCCTCAGTGAAAATATCCCCTAATTTTCTGGGATGCCCTAAACTCTCATATAACCTAGACTGGACTTAACTTTCTTTCCCAGTGACATCTACCTCTGCATATGGTCCCTCCTCTATCTTAAAAGCCCTACTCTCAGGTGAGCCACAGTATTGTTGGCTGGGCTGCCCCCAGCTGCTCTGCAAGATTGTACAGAGGACTTCCCTTAGGTTCTGGGCCTTATGTCTTTAAAACTCTAGCCAATTTTACGCAATAATGACAAAGACAAGAGTTGCCTACAACAAACACCCAGGACAAAAATTCCTGCCATTATTCCCAGAGATCAAATAGACGGTCTTACCTGCATGGTGCTAACAAGATTCCAGGCTTCAGTTTGTTTTTTCATATAATTTGTTGGTATCTTGACATATCTACTTCTTTCTGATCACTTCATTAATTCATTTATACTTCCACTTTTTTAAAAAAGGAAATAAGACTCATGTTAAGTTTGGAATCATCTAGAAACTAACTCTGCTCACACTTTCTTCAGGCACTGAGAACTCTGACCCCTTCCCTATGGAACTGCAAAAGCCAAGGGAGACATGCACACATATCATCTGAGAATAGGGGCAGAGCAAAAAGGAACAGGGGGGAGGGAGGGGAGGAAGAGAGAAGCTGGGTAGGAAAGAGAAGAACATATGGAGTGAAACTGCAAGTTGGAGGAATCCCAAAGGAGCAGCTGGAACAGTGATCAGAGTGGTGAAAGTAAGAGAAAGAAGGTTCCTTGATGTCCTTCTAGCACCAGAGAAATACAAAAATAATAGGAGGCTGCAACCACAGGAGGCAGGAGGTCATGAATTTTGCCTGGTGAATTTCCTGATTTCTGGGTTGGGAATTCTGCTCTGTACTTGTCCTTGAAAACACCTTCAATTCAAGATTGGAGTGCCAGGGAAAAAGGGGTCTAGGAGAAATGGAGACAGCCTCAGTCCATTTGGAAAGGAATGCCAAGAGGCTTTAAATATACAGTGAGACTATTCAAGGAAAGATAAGAAGCTCAGGAAGAACCTGAGGACTGGAAATAACTCGATTGCAAATATCTACATTTTGCTAACAGACAGGACTGTTCCAGATGCTAAAAAAGAAGCAGTCTGCACGGGTGATAGATTTTTCCCCTGGATATGGGAATCTGTGTCACAATTAACCTCTTGATGAGAGATTTCTCTCAATTAAGTTTTAGTTGACAGGTGGTAAAACCTGGACAACTGGCAAGGACTGACTGACAACTGAAGAAGATGAAGCCATTAATCCTTTCTCTGCCTCCTGGTTTATCTTCCTACCTCCTCTCCAAACACCCTTAGCCTCTGAATACTCTTTTCCAGTGTCCCATTTAGAAAACTTTCCCTGACCTTTTCCCTCCTTCACCCACCTTCCACTTGGGTTAAGACCTCTCTTCTCCTCCAGGCTACTGTAGCACACTGTGCACATTCGAAAACCAGCATTTAAGCATTTAGCACATTGCATTGTAACTTCCCCTTCACCAGACTGCAAGTTCCTTAAGGGTAGGAATTCCAGTTGACTCACATGCTTTGCCTTAGTATTTAGCACTGACCATTACATGGTAGAGGTGAAATAAATATTTCTGAATGAATGGATAAATGAATGCTCACAGAACTATGATTCTAATCCAATAGTTCTCCACTCTTGGCATTCTAATATGGGACTTTGCAGTGGCATAGGCATATTTAAGGAAATCGAATTACCTGAGATAACACTAAACCAGTCACCAAAAACCTATTTTGCAGTCATCCCTATGGTACAAACCTGTCTCACTGACTCTATAAAAGTGTCCAAAGCTGTTGCACTGCACACTGCTTGAGTAGAATTACTTGTTTTAAGACCCCTCTGTTCAGAGGGGCAGTGGTCTCACTTATTTTGGTTAACATGTGCCCCTTCTTTAGTGGCAGCCTGACTTCGCATTGCACTTCATGCCTGTTATTCATAGGAAGTCATGCCCCACTCTGCACTGTGTAAAAAAACCTGTGCTGCTCAACATTGCATCTGCCAGGCATCACATTAATATTGAAAGAGACATTCATAAATCCCCCCTCAGGGAATGAACCACCCATTTCACTGGTCCCCGGAGGATACACAGACAAGGATGGGAAAAGTAGCCTTGTAATGGAGCAGGCAGGAATTTTCCAAAATTCGATGACAAGGTCCCTTGGGGAAAGAAAGGCAGCAACATTCTTGCTTGAATTCACTGAATTAACAAAAGGGTAGATTTTCCATAGAAATCTTGCAAATAACTTTTCTACTTTCTGGTGAAGAACAAAAGGAAATTATAGGACCACCGTTAATTTCCCATTAGTATCCTTCTCAGAACCAAGGGGTAATTCTTTCAGGGAAGAAGTTAAGATATTTTGAAGAACTACATGCTTGCTCTGTGGCTCTGAGCATTGGGAATGCTTTTTGCTTGGGTGGTCACTTCAGAGAGAAGCTAGGGAGTCCAAGAAGATGATAGCCAGGGAGACAGAAGCATGATGCTGGATATTTAGATCAGGCTACACTTTACAGGGTGACATGGTTTGTCTATATGTCTCCACCAAATCTCATGTTGAAATGTGATCCCGTGTTGGACATGGGGCTTGTGGGAGGTGTTTAGGTCATGGGGGAAGACCACTCATGGTCTGATGCTATCCTTGTGTTAGCGAGTGAGTTCTCTCCCCGAGATCTGGTATTTGTGAAGTGAGGCAACTTCCCCCCAACTCTTTCTTTCTCCTCACCACGTGATCTGCAAGCTGCCCTGTCACCTTCTGCCATGAGTAAAAGCTCCCCGAGGCTTCCCCAGAAGCAGATGCTGGTGCTCTCCTTCCTGTACAGCCTGCAGAACCATGAGCCAATTAAACTCTTTTCTTTATAAATCATCCAGTCTCAGGTATTTCTTTACACCAATGCAAGAATGGCCTAAATGGGGGGTAGAAATGAAAGGATTTGCAAGGTTTCCAGTCAGGCCATCCAAAACAGGAGAACAAAGGAGCATTAAGAAAAGGATCCCTAACTAAGAAAAAGCCATGGGTGTTAAATCCTGATTGTAATGGCAGGCTACAGGGCAAGCTCCCGATCACTACTTCTGGGGCACTGGCTACATGATGAAGCCCAACATCTGGGAACAGCCTACAGAAGACTTTACTTCAAGCTACTTACAGAGAGGAGGGAACTCAGTATAGCAGAGTGCAGTTCATGGACAATTTGCAGCAGATAACCCCAGCTGGCTGTTAAAAACATAGATTCTAGACACTACCATGTACAGCTAGTAGAGAATCCCTGAGGTTAGGGTCTGGGGAATCTGCATTTAACTAGCTCCCCAGGAGATCCTTGTGGACACTGAAATTTGAAAGCCCATGGTTTAGCATTTAAGAGGACACATGTTTTAGTAGGAGAGACTGGGATTTTGATAGAACTTTACACCCACTGACTATGTGACTCTGAGGAGTTGCTTAACCTCTCTGATCCTCAGTTTCCCATCTGGACACTAGAAATAACAACAATAATAATACCAATGTTTAGAGCTGTTGGGCAGAGGAGATGAAATAATGAATGTACAGTACTTAGCACAGTGTCTGACACATGGTATTAAGTGGTAACTATTATATACTAATTGTTATGGTCTTTGTGCCTGAACAAAATTAATGCACATTAAATAATTGCAGACAGTAACCAGGTTACCTTATATGCCCAGAGTCATCATGAAGGAAAACATTTTCCCTTGAAATGTGACCCCTTAATTTTCATGAAGGAGGCATACTACATCTTCTGCTCTTTCCTCAATTAAGGTGGCTCAGTTGTTGCTATAACATTCAAGTTTCTGGTTCAAGATTGCTTGCTTCAGAGCCTGACTGGCTAGAATTGAATGTCTGCACCCTCATTTACTTGCTATGGAGGTCATAATGGCACCCCCCTGAGAATGCTATCATATTGATTAAAGTATATAGCCCATGGAAATTGCTTAGTTCTGTATCTGGCACATAGTATGTGCTTATTAAAAAGTAACCCTTTTTTAATGGTATAGGCCTTTCAAAGGAAACTAGCCATTCCCACCCAGTGGGTCATGCACTCATAAACTCACTCAGCAGATTCTGATTGCCTATTATGTGTCTAGACCCATCTTTGCCATAAGCGATGCAAAAAAGAATTTTGCTTTCCTTCTAGGAACTTAATTAGGGTGATGCTTAAAATAAGAAATGCCATGAAATTATTTATTGTATAGCAAATAGCAAATGAGTAACACACACCACTAGAAGTTATGGGGGGGAGATAAAGCAAAGAAGGTTTCAAGAAGCAGAGATAAACTTATCTAAATAAGAGGAAGTGGTCTTAAATGGAGAGAACTGAAACAGAGCCAAGTTGGAGAGGACAAATGCAAATTATGAAGATGTGCAAATGGCATGTGCTGGAGGGCAGAGTAGGACAGTTATCTTCAAAAGTCACTGCCTTGACACCAGGGGTGGAGCAAAATAGCCAAATAGAAAGCTCCACCAATCTTCCCCATGCCCCAAAACAAAAGCCTTTTTAAGAACCAAAAATTAGGTGACCACACACAGAACCTGGTTTTAACTTCATATGGCTAAAAGAGGCATTGAAGAGGGTAGAAAAAGGCCTGAATCCCTGATTCCACTCCTCCCCCATCCCCTGGCAGTGGCTGCATGGTGCGGAGAGAAATCAGAGAACTTGGGAGAGGGTGAACACAGCAATTGTGAAACATTGCATTGACGTTAGTGCTGCCATGAAAGCAAAACCAGGCTGAACTCAGCTGAAACCTACCCACAGAGGGAGTATTTAAACCAGTCCTAGAGGGGGAGTTTCCCATCCCAATTTGAGTTCTGGTAAGCCTCACTACCGTGGGCTAAAGTGCACTGGGACCCTAAATAAATGTGAGATGAAGTCTAGGCCACAAGAACTGCAACTCCTAGGCGAGTTCTAGTACTGAACTGGGCTCAGTGCTGGTGGACTTGCAGAGTATACAACGTATTGAGAAATCAGATGGGGTGGGCAAAGGGAGTGCTTGTGCCAACCCTCCCTGAAATCCAGGCTGCACAGCTCAAGACTCCTTCCTTCTGCTAGAGAAGAGGAGAGGGAAGAATAAAGAAGACATTGTCCTGCATCTTGGATACCATCTCAGCCACAGTAAGATAGGGCACTAATCAGTCATGAGACCCTCTTTCTAGGCTCCAGGTCCCAGATGATATTGCTAGACACACCCTGGGCCAGAAGGAAACCTGCTGCCTGAAACAGAAAGATGCAGTCCAAGCAAGGTCCATCACTTGCTGACGAAAGAGTCCTTGGGCCCTGAATAATCGGCAGCGATACCCAGGTAGCATGCCATGGGCCTTGGGTGAGACTCTGAGATGTGCTGGCTTCAGGTGAGATCTAGCCCATTCCTAGATGTGGTGGCTAGGAAGATTTCTTCTGCTTGAGAAAAGTAGAGGGAAAAGTAAAGGAGACTTTGTCTTACACTGCTATAACATTCCAGCTTGGCCACAGGTTGGTAGAGCACCAAGGAGGCTTGTGGGGACTCTGGTTCCAAGCCTCGGCTCCTGGATAGCATTTTTGAGACCTTCCCTGGGCCAAAGGGGAGCCCACTGTCCTGAAGGGTGAGTCCCAGGTCAGGCAGCATTCACTGCAAGCTGACTTAAGAACGCTTGGGCCTTAGAGAAACATTGGAGGTAGCCTGGCAGTACTCCCTGTGGGCCTGTGGGGGTGGTGACCACAGGGTAATACTCCTCTGCCCATGAAAGGGGAAGGAACAGTGGAAAGGACTGTATATTATGGTTTGAGTGTCAGTTCAGCTGCAGTACAATAGAATACCAGGTAGACCTCTAAGGTTTTTCACTCAAGTATCTGGCTTCTGGCACATCTAGACCTGCCTGAGGCCTGGGAGAACTTGCCATCCAAAAGTGAAGAAGACAGGCCTGGCTGGCTTTGCATCTGCTGATTTCAGAGCCCCCAGGACCTTAAGTGAACACAGGAGGTTGCCAGGCAGTGGTTTCAGTGGGCCTTGGGCAAGACACAGTGCTGTGGTGGCTTCCAGTCTGACCCAGCAAGTCCCAGTGGTGGTGGCCACAGGGGCACTTGTGTCACCTAACTCCCAGCTCGAACATCCAAGTCCCAGTGGTGGTGGCCACAGGGGCATTTGTGTCACCCCAACTCTCTCAGGTGGCTGAGAGAGAGAGAGGGAAAGAGAGACAGAAAGAAAGAGAGATAGAGAAAAAGAGGGAGAGACTGACTCTGCTTGGTAGAAAGTAAGGGAGGAAAACAAAAACATCTGCTTGGTAATCTAGAGAATCTTTCTGGATCTTAGCTAAGACCAACAAGGCAGTATCTCTACGAGTCTGCAAGAACCACAGCATTACTGGGAAAGGAATGACCTCTAATCCAGATACAGTGTAGATCATAACAACCAAGTCCTTTTGAATATCTGGAAAGCTTTCCCAAGAAGGATGGGTAAAAACAAGTCCAGATTGCAAAGACTACAATAAATACCTAACTATTCAATGCCTAGATGCAGAAGAACATCCATAAACATGAAGATCATCCAGGAAAACATGACCTCACCAAATGAACTAAATAAGGCACCAGGGACCAATCCTAGAGAAAGAGAGATATGTGACTTTTCAGATAGAAAATTTTAAAAAACTGTGTTGAGGAAACTCAAAGTAATCAAAGATAACACAGAGAAAAAAAATTCACAATTCTATCAGATAAATTTAACAAAGAGATTGAAATAATTTAAAAGAATCAAGCAGAAATTCTGGAGTTGAAAAATACAACTGACATGCTGAAGAACGCATCAGAGTCTACTTATTATTAGCAGACTTGATTAAGTAGAAGAAAGAATCAGTGAGTTTGAAGACAGGCTATTTGTAAATACACAGTCAGAGGAGACAAAAGAAAAAAGGATGAAAAAGAATAAAGCATGCCTACAATATCTGGAAAACTGCCTCAAAAAGACAAACCTAAGAGTTATTGGCATTAAAGAGGTGGTAGAGAAAGAGACAGGAGTAGACAGTTTATTCAAAGGGATAATAACAGAGAACTTCCTGAAGCTAGTACATGAAATCAATATCCAAGTACAAAAGGTTATAGAACACCAAGTAGACATAACTAAAAAAAGACTACCTCAAGGCATTTAATAATCAAGATGCCAAAGGTCAAGGATAAAGAAAGGATCCTAAACACTACAAAAGGAAAGAAACAAATAATATCCCATGGAGCTTTGATACATCTGACAGCAGTCTTTTCAGTGGAAACCTTACAGGCTAAGAGAGACTGCCCTGATATATCTGAAGTGTTGAAGGAAAAATATTTTTACCTTAAAACAGCATATCCAGCAAAAATACCTTTCAAACTTGAAAGAGAGATAAAGATTTTTCCAGACAAACAAAAGCGGAGGGCTTTCATCAACACTAGACCTGTCCTACAAGAAACGTTAAAAGAAGCACTTCAAGCAGAAAGAAAAGGATGTTAATGAGCAATAAGAAATCATCTGAAGGTATAAAACTCACTGCTCATAGTAAATACACATAAAAACACAGAGTATTATAACATGGTAACTGTGGTAAATAAATTACTCTTAAGCAGAAAGACTAAATGATGAACCAATCAAAAATAGTAACAACTTTCAGCATATAATCCATACATACAATATAATACATAAACCATGTCATACAATAAGATATTGTAAGATACAACCATATCATACAAATGAAGGGGGACAAAGTTAAGATGTAGAGGTTATCTTGTTTTTTTGTTGTTTATGCGATAGTGTTAAGTTGTTATCAGCTTAAAATAATGGTTATAAGAGAGCATTTGCAAGCTTCATGGTAACCTTAAATCAAAAACCATACACCGGGGCCAGGTATGGTGGCTCATGCCTGTAATCTCAGCAGTTTGGGAGGCCAAGGCAGGTGGATACCTTGAGCCCAGGAGTTCAAGACCAGCCTGGTCAACATAGGTAGACCCTGTCCCTATTTTAAAAAAATACAATTAATACACAAAAAATTAAAAGCATACCACAAGAGGAAATCACCTTCACTGAAAGGAAGACAGGAAGGAAGGATAACAGAAGACCACAAAACAACCAAAAACAAATAAAATGGCAGGAGTAAGTCCTTACTTATCAACAATAACATTGAATGTAAATGGATTAAACTCTCCAATCAAAAGACATAGAATGGCTGAATGGACAAAAAAAAAAAATAATAAGACCCAGTGATCTTTACACAAGAAACACACTTTTTTTTTTTAAAGAAAGAAAAGAAAAAGAGAGAAAGAAGGGAAAAAAGAGAATAAAAGAAAGGGAAAAAGAAGAAGAAAAAAGAGGGAGAGAGAACGGGAATCTTGCTCTATTGCCCAGGCTAGAATGCAGTCTAAAAATGGGTATTGAAAAGCTCTTTTATACTAATAATTGTGTTATACAATGGAGACAGGAAGGAATAAGGGAGGAAAATAACAAACAGCCAACCAATATTTCATTTAAACCCATGAAATACTATGCAATTGCTGGGGGGTGATTTACTCCCAATCATATGGTCACTTTTAGAATAGATGTGATGTGTTACTGAAGAAAATGTATGTTTTGTGGGTTTGGAGTAGAGAGGTCTGTAAATGTTTATTAAGTTTACTTGTTCAAGGTCTAAGTTCAAGTCCCGGGTATCCTTGTTAACCTTCTGTCTCATTGATCTGTCCAATATTGACAATGTAGTGTTAAAGTCTCCCATTATTATTGTGTGGGAGTCCAAGTCTCTTTGTAAGTCACCAAGAAGTTGCCCTATGTATCTGGGTGCTCCTATATTGGGTGCACATAGACTTAGGATCGTTAGCTCTTCCCATTACATTGATCCCTCTACCATTATACAATGTCCTTCTTATCTCTTTTGGTTTCTATTACTTTAAAGTCTATTTTATCAGAGATGAGAATTGCAACTCCTGCTTTTTTTTTTTTTTTTTGCTCTCCATATAGTTGGCAAATCTTCCTCCAACCCTTTGTTTTGAGTCTCTGTATATCCTTGCATGTGAGATGGGTCTGGATGCAGCTTACCAATGGATTTTTTGGAATGGCTGATACTGGTTGTTCCTATCTGTATATAGTGCTTCTTTCAGAAGCTCTTGTAAAGCAGGCCTGGTGGTAATGAAATCTCTGAGTACTTGCTGGTTCGTAAAAAATTTTATTTTTCCTTCACTTATGAAACTTAGTTTGGCTAGATATGAAATTCTGGGTTGAAAGTTCTTTTCTTTAAGGATGTTGAATATTGGCCCCCACTCTCTTCTGGCTTGTAGGGTTTCTGCTGAGAGATCTGCTGTGAGTCTGATACACTTCCCCTTGTGGGTAACTTCACCTTTCTCTCTGGCTGCCCTTAGTATTTTAACCTTCATTTCAACCCTGGTGAATCTAATGATTATGTGCCTTGGGGTTGCTCTTTTTGAGGAATATCTTTGTGGTGTTCTCTGTATTACCTGGAGTTGAGTATTGTCCTGCCTTGCTAGGTTGGGGAAAGTTTTCCTGGATAATATCCTGAAGAATATTTTCCAGCTTGGATTCATTCTCTTCATCACATTCAGGTACACCTACCAAACGTAGATTAGGTCTTCTCACATAGTCCCATATTTCTTGGAGACTTTGCTCATTCCTTTTTACCCTTTTTTCTCTAATCTTGTCTTCTCACTTTATTTCGTTAAGTTGGTCTTTGACCTCTGAAATCCTTTCTTCTGCTTGATCAATTCAACTGTTAAAACTTGTGCATACTTCGCGAAGTTCTCGTAAGGTGTTTTTCAGCTCCATTAATTCACTTATATTCCTCTTTAAATTGTCCATTCTCTTTAACATTTCGTCAAACCTTTTTCCAAGGTTCTTAGTTTCCCTGCATTGGGCTAGAACATGTTCTTTTAGCTCACAGAAGTTTCTCATTATCCACCTCCTGAAGCCTGATTCTGTTGATTCCTCACATTCATTCTTGATCAGGTCTTGTTCAATTGGTAATGAGGGACTGCAGTCCTCTGTAGGAGGAAAGGCATTCTGATTTCGGGTGTTTTCAGCCTTCCTGCGCTGGTTTCTTCCCATCTTTGTGGATTTATCCACCTGTCGTCTGTGTAATTACTGTCTTTCAGATTAGGTCTCTGAGTGGACATCCAGCTTGTTGGTGGTAAGGTTTTTTCTGTTTCTTAGTTTTCCTTCAGTGGATGCCCCTCCCCCACAAAGCTGGACCTTCCCAGGTTCAGCTGTACTTGCTGTGAAACTCTCAATCCTCAGCAGTTCCAATTGCTGTTTTTTTTTTGTTGTTGTTGTTGGGGGGGGGGACCAGCCCTCCCCTGCAGCAACCCACTAGGGACGGCTGAAACAGCGGCATTAAGATTCGTGGCGCTTTTCTGCCTGGGAATCTCCTGGTCTGGTTCCTTACTTCAGTCCACTTTTCAGTCAGCTGAATGGGAGACTCTGCCTTCCCCGAGCTCCAAACACCAACTAAAAGGGCACTCAGTCCTGTATACTCTGGACTGAGAACCACCGTGCCGGGGCACCTGCAAAATGGCCACGCCAGCCAAAACAGTCGCACTGGCAACCTGTGGGGCTCCTCCGCCGGGAATCTCTTGGTCTGTGGGCAATAAAAATTCATCTGAAAATGTGGCATCCACTCACTCTCTGTGCTTTCAGTGGGAGCTACAATCCTGAGCTGCTGCTAATTGGCCATCTTGGATCTCTCCAAAACACACTTTATCTATAAAAACACATATAGACTGAAAATAAAGGAATGAAAAAGATATTCTATGTCAATGGAAACCAAAATAGAACAGGCGTCGTCACTGCACTTATATCAGACAAAATAGATGTCAAGACAAAAACTATAAGAAGAGACAAAGCCAGTATATAATGATAAAGGGATCAGTTCAACAAGAGGATATAACAATTTTAAATATACATGCACCCAACACTGGAGCATTCAGATATATAAAACAAACATTGTTAGAGCTAAAGAAAGAAATAGGCACCAATACAATAATAGTTCATTTTCAAGGATAGACCATGTGTTAGGTCACAAAAGAAGTCTTAAAAGATTCCAAAAACTGAAATAATGTCAAGCATCTTCTCTGGTCACAAAAGAAATAAAACTAGAAATAAATAACAAGAATAATTTTGGAAACTATAAAAGTACATGGAAATTAAACAATATGCTTCTGAATGACCAGTGGGTCAATGAAGAAACTAAGAAGGGATTTGAAAAGTTTTGTGAAACAAATAATCATGGTTACACAACATACCAAAATACCAAAACCTATGGGACATAGCAAACACAGTGCTGGAGTGATGTTTATAGCTGTAAGTACCTACCTCAAAAAAATAAAAATAAAAATAATAACTTAAAATTAAACAACCTAATGATGCATCTCAAAGAACTAGAAAAGCAAGGTCAAACCAAACCCAAAATTAGTAGAGGGGGAAAAAAATGGAGAGAGAGAAGACCTAAGCAAATAAAGTCAGAGATGAAAACGGAGACATTACGACCAAAACCACAGAAATGCACAGGATGCTTAGTGGCTACTATAAGGAACCATTTGACCGTAAATTGGAAAATCTGGAAGAAATGAATAAATTCCTAGATACCATACAACCTACCAAGGTTGAACCTTGAAATCCAAAACCTAAACTGACCAATAACAAGTAACAAGATTGAAGCTGTAATAAAAAAAGATTATCAGCAAAGAAAAGCCCAGTATCTGATGGCTTCACTGCTGAATTCTACCAAACATTTAAAGAAGAACAAATACCAAATCTACTCAAATTATTCCAAAAAAATACAGGAGGAGGGAATACTTCTAAACTCATTCTATGAGTCTAGTATTACCCTGATACCAGAACTAGGTAAAAACACATCAAAAACAAAAACAAAAATGACAGGCCAATGTTACTGATGAATATTGATATAAAAATGCTCAATAAAGTACTAGCAAACCAAATTTAGCAACACATTAGAAAGATCATTCACCATTACCAAGAGGAATTTATCACAGGGATAAAGAATGCTTCAACATATGCTAATCGATTAATGTGATACACCATATCAACAGAAAGAAGGACAAAAGCCATATTTCAATTGATGCTGAAAAAGCATTTGATAAAATTCAACATCCCTCAATGATAAAAACTTAAAAAAAACCTACAGAGGGAACACTCTTCAACATACTAAAAGCCATATATAGCAGACCCAAAGCTAGTATCATACAGAATGGGGAAAAACTGAAAATCTTTCCTCTAAGATCAGGAATATGATAAGGATGCCCACCTACTTTCACCACTGTTATTCAACATTGTACTGGAAGTCCTAGCTAGAGCAGTCAAACAAGAGAGAGAAAAAAAGGCATCCAAATTGGAGAGGAAGAAGTCAACTTATCCCTGTTTGCAGATAATATGATCTTATATTTGGAAAAACCTAAAGACTCCATCAAATAACTATTAGGACTAATAAATTCAGTAAAGTTATTTTTATTTTTATTGCATTTTAGGTTTTGGGGTACATGTGAAGAACATGCAAGATTGTTGCTTAGGATACAAAATCAACATATAAAAATTGGTAGCATTTCTATTTGCCAACAGGAAACAATCTGAAAAAGATATCAAGAAAGTAATCCCACTTACAGTGACTACAAATAAAACAAAATACCTAGGAATTAACTAAATAAGTGACAGATCTCTACAATGCAAACTGTAAAACATGGAGGCAAGAAATTAAATAAGACATGAAAAATGGAAAGATATTCCATGTTCATGAATTGGAAGAATCAGTATTGTTAAAAATGTCTATACTACCCAAAATAATCTACAGATTTAATGCAATCCTTATCAAAATACCAATGACATTCTCCACAGAAATAGAAAAAACAATCCTAAAATTTATATGGATACCACAAAAGACCCAAAACAACCAAAGCTATCCTGAGCAAAAGAACAAAACTGAAGGAATCACATTACCTGACTTCAAGTTATACTACAGAACTATAGTAACCAAAATGGTATGGCACTGGCAACAGACACATACATCAGTGGAACAGAATAGAGAACCCAGAGATAAATCCATATATCCATATATCTAATTGCTTTGGAGCAATTACAAATGACAGAATGGATTTAGGTGAGATGGTTGGTCCTACCAGTCTCCAGGCTTCTCCCCTTTTTCCCATACCTGTTGTAACTTAAACACTACCTTGGGTCGCCTGGAAAGACACCCAAGAATACATATGCATTTTTTATCCATGAAACCAGGCACTTATTTATTCATTCATAAGTAAATACTGAGTGCCTCCTACGTTCCAGGCTCTATTCATATGCTAGGAACATAAACATGAACAAGATAAATACAGTTTCTATCCTTTTAAAAATCACATAATGGGTACTTTTGAATTGAATGCTTTAGGTTACACTCTGCTGGATATTGCAGATAATACAAAATAATTCTGAGACACAATCCATGTCCTCAGAAAACCTGCAATAATAGCAATGCCCATGAATTAATTACCTCCTCTGTGAATAATTTCAGTTCTCAGTGATCTTTCCTTCCTCTGTAGTTTGTCTGTCTACTTTTGGCAGACTCAGCACACACTACCTTGTATTGTTGCTTATATGCTTGTTCTTACATTTATTTTACCTTCCAGAAGGCCTATACAAGTTTATTTAGGCTGTTTAGCAAACAACTACAAAATTCATTGGCTTAAAATAGTAACTTGATTTAGTTCATAATTCTGTGAGTTGGCAATTTGGGCTGGGCTCAGCTGGGTTAGTTTTCTGGTCTTGGTTGGATTCATTCACATATCCACAGTCAGATACTGGTCTGCTAGGCAGCTCTGCTTCTGGGGGTTAGATAGATGTTGGCTAGGACATAATGAATGACTGGACAACATGGTCTTTCACCTGGAAGGTTGGCCCAGGCTTGTTCAGTTGGCTTGGCAGAGTTCCTAGAGAACTAATGAAAATGTTCAAACTCCCCTGAAGTCTAGGCTCAGAACTGGCACATTATTTCTGCTGAATTCTATCAGCCACAGCAACACAGTGCCAACTCAAAATCAGGGGAGGAAAAATAGATTCAATTTCTTGATGGGAGTAGCTGCAATGACACATTGCAAAGGACATGGATACAGGAAGGAATGAACTGAAGCAATCATATTCTCAATCTATCACATGGTCTTTAAGGCTTTTTGAGAGAGATGCTGTTTACACATTTTTATATTCTTAGAGATGGGGGGAATAGTTGTCCCATACTGATGTTATAGGAGCAAAAAGCCAGTGTAGGGAAGTGGGGAACATCTCTCTGAAGAAAGACATTTAAAGTTGAGATTCAAAGGATAAATAGTGGTTAGCTAAGGGGAAAGCATTATGGTTAAAGAGAAATGCATGTGGAAACTCCTTAGTTGGAAAGATCCTAGGATATTCCAGAAAGAGAAGCAATGAGTAAGAAGGGAGAGGGGTGGGGTTGGGGGGTAAGGGGAGGAGATGGTGCTTCAGACTTAGGCAGGCATCATAACTGAGGACCTTGTAAACCTTGATAAGAAATTTTGACATTATCCTAAGAGCAGTGGAAAGTCATTAAAGAGTTTTAAGAAGGAGAGAGAAATGATGAGTCTTGTGTTTCTAAAAGATCACATTGACTACACTATGGAGAATGGATTAAAAGAGATGAGAGTGAAAGTGGGCATAATAAAGTCCTATTTTAAATTTGCAAATACCTCTGGCAAGATTAAAGGGTTGTCTGCTACTCATGTTTAAGGGAGTGATTCAGGACAGAGATTCCTTTCCTCCATAACTCAGAGCTGTGCAGATGGAAGACCTGTTAGGAGAAGGTAAAAAGAGAATTTTCTGAGGAGAATGCTCAGCTTTCCAGCAATGTGCAAACCCCCACCAATATTTTAGCCAGAAAGGACAATAGAAGGTTCATAGATTAAGATTCTTTTTACCTTTCTATTAGCAGAACTAATCATTTGCCTTTAAGTAAGACATTTCATTTTTATTAAAGTAATAGCCATGATAAGTACAAAGAAATTAATTTCTAGAAGGACATTCAAATCTAACAGTATTTTATTTCCTGCCAGGAAGGACTGAGGTTAAACTCTTACCTCTGTTGACATCTAATAATGGCCACCATTTATTGAGCTCCTACTGTGTGCCAGGCAATTTACATAGCTTATCTCCTGTGATGCTTACAACAGTTTTCTACAGTAGATGCAATCACCCCATCTTACAGACGAGATTAGAGAAAGCATATTCCTGTCTAAGGTGACAGAAAAAGGACAGAGCTGAGATGTGATGCAGGCTTTTCTGACCAGCACCATAGTAGCTATTGCTCATTCTCTAAGCCTTGCAATGTGCCAGGCCTGGGGTTAGGTGCTTGGTTTGCTTTATCTTGTTTCACCCTCCCAACAGCCTTTTGAGAGAGGTGTTATTATCATTCCCACTCTACAGACAAGGAAAATTAAGGTCAGAAAGGACATACCACCAGGTCTAATGCCAGAAGCTGTTTTTTTAACCATAACACACAACCTCCCATATTCATCCAGTTATCCCATGCTGTCATGAAAACATTAGGTTTTTCTTAAACAAATGTCCCCTTATCCTTTTTAATCACCATATAGACAAAGCTGTGAATAACGGATGTTGTTAGTCCTCCCACATCTCCCTCCTCCTTGCTTGTGTCAACTGTGAGCTCCTGGATGGAAGGGTCTGTGTCTTAAGCCACTCTCCATCCCTTCCACCGTCCCCACCAGGACCTCACAGTTTTGATCTAAGCCCAGAATTTTACTCGACCTGTGCTGGTTCTTTCCAGCAGGGGGACCATCTTTATCCTCATGCATGTAGAAACACAAGCTGAGCTTTCTGAGCAAGTCCTACCAACACGCTGGCCAGGCAGGCAGCCCACCAGCTCCTTCTACACAGGGATGGATCAGTCCCTGTCTCAGAACAGTGGCCGGCCAGTCCACACCCTCTGCCTCCTCCAGCTGCAAGGTGCCTTGGGAAGTTGGGAGCTGCACTTGGATGCCCCTGCTCCACTAGGTGAGAAGCTGGCTCTGGCTCCTCAGACAATGATATCAGGAGGAATAATGAGCTGCTTTTGGGGAGATAGAGCTTTCTGATTAACAGACAGATGAGGCTATCACAGTAACACATGGACCCAAAGGCACCTTCCCCACTACTCTGCCCCAGTGACCTTGACTCTACCCTACCCCAGGTCTGCCTGTCCCTTGAAAATGATTTGGGGTGGCAGGGCAGTCTGAGGGAGGAGTAGAAGATGGTCCAACTGATGTGAGAATGAAGAAGCCATGATGTTGTGGGATGTTATTTGGGTATTAGGTTTATGACTCACACTGAGAAGCCCTTTAGACCCACTTTATTTACCTGTAGTATCAGAAAGTTAGGGTTTTTTAATCTCTAGAAATGTAGTTTCCATCATCTGTAAAATGTGGAGAGTGAAAAAACCCACTATTATAGGTGTGTTGAAGAGACCCCTGAACTTGCAGTCAGAAGACTTGAATTAAAACCAAGCTCTTCCTCTACTTGCTGTGTAACTTTGTTATTTGACCTCTCTGAGCTTCACTTTTCTCATGTATGAAGTGAAAATAATAAATGCATATCTCATGAGGTTTTATGAGCATTAAAGTAGCAAGCATGGATGATATAATCTTATATCTAGAAAACCCTAAAGACTCCTACATTTGATAAATGATGAGTAAAATTTCAGAATGTAAAATCAACATACAAAAATCAGTAGGATTTCTATAGAATGATAATGATTAAGCTGAGAACCAAATCAAGGATCCAATCTCATTTACAATAGTTACAAAAAAATAAAATAAAATACCTAGGAATAGATTTAACCAAGGAGGTGAAAGATCTCTACAAGCAGAATGAAAAAGCACTAATGAAAGAAACTGAAGATGACACTAACAAATAGAAAACTATCTTATTCTCATGGATTAGAAGAATTTGTATCCTTAAAATGATCATGTTTCCCAAAGCGATTTACAGACTGAATGCAATTTCTATCAAATTATCAATGCCAGTTTTCACAGAATTAGAAAAAAACAAACCAGAATTCATATGGAACCAAAAAAGAAGAAAAAAAGAGTCTGAATAGCCAAAGCAATCCTAAGCAAAAAGAACAAAGCTGGAGACATCAAATTACCTGATTTTAAATTATACTACAAGGCTATAATAATCAAAACAGCAAGATACTGGAATAAAAATAGACATGACACTAGGTCAATGAAGCAGAATACAGAACCCAGATATGAAGCCGCATACCTACAACCAACTGATCTTCATTAAAGGCAACCAAAATATACAGTGGGGAAAGGCTATCCTATTTGATAAACAGTACTGGGGAAACTGGATAGCCATAGGCAAAAGAATGAAACTGGACCCATGTCTCTCACTATACACAAAGCTTAAGATGAAATAAAGACTTAAATATGAGACCAGAAACTATAAAAATCTGATAAGAAAACCTAGAAAAAACTTTTCTGGACATTGGCCTAGGCAAAGAATTTATGGCTAAGACCTGAAAAGCAAATGCAACAAAAACAAAAATAGACACATGGAACTTAATTAAACTAAAAAGCTTCTGCAAAGCAAAAGTAATAATCAACAGAGTAAACAACCTACAGAATGGAGAAAATATTTGCAAACTATGCATCCGACAAAGGGCTAATACCCAGAATCTACAGGGAACTCAAACAACTCAACCAGAAAAGACATTAAAAAATGGGCAAAAAACATAATCAGACATTTTTTGAAAGAAGATACACAAGTGGCCAACAGACATATGAAAAAAAATGCTCAACATCACTAATCATTAGGAAATGCAAATCAAAGCCACAGTGACATACCATCTTACCTAGTCAGAATGGCTGCTATTATAAAGTCAAAAAACAACAGATGTTGGTGGAAAGGGAATTGTTATACACTGTTTGTGGGAATGTAAATTAGTACAATCTCTATGAAAAAGACTACAAATATTTCTCAAGGAACTAAAAATAGAACTACCATTCAAGCCAGCAACCCCACCACTAGGTATCTACCCAATGAAAAATAGATCATTATGTAAAAAGACACCCGTATTTGTATGTTTATTGCACCACTATTCACAATAGCAAAGTCATGGACTCAACCTAAGTATACATCAGTGGGTTACTGGATAAAGAGAATGTGGTATTTACATATATACTAAGGAATACTACTCAGCCATAAAAAAATAAAATTGTCTTTTGTAGCCACATGGATGGAACTAGCCATTATCTTAAGTGAAATAACTCCATAACAGAAAGTCAAATAACACATATTCACACTTGCAAGTGGGAGCTTATCAATGCATACACACAGACATACAAAGTGGAATAACAGATATTGGAGACTCCAAAGGGGAGGTAAGGAATGAAAAGTGACCTAGGGGGTGCAATGTATACTTTTTGGGTAATGGTTAAACTAAAAGCCCAGACTTCACCAGTATGTAACATATCTATGTAACAAAAATTCACTTGTACCCCTTAAATCTATAAAAATAAAAAAAAGGAGTAAGCATATATATGAAGCCCATCACACAATATCTGGTACAGAACAGATTTTCTGCAAACATTTATTGACATGGTTTTGGGTTTTTAATTAAGTATTGCCAGTGAATGAGATAGTTTTACCCTGAAAGATGCTATATGTAGATAAACTCTTGGTATGAAGTTTATACTCTTATTTTAAGTACTGGTATCAGTGTCAGTACTGGTATTGGTATGAGTATGGGTATAAGTATTAATGTCATCTCTAAGATATCTTTCAATCTTTAAAGATGAAGATCACTAGACAGAGAGATTGGTTTCTACTAAGCAGCTGGTCTAAAAGTCTACAAGAAGCAGAGGAGGCTATCCCAACTTTTCTATGTCCCCAGGGCTATGCAGGAGACTATGGGCCTCTATTCAGCCCAGAGCAGGAAAAGACTCACAAAGGCACTGGGGGAGAATAAGAAAGGAGGACGAGACAAAGAAGCCAAGTAAGACCAGAGGAGACTATTTGTGGGCAGAGAGAGGCAGGTGTCTGCTGTGTGTGCCAAAGACGTTGCCTCCCAAACTGGATCTATGCACATAGCAGAGCATAGCTGGCAGTGGCAATGTTAGAGTTTAGGGAAGACTCCGGAGAAAAGATGTGGAGGAAAAGAAGAGAAGGACGAAGAGCATGCAACAAGAGCATGAAACAGAGAAGAATGAGAGGAGCATAGGAAGAAGAAGGAAGAAGATCGTCTTGTCCTTTCTGTTTTTGAAAATGTATCAAGAGAGGGATCCAAGATGGCTGATTAGGAGCAGCTCAGGATTGCAGCTCCCAGTGAAAGCGCGGAGGGTGAGTGGATGCTGCATTTCCAGATGGATTTTTATTGCCCACAGACCAGGAGATTCCCAGGCGGAGGAGCCCCACGGGTCACCAGCATGGCTAGTTTGGGCGGCGTGGCTGGTTTGGCTGGCGCGGCTGTTTTGCTGGCGCCCCGGCATGGCAGTTCTCCATACAAAATACACAGGTCCGGGTGCCATTTTGCCTGGTGATTGGAGCTCTGGGAAGGCAGAGTCGCCCATTCATCTGATTAAAAAGGGAACTGAAACAGGGAGCCAGGCCAGGAGATTCCTGGGCAAAAAGGGCCACAAATGTCAGCACCGCTGTTTCAGTTGGTGCAGTGAGTTGCCTCATGGGAAATCACACATATCCCGGCTCCTTTTCAACAGGCAACTGGAACACCTGGGAGACAGTCGACTATTCAACTAAAAAAAAAGGCTCTGAGGCAGGGAGCCAGGTGATCAGGCTCGGCTGGTCCCACCCCCACAAAAAAACAGCAATTGGAAATGCTCTGGATTGAGAGTTTCACAGCAAGCACAGCTGAACGCGGGATGGTCCAGCTCTGTGGGGGAGGGGGCGTCTGCCATTACCGAGGCAGTCCACCACTACGGAGCTAGTTTGCCATTGCTGAGAGGCAGCCTGCCATTGCTGAGGCAGCCCGCCATTACAGAGAAAGTCCGCCATTATAGAGGTGGGCCACCATTGCCAAGGCAGTTCTAACTACACCCATGTAAACAGGAATGCAAGGAAGTTCACACGGCAGCTGGGCGGAGCCCACAGCAGCTCAGCAAAGCCTCTGCAGGGAGACAGTGACTAGGCTGCCTCCTCTCTGGGCAGGGCAGCCCTGAAAAAAAGGCAGCAGCACAAGGGAAACTCATAAATAAAGCCCTAACTCCCCCAGGACAGAGCACCTGGGAAAAAAAAGTGGGGGGGGTTTATGAGTTCTGCTGCAGCAGACTTAAACATACCTGCCCAGCAGCTCTGAATGAACAATGGAGCTCACAGCTCAGCACTTGAGCTCCTATAAAGGACATACTATCTCCTCAAGCAGCTCCCTGACCCCCATATATCCAAAGAGTTACCTCATAAAGGAGAGCTCAGACTGACATCTGGCAGGTATCCTTCTGGGACAAAGATAGCAGAAGAAGAAACTGGCAGCAACCCTTACTGTTGTGTAGCCGCTGCAGGTGATCCCTAGGCAAGCAGGGCCTGGAGTGGACCTCAGCAGTCCTACAGCAGAGGGGCCAGACTGTTAGAAGGAAAAGTAAGAAACAGAAAGAAATAACTTTATCATCAACAAACTGGAGGTCCATTCAGAGACCCAATCTGAAAGCCAACAACTACAAAGACAACAGGTGGGTAAATCCACAAAGATGGGGAGAAACCAGCGCAAAAAGGATGAAAACACCCAAAACCAGAACACCTCTCCTCCTACAAGGGATCACAACTCCTCACCAGCAAGGGAACAAGGCTGGATGGAGAATGAATGTGATGAATTGACAGAATCAGGCTTCAGAAGGTGGGTAATAAGAAACTTCTGAAGCCTGTTCTAACCCAATGCAAAGAAACTAAGAACCTTGAAAAAAGATTTGACAAAATGCTAACAAGAATAAACAACTTAGAGAGGAATATAAGTGAATTGATGGAGCTGAAAAACACAACACGAGAACTACGTGAAGCATACACAAGTTTCAACAGCTGAATTGACCAAGCAGAAGGATATCAGAGGTCAAAGATCAACTCAGTGAAATAAAATGAGAAGGCAAGATTACAGAAAACAGGGTAAAAAGGAATGAACAAAGTCTCCAAGAAATATGGTACTATGTGAAAAGACCTGTCTACATTTGATAGGTGTACCTGAATGTGACAGAGAGAATGAATCCAAGCTGGAAAATACTCTTCAGGATATTATCTAGGAAAACTTCCCCAACCTAGCATGGAAGGCCAATATTCAAGTCCAGGAAATACAGAGAACACCATACAGATATTCCTAAAGAAGAGCAACCCCAAGGCACATAATCATCAGATTCAGCAGGGTTGAAATGAAGGAGAAAATGCTAAGGGCAGCCAGAGAGAAAGGTCGGGTTACCGACAAAGGGAAGCCCATCAGACTCACAGCAGATCTCTCAGCAGAAAGTCTACAAGCCAGAAGAGAGTGGGGGCCAATATTCAACATCCTTAAAGAAAAGAACTTTCAACCCAGAATTTCATATCCAGCCAAACTAAGCTTCATAAGTGAAGGAAAAATAAAAACCTTTGCGAACAAGCAAGTACTCAGAGATTTCATCACCACCAGGTCTGCTTTACAAGAGCTCCTGAAAGAGGCACTAAACATAGAAAGGAACAACCAGTATCAGCCACTCCAAAAACATACCAGATGGTAAAGAGCATCAACACAATGAAGAAACTGCATGAACTAATGGGCAAAACAGCCAGCCAGCTAGCATCAAAATGGCAGGATCAAATTCACACATAACAATATTAACCCTAAATGTAAATGGGCTAAATGCCCCAATCAAAAGACACAGACTGGCAAATTGGATAAAAAGCCAAAACCCATCGGTGTGCTGTATCCAGGAAACCCATCTCACATGCAAGGATATACAAAGGCTCAAAATAAATGGATAGAGGAAGATTTCCCAAGCAAATGGAGAGCAAACAAAGGCAGGAGTTGCAATCCTAGTCTCTGATAAAATAGACTTTAAACCAACAAAGATCAAAAGAGACAAAGAAGGACATTACATAATGGTAAAAGGACCAATGCAGCAAGAAGAGCTAACGATCCTAAATATATACACACTCAATACAGGAGCAGCCAGATACACAAGGCAAGTTCTTAATGACTTACAAAGAGACTTAGACTCCCACACAATAATAGTGGGAGACTTTAACACCCCATTGTCAATATTAGACAGATCAACAAGACAGAAAATTAACAAGGATATCCAGGACTTGAACTCAGACCTGGACCAAGCAAACCTAATAGACATTTACAGAACTCTCCACTCCAAATCCACAGAACATACATTCTTCTCAGCACCACATCGCACCTACTCTAAAATTGACCACATAATTGGAAGTAAATGACTCCTCAGCAAATGCAAAAGAACGGAAATCATAACAAACAGTCTCTCACACCACAGTGCAATCAAGTTAGAATTCAGAAACTAACTGAGAACCACACAGCTTCATGGAAACTGAACAACTGGCTCTTGAATGTTGACTGGATAAACAATGAAATGAAGGCAGAAATAAAGATGTTCTTCGAAAACCAATGAGAACGAAGACACAATGTTTCAGAATCTCTGGAATACATTTAAAGCATTCTCCAGAGGAATATATATAGCAATAAATGCCCACATGAGAAGCAAGGAGAGATCTAAAATTGACACCCTATCATCAAATTTGAAAGAGCTAGAGAAGCAAGATCAAAAAATCTCAAAACCTAGCAGAAGACAAGGAATAACTAAGATCAGAGCAGAACTGAAGGAGATAGAGACACAAAAAGCCCTTCAAAAAATCAATAAATCCAGGAGCTGATTTTTCAAAAAGATCAACAAAATAGACAGACCACTATCCAGATTAATAAAAAAGAAAAGAAAGAATAATCAAATAGATGTAATAAAAAATGATAAAGGGGATATCACCACGGATTCCACAGAAATACAAACCATCATCAGAGATTATTATGAACAACTCTATGCACATGAACTAGTAAACCTGGAAGAAATGGATAAATTCCTGGACACTTGCATTCTCCCAAGCCTAAACCTGGAAGAAGTCAAAACCCTGAATAGACCAACAATAAGGTCTGATGTTGAGGCAGCAATTAAGAGCCTGCCACCCAAAAAAAGCTCCAGGTCCAGATGGGTTCAAAGCCAGATTCTACCAGACATACAAAGAGGAGCTGGTACCATTCCTTCTGAAACTATTCCAAACAATCCAAAAGGAGGGAATCCTTCCCAAATCATTTTATGAGACCAACATCATCCTGATACGAAAACCCGGCAGAGACTCAGCAAGAAAACAAAACTTCAGGCCAATATCCATGATGAACATAGATGCAAAAATCTTCAATAAAATATGGGCAAACTGATTGCAACAGCACATCAATAAGCTTATCCATCATGATCAAGTAGGATTCATCCCGGGGATGCAAGGCTGGTTCAAATTGAACCAGCAAATTGATTTTGTTGGTTATATCCTTTGTATATAGGATATATATATCCTTTGTATATCCTTTGTTATATCCTTTGTATATCCTTTGTATATCCTTTGTATATAGCCTTTGTATATCCTTGCATGTGAGATGGGTTTCCTGGATACAGCACAATTGATATCAATACGCAAATTGATAAACATAATTCACCACATAAACAGAACCAAAGACAAAAACCACATGATTATCTCAATTGATGCAGAGAAGGCCTTTGACAAAATTCAACAGCCCTTTATGCTAAAAACCCTCAATAAACTAGGTATTGACGGACCGTATCTCAAAATAATAAAAGCAATTTATGACAAACCAACAGCCAATATCATACTGAATGGGCAAAAACTAGAAGCATTCCCTTTGAAATCTGGCACTAGACAAGGATGCCCTCTCTCACCACTCCTATTCAATATAGTATTGGAAGTTCTAGCCAGAGCAATCAGGCAAGAAAAAGAAATAAAGGGTATTCAAATAGGAAAGGAGGAAGTCAAATTGTCTCTATTTGCAGACAACATGATTGCATATCTAGAAGACCCCATCGTCTAAGCCCAAAATCTCCTGAAACTGATAAGCAACTTCAGCAAAGTCTCGGGATACAAAATCAATGTGCAAAAATCACAAGCATTCCTATACACCAATAACAGACTTAAAGAGAGCCAAATCAAGAACCAACTGCCATTCACAATTGCTACAAAGAGAATAAAATACCTAGGAATACAACTAACAAGGAATGTAAAGGACCTCTTCAAGGAGAACTACAAACCACTGCTCAACGAAATAAGGGAGGACACAAACAGATGGAGAAACATTCCATGTTCATGGTTAGGAAGAATCAATATCATGAAAATGGCCATACTGCCCAAAGTAATTTACAGATTCAACGCTATCCCCATCAAGCTACCAATGGCCTTCTTCACAAAACTGGAAATAACCACCTTATACTTCATATGGAACCAAAAGAGAGCCCGCATAGCCAAGTCAATTCTAAGCAAAAAGAACAAAGTCCAAGGCATCACACTACCTGACTTCAAACTATACTACAAGGCTACAGTAATCAAAACAGCATGGTACTGGTACCAAAACAGAGATATAGACCAATGGAACAGAACAGAGGCCTCGGAGGTAACACAACACGTCTATAACCATCTGATCTTTGACAAACCTGACAAAAACAAGCAATGGGGGAAAGGATTCCCTGTTTAATAAATGGTGTTGGGAAAACTGGCTAGCCATGTGCAGAAAGCAGAAAATGGACCCCTTCCTGACACCTTACACTAAAATTAACCTCAGATGGATTAAAGACTTAAAGATAAGACCTAACACCATAAAAACCCTAGAAGAAAATCTAGGCAAAACCATTCAGGACATAGGCATAGGCAAGGACTTCATGACCAAAACATCAAAAGCATTGGCAACAAAAGCCAAAATAGACAAATGGGACCTAATCAAATTCCACAGCTTCTGCACAGCAAAAGAAACAATCATTAGAGTGAATCAGAAACCAACAGAATGGGAAAAAATTTTTGCAGTCTACCCATCTGACAAAGGGCTAATGTCCAGAATCTACAAAGAACTAAAACAGAATTACTAGAAAAAACAAGCCCATTCAAAAGTGGACGAAGGATATGAACAGACACTTTGAAAAAGAAGACATACATGAGGCCAACAAACATATGAAAAAATGCTCATCATCACTGGTCACTAGAGAAATGCAAATCAAAACTACATTGAGATACCATCTCATGCCAGTTAGAATGGCGATCATTGAGAAATCTGGAGACAACAGATGCTGGAGAGGATGTGGAGAAATAGGAACCCTTTTACACTGTTGGTGGGAGTGTAAATTAGTTTGACCATTGTGGAAGACAGTGTGGCGATTCCTCAAGGACCTAGAAATAGAAATTCCATTTGACCTAGCAATCCCATTACTGAGTATATATCCAAAGGATTATAAATTGTCCTACTATAAGGACACATGCACATGAATGTTCACTGCAGGACTGTTTACAATAGCAAACACTGGGAACCAACCGAAATGCCCATCGATGCTAGACTGGACAGGGACAATGTGGCACATATATACCATGGAATATTATGCAGCCATCAAAAATGATGAGTTCGTGTCCTTTGTAGGGACATGCATGAACGTTGAAACCATCATTCTCAGCAAACTGACACAAGAACAGAAAATCAAACACCACATGTTCTCACTCATAGGCAGGTTTTGAACAATGAGAACACATGGACACAGGGAGGGGGAGCATCACACACTGGTGTCTGTCGGGGGGAAATAGGGGAGGGTCAGCAGCAGGTGGGGAGTTGGGGAGAAATAGCATGGGGAGAAATGCCAGATACAGGTGATGGGGAGGAAGGCAGCAAATCACACTGCCATGTGTGTACCTATGCAACAATCTTGCATGTTCATCACATGTACCCCAAAACCTAAAATGCAATAAAAAAATTAAAAAAAAAAGAAAAGAAAACATGCCAAGAATCCCTATTACCTGAAAGAGATAAGCCAAGCTCCTCTGCCCAGGTGCAAGCCCTACAGAATCAGGTGGCATCAGTTCTTGCCCCATCTCCACGCATCTGTACTTCAACCACACTGGCCATGATGATTTGATTCCTTTCCTGTCTCCTGTATGAGTTGGAGCTCCTCAACCATGGGGTCTGGTTTTGTTCATCTCTGCACCTGAGCTGTAGCCCTGGACATGCGGTATTCCATCATTCCTTATAGAAAGACAGCAGGTTAAGAGTAAGGGAGTGAGGAGAAAGGATGGAGATGAGAAAGAAATGGAGAACAGGAGAGAAGAGAAAGAAAGGGGAATAAAAGGCATAAGAGAAGAAGAGGACGTCACTGGTGAACAGAGGAGGAAGGAAGAAAACAAAAAAATGATAGAATATAAGGCCAGAAGAATGAAAGGGAAGAGAGAGTAGGTAAAGAAAGCCAGGTGGATGGCTGACAGATGACACAGGAAATGGGTTTCAGAGAATCTCTGGGAATTCTCTCAGCACCCAGCACCTTGATCCTGGGACAGGCTTCTTCCAGTCTTGCTCCTCACAAGGCACTGGGTTAGGTCCACACTGGGGCTGCCCACATCTGGTGCATCCGTGGGTTGGTGTGGCACCATGGTGCAGAGGAAGCATGGCTTCTTTACAGCTCAAACACTTCAGGTCCCATTGCAGGCTAATTTGTATAGACTGTTGTCATAACATAAAAGACAGCCCTGTTCCTTCTTCTCAGTCATCATCTCCTCCAGCTAGATCTGTTTGGGTAGATACCACTGGAAAACTACTGGCTGGAGTCTTTGTGGAGCAGACTCAAGACCAAGCTGGATTCAACTGGACCCAACTAGTCTTTCTCTTCCCTGGATCTAATCCCACTAGCTCTCCCAAAGCATCTGCCTGTCACCCAATTTCAACAAGACATTGTGCAGCTGTACTGATCTGGCGGTCCAGGCACACCTGCCCCCAGGCAAGGTCATGAGTACACTGCAACAGGAGTTACCCAGCAAGTGCTCTAGGGGCAGGTACTCGCTGGACTCTCTCTGTTCTCTGAAGAAGACTAGAGTGTGTTCCCTATGCAGTGTCTACTCCATGTTGAGCAATGAGGAGCTGGCTTCTCTGAGTTCGGGTATTACATGGATCTACAGCACTTGAGATGAAAGTAAATATCATTAGGGAAGAAAGAACAAAGATTCTCTCACCTTCATCTCTCCGCTTCCCAAGGGAGGCTCTGGGGGCTTGGACTGAAATAAGTGGCTCTTCAGTTAATTCCAAGGCCACTTAATTTGCATGATTCAATCCTAGTGTCTTGCATCTTCTCCCTGGTGCCCTCTCTCTTGCCAGCCTTCGTCTTCATACATACATTATCAGACCCCAATGTTCCTCTTTTTTTTTTCTATTTTTTTAAGATGGAGAAAACATATGCATTCATGGGGGCTAGAGAAGGGAGGATAGTCCCCTTAAGCAGTTGTCCTTAATGACTCCCCAGAAATCGTCATACCCAGGCTGGAAAGGTTCTAGAAAGAGGAAGAGGTGAATAAAATATGTGAAGAGGGTAGCAAAAACTTAGAAGTTCTACAGATTTCTCAGTCTTTCTGGAACACAAATAGAGGCTCTTTTTTTTTTTTTTTGGAGCAGGAGTAATGAGACCTGTTGGGGAGCAGAAATGGAGAATTTAAACCCAGAGGGTTCTTTTTAGTCCAGAGCCCAAACTTTCATCATCTACCCCAAACTTCTCTTCATTGTAAGTATAATGAGCTGGCTTGAGTTTCAACTTTCTTGCTTCTGCTTCTAAGCACTGAAATGGCCAATCACTGGGTGTGAAGAAGGCAGTGGGCGGGGGAGGGGGGAGTCTTGAATGACTCCTAATCCAGAGAAAATCATGACTTCTAATGAAAATGGAAAATTTACTAATACATTACTTATTCCAGTAGTTCTATAGAGTGAACCTAGTTGGCTGACTGTTTACTGATAGCTTTTAAGAAAGGGAATATCCTTTTAAACGAAAATGTTGGCTTTGCTCAGTGATGTGTAGGGTAGCCATAGTAACTCCTTAGTCTTGAAATGCCAAAGTTCTCCTCAAATCTGCCCCTTATTTTTATCTCTTTCCTGCTGGTACCATCCAGAGACTACACTCCTCTGTTCATTTATCCACTTGTTGACTATTTACTGAGTAGTTGGAAGGAACGGGAAGCAGTGGAAAACCTGGGAAAGGTTTGTAGCGTTCCTTGTCTTTCTGAAAGCATGTTGTGCAAGGTCACGAAATGAGACTGGAAAGCCAGTTGGATGCAGGTAACAAAGATGTTTCTGAGGCTGGCTAAGGAGTTCAGACGCCATGATATAGACAATGAGGAGTCTCAGGGAGATGGCACCATCAGATTTGCTAACTAGGAGGTCACTCTGAGCTCAGCATACAAAGTGGACTGGAAGGGGTTGATAAGACCAGAAGCAGAAAGATCAGTCAAGAGGCTGTGGGAAAGGTGCAAGGAGAGAGAGGGTGAGAACCTGCAAAGGGCAGAAGCAGACACGGGGGGAATGCAGCAAGAGGCATTGGCATTTGACACACATGACTTAAGAGACTTGGCCAAGTAGACTAAAACCCAACAAAACAATACACAACTCCTTTCTCCCAAAGCTGTATTTTATTCAGCTATTATTAATAACTGATTTATTCTGATCCATTCCATTTTACCACCCCTGTCTCCTGCAATTGTCTGGTCTT
The DNA here is from genome assembly GCA_036589455.1 of Ateles fusciceps. Taxonomy (NCBI): domain Eukaryota; kingdom Metazoa; phylum Chordata; class Mammalia; order Primates; family Atelidae; genus Ateles; species Ateles fusciceps. Next base: position 193,130 of record JAZHEH010000579.1, on the reverse strand, counting down.
GCTAACAATTTTATTGGAGCATAAGAGGTACATTATAAATACATTTTATATTGCACATTGTATTTTAAGCAAATTCGAGACATCTCTGATTAGGTGCCTTTCCAACGATAGCCTTGTTCAGACAGATAATTGCGTGCTGATTTTTATTTTATTTCATTTTATTATTTTTTTCAGCTTTGTTCTCTCCCCCTTGGCAAAGCTGCAATTTTGCATACACACGTCAGTGGATAAAAACCCTTGAAAATAACTCTTCAGAAGAAATCTAATTTACTTTTTAATCTGGCTCGGAAATTTGCCAGAAAAATTTCCACCGACAAGCACTGCCATTTATTACCACTTATCACACACCCGGGCTGTGCTCTCGCTCCTGATGGGGCTAATGTAACAGGGGAGGAATCTTCTGATACATTATTTATTTGATACAATCCTACCCAGATAAGATCTATCGGCAGGAGAGGACAAAGTTTGACCTTATCCTTCGTCTAAGGGAAAGTAAGGGATCTTCCCTTTTGCTTGTTCAAGGAACAAATCCACCTCTCTCCTGCTCTTGTAAGGGCTCATCTTCCCTTAGAGCCCAGGGAGTGTCACCCCACAGAGATCCTGCTTTGACTTTGTTTTTATTCCTTGGGGTCTACACCATCCACACACGTAATCTTGTGTTTGACCTTGACATGATTTTCAAGAATTTCATGCATATTCAGATTGGCTTCTTAGGAACAGAGACTAGGTGACCTTTAGAACAAACCTACCCAAGCTTAATGTGGGGCAGCCCCATGTTGGGGAACAAATATGCTATAGGCTGGCTGGTGACCTTGGCCAGTAATTTAACCTCTCTAGGGTCCTCATCTATAAAATGAGTAGGGGGATCTCTACAAGTTTATCCAGCTTTAAGAAAAACAGAGGACTTGGGTCAGAAGATCTGGTGCTGGAATTCTGGCTTTGCTGTTTCCTGGATGAATGATTTTCTGCAGGTTAACATCTCTGAGCCCCTACTTCCTGATCTGTCCACTGGGGATAATAATTCTTCCCCTGCTGACCTCAGAGTTATTAAGACGATAATGAATATGGAAGCTTTGCAAACAGTGAAATACATAAATGTATAATTAATTGTGAATCAATTCATTCATTGGTGAAAAACATTATGAGATATTTGCAGAACCCACTCAAAGGGAAAATGGAAGTCAGGCTGGGAGGAGTCAACGGAGCTTCTTACGTACCTGTCTCCAATCTCAGCTGATAGATTCCCTAGGCCAGCCCCAGGCAAAAGGAGTCTCCCTGCTCTCTGCTGCTCAGTAAAGGGGGACTGAAAGCTCCTGACAGACATCCCCAGCATCCCCCCCAGAGCTCCCAGGACCCTCAGAACTGGTAATCAACCTACACCTCCTCCCATGATTCCTGTGAAATAATGAAGATAAAAGGTCTTTGAACACTGAACAGGGTTGAAATCTTGGGTTGGCTGTGCACACACTGAAATCTATGTAAATTTTTTCCTGGGCCTTTTCCTTCATCTACAAAATGAAGCAAGTAGCCCACACCTCATGGGGTTGTTGTTGTGAGTCGATGGTGTAACCTCACCTGTTCATCATTGGTCTGTTAAGGTTCTAGGAGAGGTCCTGGTTCCTCTTATTTACACTTGCACCCTTGGTGCCTAGCACAAGATCTGCCACACAGGAAGGATTCAATCATTACCTGTTAAATGGATGGATGAATGAATGAATGAATCAGTGAGTGAATTAGTGTAATACACAATGGTCAGGGTCATGAAATGAAGAAAATATGCACAATATTCTTGACCTGGAAAACTAGAATCTGGAGTCCTAAATCCATTTTGAAATTTTTACCTCCTCCCAAATTTCGCCTTCTACATCTCCACCAGTCTTCTCCCACTCTTGCTCCCCCCTTCCCATCCTCTTGATTTCCAGAATGTTCCACCCCCAAGCCCCCACCTTTTTCTCTCCTCAGGAGTGAGTCTTCTCAGCCAGTGGGCTGGCAGTGAGCTGCCCACAAAACTTTTTCCCTGTCTCCCTGCTTTTTGTGTTCCCTTCTCAGAGCTATGCCTCCTGCGGGGAAGAGTAAATATAGAAAAATGACAACATGTACATTAATGCTCGTTAGAATGTCATCATTATACTCCGCAAAGTGTCTGCTGAGGGGGTCCCTAAAGGACACTTAGAAACAAAGCAGCTGCTCCAGATTTGTTCCAGCTCACATCTCGAAGAAATGACATTGAGATAAATGCAGGCTGGAGGGCTGAGAGAGAGGAGGGCTTCTCTGGAGAAGGGGAAGATGGTGAAGAAAGAACTCACGCATTCCAAAAAGTACTCAGCACAGCAAGCGCAATGGACAGACAGAGCATGAGCACTTATGGGGAGCAGGGGCAGGCTCTGTGATGAGGGCTTCGGTTTGCTCAAATCCAGAGTTTCACTGTCTAGGTAGGGAGATGGTAGGCTAAGGAATGCACACCTCAATCTTAGCATGACCAGCCTCTGAAAGAATCACCAGCCTCTTCATCAAAAGTGACACACAAGCTATACTATAAAAAGAGAAAAGCATTATTCTACTTACTTTATTACTAGCAGTAACTGGGGAGAGGTTCTCGAAGGGAAGAGGAGGCAATGTGAAAACAGTTTTGAATCTTCCTCTAAGGCAACGGACAAATGCTACCAACTAATATCCTTCTCTGTTCTCCTCAACCATTCAAGACACTCTGAGATCAATGACTCCCCTCATTCCCACTGCCCCCCACACACTCTTGTCAATAACTAGTCAGTGGTGAGTAGCTGATCCAGCACTTCAGGCTTGGCCAAGTACTTTAGTTTTCTTTACCTCCCCATTCTGAAAAAGCAGGTGACAAGGTTTGTGAGGCCTCCGAGAGATCATATTTTAATGTAATTTTTATTTTTGTCATACAGAAAGAAAACTGAGCCCAAGCTATAAAATTACTACTCTGAGTCCAATAAATTCATACCATTAGTGCCATCAACTACGGTTTGTCATGGTACTTTAAATGTGCACAGAGCTTTCCCACTTACTATGTATTGGATTCTCATTGCTATTCTCTAAAATAATTAGGGTAGGTCCTATTATCCCCATTTTATGGATGAGGAAACCAAGGAACACACTTTTCAGTTATATATACATACAAACATATAGCCAGGGTATTATTGGTATACCCTGCATCTTGGTGAGAATGCCTTCAAAAGAGAAACACATACAAATAGATACAATACTTATACAGAAGGCACAAGATCCTAGCTCCAACAAATTCAGTAAGCCCCAGTTAACTTAACCTGTCATGAAAAAGCCATGTCAGAGACTTAGAACTGTTCTCCTGCCTGATTAGGGCACAGCAGCCACCATGAAACAAGAAAGGATAAGGTGAGCCCAGCAACTTCTGGAGCCTGCCATCCTCGACTCAAGTTACTGGTCGCTACTTAATTTGCCAGCCAAGGAAGGATCACAGTAAGAGGGAAGTATGCAGGAACCGTGTTTTAGAAAATGAGTGTGCTGACTCTGTTCTGCCATTCTCCAGCTGTGACCAGTCTTCAGCATCTCTGAACATCAACTTCCTCATCTGTGAAATAGGAGACTACATTCTGCCACTTACAAAGTTCCAGAGACTGCTGGTTGCTATTCAGGCCTGGATTTAGCACACTCAGAGAAGAGAACTCATTGAAATGCTAACCACTGCTTTCTGAATAAATGAATCCAACTGTGTTTGTCCATGACTATTGCCTATCACCCCCATCCCTCCTCTTTCTCCAGGACTCAGAAGGCTGGACCTAAAGGTTAATGATCTTTAGACTCCACTGCCTTTTCCTACCATAGCCAATCACTGTTTGGTTTGCATGATTCTTTGTTGTAAGTGATTGAATGTCTGTATGTATAAGAGAGGATGCAAAGTTGTAGTATTCTGATCTCTTCCCCAGAGGTTTTATGGTCTCATGAGATGGTCAGGTCATCTAAATTCCCTAAGTATCAGCCTTCTTGTATATAAAGTGAGGACAGTGGTAATGCCTTCCTTCTAGGATTGTTGTAAGAATTAGATAAAATGAGATGTGTAAAGTCCTTGGTACAATGCCTACACACAGTACAGTCTCATTATTCTTATTATTAATTATAACAAATACTACATAAGGGGCATTTATACTAGAGCTATGGATAGGATGTGCTATGGAAGATCCCCAAAGAGAAAATGGAGTTATGTCTGTACTCTGTAGTCTATGGTCTGTTACTAGAGAAAATTGATGAGAAAAAGAAGTGAAACACACATGACTTTACATCATGAGAAGACACTGTCTTTACTCTTACTGGATGTGGCCAGTAAGTGAGGAGGAATCCTCTTTGACTATCATCAGCCCCTCAAATGCACAACACCAATTACTGTAAGTGGAGGGAGAGGTAGCATGGGCTCCACATTCACAGAACAATCTACTTGAGAAGGCTGCATAAGTGGAGAGGAAGAAGGAAGGGTCTCCGGGTATAGTTAACTGCCTCTGAGAAGGAACATGGTCATTTTGCAAAGATTGGCCAAACTGGAGGGGAGTACTGGTACTGAGAAGAGCAGGATATGGAGCTGGAAATGTAGATTTTTTTTTTTCCTCAAGATTCTGCTTGTGATTATATAAGCTTGGGAAATGAGGAAAGGAAAACGAGTCAAATTTTAATCAGGATAAAGACTTTGACAACTGCAGTCTTCAGACCAGAAATTATTTTAACTTCTGGTGTTATTAAAATAGGTTTCATTAAAGAATAAGTTAGCCCTGTTTCTAATGTGTTGTATGACTGAGTAATGAGAAGTAAGCTCCAATTTGAGCTAATAGAGAGGAGATGAACTCTGAAAAACTTGTTTCTAGAGGATATAGGAAGAAATGAAAAACATTATATGGCTAAAGTGATCACAGCATGAGGATGATCCTTCGCACATGCTGCCTGGTCACAGGATGCCTCAGGGCGAAGGCCACTTCTCTGCTTCTCCCTTAACAGTCACATCTGTTGCAGTCACATCTGTACCAAGAAAGGACACCCAGACAGAGTATCCTGCCTTGAGACCAAGAGCGGAAAATCAGAGGGAATGAGCAGTTCTTCCTTACTGTCCTTTTTTGATCAATGCACCTTGTTAAATAAGTCTAATAGCTTTATAGAGAGCTTAGTGTTGAGCACCTACTTCTGTGGGTAAGAAAGAATCAGGATATATTATTGTCTAAACCTTTTCTTTTTTTCTCTCTAGCTCCCTTAGCTGGTTGTCTGGAACAGTCTGGGACAGATCACAAAGGGTACTGATGCTGGCTGATTCGCTTGAACACAAAGGAATTCAAAGAACAGAGACAAGGATTACAGGAAGGTACTCAGAAGATAGGGGTGGTAGAGGTGGACCTCAAGAGGAAAGGAGCCGCTCTTTTGCAGCAAAAGCTTTTTTGTGCCAGAACTAAAGGGCACAGGTGTCTACAGGAGCCCCTTCCTTTAAATCCTGCCCTGGCTTAGATAGAGCTGGCTTCTAATTCAGCCAGTGTTTACTGAGTATCACCACGTGCATCATGCAAAGATGAATAAGACGTGGCCATTGCTTTCACAATCAAATTGGGGAAGTCGATGTGTAAACAGAAAATTGTCAGACAATAAAAAAAGTACTATTCAAAGGTGTGTACAAAGGATAAGTAAGTCTGCTTGGGGCAGTAAGGAAGAGGAAATGGTAGATAAGGAGATTCTTGAAATAATTAGTAATTAATAGGAGTTTGTATAAAGAGAAGTGTTTCTAGGTTCGCTGCGCACCTCTCTCCCTCACAATATGCATGTACTCACTGTCCTTCTGTTGGGGAAGTTATATTTGGGGTAAAAATGCAGTGCTTTCTCTTCTCTTGAGACTTTTTAAAAAGGCTCCTCCTGCCATGTATCCATAATGCAAAAGACTAGGACAGTGACTACAATTTCTGGAGGGAGAAGAGCCATTCTTCACTCACTTTTAGCAATTAGGTGTGCCCTCTTTGAATGGCAGGAAGACTCTTCCTCTTTTGCCATCTAAATTCTTACTTTTCTATTTTACTCTGAGGTTTGCATAATTATATCTCTTTCCTATGCTTGGAAGGAAGTTGCTGTTTGAATTTATCCTTCTCTAAGAGCCCCAAGATGGTTGGCTTTCTCTCTTTTTTTCCTCCGGTGTAAGTACCAGGAATTCTACATAAAATTTCCTCAGCCTCCCTTGTGGTCTGCAACTATTGCTTCCTATCATTCTTTTGTTCATCCAACAAATATTTATCGAACACCACCCATATGCCTGGTCTGGGAGGTAGGAGTACAACAGTGAAAAAACAAAATAAGTCCTTGCCCTTATAAGCTTCATAGTCTTGTAGAAGCGATAGACCATAAATCATTAAACAAGTAAATATATTAACGTATTGTCAGAAAGTCATAACTAAGTTCTTATGAAGAAGACAGAGCAAAAAGGACGCTATCCAAAATGCTGGGCAGGGGGTAATGATTGTCTTTCTGAGGAGGTAACATTAGAGCACAGAAGAGAATGAAGTAAGAGGAGAGGGGAAGGTTAATGGCTGCTGGGACGGTATTTCAGGAAACAAAGATGAAAAATGGAAATATTCTTAGTATAGCTGATGAACAGACAGGAAGAGTGTGTGGCTGGAGTGAAGTGAGTAAAAGGAAGAGTGGTCATTAATAAGATCACCAGGACAAGGTAATTTAAGGCCTTGTAAGCTGTGTAAAGATCTAGGATTCTGTTCTACTTAAGAGAGATACCTTTGGAGTATCTTAAGTCGAGGAAGGACATGCTATAGTGTGTATCCTGCAGCTTTATGCTGGCTACTCTATTCAGAATTGATGGGAGGGGAATAAGAGAGGATACTCATTAGGGGCTGGTATAGTAAACTGAGCAAGAACTACTGATGGCTTGAACTTGAGAGAGAGTAGGGAAGGTACTGACAAGTGGTCATGGAAGATATTTTGATGGAAGAGCCACTCAGACTTATTTAAAGGATTAGATGTAGAGAATAAAAGCATCACAGTCTGTTTTATGTTGCTACTGCAGAATACTACAGACTGGGTAATTTATTTAAAAAAAATTATTTCTCACAATTCTGGAGGTTAGGAAGTCCAAGATCAAGGCATTGGCATCTTGTGAGGACCTTCTTGATGCCTCATCTTACAGTGGAAGTTGTGAGGGTAAGGAAGGTTGAGAGGAATGGTGCTAGACTTAGCCTTTTATCAAGAATCCACTCCCACAATAGTGACATTAATCACTCATGAGTGAAGAGCCTTTACACCTGATCACCTCTTGAAGTTCCCACCTTTCAGCACTGTTGCATTGGAAATTAAGTTTCCAATACAAATAAACTTTGGGGGACACATTCAAACCATAGCATTGAGAAAGATAAAAGTTAAGGTTGACTATGACTTTCAGACAAAGCAACTGAATGAGTGGTGGTATCATTTAATGAGCTTAGACTGAGTGGAAAAGCAGGTTTGGGGTGTGGAGTTGATGAAAGCAAAGCTTGATTTAGGAGATTTTTATTAGACATTTAGTTGATGACATTAAGTAGGTCAAGAAAATATGGTCTGATGACTTCAAAGAGTTGGGTACTTTTAGGAAAGAAGATGAATAACTCTAAACACAGCTCTGAGGACAAAAGAAAGCACACACTCCAGCCCCAAGCTTGGTAGTATGGGGGAGTAGGAGCAAAAAGAGCCAATGTTTGAATGGGTTTTAGTGGAAAACAAAGTCATCAGGGAATAGCATGGTTTAGTTAGAGCAAAATGCCAACAGATCTGTTAAAACAAGAGATTGTGGATTCAGTAGATTTTGTCATAGACCACAGTTCCACAGGGCTAAGTGGAAGACTTTGCAATGCAAGTGATGAGGGAATCCATGAGTCTCATGCACCATGGATAAGGAAGGAGTCTTAGGCAATAAGATGAGTCATCTGTCCACCCCCACTTCTTACCTCCAGGCAGTCTCTCCCTAGCACAGCATGTGTCTAGAGTCTGCAAACACTAGTTTCTCTACAATTCCTGGGGAGTGATGATAGAACAACACAAGGGAGAGGCCCCTGAATGAGGCCACTGAACAATTCCAAATATCCACTTCTAGGACACAAGTTCTGGGATTATTGAATGCATGTCAGAACCCACTTCATAATAAAGGCCCTGTTATTAATGGCTATACCCTGTTATCACTAGTCTGTCTTCCTAAATGCCCCAAGGTAGGTGGTCTCCCCTTCCCCAGCTAGGGAGGGGAGTGTGGGTAGACCAAGTTCTACCTCAAGTCTTTTGGACAGAGGTTGAAAACACAAAACTACAAATCTAGAAGAGCTAACAAAAGAATTACAATCTACAGCAACTGCAAAGAAAACTACCATTTTTGGGCAGTGAAAGATGGGGCCCAACAGACAGGCCAAATGGTCAATCAGTCTGTAGGGGTAGAGAAATGGAAAGCTCACTGCAGTCATAGGGTAGCCAGTAAAGGCCATGGAGAAGCTGGGTCTCAAGGAGGTCTCCAAAAATGAGAGCATTCACTCAATCACCTGGAACAGTAGATAGGAGGCTGCCTGCCTTGATCTGCAGCCATCAATTCAGCAGTGTGCCTCTGGGTGAGAAAGAACTATTTACTCCTTATCACTATCCTTAATAATTCTAAATCAGGTGGTGATGGAAAACCAACCCAAAGCTCATTTCAAAGGGATGTAGAAAGGGGAAAAAAAACACATCAGAAAACAAATTCATCTTCTCCACACAGAGACAAAGGACTGGGGCTTGGTCCAGAGCTACAAAGACTGATCCTTTCAAGGCTGAGCTAGTTTTTCAAGATATTCAAGTCAAGTAGTGATAAAAATCCCACTATTGACTGTTATATTAATGGCTTCTTCACTATATGCAGATAGGTAAAAGCATCATATCTTTATTTGCATTTCTTTTTCTATTGCCTCCAGCTCACTGAATTTCTCCCTTATCTGCCAAGAAATGTCTACTTTTAAGGTATTCTTTCATTTCCTCATGCCATTGACTGTCAAATGACTTAATAACTTGCCCATCATGGGAGTCAAATATAGCTTATTAAAAATGCATGTCTCACTCAATAAGATGCCCTTTGGCGGTCTTCAGACCTTGACGACTCTGTCTCAAAGCTTGGGAACACAGAATGGTCTTGGCCGACCAGCTGCACTGTCTTGCTTTGTATCATGCTCACTGCCCAGATTACGCTGAGAGAGACCAAAAAGAGAGGCAGGAACTGTCCAAGGAGGAGGCAGAATTGGGCCACTTGTTTGACTTGTCTGACTAGGAAATGGGACCTAGGCCTGAGAACCCCAAGTTCCTGTGGGCTTCTAAGTCATCTGGCCAGGTCCCAGGGAAAGAAGACGGTAATGAGGATAGGCCACCCTGAGAGAAGGAGGAGGGGGGCCTCTCAGGAAGAAATGGCATCAAAGCAGGAATGGGCTGTGTCAAGCTAGTGCACTGGAATGATGAATCATGCCTGTGATGGCTCAAATAGCAAGGCTACATCGCTATTTACAGGGGCTAATGAGGCATCTGCAGTCACAAATTCACAGAGTCAGAATGCTGTTGTGGCTGAGGAAAAAGCAAGGAGCTAAAAACACAAAGGGAACTGGAGGTCACCTTTTCCATCATCTGCCACAAGGAAGGACAGCACCAAAACCATTCTATCGAGATAAATTGACCCTTTTCCAAAACTACCCTAACCTCTCTGGGTAATGTTTCCCAGCTGCTCGTGGATCTCCTAGCCAGATCCCCATGGCTTCAGCTAATCCTTCTCTCTTTACTTTTGCTACATATTTTTTTGTTCACATGATAAACAGCTGTATATGCCTCACCCTATACCACATCCCTTCACCTACTTGCAGACTCTACTCAGTCCCCCGCTTAATCTCCTCTCCTTGATGCCAATGAATCCCAAAATATTTTGCAAGAGTATTTTTTCGTTGATCTCCCCTAAATTGTTGTTTCTGGTTTTTCACTGGCTTACTAAGTGGTACACCACATTGAACCCAATCTGCTCAGGAACACCCAGGCCTGTAGAAACAGGTAAAGCTCTCCAGTTTTTCTGCAAAACAGAAAGTAGATGCCACACCTAGAGCAGAGACTCAGGGCTTCAGGAAGACCAAGAGAAGAGACAAAGGTGCTGATGGTAGAAAGTGTTGCATACTCTACAGGAAGAGAGTCTGGAGTCTCCCCCCAGGGGAAAGAGAAACTTGGCTATATGAGTGCATGAGGGGAAGATATGGACAGGATGAGGGAAAATCATGAGAAAGAAAAACAAAAGGAAAGAAATAGGGCTGGAGTTAGATCATGAGGTAAGACAAAGTGACATGGCTTGGCTGTGTCCCCACCCAAATCTCATCTTGAATTGAAACGCTCACAATTTCCATGTGTCATGGGAGGAACCCAGTGGGAGATAATTGAATCATGGGAGTGGGTCTTTCCTGTACTGTTCTCATGATAGTGAGTAAGTCCATGAGATCTGATGGTTTTACAAACAGAAGTTTCCCCGCACAAACTCTCTCTTTGCCTGCTGCCATCCATGTAAGGTGTGACTTACTCCTCCTTGCCTTCCACCATTATTGTGAGGCTTCTCCAGCCACATGGAACTGCACATCCATTAAACCTCTTTCTTTTGTGAATTGCCCAGTCTTGGGTATGTCTTTGTCGGCAGTGTGAAAATGAACTAATACAGTCAGCAGATGAGAAAAAAAGTGCTGGGGAGAAGGAGATGAACAAAGGGGGAGCTGGAATAAGGTCAAGAGCCAGAGAGAAAGATAAAGACCAGAGGCCAGGGAGGAAACAGAAGGAGAAGGGCAAGTAAGTTGAGCCCTTGAACAGGAGGACAAAGTCAATGGCTACAAAAAGTGAAGGCAGAGCAAGGGGCTCTGCCTGGTCAGTCCAGGGAGATAGGCTGATCCCCCGGTTGAGACCACCACCAGGATAAATGCCCCAAGCCAAGCAGCTGGAAGAGCAGTGCACCAACTTCCATTGCCTTGAACTTCCTTGTTCACCTGGAGTGTAGTGGGTCTGGGCTGAGAGAGGTAGTAAGGCACTGAGGTGGCATGGCCATGGATGTATCACGAGCATCTCCTATCAGAAACCTCTGCAGACTGAGAAAATGAAGGGAAATAAGAAAGAGAGAAACAGAGGCAGGTGCCCACAGACAGAGACCTTGAGAGCAAGAGAGAGGGAGAAACAGAAGCCAAGACAGAAAAGAGGGAACACAGAGAGATGACAGAGAGTCTGATATGGAAGGGAAACATGACAAGAATGATTGGGAGATTGGAAGAGAAAATGAGAGAGATTTCAGAGATTGAGAGGATAGCGTGAGAAAAGGAGGCTGAGAGAGAGGAAGGAGAAAGAGAGGGAGAGAGAAGATATACAGCATAAAGACAAAGCTGCAGAAAATGGAATAGGTACTAATTCTGAACCTTTGCCAACATCTGAACTTGCTATCCGGCTATCAATTTTTCATCCGTTACTAAGACAAGCTGAAAGAGCTAAGCTTTAGGTTTTGTTGATTATACAATGTTCCATTTTGATATGTAACAAGGGTAACTTCTCTGGATTTCTAAATGAGCTAAATACAGTTAGAAAAAGAGAGAAATGGAAGAGAGACGGGGCAGAGAAGATGTATACTGTACTATGAAGGATGAGAACTCCAATTGTGTAGTAATGCCCTGCAGGGCTGAAGGAGTCTCTTCCTTATGTTTTAGTGTCACTCCTTGTGGGTAGAGGGGTCAGCGTCACATTAGGACATCAGTTGCCCTGGAGGTTCCCAGGCTGGCCTAGCTGCCTGTAAAGTCTCCTGTTACCTTTCTTGTTTCTTCCAAATGCCAGGTCAGAGATCTAATTTTACCACGACCTCATGCAGGTGATTTCTGCCCACACAGACAATGATTTCAGTCTCTCCTGAGAGAAGCCAGAGTTGAGTTGGGTGAATGGGGAGTGGGCCAGGAATCCTGGGTTCCTAATCACCAGCTTCCATAGAAACCCTCCCCAATGCCTGCAGCTCTTTTATTTGCAGCGCCCACTTTAGGACTCACTGGGGTAGTGCTGCCCAGAGAAGAGGGACAGAGGGAGAACAAGGAGATGGCAGCACGCTCCACTGCACCTCTCCCCAGAATGCAATGTGACACGAGACATCGGGAGATGGCAGTGAAAGTTCAAGGGAAAAACACACAGTTATTTATGGCTCGGGCATCTGTTGTCAGATCAGAAACAGAGACCTAATCTAAGGCAAATCCAGCAGCCTGTACCAGAGCAGATGGGGAGGTGTGTGCAATGCTCAATCCTGTTCAACTCTCAATTTATTATTATTCCTCATCTCCAGATCCCATCTCCAAAGGAGACATTTGTCCTGGCTACCATGCCAGGAGCCCCAGTGGGTGTATGGGAGGATGAGAGTGTCCTTCTGCTGCATAGGTGGTTATTTACATTGTGTGGCTTGGTGCCTTCCATGTGAGAAGAGAAGATTATGGCAAAATCCAAAAAAAGAAACAATGAAAAAGGGAGCAAAAGGAAAATTCCAGCCCAAGAAAACCACAGGCTGAATGGAAATGGGGTTGGCCTGAAGTCCATTGATTAAAGACTCCAATCTTCTCCTGTTTTACCTGCTGAGTGACCTTGGGCAAGTCACTTTACCTAAATCAGTGTCCCCTTCTGCCAAATGTTTGAGATTTTGTAATTGTGCATTCCCAAAATTGCACAGAGATGCCTGTTAAACCTGAGTGAGAATGAAAACATACAAAACATGGAGTCAAGAGATCTGGGTTAACAGGGCTCCTCAGCTCTCTGTTCTCTCCTGCATCTGAGGGCTCTGGGGGAAAAGGCTTTGGGAAGGGAGCAGGGTCTACACACCCACTCTTGCTCCCCATCTTGTTTGTCCCCCACAGTCATGAGAAGCAGCTGCATTGAAGACAGCAGTGGAGGCTGAGGTGGTGGAGGGGGTGCACCCCAGGGTCCCCCTTTGCATAGCCTCCCTCCATAACTGAGTGGTCCACAGATTTGCACTACTGGTTCCCCAGCTTCTTTCCAGGGAGATGGGAGGGGAGGTCCTGAAGGATCTGCAGATCCTCACTGGGCATCCCCTGCAGTCAGGACTGTTCCCTGGGCCTAGCTGCCCTGGGGGCCCCCTGAGCCCAGCCAGCCCGGGCTCTCAGGCCCTGCACCTGCCTCAGGTCTTTATTGCTGCAGCCCCCTTCAGTGTCTGGCTCCCACCTCTGGGACAGGCGGCCCCTCCTGGCTTCTCCTGTAGGGCACCTCCCTATGCCACAACCTTCCAGGAAATGGTGCCCTCCTGGACCTGCCTCTGATCTTACCAGAGCTGCTGCTCCATCAGTCATGTGGCGCTTCTGGACTCCTGACAGAGGCCAGTGGGAGGTCTCTCTCCCCTTCTCCAGCCCTGGACTATCCTTGGACCCTGCTCCTCAGGCCACTTCCCCCACCCCTGGCCCTGTGGAGGAGACTGCCCTGGTCACGGCTGCCTGCGAGTTGTTCCTGACTCATCAGTCCCTAGGTATACCATTCCTGCCCTCCCCTCAGCTACAGTTAAAGGCTTTAATTTTGCACACTTTGGAATCACAGTTGCATTATTGTGTATTAAATAATCGGAATAAATCAAGCAGGTTTCAGTGGAAAAAAAGAGAGAGAGATCTGGGTTGAAGTTCTAATTTGTTAAGTACTAGCCTAGTAGTAATCCAAGGCAAAACACTTTTCCCTTCTGGCTCTTAATAGTCATAAAAGGTATGGGTGCATTCAGGCCCTTTCCTACTCTAAAAACTCCACAATTATTTAATGCATGAGAAGAAAACCTGAAAACTATTAGAAGATGGCAAAATGAATGAAGTCTGCGGAATTCAGATGCAACCCCTGATCTATGTTAGGTATTCAATCTATCTTGGTTGAATGAGCAAAGTCAGCCTCTAATGGTGATTTCTGGGTCTCTTGCTTATTGGGCCCAGTTCTGTCATGCATTGCAGACTGTTATACGCTAGTCAGGCCAGTAGGCCCGTAGCCTACCCCACCTCACCCTGGGAGCAATCCACCCATCTCACAAGACCTCCCACATTAGCATATGCCTATCTCCAAGAGCACTCTATAGGAAGAGGGCAGAGGGAGAAGGAGGGAGAGAGGATGGGGGCTGCCTAGAGGAAGGAGACTGCTTAGACAAGGCTTGGAGGACCTTGATTTGAACATCCATGCCTGTACTGATTGAGCTGCTTTACAAGATTTTTTCAGAAGGTGCTTTAATCCTGGGAGACACATTATTTTTCCCATTTGAGATGTACCTTCTCTACTGAAAGCATGCATCAACAAGCCCTATGTGTTTCATTAAAAAGCAGCATTAAATTTCCTGACCTGCCCAGGTCCATTTACACTTTGGTCAATGTCATTCAGAAGGCAATGCCTTGGCAGGGCCTGATGCAGCTAAAGTCAAGGGACTTAGCTTCCCCCAGAGAGCAGGACAAATAGACTTTCTCCTTGATCTAGCTGCAGACACAATTGCTGGGAGCTCTGGCCCCAGGAGGGCTACATGCATGTGAAAACTGGGTAGTCTGATATAGTAATAATGTTTACCATTATTAAAGACATGGAGTAAAACTTCAGGTAGACAGATGTTTTGATTGACCAGACAAAGGAGTCTTTGTCACCAGTGCATGAGAGAGGGTGGGTGAAGGGAGAATCACTCTTCAGCCCCCATTCTCAGGGGCTGTCTGCTGCTGCACCTCACCTGGGTGTTTTGCATTCCTCTCACAACCCAGGCAGTCAGAAAGGACTTAAGACTGCCCAGCAGTCCATGCTAATTGGATTGGTCACTAATAGCAAGTGACCATGCAAGACCTCACCTTTCCCCAAGCTTTATCCCTTCCCTGGGGTATCTGGCTGGAAGTGGGGGAAAAAGACAATCTGTTGTCCCTAAATAAGGCCTGGCTTGGAAGTCTCTAGAGTGCCTCTTGTGTGGAGACCAGAGATCTGCCCCAGGGCCCAGCCAGTACCTCTGAGCAGAAAGAAGTAGGGAGCTAGATCTCATCACCCCAGGCTGCAAGGCAGAAGTCTCCGAGGAAGACAGTGTCCACATCTGGCGAGGTGATGAGGTGGGCCCTGCTTCCAGTCCTAGGCAGGCTCTTCCTACAGCTTGAAACTCTGCAGTTGATTTTGCCTATGTTGGCATCTGTTTGTAGCTTTCACCAGTTAATGTCTGTCAATGGACTCATTATCATCAAGGATAAGAAATTAAGAAATTATGAATGTGTAGACACTTCTGTTCTCATCTAATGGTTTTTGTATTTAATGGTTTGTTTTATTGATGACAACTGTCCTCATGTGAACTTTATAAAGTACAAATTGGACTTGTACTTACTCTTATCTGAAGTTTATTACCTCTACTTTGTTTGATTTTTAACCACCCCTAATGATGGTAACAGTCATTGTTTAGATAGATAGATAGATAGACAGACAGGTAGGTAGGTAGGTAGATAGATAGGTAGGTAGGTAGGTAGATAGATAGATAGATAGATAGATAGATAGATGATAAATAGATAAACAGACAGATAGATAGAAATAATAAGGTCTCCACGTTAGCAAGGGCTTTGGAAATTATGTCTATTAAAGCAGCTCATGATTTGTAGCCTGGAAAAGATAATTTAAGTGGGACATGGTAGCTGTCAAGATTAGAATTACATTATTTTATTTTTTTTTCTTCTCTCTTTCATCAAGTCTCTTCTGTTTTTTTACAACTTTTATTTTAGGTTCAGGGATACATGTGCAGGTTTGTTACATAGGTAAACTTGTGTCATGGGAGTTTGTTTTACAGATTATTTTGTCATCCAGGTTCTAAACATGGTACCCAACAGTTATTTTTTCTGTTCCTCTCCCCTCCTTATACCCTCTACCCTCAAGAAGGCCCAGTGTCTGTTGTTCTCACCTTTGTGTCCATGAGTTCTCATTATTTAGCTCCCATTTATAAGTAAAACATGCAATATTTGGTTTTCCATTCCTGCATTAGTTTGCTAAGGATAATGGCCTTCAGTTCCATCCATATCCCTTCAAAAAAAAATGATCTTGGTTTTTTTATGGCTGCATAGTATTCCTTGGTGCATTGTCTAATCTGTCATTAATGAGCATTTAGGTTGATTCCATGTCTTTGCTACTGTGAATGGTGCTGCAGTGAATATTTGTGTGCATATGTCTTTATTGTAGAATGATTTATATTCCTCTGGGTATAACTCAGTAATGGGATTGCTGGGTTGACTGTTAGTTCTGTTTCTGTTTTTAGCTCTTTGAGGAATCATCACACTGCCTTCCACAATGGTTGAACTTATTTACATTCCCATCAGCAGTATATACGTGTTCCCTTTTCTCAGGAACCTATCCAGCAACTGTTATTTTTTTGACTTTATAATATAGCCATTCTGACTAATATGAGACAGTATCTCACTGTAGTTTTGATTTACATTTCCCTGATAATCAGTGATATTGAGCTTTTTTCATGTGATTGTTGGCTACAGGTATGACTTCTTTTGGAAAGTGTCTGTTGATGTCCTTTGCCCACTTTTTAAGGGAGTTGTTTGGAGTTTTCTTGTGAATTTGTTTAAGATCCTCATAGGTTGTCTGTTTACTCTGTTGATAGTTTCTTTTACTGTGCAGAGGCTCTTAAGTTTAATTTGTCAATTTTTGTTTTCATTGTGATTGCTTTTGGCCTCTTCATTATGAAATTTTTGCCCGTTCCTATGTTCAGAATAGTATTGCCTAGGTTGTCTTCCAAGGTTTTTAAAATTTTGGTTTTTACATTTAACTCTTTGATCCATCTTGACTTGATTTTTGTATGTGGTTGTATGGATGGGGTCTAGTTTCAATCTTCTGCATTTGGCTAGCCACTTATCCCAGCACCATTTATTAAATAGGGAGTCCTTCCCCCCATTGCTTCTTTTTTTCAGCTTTGTCAAAGATCAGATGGTTATAGGTGTGTGGTCATATTTCTGAGCTCTTTATTTTGTTCCATTGGTCTATGTATCTGCTCTTGTACCAGTACCATGCTGTTTTGGTTACTGTAGCCCTGCAGTATAGTTTGAAGTCGGGTAACATAATGTCTCCAGCTTTGTCTTTTTTGCTTAGGATTGCCTTGGCTATTCAGGCTCCTTTTTGGCTCCATATTAGAATTATATTCTTAAAACTATTTTTGAAATTGTAAAGTATGATACACATGTAGAAAAGTATGGAAAATAAGTATATACCCTAACTTATCATTAAAGAAGAAATTCATGTAACCACCCCACCCCTATGAGAAGATACATAGCATTGCCACCCTTGCCTATGCCTTGCCTTCTCTACTGCATCCTATTTTGGCCCTCAGTGGTAATCACAACCTCACAATTCTGTCTTCTATGGCAATCAGCTTTTTAAAACATTGCTAATAGATTATCGTCTAAATGTGCAACACAAGCAGTATATTTTTGCCCATTTTTGAATTGTATATAAATGGAGATGTATCCTATACTAACTTCCTTTGCTCAACATTGTGGGTTTTTAAGATTTATCCATGTTGTGGCTTATAATTATGGTTTGTTCAGTTTTGCTAATGTATAATATTTCCCCTGCATTAACATACTATAATTTATTAATCCAACCTAATGTTAGTAAACACTTGGGCTTTTTCCAATGTGAGGCTGTTAAATTGACAGTGCTACTGTAAGCAGCCTCACTTGTGTATCCTGGTAAGCACGAGCACCCATGGGGTAAATATCCAGGAGGAGCATCTCTGGGTCATACAGCTTGCACAACTTCAGCTTCATCAGATGACACTGAACACTATTTTTCAAACTGGTTGCTCCAATTTACTATTCTACTAGCTGTGATAAAACTTAATTTGAATTTCATCTTTCCCCTATACTTGCTATTGTCAGACTTTTATGTTTTCTGCCAATTTGATGATATTTAGCAATATTCTGATGTGGTTTTAATTTGCACATACCTAGTTATTAGTGAGGTTGAGCACCTTTTCACTTATTTATTGGCCATTTACAAGTATCATCCAGTCTTTTGTCCACGTTTTCATCAATTTGTCTTTCTTCTCATTGTTTGGAGGAAATACTGGTGTGTTATGGAATTAAAGTCTTTGACAGATGTGCGTACATCAAATATCTTACCCTAGCAAATAGCTTGCATTCTACATTTTTAATGGGGTCTTTGGATGGACAGATTACAATTTTAATGTTGTCATGTGTATGAATCTTTTCATTTATGAATCATTAATTTTGTGCTCTAAGAAATTCTTCCTTATTCACTTCAAATTCCAAGTTGATATGTATATAGATAGATAGATAGATAGATAGATAGATAGATATAGAGATATATATATAAAGTAGAATCAGGACCAATGTATCTGCTGCTGCAAGGAGCACATTTTCCATACAGAGAAGATTTTCTAACATTTCAGAGCTGTGCAATGAACCATCTTGCTTCTTGTCACCCAGGAGATTTCAGAAAAGAGTATGTAAGATCCACCAGAGATTCTGTAGGGGAGATCTGCCTTCAGTGAGACTTCTATGGTCTATTCAAACATTAAGATTTTAAGACTCTAATTAGTCATAAAATCTACTTTGATAAATATTGAATTATAACCAGTAGGGGGCTTTAGCCATGACATAAGTCACGATGCATTTGAATGCTTATTAACATAAACAGACAACAAAGCTTATATTCCACACTCTTTGTGTCCCATATTGGATCTTACCTCATGTTGTCTGGCCCCAGAGTTTCTCCTTCATTCTCATCCCCGTACCTAGTTCACAGAAGCATACTCAGCCTTCTGCATGGTCTAGTGGTGCCATTGACTAAGGTTACAGGCAGTGGTAGAAAATAGGGTTTATTTTGAACTAACTCAATGGGTGGTAGTTTCCTGGAGAGTAGTACTAGGGATGAGAAATAGCAGAGGTTGCCTGACTAGAGCTTCATCAGAAACTTCTCAGTATGGAGCACTGCAGCGAGATCTGCCCAAGGATGTAGTTTGCACTGGAGGCCCAACCCTTAGCTGCTGGGGCTTCAGAGGGCAGAGCCCAGAGGTAGGCAGTGGGGCCTCTGCTAATGCTTGGACAGCAGAGGAGATCTAATCCTAATCCCCCCAAACGCAGACCTTTCCCAGGTCTGTTTGTCTTCCTCTAATCCTCTAATGTTTAAAGCAATTTCAATCCTGTTTGAAGAGACTTTCCAGCAGTTTGAGTCTGGGGCCTCTGGAGGTAGGTATGGAAGTAGGGGAAAGAAGGAAGCAGGAGTGGATACAGGGAGGAGCAAGAGTGAGAGGAAGCCCTGGAGAGCAGGGGGAGAACTAAAAGATGACAAGCTGCCAATACTGGCTGAATTACATCTTCCTGAAGCGACTTTCCCAAAGATGGTTTCTTCATGATTTCTGAGAGTGAGGATGGGAAGAGAGGAAGAGAAGGTGGACCTTAGACTATGATCTATCCCTTGAGTAAAACAGGTTCATTCATTCATTCAATCAGTCTGTCGACATAATGCATATTGAGCACTTACTATGAGGTTAAATCTACACTGACCTTGAACAAATAACTACCAGAATCATAATGATTACCAAAAAAATGTGCAGGGTGCAGTGAGATCCTATATGGGTTAGTCAAAGTTGAGACCAAGTCAGATGTGTCTTAGAAACAAACCTGACCATTCACTTGTATGCTATTTTTATCATCCTATCACTTGTGCTTTCTGCTCTTTGTCAAAAAATTGATTCCTGCTTCTTCTATTCTGGTGTCCTTCGGTTCTACAGTCCTTGGCTTCTGCTCCATCAACTTGGACTAGCCAAAATTAGAAAACAATGTATTGGTCTCTGCTGGATTACGGTCAGCTCATGACAAAGACCTGGGAGAAATGAGTTTCCCAGAGAGACAAAGGGAGTGACTCATCTAGCAAGATAGGTGGTGGTTTAAGAATGGTCTCATTCCTTATACTTTGTCTTGTTTCAACAGACCAAGAACAGGACACACCTCTGAGCAGGGCATCCTCATTCAAAAACATCTGCCTGTTCCAGGTCATTGAAGGTCCCCCCTTTAAGCCACACCTCTTCCTTTATAAACGTTTAACTGATATGATAGATAGATGAATGGATGGATGAGAAGGTGGATGACAGACAAATGGACAAACAGATGTATCTTAGATAGACGAATGATAACATTAATTTCTCCTAGGATTTTAAAAGAGAAAGCAGAAGATAGGATAAAAGATTTTATAACTTCATAGCATGCAAAGAACCAAAAAATTATTTTAAGCAAAAACAAAAATCATCTCAAGCAGTTTTTATAAGAAGAGTGCAAGCAACAGATGCAGAGCAAATGTACAATTTATTTAGAAGATTCCCTGAGGGCATTGATAGAGAAATGGGAAGGAAAGCCAGTACCCAGTACCCATCAGTGTGAAGTCTGGCTAAGCATTTCTTTATGTTCCTCTTTGATGCTGGGGCAAGAATGCAAAGCAGGATTTTACTGAGCAATTATTTATATTCTAATAATACATAAAATGTAAGGGGATCTACCAATAAATTTGCTTAAGATCTACAATATTAACCTTAAACCATAGTGTTCTAGTCCATCTGTGCCAATAACTGCCTGAGTAACCTCGGGCTGCCCTTTTAAATTATGGGTCTCAATTTTCTCATTTGTGAAATGGAGATGAGACCAGGATGTCCTAATGTTCCTACCTACCACTGATAGTCTCTGATGCTAATAAAAGGAAAACCTTAGTAATACTCAGAGTAACAAGCAAGATTAATATCTTGCTGGGTTCCCACAGTTTCTTCCAAAGACTTTCCCTGCTTGAATCTTTCATGCTCAATAAGCACCCAACCCAGAATCAGAAACAAGAACTTCACTTCCAACAACTGCATTCTGAGCCTATCTCAGCAGTTTCATAAGCACCTCTTCCTTGCAAAGGCTTTTATAGCATCTAGCAATATGTTCACATGGATTTTTTTTTTAATTTTCAAAATTAAGATGTTTTGTATTTCTTTATCTTAAAAGAGACAATTGGATCAGGTGCATCTGTGGCCTGACTCCAGCCCTCTCACTTCACATCTGATTTCAGCCCTGATTTCAGCCTTGGCTGTATTGGACAGTTCTGTGCAGCCTCTGCCCCACCCCACGCTGACATCATCTCGCTGTACATCTTTCGCCTGCTGTCCTGGGGCTTATCCAGTGCCTTGGTGACAGGCTTGGGATGGGCGCACTGCATGGACTCCCTCTCACCAAGGCTGATCTAGCTGTGGTTACTGCTGAATGTCAGGAGCAGAAGCCAATGCTGAGATCCCAGTGTGGCATCCTACACTGATGGAGACATATCAGCCACTTGTGGAAAGTACATTACATTAAACCCCTCTACCCTAAGAGGGGAAGTGATTTCCCCTTCTATAACTGACACCTACTCTTGATGTGGGTTTGTTTTTATTACTTGAAATACTTCTATCCGAAGACTGAAGAAATACAGATTTGCTGGCATAGGATTCAGAATGGTTTGGATATGTGTCCACACCCAAATTTCATGTTGAATTGCAACTCCCAACATTGGAAGTGGAGCGTGGTGGGAGCAATTGGATCACAGGGGCAGTTGCTCTTGAATGGTTTTGCACCATCCTGTTGGTGCTGTTTTTGTGATAGTGAGTTCTCATAAGATCTGATTTTTTTAAAGTTTATGCCACCTCCCCTGAACTCTCTCTCCTTCTCCTGCTCCACCATGTGAGAAGCCTCACTCCTCCTTTGCCTTCCATCATGATTATAAGTTTCCTGAGGCTTCCCCAGAAGCCAAATAGATGCCAGCTTCAAGCTTCCTGTACAGCTTGTGAAACCATGAGCCAAAGAAATCTCTTTTTAAAAAATAAATTATCCAGTCTCAGATACTGCTTTATAGCAATGAGTGAATGTACTAATACAGAATATTGGTACCAGGAAATAAGGAACTGCTATAAAGATACCTGAAAATGTGGGAGCAACTTTGAAACTGGGCAACACACAGAGGTTGGAAGAGTTTGGAGGGCTCAGAAGAAGACAGGAAGACAAGGGAAAGTTTGGAACGTCTTAGAGACTGGTTAAATGATTGTGATCAAAATGCTAATAGTGATGTGACAGTGAAGGCCAGGCTGAAGAGGCCTCACATGAAAATGAGGAACTTATTGGTAACTGGAGCAAAGGGCACTTTTGCTATGCCTTAGCAAAGAACTTGGTTGGATTGTGCCCCTGCTCTAGAGATCTGTAGTACTTTGAACTTGAGGGTGTTGACTTATTTAGGGTATCTGACAGAAGAAATTTCTAAGCAGCAAAGCATTTAACATGTGGCTTGGCTGCTTCTGACCAATTATGCTCATATGTATGAGCAAAAAAAATGACCTAAAACTGAAACTTATGTTTAAAAGGGAAGAAGAGCATCAAAGTTTAGAAACCGCAGCCTGGCCATGTGGTAGAGAAGACAAGCCCATTTTCAGGAGAATTCAAGGGGACTGCTGAGCAACCACATGCTAGAGAAAATTTGTATCACTATAAAGAAGGCAAGAGCTAACAGCCAAGACGATGGTGAAAACACCTTGAAGGCATTTCAGAGACCTCCACAGCAGCCCTTTCCATCACAGACCTGAAGGCCTAGGAGGACTAAAGGGTTTTGTGGGCCAGGCCCAGGGTCCCACTCAGCCTCAGGACACTGCTCCCTGCATCTCAGCTGCTCCAACTCCAATCATGGCTCAAAGGG
Organism: Ateles fusciceps; assembly: GCA_036589455.1. Lineage (NCBI taxonomy): Eukaryota > Metazoa > Chordata > Mammalia > Primates > Atelidae > Ateles > Ateles fusciceps. The sequence continues at coordinate 170,384 of JAZHEH010000579.1, read as the reverse complement.
GCCAAGGCACAACTCAGGCCACTACTTCAGAGGATGCAACCTATAAAACTTGGTGGCTTCTATGTGGTGTTGAGCCTGTGGGTGCACAGAGTGTAAGAGTTGAGGCTTGGGAATCTCCACCTAGATTTCAGAGGATGTATGGAAAAGCCTGAATGTCCAGGTAAAAGCCTGATGTGGGGGTAGTGCTCTCATGGAGAACCCCTACTAGGGTAGCACAGAGAAGAATGTGAGGTTGGAGTCCCCACACAGAGGGTACTGCCTAGTGGAGCTATGAGAAAATGTTCACCATCCTTGAGGATAATGATAAAGACTTATAGAACAGTACCATAAGCAAATATTTTTTAAATGTTTGTTGAATTAATGAAGAAATACCTCACAAGGTTGCTTTGAGAACTGAGTAGGATAACTTAAGCACTACAGATGACAGCTAAGGGGATTCTAGCCTCTGACTTTAAAGAAAATGGACTCAATTCATCTATCTCACATTCCACTGGAAAGTTAAGGTCTTCCTGAGATTCCCATGAATATCAGAGAGCTCTGATCTTCATGATCGCTTCAGTCATTGACTTCTTGCTTCTATGTGATCTCGTCCTCATTTTGCCATCATTCCTTCTACTTATCAGTGCCCTCTACTTGGGACTCAGTCCTTGTCTCTAGTGTTCTTCCTAAGGAAATATGTAAGCCGGTTGTGTGGGTATAGCCGACAGCTAACAAGGTCTGGGATCGTGGCAAGGGCTTATAGTCCAAAAATAGAAACAACCCAAAATTAAATATTAGGACTTATATTCTTAAAAGACCTTAGCCCACTCAGTAAAGACCATCTCACCTTTTTCATTTCTCCATGGACTCCAGGGTCCCCACCCTGTACTTTTCTCCCCCTCCTCCTCTTCTCTCAATATCTGCTCCCCCATAACTGAATCTCTGTTCATTTCTCTTTTAAAAGAATTTTAAAATATTTTCATTAGAGCAATGCATGAATATTATTTAGACCAAATAGTACAGACATTCTTGTAATTAAATCAACAGTCTCCTCTGCGTATTCCTCTTCTTCTCTAATCCCACCCCCCCAGAGGAAACCGCTTAAAACCATGTCTGTTTTGAGGGCTTCTGGTGGTTTCCTCCTCACTCTAAATGGTATATTTATACTTCTGTTTCTTGATTTATTGGCCATAGATATTATCTATTGATTATCTACCATAAAATATAAAGATTTATATTCAGACCACATACAATGTCATTTTTTTCTCTCAACTTTTATACTTATTACTTTTTAGTTCTATTAATCACATCCATCACTTTAAATGATACCTGAAAATAGAGATGTTTTGTTTCATCTACATCAAGTAGCAAATACAAAATGAAGATATGAGCACACCTATTTCCTTCCTATTTCTTCATGTGCTTTTCTACACTCCAGTCAGCTAGCTATATCTTTACTTTTCATCATACAGAGGAACATCACATTGCACTGTATATTTCTAGGTCTTCCCCTGTTTTATATTGCAGGGGTCATGAGTGCCTTCCAGGACCAGACTGGCAGTATATATGAGTCATGGCAGGGAGAGTATTGAGGACTGTAATAAACTAGAAATAAGGTGTCCTATTTAAAGACATTCAAGTTTTTAAAGTTTGTATACTCCAGGCAGGTTCATCTGCGGTTTATATTTGCTCCAGGTAACCAGAATATGGCCTCTCATGTAAGTTCTTCTTGAAGTTGAATGCCAACAAACTGGTGGCCATTGATACTCACCACATACTTCATTTGCTCTCCTGCATTCTCCATCTTCCTTACGGTTGGACAGGCAGAGAAGTACGATTGACCCTAGACAGTGAACTATGACAAACCTTATTTTCAGGTTGAGACAGTTAGAGTCCAGTGAGATTTACGGAAGTTTCTCTTCCTTCTGCTGTAGCTTAGGAAGCCAAATGTGCTAGATGGTGCAGGTCCACAGTGGTACAGTCTCATCACCTAAGTGATGGGTTCCTAAGTGACCAGGAGTGGGAGGGACAAAGTCTCATGCTGACCTGCCGGGCCATATGCGGTGACTGAGAAATAAACTTTCATGTGCTCAGTCAACTAAGAGCTGGGTCTGTTAGTTCCACATAACCTAGGCCATTGTTACTGATACAGTATTTAAATTAATATTTTTATAGAAATAGATTTTACTCCATATCCAAGAAATGAGTTAGAATTACGTTTCTTTCTCAATGAAGCCAACGTTATGATTCTTTTACCAGTCGATAGACAATGTTCTTATGATCTAGGTCAGTTGTATCCTTTTTTTCACACTTGAGAACTATACTTAGAACGTGACAAACTTTATTCGGCTTCAACTGTGAACAATTCATTTCTTGTGTGAATTTTTATATTGTCTAGAATTTTCTTTCACTTTTGAGAAAATAAGAATGTACCTTTAGCATATCTTTAAAGCATTAGGCCTACAGTTATTTATTACACAGAACCCATTTTCTTCATGGAACTATAATTCCAGAAGTTTTAAACTATCTGCTCTAACCTATACCAGTTTCCCTTCAGGCCTAACAACTATTATCGTTGATATGCACTTCTTTCCTAGGTTAGTTCTATAATTTCCAGAACCCCATATATACCTCTTTTTTATTTTATCTTCTTTCTGTAGCTAGAATACATCTTCAAATAAATTTTTTAGAAAGAATGCCTAGAAGGCAAACATCCTAAATCTTTGGATTTCTAAAAATAACCTTATTTATCCCTTTCACTTAATTAATAATGGCTCTATGTTCAAATGTTTTTTTCCTTCAAAATTTGAAAGCAAGTTTTGTATCTGGGTTGACAGAGTCAGTACACATTGTCCCATCTCTCACACTGAATACAGCTATGAAACCCATAGACAATGAGTGGAGAAGCACTTTCAGGATGCTGAAAAGTAAATGATAACAGCAGATTGGGAAAGAAGAACAGAATTAGAAATACCACCAAATCAGCAGTGGGCTTCCCACTTTTCCTCCACTATCCCCAGGTCTGGGCAGAGGGAGCTCCAGGAGAAGCCATCTAGTTGTGGGTCAAAAATGGGGAAAGGGAGTCCTAACACTCAAAGAGAGAGGAGAAATTTCCCTTTTTTTCTTTTTTCTTTTCTCTGTACTGGTGACTCAGGTTCCCAGCAATCCTGTGATATCAGCAATGACAGCAACAACAGTGGTGGCAGTGAGGCTCCAAAGTGGTTAAAACTCTGAGGAACCAGAACCTTCCTCTCCAATTAGAGAAGCTGTGGTACCAAGAGGTTAGGACAAACTCCCACTGATTTTTTTTCTCTCTGTCCTCCCACAGCTTGACTCCAGAAACGAGTACAGTCGCAAATTGCAGACAGCAGAAGACAAAGTGTAGAACTAAAGCCCAGCTTTCTGGACAGAGGAGCGAAAAAAAGAAAAGGAAAGACCGAGAGAACTGGAAAGTATCAGGAAGATGATACAAAAGGAAAGGCTTGAGAAAAAATATAACAAAACAATACCACAACATTGTACATCAATTCCAGGGATCACCTTGAGCTGTGTAGGTATGGATCTACTCTTACACAGCACACCAAAAATTTTGAGAACTGCATTACAGAAGCATCTCACCAGCACCTGGGTCCCCACTGTGGCCATTGAGTGGTACACATAGAAGCAGATCCAAATGGCACTTCAAAGACTGACAACTGAACTGGCATGGAAACCACAACCCCGTGAAGGTCAGTTGTGATTTGCAGCCTGAACCCAACTGGGTTAGCTACCTGATAAGACAAAAATATCAACATTTTCCATAGGATAGAAACAAGACCCAGAAGATCAAAACATAATATTCAAAATGTTTATGACACAATCCAAATTACTCAGAATATGAAGGATTAAGGAAATCTCAACCCACATGGGAAAGACAATTAACAGGTGCCAATGCCAAGAAAAACACAGATGTTAGAATTACCTGGCAAAGACTTTAAAGTAGCTATTATTAAAAAAAAAAAAAAAAAAACTACAGGAAGTAAAGAAAAACGCTCTTGAAGGAAAGAACATATCAGCAAAGAAATATAATACAAAGAATCAAGTGGAAATTTCAGAACTGAAGAGGCCAGACGTGGTGGCTCATACCTGTAATCCCAGCACTTTGGGAGGCCGAGGCAGGCAGATCACGAGGTAAAGAGATCAAGACCATCCTGGCCAACATGGTGAAACCCTGTCTCTATTAAAAATACAAAAATTAGCTGGGCGTGGTGGCATACACCTGTAGTCCCAGCTACTCAGGAGGCTGAGGCAGGAGAATTGCTTGAACCTGGGAGGCAGAGGTTGCAGTGAGCCAAGATCGTGCCACTGCACTCCAGCCTGGCACCTGGCAACAGAACGAGACTCTGTCTCAAAAAAAAAAAAAAAAAAAAAAAAGAACTGAAGAACAAATAAAGAAAAATTTTAAATCACTGGGTGAAATCCATAGTGGAATCAGGAAGAAAAAAGGGAAGGGTATGTGAACTTTATAACTGATCATTAGAAATTATCCAAATTAAACAACAGAAAGAAAAAAGTTGAAGAAAATTAACAGAGACTGAGTTACCTGTGGAACAATAACGAAAGTTCTAACATTCATGCCATCAACGTCCCAGGAGAAAAAGAGAAAAAGTTTGCAGTTTCAATAAATTATTTGAAGAAGCAATTGCTCAAAAATTCCTAAATGGGTAAATGACATAAATATATAGCCTTAGGAAGGTCAGAAAACCCCAAACAGAATAGGCCCAAGAATATCCACTTTCATAGACATCATAATCAAACTGCTGAAAACTAAAGACAGAAGCAATCAAACAAAAACATATGAGAGTCAGGAACAAAGATGCACTATTTACAGAAGAATAATGATTCAAATGACCGCAGATTTTTAATATGGAAGTTTGAAGAAAGAGGAACAACATTTTAAAGTGCTGAAGAAAAAACTGTCAATCTAGAATTCCATTTCCAGTAAAAATATCCTTTAGAAATGAAAGTGAAATAGTTTTACAGACAAAAGAAAACTAAGAGAATTCATTGCCAACAAATAGGTTCTAAAAAAATTGCTAAAGGAAGACTTCAGACTGTGGGGAAATAATTCCAGAAGAAAACCTAGACCATCAGAAATAAAGGAAGAGCGGCCAAGCATGGTGGCTCATGCCTGTAATTGCAGCACTTTGGGAGGCTGAGGTGGGTAGATCACTTGAGGTCAGGGGTTCGAGACCAGCCTGGCCAACATGGTGAAACCCTGTCTCTACAAAAAATACAAAAATTAGCTAGGTGTGGTGGCGGGCATCTGTAATCCCAGCTACTCAGGAGGCTATGGCAGGAGGATCACTTGAACCTGGGAAGCGAAGGTTGCAGGGAGCCAAGATTGTGCCACTGTACTAGAGCCTGGGCAACAGAGTAAGACTCCATCTCACAAGAATAAATAAATAAATAAAGGAAGGAAGGAAGGAAGGAAGAGCAGCAGAAATGGTAATGATCTGGGTAGATACAATTGGCTTTTCTTCCCCTCTCCCAGTATTTAAAAATATATTTGATAGCTGAAAACAAAAATTATAACATTGTCACTGATGGGGTTATATTTGATATAATTATGTGATAGAAAGCAGAGTGTTTGGGCACAGACTCATATAGATTAGCAGATGCACTGGTGGGTGCATGAGGACATTGTCTTTTATTGCTTCTGTTTGATGAGCTAAGAGGGAGTGTGGGAGGAGTTTGTGAAGGACTGAAGAAGGAGAATGAGTGCCAGAGTGAATGAACGAGGAAAAGGTAGTGGAGTTGCAGGGTAACCTCACGGGTCTGCTTGAGTCTGGTGATCATTGTAAAGTGAGGCCACTCCGTATGGTGGCTGCTTTTTCTACCTGTATCATTGTTCTTGAACGTCATCAGTTTGTGTCTAGGTGTGGACCATTGTCATTCTTTGTGTTAGACACTTAGTAGACTCTTCCAGCCTAAGAACCTGTGCTTTCTTTCGCTCTGGGGAATACCTTTGGATAATTTCATTGATAATTTCCTTTCCTCCATTCCCCACTCCCTCAGTCTCTCTCTTCTATACTCTGTGAGGTATCTTTGACCTTATCTTCCAGCTATTCTACTAAAGTTTTTATTTCAGCAATCATATATTTTTAATCTTCACAAGAACTTCCTTGTTCCATGGTTATTTCTATTTTATAGATTTTTTATCTTTTAATTTTTAAATTTTTTATTATTTTATTTTATTTTTAATGAGAAAAAGTTTAATGTGGTGTTTAAAAGCATAGACTTGAAATCAAACTGGCTGCATTCAAATCACAACTCTGCCATTTACTGGTTGTGTGAACTTGGGCGAGTTACTTAACCTCTCTATGCCAGTTTCCTCACCGGTAACATGGGGATGATTATGACATGAACCTCCTATGGTATTATGAGGATTAAATGAGTTAATATATGGAAAGTGCCTAGAACAGTTCCTGTCCCAGAAAAGCACTAAGTCAGTATCAGTGACGGTGATGACAGTGATGATGATGATGACGAGCATGACAATGGACACAATATTATCTCAAAGTTCTCTGGGGTTGTTAGAGTTTACAAAGTTTTCTCCTGCTCTGTGAATTAACTGTGTTTCCTCCCAGTCAGTTGTTCTGTTTGTTTACCTTGTTTATATTTCACTCTGTTGATTTTCCTAGTATATTCGGCAATCTGTGTTTGTACATAAGGATTTAAAAATAAGGACTCAGTTGACTACCCAAAGCAGCTATTTTGTATGTGAGTCTCTTCATAATGGGCTTCTCTGAGCAAGAAGGACGTCACAGGACACAGCTTTACAATGTCAGGCTTGCTTTAAGATGCAGGTTGCAAAGTCATCTGTAAGGTTGGAACCAGAATGAGGAAGCCTGCGTCCACACCAGGGATCTTACACTGTCTAGCGTTTGCAAGGCAGCAGCGCTGTACTGAAAAGAAAGCATGGTGAAAAGAGTTCTTCTGTGTCCACCTTACTCCTCCTCCTCCCTTCCGCCCCCTGTTGACTCTGAACCCAGAGCTTCTTTGAGTTTTGCAGGAAAGTTGGCTTCTACATCCTCTGTAGCCACCACCTGAATATACTCTGGGTCTCAGCTTCTTCACTCCATTTCATTTACCAACCCACTTTCAACGGGTTATCATTTTCCAAAGCTTTGCTAAAATCTCTCAACCACTGGTGATTCTGACCTGCTTCCCATTTTCTTTATTATTACAGGTTTATTCACTTTGCATTCCTTTACCATCGGGTTAATGTGTTCTCTAGAGAAAATGGGAGATTGATTTATAAGCCTCAATCTGCCATTTTGAACCAGAAACTATGCAATTCTTATGAAGCACAGTTTGGCATTCTTTTTGTTGCTCCGCGTCTTTCCAAAAGATGCCCTCAACACTTCATCGTCAATACACAGTGGTTTATCAAAGGTATTTTTCTAAAGAAAGACCATTTCCTCCCTCAGAGGAATGCTGGTGTGATATATTTAAATAATATTTTTCCAACCTTCTCCATCTATGCAAATCATTTAAGGCAGTACACGATTCATAATAATTGTTTAATAAATATTGTATCCCCTTTTCCTCTTCAGAGTCTCTCCAGGCTACCACCACTGAGTTCTAATCACATTAATCATTCTACCAACACTCATACTCTCAATTATTTTTAGAGATTTATTTCTGGGTAGACATGTATGTTTCTTTACGTGTGTTTCTTCATGTTTGCCTATATTCTTGTTAAGAAAAATGTGGCCCAGAGATGCTAAATGACTCCCTCAATATTGTAAAAGTGAAAAATAGTTAAGCCAAGGCTCAGTACCATGTGCACCAAGACCCAGCCTCATGCAGGTTGTGCTGGGCCATGCTATCTTCCAAGGGAATCAGGTGGCTGAGGCCTTCTCCTCCTCCCTAGCAACTCCTTCTCTGGAGTTTCCAGACTCAAGATCAGAAGTGAAGTCTGTCTGAATTCCAAAGCTAATGCGAGTATTCCATGGCAATTGCCCCTCCACTCCCAGTACCACCTCAGGGACCGTTAGGCTGGGTCAGGCATTCAAGGTTTATAGAGGCTCAAAAATTCAACTTGAGGGTCTACATTTAGGCTGTGGGGAACTCTCTTGACTCACAGAATTCTCGGGAAATTTGAGTAGACTTGTGCTTCAAGGCCACTGCTAGGTTAAATGGGCATCTGTGGACGTGCACAGCAACCTAATTGTCAATCAATTTTTATGGGAAAATAAGTTCCCAAGTAATACACAACCAATTCATGAACGAGCTACATCTCATTTGTAGGTCTGCCTATTCTCTGAAGCAGGGCTTAAGGCAGGAGAAAAAAGATAGAAACCATTTTCATGCAATAACTTTGAATATGCTTCCATATTTTGCAGCCTCCATGTTAAGGCTGCTATTTTAGATTTATGAAAGGGAATTCAAAAGAGAAGAAAGAAGGAAACATGAAGGAAAAGAAAGAAGAAGAGGTTAAAGGAATCTATTGAGTTGTGAACAGTCACTAAAAAAGAAGGCAACTAAATTAAACCTGCCACTAGAAGAGCTGGAGTTTTGCTGCCTTCCAACCTGAAGCATTGACATCAGGACTGGACCTTGTCCCTTCCCCCAAGTGGGGACTGTTTGGATGACCTCCCAAGGTTACCACAATTCCATCAAGTATGATTTCATCTCTGGAAGACCCCCAAGATTTGAGAAGATCTTCTTGAAGAAGGCAGTATTCCAGCAGGACGTGAAGAAGCAGGGAGTAGCATATGGGAGCCCTCTCTCCACTTTCACTCTGTATGCCCCTTTCCCCTACCATAGGCAGAAAGCCTGGCACTTCTTCACCATCCTCCAGGTTCTCCACACTCTGATTCCTCAGCCGCACAGACAGCTTTTGCTCTGTAGCTGCAGGAGTAAGGTGAGAGGAACGCAGTAATTCTCCCTCCCCTTCACCCCCTTCCCACCACCAACACACACACAGTCTAATTAAAGTCTGTGGTGCCACAATTGAACTCTTCATGCTCAGACCCTCTGGTGAAGGGTAAGAGGCCCCCATTGGTTAAAGGAAGGGAGAATCAAAGGATATTTTTTTCAAGAGAGCAACAAAACAGAAGATGCCGCTTGTGCTACCTTTGATTTGGGAAAACATTTTTTTTAGTTTTGTTAAGAAACAACTACAAAATCAAGGAAGAGGCTGGTGGTTACTCACATGCAAAGGACCACCAGGTCAGTGGAGAAAGGAGAATGTGAAAATAAGGAGGCAAGTACGGCACAGGATGTGGGAGAGGAGGGGGTGAGCGGGCGAGGATTTTACTCTTATTCTATCTCTAATGCCTATTATTGTAAAATGTTTCACTCCTAAGGCTAGAAGGGGCTGATTCCATGGCCAGTGGGCCTAGAAATCTTCCCAGCTTTCAGATCTGAACTGTGTAAGATGTGTATGGAGGACTAGAATTCATTAATACGTCACAAAAGTCTATGCACGCACACGTTCAGGCTCTGATTGATGGAGAATCTAACAGGTTTTGGAGGAAGATGACCAGGTGTCAGCCACACCCAATAGTATTCAGAACCTTAGGTGGAGCAAATGTGGGGTATTTGAGGAAGCATCTAGCCAGGCTCTTCCAGAGCCCCCAAGATCTGTATCTCTAACCCCTGAGTCTTAGAAACATATAAATCTTTCCTAAGGGTTCACTGCCTAGTCTCTATGGGGAGAGCTCATGTAAATAAGGCAGTCTTAGGAGGGCTAGGACTGGAGAAAGAGCATAATGCTGTGGATGATGGTTAGGACTGGTGAGAAGGTGATTACACTGGATAATTTCCACTGGAGCTAGGTGTGCCTGTGAAAGACCAAGTCCCAGGTTAGGCCCGAGGCTCAGCAGGGGAGGAGAGGGTTCCGTGTGTTAGGAGGAGGCAGGGAAAGGGAAGAAGGAGAGGGGTAATGAATGCAAATAGAGATGCAAGAAGGAAGAACAAGCACTTACTGAGTTTCATATGTTCAACCCTCATCACGGCCTCAGAATGCAGCTTCTATTATTCCCATTTTAGAGACTAAGGAACTGATCAAGCTAAGAATCTTGATCTTGATTTATTTACTCTAGGTCAAATAGTAAGAGGTGGAACCAAGGTCTGAACTGATGTCTCTCTCTAATATCAAAGCTAGTATAAATGGGGTTTCTTAGCAATTACCCCACCACCCCCAAATTCATCCACAGATCTCCCAAATATGACTTAATTCCAATCATCTTATAATTTGGCCATTTTCTGGGCTTTGGGTAGAAATACACAAGACTAGTCCACTAGCCACATTGGGAGCATTAATTTTGGAAAGTGACAGCAATGTGAATGAGACCCAGGGGGATGGGTTAGCCATCCATCGCCCATCTGTGTGTCATTGACAAAGCCACCCTATCTCTGCCTCAGTCCCCATCCTGAGCTTCAGGAGGCCCACACAGTATTTTCCAAGCTCCAGCTCTCTTCCTTTTGGGCTATAAAATGTTCTCTTCAATTATTTCCCTACTCCTCGCTTCAGAACAGCCAAACCAATAGTGCTGCTCCATGGGTTATGTACCATGTGTCGCTGTGCTGTGAAATATTAAGCCTTCACAATAGGTCCGAAGTCAGCGACGCACAATCCTTTAATGGTTTAGCTCACTCGGGCTATTTGAAAGTGGCATAATATTGCTATTTTTAAATAAATGGGATCTGTATTAATGAGAGCTGACCTCTCTCAGCCATGCCGAGCTGCTCCCTGCCTTGAGCCTACATTGGAGATTCAGCATAAAGGGGAGGGGGGAAACAGCTTTTCAAAATAGGATCCATGCAGCACTTTAAATAACGTTCACAGATGCTAATCAACTTGAGGGGAGGGGTTCGGGTGGGCTGATTATTTGAGAGGATAATAGATTTATTTTCAAAGAAGACTTAGAATCTTGATATCGAGAAGCAGGGGGTGGGGGGAAGAGGGTGTGTGTGTGTGTGTGTGTGTGTGTATGCAGGGGGAGGCATAGGCCAGCGTGGGGAGGCTTCAGAGAGAGGGATATAGGCTGAGATGATAAGAATCACTGTGCTTTGGGAGATTTGTGAGAGGACCCCAGGAGTGGGGGAGCAGGCAGCTATTTTGACTAGCTCTGGTGACAGTGGTGACCCAAGAAGTTCCTCCTGGAGTGCAGCTGGCTCTGGGGCCACAGGTGGAAGGCTCTGAAACTCTGGATTTCTGTCCCCAACTGAATAATGGCAGGAACAATGGGGAGCTCTTCCAGGCTCTGACCCCGTGATCTGGCAGGCTCACACCTTATTGCTAGGCAACAGGTACAAAGCAATAAATCAGCCTGAAAGAATGTCACTCAGTGGGGCCCCTCTGTCTCTTGAGACACACACAGTATTTGGAGATGTTGAGGCTGTAACTGGGGTCCACGCATCCTGGCCTCAGAGTCTATGTTCTATGATAGCTGAGGCTCCCCACCCCTCGACCCCTGGGAGACCCTGATCAAATCACCTCTTCCTCAGTTGCAAGCTGGAGCTATAGCGGCTGAGCAAATCCAGATGGAGCAAGAGGAACTCAGAAGTAGGAAGTGGGATAAGTAGAAGAGGACTTGAGAAAAAGGCTGATGAGAGAAGAGGCAGGTGCTTCTTCTGAAGAATCTAGCTGGGAGGATTTACAAGAACCTGCAAGCCAGTTCCTTCATCACCTGGAGTGCCTGGGACTTCAAGTTAAAAACAACAGCCCCATTACCTCCTCCAGAAGGAGATTTCTCTTCCTCTTTCATTTTAGGAAGCCAGACATTCTGCTTTTAAAAACATATGAAAAGGGAAAAAGAATAAAATAAAATAAATTTAAAAATATAAACATAAGAAAGTCAGAAAAGTCATTCCTTCTTTCCCCCTCTGTATTAGTTACCTATGGCTGTGTAACAAGTTACCCCAAAACTTCCTGGCTTAAAGCAACAAACGTTTATTATCTGACCATTTCTATAGGTCAGTGATCCAGACACAGCTTAGCTGGGTACCCCCTCCTCAAGGTCTCTCAAAATGCTCCAGTTACAGTGTGGACTGGAGATACGGTCTCATTTCCAGGCTCAATTGGGGAAGGATCTACTGCCTCCCTAGCTAGATTCCTTACTACATGGGCTCTTCCATGGAGCAGCTCAAAACAGGCCAGCTGGCTTTGCTTAGAGTCACTGTCTATTGGTAACCTAATTTCAGAAGTGACATCCCATCACTTTTGTCATATTCTCATTAGAAAGAGGTCACTAGGCCCAGCCTGCAGTCAAGGAGAGGCACTTACACAAGCATGTGAATATCTGGGAGCAAGGATTATTGAAAACCATCTTAGAGGCTCCTATTGTACCTATTTTTTCTTCAACAACAATTTCCAGAGAATAGTACACAGTAAATCCCCTAAGGGCAGGGACTGGGTCTTCATCACTACTGCACCCCCAGCACTTAGCATGGAGCACAGAGAGAGGACATCAGGCCCCGTCCAGCATGCCTTCTCCCAGAGACTCTTCTTTCCTAAAGAGAAAGCGTTTTCTGGATAAGGCACAGCCTTATAGAGCCTGATGGTGGGAAGGGTATTTTCACCTCAATGGCATCTGTGGTCTGAGGTCCATATCATTCCTAAGCTGGGTGTGGAGCCATGCCTGACTCTATTTAGTCATTCCCTTTCATTACCTGCACACTTCCTTCACCACCTCCCAATAGCTTTAGGTGAAAGAGAATGCGATATGCTGGGAGATATCACAAGGCATGGCAATGAATATCAAGGAAGTTTGGAAAGCCAGGATAGAAAGAGACAGACTTCTCCCATCTCTTGCTGCTACACATTTAAAATAATATAAAAACATTCATTAAACATCTACTCTGCATCAGATACTTTCTCACATTAGTTCACTTAATCCTCACCACAAGTTTGGAAAGTAAACATTTAATCTACTTTCTATAGTTTTAAAAACTGAAATTCAAAGGTCACGTGACAGGCTCAAATTCCCACAGCTGGTAAATAACAGAATTAGAATTCAAGCCCAGGCCTTCTAATAACCCTTGGGGCTCTTTCCATGTTAACAGATTGAAGATAATGGGGAGGAGGGAGTGACAGTCTACTCTACCCAAGTGTTAGCATTGCAAGGGTTGTATTACTGTATCATTGGTGTTTAAACAATAACTGTAAATTATACAACTGGGGAAGATATAGTTACATTTTTGACGGCAAAGACAAAGTAAAGGTTCCAAGAGTGCCATTCTCATTATCATAGAGCCACACTGGCTGATCTTCCTCCTTGAACTCAGACTTGGTTGTGCACAACCTTGACTGGGTCCCAAAGCCACAAGAAAGCTTTACACACAGTGAAGAGTTCCAAGGATGGCATAAGCAAAGGCAGCCCTCTTTATTGCATGGAGGGTAGACAGAGTCTCTCAAGATAACTATGGGAAGCAGGGACACATCCTTTTGTATGTAAAAGTTCTTGTGCATTTGTGTTTAAAAATTGAATGTCATTACCATAGAGCCTACTTCTAAGCTCAGGAGGCAGGACTTAGCTGAGAGAGAGTCCCTGAATTCTTTCTAGAAGAGATTAAAATTGGAAGGAGGTTGGTGGGGATGGCGATGAGACAGTGAGGAAGAAAGGCCACTTTCTTTACCACGCTGCCGCTGTTATGTAGCCTCTTTATGTGTGTGAGCACACACAGATGCACACACACATACAAACACACGTGTGCACGCACACACACACCCCCTTACCCAAATATGACAACACTCACTCTTTTGTCCATTCATCGTAGGGTGATCCTACTCAAATATGGAGGTTTACCTTAATACTTTTGCTTTTCCCCAAGACCCATCAATTATGGTCTTCTACACATCTTCACCTAAACAAACTGGGTGGGTGTCTGTAGATGCTTGAAATGATCTCATCCTAGGACTTAAAGAGACCTCTAGTGGCTGTCACCTTATTCCTTTCCTTGCTTCCAGACTGGTTGCACCAAACTCAGCCCCAGCCTGCATCAATCCATCCTTTGTTACTCTTGGTATTGAGTTCCAGCATCTAGGTGAGATTTTCTTGAATCTCACTGGCTGCAATGGAAATTCATATATGCTGAGGCAAGGAAGAAAAATACAGTTTACTACAAGTAAATTGTAGTGATAAACACAATAAACAACTAGGAATCCTCTTTTTAAAACTTGGCAAAATCAGAAGGCATCAGTTTAGAAAAAATTTATAAAACCACTGCTAGATGTAAGATGCACTGTGATTCTGTTACTCTTTTGTTTGTCTGTTCCAATTAATTTATCTCATTATCCACCCTCTCCTCCCCCACCAACATGGAAAACTACTGGGAGAGGACATAGGAAAGGCTAGCAAATCTGAGTTTAAGTCCTAACTTAGCCATTTTGTGACTTTCATCAACTCAGCAATATCTGCATGCATAGAAGGAAGAGGCTGAACTGGATGATGCCCGAGTCTTCACCCAGCTCTATATTTCTACCAATGAGGTACATGCAGTGCCATGACAAGTAGCTGAGATGCATCACAATCATTGCGTTACACCATTCCTGCCAGAAAGAAATGGCTTGGCCTCCTCATCCAGGCTACTGCCACCACCACGGATTGTTCTGAGAACACAGGGAATGTTACAGTTGGCAGGTGCCTCTGCTTAACTCATAGCTCCCAGGAGCTGGCTGTCAGGGGAAAATTCAAAGTTACTGCCAGTCCCTTCTGAATTGCTGCAGAGTCTCTACTGGAGGCCTCTATACTACTGACCTCATCAGTCATGGACAGGGACTGCTGCCATTTCATTGGTGCACCAGCCTCCCAAACCATGTGCTCCTTCCTAGATGCTAATGGCATTCAACACAAAAAACTGCTGCCCTGACAAATGGAGTTCAGCACCCCTCCCCTACAACCCCAGCCTCCCACGCTCAGAGCACTGGTCAAACTCATTTCAAAGACCTCCTGCTTTCAAAGCAGCCTCAGGCCATTTGGGCTAAAAGGCTTAGTGGTCTTGTCTTCTGGAGAGATGTGCTCAGCCCCTGGCCCCTGAAGCAGTTTATGTGTTGACCTACCCATAGATGCCACCCCATCAGAGAGCATAAGGCGAATGGTCTGGGAAAGAGTGTTGGAGGCAAGAAAGAGGTGGAGGTGGAAGCAGTGTTCTCTCACCATATTTCTTGAGCTAGTGAAGAAAGTGTCCCCCTCCCATCATTGGCAGTCCCTTGAATGGGTATGGTGTGTATAAGGTGGGGACTGTCTTAGTCCATTTTGCTGCTGTAACAGAACACTGGATAATTTATAAAGAACAGAAATTTATTTCTCACAGTTCTGGCAGCTGGGAAGTCCAAGATAAAGGCCCTGGCAGGTTTGGTGTCTGCTGAGGGCTGCTCTCCGCTTCCAAGATGGTGCCTTCTTGCTGCATCCTTTTGATAGGAAACAAACTGTGTCCTCACATGGTGGAAGAAATGTAAAGGAATAAACCCACTCCCTCAAGCTTTTGCTCTTTTTCTTTTTCTTTTTTTTTTTTGAGACAGAGTCTTGCTCTGTCACCCAGGCTGAAGTGCCAGGCTAGAGTGCAGTGGTACAATCTCAGCTCACTGCAACCTCTGCTGCCTGGATTCAAATGATTCTCCTGCCTCAGCTTCCCAAATAGCTGAGATTACAGGTGCCACCACCACAGCCAGCTAATTTTTGTATTTTTAGTAGAGACCAAGTTTCCCCATGTTGGCCAGGCTGGTCTTGAACTCCTGACCTCAGGTGATCTGCCCGCCTCAGCCTCCCAAAGTGCTGGGATCACAGGCATGAGCCACCATGCCTGCACTCCCTCAAGCCTTTTAATAAGGACCCTAGTCTTACCCCGAGGGTTCCACTCTTAGTGACTCCACCTCTTAATACCATTGCATTGGTGATTACATGTCAACATATGAATTTGGGGGGGGGACATATTCAGACTATGGCAGAGGCCGAGGAGAAAATTTATATTTTGGAGTCATGGAGACAATGTAAAGTTCAGAATAATCATAATAAGGAGATCAATATGGTAGGAAAAAAAGAATTCATCATAGAAGTACATGATTCGTACTCACAATGGAGGCCCATGACAAACTCCCCCACCCTGAGAGCTTTGACACCCTGTCTGCAGCACTCTGTTACAGTCATCATGTCTCCCAGCTCTTTGCCTTTGCATGTGCCCTAGAATGCCCTCTCTTTCTGTTTAAGTACTGTTGCCTCATTAGTGAGGACAATCCATTCAATAAATATTTGCCTATGAATCAACTTGTGGAGGGCTTGAGACCTTCCATGTACCTTCTCCCCCTCAAGCAAAGTCAATCACCTCCTTTGGTACCATCACTGTATCCTTGCATGTTCTTATGGTATAACTCACACACTTTTGATTTTTGTTCGTGGTTTGTCTTCCCTGCTGGTCCATCCTGCACTGAGCTCAGGGACTGTGTGGTTTTTTTTTTCCCTTCCACAGTACTTAGCATAGTGCATAGCATACAGAAGCACTGGAAACTATGGAATGAATAAAAACATGAATGAATCACTAAGTGAATGAATGAATGAGGAGTAAACACTTTGAACTTTTTAATAGATTCTCATCTCTGGGCGATGGTCACAGTTGTGTGGGATATGGCAAAGCTGCTTGGTAACACTGTCTGTGATTCCAACCTTTTAACCCATTTCTTCCCCCATCATGTATAGTGGGGATCCTCTAACATCCCTAGGAAAAACTGCTCTCTTTCTCAGCAGTAGGACAATCTGGTTGCCTGGCCCTGAGCAGTTATATGACATGCTAAACTCCCATAATCATCCATCAGGACTGATTATGAGAGCTAGAAGAAGAAATATATCCATTAAGCCAGTGCTGAGTCTCAGTAACTGCCTTATGTGAATAACCAATTGCCATTACCCAACATCAAATAACCCATCAAAATGAAGCATTTCCTCCCTCCCTGCCTCTCTCTCTTACCTCCATCCCCTGCCAGATTTAATAAGAGGGCTCATGACACTCCAACTCTTTATGCAACATACAAAAATATCAAAATCAGGTGTCTCTCATCCACTGGACATTACCAATCTCATGAGTAGAGGTTATGGGTGAGAGCAGGCTGGGAGCCTGGATCCCTGACTCACCACCCCTTCCCCTGTGTTCACTATGCTGGAGGGGTTCCTCTTCAGTAAGTCTCCCACAACTCAGGAAAAACACGCACATCAGCCATTTCTCATAAACAAGAATCAGACCAATTTTCAAGATGCCACCTGATTTCCATAATGCTTTCTCCTCTTTCCTGAAACACTATGTAATCTCTCCCCTGCAATATAATAAATATTTCACTTTCAAATCCCGATTCATTAAAGGAAGCCCAGGAGGGAAAAATAATAAGGTGTCGCTTTACAGCCCAAATAAAACAGCAAAAGATATATTCTATAATTTATACTTCCAACTTTAGGTTGAGATAATTCATATATCATTTTCAGCGAGGCACCCAAAATGGTGCTGTGTCAGCAAATTGACTGAAAAATAACTTTTTGTATTATTTTATGCCTTTCAGTAACGTGCCCTGGTTATCATACATCAACACAAGGTTGAGTTCCAGTGTCTCGGCGGCTCCTCCTAAGTCATTTCCTTTCCTAACCAATGTGGCTTTCTCTCCTTAACACAGATGGAGGCCCTTGGCGGCATGCACATCCACATTCTCCCAGGCACAAAAGCGGAGCTCCAACTGGAATCAGCTCTACTGGAGCCACTTCTCTTGCAATTATTAGCACAACTTCACTATTCTTCACCTCTAAGGATGAGAGAACTAAATTAACCTCAGTGGGAATCATGCTGTATGGCAATTTTTCCAATAGAAAAACAAACTTATGTGATGTGTTTATGTAGCACTTTATAGCCAGGGGTTTGGTGTGAAAAGCGTAAGTTTTGGGATGAAGGACAAAAGCATGTATTGAAATCCCAGCTCTTCCTCTTACTAGCTGGGTACTCTTGAGCAAGTTTTTTAATCTCTCCAATCCTCAGTTTTTCTCATCCATAATATGAGGATAATAATAATAATAATGGCCAGCCAAACAGAATTTAGAGCGTTTCCACTCAGGTGGAAGTAATAAATCATGGTGAGCATTTACCATGAACTTATGCATGCATGCGTGTGTACATATACACATGAATGCCAGGTACTGGGCAAGAATTTTAGATGGATTGGATTAGCTCATTAACTCTGACCACAACTCCATGAACTTGGTACTGTTGTGCTCCTCGTTTTACACATGAATATACAGCTTGAGACATGAAACAATTTCTTTAACATGGTCAGGTATTTAGAAAATAATGCTTTGCTCAGTTTCTGTTTACAAAGTATTTGATCTGTATCAAAGCAAGTCAGGAGAGTTATTCTGAGAGAATAGGTCCACCTGCCCATACCACCATCTTGCCTGGATCTTGTGGCTTTCCTTACTCACTTCAATAGCCCTTTGGTTCAGGCATTCTGTGGGTCTGTGGAGTCTTTGACTCCTTCAGGTCAAGCAGCTAAAGTCAACATCTGCCTTTCCCTGCCAATCACCCTTCTCCTCAGCTGACCCCAGGTTACTCCATTTGTCCTGGAAGGTACAGTATTGAGACTGATCCTCTGCCCCACCCAATGATCTTCACTAGACGTTAGACAAAGCTAGTCATTCTCTGCCTAGAGAAAAAGAAGAGGAGCCCCAGGAACACTCCAAACTGTGGGGCTCCATGCAGTGGTAGAGGCATCAGGCAGACACACTATCTCTGCCAAAGGTCTTTTGAGGGTCACTCATACATCACCTAGGTTTATATTTTCATCTTAAATATCTGCAAAGGTAAAGTGAACTGCAGGGTTAAAGTTACCTAGGTATCCCACAAGTTGGCATTAGCCTCTCAGTTAATCCCTGAGCTCAGAGCTCCTGGTCTCACATTCTCTCCACTATACTGTGAAACCTGTCCATCCCAGCCCTGAACAATTCTCTACAACAGCAACCAACAGTCCTGGGAGTCAATGGGCAATAATAATGATGGTAGCAGGAGTAATAATAACAACAACAATGATAATAAAGGACATACATTGAGAGTTTGTTCTGTGTCAGGCCCCATGTTTGATATTTGCTATGTATTAGTTTGTTTAATTCCTACAGCAACCCCATTAGGCAATAACAAACCTATTATCCCCATTTTTACCATTGGAAAAAAAAAGAGACTCAAAAAATAACTATGGCACACTGATGCACTGAAATATTATTTAGTAATACAAAGAAATGAGCTATCAAGACACAGAGGAACTTTAAATGCATATTGCTAAGTGAAAGAAGCCAATCTGAAAAGTCTACATGCTGTGTGAGTCCAACTATACGGCATTCTGGGAAAAGCAAAACTATGGAAACAGTAAAAAGATCAACGGTTATCAGGAGTTAGTGGGGGAGGGAGGGATGAATAAGCAGGAGGTGGAGGGTGAAACCTCGCAAGTGCTAAGGCAAGGGTCTGAAGCCTCAGCCTATTCTTATATAAATATTGAATTAGAAAAGAATTAGAAATATAAGCACAGAGTTATTCCTATATATAATCGTATATAATCACATAGTTATTCACATATAATCATAAATATATATATACTTAACATAACCTTTTAACTTTACTAATGATCATTAGGTAATGAAGCATGGAACTAAGGTGGCATTGTGAACAAAGTGATCCTAAGGCAAGATGCTCTAAGCCCTCTGTCACGCTTGCAAAAGGGCTGCTGGAGGGTGCCTCGGCTGTGCAGCAGCGGCAGCACTGGGAAAGCCCCCGCTGTTTGGCCAGCTAGGGAAGGAGACTTCCAACATGGCCAAGACATCTCCTATCTCGGGGGAGTTAGGAGAAAACTCTGCTCCTCCAAGCTCTTGTGGTAAGGCTTGACGGCTGTCAGGCAGGCCCGCAGACATCCCAGGACTTAACTGTCTCTGTGTGGTGCTCTGCTTCAGCGGTCATGTTCCATGTCTACTTTCTTGTTCTGCTTCTGCACCTGATTCTTCTTTTTCTTAGAAGTTAAAAATTAGTAATAGTAACATAAATCTTAATGTCCTTGTTATTTCTTGACAAGTATGGAAAAAGTGCTGACGCATTAGGTTTTCTCCTCGCCTCTGCTACTTGAAAGTCCTGGCCCCCTATGTCCAAGACACATGATTTACCTGACCCTATCACTGACCATCATTGACTCACCCTACCTACCCTACCCTCTGCTTTGTACTCAAAAGAGTCAGAGCATCCGGGCACTCGGGGCCACTGCCGGACTCCGAACTTTGGTTGGCAGTGGACCCCTGGGCCCAAACTCTGTTTCTCAATCTTGGTGTCTTGTGTCTTTTATTTCCACAGTTTCTCATCTCCACACCTGTAGAGAGGGGCTCACAGGACCCTGTAGGGCTGTACCCTACACAGGGCACAGAGGATTTTTAGCAGTGAAGCTATTCTGTATGGCACTGTAATGGTGGATACATGTCATTATACATTTGCCCAAGCCCATAAAACATACAACTCCAAGAGTGAGGCTTAATGCAAACTATGGACTTCGGGTGATAATGAGACATCAATGGAGGTTCATCAGCTATGACGATTGTACCACGCTGGCATAGGACGTTGATAGTGGGGAACGCTGTGCATGTAGTGGGTGAAAGGAGTGTATAGGAACGCTCTGTACTTCCCGCTAACTTTTACTATGAATCCAAAACTGCTAAAAAAAAAAAATCTATTCTTTATTTTAGCAATAAGAGAGACACAAAAAGTTAAATAAAGATCTTGTAACCTTTTAAAAGGAAAGGAAGGGGAGGAGGGGGAAAAAGAAGGAAAAGGAAAAGAAATAAGCTATCAAACCACAAAAAGACACGGTGGAAGCTTAAATGTGTATTGCTAAGTAAAAGAAGGTAGTCTGAAAAGGCCACATACTGTGTGGTTGCCATGGGGTGGGGTTGGGGGGAGAGGGAAGGATGAATAGATGGGGCACAGAGGATTTGGGGGGGCATTGAAACTATTCTGTATGGTACTGTAATGGTGGATACAATACATGGCATTACAGTCTGTCAAACCCCATAGAATGTACCAGACAATGAATGAACCCTAATGTAAACTGTGGACTGTAGTTAACAATAATCTACCAATATGGGTTCATCAATTCTAACAAGTGTACCAAATGACTCATGCAAGATGCTAAATTAGGAGAAACTGTGCATGTGGCAAGGGATAGAGGTGAATGTGAGCTCTGTACTTTCTGCTCAATTTTTCTGTAAACTCAAACTCTTAAAAAAAAAAAGAGAAAGTCTATTATCTAAAAAGAAAAGAAACAACAACAACAGAATAATTTTCTGGAACCACCTGGCCAGTAAGTAGGCAACCAAGTTTTAAACCAAGACTTTTCTGGTTGCAAAGCCCATGCTTTGAGATTTTAAGTCAAAAGACTCAACAATCTTTCATTTCAACCCTGTGTCTGAGTTCCAGTTTTCTCATTTCTAAAATGCGAACAAAAACAATTAATCCCTCTCTTTAGCACCTTGCTCAGAAAATGCCAACAAAATGGTTTAGTGTAAAGGATGTGAAAAATAATTGTAAACTGTAAAGTGCTGTGTACATTCAAGAAATGACCATCATTGACCTGAAATCCTGCCTACTGGTCCTTAAAAAGAACATGGTTCTCTGAAAGCCTCTGCTGAGCTCACCTGGAGGAAGCTGTGTGGACAGGGTCACAATGACCCTCCTTATCCCAGGACATCGGCCTCAACTGACTCAGGCTCAAAGCGGAAGGCTGAGTCTCACTGGAGGCACTGCAGTCTCCTGGCAGCCCAAGATGAGGAAGCTGTGGCTCCGCAAAGCTCTTGAAGCACAGAGAAGAGAAAGCGAGAGAGAGAGAGAGAGAGAGAGAGAGAGAGAGAGAGACAGCGACAGCAACATTGGAACGCTCATTTATCATAAGAGTGATTTCCCTGTTAATAAAGTGACCTTGTGTAAACAGCTCAACTTCTCACAGCTCTCTCGTCATTAGGAGAGGGATACCCATTGATCGATCGCGACCACACGGGCTGCTGAACCAGGGTGAACTGCCACTACCAAAAGAATTATATGTGAATGAGCCCAGCCCCTGGATCAGAGAGAGGAAGAGATGGAGGAGGGAGGCACTTGGCACCAGCTCCTCCGTGGACAAAGCAGCAGACTTGGTCCTAGGCAGTTGTGGGTCAGGGATGGGACTCCCCCCAGGACCCAGAGGCAGGAGTGGCCTCCCGAGGCTCGAGGCATCCTCAGGCCATGCTCTGCCAGCCCTAGCCTAGGAAGCGCCTATAAGGGTGACTCAGAAACAAAGGTCGAGGTTAGTCAGGACCTGAATTCTCTGGGTCTGTACTGCAAAAGCAGCCATTAAATGGTTGCTGAGCACTGGCCTCACTCAATTTATCCTGGGGACTTGACCTGACCCTCCCATTCTTCAGCACATCAAGGACCCTTATTGAGGGGAAGGGTCACCATTCCCATAGCATCAAAACCATTGAGAAAGGGGAAGCCACCTGTGTCTGAGCCGCAACTGAGAGAGGACCAAAGTAAGATCCATGGCTCCTCACTAAAAGCCAGAAGAGGTTATTTGGGAGATGGGGGTGGGTGCTCATGCCAGTGTGAGCCACACACTCACTGTGTGATGAGGAATAGCATGGACCACGCACTCGCTGTGTGATCAGGGACAGCGTGGACCACACACTTGCTGTGTGATCAGGGACAGTGTGGGCCATGTACTCACTGTGTGATTGGGGACAACGTGGGCCATGCACTTGCTGTGTGATCGGGAACAGCATGGGCCGCGCACTCGTTGTGTGACCTGGGGACAGCATGGGCCGCGCACTCGCTGTGTGACTGGGGACAGCATGGGCCACGCACTCGTTGTGTGACTGGGGACAGTGTGGGCCATGCACTCACTGTGTGATCTGAGCCAGCATGGGCCACAGTACTTGCTGTGTGATCCAAGCCAGCATGGGCCACGTGCTGGCTGTGTGACCTGGGACAGCATGGGCCACATATTCACTGTGTGACTGGGGACACCTGGCCTTACCTCTCTGAGGGGAGGGTTAAAGTGGTTGACCTCCAAGGTAACATCTGTTTCTAAGAGTTATGTCTCAGGCTTCTCTTCACTAAACATATAGATATTAAAGCAATTCTTTAAACTAATAAGGTGAGCAACTGGAGTGGAAAATCACCTCATATTAATGCAGCCTTCTGCTCCCTTCCCCAATTGTTTCTCTCTGCCCCTAGAAACTGAGATTTCATTTGGCATTTTTCAATTTTTGAAATTTTACAAGAAGATCTTATTTTCTTCAAAGACAAAAGACATCTTTTAACCCCCTTTTCATGTTTTTGTAGGTCTGGAATCCTGAGAGAGGGAAACCTCCATCTTCCAGGAAAAGAGGAGATTATAGGAGAGAATCAAACCCACCATCACCCTGTTTCCCTCCTAGTAGAAGCTTCCAATTCCTAGGCAGTGCTCTCAGCCCTGGAATTAACCCCCATTATGTTGCATAGCAGCCAGCCAGGAGTACTTACAATGCAAGCAAAGGGCTTTTTGATGCGCTGATACAATTTGGTGAACATGGCATTCATTTTTTTTCTCTTTCTTTTCAACAGAATTGCTCTTACCTTTCGTGCCATTTCTTTAAGGGCCACTGCTCTCAACCCAGCTATCACTGAATCTTCACTGAGGTGGTAGTTTAAAAAAGACTCAAGTTCTCCCCCGCTCCCAGGAAAATCTGCATTTTAACAGAGAACTTTTTTTTCTTTTTTCTTTTTCTTTTTTTTTGAAATGGAGTCTTGCTCTGTCACCCAGGCTGGAGTGCAGTGGCGACATCTCTGCTCACTGCAACCTCTGCCTCCCGGGTTCAAGCAATTCTTCTGCCTCAGCCTCTCGAGTAGCTGGGACTACAGGCATGGGCCACCACATCTGGATAATTTTTTTCTGTATTTTTGGTAGATACAGGGTTTCACCATGTTGACCAGGCTAACCTCAGGTGATTTGCCCACCTCAGCCTCCCAAAGTGTTGGGATTACAAGCATGAGCCATGGTACTCAGTCAATAGAGAACTCTTAAAGGTTAAAAACCTTCAAAGGTCAAGGAATGACTTTCAGACATTGGAACAGGCACTAGGACAGAGCTCTGGCTGTAGCGAACTGCCCAGATGGTATCTTCTCAATCTACCTTGCAGCGGCCCCCCCGCCGCAGGACTTGGTACAGACAGAGTCCCTTCTCACTCAGGAAAGGCAGTGTCTCCCTGTACACTATGCTATAGATCTCTCACATGGCAATGAGAAAGACCTGCGTTATACCTGGAGCATGTCCTGACTAGGAAAAAAATGCATCCTAGTGCCAGTGAGGGTTTCTTCCTCAGATTCTCTGTAAGAATCTGCAGGCCCATCTAGAGAAGGAGAGGGCAGAGGAGGGGCCTGGTCTTAGGGTTAACCTCTTGGGGGGTATTAATTTGCATAAATACAAACAAAAGTTAATAATTTGTTTCAACAAATAATAATTGACACCCAACTATTTAAGAAACACTGTGTGGAAAGTCAGGTGGGAAGCAAGAGATGGATAGGACAGTTTTCAAATGCAAAAACTCAAAACCTAGTGGCCAAGATGACCACATGCACGGCATACCATAATACCACGTTAAAAATTATATGAAGGAAGTGCCATGTGACGGCAGAAAGGAAAGTGATTAATCCACCAAAATGTCCAGAGAAGCCCACAAAGAGGCATCTGAACTGCAGACTGAAGACTGAAGGAGAGGAAGGGAATGAGCAGAGTCAGCTGAGCAAGAGAGAGAGCTGCAAACACAAAACACATAGAGCCATTGAGAGAACAGCACATTGGGGGACCACCAAAAAATAATTTGCCTAACTAGAGCGATTTCCCATAAGGGCACCCCCTTCCAAGTTCCTCTCCTTCTCCAGGCAGATAACCTGTGCCGGTACCATTGCCATTCACCCCGTTGGTCTTGTGTAAGAGGCTTTCTAGTAAGAAGCCAGACTTCAATCATTGGATAGGGATGAATGCAGAAGGCCGCATATGCTGTGATGAGAGTTTGAGCTTCATTTCAAGCCACTGCCATCCTACAGTTAAGGGCAGCTCCTCTCCAGCTTCTCCCCAGACATACCACAAACAGCAGAAAGAAATTATACTGTTAGCAGTTTTAGGAAGTCCTTGCTGCAAGAGAATGTCCTGCAAGTTTGGTTGTATCTTTAAAATTCTTGCCAATTTTGATTTTATACTAGAATTTATCCATGTTTCTCTTAATGTAAAAATAACATTTCCAGTCACTTCCTACTGAGTAACAGGAGGACTTGCCATGATCACCTTGTGGTTTCTCCTACCCCCAGCACACTGGCAGGTCCCTCCTGGGGTACTTACTGCTCCATGTTGAGAGGCAAGACATGAGGGCCAAGGGGTGCCATGCTCGCTAGAAACAAGGCAGTGGCAAGAATGTGCTGGAGGGGGATAAAGCTGAAGGCAGGAAGATCAGGCAGAAGGTGACATTGGCTAAGGAGGACAACAGTAATAGGACGATAATGGATACAAGGGAGGTTGCAATGTAGAGTTGACTGAATTTGCTCAGTGTTGGTCATTCAGTGGGAGAAGTAACAGTCCCAGAGACGTTTTCTTCCATAGTGCTTACTGTAGTACTGTTACTATGTAACAAGTGATCTTTAAACTTCATAGTTTCAAACAACTATTTTATTAAACTCACAGATTCTGTGAGTTAGGAATCTAGGAGGGCACAGCAGGGATGGCTTGTCTCTGCTCCTTGATGTCTGAGCTTCAGCTGGGAAGGCTCGAAGACTGGAGTAATTCCACAGCTGGGGCAGGACCACCTGAAGGCTCCTTCACTCCTATGTCTGGTGGCTGGTGCTTCCTGTCAACCCAGACCTCCGCTGAGCTGTGGACTGGAGCCACGTGGCCTGGGCTGGTTTGGGCTTCATCCCAGCACAGTGGTTGGGCTACAAGAGCTAGCATCTCAGGGACCAACATGCATGGCACTTTATGTAGCTTCAGAAGGCACAGAGCATCACTTCTGCTGCGCTCTGTTGGCCAAGGCTGTCATAAGTGTCTGCTTAGGTTCAGTAGACTCCATCGCTGGATGGGAGGAGTGCTAAGGTCACATTCTAAGAACAGCATGTGGAATGGGAGGCTTTTGTGTGACCATCCTTGGAGAAGACAATCTGCCATAATGCTCTACCGAGAAACTCCTTTGTCAATTTTCAGCGACAGTAAAAAGCCCAACTTAGCAACTGTGAACAACTAAGAAAGAGTTCTTGCTGGTTTCACCTTTGCCCTCCCCCACAATATCTAGCATCCTATCTTGTTCTCAGAAGGGTTTAGTAAGAATGTGGGGGATGAATGAATAAACAAATGAGTGAGAAACAGATTGCTAGAACGTCTCTACGGCACCTGACACACATATGTGCCTGGAGAAACCGGAGCTCGTTAAGGAAGGGACCACTTAAGGAAAGTTGATGTTATTGCTCTCACCTCCCTCCTGTATGTTCTCAGCTAATCCAGCAATCCATTATTTATGTGTAGCCTAATTAAGGTTGTGAGTGGCTTGATCCTTGTTTACTTAAGTCTATCCCTGAAGATTGCCAAGATTAAGTAAAATTACCTCCAGGCAGGCAAACCTCACAGGGACCAGGCTAGAAGAAAAGAGTAGAGCACCCAAGAAGCTGCCCCAGGTCTTCTGGGAAAGCCAGTGCCTCAGAAACTTCATCTCTTTTTCAGCAACATACCCACACCTCACATGCCCGCGCCACATCTCCCCCTGCGGGGCACAAGAGAGTACACATGTGCACAGGCATCCATGGACTCGTCAACATGCACATGGGGCTACCGCTGTGTAAATGCATTCTTACATAAATGTTACTGCTCCTGTAGTTGTTACTGCCAATTTCAGTTCACGTAATACAGATTCAGATAATCTAGACCAAACAAAACTCAGTGAAGTCTGTAACTAACTAATCGAAAACGATTAGCTCCTCTCAGCCTCTGAATCTAGGCTTTTTTCTTGTAAAGCCAAAGGCCAGTTCTTATTTTGATTCTGGCCTTGTACATTTAATGAAGAGAGAAGCAGATTGGCTATAGCGGCAAGAATAGGTTAATATTTTTGAATGATTAGTAGCAAATTAGAAAACCTTTCAAAGGGCCATTTATATATATTTTTTATCTCTACCCCTGAATCTGTTCTCTGTAATAATGATTAACCCATCCGTATCCAGCTTGTATTCAGAGTTAATAGGACTCCTCGTTCATGGGAAAATGTTTGTGTTTGCTCAAACTCATAGCCAAGAGACTACAGAGTAGCTCAGAAACCTGGAAAAAGATGAATATTCTTGGCTGCCACTCATTCTCCAGCTGGTACAAAAGAAATCCCATTGGCAATTGTTTATCTAGCATTGAGGCCTGGAGGACAGTGATGGAGATAGAATCCACATCAAGAGGGAGTAAATGCATGGAAAAAAACAAGCTTTCTCAATGTTGAACATTTGAAATGCATTCATTTATTTGTTGATTTAACACCACTTATTGGCAGTCTCGCTACACCAGGAACAGTACTGTCTTTTTCCTCTTGTTACTCACAGTTTGGCAGGTGACATAAATAAACGGAAGAGTTGATTACTGAATGACAATGCTACAGTGGAGTTAGGGACAGTGGAGCTATGATGGTGCATAGCTAGTTTCAGGGTCTGAGGCAGGCTTCTGGAAGTTGGTGAAGGCTAAGCTCTGAGCGACTTGATTGTGGGTTTGGGGCAGTGGAGAGAGTGGGGAAGAAATAGGAATAGAGGATGTGCCAGGGGATGGCAGCAGTACATGACATCCTGGAGAAGTAACTGTAAACAAATGCATAAAAATAGCAATAGTAGAAGTGATAGTAATGGCACTGCTATCATATACATCTAGCACAGTATTAAGAGCTTTCTTCCATCTAATTTGTTGAGGAAAAAAAAGAAAAAAAAAGAGCTTGGTGTGGATTATTGCACTTAATGCTAAAAACAAATCTAAATTATCTTTATTACATACAAAATAAAAGCAAAACTCCATCTCAGAAAATGGAGGTTTTTTCTTCTTTTTTTTTTTTTTTTTGAGATGGAGTTTTGCTCTTGCTGCCCAGGCTGGAGTACAATGGTGCGATCTCAGCTCATCACAACTTCTGCCTCCCAGGTTCAAGTGATTCTCCTGCCTCAGCCTCCCCAGTAGCTGGGACTACAGGCATGCGCCACCACGCCTGGCTAATTTTTTGTATTTTTAGTAGAGATGGGGTTTCTCCATGTTGGTCTGGCTGGTCTCGAACTCCTGATCTCAGGTGATCTGCCTGCCTCGGCCTCCCAAAGAGCTGGGATTACAGACATTAGCCACCATGCCTGGTCTGCGATTAAAGAATTTTCCCAAAGTCACAGGTGATGAACTTCAAATTCAAACCCAAAAAGAGAATTGGGCTCCAGTCTTCATATTCTTAGTGTCTGTACTCTCCTGCCAGCCCCTCTAAGGCAATTTTTGTACTTTAAACTGTAAGCAATTATAGGTAGTGAGGAATTTTAAGCGAAAAAACAACATAGAGTTGTCTTTTAAAGGCCAGTCTGGCTGCAGAGTGGTAATGGTGAAGGCAAGGTAACCAATTAGGAGGGTTTTGAGTTCAAAGTAAGAGAATCTAAGTGCCTGAGCTGGGGGTGGAGATGAGAAGGAAGGGTCTAATTTGAGAAATGTTTGAGAAAAATCTTGAAGAGTATCTTTGACTGTTTGAAAGGGAGGGACAGATGAGAAGGAATCTAGATGATGCCCAGACATATGGACAGAATGGCTAGAAA
Organism: Ateles fusciceps; assembly: GCA_036589455.1. NCBI lineage: Eukaryota > Metazoa > Chordata > Mammalia > Primates > Atelidae > Ateles > Ateles fusciceps. Next base: position 141,557 of record JAZHEH010000579.1, on the reverse strand, counting down.
CGCCATCAACCACCTGAAAAACATTGGAGACAAGGTAGACCTGTGGATCAGAAGGTGAAGGGAGACATGGAGAGAAAGGTATCCCCTTGACTCTGGGCTTGCTGATGCCGAAGTACTGTGGGACATCCACAGATGAGTAGAAATCTGGTGGGTGAATCAGCAGTTGAACTAAGGGGTCAGAGCTGAATATATTACTCACATGAAGTTGGTAGCTAAATCCAAGAAAGAAATCTCTGTGCTGTTTTCCATAGAGGTTGTTCTAATTTACATTCCCATCAACAGTGTACAGTCTTCCCTTTGCACTGCATCTGTACCTGTTCTTTTCTGACTTTTTAATAACAGCCATTCTGACTGGGGTAAGGTGTTATATCTCATTGTGGGTTCAACTTACATTTCCCTGAAGATTAGTGACATTGCACATTTTTTCACGTGTTCATTGGCCATTTGTATATCTTCTTTTGAAAAATATCTATGTCATTTGCCTGCTTTTTAAAAAATTATACTTTTAAGTTCTGGGATACATGTGCAGAACGTGCAGGTTTGTTACATAGGTATACACATGCCATGGTGGTTGGCTGCACCCATCAACCCATCATCTACATTAGGTATTTCTCCTAATGCTATTTTTTCCTAATGCTATCTCTCCCCAACCCCCCCATCCCCTGACAGGCCTCAGTGTGTGATGTTCCCCCCCCCCCGTGTTCATGTGTTCTCATTGTTCAACTCCCACTTATGAGTGAGAACATGTGGTGTTTGGTTTTCTGTTCCTGTGTGAGTCTGCTGAGAATTATGGTTTCCAGCTTCATCCATGTCCCTGCAAAGGACATGAACTCATTCTTTTTATGGCTGCATAGTATTCCATGGTGTATATGTGCCACATTTCTTTATACAGTCTATCATTGATGCATTTGCCCATTTCTTAATGGAATTATTTGGGGTTTTCTTCTTGCTGATTTGTTTGAGTTCTTGCAGACTCTGAATATTAGCCTTTCATAAAATACATAGTATGCTTTGCAAATATTTTCTCCCATTCTGTAGGTTGTCTGTTTACACTATTGATTATTTCTTTTACTGTGTAGAAGCTTTTTAGTTTAATAAAGTTGCATTTATTTATTTTTGTTTTTCTTGCATTTGTTTTGAGGGGTCTTAGTCATAAATTCTTTGCTTAGGCCAATGTCCACAAGAGTTTTTCCTAGGTTTTCTTCTAGAATGGTTATGGTTTTAGGTCTTAGATTTAAGCCTTTAATCCATCTTGAGTTATTTTTTTCCTATATGGTAAGAAATAGGGATTCAGTTTTATTCTTCTGCATGTGGCTATCCAATTTCCCCAGCATCATTTATTGAATAGGGTATTCTTTCCTCAGTGTATGTTTTTGTCTGCTTTATCGATGATCATTTAGCTGTGCATATGGCTTTACTTCTGGGTTCCCTATTCTGTTCCATCAGTCCATGTATCTACTTTTATACTAGTAGCATGCTATTTGGGTTACTATAGCCATGCAGTATAATTTGAAGTCTGGTAATGTGATACCTCTAGATTTGTTCTTTTTGTTTAGAATTATTTTGGCTATCTGGACTCTTTTTTTTGGTTCCTTATGAATTTTAGAATTATCTTTTCTAATTTAACATTGATATTTTGATATAAATTGCCCTGAATCTGTAGATTGCTTTGGATATTATGGTCATTTTCACCATTTTGATTATTCCAATCCATGAGCATGGGATGTTTTTCCATTTGTTTGTGTCATCTATGATTTCTTTCATCAGTGTTTTGTAGTTCTTCTTGTAGAGATCTTTCAACTCCCTGGTTAAGTATATTACTAGCTATTTATTTCTTTCAAAGCTATTGCAAATAGAGCTACTGTTCAACCCACAAATCCCACTACTGAGTATCTACCCTAAGAAAAGTAATTGCTGTCTAAAAAAGACAACTGTATTCCTATATTTATCACAGCTCAGTTCATAATTGAAAAGATATGGAATCAACCTATGTGTCCATCAACTGATGAGTGAAAAAGGAAATGTGATGTATATATATATATATATATATATATAAAACAGTGTGTGTGTGTGTATTCCCCACCACCAGGTATCTACTCAAAGGAAAAGAAGCCATTGTATATATATAGAATATATACACACCATAGAATACTGCTCAGCCAAAAAAAAAGAGAGAGAGAGAATGAAATAATGTGTTTTGCAGCAACTTTAATAAAACTGGTGTCCATTATCCTAAGTGAAATAACTCAGAAATGGGAAATCAAATACTGCATGTTCTCACTTATAAGAAGGAACTAAGCTATGGGGACATGGGGCATACAGAGGGGTATAATTGACATTGGAGACTCAGAAGGGGTAAGGGTGGGAGGGAGCTGAGTGATGAAAAGTTGCCTATTGGGTAGAATGTACACTATTTGGGTGATGAGTGCATTAAAAGCCCAGAATTCACCACTATGCAATTCAACCATTTGTACTTCTAAATCTATTGAAGTAAATAAATATTAATAACAACAAAAAAATAAAATCAAGGAAGCTGATGAGATTACTAGGGAAGGAAGGGTGTATGGGAAGAACAGGAGGCCTAGAGAACACCTACATTTAAAGGGCAGGCAGAAAAAGAGAAGTTAGAAAGTGATCCAAGAAAAAAATATCTAAGAATTAGGAGGAGAATCCAGAAAAAAATGGAGCCATGAAAGATAAGAGAGCAGAGAGTTTCAGGGAGAGAGTAATGATTACATCTAATGATACAGAGAAGTCCAGAAAAAGGAGTGAAAAATGTCCTCTAGGTTTTAAAATATGTAGTCCTTCAGTGGCCTGTGACAGAACCATTCAGTGAGGTCATAGAGTAGGGGATGGAAGAGGAAGTAAGCCAGATCTCAGTGAATGGAGTGAATGAGAGGGATGAAAACAGATACAGCAGAATAATCTTGGAAGCAACTTGTTTAGATAAGAAAGAGAAAAGACAAGGGACCCAGGATCAAGGGAGAGTTGCTTAGGATTAGAGAAATCTGAGCTTCTTTAAAAGCTGAAGAGAAGAAACAAGCAGAAAGAAGTTGGTAATGTGGGAGAAAGAAAGAATAACAAGGAAATGGGGTCCCAGGCTGATGAAAGAGGACAGAGCATGGTGGGAAGTGGGCCTTGAGCAAAAAGAAGGATCCTTCCTCTGATCATGTGAACCAGGGAAGAGGTATGTAAGTCCTAATGGGAGGGCATCTGGGAGACAGGGTTCTGTCACTTCAATTTTCTTTATCTTTTTAAATAAAACAATGGATGAAAACATCTGCTTAGATAGTGAAGGAAGAAGATTGGAAGGAAGCTTGAGAAGAGAGAAAGGGATGAGAGGTGGGGAGGGGAAAGAGAAGGGAGCTACCCAATAACAAAATAACTGGCCAGCTGCACTGCAGAGCTAAGGTTGCCACCTGATTATAGGACTGCACCTTGGAATTCTGAACAAGTCAGGCCTAGAGGTAAAGACAGTAGACTCATTGCAGGAGTTTGCTAGCAAAGTGGAGTATAACATAGAGTCCATGAGATACATCAATCCCAATTTATATATATATACACATACATAATTCAACCCCAACTGGTGAACCAAGCCATCACCATGTCTCTGTGCATATTAAAGGAGCCAGTGCACATGAGGCATGCGGTGGTGACTGGCATGGAATCAGCCCTCAGTAAATGTCAGCTATTGGTAATACCAATCAGTTGGTGATTTCCAAGTCATTCCCTATGTTAAATTATAAAATCTAATATCCTCCTTATTCTGCTTTACTATGCAATTCTACTAAAGATGGAAAATAGAGACACAGGTTAACACCTTTACAGAGAGTCTAAGATTAACCCCCCACCCCCAAATTTTCCAATAGGAAGGGCTGGAAGATACCATTAAAGGCTATTAAAAGAGATGATAGAATCCTGGATGAAATTAGGATCTGAACAGATTCCTGTGTGTCTGGAATGGATTTGATGTAGCCCTTCCTTGAAGCAAGGAATAACCCCCAATCAACAGGATGGGTCATTTTTTTCTCTAAATGGAAAAAGCAATGACATCTCACAATGTTAAATCCAGTCTACTAATAACGGCTGCCTAGAGTACTGCAATGGGAATAATTTCCAAGGCAGGAGATCAATCAGTCATATCTGCCCTGTGCTCAGTGTGAGCATATTTACGGTCCCAATCTAGCCCCAACATGTGAGAAACTGAGGCCCAGATGAAGGAAATGCCTCGGCCAGCTCTTTAGTGGCAAACTTGGACAATGAGCCAAATTTTCCAAGTTGCCCAAGTTCTGCCTGGCACACCATGGTGCCATTTCCAGACATTACATCAATGACTACTAAGGACCTAAAACCTGTAGCAAAGACCAAGAAGCAGCAGATTTATGAATAGAGGCCGTGTTTCCACATCCAGGCAAGGGGGAATCATCATTTAGCATAAATAAGCTAGAGCATAACCCAGAGTAATCCTGGGCAAAAACAAAATGCTCGGGGAGCCGGGGTTCCTGCTGTGAAATACTAAGTGTGCAGTTTAAGCCTATTTGAAGCATGCAAAGGCCTAAGGGCCTGCACATGGGCACTGCTAGCTTTAAGGAGAGGCTATTTTAGTTGGAACAACTTTGTTGGCACCTAATGCTTATCAAGCACTGAGGGTGGTAGGCCCAATTATAGAATTAACATTGCTCATATCTGCTGAGCCAAATAGAAAGCAACTACTCTATAAAGGGGCTAGGCATCCAAAATTAAACAGGGGAGGGAGAGCCCGCTAATTGCTCTCATTTTTTTTTTTGCCCAGCAGCGTGGTGCCAGTCTCAGAATCTCCTAAGCAGATGGAAGGAAGGTAGGGGTAGAGAAGGGATAGGGAAATCACTTCACTTCATCAAATTCCTCCTCCCACTCTGTATCTCTCTCTCTGTCTTTCTCTCTCTCTCTGTCTCTGTATGTTTTGTGTGTGTGTGTGTCTCCTGTCTCCTTTTGTTCAGTCTGTTAATGTTTCAAGTCTGTCTACTACTACTCTCTCCCCCTGAGCCCAGTCTATAAGTAGGGCTAGTCTGGTGAAATGAAAAGAGCATCATAGTCAGAGAGATATGAGATTAAATTATTCTCTCCCTAATACATGCTATTCAATCTTGAACAAGTTACTTACCCCCTCTGAGTCACATTTGGGCCATCTAAAAATAAGAGCAAATACTCTAATATTTACCTTTTACTTTTATTCTGAAAAATAAATAAGATGACAACTATTAAAGGCTTTAGCATGCTACGACTTGCCCAGAGTGCTCATAAACTCTGATGTCACATGGAGTCAGCCTGTCCTCTGAGGTTCAAGTGTTCGAATGAAATCGGCCCGCACCTCAACCCCATGTGTAGGAGAAAACCCAGTCTCTTCCAAGGCTCTTGGAGGGGGCATTTATGCTTCTTCTGGTTACCTCTGAGTTAGTTCAGCTTGGAATTTATTTTATTAAGTAAAGATAATTACCCACTTTCTACTCCACACACACTCACACTAGGCACCACTTTGATTCCTTTATTCCTCCAAAATATTCTTGCTGTGAGACTGTGGGTACAGCAGGCTGAAATGTGGGGGGAACAGAAAAAGTTTGCATCATGGTATGCCACCAGCCTCAACTGATTGTAACATCTCTCTCCACTTTTAAATGTCCTTGACTTAAAGGACAGGACTTCCTCGCTGTCTCTCTCTCTGCACATTCCAGCCTCCTGCCACCTGGCTTCCCCCACTCCTTCCCTTCCTCTTTCATGTCCTTCCTCTTCTCTCTTTCTGCCCATCTCAATCCAGAAATTCCTGTTTATTTCTTATGCAGAGGAGTTTGGTTATTTCTTTACCTTACTGTGTCTTCTCATATCAGGTTTGGGGCTTCATCTTTCACATTTAAAACACCCTGTCAAAGTATTTTCCTGAACAAAGTCAGTCTTCTCCCTGGGAGGAGTCCTGGTGCCAGCTGTTAATGCAACAGTTATCTTCTCCCAACTACACATATCCTCAATCAATAAATGTCAGGAGCCTCTATTCTTCATACTAAAGAAGTTTTCTCTCAGACCACCTTCCCCCATTTTCTTTCTCCCATCTCCATAAGCCTCATGAGAGAAGAAGCCATCCTCTCCTCCTGCTCACCCCTACTCCCTTCTCAGCAAGCTGCTCCCACCACCACTCTGAGACTACTCTCAGGAAAATCAGCTTTAATTGGCCAAATCCGATGACTTCCCGCATTTGCTGTAGCAATTGACTGTTGACCATTGACCCCTCCCAAAAATGCTCTCCCCCCAGGTCTCCCCAGTGCTGTCATCTCCACTTCTCTAAGCATCTCTGACCAACCCTCTTCAGTCTCTTCTTGGGATGCTTCTCCCCACCCACCTTGGACATTGTGTATTTTGCATTCCTATCAGTAACTCTCCTGTCTTCTCTCTGTACTTGGGCTTCCCAGCCATCTTATCCATTCCAACAGTTCAACCTCTTCCAAGAGGCTGATGAGACAGACATGTTGCTCTTCAGTGGTAATTCTCCAGCAAGCTCTCACTCCCATTTGTCAGCCCCTCCTGGAAAACTCTAACTGAATAAGGAGCAGGTGCCTCCAACTCACAAACCTAAACCATGTCATTGTCTCTTCTACCCCCTCTGCCAAGTGTGCTTCTCTGGCATGACCACATTCCATTAGGGAGTCATGAGCCCTTCAACCCTCTCTTGGCATCAACTGATGCTTTCAGTAATCATGTATGGGACCGTCCCCCCGCCCCAAGTAATCTCATTTATTCTCATGGCTTTAAATAGCATTGATGTGTTGACAACTCCAAAATCGATACCTCAACCCAAGGCTAGGAGCTCTCCTCCTAGCTACACTTGCACATTCTGTTGCATACTCAACAGCTCCTCCTCCGACATATCTCCCAGATACCTAACTCAATATATCCAAAATAAGACTCCTACCTTCTCCCCACTGTAATATCATTCTTTTCCCAATTGAACCCATATTGCTAAATAGCACCTCCAACCATGCAATTATTTAAGCCAAAAACACAAACATCACCTTGATTCCGTTTCTTCCCCCCACTCATGCAATTCCACCTATTAGGAATGCTCATGATTCCTTGTTCTAAAATACATTCAAAATCCATCATTTTCTCCCCCACTTTCATTGCCACTCTTATGATCTAGGCTATAATCATGTTTTCTGCGGATGACTAGAGTAGCTTACTCCCCCTCCAAATTCATCTGTGCCCTGCACAAGGAAAATCTCTAAAAACATAAACAGGATCATGTTATTTTCCTTGTTTAAACCTGTCAGTGATCTCCACAGTTTTTACCATGTCCTATAAGCCTTTGTCGTCTCTCCGACATTCTTTGTACTCTTCCTCAGTTCTATCTGTAATGACTAGATTTCTTTCAGATCCTCAAATAAGAAACAAGGCTAGCTCTTTCTAGCCTTGGAGACTCTGTGCTCCCTTCTCCTGGCTGTGATGCTTTTTTCAAGGTTGGCTACTTCTTGAACTTTAGGCCTCAGCTTAAATTTCCCTTCCTAATAAAAGCCTTTCCTAACATTTCTTTGTTTGTATCCACTAATCCACCATTATCTGTCACCACTTCACCCTGGACCTTTCATAGCATTTAACCATTTTCTGGATTTTTTTTCTTGCTTGTTTACTGCTGATCTCCTCCATGAGGAGAGGGACCATGTCTGTTTTGTTCACCACTGGATTCCCAGCACGAAAAACATTAGGTGGCACATAGGAATTCCTCAGTAAATATTTGTTGAATGAATGGCTGGAAAAATGAATACGTTTATAATATGCATAAAATGTTGGGTAAGACACAATCCCCTTGTTCTCAAGGAATGAACCATCCAGTGCTCATAGTTACAATAGAGTTATTTCTTCTGTGAGAGGCATGGTCAAAAATAGTATAGAAATACAGACAGAGGTAAAATCCAGCCTAGCAGAGGAAGAGGAGTTGGAAGACTTCACAGAAAGTTAACAAATAGATGGGGTGGGCAGAGTATAAGATACAGATTTTGTAGACTTTTTTGGCTGATTAAATTGAAATCTATGTTTGCATTTTAGCTTCAAGTTAACTCAGGTAATGACCTCATGCTGGAGACAAGAGCTGGAAATTTGGGGTACCAATATAAAAACACAGTCTCAGTATTTGTAGAAAATAGTTAATTTGTTGCTATGTAAAATGCATTTCTTCTACCTCACCCTCCAAAATGAGTGTCCAAAAATTATGCTCAGTCCAATGTGCCAATATTATGAATGGAAAGTCATAAACTGCAGATATAATTCAATGAATTGGATTAAGGACAGAACAAGGATCATACCATCACTACACTTTCTTGTTGGCATATATATGATAGTCATCTCAGGCTGTGGTAGCAAGTGAGCCCAAAATCTTAGTGGCTTCCACAGCAGCTTTGTGTCTCACTTACATATACATGAGTGTTGAGTTTATCTTTATTCCCTGACCTAGGCAGAAGCAGCAGGTCCTATCAGCGACATGGTGGTCTAGAGACAGAAAGGGAGAAGGAAAGTGTAGAACCAAGTGATGGCTCTTAAAGCTTATGTTTGGAGGTAACTAATGTCATTAGTATTTCATTGGCTAAAGTGGATCACATAGCCAAGACTGGCATCATGGAATCAGGGGTGTAAAATCCCTGTAAGTATTTTGTGATAAAAATATAATCTACCACAGCCTATATAATCCAAGTTTGTTGCTTACACTATTTCATAGCTGTAAGAATGCTAAGAAACACTTGTATATGATGTAAATAGGAAATTTACCTGGACATAAGACAATAGCTGATGCTACTGATGGAATAAGGCAGTGGAAAATAGCATAGCAAAGACACAGACTTCATATCCTATTGGTAGACTAGCTTTGCAGGGCCCGAATTTAGGATTTCCTGAGGTTTTCAGTATATAACATCCACAGGAGAAAAACAGCCCTTTCTTCTTCCAAGACCAAATTAATATAAATTTCAATCCATAAATAAGAAGTATTTGGTTTTTTTCTTCAAAATATGTAATTTTTAGACAAAAATAGCAGCATTTTATATGCCTACATGTTGTTCAAGCTGGCAAATACATACAGAAGTTTTTGGTTGGCTTCAAGAATTAGAAAGCTTTTCTTTGTCTGTGATAGACATAGTTAAAAAAAATAAATTTAGGGTCAGAGCCAGCAGCTTCTCAACCATATCATTAAGTGCAAATTCAAACAGACGTTTTAGAGGGAGGAGAAGGAGCCTACCATTTAATTAAAGCAAATACTCAAGTACAAGCTCCTCAATAACAGAGCATATGTCGTACGTGTTTTCAAAGCCCCAGCAGTTACTGTAGTGCCTGGTACCCAGTAAGTGCTCAATAACTGCTTCATGCTAACATTTTTCTGGAGGGCAGTTTATTTCAAATTTCAAAATGCTCATTCAGGTTGACCCTGAATTCTAAGTTTAAAGATTTACCCTAAGAAAATAAATGGAGATGTGCACAAAGAAAATAATTGGAAATGTATATGTTTATCACAGCCCTATATATATCGGAAACTATTAACAATTAAAGCTAGCCAAATATGTTATAGTATATTATAATAAAATACTATACAACTTTGAAAAGCTATGCTTTCAAAGAACACTAAATTGTAAGGGAAATCAATTATATTATATGGGAGAAAATGTTACAGGGTAAAAAACTAGTACATATAATAAAATCTCATTTTAATAAAATATGTACATAATATGCATGCACATATAATATACAAACATATGTACACACATGCATATCTGAATGAGACAGAAAAAGTTATCTATTACAAAGAGGAAAAAAAATGTATGTTCCTTGCAAGCTCCTCCGGGTTTTTAAGATAGGGGATGCTAAGATGGATTCTCTGTTCACCCAGTGGAGAGAGACATGGGAGGGTGCAGAGAGAAGGGAAGCTGGAGCTGGGACAAGACAGGCTCTGGGTGGCAGGTCTAATGATAGGCAGGGAGTTAAGGCAGTTGACATTGATGGGAATTAGAGGCACAGCAAAGACCCCAGAGGTCTAATGGAGATTTTGTATTCAGTTTTGCTGTGTAGTATGTATTGTATCTTTCTCCTTTGCCTCCCCTTGAAGATTTCAACAAAAGCTTCATTTTTCCCTTCTACTTTGTGCAGGTAGATTTGCTTTGAGGGAGATGACCGAGTGCTGACTCTTGATCAGGGGCAGAAAGCAAGGCCATGTGAGGGGCCCAGCCACATCTGGGAGATTACGATGAAAGAAAAGGCACCGAAATAGTAGACCATCATTAGCTTTGGGTAGAGAGAAAAGAAGGTGATTCTCATTTCCTTCTTTGTACTTTAATGGATTTTCCAAATTTCTGCAATGAATATGCATTACTATCATAATCAGAAAAAAAAAAGTTCTCTTTAAAAAATAATTTGATGTTGAATGAATGAATAAGTACATAAATCAATGAATGAATGAATGAACTAATTAGTGAAATGATTGACCCGGGCAACAGAAGCAAAAACGGGATTCTAATTGACAAATTTGCTTGTTCTTATTTCCTGCTGTGGACATTAGTCAGTGTCTATCTTTAGATGAGACATATTTTTAAAAAATACTCTTCAGAAGGAAGCAAGCACTGTTTTCATGTTCTCTACTCTCCAGCATTTGCAAATACCTTCATCCCATCCAACTTGGGTCATACTTGACATGCCTCTTATCTTTTCTCCCAGGGTCTGTGGCCAACACCCCCAGAATTCACTAGCACAGAATTCCATGAAAATCAAAGAAAACCAGGTAAGAGATAGAAGAAGCAGCATATACAAAGAAGCTGACTGACGGCTGGCTTTGAAATGCTGTGGATCTGTGTTTCTATGCAGCCTTACAATAGTGTGTGTGTGTGTGTGTGTGTGTGTGTGTGTGTGTGTGTGTGTGTGCAGGCATGCTGTACATAGAGAGACATGAAGGCAGGGCTGCAAATTGAAAACATATTTAACATACACGCAAATACATTCGATCTGAACCAGTGCCAAACCACATGTGTTGAACGTGTCAACAAACTGTCTGATTTGTTCCTACCTTACACATAAACACTGTCAGGCAGGGCTGAAAATCAGGTGTGCTATGTCGGATGGAATCTACAAGGGCTTCTATAGAAAGCATATTGTTTGCCCATATGGGCTGGTGGAGGTGGCAGCTGGGTGAGGGGGAAGACCTTGCCACCTGCCAGGCCGAGAGACAAGCGGCCTGCCCTGGAGTCCTGGAATCCAAGCTGAGGACAGCTCAAGGGCACAGAGAGCTTTCTGGAATATTTGGGGAGGATGATTACTGGCTAGACTCTTGGAGGGGGAGAGGAGAGGGAGTGAGAGGGAGCTAGAAGCCTGCCTGACAAAGCTGATTTTTTTTGTACAGATGCTGCTGGCAGAAGAGCAGGGTGGGAGCAGCGTGTTCAGCTACATTAGTCAGGGATAGAGTTTTAATAGGCTGCAGAAGGAAATGATGACAGCAAAGTTAGGAGCAGTGAGTAACTCAATTTCAGAGAGTCAAGCTCCCCGGGAGATGACAGCCAAGGCAGTATTTTTCTGTTTGGCCCCATGGGGGGCAGGGTCAGTGTTGGGGTTATGGCAGACACTGGCATTGGGAACAAACAAACATAAGCCAGGGCCTCTGGGAGGTGACACTGCAGCTCCTCCTGCTGTGACACTGTGACATACTGGGGCTCATCAGCAATGCCAACCTGTATGGAAATGATCACAAGCAGCTGGAGACAGAGCTGTCATTTGTGGCTATAGGAGGGGAGGGAGAATACTGTTCCTTAAGAGGCTCTGTACATGAATGGGACATATTTTTATAGGAGAAGACTTTTAACTGCTTCAAGAGTTAAGGAAAGAAACCACCACCCCAAGAATGTAGACGGTAACACCATGAGGTGCCAGTGGTCAGTGAGCCCAATAAAGGGATAAACTGGTGACATGGATGACAGGACTCAGGGGACCTGCATGTAACTTAGTAAAAGGTGTCTCCCTTATGGGTGGAGGATGCATGGCTGGATGGAAAGGAGAGCGGGATGGATTCAGCCTTCACTTGTTCCTCTGACTAGGCAGCCTTGTGCAGGGTATGATCTGTCCATCTCAAGCAGCAGCCAGGAAGCCTAGCCTTTGATAAACAAACTCCTTCACCTGGCATTCCTGGCCCTTGGTGAGCCAGCTCCAACATGACCATTCAGCCTAGTCTCACACAACAATTGCTGCCAACACACACCCCAGCAGAAGAGAATTCCTAACCATTCCCCAGGCTTGCCTTGACTTTCTCATGTTGAGACTTTTGTTCCTGCTGTTCCCTTTGGCCACAACACCCTAACGTGCATCTTCACCTAACCTTATCCCATGTGTTTTCAAGGTCCTGCCCAAATACCGCCTCCTCCAAGAATTCACCTCTGGTTGCCTTCACATCAAAGTGACCTCGCCCCAATCTGAGTTCTTGCAGCATCTCATCTCTACGTCCCTCATCTTATCATGTTTGGGTCATTATTTACCTCTTTCTACCCTCTACTGAAGTTTCTACATGCATGTCTTATCTTCTCTACAGACTGTGAGCCCCCCTGAGGGCAAGCCCTGTATCTTATTCATGTTACATGCCCCATAGCAGTAAACATGGCACCTGGCACATAAAAGGTGGTCAATAGGCAGTCTTGTGGAAAGAGTGTTAGACAAAGCAGGTTAAGATCCCAGCTCTTGTCACTTGAAGACAATAATAGCTAGTCATTTATTCTCACATGTGTCAGGCATTGCTGAAAGTGCTTAATACGTAGGAAGTTACTAAATTCTCCTAACTAGTCTAAGTAAGCTCTGCTTTTGTCTTCAAGTGCAGAACAGGAAACTGAGACCCAGAAAGGTTAAGTGTCCTGCCCCAGGTCACCAACAGTAAGTAGCAGAAGTGGCATTTGAACTCAAATCAACTGGCTCAGAGTCCACGCTTGTAACCATGTACTCTCCTTTCCCAATGTTGGTGGAGCTTGGATTTAATCAATCTGATTCTTACCTTCTTTATCTGGATAGTGGGGATCCTGATAATTATATATTACATATGCATATATATCAATTACAGTCATGAGCACAATGATATTTTAGTCACTAATGGACTGTATAAACAATGGAGGTCCCATAAGACTGTAATGGATGGAGCTAAAAACTTCCTATCACCTAGTGCTGTAGGCATCGTGTCATTGCAGCCATTATAACATCCTGGTTCAACACCTTACTCACATGTTCATGGGGATGCTGGCTGCCAGTCATATAAAAGTATAGCACATAAAATTATGGACAGTGCATAATACTTGATAATGATAGTAAATGATTACGTTATCGGTTTGTGTATTTACTATACTATACTTTTAACTCTTACTTACATTCAAAAAAAAAGAAAAAGTTAACTGTAAAACAGCCCCAGGCAGGCCCGTCAAAAGAAATTCCAAAGGCACCATCATCACAGAAGGTAACAGCTCCATGTGTGTTACTGCCCCTGAAGACCTTCTAGTGCGACAAGATGTGGAGGCGGAAGATGGAGATATTGATGACCTTGACCCTGTGTAGGCCTAGGCTAACATGTGTGGTTGTGTCTTAACTTTAACAACAAAAAAATTTTTTAACTAAAAGTTTTAAAAATAGAAGAAACTTTATAGAATTAGAACAAAAAGAAAACATATTTTTTGTACAGCTGTACAATATGCTTATGTTTTAAATTGTTATTACAAAAGAGTCAAAAAGTTTTTAAAAAACATTAACATGTTTATAAAGTAAAACAGTTACTGTAGGCTGAGGATAATTTATTCTTGAAGAAAGAAAATTATATTTGTATAAATGTAGTGCAGCTCCACCGTACAGTGTTGGTAAAGTCTGCACTGATGTACCATAGTGTCCTAGGCTTTCACAATTCACTCAGCACTCACTCACTGCCTCTCCCAGAGCAAGTTCCAGTTCTGAAATCTCCATTCACAAGTGGCCTATATAAGTGGCCTATATCTATACAATTTTTTATCTTTTATGCTACATTTTTATTGTATCTTTTCTATGTTTATAGATGCGTTTAAATACACAAATACTTACCATTGTGTTCCAATTGCCTATAGGATTCTGTACAGTAAGTGCTGTTCAGGCTTGTAGCCTAGGAGCAATAAGCTACACCATACAACCTAGGTGTGTGGCAGGCTATGCTGTCTGCGTTTGCACACTCTATGATGTTTGTACAGTGATGAAATCACTTTAGAACCCATTTTTAAGAAGGTATCCCTATTGTTAAGCAAGGCATGAATGTAGATATTAGCTCCGTAGATACTTGAAACCTAATAAATCCTCAATAAAAAATAGTCTCTATTAATAAACATGTTTTGAATGAAAAAATAGGGAATGTAGAAATGTTATCAAGAGTAATATTTCCAATAGATATATAACAGAAGCCATCAATGCCAGCCACATATGTAATCTAAGTTTCTCTAGTAGTCACAGTAATAAGGAAACAAATAGATAAAATTAATTTTAATAAAATAGTTTATTTCACCTAATTTATCCAAAATTTTATTATTTCAACATGTACTCACTATAAATGAATGAGATATTTCACTCTATTTCTTTACACTAAGTCTTCAGAATCTGTCTTGCATTTTACACCCATGGCATGTCAGGCTAACTACATTTCAAGTATTCAAGAGCCATATGTGGCTAGCAGCTACCACATTAGAGTATAGATCCAATAGGTCTAAGGAAAAAACCCTATCTGAAAATCCAGTTAGGAAGCCAAACTTCTGCCATTTGAGATATGATAAATTTTCTTTCTTCAAGAGCTCATTATTAAAATGTAAATACCTCTAGGAAATACCAATGAATGCTGATGCTGAGGCTGATGTTGCCACTCAGACCAGCTGGGGCATTCAGAAACCACATTCAGGGTGAAAAGTGTGAATCTTAGAGTTGGGTACACTTGTGTTCAAATCACAACTCTGCCTCTTACCATTCATGGGACCTTGGCTGCGTCCTTTCCCATGGCTGTGCCAGTTTCCTCATCTGGGAAAGGAGTACTGTATCAGGATGGAGAGAGATGAGGCATGCAGGGGTCAACACAGGGGTCAGCTCACTTCCTGCTCCCCCTCAACTTCTGTGTCACCAGAGCTATCTCTCTCCCTATCCCCTCCCTATTATACAGACACACTATGAAGGCTTTTGCTGGATGAATCACCATCCAGGGAGCTCTGCATGATTGATTCTCCCAGGGATTCATTGAGTGTCTATGTTCCTAGAACATGGAGGCACTGAGAGGGATCCCAAAAATGTCCCTCATGAAGTTTTGCACAAAAAACTTCATGTGCATTTTGTGCATTTGAAAAATGCACCAAAAAGTGCATTGTTCCCATCCTTCATGCTGATCTGAGGATTTTCACATCCACTCTGACTTGGACTTTCCCTTGAAGTCTGATCTCAGCCTCTGTGCTCCTCCTCTACCCCTGCCTGGAGCTTCTTGTTCCTGGGTAAGGGAAGAAGCACCTGGGCCCTTGACTGCTACCATCAGATGCAGATGTAAGGCCCCAGTTGTAGGAAGTGGACTTTGCCTCTGGCCCTGTCCATAAATGCCTCTTCTATTATTTGCCTCTTTTCCCCTTTTTTACATGACTTGTTGCAGCTACTTTGTCACAGCCTGTCACTTGACTTTGTCTTGTTTGGCCTGTAAGACAAAGGCAAGTTGTGTGAGGGGCCACCCAAGGAGGTGCACACAAGTAGAAGAGTCCCAGGGGCTCAGTTATACATGCCAGGGTGCCATCCAAGGGGCCAGGGATACATTTCTGCCACAGAGGGGAAAACCAACAGCCAAGAGGAAAAGCCTCAAAATAAGGGCTGGACTGCTTTGACCCAAGAAGACAAGTTGAGGACCTAATGGCGTAAGGAACAGCATGAACTGAAGTCTGGGGGTGCTACGAGAGACAAGGGAACAATCCATGAATGGGTCGGGCTGTCCAGGAAGCTAAGCCTGCACATGAGGTGTGTGTTCCAGAACAACACTTTCCCTCAACGCCCACATAGGTTCTTGGGCACGGGAGGTTCTAAAGCCTCCTTGCCTGTTTCCATGGCTGGCAAACACCTCAGATGCCTTGCAAATATCTCCGCCTGCATGTTGAAATGCCTGACATTTCAGCTTGGGCTTGGGCTTGTCTCTATCAGTGTCAACTACTTACTGAGCTATGCCCTGCTACACTAGCATGCCCTGCCTGCCATTCTGGACAGTGTCTATTCCATCCTGGTCCTCACAGGTCATGACCTCACCGGTCTCCTTTTAATTTATTAGCCATGCCCACCTAATCTTAAGATGTAACATTAGGATGCTTAGTGTCTCAAAGGGCAGCTTGACACACCTAGGGGTTGGCATAAAATAGTGGTGAAGGGCTTTAGAGTCAGAAAGATCTATATAGAAATTCCAGCTCTATCACTTGTAGGATTTTAATCAAGTGGTCCAATATCAATATTCTCACCTTTAAAATGGGCATAATAAGATCGATTTTATGGAGTTGCTATGACATATAAATGAGAGAATAATATATGTAAAGTACATTTCAATACCTAGCTTATAGGAAGCCCTCAATCTATAGAAGCTTACCTTAAATAAAGAAGTGATTTCTCCACTGGCTCACCGTGGAGTGAGTGCAAAATCCTTAGCCTGGCACATGAGCCCTGTGCAAGCAGACGCTGCATCTTCTCTGCCTCATTTTGCACCGTTTCTTAAGTATCTTGTAGCTGAGAGCAGAACTCTAGCGTTTCTAAGACACTTTCCAATGTCACCACACTGAATGCTCATCAAAACCCTATGAGATGTTAATACTTATTTTTGCAAATACGGAAATTGAGTCTCAGGGAGTGTGACTTGGCAAAGTCATGCAGCAGAGCCAGAACTTGAATCAAGGGTCATGTCTCTGGAACCCTAGCCATACTCACCCACGGAACTCTGGAGTCTGCCACATACTCTGCTGCTGTCTCTCCTTAGGATACTCATTCCCACCCTGTTTACCTGGCTAGCTCCCACTTTCACAGTGTAATGATGATTCAGTGGTTTGTTTTTATCAGTAGGATTCTTGAAGTCCTAGAGTTTGCTTTAACAATTTAACTAAAAGTAATACCTGTATAAATGTCTTCATTGCTTAGATAGTCTTGCACCTTGAATAAGCACAATGGACATTTGAAGAAGAAGGAAAGGGAGAGGCACTGGAAGAGGACAGAGATCGAGCTCAGGTGGGCAGCCTGAGCCACCTGCAAATCAGCCCCAAATATATGTCCTCCAAAGCCATCCCTAACTCTCCACCTGAAATGCAAGCTCCCCTTCCATACAGCCTAAGTCACCTCACAGATCCCTCAACCATATTTCTGTTCTCTGTGCCATAAGCACCAGCCAAAACTCCTTGAGCACAGGGCTGTGTCATTCTCATTTCTGTACCCAGGGGCCTTACATAGAAAACCAATAATTAATCATAAGAACAAATGTGTAGTAAGTGCTTACTCTGTTTCCAGGGAAAAATCTATGCCCTTTACATACATTATCTCATTTAATCTTCAGTAACCTATGAGAGAGACACTATTATTAGGAGGGGAGAACTTGAGGCTTATATACACTAGATAACTTGTCGCAATAAAACAAATGAATGGGTCAGTGAAGGGGCTGAGATTCCAACTTGGAGTAATCTCACTCCAAAGTCTAGACACTTGGTCACCCCACTCAAGGAGCAGTGTATGAAAAAGTGGAAATGATATCATTGTAATCAAGTTCTAGAAAGTAGAGAGTAGTGGAATAGAGAAGCAGACTCTTTAATCAATCATTTTTAGTCTTTTAATTGCATATTTATAATTTATGATACATATCATCATGGTAGATGGTGAAATAATTTTTAAAAAACTAAAGTTTGAGGAAGAAAATACTGGCCAATGATTTTTGCTGTCATCCAGCTCATAGACCAACTGCCCAAGCAGTGGTGAGCCAACCACCCTTGGAAGACACAAAGTACTATGGTCAGCCACCCCCTGCTGCTCCCCTCCTCCTCCATCTTCCTGTGCAGAGATGCTCCCTACTGTGTCATTGCAGAAACTAGTAAGGAACTGAAGCCCTCCCGAGGTCCAGGCTCAAGAGTGGAGGATGCTGACTGGCCATCACTACCTCCCAAGGAGGGGACGGGAGAAAGGAAGAAAACATCTGGAAGCAGTGGCATTTCGTTCTGGACCCTGTGCATATGAATGATGCACTAAGACAATTCTCTGCCTTATCATAAATTCTGCAAACTCATGAACTTTGCAATCTCTGAAGCTCAGCGCTGTATGGGAGCCACTTATCTTGTGCTGAAAGCAATATAAAAACAGATGGCAAAGAGTGCATCGGGAGATAAATGAGCCGCCTGGCTGCCAGGAGTTTGCGGACAAATACAACATGGCCAGCCTCTGGACTCCCAGCCATAGGGACAGCTCAGCAGGGGCACCCCCAAGGTGAGACAGCCAGGCTGACAGACAGGGTGGCTGGCAGGAGAAGGCAGAGCAGAGTCCCTTGGGGAGGGCAAGAGAGAAAGGGCACCTTCACAGGCAGCCTTGGGAAAGCAGCCAGCCCCTTCCCAAGAGGGAGAACATGGGTAGAGGACAGCTTGGGGGCACTGTCCACAAAATTGTAGCTGAGAGCAGAGCTCTAGAATTTCTAAGATACTTTCCGTTGTCACCACTCTGAATGCTCATCACAACACTGTGAGATATTAATACTTATTTTTGCAAATAGGGAAACTAAGTCTCAGGGAGTGTGACTTGGCAAAGTCATGCAGCAGAGCCAGAACTTGAATCAAGGGTCATGACTCTGGAGCTCTGTCATTCACATCACAGGATCTAGTTTGGCCTTACCTGACTCTCACCACAGCTCTGGGAGGAAGGTGGATAAAAACGAAAATGAGACTTAGGATGGACATGCCTGCCTGAGATCATAAGGCGGGTATGCAGCTGGGCTGGAGGAGCACCCCATCTGCTGCTGTCTCCACCTCCCCAGGCTGCAGGTCAGGCTGGTACACCAGAGGCAGGCCAGCCTACACTCTACTTCTGCCCTGGGACAACAGTGAGTGTCCAAAGACACAGGGCAATGCCCATACCTGCTGGGGACAGGCACAGCAGAGAGGCAGTAAGAGGAAAAAGCAATAAGAACTGGAGGAAAAAGCAAAAGAGTTGGAAGAAGGGAAAAATTAAGGAGCAAGAGACGAGAGTCAAGAGAACAAGAGAAAACAAGAGAAAGAAGAAGAAAGGTGCCCAGGAGGGTAGGAAGTATAAACTGGTGTACATGACAGCCTGAGGAATGGCAGTGGTGCTGGGCCAGGCTCAGCCCATCCTTGGAACATGCACAGTAGAACCAGAGAGAAGACACCACCTCTATGTGCTCTGAAAAATGCCACAAATGTCCTCTCAGAGGGGGCTGACAAAGAGCAACTCATGTGTGTGGTGGTCCCCCATGCAGCAAATATGTCTTTAGTGAGTACTTACTCAGTGCCAGGCATGGCTGACTACTAGAAGAACAAAATGCTGGTGCAAACAATGATGATAAGACATTAGGATGAAGCCAGCTTTCAGATTAGCAGCTATAGACCCAAGGCCTGAAAGAAAACAGATCAATAAGCAATGTATGATACTCAAAATGAAAAACTGCA
Source organism: Ateles fusciceps (assembly GCA_036589455.1). Taxonomy (NCBI): domain Eukaryota; kingdom Metazoa; phylum Chordata; class Mammalia; order Primates; family Atelidae; genus Ateles; species Ateles fusciceps. Next base: position 121,872 of record JAZHEH010000579.1, on the reverse strand, counting down.
GCCCAGCACCATGGCATGGACCCAGGCATGGGAGGCAGGCTGAATCCTAGCTCCATGCTCTGGACAGTGTGACCTGAAGCTGTTCTGGAACCTGTCTCAGCCCAAGGTCTGCAACTACAGCTCAGGGCTAGTGCTGTTCCTTCCAAGACTTGTTGGGGGTGTGATGAGGTGATGGATGAGAAGCCCCCAGCACTCATCTTCCTCACAGGCACTCTGCAAATGCTCACTCTCCCCCTTCTCAACCACTCAGGGGGTAGGCCCAGTCAGGCACCTTTTACTTCTCCCTGCTAAGTCCCTGTTGGACCCTTCCCCACGCTGCTCAAGCCTGCACTCTGCGTCCCGCCAGCATTTCAGCACTGGCTTTGGCCTTCTCATCTGCACTGGGGTTTAGCCGCCCTTGAGTCTTTAAGTCCTGTATTTCTGTTCCTTTGGTCTGAATTTCCCAAGGGTAGAGACTGTACCTCCCATTCCCGAGACCTCCACAGTAAACACCACCCCAGGAGCCTGGCCCTGGGGGAGCCTATGCCTGGGTGTGGGCTGAGTGACTGCGTCCACCACAACTCGAAGACTGATCCATCTGATGTGTATGGAACCCCTGCACTACTCTGCGCCCCGCCTGTGCAAGACATTTCAGACTCACTGGCTTGTTTAATCTTCACAACAATCCCATGAGGGAACTGAGGTCCAGAGGTGTGAGGGCTTTGTCCAAGGCCACACAGATCCTAAATAGCTACGCTGGGATTTCTAAAATTAACAATTATGAACACACAGCACTGTTTCTGTGCCAAGTACTGTGCTATGGTATTTCATTCATGTCTCTTGATAGCCTTATGAGGTAGATACCATGATTATTTTCATTTTGCAAATGAAAGAACTGAGGCACAGAGAAACCAAGGCAACTTTTCCAAGTTCCCATGGGTAGTAAGTGCTTTGGACCTTGAACAACACAGGTGCGTCTAACCACATTCTGATGGCTTGGACACAGCATGCATCGTCTCTGCAGATATTTCTTGCAGGGGGGTTTAGTGCAGGCTGAGGGCCGCCTGGTTTCTGTGATTCTGGATTCTGTAGATGGGCACAGAGAGTGGTTTTCCATGACTCAGGATGCACGTGCCTTCAGAGCCTCTTTGCATGGAGGAGTGGTGCAAGGACAGAGTTGGGTTCTGCCCTGCCTGCCCAGCCCTCTCCCAGGAAAGGCCAGCACCAATTTGGAAGCAAAGCAGAGAAAGACCAGATGTGGAGAGAAGCTGCGATGAGCCACACTGAGATGCCTGCTGGTGCTTTTTCAAAACATCCCACCCCTTCCCAGAATGAGCAGGCTTAGAGCCACGGCTGCACTGAGACAATAATCACTAATCAAGTCGAAGTCTCCTTCTAATCAGTTCAGTTGTTAGAGGAAGCCATGCAGCCGGGCCTGGGCCTGAGAATGGCTGTTCATCACTGCCACATGCCCAGAGGGACTGTAGGGGTGAGCCTATGGCCCACCCAGCATCCTATGCTGGCAACCTCTCCTGGCACCATGGGGCATTCAGCACGGCAGCTGCCCTGGGACCAGGCCTCAGCCTGCTTTCTGCTCCCACTTCCCCACATAAAAGGTTAATCTCAGGGCTAAGGGAACTAGAAACGGCAAGAATGAAATCATAGAGGGGAACCTTGCCTCTAAAGTCAGGCACCCAGGGTTCAAGTATGGCTCTGACATTTACAACCAGGAGCCTTGAAAAGCTCACTCAGCATCCCCGCCCCTCCATTGCAAAAAGATCAAAAACAAGTGATGGCTTACTGGAAATTTCTATTTATCCTTCAGAACCTAGCTCACATATCACCTCCTCTGTGACTCCCTTCCCAACCAGCATCTTGTCCTGTCCCTGAATTAATTGTCCCTCTTCCACATTTTCCAAAATATGTCACTCAAATATCTGCTATTTGAGTAACCATTTATCACTCTGAGTGGTGGTTTCATCATTTATAGTTCTATTTTCCAGACCAAGGGCCCTGAAGGGGCAGAAGAATATAATGTATTCATAACTGTGACCCCCACACTGGCCGACCACAAAGCCTGGCACATAATAGTTGCTTATGAAATATTTGTTAAATGAATAATGAATGAGGAGTAAATAAGTGGTATATATACTTGAATCTGTAATTTGTATTCAAATTTGATGCTTCCTGTCTTATCGATGTTGTTATCGAATGCAAAACCTTATACAGACTCTGGCACTCCAGCAATATTCATCAAATAGGGCTAGAGATATACAGGAAATAAAAAAACTGGATGATCAACAACTCCTGTAAAATTTCATCAAGAGTTTTCCAGTTACCAGCAAGTGTACAGATCCTGCTTTATTCAATCTAGATTAAACCTCTTATTGGGAAGACTTTAAATTAAGTGTGACTGAATTAGCTGCTGTTAATTTTTTTTTCCCTTAGATCTGCTAATCTCTGAGTGGGGCCCTCTCTTCCTCGACTGATGGGTTTCCTCTCTGGTGCGCTGGGATTGATCTCTATCTTCCGGGATATTGAGTGGCCTGTGTTCTCGGGCAGGAAGAGATACTGAGTCTGCTGGTGGAGCCGGGCCTGTTCGCTGTGAGATTCCCCCGCGGGAGGGCTGTCTGGCACTCGGTGAGCCGGGACAATAGGTACAGTGCTTGTGAGGTGCTATCTCTAATAGTAATCTGTGTGCTTCGATGAACTGCTGCCGCAAACCCTCATTTCATAAAATGGAGATGCCAGGGGAGTTAGCGAGGCCCCAAAGCCTCTTACCGTACTAACTATCCTCAAGGGCAGCAAAGGGCAAATGGATTTGCTGCTTTTCTTCTCTTTCCTGCATTCTCTATCCCCCACTCCCCAAAAAGATCCTCTCCTTCCCTCCCTTCCCTACACCCCCATGTTCCTGTGACTGGAGACCTCACAGAAGGCCCAAGTATCTCAGCAGGAAGCCCACAGAGCACTGCTGGACAGGAAAAAGACTTCCCTACAACTTGAAGTCCACTTTCATGGCTACCAAGGTGCATTAGAAAGAGCTCAGGCTTTGGAATGAGAACTGTGTTTGAATCTCTGGTTCATTATTCACTGTGCTTCAGTTTCCCCGACTGTACAATGGGGATAGAAGGCCGAGTTTGGATTTCTGCCAAGAAGACTAAGCCAGAAAATGTATGCAAAGCCTGATATAATGTAAGCATCTGATTCAATCAACTGAAACTGTTATTATTATTGTGATTGCAACAAGATTAAATTAACACCAAAGAAGTGTGCAGAAAGACAGGCACACTGGAGCACTTGAATGAGGCCTTGCCGTAGCTCTCTGATTCAAAGCCATTGGGTCCTCACAACCCAGAAAGCAGTTTCACCTGCCTGCAGCTCCTCATACCCTGGCCCTGCTTCCTCATAGCCTCAGACCCTGTATCCAGCAAGCAGGAGCAGTCCCAGCACCCGCCCACTCTCAGAAGCGTCCTTGGGGTCCTCTTTGCTGAGTGGGGTGATGTAGCACCGATGATTCACGACACAGCGGCAGGAGCACAAGGACTCAGGGCTGGTTATGAAGCCATCAATCTTGAGCTGAGATTTCTGGAATGCTACAGCCAGAGAGGAAAGGTTGCAGGGGACAGGGGGCAGAGGCAGGAGAGACCTTGCTGAGTTGTCCAGGGAGTGCACAGGAAGAAATAGGGTGCATGGCAAACTGGAATTGTTGGAAACATTTTTCTGCTCTCATCCTCTTCAACCCAGGAAAGCCCTCTATCCCCACCCCAAAATGTACACATGCTACATTTTCACACTGGCAAGGGTGAATCCATTTCACCCAGGCCAGTGTGGCCCTTGGAGGTCCACCACAGTCGTTCATGAGTACATACCTGGTTTGGGCCCTCTGAAAGCCAGGAAAGTCTTGAAACTGCTCAGCCTCACAACTGACACTCTCCTCCTCCGATCCCCAAATATCTTTACAACTCTCTCCTGCTATTTGCCACACAAGCTCCCCCTCCATCAGACCCTCCCTGCCCTCAGACTCATGCCCACCCCCATGCTCAGTGGTAGCCCCTGCTAAGAACGTGCCTAGGCCTTAGAATCAGATCAGGATCAGCTGGGGCACAACAGAAAGGGAAGGCACACTGAAAACCAGGTAACTGGTGGAGAATTTAATACAGGGACTATTTACAAGACTGTGGGCAGCCTTAGGGAAAGTAACACGGGATGGTGCAGAGCAGGCCAGCAGCAGCGGAGAGACCAGCGCCACTCGTAGGCAAGGAGGGATGAGAGAAGGGAAACTAGAGAAAAACATGTGAAAAGAGAAAGATCAGACAAGCACTGTGGCTTTCAGAAAAGGCACAAAGCCAGCCCATGGCAACCAGTGGGAAGGGAGTTGGGGAAATAAATATCCTAACCTCACTCTACACCAGTCACTTCCAGTGTCTCCCATTGGCAAAATCCAAAAGGAAGCCAAGGCAAGGGAGTTCATTGATGAAATTCATAAAGTCCACCTCTCTGGGGTAAAAGGATAAGGAAGGGTGAAGAGAGGATCTGGGTGAACACACAAAAGACTTAAAGCATTTGATCAAATCCCAATTCTGTTTACCAGTTGTGTGACTTTGGACAAGTAAATCGACTACTCTGAGCCCCAGATTCTTTATCTGTTTAATATAAAGTGGAAGAAGCCTTTTCTAATAGGTACACCATTGTGAGAATAAACTAAGTAATACATATGAAGTGCTTTTCACAGTGCCAGCACATGGTTCATGCTCAATAAATAATAGCCATCAGGTATTTTTGGTCTTACTCAAATCCTAGCTAATTCCCATCTGCTATTAAATTTTCTCTAGCTTTTCCTTTATTCCCCCCTTACAGGATTTTTACAGCATCTATAGTAATAGCGAACAATGTTGTCTGTTGTCAGATCATTGTCAAACTTAGAAAGGCCTTTCTGACTTTGAGATTAAAACAATTACCCATGTTTCCTTCTGTAAATTTTATGTTTGAATCTTTTATCCTCTAAAATTTTGTTGTAAGACAAGGATTGCAAACACAAATGTACAAGCGGATTGCAGACATAAGCCAGACATACTGCATATATGAATAAAAATATCTAAGTGGGGTTGAGTTCAGAGGACAATAGAAATGGGTCCCTTAAAAGGAGTCATTACTATTCAGCTCAAGCACTTGTTTATATAACAGGCAGAGTGATATTTTTTATTATTAGCATTTTTAAGGATTATGGCAAAATACACATAAAGTTTACCATATTAACCATTTCACAGTGATCTTTTTAAAAATACACATCAGATATCATCTCACCACCAGCAGCTTCATGCCCACGAATGTCTTCTTGTTGCCCTGAAGAATAAAATCTGAACTCTTTGCTGTGGCCTGCAGGCTCCACATGATCTGGCAGCCACCTGCCTATAAGATCTAGAGACCCTCACCGCCCTCTTCTTCTCACTCCCTGTACTTCAACCCCACCACCTGCCCTCTCCTCCTCCAACCATCAAGTCTGTGCCCATCTTAAGTTCCCTGTGCGTCCTACCTCCACTCCCCAGCACGGCAGCTCAAAACTCCCCTTCCCACAGAGGCCTTCCTGAGCACCCTATATAAAAGATGGACATTGATACAAAATCTCCCAGTGTCAAAAGGTCAAAAATGAATCCAACTTTTTTACTGTCAGATTATCAGGCTAAACAGCACTGGGTCAGAGCACCCATTTGTAGCCAATATACATAGTGAGCAGGTAGATTCTAAGTTCTCATAAGGCCAAAATGACTAGCCAGTGGCCTGACCCCTAGTTTTTAAATAATTCACCACTGCTTAATAGAAATGCCATCTTCAGCATTTTCCAAACTCCCATATTTATTTGGGTTTATGTCTGGACTCCATTTTCCTATTTCTACTCTGGTCCCAAAATGTTTAAATTATTTTGGTTTCATAGTGCATTTTAATTTCTAACAGTATCTCAATATCCAACTCCCTATTTATAATGCTTCTTTTCCTTTCACATTTTTCCTAGCTGCTTCACAAGATTTGTTCATTAGAGGAACTTCAGCATTATTTTGTCAAATCCTTCCTAAAAAATCTTGTTTGTGTTTTGAGCGGGATCTTAGTGAATTCATAGGCTAAATTTGGGAAATTGGTATAATTACAAAGTTTAATCATCTTATTCAAGATCAGCATATCTTGTTACTTATCCAACTTTCGCTTAATGAATTTCATTACAATGTCAGGGTTTTGTTCAAATAAACCCTACCACATCTCTTGCCATATTTACTCATGGTTGTTTCATCTGCTGTTTTGCGAATAAAAGACTTTTTTCCTATTATATTTTCTAACCAGTTTAGTATAGAAGATAACTATTGATTTTTATATACTAAAATATTTTAGTCAATCATTTTGTTAAATTCCTCTCTAGTTGTTGTTTCTAAATGCTTCTCTTAGTTTTTCCAGATTTGCACTCATATATAAAAACTAGTTATTTTGTAACTTCCTTTCCAACATGTATGCCTCTTTTCCAATATGTGTATCACTGTCTCCAAGACGATGTAGAATAATTGTGGTTATAGTGGGCATCTTTGTCTTATTCATGATTTTAACCAGAATGCTTTTTAAATTTTAAACATGACGTTGGTTCTAATTTTATGTGAAGGAAGCAGCCATCTATTCTGAATTTAAATCAGAAATTTGTACTGAAATTTGTCAAATGTGTTTTTATTCAATATCTACTGAGATGATCTCAAGAAAGACCATCCAGGCTTGACTACACCCCTGCTGTGAGACCACCCCATGAACTCTATAAGAAGTGAGTGCCTCCGAGTTCCAGGCCCCTGAAGCTAGGTCTACTCGCTGTTGAACAGCTCTCCAATGGATGTGAAGAGTTAAGGGAAGCCCGTACAGCTCCATCTGTCCATGGTAAGACATTCACCACTATCATGATGGCAATGCCTAGGAGGCTAATCCCCAAAGGAAGGACTTTGTGCATGTAAAACTCCTGACACATCTTCCCCTACAGGCTTTCAGGACTAAACTGATCAGGCTCCACAGCCCTTTTTCCCTCCCTTTCTACCTTACTCATATCCCCACATGAAAATGTTCCAGTACAAATGCAGCTCCATCTCCCAGCTCTCCATAGCCACAAGACCCTTCCCCTGTAGCCTCTGGACTTCATGCCACCATATGCAAAATCCCCTAGAGAGGATGCATGAGCTCTTCACTAAAAGTCTCCATCACCATCTTGCTCAGAATCCAGATTCTCCCCTGAGATACTGCTTCCCTAGGCGCCTCTTCAAAGGGTAGCTGTTTATGCTTCCACAACCCACAGTCTGGAGTATGGTAGGTGTCCTTCCTGTTCTTCATTGATGCTTCCAGGTCATTTCTCCTCCATCATTCCTCTAAAGCTCCCACTCCTCTGAACCACATGTTTTCTGTTATTCCCCTGATGCCGTTACCTATCAGCCATCCTGTCTTCTCGCTGGAGTTATTCTCTTCACTTTGCTGTTACTGTCATTGTTCTTGGTCACCTCATTGTTCACACAGATAACACCTAACCCTTTCATATCCTCGAACTCCTCACTTCCAATAAACTGAGGGGTTTTCCTCCCAATTTTACCCATGCCCTACACTTTGTCATTCCCAATAACTGGGTCACCTTTTCACTCTTTCGCTGTCTACTATTATCTTTCCACTCACTTACCCCAGCACTACCACTCCAAGCTTATTTGAGCCCCATCAATAACTTCTATGCTTGACTTCTTATTTTCTTGCTCTCTAAAACTTCTCTCCACTTTTTCTTGTCCTCTCCTTTTTATTACCCAGCTCAGACTACAAATGTCATCAGTATAATCTCTCCCTTGCATGCGCTCTCAGCTCCCTTGCTCTCTTTTTTCTGTTAAATTTACCTGGAAAAAATCCATTTTTTTCTACTCACTTGTACTCAAGCAGTAAGACGTGGTTACTTATAATTTTTACATTTTCTTAATTCTTTACCCCACTCTCCAAGGTAACTATTTCATGCCATCGCATGGACTGATAGTCATCCCACAACATCTGTACTCCTTCCTTAGTAATAGAATTTTAAGTTGGACATATGGCTGCTCAGAATTAAGACTACATTTCCCAGTTTACCTTGCAGCTAGGTGTGGGCCTGTGGCCAAATTTTGGCCAATAAAGTTTGTATGAAATTTTTATGTGCCAACTTTTGGAAACTTTCTTTAAAAGATTGTAGACATACAAGCAGTTCTCCCCTTCTCTTTTCTTCATTCTGCTGCTTGGAACACGGATTTTACAGCTGGAGCTTCGTTTCACACCATGAAGATGAGGGCTATGTCCTAGGAATGATGAAGCGGAGGCCTCACAGGGACATGTCCACACTGACATTGTATACTCTTCCTCAGGAAGAATTATCCTAACACATGGTCCTCCATTCCACCTAGCTGTCAAGTTCAGAAACCCTTGGAGTCATTCTTGACTCCTCTTTCTCTCTTCCTTTTTTCCATTCTTGACTCTCTTGTTGCTGTTAAGAGTCTTGACTCCCAGGAACTTCATGGAGTAGGGCTCCCACACAGTTCTTGGTAACCTACATCCAAACTTCTGACTTATTTAAGCTGCTATTATTTTGAGTGTCTGTTACACATAGAAGAATAATATCTTTTTTTTTAGATTAGAATAAAAATTTATTTTTGTAAAGAATTATATTTTGTATTTGCAAAAGCTGAAAATGATCATAAAAATTACCAGCCCAGAGCTTGGATTTCCACCGGATTCACCACGTGAGACAAAGAGTCTGTCACTTCTTCTTGTCAGGTTTTGGGGCCTTTTCTAGACCTTGGATGTGTTTTCGAGGGAGCTGATACTCTTCTACAATCCAAAAAGCACACACCCCTCAGCGGAGCATGACCTTGGTCCCCGGCTGGCCCTCCACCAGTTCCCTTTGTCTCACAGTGTCATTCCACCCAGCTCAAACTCAACTTTGGGACTAACCACTTATCCCTATACCTCAAGGCTGATGTGTATATTTCTGAAATTTTCACACTGAGAGCTACTTTCTGGGTGTATTTCAGGCATTTATAATTTTTTTTCATGGGAGAGAACGTGTCTGTTCAGTCATATGTTCCTCTCTCTTCCTCGTAACATTTCTTCTCAGTACCTTGTATGGGGTTCGAAGAATAATATCTTAATCAATGGATACTCTTTCCTTAAATCTCCGACACCCCCTTCCTAATCCCTACTCTCAACTGAGAATCTTATTTCACTGAGGAAAGATAAGCTATCAAAACAGAATTTCCACATTCACCCACCACCAAATCTATCAGCCTATCCTCATCTGTGCGTACATCCTCTGCCATTACTTTCTTGACAGTGGATGAACTAACCCATTTCTTTTCCTCACCTGTGCACTGCAGCCTGCTTCTCTTGCCGACTCAAGGGCTTTGTTCCTGCAGTTAGTCCTCCCTCTCTTGCATCATCATTTCTCGTTCCAAAGGATCACTCCAAATGATATACAAACACTTCACTGTCTGTCATATTTTAAAAGAAAGAAACACAAAACTCCATTGTTCTCTAGCTCCTATAACATTTTTTTCTATTGCCTAACAGCAACACCCCTTGCTTAACAGGTGTCTGTTCTCAAACTCTCCATTTTTTCTCCTCCTATTGTTTCTTGAACACAATTCCATCACGCTTTCATCTCTGCAGCATCATAAAAGTTCTTTGATCAAAGTCACCATGACCTTCACTTTCCCAAATCCAAGAGTTAATTCTCAGACTCCATGCTACCTGATATCTGAGCAGCAATTGTCTTCATTTGGTTTCTGGGACAACAATCATTTTGGGGTGTTTTTCTTCACAGATTTGCTCATTCTCACTCTTTGTACTGATTCTTCCTAATTTCCCCGACCTTTAAGTGATTGTGTGCCCTTGCACTCAGGCTGTAGACCTCTTCTAATTTCATCCCGTCTTGTGGCTTTAATTATCATCTGTATGCTGATCACTCCTCAGTTCATATTTGTAGGCCTGACCTCTTCCCTGAACTCCAAACGCATACCCAACTGTCTATTCAGCATCTCCAACCAGATGACTAATAAGCACTTCAAGCTCAACACAGCCAAAATCCAATTTCTGAAAATGCTAGACTCATGCAAGGAGGAAAAATCAGACTGGCCTCAGATGCACATGCACACACTGACACTGAGTACTCTTCCCCAGGTAGGACCATCCTAGCAAATGTTTCCTCCATTCACCTGGATACCCAGTTCAAAAACCCTTAGAGTCATTTTTGACTTCTTTTTCTCTCTCCCTTTTTTCATTCTTGACTCTTTTGTTGATGACCCCTGCCTTCCTGCCCTCACCCTTCACCCAGCTCTACTGTCATCTAAACTGTCAGCAAATGCTATCAACTCTACCTTAAGAATGAGGCCAGAAACTACTTTCCTGCCTCCATTGCTACAATCAGTGTCCAAGCCATTATTATCTCTTGTTGAAACAACTGCAAGGGCTCGATAATGAATCTGTTTTTCAGCTACCTCTCTGGTCTCATCTATGACACCTGTGACCATTCGGCCAGTCTCCCACTCTGCCTCAGCCACACTCCTCCCTGCTGGCCCTCCAACACGCTGAGCAGGCTCCTGCCTCGGATCCTCTGAAAGTGTGGTTCTTGTTGTCTGAAATGCTCTTCTCCCAGTTATTCATGCTTCCCTCCCTCATTTCAATCAGGTATCTTCTAAAAGGCACCTTGTGAGAGGGACTTCTTCTGCCCAACCTATCCAAATTAGCAGCCCTTCTCCTCCATCATTTTATGTCTCTTATATTGTTTTACTTTTCTTTATAACATTTACCACTGCTTGATACTTGATATGGTTTGGCTCTGTTCCCATCCAAATCTCACCTTGAATTGTAATAATCTCCATATGTCAAGAGTGGGGCCAGGTGGAGATCATTAAACCATGGGGGACAGTTTCCCTCATACTGTTCTCATGGTAGTGAATAAGTCTCACAAGATCTGATGGTTTTATAAATGGGAGTTCCCCCTGCACAAGCTGTCTCTTGCCTGCCACCATGTAAGATGTGACTGTGCCCCTCCTGCACCTTCTGCCATGATTGTGAAACCTCCCCAGCCACGTGGAACTGTGAGTCAATTAAAGCTCTTTCCTTTATCATTTACCTAGTCTCGGGTATGTCTTTATTAGCAGTGTGAGGACAGACTAATACAATACTATACTATTTACATATTCATTTCTTGTTTATTGTATACTTCTCCGTTGAAATTATAAGTTCCACAAAAGCAGGGACTTTGTCCTCCTACCTTCCCACTTATACCTTGGACCTAGCATAGTACCTGAGAATGGAGGCCCCAAGAATACTCCTTATTCCTTTTATTCTTTAAACTAAGAACCATGTAGGCCGAACTTAGGTTTCGCAACAAGTAGTTGGAAGCAAGGTGAGAGCTGTTGATGTTCAGACCCTCACAAGAAAGAGCCCTCCACTGGGAGCTTACTGGAGAGAGGGAGCCCTCTGTTACTGTACCCATCTGGAGTGAAGTTTCTGTTTCACTGGGCTGGGCAGGGGCAGCAGGTAGATTTTGGTTCAAATACCAAAACTCTCACTTTTCTTATTAAGTTTTAGTATATTTTCTTGAATCACTATTTCTTCATTTGCTTTGTACCATTAGGGCCATTTTCAGATATTTTTACATGGTTGCTTTATAAAATAATTTTCACCAGTTTGTAAGGGGGGGTGGGTGGGGGTAAGTCCATGATCTCTTACACTGTCATGCTGGAAGTGAAGCCTGTATTCCACATAGGTGATCTTGCTTTTATCCCATGATCTTGCTAGGCTATCCCCTTGCTATCTGTTTTTTAATACTTAGGGTATATAGGATTGAGTCTTCAGTGTATGGCATATCATCACACTAACATCTGTGCAGACCCCTCTATTGTGTCCTTTTTTTTAAAATCTCCTTTTAATTACTCACTTCCATTCTAATTCCAACCTCACAAGCAGCCAGACTCCTGTGTTTACTAAGTAACTTTTTGTTCTTTGTGTCATTTTAAATGTGTATTTCATTACATCTTAACTTCCTTTTCTTTTTTCACTTAGCAGTTTTTAAATATCTCTTCATGAATCTATCCAGCTTGCTGTTTTAAATGCTGCCTGGTATTCTGTGGTGTGAATCTGCCCCATCGTATCTGCCTAGACTCCCAGCAGTGAACACCCAGATTTCCTACAGTTCTCTCCACCACAAATAGCATTGCACTAGATATCTTCACTTGTCTTCTTACGGATCAGTGTGAGAATATGTCTTGGATATCTTCCAGAGGTGGTGTTGCTGGACATAGTGTATGCTTCCATGTAATTTGTCCAAGAATGTCCACACTGCTTTCCAGAATGGCTGTGCCGTTCTAGGGCCCTGAAGCCATGCACAAGGGCTCTAATCGTCCCACCTTCCCACCAACACTTGGCATTATCCTAATTGTGCCAGTCTAATAGGTTTAAAGTAATGTGCCATTGTTGTTTTAATTTGCATTTCTTTGATCACTAATTAATTTCTGCATCTCTTTATATGCTTATTAACCTCTAGGGTTTCTTTCTCTGTAAATTGGCAGTTTATATCTTTAATGCTAACATTTTTTTTCATATGTAATATGTGTTTGGTATCATATTAAGTGCTCTGAATGTGCTGCATTATTCAATTCTCATAACAACCTTACGATTCAAGTAATAAAATTAGCCTCCTTGCTGGCAAGACTAAAACTGTGAGTTAGAAAGTTTTAATAATTCTCCCAACGTTATATATATTTAATTAGTTGCAGATCCATGACTTAAACACAAGTCTCTCTGGCTCTCAAACCCCTGTCATAATCACTGCACTGTATTGTCTTTCACAGCACCCTGCCCAACTGAGACCCCATATTGACTGGGCACAACAGTTTGAGTTTGTCTTACGGGGCTTAAATACATTCATTTCTTTAGAAACTCTTGATCAAGTACCATAGTAGGTGCCGGAATAGAAAAATCAGGCAGAAAGGTCCTTTTGTAGAGCTCAGAGTCTAATAGGAAAGACAAATATCAAACGGATATACAATCATTTATGAATTACAATTATGATAAAAATTATTAAAAAGTGCAGATGGACCTAATCAGTCAGAATTTTCCGAAAGAGCAGCATTGAAGATGAAATCAGGAAAAAGGCAGTATAATCAGAATCCATGAGACAGCAGAATCCCCCGGTTAATGGGTGCCATGGGAGACAGAGACGCAGAGCCAGGAGGAAAAAGACCAGAGAAGTTGATAAGGCAGAGGCGGGGACAGCTCTTGAGATTATTGATGGGGACAGTGTTTGTTGATGCCACCACTTTGGAAAACAATTTGGCCATGTATAATAAAGCCGAAAAGTACATATTTTATAGTACAGCAATTGATTTTCTTTCATAAACTCGGAAGACTATCACACATATCCACACACAAGGAAGCTCACTGTAGCAGTGCTTGGTATAGTAAAAAATTAGGAAAGAAACCTAAATATTCATCAATAGAGTAGTGAATAAATTATACTCCATAGTCACATACAATGGAATATAATACAATCATTAAAAGAATGAGCTAGATCTGTTAAAGGTATTGACATGAAAATATATAAAAAGTACAACATAGATATGAACAGTTAAAATATTTACACAAATATTTGAAGCACTGTATTCATTTCTATTAATATAATTTTAGGTAGAAAGGTGTAAAAACAAGAAATGGAAGAATATGGAGAAGTTTCACCATAGAGGTTTTCTCTGAAAAGGAGGGTGAGGAATTTAACAGAAAATTAGGAAAAAAGGAAACGTTAGTTGTGTCTGTATTGTTATATTTCTTTTATTTAAAATGAGGTAGACTGTTGGGCACAGTGGCTCACGTCTGTAATCCCAGCACTTTGGGATGAGGAGGTAGGCGGATCAGTGGAGGTCAGGAGTTCGAGACCAGCCTGGCCAACATGGTGAAACCCTGTCTCTGCTAAAAATACAAAAATTAGCCAGGCGTGGTGGTTTGTGCCTATAATCCCAGCTAATGCGGAGGCTGAGGCTGGAGAATCACTTGAACCTGGGAGGCAGAGGTTGCGGTGAGCTGAGATCACTCCACTGTACTCCAGTATGGGCGACAGAGTGAGACTGTGTCTCAAAAGTAAAAATTAGCCAGGCATGGTGGCACACGCCTCTGTAATCTGGCTACTCAAGAGGCTAAGGCAGGAGAATCGCTTGAACCAGGGAGGCAGACGTTGCAGTGAGCTCCTGTCATGGCACTCTACCCTGGGCAACAAAGTGAGATTTTGTCTCAAAAAAAAAAAACAAAGAAAAGAAAATTGAAGCAAGAATATATTATTTTTAAACTCTGGATGGTGGGCATGCTGATGTTGTTAGTCTTATTTTCTGAATATTAAATTTGTTTTTAATATATTTTTAAAGCATGTAAATAAGGCCAGGTATAGTAACTCACACTTGTGACCCTAGTGCTTTAGGAGACTGAGGTAGGAGGATCCCTTGAGGCCAGAAGTTCATGACCAGCCTGGGCAACATAGCAAGACCCTACTCCCAAAAAAATTTTTTTAAGAATTAGCCAGGCATGGTAGCATGTGCCAGTATTCCTAGCTGCTCAGGAGGCTGAGACTGGAGGAGCATTTGAGTGCAGGAGTTCAAGGTTACAGTGAGCTATGAACATGCCACTGCATTCCAGCCTGGGCAGCAGAGCAAGACTCTGTTTAGAAAAAAAAATTTTTTAAACACGTTAACAAAAACAAAATACCAAGCCTAGTCTACTAAAAATGTTTAGTAGACTCATACTATTTTAAGTGTTAATACCTTATGTCAAAGAGAGTGCAAGAACATCATTTTCCAATAGCATTTTCATTGCTATTGATGAAACCTTTCTATAAGGCAGGCATTCAACTTACAGAAAGTAATATTTGGCATTTCCGAGGATCTTTCAGTTTTCAAAAACATGATATTTAGGCTGCCTCCATGACTACAGTTTATTGTGCTAAAAGAAAGTACGGAACTAGAAATAAGGCTCTGAGTAGGTGTGGATACAAGACAGCTTGTAGCCTCCTTGTTACAGGGTCATCCTTCAGAACCGGCATCTGTCACTCCCTCCTCTACTCACTCCACCACTATTAGGCTGTTATGGCAACCAGGATCCATCCCTCTAGTAGAATTAGTCCTTGAAATGCTGCACTAAAATACAACAATGGTGAGAACTATTTGTATGAATCTTTACAAATGTTACAGATCATGAGGCATTCACCATGCTGGTAAAATTGGACACCAACCAAGGCCAGGTCCGACTCAGAAAGGGGAAACTGCAACCTCCCATCCTTTTGTAAGCATGAACATTCCACTAGCTTCTTTAATCTCCTTCCAATGTCATGCACTTTCTCCTATAAGATGTGGCGTATGTTCTTATCTCATGTGTTTGATTTATTCTTTTATATGTCATAATTGAAAGTGCCCTATGAAGACCCCAACTTATCTAAAGTTTATGTAGACCTGTATCTGAGTTTCTATTGAATGAATGTGAGGTGTTACAGGTATTCTAAAGCAATTAGCTAAGAATTAAAAAAGAAACATCATTATCAAATAAGTCATTAGTCATAGCTATCTTGTTTTGAGGTGATAAAAGTAAATGGTTGGCAGAAAATCGAGATGACAAAAATTTGGTCCATCAATTCAATTTCTATCCATACACCCTAAAGGCACTGCCACAGGCAATGTGACAGTTGCCCCTCAATAGCCTCATAAGCCAAATCAGGTAGAGCTGTTGATCAATTTGGGTGTTTGGAGACAGTTTATATAGCACAAAGATTCTGCATTTCTTGAAAGTTGAAAGTACTCCCCAGTTTAAGAACCTTTATTTCTGAGAAAACCAACTGGTCAACTTGAAAAATTTATATGCCAACAAATTGGATAATTAGATGAAATAGATAAATTCTTAGAAACATACAACCTACCAAGTCTGAATCATGAAGAAATGAACAATCTGAACAGATCAATAATAAGTTAGAAGACTGAATCAATAATCAAAAAACTCCCAACAAAGAAAAGCCCAGGACCAGATAGCTTCACTGGTTAATTCTACACCAAATCTTCTCAAACTCTTCTTAAAATTGAAGTAGAGGGAATACTTCTAAAATCATTTTACAAAGCTAGTGTTACCCTGTTACAAAGATAAGAACACTGCAAATAAAGAAAATTATCAGCCACTATTCCTGATGAACACAGATGCAAATATTCTCAACAGAATATTAGCTAACCAAATTCAACAACACATTTAAAGGATAATTCACCATGATCAAGTGAGATTTACCCCTGGAATGCAAGAACGATTCAACATATGTAAATCACTGCATGAACAAAATAAAAAACAAAAATTATATCATTGTGTCAGTAGATGCAGAAAAAACATTTGACAAAATTCATCCTTTCATGATAAAAGCTTTTAACAAATTAAATATAGAAGAAGGTATCTCCACAAAACAAAGGCTATATATAAGGACCCCACAGCTAACATCATATTCAGTGATGAAAAGCTGAAAGCTTTTACTCTAAGATCAGGAACAAGACAAAGGTGCCCAAGTTACTACTTGTATTCAACACTGCTGGAACTTTTAGACAGAGCAGTTAGACAAGAAAAGGAAACAAAAGGTATCCATATTAGAAAAAAAGAAGCAAAATTACCTCTGTTTGCAGATTACTTGATCCTATAAGTAGAAACCTTAAAGACTCTACAAAGAAAAAAAAAACCTGTTAGAACTAATAAACAAATTCAGTCTAGTTGCAGGATACAAAATCAACATATACAAATGATTTGTGTTTTTATACACTAACAATGAACTAGCCAAAGAAAAAATTAAGAAAATAATCTCATTTATAATAGCATCAAATGGAATAAAATACTTATGAATAAATTTAATCAAGGATATGAAAAATCTGTCCACTGAAAACTATGAAACATTGGTAAAATAAATAGAAGAGACAAATGAATGGAAATATATTCTGTGTTCATAGGTTGAAAAAGTTAATATGGTTAAAATATCTACAGTATCCAAAATGATCTATAGATTCAATGCAATCCCAATCAAAATTTCAATGGCATTTTTAGAAGAAATATTAAAAACAATTCTAAAAATCATATGAAGCAACAAAAGACTCCAAATAGCCAAAGCAATCTTGAAAAAGAAGAACAAAGCTGGAGGCATCATAGTTCCTCACTTCAAACTATATTTCAAAGCTATAGTAATCAAAGCAGCATGGTGCTGGCATATATAGGCCAATGAAATAGGCAAGAGAGCCCAGAAATAAACCCATGTATATATGGCTGATTAATATTTGACAAGAGCACTAACAATACACAATGGAGAAAGGATAGTCTCTCAATAAAATAAAACTGGATAGCCACATGCAAAAGAATAAAATTGGACCCCTATCTTGTATTGCTCACAAAAATTAATGAGAAAAGTGGATAGCCACAGGCAAAAGAATATAATTAGATCCTTATCTTGTATCACTCACAAAAATTAACTCAAAATGGATTAAAGATTTAAATATAATACTTGAAAGTGTTAAACTTCTCAAAGAAAACATAGAGGAAAAATCTTCATGATTTTGGCTTTGGCAATAATTTTTTGGATATGACACAAAAGCTACAGGCAACAAGCAACAAAACTATAAGCAACAGAAGCAAAAATAAACAAATTGACCATATCAAACTAAAAACTTCTGCACAGCAAAGGAAACAATTAACAAAATGAAAAGGCAACCTACAGAATGTGAGGACATATTTGGAAACCATATGTCTGATCAGGAGTTAATAGCCAAAATATATAAGAAACTCATTTAGGCCAGGCATGGTGGTTCTTGCCTGTAATCCCAGAACTTTGGGAGGCCCAAGTAGATGAATTATGAGGTCAGGAGTTCAAGACCAGCCTGGCCAACACATGGTGGCCTATCCCTACTAAAAATTTAAAAAATTAGGTGAGTGTAGTGGCAGGCACCTGTAATTCTAGCTACTTAGGAGGCAGAGACAGGAGAATTGCTTGAACCTGGGAGGCAGAGGTTACAGTGAGCCAAGATTGCACCACTGTACTCCAGCCCTGGTGACAGAGCAACTCTGTCTTCAGGAATAAACTGCTTCAATCTATTGCATTTAGTGGTGATATAATTAATTCAACCGTCTCTTATTTGGTGCCTGTATTTCTTTGGTTTATCCTCCATCATTAGCATTAATAAAAATTTCATATAGTTCAAAAAAAAAAAAACAATCAAAAACTCATTTAACAACTCATTTAACTCAACAGCAAAAATGATTCTGTTTTTTAAATGGGCAAAGAACCTGAATGGGTATTTTTCCAAAGAGGACATACAAATGACCAACAGATATATTAAAAGTACCCAATATTACTAATCAGCAGGGAAATGCAAATCAAAACCACAAGGAGATGTTACCTACACCAATTACAATGTCTATCATCAAAAAGGCAAGAGATTAAGAGTGTTGATGAAGAGGTGGGAAAAATGATCCCTTGTACACCACAGAAATGTAAATTAGTATAGCCATTCATTGTGAAAAACAGTATGGTGGTTCCTCAAAAATTAAAATAGGACTACCATGTGATCCAGCAATCCCACTTCTAGGTATATATGCAAAGGAAATGAAATCACTATGTCAGAGACACATCTGCACCTATGTTTGTTGCAGCATTATTCACAACAACCAAGACATGGAGACAGCCTATGTGTCTGGGAAGGGGTGAATGGATCAAGATGTGTTATATGTATACACACATACACAGTGAAATACTATTCAGCCTTCAAAAAGAATGAAATCCTGTCATTTGCAACAACATGGATGAGTCCGGAATGTATTATGCTAATGAAATAAGCCAGACA
This sequence comes from Ateles fusciceps, assembly GCA_036589455.1. Lineage (NCBI taxonomy): Eukaryota > Metazoa > Chordata > Mammalia > Primates > Atelidae > Ateles > Ateles fusciceps. Next base: position 102,979 of record JAZHEH010000579.1, on the reverse strand, counting down.
GAGAAAGACAAATATTGTATGATCTTATTTACATGGGAAATATAAAAAAAGTTTAACTCATAGAGAAAGAGAATAGGATGGTGGTTGCCAGGGGCTGGGAGTGAGGAAAATGAAGAGATGTTGGTTAAAGAGCCCAAACTTTCAGTTATAAAATGAATAAGTTCTGGGGATCTAATGTACAGCATGGTGACAATACTTGAGATTTGACAAGAGAATAGATCTTAAGTGTTGTCACTGCAAAAAAAAAAAGAAAGAGGTAACTGAGGTGGTAGTAGATGTGCCAACTGACTTGACTGTGGTAATTAATATTTTAAATATATATAATTTGTCATTTATATCTCAACAAATCTGGGGGGAAAATAAATGTATCTATATTATTCTGAAATAATTATGAAAATCAGTAATTATAATTATTTCATCCCTTCATAATAAAAAGCTTTTAAATTAAATATAGAATTAAATATATATCAATTAATTAATAATAAACACAATTTATTAATTATATTATTTTATTATTTAAATTTGCTCATGGGTTCAAGTTACTTAGGTTATAGCCTTTACTTACATGTTCAAATAGTTTTGATATTTATAGAGTTCTTTTGTATAATAAAGTCCATATTCCCAAATTGTACTTTGTTTCCTTTTAATCAAATGAGGTACATCTTTAAGTAATTTTTTCCAAGGAGAAATGATTATTAATATTAGCTAACATTTTTAGAGCCTATAGATATATGACACTCTTCTAAATGTTTTATGTGATTATATCCTTTAAAATTCAAAATAACTACATGATACTGAAGTTCTATATAAGGTAGCTATTATCAATGCCCCCATTTTATGCAATTTACAAGCCCTTGAATGTCTGAGAATTTTCTACTTTCTTTACACATACACAACAACAGGCTGGGGTAAATATTATCGTGTCAGCAACATTTTCCATGGGAAATCTATTTAGAAAATTTTAGTATTTAGTGTTCCTGAGAAGAAATCAAAGGTCAGCAGGATTTTCGTTCCTTTGGCAGCAGCCTGTGTCATTGGTGGTGGTGGTTGGGTATTGTGGTGTTGGTAGTGGTTTATTTTGCTTTGCTTTCCTAGGAAGCTGCTAAGGCCATAGAATGATGTACTTTCCTTTAACATTTCCTAGAACAGAGGAAGACCTTGGGATCTGCATATTCAGTTTGTTCTTCATTGCTGGAAAGTTTTCTTCAATATCATGTTGTGCGTTGCTTCTGCTGCACTCGATGTTGACTGTACCTTGAAGACCCTGGCAGAGCTCTGCTCTCTGTCTTGATCCATATTACTCTCTTTAAGCTTGCTCTGCAATAGAAGATATTTTAAAGGTTTTTTTTTTCCCCCCCTAAGCATTGCTGTTTTAACTTTCCACAAAGTCAATTCTGTTCTTCATTGCTTCCAATGTGATTTTAATTCTTCCACTGAAATTCTAGTATCCTTGGAATCCTTCCTTAACTCAGCCTATTTTTCTTTTTGGCACATATCCTTATGTAATCATCTCACCTAAATTTGTTCTTTCCCTGTGGCTTTCTGGTCCTATTTCAAGGACACCGTGTTCCTGCATCCCAATGAAAACAGTGAGCGGCTTGTAATACTTGGGATGCTTTGGGTTGTAAATAATATTAAACCAACTTAGACTGTCACAAAGCAGTTCAGAACATTTTGAACAAAGCACAGCTCCAGATCTCAGTGATTCTCTTGTTCTGCCCTCCTCACATGTCAGTTTCTTCATTGGGCAGGCTCCCCAGGATGACTGTCAGCCAGAGCTGCATACTAATCCCATGCATCCACTCAGAAAGAGCATCGTCTCCTACAATCATTAGGCAAAAACCCTGAACTTCACTCTGGCCCACCTCTGACCAAGGTCAATCCATGTACTTACTGTTTGACTTATGTCTCTCAAAACCATCACTATGATATGGGCACAGAATCACCTTCCCCTAGAGGTGAAGATAAAGTTGGCTTGGGGTAGGGATGTGGATAGCCTAAAAACATCTGAGTGTGGTTAGCATTTTGGGGGGCTTTGTTTGTTGGTTGGTCTGGCATATACACGTATATCTTTGTGGGGAATCACAGATGATTCTTTTCCTTTCCACAACTCCCCCACACTTCATGCATAAGTAAGACCTATCAGCAATACTTTGAAAACATTTCCAGGCTGGGCAGTGGCTCGTGTCTATAATTCCAACACCTTGGGGACCCGAGGCAGCAGGACTTCTTGATCCCAGGAGTTGGAGACCAGCCTGGGAAATACAATGAATTTTCATCTCTACAAAAAAAATAAAATACTAGCTGAGCATAGTGGTGTGTTCCTGTAATCCCAGCTACTCAGGAGGCTGAGGTGGGAGTATCACTTGAGTCTGGGAGGCAGAGGTTGTAGTGAGCCAGATTTTGCCACTGCACTCCAGCCTGGGTGACAGAGTGAAACCCTGTCTCAGAAAAAAATAATAATAAAAATCCTTGATTCTGTTCTGACCAATCGCCATCATGGTCTCTGTTTACCTTAATCCCAGCCACTGCCCTCTCTCACCTGAGGCACAACAAGAGCCGCTTTGATACTTCATCCATTCATCACCAATCAGGCAGTGTGTTTTTTTAAATCAATATGTAAAATATCTACTGCATTTAGAATAAAATTCAAAATGGCAATGGCCTACAGAAGTCTACATAAACTGGACAACTTTTTACTGTATTCTAAATTCAATTACCTTTTTTGGGGGGGAGGGTAGCAACTCGAGTTCTACTTCAGGACCTTTGCACTAGCTATTTCCTAGGTCTCATGGGTTCTTCCAACAGAAAGGTAGAGAAGTTTCTCCTGACCATTCACTATAAAATCATGCCCACCCACTTAACTAATCATTCCAGTCTCTTCTCTTGTTTTCTTCATGGCATCTGTCACGAATTGAAATTATCTGACTAATTTATTTATGTGTAAGTTATCTGTTTATTCACCCCATTTCAGTGAAAGCTTCATGAGGTCAGCACCTTTGCCTTATTCACCACTGTATTTACAGAATCTATGATAGTGTCTGGTACTTAGAATTTGCTTAATAAACATCTGAAGAGTGAATGAATAAGTGACAGAACAGATTCCATGAGAGGTCGTTGGTTATGCTGAGCCAGAGATTCATCCTTGCTACTTCTGAAGTGTGTTGATAAGGGGCAGAGGTGTATGGGATGGAGGAGAAGGTGGTAGATACAGATGATGATTGCATTTCTAAAGAAGTACATGATGTGCTCACAGTCATACATCAAGGCAGAAAAGACTAGAGCCTCAGCCTTCCAAACCCCATTGCCCCTCTCTCCTTCCCTACAACAGAAAATCCTGTCTCACATAACATGATCTGTATTTGTCCAGAAACAAGACAGACAAAGGAGGCTAGATAGGAGCTCTCATTCCTAGAGCTCATTTTCCAAGAATACATGAAATATATAGAAAACACTGATATGAGACTCTTGGAAAAAAATCAGTTACAAACAATTCATATAACAAGCACTGAAAGGCTCATACATCTTCCGAGATTTATTAAATTTCATTTCAAAAGTTGGTTGTAAATCAACCAACAAATTTCCTTTTCAAACCGTCTCCAATATCCTCCATTGCTGTTATTTAGAAACTTAACTGCTATTTTCACAGAAGACATAACACTTTCTGTGGCCTTTGACAGCCAATAACCCTGGCTGATTTAGACTCTCCATTTTGGCAATAGGCTTGAATGAGCCCCAGGAGACTAAGGCCCAAAAGGCTAGGGGCAGATGGGGAGTCTGGGAGGGCTGCTGAGAAGAGGGAGAAGGCAAAGAGAGTAGAAAGCACTGCCCGGGGAGAGACATGAAGGGCAGCACATGAGGCCCAGACATGCCATGTGCCCCATGCTAAAGAACAGGAGCTTTGTTGCCAGGCAGACCCAGGTTGAAATCTCTGCATGGCTACTCCTTACAACTGTGCCTTGGTTGGATTAGTAAACCATTTTGAGCCTCTGTGTTATTGTTTAAAATGGGTAACATCACCTAAATCATTGTGTTGTTGGGAGCCTTAAATGAGATCATGCATGTAAAGCACTTAGCTAAGTGCCTGGCACATGTAAACCCTCAATAAATATGATGTCTCAGAGGCCCTCCTGCCAACTGCACATCTGCTTTCTCTTGGGACAGTCAGCCCACTATGCCCCTATATGAATTTATAGTAAAGCTTCATTAATTTGAAACTTACTCACTTAGAGTTTATGATAATTCATCAATGGCCTAAGCTGAAATTTACTTTTATCAGTGCCATAAAAAAATAAATAACAGGGAGGTTAAAACAAATTTATGCGGAGACTAAGTTAATGAACCATTCACTGTTATTTTAGAAATAGTTACTTACATACAAATAATTAATGTCCTAATTACAAACGATTCTTATCTACACAGGAAAGCAAGCCCTTAATTCAAAGGATAGTTCAAATTATTGAACATTTAAAAGTTGTTTAAAATTTTAGTTTAGTTGATGCTTTTAAGAAATGGATTTTATTACAAATAAGTAACTAAGGTACTTGCCAATTTTTAATATAATTTTCTTGCATATTCAAACATTGGTTTAAGAGAAAGTTTTAGCCCAGCTCTGTTGAAGCACATATGAAAGGAGAAAGGGAGGAAGGAAAGAATTCAAGAAGGGACAGAGCCTTTCGCTCCACACTCCCCTCCCATTTCAAGTGTTACTTTTTCTTTGCCATTAAAGTAGACTGATCCTCACACGTACAATTTTCATAGCAAATAATGACCATTTTCCTCCTGCTTGGGCCTCTATAACATGTTTTATTTTTATTCTGATGAAAGCTGACATTTCTTGTAACTCTAGTCCTTTTTTAAGAAAACAATCTAGAGTTTATCTTTGGAGCGAGAGTTGTTTTGATTAAAGTAGGCAATGAACACATGCAAACGCTGCTCATTTAAAAGTACTGATTTGGAATGAGGGAAGTCGGAGCAAGGAAAAGATGGAGAAGTGGTCAGTTGGAACGAAACTTGCTTCCATTTAAAGAAAATGCAATCTCAGGGCTTGAACTAACTGGCAATGAAAGACAATTTTTTTCTAATTGCTTCTCGCTTTTAAAATTTCTTTTCTAAAGACAGGGTCTCACTCTGTCACCCAGGCTGGCGTGCTGTGGTGCGATCATAGCTCTCTGTTACCTAGAGCTCCTGGGCTCAAGTAATCCTCTTGTCTCAGCCTCCTGAGTAGCTAGGACTACAGGTGCACCACAACATCCAGCTAATTGTTTTTCAGATAGTTTGTAAAAATGGGGTGTGCTATGTTTCCCAGGCTGGTCTCAAACTCCTGGCCTCAGGTAATCCTCCTACATCAGCCTCCTAAAGTGCTGGGATTACAGGCATGAGCCAGTATGCCCAGCCCTGTTCTGGCTTTTAATAGAGAGCTCAAGAGATCTAGGAGTGGAGGAGACTTGAGGGAAAACACACCAACTTTCTAAGTTTCTTTTAAACAGTTAACCTTTGGTTATGGAATTTCCAGCCAAGATGGAGTAACAAAGACTGATTTACCCTCTCACCTGAAAAAATAATGTTAAAAACAAAACAAAACAAAAATGAAACAGTTTCTAGGGCAATAGACATCAGGACAGTGATCCCTGAGAGATGGGAAGAAAACAAAGTGAGCCCTATAATTACCCCAGATGACTGCCTGAAGAGAGAGATAATTCCACATACAGGGAAGAAGAACACAGACAGGGCCCAGAGGACTTTCTGAGTGTAGAAGACAAAGTTTAGACTTTGGGGAGGTCAAGGCAGCGAGAGTTCAAGGGCAGAGTACCACAGAGGAGGGACTGCACAACGAACATTCCAGAGATCTGCAGAGCATCCTTGTCGAGTCCCTAGCTGAGCACTGATCAGAATCTCCAGGTGAAGAAACCACCCAAGAACCCACTCATGGAGCTGGAAGAGTTTCAGGGTAGTGAGGAGTTTGAGGAGGGGTGAGAACAGGGGCTGTCAAGTGGGTCTCATGTGAAAGGCTATCTGTGAATGCTACCAGAACAGGGAGGCAGAATCATAGTCAGGAGACCATGGGTTGAAACTGGGAGAGATGAAGGATGAAAGGCTTAAGGGGCAGGGCAGTGGATGGTGTATAGCAGGGCATCTTCCCCCAAGGTTCCAGGAATTCTGTTGCTGTGCTTTTTTGTAGGTGCATAAATGGCTGCTTAAAGGGTCACCCTGAGATAAATACTCAGAAAGTCTTAAAATGGTCATCCATTTATACAAATCAGTCTTACAAAAAACAACTTGTGTAGGAGAGAATTATTGCTTTGTCTCCCAGCACCCCTCTGTTCTAGAAAGGGTACTTTTCTTTCTTCTGGCCAACTGCATGGCATCCCCCCTCCTCCTACAACCCAGGGCTCCAATGAGAGTGGGCATGTTCTTCCATGAGCCCACAGAGTGGACACTAGGCCTATCTAAGTTGCTGGGCTAGCCCCTTGTCCACTGCAACTCATCAGGAGGCAGACACATGGTCTGAGCCAGGCCAATAAGAACTCTTCCTTCGGAATTTTGCTTTTACACAAGAACTGGGGGTAAGACTTCTTTCCTCTATGGTGGTAAATCTAGTAAAATGGAAGTGTGGAAAACTGCTGGTAGCAACATCCTCAAGGAAAAAGCTTTTTGTGATGGATGCCAAAACTAATTCAAGCTGGTTTTCTCTCATCTACCTCAAAAGAAGAGCTGAGGAAGACACTGTATTTTCTTGTATCTGTTCTCTGGAGTAAGAGAGAATACATTTATTTCTTGCTCACATGGCACTCCTTTAGACACAGCTCAAGTATCCTGAATTTGAAAATCCAAAATTCTAATGCCCAAAAATCCAAAACTTTTTGAGCATTGATATGACCCTCAAAGGAAATGCTCATTGGACATTTCAGATTTCAGACTTTTAGATTAGGAATGCTGAACCAGTAACTACGATGCAAATATTTCAAAATTAAAAAAAAAAAATCAAAATCTGTAACACTTCTTGTTCCAAGCATTTTGGATAAGAAATATTCAACCTGTATTTGAAAGTAGATGTTATGTCCTTCCTAGGCATCATCTACTCTTTTCCAGGAAAAATGCCCATTTCTTTCAACTCTTCCTAATGGGCCATGGCTTCCAGATCCCCAGTCACTTTACCTGGGGTGTTCTCTAGTTGTCTGTGACTTTCCTGAAATATGTGGACCCAATAGGCAAGTTGCTCCCAACTTGGTCTTATTTATCAGTGCCTGGACATACTCTGGGCACAAATTCTTCTATCTCTACAACCCAAAATAAGGTCAGTATTTTAGGCAGCTCCATTATGCTTGGGTAATTCGAGATTGTGATTATTCTAAGTCTCTCTATTCCGCATGAATTACTGCAAAGTCAGATATCCCCAACCCTATAGTTTATTATTAACTATTTGAATGAAAGATTTCACATTTTTTCATGTTCAGTTTCATCTCATTTTCTTAACCCCATGCCCCATTCTATTATGATAATTAAAAATGATTCTTTCATCTCTATGTAATATTGGTTATCAGTTCTAAACATGAGACAATTGGGCTTTCTTCACAGCCAGAACAATAAACAGAACTTTTGGGGACCTGAGGACATACTCTCTGCTTGGTCATATGAGCCCTTAAAAGGTAAATCTCTCTGCCAGGTGGGCAAGGGTGACTGGTGTCTTTTTACCATTCCAATTGATGAAAACCAGAGCTGCCTGATCTTGTATTTAATCCTATCCACTATCTATTAAAATTCACTAAAGCTTGCTAAGCCTCATTTCCTTGAAAGCCTATCAGGTTTCAGTTTCATCAAAGTCAAGTGTATTTAATTAACACAATCCAATTCATTCTGGAAGTGGTCAGGTTCTCCAAAAGGTACTCAGTAGAGCTACTGGTGTTTTTATAGGAATTAAACATATGATACAATAGACAAAAATAAGCATGCTTTATACATGGCATTACCACTACCTCTTTTGCATACAATTGAATAAATTACCTTTTGTTATGAAACATTAATCTTCTTTGCTAAGCAGAGTAATTCCCATCTCAGATTTAGCCTGCTAAGGAGTACCTTGGGAACCAAACTTTAGCAATCTTGTATTGGCAGAATGAAGAGAAGACACCATCCTTTGGAGAGAACAGCTCATTTTGTGACGTCAAAATTTTGCCCTTCTGGGGCAAACCTAAAGCCCTCATTAGGTTGCCCTCCCTGGTTCTCTGGAATACAAGAAAGGATCAAACATGTAGGCACAAGATTACACACAAGAAGCCTAATAGTTACAGTCAAACTAACCCAGCAGAACACAACAGCAGAAATTTGTCAGGAACTGGTATGAATACTTCAGTCTTTATGCTTCAAGAGCCTTCTCTGTAATCAGTTACACAGCAACTCCCTAAAACATATGTTTGTGTCCTTACGGGAACCTACCTTATTATCTTACATGTTAAAAGATCGACTGTTGTCTTACTTGGAAAATAAGGGTCTTTGCAGATGTCTTTGCAGATTCTTGTGATGAAAAGATCATCCTGGATTACCTAAGTGGGTCCTAATTCCAAAGACAGATGTCCTTATAAGAGAAAGATGGAGAGATCACACAGAGAAAAGAGGAAAAGGTGAGTGAAGATGAATGTAGAGATTGAAGTGATGTGGCCATAAGCCAAGGCATACCAGCAACCACCAGAAACTGGAAGAGACAAGGAAGGGTTTTCTCCTGATGCTTCCAAAGGGAGTGCGGCCCTGTCAACACTTGATTGGTCTTCTGGCCTCTGGAACTATGAGACAATACATTTCTCTGGTGTTTACTACAAAGTTTATAATAATTTGTTACCATAGTTATAGGAAACAAATGCACTCTCTAAAAGCAGTTAATATTTGGGGGAGTGTCAACAGGGAAAATTTGGTGGTACCTCAAATATGTGCACCAAAAAGTGCATGCCTCACAATCAGCCTATAGCTGTCCTCCCTGTTACCAGCTGGGTCATAATGTTAGCCTGCCCCGACCCTTTTCCTGAGACTTCAAAGATTGCCTGCTATCATCCTATGACTTTAGTCTGCTCAGGCCTGTTTGCTATTGCTATTACTTTAACCTGATTTTATAGGGATACCCATCTTGGGAGGGTATGGCAGTGAAAAGATTATTGACTGGGTTTCCTTAATCCAACAGGCAATGGGAATTAAAGGAACGAACACAGTATCCAATAAGGGTTGGGTCAGCCAAGCCACCAGCTGCTCAGAACACCAATCTATAAGGTCCCTGAACACATAAGTCGAATAGATTGGAACTGCAGGGTCATTTAACTCAGAGTTTTCACACTAAACTCCTAACATAAACACCAAAATGTAAATTTGTTCCTTTATCACCAGAGTAGACAAAATTATCAAGAAAAAAAAATAAATGACTTATTTCCACCCATCTCTGTTGAGTTTTAATGCACACAATTAAATATAGTTGAGCCAATCCTTCATTACCATTTCTTTTATCTCAGTGCTAACTTTTTAAATTTCAAAAGTTCCTTCCTATTTTCTGAATCATTCCTTTCTTGTACCACCCAATTCCTTTTTTCCCTCTGGATATAATTTTATCTTGAATTTCCCTGAGAGATACTAATGAAAGTTTTAAAGATTTGTACGATTAGCCTGAGTCGACCATGCTATGAGAAGACCAAGCCACATAGAGAGAGAAAAGGGCTAAGGAGGAGCACAATGCCAGGCCAGTGAGTAAGAAGCCACACTGGGCATCCACCCAAATGAGCTTCATATGACTCTACCTCCCTGCCATCTGACTGTAGCTACATAAGACACCCCAAGTGAGAACAACCTAGACAACCTAGAGAGCCCTAAGAGATAATGATAAATTATTATTTTAAGCCACTGAGTTTGGAAGTCATTTATTTGACAATAACAAATAGGTCACTTTAATATTCCAATAACTCTGATTCAGTCTTTACACATTATATGAAAGTATCCAAACATCCTATGTACCAAGAAAACACGTACATCTATTATGCATCAGTTTAAGACCTAGCCTAAAAATAAATAATTAGATCACCAGAACACATGGTTTTCCATTCATATTTAAAATGTGGCAATCAGGCTGGGTGCAGTGCCTCATAACTGTAATCCCACCACTTTGGGAGACCAAGGCAGGTAGATTGCTTGAGCCCAGGAGTTTGAGACCAGCCTCGGCAACATTGCCAAACCCTGTCTCTACCAAAAATACAAAAATTAGCCAGTCTCATAACCCAGTCTCAAAAACTTTTTTTAATTTAAAATTTAAAATATAAACTATAAAAATAAAAAAATATATATATAAAATGTGATAATTGGAAGCATCTTGGCCAGGCATATTGAGATAGCAACCTTCATGCAAAGGATACTGAACAGCAAGCCAGCCATTATCATTGAGACCTACACAAGTCACCCTAGGTCTCTGACAGTTTTTGGGGGGGGGGGAAACGAAAACCTTATGATTTTTTTTCTTGGCCTGAGTTTACTAGCATGCTTCAATCTTCTCTTCAAGCTAGTTGAAGGCAAAGAAAGGATGTGATAGAGTGTATCAAATACTCTATATACACACCTTAACTATGTTTTCACTGTAATTCTTGCCATCTGACTCATCTCCCTCTGAAGACTTTCTGGGGCACTGAATGGGAGACACGTTCCCTTTCTAACTGTAGTCACTTGAATGGGTTTTTTCCCCCTCCGATGCTTCTCAGTCATGACTTCTTTGGCTTTACATTTTCCAGAAATTTGTTGAGATCTTTTTCTGGCTAATGGAACTCTTCCAACTCTGTTTATTCTCATGTGTGTGTGTGCGTGCGTGTGTGTGTGTGTGTGTGTGTGTGTGTGTGTGTGTTGGGGTAGGAGTCATGCCTCATTTTATTTCTTTAAAATCATTTAAAATTTGGTTGTATATTATTTTAAATTTAAATGAAAATAAATGTGTTCACTCTACATTCTGGAATCTATGTTTTATCTAAATTTAAAACACATTAATTTGTCTCTGAAGAAGTTTCCCAGATTGAATAATTTTAAACAAAATTTTTAAAAACTAGTAATCAAGAAATGGAAAAAGATATGATTTCTATTTTCAGTGTGGATATAAAATTTTGCAAGCACATCACTCTTGGCCTAACCATCAGAAAAGGTCAGATAAGCTAGAAAATCATAGATTTTTAAAACTCATTACAGAAGGAGAATACGAAAAAAGAAATAAATTCCAGAAAATAGGATTCCTTTATGGGAGAGAAGAGATTTGTTGCTACTCTTATTCCTAGTGAAATTGTAGAAAGAGGTAAAATCCATTAAGAGGTAAAAACCCATGAAAATGTAGTAGGAAGAACTTTTAAGAAAATTCTAAAGAACTAGTAAAGGCTATATGTAGACTGACATGAGAGATTAGAATCCAAAGGAGCTACAGCCACAGAATAAGTGTCTACCTACCCACCAATCCCATGAGTCTTCACACAGTTTTGAAGAATAGCATGTATGCAAGAAGCAGGGGTGAGAGCTGAGAGAAATCTGCTATGCAACAAATGAGACCACTACCAAATGCAAGAGCCTATGCCATTTGAAATCAGGGGGAGGGATATAATAGAAGAGCTGAGAGAAACACAACAGAAACACTGTAGGCTCTCAGGCTAAAGGCAAAGAGAAGACTTGAAACAACTAGCACCTCAGGCATTCCAGACTGTAACCAAAGGGAGATTGGAGTGGAAAGGAAAAGCTGAATAAAGATTTTAAGGAACTCTAGGATTTCAACTACGAAAGACTGGGCATAAGGCAGAAGATTTGAAAGAAACCCCTCTATTCCTACCAGTCATTTAGAGTGTGGGATGCTGCTCTAAGAGTACCCAAAGGTGGAGCACCAGAACTGAAAATAATATAACCAGGATCAGAAAGATGAGAACCAGACTCATGAGAAAGAGAACTCCTGAGAGACTCAAAGGATAAGCAGTTGGACTGTAAATCAAGACAAGACCACAGCTCAAACACCATTGAAAGAGATGTCCTTATTCCATCCTTAAAATACTTGAAATCACTGATAAATTGAATCAAACTAAAATGTTATTTACTTAAGTTCCTCCTTTTCTTTTATTAAAAATGTCCAGGAAATAACCAATACCCACACAAAAAAAATAAGAAAGAAATGAAAAGACACACATGGTCAAGAAAGAAAGGAGTCAATAGAAACAGATATAGAGATGACCCAGAGGAAAGAAAAGAACTTTAAAATAACTGGTAAAAATGCTAGCAAAACTGATGTAAAATATACATCAGATCAATGACGTGAGGGAACATGTCAGCAGAAACAGAAAAACTATACACTAGAAAAAGATAATATCAAAAATGAAGAAAAACATTAGATGGGCTTAACAGCAGAATGAACACAAACAAGGAAAGAATTAGTAAACCGGAAGACAAGTACAAAAGAAAGTATCCAAACTGAAATACAAAGACAAAACAAAGTGAGATAAAAAACAAGAGGACGTTCAAAATGGGTGAAGCAATGCCAACAGTCTAATTAATATGTGTAAGTGCACTACCACAAGGAGAGAAAAGAAAAAATGAAGAAATATTTGAAGAAATAATGTCTATGAGGATATATCTGCGAAATTGACCTAGAACAATCAATAGACAAATACTATTAATAGCATCAGAAAACTTACTTTAAGCCTACAAGAAATCAAAGAATACTGTATTCCTAAGCCTTGTGAGGAGTCTACTAGAGAACAAGCTTCATCCAGTAAATAGATAGCTGGAGAATCTTGGGCAAAAGGCTGGCGGTAAACACTGAATGTATTTAAATGTAGAACTAAAGCTAAAATAATGATGAACACAAGAGTAGAAGAATAGTTTGTAAATATTGCAAAGTAAAAATAAACTAAAATGAAGAGAGAAGGAAAAGAAAATGGGGGGAAACAAAAACTCATTTATTGAGTTTTATATAAAGTATATAGGAAGTAAAAGTATATAAAGTAAGTAGGAGTTAAAGGATAACCGATTAAGTCTTACCAACTCAATAGTAATAGCCTGTGTAAGAATAGAGGGGACTATAGACACTAACAATCGTTAGTATAATGATAAATAATGAAACAAACAAAGCAAAACTTCCTACATACCAAAAATTGCCAAAAAAAAGGTCCAAAAATCACATAAAGAAAAACATTAAATTAACAAGAAGAGAACAAGCAACATTTTTTTTCTAATGAGCAACTAAAGACTCAACAGGTAAATCACAAAACAGGATTACCAAATATCAATAAGCATATGAATAAATGCCTAACAGTAAGGAGCTACCTGTATACAATCAGCCCTCTATATCCATGAGTTCTATACCAATTGATTCAATGAACTATGGATTGAAAATATTGAAAAAAAAATTGTATCTGTACTGAACATATGCAGACATTTTTTTCTGGTCATTATTCCCTAAACAACATAACAACTATTTACATAGCATTTTTGTTGTATTAGGTATTGTATGTAATCTAAAGATGATTTAAAGTGTATGGGAGGATGTGTATATGTTTATATTATATGCAAATACTATGCCATTTTATATCAGGAACTTAAACATCTATGGATTTTGGCATTTGATGGAGATCTTGAAACCAATTCCCCATGGGTCCCAAGGGATAACTGTATGTACTTTCAAGTGACTAAAAAATAAAAACTAACAGTACAAAGTGGAGAAGATGAGGAGTAAACTATGGTCATACATCATGAAGGTTGGTATATAAATTGGTACAACCACTTTGAAAACCATCTAAGCAGTATTTACTAAACCTGAATATTTGCATACTCTATGACCTATAAATTGTGCTCCTAGCTATGTATGTATTATCCAACAGAAATGTATTCACACATTCACATGTAAAAATGAATAAGCACATTCACAGCAGTTTTATCTATAATAGACTAAAACTGAAAAAAAACCAAACATCTGTGGAATACTAAATGAAAAACTGTATCTGTCACAACACTCCTTACACCAAATGTGTGGGTTTCCCACATAAATCAATTCTCCAATTCTTTGTGGACATCAACTGAGTGTCCTATAATTTAATTTAAATTGACATTATCCAAAGTTAGAGTAGACTCCACTCGTTAAGGGTTCAGTTTCACAAGACTGCTCCTCATTTCAGATGCCAATCACAAGCAGTAGGTTCCCAGATTACCTACACTTATGTTCAACTTCTACAAATTGAGGGTCCCCCACAACCCTTTCCCAGGTTTGATAATTTGCTATAATAGCTCATATAACTCAGGAAAACACTTTTTACCTATATTTATCAGTTTATTATAAAATATACAAATGAACAGCTATATAGAGCAAGATCAAGAAGGGTCCCAAGCACAGGAACTTTTGTCTTAAGGAGTTGGGGTGAACTACTCTCCTAAGAGGTAGATGGATTCAGCAACCTAGAAGCTCTCTGAACTCCACAATTTAGGGAGGTTTCCTCATGTAGGCATGATTATGAGTTCAATCTCCAGCCCCTCTCCCCCCTCCCCAGAGCTTTGGTGGGTGGAGCTGAGAGTTCCAATGTTATGATCATAGCTTGGTCTTTCTGGTAACCAGCTCCCATCCTGAAGCTACCCAGGAGCCCGAGAGTCACCCCATTAAAACAAAAGATACTCCTATAACTCAAGAAATTCTTCGGGATTTAGGAGCTGTATATAAGACACTCCAATTACCCCCATCATTCAGGAAATTGAGAGGGCTTTAAAGGGTCTGTGCCAGGAACTGGGGGCAAATAACAAATATATATTTCTTATTATATACACCTAAATAAAGTATAGTATATTCATAAAGAGGAATACAATACAGACACAATGCATAGCTAAGTGAAGTCATCTCCCAAAGATAATTTTGAGCAAAAAGGCCAGACACAAAATAATACATTCTATAGCAGTCCATCTATATAATATTCAAAAGTAGACAAATCTAATTTATAGTGAAGCAGAACTGGAAGAGGATATTGACTAAAAGATGACTTGTAGGATGTGTCTGAGTGCTAGTGCTAATCTAGACCATGATCAGTTAGTGGTTACCAGGGTTTGTCCATTTTTAAAAATCAGTTACATAGTATTTGTCTACTTTGTATGTCATACTTCGATTACAAGATGTTTTTAAACTAAGCCTGAAAATAAATAAATGAAATTCCCAAAGACCAGAAAGAACAACAAATTAAACAAAGAGAAGGCAGAAAGAATAAAAATAATAAACCAGAAGTTATTAAGATAGAAAACAGAAAACAGAACAAGTAATAAATAATAAAAATTCTATTTGGTTGAAAAATATCGGTGTAATAGACAAGCCACAACCTAATCTAATCAACAAAAAGGAACAAAGCACAGGAAGATGGTACAGTAGGAAGCATCAGAAATCTGTCTCCCCCGGAGATCCAAGATGGCCCAATAGGAACAGCTCTGGAGGTGCAGTTCCCAGCAAGAAGAAATCAGAGGGTGAGTCATCACCACAATTCCAAATGAGTTTTTACTGCCCACAGACCAGGAGAGATTCCAGGGCTGAAAAGCGCCATGAGTTTCCAGCATGGCTGTTTCAGCTGGCTCTGCAGGTCTCCAGACAAAATCCCCACACAAATCCAGGCAGCCATTTCAACAGGCACCTAGAACACCTGGGATACAGAGCCGTCCATTCAACTGAAAAAAGGGGCTGAAACAGGGAGCCAGGTGATCTCAGTGGGTCCCAACCCCCACAAAGACCAACAATCTGAAATGCTCACAGCAAGCACAGCTGTACCCAGAACAGTCCAGCTCAGTGGGGAGAAGGACATCAGCCATTACCAAGGCAGTCCTCCACTTCTGAGGCAGTCCACCATTACCAAGGCAATATGCCTTTACTGAGGCAGTGCACCATTACTGAGGCAGACCACCATTACTGGGGCAGTTCTAACAGGAACTTCACACAACAGTTGGGTAGAGCCCACAGCAGCTCAGTAATGCCTCTGCTGGCAGACTGTGGCAAGATTACCACCTTGCTGAGCAGGGCATCTCTGAAAAAAGGTAGCAGCACATCAGGAACCTATAAATAAAGCCCCACCTTCCAAGGACAGAGCACCTGGGGAAAAAGGTGTTTATGACTTCCACTGCAGCAGACTTAAATGTACCTGCCCAGAAGCTTTAAATGGAAAAATGGAGCTCCCAGCTCAGCCCTTGAGCTCCTATAAGGGAGAGACTGTCTCCTCAAGCAGCTTCCCAACTGCTGTATATCCAAAGAGACACTAGAGGCTGACATCTGGCAGGTACCCTTCTTGGACGAAAGACAACAGAAGAAGAAACTGGCAAAAACCCTTGCTGTTCTGCAACCCTGCAGTGATCCCCAGGCAAGCAGGGTCTGCAGTGGACCTCAAGCAGGCCTACAGCAGAGGGGCCTGATGGTTAGAAGGAAAACTAAAAAACAGAAAAAAATAACTTCAGCATCAACAAAAGCGACATCTACTCAGAGACCCCATCCGAAAGTCAACTACAAAGACCACAGGTAGATAAATCCACAAAGATGGGAAGAAACCAATGGAAAAAGGATGAAAACACCAAAATCCAGAATGCCTCTCCTCCTCCAAGGGATCACAACTCCACACCAGGAAGGAAACAAAGCTGGATGGAGAATGAGTCTGAAGAATTGACAGAAATAGGCTTCAGAAGGTGGGTAATAACAAACTTCTCAGAGCTAAAAGAACATGTGCTAACCCAATGCAAAGAAACTAAGACCTAGAAAAAAGGTTATATGAGATGCTAATTAGAATAAACAGCTTAGAGAAGAATATAAATGACTTAATGGAGCTGAAAAACACAGCACAAGAACTACACGAAGGATACACAAGTTTCAAAAGCCGAGTCAACCAATCAGAAGAAAGGATATCAGAGATTGAAGATCAACTCAATGAAATAAAACGAGAAGGCAAGAATAGAGAAAGAATAGTGAAAATAAATGAACAAGGCCTCCAAGAAATATGGGATTATGTGAAAAGACCTAATCTACATTTGATAGGTGTACCTGAATGTGATGGAGACAATGAATCCAAGCTGGAAAACACTCTTCAGGATATTATCCAGGAGAACTTCCCCAACCTAGCAAGGCAGGCCAACAATTAAGTCCAGGAAATACATAGAACACCACAAAGATATTCCTCAAGAAGAGCAACCCCAAGGCACAAGATCGTCAGATTCACCGGGGTTGAAATGAAGGAAAAAATGCTAAGGGCAGCCAGAGAGAAAGGTCAGGTTACCCACAAAGGGAAGCCCATCAGACTCACAACAGGTCTCTCAGCAGAAACCCTACAAGCCAGAAGAGAGTGGGGGCCAATATTCAACATCCTTAAAGAAAAGAACTTTCAACCTAGAATTTCATATCCAGCCAAACTAAGCTTCATAAGTGAAGGAGAAAGAAAATCCTTTACAGACAAGCAATTGCTGAGACATTTCATCACCACCAGACCTGCCTTACAATAACTCCTGAATGAAACACTAAACATAGAAAGAAACAACCAGTACCAGCCACTCCAAAAACATACCAAACTGTAAAGAGCATCGACACAATAAAGAAACTGCATCAACTAACAGGGAAAACAACCAGCTAGCATCAAAATGGCAGGATCATATTCACACATAACAATATTAACCTTAAATGTAAATGGGCTAAATGTCCCAATCAAAAGACACAGACTGGCAAATTGGATTAAAAGTCAAAACCCATTGGTGTTCTGTATTCAGGAAACCTATCTCATGTGCAAGGACACACACAGGCTAAAAATAAACGGATGGAGGAAGATTTACCAAGCAAATGGAGAGCAAAATATAAAAAGCAGGAGTTGCAATCCTAGTCTCTGATAAAATAGACTTTAAACCAACAAAGATCGACAGAGACAAAGAAGGGCATTACATAATGGTAAAAGGATCAATGCAACAAGAAGAACTAACGATCCTAAATATATATGCACCCAATATAGGAGGACCCAGATACATAAAACAAGTTCTTAATGACCTACAAAGAGACTTAGACTCCCACACAATAATAGTGGGAGACTTTAACACTCCACCATCAATATTAGACAGACCGATGAAACAGAAAATTAGCAAGGATATCCAAGACTTGAACTCAGATCTTGGACCAAGCAAACCTAATAGACATCTATAGAACTCTGCACCCCAAATCCACAGAATATACATTCTTCTCAGCACCACATTGCACCTACTCTAAAATTGACCACATAATTGGAAGTAAATCACTCCTCAGCAAATGCAAAAGGAAATCATAACAAACAGTCTCTCAGACCACATTGCAATCAAATTAAAATTAGGATCAAGAAACTAACTCAGAACCACAAAACTTCATGGAAACTGAACAACTGGCTCTTGGATGTTGACTGGATAAACAATGAAATGAAGACAGAAATAAAGGTGTTCTTTCAAACCAACGAGAACAAAGACAAAACCTACCAGAATCTCTGGGTCACATTTAAAGCAGTGTCTAGAAGAAAACTTACAGCAATAAATGCCCACATGAGAGCAAGGAAAGATGTAAAATCGACACCCTATCATCAAAATTGAAAGAGCTAGAGGAGCAAGATCAAAAGAACTAAAAAGCTAGCAGAAGACAAGAAATAACTAACATCACAGCAGAACTGAAGGAGATAGAGACACAAAAAACCCTTCAAAAAATCAATAAAACCAGGAGCTGGTTTTTTGAAAAGATCAATAAAATAGACAGACTGCTAGCCAGATTAATAAAAGAAAGAGAGAAGAATCAAATAGATGTAATAAAAAATAATAAAGGGGATATCATCATCAATTCCACAGAAATACAAACTACCATCAGAGATTACTACAAACAACTTTATGCACATAAACTAGTAAACCTGGAAGAAACAGATAAATTCCTTGACACTTGTACCCTCCCAAGCTTAAACCAGGAAGAAGTTGAAACCCTGAATAGACCAATAAAAAGGGCTGAAGTTGAGGCAGCAATTAATAGCCTACCCACCAAAAAAGCCCAGGTCCAGATGGGTTCACAGCCAAATTCTACAAGGCATACAAAGAGGAGCTGGTACCACTCCTTCCAAAACTATTCCAAACAATCCAAAAGGAGGGAATCCTTCCCAAATTATTTTATGAGACCAACATCATCCTGATACCAAAACCCGGCAGAGACTCAACAAAAAAAGAAAACTTCAGGCCAATATCCACAATGAACATAGATGCAAAAGTCTTCAATAAAGTACTGGCAAACTGATTGCAACAGCACATCCAAAAGCTTATCCATCATGATCAAGTAGGCTTCATCCCGGGGATGCAAGACTGCTTCAACATACACAAGTCTAAAAATGTAATTCACCACATAAACAGAACCAAAGACAAAAACCAGGTGATCATCTCAATAGATGCAGAGAAAGCCTTTGACAAAATTCAACAGCCTTTATGCTAAAAACTCTCAATAAACTAGGCATAGATGGAACATATCTCAAAAAAAATAAAAGCTATTTATGACAAACCAACAGCCAATATCATACTGAATGGGCAAAAACTGGAAGCATTCCCTTTGAAATCTGGCACAAGACAAGGATGCCCTCTCTCACCACTCTTATTCAATATAGTATCAGAAGTTCTAGCCACAGCAATCAGATAAGAACAAGAAATGAAGGGTATTCAATTAGGAAAGAGGAAAGTCAAATTGTCTCTATTTGCAGATGACATGATTGTATACCTAGAAGACCCCATCATCTCAACCCAAAATCTCCTGAAACTGATAAGCAATTTCAGCAAAGTCTCAGGATACAAAATTAATGTGCAGAAATCACAAGCATTCCTATACATCAATAACAGACTAAAAGAGAACCAAATCAAGAATGAACTCCCATTCACAACTGCTACAAAGATATTCAAATACCTAGGAATATAACGAAAAAGGATGTAAAGGACCTCTTCAAGGAGAATTACAAACCACTGCCCAAGGAAATAAGAGAGGACACAAACAAATGGAAAAACATTCCATGCTCATGGCTAGGAAGAATCAATATCATAAAAATGGCCATACTACCCAAAGTAATTTACAGATTCAATGCTATCCCCATCAAGCTACCTATGACCTTCTACACAGAACTGGAAAAAACCACTTTAAACTTCACATGGAACCAAAAGATAGCCCTCATAGCCAAGACAATCCTAAGTAAAAAGAACAAAGCTGGAGGCATCATGCTACCTGACTTCAAACTATACTACAAGGCTACAGTAATCAAAGCAGCTTAGTACTGGTACCAAAACAGAGATACAGACCAACAGAACAGAACAGAGTCCTTGGAAACAATGCCACACATCTACAACCAACTGATCTTTGACAATCCTGACAAAAACAAGCAATGGGGAAAGGATTCCCTGTTTAATAAATGGTGTTGGGATAACTGGCTAGCCATGTACAGAAAACAGAAACTGGACACCTCCTGACACCTTACACTAAAATTAATTCCAGATGGATTAAAGACTTAAACAAAAGACCTAACACCATAAAAACCCTAGGAGAAAGCCTAGGCAAAACCATTCAGGACATAGGCATAGGCAAGGACTTCATGATTCTGTACAGCAAAAGAAACAATCACTAGAGTGAACTGGCAACCAACAGAATGGGAAAAAAAAATTTGCAATCTACCCATCTGACAAAGGGCTAATATCCAGAATCTACAAACAACTAAAACAGATTTACAAGAAAACAAACAAATAAACCCATTCAAAAGTGGGTGAGGACATGAACAGGCACTTTTCAAAAGAAGACATGTATGAGGCCAATAAACATATGAAATAATGGTCATCATCACTGGTCATTGGAGAAATGCAAATCAAAACCACACGGAGATAACATCTCACGCTAGTTAGAATGGTGATTATTAAAAAAATCTGGAGACAACAGATGCTGGAGAGGATGTGGAGAAATAGGAACACTTTTACACTGTTGGTGGGAGTGTAAATTAGTTCAACCATTGTGGAAGACAGTGTGGTGATTTCTCAAGGATCTAGAAATAGAAATTCCATTTGACCCAGCAATCCCATTACTGGGTACATATCCAAAGGAACATAAATCGTTCTATTATAAGACACATGCACATGTATGTTCATTGCTGCACTGTTTACAATAGTAAAGACCTGGAACCAACCCAAATGCCCATCCATGATAGACTGGAAAAGGAAAATGTGGCACATATACACCATGCAGCCATAAAAAAATGATGAGTTCATGTGCTTTGTAGGGACATGAATAAATCCGGAAACCATCATTCTCAACAAACTGACACAAGAACAGAAAATCAAACACCGCATGTTCTCACTCATAGGCAGGTGTTGAACAATGAGAACATATGGACACAGGGAGGGGAGCATCACACACTGGGGTCTGTTTGGGGGGGACTAGGGGAGGGACAGTGGGGGGTAGGGAGGTTGGGGAGGGATAACATGGGGAGAAATGCCAGATATAGGTGACAGGGGGATGAAGGCAGCAAACCACATTGCCATGTATGTACCTATGCAACAATTCTGCATGATCTACACATGTACCCCTGAATTTAAAGTACTATATATATATATATATATATATATATATATATATATGTGTGTATATATATATATATATATATATATATATTTTAATAAAAAACATTAAAAAAAAAGAAATCTGTCTCCCCATCTAGACAACAATTGCCCTGGCGGTATGTTTATTGTAACTATGTTGGAATTATGAAATCTATTTAAGGCTTATGACTTCCAGGGAAGACTTAGAGGGTAAACTGTGGTTAATTTCAGTCAATTTTAGCTCTTAGCACAGTAGAAGCTACCCATTCCCTATTCCTAGCCCCATAGCAAACAGCTAAGCACATGTTCTGAAGCACTCTTCACAGTTTCTGGGTGACAGAGTGGGCAACAATGGCCCTGTTATCCAAATAGCAAGGATCTGTGTTCTGATCACTGACTGCTGCTTCTAATCACAGAAGTGCAAAGAAGAAGGAGGCCATCATTGTAACTTCCCCGCCCTGCTTCAGGCCTCTCCACCTCTTGCTGAAGTAACTTCCAAAGGATTTAAAGGACTGGTGCCCCTCCCTCTTCCTTTCTTCCTTTCTCTCTCTCTTTCTCTTTCTTTTCTCCCTCCTTACTTCCTTCCTTCCTTCCCTCCTTCCTTCCTTCCTTCCTTCCTTCCTTCCTTCCTTCCTTCCTCTTTCTCTTCTCTCTCTCTCTGGTTGCCTAGGTTGGAGTGCTGTGGTGCAACCTCAGGTCACCACAGCCTTGGCCTCCTGGGCTCAGGTGATTCTTCCACCTCAGCCTACCAAGCAGCTGGAATTACAGGCATGCACCACCATGCCTGGCTAATTTTGTTGTTGTTGTTGTTTTATTTTTAGTACAGATAGAATTTCACTATGTTGTCCAGGCTGATCTCAAACTCAAGCAATCTGCCCATCTCAGCCTTAAAGAGTGCTGGGATTGCAGGTATGAGCCACTGTACCCAGGCTTCTCTTCCTTTGAGGGCCAGATATAAAACATTATAACATAAAAGATTACATTTGAAAACAACTATATATACACACAAATTAGAAAGTAACTACATGCCCAGGGAAAGGTATAGGATCAGAACATACCTCAGAATATCTTAAGTTTATACTTCAAGCTGATTCTTGATATAACAATAGATAACAACCATTAAAAAAAAGAGAGAGAGAAATGAAAAAAGAAACAATTTCTAAAACCAGCAAACCCTAGAGAAAGGGGTAAATCTGATTTCCAGAGTTACCGCATTATTATATTAAACCTAAAGAGAAGTAAACAGAGACTGGGAGGACATGTGGGACACTGTCAATTAGAACAACATGTACATTGTAAAGTCTTAGAAGAAGAAGAGAGAAAGAAGCAAAGTGAATAATTGAAGAAATTGTTGCTAAAAACTTGCTACATTTGATGAAACATGAATATAAACATTCAAAAAGTTCAATGAACCCCAAGTAAGATGAACTCAAAAACATCTTCAATGGAAAAAAGATTCCACACTGAGACACATTATAATCAAGCTCTCAAAAGACAGAGAGAATCTTGAAAGCAGGTAAAGAGAAGTGACTCATCACATATAGAAATCCTCAATAAGATTATAAGCGTATTTTTCATTACAAACTGGAATCCAGAAGGTGATGGACTGTTATATTCCAAGTGTTAAAAGAAAAAAAAAGCTGTGAATTAAGAATTTTATATCCAGCAAAACTGTGCTTCAAAAGTGAGAGAGAGAAACTGGTACATTCCCAGACAAACAAAACTCAAGGGAGTTAGTTACCAGTAGATCTGTCCTGTGAAAAATACTCAAGGGAGTCCTTCAGGATGAAATGAAAGAACACTAGATAGTAACTTGACATCATATAAAAATATGGGAATCACAATAAAGGTAAACGCATGGGCAATTATAAAAGTAATATTATTATATAAACTGTAACTCCACTTTTTGTTTTTTACATGATTTAATAAACTAGTATATTACAACATTATTTGTCCAAAAGCCAGCATTATTGTAACTTTGGTTTATAACTTCACATTTTTTATGCATAATTTAAGACACTAATGTATTTAAAATAATTGATAATGTTTTGTGGCATACAATGCATAAAGATGTAAGTTTGTGACATCAACAACCAAAAGGGGTAGGGAGGAAGCAGCAAAGCAGCAAAATTTATGTATATTGTTATGTATAAGTTAACCTAATATAAATTCAAATTCGAGTGTTATAAGTTTAGAATATTAAGTGTAACCTCCATGGTAACCACAAAGAAAATAACTGTGGAATATACATAAAAGAAAATTAGAAAGTAATTTAAATATTTCACTTCAAAAAATTAAACACAAAAGAAGACAGTAATCTAATAAATTAGGGACAGAAAAAGGTGATAAGGTATAAGAAAATAAATAGTAAAATGACAGAAGTAATTAATTACTTCTTTATCAGTAATTACTTTCAATGTAAATGAATTAACTCTCCATTCAAAAGACAAAGATTGACAGAATGGTTTTGAAAAAAAAATAAAAACAAAAAACATCATGATCCAAATATATGCTGTTTACAAGAGACTCACCTTAGATTCAAGGACACGGATTGAAAGTGAAAGGATGGACAAAGATATTCTATGCACAGAGTAATCAAAAGAGAGCAGCAATGGCTATACTAATATTAGACAAAATGGACGTTAAATCAAAAAAGTTACAAGAGACAAGGAAAGACATTATGTATTAATAAAAGCTTAAATCAGCAAGAAGATATAACTATTATAAATATTTATATACCAAATAAAATACCATCAAAATATATGAAGTGAAAACTGACAGAATTAAAGAGAGAAACAGACAGTTATTTAATAATAGTTGGATATGTCAATACCCCATCCTCAATAACAGAAAAACCAGACAGAAGAGGACTTAAACACAATAAATCAACTAAATCTAACAGGCATGCAAAACATGCTACCCAAAAAACAACACACATTCTTTTCAAGGGCACAGGGACATTTTCCAGGATAGACCACATGTTATGCCACAAATTAAGTCTCAATAAATTTTAAAAGATAGATATCACAAAAAATATCTTTTCTGAACACAAGATGAAGTTAGGAATCAACAACAGATGTAAAATTGAAAATCTCACAAATTTGTTTATTAAAGACTGCCTTCTTAAACAAGCAATGGATCAAAGAACAAATCACAAGGTAAATTAGGAAATTCTCAGAGATTAATCAAAACAAAAGTACGACATGTTAAAACTTAAGAAAGCAGTGCTAAGAGAAAAATTTATAGCTATGAATGCTTACATTAAAAAGAAAGAACCAAAAGGAAAAGAAGTCACTATATGAAAAAGACATATGCATACACATGTTTATAGCAGTATAATTCACAATTGCAAAGATATGGAACCAACTTCAGTGCCTATAAAACAATGAGTGGATAAAGAAAACATGGTGTTTATATACCATGGAATGCTAGTAAGCCAAAAAAAGGAATAAAATAAATGTATTTTGCAGCAACTTGGATGGAGCTAGAGGCCATTATTCTAAGTGAAGTAACTCAGGATAAGAAACCAAATATCATATGTTCTCACTTATAAGTGGGAGCTGAGCTATGAGGATGCAAAGGCTTAAAAATTATGTAATAACTTTGGGACTCTGGGGCAAGGTTGGGAGGAGGGTCAAGATAAAAAAAAACAAAACACTTATTTGGTACAGTGTATACTGCTCTGGTGACAGGTGCACTAAAATATCAGAAATCACCACTAAATAACACCAAAGCAAAAAAGAACCAAAATTAAAAACTTAACTTTATAACTTAAGGAACTAGAAAAGGGAGTACAAACTAAACCCAAAGCTATCAGAAGGAAGTAAATAATGAATATTAGAACAGAGATAAATAATATAAAGAATAGAAAAGTGTATTAGTCTGTTCTCACGCTGCTATAAAGGCATACCTGAGACTGGGCGATTCATAAGGAAAAAGATTTAATGGACTCACAGTTTCATATGGCTGGGGAGACCTCAATATCATGGCAGAAGGCAAAGGAGGAGCAAGGCATGTCTAAGATAATAGGAGGAAAGAGAGAGTGTGCAGGGGATCTTCCCATTATAACACCATCAGATCTCATGAAACTTATTTATCATGATGAGAATAGCATGTGAAAAACCAGCCTCTGTGATCCAATTACTTCCCACTGGGTCCCTCCCACAAGATATGGGGATTATGGGAGCTACAATTCAAGACAACATTTGGGTAGGGACACAGCCAAACCATATCAAAACGCAATAGTGAAAATCAATAAAACCAAAAATTTATTTTTTGAAAAACGCAACAAAATTGACAAAGCTTAGCTGGATGGACTAATTAAAAAAAGAGATGACTTAAATTATTAAAATCAGAAATGAAAGTGACACTTTTCTACTGACTAGAAATAAAAAGAATTTTTTAAATTAATTAATTAATTTTATTTTAGGTGCATACTATATCTGGCATCTCTCCCCATGTTATCCCTCCCCCACCCTCCCCTCCATCCTCACCCCTCACTGTCTCTCCCCCTACCCCACCAACTATCCCCTGTGTGTGATGCTCCTCTCCCTGAGTCCACGTGTTCTCATTGTTCAACACCCACCTATGAGTGGGAACATACGGTGCTTGGCTTCCTGTTCTTGGGTCAGTTTGCTGAGAATGATGGTTTCCAGATTCATCCAAGTCCCTACAAAGGACACGAACTCATTGTTTTTTATGGCTGCATAGTATTCCATGGTGTATATGTACCACATTTTCTTTGTCCAGTCTATCATTGATGGGCATTTGGATTGGTTCCAGGTCTTTGCTATTGTACACAGGGCTGCAATGAACATACTTGTGCATGTGTCTTTATAGTAGAACTATTTATAGTTCTTTGGGTATATACACAATAGTGGGATTGCTGGGTCAAATGGAATTTCTATTTCTAGATCCTTGAGAAATCACCACACTGTCTTCCACAATGGTTGAACTAATTTACACTCCCACCAACTGTGTAAGAGTGTTCCTGTTTCTCCACATCCTCTCCAGCATCTGTTGTCTCCCAATTTTTTAATGATCGGCATTCTACTAGCGTGAGATGTTATCTCAGTGTGGTTTTGATTTGCATTTGTCTAATGACCAGTGATGATGAGCATTTTTCAGATGTTTGCTGGCCTCATATATGCCCTCTTTTGAAAACTGTCTGTTCATATCCTTTGCCCACTTTTGAATGGGGTTGTTTGTTTTTTTCTTGTATATCTGTTTTAGTTGTTTGTAGATTCTGGATATTAGCCCTTTGTCAGATGGGTAGATTGCAAAATCTTTTTCCCATTCTGTTGGTTGCCGATTCACTCTAATGATGGTTTCTTTTGCTGTACAGAAGTTCTGGAGTTTAATTAGATTTCATTTGTCTATCCTGGCTTTTCTTGCCATTGCTTTTGGTGTTTTAGTCATGAAGTCCTTGCCTATGCCTATGTCCTGGAAGGTTTTGCCTACCTTTTCTTCTAGGGTCTTTATGGTGTTAGGTTTTATGTTTAAATCTTTGATCCATCTGGAGTTAATTTTAGTGTAAAGTGACAGGTAGGGGTCCAGTTTCTGCTTTCTGCACATTGCCAGCCAGTTTTCCCAACAACATTTATTAAACATGGAGTCCTCTCCCCATTGCTTGTTTTTGCTGGGTTTGTCAAAGATCAGATGGTTGTAGATGTGTGATGTTTCTTCTGTGTTCTCTGTTCTGTTTCATTTGTCTATATCTCTGTTTTGGTACCAGTACCATGCTGTTTTGATTACTGTAGCCTTGTAGCATAGTTTGAAGTCTGGCAATGTGATGCCTCCAGCTTTGATCTTTTTGCTTAGGATTGTCTTGGCTATTTGGGGTCTCTTTGTGATTCCATATGAAGTTTAAAGTGTTTTTTTCCAGTTTTGTGAAGAAGATCATTGGTAGCTTGATGGGGATAGCGTTGAATATATAGATTACTTTGGGCAGTATGACCATTTTCATGATACTGATTCTCCTAACCATGAGCATGGAATGTTTCTCCATCTGTTTGTGTCCTCTCTTATTTTGTTGAGCAGTGGTTTGTAGTTCTCCTTGAAGAGGTCCTTTACATCCTTTGTTAGTTGTATTCCTAGGTATTTATTCTCTTTGTAGCAACTGTGAATGGGTATTCGCTCTTGATTTGGCTCTCTGTCTGTTATTCGTGTATAGGAATGCTAGTGATTTTCTGCACATTGATTTTGTATCCTGAGACTTTGCTGAAGTTGTTTATCAGTTTGAGAAGATTTTGGGCTGAGATGATGGGGTCTTCTAGATATACAATCATGTTATCTACAAATAGAGACAATTTGACTTCCTCCTTTCCTAATTGAATACCCTTTATTTCTTTTTCTTGCCCTGATTGCTCTGGCTAGAACTTCCAATACTATGTTGAATAGGAGTGGTGAGAGAGGGCATCCTTGTCTAGTGCCTGATTTCAAAGGGAATTATTCCATTTTTTGCCCGTTCGGTATGATATTGGCCGTAGGTTTGTCATATATAGCTTTTATAATTTTATGATAGGTTCCATCAATACCTAGTTTATTGAGAGTTTTTAGCATGAAGGGCTGTTGAATTTTATCAAAGGCCTTCTCTGCATCTATTGAGATAATCATGTGGTTTTTGTCTTTGGTTCCGTTTATGTGATGGATTACATTTATGGATTTGCATATGTTAAACTAGCCTTGCATCCCCCGGGATGAAGCCTACTTGGTCGTGATGGATAAGCTTCTTGATGTGCTGTTGCACTTCTATTTGCCAGTATTTTATTGAAGATTTTTGCGTTGATGTACATCATGGATATTGGCCTGAAGTTTTCTCTTTTTTAGTTGAGTCTCTGCCAGGTTTTGGTATCAGGATGATGTTGGTCTCATAAAATGAGTTAGGGAGGATTCCCCTCCTTTTGTATTGTTTGATATAGTTTCAGAAGGAATGGAACCAGCTCCTCTTTGTACGTCTGGTAGAATTCAGCTGTGAACCCATCTGGACCTGGGCTTTTTTGGTTGGTAGGCTATTGATTGCTGCCTCTACTTCAGTCCTTGTTATTGGTCTTATTCAGGGGTTCTGCTTCCTCCTGGTTTAGTTTTGGTAGAGTACAGGTGTCTAGGAATTTATCCATTCCTTCCTAGTTTACTGGTTTACGTGAGTAGAGCTGTTTGTAGTAATCTCTGATGGTAGTTTGTATTTCTGTGGGATCAGTGGTGATATCCCCTTTATCGTTTTTTTATTGCATCTATTTGGTTCTTCTCCCTTTTCTTTTTTATTAATCTGGCTAGCGGTATGTCTATTTTGTTGATCTTTTCAAAAAACCAGCTCCTGGATTTATTGATTTTTTGAAGGGTTTTTTGTGTCTCTCTCTCCTTCAGTTCTGCTGTGATGTTAGTTATTTCTTGTCTTCTGCTAGCTTTTGAGTGTTTTGATCTTGCTCCTCTAGTTCTTTCAATTTTGATGATAGGGTGTCGATTTTAGAGCTTTCCTCTCTTCTCTCGGTGGGCATTTATTGTTATAAATTTCCCTCTCGATACTGCTTTAAAGGTGTCCCAGAGATTCTGGTAAGTTGTGTCTTCATTCTGGTTGGTTTCAAAGAACATCTTTATTTCTACCTTCATTTCATTGTTTATCCAGTCAACATTCAGAAGCAAGTTTGTTCAGTTTCCAAGTGGTTGTGTGGGTTTGAGTGTGTTTCTTGATCCTGAGTTCTAGTCTGATTGTGCTGTGGTCTGATAGACTGTTATGATTTCTCTTCCTTTGCATTTGCTGAGGAGTGATTTGCTTCCAATGATGTGGTCAATTTTAGAGTAAGTGCAATGTGGTGCTGAGAAAAATGTACATTCTGTGGATTTGGGGTGGAGCGTTCTGTATATGTCTATTAGAGCCGCTTGGTCTAGCTCTGCATTCAAGTCCTGGATACTCTTGTTAATTTTCTGTCTCATTGATCTGTCTAATATTGACAGTGGAGTATTGAAGTCTCCCACTATTATTGTGTAGGAGTCTAAATCTCATTTTAGGTCATTAAGAACTTGCTTTATGTATCTGGGTGCTCCTGTGTTGCGGGGGTATATATTTAGGATAGTTAGCTCTTCCTGTTGGATTGATCCTTTTACCATTATGTAAGGTCCTTCTTTGTCTCTTTTGATCTTTGTTGATTTGAAGTCCATTTTATCAGAAACTAGGATTGCAACTCCTGGTTTTTTTTGTTCTCCATTTGCTTGGTAAATCTCTTCCATCCCTTTATTTTGAGTCTATGTGTGTCTTTGTATGTGAGATGGGTATCTTGAATATAGCACACAGCTGGGTTCTGACTTTTTATCCAGTTTGCCAGTCTGTGTCTTTTGATTGGGGTGTTTAGGCCATTTACATTCAATGTTAATATTGTTATGTGTGAATTTGATCCTGCCATTTTGTACTGGCTGGTTTTCTTTCTCATTAGTTGACTTATTTTCTTCATTGCATTTTTGGTCTTTGTCAACTGGTTTGCTTTTGCAGTGACTGGTACTTTTTCCTTTCCATGCTTAGTGTTTCTTTCAGGAGCTCTTGTAGGGCAGGTCTGGTGGTGACAAAATCTCTCAATAATTCCTTGTCCGTAAAGGATTTTATTTCTCCTTCACTTATGAAGCTTAGTTTGGCTGGATATGAGATTCTGGGTTGAAAGTTCTTTTCTTTAAGGATGCTGAATATTGGCCCCCACTCTCTTCTGGTTTGTAGAGTTTCTGCCGAGAGATCTGCTGTGAGTCTGATTGGCTTCCCTCTGTGGGGTTACCTGACCTTTCTCTCTGGCTGCCCTTAGAATTTTTTCCTTCATTTTGACCCTGGTGAATCTGACAATTATGTGCCTTGGGGTTGCTCTTCTTGAGGAATATCTTTGTGGAGTTCTCTGCATTTCTTGAATTTGAAATTTGGACTGCCTTGCTAGGCTTAGGAAGTCTTCTGCATAATATCCTGGAGTGTGTTTTCCAGCTTGGATTCATTCTACCCGTCATATATCAGGTACACTGATCAAGCGTAGATTAGGCTTTTTCACATAATCCCATATTTCTTGGAGGCTTTGTTCATTTCTTTTTACTCTTTTTTCTCTTGTATTGCCTTCTCTTTTTATTTCATTGAGTTGATCTTCAATCTCTGATATCCTTTCTTCTGCTCGATCGATTTGGCTATTAAAACTTGTGTTTGCTTCACGTAGTTCTCGTGCTGTGTTCTTCAACTCCATCAAGTCGTTTATGTTTTTCTCTAAGCTGGTTATTCTAGTTAACATTTCATCTAACCTTTTTTCAAGGTTTTGGTTTCTTTGTGTTGAGTTAGAATGTGTTCCTTTAGCTCTGAAAAGTTTGTTATTATCCACCTTCTGAATCCTGTTTCCATCAATTCTTCACACTCCTTCTCAGTCAAGTTGTGATCCTGTGTTGTTGAGGAGTTGTGATCCCTTGAAAGAGAAGAGGTGTTCTGGTCTTTGGTGGTTTCACTTTTTTTGCGCTGTTTTTTTCCCATCTTTGTGGATTTACCTGGCTGTGGTGTCAGAGAGCTGCTTGATGAGGTCACTTGTCTGCCCGTGGGGGGCACTACTGGGTTTCTAGGGACTCCTTCAGGTTACTAGGGGAGCTTCCTGTGTCTTTTTTGTTTATGCTGGGAGATTAGGTCCGCCTCTTCTGCTGACCTGTAGGCACTGCTGGGTTGTCAAGAACGCCGTCCCGTTGCTACGTAGGTTTCCTGTGTTTTTTGTTAAAACATGTACCCCAGTCCCACCCCTCTAGTGGTGGGTTGTGCCCTTCCTCCACTGGGCTGGATCATTCAGGTTTCATCTCAGACTGTGGCACTGGCTACGCAACCCACTAGAGTCAGAGCTTTAGCCCTCTGGGGTTTGTGGGGGGGGGTAGGGGACCCACCCCTGTACCCAGCAGTCTCCCCCTTTCAGCTTGCTCTCTCTCTGGTCATGGGGTAGGGGCTGCCCAGCTGCTCCTGCTTATAGCTCCCTCTCTCTCTCTGGGTTGGGGGAGGGGCGATAGCTCAGTCTGCATATTCTTATTCAACTCCACACTTGTAATTCCCGGTGCTTGACTGGCAAAGATCCCCTGTTCTGTGTATTGCTGAGGCTTTGGGGGAAGCGCTGTATCTGGACCAGAACGCCAGAGGTGGAGCCTCCAACTCGCTGGTCAGATGCACTTTCTGGGTGAAGCAGCACCATTCCCTGCCTCGGTCTGCCCTGAGTGGGCTTTGCTCACCCTCGGACCAGACCCGTTGAAATGCACCTGGTACCTCAGTTGGAGCTAGGAGATCTTTGGGTTTCTGCATCTCTCTCACTTGGTGTTGTGCGCTGGAGTTGTATCTAATCTGCCATCTTGGATCCTCTGAAATTAAAATAATTATAAGACCGTACTGTGAGAAATTGTATGACAACAAATTTGATAACCTAGACAAAACAAAGAAATTCCTGGAAACACAAAACCTACCAAGACTAAATCATGAAGAAATAGAAAATCTGAGTAGACATATTAACTAGCAAGGAGATTTAATCAGTAGTCAAAAAGCTCCCAACAAAGAAAATCCTAGACCTGTGGCTTCTCTGGTGAATTCTACTGAAAACTTAAAAGAAAAACTAATACCTATCTTTCTTAAAATTTTCTGAAAAATTGAATAAGAGGGGAACACTTCCTGACTCATTCTATGAAAACAGCATTAGACTGAAAACTTTTCCTCTAAGATCAGGAAGAAGGCAAGGATACTTGCTTTCACCACTTCTATTCAACATATTACTGGAAGTTCTAGCCAGAACAATTATGCAAAAAAAAAAAAAAAAAAGAAGTGAAATGAAGGGCATCCAAATTAGAAAAGAATAAGTGAAATTACTTCTTGCTCCTTTTGCAGATATTATGTAGAAACCCTAGGATTTCAAAAAATATATCTGTTAGAACTAATAAATGAATTCAAAGCAAAGTAGTAAAATACAAAGTTACAACTCAAAACTCAGTTTAACAATCTAAAAAAAATTACAAAAGCAGTTACATTTACAATAGCATCATAAATAATAAAATGCTTTGAAATTAATCAAGGACATGAAACACATAGAATTAAAACTACAAAATATTTCTGAAAAAATTAAAGACATAAATGAATGGAAATATCTGCGTTCATGGATTGGAAAACTTGTTAAGATGTCAATACAACACAAAGTAATCTACAGATTTGATGCAATCTGTATCAAAATCCCAAAAATAATTGTTGCAGACACAGTAAAACCTGTTCTATAATTCCTATGGAATCTCAAGGAACCCTGAATAGCCACAGAAATCTTGAAAAACAGCAAAGGCATGTCTCACATGGCAGCAGACAAAGAAGAGGGCTTATGCAGGTAAACTCCCTCTTAAAATAACCATCAGATCTCAAATCTCATGAGACTTACTATCACCAGAACAGCATGGGAAAGAGCTGCCTCCATGATTCAAGTACCTACCACCGGGTCCCTCCCATAACATGTGGGAATTCCAGATGAGATTTGGGTGATGACACAGCAAAACCATATAATCATACTATCTGATAAGGGATTAATGTTCAGAATATATGCAGAACTCCTAAAACTCAACAACGGGAACCCAATTTGATTAACAAATAGGCAAAGGACTGGAATAGACATTAATCTAATAAACACATGAAGTAATGCACATCATCATTAATCATTAGGGAATACAGATCAAAACTACAAGCCATAGCACCTCACACCCATTAGAATGGCGACTTTCCCAGACACACGGGAGGCTGAGGCAGAAGAATCGCCTGAATCCAGGAGGCAGATGTTTCAGTGAGCTGAGATCGCACCACTGCACTGCAGCCTGGGTGACAAGAGCAGAACTCTGACTCAAAAAAAAAAAAAAAAAAAAAAAAACACCATAAAATAAGAAGTACTGGTAATGATGTGGAAAAACTGGGACTCCTGTGTACTGTTGGTAGAATGCAAAATGGTACAGCTATTGTAGAAAACAGCATGGTAATTTCTCAAAAAATTAGAAATAGAATAATAATATGACCCAGTTGTTTTACTTCTGAATATATATACCAAAAAGAATTGAAAGTAGGATCTCAAAGAGATATTTGTACACCCATAGTCATAGCAGCATAATTCACAATAGCTAAAATATGGAAGCAAGTGACCATTGATGGATTAAGGAATAAGCAAAATGTAGCATAGTAGAAGATTATTCAGCCCTAAAAAGGAAGACAATTCTGACATATACTACAACATGGCTGTATCTTGAGGACAAAATGCTAAGTGAAATAAGCCAGTCACAAAAAGACAAATACTGTATGATTCCACTTATATGAGGTACAGTCGTCAAAATCATACAGACAGAAAGTAGAATGGTGCTTGCCAGGGGCTGAGGGGAGGGGGGAAATGGGGCATTATTGTTTAATGAGTGTAGATTTCAGTTTTACAAGATAAAGAGGTATGGAGATGGATGGTGGTGATGGTTGACAACATTATGAATGCATTTAATATGCTGAATTATGCATTTAAAATGGTTAAGATAGTTAAAAAAAAAAGAATGTTACCAAAAAATAAATAAAGCAAAAATATAGAAAATAATAAAACTGTAAATAACTATTGAGACAGTGGAGATGAGAAATAACAGACTACTTAGTATAATATGAAAATAAACTAAAAATCTAAATGAAATAAATTCATAGGACAATGCAATTTATCAAATTTGACCTCAGTAGACATCAAAAGCTTAAACCAATTTCCATAGGAAACAAATAGAGAAAGTCATCATAGAACTATTCCACAAAAGAAACATCAGGCTCAGATGGTTTCACAGCTGAATTCTACCAAATTTCCAAAAATAAGAAAATCTTAATGTCACTTAAATTGTTTCAAAGCACAGAAAAAGAAAAAAAAAATCTAAAAAATTTAATGAAAAAAATAGAACATTTCTACCAAAATTTAATAAAGCTAGCACCTTCCCAAAGTTATAAACAAATGTCCTTTTTAAATATTGATGTAAAAAACACTGAATTAAATATTAGCAAAAGATCAAAAGATCATATTAGAAAGAGAATTAGATCAAAAGATCATATTAGAAAGAGAATTATCATGACTAGGATTTATTCCAAGCATGAAGAAATAGATCAATATTTTAAAATCTATTAATATATTTTACCATAATAGAGGCAAATAGGGAATGAATATAATTTTCTCCATAGATCCTAAAAATAAAATAAAATTCCAAACTTAAATAAATTTCCAAGCACAATCCAGGTAAGGATTGATGGATATTTCTGAATAAGATTTTCAAAATGCATATCTCAGTCCTGAAGCTAGACTCTTACTCAGTGGGGGAACACTAGAGGCATTGCCATAAAGTCCCTAAACAAGGCAAGTTTTCCCACTATGTATTGAAGGCATTAACCAATGCAATCAGAAAAAAGAAACCTTTTAGAAGTGAGAATTAGAAAAGAAGTATTAACAAATCTATCTTTATTAATGTGATGATATACCTAAAGTTATATGTCAAGAGACAATCAACACCAATAATTAAATATTTCAGTAAGAATTTTTATCTTCAGAATCTCCATTTCTTGGGGTAAAGCTCTGAAAAAATAATTTC
The DNA here is from genome assembly GCA_036589455.1 of Ateles fusciceps. NCBI lineage: Eukaryota > Metazoa > Chordata > Mammalia > Primates > Atelidae > Ateles > Ateles fusciceps. The sequence goes on along the minus strand of JAZHEH010000579.1, from coordinate 67,798 downwards.
AGAATATTGAATTAATACAAATCAATGGCTTTTATACATCAATAACCAGTTTAATATAATGAGGAAGAATACTTCATTTAAAAAAATCATTGAAAAAAATCAGGTATTAGCTTGACAAGAAATGTGCAAAACATGTAGGAAGAAAACTTGAATACGGTCCTGAAACCACAAAAATAAACTTGAACATGGAAGGATCACTTTTCTTGGATAGAGTGGTAAACAAAATAATAGCCTCTCCTCTGCAAAGATGCCCAGGTTCAAACTCCCAGAGCTTGGAATATGCAACCTTTTGTGTGGCAAAATGAACTTTGCAGAAGTGATTACATTAAGGCTATAAAGATGTGGAGCTTGTTCTGAATTATCCAGGTGGGTCCACTATAATCACAAGGATCTTTGTAAGAGGAAGTCAGGAAAGTCAAAGTCAGAGAAGGCACCATGAGAGCAAAGGTGTGAGAGAGAGAGAATGTCAATATTAGACAGATCAATGAGACAGAAAATTAGCAAGGATATCCAAGACTCTAACTCAGACCTGGACCAAGCAAACCTAATAGACATTTACAGAACTCTCCACCCCAAATCCACAGAATATACATTCTTCTCAGCACCACATCGCACCTACTCTAAAACTGACCACATAATTGGAAGTAAATCACTCCTCAGCAAATGCAAAAGAACGGAAATCATAACAGTCTCTCAGACCACAGTGCAATCAAGTTAGAACTCGGAATTCAGAAACTAACTGAGAACTGCACAGCTTCAAGGAAACTGAACAACTGGCTCTTGAATGTTGACTGGATAAACAATGAAATGAAGGCAGAAATAAAGGTGTTCTTTAACACCAACCAGAATGAAGACACAACTAACCAGAATCTCTGGGACACATTTAAAGCAGTGTCTAGAGGAAAATATATAGCAATAAATGCCCACATGAAAAGCAAAGAAAGATCCAAAATCGACACCTGATCATCAAAATTGAAAGAACTAGAGGACCAAGATCAAAACCCTCAAAAGCTAGCAGAAGATAAACAACTAAGATCAGAGCAGAACTGAAGGAGATAGAGACACAAAAAACCCTTCAAAAAAATCAATAAATCCAACAGCTGGTTTTTTGAAAAAATCAACAAAATGGACTGCTAGCCAGATTAATAAAAAAGAGAGAGAGAGAATAATCAAATAGATGCAATAAAAAATGGTAAAGGGGATATCACCACAGGTTCCACAGAAATACAAACTACCATCAGAGATTACTACAAACAACTTTATGCACATAAACCTGTAAACTTGGAAGAAATGGATAAATTCCTGGACACTTTCATCCTCCCAAGCCTAAACCAGGAAGAAGTTAAAACCCTGAATAGACCAATAACAAGGGCTGAAGTTGAGGCAGCAATTAATAGCCTACCCACCAAAAAAGCCCAGGTCCAGATGGGTTCACAGCCAAATTCTACCAGACATACAAAGAGGAGCTGGTACCACTCCTTCCAAAACTATTCCAAACAATCCAAAAGGAGGGAATCCTTGCCAAATCATTTTATGAGACCAACATCATCCTCATACACAAACCCGGCAGAGATTCAACAAAAAAAGAAAACTTCAGGCCAATATCCACGATGAACATAGATGCAAAAATCTTCAATAAAATACTGGCAAACCAATAGCAACAGCCCATCAAAAAGCTTATCCATCACGATGAAGTAGGCTTCATCTCGGGGATGCAAGGTTGGTTCAACACACGCAAGTCTATAAACGTAATTCACCACATAAACAGAACTAAAGACAAAAACCACATAATTATCTCAATAGATGCAGAGAAGGCCTTTGACAAAATTCAACAGTGCTTTATGCTAAAAACTCTCAATAAACTAGATATTGACGGAACATATTTCAAAATAATAACAGCTATTTATGACAAACCCACAGCCAATATCATACTGAATGGGCAAAAACTGGAAGCATTCCCTTTGAAATCTGGCACTAGACCAGGATGCACTCTGTCACCACTCCTATTCAATATAGTATTGGAAGTTCTAGCCAGAGCAATCAGGCAAGAAAAAGAAATAAAGGGTATTCAATTAGGAAAGGAGGAAGCCAAATTGTCTCTATTTGCAGACAACATGATTGTATGTTTAGAAGACCCCATCATCTCAGTCCAAAATCTCCTGAAACTGATAAGCAACTCCAGCAAAGTCTCAGGATACAAAATCAATGTGCAAAAATCACAGGCATTCCTATACACCAATAACAGACTTAAAGAGAGCCAAATCAAGAATGAAGTCGCATTTGCAATTGCTACAAAGAGAATAAAATACATAGGAATACAACTAGCAAAGAACGTAAAGGACCTCTTCAAGGAGAACTACAAACCACTGCTCAACGAAATAAGAGAGGACACAAACAGATGGAGAAACATTCCATGCTCATGGTTAGGAAGAATCAATATAGTGAAAATGGCCGTATTGCCCAAAGTAATTTATAGATTCAACACTATCCCCATCAAGCTACCAATGACCTTCTTCACAGAACTGAAAAAACCACCTTAAACTTCATATAGAACCAAAAGAGAGCCTGCATAGCCAAGACAATCCTAAGCAAAAAGAACAAAGCTGGAGACATCACACTACTTGACTTCAAACTATACTACAAGGCTACAGTAATCAAAACAGCATGGTACTGGTACCAAAACAGAGATATAGACCAATGGAACAGAACAGAGACCTCGGAGGCAATGCCACACATCTACAACCATCTGATCTTTGACAAACCTGACAAAAACAAGCAATAGGGAAAGGATTCCCCTGTTTAATAAATAGTGTTGGGAAAACGGGCTAGCCATGTGCAGAAAGCAGAAACTGGACCCCTTTCTGACACCTTACACTAAAAGTAACTCCAGATGGATTAAAGACTTAAATATAAGACCTAACACCATAAAAACCCTAGAAGAAAATCTAGGCAAAACCATTCAGGACATAGGCATAGGCAAGGACTTCATGATTAAAACAGCGAAAGCATTGGCAACAAAAGCCAAAATAGACAAATGGGACCTAATTAAACTCCAGAGCTTCTGCACAGCAAAAGAAAAAATCATTAGAGTGAATCGGCAACCAACAGAATGGGAAACAATTTTTGCAATCTACCCATCTGACAAAGGGTTAATATCCAGACTCTACAAACAACTAAAACAGATTTACAAGAAAAAACAAACAAGCCCATTCAAAAGTGGGCAAAGGATATGAACAGACACTTTACAAAAGAAGACATATATGAAGCCAATAAACATATGAAAAAAGGCTCATCATCACTGGTCATTAGAGAAATGCAAATCAGAACTACATTGAGATACCATCTCATGTCAGTTAGAATGGTGAACATTAAAAAATCTGGAGACAACAGATGCTGGAGAGGATGTGGAGAAACAGGAACACTCTTATACTGTTGGTGGGAGTGTAAAGTAATTCAACCATTGTGGAAGATAATGTGGTGATTCCTCAAGGACCTAGAAATAGAAATTCCATTTGACCCAGCAATCCCATTACTGGGTACATATCCAAAGGATCATAAATCATTCTATCATAAAGACACATGCACATGTATGTTCATTGCTGCACTGTTTACAATAGTAAAGACCTGGAACCAACCCAAATGCCCATCCATGATAGACTGGACAAGGAAAATGTGGCACATATACACCATGGAATACTATGCAACCATAAAAAACGTTGAGTTTGTGTCCTTTGTAGGGACATGGATGAACCTGGAAACCATCATTCTCAGCAAACTAACACAAGAACAGAAAATCAAACACCGCATGTTCTCACTCATAGGCGGGTGTTGAACAATGAGAACACATGGACACAGGGAGGGGAGCATCACACACTGGAGTCTGTTGGGGGGAACTAGGGGAGGGACAGCATGGGGTAGGGAGTTGGGGAGCGATAACATAAGGAGAAATGCCAGATATAGGTGATGAGGAGAAAGGCAGCAAACCACATTGCCATGTATGTACCTATGCAACAGTCTTGCATGTTCTTCACATATACCCCAAAACCTAAAATGCAATAAAATATATATTTAAAAAAAAATAAAAGAAAGAAAATCCTGTGCTCCTGTCTTTAAAGATGGAGGAAGGACCCACAAGCCAAGGATATGGAGAAAACAAGGAAATGGATTCTCCCCAAGTCTCCAGAAGCAATACAGCCCTCTGACATCTTGATTTTATGAGACTTTTGGACTTCTGACCTCCAGAATTGTAAGATAATAAATTTATGTAGTTTTACGCCACATTGGTGATAATTTGTTACAGCAACAGGAAACTAATACAGATTTAATGACCCAACAGCATTAAAAATGTCAGTTCTCCAAAGTTAAAATATATTTAATATAATCCAAATAACAATATTTTTAAGTTTTATTTTCTAGATTTAGACAAGTTGCCTCCAAAATATATTTATGTAAGAATAGCTAGGAGAAAAAAAAACCCAGAATAAAGAAGTGAGGGTAGACTAGCCACAGCAGAAATTAAAACATATCATAAAACCACTGTAATTAAAATAGTATGGAAATAGAGCACAAGTACACAGACCAATAGAAATGAATAGAAAATCAAGGACTAAACCCAACTACATTTGAAATTTAGCATATGAAAAACATTGCATCTTAAATGACTGGGGTAAGAAAATGTTTAATAAATTATAATGAGAAAATATATTTCCAACTATGACTCAGAATCCAGATAAAAATAAACTACATCTATACAAAAAATTTTGTAAGGCCAAAATGAAAAAGAAAAATCAAGAAACAAATTACAAACTAGTAAAGAAACAATTACAAAATATGTCACACTTACAGCATTAATCTACCTAATATATAAAATATTCTTAAATTGTGATGGAAAATACCAAAACCTTATTTTTTAAAAAGCGGAGGATGGAGCAAAAGGTATAAACAGAGTTCACAAGAAAACACATGTAAATGTCCTTTAAACATTAAAAAATCCACAACTTAACTCATAAGAGAAATGCAAAATAAAACTATATTGAGACACCAGTTCTCACCATTAGATTGCCAAGAATTCAAAAGCTTGACAACATTCTGTTAGAACAACATTCTCACACATTGCTGGTAGAAATGTAAAATAGCACAGCCCAATGGAGGGGATATAGCAATATGGAACAAAATAGCATATATCTTTTTTTTGATTCTGTAATACCACTTCTAGGATTTTATCTTTAAGATACACTTCTAGAAGTTATATAAACTTCTGGTTTCCAGTCCAACATGTAAAAAGCTTACAAGTTATCACTCCCATCCTTACAAGAAAAAAAAAAGGTTGAACAAACTGAAAACCAGACCTTAGGTCCACCAGAGAATTAAGGCAAGAGCAAACCACTGCCCTGAACATTGGGGAAGAAATACAGAGAATCATAGCCTCCTGATAACAGAAACCACTACTGGAGCCAGTAACTGGTAGGAAATTGATAAGAAAACAAAGGTAATTGACTAATTGTTAGAGACAGTGTGTTGTAACGAGGAAAAAAAAAAAAAAAAAACTTGGGAGCCATCCATAAGGGTTCCCCACACTTTTATGAGTTTTTATCTTCAGAATCTCCATTTCTCGGGGTAAAGCTCAGAAAAAATAAAATCCTTTTTTGATTCCTGAAGGGGGAGGAGGAAAGTATCATTCTGAAATACACCTAGAGTTTTCTCTTTTTTTTAAACAAAGGTCTGCCCTCAATATTTTACCACTGCTTAACTTACATGGGAGAAGGTAAGTACTCCATTTCAGCCCCCTTGTAGACTTCCTGTCTCACCTAAAAAAAGGAAAACAAACTGAGAAGTATTTATGAAGGCCACAGCCCAGGGGCACAGGCTCACTAATCATAGCAGTATAGAACACTTTCTCTCACCATTCCTTACCACCACAATGAACCCCTATATAATAATAGAAGAACACAATTGAAAGACCTGCAAGTCCTCAGACCTTATTTTAGAATTCTCTAGGGAAACCCAAAGATAACAAGGCAGAGAAAAACAAGAACACGAGAGGATATTTTAGCCTCTGACACCTACAATAAGCAATAAACACAGCCCAATTCCCATCCAGATAAACATAAAAGCTAAAGGCCTATGTACTTCATTTCTTTTACCTGATATGTTCAGTTTTCAACAAAAAATTATAAAGCATACTAAAAGGCAAAAATCACAATCTGAAGAGAGAGAACACACATCAGAACCAGACTCTGAAGTGTTGGAGATTTTAGAATTATCAGACCAGAAATTTAAAATAGCTATTATTAATATACTAAGGGCTCTAAAGGAAAAATAGGACAACATGCAAGAACAAATAAGCAATGCAAGCAGAGATGGAAAGTCTAAGAATGAATCAAAAAGATTTTAGGATACTTTGGCTAGCATCAAAAGGATGCTAGAAATAAAAAAGCACAATAACAGAAATAAGGAATGCCTTTGATCAGTGGACTGGACATGACTGAGAAGAGAATCAATGACCTTGAAGATATGTCAACAGAAACTTCCCAAACTGGAAGACAAAGGAGAAAAAAGTTGTTTTTTTTTAAGTGGAACAAAATATCTAACAACTGTGGGACAATTACAAAAATGTGTAACATATGCATAGTGAGAATATCAGAAGAAGAAGGAAGAGAGAAAGGAACAGAAGATATACCTCTACAAATACAAAACAACACATGCATGAGCTGAATCATTATTCGTAATAGCAAAATGTTGGAAGTAATTTAAATGTATATCCATAAAAGACATATATAAATTGTTATAGAACCAAATTGGAGTCTACTTACCCAGCACAACAAAGCCAAACACTGACATTGGGTTGGCAGCAAGAGAAAGTGAGGCATTTATTTGCAGGGCATCAAGCGTGGAAGATCAGGTAGCTAATGCTTAAATTCTGACCTCTCCAATGTCATGCAGGCAAGAATTATTAGAGGCAGGGGTAAGTTTCAGAAAGCAGAAGTAACAGGCAAAATCATAAATCAATACATGGAGGTTACACATTGGTTTTGGCCTAAAAGGGATATATTGAGGTGGGTGGGGCTTACAGACCACAGGTAGATTCAGAGATTTTCTGATTTGCAACTGGTTAAGGAAAAGAAGCTTTGTTTAAAAATTTGGGGTCAGCAGAAAAGAATGTTAGCTCTGGCTTGTGAGTGCGACTTTCTCTAGGCCGCTCAGAAAGAAATTCAGAACAAAGAAAGGTGGTCAGAATTCAGTGCCTAATTCCCCCTCATCTGAGTTTTATGTGCTGGTGAATCTGTTTGGTGGGAATCTGGGTTTCTGAAAAACAACTCAGAGACATATGTTAAGATGTTACCTTTAGTTTCTATAGGGAACAAAATATTCCATGATTCTAATTTCCTTGGCTATTGTTTTAGACTACTATTATCTTCTTGCTTATCAAGTTGTTTCTTGGGGCTGGGTAGGTATCTGGAATTTCCTTTGAAGGACCTCAAGTTTTCCCTTTATTTCCATGCTCCATCTCAAAATAAGTTATAATTTGTCCTCTTACATTTTAACACTATATAGCAGTGTCAGTGACTTTCTAATCAGAGAGACTCCATCTTAAATAGGGGCTGGGTAAAATAAGGCTGAGACCTACTGGGCTGCATTTCTAGGAGGTTAAGGCATTCTTAGTCACAGGACGAGATAGGAGGTTGGCACAAGGTACAGGTCATAAAGACCTTGCTAATAAAACAGCATGCGGTAAAAAAGCTGGCCAAAACCCACCAAAACCAAGATGGTGACAGAAGTGACCTCTGGTCATCCTCACTGCTCATTACACACTAATTATAATGCGTAAGCAGGCTAAAAGATACTTCCACCAGGGCCATGACAGTTTACAAATGCCATGGCAATGTCAGGAAGTTAATTTATATGATCTAAAAAGTGGAGGAACCCTCAGTTCTGAAAATTGCCCACCCCTTTCCTGAAAAATTCATGAATAATTTACCCCTGGTTTAACATATAATAAAGAAATAACCATAAAAATGGCCAAGCAGCAGGTTATGCTGTTGCCCTGCCTGTGGAGTAGCCATTTTTTATTCCCTTACTTTCCTAATAAACTTACTTTCACTTTATGGATTCACCTCAAATTATTTCTTCCACAAGATCCAAGAACCCTCTCTTGGGCTCTGGATCAGAACCCCTTTCCAGAAACAGAAGAAGCAAAGAATGGAGATCTCTAATAACTGATAGAAAACAATTTCTAGGATATACTGTTAAATTTAAGTATGTAATTTTTGTATAAAACTTTTATGTATCATATTGTTTTATATATTATATATATAAAAATACTATTTTTAAGAAAAAAAGGAGGGCCTAATTTTAGAAAAACAAATCCAAGCAAGATAAACTAGAAACAAATAAAATTACTTACAGTGGGTATATGTTAACAGAGTGGAAGAGATGGGATAGAAATGAGACTTCTCTGAGTATATAACAACTTTTTATACGGTTCTCATTGTTGAGCCATGTAACCCTTTTACATATTCAAAAATAAAATCACACTGCTGTAAAGAACTGCCTGAAACTGGGTAATTTATTAAGGAAAGTTTAATAGACTCACAGTTCCACATGGCTAGGGAGGCCTCAGGAAACTTACAATTATAGTGGGAGGGGAAGCAAACCTGTCCTTCTTCATATGATTGCAGAAAGGAGAAGTGCCAAGCAAAGAGGGCAAAACCTCATGTGAAACTATCAGATATCTTGAGAACTTACCAACATGAGAACCACAGCATGAGGGTAACAACCCCTATGATTCAATTACCTCCCACCGGGTCTCCCCCATGACATATGGGAACTACAGTTTAATATGAGATTTGGGTGGTGACACAGCCAAATCATATCACTAAGATTTAAAAAAACTGCAAAGAAATCTTAAACTTTTTCATACGTTTGTTGTTAGTGGCAGAATTGGCATAATTCTGAAACTATTTGTTGAATATAGTAACTATGCAAACAAATAAATATAGTGATGCTTGGGGTGCAGGTTCTCACTGTGGAGTAAGGAGAATCTAATATAAAACGGTAAAAATGAGTGGTGCTGGGTTTTGATTAGAGATATCCATATAAATTCAGAATGTTACCATGTTTCCTAGTTCTGCCAACAGTAAGCACAGCATATTAAATGATATCCTCAAAGAAGCTTCATTTCAGTTGTTATTCCTCCATCTCACTCCCGCTTACTTCCCATAGGTAACCATTCCCACTGTTTACTGATTTAATGTTATCAAGTTTCATTTCTACAAAATAAGCAAACATACACATATACAGGTGAAACATTGGTATTTCTTCTTCTTACACAGTGGCATATACTGAAACTTAATGTCCAGTACTTGATTTCTAAACACCAGTTTTCAGTGAAAGAAACTAGGTCTCCTTAAAGAAAGGACTAATTCGAAATCAAAGGTAGAGAAATTACAAACTAAACTTAGAACATTTTCTGTGCTAGACAACAAGGGAAACACAAAGACTGAAGGGGATATATCCAGAGGACACAGGAGCCAGTTTGAAAGAGCTCTGATTAGAAAAATGTCAGACAATTTGAGCATCAAAATAACTAATGAAGGTAATGGACTATAATATTGCATTTTAAAATCCATAAATTCATAGTGATACTGAAAGAGAGAAAAAGAGGATGGTGGTGGGAGGAGGAAGTTCTTTATTACAGGAGAAAGCCATCTAATAAGGGCAGAAAGGATGACAGAATTAGAATATAATCATTGCTTCAGGCAAGAATCTTCAATGGATGCTAAAACCATTGCATTAATGATTGTTATACATTCACCTGTCTTCAAAGTAACACCTATCCCTCACCACCAGTTTACTTTCTAAGTATAAAGATAATGAAGTACCTTTAAAATACATCTGGAAGACAACACCTTATCCGAGTGACCCAATTTAGCATTACCACAATGACAGAACAATCTGATACTATATGCCTCCTGATGTGACATATGGGAAGTACACAGCATCAACTATGTACAATCCTTGCTAAATATAGATAGATATATATTGAATGCTATAGAATCTAATCTAGAAGAAATAATTACACAAATGCAAATTATGAAATAGTCTACCAAGAAGCTAGCCTAGATTCCTCAAACAGTAATGTCATAAAATACACAGAATTCACACACAAATGGGGCAGTGTTCTAAATGAAAAGTGACTAAAGATAAATAATTACCAAATGCAATGCTTGATCCATGACTGGATTTGGGATGGTGGGGCGGGTAGGAAGGGGACAAACAGCTTTTAAAGAAATATTTGGTTCAATTGGGAAAACTTGAAAGTGGGCTACAAATGAAACAGCATTCTTGAATTAATGTTAAATTTCTTGGGTGTAATAATTGTAAGGTTATAGGGGAAAATCTTATAAGAATCATGATGACAATTTAGGGATGAAGTGTCATGATGTCTGCAACTTACTTTCCAATGACTGAGAAATAAAAAAATGTATGTGCATATAGTGACAGACACAGACAGCAAGAGAAAGAAGAAGAGAGAGAGTGCAAATATGGCAGAATATTAACAATTGATAAACTCAAGTGTAGGGTATACTGATATTTATTTTGTTATTGCAATTTTTCTGTAGGTTTGATTTTCTCAAAATAAAAACTTGAGAAAATACAAAAATTGGAAATAGTTTATAGGTCTGTAAATGAGTGAAAATGAAAAATATAAATACATTTTAACATGATTTGTAACTGTAGGCATGTAAATTACTTCTGTTATAAATGACTGAGTAGATGATGCTACAGTTAGGAACAATGCCAAAACTATAAAATCAGAAAAAACATTTAAAAATGTTGTTTTGAGCACACAAGAAAAAGGGTATGATTTTAATAAAGAAAACTCAATTTCTTCACATCTCCACTAAATAAATATTGAAAATTTTAAAGGCTATCATTTGGAGTTTCCAGGTCAAAACAGAGGATTTGATACACATTAAGTTCCGCTCTCTCCAAGACTGCAGACATTTTACTCTAGTTTTTGGAATGAATCTGTGAGAATAAAGGATACTGAAGAAAAAACTACAATATTTCAATATTAAAATCAGACGTACAGGTTGGTAGTACCTGACCCAACAGTTGGGAGAGTTCCGAATCTGAAACTGTGGTGAGGAAAGCCAAGAAGCAATTCAATTTACACTGCAGATTCTTCAAAGGCTCAGGAGTTGGCAACACAAGGTATTTTTGGAAGTGGGGGTTGAAAGAGGAGAACTGGCAGGAAAGTTTGTTAAAAAAGCAGAATCTCTTTTCCACTCTGCATAGCCATAAATCTGACTCTTCTCCATAAACTGGAAGTTTCTTCTCTGGAAAGCTTAAAACAAGCATGTTGAAGGTAAGAGTGCCATACTGAAAACAGAGAGATTAAATAAAAATTTACAGCGGAGTACTGAGAGCTAACCTCCAACTTTCTTCACTAAACTTCCAGTAAGCCGGCAGCAACGTATTTACCCATTAGACAGGGAATTGCAAGAGAGTGCACTAATGTGACCAGCTCAAAGAAATGTTAAATCAAGTTTGGCCTAAAGCTTCCTCCTTACATATTTTAAGTTTGGCCTAAAAATAAAGATTTCCCTGTATATTGTGAACTATATCTTAAATCGAGTTATGTACAGACTGTAGCTTCCTCTTGTGCCAATCAGAGTTTTGGCCAATCAAATGTGGCCAACTGTTCAAACTGTGCTCAACTAAGGCAACTGCGGAACTATGACCAATTCTACTGTTTCTGGACCTCACTTCTGTTTTCTGCATGTCACTTTCCTTTTTCTGTCTATAAATCTTCTTCCACCACATGGCTGAGCTGGAATCTCTGAGCCTACACTGGCTCGGGAGGCTGCCTGATGCGCAAATCATTCATTGCTCAATTAAACTCTTTTGAATTTATTTCAGACAATTTTTTCTTTTAACAGAAGAAACTTAAAGTGAAATGGGGTTCCCTCAACAAGTATGACAGCCTAGACAGATCACACTAACAGGAAAGTCACAGTTGAGAAATTTCACCACATAAGCTAAGTGTCCCAGACTTAAATGTGAGGAGATGACCAAAGATCATGAGCTATCTGAGAAAGCATTTAATGTGAAAGATATGGATTAAAAAAAAGAGAGAGAAAGAGAAGTGAGGAAACAGACACAATTCAACAGAACAAACATTAATTCTAAATGATCATTAATATTCCTCAGAGAAATATGACTACATTATATTCATAAAACAAGAAGAGAATGCTATAAGAAAGGAGCATAGAGAAAATGATAAAACTTAGTAGGAGAAAACACTGACAGAAATTAAAGCAAAAACACAAATAGGTAGAAAATAGAGGAGAAAAATTTATAAAAAATTAGAGAACCAATCTGACATTCAGATAATAGAGTTTCAAAAGGAAAAAGCAAAGACCATGAAGGGAAGGTAATCATTAAGATAAAAATAGTAATTTAAGAAAATTTTCTAGAACTGAAGGGGTGAGTTTGCTACTAGTCTGCAAACCTCCTATTATCTCCTGCAAATTAAAAATAATTAAATAAGCGTAGCCCCACCTCCCTTGTCGTCACCATCTTATTTCTCTTTGGTTATTTACAGTTAAATGTTGAATGAGTTAATTCAACTGGCTTTAATTTCTCCCACTCATTTTCTCTGGAATGCACCCATCAGAGCTGTGGCTCCCAAAACTCCACTGAAACTGCACTTCTCCAAGGACACCTATGACTTCCAGGTTGCTAACTCCAGTGGCCAATTTTCTGTCCTCTACCACCTGCCTGCAGACCTGCAACTCCTGAAATCTTATTCAGCTCACTCAATTACACCTTCCTCTTTCCAGTTGCACCGGCAAAAATAAATTAATAAATTATAATCAATTCTCTTTTCTCTCTTAAACACTCTTACATCTATATCACCAAAAAATTCTGCTGGTCCCAGCTTCAAAGAGAACCAGAATTTGATTTAATGTTTCCTTGATCACCAAGTTAAAAAAGGAGAATCTGTTCATAGAAGTACAAGGTCGTACATAATCTGATGCCTCTTACCTCGCATACCTCATCTCTTCTACTGACCCCTTTGCTAACTCTGCTCCAGTGACATTGGTCTCCTGTCATCCGTGAACACATTGGACATGCTCTGTCTTGCAGATCTTTACCTATGTGCTTGGAACATCCTTTGCCCAGGAATCAGCATCACTTGCTTCCTTAGCTCCTTCAGGTCTTAATACAAATTCCTGGTGTGGTATTCCTGGATTACCGTATTTAAAACTGCAACCACCAGCCCAACTCTTCCCCATTGGAATTTCCTATCCATCTTCCCCATTTTGTTTTTCTCCGTAGCATTTATCATCATTTAACACAGTTTTTACTTATTTTGTTTGTGGTCTTTTCCTTTTGTAGGGGTGTGTAAGCTCCATGAGGGCTGGTGTTTTTCTGTTTTGTTCTTTGTTGCATAACCAATATATAAAATAGTGCATGGCACATAGCAACACTCAATAAAATATTTGTGGAATGAATGACTGAATAAGTGAATGCTCAGTGAGTGCATAGCACAATAGATGAAAGTAGGTCCACACCAAGAATATGATAAGGAGAAAGGCAAAGAAAAGACCTTACAAATTTCTGCAGAGAAAAAAATAGGTCACTTACAAAGAATCAAAAATCAGAATATCACTAATTTTTCAACAACCATAATAGAAGGTAGATGCAATGGAACAATTTCTTCAAAATTCTGAAAAAAAGGTCTTTCCTAGAATCCTATAGGCAAACTATTAATTAAATGTCAATTCTATGCTAAAGACACTTATAAACATACCTTGAAGATTTTGTACTAGAACATTTCATAGAGTTATTATCTTTCTATGAAGTGTTCTTAGAGTTATTCTCTATGAAATGTTTTTCCCAAAAATAACATTATAACTAACTGTTTCACCTTCTTTAATTCATTTCTAACATGTCACTTTTTTTTACCAAGACCTACCCTGATTTACTTCAATTCTACATTAAAGCTCCTGATCCCAGTACCCAACTAATATCCAGGCAAGAGGACCTCTTACTTGGGCCCTAGGTTTTGTAGGAACTGACTTATCATGAACACACACATTATTAAAGAATATTTGGACACTTCTGTCAGTTGGAATCTGGCCCTGCAGGCTGGCCCAGCACTATCTGTAACTATAAACCTCCATTCTAATGATTAACATCATTTTGGCACCAGGAAAATGCTCTTTTCCATCTCTTTGCAGATGTCCTGGAAATAAAAGGAAACTGTGTCTGGATGCCACAAAGGTGTACAGACTGGTGAACTACCAACTTCAAAGAGGGACACTATTTTGGAGTACAGGTAGGATTTGAGCAGCAAGAACAGTTAAATAAGAGACAAATTAATTAACTTGTCAAATTCTCTCTCAGATAGCCTAAATACAATACATTCTTACAGAAGAAAGTAACATAATTTTAGTGTTACAGTACATCCATTTCCTTGCTTCTCTTTGAATTCCAATTTGCCTTTCCAAGGTACACACAAATTCAATAGATATTCACAGCAGTCACAAATGTGAGCTGAGGAATATTTTGTAATATGCAATGATCCATGTTGCTCTTAAATTTGTATAGCTGTAGGTCCAGTCAAAACATGGGTCAAGAGTGATGCCTGAACTCTTTCTCCAAGGCTCCACAAATGCTAGAGGCAAATTTGTCTGATCCCTCACCTTTCTCTACTTCTTTCTCCCTGGCACTTACCACTTCCTAATATACTATGTAATTTACTTCTCCATTATGTTTGTTTTTATTATTGGACTTTCTCTGCTAGAATACAAGGTCCTCAAAGGCCAGGATCTTGGATTGTGTTCACTGATATGACTCAAGCCCCTAGAATACATACAATTTTTTTCCTAGAATTCTTAATAAGTGTTCAATGAAATTTAATGAATGAGTGGCTTAATTCTACATATGTTCTTTAAGGAAGCATCTGAAGCATGTATACTCCCAAAACAAGAGACAAATCAAATAATAGAAAGACATGGAGTTCAGGAAACATGGAGTTCCACAGGATCACATATGAGAGAGAAGCAATGGGCATGCACAGGATGATGGAGAAAGAAAAGCCAATGATGACAAGTGTGCCCCTCGCCTGGAAGTCACCAGTGCAGACAGGAGAAAATAGAAAGGCCCCAGAGAGCTTTCATTAAGAGGATGATACTGTCTTCATCTCTGGGCTGCCATAACCAAGTCCCATAGACCGGATGGCATATAACTAAGAGAAATTTATTTCTCACTGTTATGAAGGCTGAAAGTCTGAAACCAGAGTGCGACCATGCCTGGGTTCATCAGGGTCCTCTTCTGGATTGTAGACTGCTGACATCTCACTGTGTTCTTATGTGGGGAAAGAGGGTGAGAGAGCTCACTGAGTTTCCCATATTTAATAACGGCACTAATTTCATGCATGAGGGCTCCATTCTCATCCCACTCACCCTCCACAGGCCCCACCTCCCAATACCATCGCCTTGGAGGTTAGGATTTCAACATGAATTTGGGTGGAGTGGGGGGAGACACACATTCAATCCGCAGCAGGTACTGACTAAATAATAGTATGTTTAAACATACAGAGAGGAAATCCATGTAACTGAGGAAGTATGTGAGGTTGAGTTATTGATGAGAGGGGAAAATAGACAAATATGGCAATTATGAATTCCAGGACAAAACATGTTCTATAGAAGAGAAAGAGGAGGTATAGTGTATCTCATGGTTGCTAACAGTCACAAGAAAGTTCACACAAAACACCAACACTGGTGTTTAGTAGGGAACAGGGGCCAAAGATAACCAAATCATCGAGTCAAGAGATTATGCCTGAAACAAAAAAATTCAAGTAGCACTGTGAGAAGTGTTCTTAGCGATAGGGACATAAATGCCAAAAGAATCAGCCAAGAGACTTGAGTGTGGCTGTTTCAGGAAAGAGAAGTAGAGTGGAGGGGAGTGGGGAGGACTTCAGCTTTTCATAATAAGCCTAGAGTTGCCGATTCTCTAAACTACATGCATATAAAACATTGATTTAAAAAGGCTCTATAAACACAAACCTCACAAAACATTGCATTTTCTTGTATAGACATATGGATGTAAATAGATAGAGGGAGGTTTACATGCTGCACTGTGGACAGTGGTTATCTCCGTTAACTGCAGGGTCTCTGGAGACCAGAGTGAGATGGCAGGTGAGGAGGAACTCTGTGATCCTCATGTTTGCTTTACTTACTTCTGTATTGTTTTTATCTTAATGAAAATGCACTTATGGATTATTTGAGAAGTTAGACAAAAAGACACAAATACAGAGAAGGGGAAATGACATTTTGAAGAAGTCGCCATTATCTGGGGCAGCTCCTTATCTAAATGTGGTTTGGAATGGGAGGCAGAGAAGGAATAAGAAGCAGGAGAGCTCGGTGTAGATAGGAAAACAGAGTCCTCCAGAGATGAAAGCCTGGAAGAGAAATTTCAACCCTGAACAAAAACATGAAACTTCTGAGCTTTATAGAGGCATATTGTTTGATGGCAGATTGGTCCTCAGACTATGCCTTTGATAGAACCTAGAATCAATTCCTTACAACTGAATGCAACAGCAAAACCCCACTGGCAAAGTGTGGCCCCCACACACCTTATACCCAGAATTTAGATTTGCATCCATCTATGGACTGGGATTTTTTAAAACAAAGAAAGTGTCTCCCTAGGAATGGGCTGCATGAAGCCTGTCTCCTGCCCTCTGGCCAGCCTCACAGATGGGCCACTCTGGCCAGCAGCCACCCAGCACTGCCCTTGAGCATTCTCAGCCTACTCAGCCCTGGCAGGCCCCCCTGCCAGAGGCCCCTGGGAGGCATCATGTTGTGGGCCATTACAGCAGAACATTGCTCTGCTGCAGGGGCAGCTGGCTGGCCCCAGGAGATCACCAGCAGATGTTACACCTCCCTTCCCACTGTCACCAAGAGCAAGGGGAGGGAAGAGATAAGGGAGTGTGTCTCCTATGGGATAGATGGCAGCCAAGCAGCAGGCCAGCAGGACACCAGAGAGGCAATGCCTTTACCAAACAAAAAACAAAAATAAAAACAAAAAACCCACTTCTTGCACAGTGGTAGGTCAGAAAAGAAAATACTATGCTTTTGTGAGTTTGGCTTGTTTTTTGCTTGGAGTGGGTTGTCTGAGGAAAGAAATGGGCTATGAAATCACAATACATTGTTATCTACCTATGCCTACATTAAGCCTTGCCTATTTCACTGATTGACTCAATCAACACAGAGACATAATGTAATAATAGCTAGCATTTGCTGACTCCTGAACGATATATAATTGCCATGCTTTTGTCCCACTCCACGCTAAGACTTTATGTCTCAATTAATCAACACCAACTTATGAGTAGGTACTATGATCATTTTATCACTGAGAAGATGGAACTTGGCTGAAATAACTAGCCCAAGATGACAATGAAATCTGAGCGCTAGGACTGAACCGTGTGTCGCTAGTTCTTAAGTATCATGCTCTACTGTCTCCCATAACATTAGAAGCAGATTTTGAGCTGGACGATCGATGCCACTCAAAAAAACTTAAATTTACTTTAAGCTGCGGTCTTTCCAAATGATTTGGGGGTTAAGACAATGAAGTTAAGGACAATGAAGGCTGAAGTAGGGGTAGAAAGGCAGTAGTTTGGTAATGACCCAGGCCTTCTGAACCTATGTAAAAGGGCTAATCCAGACTGTGCTCATTGGTGGAAAAGCAAATCCATTAGCTGCAAGTGTTTCTCTCATTAAAGCCCACACCAGCAAGAGCATACAAGAAGCTGGCCTTCAGCCCCTGCCGCTGGGTGAGGTAGAGGCAGGCAGAAGCAATGTGTGGGAGAGACTGGAATGATGAGGACAGTGGGGAAGAACGGGGACCAGAGGGTCAGTCAGAGAAGGCCAATTGAACTGTCATAACCATTGAGGAGTTTTGAATAGGGGAGATCATGATTAAAAAAATAATTATATAGCAACTGCAGGCAAAGTGGACAGGAACAAGGAAAGATGAGAATTAAGGAAGCAGTTCAAATGGCCAGGAAGCCATTCTTCTAAACCGTAAAGGCCTCATGGCTATAAAAATCATGGAAATGCTATTTCAAATGATCAAAACAGCCTTGCAAATGAAAGAGAGTCTCAGCTTCCACTGCCTTCTAAGAGGTGCCCTCTGAACTACCCCCCTGCTGGCCTCCTTCTCCATTCCTTCTGTCCTCCTACAGGAGAATTCTCTGCTGACAGTGACCACGGTGGGGGCAGGAGGCCAAGGATGATTTCTTTTCCATGAGGACTGCTTTGCAATTGCCCAGTTCCAGCAATACATATGCAGCTCTGTGTAGAGAGGAGTTTGCATTGAATCTGTTAGAAAGGAAACTCCAAAAACCTCTGTTGGAAATGACAGCTCTTGACAAGATGAAAGGAGGTGTCTTGCTCAGATCTTCACTTAAAACAATCTGGAGTTCCATTAGTATTCATTGAGGAGCTGCAGCACAGAACAAGTACAAGCACCATGAATAAAATTAAAACTGGTATTGACTCTCAGCACAGTGGAGGGTGGGAGGGGGAGCTAGCCAGACTTCCAGGGCCTTGATTCTTAGTGGCCACACATGACCCATCCAAGGCATTGTGTGTACATTTTAAGATGATATCAACAACTGCCCCACCACCGTGCCTTTAAATCAGTCCGCACCCACTTTCCAGTTTCCAGGGATGAAGTCAGACAGAGGCACCACCTTCATTATTCCTAAAAAGCAACCCAGATGGACACCATCCTGGTTCTGCCTTCATCTGGCTCCGGACCTTTTCTCCATGCCATGCTATAATTCTTACTTACCTTGTCTCAGTAATTCTGATGCTTATCTCTTCTTCAGGGTGTTTGGTTTCTGAGTTTTCCCCTTCTACACTCTGAAACTGGGAGTTCCAATCCACTCTAGACCATAGAATACCCTGACCTGGTCTTCCCACTGATGTGCAGACCTCAGCTCTGATCCACCCTGCTTGGACCACCTTAAGTTGAGGCTTTATACATGTGGGGAGTAGGGGTTGGGCCACCTTGCAAAACTACCTCTTGCAAAACCTACCAGGCTAGATCTGATCATAGTCCTCATTTTCCTGCCCCAGCCACAAGTATATAACATACACCTGAGAGAAACAAGGAAGAAAGGGAGAGAAGTTTCCCAATAGGTGAAATTATTCCAGGGAAAAATTGAAAAATTCTGCTTGCCGTTCCTTGACTCCTTTTTGTTATTCCTCCAGGGTTAGGGTGACCTGGCTCTTTGGAGGTCTGATATGTCCTCAGCACTTATTTGTAAGGTCATGTTAGCCCCTGATTGTGCTTGCAGCTGCAGCTAAAGGCTCCAGAAGATCCTCTGTTCCAGAAAGCATCTCCGTCTGTTACTGCTGTCCGTATGTTTTCCATTTTCTGGACCCGCCAGAGCAGCTGTCTTCAATGAGCCACAGACAGGATTCCTGCTCCAGAGAATCAGAGCTGAACAGGGCATCTCTGAGTACAGTATCCACCACCATGACAGGGCCTACGTCCTGAGGATCAGGGCATGGGAAAGAGTGAGCTGGCATCTTACCAGATGGCCCTCATCAAAGGCACCATTTCCAGACCCTCTTTATACAGTTTTTCAGATTCATTTTCTGACAAAGGACACAAATTACTCTCTAAGTAATGTTCAGGACTCCAGGAAATGCTCTTCTAGGCCACTTTCCTTACAAACTCCTTCTCCTCCTACCTCCTTACCCTGGCTTTTGTCCCCATCCTCTGCTTCATGCCCACCCTGAGCTTGGCATTCCCTTCTCTTCTTTGCCTCTTTGAGATACTGCTTTATGATATAGTCTTCTCTGAGTTTGAACAAAATAACTGGTTAGACTTTGACTATGGCTGTGTCTTTCGGATGGATATGTCTGTGGCTTCTGGTCCTCCCAAGGCCAGAGGCCAAAGCTGTTTGCAATGGAATGATGGGGACCCTTTTACAGTTAAGGCCTGGAAGTACTGGGACTGGGTCTTAGGAGCTTTGGATAGCTACTGTCTGTACATAATGAGACTCGCTGTGAATTTTTCCATTGTCTGTAGTTTAGGCATGAAAAAGAGGGGATTGGAGCTGGTTTCAAAGGAGTAACTAACTCTTTTCCTTATCATCCCTGGGTTACCTTCAGATGCCACTAAGCTCCTGCAAAATGATTCAGATCTAATATGGTGCCTCCCTCACTTATCTGCATTTAACAAGATCACTTCAATACCCCATCACCTTCCAGAAGCTGCTACCAGAAGACTCAGCTAGAAAAGTTGGGTGACTGTCACTTTGGTGATACAGGTGAAGACTTTAGTGACATCACACCAGTCATAAGGGCCAGGAGGATGTCCGTGTCTCTATACTTAGAGAGTCTCTGGAGCTAATTCAAATCTTACCACCACTACAAAGCTTTTCTGAACAACTCACAGTAAATGAATCTCTCTCTCTCTCTCTCCTCATGAGTGAGATAGTACTTTCTTAACCGTGTTTGTCCCTACAATTTAAAATAACAATCACAGGCCAGGTGGCTCATGCTTGTAATCCCAGCACTTTGGGAGACCAAGGTAGTTAGACTGCTTGAACTCAGGAGTTTAGGATCAGCTTGGGCAATATGGTGAAACAGTGTTTGTACAAAAAATACAAAAATTAGCAGGGCGAAGTGACATGTGCCTGTGGTCCCAGCTCTTGGGAGGCTGAGGTTGGAGGATTACTTGAAGCCAGCAGGAGGAGGCTGCAGTGAGCTGAGGTTGTGCCACTGCACTCCAGCCTGGGTGACACAGCAAGACCCTGTCTCAGAAATAAAATAACCAAAGCAAATACTTCTGTGGTGCTTACTATGTGCCATGAATGACAATAAGTACTTTATAGATATTATTAACCCATTTAATCGTACAACAACCCTTTTAAGTAGGGTCTATTAATATTATCCTTATTCTTTTAGATAAAAAACTGGCCACAGAGAGGTGAAGCAACTTACCTGGGGACACAGCACTAGTAAGGGGTGGTGCCTGAATTGGAAGCTGGAAGTCTGGCTCTAAAACTCAGGTCTCATAAGCCCCAGAATCAAATTATTACTATGACAACACGCCTTGTCCACTTATCACGTGGTTGCTTCATTGTTGGTCATTTTTGGTACCTATACGTCATCTCTAAATTATACCCTGTGATACCATGTCTAATACATCTTTGGATTTTTCACAATATTAGCACAGTTATATATAGGCTTGCATATATAATTGCTTAATAAGTAACTACTGACTAACATGGTGAACAAAAAAGGAGATTAATCTAACCAATTTCAATCTTTTCTATAACTTATTTTGCCTCCTAAGAATCCCTCCCAAGAATATACTTTACTCCCCCGGGAGAGGTTATTTTAAAAACTAAATAACTAAGCACTTAAGAAAAATTCATCCCTCCTGATGAACTGATGTTCATGCTGTTTGCCTTTTCATTTCTGCTGCCAAGAAGCTCAAGGATATGTTTTTTTCTGTAGAAGACTTGTTTAAATACTTAGTTTAAATATTCTGGTACAATTATACTCCCTCTTTATTATTCGACCCTAAATAAATAAATCCTTGTGTGAATAGCTTTACAAATCTTTTATCCATGTACTTTATCTTAAGCTACCTCACTTTCTTTTTGGAGGTCTAATGGTAGACAAGAGTAGGTATGCCTCAGTGTCCTCATCTGTAAAATGGAATAACAACAGTCCCTCCATCGCAAGGTGTCAGGATTAAACTAACTGAAGCATGAAAAAAAATCAAAAACAAAAACTTGAGACAGAGCCTGATGTACAATAAACAGTCAAATGTTGAGGAAGACGAGGAGGAGGAGGAATCAGAATAGTCTTCTAGGTTTCTATAGAACATTTATGTGCATGTGTGTTGAAAATAACTTATATCTCTAGGGCGGGACTCTTCCCCTGAATTCCAGACTTGTATATGCAAATACCTACTTATTGCCTCCATTTTTATATCTAATAGACATCTCAAACACGTCCAAAACAAAGCCACTTATGTTACTGTCCTAAATCTTTTCCTCCTGTAATCTCAGGCACTTCCAGTTACTTACACCAAGAAACTTAAAATCATCTTTAATTCCTCATTCTCTCACACCCCAAATCCAATCTATCGGGAAATGATTTGGCTCTACCTTTGAAATAGACCAAAAACCCAACCACCTCTGCCATGTGCTGCTGTCAGCCAGTGCAAAGACACCTGCATTATTGCAGTAGCTTCCTGGTGGGCTTTGTTTGCTTCTCCACCCTCAGAACTCTTCCAGTCCATTTTCAAAGCAGCACCCAGACTGATCCTGTCCAAATATAACTCATCTTCTCATTTCACTCCTAGTAGAAGCCAAAATCTTTGCCACGACCTCCAAGGCCCTAACTGACTTGGCCCACAAGTTTCCTCTGGACCCTGACTCCTAATACCCCCACCCCTGACTCCTTCCCTGACACCCACCCCACCACCCTTTTTGGGAAAAGTTGGGCATGTGGTCACCTAACAGTCTTTCTCGCATCCCCCCCCTCCCCAGAGTCCTCAAGGTGCTCCCTTGCCTTCTTCAAGTTTCAAATGTCACCTTGCCTGCCAGCCTATCCAAAATTGCAGCCTCACACGCCCACCTGTACCCATCATTTCCCCTACTTTATTTTTTTCTGAATAGCACTTAGTACCATCTAACATACTCTATGGAGATGACACACTTACAGCTGAAGAGCACAACCTCTAGAGCCTGATTACCTGGGTTGGGTCCCAGCTCCACGATCACTAACCATGTGATGCTGTGCAACTTACTTCTCCTTCCTGTGCCTCAGTTTCCTCGTGTTTAAAGTGGGGTTGTCATGATAATTAAATGAGTTGGTATACGTATATAACCTAGAACAATGCTGGGCATAAAATAAGCATTCTATAAGTGTTAGCTACAAGTTATTTTGTTTATTACATTAACTCCCACTAGAAGGCAAATTTCCCTATGTGGGGAAGTGTGTGTTTTGTTCACTGGGTCTATTACTGGTACCAGGAAAGATGCCTGGCACTTCTTAGGTGCTCAATAAATGTTTGTCAAATTAATAAACCTAGAGCCTAGGGGAAAGGTCAAAGACAGAATCAGCAGTCATGGTCTTAGAAATGCTACTTGCAGCTTAAAAAGTGACCAAATAGGATGTAGAGGAAGAAGCCAGGCTCCAAAGAGAAATCGATGTCAGAATTTTTTTTTTTCTCAGTATCAATTGCTATGAGACAAGTAGAGGAAGAATGAACAAATGAGGCCAAGAAATCTCCAACGGCAAGCCTGAGGAAGACCCAAGACAGCGTTTTATCATAAAAATTCAGGGAAAGCCAGGCATGGTGACTCACGCCTGTAATCTCAGCCCTTTGCGAGGCTGAGGCGGGAGGGTCGCTGGAGCCCAGGAGTTCAAGACCAGCTTGGGCAACATAGTGAAATTCCATCTCTACAAAGAAATTTTTCAAAAAATTTAACTGGGGATGGTAGCATGTGCCTGCAGTCCTAGCTACTCAGGAGGCTGAGGTGGGAGGATTGCTTGAACCTGAGAGGCTGAAGCTGCAATAAGCTGTGGTCCTACCACTGCACTCCAGCCTGGGCAACAGAGAAAGACCCTGTCTCAAAAAAAAAAAAAAAAAAAAAAAAAAATCCAGGGGGAAAACCTTTTAAGACATAGGAGTGAGCAGTAGTGTTGAGCACTATCAAGAGATGCAGCAGGTTGAGGCCCTGGTAGGACCACTGGATTGGACAAACAAAGGAGCACTGGCTACTTTCAAAAGAGCAAATTTAGTAGCAAGGTAGGCGGGGAGCCAAGACCAATGGCAAATTAGGAATTGGAAGCAGCAACTATTGACTGCTTCTGAAGTTAAGCGGTAAAAACAAATGGAAACAAACAGAAAGAAAGAGCAGGAATCAAAATATAACTCTTCTAATTTCACTCATAACAGAAGCCAAAATCTTTACAATGACTCTTCAAATGAAGTATTGTTGTATTTACTATTTATAGATAATAATATACTTATTGATTACTACTTACATATTATGTTTTTACATGTAGAAATACCCCCTCCCCCCGCCGGCCCGGCTCTTTTATTTTATATTGTGAGATTGCTTTTTTCTTTTTTTTAGAATGGGTGCAATTTAGGTATCTGTATACATAACTGGTTCCCAAAAAATATTAGGGCACAACATTAGTAAGCTCTTTCTCCTTTTTCCCCCCTCATAGAACTCAAAACCTTTGTGGACTGAACCCATTCAATGAATGTGTCTAGATAGAAAACAATTTAAGTGATGTGTTCTAAATTATAGTCTTGAGAGAGGTCTCCCCCACTCACCTAACCTCCACAGGAATGAACTGATTTTCTAAATTCTTCCAAGGCAACCAAAACAAGTAGGACTATAGCTATAGTTTACCTCTTTCATTTTCTGCCCGGTGCTGCTATAGTCGCAACAGGGTTAGGAAGCAAATGTCTCGTACTAACAAGCACGAAGGGGCCCATCGAAGCAGAGGCCTGTTGGGCTACCTTTAATGGGCTGCAGAGACAAGGCGGAATACAGAAGCCAAACCCTGGAGGGCTCTGGCCCGCACATAGGCCAAGAGGAGTGTGCCAGCTCCCCAGAGTTGTGCTCCAGAGTTAAATCCATAATACTCACGGCCAGGTTGTAAATTTCAGGCCATAGTTCATTAACTCCAGAAGTTCAAAACAATACCCCCTGCTTACCCAGTCAATACAGCTGAGAGTTTTCCCGGTGTGTGATGATCCATCAACAATTGGATTCCAATATCGTTTGCTTCATTAACAGAGTCACACAGACCTCTCCTATGGCGCTGGGTAAGATTTCTGCCTACATGTCTGCTTGGGGGAGCTGCATTTATACTGGGCTGCATTTTGAGCCTCAAACTACAGGCAGACCCCAGGTGCACCTGTTTCTGACCACTTCTAGCCCAGCATCTCCAGCTTGACCAAAGTTAGCATCAAAATGCCTTCCACGTGCTTGTTTAGCTTTAATGAGATGGCTCCAGTGCCGATGGAAGGCAGTGCATATCTTAGAAAACCTTATGCAGTTTTGAGAATCCATATTTTCTCTTAAAATTCATACCCGTAGTTCTCTTTCAACTCAACTGTTTTCTACAGTCTAAGATGCGAGTCTCTCTCTCGACTTACTGGGCGCCTCAGAAGTCACCTCCCCCTCCACATGTGAACCAAGCATTTATCATGCCCCATAAAAGGGCTGGGACACATCAGCTCTATGCAAAGGGTGGTCACAGGAGCCACAGCCAAGAAGCAGTCCTGGACTTAGAGTTGTTAGGTTGGGCTGCTCTCGAGTAGCCCAGCACAGGATGAGCCAGAGGTATGGGCATAATCCACCTTCAGAAATCTAGCCCGAAGTCCAAGGACAAGGTTGGAGTTGGAAACAAGGCAAAACCAAAGTCAGGAGCCAGACTGTCCAAGTCAGTGAAGAGCGAGGGCAGCAGGGAAGGCAGTGGACTCTGGGATATTTGCTAGAAACATCACTTGAGGCATAGGTCCGTTTAGCTGTGGCCACGGGGTGGAAGCAGGCAGAATCAGGAGGCTGCCCCCTTCCCCCCACTCAAAAACCGCCTTCTTCCACCAGCTGAATGCAGTTGAAACAATAAAAGTCTGCAATACAAACAGGAGGGCACCACCAGCACAATTTTCAAAAGCTTTGTGAAATTGAAATGAGGCTTTTTTTCCTTAGCAACGCTCCCCACTGGGAATTCGTTTTTTTGTTGTTGCAGCTCCCAAAGCCTCTTGCTTTCTAAGCCACTGAAACAGCGTATATCGTGGACTCCATAAACCTCCATTGCCCATAAGCAGTAGTAACATCGTCTGCCTCCTGTTAATAAATTGTTCCTCTCTTTGCACAGCAGAGAAAAGATGAAGACGAAATTGGGGGGAATTATTTCCCAAGTATTGTTTCTCTAACAATAGCAATCCCTGTTCCTGAGTATTCTATTTTGCTTAATATGTTCTTTCTGCAAAGTGGTAAAATGTGACAGTGTAATAACCCAAAAAGCAGCGTGAAGGGCCTGATTCCCCAAAGTGTCCACTGAGAAAACATACAAGTGTTTCCATCAAGAAGGAATTGTGTGTATTGAGAGAAGGTAAGTGCACAAAATAAGGGTCTGCATTAAAGTGGGGTCCAGGCGTCAAGGATTAAATGTTTGGATTCTTTGCTTCACAATAGAAGCATTTGCAGGAAGAATGAGTCTCCATTTCTTTCCTTAATGGGGATATCACACACACTTGGCGAGTGCATGTCTTCTTCAGGATAAAAGAAAAATTGGCTGGTTTAGA
Source organism: Ateles fusciceps (assembly GCA_036589455.1). Lineage (NCBI taxonomy): Eukaryota > Metazoa > Chordata > Mammalia > Primates > Atelidae > Ateles > Ateles fusciceps. The sequence goes on along the minus strand of JAZHEH010000579.1, from coordinate 41,413 downwards.
CATAAAAAAGCACCTGGCCAACCAAAACAGCAATAATGCTGAGCAAAATTAGATTTCAAAGACAGTGGGCCTTGGAGTGAGGTATTAGGGAGAACTTTCAGACATCATATGTATGAACTTCTGAGACCCATGGCCAATGGGTATTTTGGAGATGGACTTAGAAATGTGACCTTTCTGGCCTGGCGTGGTGGCTCATGCCTGTAATCCCAGCACTTTGGGAGGCTGAGGCAGGAGAATGGCCTGAATCTGGTAGGCAGAGGTTGCAGTGAGTCAAGATCACACCAGTGTACTCCAGCCTGGCAACAGAGGGAGACTCTGTGGCAAAAAAAGAAAATAAAAAAAGAAGAAGGAAGGAGGGAAAAAGAAAGGAAGGAAGGAAAGAAAGAAAGGTGACCTTTCCAAGGTAGCTCAAATATCTGCTTGCATCAGACTGGAAGAATGCAGTGAATCTTCAAATCTATGTACTCTGAAAAGTGCTTTCCTCTCGCAACTCCTTATTGTTCCTCGTTTTCTAGTTCCTACTTCTCCTACACATACATCATGTCCTGGCATCACTTTAGCTGGGTGGGGGAAATGCCTGTAGGGGAGGGATTCAGAGAGGTGCAGCTGCACACTAAAGTCATCAGAGGATGATCTGCCAGGGGACAAGGGCAGGAAACCCATCTGAAGAGGCACAAATCACAAGCAGAAAGACAGAACTACACTCACATCCTAAGTAGTGAAGGCTACAGGTTTGAGGCAGGCACAGAATGGAACGCAAAAGTTCAGGTTGGGTCAGGAACTCAGGGCTCAGAAAGAACCTCTGTGCCAGGCAGGGCTGCAACCAACATATGGTCATGCTGTGCCCTCTACACAGGGGCCTTCATACACTAACAGCCCCGATTCTTTGCCTCGTCACTTGTGACTCTGCAGTTCTTCTCACTGAAGAGGCAAATTCTATTTCCCTGCTCACTGACTTTGTTTTTGGCCATGCAATATGCTCCGGCCAGCCCAATGTTAGCCAGCATAACATCTACAGGCTCCAAAAGCACCTGGGCTTGCTCCCTGCACGCCAGCCATTGTCTTGAATAGAATAGGCACAGACTAGTCCCATAGACTAGTCCACAGAAAGGAGATGAGAGACATGGAATAGGTGAACTGTCCAAACTGAGTCTTGCCTAAACCGCCCAACCCCCAACGACCCCGGCCATGCCAGTGAGCCACATACAATCAGCAGAACTGCAAGATGAGCTCAGCCAATCCTCAACTAGCCATCAGATCAGCAAGAACAAAAGGTTTTGCTGGATGTGGTGGCTCACGCCTGTAATCCCAGCACTTTGGGAGGCCTAGGTGGGTGGATCATGAGGTCAGGAGTTTGAGACCAGCCTGGCCAACAGGGTTAAACCCCATCTGTACTAGAAATATAAACATTAGCCAGGTGTGGTGGAGTGCACCTGTAATTCTAGCTACTCCAGAGGCTGAGGCAGGAGAATTGCTTGAACCTGGGAGGCAGAGGTTGCAGTGAGCTGAGACTGTGCCACTGCACGCCAGTCTGGGTGACAGCTTGAGACTCTGTCTCAAAACAACAACAACAGAATAGAAGGTTTCTGTTTTATGCCAGTGACTTTTGGGGCAGTCTGTTACACAGCATTTTGTGGCAATTGCCAACTATTAACAGTAACCAGCAAAGGAGAGTGAAGGGGTTAAAATCCAGTCTGCACTGTGCTGCACCACCTGAACTGAAGCTGTGTCCCACTGAGTAAAGGATTCTATTTTCTACTTCCCACAAAGGCACCATGTGGGCTAGTGCAAACCCCTTTAAAGTCAGAGTTATCCATCCCCCCATCTCTCTCCCTCATCTATTTAGGAAGTCTAAGTGTGTCTTCCTAGTTTTCCTTGGCTTCCTCAATTGGCCTGAAATCCATACTGTACCTTTCCAGCCTCATTTTTGTTAATAATCTAGTTTCTTTTTATAGCCTCCTCCTTCTAAAGTTCTTTCTGTGTCAATCTCCAGCCCTACCCTTCACTTTCTATTCCTGTCCCTATGCTCAAAACCAGTGGCACAGTCAGATAAAGCATCATGCTGAATGAGTCCCCACCCAATCACAGGCCCCAGGCTCACCAGGGCCATCACAGGGCTGAGCAAACTTTGCACCTATCCTGGGTTGACTCCCTGCTGCATTGCTCAGATTCCTTCACCCAGTGGGCATGGATCAACCACATTCTATGAGCAAAACAGGGTGCAAATGCCAGGCAGGTGAAATGCCTTCAAAGCTCCTCTTACCACCTGGGAAGAGAAGTAAGACAACTATGTGTACTACTGATCAGAAAGTGGTTAAACTATAGCAGTCAAGGTTCTCCAGAGAAACAGAACCAATGGGATGGTGAGAGAGAGAGAGAGAAAAGAGAGAGACAGATTGATTTAAGGGGAATTTTCTTATAGGAATTGGCTCACATCATGGAAGCCAAAAAGTCCCGCGATCTGCTGTCCGCAAGGCGGAGAACCAGGAAAGCTGGTGGTGTAATTCAGTTTGAATCTGAAGGCCCGAGAACCAGGGCCGGCCACTGGTGTAAGCCCTGGAGTTCAAAGGCCTGAGAATCAGGAGTTCCAATGACTGAAGGCAGGAGAAGATGAGTGTTCCAGTTAAGAAGAGAGTGTGAATTCGCCATTCCCCTGCCTTTGTGTTCCATTTGGACCCTCAGTACATTGGCTGGTGCCCACCCACACTGGGGAGTGTGACCTTTATTCATCCCACCAATTTAAATGCAAATCTCCTCCGAGACACCCTCACAGACACACCCCAAAATCATGCTTTACCGGCTGCCTGGTCATGCCTTCACCCCAGTCAAGTTGACACATGAAATTAACCATCACGGTGTCAGTCACTGAGCTACAGATAAAGTGCTGTCAGTGTTCAGAGGAGAAGTTTACTTTCAGCTAAGGGTCTCAGGGGAGGTTTCAAGGAAGCGGTGACTTTGAACTCACTCTTGGTACAGGGAAGAGAGAGAGGGGAGGGAGAAGTTCTTTGGGCAGAGGAAGCAGCAGGAGAAGAGGCAGGGAAGCCTTCCTGAAAGTTATGAAATCACCTTACAACCATGGGAGCTATTTGGCCTGGGTCCATATGCAGTGGTGGCACATGGGGATGGTGAATCTCCTTCCGGAAACCTAGTTTGTCAACATCCTGGGCTCAGAGGAGAAAAACAGAAGCCAGAGAAGCCAGAGTCTCTTGCAGACAAGTGGCTGCTGCGACTCAGGCTCGGCCTGTGTAAATAGCGACGGGTGGGATTGCAGCTAATAGGGTTATTAATACCTGTCACATCCCAGGATGGCAGAATAATGTGGAGGTTTTCTACTATAGATTAAAACCAACCAACAGGGAATTTTCTGAGTCTAGCAGTCACAGCTTTCTCTTCAGACAACTTTTCCTCCAGCCATGCAGACGGGGGGTAAGTAATTGTCCCGGGGGAAAGGTTTGTCACCACGATAAATGCAAAAGCAGGAACAAACCTGCCTCCCTTCGCCTCAGGCAAGAACATGGGTATTTGAAATTCACGGATAATCCCCAAACCTCCCTTCCGCCTGCAGCTTTGACCTCTTTCCTGGCCCAGTCAGTCACCCCAAAGAAAAGCCACCTTTATTCGGGCTTTGTGCCTCCTGCTCCTGGGCGGGAGGAAGAAGAAGGCAGAGAGCTAAAGAGCTGTGAATAGAGAAGCAGGTGCAATGGAGGGTCTGGATGTTCTGCAGGTTGCTGGGCCCTGGGCCTGGAGCTCAGGCAGGGGAGCTCTGGAGCAGAAACATAAACCCAAGCTGGTGACGTTTTGTCCTCTCTGGGCCCCCACCCAGTGGCTGGAGTGTGGGCCGACCTCTTCCCTTTCACAGACATGTGTCCAGAACCCCTGAAGAAAGCAACAGGTCAAGGGGGTAAAGCCCAGCTGGAAAGGAGGCCCATCCTCATAGAATACACATCAGCCCCACCTCACCTGGAAGAACGTCCACAGGAAAACTCAAGGGTGAGAGCTCAAGCTTTCATTTTTGTGCCCTTAACCGAAAGGGTCAAAAAGGATCTCAGAAGGGACTGCACATAGCTTTATGCTGCTTCCCCTTCCAGCCCTGCTCCACCTCTCTTCCTCAAAGGAAAGTTCTGGTCACTGGTGGAAGGTATAAGTGCCTGTGTGGGGCTTTAGCCAGTGCCAAGGGACACACACACCACCTCTTCAAAGCTCTCTGCTGTGTATTTTATTCTGCCAGGATTGAGCTGTCAAGGGCCCCAGGTGAGCTCTGGCATGAATCACAGACACCCAATAGGGCAAGAGAAATGGAGAATGAAATGTAGGACTCACACTGCCCTCTTTCAATGGGACTCTGCACCACAGTTACTCTGGACCCAGCCCCCTGGAGGAATCAGGTTTGCTGAAGAAGACCTGGACCTATGACACCCTGATGTCTGTTTCCTTTGGAAATGGATGCTTGGTTCTACCTTTTTTGGAGGGTGTCCTTCTTTCCTGTTTGCATGTGCAACTACTCCTGGGAATCAAATCTTCACCCTCCTATCTCTACTGTTATAGACTGAATTGTGTTCCTCCAAAATTCCTGTGTTGAAGCCTTGACTACCCATGTGAATGTATTTGGAGATAGGGCCTTTAAAGGGGTAATTAAGGTTAAATGATGTCATGAGGGTAGGGCTTTAATCCAACAGAACTGGTATCCTTATAAGAAGAGAATACTAGGGATGTGTGCTTGCACGAACAGAGGAAAGTCCAGGAGGTAACACAATGAGAAAGTGGCACTATGGTCTCAATGTTTGTGTTCCTCCAAAATTCATGTTGAAACCTAATCCTTGATGTGGGAGGTATAAAAAGGTGGAGCTTTACGAGTTGATTAAGTCATGAGAGATCTACCATCATAAATGGGATTAGCACCCTTAAAAAGAGGCTCAGCAAGCTCCCTTGCTCTGCTTCTGCCATGTGAGAATAGAAAGAAGGTGCTATCTTTGAGGCAAAGGGTAAGCCCTTACCAGAGGCCAAATTTGCTGGTGCCTTGATCTTCACTCCCCAGCCTCCAGAACTGTGAGCAATAAATTTTTATTGTTTATAAATTACCCAGTCTAAGGTATTTTGTTATAACAGCCCAAACGGACTAAGACAGAAATTGGTACCAAGAGTAGGGTGCTGCTATAACAGATAAATAAAAATGTGGAAACAGCTTTGGAACTGGGTCATGAGTTGAGGCTGAAAGAGTTTTGAGGTGCATTGCCATGAAAGAAGCCTTAAGGGAAATTCTGGTGAGAGCTCAGAAGAAGAGGAGAGCTGAAGAGCTGGAGAGCAAGCCTTAATCTTCTTAGAGATCACTTAAGTGGTTGTAAACAAAATGTTGGTAGAAACATGGATGGTAAAAGCCATTCCGATGAGGTCTCAGAGGGAAATGAGGAACATGTTATTAGAAACTGGAAGATAGACAATACTTATTATAAAGTGGCAAATAAGTTGGCTGAATTGTGTTCATCTCCTAATGTTTTATGAAAGGTAGAATTTATGAATCAAGAAATTAGATATTTGGTGGAAAAAAAAAACCTCTAAGTAAAGTATTGAGGATGTAGTATGGCTTCTCTTGAATGCTTATAGTAAAATGTGAGAAGAGAGAAGTGAATTAAAAATGATGTTTATAATGAAAAGAGAAGCAGAGCCTAGAGATTCAGAAACTTCTCATGTAAAGCATGAAAAAGTGTGTTTAACAGAGAACACTAAGTGTGTGGCTAAGTGAATGTTTGATAAGGAGATTAGTACAGGTGGTTAGCAGCCAGGTGCTGTTCATCAAGACAATGGAAGAATAACCCTGAAGGCACTTCAGAGATTGGCAGAGCTGCCTGTCCTGACACTGACTCAGAGTACCAAGGCCTGGGGGAACAGAACAATATCAAAAGAAGTTTTTTGTACACCTGAGGGACCTCTGTGCCTGCTGTGCGGCCCTGCCTTGAGTCTCTGCTCCATGTATATTGGCACAGCATGCCTCAGCTACCCAAGATGTGGCTCAAGCAGACCCAAGCAGGGCTTGGACCACCCCTCTGGAGGGCACAGGTGGTAAACCTTGGTGGCATCTACACAGTACCGTATTCATGGGTGTGCAGAGTACACAACCTGTGGGGGGCATGATTACTTCCACCTAGATTTCCAAGGATGTCCCAGAAAGCCTCAGGGCTTAGGCAGAAAACCATCATAGGGGTCAAATACCCACACAGAGCCTCCACTATGGCAATACATCGTGTAGGCATGGGAGCAATGCCGCCCCTAAGACCCAGAACAGTGGAACCACCAGCAAACATCCCCAGCCTGGGAGAGAAGCAGGCACATGACTTCAAACCATGATAGCTGTCACCTGGGCTTCACCAACCAAGCACAGCCATAGGAATAGGGCCACTCCAATCCTTGGGAGCCAAACCCCTACCCCATGTGTCTGAAGGCAGGACATCAGTCAAAGAAGACTGTTCCGGAGACTTAAGATTAAATGTTTGCCCTGTCAGGTTTTGAACATACCTGAAACCTGTTGCCTCTTTCCTGATTTCTATTTCTTCCATTTGAAATGGAAACATCCACCCTGTGCCTGTCCCACGATTGTATTTTGGAACCACATTACCTGTTTAATTTTTCAGAATCATAACTAGAGAGAAATTTACTCAGAATGAATCTTGCCTTGATTCTCATCCATATCTGATTTTGATGTTATTTAGATGAAACTTTGGAGTTTGGACTTTTGAGTTGATGCTGGAACTAAGTTAAGATTTAACTAGTATCAAGACTTTTAGGACTATTGGGTTTGCATAAATGTATTCTGCCTGTGAAATGATAATTTTAGAGGGCCATGGGTGAAATGCTATGGACTGAATGTTTGTGTTCCTCCAAAATTCATGTTAAAAACTAATCCCCATTGTGGTGGTATTAAGAAGAGGAGCCTTGGCCAGGCAAAGTGGCTCCCACCTGTGATCCCAACCCTTTGGGAGGCCAATGAAGGATCACTTGAAACCGGGAGTTCAAGACCAGCCTGGGCAACAAAGTGAGACCTCATCTCAACAAAAAAAATTTTTAAAATTAGGGCATGGTAGAGTCCCTAAAGACCCAGACACTTTGAAAAGCTATGGCAGGAGGATCACTTGAACCCAAGAGTTCGAAGCTGCAGTGAGCTATGATTGCAACATTGCACGCCAGCCTGAGACAGAGCCTTTAGGAGGTAATGAAGTTTTGAGGGCTCCACTCTCATGAATGGAATTAGTGCCCTTATAAAGAGGCTCAAGCAAGCTCCCTTGCCCCCTTCCCCCATGTGAGGACACTGCAAGAAGATGTCACCTTTGAAGCAGAAAACTAGACTTCACCAGATGCTAAACCTGCTGATAACTTGATTCCTCAAACTCCAAAACTGTGAGCAATAAGGTTCTATTGTTTATAAAGTACCTAGTATAAGGTATTTTGTTATAGTAACCAAAACAGACTGAGACAGCAGCCATCTGTAAACCAAGAAGAGAGGCCCCACCAGAAATCAACCCTGCCAGCACCTTGATCTTGGATTTCCAGTCTCCAGACTACAGAGACAATTAATTTCTGTTGTTAAGCCACCCAGTCTATAGTATTCTGTTATGACAGCCAGAACAGACTAATACACCGGTCTTGCTCTTTTTGTCCCTGGGTACCCTGGTGTCTTAGAGGAGAGGAGGATGAGTCATTCTGACTCTAGTGACCACCACAAATTAATGTGGAAAGCAGAAATTGGTTTGCAGGGCATTGGTTTGCAGGGCATTGGTTTGCAGGGCATTGTTGCCTGGTGGTGAAGATATGAGCTGGGCCCAAAGGAAGACAGATTTTCTTCTCCATATGCAAAGATCCTTCTCTGTCAAATGGGAGGATAATTGTGACATTGTTGTGGGACTGTAGTAAAGATAAAATTAAGTAACAACACAGAGTCAGCACTCAATACAATGGTATCTTGTATTTAGTGTTGTGATTATTATTACTTTATTGGCCCTACCATGGATATACAGGACCTTGGGCCTGGTTTCTCCATGCGTAAATAATGAAGAAGATGGTTCCCATCTTCCCAGCATAGTGAGAGTTTGAAAAAAGCAAAGATAAAAAGAGGCAAGGAGGAACAATGCCTCAGACACCAAGAATTGCTTCTATTAGTACTACGATCACCACGATCGTTGTTTGGCTCTTGCGCTACTTCCATAGCTGAGTCCACCCTGAGAGTCCACGCTGTACTCTGGCCCTTGCTCCTGCAGCAGGCTCTCAGGTATGATCCGGGGGAGGTCAGATGGCGCCTGCTGCCTGCTTCTGCAGCCTTAGCACTCACAGGAACCCAGGCTCACCTGCACCACCCAGCCTCCAGCAGCACAAATAGTAGTGGAGAGGAGGCCAAAGAAAGCTGAGTAAGTCGCTCTTATGCCTTCCCCACCCCCCATCCCTGCCTGGCCCTAGTCCCCTAACAATGGAGAGGGAGCACTTTTATCTCTTTGATAATGTGAGATAAATAAGATGGGGCAGGGATGACGGAGAGCATACCAGGCACCCTCAGAGCACAGCCACTATCCAAATGCAAGCTGCTTTGCTGGAAACTGAGTAACAAGTCTGCCCTCTGCCTCCCTGGACCTCTCACATAGTGTGCAGGGCCCTTCCTCAGCAGGGCTTGGGAAGAAGATGGTGGCCAGCAGCTGGCAGCCCTGAGAGCCCTCCTGAGAACTTAGCCACTTGTGATGCAGCCCTCGTCTCCTTTCCTGAAAATCCCTCTGCCCATCCTGGCAGCTGAAGAACCATGCCAGTCCCAAGCCCAGCAAGACAGGGCTTCTCAGCCATTTCCAGATGATCCATCAGCCGGTGGAACAGTCTAGAAGATGAGGCCTTTTAGGGGTCCCATGAGTCCCTGAACCCTCAGGATTGAGATCTGGGCTGGCTTTGTCTCCAGCAGCCACTGACTTTCTCTCCTCATTCCTCCAGAATCCCTAGGAGGCCCGGGGCAGAGGAAGGCAGGAGCATGCCCAGAGGAAGGAGAGCATTCTTGTTCTGCATTCACAGTGGCCCGGCCAGCTTACCATCAAAAGCCTTTGCAAACCTCTCCTCTTCTTCCCCCTCCTCTCAAAAAAATAAATAGTGAGAGGAACAATAAAAATCAGCAGATGACAAGGGTATTAATCCCAGGACTCTCACACATGGAACAATTTAAAGAGCTGGTAAAGAAGCACACACGAGAAATGTTATTTCTGAATGGGGGACAAAGCGCTCAACACTGCCAGGATGAGTAGCCCCGTCCCCCCACAGCCCCCTGCCCTCGTGGCTGTTTACGGTAAAACTTCATCACAAGATGCTATTAAGCTTGGCAGTTACTGTAAATGCTACTGTCGCTGTTGACTTCCACAGCCCCAGGACATTTTATCCAAGACAGAGTGACTTCCAGAGAGACCCAAACTGCCACTTGTTTCTCTTCAGAAAGTAGAAGGTGCCCTAGAGAGACATGTGAGCCATTCTTAGGCTGGGGAGTGTTGGCCCTCCCCTCCCACTTTGTGGGCTGTAAGGACAATAATGAAGTCAGCGGGGCTGGTGGGAAAGATTCCAGGGGCAGAAGGAAAAGCAGTTTGGCCATTATGAGAAAGGCCAGAGAGCCTCGTCAAACCACTTCCATCTGTCTTCCCAGCCACCTTGATGAAGGGGAGAGAAATAGCCTATTCTGGGTTCTATAAATGAAAACTGGACTCAAGGCCAGTTCGAATCATTTGGGGTAGGGAGGTTACAGGACCTGTGCATGCCTGAATAATTGCAACAAGTCACAAGGAAACACCTGAAATTGTCAGCCGCTCCACCACTTTCTCCTTCCCTTCCCCAAAGCAGCTACAACCTCTGGATATAAGCCACCGAGGGACTTGTTTAAAATTCTCTGTGATTAATTCATGGCATTTATCTTACTTTTATCCGAATTTGAGAGGGGGAGAAAAGCTTTGGTACCTTGCCCAACATCCCGAAGCAAAGTCTTTTTCACCGCCACATCTCTGGTGTCTCATGCCATGCCCTACACACAGACGTGCTCACTGACCACAGTTGACTGGACACTATTGTTGCAAGTGACAGCCAGATGTGGAAAGTGCAGTGGACTCTTCACGAGGAAACCCCGGGGGTCAAATTTCGGCTCCATCATTTGCTAGGTATGTAACTTAGAAGCATTTCATTTCTCTGAGACCCAATTTCCTCTTCTGTAATTTGGGGGATAATAATACCTACATTATGAGGCCATTGGGCAGATTAAATGAAATAAAGATGTTAAAGTGCTTATCTCAGTGTCTGACACATCAATAAATCTTGTTGAATTTGAATCTAAGAGATCAAATACTGACCTCACCAAGCCCCTTAGAGAAAGGCCCATACCTCTGAATTGGGCGCAGGCAGCAACAGGGATTTTCTGCTGCACTGCCAGGGTCAGCAGCCTCTTCCTCCCAGCGTCTCTGAGCCACTGCTTTGTATTTCCTTCCTCCCACTCCCCAGCTGATGTATGCTCAGGGAAAGCTTACGAATTTTAATTTCATCCTAAGTCAAACATCATTATGAAAGTAAACCTGCTGGAAAAAATTATATAATGCATCCCAAGGCCAAATGTAAATGGTTTTTAGATTTTCCATTATTTTAGGTTACCTGTGCCCAGGAGAGACTGGGAAGATAACCTACATTCATGCAGATAATCAAGAACTGATTATACTTCTGGATGGCCTGCTTGTTCTAGGTTCTAAAGCAAAGATCCCCCAACTTGACCTCAAAGAGAATCTACCGTTCATATCCCAAGGAGCTTAGGGTCACTCAAGTTAGGAATGGTAGGTGTCCAGACAGTCCAGATTCTCAGTGTGGTGAAAACCGTGGCTGCTATGGTTACTCTTGAGCGGTGGAGAGGTCTTGCGTTCTGGAGGGTTCCAATGAAATGATTTGCCTCTTTAAATTTGCTTAATCTCATTTTGGAGATTTCACTCTGCTCCCATCTCAGATCAATCCTAACTGTAAACAGGGTAATAGTAGCATATGTATGTCTCAGTTCTTAGTCTCCCCCTATCTTGTGTCAGCTATTTGTATTGCAGATGTCAGATCACTGAGCTATTGTCCCATCTACGGCAGAGTTGCTCCAAAAGCCAAGTTTTCCCCTTGACACATCAATGGTGGTGATGTTCTCATTAACTGAGCCAGGATCCCAACAGCACTGTCCTGCATGTTCGTGGCCTGCTACCTCCAATTCTGCTTTGGGAAACTTTGCACACTGAAATAAACACCCTGGATCTAACACACGGCTTTGCTCTTTGATAATGCTACTCAGTAGATTAGAAGCTCAACAAGGGCAGAGATTTGCATCCAGTTCACTCATTGATATATGTCATATGATTACAAAATTAAAATATTTCCTGGCACAAGGTAGGTGCTCAATAAATATTTATTAATATATTGCATCTTTCCCTAATCTCCTGGTTTTCTCTACCTTTGAACACGGGTTCTTGTGCTCCCATCTCTGTAACACTCAGTGTCTGGCTTTTTCCTGAAAGAGGGTGTGTGGTAGAGTGGAAAGAACTTCACAGTCAGACAGATCTAGATTCAAATCTCAATAATACAATTTTTAAAAAAATTTTAAGTTCCAGGGTACATGTGCAGGATGTGTAGGGTTGTCACATAGGTAAACATGTGCCATGATGGTTTGCTGCACAGATCAACCCTTCACCTAATATTAAGCCCAGCATGCATTACCTATTTTTCCTGATTCTCTCCCTCCCCCCATCACCCCAGCAGGCCCCCGTGTGTATTGTTCCCCTCCCTGTGTCCACGTGTTCTCATTGTTCAACTCCCACACATGAGTGAGAACATGTTGGTATTTGGCTTTCTATTCCTGCCTTAGTATACAACTTTTAAGTGATATTTATTTCAGCAACTTGTTTAGTTTTTTTTTTAATCAGTGCTTCCTTATCCCTACCTCTGAAATGGGTATAAGAACACCTATCCCACAAACTTGTTTAAAGTATTAAATTATGTACACAAAGTCCCTGGAAGAATTCCTCACACACAGATCAGGCTCAGCAAATAAAATATATCCTTCTCCATTTTCCTACAAATAGAGATGTTACCAAGAGTCAATGGAAAACTTTAGTAATGCTCCTTGCATATTTATGTTGTCTAATAAATGCTAGCTCCCTTTACTGTCCCTATGTTCATTTGGTCAGGAAGAAAAACAAAAACAAACATTCATTGAGCCCCACGATGTGCTGGGGATACGAAGATGAACAGGCAAAGGCACTGCCCTCAAAGGCAGTCTGGGCCAGGCGTGGTAGCTCAGGCCTGTAATCCCAGCACTTTGGGAGGCCAAGGGGGACAGATCATGAGGTCAGGAGTTTCAGACCAGCCAGGCCAACATGGTAAAACCACGTTTCTACTAAAAATACAAAAATCAGCTGTACCTGTAATCCCAGCTACTTGGGAGGCTGAGACAGGAGAATCACCTGAAACCAGGAGGCAGAGGTTCCAGTGAGCCAAGATTGCACCACTGCACTCCAGCCTGGGCAACAGAGCAAAACTCTGTCTCAGGGAAAAAAATTTAAAAATAAATAAATAAATAAACCTCATGGTCTGGGGTGGTGGGAAGACAATTCAGCAGAGAATTGAACACTAGAAAGGGATAAGAATAAAGAAATGTGCAGGGTGCTGTGGGGGCACTGAGGAGGATACTTACCTTTGCTGACCATCTGACCCTGCTTGTGCATGAATTCTTGAACTGGCTTAACCAGCCAGTGCCCACCCCGACTATTGCAATGGTGTCAAGGTCAACAACAATTGGCTCTTTTGAGATTTAAGATTAACAGGTAATAGAACTATAGAATAAATATTAGATACGAAATTTTCCAAAAACCCACTGATAGACCCTTCTTGTACATCATTGCTACCCACTTCTTCCCATGCCTTCCCCAGTCCTTCAGCAGGTGTTGCTGCCAACTGTTCTCTGTCCTCATCTACTCCTGGGATAGACAGGAGATGTAATTTCTTTAAAAAATAAAAGGCTCCAGTGGTATTTTTTGTGGAAAGGAAAAAGAAACTAATACTTGCTATACTTTGTACCAGAGCCACTGCTGGGCATCTTACTCCTTCAATTTTCACAGCAGCTCTGCCGGGTATGTAAGTATTGCACTACCCATTCCTCAGATATGGAAACTGAGAGTATACAATTCCTGTTTAAAGTTGGTTACTGAGTTACCAAGCAAGTCTGATCTGAACAGAAGCAATTCATACAGTTGTACAGATCCAGTGGCCAAAGGCACTCAGCTGAGAGGGATATTAGGGGCTGAAATCCAGTCTGTGCTCTGCTCACCAAGATAGGCACCTGGTATAGGGCCACATCTCCATTTCTAATTACACCAGGGCACAGTCTGTTTGTGGTGCCATCATCCATCAGGCTGCATTTGCCTTTCTCTTCTTCAGACAAGGGTGCCATATGGGCTAGCAGCAGCCTCAGTTAGGAGCCAGATTCACCCAACTCCAGAGTCCAAGGACTTCCCATGAGGCCCTGCAGACTCCCAACACTCCAATATTTCACTTTACAGATGAGGAAACTGGGGGATCCCCCACTCACTAAACATTACCATGTGCCAATTCTTATTATAATAATGCTTCAAGAGAGAATATTCTTCACACTTACCACATAAGAAGACAAAGACTGGAAAGGGCTGAATGGATTGCCCTAAATAATGCAGGTTTCAGAATAAGGATTTGAACTCAGATTTTTTTGGCCCTGAAGCATGAGCTCTTTCTATCATGCTGAGCTACCACAAGAGGACAACTGCTGGCTCAGAGTCACAGAGCTACCTGGCAAGCACAGCTGGGACTAGAACCTGGTCTCTATCTAAATTCAGTGAGCAACTGTCATTGGCTGTTGGGGGACAGTTCCAGTTATCTATTGGTATGCTAAAAAAAAAAATCTATCACTAAAGATAGTGACAAAAACAATTAGTGATTTTGTTCAAAAGCCTGTAATTTGGGCAGAGTTTGGTGACGATGGCTGCTGTTCTCTAATCCATGAGTCTTCAGCAGAGCTGGAGGATTCACTCTTAAGATGGCTGTCACCTAGGAGCTCAACTACCACCATCATCTAGGGACCTGGAGTCCTCTCTGCATGGACCTCTCCATTGGAGGGGCTTGAGCTTCCTCACAACATGGCAACCGGCTTCCAAGAACAAGTGTTCTAAAAAGACCTGCAAGGTTTCTTTTGACCCAGTCTTGGAAATTCTAGGATGTCACTTCTGCTGCATTCTATTGTTTGAGAAAGTCATTAAGGCCAGCCAGGATTCAAGAGGAAGGAAATTAGACTCTAATTCTCACTAGGATGAATCGCAAATAATTTGCTGCAATCTTTAATTCACCCTGGGGACCTTGGCTCTAGAGAAAGTTATTGACATCTTCCCAAAATGGACTTCATTTAACTGTTGCAGCATCCAACTGCCCTCCTGTACAGATCATTCAATGCCCAAGGGTATGGCTTGGGGTGAAGACTGGACAGGCACCCTTCCCCCTGACCTATAGTGAATGCGATAGCTGCAAGGAGCTGAGCTGATTCTGAGCCTGGAGCTTCAGGGCACATCACAGTCCTGGCTTCCCCCTCACTAACAGAAAAAATTAGCGGAGCGAGATCAGTCAGCACAGCATCTGGTCTGTATGCACTGGCTGACTCCAGCCAGGCCCTCGGCGCCTCACTCTGTCACAGGTACTAAATTCCCCTGGACATGCATGCCAGAGAAAGTCAGGGTTGAAAAATACTAATAAATCCATCTGAACACTGTGCTCTCTTGGGGCTTATCAGTATTTCAGTTCTAGTCACAAAAATAACATACTATAAAAGACTGATTAGTCATCGGATAATTGAGTTCTTAAATGTCAAAAACAATATCGTATGAATATTCAACAGATCATGCTACTGAAACTTACCTGTTCCATCAACAATGACTAACATTTTTCCCCCATTGTTCTTTCCCAGAAATTATGTTAATATGACTTTTCTGAGGTGATGAATGTGGTTCTCTTTAAAACATATTGTCTTACAGGTTAATGTATAATGAGCTGGTTACAGGCAAACTGCTTGGGAGTCATGCTGAATTTCATCTCTCTATATTAGCTTCACCTCCCGGTTCAGATAGAGGGGGCATCAGAGTAGAATTCCTTCTAGCAACAGATAGACTTCAGAGCTCTACTCTTTGTGAATTCTATTTATTTCATTTATTTATTTATTTATTTGTTGCCAGAGACCTGGAGGGATGTATTGTTTTCATGCAGCTTAAGTTGAAGCAGGGACCAAGGTTCAGCTTTTCTTGGAGGCTAGTGTATGACTTAATTCCATGGGAAGTTTGGGTTGGGTAGGCTGAATGTATTTGTAGAAATGTATCTATGTTTTTCTCAACTCACATGTACACACACACACACACACACACACCGCATCCCTCCTATCAAGTGGATATGTGGGGTATGCAGTTATGGTTAGAAGAAATTTTATGAGCCTGGAGTTCAGAGAGGAGGGATATCCCCCAAGCAGATCCTGCTTTTTGTTAGGGTGGCCTCAGCAGATGCTGCAACAGCTGGAGCCAGGAGCAGCTTGGTGGGATGGGAGCTGATGTTGGGGTCAGCTCATAAGCCCTACAGAGTGTTGGGAGCCTTGCTCTTGGTGAAAGCATCAGGATACGCCAGGCACCAGCTGCTCCTCCAGCCGGACACTGTCTGCTCCCCGAGGCTATTCTACCTCTTTCTGGACAGAAGCATGAGACCTTCTGACTGGCTGATCCCAGCCCCAGCCAAGTCCGATACAACTCGAACGTGCAGGAACAAAGATGCCTATGACCCCTCCCTGGCTCACAGATTCAAGGATTTACAGCATGTCCAACATCCTGTATCTCACCCCTGCTCTCCCCCAGCCCTGTTCTAACCTTGTCACGCCATCATCTACCTAAGCATCCTTTAAGAACTTCATCCTGTTTGTGGTCTTTCACACCTATCTTTCGCATTAGAGCCTTTATGACTCTCCCAGCCTTGCTGGCAGTCACCAAAATTTGCACACATGCAAAAAATATTTTGTTTTTACAATAACTCCTGACTCCAACCATGTCTGCCCATCTCTGTCCAACTCCATGTCTTCCCATGCTTCCATCCTGTAGATCCCAGGCTCCCTGAATACAGCAACACAAACATCTGCTCACAGAAAACAACTGAGAGCCCCTCCTTTCCCCCTCCTGAGATTCCAGGAACTCAGAGAACCTAAAGAAGACACTAAAATGATTCCTTCATCCCAGAGTTTCCTTTTGCCTGCTGCCTAGTTTTGCAGGCCCAGGCCCCACTTTCTGCATGGCTGGGCTCACCCATCAAGGGCAGATAATAAACAGTCAGGTGGACCACAACAATAGAGTGCTGAGCTGTGCAGAGCTCTAGACCGGGCATGGGGTAGAGATAGGAAAGCAACTCCACAGAGACTGTTCCTGCCCTGGAGGGACTTACAAGATCATTTTCAGAAAAAGGCTACAGAGCAATGAACAAACAGGCAGGGTCCTCCTGTCCCAGGGGAAGGGTTAGGGCTCAGCTTAACCCAGAGGGCTGAACCAGACTGGAAACAGTCTGGGACCACCACACTTGCCTGCCAAATGCCAGCAACAGAGGGGTTGAATCTTCTTAAGCATGTTTTTAATTACTACAAGAATGTGTCATCCTAAGCGGCAGCGTGGTTCTCAGTTACCCGCACGCAGATTGATGCTCTCTGTATGAAGCGGTTAGCACAGACATTTAAAAACAATTAGGATCATGGTGAGGCAGCTCAGAAAGAGCTCGTTATGTAGGGGGGATGGGGAAAGTCAGGCCATTATGTTCTCCAGATAACTAAGTTATTTGTACTTTTGATGAGGAGGAGGGAGATGATTGGTTTCTTTAATATTTCCCTTTTGATGTCAGACAGGAGCTGTGGACGCACACACACGTACACACAGGCAACACTGCCAGATAACATGACAGATGCAATTTTAATGCTTTTGGGAGGCACTGGCAATGAGCAGGGCTAGCGAAAGGCAGCTAACTCTTCAGCAAAGCATCTGCTGCCCTGTTGAGCCCAGCAGGCTGAGGGGGACATGAAAGGGAGGCTGGGCCCAAAAACAATTGGGTGGGGGCATGGATGAGCCCAGGACACTGACCAAGCCCTCCTGGGAAGACCACAGTCAGGGCCAGGACACCTGCCTCCGAGAAGTGGCCCTAGAGCCAAGAAAGGCCTGGAGGAAAACCTCTTGGTGAACGAGGTGACACTGGTTGCACCTCCCTACCTCCAGTCCTGGCCGGTGCCAGGTGTAAGGCTCAGCCTGGAGCATCTCTGATGGATGCCAGGTAGAGAAAGGGAAGGGAGCAGAGTGGGGCTCTGGCCAGTCTCCACAGGAAACTCCTCTGTTCCTGCAAGCCTCGTCGCAGGAAGCCCCTAAACATGACTGGGTCTCTCCTCAGTTTCCAGGGAGCAGCACTTCCAGTAGCCTGCCTGACTCGGGTGGAATTACGTTCGCTAAAAAGACATGTTGAGGTCCTCATCCCCAGTACCTGAGAATGTGAACTTATTTGGAAAAGGGTCTTCGCAGATTTAATCAAGTTAAAACAAGGTCTTTTGTTAAGTCCCCCTCATCCGATATGCCGGAGTCCTTATGAGAAGAGGAAAATACCATGAGCAGACAGACTCCTGCCGAGGACAGAGGGAGAGATGGGGGCCGTGCAGCTGCCAGCCAAGAAGCACCATGGTGAGGACTGCCGGCCACAGCCAGAAGCTGGAAGAAGCCAGGAAGGATCCACCCTGAGTCTCAGAGGGAGCATGGCCCTGCTGGCAACTTGATTCTTACTTCTCAGCATCCAGAACGCCTATAGGGAAAAAAAATCCTGTTGTGTTCAAGCTGCCCAGTTTGTGGAACTTTATTAGAGCCATGAGAAACTAATAGACTGACTAATATCAATCCTTACTCTTACCTGCACATGGAGAGGCCTCTGAAGACAGGGTTCCTATGAGTTCCTACACTTTGTTCCTATACAGATTCACTTATGTGAGCATTTGTTAGGGAGAGCATGCCAGGAGATGCAGTTGGAAAGGCCTAGGAAGCAGTGAGGAGCCTTAGCGAGCAGGCTGTGGCTGGGTCTGGCCGGGGAGTCACGAAAGCCATCGCTCCAGTCAGCTCCCCCTCCAAGCCTTCTCACACTCTCCCCCTCACGTGGTTCCCTGAGGCCTTATTACATCATGGAAGAACATGGGCCTTGGGGCCGGTCCCGTCTAAAGTTAAAACCTGGTTCCATTAGTTCTACTAACTGTGTAACCTTGGGTAATTAGCCTCTCAGAGACTTTTTCTCACCTGCAGATTGGGGCTGTTGGGAAAATTAGATATTACATGATATGCAGCAATTGTAGTGGCAGTTATACCGGGATGAATAGTAATCACGTGATGCGTGTCTCTGCAGTACCAATGCTTTCTTCATGGATGAGAAGTTACTCATCGCCCCCAAAGTTACACCTTTCCTAGGGTCTGTGCCACAGGCCAGTGGCTGGCAAATTCTTTCTGATCATGACTTGGTGAGACCTCTTGGCCAATCTTCCCATTTGCTGGTAATGTTTAAAATGGTGCCCCCAAATTTCAGGTATGTTAGGAACGTGAAAAAATTGTTCTCTAATAATGCCAAAAATATTATTGCAGTTAATGGGAAGAATGGTACTATTTTAAATAAGCATGAGGGGAAATGTGCATTTTCAACTCAGCTGTTGGTGTATAAATGAGTCATGGACCGTGGTTCTAGATTTACTTCCAGAAGGACTCCCTTAAAGCCCCAGGCCGGAGCAGAAAAGCCACAGACAGGCACTAACTAATCTATGCGGGGGAGACTGGAGGAAGACAGCTCCTGCTCCCTCCCCATAGATAGGT
Source organism: Ateles fusciceps (assembly GCA_036589455.1). Classification (NCBI taxonomy): domain Eukaryota; kingdom Metazoa; phylum Chordata; class Mammalia; order Primates; family Atelidae; genus Ateles; species Ateles fusciceps. The sequence goes on along the minus strand of JAZHEH010000579.1, from coordinate 22,478 downwards.
CTAGATCCCAAATATCCCCAGTGGTCAGCCCAGCTATTTTCAGGCTCCCAAGAAGTTGGGACTATTTTTGACCGCTGATGATTTTGTAACTTTCAGAGATGTTGATATCTCCATATGTCGCCTCAGAGTGGGATTGTCTCACAACAAGCATGAGAGAATCGCACCTCGGCAAGGAGTTCAGTAAATTCATCTGTGAAACATATTTCCATTCCAAAGGCAATTTTCTAATTAGAAACGACACACAAAGCCTTCACAATCTGTGAGCAGTTCTCTGGGAGCTGGGTCCTGGGCTAAACCAAGCTAAATGAGAGTCACCAACTGCCTCGCTAGTCCAAGACATGGGCTAGCCAAATCCCAGGACCTTGGTTTGGTATGGAGTGGGGGCTCAAGGTCAGTCAGGCACCAGGACCTCCCCCCTCCTAGATCGTTTCCTTTACAGACTGTCCTGGAAGCTACATGGACTTAGCAGACAGGAGTGTGTCTTTACCCATTCAGCATTTATTTACTGAAGATGTGCCAAGGGTATGACCAAGAAAGACATGATTCTTGCCATTCTGGGGCATACAGAGGCACAGGGGCCCAGCCAAGAGGGCTGGGCCCTATGTCTAAAGGGAATTTGCAGGATTTGACAGAACAGGCAAACAGGGTACAGAGGAGGGCACCTCATGGTGTAGTTCACCTTAGTAGGAGCCTGCCAGTAAATCAAATCCCACCTAGCAGCCCAACCGGGCACTGAGGTCATTTAAGGTGGTCATTGTGAGGAGGCAGAGCCAGTGCCAGGAAAGGAGACACTCAGGCTGCCGAAGCAGCAGCACGCCCATCTGTAAGCAGGGGGCTTGGATGTTCAGTCTGTCTTCCTTGAGAGACTTGACTTTTAATCTCAACTTTGCCCCTAACTCAATAGTCTTTACCATCTCCCCTCCTTGTTCTTAGCTTCCCTCTCTCAGAACTAAGAAGAATCCTTCCCCACTCTTTCCAACGTCCCATTGAGGTTGTAAAAGTCAATAAGATTCTGAGTGGACTTGTGTTCAAGCTCTAAGCAAGAAATCCCAAGAAGCGTCACCTGCAACCAACCAATCATTTTTTAAAAAATCTCCACAGGAAGCAGCACAGAGATTCCCAATGAACTAAGACATGCCCTCTCCCACCTAGATTCCCGAGTCGCTTCCCGAATAGGGGTTTGCACCTCCAGCACCTTCAAAGCGCCCTTCCTCTCTTTCCTTTACATCTCATTTCATTCCGGTCTCCTGCCCCCCAGGCCACACTCTGACTCACTGATCCCAGAGCCCTGTGCCCCTCTCGAGCTCCGGCCGCCATCATCGGAAGCCTTGGGCATTTGTTTTCTCACTGCACGGGGCTGCACACTGATACATTTGTACCACAGGAAGCAGAAAACTAGTTTAACATCTCATTTATTTCATAGATGAGAAAGTAATTCCCTGCTGAATGATCGTCCCAACCAACAATTCAGAGAGGGGGAATTTACAGTGCTGCCAGGGACCGGGGTGCATTACTTTAGCGCCGTTATATAACAGAGCTGGAATCTTTTTTCTCTCTCTCCTGTTAGCCTGAAGAGAAAAGCCATTAAATATGATTAAGGTTAAGAGATTGCTAAAATTACAAACAGCCGCCATTCAATTATTTTGCTCTATAAAATGCAACACAGATTGGAGTTATTTCTCTGAAATGTGTTTTTAGAAAATAACATAACACAACTAATGTGGTTTGATCTAGCAAATCAGGTTTCAGATACCACTTCTAATGCAAAGCTAAAAGCTTCATAATTTAACTTAAAGTTTGTAACTTAAAGTCGTCAGGTGCTTTCTTTATAGAAAAGCTTTATAAAGAGAAAAAAATCAATACCATCCCAACTGATATTCTGAAGTCATCTGCAACCAGAGATTCAATCAATTTTATCACCCATTAAAGGGATAGACAGAAAAAAACTTTTTTTAATTTAAAAAATAAAAAGAACCAGCAATAACTTAGCCTAAAAGGTTCATAATTTTTTCTTTTTGGGAAAGTAAATCTCTTGGATATTTTCTGTCAGTTTTCATAGGACCAAAGGATGTAAATTTCACAGGAAAGGTGGCGAGAAAATGGGAAAGTAACTCCTCCCAGTCTATTCAATCCACATGGCTCCAGAGACCACTTCTGGTGCCACGGAGAAGCCCATGTACTTACTCTTACTACCCCTGGACGTACGGCTCACATAGCAGATGACTTAATTTCAGCTTAGAAAGAATAAAAAGCTCAACTGCATTGAAATGAATTTCTGTCCAGTTTGTGTTGAAAGTTAAAATAATTGGAAATTCAGGAAAAATCTCTATGCAGATATATTAGTGGCTAGAGACTTCTGGTTATTATGGTTAATGAAACACCAGTATTATATTACACTCTGCTCGCAGACTCTAGCCCAGGGACTCGCTGTCCCTCTAGACAGAATATAAGCCATTTATGAGAGTAAACTTTGTACACAAGCTAAACACATAGAGCCATGTATTAGGATTGAACAAAACATTGCAAGGCAAATAAAAGCTAGCTAAATGCCAAATTCCCGAGGGCAGCTGAGGTGAGCTCCTGCTTTTCATGAACCATAGATGGATTTTTCCTTTGGTCATTCCAGAAACTAAGAAACAGTAGCTTACCACACTGGTGGCTCATAAGAATCCTGACAGGTTCTGCACTCTGATCATATTTTCAAGTCTAGACTTCCTCATTCCCCAAATCCCACTATTCTGGATACACACAGGCCTTTGCAACATGGAACAGAGGCTAAGAGTGTCCAAGTTTATGGGAGGGGAAGGCCTCAGGGAGAAGGAAGGGAACCATTCTGTACAGGCTCAGATCACCTACTGGTTACTGGGATGATGTTATCTAAAGCAGAAATAGAAGCACATGGTCAGACAAAGAATTTTATCCAACTTGTGAATGTATGTACATGAAAAAAATATTTTGCATTAAGAGTGTTCCTGAAAATCAGTGACAGTTAACGATTGGGGACACAAAACCTGTCCTCTCTGTCTCCTCTCAGCATCCTCTACTAGCCCTTACCCACAAACACTCCCTTCTCATCTTGCAAATGTCTTACATTCATCCAATAACATTAATCAAGCACCTACAATATATGTTGTACTAGGAGTTAAGTTCCTACACTGCAGGAGCTCTTTATGTAGTGGAGGAGAACTGCATATGTACAAATAATTATAAATCAATAAGACGAATGAGGAGCCTGGAGAGGAATACTCCCTAGGGCAGTCAGGAGGGGGCTTCACGGAGGAGGCAGCAATTCAACCTTTTCTCAGGAGAGGAGATTTAGCCATGTAGGGAAGACAGATAAGAGGAGGCAAGGGGCAGTATTCAAGGCAGAGGAAAGAATGGACACAAAGGCACAAATACGTAAATGCAAACAGGATGTCAAGGAATGACATGTTGTTCAGCATGGCTAGAGTGTAGGATTGAAAAGAGAGCATGTCAGAAGATGAGTGCAGACAGACAGACTGAAGCCAAATTGTGCAGGTCCTTGTATGTCACGCTAAAGATGATGGAGACCTGTTGAAAGTTTTTCCATGGGGCAGTGGCACGAGCAGGTGTATGTCTGGGAAAGACAGCTCTCAAAGCAATGTGCGAGGGGTTAAGGCAGGTGAGGATGAAACAGGGAGAGCAGGTAGGAGGATAAGAGATAATCTCAGAGAACCGACACGAGTCTGAGCTAAAGCTATGGCTATAGACGATCGGGCGGTGATTGATTTAAGAGGTATTTAGACAGGCGAATCTGTAGCACTTTGTGTTGATTGAATGTGAGCAACAAGGAAAGGGAGAATTTGAGAATGCATCTGTGGTAGATATATCCAGCAGGCATTTGGAATTAAGGGTCTGGGACTCAGAAGGGAATGTGGGGGCCTCACGGATACTGCAACCTCTGCCCAAGGTCACAGAGAGACAGTACTATCATATTTCCCAGAGGCAGACCACGATGGGTCCTAGATTCGTGGGCATAAAGGGCCCTTTTGCTGTGAGTCAAAAGCCCCTAACTCCAAATGAAAGCAGAGATTGCTATGAAACAAAAGTGAAAAGAAGAGGGAAACACCCTCTAAGGGTGTCACCTGCCTTTTCTGAACCTGTTTCATTTATAGGACATAGAGGAGGTACACTGAGACAAGGTGCTATTTTAATGAACTTTTAAGTAAGTTTCCTTAAAAGTAGAGATCCAGACCAGATCCTGAGGCCAGAAGGAAGACCAGAATTAGGATGATATGGCTAGAGATACCCAGATTCCTCACATCAACACAGGACGCTGTTTTGTCAGATAAATTTGAGGCCATCAGATAGAAAAGGTACCAAATCAGAAATAGGTAGGGAGATGGGTCACGGGGTATTCAGTCCCCTGGCCCAAGGAGATAAACTGGGCTCTCCTGTTCCTGTCTCTGGACTTATCCAGGAGTTCTGCCCACTTTGTGCCATCCTCAATTGCCTAACAAGGATCATACATTGACTTGTCATCAATTTCTGCTGCATTCTGCCAGCTCAGGGACAGCTGGACCTGGGAAAGAGATCCCAGTTCCTGGACCCTGCTTTACACCTGAGATGCTCAGACTTCCCAGCAGCACGCATCCTCCCTGAGACCCTGATAAGGGCTTGTCCATATCTCCACTTCCTATTAAGCAAGGACCAGATGATGGTGTGAGACAGGCATCATCTGATCAGTCCCAAAAGTGTTGCGGGAGTAGGTGGGCTTCCAGGAGAAACAGAAGAAAATAGCATGCTCCTCTGGAGTCTGTGAAGGAGGTGAATAGAAGAAGTGGCTTGGCCAGAGGGTGCTATGGCAACTACAGCTGACTCTGGTGCTCTTTTGGGAGCACAAAATATGGAAATGGGGTAGGGTGGCAGGAAGAGACAAACAAGGGAGTGGTGCAGCCATGGGTCCATCTGAAATGTAGTCGGCCTTGAGAGATACTGCCATAAGAAAGCTTTTATTATGCAGGTATGGCTAACCGGGCATGCTCATTCCTAAGCCAATGTGAGCCAAGGATCCAGCTACAGGGCCCACATAGTGAGAGGAGGGAAGTGAGAAGGAAAAGATGCTCTCATATTGCCAAGGTTTCTGTTGTGTAATGTTGTGGCAGGTGAGGCTGGGGCTCCTTTATATACTTAATCATGTTCCATTTCCAGCTGACACAACTCAACAGTTTATGACACAGCACCACTTAATAAGACTCACTATCAACTTAGGAAGGGGGGTGATGAAGCCGGGGGAGGGAGAGATGAGGGAAGAAGCTGAGCGGTGAGGATGAAAATGATAGGACTTGTTTTTAAAACAGAAAGTCTGTTGTCAGTTTAGATTATAGTCTAAGCAACCAGGGCAGGTCCTTAGAGGGTAGGAACATCCTAAACAGAGCAAACTATTCTGTACAGAGGCACTGAGCTGGAAGAAGCCAAATCCTCTCTTAAGTAAATGGAGTAGCTGTGGGTATAGGGTCAAGATGGCATTTATCTTGCCTTCTGAGAGCAAAAGAGCCCAGTGAAAGCAGGGGTTCCTTTCCACCATTCCTGACCTGGGCACCTTTCAGAACTTACCTCTTCAACCAAACAGTAATTTCACTGAAGGCAAAGGACACACCCTCTTTTATCATTATAAATCTCTACACCTCCTGACAGTTGATGGCCTCACATTGGGCAACCAGTGACGACTTGTTGGTGTGGCAGGAAACATATTTTCTACCCAAGAGATTATTTTATTTCCCTTAATAACACAGAAGATAAATAGAAATTTAGAGCGTGGAAGAGCGTTAGAAATCAAACCATCAAATTTTCTCATTTCGCCCGCTGGAAAACTGAGCACAAAGAGGTAAAGAAAATTGCAAACAGTGACACAGCTCAGTGACTCATCCAGACCCCAAACCCAGGTCGTCTTGAGTCCTCATTCCACCGCTTCTTCAATGACACTTTGCTGCCTTTGTGAACTATGTGTTTGCAATGACTTCACAGGCATCTGTCCATCCATCCATCCATCCACCCATCCACCCATCCATCCATCCATCCATTCATCCATCCATTCCTCCTTCCTTTCTACATTTACAAGGCTAAGTGTATGCATGGGATAGCAAGGGGCAAGTCCATAAAAAGACGAATTAAATCACATTCTGTCCAGTTCCCCTGCTTCCCTCACTCCTAAGAGGGGAAAGGCACACACACAACATGAAAAATATCAGCCCAATATGTTGATAGAGTGTATTCATAATGCAATTTAGCATAGAGTACTGTGTAGGTCAGGTAGGATGGGTTAAAGGGATTTGAGAATGTCCAAAAAAAATGTCCAGTGTGAGTTTTCTAGTAAAGAGTAGATGGTGGTCAATCATGGAGAGAAGGAAGGTGTTCCAGGCAGAGAGAGGCCAAAGATGCCCTTCCTCAAACTCTCTCACCCTTTGGTTTCAGGTACCATTCTCTTTGAGCTCTACTCCTGACCCTCAGAGCGCTCCTTGAAGTCTCTTAGAAGGAGATATCATGATCAACTCTTGACTGTAAAGCATCCATTGGACTTGGCAATGAGTTGACCACTGGGCGCTGTCCCTGGCTCTAGAACGAGATCATATCTATGTGCTATTGGGTTTTTAGCACCCCATCTCATGGTTTCTTAACACTTATCACCATTATCATCTGGCATTTATTTGTGTCCTCTGTCTTAATATCCGCCTGCCTTACTAGATGGAAGTAAACTCCTAATGACAGGAGCTACTTGGCTGTGTCCTCAACACCTGGTGTGCATGTGGCATATAGTAGATGCTCAATGAGTATGGCCAACTGAGGCATGCATGAACAGTGAGAGAGAAACACATTTCATGAACCAGAGAGCAAATGGAATAAGGAAAGACAGGGACAAAAAAAGTTCATCGCTTTTTAAAGAAAAAGTAGGGCGGAAGGAAAGAAACACAGTGAGAAAAGAGAATACAGGATATCAAACGGGTTTAGGGTGGAAAGATTTGTCTATAGATTATCGGATGGAAACAGTGCCAGGTCAAGATCAAAACTAGAAGGTGGCACCAAGTCAGGGTGATAATATAGGGCCAGCTTTCCAGAGGAATAAAATACCCAGGTGAAATTCTTAGCCTACAACAAGAGAAGAATCTGCCTTTCCGAAACAAGAAGATGATACTCCACATAAAAATTAAGTCTCCACAACATTCCACACTGGTATCTTATCGTCCCATCTGCCCTAACTGTTGTAAGGTGTTTTTTTTTTTTCAATTTGAATTTATGAATGAGAGGTTATTTGTGCATTTTTTTCAATTTTACTCCCAGAGGAGAACAGTAAAGAGTACTCCTCTAGATGGCTTTGGTCCTCTATCCACTGTCTCATGGGACCCAGACTACATCCTCCTCCTCCCTCCAGAAAACACCTGCCCAAGATCCTTGTCCCTCTCTACTCCAGGATACTCTCTCCTTGACTTCCTCACAATTCTCTGCATAGAACCATTTAAGCCCAACCCTCTCCTGTGTCAGCTCATCTCTGATGTTTTTCCATGTTGCCCTTTAGGCTAATCTCCTTGGACAGGGTGTTCCAACACTAGTTTAAATCTCCTCCATGTGAGTCTCTGATCTCAGTCACTTGAAAGCAAAGCTCAGAGCTCCCAGAGGCCAGAGGTTTCTGGTCACTGAAAGCATCTGTCTTGACGTCTCAGAACTGGGTGTTGTCCTTGACCTGTCCTCCACTTTCCCTACTGCATACAGCTGCATGAGTCTGGGAGCTGGATCTGCATTGCTCAGCTTGGCACCTCTAACAGAAAGCCACTTCTCTGCTTGGGGTCGCTTTCCTGGCCTACACACACAGCACCTTTCTCTACTCTTGACAAGAAGAGAAGATGGATTCTCCACTCAAGAGACTGAGAACCATGCTGATAGTCATAACCAAGGCAAGGAAAGAGGGAATCTGGTGAAGACCCATAGGGAAAGAGACCACAGGATAAAGCATCAGTTCGTTCTGTCTGGCAGCTCTACCAGCAGAAAATCTAAATCTCATCTCTATTCTTCTTGAAGACAGGACCACCACTGTGGCAAACCCCGGTGACCTCGTGCATATTAAAAGGGGAATTCATGCATTCTTTTCCTTTGCTAAATGATTGGATTGAAAGCGTGGTTTGTAAGTGTTCATAGAGGGCTGCTGTTATCCTGGAAGGGAGCACGGAGTGAAGAAAGGAGCATATCCTTTGGAGTCGGACAGTTCTAGATCCAAATTCATACCCTGTTAGTAGCTGTGTGACTTCGAGTGAGCTTGCTTAATCTTTCAGCCCCCAGATTCTTCATATGTATTATGAAGGTAATTGTGGCAGCCTTGCAGAGTGGTTGGGAGGACTGGAGATAGCCTAGGCGAAGCACCCCACACGGTTCCTGACACATGGCAGGTATTCCTCACGGAAGAACTTTTGACAGTGACTGGGCATGCGTGACAGTGGAGAAGCACAGGCTTCAGGACCAACACAGTTTGTCAGTGCTCCCCCCTCCCCCACTGCCTCCCCACCTCCTTTCCCAATTTGGCTTCGTGTTTAGGAGGGATGATGCTTACAGACAGCCGGGGGGTCAGGAAGAGAACCAGTGGCCGAGGATGGCGGAGGAGGGAGGGCATATCTCCCCAGCTCACTCTTCTGTCACTAACAGAGGCAGCAGCAATGAGCATCTCCTCTTCCCTAACCTGTTTCCATGGTTCCCCACCCAGACTGCTTCTAAAATCTGTCACACTTTTAGCATAATGTGCAGTGAGCACCACGGCAAATAGCTCTGTGTCCCCGGCAGGGTCCCAGGCCCAGCCCTTCCTCCTGTTCCCTGGGGAGGCTTCTGGCCTGGGGGGGTCAGGCTGGGCACCTGCAGCACGGGTCTCCTTTGAGTGCTCCTCTCTGTCCAAATTACCTGTGCTCGCCAGGTCCCTCTCACAGGTGGACCCATTAATGGCATTGCATGTATAGCCTGTCAGCTCTCTAATTACACCCTTCAGTGGAAAGCTGCCTGGTAGATTTCCACGCTTTCTGTTGGGTACCTTGATCCATGCTGTTGTCAGAAAAAGTTAAGTTGCAGCCTGCCTGTCTGAGGGTAGCTGCCTGCTCTGTTTTAGCTGGTGTTTTATTTGTTTTGAGGTTTAAAAAAATAGATAAGCTGATTTTTGAAGAGAGGACTGAAAAATGGCAAGTAGACCACAGAACCTGAAGTCAGAATGTAAAGCTCACTTTCATCATCTATTTGCTGAGGAATCAGAAGCATGTCTTTTCGCCTCTCTGGGTCTGCAGAATGGGATGATAGTAATGCTACCCCTCCAGAGTTGTTGCAACAAGCAGATGAGATGGTGTGTGAGACAGTCTTTTTCATTATAAAGCAATAAATACATGCTCGTTATTCCTGCTAAAACCAGAACAGAGAGACGTGAATTTACTTGCTGAATGACTTAGGTAAATCACTTAACCTCTCTGAGCCTCTGTTTTCTTGTTAATCTATGAAATAAGATTAATACTCATACACCTTATCTCGTAGGATTGCTGTGAAGACAAATATAAAAGATATGAAATGACCTTGAAAACTACGAAGTGCTCCAGGCCTGTAAGGCACTGGGATCACTGAAAGGAGGCTTGCACGTAAGAATGGGAGAGCCACAGGCTCTGAGCGTCTCACCAGCCCCATTCTCTTAGACATGTACCATTGTGTTTGGGAGGTGATACCGGAAGGCAGTAGTGATATGAGTCTTAGAGAGAATCAGTGCAGGCTCCACTTAGTATCACAAATCTAATTAGTTGAGCACTTGCCCCGTTCTGGACATCGTGTCACATACTTCATGTACGTTATCTCACTTAATCCTACCCATTGCATAAGGCAGTATTATTAGTATCCTCATTCAACAGGTGAGAAGCTGAGGCTTAGGGAGATTAAGCAGCTGCCCAGAGGACCACATCTAATTAGCGGCAGAGCTGGCACTTCAAACTTAGGTCTATCTGATGCCAAAACCAAATCATAGATAGATAGATAGATAGAGATGATAGATAGATAGATAAGATAGATGATAGATAGAAAAATAAAATGAACCTGCTAATATTTCTTGAGTGCCTATTATGAACAAGGAGTGTCCCATGCTTCACATGCCTTAACCCATTTAGTTCCACCTATGTTATAGGTATTTTGTTGTTTTATTTTACAGATGAGAAAACTCAGGCACAGTGAGTTTAGGTAATTTCCCCAAGGCTTCACAGCTAGTAAAACCACCATACTCTTGAATTTGGGGCATCCCTAATATCTAAGAAGCTCAATCAGGAGAAAAGAAGCAAAGATTCTGGCTGCTCAGATCCTTCACTCCAGTGTGGAAACCACTCCCTACTCCAGGACCTCACACTGAAGCTATACCATGGCCCCAGCCTGCAAGGATAAGGGTTTCTGACTAACAAAGACCCACCATCTATGGCAATGGTTTTATTTTGCACTAACTACTACTACTACCAACTTGAGTGATGATTTAGAGTTAGCAATATCTTTTCTTACCCATTACAACATTTTGTTTGAAAATGGCCATCCAGACCCTTTGTTGAGAGGGCTACAGGCAAATATAGAACTAACTTAGGTATTGGGGGACTGACGCTTAAGTGAATACTTTGTTACAGTCTACGTCATGCGATCATCCCATAACAGTCCCATTATGTAGAGAAGAAAGCTGGGGCTCAGAGAGATTAAGAACATGGCCCAATGTCATGTGACTAGGAAGAGGCAAAGCTGAGATTTGAACTCATCCATGCCCTTCCCACTAAACCCTCAGATGTACAACTGCAAGTATCTGTGAGAGCTCTTAGCACACTCACCTCAGGAGTAAAGGTATGATGGGCTGAAGACAAAACACCAGGAATATGAGCTAGTTCCAAATGCCAGGGGAGACAGAAATCTTTAGCAGAACATATTCCTTGCAGAGAAGCAAAAAAATCGTTGCCACTCTCCCTAGGGCAGTGTCTGCCTCCTCTGACGTGTGTGTACGTGTGCTTGTGTACACACACCACACACAGCACACACAACTGCTCATCTGCAGCCCAGACAGAAAGAATCCACTCCCACGTGACTCCAAGGACCCAGCACCTGCTAGCTGCCTCTCCCGGATGTCACCATCAGAGCCATCAATCACCCGCTCAGCTCTCAGCCTCCCTGGCAGCAGGGCAACACCCTTCACTCACCTCCAAGGGGCCTGTCTTTCTCAATGGACTCTGCTGGACAGATACAAAAAGTGAAGTCCACAGCAAGCCCTTATCCTACTTAAGGATTTCCACTTTCTAAAGAAAATATTTTTTTTAATGCAAAAGAGAGGACCATAGGAGACACTGCCCAGAAGAAAATGTACCGCTCCCTAGGCAGGCTGCTGCACCATCCTTCTATCACCAAGCATGTTGTTCAGCCCCAGTATCTGGTGAGGCAAGGGGAACAAAGCTATGCATTTAGGATCTACAGAGCTGGGTTCCAGTTCCAGCTCTGCTGTGAGCCCTCAAGCAGTCACTTCTCTCTTGGCATCTTACTTTTCTGCAAAATCAAAGGTTGGACTAAATGTCCCCTTGGGCTATGAGTCTACACCTGTGGTCTCCACCAGAGCAGGTATTTTCCCACTGCCCTGCATAGAGTGCAAAGGAGCAGTCAAAGCTGAATAGAACAGTCTAGTTCTTCCCTAAAAGCTGGGGCCCTGAGATCTTCCCACACTGCAACTGCCATCTGGCAGCTCAGGTAACAGTGTCAGGTACCTGCCACACTGACTCGTGATAAGTCCAGCTCCTAGCAAAAGTGGCTGGCTCAGAAAGGTTTTTCATAAGGGTTTGCTGGATGAGTGGATGAGCAAATGAGCAGGCATCTTTGACTTTCTGTTCCCCTCCCTCCACTATCTTCTGGTCTCTTCCGAAAGGCATACCTCCCAAAGTCCATTTTAGACCCCACCTGGCCTGGTGGTCCCCCACTTGGGTGGTGATTTGCCTACAGTGCTCCGGCCCAGGCTTTGCTCATGCTCTGGTGGATGAATGCAGTCTGTACAATGAGTAACCCTTTATCTGACAGGTCATTATCTATAGAGAAAGCCAATTAAAACAGAGACTGTATTAATAAAAGGGTGCCGGGGCAGGTGGGGGGTGTTTGACTACAGAGTTACAATGAATTACTTTAATTTGCAAAGAAAACTCATCTGGTCTGAAGAGGTTGTTTTGCTGTCAGAGAGATGGACACCTCCCAAAAATCAGCCCCTACACTTCAGGGGAGCTCGGTGGAGGGAAAGGCTCAGTGGAGGAAATGCTTGATGTACTTCTTTAATTGACATATCAGTAGGTGGAACATCTGTACAGCTGCCTGCGTGATGCCCAAGCAGGCCCTGCAGCACCCATGGGAAAGAGGAGACCCTGGCTGCTGTCACTAGGCTTTATTTCTTCAGGCAGGGAGCTAAGGGGAGGAAGAAAGCCTGGGAGAATCTTACCTGGGGACAGGAGGACACCCGGGATTTTAATCCCCTGCATTGTGCTATGAGTGTACCCAGCTCTGCTTCTGAGCTAGACAAGTCCAGCGTTCCCGAGGACTTAGTTAAATGTCACTTCATCTGGAAATCTCCCCTGGCTGTCAAAGCCAGAGTGAGGAATTCAAAGCACCAATTCCATTTTTAGTTATTAGAAGTAGCTAGTGGTAAAACACGAGCCTGGAGTCAGAGGACCTGGGTTCAAATTCCTGCCTTATGTAACTTTAGGCAAGTTACTTAGCTGCTCAGTGCCTGGCTGCTGTCTTCTGTAAGCTGGGCTAACAGTCTTTCCCTCATACAGTCGTTAAGAAAATGAAAGGAGAGAACGGCTGTAAAGCATCTAACAATAGTGTCTGGCACACTCGCACTTCTCATCTCCATCATCGTCATTCTCTGTTTGCTTATTAATATCCAGTTCTGAGAAGGCAGGAACCACATACTGTCTGCCATAGCTCCATAAACACTTGCTTAGCGACGAAAGGAAGGACTGAGCAATGTGGCGCCTCTGTATCAGCCTCCAGACAGGCTCTGGCAGCCCACACCTTGCAGGAGGTAGGGCCTGCTTCCTTAGCACCAGTCCCCCTTCCTGCCTCCCCTCCATGCAGAACCACTCCTTCCTCCCACATAGGTTAGATTTGATGCACTAAAGCAAAGTGAGGATGAGAAAGAGAAAATAATAAACAGCTAAGCATAAATGGCTGGGATATCCCAGCCTACCCTGGCGGGTGGGACTTCTTGGGAGGGCGGCATCAACACCTCCGTGTGAGACCCAGGAGGTGCTGGTGACATTAAATGCCGATTACCCCTGGGGCATGTGGTGACTGCACTGCAGTAACCCACCCCCTGAAGCGCCTGATTGCTTAAGCATCTCTTTGCAAAATGTTTATTTTATTTATTTTTTCCCCATGAATGTTTAATCAGGTACCTTGACAAGGAGGCGCACAGCAGCCCTCTCCAGAGAGCAGGCGGAGATGGTGATCAGCCCTATTTGTCACAGAGGGCAGCTTGGAGGGCGGCCACCACACTTCCACGCTCTCTGCCTCACTGTCCCCAGCCCATGCCCCCAGGATCCCCCACCCCACTGTGCCAAGCCCAGGGTGTTCAGCTTCCCTGACTGGCAGACGGACTCTAGATGTGGTCACGTTTACCCCATACACTTATTCTGGTAGTAACTGGGGGTCCTTACCCCCACCCCAACCCCTGCCGCTACCTCCATCTGCTGCCTGCAGAGCCAGGTCTCCCTTGCACAAAAAGGAAACAGAGGGCACTTCAGCCAGCCCCCCCGCCAAACTCTCTGCTTGCACAATTCTGCTTCTCAGAGCCGACTGAAGTAGAGGAAAACTCAGGGCTAGCCCACTGGGGATACCGGATCGGCTTCTTAATCCTTCTCCTTCCTGGCCTCCCTTTAATTTTCTTTCTTCTTCAAAGCCATCTGCACAAACTAAAGGACTCTGTCTTCCCCTCTTCTCCTCTCCTCACCCTACTTCTGGCAGAATGCCTTCCCAGGAGACTCTCCATGCTGACGGCCTCTACATCTGAGGGATGGGCCACTGGGGGAGTCTGGAACTCCTCTCTGCAGGGCAGCAGCCGTTCCTCATTCCCTGAGCTCTGCTTCGGGCAGCCTGCTGCATTCCACCTCCCCCTCACTGAGCCCCAGCCTCCTGGGATTATGCGGAAAGCCATTACCTCAGGATTAAGCTTCAGTTTGATTCTCATCAAAGACTCTGGTCACCGAGTATTTGCTTAACACCAGACCTTTCAGGCCCCATCAAATTTAACAAGGCCTGACAGATTTGGGATTAAACAGAGAAACCCAGACAAATCCATACTTTCATAGGCGCCCAGGTGACTGCAGCAGGACAAGCCGATCCCAGGGAAACAGAGACCCTAACGTTAGCTTCTGTGTAATGTGACCACCACAGGGGCTTTGCTTCCCAGGCCGACATCCCTCACCTCTGCCCAGCTGCCCCAAGATTGAATTTGATGCTTTCACTCTCTTGAGTGAGGAAGCTCAGCTCAGACATGGTCAATGAAGCATCGATTCAGGATGCGGAGGCTGTCGGGGAGAACAAGGGGTGAGGCATAGTATAGGAACTGCCCACCCCTCTGAGTTCCTGCTCCTATGCCCCCACCATGCCTTGCGCTATGCTCAGAGCTTCTCTTATCTCCCCCCAAGGCCTCCTGCTGGTTTTCCCACATCTTATCCCTCCAACTCTAGGTGCCCATCGTCCCCAACCCAATTCCCAACTCTCAAACAGGCCAGGCATAGAGCAGCAGCAACAACAGCAAGTCCTGGTCAGCAGACCCAGCACAGCCTTGAAATTGATTTCAGAAATCACTGTGCTCCCCGTTAACTGAAGAGACAGCATGATGTGGCGGCAGGCTTGGAGGCCTCAAAGCAGGTGTCAGCTCTGACTTCCTGCCATGGACTTGACTTTGGGCCAGCTCTAAAACTCTCAGTTGCTTCATCTGTAATATGGGAGCTGATAGTAACTGACTTCCTCAGAGAATTGTTAGACAAATGAGAGAAGCTATGTAAAATTTCCCAGTGCAGTGCTTGGGAAAGTTGGCAATGTAGATGCTTTCTTACTTTCTTCTTTTCTTATTTGTTTATGCAATTTGATTAATTTTTAAAAATATCATAAAATGTCTTCTCCTTCTGCTCCCCCATTTAGTATTTTATCAGAGGCAAGAGTAGTACACTTTTCCCCTTCCAAGCTCCTAAAAAGTACAGAGTTGGATGAAAATTATGCACAATGAACACCAAAGAAGTAGCAATTGTTGCATTTCTTTGAGGTCTGTTGCCTGATTTCTCTCAGGCTCTCTGCCCAGTTCCTTTTGGCCCTGCCTGGCTGCTAATTTGCACGACTGTCTTTATGCTCCAAGAGCCTGGCTCAGGCTCAAACTCCATCTTTTAGAGTGGGAGAGTTGGGGGAAGGGGGGCGTTAGAGAGGCTTCACTTTAACTTTTATTATTGATACAAAGAAAAACAATGGCTTGTGTTTACTGAAAATTAATTTTTTGGAAATTACTTTGTCATTTGTTTTACTCTTCTTAATTAAAATTTACTCGGTGAAGAGAACACCCCATAAATTAACTCAAATGCAACAGCAAATTAATTAGCATTTAGTTACTACACATTACTCACAGACTGGACAAATTGTTTTCAGGCTGTCATCTGCATTTGGCATCAAGAGGACGGGGGCGGGGCTGGCAGGGCCTTGGGGGTTATTTTTGCTGGGGCTGTCCAGAGAGTCCCTGCCCAGATCCCTTTGTCACCCGTACTTTCAGGCACTCAGGCCATACTTCCAGATAACTCAGGACACCCTATCATAGGTGCTGGCCAGCCCTTTGTACTTTCCCATGGAAGATACTCACTCACTCCCTGGAAACAATCAGGAAAAAAAGACGTCATCAGGACGGCAAGGCTGTGTTGAAAGGAATCTTGCCTGGAGGCCAAAAGATGGGATCAGTGACCTCAGGAGGCCCCTTTTGGCCAAGGGCATCTTGGATTCTATGAAACACAGGCTTAGAGAAACCAATGCTGAGCCCTCTCCATTCTTATTCTTAAGTTATATAATAGATTTCTGTTGAACCCAAGAAGAGCCTCCCAAAGAAAAGAACTAGAATAGTGGAAGGGAATTAATACAAGGAACCACTAAGGTTGAACCGTTTCTGCTGATGAATGATCCTTATTTCTTGCAAAAAGAGATGGGAGGCTTAGAGCATGGTGGTGAAGGACCAAAGCAGGCTGCCTGGATTTGAATCCCAGCTTGCTTTGCTGCTCTGTCACCTTGGGCACGCTGCTTACCTTCTCTCAGCCTTGGTTTCTTTGGATGCCAATAGTTCCTATCTTCTAGGTCTGTTGTAAGGATTAAACAAGACAAGCACATAAAGCCCTGAGAGCAGTGGCGAGGGCTCAGGGTGCCCAGTGACAGCTGAGCATGCAGCCTCCAGAGCCAGATGCTTGGGCTTAAAGCCCAGCCTGGCCACTTACCAGTAACTGCACTTCTCAATGCCTCAGTTTCCTCATCTGCATAGTGGAGACAAAAGAGTTCTTGTTTTGAGTAAATGACTGAATACCTATAAAGTGTTTAGAATAGTGGATTCGTGTCTAGGACGTAATAAATGCTCATTTTTAAACTAGTTAGTTTTTGTTGTTATTTCATCAACATCCATTTGACACTGTGACGAAGTAGGGTCATAGAACCAAAAGCTCAAAGGGGGTCAGTTCTCAGCAGCCATCCAAGGGGGAAGTCAAGCTGCCAGAGCTGAGGCTGGCTCTTCCTGTGAAGGACTTATCTTCACAATACCCCAGACCCTGCAAACGAACAAACAAGCCAGCCCAACCTTGACAGCAGCGATGGCATCACTAATGCAGCCTGATTCCCTTCTAGCTATGCAAAGCGGCAGCCCCATAAATAGTCCCCCTTCCTGACATACAGGAGGGCCAGCCTGAAATGGACACTCACTGATAAACGGTGATGTATGGCAGGCTTCTTTGGTAAAACAAGTTCACTCCAGCAGACTAGCGCTTCCTGGGAAGGAAGGTGGACATGAAAGTGACTTGAGTCTGTGATCAATAAAAGGGCTGTTACAAGAAGGCTGAGCCCAGTTTGATCCATCCTGTCCTCTCCAGCCACCGAAAGAAGGGTCCTCCAGAGGTGGCCGACCAGCTCTTCCTATGGCCAGGCAGCACAGGACAGGAGCAGGTGAAGGGAGGGGTAGCAGAGCCCTCTCTCCAGACAGGCAGTCCCTTCTTCAGTGGCAGGGGAATGCTAGGGGTAGAGGACAAAGGCCAGGTTGAAAAAGGAGCTTTTCTGGGCACTGTATTAAATGCAGGAATCTGAACCAGAAGGACTGATTCAAATCCCAGTCCCACCCACTTACCACCTGTGAAGCTCAAATCAAGTTAGTTAACACCTCTGCGCCTCAGCTTTCTCACCTGTAAAATAGGAATAATTGCAATGCCTGACTCACAGAGTTACTGTGAGCATTATAAAAGTTAATGCCTATAAAGTGCTTACATAACCCAACATGAGTAACAGAAAGAGCACTAGGTAAATTCTGCTTTTGTTATTAAAAGTCCAATTTCTCTCACAAAATATGTGCCATTCATTCACTTAACACATTTTTATGTAGCAGTTATTACGTGGAAAACAGTGTATTCCCTTCTAGCTATGCAAAGTGGCAGCCCCGTAAATAGTCCCCCTTCCTGCAAACAGGAGGGCCAGGGAAACAGTGCTGGGAACATGCAAACAAGTGAGAAACAGTCCTGGCACTCAGCAAGGGGTACCTATTACGTAGTGAGATGCGTCCAAGCATACTCATGTAAATGATGTTGTCCTCATCAGATCTCTCATTGCCTGTCATTTATTTCATTCAACAAATACTTATGGAGCATCTACAATGTGCCAAGGACTGTAGGAGATGCTGGGGATATAAATGTGGCCATGCAGAAATGGTGTCTACCTTTAGAGCATATAGTCCAATGATAACAATGGCAATAACACCATTTGTAAAAAGGTACTACTGTTGCCTACTGATACAGTTTGAACATACAGCCCTGCCAAATCCCATGTTGAATTGTAGTCTCCATTATTGGAGGTGCAGCCTGGTGGGAAGTATTTGGGTTCTGGGGTCAGATCCCGTCATGGCTTGGTGCTATCCTCACCACAATGGTGAGTTCTCATAAGGTCTAGTTGTTTGTTTCTTATTTAGTTATTTTGAGACAGAGTTTTGCTCTCGTTGCCCAGGCTGGAAGGCAATGTCTGTGCCTCCCAAGTTCAAGCAATTCTCCTACCTCAGTCTCCCAAGTAGCTGGGATTACAGGCATGTGCCACCACAATTGGCTAATTTTTTTTTTTTTTTTTTATTTTTAGTAAAGAGGGGGTTTTAACATGTTGGTCAGGCTGATCTTGAACTCCTGAACTCAAATGATCCATCTGCCTCGGCCTCCCAAAGTGCTGGGATTACAGGCGTGAGCCACCACACCTGCCTAGTTCTGGTTGTTTAAAAGTGTGTGGCAATGAACATATTTGTGTGCATGTGTCCTTATAATAGAATGATTTATAATCCTTTGGATATATACCCAATAATGGGATTGCTGGGTCAAATGGAATTTCTATTTCTAGGTCCTTGAGGAATAACCTCTGTCTTCCACAATGGTTGAACGAATGTTCATTGCAGCACTGTTTACAATAGCAAAGACTTGGAACCAACCCAAATGCCCATTGATGATAGACTGGACAGGGAAAATGTGGCACATATACACCATAGAATATTATGCAGCCATCAAAAACGATGAGTTCGTGTCCTTTGTAGGGACATGGATGAACCTGGAAACCATCATTCTCAGCAAACTGACACAAGAACAGAAAATCTAACACCGCATGTTCTCACTGATAGGCGGGTGTTGAACAATGAGAACACATGGACACAGGGGAGGGGAGCATCACACACTGGGGAAATAAGGGAGGGGACAGCAGAGAGTGGGGGAGTTGGGGAGGGATAACATGGGAAGAAATGCCAGATATAGGTGATGGGGAGGAAGGCAGCAAACCACACTGCCATGTGTGTACCTATGCAACAATCCTGCATGTTCCTCATATGTACCCCAAAACCTAAAATGCAATAAATAAATAAATAAAAGTGTGTGGCAGCTCCCCTCACTCTCTCTTGCCCCTGCTCTTGCCACGTGATATGCCTGCTCTTACTTTGCCCTCCACCATGTACTAGGGAGTACAAGCTCCCTCAGGTCCCCCTAGAAATCGAGCAGATGTTGGTGTCATGCTTGTACATCCTGAAAAACCATAAGCCAATTAAGATTATTTTCTTTATAAATTACCCAGACTCCAGTATTCCTTTATAGCAATGCAAGAATGGCCTAACACACCTACCCAGTATCCATTCACTTGTCTTTATGATAGAGACTTCATATGATGCAATATCATCCATATGGTCTGGCACCTTCCCTGCTCAACATTCATGGGCCTGATGGGTCCAAGGGTGCTTTCCCTT
This sequence comes from Ateles fusciceps, assembly GCA_036589455.1. Lineage (NCBI taxonomy): Eukaryota > Metazoa > Chordata > Mammalia > Primates > Atelidae > Ateles > Ateles fusciceps. The sequence goes on along the minus strand of JAZHEH010000579.1, from coordinate 2,962 downwards.
GATTGTTCCAGAAATAGGCACATGAATCAATTCCTGTAGACTAAGACACAGGAGAAGGCTGCTGGAGAGTCTAGGGGAAAGCTTCCTCTCTCCCCAAGAGAAAGCTACAGGGAGAGACAGCCTCTCCCCCCTCATCAGAATAGTGCTGTGTCTGGGTGATGCCTGCATCTGCAGAGTGATTTTATTCGACCAGGCTGAATATAAATCTGATAGCAAGGAGGGCAGGACAGAGAAACAAAAAGAACCTAGGCCCCTGGCGACACCCCTGAGACCCTGAACCCACCAACCCTGAAGCCTGATCTGCCTTGGATCTCCAGCTACATGAGAGAATACACCTCCCTCTTGTTAAGCCAGTTGGACTCCAGGTTTCTGTTCTTTGTTGTTGAAGTATCTTGTGGAATCATAGGCTAAATATAATATATACTACTATTAACAGTGAACATTAAAACATGCCTGACATTTCAAAATACACTTTCACATTTATTATTTCACTTGCTCTTCAAACCAATACAGCCAGAAAGGTATTCTTTTCATGCTTATTTTTCAGATGAAGAAGTGAAGGCTCCAGGGGTTTGGGTGACTTGCACAAGGTCGAAGCTGGGTCTGCCCATCCGAATGTAGGTGGGCTGGCTCAATTTCTTTTCCTTGCTCCTACTCTGACAAGGCTGCCATTGCTCCAGCACGTCTGGAACTTCTTTTCTGGAATGGACTGTAACCCATTTCAATAAATAATAAACAGTTGTTTCAGAAAACGACTTCCTATTAACAGGAATTCAGGCAAGCTGGCTGGAACCTTAGGATTTTTCTTTTCATAAGGCTCCAATAAATGCTCGTCAGAAATATGAGACTTTTGAGCTATCAAGAAGGAAAGCAAAGAACCTTAATCTCTTGGACAGTGACCTCCATTGACTTGGGAATTCTCCCAGTGGAAAGATAGAGTCTGATCCATAGGCACTGGTAGATTGTTGAGAAAGTGGGTGTTGCCCTTAGCCATGATATTTGTATTATCTCCCGAGACAGTTCCAGAGGGACTTGGGGCTGAGTGCAGAAAGAAAGACATAAAACAAGGAAGAAGGAGCCACATCGAAGACCCAATCACAGGCACACACTCAAAGAGAAGCTGAGACACAGTGGGGCCAGGGCTGGAGAGAGTCCTGGGGTGCTCATTGCCCAGAGCAAGACTGGATGAGAGGTAGACCAGGGCAGAGGCCAGAACATGGCTGTGTCAGGGAGGAGTAAAGGTCTGTGTCAAAAGAGCAAAGGTCAAGGACGAGCTCAGAGAACAGGCCAGAAGCTAAGACAGTCTGATGTTGGGGAAACTTGAAATAGTATAGCAGGCTCCACAGGCCCAGTGGAGCTCAGACAAGACGCCAGGTAATGAGGTGGTCTAGCCTAATGTCTCCTTGTCCACCCTTGCTCCTTGCTTTCTTCCTTGTTGTAAAAGTTTTAAAACAAGGGATATTATAGTTTGCCCTTGAATCATTGGGGTATGGTCAGGGAAACTGGAAAGAGGAAAAACTCCACTGTTGGACTGGAGGATTGTCCAGGAAACAGAAATGACATTCTCTCGGGGAGAGGCACTGACCCCCAAAGTAAGATGAAGAAGGGCCATGGCTTGATAGCAACTGCAGACACTGAGAGGCTGGGGGAGCAGGGAGATTAGCCCTAATGGCCCTTAAAAGAATTGTTAAATGGTCCCCGAAAACACCACAGCTCAGTGGCATGGGAAGAGTAGGGAGCAGAAGGGAAGGAGGGCTGCAAGGAAAGGCCATTTTCTCTTAAGGCTGCCAGTGCCCTCCCACCACCACCCCCCAGGCTGATGCCTGCCGTGGAGTCTAATCCCATTCTTGGAGAACAGATTTGGGATGTACAGAGTCCAAAGTCTTTTGGAGACAATAGTGGTGAATAAAGTGGGTGACCAAGGTGGGTAATAGCATATTTTGATCGGTAAACACTCTTTCTGGGTAACTCTGGCCATTTTCTCTCCTTTTCTTTCTTTCTTTCTTTTTGTTGTTGTTTGTTTGATTGTTCTGAAGACAGGGATTCACTGCATCACCTAGGCTAGAGTGCAGTGGTGCAATCTTGGCTCACTGTCACCTCTGTCTCCGCGGTTCAAGCAATTCTCCTGCCTCAGCCTCCTGAATACCTCTGATTACAGGTGCACGCCATCATTCCCATCTAATTTTTGTTTTTTTAGTAAAGACTGGATTTCAGCATGTTGACCTGGCTGGTCTTGAACTCCTTACCTCAAGTGATCCACCTGCCTCAGCCTCCTAGAGTGCTGGGATTACAGGCATGATCCTCCGTGCCTGGCCCTATTGCCATTTTCTAACAACAGCAACAAGAAAAAAACCTCTGAGACTCAGAAAAAGTATGTGACTGCCCAGGATCACATGACAAGTGCACTCTTTACATAGGTTCTCTCAGTAAATCTTTACAGCAGTTGGCCTGGTGAAGAGGCAGGCACAAGCCTTGAGGTCAAATGATGCTTCTGTCGTTTTCTTTTTTTTTTTTTTGGACACAGACTTTTGCTCTTGTTGCACAGGCTGGAGTGCAGTGGCACGATCTCAGCTCACTGCAACTTCCACCTACAGGGTTTTCAAGCGATTCTCCTACCTCAGCCTCCTGAGTAGGTGGGACTATAGGCGCCCGCCACATGCCCAGATAAATTTTAGTATTTTTAGTAGAGACAGGTTTCACCATGTTGGGCAGGCTGGTCTCGAACTCCTGACGTCGTGATCCACCCGTCTCAGCCTCCCAAAGTGCTGGGATTACAGGCATGAGCCACTGTACCTGGCCACTTCTGTGACTTTCTATGTCTTCCTATGAAATAAAGGTGCAGATATCCAGCTCACAGCATTGCTAAGGGTGTCACAAGATGATGTGTGTCAAGGGCCTTGGTCCCAAAGAGACCATACCGATGGTACAAAAGAAATCAGTTCTGTCAACAATAATATATTGC